>JASDDO010000031.1:469576200-472488907 GCA_030015575.1 Agapanthus africanus
CTTCACCGCTCCTGTGCCGACACCGGAAGCTCCCAGGAAGTCGGTCTTCGATCGGCTTACAGCTACTTCGGCCCCTCTCAATAGGTCGTTCAACTCCATCTCCTCGGTCTTCGCCAGACTGGGCCAAAATTCCTGTGGGCCCACAATGAAGCTTGCAATCCCAGAGAAGGTTGTTCCGAAGAGAGTAACCAACCCTGCTCCCGAAGTCGTTAAGGCGGCTTCTCCTGCCAAGGGGTCGGTCTTTACAAGACTGACCGTCCTAACTCCCGCTCCTGCTACTCAAAAGACATCAGTCTTTAACAGGCTGACACCAGCAACAGCCCCTCACCTGAACAGGGGGCAAGACAAATCCATCTCCGTCACCGAGCCAACTCCATCAACTCGACACGCTCGACGTCGTCACTGGCGCCGGGTAAGGAAGGCCGGGGGCAACTCCCCCTCTGGGCTAACCCCACCAATCCCAATGGCGGAAATTGATGTTGTTGTTCCAACCGGGAACAGCTTCGAGCTGCTGAATAAGGTGGGTAGGAATTCTCCTACCGCCATACTGAAAAGATCTCCTCCTCCGGTGGAGAATGTTGCGGAAGCAAAGGCAGAACAGTCCCCTCAGCAGCTGTCCTCCAAGATCTACAAAGTCTGGCGGCAGGTCCGAAACTCAGTGGTTGATCAAGATTACCCTCGCCGACAAAAAAGGGCGAAGGTTCAACAAGAAGAAAGCCATCTGTCAAGCCATGGAAAGCTATCTGGGTGCCCACCGCGACGGCCCCCTCAACTTCGACCGCTCATAAGAAGAGAAGACCGGAGAAGATCCTCGTGCCTGCGACAAATGTCAAAGGCACCGAGCCCAAACGCCCTAAGTCTGGGGGCATAGTGGTGTATACTATTTACATGGCATCCGGGAAGGAGGATAGCCACGCTTCTACGGGCCACCGACCACTCACCCGATCCATCACGAGAGCTCAGGAACAACAACAACAAAAGCTTCAGGAGATGCGGACAGCCATGGCCGCACTCACCGGGCCAAAAGAAAGCCCGGAGGCGTCATCAGAACAACGTCACGAACACGAGACTGATGCTGAATTCCTTCGGAGAATGCTCGAAAAGAAGGACAAGGAGGCTGCGGATTAAGCGGCCAATATAAAGCAAATGGCTCTTCTGTTCCAAGACATGGTGGGTATGATGATCCAGCAGGACCCTCCAGCTGAAGATCCTCAGATTATCCTTGAAGATGACAGAGGAGAAACGTCGAATCCCCTGCCGGCTCTTTCAGCAGCCAAGGAGGAAACCATTTCTAAGGCCGCCCTGGATGATTATATTGCTCAACAAATACGAGTTCACCAGGCAAATGAAGCGGCCGGCCAAGTCGTCAAAACTGGGCGACCATATCCAGGTTGGTATGATTAGATAAAATACCCGCCGGGCTATACGATCCCGAAATTCCACGTGTACAAGGGGACGGGCAATCCCTACCAGCACGTCGCCCAGTTCAGAGCTCTGTGCGGCAACACCGGGGGCGATGATAAGCTTTTGCTTCGCCAATTCGTCGGCAGCTTGTCAAAGACGGCGTTTGAATGGTACTCCGAACTACCAAACGACTCCGTCAAAACTTTCGCAGAAATGGAGTTATTGTTCACCCAACGATTTGCGAGCGCAAGTGAACGCACCCCAATAACGGCATTGATCAATGCCAGGGTGAAGCCGGGCGAGACGTAGGTTCAGTACGCAATCCGATGGCGGAATCTGTGGTCAAAGTGCGAACAACGCATCGAAGAAGCACCAGCGGTGGGCATGTTCGTGGGCACTCTAGACCCTCATGCAACTATTTCACAGTTCATGATGTTCTTCAAACCAACCACGTTCCAGGCCTTAATCGATAAGTTGGCCCAGATGGATCAGATGGGTCATAAACCGTCTCCCCCGAAACCGGAACCGCGGAACGAAAAGGGTAAAGGGAAGGCGATCTTCGTTGCAAACACCCAACAGCAGCCCAGTGCCCCAAAGCTAGCGGATCAACTGGAGGAGTGACGGCGCTATTACAATGAGAAAATGAAGCGTCCTTACTCATTCCCACGCGACAAAACGAAGAGGCTGTTCGAGCTAGCTATGCGCAACAGGCTTATCAATTTGCCGAATCCAAGGCGACCACCGCAACCCAACGAAGTGAATAATCCCAATTATGGCCCTTACCACCAAACGGTAAGCCACCCGATCGAAGATTGCTTCGTCTTTAAGGGATGGATCGAGGATCAGTACCTACAAGGCAAGTTTGCGTTGTCTGAGAAGTGGAAAGTAAACCCACCATAACCGCACACTCCTAAGAAGACGGACACACCGGGGGCAACGTGCACTTTTGTTGAAGAAGCTCCATGGAAGGTCGTGCTTTCAGCCAAAACCAAAGGATGCTGAATGATCTCCAGACATGCCCAGCGATCAGGTGGAAGAACCCGCTGGAACCCCAGATCATCGAAGGGATGTTGAAGCCGCGCCCAACTCCAAAGATTGGTAGTGATAGCCAAAGTGCTCATATCCAGCCGTCAAAATCTTCGAAAAAGAAGAAGAAATCCAAGAAGCCCGTGAAGCCTGGCGACAAGCGCACGGACTTACAGAAGCAGATTGACTCGCTGGAAGAGTATAACCAGAAGGCGCGAACCCTAATCACGCTTCAAGAGTTCCTCGGCCACGTCCTTGAGGACGACGATGATGGAGAAGACTCGTCGGATGGATCTGAGGAGTACGTAGCAAGTTGTCACGTAATCTCTCACTCGTCCATGGACGATGAAGAAGCTCCTTGCACAGAGAGACCAGGGGCAGGTCCCGAGCCGAAACTCCTATGGCCGTCAGACGAAATGATCGACACCTTTCTGAATGAGATTCATCTGAAAAGTAAAGCCAATCGGGAGCGTGAGATGGCCATATTTGAAAAAGCCAAACGCCGGCGACTGGACGAAAGAGTCAAGGCACTCCCGCCGAATCAAAGAACATCCGTCGCGGATAAAAACAAGTTCAAGACGAGGAAAAGGTTTGCTAAAGCCATATCAATGGGAATGAAGCTACCACCCTCTGAAGGAAACACTCCTGGTGAAATAGAAATACATCCTAGCTACTGCTTATATCATCGAAAGATTTCGCACCCTACCGAAGAGTGCGACGCTTTTAAAAGATCGTGGCAGGGATATGTTGCTCACCGGCAACATTTTAAGCGGATGAAACGCAAAACTAGTCGGGAGCAAAGAAGTGCGACTGAGGAGAATAAAAGAAATACTAGTAACTGTTGCATGGTCAACACCAAGGGATCGTAGATTCTCACTTTCGGAAGCGACTCCGACGAAGAGATGGCTCTTAGCCCTCTCTGTAAAGAACCCACATTGGGGAAGGAGGAAGAACCGAAGGCCTGTGAAAATATTCAGCTGCGCAATCGCACGCTTCCAGAAAAGAATCTCGGATCCACGAGTAGAAAAGATAAGGGAAAAGAAAAGGTCTCCGAGGATATCGCCCTGGACGACCAAGTCATGAAAGAACTGGCCGCCAAAGACCCGCCAAAGAAGAGTAAGGTGGACTATAATGTTCTGGCGCACTTGAGGAAGTTGCCCTCGCAGCTCAGTATTCTCGACGCCCTTCTACTTACCAAAGAAGCGAGAGATTCACTGATCAAGGCGCTACAAGTGCCAGAGCAATTCTAAGCTTTTCTCGCCGAAGAAAAAATGAAGGACGAGCTAGAGGAAGTACACACAGCCGATATCACCTTCGGCGATGAAGATCTCCTCCTTAGGACGTGCGAGCACAACCGTCCCCTATATGTCTCCGGGTATTGTCACGATATCAAGATAGGCAAAATCCTGGTCGACAATGGGTCTTCCCTCAATCTTCTCAACGTGCGAGTGTTGAAGAAAATCTGCATGAGCGTCCAGCATCTTGCTCGTGATAAAATCACCATCTCTGGTTTTGACTCCCAGTCATCGCGGACTCTCGGGTCTGTGATATTGACATTACGATTCGGGATACTTGTCACGGATATTAAATTTCATGTCATTGACGCCAAGACATGCTAGAACACTTTGCTCGGCCGGCCTTGGTTACACGAGTACAACATCATCCCTTTCTACACAACATCAGTGTATGAAATACTTTTAAGGATGGTCTCGAGTATACCGTAACGGGAGAGCTGAACCTATTCTCCGTGAACGAAGTCCGTAAGTACGAAGATGCAAAATACTTTTTGCCAGATTTCGAGGACACGGAGAGATGTGTCAAACCGGAGAACAAAGCTATCACCACCATTCCTGTCTTCGGGAGTGATACTGAGGAAGAGGAAGAGATAGTTTATTCAGGTTCACCCTAGTACAATAAACCAAGACCGTTTGCTCCCATGTTGATCTTTGGCAGTGACTCGGAAGATGAGGTTCATGCTATATTCTCCGCTCGGCCTTCAGCACAAACATTCGCTGATGAAGAGCAAAGTTTGCAAGTTGCCATGGTTCCACCCAAACATCATAAAGAACTAGACGTGCTTGATACCTACAGTGTGGAAGAGCTGCAGACGTTCTATGTCCCTCCCAGGCGAGAAGGTGAAAAGGCGATCCTATTCTACCGCTCCGGAGAAACCAAAGTGGAGAAAGAAATTTGGCATGGCGCGGATTCTATACTTGACAGGCTACAGCCCATACGTCTGCCTAGATATTACACAGAAGGCTTGAAAAGGCTATTGAAGCGCCAAGGGATACCATTCAAACAGACCGCTTGAAAAGATAAGTTCTATGATAGGATCTGGAACGTTCCCGGAACTCAGTGCAAGTTGCCCAACGGGAGAATGGAAGCGATCGGGCTTGGATATGTTCGGTCCAAGAAACGAGAGCTACTCCGCGACTGCTATGTCGTATATGACTTTGATGAAGAAGGAGATGCTCAATGTGAGAATGCTAACCCTGAACCAGAAAGAGCCCCCGATGTGAAAATGCCCAGTCCGTCGTTCGAAGAACAAATGGACAAGCTCATAAGGGAAGCTGGTCAAAAAGTTCGAGACGACCATAATCGCGAAATGGCCATCTACGAGAAAGCCAGGACTCAGCGCCTTCTTCAACAGGCTACGAAAGATGAAAATGCCCCTCCCTGTCAACCTGTCATACAAAAGGCCCGACGCAGAGGCAGAAACAAACCAAAGAGCGGAAAAGGCGTTCGACAGCGACAAAGCGGGACCAAGAAGTCACGCGATCGGGAATCGAGCGGTCCGGATTTGTCCCTTATGAAGAAGATGAGTCGAGCATACTCTTTTCCTCAATACAAGACAAAGAAGATACTTGATCTTGCCATAAGACATCAAATGATTACACTTCCGGAGTCTAAACACCCTGAGAAAGCGGGCGAAGTCTCTGACCCAGACTATTGCTCTTATCACCGAGCAATAGGACATGCTCTTGAAGACTGCTTCACCTTCAAGAACTGGGTTGAAGACCAATATCAGCTCGGTAAGTTCGCTCTATCTGACAGTTGGAGGATAACTCTGCCGCAGAGGCATGGACCCAAATCCACGAGAGTAGACCCAGATCCACATCGGTCTTGGAAGCGAGCTCATACTTGTTATATGATAACGATATCAAAAGAAGAACCCGAGAATATGGATGACCTCCCCTGGTGCTTCGAAAACAATGATGACGAGGTGATCTTAGAATTTCCACCGGCGCCAAAAGAGCTGGAAGATGGAATACATACCACTGCAGATAACCTCAAGAAAATTGATTTGGGGACGACAAGTGACCCGCGACCGACATTCGTCAGTGAGTTGCTGTCTGAGGAAAGGGTGGCTACATTAAAAGACGTGCTTATGCAACATATAGATTGTTTCGCCTGGAACTATTCCGAGATGCCAGGACTAGATCCAGAGGTTGCTGTGCACAAATTGGCGATATCCCAGGACGTCAAGCCAATCAAGCAAGCACCGAGAAGAATGCAGCTCGAGCTTGAGATGAGCATCAATGCCGAGGTCAAGAAGTTGATCGACTCTGGCTTCATCCAAGAAGTTCAATATCCTGATTGGATTGCCAACATCGTCCCGGTGATGAAGAAAAATGGGACAGTACGCATATGCGTGGACTTTCGGGATCTCAATAAAGTCTGCCCGAAAGACGACTTCCCAGTACCGGTCACCGAGCTAATGATAGATAATACATCCACTCACGAAGTCTTCTCCTTCATGGATTACTCGTCAGGATACAATCAGATAAAGATGCATCCTGAAGACCAGAAGCATACCGCTTTCCGGACCCCTTTGGGTATATTCTGCTACAAGGTGATGCCTTTCGGTCTAAAGAATGCTGGTGCCACCTATCAGAGGGCCATGACGAAGATCTTCGATGACCTCATACATGATATCATCGAATGCTATATCGACGACCTTGTGGTTAAGAGTAAATCATACGAAGAGCATTTAGAGCATCGGAAGACCGTATTTCAACGCCTTCGTAAATACAACTTGAAAATGAACCCTCTTAAATGCGCGTTCGGAGTCTCCTCGGGCAAATTCCTGGGGTTCATCGTCCGACACCGAGGCATCGAAATAGATCCGTCGAAGATCAAAGCGATCATGGAAATGCCTCCGCCAAAGACTCTCAAGCAATTGCGGTCTCTCCAAGGGAAGCTCGCGTATATCCGGTGATTTATAGCCAATCTCTCAGGCAAGTGCCGTCCTTACAGCCACCTGATGAAGAAGGGAACCCCGTTCGTCTGGGATCACAAATGCCAAGGCGCGCTGGACGAAATCAAGCAGTATCTGCAGAACCCGCCAGTGCTGGCCGCTCCGGTCAAGGGAAAGCCTCTCATTCTTTATACAACCGCCCTCGAAGGTTCCTTAGGCGCATTATGGGAACAAGAGAACGACCAAGGGAAAGAAAGAGCTCTCTACTACTTGAGTCGAGTTCTCCTGGGGGCAGAAAGCAATTTTTCTCCCATCGAAAAACACTGCCTGGCGTTGATCTTCGCGATAACGAAACTCAGGCACTATGCATTGGCACATGAAGTCCGTCTCATATCGAAGGTGGATCCTCTCAAATATTTGATGTCAAAAGCCATATTGACGGGTCGGCTCGCTAAATGGGCCTTGATCTTTATGGAATTCTCAATAACCTATCGTCCCCTCAAGGCAGTGAAAGGCCAGGCCATCGCCGATTTCCTCGCCGAACATCCGATTCCAGCCGATTCTCCTTTGAATTGTGAACTGCCAGATGAACATGCGTTTGATGCGATCGACGGTGGTGATGCCCGATGGGAACTTTATTTTGATGGAGCGTCTTCCATGAAGAAGCGCAAACAGAACTCACCCATAATCAAATCGGGAGTAGGCCTCATCTTCGTGACCTCACAAGCAGGGATAATGCGCTTCGCTTTCTCCTTAACAGAGCCGAGGACAAACAATGAAGCCGAGTATGAAGCTTTGATAGCAAGCCTCGAGATCGCCATCGACATGGGAATTGAAAACCTCATCATATACGGAGACTCCCAACTGGTCGTTAGCCAAGTAAACGACGACTATCAAACGTGCAAACCAGAACTGGTAAAGTACGGCGAGAGGGTACAGCAACTGCTAACCCAAATACCTTCCTACATCTTCGAAAGTATACCGCGTGCAGAAAATAGCAAAGCGGATGCACTCGCTAAGCTTGCTAAAGAACTGGCCGACGAGAACCTCGATGACGTGAGAATCGTTGTGCAAAACCGTCGGGTTCTTGCGCCGACGGAAATATCTCCGGAGTCATCCGAAGAAAAGGGAGCGACTGAGCAAATGGCTATGCAAATAAAAGACAAAGAAACGGTTGAGGATTGGAGAGAAGTCTTTATAGACTACTTCAAATCCCGTCGAACGCCTGAAGATGCGTCCTCAAAACACCAGCTCATGAAGCGAGCCCTATCTTTTGCCTTCGTCAATGATACTCTGTACAAGAGGTCGTTTGATTCTCTATGGCTGAGATGCCTGAGACCTGAAGAGGCGAAAAGAGTCGTCCAAGAAGTTCACGACGGACTCTGCGGTTCTCACCAAGCAGGCTCGAAGATGAAGTTGAAGATTAAACGGATGGGCTACTACTGGCCCATGATGATTCAGCACTGCCTCGAGTATGCGAAGCAATGCCACTCATGCCAGATCCATGGGGACTTCATCCACCAGCACCCAAATCCATTGCACCCGACAGTGGCTAGCTGGTCGTTCGAAATGTGGGGAACTGACATAATCGGCTCCATCGAGCCAGCATCGTCCAGAGGACATCGATTCATCTTGGAGACGACTGACTACTTCTCTAAATGGGCAGAAGCAGTACCGCTAAGGGAAGTAAAGACGGAGAATATCCTCCATTTCTTCAAGACACACGTTATTTATCGGTTTGGAACTCCGCGATGAATCATCTCCGATAACGGGCCAGCCTACAGAAGCCACAAGATCAGCCGCTTCGCACAACAACACAATATAGACTGGAGATACTCTTCAGTTTATAATCCCCGAGCCAACGGTCTAGCTGAAGCTTTTCACAAGACCCTAACAAAGATCGTGAAGAAGACGGTGTCCCAAAATAAGAAGGACTGGCATGAGAGACTGCAAGAAACTCTCTTGGCGTATCGAACTACGTTCAAGACGGCCACGAACACAACGCCGTACGCGTTGGTATTCGGTACAGAAGTGGTACTCCCCCTCGAGATAGAGTTACCCTCTCTACGAGTGGCAGTCCATTATGAGCTAACGGACGAAGAGAATGCTCACATTCGGCTTGAGGAGCTCGATGGCCTTGATGAAACCCGGCTCATAGCGCAACAAAATCTGGAGGCTTATAAAGCAAAGATGACGCGCTCTTACGAAAGATTGACTAGGCCGAGGACATTCCGCCAAGGCGAACTCGTACTAGTGGTCAAAAGACCTATGATCCCCAATCGCGCCAAGCAGGGAAAATTCGAGCCGAACTATGAAGGCCCGTATATCATAGACAAGGTCTACCAGGGTGGAGCCTACCTACTCATAGACATGCATGGTGAAAGACCCTTCAGGACAATAAACGGTCGCTTCCTGAAGAAGTACTACGCTTGACGAGTCACGGCCGAGGTCAATGATAGATGACGACGACTATGTCCGCTCGCTATCTTCCTAAGCCCAAACTCTATAAGTAGTAACCGGCTTTCTTTTCATGGACCGAAACGTCCTTAAACTAACAACGGACCGAAACGTCCTTAAACTAACAGCGGACTGAAACGTCCTTAAAATAACAGCGGACTAAAACGTCCCTAAACTAACGACGGACCGAAACGTCCTTAAAACTAACAACGGACTACTGCGTCCTAAAACTAGCTGTTGACCGAGATGTCGATAAACTACGGTGGATTGCAGCATCCCAAAGCTGATAAAAAAAAGGAAAAAGAAAATAAAAATAGAATAAAAAAAATAAAAAAATAAAAAGGAAAACGGTATGTTCATAAGCAAAATGGGCACGGATGAAAACCCGAAAGGGCTCCGTGAGTAAAAACGGCAGGGCTACCGGCGAGTGTTTATGAAAACCCGAAAGGGCGCAACCTCGGTAAAAGACACTTACAGGGTCCTATCGACTTTGTGAGGAGAAATCACCCGCGTGAGATCCTTACGACTCACAAGGGAGCAACACACTTAGGAATCCTCACGATTCTTAAGGAGAAATTACACTTGCGAGATCCTCACGACTCGTAAGGAGAATTCTCTTATGAGACCCTCACGGCTCATAAGATTCAAAAGTCTTAAGTTACAGAGACCTGAACCTGTTCTTAAGCAGCCCCCACAACCTCCAATACTGCCCTACAAGTGGGTCAATGCTAACCCTTGTATACAATCCACGGGCGCGAATAAACATTTCCCTAACAAATTCCCATCCATGACTAGGGATATGTTCGCACGGTGAACAACCCTTGTGAGTCCTCTCGACTTATAAGGAGAAAACTCTCTTGTAAGATCCTTACGACTTACAAGAAGCCATACACTTAGGAGTCATCATGATTCTTAAGGAGAAAACGCACCTATGAGATCCTCACGACTCGTATGGAGAAATACCTTTATGAGACCCTTACGGCTCATAAAGTCAAAAGCCTTAGTCGACAGGATCCTAACCCTGTTCGCTAAGCCACCTTTGTCTGACATCGAAAGAGGCAAATGATGATTCTCTCCTGGCAATATTCCAGTTGTAGCGGTGCTGATGCCGAAATCGGTGTCTAATCCCAAGCTTGCGGCAAAAATCTAGTGAGCCACACATGCATACGAAATAGCCGAAATGATGGGGCAACTTGCAACAAAATCAGCAAGTAAGAATGTATGCATGCAAAATAGCCGAAATGATTGGGCAACACGCAATAAAAAGCAGCGAGTAAAAATAAAAATAATAGCCGAAATGATTGGGCACCGCGAAAATAGCCGAAATGATGGGGCAATCGCGACCTTCGCGATATAAAGCTGAAATGATAGAGCATCGCGGAAAGAATTGAAAAATAAAAATGAAATTTATGCCCTACAGGTGATATTATATCAATCCTTGTATACAATCCAGGGACGCAAACAAAGAAAGAATCACACTCCTCCTCCCCAGGTTTCATCAGAAGAAAAAGCCAAATCTCGACGGGTCACAGATAGAGTGGAGATCATCTCAATATTCGACACAATATCAAGCAAAGCGGAACAGCGGCAACTCCTAGTTCCATGACTCGGCGGTGTACACATGACCGAGAGTCAAATCCCAACTCCGTGAAATGCGGATATAATCAACAAAATTCCTGGCTACATGGAACGTGGATAACGTCACTTCTGACCCTGCGGAAAACATCCAGAGCGGATCGGGGTCTTCGCAGAGCACGGCAGTGAACCCGTGTGAAGCATCCAGAGCAGAGCCTGGTCCTCGCCGAGCACAGCAGTGAACCCGTGTGAAGCATCCAGAGCAAAATTCCTGGTCACGAGGAACGCGGATAACGTCACTTCTGACCCCGCGGAAAATGTCCAGAGCGGATCCTGGTCCTCGCAGAGCACGGCAGTGAACCCGTGTGAAGCATCCAGAGCGGAGCCTGGTCCTCGCCGAGCACGGCAGTGAACCCGTGTGAAGCATACAGAGCAAAATTCCTGGCTACGTGGAACGCGGATAACGTCACTACTGACCCCGTAGAAAACGTCCAGAGCGGATCCTGGTCCTTGCAGAGCACGGCAGTGAACCCGTGTGAAGCATCCAGAGTGGAGCCTGGTCCTCGCCGAGCACGGCAGTGAACCCGTGTGAAGCATCCAGAGCAAAATTCCTGGTCACGTGGAACGCGGATAACGTCACTTCTGACCCCGTGGAAAACGTCCAGAGCGAATCCTGGTCCTCGCAGAGCACGGCAATGAACCCGTGCGAAGCATCCAGAGCGGAGCCTAGTCCTCGCCGAACACGGCAGTGAACCCGTGGGAAGCATCCAGAGCAAAATTCCTGGTCACGTGGAACACGGATAACGTCACTTCTGACCCCGTGGAAAACGTCCAGAGCGGATCCTGGTCCTCGCAGAGCACGGCAATGAACCCATGTGAAGCCTCCAGAGCGGAGCCTAGTCCTCGCCGAACACGGCAGTGAATCCGTGGGAAGCATCCAGAGCAAAATTCCTGGCTACGTGGAACGCGGATAACGTCACTTCTGACCCAGTGGAAAACGTCCAGAGCGAATTCTGGTCCTCGCAGAGCACGGCAGTGAACCCGTGTGAAGCATCCAGAGCGGAGCCTAGTCCTCGCCGAACACGGCAGTGAACCCGTGGGAAGCATCTAGAGCAAAATTCCTGGTCACATGGAACGCGGATAACGTCACTTCTGACCCCGTGGAAAACGTCCAGAGCGGATCCTGGTCCTCATAGCGCACGACAGTGAACCCGTGTGAAGCATTCAGAGCGGAGCCTGGTCCTCGCCGAGCACGGCAGTGAACCCGTGTGAAGCATCCAGAGCAAAATTCCTGGTCACGTGGAACGCGGATAACGTCACTTCTGACCCCATGGAAAACGTCCAGAGCAGATCCTGGTCCTCGCAGAGCACGGCAGTGAACCCGTGTGAAGCATCCAGAGCGGAGCCTAGTCCTCGCCGAACACGGCAGTGAACCCGTGGGTAGCATCTAGAGCAAAATTCCTGGCTACGTGGAACACGGATTATGTCACTTCTGACCCCATGGAAGACATCCAGAGCGGATCCTGGTCCTCGCAGAGCACGGCAATGAACCCGTGTGAAGCATCCAGAGCGGAGCCGGTCCTCGCCGAGCACGGCAGTGAACCCGTGTGAAGCATCCAGAGTAAACAATGGACTGTGGAGTCCTTAAATCCACGGACTATGATGTCCTTAACCTCGACCGTGATGTCTTAAAACTAACAATCAACCGTAATGATTTTTAACTAATTTCACCTTGGTTCAAGGGTACATCTCGTCATTCTTTTGATATTTGTCGTTGTAATTCCTCAACGTCTTCAAAGAGGTGACGGGTCCCGAGAACCACACGGACTATGATGTCCTTAACCTCGACCGCGATGTCTTAAAACTAACATCGGACTGTGGAGTCCTTAAAATCCATGGACTATGACGTCCTTAACCTCGACCGTGATGTCTTAAAACTAACATTGGACTGTGGAGTCCATAAATCCATGGACTATGATGTCCTTAACCTCGACCGTGATGTCTTAAAACTAACATTGGATTGTGGAGTCCTTAAAACCACGGACTATGATGTCCTTAACCTCGACCGTGATGTCTTAAAACTAACATAGGACTGTGAGGTCCTTAAACTCATGGACTATGATGTCCTTAACCTCGACCGCGATGTCTTAAAACTAACATTGGACTGTGGAGTCCTTAAATCCATGGACTATGATGTCCTTAACCTCGACCGTGATGTCTTAAAACTAACATTGGATTGTGGAGTCCTTAAATCCACGGACTATGATGTCCTTAACCTCGACCGTGATGTCTTAAAACTAACATCGGACTGTGAGGTCCTTAAACTCATGGACTATGATGTCCTTAACCTCGACCGCGATGTTTTAAAACTAACATCGGACTGTGAGGTCCTTAAACTCATGGACTATGATGTCCTTAACCTCGACCGTGATGTCTTAAAACTAACATCGGACTGTGAGGTCCTTAAACTCATGGACTATGATGTCCTTAACCTCGACCGTGATGTCTTAAAACTAACATCGGACTGCGAGGTCCTTAAACTCATGGACTATGATGTCCTTAACCTCGATCGTGATGTCTTTAAACTACGGTATTCTGGAAAACGTCCAGAGCGGAGCCTGGTCCTCGCCAAATACGGCAGTGAACCCGTGGGAAGCATCCAGAGCAACCCCTGACTCCGTGAAATGCGGATAAGGACAACTTCATCCATCACTTGCGAGCCCTCACGGCTCGTAAGGGAGTAAATTCTCTTATGAGATCCTTACGACTTTCAAGAAAAAACACACTTAGGAATCCTCACGATTCTTAAGGAGAAATTACACCTACGGGATCCTCTTGACCGGTAGGGAGAAAATTCTTTATGAGACCCTCACGACTCATAAAGTTGAAAATTCTTAGGTGACATATTCTAAGCCATCGCCACTCTACAAAAAGCCTAAGACTGACAGCTATACGCTATCTACAGACCGCACTTGCTAAAGTCACATGGCAAACAACACAGCAAGAAAAAAGAAAGCAGAGAAATGACACAAGACATTACGAAGAACTTGTATCTTTTATTCATGAATTCGATTGGGTACAAAATACATTATATGAAAGAATAAAAGAACAAATACATTTTATTCAAAATTACAAATAGTACAAAAATTTTATTGAGAGGAAAGCGCTTTCAATAATCCAGTCAGCCGCTCGCGCACTTCCCTCAGCCCCTCTTCCTGATCAGCTGCCGCGGCCAACTCTGCTTCGACCTGGGCTCGCTGCTGCAAGTAAGACGAGAGTTGTTCCTCGACGGCCCGCTAAGCTGCTTCACGATCTTATGCATCCCGCTCAACGACATCGAGCTTCTTCCTCAATGTTAACCCATCAGAGATACATCGCAGAAGGCCTTCGAAGATAACTTTCAACTGGGCAGCGTTCGCGTCGACCTCAGCATGCAGTCGAGCAGACTCGCTTGAAGTTTCTTTACATTCCCTTCGCTTTGAAGCCACTTCTTGTTCAAGATGGCGGAAGTAAGAAGCGCTCTGCTCGATCCATGCCGCCCGTTGAGTGCTCATAGCCAGAATCTCAGGTGCGGGACGCTTAAGCTCAAGCTCATGCAAGCAAGCCTCGATCTCCCTGCAGCGATTAACCCAAGACTCAACGACGCCCTCACCATGAAAGTTCATGAGCGTCGCCAGCATAGGGTTAACATCTACGGCAAAATCCACAGCAGATGTGGGAATCTCTGCGTCAAACTCCTCGATATACTCGCTCAGCATGCGTAAACTGGTCACAGCACCTTTGGATGATGGACGCCTGGAAAAAGGCCATGCCGGCATTATAATATGAGACTCGAACGGGGCTGGAGTCGATGTGATTGCTGCAAAATAGATCATAATCAGATGATGGCTCAGTAAATAAAGAAAACACGCAAAAAGTAGAGTCTACTATACCGGCTGCAGCAGGGGGGCAGAGCTGGGAGTACTGGTGGCGTAACGACAGCATCGTCTCCCCCTTCAATTCGTAAGGCTACAAGCAATATGAAAAAGAGTTAGCAGTAATGCGACTGCCCATTGAAGAAAAGGACGTCGTTTAGAAAAAATACTCACCTGTACCGGCAGGTGGACTAATCTTTGACAAGAAGGAGAAGTGTGGGTGCAGCACCTGGTACAGGTGGTCAAAAAGGACTCCTGCAAAAATGCGATAATGCAATGTCAGTACATGAATTATACGCCCAAGAGATAAGACTAATGGGTTACAAATCCATACCTTCCAGCATTTGTGACGGTGCGAGAGAAGGCAGAGAGGTGGTCACCGTCAGGGCGGTAACTGACGGCGTTGTCTCAAGTAGCTTGATTTCAGCACCAGCCGCACCTGCATTAGAAGCAAGATAAACTTTATTAGGAAAGATTGCAGAATAAAAAAAAGAAGGGCGGTGTTCCAAAATTTACCTGATGAGTCGCCAGCCGAAGCCGTGACGAGGGCGTCACTTGATACAACGGTGGCGTCTCCCTCCTCCATTGGGGTGGTCTCACCTCCCGTCGCCTCATCCCCTGACACCACAGGAGCCGTCGTCACGCTCGCGACGCCAGGAGACGACAAGGAACCGTAGGCGGGGAGAGCGATAATCGGAGCGGTGCCTGACTCTTGAGAAAGAGCGGCCATCTCGTGCCCAGCGATCATACCCGTTTCGCTCGCTACCACCTCGGGCTCAGTAGTCGCAGCCGTCTCGTCCATAGCTACCTTAGGCTTGTCCGTAGCAGACGTTTCATCCACTGCTGTCTCAGGCTCGGCCGTAGCAGCCGTCTCACCCGCCGCCACCTCAGGCTCGGCAGTGGTAGCCATCTCGGGCATAGCAGTCGTGACTGTCTCGTCAGCCACTGTCTCGGGCCCGGCAACTATGGTTATATCGTCTACCGTCGCCTCGGGTTCCGCAGCTACCTCCTCCACCGCCCCCTCAGGCTCAACGGTCGCCGCCACTCCTTCAGTAAGGCTCGGCCCTGCAGGACAAGATATATAAGAACTGATAGTTTAAAGCTTTGACAACGAAGCCTCAAAACACATTACCTGGGGTTGATTTACCGTTGGCTTCCCGAGCTGCACGTGTCGCCCGTCTATGAGCAGTAGACAAGGCAACCGGGAGCTCCTCTGAGGGAGTAGCAGCGGGAGTAACGGCGCTTGAACCTGCTCCCGTAGCCAAAGTAGCAATACGCTCCCTTGCTGTGCGCCTCAGGCGCTTCCTTTCCTCTCGGGCCATCACGACAGACCTTTTGGAAGCCTCCTTCAGCAAGGCGTCGTCGTCCGCATTCAGGGTTACCTCCAGAGCCGTCAAGGCTTCCATCATCGGTTTTTTAAGTAGGGCCTCTTGGGGCAATGCCGAAGAGGCCGGGACTTCGGTATCCGACCCAGGGAGAATTTCCACATCAGCTTGCGGGATAGGCCTTGTGGTCCCTGCGATAATACAAACAGAGGGTCAGATTACTCATAAGAAAATGGAAGCAGAAACATAGCGAACCGAAATGTACCAAGGCCTAAGGATGCTCTAAGTCGTTCCTCCTCCTCGAAAGTCTTGAGAGAAGCAGCGAGAGCTTCTTCGGTAGAAATGCCTATTAAAGAAGGAAAAGCGTTAGTCAAGAACAATGATAGAGGTATGATGCAATGACGAAAAATACAATTAATGATTACCTGATTGCGCGAGTTTAGTCAACCACTCGTCGCGTCTTGCCAATCGCTCGGAAGCTGCGATTGCAGCCGCCAGATCAGTGTCATCTGGCGGCATATATAGGCCGTCGTTGGTCCCGTACTCACTCAAGCCCTCGCTGTAAGGAGCATGAGGTTCCTGACCAAATACAACGTCAGCAGAGATATCGAATTCTTCTTCCTCTTCTGCGCGTGAACTCCGTTCGCAGCCAACACCAGCTTTCGTTTCATAGGCACCTTGGGACGGCGAGTCCCGATATCCGAGCCCACGCCGGATTCAAATGAAACCACGTTTACCGTCTCCACGGAAGCATGGGGAACTGATGGCATGTCCATAGGATCACGGGGCAATCTACGCGTGGGGCTTAGCACACGTGGAAGCTCAACTGCGGCATCTCCTCTTAGCGGAGGAGGGACAGCGATCCGTCGCTTCAAGGGGACGTTTCGATCGCTGGCGGGGGGCACACTCTTGTGATCGAGAAGCAGCCGCCTCTCTTCCCTGATGACTGCGCCCGTTGCGTATTGATACCAAGCCCCGTATTCGTTGAGGGCCCATGGAATGCAACTCGGCTCGCTAATGAAGAAGTGGGAGCCCGTATTCAAGCGCATAAAATGATGTAGCGCACCCCGTATTCCCTCTCTGGTGGCAGCAGGTTCTTCCAAAAACGCTTCCAGTGGAACCCCCTGGTTATAACTCACCTGCTGGGCAAAATGATGGGGGTTGTATCTCATAAAAAGCGCCACATCATTTTTCCTGAATACGAGGAAGCCCGGCCTAATGGAGTACAGGTGAAGAATCTCCTGGGCTTTTAATACGGAGGCCCCATCCTTAAAAGTGTCACGTAATGCCAGCACCGTCTTGGAGGTTTCCTGGCCGTTCGTCAGGACTTTGTCCGTAAAAGACATACCAGCTCCGACCGTGCGCGGACGAAGAAGCAACCCCCTAGCCTCCCGCTGAGACGGATTCACGATGGAAGCGTCAACCAGCCGCATAATTCTGGGAAATTTGCACTTCTCGAAAAACAAGGGTCTTTTATGAATACCAAACACCCCGAGCACGTGCATTTCCATCCATGAAGTAAAGTAGTGCATCGGGAAGTTAGCAGCTTGCACCCCCGGTTCCGTTGTATCCGCCGCCACGCTAAGACCATGGTATAGGTGGGACAGCCCGACGATCCCAATGGCTACTTGTATGCCAGCCACCATTCGATGTGCTGGGTAGAAGATGGACAGCCTCATATAGCGAGGGTGCATGGGGAGCGCGAACCAACACAACCATAGCCCCAGAAACCCGAGAAAGAAAGTCTCCTCGTCGATGCCCGGAGCAGCGATTTCCGACAAAGGGATGATTACGGAATCGGGGAGATAAAAGCCTTTTTGATCATCTTCCAGTACTGGTCGACGATCTAAGCCAAAGCCGAAGGGATCGTCGAGCTTGGCAAATTTTTCGCCCCGTTGCGATAGAATCTCCGGTCGAAGAAAACGGGCAATGAAGTCTGCGAAACTAACTCCCCGGCCTCCGGATTCCAAGAAAAGACTCTCGTACATATTCAGCACCTTTATCAGACTCGGAAAATGGTGCTGGATGGCGTTCTCCGGTGTTAGGCCCATCACCACTGGCTTGGTGGCGAAAACATATTCGTACGGAGGAAGCAGCTCCTCATAGTGCTCCCCCCTCACCGGCAGACCGGAAATCTCGGCAAATTCTTCTAAAGAGATGGAAACTTCTCTGTCCAGTAGAAGAAAGGTATGGGTTGGGATGTTCCATTGCTCCACGAACGCCTTAATCCACCACGTCGGAGGAGCAGAATATTGGAACAACGACGCGTAAACTGCGGGATATAGGCCGAGCTTCAGCAAATGTGTTTTCTTCGCCGACAAGATGTACCTGGCCCACTGCAAATATCCGGCCGAATGTCGGGGAGTCAATCCGATGTTGTAAGGTTGTCCCCAAGGGCGCGACTCGCCCTGGCATATGCGTCGCCCCAGAGTATCCAAAGCCGCCAGCAGCTGCATGGATATGGCGGCAATCGAGGGTTGGAGAAGACCCTCCGAAGTCCAAATGACAACCTCCATAGCATAGTTCACCGGGGGCGCATCTGCATACGAGATCGATGAGATCGGCTCTGACGGCGTCGCATAAGAGAAGCTTCGACGACCTCTGATTATCTGGTCGTACCACCTACCCCATAAGTGAAGGTTTTTGTGTTCCGGGTCATAGTCTCTGATAAGCGCGAGAACCTCACGGTCCACAGGTGCCTCAGGGAATCCTCCCTCTGAATGGAAAAACGGGAAAGAGAGATCGGAAGACATGTCGCCTGCGAGAAAGAACAGAATTAAATCGCCAGTACTATAATTTAATTTTAAAATCCCGACGCTCGGCACTTTAAAATTTGTACCACACTGCAATGCAGTGGAAACGGGATCAAAGGGGGACCCACAAAATCCAGATGACATTGCATCAATTAATAAGACAGCCTCATCATTGGATGAGACTGTTAATTAATTAGGAAATCCTCAAAGAATATTCTCATTGAATGAGAAATCCCTCGGGAGAAGGAGAAAATCTCCCTTTCAGAGCAAAGCTCTATAACAAAGTGACACTTGTCAAACTCTGGTCACGAGGGAATAAAATTTCTTAAAGAGCCTAGCTCTGTAATGATGATGGAAAATCCATCAAAGATTAATGAAAATTAATTCTTGAGAATTAAAATTCTGGGATCTATATATTGTCAAAAGAGCAGAGCTCTAACTCATGGGCTAAGAAACCCTAAGAAAAGATCTGTTTAGATCTATGGGTTCATGAGAGCAAGGCTCTATTTATGAAACCCTACTCTACTAAATTTAGGTAAAATTAAATTAAATTAATTCTAATAAATTGGGGTTTTCTTTAGATCAAAAGATCTATGAAGAGCAAGGCTCTGTTAATGGGTAAAAACCCCAATTTATTAGAATTAATTTAATTTAATTTTACCTAAATTTAGTAGAGTTTTAACTCTTGAAAGTTCTTGAACAAAAGAGCAAGGCTCTGAATAAAATTCTTGAGAAGAAGATGAAGATAATCTGAGGACCAAAAGGTCCTATTTATAGGCGCTGAACCGCCTCCTCAACTTCTGAGTTGATCCAAAGGCTCAGATATTGCCACCGCTGCACTCACGTGTGCGCCACGTGAGCGCAATGGTGGGGGGGCATTTGTTTCCCCCAATCAGAGCAAAGCTCTGTTTTAAAATTCAAAATTGAAGCAACGCTTCAGATCCCGTGCGCTGTGCGCCACGTGTCAAAAGCAGACACGCCAGCGTCAGGAGCCCTGCGCCCTAGGCAGTGCACCCTAATCAGAGTAAAGCTCTGTTTCAAAAATTCAAAATTTAAAAGTTGAAGCAACGCTTCAGATCCAGCGCTCTGCGCTACGCGCCACGTGTCAAATACAGGTGCGCTAGCGCATTTGCGCTGCGC
The DNA here is from genome assembly GCA_030015575.1 of Agapanthus africanus. Taxonomy (NCBI): domain Eukaryota; kingdom Viridiplantae; phylum Streptophyta; class Magnoliopsida; order Asparagales; family Amaryllidaceae; genus Agapanthus; species Agapanthus africanus. The sequence continues at coordinate 469,595,993 of JASDDO010000031.1, forward strand.
GCCACGTGTCAAGCACGGGTGCTCTAGCGCAGTTGCGCTGCGCGCCACGTGTCAAACGTAGGTGCGCTAGCGCCAAGTGCGCCAGCGCTGGAATTAAAAGAATTCCCCACCGTTAGATCAAAAGATCTAATAATAATAAATTATTAATTAATCAGAATTAAAATTCTGTTATGGAAATATTTCCCAATCTTATTAAAACAAGAAGATTATCTTCTGTAAAACAGAAGCCTTAAGATCAAAGATCCAACGGTGGGAAATATTCCCAAATCAATCAGAGAAAGATCTCTTCAACTAATTTAACAAATCAATTGGCCCTATATAAAGACCCCAAGACTTCAAGTCTCATATAGAAAAAACCCTCTGCAAACTTTGAGAAAAACTCAAAGAGAAAGAAAGGCAAGCTTTTGAAGAAAGAATATCATTTCTTCATCTTTAAAGGTAAAGAATTAATTCTTGAACAACAGAGATGAAATCATCTCGTAAAAAGAAGAAACATCTTCTAAAAAGATCTTAGATCTATAAAAAAAAAAAGACCAAGATCTTTGATCAAACATAAAGGATTAAAAGATCTAATCATAAAAATATAAAAAAAGAAGTATTTTACTTCATTCACAGATCTTTTGATCTATAAAGGCAGAGCCTTTTATGAAAACAAGAACTCTGGTTCTTGGAACTCGAGGCATGGCCTCCTTTGAAGAACATAAACTTGTTCTTTGATCTTAAATTTGATCTGATACGCTTTGCGCTACTGGAAAGTGCTTTGCACTCATAAACCGCGCCTTTGCGCTCTTTGGATCGGCGCCCAGCGCCAAAACATGCCACGTGTCAACCACAGACACAGCTTGCGCTCCTGAAAACAGCGCACTCCTCTCTTGGGTTGGCGCTCAGCGCCAAGCGCGCCACGTGTCACTGATTGGCGCACCCACAAACCAGCGCAGCGCGCTCATAAATTAAAAGCGCAGTGCGCTAATAAACTAGCGCTTAGCGCTAAACGACACGTGTCACCCTCATGTGCGCTAGCGCAATGCGCTCTTTAATTGACGCAAAGCGCCTGATGCGCCACGTGGCGCACTGTCAGAACACCACTTTGTTCCTGATAAATGCTAAGCATTTAATTCCAGACAAAATATCAGAGCCCAAGGCTTGGCATTGTTAAGAGGGCAGAGCCCAAATAAAGGCCTAACAGGCAGAACAAAAATAAAAAAATGTTAAACATTTTTAACTGGACTTAGCCCAATTCTGGCCATAAGTCCTCAATTTAAATTGAACTGGGATCTGCTCTTCGAATCAATTTACACCCGGTTCGAGGGTACATCTCTTCACTCCTCTGATATCTGTCGTTGTAATCCTTCAACGTCGTCAGAGAGGTGACGGGTCCCGACAACCATACATTCTACGGACTGTGGGGTCCTTAAACTCATGGACTATGATGTCCTTAACCTCGATCGTGACGTCTTAAAACTAACATCGGACTGTGGAGTCCTTAAATCCACGGACTATGATGTCCTTAATCTCGACCGTGATGTCTTAAAACTAATATCGGACTGTGAGGTCCTTAAACTCACGGACTATGATGTCCTTAACCTTGACCGCGATGTCTTTAAACTAACATTCGACCGCGATATCTTAAAACTAACAATGGACCGTAATGTTCTTAAACTAATTATCGACCGCAATGTTATTAAACTAAACAATAGAGCATAATTGCTCTCTTGTCGGATCTAAACGATCCCGTTAAGTTGATCTTAGTCTAGAATTAGGCTAACGTGTCCTCAACAAACGTTTAAGTTGATCTTAGCCTCAAATAAGGCTAACGTATCCTTAAACACAACCCCCAAATCCAAATCTAAGAAAGATACGGATTTGGACTAGTCCACGCCCTACGAGCGACAACATAACTTAGTCTCCGTATACAATCCACGGGCAACCAAACACAAAACAAACACCCACGACATGAAGTGACCATATGGAGAAGGAGAAATTTGTTACCGCGATGCGGTAGCATAATTAACTGTAGGGGATTGCTCCTGCAAGGAAGAGCGTCCCCACAATCAAAACCCCCTCAAGCGAGGGGGAATCTGACGAAGTCTGCTACATCGGCCGCATCCGTTTAAACCTTCGATACACGGTGCCATAAATCAACTTGGCATTTTCGGAGAGGTGGACGGATAGCACCAATTAGCGTCTGCCCCCAGATTCAGGCAAGACGTCCAGTCTTCCCGGCTTCCGGCGGTAAACAATGACATCCTCGAGTTGAGAGTGTGGATCTATCATCAATATATATATATATATCGTACGGTAAATCCGTCGTACGGCCTCCCAAGTCTGGATACGGGTCAAATATCATATTTATCTCATTATTCGTCTGGTATCCTTTTCATCATATATCATGATCTGGGGGTACTGATCTAAGTCTAGTACAATACTGATACCATCTATGTATATACCTGCGTGTGTATGAAAACACCACGCCTAAAGAACCCGCTAAAATATCATGTCTTATCTTAAATACGAACCATATCACATCATCGATCCCATGGCCTCAAGCCCAATCTCATCGACTCATCTCCAACTATCATCCACTATCCTCATTATCAGTACATACATATATGTACATACCTATATACCATCTCATCCACACATCTAGGTATTCCATGTAACCATATATAATGATAACAGACCACGTGTGTGCACGTATGTGTGTGTCACTCCTTTACTCTAAGGTCTTGCGACTAATAACTGAACTAAAATCTCTTTCCTCCAAATTTCACTATATCCAACCCATGATCACTTAATACCTTTCGTTCCAAGTATTCACATTTCACCTATATACATATAATATCACATATGTCTTACGAAATTGCGGGGGTGCTAAACGCCATCCACCCGACTTCCCCCGTAGATAAAATCTACTCACTTCGATCTTGCTTGCTAGAGTCGATGACGCCACGCTCATCCCCGTTGTCTCGAAGTCCACATGGGGTACCTACATATCATATATAGCATCGTAAACGAAATCACGCACGAAAAACCAAAATGTCGCACGAATCACCCATCGGTCAAAACCTATGGTCTACTCATGCAAAAGGACCAAATAACCCTCGACATCGGCGTACAAACTCCGATTGATCGAGAAAAAACCCAAAAGTACCCATTTCCACATTCACAAAACACTAATTATAATATGAAATAGGTTGTAATTCACCAAAACCTCAAACTCACTTTAAAAGCTATTTTTCCGAAAACCTAGTAAGCAAACTTTTCAATTTTAGTACAAAACTAAATGTTTTAACGATTTTAGTGGCTACAATGCTCACTAATATCCTAACTAAGCCACCCAAACCATTACTAGATTTTTAATCTTGCTAAATTACATTAAACCAAAACCTAGTTAACACAAGTTACCCTCTTGTTCAAAACTTGATGTTTTAACCAATATAAATATTTTAACAATTTTAGTGGACATAAGGCTCACTAATTTTTCTTAATTAAGTCACACAACCCATTTTAAAATTTTATCTCACCTCTTGATATTAATAACAAAAACCTAGTTCTCAAATTTATTTAATTTGAACAATTTTGAAGCAACAATGTACAATACAACAACTAGACTAGATTTTTCATTTCCTAAGATAATGAACTACACTTGATTATCCTAGTAGTGATGGTTAAACCCTAATTCTTAATTCAAAACCTTTCTCTTTAGATTTCTAACTTCAATTAAAACCATAATTAAATACCTAATAAGCTAGATTAAGGTAATTACGCAACAATTAAACCTTAGGGCAAGGATTTTATACCTCACAAATTTGTAGATCAACATGAAACCAAGCCTCCCAAATTAGATTCCTTGCTCAAGATTGTAGGGTTGCTATGCACGCGCACAAGGGTCTATGAGGCATCAACCATGCCCGATTAAAAATTTAGCCGTGCCGAACAACCCAAATATGGATCTTTAAAGTAGAGATTAGGCGAAAACTAGCATGTTAACAACTTTAACACTAAGTGAGAGGGATTACAACCTTTGTAGATCCGGTCCTTCACTTCATATGCTCCGTGTTGTGGTCCCTTCGCTGCGATCATCGGGTTCCAGACTCTCGAGAGGTTCCACGAAGAGAAAGATGCAGTCTTTGCTTCCGATCTTCGATACAAAAATGATCTACCTTGAAGTTTCGTTAACACAAGCTCACACTCATAATATGAAGTGAACACCCTCATCTAAATGGCAAGGATAGATGAGGATGATGAAGTAGGATTTTTGCTCTCTTTTATTATCTTTTTCTCACTCATTTATCATCACAAAATCAAAATCAAGAAAGCTTTTCCATGAAAAGAGAAGGAAGAAGAAGAAGGAATCCTTTTGTGATGAATAATGAATAATTCATTTATGAGGTTAGAAATGCAACCATAGATAAGAATGAATCCTTAACCCTTGTAGAGAAACAACCATGGTCAAGGGTTTGTGTTTGGTTAGCAAATATCTTCATAAAATATCTTACACAAAACAAAACAAAAACCTTCTAGAAACTTCTAGAAGAGCTTAACCCTAATCAAACCCTAACCATGTTTAATCTCCACTAATCATGTTGCATTAATAACCATATCATGTTACAATATTATATATCACATATATAATATTTATTGTAACAAAATAAAATAATACATTTAACATATATCGCATATATATCAATGTATTACCCGAGTGAGAAAAAGAATCTTTTAGTGAGCTAATATTAGTTAATGTAATTTAATATATCATATATATTATTATACATTAAATTATCGAATCAACACTTGATCCGACAATCCGGCTATATCACATATAACCGACTAATATTTATCCGTACCGATTTATCGAATCAACACTTGATCCGATGAACCGGCTGATATCATATATTGAGAGAATCCAATAAGGTATCACATACCGCATTATCCTCGGTCCCGCACATATCACATATGTGCTCCTACTCCATTTTGCCTGAGCCAAGAAACCTCTGTGTAGGACTCTAAAGAATCGTCAATACGCCGGCAGTAGGTGATGATCATATCAAACACCTACAAGCTGCAAGCGGTCAGCTAAACGTAAAAGCCACCCAGGTATTGAGCGCTCAGAAGATCAACAAGCAAGCCTGTACATTCTCCTGTGAATCCAATCAGTAACACTCCCGTACAGTCTGGTCTCGTTGTCTGATATGTTGCATATCTCGCCTAGGGGTGGTAAACGTCTGACCCCAGTAGCTCGATAAGTCGTGTCGATATGAGGTCTATAACAGTTTGAGAAACTACTGATAACACTTACCAGTAAATCTCAGCAACCCTGGCCAGGGATTTCCGGTTATAGCCAATCGAACACAGCACAACATCAACTCCCTATACCGGGAGAGACGAATCCCCTCCTATCGCTCATTGCCTCTATGTGATTCGGGACTGTACCCAAAAGCCAACTTTTGCACGCCCTCTTGGACGTGGTATGATGGAAATCAAAGCACAGTGAGAATCACACAAGACTCTATGACGATCTCGGGTCAACAGACTACTCTGTACCAGTGTCACCGGAGAACTGCCATCTGACGTGAGGTATAATACCATCTGGGAGTTCTCGGCGAGTCCATCCAGTGTACCCAGTCTCCACTGAGCACCCGTACACCATCCTTGATGTCAAACACCGATGGATATAGGATCATCCATCGCCCATCATATGGGTCAAGATGCGTATACGCTAGTCTACTCTGGTGTATCGATGCCCTATCTCGATACACCCTCGACTAGGAACAGTTATAGGATGTACTCGTCGACTACCGTGGCCCCACTAGTATGATCTCATCATAGTCCCAGTAGTCGAGTACACATCCTAAGGGCTTTATCAACATGTAACATAGAGACAATCGAAGTACATGTTAAGATAAAGTACAACCAGATAGCATACTATCATGTCGAGCAAGAAAGTCCTCCCTATATATGTCCTAGCATCCACTACAATATACATCGTATGTACAGTAATGGCCTCTAGGGCATACATAGAACTAACAAAGATCCATACTTGATTGTGCCAAGGAATAAAGGGTTAGGATTTAACTAGGAATTAGTAGTAATTTCGAAGGATTTTGATGGAAAATAAGAAGATTTTTGAGGGGAAAATGAGGTGGAGAATTGTTGGGGCTGCTCATGGGGGAGGCTCGGCTGAATTTGGGAGAGGGGGGAGAGAGAATGTGAGTGTTGAAATGAGTGTGAAGTCAAGCCAAGAAGAGAAAAGCCCATACCTCTTTTAATTCAACTCCATGCCTTCATTATTCTATTCATTCTCTTTTCTTTATTCTTTTTTTTTTTTGAAGAGAGGGGGCTGTTGGAATTGCTGATCTCGGCTGGAAATGGGAAGTGGGTGAGTGAGTGGAAGGAAAATAGCAAGAACACCCCCCCCCCATTATCCCATTAATTAAACCATTTCTTATCTATTTTATTTCCTAAATAAGTTTCGTGAATTAACTTGAAACATCATGACAAAATAGAAAGAAAAAGAACATGTTACAATATATGTTTAGACATGTCATGATGCACTAATCGTGTATTAACCCATTCCAATTTGTAATTATCACTAATTAAATGTATTAGTGACGGCTTAAATAATATTAAAATAATTAATTTCGGAAATTTTTTCAGTCAACTAGAAATTTTACAAGTGACTCAATAAACACCAAATACTAGCAATTACATAGCTAGAATAGGTATATTTAATTTTATATTAAAAGATATTTATATCTTGATTTTTACGGAAAACACCCGTTATTTTACCGATTAACCGAAATTTCACCTGAACGATTTTCAAAACGTTACAGCTTATAAAGTTGGACAGTCTTAGGCAACAGATCCTAACCATGTTTCCTAAGCCATCGCTACCCTATAAAGAGTTCAAGATGAACTGTTATTTACCATCTATAGGCCACACTTGCCAAAACTACATGTCACTGAAATGGAGAAGTTACTCATGAGCATATAAACTAGTTCACGCCAGAGTAAGACATAAAGAAATAGAAGGGTGCAGCTCATGGGGCTGAGAGTTTGGAACTATATCCCTTAAGAGTTGAGATTTGAGTCAATGATAAATGACGACGCTTGTGTCCACTTGTTATCTTCTCAGATCAAGATTCTGAAATTTATTTACCAACCTGAAACTGGTCATACGCTATGAATTACTCTGCATTACTTCACCCATGTATATACTTACGTGGGCAAAGTAGTGGGGGCATTTGTTCCCGCCAAAATCTTCGGCCAAGTGCTATTTGTTCCTGTTCAAACCGGCTTAAGTTTCGTTTACAGATATGTGTGAAACCAGGCTCATTCATATACGCACATGCACACATCATAGGAAGAATTGGTGTTCAACGACAAAAACAAAGCATTTAATTGAACATTATTTTCTACAGGAAATAGATCACCAAACATGGGATCGAAAGTACATGGATTCACAAAACTATGGATAAAATTATATAACTCCCTCTCTGTCTTCTCCACCATGACAAAGTGGCGATCTTCACGAAGAGTAGCTACCCATTGGTCAGCACCGCACCCATCAGCAAAGGCAGACATAACGACCCGCTGAGCCCGTATTTGGTTAAGCAGCCGGACAGAGCGATTCCTTGGAGTTGTGGTGATCAAAAGTGACTCGTGGAAGCACTTGATCTTGTCTTCCGCGGCGTCGAGCATTGTCGGAGTCATCTCCGCCGGAGGAAGGGGAATATCATTGATCACAGACAAGAAACCATCCAGAGCCAAATGGAGCCGATAGGGAGTGGAGATCTTATACGAGTCAAGAGCTCGTGCAGCACCGTGTCGCATTGGTCATCCGTAAGAGTTGGGTTCACCAAGCGCGCAGCAAAACGAGGAACAATTTCCTTAATGGGCACCTCCTATGGCTGACGGCAAGCATGTGGCGATTACAAGCCATAGCTGTTCTCTATTAAAATGATTCTCTGAAAATGAGAGAGAAAAGAAGCATTGCTTCAGATTATGAAGGGAGACATTTAAGTCTAGACACAGAAAATGTTGTGCATGAAGGAATTATTTCCAAGCTCTGGGAAAGAGAAGCTTGACTCAGGAAAAGTGGAGAAGGAAGGTGAAAAGACACCTTCAGTAATGAGGCAGCGCCTCACGTGCAAAGCACGAGAGCGCTAGCACTAAGTGCGTTAGCACCAAGAGTCAAAGACTCTGAGGCAGCGCTCACGTGCAAAGCACGAGAGCGCTCGCGCCAAGAGCACCAGCGGTAAGAGTCAAAGACTTTGAGGCGGTGCTCACGTGCAAAGCACGAGAGCGCTAGCGCCAAGTGCGCCAATGCTAAGAGTCAAAGACTCTGAGGCAGCGCTCACGTGCAAAGCACGATAGCGCTAACGCTAAGTGCGCTAGCACTAAGAGTCAAAGACTCTGATGCAGCACTCACGTGCAAAACACGAGAGCGCTAGCGCTGGAACTAAATGTTCCTCCACCCTTAGATCAAAGATCCAATGGTGATTAAAAAATCACCAAGATACAGAATAAGTTCTGTATGGGAAAAGATTTTCCCAATCTTGTTAAAAACAAGAAGATTGCCTTCTGAAAAACAAAAGCCCTAGGATCAAAGATCCAACGGTAGGAAACATTCCCAAATCGATTAGAGAAAAGATCTCCTCAACTGATTCAACAAATCAGCCTCCCCTATATAAAGGACTCAAGACTTCAACTCTTATACAGAGGAACCCCCCCCCACAAACTTTGATAAATTTCAAAGAGAAGAGCAAGCTCTCGGAAGAAGAAGAATTTCTTCAAGGTAAATAAAATAAAGAGGTCAAAACATCTCATCAAATGAAGAAGAACATAGTTTCTTTTTTCTAGATCATAGATCTATAAGACAGACGTTTTTCACAAAAGAGATCATAGCATCTCATCATAAAAAGGGGGGAAGAAGAATTCAATTCTCTTCAGATCACAAATCCATAAAGGCAAAGCCTTTCACAAAAAAAAATAAAAGATTGTAACATCTCCTATAAAAATAAGAACTTTGTTCTTAGACCCACGAGACAAAGTCTCTTATAAACGAGAATGTAATTCTCAGAGTGCAGAACTGATCGAAGTTGCTTAAAAAGAGCCTTAGCGCTCCAAATTAAAAAGAAGCGCCTCAGCGCTCCAAGACTGGTGCACAGCGCCGCAGCGCTCCAAGCGCTATTTTAAAAGAAGCGCCCAACGCTTCAAAGTTGGCGCTCGGTGCCAAGCGCACCACGTGCTCCTCACGTGTGCGCTCTTTCACAAGGAGCGCTCTGCACTCATTTACTGGCGCTCAGCGCCAAGCTCACCACGTGCTCTTCACGTGTGCACTCTTTAATAAGGAGCGCTCTGCACTCACTTACTGGCGCTCAGCGCCAAGCGCACCACGTGCTCCTCACGTGTGCGCTCTTTTACAAGGAGCGCTCTGCACTCATTGACTGGTACTCAGCGCCAAGCGCGCTACGTGCTCCTCACGTGTGCGTTATATCACTGGAAGCGTCTTAGCGCTCTAAATCTGGCGCTCGGTGCCAAGCGCACCACGTGCTCCTCACGTGTGCTCTGAGGGAACATAAATTGTTCTTTAAATAAAGCCCCAGAGCCATAATGAGTGCTCAGCACTCAATAAAAGAAAAAAAGTTGTCATAACCCAAATCAATGCTCAGTATTGTTAAATAAAAAAGGTCGAGCCCAAATAAATGTTCAACATTTTAACTGAGTGGGCTGAGCCCATGTTGGCTACAGATCTCTCATTTAGATTAATTGAGCTCATATGCTCATAAATCTTTTTAACTGATCTTAGTCCCAAACTTGACTACAGATCTCTCAACCAACATTGGTTCAAGGGTACATCTCTTCGTACCTCTGATATATGTCGTTGTAATTCTTCAACGTTTTCAGAGAGACGAAGGGTCCTAATAACCAATAATTTTTGGTGCTTCCCCAAACAGTTGATTCAAAACCACACAGACTATGATGTTTTTAAACTGGACTATGATGTCCTTAAACTTTACGGACTGTGGGGTCCTTAAACTCATGGACTATGATGTCCTTAAACTTTATGGACTGTGAGGTCCTTAAACTCATAGACTATGATGTCTTTAAATTTTACAGACTATGACGTCTTTAAACTGTCACGGACTATGATGTCCTTATACCCAATGGACCGCAATGTCCCTAAACTAAAACAATAGAGTCTACATGCTCTTTTGTTGGATCTAAATGATCTTGTTAGGTAGATCTTAGTCTAAAATTAGACTAACGTATCCTTAACAAACGTTTAAGTTGATCTTAGTCTCAAATGAGATTAACGATCCTTAAATCCAACCCAAAACCAAATCTAAGAAAATACGGATTTGGACTATTCCACGCCCTATGGGCGACAATTTAAATTAGTTTATGTATACAATCTACGGGCAAACAAAAACAAAACAAACATACACGACACGAAGTGACCATCTGGAGAAGGAGAAAGTTGTCACCACGATGCAGTAACGTAATTAACTGCAGGGGCTTGCGCCTGCAGGGAAGAGCGTCCCCACAATCAAAAACCCCTCAAACGAGGGGGAATCTGACGAAGTCTGCTATAACGGCCGCATCCATCTAAACCTCCGATATACGGTGCCATAAATCAACTTAGCATCTTCGGAGAGGTGGATGGATAAAACCAAATAGTATCTGCCCCCAAATTCAGGCGAGATGTTTGTCTTCCCGGTTTTCGGCGACGAACAACATACAAGAAAAAACAACAACAGCCCTTTTCTTTTTCTTCACTTGCCTTTTCTTTAGCTCACACTCTCTACCTCATGGCATCTTCTTCAACCTCCACCCAAACCCTCTCATGAGTTGAGAATCCTTGGGTGTTTTGAGATAAATTAATCATAAACACACTCTACTTCATCTTGGATATCTAGGCTAGCAAAAAAGATACCCGAGTTGCTTCGGTTTTGAGTTCGAAGCCCGTATTACAAACCTTCGACGTGGATCTTCTTCGATGGAGGGAGATCGGAGATCAAAAATGATCGAGGAAGCCGCAAGGAGTTTGGGACAGAGATTGAAGACCGAAGGACTCGGATCGTTTGATATAACCTCTCTAAACTCCTTTTCATATAGCTAGTCTAGGGCTTATGGTTCGATCCGGGTATCGGGTTCCGTTAGCGCCGGTTTAAGAAAAGTTTTTGTTCTGCATTTGGCCACGGATTGATGGCCGTGGCGCTAGCGTAACCAAACACTTTGCCTTGGCTCCGATTTTTTAACGTTGCGTCTGCATTCTGCTGGAGTGAGAAGAAACGCCGTTGTTGTCCTCTAGGCTGTCTGTGAACCGTCGAGATTTGGAACTAGGGACTTTGCCATGGCTCCATTTTGTTGACGTCGCGTCTGCACCCTGTTGGAGTGAGAAGAAATGCCGTTGTTGATCTCTAGGCTATTTATGAACCGTCAAGATTTGGAACTAAGGACTTTGCCTTGGCTTTGTTTTGTTGACGTTGCATCTGCACCCTGTTGGAGTGAGAAGAAACGCCGTTGTTGATTTCGAGGCTGTCTGTAAACTATCGAGATTTGGAACTAGAGACTTTTCCATGGCTCCGATGTAGTCTCTAGGTTGTCGGTGAACTGTCGAGTCTTGGAACTAGGGACTTTGCCATGGCTCCGAGGTTTTGACGCTGGGGACAAGAGATTTGACACAGAGGAGCTCCCCCTCAGTCGGCGGGGCCTCACATCTGCGTCCTGCTGGAGTGAGGAGAAAAGCCGTTATTGATCTCTAGGCTGTCTGTGAACCGTCGAGATCTTGAACTAGGGACTTTGCCATGACTTCGTTTTGCTGACGTCATGTCTGCATCCTGTTGGAGTGGAGAAGGATTGCCGGGGTGATCTCTAGGCTGTAGATGTTGCCCTCGAGACTGGGAACTAGGGACTTTTCCATGGCTCCTCTTTGTTTCGACCCTGGGGTCGGTTGTTGACGTTACGTCTGCATCCTGCTGGAGTGAGAAGGAACGCCAGGGTGATCTCTAGGCTGTAGATGTTGCCGTCGAGACCTGGCTTTCCCTTTGACGAAGCCTGATTGGAAAATGTGGTTCCTTTTTCGTTTGTGCCCATGGATCGTATACAGGGGTTGATGCAAACTCACCTGCAGGGCAAAAAATTTCTCTTCATTTTTTGTTTCTTTCCGAGATACTCTATCATTTCAGCTTTTTATATCGCAAAAGTTGCGATTGCCCAATCATTTCGGCTATTTTTCACGGTGCCCAATCATTTCGGCTAATTATATTTTTACTCGCTATTTTTTTATTGCGAGTTGCCCCATCATTTCGGCTATTTCATATGCATATATTTTTGGCTCGCTGATTTTTGTTGCAAGTTGCCCTATCATTTCGGCTATTTCATATGCATTTTTGGCTTGCTGATTTTGTTGCGAGTATGGAACTTGAGATCTGATACCAATCTTAGCATCAGCATCGCTGTGACTGGAATATGGGAAGGAGCGAATCATCATTTGCCTTAAGAGGACTTGGAATTTTCTACCAATTTAGGCATCAGCATCGCTACTACTGGAATGTTGCCAGGAGCGAATCATCATTTGCCTTTGCTGATTTTGAACAAAGGTGGCTTAGTAGATAGGGTTAGTGTAACAACCTTAATTTTCCTATACACTTTTCTATACAAATTTTTTAAAACTTTTAAAATCCATAAAGGAGTACTTTAACCAGAGCACAATATATATATAAGTAATTATTTTGTTTTTAAATAACTCCATTTTTAGTGTAAATAAAATTGTTTTAAAATTAAAGTAATACTTGGGGTATTTAATGTTGTTGTTACCACTTTAAGTAGTTATTTTCCCACAATAATTACAAGAAGGAGCTTGTAGCTCATTGGTAATACCTTGCACTGCTGAACCAAGCCACCAGAGTTCAAATCCCATGCCCCACATTATTTTTGTATTTATTTTGTTTTAATTTCTTTTGGAAGTCAACAGTCAAAAGGCCATAACTCACAAAATATGTACTGGACATGAAAAAGTAAATATACCAAAATCTTCCCCAGGAAAACCGCCGGCCCCTGACACCTTGACTCGGCCCGACTCGGTGCCGCCGGCCGGCGAATAGGCCGACTCGGTCCGGCGCCGCCGGCCGGACTTGGCCGGACGGCCGAGTCACCAACAGAGAAAAGTTGGCCCTTGACCTGGTTCACCCTCCTGCACACTCTAAATGCTTGGATCGGTTATCATTTGGCCAATAAATCCCTTTTAATCCTAGGTTTAATGATTTTTAATGATTTTTATATATTATATATATATTTTTTAATTAAAACCCTAACCGTAGCCTAACCCTATATAAACACCCCTACCCTCTACCCTCTCATCCTAAATTCCTAAGTCCACTCTGCCAAAATCTCAAGAGAACTTGGTACGTCGGAAAATGAGCGAAAGACGAAGCGCTGACGAAATTGACGGCGACATTCCGGTGATCGTGCTAAGAGCTCTCGACGACGTTTCGACGCGCCGGCAAACCCTCTACCTCCCTCTCACTCTCTAGCGTTGTACAAACCCGTAAGTTCATCTTTTCTACCTTTCTATTCTTTCATAAAAATACGACTTTTCAAACCCGACGGAAATCGAAACAAACCGATTTCCGATTCGGTTTTCTATCAAAACTCACTTATCACTAATTCCATAATGCTTAAACATATTCATGTTGACTACTAATCATATAACAACTAATTTGAATAAAGTTTCTCACATGAAATGATAACTTTTGTAATATACCGTATTTTTGCACTTAAATACCACCATGTTTAGTTTTATCACTTTTAACCCTTTAAAATTGTTATACCTTAAAATAGATCACGAGGTAATGACCTACCTCCACACACGCTCATATGCAATCATAACACGCTACCTTGAAAACATAGAATAAGATAAAACAAGATTTTATATTAAAATACCATTTTTCTTAATAAAACATTTTCTAAAATTTCTATGTTATATATAATTTTAAAACCATATCTTTTAAACCTGACTTTGTGGTGTCTAGACAAGTGTGTCTAAGGCGAGTGGTTACTTAATTAGGACCACTACTTGTAGTGGAGAGCCTCCCACTCACCTGGCACTTACCTGGCCGCAATTGGCGGTGAAGAGGCGATTTGAGGCTTCTAATAACTTGTCGTTTAGACCAATTAGAAATAGGCTAGTTGGCTTAGGAAACCCTAGAATCTAAAATACGGAAATTTACACCCTTGTGCAAATAAATACCTTATCTTTATAAAACTGTTTTCTAAATGATTAGTATTTATTAAATCTTTGCAAAGCGCCACTACAACCCATCTTTGGGGAACTCGTTAGGGATAGTACGGTTTATCGTGCACCCTCGGGCTTAGTAGTGCGAGATTCAGACCTCCGCAAGGAGCATTCGGTCTCGAAAGGTTTAAAATACGACATTTAAGAAAACTGAGATTTTTTGGAAAATAAAATATTTATTAAAAATTATTCTTGTATAAACATATGTATATTTATCATTTAAACACCTATTTTATTATAAGATAAAGTTTCCACCTTTTCCTAAAAATTACAAGATTAAAAGTTACATTAAAATACCATGAATTTCAAATAAATCAATATTACAATTAATACCTTTATTTATGAAATTAGGATATTTTCACTAGAAATATCACAAAATAAATCACACTCATTATAACTATAAAGACGAATAATAAATACTTGAGGTGTATCTTGAAAACTATACAAAAGTATTTTTACATAAAACACCCTCAAGTTTTATAAATTACAATAAGGACCCTAACAATTATAGAACTTCGACTTACATTTCTTTTGGTCTGACTCGGGTTTGAGTCTGATTATTTCTGACTTGAATATGATTCAAATCAATCTACATTCTTTAATATTCCAACTCAATATGAACACATGAATCCCAGAATCCAGTTATCAATCTATACAACTTGACTGAATCAAACCATGGATATACATCCATTGTTCCGTTATTCCATTTACCTGATTATGCAGTTATACTCTGTTTACTGATATCATGGTTTTGGTCAGTCATCCAACTTATACAATACAATACAACAATACAATCAAAACACTACGGGGTTTAAGGGGTAGATTGGTACGGAAGATATTAAAAGTGGCATGAGACGGTCAGATTTAAGACACCTAACATGAATCCAATTGCCGTTGCTCCGGGCCTTCTAACGGAGCCTTGTACTCTATTTTCCGTTTGCCCTGGTCTCTAGCATATAGAGACCCCTCTCGTATACACTGGCATTCTTCTGTACCAAGCTACAAACAACAGCGTTAATACAACATTACAACAAATAGTTTACAACTTTAGAAGATACCTCTTATTCTATCTTTCTAATTCTTCCTTATCTTTGGGACTTACCGAGCGACCTGTTCGCTGACGACATTCTATTTCTTTTTTCTTTGAATGTTGTCAGGTGCTTTAGACCCAGCAGAGATCGAGCCCACCGGTGAAGACTTGGATCAGTTTTACGAAGACCCCGAGCTCTAGACATTGTATCTTGTTCTATTCAGTATTTCCATTCCTGTTATGCTATTGTTTAGGCATCGCTTTTCATTCCAGTTGTATTTACTTTTCATGCATTGTACAAAAGAATGTTATTAATAAAGTTGTTGTTATTTCTATATCTCTTGTCTCTTGTGATTTACTTTTATATTTCTTAGATACGCTTAGCGTATGTAATTCTAAGTACATACGTAGCGGACCTCGTCGCGTCCCCTTCGTCGTACACTGGGAAGCGGGGCGTGACAGTTAGGATCCTGTCGACTAAGGCTTTTGATTTTATGAGCCGTAAGGGTTTCATAAAGGGGTTTTCTCTCTACGAGTCGAGAGGATCCCGTAGATGTAGGTTCTCCCTAGAAGTCGGGAGGACTCTTAAGTGATAGTTTCTCTTGCAAGTTGTAAGGATCTTACAAGAGTGTTTTCTCCTTACAAGTCGAGTGGACTTATAAGTGTCATTCACCACATGAGGACATTCCTCGTCATTAGTGGAACTTGGTGAGGGAAATCGTTCATTTGTGCCCGTGGATTGTATACAAGAGCCAATATTGACCGTCTGTAGGGCAACTTGGGGAGTATGATAGCTTAAGAATGGGTTCAGGTCCCTGTGTCTTAAGGGTTTTGAATCTTAAGATCCATGAGGGTCTCATAGGGGGAATTCTCCTTACGAGTCATGAGGATCTCGTAAGTGTAATTTCTCTTTAGGAATCGTGGAGATCCCAAAGTGTGTTGCTCCCTTGTGAGTCGTAAGGATTTCACGCAGGTGTTTTCTCCTCACAAGGTCGAGAGGACCTTGCAGGTGTTTTTATTTTAACGAGATCGCGCCCTTTCGGGTTTTCACAAGCTCGCTGGTAGCCCTGCTGTTTTTACTCATGGAGCCCTTTCGGGTTTTCATCCATGCCCATTTCACTTGTGGGCGTACCGTTTTTTTTACAACGAGATTGCGCCCTTTCAGGTTTTCACAAACTCGCTGGCAGCCTTGCTTTTTTTAATCACGGAGCCCTTTTTCAGGTTTTCATCTGTGCCCATTTCTCTTGTGGGCGTACCGCTTTTTTTATATAACAACGAGATTGCGCCCTTTCAGGTTTTCACAAACTCGCCGGCAGCCCTGCTATTTTTTTTTTCACAGAGCCCTTTCCGGGTTTTCATCCGTGCCCATTTCGCTTGTGGACGTACCGTTTTTTTACCTCTCTGTTCGCTAATAGAACTTATGGGGGACTTCGTCACCGGGGCAGCTGTGCAGCCAACGGGACATGAATTGCAATCTTCGCAGCTGGGACTTATGGAATTGAATTCCACTATCGCCGTGTTTGAGGCGACGTATTTAGTTTAAGGACATCTCGGTCCGCTATTAGTTTAGGGACATCTCAGTCCATTGTTAGTTTAAGGACATTGCGGTCCATTGCTAGCCTAGGGGCGAAGTTTTGCCGGATACTACTTATAGAGTTTGGACTCAGGAAGACAGCGAGCGGGCACGAGCGTCGTCGTCTATCATTAACCTGAGCCGTGACTTGTCAAGAGTAGTATTTCTTAAGAAATCGGCCGTTTATTGGCCGGAAGGGTCTTTCTCCATGCATATCCATGAGCAAGTAGGCCCCACCTTAGTAGACCTTGTCTATGATGTACGGACCTTCATAGTTTGGCTCGAATTTCCCCCACTTTGCACGGTTGGGGATCATATGTCTTTTTACGACTAGCACGAGTTCGCCTTGGCGGAATGTTCTCGGCCTGGTTAGTCTTTCATATGAGCACGCCATCCTTGCTTTGTAAGCTTCCAGGTTTTGCTGTGCCATGAGGCGAGTTTCATCGAGGGCATCGAGCTCCTCAAGCCAAAGATGGGCGTTTTCTTCATCCGTCAGTTCATATCGAACTGCCACTCATAGAGAGGGTAGCTCTATCTCCAAGGGAAGTACCGCCTCCGTGCCGAATACCAAATCGAATGGCGTTGTATTCATGGCCATTTTGAACGTGGTTCGATACGCCCAGAGAGCTTCATGCAGTCTCTCATGTCAGTCCCTTTTTATTTCTGGACACTGTTTTCTTTATGATCTTCGTCAAGGTCTTGTTGAAAGCCTCAGCTAGACCATTAGCTCGGGGATTATAGACTAAAGAGTATCTCCAATCTATATTATGCTGTTGTGCAAAGTGGCTGATCTTATGGCTCCTGTAGGCCGGTCCATTATCCGAGATGATTCGTCGCGGAGTGCCGAACCGGTAGATGACATGTGTCCTGAAGAAATGGAGGATGTTCTCCGTCTTCACCTCCCTTAGCGGTACTGCCTCTGCCCATTTAGAGAAGTAATCGGTGTTGCCAATATGAACCGATGTTCTTTAGATGACGCTGGTTCGATGGGCCCAATTATATCGGTTCCCCACATTTCGAATGGCCAACTGTTAGTTATATGTATGCCCTAGAGGCCATTAATCTACATACGATGTATATTGTAGTGGATACTTGGACATATATAGGGAGGACTTTCTTGCTCGACATGATAGTATGCTATCTGGTTGCTCTTTATCTTAACATGTACACTGATTGTCTCTATGTTACATGTTGATAAAGCCCTTAGGATGAGTACTTGACTATCAGGACTATGATGCAGATCATACTAGTGGGGACAGAGTAGTCGATAAGTACATCCTTCAAATGTTCCTAGCCGTGGGTGTATCGAGACAGGGCATCGATAAACCAGAGTAGACTAGCGTATAGCTTCTCGACCCATGTAGATGGGCGATGGATGATCCCATATCCATTGGTGTTTGACATCAGAGACAGTATATGGGTGCTCAGTGGAGACTGGGTACACTGGACGGACTCGCCGAGAACTCCCAGATGGTATTATACCTAACGTCAGATGGCAGTTCTCTGGTGACACTGGTACAGGTTAGTCTGTAGACCCAAGATCGTCATAGAGTCTTGTGAGATTCCCACTATGCTTTGATTTCCACCTTACCACGTTCAAGAGAACACGTAAAACGGTGGCTTTTGGGTACAGTCCCGAGTCACATGGAGGCAATGAGCGATAGGAGGGGTTTCGTCTCTCCCGGTATTAGGAGTTGATGTTGCGCTGTGCTCGATTGGCTTTAACAGGAAGTCATTGGCCAAGGCTGCTTCAGAGATATACTGGTAAGTGTTATCAGTAGTTTCTCGACCCATTATGAGCCTCATATCGACACGACTTATCGAGTTACTGGGGTCTGACGTTTACAACCCCGAGACGAGATATGCGACATATCAGACGAAGAGACCGGACTGTACGGTAGTGTTACTGATTGGATTCGCAGGAGTGTGAGCAGGCTTGCTTGTTGATCTTCTGATCGCTCAATACCTAGGTGGCCGTTACGTTTAGCAGACCGCTTGCGGCTTGTGGGTGTTTGATATGATCATCACCTGCTGCCGGCGTATTGACGAGTCTTTAGTGTCTTACAGAGGGGTTTCCTGGCTCAAGCGAAACGGAGTAGGAGCACATATGTAATGTCACGCCCCGCTTCCCAGAGCGCGCTAAGATCGGCACGTGACAGAGCCAACCATGCTATCTGTGGTTAGGAAACATCCCTCCACAGTCACATTGCGGCTGTCTATATGATATCATGAACAGTAAAATAAAATAAACTATCTAGTACATGTCCATATGCCAGAATAAACGAGTCAATACATAATATGCGGAAGCAATAGATCCAATAAACAATAACATCTGGAAATACGTCCCAAATACGGGCTCACAACAGGAAATGAAAGTACTGAAAAAAAAACTAAAATAAACTAAATACTAGCAAGATCCTCACTGCTCGGCCTGGCAGCTGAAATACTCCTGATCAGCCTGTGATAGAGATAAAGGATCTGGGCCATGCAAAACCCAGACGTCAGTGCGTCATAATATCAAATAATAGAATATAATCAGGAGGTAACAAGATATGCAGCCATGAGTATGAACAATAATCTGGTATAACAAATAACACGGATATGGAACAGTTAAGAGTATAAGTATATGTGACGTGCAATGAGTAATCTGAACTAAACTACCGGGTTATCTATTCTACAGTTTATGAAATCAATTTAATGGAATCGTCAATGTAACTCAATAGTATCCCGTGCGTGCCCGGGACTACGGTCCAGATTCTCGGGCTGAAACCGAGACATGCCGCTAGGCATTAAACAGGAATATGTACAGATGAATGATGTCAGCAGAATCATCCCGGGGCTGGCCTAGCCCATAAAACTGATCAGTATAAATGTCGAACTGTTGAGTTACAAGTCAGGTTTCATTATTGATTTCCCCTTACCCCAAGGTTATATGTTTAAGTCAGGTATTGATAAATCTGGAGTTAATGCCAATACAGGATCAAGCAGGTACAGGTTTTGTCTGAATAGACAACATGATATATCCGTCGGGACAGCAAGTCAGGATTGTCGGCATTAGAAACAATATCAGGTATCAAGTCAAATAGTGGTGTATCAGGTCATGTCAGGTAATGCACAGTTAACAAATGGGTAATCGTAATCAACTGTAGTAAGTATTGTATATGAATCTAGCAGTAACATGAAGCAATCAGGTTCAGGTATGCAATTAAATATGTAATATACAACACGAATATGACCGGTGTCGTAAAGCGGTAAACATGGATGCAAAAATTGGTGTCACGTGCATGTTATTTAAAGTCATGAATAGCATGGTTGCTGATATATGATTACCGAACCGAAATAGTATTGATTAGTAACTTTATAACATTATTATATAATATTAATGTGATATATTATATTCAACATATTTTGGCCTTAATATCAATCCATAATAATACCAAACTGATATATTATACTGTAATATCACATGCACCATTAAACTACAATTATATATATATATATTTATTTATTTATTTATTTCATATGGATGTAAATATAACTACATAGCATGTAGCAAGATAAACTTGCCTGAACGGATCGCACGACGGATGCGTACGACGGCGAGGGTGACAACTCGGCGTGGGTTCGTGCTTGAGAGAGGCGGGAAAGAAATGAAAAGAGGAGGGAGAAAGAGTGCGAGAGGAGAGAGAGAAAGAAGAGAAAGAGAGAGACAGAGTTTAAAGAGAGAGGGAGACAAAAGGAGAGAGCACGGGAGAAAGAGAGAGGGATCTGTGTGAGGGTTAAATAAAAAATTTAAAATATAAATTAATATAAATAGGAGAGAGACAGGCGAGATTGTAGGCGTGATTGAGGAGGAAAAAAAGAAAAGAGAGAGGGAGATTCGGTGGAATTTGAGTGGGGAAGGAAGAAAAAGAGAAAGATGAAAAGAGTGATTGGCGGGGGGTTTGGTAGAATAAGAAACGAGGGAACGTTGAAAGAGAGAGGAGAGAGAAAAGTATTATTTTTTTTATAATATAATATAATAATAATATAATAATAATATATATATAATATAATATAATATATATATTATTATAATAATATATATAATATAATATAATATATATAAACGTAAGTGAATAGTAAAATAATATATATCAACGTAAGTGAATAGTAAAATAATATATATAAACTTTAGAAATATAATAATATGTAAACTGGGGGTTTGGGCTAAAACAAAAGTATTCCGAAAAATTCCCGGATTGTGTCTAAAAATCTAGTTTTAAAATATAAACAATATACGGATAACTTAAAATCACAATGCGATGTCCGGTTGATAAAAGTGCATACCCCCAAGAATAGATGTACGTAAAATGCACGTAGCGATCTAAACGAGTCTGTTTCAATAAACAGAATGAGAACACGATGTACTAATGGAACCACAGGGTCAGGGGTATGATACAGGTCATGCTAGGTATTTTTAAAATATATTATTTGATTATATTTTTTTATTATTATTAAAATAATGTAGATGCCCAATATATGATACGGGTAAACAGGATATAGAACAAGAAAGTGCACGGATTCTTATAACTAGCCGGGATAAATTATAAGCAGGAATCAAGATGGTTTTCCAGTAAGCGGGTCGGGTCGGATGCAAATATAGATCCCAATTACACTATTCACATCCATAACAACAATAAATCAAGAAATAACCATCCAATATATTAATTAATCAAATAAGTCATGGTATAACGAACTAGGGTGTTACATCATACCCAACTACAAAAAGAATTTCGTCCTCGAAATTCCCAAAACAAGAAATGACAACCAAACATGAATCTACGAGAAGAGGTGTGGAAATTTCTGTCGAATCTCGTCTTCTCGTTCCCAAGTCAATTCTCCATGCGAGTGATTCCCCCATGAAACTAGTACGAGAGGGATAACCTTTTTCTTGAGGACCTTTTCTCTTCGATCAACAATCGACATCGGTCGTTCTTCATAGGTCAAGTCTTCCCTTACTCTCAGCTCCGAATGATCTAGTACGTGTGTTTCATCTCGAACATACTTACGAAGTTGAGATACATGAAACACGTCATGAACACTCGCCAAAGATGGTGGTAAAGCCAATCGATAAGCTACTTCTCCAACGCGCTCAATAATATCGAAAGGCCCCACGAATCGAGGGCTGAGCTTGCCTCGACTCCCAAAACGAATCACTCCTCGAGTCGGTGATATCTTCAAGAATACGAGATCACCAATGGAGAACTCTAGAGGTCTTCTCGATGTATCGGCCCAACTCTTCTGTCGATCTTGTGCTGCCTTCATGTGCTTCCGGATCGTATTAACTTTCTCCACGGTTTGCACAATAAGATCTGGTCCCAATAACCTTCGCTCTCCGACATCGTCCCAGCAAACCGGTGAACGACACTTGCGACCATATAACGCTTCGAATGGAGCCATCTGTATAGTCGCCTGAAAGCTATTATTATACGAAAACTCCACCAAGTGTAGATGATCCTCCTACGAACCCTTGAAGTCCAACATGCAAGCTCGCAACATATCTTCAAGAGTTTGGATCGTTCTTTCTGATTGGCCATCTGTCTGGGGATGATAAGCAGTGCTAAACTTCAATCGGGTCCCCAAACTTTCCTGTAAGCTTCTCCAGAAGTGCGATAAAAATCGGGTATCACGGTCGGAAACGATGCTCACAGGTACTCCATGCAATCTCACAATCTCCTGTATGTACCGTTCTGCTAACGCTTCCGTCGACTGACCAACTCGAAACGGAATGAAATGAGCTGCCTTGGTCAATCGATCAACAATTACCCAAACTGCATTATTGCCTTTTGGACTCCGCGGTAAAGCTGTCACGAAATCCATGGTTATATGTTCCCACTTACATTGAGGAATTGGAAGTGGTTGCAATAAACCGGCTACCCTTTGATGTTCAGCCTTAACTTGCTGACATACCAAACACTTTGCTACAAAGCGGGCGATCTCCCTTTTCATGCCTTCCCACCAGAAATGCGGTCGTAGATCACGGTACATTTTCGTGCCTTCTGGATGTACGGAATATGCGGAACTGTGCGCCTCCTTCATAACTTCTTCGCGAATGTCTCCTTTCGGCACACACAAACGACTACCATATCGCAACGAACCATCTTCATGAATCAACAAGTCCGTCCGAAGTCCCGCTTCAACTTGCTCTCGAAACTTCTGAAATCTTGGATCTTGCGATTGCGCTGCCTTAATATTATCGATCAATGACGACTGTACTTGTAGCTGCATCAATTGTCCCGAAGAGTGCGGTAGTAGGATCTCCAACTCGAATCTCCGAAAATCATTGATAAGCTCTTTCTGTGCGGTCAACATCCGAATTGCTGGCAATCGGCTAAGCGCATCCGGCACTACATTAACTTTCCCCGGATGGTATTTTAGATCAAGATCATAGTCAGCCATCAGCTCCAACCATCTACGTTGCCTCATGTTGAGCTCTTTCTGTGTGAACACATACTTTAGGCTTTTGTGATCGGTGAATACTTCTACCCTTCCGCCCAACAAGTAGTGTCTCCAAATTTTCAGAGCGAATATTACAGCTGCTAGCTCCAAGTCGTGAGTTGGGTAATTCTTCTCATGGGTCTTCAATTGTCTTGATGCGTATGCTATAACCTTCCCATGCTGCATAAGAACACACCCTAAACCTTTTCCAGATGCGTCACTGTGAATAACCAATCCTCCGGAACCGTCTGGTACGGTCAGAATAGGAGCGGTTATCAATTTTTGCTTCAACGCTTAAAAAGCTGACGCACAACTATCCGTCCATACGAATGGTACCTCCTTCCGCGTAAGCTTGGTCAAAGGCTCAGCTAACCGAGCAAAATTCTCTACGAACCTTCTGTAGTATCCGGCAAGTCCAAGAAAACTTCTGATCTCTGCTACGTTCTTCGGAATTGGCCAATCTTGAACTGCTACAATCTTTTCAGGATCAACAGCGATTCCCTCTCCGGATACGACGTGCCCCAAAAACTTCACTTCTTCGAGCCAAAATTCGCACTTGCTCATCTTTGCATACAATTTTTCTTGCCTCAACGTTTGCAGTGCGATCTTCAAGTGTTCAGCATGCTCTTCATTACTCTTGGAGTAGACCAGAATATCATCAATGAACACCACTATAAACTGGTCCAAAAATGGTGAAAAGATTCGGTTCATCAAGTCCATGAATATCGCCGGTGCATTCGTTACTCCGAAGAGCATCACTAAATACTCGTAATGCCCATATCGAGTTCGGAACGCAGTCTTGCAAATATCTTCTGGTTTAACTCGAACTTGATGATATCCGGATCGCAAATCCAGCTTCGAGAATACTCTCGCGCCATTGAGTTGCTCGAATAATTCGCTAATGCGAGGGATCGGGTACTTGTTCTTAATAGTCACCCGGTTTAATTCTCGATAATCGATGCACATCCTCCTTGTGCCATCTTTCTTCTTGACTAGAAGAACTGGAGCTCCCCAAGGTGAATTGCTGCAGCGAATCCAACCCTTCTCTAACAGTTCAGTAACCTGCTTCTTTACTTCTTCCAACTCCATTGGTGCCATCGGATAGTACGCCTTTGAGATTGGCGCTGCACCCGGAACAAGATCAATCGCGAACTCCACATCTCGTTTTGACGGTAAACCCGAGATGTCTTCGAATACGTCCATGAACTCTCGAACTACAACTGGCGCTTCCTCCTTCTCAACTTCCATCGACGAAAGCACGGCGCCTGTCGGCCTAGCCCTAAACTCGACTGGTCCAACAGAACTGCTGCCTCCAGCAAATACAAACTCCGGATGTCCGGGAATCTGAAAAATCACTTTCTTTGCCCTACAATCAATGTGAGCATGGAAAGTGCCGAGAAAATCCATTCCCAAGACAACATCGTAATTGCCAGTATCGATCACCAAGAAATCCGCGAATAATTCTCGTCCGCAAATAACAACAGAACAATTTTTGCGCTCACTACTAGATATGATTTTCCCGTTTCCAGTGTGTATGTCCCAACAACAAGACATGGTCGTGCAAGAAATTGAATGTGTAACAATAAACTTGGACGACATAAAACAATGGGATGCACCGGAATCGAATAATGCTAATGCGGGAAAATCATGAACAAGCAGGATACCTGAAACGACTCCCTCTGAAGCCTTGGCTTCTTCGGCCGTCAGAGTAAAGGCTCGAGCTTGATTTGGCCCTTGTGTTATCTGCTTCTGCCCCTGAATTGGCCTCTGTGGTGGTTTCTGAGCATCTTCTTTCAAACGTAGCTTAGACGGACAAGCATTGACAGTATGGTTAGCTGATCCGCAAACCAAATAGAGTCCAAGCATCCTTCTGCAATCTCTCTTTAGGTGTCCGGGCAGGTGGCAAAAGTCATAAATTACGCTCCTTCTCTGATCAGCTACGCCGGGCTTCTTCATCGGTACCACGCCACGTTTGTCCACCGGTATACCTCTGCGTATATGAGCTTGGTTTGGCGTAAATGTCGGCTTCCGTACTACTACGGCTTGCTGTTGCGTACCCCCAGTCTTCATAGATAGGCTCTGCTGCTCTCGGGCTGCCTTAAGAACTTGAGAAAAAGTGGTCAGTCCCAGAGATATGATGTACCTCTGGATTTCTACGTCCAAATTGCGCATGAACCTTCGTGCCCTATCGGTATCTTTGGCAACCAAAGGTCCTGCGAATCGGCTGAGCCTTGTCCACTCAGCCGCATGCGCATCCACGGATCCGCCATTCTGCTTTAGACTGATGAACTTTTCTTCCATTTCTTCCCGTGCAGTCTGCGGAAAGAACTTTTCCAAGAAACTCTGCGAGAAAGTGGTCCAACTGATCGGCTTGAGCAAACGGGTCTCTTCCACAAGCCACCACTCACGGGCATAATCCACCAATTGGATGCGTACCACATCCACCCTCTTATCATCCGGAATCTGCGCAGCGACGAGCAGATTCTCCGTATCGACTAGCCATTGTTCTGCTGGCAATGGCTCCTCTAAACCAGTGAAAGTGGACGGACCAAGTCTTCTGAAATCCGCCACGGTACCTACACGCTGTGCTGGTTTGGCTGCAACCGTGTCTACGGACTGCTGGACTGTCCGCAGACCCTCCTGAAAAGCTTCGGCTTGCCGCTGATTCAGCTCGGTTTGCCGCTTTTGGTTTTCTAGCATTCCACGAATAACTCCAAGTAATGCGGCGTTATCAACGCGCCTCTGGTACGTTCGCAGATCTTCATCCGCCATGATTCTGAAGCCTAGACACAGAAGAAGATTAGCTCGATAAACAGGATTCAAGAAACATGATAGTTATAGATTCAAGAATATCAATGTGGCAGGACATGTTCCTAATTACGAGTATTCTGATTCGTGTATTGGGTCCAATACCCAACTACAAAAGAATCAAACTCGATTAACCTATAACCTATGGCTCTGATACCAAACAAACCCTGTCACGCCCCGCTTCCCAGAGCGCGCTAAGATCGGCACGTGACAGAGCCAACCATGCTACCTGTGGTTAGGAAACATCCCTCCACAGTCACATTGCGGCTGTCTATATGATATCATGAACAGTAAAATAAAATAAACTATCTAGTACATGTCCATGTGCCAGAATAAACGAGTCAATACATAATATGCGGAAGCAATAGATCCAATAAACAATAACATCTGGAAATACGTCCCAAATACGGGCTCACAACAGGAAATGAAAGTACTGAAAAAAAAAACTAAAATAAACTAAATACTAGCAAGATCCTCACTGCTCGGCCTGGCAGCTGAAATACTCCTGATCAGCCTGTGATAGAGATAAAGGATCTGGGCCATGCAAAACCCAGACGTCAGTGCGTCATAATATCAAATAATAGAATATAATCAGGAGGTAACAAGATATGCAGCCATGAGTATGAACAATAATCTGGTATAACAAATAACACGGATATGGAACAGTTAAGAGTATAAGTATATGTGACGTGCAATGAGTAATCTGAACTAAACTACCGGGTTATCTATTCTACAGTTTATGAAATCAATTTAATGGAATCGTCAATGTAACTCAATAGTATCCCGTGCGTGCCCGGGACTACGGTCCAGATTCTCGGGCTGAAACCGAGACATGCCGCTAGGCATTAAACAGGAATATGTACAGATGAATGATGTCAGCAGCATCATCCCGGGGCTGGCCTAGCCCATAAAACTGATCAGTATAAATGTCGAACTGTTGAGTTACAAGTCAGGTTTCATTATTGATTTCCCCTTACCCCAAGGTTATATGTTTAAGTCAGGTATTGATAAATCTGGAGTTAATGCCAATACAGGATCAAGCAGGTACAGGTTTTGTCTGAATAGACAACATGATATATCCGTCGGGACAGCAAGTCAGGATTGTCGGCATTAGAAACAATATCAGGTATCAAGTCAAATAGTGGTGTATCAGGTCATGTCAGGTAATGCACAGTTAACAAATGGGTAATCGTAATCAACTGTAGTAAGTATTGTATATGAATCTAGCAGTAACATGAAGCAATCAGGTTCAGGTATGCAATTAAATATGTAATATACAGCACGAATATGACCGGTGTCGTAAAGCGGTAAACATGGATGCAAAAATTGGTGTCACGTGCATGTTATTTAAAGTCATGAATAGCATGGTTGCTGATATATGATTACCGAACCGAAATAGTATTGATTAGTAACTTTATAACATTATTATATAATATTAATGTGATATATTATATTCAACATATTTTGGCCTTAATATCAATCCATAATAATACCAAACTGATATATTATACTGTAATATCACATGCACCATTAAACTACAATTATATATATATATATATATTTATTTATTTATTTATTTCATATGGATGTAAATATAACTACATAGCATGTAGCAAGATAAACTTGCCTGAACGGATCGCACGACGGATGCGTACGACGGCGAGGGTGACAACTCGGCGTGGGTTCATGCTTGAGAGAGGCGGGAAAGAAATGAAAAGAGGAGGGAGAAAGAGTGCGAGAGGAGAGAGAGAAAGAAGAGAAAGAGAGTGTAAAGAGAGAGGGAGACAAAAGGAGAGAGCACGGGAGAGAGAGAGAGGGATCTGTGTGAGGGTTAAATAAAAAATTTAAAATATAAATTAATATAAAGAGGAGAGAGACAGGCGAGATTGTAGGCGTGATTGAGGAGGAAAAAAAGAAAAGAGAGAGGGAGATTCGGTGGAATTTGAGTGGGGAAGGAAGAAAAAGAGAAAGATGAAAAGAGTGATTGGCGGGGGGTTTGGTAGAATAAGAAACGAGGGAACGTTGAAAGAGAGAGGAGAGAGAAAAGTATTATTTTTTTTATAATATAATATATAATATAATATAATAATAATATATATAATATAATATAATATATATATTATTATAATAATATATATAATAATAATATAATAATAATATATATAATATAATATAATATATATATTATTATAATAATATATATAATATAATATAATATATATAAACGTAAGTGAATAGTAAAATAATATATATCAACGTAAGTGAATAGTAAAATAATATATATAAACTTTAGAAATATAATAATATGTAAACTGGGGGTTTGGGCTAAAACAAAAGTATTCCGAAAAATTCCCGGATTGTGTCTAAAAATCTAGTTTTAAAATATAAACAATATACGGATAAGTTAAAATCACAATGCGATGTCCGGTTGATAAAAGTGCATACCCCCAAGAATAGATGCACGTAAAATGCACGTAGCGATCTAAACGAGTCTGTTTCAATAAACAGAATGAGAACACGATGTACTAATGGAACCACAGGGTCAGGGGTATGATACAGGTCATGCTAGGTATTTTTAAAATATATTATTTGATTATATTTTATTATTATTATTAAAATAATGTAGATGCCCAATATATGATACGGGTAAACAGGATATAGAACAAGAAAGTGCACGGATTCTTATAACTAGCCGGGATAAATTATAAGCAGGAATCAAGATGGTTTTCCAGTAAGCGGGTCGGGTCGGATGCAAATATAGATCCCAATTACACTATTCACATCCATAACAACAATAAATCAAGAAATAACCATCCAATATATTAATTAATCAAATAAGTCATGTTATAACGAACTAGGGTGTTACATGTAATATGTGCAGGACCGAGATTGATACAATATGAGATACCGTATTCTATTCTCGCGATATGAGATATCGGTCTGTTATATATGATATAGCCGGGTTATCGGATCAAGTGTTGATTCGATAAGTTGATTCATATGATATTAGTCGGTTATAGGAGATATAGCCGGATTATTAAATCAAGAGTTGATTTGATTATCTAATGTATAATTATATATTTGATATATTACATTACATTAACTAGTATTAGCTCACTTAAGTTTTCATTTCTCACTTAGTGTGCATGTGTATATATGTGATATATATTAGTGTACATATTTGTGTCATGCTTGATGATACATGCTAGATAGGTGTATGAGACTTATACCATGCTAAAGATAATCCTAGGGTTTTATTTATCAAAGTAAACTACAAATTATGTAGAAATTGGACAAATGGTTGAAGCTTGGAGAAGCTTTTGGAACCATTGTCAAAGTCTACTAATTTGTTTTATACTTAGATATTTCTTAACCTAACCTATTATCTTTAACCTTGGTTTATTCTCTACATGAGTTAGGCATGAGGCCTTAACACACCCATGGTTGCAATAATTCATTTGGATGAATTATTCATATGAGTTCGTATTCTTCTTCTTCTTCCTCAAAGCTTTCTAGCTTCAATGGAGTTGATGGAAAAAGTGTGAGAAAATGAAATCTAAAGTGAGCCCACATCCTACTTCATCATCCTTTACTACTTGCCATTTAGTATAGGGTATTTGCTTCACTAATTTCATAATTAGTGAAGAGATAGCTTGTGTTAGTATCTCCTCGACGTAGATCATTGATCAGTCGAAAATATTGTATATTTTAGCCGGCAATTTCCTTAATATTTGCATACACTTAGAAGTGTTCGGCATTCATATTCTACATATTAGCAAATCTGTCACAAAATATGAGATTGCATGTACTAGACTTTTAAACCGACACTTTAAAAGAAATTAACCGCATTTCATGGCATCGCATCATTTCTGTATTTGCGCAACACTTGTCTTGAGTATGTGCAGGAAATACGGAAGGAAAACCAAAGAGCTGATCAACATTACGCCAGCTAAATCATTTCAGATCTGGTAGCATTTCAGAGGGAGAAATACAATTATATATATCCAATAGAGGCCCATACATCAGGTCCAGCAACCCACAGAAAGCACAATCCCCAAAGCCCCAAGAGCGCCGCGCTTGCGCGGCAGGAGTAGGCTTGCACCGCGCAAGCGCGGTGGTTCTGACACGTCAGCTGTCAAGTTTTGGGCATAATCTCTATCTCTGGTCCCACAGTTCATTCTGATACTTCAAACTCCAGAACTCTCTCGAACCTACTGCCAGATCAGCAAAGGAGATTAAGAAGGCTAATCCTAAATTAAGCTCCTAATTAATCCTATTCTAAGAAGCTCCTCCTAACTAATTACATCTAGAACCTTCTCCCCTAACTAACTTTTGGAGGGAAATTTGAATTCCCTCAACAAACTTTTGGAGGGAAAGTTAGAATTTGAAATCCTAGATCTAGGGTTAGTTATCTATAAATAGAGCACTAGATCTAGGGTTAAAGGCTAATCATTCTTTAGTGAATGCTTCTACATCATCTTCTTCCACAAGTTTCGTGACAAAGCTTGTGCGAAACCCTAACCCTAATTCCACTCCAAATCCAACATCTTGAGTACCAAATCAAGCGAGAAGTCCAACCTTTTAGGAGCTGAGCCGATCTTCAATCGGGCAAGTGATCCAAGCCGATCCGCGATCCACGGAGACGAGCGAAGCCAAGTCGACAATCAAGTTCTTCCTCTTGTAGTTCTTGAGCGATTGTAACTAAATTGTTGATATCAATAAAAGGTGAAATTCGTTAATCTTGCTTTCTTTTAATTCTTGCATCATGATTAGATCTCAATTTGTAATTGTTGCTCTTGTTGTGATGTTTGAGTGAAACTCCGCTCGTTAAGGAGTCGAGACGATTGTAGAATGATGATGTAACAAATTTAAATACTATTTTTAAGTCCTATGAGTTTTGTAAACCCTAGCAAGTTCAAGAATCGATGACCTAGTTTCGTAGCGATGCTTTCTTGATTGTGATCGCTCGAAATTAGGGATCTACGATCGTTTCTTGAATTTACTAGAGGCTAGAATGTGAATGACATCGACGAAAGAACAAGGGATAAGATGAAACCCTAGTTTCACAAGAAATCCCTAATTCTCATCGATGATCATCGATCTAGTATCAATTCATCGAAGGATAAGAATACGTCATTATAAGATTACATCACATCTATAGATCCGATCGATTCCTACGAGCCTCATTTCGATTCTTGAGATTTGGTTTGGAAAAATCATCAAACGATCAATTCTTGATTCTATCTTTTAATGCTTTCTTAGATCTAGTTTTTTTTCTCATTCTTGAACATCAACTATAAATCTTGAATTGTTTTGTTTTCTTTTCATTAATGTTTCGACTCATCTAATTCAAAAGACGAACGATTACACTTTCCCTGTGGACAATCCGCACTCACATACTAACTACAATCCGACACCGTAGTTGATTGCGGTCAATAATTTTTGGTTGTGATTTCTTTACTATTTCATTCGATTTATTACAATCACACAAATTTATAACAATCAAATGGCGCCGTTGCCGGGGACTATTTGATTCGATATTTCACAACAACATTTTATTACAATCAAATGGCGCCGTTGCCGGGGACTATTTGATTCGATATTTCACAACAACATTTTATTACAATCAAATGGCGCCGTTGCCGGGGACTATTTGATTCGATATTTCACAACAACATTTTATTACAACCAAATGGCGCCGTTGCCGGGGATAGTGCGCTAATAGTTCGTATTTTTGAAATTTGAGTTGAACAATTTATTTCATCATAATTTTTAGATCTAAATTCGTGCAAACACTAATACGTGTGTTGTGATTTGTTGCGAGAAAATCTGGAATCATTGGAGCTGGAGAAAAATTTTTCTGAATTTTCCAGAGAGCTGAAGAGTTCAAGCTGAACAGTGCCAAGAATTTTGGTGCAGTGAACAGTTCTTTCCACCGCCCTTCCGCGGCACCAGACCCTCATCCGCGGCGGATCCGCCGCAACCCTAGCTCTTCACTGCATAATTTTTTCTCTGTAAGCTACTCACTTTCTTATCTTCTTCTTTCTCTGCTCCAACTAATATTTTGTGCAGGTTTCTTTGCAAATAAATCGCAGCGCCGCAAAGCAATAAAAAAATTTTGTGCGTGTTTTTGATTCTTGTGGTTGTTGCATATTAATACGGAAATTTAAGGGGCACGACCAAATCCAAATTAGGTGGGGATTTCATTACCCTTCCTAGGCCCCGAAAATCGCAAAACTTGCATCCGCATTTACCCTCATTAATTAAAAAAAAATATCTAGAGATGACTCTAAGGACCGTCGCGCTCATTTAGGACAAGAGAAGGCCGTGGGTAATTCATTGTTTATCCGAGTTTTCTTGTGGTGCCTAAGGCGAGTGTGTCTAAGGCTAGTGGTTATTAATTAGGCCCACTGTAGTGGTGGTTCCTTCCCACTTACCTGGCACTTATCCGGCCACAGGGGAACAAAGAGGCAGTGGAGGATTTATCCTGCGACTTGTCTTTTGGCAGTTAGGAGCGGTCTAGAGTTTGACCTAGGTGACCACTAGATTCTAGGGTTTGTGTGTTGCATTTGTTTTGTTGCATCATTTTTTCAAAAATCCGTATCTTTTTCAAAACAAACACCACATTCATATCATTCCCCTAATTATAAATTCACGCTGCCACTTGTACTAACCCTTTTTAGTGCAAGATAGGCTGGACACGGGTGTCTAGTGCCCGTTAGTCCGCGTTTCCTTTCATCGACCCAAAAGTCGGTATTTCTACACTTACCTTTTCTTTTACCCCCCACACACCCACTTCGATGGATCCACCTCCATCGAACTACTTTTCCACTACTCTGCCGCCGTCCGTTGGTGAGCAGAATCCACCTCGCATCTCTCTCCAAGAGAGATGTTATCCTACACGAGGCCCACTTTCCACCTGTCTTTCCACACCACCAGCCAACGGGGAAAATTTTCAAATAAAACCCCAATACATCAACCTTCTACCAAAATTTCACGGTCTCGAGTCTGAAGACGCATACGTGTTTATCACGAAATTTGAAAATGTATGCGCAATGATGGGTACTTCACAGCTTTCTGTGGATGCTTTACGTCTTCGTCTTCTCCCATTCACTTTGTGCGATTTAGCCGAGAAGTGGCTATATAACACTACCGCACATTCCATTTCAAATTGGGACGAATTCGTCAAAGCATTTCTTAAGAAATTCTACCCACATCAAAAGACAGCTCGAGTCCGTAGCGAAATCTATCAATTCACCCAGCTTCCAAATGAAACATTTTCAAAATGTCTTGACCGTTTCAAGGATCTGTTAGTCCAATGTCCACATCACGGCATCCCGAGATGGGAATTGTGCCGAATCATTTATGAGGGCATTACTCCATACACAAGACAGTCCCTTGAATCCATGTGTCAAGGCAACTTTATGACCAAAGATGATTGGGAAGCCTGGAAATTTCTAGAAGATTTCGCCGAAAAATCCTTACAGTGGGAGGGTGTGAGTCAATCGTCTAGGGATGGCAATGATATTTCCATAGGAATCAGAGCTGAAATTTCAGCTTTACACAAGAAATTTGACGCTATGGAAAATAAATTTTTAGCCGCTGCCCTAAGTCAAATATCACTCTCCAAAACTGTATGTGGTTGTTGTTCTGATCCGTCTCACTTGACGGAAGAATGTCCGTTTCAAGGTCCTGAGCATACCAATTCATCATTTCAAAGACCTAGAAACGATCCATCTTCCTCCACATATGATCAGGGTTGGAGGAATAACCCTAACTTTGCTTGGAACCAATCACAATTTCAAAACACGGTTCCAAACACGAATCATTTCCAAAGGGTTTCTTCACCACAACAACACCCACCACTTCAATTGAGTCAGCACCCCTTCCAATCACAAAACTTCCAAAATCCGGCCAACACTTTTGCACCGTCTAGTCCTTTGCAATTGACCGGTACAGATAATACCTCTGCACTAGCACAAACCTTGGATACTTTCATGAAACAATCCATCCAAGGGACGGCAAGTTTGCAATCTTCCGTCGAGAATGTGATGAAGATCATTATCTCTCAAAATGAAAACATCAAATCGATGGAAGAACAAATTGCACAACTAAAAGCCGAAATGAGTGCACGAGAGAAAGGGAAACTTCCAGCTCAACCTTTACCCAATCCTGGCTATTCACATGATGTGGATGCAATCACGTTGAGATCTGGAAGAGTGCTTGACACTCATGTTGGGGAAGAGTTTGATGATACTGATAAATCAATCAATAGAACCCCGGCTGAGACCTTTCCACACACTTCTTACCCCAGTTCTTCTACCCTACCATCTTCTTCCGAGCCTATTCTTCATTTCCCAAAAGGCTCGCCACTACAGCCCACCTCTTTTACCCCTCCACGGACGATCCCCACTTCTATTCCGGGATCGGTTCCACACACACTTCCTTCTCCTATGATGGACCCAGCGTTTATTGCTAAAGCACCTTATCCTAATCGGTTAAGGGCAAACACACCGAGTCCACATATGGAGAAGATTATGAACACTTTTAAGCAAGTAAATATCAACATCCCTCTCCTAGATGCCATCCAACAAGTTCCGTCCTATGCGAAAACTCTTAAGAACTTGTGCACTAGAAAGAGGAAGAATCCAGTGCCAAAGAAGATTTTCATAGAAAAGACAATAGACACGGCTTTTCCCCAACAATTACCGAGGAAACGTAAGGATCCTGGATATCCTACTATTTCCGTTTCTATTGGGGAAAAACACATCAACCGTGCTCTATTAGATCTTGGCGCTAGTGTTAACTTGCTTCCTTACTCAGTCTATGAGCAGTTAGGGATCGGAGAGTTGAAGCCAACCAATTGCACTCTCCAGATGGCTGACCGATCAATCACCAAACCTAGGGGTGAACTGGAGGATGTGTTAATAAAAATCGGAGAATTTATATTCCCGGTAGATTTTATTGTAATTGATACACAACCAGTAGCGAACCCACGGAATCAAATTCCGGTGATTTTAGGTCGCCCCTTTTTGGCCACTTCCAATGCTATTATCAACTGTCGTAACGGTTCTATGACCCTATCTTTCGGGAATAGGTCAATTGAACTGAACATTTACAAGTTGGGAAGTGTACCCTCCGAACCTATTGCTCAGGCATGTTCTGTCGACTTAATGGATGTCGACAGCAGTGAATTTGATGATCCTCCTGATATTGATCTTGACTCTTTTCATATGTTATTGTTTGACCCAACTATGTATCATACACATACAGACTCTTCCACTGAGATGTCCGGGTCAACAACTAACACTGATTATGAACTGTTCTTAGAGTCTGAAGATCACCCCGCACCTTGTGATGACATTATTCTTCGGGGTATAGATGAAACTTTTGAGGAGATCTTCGCTGATGAACTCGCATTTCTAAAAAGCA
Source organism: Agapanthus africanus (assembly GCA_030015575.1). Taxonomy (NCBI): domain Eukaryota; kingdom Viridiplantae; phylum Streptophyta; class Magnoliopsida; order Asparagales; family Amaryllidaceae; genus Agapanthus; species Agapanthus africanus. The sequence goes on from JASDDO010000031.1 coordinate 469,631,618, forward strand.
CGGGTGTTGAGACGAATCATGTCCAAATCAATAGAATTGAACCTCCACCCCTTCTTCTGAAATGTAAAAAGAATGCGAGTAATCCATCACATACACTGCATCGTCTCTCCAAAATGAGACGCACACACATTCTCTTCCACCACTTAACCTTTCCCCACTTCTTCTTCCACCAACCCGAGCACTACATTGATAAAATTTTCGAATGGTTGGTGTTAACTTTCGGTCTTTGCAAAGCTTGGCATCGACCAATGATTTTTGACCCCCACTTGTGATTTTCAAAGCTTAACATTGCATAACTCAAGTTTGGGGGGGTAATTTTTTCTGGCTCTTGAAAAGAAAAGTTTTACAAAATTTTGAGCCAAAAATAAGTTTGAGGGAGGTTCTTCACTTAAATATTTTGCCCCCACTAATAAATTCCTCCCAAGCTTACAGGTTTTTCGAGATTTAGCAGAAGGCAACAGTGAGGACACTGTTGAAAACAAGTTTGGGGGAGGTTTGTGCTTATTTTCGCATCATTTGCATATCATTTGCATAAGCACAAAACATTTTTGAAAAACCATAAAAACTTAAAAATTTTCAAAATTATAAAAAAATAATTTTTGTACATAAATAAGATAATGAAAGTTTAGATAGTGAACATTTACATCCATGAGATTAGAAAAATTTAAGAAAACTAAGAAAATTAGAAGTTTTCTTATACGAACTAGTAATAAGTAGTTATGAGCCGTTGTCCCAAGGGTTAGTAAGATGAAGGACGTCACTAATCTGAGGATAAAAATAAGTCTGAAAAATAGTTTCTATTCTGGAAGCCAAACATTTTGAACGTTGCTACCCTGCTATTCGCACTTACACACATCTTAAAGCCTGGGATAGTAGAGGATACCTTGAAATGCTCTTGTCTTAAAGCCAAAAGTATGAAAAAAAAAGAAAAATGTGTTTTAAAGTGGTGAAAAAAATGGATACTGGTTTTGTTATCACCAAGGGCAATAAAAATATATAGCAAAAGGGTGCTTCTTCACCTAGTGCCCCAAGGTCAACTGGTCTGGGAGTCACTGCTATGCCTGAGGTAGTGCAAGACTAGGAAAATACACCAAGTTAGCAAGCACATTAGTAATCGGTCGGTTAGTACCTCAAGAAGTATTAACGGTCGCATGAAAGTGTGTAAGCAATCTCGTTTGCCAAGAAGTACTGAGGCCGATGGGCAAGAGTATGATAGCTTGAATTGAATTCTCCGGGTGTAGGGATGTTCTTTACACACACGCAGGGTTATATGATCGATGTTTGGAATAAAGATAGGAATGAAGAATAAGACGATGTTTTATTGAGGGAGGACGTGATTTCTGACATCTTTTCATGACCATTAAGATAGGGCTCATGACAACCGAAAAGCTAGCTTAGTTGGAAACCCTAATTTTCAAGGTCTTTCTTTTACAATTCTTTTTTTTTAAATGTAATATTCATGATCTTTCTTTTATTATTGGATTTTGTGGGTGCAATCTGCTGAAAACCCTCAGGAGACAACACTCCTCCTACTAGGGATACCTAGAGGTTTAAAGGCTTGTTGCACGTGCTCAGTGCAATCGTGTTGCCTACGAAAGTGTGCTAGTTAGTTTTTCTCTTTCTTTATTTTCTCCTTCTCTTTTTAATAAAACATTCGCTCGAGACGATCGAAATTAAGTTTGGGGGTATTTGATCAGTCGAAAATATTGTATATTTTAGCCGGCAATTTCCTTAATATTTGCATACACTTAGAAGTGTTCGGCATTCATATTCTACATATTAGCAAATCTGTCACAAAATATGAGATTGCATGTACTAGACTTTTAAACCGACACTTTAAAAGAAATTAACCGCATTTCATGGCATCGCATCATTTCTGTATTTGCGCAACACTTGTCTTGAGTATGTGCAGGAAATACGGAAGGAAAACCAAAGAGCTGATCAACATTACGCCAGCTAAATCATTTCAGATCTGGTAGCATTTCAGAGGGAGAAATACAATTATATATATCCAATAGAGGCCCATACATCAGGTCCAGCAACCCACAGAAAGCACAATCCCCAAAGCCCCAAGAGCGCCGCGCTTGCGCGGCAGGAGTAGGCTTGCACCGCGCAAGCGCGGCGGTTCTGACACGTCAGCTGTCAAGTTTTGGGCATAATCTCTATCTCTGGTCCCACAGTTCATTCTGATACTTCAAACTCCAGAACTCTCTCGAACCTACTGCCAGATCAGCAAAGGAGATTAAGAAGGCTAATCCTAAATTAAGCTCCTAATTAATCCTATTCTAAGAAGCTCCTCCTAACTAATTACATCTAGAACCTTCTCCCCTAACTAACTTTTGGAGGGAAATTTGAATTCCCTCAACAAACTTTTGGAGGGAAAGTTAGAATTTGAAATCCTAGATCTAGGGTTAGTTATCTATAAATAGAGCACTAGATCTAGGGTTAAAGGCTAATCATTCTTTAGTGAATGCTTCTACATCATCTTCTTCCACAAGTTTCGTGACAAAGCTTGTGCGAAACCCTAACCCTAATTCCACTCCAAATCCAATATCTTGAGTACCAAATCAAGCGAGAAGTCTTCAACCTTTTAGGAGCTGAGCCGATCTTCAATCGGGCAAGTGATCCAAGCCGATCCGCGATCCACGGAGACGAGCGAAGCCAAGTCGACAATCAAGTTCTTCCTCTTGTAGTTCTTGAGCGATTGTAACTAAATTGTTGATATCAATAAAAGGTGAAATTCGTTAATCTTGCTTTCTTTTAATTCTTGCATCATGATTAGATCTCAATTTGTAATTGTTGCTCTTGTTGTGATGTTTGAGTGAAACTCCGCTCGTTAAGGAGTCGAGACGATTGTAGAATGATGATGTAACAAATTTAAATACTATTTTTAAGTCCTATGAGTTTTGTAAACCCTAGCAAGTTCAAGAATCGATGACCTAGTTTCGTAGCGATGCTTTCTTGATTGTGATCGCTCGAAATTAGGGATCTACGATCGTTTCTTGAATTTACTAGAGGCTAGAATGTGAATGACATCGACGAAAGAACAAGGGATAAGATGAAACCCTAGTTTCATAAGAAATCCCTAATTCTCATCGATGATCATCGATCTAGTATCAATTCATCGAAGGATAAGAATACGTCATTATAAGATTACATCACATCTATAGATCCGATCGATTCCTACGAGCCTCATTTCGATTCTTGAGATTTGGTTTGGAAAAATCATCAAACGATCAATTCTTGATTCTATCTTTTAATGCTTTCTTAGATCTAGTTTTTTTTCTCATTCTTGAACATCAACTATAAATCTTGAATTGTTTTGTTTTCTTTTCATTAATATTTCGACTCATCTAATTCAAAAGACGAACGATTACACTTTCCCTGTGGACAATCCGCACTCACATACTAACTACAATCCGACACCGTAGTTGATTGCGGTCAATAATTTTTGGTTGTGATTTCTTTACTATTTCATTCGATTTATTACAATCACACAAATTTATAACAATCAAATGGCGCCGTTGCCGGGGACTATTTGATTCGATATTTCACAACAACATTTTATTACAATCAAATGGCGCCGTTGCCGGGGACTATTTGATTCGATATTTCACAACAACATTTTATTACAATCAATCATCTTCGGTCTCGAAGTCTTCGAAGCAAGCATGTTCGTTTCTTCATGGGAGCCTCTCTAGAGTCCGGAGTTCACGATCGCAGCGAAAGGGACTACTACATGGAGCTATTGAAGTGAATGACCGGTCTACAAAGGTTGTATTTATAGGGTTACTAGGCACTCTAATAAGGTTCTACAAGGCATCAACCATGCTCGATTAAAATTTTAGCCGTGCCGAATAACCCTAAACAAGATCTTTGCTAGATAATTAGGGTTACACATGCAAGTAAATGACATTTACTACTAAGTGAATACGAAATACAACCTTTGTAGATCGGTCCTTCACTTCTAAAGCTCCTTGTTGTAGTCCCTTCGCTGCGATCATGGTTCTCCCGGGCTCTTGCATGGCTTCACGAGGCGAAAGAAGCGTCCTTGCTTGAAGTCTTCGAGGCCGAAGATGATCTACGTCGAGGGAATATCAACTTAAGCTACTACTTCACTAACTAGAAAATTAGTGAAGCAAACACCCTATACTAAAGTGCTAGTCTAGTAGAGGATGGAGAAATAGGAAGTGGGTTCTCTTTAGAATTTTATTTCTCACAATCTTTCACTCTCTTTTTAAAACCCTAGCAAGCTTTTTCTTTTTGCTCAAAGAAGAAAAGGATGAGGATAATGATCAAGTCAAGAGAGCTAACCATGGGTGAGTGAGTATCATATACTAACCCATGTAGAGACATAACCATGGCTAATCCAAAATGGTTAGGTTAATAAAAATCTAAAGTAAAACAAAGTTAGTGGACTTTGTCAAAGCATCCACAAGCTTCCACAAGCTTCATGCTTGTGACAAAAGCTCCACTTATTTGTAATTACCTTAAATAATTATAAACCACCATTTAAAATAGAATGGTGTATGTCTTGCACACCCATGGATGATGTATCAACAACCATGATACAAAATGAAAACACATTTTAATATATATCACATATATATTAAAGTTGTGCACATGTGAGAAAAATCCTTAAGTGAACAAATGTTAGTTAATGTAAATTAGTATATCATATATACAATTATACACTAAATTATTAAATCAACACTTGACTTAATAATCCGGTTATATCTCATATAACCGACTAACATCCAATGTATCGACTTATCGAATCAACACTTAATTCGATAACCCGGCTATATCACATATAACCGACCGATACAAAAAGTCGCGAGAATATAATACGGTATCACATACACGCATTATTCTCGGTCCCGCACATATCACATATGCGCTCCTATTTCATTTTGCCTGAGCCAGTAAAACCTCTATGTAGGACTCTAAAGACTCGTCAATACGCCGGCAGTAGGTGATGATCACATCAAGCACCCACAAGCCGTCAGCGGTACTAGCTGGACGTAATGGCTACCCAGGTATTGAGCGATCAGAAAATCATCAAGCAAGCCCGCTCCAACTCCTGTAAAAGCCTAACGGTAACACTTCCCGTACAGTCCGGTCTCCTCGTCTGATATGTCGCATATCAAGTCTAGGGGTTGTAAACGTCAGACCCCAATAACCGATAAGTCGTGCCGATCTGAGGCTCATAACCGGTCGAGAAACTACTGGTAACACTTACCAGTAAATCTCCAAATCAGCCCTGGCCAGGGACTTCCCTGTTATGGCCAATCGAGCACAGCGCTGTAAGTGCACGGCGGCGCCCCGGCCGTCAATCCGACGGCCAAACGCGGAAACGGTGATAAACTTTAATTTTGCAGACTTAGCAAACCGGCACCACCGCGCACTAAACACCCGGATCGTAACCATTAACAAGTCTAAGCTAACAAGAAGAAGGGTTAGAGATATACCGACTGATCCGAGTCCTCCGGTCTTCATCTCCACTCCGATGTCCTCGCGGGATCTCCGGTCGTCGCCTCCTCGCCGGAAGGGCACCACGTCGCCTGCGTCTTTTACGGGCTCCAGCCTCTATACCGAGGCAACTCGGGCATGAAGCCGGCAACTCGACATTCTCAAGATATGCTGTAGAATGTGTAGAGTCTATGTCTCATTGGGGTTTTGGTGTTGCCTTTTGAAGATGGAGGAATGGTATATAGAAAATTGGTGCTTTCAATTTTCTAGCAATGGAATGAGATGAAGAATGATATACACAAAATGAATCACTCTCATTTTTCTCCTCTCAAAGATGAAGCTCTCATTTTCTTCTCTTTCTTTTTCTCATCTCTCTTCTAAAATGAAACCTATATTCTTTAGAGAATGGTGGAGCAAGGATATGAAGCATGAAGGGAGGTGAGTGTAGGAGTGAAGAAAAGGTGACCACATCAAAAGACAAAGAAACATCAACCATGCTTCACACATTAATCAAACCCATACCCTCATAAATGCAAGTGATGGTGCAAAAGATAATGATGCTATCATAATCAATACTTTTGCAATAAAACCCTCCACAAAGAGTTATTTGCAAACTTGCAAATAACCCCCTCCATCGGAAAAGTCCGGCCGGGAAAGAACAAAGGAAAACCGGCCGGAACGGAAAGCAAACTGGCACCTCCAGAAAACTGGTCCCGTAATAAATTACAGGAAAACCCCCATACTGTGCATACACACCCGCATCTGTATTCCGTCCGGATACAAATGCAATGAGACAAAATCTACACTGTACTATACTAGGATCCGGCTTAAACCAAAGCCGGCTAGTAATATCCGTCCGATCCTGATCCGTGCAATACCGCACGTATCTGATCGAACGCTGCCATATAACCATACGGCCATTAGTACAAAACTGTCCGATCCTGATCCATGCAATACCGCACGTATCTGATCGGACCCTGCCATATCTCCATACGGCCTCTACAGCGTTTCGCCCGAAAGCTTGAGTAACTGAAAGTGTGGTGGACTCTAAAGACTCGTCAATACTATGGCTGTGGATTTAACCACTAGCACGTCAGAGGTATAAGCCAATACGTAACGGGCCACCAGCTATTGACTAAAAGGGACGTCGATGAGCGAACTCATCCTGACACCCTACTGAGCCTGTCAGTGACAATATCCGTACAGTCCGGTCCGTTCGTCTATGAGCATCGCATGTCGGGCCTAGGGGGTTGGTAAAAGTCAGACCCCCAAAAGCGGTACAAGTCGTGTCGGAGTGTAGCCCAGAACACCCTGAGATACTATTGGAATACCTACCAGTAAATCTCCTGCCTTGGCCAAGGTCTTCGTGTAATGGCTCTCCTAGACACAGCGCGACCTCACCCCCAATACCGGGAGAGACGAACCCCTGAAGATCCGCTCACTGCCTCCATGTGGCTCGGGACTGTACCCAACTAAAACCTATTTGCACGACTCCTTTGAGCCGTGGTAGGGTAGTAATCAAAGTACAGTGGGAACTCACACGAGACAAGTGACGATCCCCGGGTCGATGAACTAACCTATACACATGTCACCTGGGAACTGCTATCTGACGTCAGGTATAAGACCAACTAGCATGTTCCCGGCGAGTCCTGTCCGGTGTACTCATAACCCAATGATCACCTGTATACATCTTAGGTGAACCAACTGACACCAGTGGCTTATGAGACCGGCCACCGCCCCTCGTCGGGGTCTCGACTGTATACACTAGTCTACTCTGGAGAATCGATGCCCTGTCTCGAAACTCCTACGACTAGGGACCTTTTAAGGATGTGCTTATAGACTCCAGCTCTCACTTATATGATCGCCCTCATACTGCTGGCAGTCAAGCATGAATCCTAGGGGCTCTATCAACGTGCAATAGCGACATGTCATGTCACCTAAAGCAGTACACGATGATAAAGGTAAACCAGATAGCATACTATCATCTCGAGTAAGACTGTCCTACTGGGATAGGTCCTCCCTCAATCATTGCAATCACGTGCCTGTGATCCAATAATTGACTCTGAGGGCACTATCTCCAACAATCTCCCACTTGCACTCAAGGCTAATTATTGCGATGTCGCATACTCACAGCCCGTGTGATACCGAACACCCAACTCCTCTACTAGTCTGTCTCACAAAATCCGTTTGCGAAACTATTACGTTCGAGGAATAGCCTCAGTGAGTGGATCCGCCTAGAAGTTTCTTTCTATGTCTCTCTATATCTCAAGTTCGCGGAGAAAGCCATCTCCCGAAATGAGCAATACCTGTCTTAGAATGTCTGGATGTCTGATGGGACCGAGCTCATAAATGAACTCCAAATCCAAACTTCTTCGACTGTATCGTCAACTGAATTTAATCAGTATCCTGCGCCATGCCACCCTTAGTATTGCCTTGGACCAACTGTCCAAAATGCTGCCCCTCGTCAGAAGGATAACTACAACTCTGACAACCTCCTTGTCGTCCATGTCACCTTGGAAGCCTGGAATGATAACTGCCTCCCGACTGTTCCTCCAGGATTGGATGAATATCAACTTATTGCATCTACTGCAAGAACAACATCTGGTGTGGTACTTGACATTTCATGATTGACTCAATTGCCTAGGCAAGTGATCTGCCAATCATGCACATCCCTCTCTATTTTAGTCTATAAGACACCTTTAGAGAGGGTGACTCCATTACCTGCAGGTACACTACCGTGCCAGGAGTCGTCCATTCTAAATACTCTTAGAATGCTGTCAAAGTACCCTGATTGGGAAACCACCCAAATCCAGATCTAAAACCATAGATCTAGTAACCAGAATGTCTGATATAATGTCCAAGTCCTTTGTGGAGAAACCACTGTGTGACGACCAAAGTATAACCGATCGTAGTATAGGAATATCACTTCCTACTACCTTCTCAACAGATCCATCCCCTATTCCGATGACGTCAAATCTATGACTGTCACATCAGAAATAGATGATCTATCTCCGCTACATCTGCTTTAGTCTATAAATATACATAAGCCTGATGTCTACCAATGCTTCCGCTGCTCCCACTGACTACGACAACCCTCTGCCAGAGTCATATAGACGTGCACTTCTAAAACTAGTTTAGAACGACGCTATACTCATCCTCCTGCCGGGTCTCGCAGCCTGGAACAACAACAATGGCAAGTGTGGGTAAACAAGAACTTCCCTGTCATCGTACTTGAGGCTACCGAAGTACCTCTCGGGTGCCTGAAGTTACCCACCTTATCTGCGGAGTGGCCAATGGAATGTCAAACCAGATTGAATCTTTAGGTTCCTTATCAAATATTCAGTAATCGTTTGTGGTTCTGGAATCACTTCCAGTTCTACCATACTCCCACTACTGTTTTCTGAAAAAATCCATTTTTAATAAAACTGTGGCGAGTCTAGAACAATATTGCTATTGTTCATCCAGATGGTAGAAAGTCAACCCTCGTCATAGCCTGGGTCAACCCACAAACTGCCATTACAGAAACGTGCCTTGAGTTATCCAGAGTCTGGTTTTAATCATAAGCCGGACAACTCCCCGTACCTTAACAACGTTAAGATATGAACTGTTCTACATCCAATATAGAACCAGAGGCACTGATTTAATTTAACCAGATTCAAATCATGCAGCTGTCTCCAGTGCATGTCAACTAAGTGGAGAGAGGCCGATCAGCGTTACTCAACTTAGGAATGCTTCCAATTATGAGTAACCTGAAAGAGAAACAATTTCTCTTTATCATTACTATCAACTGAATACCATACACAAGTATCTACATCTTCGATCACTTTGAAGAATCCCGATACTTGCTACACCTGGTTCTCTACTCTATTCAAATACCTATAACTCCTCAAAACTCAGACCCTGTGTTTCTACGAAACACATGTCTAAGAACTAGAGAAGTTAAAAGTAAACAGAATATAGTATGAGGACCAACCCCTCTGTCCTAATGGACACTGGACAACATACAATACTCTGTATAAGTCCGCTGAGTCTAACAACTCTTTCACTGTGTGTCGTAGGTTGAAAACTGTATTTATGGTTAAGAAGAATTACACCGCTGTTTAATGCTCCTTACCTAACCATCCACTGATATAGGTAAATGTCATCGACATAATATCAAAAGGTATATCTCACTCTATGAAAATAGACGTACAGATATATCAATTTGAAATTGGTGCACAACAGCGGATATTCAAAACCAAATATTTGCAGACCGGCAAACAGCCTAGGTGATTTCCTCAAATATCACCAATTACAACGAATCCCGATATAATGAGGATGGTCACCTAATTCCTAATAACTTACTCCCACTCATCATCTGTAAAACCATACAGATATGAGAATCATACCTGGTAAATACATACCCTGGAGCAAGTGTCTAATTGGAAAATCAGTTTTCTATTAACAGTACATAGTGAAACTGAAACATTGAAATGTATCGATAGGGTATCCTGGTATTCCTAGTAATGCCTCTACCATTATCCAGATTCACAACTATAACCGTATAATTCTTTGCCACCTCTCCAAATCCCTTTATATGTCTTTAGTCATTACTTTCTGCACACCCCTTAGGCCAAATGGTTTTCTTCCTTCCCTACCGTTCGGCACCAGCCTATGGTTTGGAAGAAGACTATCCAATAAGCATGAAGGGTGTACTGTCCTAATCCTAGGAGCACTCGCAATGCGAGAGAAGGTGAAGATAAAAGACAACCGAATAAACCTTATTCCTATTTCTCCTGAACCAGAATCCATCCCCGAACTGGAACAAGTTCCTTTCGAGTTCGTATATAACCATACGATGGAGTATCCAATAAACTGTGGATCTTCGTAGTGATACGGAGTGTCCTGGAGAAATACAAAGGTGATTTAGGATTGGCGAAGAAATACTTGGTTTGGTCGTGAATATCAGTCGCAGTTTACTTTGCCCTCTTACTAATCCCTTGCTTTGTCTTAATCTTAATACCTTCTGCACACCGTTTAGGCTAATTGGTTTTCTTCATTCCCTACCGGTCGGCACCAGCCTATGGTTTGGAAGAAGATTATCCAATTTGCGTAATAGGTGTACTACTCCTAAACCAAGGAGTACTCGCAACATGAGAGAGGGTGAAAAGAAAAGACAACTGAATAATCCTATCCGTTTTCTCCAGAACCGGAAACCATCCTCGAATTCCTTCGAGTTCGTATCTAACCATACGATGGTTTTGTCCAATGGAAGTGGACGTTCGCAGTAATACGGGGTGTCCCGGAGAAAAGGGTAAAAGTAGGAGTGGCAATGAGGTCTGTAACTCTGACAATCCAAAAGCCAGTGTTAAGAAGGTTCGGTCAACTTGGTCACTGAGTCATGGTCTTAGGGTCGGGTCAATGGTCGCTGCCAAGAGAGAGAGAAAAGAAACACTCAGCGTGCACTCTAACCTAGATCAGAATGGTTACCAATTTATCTAATCTGGAAACCTCCCACTGTACCTCAAATTCTCCTCCAAACCTGAAAGAAGAATTAGTCGGGGTCACCCGAGGAGTAAACCAACTCATCAGTGGGAATCGGGATCCAACTCTCATCGCATGATAACGTGACGGAATCCGCTCACGGTATCACACTCCAGAAGGTATGCGCATATCTGGCAAGTTTCAGTACTTTTGAAACTCCCGATGTGATTTCTGCCCCATGCTCTTATGACCTTGACTTTGGCCAACATATCATAAGTCACATGTCAAGTTCTACCCGTCATTCTCCAGGTTAATTTGAACCCACCCGTACATACCCTTGACTTTGGCCAAAATGGCAGTACGACTGTCCCAAACCAACGCATCTATCTATGCTGCATATGAATACCCCAATAGCTACCAATCACTGTGCCTTGACTTTGGCCAACATACACAGCTTGAATACTATTGACTACCCATATGAAACGACGGAGGGCTACGAATGGTTTCTGGCGAAAACCTTTAACGTAATGAACTTGATCTCGTTGAAGGAACGGATAGCTTTTTAGAAAATATAGTGACGAAAACCTTTACTAAAGAGGTCACTCCCGGTGAAGGGATCTCGGCTCTTTCCCCGTAGAATGGGGTGCAGGATATTCCAACTGAATACCACGGTGCAAAGCAAAAGTAATCGGCTATAGTGAAGTTAATGCCCTGACGCAAACTTCTGTCCAAGGGGTCACTCCCGGTGAAGGGATCTCGGCCCTTGCCTCGTCGACTGAGGAGCAGGATATTCCAAATGAATACCACGATGCAAAACAAAAGAGAACGTCCTTGCAATAACAGCTTTTTGAAAAATGTTCCAACAACATCAGAATAGGTTTGTTTAACTTGCATTGATCCGAATCAATGCAGTCCCATCATTGATCACACCACAAAGAACGAAAATATACTGACGTACGTATATGCCATCCGCATTCGCCACTGGGTCCCGTCATCACCCGTTAGGTTAGCTTACTAACGACAGAGCGGGGACTGGACTAGCGCGGATGTAAAACATATACAACATCTACTAATATATATACCAATATATTATATTTCGCTCAAGGCGTGAAAAGAAATACAACATCACAGAAATGTACAGCATCACAGAACAATACAGATATCTGGGATCCCCGGGTTTCACAGAGCCACTACTGAAACCCGAGGTTCCCCTGGTCGTGTGGATAGCCTGTGCAATGAAATCCTAGACCCCTACGGGCGCGGCAAGTCACCCGCCAAAACCTGAAGCGAGGCAGCCCCCTTCAGCTCCGTGAATGGACCACCCAGCACTCCACGGAATCCGGCAACTTGGGCATCCCTCCTGGGTCAACCTAGTACAGAAAGTAAAATATACATACACCGGGTACATCGACCGCAACCAGGTCGTGCCCCAAAAGAATAATACAAACAGGCAATGACGGCAGTCCACAAGTCGGACGCTCGCCCCGCAATATCAAATGTACATAATACAACAACACAGTACTAGCATTGCATCCAGGCTATCCCCACCGACCGATCCGCAACATCACAGCATAAACATAGAACATCAACGCGAAAGTCACGTTCGCAAATCCGTCTAACCGGGCTATAGCAGTTAGACCGGATTTACCGATCGAGTGACATTCACGGTCGCAGATATAATGTAAATACTGTGAAAAATGTGTTTAAAATTTTCCGATTGATCAAACCTTAACAAGTGGGCCCCCAAACAAAACTGTAGCACTCACAGAAAACCTGGGCCCAATTTTAATATTCCAAAACCCATGTTTTAAGCCCAGAAATCCTCTGTAAAAAATTGGTACAGTGATCTCCACAGTGCGCGGCGGAAGGGCGGCGGAATGGGGGTTTGTGCGGCGGTTCCACGCTCCCACTGTGGAATCACTTCATTGAAATTTTACAGAGTTCTTAGATTTTCCAGTACATCAATATTTTACAACCTGAAAAATTTTTCGAGACCAAAATATTTCAACAGAAACTGATGTGAACAAAAAATGCAAGTTTTGGAATTTTGGTCGATCGGAAATGCAAAACACATCAAACGAAGCTAGACGAAGTTAATGGCGAGGCTCTGATACCACTGTAAGTGCACGGCGGCGCCCCGGCCGTCAATCCAACGGCCAAACGCGGAAACGGTGATAAACTTTAATTTTGCGGACTTAGCAAACCGGCACCACCGCGCACTAAACACCCGGATCGTAACCATTAACAAGTCTAAGCTAACAAGAAGAAGGGTTAGAGATATACCGACTGATCCGAGTCCTCCGGTCTTCATCTCCACTCCGATGTCCTCGCGGGATCTCCGGTCGTCGCCTCCTCGCCGGAAGGGCACCACGTCGCCTGCGTCTTTTACGGGCTCCAGCCTCTATACCGAGGCAACTCGGGCATGAAGCCGGCAACTCGACATGCTCAAGATATGCTGTAGAATGTGTAGAGTCTATGTCTCATTGGGGTTTTGGTGTTGCCTTTTGAAGATGGAGGAATGGTATATAGAAAATTGGTGCTTTCAATTTTCTAGCAATGGAATGAGATGAAGAATGATATACACAAAATGAATCACTCTCATTTTTCTCCTCTCAAAGATGAAGCTCTCATTTTCTTCTATTTCTTTTTCTCATCTCTCTTCTAAAATGAAACCTATATTCTTTAGAGAATGGTGGAGCAAGGATATGAAGCATGAAGGGAGGTGAGTGTAGGAGTGAAGAAAAGGTGACCACATCAAAAGACAAAGAAACATCAACCATGCTTCACACATTAATCAAACCCATACCCTCATAAATGCAAGTGATGGTGCAAAAGATAATGATGCTATCATAATCAATACTTTTGCAATAAAACCCTCCACAAAGAGTTATTTGCAAACTTGCAAATAACCCCCTCCATCGGAAAAGTCCGGCTGGGAAAGAACAAAGGAAAACCGGCCGGAACGGAAAGCAAACTGGCAACTCCAGAAAACTGGTCCCGTAATAAATTACAGGAAAACCCCCATACTGTGCATACACACCCGCATCTGTATTCCGTCCGGATACAAATGCAATGAGACAAAATCTACACTGTACTATACTAGGATCCGGCTTAAACCAAAGCCGGCTAGTAATATCCGTCCGATCCTGATCCGTGCAATACCGCACGTATCTGATCGAACGCTGCCATATAACCATACGGCCATTAGTACAAAACTGTCCGATCCTGATCCATGCAATACAGCACGTATCTGATCGGACCCTGCCATATCTCCATACGGCCTCTACAGCGTTTCGCCCGAAAGCTTGAGTAACTGAAAGTGTGGTGGACTCTAAAGACTCGTCAATACTATGGCTGTGGATTTAACCACTAGCACGTCAGAGGTATAAGCCAATACGTAGCGGGCCACCAGCTATTGACTAAAAGGGACGTCGATGAGCGAACTCATCCTGACACCCTACTGAACCTGTCAGTGACAATATCCGTACAGTCCGGTCCGTTCGTCTATGAGCATCGCATGTCGGGCCTAGGGGGTTGGTAAAAGTCAGACCCCCAAAAGCGGTACAAGTCGTGTCGGAGTGTAGCCCAGAACACCCTGAGATACTACTGGAATACCTACCAGTAAATCTCCTGCCTTGGCCAAGGTCTTCGTGTAATGGCTCTCCTAGACACAGCGCGACCTCACCCCCAATACCGGGAGAGACGAACCCCTGAAGATCCGCTCACTGCCTCCATGTGGCTCGGGACTGTACCCAACTAAAACCTGTTTGCACGACTCCTTTGAGCCGTGGTAGGATAGTAATCAAAGTACAGTGGGAACTCACACGAGACAAGTGACGATCCCCGGGTCGATGAACTAACCTGTACACATGTCATCTGGGAACTGCTATCTGACGTCAGGTATAAGACCAACTAGCATGTTCCCGGCGAGTCCTGTCCGGTGTACTCATAACCCAATGAGCACCTGTATACATCTTAGGTGAACCAACTGACACCAGTGGCTTGTGAGACCGGCCACCGCCCCTCGTCGGGGTCTCGACTGTATACACTAGTCTACTCTGGAGAATCGATGCCCTGTCTCAAAACTCATACGACTAGGGACCTTTTAAGGATGTGCTTATAGACTCCAGCTCTCACTTATATGATCGCCCTCATACTGCTGGCAGTCAAGCATGAATCCTTGGGGCTCTATCAACGTGCAATAGCGACATGTCATGTCACCTAAAGCAGTACACGATGATAAAGGTAAACCAGATAGCATACTATCATCTCGAGTAAGACTGTCCTACCGGGATAGGTCCTCCCTCAATCATTGCAATCACGTGCCTGTGATCCAATAATTGACTCTGAAGGCACTATCTCCAACAAGCGCAACATCAACCCCCAATACCGGGAGAGACGAAACCCCTCCTATCGCTCATTGCCTCCATGTGACTCAGGATTGTACTCAAAAACCACAGTTTTGCATGCCCTCTTGGACATGGTAAGGTGGAAATCAAAGCACAGTGGGAATCACACAAGACACTATGACGATCTCGGGTCTACAGACTAACCTGCACAAGTGTCACCAGAGAACTACCATCTGACGTGAGGTATAATACCATCTGGGATTTCTCGGCGAGTCCGTCTAGTGTACCCAGTCTCGACTGAGCACCCGTATACCATCTCTGATGTCAAACACCAATGGATATGGGATCATCCATCGCCCATCTCATGGGTCGAGAAGCGTATACGCTAGTCTACTCTGGTATATCGATGCCATGTCTCGATACACCTACGACTAGGAACATTAAAGGATGTACTTATGGACTACTCTGTCCCCACTAGTATGATCTGCATCATAGTCCAGGTAGTCAAGTACACATCCTAAGGGCTTTACCAACATGTAACTATAAGACAGTATCAAGAGACAAGTATACATGTTAAGATAAAGAGCAACCAGATAGCATACTATCATATCGAGCAAGAAAGTCCTCTCTATATATGTCCTAGGATCCAATATAATATACATTATCTGTACAATACTGGCCTCTAGGGCATACATACAACTAACAATCTCCCACTTGCACTAGGGCCAGCTGCTATAGTATCGCATACCAAGCATCCCGAAAAGTCTCTCAAACTGTATCTGGGGAATGGCCTTCGTGAGTGGATCCGCAGTGTTGTTCTTCGTGTCAACCCTCCTGACCTCGATCTCCCGGCGATCTACTATCTCCCAGATCAGGTGATACCGCCTTAGAATATGCCTGGATCGCTGATGGGATCTGGGTTCCTTGGCCAAAGCCACCGCTCCATTGTTATCACAATACAAAGGTATTGGATGCTCAATGGATGGAACCACTCCAAGTTCAGTAATGAACTTCTTGATCCAGACAGCCTCTTTGGCAGCATCGTTGGCAGCGATGTATTCAGCCTCCATCGTCGAGTTTGCCACGGTTTCCTGCTTGGAACTCTTCCAGCTAACCGCCCCTCCGTAAAGGGTAAAGACAAATCCCGAGTGCGACTTAGAGTCGTCCTTATCACTCTGGAAGCTCGAATCGGTAAAGGACTCCACTTGGAGTTCTCCGTTATCATACACCAAGAGCATCTCTTTAGTCATTCGCAAGTACTTGAGAATGCTCTTCACAGCTGTCCAGTGACTCTCTCCAGGATCAGCTTGATACCTACTTACTACACTTAGTGAGTATGCTACATCGGGTCTGGTACATAGCATCGCGTACATGATAGAGCCTACAGCCGAAGCATAGGGTATCCCTTGCATGCGAGCTCTCTCCAAATCAGTCTTGGGAGACATCTCTTTAGAGAGAGTGAGCCCTGAGATCGTGCGTAAGTTCCCACGCTTGGATTCTTCCATACTAAACCTCTTTAGTACGGTGTCAATGTACCTGGATTGGGACAATCCCAATATCCTTTTAGATCTATCTCTATAGATCATAATTCCCAGTATGCAGGATGCATCACCTAGATCTTTCATTGATAATCTTTGTGATAAGAAGAGCTTGACCGATTGCAGCATAGGAATGTCATTTCCTATCAAGAGTATGTCGTCCACGTACAATATGAGGAAGACTACCTTACTCTCTGCCACCTTCCTGTAGATACAAGGTTCATCTACGTTTTTGACGAAATCAAACTCTTTGATAACGACGTCAAAGCAGATGTTCCAACTCCACGATGCTTGCTTTAATCCATAAATGGATTTAAGCAGCTTGCACACCTTCCCGCTGCTCCCACTAGCTACGAAGCCCTCTGGCTGAGTCATGTACACGCTCTCTTCTAATCACCGTTTAGAAAGGCGGTCTTAACATTCATTTGCCAGATTTCGTAGTCATGATATGCAGCGATGGCAAGCATGATCTGAATGGATTTAAGTATAGACACTGGAGAAAAGGTTTCGTCATAGTCCACACCTGGTCTTTGACGAAAACCCTTTGCAACAAGTCTAGCTTTGAAAGTCTCCACTTTCCCATCTACACCAAGTTTTTTCTTGAAGATCCACTTGCTCCCAATGGGTTTTACCCCTTCAGGAGCATCTTCCAAAGTCCATACTTTGTTGGTGTACATGGATTCCATCTCGGACCGCATTGCATCCAGCCATTTCACTGAGTCCCCACTCGTGATGGCCTGCTCGAAGCTAGTTGGGTCATCATCAACCATGATGCAATCCTCGCTCCCACCATCCATGAGAAAACCGTAGTATCTCTCAGGTGGGTGAGGAACCCTACTAGATCGGCGGAGAGGCTGAGGTTCGTTGGGAACTACCGAATCCTCCGGTTCAACAAAATCTTCTGTCGTGGTCTGTATTGCTGGAACCTCTTTCAGTTCTACCTCCTTACCACTAATCTCTTTTTCAAGAAATTCCTTTTCTAAAAAGGTGGCATGTCGAGAAACAAACACCTTTTGTTCCTCGGTGTGGTAGAAGATATACCCGCGCGAATGTTTGGGATATCCAATAAACTTACACAGAATGGACCTTGCCGCGAGTTTGTCCGGATTTTGCGTTTTTACATATGCCGGACAACCCCATATCTTAACATAATTAAGACATGGTCTCTTTCCTTTCCATATCTCATATGGAGTGGTTGGCACAGATTTGGTAGGAACTATATTCAATAGGTCTGCAGTTGTTTCCAGTGCATACCCCCAGAAGGAAATAGGTAACTCAGATGTGCTCATCATAGAGCGCACCATATCTAATAGGGTGCGGTTCCTCCGTTTCGATACACCGTTGTGCTGTGGTGTATATGGAGGAGTTAGCTGAGAGAGAATCTCATTCTCTTTTAGGAAGTCCAGGAATTCATTGCTCAAGTATTCACCTCCTCGATCAGATCGAAGGATTTTAATACTTTTTCCGGTTTGGTTCTCGACTTCTTGTTTATATTCTCTAAATTTCTCAAAAGCTTCTGATTTGTGTTTCATCAGGAACACATATCCGAACCTAGAGAGATCGTCAGTGAATGTAATGAAGTACGAAGAACCATTCCTGGCATGTGTAGACATGGGACCGCATACATCACTATGTACTAGTCCCAAGAGTTCCGTAACTCTTTCTCCGTGTCCCGTAACGGAGTTTTGGTCATCTTGCTTTTGAGACATGACTGACAAGTGTCATAAGATGAAAATTCGAACGGTTTCAAATATCCATCCTTATGCAACTTAGCTAGCCGTGTCGCATTTATGTGACCCAGTCTATAATACCACAAGAAGGATTCGTTCAGTTCTGAACTCTTCCTCTTGTGTGTGTTTGTTATGCTCAGAACTGTTGATTGATTTAGAACATAAATGCCATTGCACATCATGCCTGATCCAACCAACTTTTGGTTTAGAAAAATGTTCATAACATTATCCTGTAATACAAAATTATAACCTTCTTTACTCAACAAAGAAACCGATATAATATTGCATATCAGGTTCGGCATGTAATAGCATTCGTTCAGAATCAATGTATTACCAGTTGGCAATACAAGGTGATATTCCCCGACGGTTTTAGCTGCAACAATTGCACCATTTCCAACCCTTATGTCTTTATCACCTTCTCCAAGTTCTCTACCTTTCCTAAGCCCATGTAACTGATTACATATATGGGATTCTGACCCGGTATCTAATACCCAGGACGTAGAGCAAATGGAGAAACAGTTCTCTCTAACGAACACACCCGAAGAAAATGCATCAACATGTACTTTCTTCATTCGGATGGCATAGGAATCCTGGTATTCCCCTATATCCTGTTCAGTCCTATAACTCTTATAAGAAAGAACGGAACCAACGTTCCCCAGCACTGTATAACATGCAGGTTCGGTCAATACATCCATATTATTATCTTGATTAAAGCATGATATGGTCGCTACCTCGAGAGAGAGAGAAGAAAAAAACTTTAGCGTATGCTCTTGCAAGATCAGATTGGTTATTATTTTATCTAATCAGGATGGCTCCCACTGTTTTTTATCAAATCTTCCTTCAAACCCTAAAAGGAAAGACTAGCCGGGATTAATTACACCCTACAACTTCGCCAATCTTTCAGCCAGGCCAGTGTCGGTACTTTGAAAGAGGTTCCCCGTGCTTTCGCACGGACCTAATTAAAGTAAACTTCATTTTCCCAGAGGCGTAACCCCGTTGACACCTTTCTAGACACCTACTTGATCGGCTAATTGTCCTGTGTAAAACTCTCCCTGGAGTAACAATTACTCGCAGTGGGTATCGGGATCCAACTATCTCATGGAAGGTATGCAATCTCATTGCAAATTTCAACACTTGAAATTCCCGATAATATTTTGCACCTAGCGTCCCATGACCTTGACGCAGGCCAACAAACCATAGTGCGCTAGTCAAGTTCAACCCGTCATTTCTTGATTGAATTAAACCCACCCGTACGACCCTTGACGCAGGCCAACAAAGTCGCACGACTACCTTAATCCAATCTGCATCATATGCATAAACAGATAAATGCTAGTTAGCTACCGCACACTACGCCTTGACGCAGGCCAACAAACGTAGCATGAATACTAAGTAGGACTTATCTGAAATGACGGAGGGCTACGACAGGTTTTTCTGAAACCTATTGCGTAATGAACTTGATATCGTTGTAGAATCGAGTGAATTTTGAAATGGAGTGATTTTGAGGCTTTCATTAGTTTTGCTAAAGAGGTCACTCCCGGTGAAGGGATCTCGTCTCTTTCCTTATGGAATAAGGTGCAGGATATATCATATATATCACCTTGCAAAGAAAAAACTATAAAAGCAATCAAAAGACAAACCGAGTGTTGTAGCATCTGCCAGTTTTGCTAAAGAGGTCACTCCCGGTGAAGGGATCTCGGATCTTTCCTCATCGAATAAGGTGCAGGATATATCATATATATCACTATGCAAAGGAAAAAACTGTAGCTATCCTTTTTGAAAATTTGATTCTACAACATCTTTTAGGTTTCTTTTCTTTCATTAATCATATTAATGAAGTCCCATCATTTAAATCACCTAAACATCACAGATAAATACGACATACACTTATGCCATCCGCATTCGCCTCGATGTCCCCTCGTGCACCGTTAGATTAGGTAACTAACGGCAGAGCGGGGTAGGGCTAGAGCGGGTGTAAAACATAAGTAACGTCTATATAATATATCATATATACTGTATACAGTATTTATCACAACATATCAAATGATCACATCACAGATATCGCAGCAGAAGAAACATATGAAACATTGGATATACTAGGACGTCCGTGTTTTATTTTGAGCCTCTATAAAACACGGATTCCACGGTCGCGATGAATAGCCAAACCCACACCCCTAGACCCCTACGAGAGCGACAAGCAACCCTACCAATTCTAGAGTTAGGAGACCCGGACTCGACTCCTCGAGTTGGTCTCCCACTGGACTCTAGAACCCGGTTACTTGTGCTCTCCTCCTTGGGTCTATCCTAGTGCGGAAAAGTAAATAATATACAAATGGTGACATCAACCTCATCCTGGAAGTGCCCCAATAAAATAATATTACATACATTTAATTTTACATGAATGAAAATAAAAACCCTCATCTCACATAAAAAACCCGGCTATTCAGAAACGCGACGATCTAATATAACATATCCAGCAACACATAACATCACATATCATCAACGTAAGTAAATATGCGCATCCCAATTGTCGTTGACATATAGCAACGAAATCGACGATATCACATATTACACTTACGGTCGCAGAAAAGAAAGTGTAAAACTACAACATTTGGAATCCACAATCTCTTTAGACATCGTAAATCCGAAATATCACATACTTCGCATTTCATGCCTAACTATATGAATTCCAGATATTGTATCACATTCCAGATAAATAGACAGTATTAAACTTTCCGATCGAATAATCAAATACCCAAGATTTCCTAAATAGCTCAACGCTTGAGCGGAGTTCAAAAATTCCAGAATACGTCACAGTACCAACGGTCCAGCCGTAGAAGGGTCAAGCCAACGCCTCACATGTGGCACGTCGTACCGCCCCAAACCCTAAGGTTTAGAGGCGGTTCAGACGGTCACATAATCGAGTTAAGGTTTGTGTTCTTCTAGAGGGTCCATCGCGTTACATGCACGTTTTTCCGAAAGATTTAAACTCAAGAAAAATTCAACACTTAAAAGTTTTTCGTGCCGGGAAAAAATGAGTTAATGATATCCGTTCGAACATTTTAACAGTTTCTAAATATCCGAAAAACATAACGAAATTAAATTTTCCGATCGAATCAACGAATACAAAATAAACCCCAGATTACTCAACACTTGAGTCAGATAAAAAATACCCAGAAAATAGCACTAACAGAAATAAATATTACTGTACAAAAACAAAAGCCCATTGCTACAGTACGGCCGCGGATCCACGGCCCAAGAGAGGTATGGTCGCGGTTCCGCGGCGGTCCGTACGGATTAGGTGCTCGTTTTGCACAGTAATGCTTAAAATTGCCTGCTGAATTTTTTAGGTATTTTTAATTTAGAAAAAATCACAGTTTAAAAAAATGACCAGAGAGGGGTTGATTTTGAAGTTTCGGGGTTCGTTAGGAGTTTTAACTACGTATACACGTCGCCTAATGCTCTAGCTAGGCTCTAATACCACTGTAGGGTTACTAGGCACTCTAATAAGGTTCTACAAGGCATCAACCATGCCCGATTAAAATTTTAGCCGTGCCGAATAACCCTAAACAAGAACTTTGCTAGATAATTAGGGTTACACATGCAAGTAAATGACATTTACTACTAAGTGAATATGAAATACAACCTTTGTAGATCGGTCCTTTACTTCTAAAGCTCCTTGTTGTAGTCCCTTCGCTGCGATCATGGTTCTCCCGGGCTCTTGCATGGCTTCACGAGGCGAAAGAAGCATCCTTGCTTGAAGTCTTCGAGGCCGAAGATGATCTACATCGAGGGAATATCAACTTAAGCTACTACTTCACTAACTAGAGAATTAGTGATGCAAACACCCTATACTAAAGTGCTAGTCTAGTAGAGGATGGAGAAATAGGAAGTGGGTTCTCTTTAGAATTTTATTTCTCACAATCTTTCACTCCCTTTTTAAAACCCTAGCAAGCTTTTTATTTTTGCTCAAAGAAGAAGAAGATGAACAAAAGAAAAAGATGAGGATAATGATCAAGTCAAGAGAGCTAACCATGGGTGAGTGAGTATCATATACTAACTCATGTAGAGACATAACCATGGCTAATCCAAAATGGTTAGGTTAATAAAAATCTAAAGTAAAACAAAGTTAGTGGACTTTGTCAAAGTATCCACAAGCTTCCACAAGCTTCATGCTTGTGACAAAAGCTCCACTAATTTTTAATTACCTTAAATAATTATAAACCACCATTTAAAATAGAATGGTGTATGTCTTGCACACCCAAGCATGATGTATCAACAACCATGATACAAAATGAAAACACAATTTAATATATATCACATATATATTAAAGTTGTGCACATGTGAGAAAAATCCTTAAGTGAACAAATGTTAGTTAATGTAAATAAGTATATCATATATACAATTATACACTAAATTATTAAATCAACACTTGACTTAATAATCCGGTTATATCTCATATAACCGACTAACATCCAATGTATCGACTTATCGAATCAACACTTGATTCGATAACCCGGCTATATCACATATAACCGACCGATACAAAAAGTCGCGAGAATATAATACGGTATCACATACACGCATTATTCTCGGTCCCGCACATATCACATATGCGCTCCTATTTCGTTTTTCATGAGCCAGTAAAACCTCTATGTAGGACTCTAAAGACTCGTCAATACGCCGGCAGTAGGTGATGATCACATCAAGCACCCACAAGCCGTCAGCGGTACTAGCTGGACGTAACGGCTACCCGGGTATTGAGCGATCAGAAGATCAGCATGCAAGCCCGCTCCAACTCCTGTAAAAGCCTAACGGTAACACTTCCCGTACAGTCCGGTCTCCTCATCTGATATGTCGCATATCAAGTCTAGGGGTGGTAAACGTCAGACCCCAATAACCGATAAGCCGTGCCGATCTGAGGCTCATAACCGGTCGAGAAACTACTGGTAACACTTACCAGTAAATCTCCAAATTAGCCCTGGCCAGGGACTTCCCTGTTATGGCCAATCGAGCACAGCGCAACATCAACCCCCAATACCGCGAGAGACGAAACCCCTCCTATCGCTCATTGCCTCCATGTGACTCGGGACTGTACCCAAAAACCACCGTTTTGCACGCCCTCTTGGACGTGGTAAGGTGGAAATCAAAG
This sequence comes from Agapanthus africanus, assembly GCA_030015575.1. Lineage (NCBI taxonomy): Eukaryota > Viridiplantae > Streptophyta > Magnoliopsida > Asparagales > Amaryllidaceae > Agapanthus > Agapanthus africanus. The sequence continues at coordinate 469,655,320 of JASDDO010000031.1, forward strand.
CACAGTGGGAATCAAACAAGACTCTATGACGATCTCGGGTCTACAGACTAACCTGCATAAGTGTCACCAGAGAACTGCCATCTGACGTAAGGTATAATACCATCTGGGAGTTCTCAGCGAGTCCGTCCAGTGTACCCAGTCTCCACTGATCACCCGTATACCATCTCTGATGTCAAACACCAATGGATATGGGATCATCCATCGCCCATCTCATGGGTCGAGAAGCGTATACGCTAATCTATTCTGGTATATCGATGCCCTGTCTCGATACACCTACGACTAGGAACATTAAAGGATGTACTTATGGACTACTTTGTCCCCACTAGTATGATCTGCATCATAGTCCAGGTAGTCAAGTACACATCCTAAGGGCTTTACCAACATGTAACTATAAGACAATATCAAGAGACAAGTATACATGTTAAGATAAAGAGCAACCAGATAGCATACTATCATATCGAGCAAGAAAGTCCTCTCTATATATGTCCAAGCATCCAATATAATATACATCATCTGTACAATACTGGCCTCTAGGGCATACATACAACTAACAGTATTCCTTGCTCACTATACTTGCAAAGTGTTTGCATTTATATTTCCGTCGATTTCTAGTGAACGATTCTTTGTTAGGGTTAGCTAAAACGGCAAAAATTTGAACTTGTCATGGACGATGCCTCCCGAAACCTTGCTGCCATGCTAGATAACCCTACAGTGGTATCAGAGCCATGCTACAAATTTATACGGATTTTGTTAAGATTACGAAACTGAAACAACTCTGAAACTTGCAACGCGAAACCCTAGTTTCTGTCGTTTTTAAAAGTTGTTCAAAAAAGTTTTAAACAAGTACAGAGTGATGTATGAGATATATCATGAACACCATAAAAATTTCAGGAAAAAAGCAAAAAAAATGGCCGGCCACATATACCCTGATCTCGGCCAAAACCAAGCACCCCCCCCCCCGGAAAATTTCTGTGTGTTCCAGTGACTTGGTTTTGATGTTTTAGGTGTTGTTTGTTTTTGCTAATTTTGCATGTGATGTAATTTTACACTATAAACAATTCGGAGTGTTTCGTATTCGTAGTTTTAACATTGTTTCGGGTTATTCACATATTGTCTAGGAGAAAATAAAAAGTTCGATCGAATGTCAAAAACCCATTTTTTCCAAGTTTAACGTATTCGGAAAAACATGCAAGTAATCCTATAAACCCTCTAGAAGAATGAAACCCTAACTCGACTTTTTGGATCGCGGAACCGCGGTCAAACCCTAGGGTTTGTCGTAGTTCCATGGCGACATAAGTGAGGCTTGGGTTTGCCCTTCTACGGCTGGTGCATAGGTACTGTGGCATATTCTGGGTATTACTAAAACTGTGCTCAAGTGTTGCGCTGTCGGGAAATTGTGGGACTTTGATGACTCGATCGAAAAGTTTAACGTCGTCGGGATATTATGTGATGGGATACAATATTTGGAATCCATAAGTAGTTATGAGATAACTAATTTGAATGTTATAAATCTAGCAATTTAGTCTCAATTGATCGGTTGCCACGGGATTTTGATGAGATCAAAAGTCCGTCGCAATCACGTAGCGTACGCGGATACTCACCGGGTAAACTTAATAAATAGCCACGCCCCATAGCCCTGACCAAGTGACTGTAGGAGAACCCCGTCGCCAAAAGCATCCGTTCGGGTGCTCGCGGCAGCGGTGTTCCGCCTTATTGCACTTCGTCGACGGTATCGGGGGGTGCGGCCGTCTACTAAAGTTTCCGACGAGCATTCGATCAGGATGTCGGGAATCTTGTTGAATTGCCCGACTAGATATTAAAAGGTGTTTTGAATATCGAGACTAAAATGTGGGGTTTATAATTGTTAGGCATGCGATGTCTAAGGAATTCATTTGGTTAGGCATGTGATGTCTAAGGTGATTGCGGATTCCAACTGTTATAGTTTTCATTTTCTTTTCTGCGACCGTAAGTGTAATATGTGGTGTATCGCCGGTTTCGGTGCTATATGTCAACGAAAATTGGGATACGCATATTTACTTACGATGATGACATGTGATGTTATGTGTTGCTGTGATATGTTATGTGTTGCTGTGATATCTAATATTGGATGTTACGTTGATGACATGTGATGTTATGTGAGATGAGAGTTTTTCATTTTCATTCATATAAAATTCATTGTATGTAATATTCTTTTATTGGGGCACTTCCGGGTTAAGGATGATGTCACCATTGTATATTATTTACTTTTCCGCGTTAGGATAGATCCAAGGCGGGGAGCACAAGTAACCGGGTTCTAGGGTCCAGAGGGAGACCATCTCGAGGAGTCGAGACCGGGTCTCCTAACTCTAAAATTGTTAGGGTTGTTTGCCGCTCTCGTAGGGGTCTAAGGGTGTGGGATTGGTTATTCATCACGACCGTGGAATCCGTGTTTTATACCGGCTTAATTTAAAACACGAAAATCCTAGTATATCCAATATTTCAAATGTTTTATTCTGCTGCGATATTCTGTGATGTGATCATTGATTATATTCTGAGACGAATGCTTATATTATATATATATATATATATATATATATATATATATATATGATATATATTATATATTGTTGCTTTCGTTTCATATGTAATGCTTGCGAAGCATAATTAAATGGGACTTCATTAATGAGATTAATGAAATAAAAGAAACCTAAAGATGTTGTAGAAACTTGTCTCGAAAACTGGTAGCTCTAGTTCTTGCTTTGCATAGTGGTATTCCTTGTAGAATATCCAGCAGCTTATTCGATAAGGAAAGAGCCGAGATCCCTTCACCGGGAGTGACCTCTTTAGCAAAACTAGAAGATGCTACACACTCGGTTTGTCTTTTGATTGCTTCTATAGTTTTGGTTTGCATAGTGATATTTGTGAAATATCCTGCACCTTATTTGATAAGGAAAGAGCCGAGATCCCTTCACCGGGAGTGACCTCTTTAGCAAAACTATTAAAAGCCTCAAAAACACTCCTTTTTCAAAATCACTCGATTCTACGACGATATAAAGTTCATTACGCAAAGGGTTTTCTTAAAAACCTGTCGTAGCCCTCCGTCATTTCAGATAAGTACTTCATAGTATTTGTGCTACGTTTGTTGGCCTGCGTCAAGGCGTAGTGTGCGGTAGCTATTTATGCTTATCTGCTAAAGCATATGATGCGATTGAGTTAGGGTAGTCGTGCGACTTTGTTGGCCTGCGTCAAGGGTCGTGCGGGTGGGTTTAATTCAATCGGGAAATGTACGAGTTGAACTTGATTAGCGGACTATGGTTTGTTGGCCTGCGTCAAGGTCATAGGACGCTAGGGGTAAAATATTATCGGGAATTTCAAGTGTTGAAATTTGCAATGAGATTGCATACCTCCTATGAGATAGTTGGATCCCGATACCCACTACGAGTAAGAGTTACTCCTGGGAGAGTTTTATACATTACAATTAGCCGATCAAGTAGGTGTCTAGAAAGGTGTTAACAGGGTTACGCCCCTGGGAAAACGAAGTTTATTTTAATTAGGTCCGTGCGAAAGCACGGGGAACCTCCCTCAAAGTACCAGCACTGGTCTGGCTGAAAGATTGGCAAAATTGTAGGGTGTAATTAATCCCGGCTAGTCTTTCCTTTTAGTGTTTGAAGGAAGATTTGACTAAAACAGTGGGAGCCATCCTGATTAGATATATTAATAACCAATCTAATCTTGTAAGAGCATACGCTGAGTGTTTTCTTCTCTCTCTCTCCAGGTAGCGACCATGTCACGCCTTAATCAAGATAATAATACGGATGTATTGACCGAACCCTCTTGTTATACTGAGCTAAGGAACGTTGGTCCCGCTCCAACTTATAATTGTTATAAGACCGAGCAGGAAATAGGGGATTACCAGGATTCTCGTGCCGCCCAAACGAAGAAAGTACATGTTGATGCATCTTCTTCGAGTGTGTTCATTACCGAGAACTGTTTCTCAGCATCCTCTACGTCCTAGGTATGAGATACCGGATAAGGATCCCATAAATGTAATCTGTTAAATGGGCTACAGAATGGTAGAGAACTGAGAATGGGTGATAAGTTTCAAGAGTTGGAAACGGTGCAAGTGTTGTAGCCAAGTATGTTGGCAGTTATCACCCTGTATTACCAAATACATTGATTCTGAACGAATGTTATTAGATACCGAACCTGATATACAACATCATATCAGTCTCTTTATTAAGTAAAGAATGATATAATTTTGTATTGTTGGATAATGTTTTGAACATTTCCTATATCAAAAGTTGATCGGTTCAGACACGTTATCTAAAAGCATATACGTTCTAAATCAAACCACAATTCTTAACGTACAGAACACACACAAAAGGAAGAGTTCAGAAATGAACGAATCCTTCTTGAGGCATTGTAGACTAGGTCATATTAATGCGACCCGACTAGCTAAGTTACATAGAGATGCATATTTAAATCTCTTTGAATTTACATCTTGTGAAACTCGTCAGTCATGTCACAAATATAAGATGACCATAGCTCCGTTTATTGGGAACAGAGAAAGAGTTGGTGAACTCTTGGGATTGATACATGATGATGTATGTAAGTCCCCTGTCTACTCATGCCATGACTGGTTCTTTGTACTTCATTACATTCACTGATGATCTCTCAAGATTCGGGCATATGTTCCTGTTGAAACACAAGTCTGAACCTTTTTGAGATATTCAAAGAATATAAGTCAGAAGTAGAGAACCAAAATGGGTATAAGTATTATGTCATTTGATGTGGTCAAAGAGGAGAATACTTGAGCACGGAATTCCTGGACTATTCTAAAGGATAATGCGATTCTCTCTCAGCATTACTCCTCCGTATACACCACAGCACGTTGGTATATCGGGGCAGAGCAATTGCACTCTATGATGAGTACTACTGAGTTGCCTATTTTCTTTTGGGGGTTATCCACTTGAGAAGCTGGATATCTATTGAATAGGGTTCCAACCAAATCAGGTGCCTACCACTCCATATGTGATATGGTATGAGAAGAGCCCGTCTCTTAAGGATGTTAAGTTTTGGGGTTGTCCGACCTATGTCTAAAAGCAAAATCTGGACAAGCTCGAGGAAAGGTCAGTTATGTGGAAGTTTATTGGATATCCCAAGTATTCCCAAGGGAATATCTTCTACCACACCGAGGAATAAAAAGTGTTTTATTTCTCGGCATGCCACCTTTTGGAAAGGGAATTTCTTGTGAAGAAATTATTGGTCATGAGGTAGAACTGGAAGGAGTTCTAGCTATACAAACTGCAGCTGATGATTTGGTAGAACTGGAGGATTCAATAGCTCCCAACGAACCTCAGCCTCTCCGCCGATCTGGTAGGGTTCCTCACCCACCTGAGAGATACTTCGGTTTTCTCTATGACAGTGGGAGCAAGGATTGCATCATGAGATGATGACCCAACTAGTTTCAAATAGGCCATCAAGAGTGGGGACTCTGTGAGAATGGCTGGATGCTAAGCGATCTGAGATAGAATCCATATACACCAACAATGAATGGACTTTGGTTGCTATATCTGAAGTGTTAAATCCCCATCAGGAGCAAGTATATCTTGAGAAGATTACTTGGTGTACACGGAAAAGTTGAGACTTTCAAAGCTAAGACTTGTTGCAAAAGGTTTTCGTCATCGACCAAGTGTGGATAATGATGAAACCTTTTCTAGTACCTATGCTTAAGTCCATCCGGATCCTACTTGCCATTGCTCCATACCATGACTACGATATCTGGCGGTTGGGTGTCATGACTGCATTTCTAAATAGTGATTTAGAAGAGAGCGTCTATAAGTACACAGCCAGAGGGCTTCGTAGACAATGGGAGCAGCGGAAACGTGTGCAAGTTGTTTTATGGGATAAAACAGGTATCGCGGAGTTGGAACATCTGTTTTGATGTGGTAGTCAAAGAGTTTGACTTCATCAAAATGGTAGATGAACCTTGTATATACAAAAAGGTAGTAGGGAGTATGGTGGTGATCCTCATATTGTACGTGGATGGCATACTCTTGATAGGAATGGAGTTTCCTATGCTACACTCGGTCAATCTCCTCTTATCACAAGGATTCTCCATATAGGATCAAGGTGATTCCTCCTAAATCCTGGGTTTTGGATCTATGAGATAGATCTAAATGGATGTTAGGATTCTCACTAGGTGTAGTGAGATGGTATCAATCGATCCTGGGGAGAATCACTGGATAGCTTCCAAGGTGGTAAAGTCGACTGAATGTCAGTCACGGGCATTGTCTTTACCCCCAGTGGAGGGACGGTATGTTGGAAGAGTTCCAAGCTAGATGTCATGGCAAACTAGACGATAAAGGCTGGATACATTGCTACCAATGATGCTACCAAAGAGGTAGTCTGGATGTATATAAGTTCATGAGATGAACTTCGTTCCTACCATTGTGTGACAATGGAGTTGTGGCTTAGGCCTAGGAACCCACGTCCCATCTATGATCCGGACATATTCTTAGGCAGTATCACCTGATCATGAAGATGGATGATCTCCAGGAAGATCGAGGTTAGGAGAGTAGACTACAGAGGACAACACGGCTGATCCACTCACAAAGGCCTATTCCCAGGAGAGACTTTTATGGGATGGTTGAGTATGAGATACTTCAACCACTGCTGATTGTTGGGTATGAGATACTACAACAGATGGCCCTAGTGTAAGTGGGAGATTATTAGTTATATGTATGCCCTAGAGGCCATTACTGTACATAAGATGTATATTGTAGTGGATACTTGGACATATATAGGGAGGACTTTCTTGCTCGACATGATAGTATGCTATCTGGTTGCTCTTTATCTTAACATGTACACTGATTGTCTATATGTTACATGTTGATAAAGCCCTTAGGATGAGTACTTGACTATCAGGACTATGATGTAGATCATACTAGTGGGGACAGAGTAATCGATAAGTACATCCTTCAAATGTTCTTAGCCGTGGGTGTATCGAGACAGGGCATCGATATACCAGAGTAGAGTAGCGTATAGCTTCTCGACCCATGTAGATAGGCGATGGATGATCCCATATCCATTGGTGTTTGATATCAGAGACGGTATACAGGTGCTCAGTGGAGACTGGGTACACTGGACGGACTCGCCGAGAACTCCCAGATGGTATTATACCTAACGTCAGATGGCAGTTCTCTGGTGACACTGGTACAGGTTAGTCTGTAGACCCGAGATCGTCATAGAGTCTTGTGTGATTCCCACTGTGCTTTGATTTCCACTTTTCCACGTTCAAGAGAACGTGCAAAATGGTGGCTTTTGGGTACAGTCCCGAGTCACATGGAGGCAATGAGCGATAGGAGAGGTTTCGTCTCTCCCGGTATTGGGAGTTGATGTTGCGCTGTGCTCGATTGGCTATAACAGGAAGTCCTTGGCCAAGGCTGCTTCAGAGATATACTGGTAAGTGTTACCAGTAGTTTCTCGTCCCGTTATGAGCCTCATATCGACACGACTTATCGAGTTACTAGGGTCTGACGTTTACCACCCCTAGACGAGATATGCGACATATCAGACGAAGAGACCAGACTGTACGGTAGTATTACTGATTGGATTCGCAGGAGTGTGAGCAGGCTTACTTGTTGATCTTCTGATCGCTCAATACCTAGGTGGCCGTTACGTTTAGCAGACCGCTTGCGGCTTGTGAGTGTTTGATATAATCATCACCTGCTGCCGGCGTATTGATGAGTCTTTAGAGTCCTACACAGGGGTTTCCTGGCTCAAGCGTAACGAAGTAGGAGCATATATGTGATATGTGCAGGACCGGGATTGATACGATATGAGATACCGTATTCTATTCTCGCGATATGAGATATCGGTCTGTTATATATGATATAGCCGGGTTATCGGATCAAGTGTTGATTCGATAAGTTGATTCATATGATATTAGTCGGTTATAGGAGATATAGCCGGATTATTAAATCAAGAGTTGATTTGGTAATCTAATGTATAATTATATATTTGATATATTACATTACATTAACTAGTATTAGCTCACTTAAGATTTCTTTTATCACTTAGTGTGCATGTGTATATATGTGATATATATTAGTGTACATGTTTGTGTCATGCTTGATGATACATGCTAGATGGGTGTATGAGACTTATACCATCCTAAAGATAATTCTAGGGTTTTATTTATCAAAGTAAACTACAAATTATGTGGAAATTAGACAAATGGTTGAAGCTTGGAGAAGCTTTTGGAACCATTGTCAAAGTTTACTAATTTGTTTTATACTTAGATATTTCTTAACCTAACCTATTATCTTTAACCTTGGTTTATTCTCTACATGAGTTAGGCATGAGGCCTTAACTCACCCATGGTTGCAATAATTCATTTGGATGAATTATTCATATGAGTTCATATTCTTCTTCTTCTTCCTCAAAGCTTTCTAGCTTCAATGGAGTTGATGGAAAAAGTGTGAGAAAATGAAATCTAAAGTGAGCCTACTTCCTACTTCATCATTCTCTACTACTTGTCATTTAGTATAGGGTGTTTGATTCACTAATTTCATAATTAGTGAAGAGACAGCTTGTGTTAGTGTCTCCTCGACGTAAATCATCTTCGGCCTCGAAGTCTTCGAAGCAAGCATGTTCGTTTCTTCATGGGAGCCTCTCTAGAGTCCGGAGTTCATGATCGCAGCGAAAGGGACTACTACACGGAGCTATTGAAGTGAAGGACCGGTCTACAAAGGTTGTATTCCTTGCTCACTATACTTGCAAAGTGTTTGCATTTATATTTCGGCCGACTTCTAGTTAACGATTCTTTGTTAGGGTTAGCTAAAACGGCAAAATTTGAACTTGGCATGGACGATGCCTCCCAAAACCTTGCTGCCGTGCTAGGTAACCCTGCACCAACTAGCCAGTGTTGGGTGTAGCGGATTTGGATGCTAGTGGATGAAGCCCCCGTGAATTTGGCACGAGTGACACTGCTTCGCATATTCGAGACAGTCCCGAATCATCGTGGGCCAATAGTAACCCATTCTTTTGATCTTCAACTTCTTCTTTGGCCCGACTTGATGAAAACCGCAGAATCCGTCGTGAGTTTCTTGGACGACTCTCCTTACTTCTTCTGGTCCTAGGCATCTTAGCCATAAACTGTCAAACGATCTCTTATATAGAGTATCGTTGAAGAAGGCAAAAGACAGAGCTCGCTTCATGAGCTGATGTCATGATGATGCGTTTTTGGGTGTTCGATGGGATTTGAAGTAGTCTATAAATACTTCTTTCCGATCCTTAACCTTTTCTTCGTCCTTTATTTGGAAGGCTGCTTGTTTGGTCGCTTCCTTTTCTTCAGACGACTCCGGAGATATTTCTACTGGTGTGAGAATCCGGCGGCTTTGTACAATGATCCTTACGTCATCAAGGTCTTCGTCGGACAATTCTTTAGCGAGCTTGGCTAATGCATCCGTCTTGCTATTTTCTGCCCGCAGTATGCTTTCTAGAATATAGGAGGGGATTTGAGTCAGCAGTTTCTGCACTCTTTCGCCATATTTTACCAACTCTGATTTGCATGTCTGATAGTCGCCATTTACTTGGCTAACGACCAGCTGGGAGTCTCCATATATGAGAAAGTTTTTGTTAGTTATATGTATGCCTTAGAGGCCATTACTGTACATGCTTTGTATATTGTAGTGGATGCTGGGACATATATAGGGAGGACTTTCTTACTCGACATGATAGTATGCTATCTGGTTGTACTTTATCTTAACATGTACTCTGATTGTCTCTATGTTACATGTTGATAAAGCCCTTAGGATATGTACTCGACTGCTGGGACTATGATGAGATCATACTAGTGGGGCCATGGTAGTCGACGAGTACATCCTATAACTGTTCCTAGTCGAGGGTGTATCGAGATAGGGCATCGATACACCAGAGTAGACTAGCGTATACGCATCTTGACCCATATGATGGGCGATGGATGATCCCATATCCATCGGTGTTTGACATCAAGGATGGTGTACGGGTGTTCAGTATAGACTGTGTACACTGGACGGACTCGCCGAGAACTCCCAGATGGTATTATACCTCACGTCAGATGGCAGTTCTCTGGTATATAGTAGTCTGTAGACCCGAGATCGTCATAGAGTCTTGTGTGATTCCCACTGTGCTTTGATTTCCACCTTACCACGTCCAAGAGAGCGTGCAAAACGGTGGTTTTTGGGTACAGTCCCGAATCACATGGAGGCAATGAGCGATAGAAGGGGATTCGTCTCTCCCGGTATAGGGAGTTGATGTTGTGCTGTGTTCGATTGGCTATAACTAGAAATCCCTGGCCAGGGTTGCTGAGATTTACTGGTAAGTGTTATCAGTAGTTTCTCGAACTGTTATAGACCTCATATCGACACGACTTATCAAGCTACTGGGGTCTGACGTTTACCACCCCTAGACGAGATATGCGACATATGAGACGAAGAGACCAGACTGTACGGGAGTGTTACTGATTGGATTCGCGGGAGAAAGTACAGTCTTGCTTGTTGATCTTCTGATCGCTCAATACCTGGGTGGCTGTTACGTTTAGCTGACCGCTTGCAGCTTGTGGGTGTTTGATATGATCATCACCTACTGCCGGCGTATTGACGATTCTTTAGAGTCCTACACAGAGGTTTCTTGACTCAGGCAAAACGGAGTAGGAGCACATATATGATATGTGCGGGACCGAGAACAATACGTGTATGTGATACCGTATTAGATTCTCACGATATGAGATATCGGCCGGGTATATGTGATATAGCCGGGTCATCGGATCAAGTGTTGATTCGATGAACTGATACAGATTATATTAGTCGGTTATTTATGAAATAGCCGGATTATCGGATCAAGTGTTGATTCGATAATTTAATGTATAATTATATATTTGATATATTAAATTACATTAACTGATATAAGCTCACTAAAAGATTATTTTTCTCACTCGGGTAATACATTGATATATATACGATATATGTTAATTGTATTATTTTATTTTGTTACAATAAATATTATATATGTGATATATAATATTGTAACAAGTTAAGATTACAAATGCAACATGTTTTTTGGAGTTTAAACATGGTTAGGGTTTGGATTAGGGTTAAGCCTTCTAGTAGCTTCTAGAAACTTTGCTTTTGTTTTCTTGTAAAGATATTTTGTGTAGATATTTCCTTAACCAAACCCAAACTCTTAACTATGATTCATTCTCTACAATGGTTAAATCTTCTCTTTCTTAACAATGGTTGCATTTCTAACCTCACATATTACAATTCATTATTCATCACAAAAGGATTATTCTTCTTCTTCTTCTTCCTTGAGCTTTTGAAAAGCTTTCTAGGTTTTTCTTATGTGATGAAAATGAGTGAGAAAAAGAAAACAAATGAGAGCTAAAATCCTACTTTATCATCCTAATCTATCCTAGCTATTTAGATTAGGTTGTTCACTTCATTTAGTGAGTGAGAGCTTGTGTTATAGAAACTTCAAGGTAGATCATCTTAGTTATCGAAGATCGGAAGCAAGCTTGCATCTTTCTCTTCGTGGAGCCTCTCTAGAGTCCGGAAAATCGATGATCACAGCGAAGAGACCTCAACACGGAGCTTTAGAAGTGAAGGACCGGACTACAAAGGTTGTAATCCCAAACTCTTGGATGTTGAAGTGTTTAACATGCTTTGTTTCACCTAATCTCTAGTTTAAAGATCTTGGTTAGGGTTGTTCGGCATGTCTAAATTTTAAATCGGGCATGGTTGATGCCTTATAGACCCTTGAGAGAGTGCCTAGTAATCCTGCAGTGGTATCAGAGCCAAGCTAGGGCTTTAGGCGAAGTCTGGACGAAGTTTAAAGTCCGATCGAACCCCGAAACCCCGACACGAACCCCTTCTCTGGAAATTTTTAAAAATGTTGATTTTTTCATATTAAAAATACTCAGAAAATAAAGCAGGTAAATCTAAGAATTACTGTGAAGTACGGACCACCAACTCGATCACGTGAGCGCGGAACCACGGCCAAACCAAGGGTTTGGCGGCGGTTCCGCGGCCATAATTTAGAGTTGGTCCCTGATACTTCAGGTATTAATTCTTGGGTCCTTTTTCATAGTTCTGGGAATTTTTAATTATACTCAAGTGTTGAGTTTTCTGGGATGTATTGGGGACTCGTTGATTCGATCGGATAATTTAACTTCGTTTAATTTTTTCCGGGTAATTTTAGAACGTGTTAAAAATTTCGAACGGATATCAATAACTCACTTTTTCCCCTGTCGGAAAATTTTCAAAAGTTGGATTTTTTCTCGAGTTTGAAACTTTCGGAAAGTCGTGCATGTAACGTGGTGGACCCTCTAGAAGACAAAAAACCTTAACTCGATTATGTGACAGTCTGAACCGCCTCTAATCCTTAGGGTTTGTGGCAGTACGGCGTTGCCACATGTGAGGCGTTGGCTTGACCCTTCTACGGCTGGACCATTGATACTGTGGCATGTGATAGATGCTTTTAAACTCCGCTGAAGTGTTGAGCTATTTGGGAAAACTTGGGTGTTTGATTATTCGATCGGAAAGTTTAACATTGTCTATTTATCTGGAATGTGATACAATATTTGGAATCCACAAGTAGTTATGAGATAACTAATTTGAATGTTATAAATCTAGCAGTTTAGTCTCATTTGATCGATTGCCACGGGATTTTGATGTGATCAAAAGTCCGTCGCAATCACGTAGCGTACGCGGATACTCGCCGGGTAAACTTAATAGACAACCACGCCCCATAGCCCCGACCAAGTGACTGTAGGAGAACCCCGTCGCCAAAAGCATCCGTTCGGGTGCTCGCGGCAGCGGTGTTCCGCCTTAGTGCACTTCGTCGACGGCATCCGGGGGTGCGGCCGTCTACTAAAGTTTGCGACGAGCATTCGATCAGGATGTCGGGAATCTTGTTGAATTGCCCGACTTGATATTGAAAAGGGTTTTCGATAATGAGACTAAAATGCGGGGTTTATAATTGTTAGGCATGCGATGTCTAAGGAATTTATTTGGTTAGGCATGTGATGTCTAAGGAGGTTGCGGATTCCAACTGTTGTAGTTTTACACTTTCTTTTCTGTGACCGTAAGCGTAGTATGTGGTGTATCACCGGCTTCGTTGCTATACATCAACGACAATCGGGATACGCATACTTGCTTACGTTGATGATATGAGATATTATGTGTTGTTGTGATATGTTATATTGGATCGTCGCGTTCTGAATAGCCGGGGGTTTTATGTGAGATGGGGGTTTTTATTTTCATTCATGTAAAATTCATTTGTATGTAATATTCTTTTATTGGGGCACTTCCGGAATGAGGATGATGTCACCATTGTATATTATTTACTTTTCCGCATTAGGTTAGACCCAAGGCGGGAAGCATAAGTAACCGGGTTCTGGGGTCCAGTAGGAGACCTTCTCGAGGAGTCGAGACCGGGTCTCCTAACCCTATAATTGGCAGTGTTGCTTGACACTCTCGTAGGGGTCTAGGGTTGTGGGTTTGGCTATTCATCACGACCGTGGAATCCGTGTTTTATACAGGCTCGTACTAAAACACAGACCTCCTAGTATATCCAATATTTCATATATGTTTCTTCTGCTGCAATGTTCTGTGATGAGATCATATTACTGTCTGAGACGAATGTTTATATTATATATATGAGATATATGTTATATTGCAGATTTCGTTTCAAATGTGATGCTTGTGAAGCATAATAAAATGGGACTTCATTAATGAGATTAATGAAACTAAAAGAAACCTAAAGATGTTGTAGAAACTTGTCTCAAAAACTGGTAGCTCTAGTTCTTGCTTTGCATAGCGGTGTTCCTTGTAGAACATCCAGCACCTTATTCGATAAGGAAAGAGACGAGATCCTTTCACCGGGAGTGACCTCTTTAGCGAAACTAGCAGATGCTGCATACTTGGTTTGTCTTTTGATTGCTTCTATAGTTTTTGCTTTGCATAGAGATATTTGTGAAATATTCTGCACCTTATTCGATGAGGAAAGAGCCGACGATCCCTTCACCGGGAGTGACCTCTTTAGCGAAACTAGAAAACCCTAAAAAAACACTCCATTTAAAAATCACTCGATTCTACAACGATATCAAGTTCATTACGCAAAGGGTTTTCTTAAAAACCTGTCGTAGCCCTCCGTCATTTCAGATAAATACTGGTTAGTATTCGTGCTGCGTTTGTTGACCTTAGCCAAGGCGTAGTGTGCGGTAGCTGATTAGTGCTTATCTGTATAAGCATATGATGCGATTGAGTTAGGGTAGTCGTGCGACTTTGTTGACCTTAGCTAAGGGTCGTGCGAGTGGGTTTAATTCAATCGGGAAATGACGGGTTGAACTTGGCTAGCACTTATGATTTGTTGACCTTAGCCAAGGTCATAAGTTGCTAGGGGCAAAATATTATTGGGAATTTCAAGTGTTGAAATTTGCAATGAGATTGCATACCTTCTATGAGATAGTTGGATCCCGATACCCGCTGCGAGTAAGAGTTACTCCTGGGAGAGTTTTTACACATTACAATTAGTCGATCAAGTAGGTGTCTAGAAAGGTGTTAACGGGGTTACGCCCCTGGGAAAACGAGGTTTATTTTAATTAGGTCCGTGCGAAAGTACGGGGAACCTCCCTCAAAGTACCGGCACTGGCCTGGCTGAAAGATTGGCGAACTTGTAGGGTGTAATTAATCCCGGCTAGTCTTTCCTTTTAAGGTTTGAAGGAAGATTTGACTAAAACAGTGGGAGACATCCTGATTAGATAAATTGATAACCATTCTAATCTTGTAAAAGCGCACGCTGAGTGTTTTCTTCTCTCTCTCTCTCCTGGTTGCGACTATGATACGCCTTAATCAAGATAATAATACAGATGTATTGACCGAACCCGCTTGTTATACTGCGCTAGAGAACGTTGGTCCCGCTCCAACTTATAATTGTTATATGACAGAGCAGGAAATAGGGGATTACCAGAATTCCCGTGCCGCCCAAACGAAGAAAGTACATGTTGATGCACCTTCTTCGGGTATGTTCATTACCGAGAACTGTTTCTTAGTATCCTTTACGTCCTGGGTATGAGATACCGGATCAGGATCCTGCAAATGTAATTTGTTACATTGTCTACAGATAGGTAGAGAACTGAGAACGGGTGATAAGTTTCATGAGATAGAAACGGTGCAAGTGTGCAGCCAAGTCTGTTGGTAGTTATCACCTTGTATTACCAGAATACATTGATTCTGAACGAATATTATTAGATACCGAACCTGATATACAACATCATATCAGTCTCTTTATTAGTAAAGAAGGATATAATTTTGTATTGTTGGATAATGTTTTGAACATTTCCTATATCAAGAGTTGATCGGTTCAGGCACGTTATCTAAAAGCATAGATGTTCTAAATCAAACCACAGTTCTTCGCGTACAGAACACACACAAGAGGAAGAGTTCAGAAATGAACGAATCCTTCTTGAGGTATTGTAGACTAGGTCATATCAATGTGACCCGACTAGCTGAAGTTACATTTAGATGCATATTTAAATTAGTTTGAATTTACATCTTGTGAAACTTGTCGGTCATGTCACAAAGATAAGATGACCACAGCTCTGTTTATTGGAAACAGAGAAAGAGTTAGTGAACTCTTGGGATTGATACATGATGATATATGTAAGGTCCCATGTCTATACATGCCAAAACCGATTCTTTATACTTTATTATATTCACTGATGGTCACTCAAGATTCGCACATGTGTTCCTGTTGAAACACAAGTCTGAACCTTTTGAGAAATTCAATGAATATGAGTTAGAAGTAGAGAACCAAAAACGGGTATAAGTATTATATCATATGATGAGATCAAGGAGGAGAATACTTGAGCATGAAATTCCTGGACTATTCTAAAGGAGAATGAGATTCTCTCTCAGCATTACTCCTCCGTATACACCACAGCATGTCGGTGTATCGGGACGGAGCAATCGCACCTTATGTGATATGGTGCGCTCTATGATGAGTACTACTGAGTTTCCTATTTCCTTTTGGGAGTTATGCACTTGAGAAGCTGCATACCTATTGAATAGGGTTCAAATCAAATCATTTGTCTACCACTTCATATGTGATATGGAATGGGAAGAGCCCATATCTTAAGTAAGCTAAGATTTGGGGTTGTCCGACCTATATCTAAAAGCAAAATCCAGACAAGCTTGAGGCAAAGTCAGTTCTGTAGAAGTTTGTTGGATATCCCAAACATTCGCAAAGGAATATCTTCTACCTAACCGAGGAACAAAAGATGTTTTGTTTCTCAACATGCCACCTTTGTGAAAGGGAATTTCTTGTGAAGAAATTAGTGGTCATGAGGTAGAACTGGAAGGAGTTCCAGCTATACAAACTATAGCAGATAATTTGGTAGAACCAAAGGATTCAATAGATTCTAACGAACCTCAGGCTCTCCGCCGATTTAGTAGGGTTCCTCACCCGCCTGAGAGATACTTCGGTTTCTCTATGACGGTGGGAGCAAGGATTGCATCATGAGATGATGACCCAACTAGTTTCGAGCAGGCCATCAGGAGTGGGACTCTATAAGAATGGCTGGATGCTTAGCGATCTGAGATGGAATCCTTATACACCAACAAAGTATGGACTTTGGTTGCTTTATCTGAAGGGTTAAATCCCCATCAGGAGCAAGTATATCTTGAGAAGATTACTTGGTGTACATGGAAAAGTTGAGACTTTCAAAGCTATGCTTAAGTCCATCCAGATCCTACTTGCCACGGCTACATACCAAGACTACGATATCTGGCGGTTGGGTGTCATGACTGCTTTTCTAAATGATGATTTGGAAGAGAGCGTCTATAAGTACACAGCTAGAGGGCTTCGTAGACAGTGGGAGCAGCAGAAACATGTGCAAGATGTTTTATATGATAAAGCAGTCATCGCGGAGTTGGAACGACTGTTTTGATGTGGTAGTCAAAGAGTTTGACTTCATCAAAATAGTAGATGAACCTTGTGTTAGTGTATATGCCCTAGAGGCCATTACTGTATCATACTAGTTTGTATATTACTTAATGGATGCTTGGGATATTCACCTTGTATATACAATCTTGCTCAAAATAGTAGTATGCTACTTGGTTTGTCTCTACTTCAATGTGTACTTGTGTTTATTTTACTATATCACTTATACGCATTAGTGGAGCCCTTAGGATCTTTGCTTGATTACCGGCGTTGTGATGGCAGTCACACTAGTGGGGGCTGGGTAATCTATAAGCACATCCTTATACAGGTCCCTAGTCGCAGGACTATCGAGACAGGGCATCGATACTCCGGAGTAGACTAGCGTATGCGCTTCTCATCCCAGTGTGGGAGATGGTTGTCCCACAGCCATCAGTACGTCGTACTGGAGATAGTATACGGGTGCTCGTTGGGTTACGAGTACACTGGACAGGACTCGTCGGGAACTGACAGGTTGGTATTATACCTATCGTCAGTCATCAGTTCCCAGGTGACATGAGTACAGCTTAGTCCGCTGACTTGACACTGGCACTTCGCCTCGAGTGTGTTCCCACTGCACTTTGATCACTACCCTACCACGGCTCAAAGGAGTCGTGCAAACAGGTGGTGGTTGGGTGCAGTCCCGAAGCACTTGGAGGCAGTGACGGTTAGACAGGATTCGTCTCTCCCGGTATTGGGGGTTGACATCGCGCTGTGTCTAGGAGAGCCATTACACGAGTAGTCCCTGGCCAGGGCAAACGAGATATACTGGTAGGTTTCCAGTGTTATCTCAGGGTGTTTTGGGCTTCGCTCCGGCACGACTTGTACCGCTATTGGGGGACTGACGTTTACCGCCCCCTAGGCCCGCCATGCGATGTATCAGACGAACAGACCGGACTGTACGGAGACTGTCACATTCAGACTCAGTAGGAGTACCGATGGGGTTTCACCTCGTCAGCCTTCTTGTCGACATCTACCTGGGGACCGTTACGCACAGCTAGTGCCGCTTGCGGTCTGTGGTTAAACCCACTGCCAGCGTAGTGTCGAGTCTTTAGAGTCCCACACAGAGGGTATTCGCCTCTGGGCAAAACAGAGTAGAGGTCGCATGGTTTTGCGACAGGGTTCGTTCTCATCCGCGCACTTGTGCACGTTTGGAGTCCGGACAGATATTACCAGCGGGCTCTGGTTTGAGCCGGATACTGGTATAGTATTTGGGGTTGCTTTTATCTCTCAGTATTCATGTTCCTCGGAACAAGAATGCAGGTGTGTATGCACAGTTATTTGAGGAGGAGGAAGATGATTTTCATTAGGGTTTCGGAACGGGTGCGTATGCACAGTTGACAGTCGTCTTTTTCCAAACCCTAATGGATTTGTATTATATCATTTAATAATATATAATAAAATGAAATTGTGTCATGGTTAGTTTTTGTTGACTTGTTGACCATGGTTGACTTGTTGACCATGGTTGAACATTTGACTACCATCATTACAAATGCAAGATGCCTTTTCATTCTTGCTTTTTCATTTAATGCTTGTAATGATATTAGTCATTCTAAACTATCCATCAACCTTTTCATTTTGATTATTATTATTTGATAATTCATTTTCTTTTTTGCATTATGGTTGTAAGAAAGGAAATGAGAGCCTATTCTATCATATTCATTCTCTCTCTTCACTTCATCTTCTTCTTCCTCTAGTCAAGAGAAACCTTCTCATGAGTTGAGAATCCTTCTCTTGAAAAACAAAAGCAACCCCTAGACACTCTCTACTCACTCTAGGATCAAGGGTCTAGCAAGCCGGCGATTCTAGTTCACTCCAAGTACGAGAAAGAGCCCAAAGGTCGAGCCTTCGAGGTGGATCCATCTTCGACGGAAGAAGGCGACAAAGGAGAACCATCAACCTCTACAAAGTTTGAAGACGAAGGAGTTCAAGTCTAGGTATAACCATCTTCATCCGAGTAGCTAAACTTCTTTAGCTAGTTTGCTAGTTTTAGTTTAGACAACGATCCCGACCTTGCATAGTCCATGTTGCCTCTTGCACAAAAAATTTGATTTTTATACCGTTTCCGCCTCCCCGTAAGAACCGGGGGTCGCAACGTGGACTTACAGTGGTATCAGAGCCTAACTAAACTTAAACTAGCTTGGTAGTGAAGTGTAACGAAGTTCGGAACCGTAAAAAACCCAAAAACCATATTTTTCAAAACCTGAGTTTCTGTTGAAATTTTTTTGGCTCAAAATGAAAAACTTTATACTTGTAAAATCGTCTCAGGGTTTTCTAAGAACACCCATGAAAAACGATCCACTGTTGAGCACAAAGCGCCGCCCTTCCGCCGCGCGAGGTGGGCTCGTGCCGCGCAACCGCCGCGCTCTGTCTTCTTCTCTGCATCGTTTTTCGTGCAGTGTGTGTAGGTGTTGGTTTTGGGATTTTTAAAATATATTATATGTGCCCAGATTTTCCAGAAAAGAAATTTCCTTTTGGGGTCCTATAATTCCGTATTTTTCCGAACTTCACTGCACTTTGACTATGATGGTTATATCTGTGATGTTTGCATGTATTGAACGTCGGCTAATCGCTATAAGACGATTAGTCGGGGTTATACATGATCTGTAATGTGCTGGAATGTGTATATGAATGTGTTGGACTGTCGCGGGTGAATAGCCGGGGTGGATGTGAGATGAGCTTTTGTTTTTCTTTCATTCATTGTAAATGTAAATTGATGTAATAATATTATTTGTTTGGCCGCACAACCGGGTCGGGGTTGTAGCCGTCATTGTATAATTCTTTTTACTGTTTTTGCTCCTAGGATAGACCCATGGAGGGGTGCACAAACTACCGGGTATGCCGAAGTGTCGAGTGGCCTACTCATGGAGATGAGGGAGGTTGCTACGCTTCGGGTACTTGGCGGGTAGTTTGCCGCACCCGTAGGGGTCTTGGGTGGGGTATTTGGCTATTCACCGCGACCGTGTTATCCGCTTTTCGTTTCAGGCTCGAAAGGATTACGGATTGCTAGTATATCCAATGCATTCATCTGTGATCTGTAATGTCTACTATTGCTATATCTATAACTATTTAGGCGTTGCTTATGTTTTACAGACGCGCTAGCCCAGCCCCCGCTCTGTCGTTAGTTAAGTAACCTAACGGGTAATGACGGGGCCCAGTGGCGAATGCGAATGGCATAAGCGTACGTCATATTTTGGTTGTTTTCTGCAATGGTAGGATTAAATGATGGGACGCATTAAAAGTACTAATGCAAGAATATCACGCATTAACAGAACTAATGCAAGATAATAAACCAAGTTAAAGTCGTTGGAACACTTTCGAAAAACCACTCGGTTCTTTTCAAAACTAACTTTTAAAATGCGGAGTTTGAGCCACTCCATTTAAAAGCTATCTCGTTCCATCGACCAAATCAAGTTCACTACGTTCACGGTTTTGCCAAAACCATCCGTAGCCCTCCGTCGTTTCGCATGAATAGTCAATAGTATTCAAGCTGTGTATGTTGGCCAAAGTCAAGGCACAGTGATTGGTAGCTGTTGGGTGTTCATGTGTAGCATAGATAGATGCGTTGGTTTGGGACAGTCGTACTGCCATTTTGGCCAAAGTCAAGGGTAGATACGGATGGATCCAAATTAACCTGGATAATGACGGGTAGAACTTGACATGTGACTTATGATATTTTGGCCAAAGTCAAGGTCATAAGAGCATGGGGCAAAAATCCACATCGGGAGTTTCATAAGTACTGAAACTTGCTAGATTTGCATACCATTTGGAGTGTGGTGATTCTGGTAGGATTCCTTCAGTTTCGTCACGCAATGATATTTGGATCCCGATCCTACTGTGAGTATATGCTACTCCTCGGGAAATTTTTCACTTAACGATCAATGCTATAAACCTAGTAGGTGCCTAGAAAGGTGTTAGCGGGGCTACGCCCCCAGGGAAAAGAGGTTCTTCAATTAAGGAACTTCGCGAAAGCGTTGGAAAACCTCCCTCGAAGTACCGACACCGGCCTGGCTGAACGGTTAAGCAAGTATTGTACGGTGGGATTGATCCTGGCTAATTCTTCCTTTATGGTTTGAGGAGGGATTCGAGAAACAGTGGGAGCCATCCTGTTTAGACAAACTAAAAACCACTCTAAACTTGCAAGAGCATCATGCTGAGTGTTTCTTCTTCTCTCTCCTAATTGCAGCGACCAATCAACATGACTGGACTTAAGTTACTCCTAGATAAAAACAAGCTGACAGGGCCAAACTACAAAGATTGGCTCAGGAATGTCAAGATAGCAATCACTTATGACAAGCTGGGGTATCTTCTTACCACCAAAGCTCCCCCTGTCCCTGGTCCAACTTCCAGCGTCGCGGATAAGGAAATCCGCAAGACTTGGGAGATTGATAGCGCGAAGGCCAAGTGCCTCCTGCTTGCCTCGATGGACAACGAACATCAGAGGAGGCATGAGAATATG
Source organism: Agapanthus africanus (assembly GCA_030015575.1). Lineage (NCBI taxonomy): Eukaryota > Viridiplantae > Streptophyta > Magnoliopsida > Asparagales > Amaryllidaceae > Agapanthus > Agapanthus africanus. The sequence continues at coordinate 469,676,777 of JASDDO010000031.1, forward strand.
GACATGGAGTCCATATTGCTTCATACAAAAGAACTGTATGGAGAGCAATCACGTATCGCAAGATACGAAGCGTCGAAAAAGTTGTTTTCGACAAGAATGGCCGTCGGATCATCAGTAGCCGAGCACGTGCTAAAGATGATCGGCTACATTGAGGAGCTCGCTGACCTAGGGATCACATTGGAGAGTGAGCTATATACGGATATAGTTCTCCAGTCCCTTCCTTCCACTTACGCCCAGTTTATAATGAATTTCAACCTACAAGAAAAAGAGGTTGAACTTTCAGAGCTCCTCAACCTGCTGAGGAGCGCAGAGGGCACCCTACAGAAAGGTAGGGAAACATCCACTTTGTTTGTAGGAGGATCATCTTCTTCTAGGTCCAAGGCGAAAGCCAAGGGAAAGAAGAAGAAAGCCCCCGCCAAACCAAGGGGCGGTGTTAGTAAAGTGGATACGAAGGGAAAAGGAAAAGCAACAAAGATAGCGGGGAAGCTTGTGGATAAGGAAGAATGCTTCTTTTGTCATAAGAAAGGACACTGGAAGAATGATTGCAGGGCCTGGAAGGCCAGAACACAGGAATTGAAGCAGGTTGCAGCTTCAGCTTCAGGTGTGTATGTTATTGAAAACCGTCTTTCTATAAACTCTACTTCCTGGGTATTGGATACCGGATCAGGATCTCATATCTGTAATTCTTTGCAGGCGTTGAGAAACCGTAGTGTTTTGAAAGCAGGTGACATGACCCTCAGAGTTGCAAACGGAGCTAGCATGGATGCTAAAGTCGTGGGGGACTATCACCTGGGAATGTCAGATGGACATGTTTTGGTTTTGCGTAATTGCTTTTTTGTACCCAACGCAACTTGTAATATCATTTCTGTATCTTTAGTTTCTAAAGAAGGTTATGAATTTGCGTTTGTAAGTAATGTTGTAAACATTCGCCTTAATCAAGTTTTGATTGGGTCAGGTACTTTGAGTAATGGTATATACGTATTGAACCAACCACAGATTTTTAATGTCCAGAATACACACAAAAGAAAGTCTCCAGAAATAAACCAGACTTTCTTATGGCATTGTAGATTGGGTCACATCAATGAGAGAAGGTTGACGAAGTTACATACAGAAGGGTATTTGAATGCGTTCGAATATCAGTCGTATGCCACTTGTCAATCCTGTCTCAAGGGAAAGATGACAAAGACTCCGTTTACTGGACATGGAGTAAGAGCGAGCGAGCTCTTGGGACTCGTACACAGTGACGTGTGCGGTCCAATGTCTACACATGCCCGAAGCGGACATTCTTACTTCATTACTTTTACGGATGACTTCTCAAGGTACGGTTATGTTTTCTTGATGAAACATAAGTCCGAGGCTTTTGAAAAATTCCAGGAGTATAGGAATGAGGTAGAGAAACAGACCGGCAAAAGTATTAAGATTCTAAGATCGGATCGAGGTGGAGAATACTTAAGTGCCGAATTCCTGAATTACTTAAAAGAGAATGGTATTCTCTCTCAGCTTACTCCTCCATACACTCCACAACATAACGGTGTATCGGAGAGACGGAACCGAACCCTATTGGATATGGTTCGGTCCATGATGAGTAACGCTGAGTTGCCGCGATCATTCTGGGGATATGCGCTAGAATCAGCCGCATACCTTTTGAACCGAGTTCCCACTAAGACTGTGCCTACTACGCCATTTGAGATGTGGTGTGGGAAGAGACCCCATCTTAATCACATTAAGATATGGGGAAGTCCAGCTTCTGTCAAAAAGCAGCATGCGGACAAGCTCGAGGCACGCTCAGTACTGTGCAAGTTTGTGGGATATCCAAAGAATTCCAAGGGATATTTCTTCTACTGCGAAGAGGAACAAAAAGTTCTTGTTTCTCGTCATGCCCACTTTCTAGAACACCAGTTCATAGAAAAGGAAATAAGTGGGAGCGCAGTAGAACTGGAAGAGATTCCAGAACCACGGACCATTACTGAAAGTTTAGTGGAACCAGAGGGTTCAGAAGAACAGGACATTCCTACGCCGCTCCGCAGAAGTAGTAGGCAGTCTCATCCGCCCGAGAGATACTACGGTTTTCTCATAGACGGGGATAGAGAGGATTGCATCATAGATTATGATGAGCCTACTAGCTTCCAGCAGGCCGTTCAGAGCGTTGACTCAGTGAAATGGCTGGATGCAATGCGGACCGAAATGGAGTCCATGTACACCAACAAGGTATGGACGTTGGACATTGCTCCAGACGGGGTAAAACCCGTAGGATGCAAGTGGATCTTCAAAAGGAAGATTGGTGTAGATGGACAGGTTGAGACCTATAAAGCTAGGCTGGTAGCAAAGGGTTTCCGTCAAAGACCTGGCTTGGACTATGACGAAACCTTTTCTCCAGTAGCCATGCTGAAATCCATTCGGATCCTTCTTGCCATCGCTGCCTTCCACGATTATGAGATCTGGCAAATGGACGTAAAGACAGCTTTTCTAAATGGAAATTTAGAGGAGTGTGTCTATATGGACCAGCCAGAGGGCTTCATTCAGAGTGGGAGCAGCGGAAAGGTGTGCAAGTTGCTTAAGTCCATCTATGGACTGAAGCAGGCATCGCGGAGTTGGAACATCTGTTTTGATGAGACGGTCAAGGAATTTGGCTTTATCAAAAATCCAGATGAACCATGCATCTACAGTAGATTTGTAGCGAGAACTGTAGTATTCCTCGTTTTATACGTGGATGACATTCTCTTAATAGGAAATGACATTCCTATGCTACAATCTGTCAAGGGGTTCTTGTCACACAGGTTCTCCATGAAAGACCTGGGTGATGCCTCATACATCCTGGGGATCCGGATCCATCGTGATAGATCCAAGAGGATATTGGGACTTTCTCAGTCCAGGTACATCGACACCATAGTGAAGAGATTCAGTATGGAAGATTCCAAGCGCGGTAACCTACCGGCTTGTCACGGGATCACCCTCTCTAAAGAGATGTCTCCCAAGACTGATTTGGAGAGGGATCGCATGTCGATTATACCCTACGCTTCTGCGGTAGGCTCTATAATGTATGCGATGTTGTGTACCAGACCGGATGTAGCTTATGCACTGAGTGTGGTAAGCCGGTATCAGTCTAACCCTGGGGAGAAACACTGGATAGCGGTAAAGAACATTCTCAAGTACCTGAGAAGGACTAAGGAGATGTTCTTGGTGTATGGCGGAAAAGACCTCCAGATCGAGGCCTTTGCTGACTCCAGCTTCCAGAGTGACAAGGATGATTCCAAGTCCATGTCGGGCTTTGTCTTTACCCTCAATGGAGGGGCGGTGTGTTGGAAGAGTTCCAAACAGGAAACCGTTGCAGACTCGACGATGGAAGCGGAATACATCGCTGCATCTGATGCAGCAAAAGAAGCTGTCTGGATGAGGAAGTTCTTGAAAGAACTTCAGGTGGTTCCGTCCATTGTTGACCCAATACCTCTGTATTGCGACAACAATGGGGCTATAGCTTTAGCGAAGGAACCCAGGTCCCATCAGAGATCCAGGCACATCTTGAGGCGGTATCACCTGATCAGGGAGATCGTGGATCGCAAGGAGATCGAGGTTCGGAGAGTTGCTTCAGAAGACAACACTGCAGATCCATTCACCAAGGCCCTGCCCCAGACTCAGTTCGAGCGGCTGATCGAGATGATAGGTCTTCGATACGCCAGTACATGGCCTTAGTGAAAGTGGGAGATTGTTAGTGTATATGCCCTAGAGGCCATTACTGTATCATACTAGTTTGTATATTACTTAATGGATGCTTGGGATATTCACCTTGTATATACAATCTTGCTCAAAATAGTAGTATGCTACTTGGTTTGTCTCTACTTCAATGTGTACTTGTGTTTATTTTACTATATCACTTATACGCATTAGTGGAGCCCTTAGGATCTTTGCTTGATTACCAGCGTTGTGATGGCAGTCACACTAGTGGGGGCTGGGTAATCTATAAGCACATCCTTATACAGGTCCCTAGTCGCAGGACTATCGAGACAGGGCATCGATACTCCGGAGTAGACTAGCGTATGCGCTTCTCATCCCAGTGTGGGAGATGGTTGTCCCACAGCCATCAGTACGTCGTACTGGAGATAGTATACGGGTGCTCGTTGGGTTACGAGTACACTGGACAGGACTCGTCGGGAACTGACAGGTTGGTATTATACCTATCGTCAGTCATCAGTTCCCAGGTGACATGAGTACAGCTTAGTCCGCTGACTTGACACTGGCACTTCGCCTCGAGTGTGTTCCACTGCACTTTGATCACTACCCTACCACGGCTCAAAGGAGTCGTGCAAACAGGTGGTGGTTGGGTGCAGTCCCGAAGCACTTGGAGGCAGTGACGGTTAGACAGGATTCGTCTCTCCCGGTATTGGGGGTTGACATCGCGCTGTGTCTAGGAGAGCCATTACACGAGTAGTCCCTGGCCAGGGCAAACGAGATATACTGGTAGGTTTCCAGTGTTATCTCAGGGTGTTTTGGGCTTCGCTCCGGCACGACTTGTACCGCTATTGGGGGACTGACGTTTACCGCCCCCTAGGCCCGCCATGCGATGTATCAGACGAACAGACCGGACTGTACGGAGACTGTCACATTCAGACTCAGTAGGAGTACCGATGGGGTTTCACCTCGTCAGCCTTCTTGTCGACATCTACCTGGGGACCGTTACGCACAGCTAGTGCCGCTTGCGGTCTGTGGTTAAACCCACTGCCAGCGTAGTGTCGAGTCTTTAGAGTCCCACACAGAGGGTATTCGCCTCTGGGCAAAACAGAGTAGAGGTCGCATGGTTTTGCGACAGGGTTCGTTCTCATCCGCGCACTTGTGCACGTTTGGAGTCCGGACAGATATTACCAGCGGGCTCTGGTTTGAGCCGGATACTGGTATAGTATTTGGGGTTGCTTTTATCTCTCAGTATTCATGTTCCTCGGAACAAGAATGCAGGTGTGTATGCACAGTTATTTGAGGAGGAGGAAGATGATTTTCATTAGGGTTTCGGAACGGGTGCGTATGCACAGTTGACAGTCGTCTTTTTCCAAACCCTAATGGATTTGTATTATATCATTTAATAATATATAATAAAATGAAATTGTGTCATGGTTAGTTTTTGTTGACTTGTTGACCATGGTTGACTTGTTGACCATGGTTGAACATTTGACTACCATCATTACAAATGCAAGATGCCTTTTCATTCTTGCTTTTTCATTTAATGCTTGTAATGATATTAGTCATTCTAAACTATCCATCAACCTTTTCATTTTGATTATTATTATTTGATAATTCATTTTCTTTTTTGCATTATGGTTGTAAGAAAGGAAATGAGAGCCTATTCTATCATATTCATTCTCTCTCTTCACTTCATCTTCTTCTTCCTCTAGTCAAGAGAAACCTTCTCATGAGTTGAGAATCCTTCTCTTGAAAAACAAAAGCAACCCCTAGACACTCTCTACTCACTCTAGGATCAAGGGTCTAGCAAGCCGGCGATTCTAGTTCACTCCAAGTACGAGAAAGAGCCCAAAGGTCGAGCCTTCGAGGTGGATCCATCTTCGACGGAAGAAGGCGACAAAGGAGAACCATCAACCTCTACAAAGTTTGAAGACGAAGGAGTTCAAGTCTAGGTATAACCATCTTCATCCGAGTAGCTAAACTTCTTTAGCTAGTTTGCTAGTTTTAGTTTAGACAACGATCCCGACCTTGCATAGTCCATGTTGCCTCTTGCACAAAAAATTTGATTTTTATACCGTTTCCGCCTCCCCGTAAGAACCGGGGGTCGCAACGTGGACTTACACCTTGTATATACAAAAAGGTAGTACGGAGTATGGTGTAGATCCTCGTAGAGTACGTGGATGACATACTCTTGATAGGGAAGGAGTTTCCTATGCTACGCTCGGTCAATCTCCGCTTATCACAAGGATTCTCCATATAGGATCAAAGCGATACCTCCTAAATCCTCGGTTTTGGATCTATGAGATAGATCTAATTGAATGTTAGGATTCTCACTAGTTGTAGTGAGATGGTATCAATCGATCCTGGGGAGAATCACTGGAAAGGTTCCAGAGTGATAAGGACGACTGAATGTCAGTCGCAGGCATTGTCTTTACCCTCAGTGGAGGGACGGTATGTTGGAAGAGTTCCAAGCTAGATACCGTGACATACTAGACGATTAAAGGAAAGATACGTCGTTACCAAGGATGCTACCAAAGAGGCAGTCTGGATATATATATAAGTTCATGAGATGAACTTCGTTCCAACCATTGTGTGACAATGGAGTTGTGGCTTATGCCAAGGAACCCCGGTCCTATAAGAAATCCAGATATAATTCTTAGGCAGTATCACCTGATCATAGAGATGGTTGATCTCCAGGGAGATCGAGGTTAGGAGAGTAGACACAGAGGACAACAGCGTGGATCCACTCACAAAGGCCTTTTCCCAGTAGAGACTTTTTATGGGATGGTTGAGTATGAGATACTTCAACCACAGCTAATTGTTGGGTATGCGATACCACAACAGATGGCCCTAGTGCAAGTGGAAGATTGTTAGTTATATGTATGCCCTAGAAGCCATTACTGTACATGCGTTGTATATTGTAGTGGATGCTGGGACATATATAGGGAGGACTTTCTTACTCGACATGATAGTATGCTATCTGGTTGTACTTTATCTTAACATGTACTCTGATTGTCTCTATATTACATGTTGATAAAGCCCTTAGGATATGTACTCGACTACTGGGACTATGATGAGATCATACTAGTGGGGCCATGGTAGTCGACGAGTACATCCTATAACTGTTCCTAGTCGAGGGTGTATCAAGACAGGGCATCGATACACCAGAGTAGACTAGCGTATACGCATCTTGACCCATATGATGGGCGATGGATGATCCCATATCCATCGGTGTTTGACATCAAGGATGGTTTACGGGTGCTTAGTATAGACTGGGTACACTGGACGGACTCGCCGAGAACTCCCAGATGGTATTATACCTCACGTCAGATGGCAGTTCTCTGGTGACACTGGTACAGAGTAGTCTGTAGACCCGAGATCATCATAGAGTCTTGTGTGATTCCCACTGTGCTTTGATTTCCATCATACCACGTCCAAGAGGGCATGCAAAAAGGTGGCTTTTGGGTACAGTCCCGAATCACATGGAGGCAATGAGCGATAGGAGGGGATTCGTCTCTCCCGGTATAGGGAGTTGATGTTGCGCTGTGTTCGATTGGCTATAACTAGAAATCCCTGTCCAGGGTTACTGAGATTTACTGGTAAGTGTTATCAGTAGTTTCTCAAACTGTTATAGACCTCATATCGACACGACTTATCAAGCTACTGGGGTCTGACGTTTACCACCCCTAGGCGAGATATGCGACATATGAGACGAAAAGACCGGACAGTACGGGAGTGTTACTGCTTGGATTCGCGGGAGAAAGTACAGACTTGCTTGTTGATCTTCTGATCGCTCAATACCTGGGTGGCTGTTACGTTTAGCTGACCGCTTGCAGCTTGTGGGTGTTTGATATGATCATCACCTACTGCCGGCGTATTGACGATTCTTTAGAGTCCTGCACAGAGGTTTCTTGACTCAGGCAAAACGGAGTAGGAGCACATATATGATATGTGCGGGACCGAGAACAATCCGTGTATGTGATACCGTATTAGATTCTCACGATATGAGATATCGGCCGGGTATATGTGATATTGCCGGGTCATCGGATCAAGTGTTGATTCGATAAACTGATACAGATTATATTAGTCGGTTATTTGTGAAATAGCCGGATTATCGGATCAAGTGTTGATTCGATAATTTAATGTATAATTATATATTTGATATATTAAATTACATGAACTGATATAAGCTCACTAAAAGATTATTTTTCTCACTCGGGTAATACATTGATATATATGCGATATATGTTAATTGTATTATTTTATTTTGTTACAATAAATATTATATATGTGATATATAATATTGTAACAAGTTAAGGTTACAAATGCAACATGTTTTGTAGAGTTTAAACATGGTTAGGGTTTGGATTAGGATTAAGCCTTCAAGTAGCTTCTAGAAGTTTTGCTTTTGTTTTCTTGTAAAGATATTGTAGATATTTCCTTAACCAAACCCAAACCCTTAACTATGATTCATTCTCTACAATGGTTAAGTCTTCTCTTTCTTAACTATGGTTGCATTCTAACCTCACATAGTACAATTCATTATTCATCACAAAAGGATTATTATTCTTCTTCTTCTTCCTTAAGCTTTTGAAAAGCTTTCTAGGTTTTTCTTATGTGATGAAAATGAGTGAGAAAAAGAAAACAAGTGAGAAAAAGATAATAAGTGAGAGCTAAAATCCTACTTCATCATCCTAATCTATCCTAACCATTTAGATTAGGGTGTTCACTTCATTTAGTGAGTGAGAGCTTGTGTTATAGAAACTTCAAGGTAGATCATCTTAGTTATCGAAGATCGGAAGCAAGCTTGCATCTTTCTCTTCGTGGAGCCTCTCTAGAGTCCGGAAAATCGATGATCGCAGCGAAGGGACCTCAACACGGAGCTTTAGAAGTGAAGGACCAGACTGCAAAAGTTGTAATCCCAAACTCTTAGATGTTAAAGTGTTTAACATGTTTTGTTTCGCCTAATCTCTAGTTTAAAGATCTTAGTTAGGGTTGTTCGGCACGTCTAAATTTTAAATCGGGCATGGTTGATGCCTTATAGACCCTTGAGAGAGTACCTAGTAACCCTGCAGTTTTCGATTCCCATATCAATAGCGATCTCAAGACCCACTATCAAAGCGTCATATTCCGCTTCGTTGCTTGTTCTTGGCTCCATTAAGGAAAGGGAAAAACGCATTATCCCTCCTTGTGGAGTCACAAAGATAAGGCCAACCCCGGCTTTGATTATGAGGATGTTTTTCTTTCACTTTTTCATGGAAGATACTCCATCTAAGTAGAGTTGCCATCGAGAGTCATTTTCCTCATCCTTCGTGTCGAACGCATGTTCATCCGGAAACTTGCAGTTTAGGGCGAGTCGGCAGGTATCGGATATTCAGCGAGGAAGCCGGTGATGGCCTGCCCTTTCACTGCTCTAAGAGGTCGATACATTATCGAGAACTCCATTAAGAGAAGGGTCCATTTGGCAAGCCTTCCTGTTAGTATGGCTCTTGACATCAAATATTTGAGAAGATCCACCTTTAATATGAGATGGACCTCATGTGCCGGGCATAGTGCCTGAGCTTTGTTATCGCAAAGATCGGTGCCAGGCAATACTTTTGAATAGGGGAGTAGTTGTTTTCTGCCCTCAGGAGAACCCGACTCAAATAGTAGAGAGCTCTCTCTTTTCCCTGATCATTTTCCTGTGCCCATAGCGCGCCTAGAGAACCTTCAAGGGCTATCGTATACAGGATGAGGGGTTTTCCCTTGACCGGAGCGGTCAGTACCGGTGGATTATGTAGATATTGCTTGATTTCGTCCAGTGCACTTTGGAATTTATGATCCTAAACGAACGGAGACCTCTTCTTTATTAGATGGCTGTAGGGACGGCATTTGCTGGAGAGCATAGCTATGAATCGTCGGATATACGTGAGCTTTCCTTGGAGAGACCACAGTTGCTTGAGAGTTCTTAGTGAGGGCATTTCCATAATTGCCTTGATCTTTGATGGGTCTATTTCGATGCCTCGGTGCCGTAAGATGAATCCTAGGAATTTTCCTGAGGAGACTCCAAACGCGCATTTTAGAGGGTTCGTCTTCAGATTATATTTCTGAAGACGCTGGAACACTATTTTCAAATGCTCCCAGTGCTCCTCATACGATTTGCTTTTCACCACGAGATCGTCGATATAACATTCGACAATCTTGTGTATGAGGTCATCGAAGATCTTCGTCATAGCTCTCTGATAGGTAGCGCCTGCGTTCTTCAAGACAAAGGGCATCACCTTATAGCAGAATATGCCTAGCGGAGTTCGGAAGGCGGTGTGCTTTTGGTCTTCGAGATGCATATTTATTTGATTGTACCCTGAAGATCCGTCTATAAAGGAGAAGACCTCATGGGTAGACGTGTTATCGATCATCAGCTCGGTAACAGGCACTGCGAAGTCATCTTTCGGACAAGCTTTGTTGAGGTCTCGGAAGTCCACGCAGATGCGCACTGTCCTATTTTTCTTCATTACCAGAATGATATTGGCAATCCAGTCAGGGTATTGAACTTTCTGGATGAAGCCGGAGTCAATTATCTCCTTGATTTCGGCGTTGATACTCACCTCAAGTTCGAGCTGCATTCTTCTTGGCGCCTGCTTGACTGGCTTAGCATCCGGCGATATAGCCAATTTATGCACTGCTATTTCTGGATCTAGTCCCAGCATCTCGGAGTAGTTCCATGCGAAACAATCTTTATACTACATAAGCACGTCCTTTAATGTGGCCACCTGTGTTTCAGACAACAGCTCACTGACGAACGTTGGCCTTGGATCGTTTTCCGCCCCTAAGTCAATTTTCCTCAGATTATCGGCCGTGGTGTGTATCCCATCTTCCAGCTCTTTTGGCGCCGATGGAAATCCTGAGATTACCTCGTCCTCGTCCTCGTCCTCATCTGCGAAGCAGTGGGAATGGTCGTCCATATTCTCGTGCTCCCCCTTCTTTGAGAATGTTATCACGTGACAGGTACGAGCTCGTCTCCAAGCTCGATGTTGATCTAGAATTTCCCTCGCAATGTAGGTTGCTTTTGGCTCATGCTTTTATGGTGGGTCTACCCTCCAATTGTTAGACAGAGCAAACCTGCCTTGCTGATACTGGTCTTCGACCCAGTCTTTGAAGGTGAAGCAATCTTCACGAGGATGTCCTATTGCTCGATGGTAGGAGCAATAAGCCGGATGATGGAACTCGTTTATATGCTCAGGGTGCCGAGATTCCAGGAGCGTCATCATTTGATGCTTCACAACAAGATTGAATATTTTCCTTGTCTTATCTTGAGAGAAAGAGTATTCCTGACCCATCTTTCTCATAAAAGACGGATTCCAGCTGACTTTTTCTCGATCGCGTGGCTTCTTAGATCCGCTTTGCTGTTTTTGAACGCCATTCCCGTTCTTAATCTTTTTGTTCCTTCTGCATCGGACTTTTTCTTTGCCACGAGAGCACACAGCAGGCTGAGGATGAAGGGCATCGCAGTCTTCTCTTTCCGTGAATTGTTGAATAAGACGTTGCGTCCTGGCTTTCTCGTAAATAGTCATTTCGCGGATGTGGTCATTCTGAACCTTTTGACCCGCTTCCCTTATTAGCTTGTCAATTTGTTCTTCGAATGACGGGCTTGGTATTCTCACGGCGGGATCTCACTCTGGTTCGATATCAGCGCTATCTGGAAATGCATTTGCTTTTTCACTGGAGTTATTTATGACATGGCAACCATGGAATCGCTCCCATTTCTTGGACCGAACGTATCCAAGCCCAGTCGTTTCCATCCTCCCGTTGGGCATCTTTCGTTGAGCCCGGGGAATGTCCTAAATCTTGTTGTAGAACTGGGCTTGCTGAGCGGTTTGTTTGAAGGGTACGCCTTGGCATCTTAATAGCCTCTTCAATTCTTCTGCATAGTACCTGGGCAGCCAAATTGGTTGAAGCCTGTCCAGCGCAAGATCGACACCATACCAGACTTCTTTCTCCACTTTGGTCTCCGTGGATTGATAGAAGAGGACCGCCTTTTCATCTCTCCACCAAGGAGAAATATAGAAGGTCTGCAGCTCTTGCATGTCATATGTATCGAGCGCATCAAGTTCCATGTAATGCTGCTGCAGAACTATGGTGATTTGCAAACTCTGATCAGCTTCAGCGAAGGTCTGCATTGGCGGGCGGGCGGAGAACACTACGTTGGTATCGTCCTCAGAGTCACTGCCAAAGACCAAAATAGGAGTAGATAGTCCTGGCCTATTGCCTTGGGGTTGCCCCGAGTAGACTATTTCTTCATCTTCCTTGGTATCGCTCCCAAAGATCGAGATAGTCATGACGGCTTTTTGTTTATCCTCCGGTTTATGACATCTTTCCGTATCTTCGAAGTCTGGTAGAAAGTACTTGGCGTCTTCATATTTACGGACTTCATTTACGGAGAATGGGTTTAGCTCTCCTGTAACTGTATACTCGAGGCCGTCTTTGAAGTACTTCATACACTGGTATTGTGTAGAAGGGATGGTGTTGTACTCGTGTAACCAAGGCCGGCCGAGCAAAGCGTTGTAGCAAGTCTTGGCCTCGATGACATGAAACTTAATGTCAGTGACGAGCATCCCGAAGCGTAATGTCAGTATTATGGACCCAAGCGTCCGTGATGACTGCGAGTCGAACCCAGAGATAGTAATTTTATCCCGAGCCAGGTGTTGAACGTTCATGCAAATTTCCTTCAGCACTTTCACGTTGAGAAGGTTGACAGAGGACCCGTTGTCAACCAGGATCTTGCCTATCTTAATGTCATGGCAGTACCCGGTGACATATAAAGGACGGTTGTGCTCGCACCTTCCGAGGAGGAGATCTTCATCGCCAAATGTAATGTCAGTTGTATGAACCACTGCCAGCTCGTCCTTAATCTTTTCATCCGCAAATAAAGCTTGGAACTGATCAGGCTCTTGCAGTGCCTTGATTAAAGAATCTTGTGCTTCTTTGGACAGGAGGAGAGCATCCAGTATGCTCAGTTGCGAGGGTATCTTCCTCTGGTGTGCAAGGACATTGTAATCCACCTTGTTTTTCTTAGGTGGGTCCTTGGCTGCGAGCTCTTCGACGACTCTATCATCGAGGGTAATTTCCTCAGGGACTTTTTCCTTCCCCTTGTCTCTTTTGCTCGAACCTTTGTTTGTAGGCCCGAGGTTCTTCTCAGGCAGCGTGCGACTACGCAGCTGAATGTTCTCACATTTCTTCGCCTCTTCTTTCCCAGAGGCGGGTTCTTTGAAGAGAGGGCCAAGGGTCGTTTCTTCCTCGGAATCTCTCCCGAATGTAAGAACTTGAGATTTCGCTTTTGTCGCACCAGTATCAATCATATGACGGTTGGCAGCCATTCCTTCACGCTCGTCTGCCGCGCTTCTTTGTTGTCGATGGGCTTTGCACTTCATCCGTTTGAAGTGTTGTCGATGGGCAACGTATCCTTGCCACCACTTCTTGAAGGCACTGCACTTTTCATTAGGGTGTTTGACCCTCCGATGGTATAAGAAGTAGTTTGAATGTACATCCGCTTCGTCGAGGCATGTACTCCCTGAAGTATTTCCTTTGAAAGGTGGCAGCTTCATTCCTATTGACAGGGCTTTGGCGAACCGCTTCCCCGCCTTAAACCTACTTTTGTCTGCCGCGGGTGTGCTTCGATCTGGTTGGAGTATTTTGTGACTCTTCCTTGCCGCGGCTTCTTCATCCTGGCGCCGACACTTGGCCTTTTCGTATATGGCTATTTCACGTTCTCAGTCAGCTTTGCTCTTTTGAAGGGCTTCGTTTAGTAGCCTGTCAATCAAGTCGTCTGACGGCTCCAAAGATTTTGACTCCGGTCCTTCCCCCCAGTTCCTCTGCATTGCTTTTCGATGCCGAGAGAGCTTCTTCATCTTTTAACGACAGGTGAGAGACCATGTGGCAACTCGCTATATAATTCTCGGGTTCTTCTGACGAGCCGTTTCCTTTATCAATGTCACTGTCTCTATTCTCAAGAATATACTTGAGGAACTCTTTAAGTGTGACTGGGGTCCGCGCCTTTTAGTTGTATTCCTCCAGTGCGTCGATGTATTTTTGCAGATCTGTATGATTATCGTCGAGCTGCACGGGCTTCTTGGTCTTCTTCTTTTTCTTCGAAGACTTTGAAGGCCTGACCTGGGTGTTTTGCCCTTCGCTACCAATTTTCGGTGTTGTTCTGGTTTCAGCATCTCGTCAATGATCTCGGGCTCCAGCGGGCTTTTCCACTTGATTACCGGGCATTCTTGAAGATCCTTCAGCATTCTTTTAGTTTTAGCCGAAAGAACAACTTCCCATAGAGCTTCCTCTACAAATGAGCATGATGCCCCCGGCGTATCCACCTTTTTAGGAACGTGCTGCTGTGGCGGGTTTACTTTCCAGTTTTCGGACAGCGCAAACTTGTCTTGTTGGTATTGGTCCTCAACCCAGTTTTTGAAGATGTAGCAATTTTTGATTGGGTGACCCATTACTCTGTGGTAGAGGCAGTAGTTGGGACTGTTGATGTCACCAGGCTGCAGTGGACGTCTTGGATCCAGCAGAGTGATGAGCCTGTTGCACACTGTCAGTTCGAACAGTCTCCTCGTTTTATCCCGGGAAAACGAGTAAGGACGTCTCAACTTCATTTCGAGGGATCGGCGTGTGTTGCTTTGGCGAGCAGCCGGTTTCGGATCACTCGGTTGTTGTTGAGCGTTGGCAACTAAGGTCACTTTCCCTTTGCCCTTTTCATTCCGGAGATCCGTTTTTGAAGAGGACGGCCTGTGGCCCATCTGGTCGATTTGGGCCAGCTTGTCAATCAAGGCCTGGAAGGTGATCGGCTTGAAGAACATCATAAATTGGGATATAGTTGCATGAGAATCAAGGGTCCCCATGAACATGCCCATGGAAGGAGCTTCTTCGATGCGTTGTTCGCATTTTGACCATAGGTTCCGCCACCGAATTGCATATTGAACCCAGGTCTCTCCTGGCTTCACCTTGGCATTGATTAATGCCTTGATTGGGGTGCACTCACTTGCGCTTGCAAACCGCTGTGTGAATAGTAATTCCATATCCGTGAATATTTTGATAGAATCATTTGGGAGCTCGAAGTACCATTCAAATTCCGTCTCCGACAAGCTGCCAACAAACCGAAGCAGTAGTTTATCGTCGCCTCCAGTATTACCACACAAAGCTCTGAATTGAGCAACGTGCTAGTGTGGATTGCTCGTCCCCTTATACACATAGAACTTAGGGATCGTATATCCTGACGGGTACTTGATTTGATCGTACCAGCCTGGTTAAGGTTGCCCAGTTCTGACGACTTGGCCGGCCGCTTCGCTTGCCTGATGAGCTCGTATTTGCTGAGCTATGTAGTCATCAAGGGCACCCTTAGAAATTGTCTCTTCTTGGGCTACTGAGACAGCTGGAGGAGGGTTTGACGTTTCCCCTCTGTCGCCTTTGATGATTATCGGAGGGTCTTCGGCTGGAGGTTCTGGCTGGATCATCATCCCAACCATGTCTTGGAACAGAAGCACCATCTGCTTTATATTAGCAACCTGTTCTGCGGTCTCCTTATCCTTCCTTTCCAGCATCCTTCGCAAGAACTCGGTGTCAGTCTCTTGTTCCTATCGATACTCAGACGTTGATTCCCGACTTTCTTTCTGCCCAGTGAGTGTGGCCATCTTTGTCAGCATCTCCTGGAGCATTTGTTGTTGCTCCTGAGCTTTTTTCATAGACCGTGTGAGTGGTCGATAACCTGTGGAAGTATGGCTTTCCTCTTTCCCGGAATCCATGTACACCGTGTGTACGATCATGCCCCCAGACTTAGGGCGTTTGGATCCATCACCCATGGGATTTGCTGCTGGTAGTGGTAAATTCTCCGGCCTTCTCTTTTTGTGAGAAGTCGAAGTCGAAAGAGCTATTGTAACAGGTGACTGAGAAGTCCCTCGCTGCATGCTAGAGGGATGACTTCCCTCTTGTCGAACCTTCATTTTCTCCGGTCGACGAGAATAGTTCTTGTTGATCACAGAATCCTGAACTTTCCGTCAGACTCTGTGGATTCGGGTGGACAGCCGCTGAGGGGGCTGTTCCGGCTTCGCCTGTACCATGTTTTCAACATGTGGGGGCGATTTCTTTAGCACCGCGGTCAAAGAGTTCTGTCGCACCCTTCCTAGCCGTTCAAAGTTGTTCCCAGTTGGAACAACAGCGTCAACTTCCACCATTGGAGCTGGTGGAGTAAGCCCAGATGGAGAGTTGCCCCCAGCTTTCCTCACTCGGTGCCAGTGATGACATCGAGCATGCCTTGCAGATGGAATTGTATCAGTTGTGGGAGTGACTTCGTCATGCCCCGTGCTTTGATGAAGGGCTACTGCTGGTGCCAGCCTATTGAAGACTGCCTTCCGTTGAGAGGGGACGGTCAATCTTTCGAAGGCCGACCTTTTGGTAAGAGGAGCAGTCTTGATGACTTCGCCGGAAGCAGGAGTTTGAACGGCCAGTCTTGCGAAGACCGATTCTTTAGTAGGAGAAGCCCCTTCGACGACTTTATCTGCGGGAACTGGAATGGCTATTCACTTCGGGATAACCCCTTCAGGTATCGCAAGCCTCTTTGCAGGTCCACTGGAGCTTTGGCTCAGTCTGTCAAAGACCGAGGTGGCAGACTTGGACAACCTGTTGAGAGGGGCTGTGGTGGTTGCAAGTCGATCAAACACCGACTTCTTTGGAGCTTCATGTGATGGCACTGGGGCACTGAAGCTTGCTAGCGGGATCATGGTCCCAAAGAACAGTCCAGTGGTGGCCTGAGTCACCTGTTCCACTGGCATTGCAAAGATGGAGGCCTCTTGGGGCCCGTAAGTCACTCCTCCGGCAGGGACGGAGTGGGAGTTGTTGTTGCAGGTGCATTTGGAAACCATTGATTTCTCTTCTCTTCTGCATAGGAGCAAGACACCAAATCTTAGTACCTTGAATCCAGGGACAACCATATTAAACCGCGATTTGTTCGCGAACACGACACACGAAGTGTGCAGTGGAAAGAGGAAAAGGTCCCACCGGACGTGCCAGAATCTGTTTACCGCCGAAAACAGAGACGGGTCCGGAATAGGTCGTCTTGCTTGAATTTGGGGGCAGATGCTATTTGGGTTTATCCGTACACCTCTCCGAATATGCCAAATTGATTTATGGCACCGTATATCGGAGGTTTAGATGGATGTGGCCGTTGTAGCAGACTTCGTCAGATTCCCCCTCATTGGCGAGGGGTTTTTGATTGTGGGGACGCTCTTCCCTGCAGGCGCAAGCCTCTGCAGTTAATTACGTTACTGCATCGCGATAACCACTTTCTCCTGCTTCAGAAATTCACTTCGTGTCGTGTGTGTTTATTTTATTTTTGGTTGCCCATAGATTGTATATGGAGACTAATCTATGTTGTCACCCTTAGGGCGTGGATTAGTCCAAATCCGTATATTCTTGAATTTGGGTTTGGATTGATTTAAGAATCGTTAATCTCATTTGAGATTAAGATCAACTTAAATGTTTGTTGAGGATACGTTAGTCTAATTTTAGACTAAGATCTACTCAACAGGATTTTGGGATCATTCAGATCCAACAAAAGAGCATTTGGGCTTTATTGTTTTAGTTTAAGGACGTTTCGGTCCGTTGTTAGTTTAAGGACGTTTCGGTCCATAAATCACCATTTTTGAGGTGAGGGTTTAGTTTAAGGACATTTCGGTCTGTATTGGAATGTGCACATCGGTTTGGGAGTGCACCAAAGAGTTGTTGGTTGTCTGGACCCACCACCTCTCTGAAGAGGTTGAAGAATTACAACGACATGTATCAGAGGTGTGGAGAGATGTACCCTTGAACCAAATTCCAGATTGAGGGGAGAGATCATGGTGGACCATCTAAGAATCATTAGTCATTTTTGGGAGACTAAGATTAACTTAGGAGATGTGGGATGGACACCGTTCTGGTCATTATCAATTGAGGAATCATTAGTTTGGAAAGTCATGAGCATAGAGGTTCGGTCTATTTGGAGATCCAAGATATTTTAATCTCAGGAAGACATAGCCAATTTGGGGCTGAAGTTGGCTTCTTATAGTGTTAAACACTAATATATGCTCGGTGCTCACGTGCTCCCATGTGAGACTCTGAAGCAGTGTTAAACACTGAAATTTGGGGTGCTCACGTGTGGCACGTAAGGCACCTGAAAGTTGGCGTTGTACACTTGGGTCCAAATCCCCGTCTGTATATAAGTGTTAAGCACTTAATTCTTGTAGCCCTCACGTGTGGGCACGTGAGGCGCCCCAGAGTTGGTTACTGCCTCTTTGGGTTTATTCCCTCTTCCTTTTATAAGTGCTAAGCACTTAGCTCATATAGTGCTCACGTGCGGACACATGAGGTGCTCAAAATGTGAGCACTATCTTTGGATTTTTCCCCTTTTCCATATAAATGTTAAGCAACTGTTTGGGGTCACGTGAGAACACATGATTCGATCTCAGTCATTCCTTTTAGTTCACCAAAGGTGCTCATGTGGAAACACGTGAGCATTCGTTATAGCGTTGAACGCTAATGAATCACCAGTCTTTTCTTTTATATGCATGGAGATTTTGATATGAGTTTTGAGAATTTCAGGTCCCTTGTTTTATATGAATTAAATTCTTTTATAGGGTTAAACCCTAGTTTTATCAAAGAAATTAAATTCCTATATACTTTTGGAATAATTAAATTCTTTAAACTTAGTTCTTTCCCCTAAATTTTGAATCTGCATAATAGAATCTCCCCGATGAGAATTAAATTCTCAATTTGTGGGGAAATCTGCTTCTGCAGACCTCAACCAGAGGAAGAACTAAGTTCTTTTTTTTAAGTATTAAACCCTTGGAGAGACGAAGAAGAGATAAAATAATCTATGTGTATTTCTTCTTACCTAGGATTTCTTTTTTCTAAAAGGGAGATCTTCTTATTTTTAGAGAATTGAATTCTCTTTTCTTGTTTTTGTACTCTCTCTTCTTTGTGTTTTCTGTGTGTTTTCTCTGTGTCTCTATTTATATGAGAAGAAAAAGAATCAAATTGTTAAGAAAATCCCTCATTGAGAGATCGTGATTGATTCCATGATCTTTTAGATCAATCGGTGAATTTTATTCACCGTTGGATTTTTAATCCACAGGCTCTCTGTGTAATAGAGAAGTTTCTTGTTTGTTTAATAAGATTATAAATATCTTGTTAGTTTTAACAAGATTAGAATTTTATTCTATCATATCTTTTTAGTTTAACAAGATCAGAAATATATTTTCTTAATATAGAATTTAATTCTATCATATAGAATTTTATTCTTATCATATGAATATCTTGTTAGTTTAACAAGATTAGAAAAATATTTTCCTATGATAGAATTTTATTCTATCAGATAATTTATTTGGTGATATTTTATCACCATCAGATTTTAAATCCAGGATTCTCTCTTAGAGAAAGATCTTTCCATATAGAAAGATCAGGGAAAATATTTCCCAAATAGGATTTAATTTTATCACATAGAATTTAATGAGAACATTTTAAATTGGGGCGCTCACATGCTTTGCATGTGAGAGGCAAGAGAACTCACGTGTTTAACACGTGACCCCTGCTGTGGGTTTTAGCCTGTTTATGTCCAGCGCTCCTATGCTTTGCATATGAGCGCTCACGTGTTTTACACGTAAGGTATGTTTGGCCATTAGTTGTTTTATTTAGTTTATTTTCAGCGCCCATATGCTTTACATATGAGCGCTCACGTGTCTAGCACGTGAGGCCTGTTTGGACAGTAGTTATTTATGTTCAGCGCTCATATGCTTTGCATATGAGCGCCCACGTGTTTTACACGTGAGGCCTGTTTGGCCATTAGTTGTTTATTTTCAGCGCTCATATGCACGTGTTTAACATGTGAGGCCAAATTTTAAGGACTCCCCCCTTTTTTATAAGAGAGTACCTTTTAGCCAAAAAAAATTTGGTGGGAACATCTACCAGCTAGTCTATCCGAGAGAGGGGATAGTTATCTTTGGGGCAGGCTTTGTTTATGTTCGCCAGCGCTCATTTTCCCGTTCGCCTTCTTTACCATGACTATGTTCGCCAACCAATCAGAGTAGTCCAGGTTCCTGATAAAGTTAGTGACGAGCAGCCGATCTACTTCGTCCTCTATTGCCATTTGCTACGTCAGCGCAAAACTTCTCTTCTTTTGTCGAACGGGTTTTGCTTTCGGGTCGACCCCGAGTTTGTGGGAGATCACTCTAGGGTTGATTCCGGGCATGTCCGTCGGCGCCAAGCGAATACGTCCGAGTTATCTCGGAGGAACCGGATCAGTTCTTCACGGTGATCCCCAGTCAGAAGAGAGCCGATGTAACGTTTCTGAAATCGTTATACGAATTTTTTTCCGTTTTAGGGTAAAATAGTCGGTATTTTCCGTTTTAACCGATTTTGATCAAACTTCCGTATAAACTTGCCGGCACCTAGTTTAGCTATAATAAAGCTAGTGCGCGAACTTTGGGGGTCAATGTGAAGTTTTGGTTCACATAGAATTTTTCCCTAATTAAAATATTATTTTAATGTGTTAATTAATGGTTTCTTGTGTGCATTCTTTTTGGTCACATTTCTTTCATTGATTTTGGTCTTGGCCGAAATTCATTGATGAGGATTCATTTGGCTAAGTTGATGAGTCATGGTGATGAATCACTTGGCTTGATTCTAGAATGGCATGGCTCTTAGTGACTCACTAGTTTCATTAATTTCTTTTGTACACTTAAGGATATTTTTGTGATGGATTATTCCTTTGTGATCACCACTTTGAATCCCTTGTGATCACCCCCATTTCACAGTGAACTCCTTGCTGTTGCCGGCCCCACTTGTTCAAAGAGATGATATATTGTTCTATGTTAATTAATACATTAATTACTTTTGTTTGTGCAAGGATATTTAGCATAAGATATTTGTAGTGGAGGGGTGCTTGGTAATTTCGTGGGTTTTATTGATGGGGTGAGGTGGCTGTCATTTTGGGGGTGTGCTGGAGAATTTTTGGTGAAGGGTTAATTGATGGATTGATTTTCATGAGTGAAAAAAAAAAAGAAAATTCATTACACACACATTTTTGTTCACCACCAAAACAACAGAGAGCATTGCTTCATTGGCAGTGCACATTTTTTGGCCGAGCCCCCTTTGAGTGTGAGCTGATTTTTGTTTATCTCCAAGCTCAAAATCCCATGCTCACATCATCTCATCTTATTGGCAACTTCATTTACCACCATCCAATTCATTGGGTGCCTTGAGACAAAGTATTCTACACTCTCTCTACTTCAATCTTGGATATGTCGGTTAGCAAACTTCATGTCCGAGTTGCTTCAGTTTGAAGCGGGAGCCCGTATAAAGATTCGTTGACGTGGTGCCACTTCGACGAGGAGACCGGAGATCGGAGATGCCGCGATGAGCGTGGAATGATAGCTAAAGACCGAAGGACACGGATCGATCGGTATAATTTCTTAAAACATTTTACAGTATACTTTTATAGGGTTGTTTGGTACGATTGGGTTTTTGGCATGACAGTTTTTATGTATAGTGACCCTAGTTAGGGTTTTGGCTATGTTTTCCGGTATTTGGATTTCTTGGTTTTGCGACTGGATATTGTATTTGGTCGTTGAACGTTTGTACGTCAACGACGAGGGTAGTTGATTGTTTTACTTGTGTAGGCTATAGGTTCTAACCCATGAGCGTACCGCGTGCCGTATTTTGGATTTCGAAATTTGATGTTAATAGCTTTGCGAATTCGTATTGATTGTAGGTACCTTCGCGTGGATTCCGAGACGACGAAGCGCATCGACTACGGCTAAGCGAGGAGTTTAGCAGGTGAGTAGATTTATATCTACGGGGGAAGTCGGGTGGATGGCGTATAGCACCCCCGCAACCATTGATATGGAATATCGATTGTTTACGTTATACTGATAAATGATATGCGACGGACATGATTGTAGGATTTACAAACGATATTATGATTGAAGTTGATGCTAATGAACATTTGACTTAGGAGAATATGAAATGATGAGTGAATCATGATAGCTACAAATTTAAAGAGAATCAAGTGTGACGTTTATTAATGTGATGAACGAGTATACGATGTGATATGATGACTTAGTGTGATATGTCATTTTATGGATTCGAGTCGATATGAGATTGTTGCTACCTTTGTAGGTCCCCTGATACGAGTTTGACATGGATGTGACCTGAGAGATAGGTATATTTGTATGGAGAATGTTTTGCATATTGAGTGATATGTCGTACGAGACTTAGATCCGTACCCCGAGGTTATAGGTTGATAGAATCCCTATTTGTTTAATACCGCAGTACGTTAGATTACCGTACGCGATGAGTTTTACTTGTTGATTTATCCATACCCTTAGTTAGAGGATGCCGTACGATGGATTGTACCGTACGTGATGTTGTGAGGCTGGATGCCGATTGATAGATTCATCGACTCGGTCATGTTAGATACATATACCTTATAGCCTTTGGAGTCACGATGTACATTATGCTGCATTCATGATCATTCTCATTGCATTTCATATAACTGTGCTAGTACACCTACACCATTATCGATGATGCGTATGTTGCACATACACAGATTGCCGGCTTACACACTTCATCATCGATAATTGCTATGTCACTTACACAGTAGAATTGCTACATCATGCTATGATATATTTCCATGTTCACATCACTATGCTAGGTTGCATGATATACTGACATGTATACCCACATACTTTGCTACAGCTACATGTACATCATGCATATATATTGACACGTACACCCACATACTTTGCTACAGCTACATGTACATCATACATACCTGCTTACATGTAGATACACTTATCTTGTTATAGTTACATGTACACCTCATATGATGCTGCACTTGATTTCGGAGGATTTGAGAACCGCATGATATATTTTAAACCGGATTCATTTAAAAGAGCGGTTTTCCCTTAATATGCTCATATTGCTGTTTTATGTTGCATATATCATATTTACATGGATTTACGCATTGAGATATGGTTTTCATGTGATTTCTGGATTTGAGAAACGCGGGATGTTTTCAAGAAATTATGTGTTGTTTGAAAACCCGTTTTCTCTTGATATGATATTTCAGTACGTCCACCATGTGTTTTCTCGGTTCTGAGATTGGCATGTGAAACCCGATTCGAGGAGCGGGAGGCACCGCCTGCGGGTACATGGTGGACCCGGTATGGTACCCTGGGGCGAGAGGTGATTTCGTGGTGTAGACGATGAGCCTGACAGAGGGACCACTACCTACCGGTGACAGTATTTGGACTCGGCGGATATCTCGGGGATACCGACCGGAGTCATGTTCAGACATGCTTCATGGATTTCGGGTGTCGATGTGGACACTCAGGTTCCATGAGATGTACTGACATCAGGGCCGGTCATGGTGACGGCGCCTGGCAGATGAGGATTTACGTGTCGATGCTAGACACGGGTTTCATGATGTTTCGAGTGTCGATGTGGATACTCCGGTTCGATGATTTTGTTGTGTCGCGAGGGACACACTTTGTTTCATATCCTCATATTTACCTGCATATGCTTTTATGATATTTACATGCAGGAGTTGTTGTGTCAGTGGTTGACACGTGGACGAGATCCACTTGCATACATGCATTGATTTTATTATTGGACGGGATCCATCTGCATACATACATTGATTATATTGTTGGATGATATCCACTTGCTGTTAGGCAGTTATTTATGTGTTGGCACATATGCAGATACGGTCACCCTAGATATCATAGTATTACCTTTATGATATAGTTGATCTAGGAATTGTTGTTTATTTCGATTTCTACCTGGTGATGTTTTTCTATTCACGAGTTGGTAACTCACCCCCGTTGTGCCACAGTTCTTGCAGGTTGACCGCATGGATCAGTTGCGGCATCATTGGCACACAGCTGTTTTCGGGTGACTTGCTTTTGGTAGGTGGTACATGTTGGATCATGCCCCTCTTGTATTATTATTCATATTGTATCTAGTCACTCCATCAATTCAGAAACCAGTAAGTGTATATGTTGCAGACTTAGAAGACTTGTAGTTGCGAGACTTAAGCGATGGGTTTTATGTTCGCTTTTGGGGTTGATGTCTTGCTTTACTTTATTTCCTTGTGTGGATCTTCGCCGTTGGGCGTCGTATACTTGTTTTTATACTTGTGGTGGTTGTTTCTGCCGTTGGGCGTGATTTGCTCCCGTCTGGGGATGCTTTATATTATTCTGTGTTGTACCCGTTTTCGGGGTTAGTTTTTACAAAGGAGGTGCTGCCCATTTTTTTCAAAAGACAAAACATGCTTTACTATATCTTTATTTCTCAAAAAAGGTTTAGATTTCTGGGTTTCAGCTTACTTGAATTACGTTACGCCTGTAGACGTCGCGTGATTTAAGTGCTGGTCGCGAGCTAATATTTTGGGTCGTGACAGCCGATCTGGATTGTTCCGCCATTAGCCCCTTCCGCGAGGGGTACTTCCGTTAATGCTTCTACCGGGTGTAACATTTCAAAAAAGATAAAATGTTAATTTTGGGAATTTTTATAATTTAATATTATTTTATTGAATATTTTAATATTTTGGAATTATTAAATACAAATAAATGGGGAAAAATTTTGGAAAATTCTAAAATAGGGTAAATTAGAGAATTATGACATTTTAAAGTTTTTGTGATTAATTTGACACTAATTTAGTGCTAATCGCGATTAAAAATCGCTAATCGGTTTTTAGCTTTTTGTGCAACACATGCACATATCACTTTTTCACACTTGTGCATTTTCTTGCCATGCTTTTCATTTGGGTTTACTATTTGAGTGAGAAGGGTTTTAAAAGGAAAAAGAAAAGGAAAAGAATAAAAAAAATGGGTAGTTGGTGAGAGAGAGAGGTATGGGCTTCATTGACTAAGGACTTAACAATTTCTCCCCTCATTTCCCTCCCTCTTCTCCTGCTGCTGCTCCTGCACCTCCTTTCCCTCCCCTCTTCAAGCTCCAAAACACCTCTAAAACAACCCCAAAACCCAATCTCCATTTCATTAAATGTGTGCACATTCCCTAGATCTACACTTGGTGCTAAAGAAGCAAGGATTTTGGCCACTAGGGGCAACTCAAGAAAATTCTTGAGTTGCCAAATGAGGTATTTTCTGGACCTTAAACTTAGTTTATGCATTTCCTTTACCCTCATATTAAGATCGAATCGATATTGTGTGATATTGTGGACTTGTGGATAACCTAGTTAGGGTTGTGATGATTTATGGGTTGTAATATGGAATTGAGGTCAGTAGAGGTTATACCATCACCCTAGTGTATGAATTGGAAACCCAAAACCTGAAGCTTAAACCATAATACGGATTTTAGAAACCGATATCGGGGAATTTATGAAATCTGTGAAGGGTATATTGAATCTGCTATCACCCGAGACACCCTAAATTAAAATTGATTGGACAGTGACACGTGCAGGCACCCAGGAAGCTAACCCCAAGACCCCAGCTCCCACTTCTTCTTCCCGGCCGCCAATTTATCCCCATTGGCCGCAAATTGCGGCCTGGGT
Organism: Agapanthus africanus; assembly: GCA_030015575.1. Taxonomy (NCBI): domain Eukaryota; kingdom Viridiplantae; phylum Streptophyta; class Magnoliopsida; order Asparagales; family Amaryllidaceae; genus Agapanthus; species Agapanthus africanus. The sequence goes on from JASDDO010000031.1 coordinate 469,702,023, forward strand.
CCCACCATTTTGGCTCGTATTGGTTCTGTAGCTCCTACATGTTCATGTTAGACCCCTGATATATATAGATTTGTATAAAGTGACCTAGGGTAAAATCTGGGACATATTTCCTAAGTTGCTGTTTTAGATTCATGTTTCCGTATTCCGTATTTTTAATTCTGCAATTGTGGATTGTGTTTTGCCTCGACTATTTGGCGTTTATACGACGATATAGAGGATGTGTTGATGGTTTTGAAGGCGTGCCATGGGTTTTAACCTATAGGCCTCTTATCGTATCATTTTGGATTTCATGTGCCGTTTTACCTTTGATTTGGTTTTAATGCGCATATACGATATTTTGATGTGTAGGTACCCCATGAAGACTTCGGGACGACAAGCAAGCGCGTGGCGACGTCCACAAATGAAGACACTAGGTGAGTAGATTATATCTACTGGGGGAAGTCGGGTGGATGGCGTATAGCACCCCCGCAGTCCGTAGTTGTTATTATATATGATAGTTAGGTGTATTATGGATAGTGTAGGGTTAGAAGTGACTAGTGTAGTTCATAGTCGCGAACCCTAGAATAGAATTACACCTACACGCACACCCTTGCATATTACTTATACTGGCACTGTGTTGATGATATTGGATGACTTTGGAGATGAGTCAATGATATTGGGCTTTGTGCCGCGAGATCGGTGCTGTGATATGATTCGTATTTGGGATACGAAATGTGATTCTTGCGGGCTTGGGATGTGTGTTTACCCCCGCATGCATACTTTATTGATGGTATCGATTTATACTAGACATAGAATAGTACCCCCGATTATATGATATGTTGATAGTGATACCTGAAGTGTGATGAGATAGTGTGATATTGACCCGTACCCAGCTATTGGGATGCCGTACGACGATTTACCGTATGAGCTTTACATTGATGATAGATCCGCACTCATGACTTGAGGATGTCATATGATATACTGTATCGTACGCGATACTATTGAGACGGAATCACCGACTATTATATCTATATATATATATATCGACTTAGATGTTAGGCGGTTTCCTTACCTGTAGCTCAGCTTGTTAGTTCAGCTGTATAGTTTAGTGTAGTTGTTAGATTAGATTAGACTCCTACCTATTTCAAAACTGGCGGGTCGTGGGTATTTTAAAAGACAGGTCAAGGGATCTACGGACATTTCAAAAGGCGTATCTTTTCATAAAAACACCGTAACCCCTATTTTCAAAACCCCATGATTCGTGATATTTCAAAAGGCACCATTTGTAGGACTTATATTAGATTAATGCAGATTAGTTATAGTTGCGTCTAGATTCAGCTCCCATTTTTTTTGTGGTTCGCTTTGCATCGCATTCTTATATTATGTTTCATACTCCATTATTGATATCATGCTGTTAGGACACCAGCACCATTACCGATGTTGCGTATGTACCACGTACACTTACTTGTCGGCTCACACACATCTTTATCGGTAATTGCCATGTCACGTACACCTTAGAAAATACTATTGCTTGACATAACCTATTAGCTAATAGTTTAGACATTGTAGTTATTACCTGCTACTTCATGCATACTGATATTCATTGTTATGCCGCATTCATGGATTCTCATGCATATATTCACTATTTTACGTGTTACTGAGGTTTTGGATTTGGATTTCCGTGAGATTTTCTGGATTTGGAGGAAAACCGCAAAAACACAGATAAACATTTTCTCTCTTTTAAAATAAAAAGTGCGGTTTTCCCATGATGTATGAGTCGTCCACCATGAGTTTGCTGATGGATTTGGAAACCCGATTCGAGAAGACGGATGAACCGTTTCGGGTACATGGTGGACCCGGTGCGGTACCCCGGGGCAAGATGAATGTGGTGATGACGTTGAGCCTGGCAGGGGAGCACTACCGACCGGTGATTTTACCTGACGCGTCGGATATCCGGAGGATACCGTCGTGGTCTTGAGATTGATGGTAGGGGCCGGTCTGGACTGACGGTGCCCTAGATTTTGTGATTGGGATACAGAGATATCGGGATATTTGGATTACGTTTTATGCCGATGTTAGGCACTGTTTTATGCTGATTTCATTATGATACCTCATTTTAAAAATACAAAGGAAATCTCACTAAAGTATGAAAACAGTTTCTTCATTTACATCTATTATGTTCTCATGCATTCATACCTCATTCTTATGTTATATTGCTACCTGAGGCACTGACACAGGCACAGGAGATTACACTCGGGTTAGATATTTACCCTAACCTTGTTATAGGCTGCATGTTTTATATTGAGGATTTTGTACTGATCGTTTTGATCTAGGATTATGTCTTGCGTTCGGTTTCTGCTTGTAGTTATTCTCTATTCACGAGTTGGCAACTCACCCCCTTTGTGCCACAGTTCTTGCAGGTTTTGCCGTACAGGTTCCTTTGCGGCATTTCTGGCACATTGCTTCCTTGCGGGTGAATTGCATTTGGTAGGTGGTTCCTTTTGCATCAAAACCACCATTGTACTTATATTATTCTTTGTATCTAGAATTTCCATCAACCAAATTTGTTTATTGTTTCAGACTCAGACTTTAGTGATGTTTTATTTGGCCTTAGAGTCGCGCTTAGTAGTATTGCGGTTTTCATGCTTACTGTGTTTCTTTTGGATCGATCCTCGCCTTTCGGCGTTGTATATTATATTGCATGTGTAGTTGTGACCGTCAATTGACGAAGAGCTAGCTCCCGCTTGGGGATGCCTTTTATCATTGTATATATGTTATGCTTGTTGTATCCCGTTCGGGGCCAGTATTTACAAAAGAAACTCTGCCGAAATTTTTAGAAAAGTCTTTACCTTTTAAAAATGCACCTTCGGCTTAGTTATTTAAAACCTCGACTTCAAACATATTTTCCTTCACTTCTTTAAACCAGTTTTCTTCACTTACTCTTAAAATGGTTTTAGATTTCTGGGCTTTGGCTTACTTGGATCAGATGGAGTCCTATAGATTTCATATGGTTCGGGAGCCAGTCACGTGCTCTTTCGGGTCGTGACAAAGCTGGTATCAGAGCGCTAGGTTGACCTTGGTTCGAGTCTAAGTTTGACTATGTGGAGCCTATGGCGTTTATATATATACGAAACTTAGGCTTGACCTTACGGAACTTAGACTTAGTCGAGGGGGTATTAGACTCGAACTTTCGTCGTATAGGATGACCCTTGGTTGATGGAATAGGTGACTAAAGTAGAGTGACGTACCGTTGGTATGTTCCGCGGCATACTTACGACACGCCACTCCGCTTAAGGAACCTTAGGATGTACATATTTTCGAGATCAGTGATTCTCTTTATATCCATGATTATACATCCATTTGAGATCCCCGATTCTATTAGTCCATGATCATACCTTCATTCATGCTGTTCCTTCTTATGATCGTGTATCCACTCTGGATCTGTTGTTTCCTTTCTTGCCATTGATCTGCTCTCTTCGATACTCGATTGAGGTTCCTGTCGCCATGTTTGAGCGCAGTTTGGGCTGCTGCTAGGGTTACGGTCAGTGCGAGCTCGTCTGGTACGAGAGCTGACCATTGTGTTTTCTGGTGACATGGGAACGTCTCGAGTTAGTATTGATGACTGTGACCTCAAGTGGAGGCGAGTGCTTGGTTTTGCACCGGATGATCGGGCCATTGTTAGAGCTGCCAGTTGAGAGAGGACTGTTGATGTACATCATACCTCAGAGATTATGATGTCGCCTACCATGCAGACAGAGGGACCAGCTGTTGCTGAGATTGACGGGATGTCGCTTTCGGAGCTTACGAGCTTAGATTGTCGGAGCTTCCAGACAGATATGAGACAGATTATAGCTAGTTTACTCGATTTGAGAGACGAAGGTGATTCGTCCGATTTATGCACCGGAGCGGGCCCAGTTGAGTTGAAGATTTCCAGTGTGGAGAGTCTTACTCAGATCTAGGGCAGACCGATTCAGAGATGACCGCCAATGCGTCGTCTTTCCTGGAGGATTGATGCACTGTTCGGCGTGCAGGTGAATGAGCCAGTTGCTGCTGCAAATGACGAGATATCGCCCAGATGGTTGGAGCTGCTGCAGCGTGAGCATATACTTAGAGAGATGATAGCGAGTCGCCAGTCACCTGAGGATGAATGACTAGGACATTTGGTTCGTCCGTTTACCGATGCGAGGTCATCAGATAGATTGATTCCAGCTAGAAACGACTTCACGCAGATTCGTTGAGAGTCGATTGAGACGATCGAATGTCAGGAGCCCATTTTCCAAGTTTAAAGTATACGGAAAGACATGCAGGTGATTCTATGGACCCTCTAGAAGAATGAAACCCTAACTCGACTTAATGACCGTGTGAAAGCCTTTGAACCTTAGGGTTTACGGCAGTTCCGCGGCGCCATTAGTGAGGCTTGGGTTTGCCCTTCTACGGCTGGACCACCGACGCTGAGGCATATACTCGATACTATTAAACTGTACTCAAGATGTTGATCTCTTGGGGGATTATAAGGTTCTGACGAGTCGATCGAATGTTTCGACATCATTCGGATATCATGTGATGGGATGCATTGCTTGGGAGACTCCAGATACGAGTATAGCCGTTGGAGCATAGTCCATGCAGCCACGATGGGACGAGTCCGAATCAGTCGACATTGAAGCAGAGTGAAGAAAAGAGTTCGTAAGAGATTTCGACGAGATGACGTCCCACTCCGCTGACATTAGAGATGTGATACACACCCAGAGGCGTTGTATATGGATATATCTTCCAGAAAGAAGCGCGATAAGTATGCAGCCGTTCCGGAACAAGAATTTGCTTCAGCAAGGGATGATGACTTCTGGGCAATTCGGCAGGGATGAGATTTGAGAGAGACTTCGACATGACCTTTCTGGAATACTATACGAGAAGACCTGACCCAGGAGTGGTCATATTGCGCACAACCAGCAGGCCAGAGTTAGCATTGTCGACGAGGTAGTTGACCAGATTCGGATAAAGGAACTTACCCAGATGCGTTGCGAATCGATCGAGGACGGACGAGTATTGAGTATTCCTCCGATGGTTGGGACGTGTTCCTGAGGGCCTGTTCGGCCTGACATCTTCTACAGAATGATGAAGCTACAGAGTACGCGATTTCGAGTCCGTGTGAGAGACTTCAGATTGACCGTGGCCGAGAACAGTGCAGTGCGTAGATATGCATAGCGTGACGTCATAGTGGACGACGATAGAGACAGGTGGAACCAGAGGTTCGGGCGAGACGCTGACGAGCTGTCATTGCTTCCCGTCGAGACCAGAGGTCAGATATGCTTACAGAGGCATTGGGATGCAACCAGATTTCGAGAAATATTGTGCTGAGGACACAGATGTCTATCGAGTGAGAAGAGATTATGCAGGAGAGCCAGCCTCTGTACAGTTCGACATAGGCAAGATCGGAAGAGACCTTGAGCAGGATTCCTTCCAAGACATTGCTGCAATGATGTTTGCACCCAGGATCAGATATGTGACGTGCATTCAGAGAGCCAGAGGCCGACGCCAGTGATGGGCTGCCTCACGAGTGGTCGTGAGGATTGACCGATAGGTGACCAGAGAAGTGCCAGAACGGAATCGTCCCCGTTAGCACACCTGACAGGGCCGATGAGCCGATTGACTGCGAGATAGGTAATCCTCAGAGAAGATAAGGACCCAGAGTCAGAGGGCGCCAGACCGTGAGCAAGAGGCAAGTAGATATCTTGCGCTGCTAGCAGTTGATGCACCGACTCCTTCTCGACCTCGAAGGAGGAACTACCGACGACGGTACTATGATTTGTGATTTTGTGATTCGATTATCACGTATCCGTCATTTTGGATTTCGGTATTTTGGGCGTTCTGTTTGCATGATTTAGTTTTGATGACTGAGTTTCATGATATTTGTTTCATGCACCCACTGGATATTTATATTTTGCGCATAGTTATTACATTCGAGGTTTTGATTGTGAATTCACGCCCACCTTATACAGTGATTTGATTTACACTTCCAGCAGAGTTTTCATGCACCTTTAGTGTTTTGATATACGATTTTGGTGCACGCCAGATGCACTAAATTGGGATTCTTCGTGCATGTTACATGCACCTGATTTGGTTGCTGTCAGGCACACACGTTGCCTATGACAGATGTTTCGTGCACACCCGTTGCACCTAGATGTTGTTTTGTACATCTGTATGACACATATATGGATTTTGATTCCTTGCGCACCAGACGCATAGGATATTCACTATGTATTGATGTCTTCGGAGCCCCGACAAATTGGAGTATTACAAAAATTGTTTTAGTATTAGGGGTTTAAATTTAAATTCGGGGACCGAATTTCTTTAAGGGGGGTAGATTGTAACATTTCAAAAAAGATAAAATGTTAATTTTGGGAATTTTTATAATTTAATATTATTTTATTGAATATTTTAATATTTTGGAATTATTAAATACAAATAAATGGGGAAAAATTTTGGAAAATTCTAAAATAGGGTAAATTAGAGAATTATGACATTTTAAAGTTTTTGTGATTAATTTGACACTAATTTAGTGCTAATCGCGATTAAAAATCGCTAATCGGTTTTTAGCTTTTTGTGCAACACATGCACATATCACTTTTTCACACTTGTGCATTTTCTTGCCATGCTTTCATTTGGGTTTACTATTTGAGTGAGAAGGGTTTTAAAAGGAAAAAGAAAAGGAAAAGAATAAAAAAATGGGTAGTTGGTGAGAGAGAGAGGTATGGGCTTCATTGACTAAGGACTTAACAATTTCTCCCCTCATTTCCCTCCCTCTTCTCCTGCTGCTGCTCCTGCACCTCCTTTCCCTCCCCTCTTCAAGCTCCAAAACACCTCTAAAACAACCCCAAAACCCAATCTCCATTTCATTAAATGTGTGCACAATCCCTAGATCTACACTTGGTGCTAAAGAAGCAAGGATTTTGGCCACTAGGGGCAACTCAAGAAAATTCTTGAGTTGCCAAATGAGGTATTTTCTGGACCTTAAACTTAGTTTATGCATTTCCTTTACCCTCATATTAAGATCGAATCGATATTGTGTGATATTGTGGACTTGTGGATAACCTAGTTAGGGTTGTGATGATTTATGGGTTGTAATATGGAATTGAGGTCAGTAGAGGTTATACCATCACCCTAGTGTATGAATTGGAAACCCAAAACCTGAAGCTTAAACCATAATACGGATTTTAGAAACCGATATCGGGGAATTTATGAAATCTGTGAAGGGTATATTGAATCTGCTATCACCCGAGACACCCTAAATTAAAATTGATTGGACAGTGACACGTGCAGGCACCCAGGAAGCTAACCCCAAGACCCCAGCTCCCACTTCTTCTTCTCGGCCGCCAATTTATCCCCATTGGCCGCAAATTGCGGCCTGGGTCCCACCATTTTGGCTCGTATTGGTTCTGTAGCTCCTACATGTTCATGTTAGACCCCTGATATATATAGATTTGTATAAAGTGACCTAGGGTAAAATCTGGGACATATTTCCTAAGTTGCTGTTTTAGATTCATGTTTCCGTATTCCGTATTTTTAATTCTGCAATTGTGGATTGTGTTTTGCCTCGACTATTTAGCGTTTATACGACGATATAGAGGATGTGTTGATGGTTTTGAAGGCGTGCCATGGGTTTTAACCTATAGGCCTCTTATCGTATCATTTTGGATTTCATGTGCCGTTTTACCTTTGATTTGGTTTTAATACGCATATACGATATTTTGATGTGTAGGTACCCCATGAAGACTTCGGGACGACAAGCAAGCGCGTGGCGACGTCCACAAATGAAGACACTAGGTGAGTAGATTATATCTACTGGGGGAAGTCGGGTGGATGGCGTATAGCACCCCCGCAGTCCGTAGTTGTTATTATATATGATAGTTAGGTGTATTATGGATAGTGTAGGGTTAGAAGTGACTAGTGTAGTTCATAGTCGCGAACCCTAGAATAGAATTACACCTACACACACACCCTTGCATATTACTTATACTGGCACTGTGTTGATGATATTGGATGACTTTGGAGATGAGTCAATGATATTGGGCTTTGTGCCGCGAGATCGGTGCTGTGATATGATTCGTATTTGGGATACGAAATGTGATTCTTGCGGGCTTGGGATGTGTGTTTACCCCCGCATGCATACTTTATTGATGGTATCGATTTATACTAGACATAGAATAGTACCCCCGATTATATGATATGTTGATAGTGATACCTGAAGTGTGATGAGATAGTGTGATATTGACCCGTACCCAGCTATTGGGATGCCGTACGACGATTTACCGTATGAGCTTTACATTGATGATAGATCCGCACTCATGACTTGAGGATGTCATATGATATACTGTATCGTACGCGATACTATTGAGGCGGAATCACCGACTATTATATCTATATATATATATCGACTTAGATGTTAGGCGGTTTCCTTACCTGTAGCTCAGCTTGTTAGTTCAGCTGTATAGTTTAGTGTAGTTGTTAGATTAGATTAGATTCCTACCTATTTCAAAACTGGCGGGTCGTGGGTATTTTAAAAGACAGGTCAAGGGATCTACGGACATTTCAAAAGGCGTATCTTTTCATAAAAACACCGTAACCCCTATTTTCAAAACCCCATGATTCGTGATATTTCAAAAGGCACCATTTGTAGGACTTATATTAGATTAATGCAGATTAGTTATAGTTGCGTCTAGATTCAGCTCCCATTTTTTTTGTGGTTCGCTTTGCATCGCATTCTTATATTATGTTTCATACTCCATTATTGATATCATGCTGTTAGGACACCAGCACCATTACCGATGTTGCGTATGTACCACGTACACTTACTTGTCGGCTCACACACATCTTCATCGGTAATTGCCATGTCACGTACACCTTAGAAAATACTATTGCTTGACATAACCTATTAGCTAATAGTTTAGACATTGTAGTTATTACCTGCTACTTCATGCATACTGATATTCATTGTTATGCCGCATTCATGGATTCTCATGCATATATTCACTATTTTACGTGTTACTGAGGTTTTGGATTTGGATTTCCGTGAGATTTTCTGGATTTGGAGGAAAACCGCAAAAACACAGATAAACATTTTCTCTCTTTTAAAATAAAAAGTGCGGTTTTCCCATGATGTATGAGTCGTCCACCATGAGTTTGCTGATGGATTTGGAAACCCGATTCGAGGAGACGGATGAACCGTTTCGGGTACATGGTGGACCCGGTGCGGTACCCCGGGGCAAGATGAATGTGGTGATGACGTTGAGCCTGGCAGGGGAGCACTACCGACCGGTGATTTTACCTGACGCGTCGGATATCCGGAGGATACCGTCGTGGTCTTGAGATTGATGGTAGGGGCCGGTCTAGACTGACGGTGCCCTAGATTTTGTGATTGGGATACAGAGATATCGGGATATTTGGATTACGTTTTGTGCCGATGTTAGGCACTGTTTTATGCTGATTTCATTATGATACCTCATTTTAAAAATACAAATGAAATCTCACTAAAGTATGAAAACAGTTTCTTCATTTACATGTATTATGTTCTCATGCATTCATACCTCATTCTTATGTTATATTGCTACCTGAGGCACTGACACAGGCACAGGAGATTACACTCGGGTTAGATATTTACCCTAGCCTTGTTATAGGCTGCATGTTTTATATTGAGGATTTTGTACTGATCGTTTTGACCTAGGATTATGTCTTGCGTTCGGTTTCTGCTTGTAGTTATTCTCTATTCACGAGTTGGCAACTCACCCCCGTTGTGCCACAGTTCTTGCAGGTTTTGCCGTACAGGTTCCTTTGCGGCATTTCTGGCACATTGCTTCCTTGCGGGTGAATTGCATTTGGTAGGTGGTTCCTTTTGCATCAAAACCACCATTGTACTTATATTATTCTTTGTATCTAGAATTTCCATCAACCAAATTTGTTTATTGTTTCAGACTCAGACTTTAGTGATGTTTTATTTGGCCTTAGAGTCGCGCTTAGTAGTATTGCGGTTTTCATGCTTACTGTGTTTCTTTTGGATCGATCATCGCCTTTCGGCGTTGTATATTATATTGCATGTGTGGTTGTGACCGTCAATTGACGAAGAGCTAGCTCCCGCTTGGGGATGCCTTTTATCATTGTATATATGTTATGCTTGTTGTATCCCGTTCGGGGCCAGTATTTACAAAAGAAACTCTGCCGAAATTTTTAGAAAAGACTTTACCTTTTAAAAATGCACCTTCGGCTTAGTTATTTAAAACCTCGACTTCAAACATATTTTCCTTCACTTCTTTAAACCAGTTTTCTTCACTTACTCTTAAAATGGTTTTAGATTTCTGGGCTTTGGCTTACTTGGATCAGATGGAGTCCTATAGATTTCATATGGTTCGAGAGCCAGTCACGTGCTCTTTCGGGTCGTGACACCGGGGCACCTCTAACTTCCATTTGGTCATTGCGCGTATCTAAAGACCCCTGGAGGTCGGGTATGTCCTCAAAATCGCCGCCTTGATCTCCTGCGGTGGATGTCGAAGCGAGGCAAATCCTTGCAGTTTGTCTCAAAGAGGGCTTTTAGACACTCCTTTTCAGAAGAGGTGAATGAGCGGTCTCCGTAGGCCCGGCTTATTCCCCCTTGATCTAAAGGAAACTTGATCGCAAGATGATAAGTCAAGATCTAAGCTCGGACGTCCTATGAGAATGTTGTAGGATGAAGGGACCTAGGCAACAAGGAAGTCCACAGGTACTGTCCGCGTATTGCCCGCTTCTCCGATGTTGAGGAGGAGGGTGACCAATCCCTCTGCAGGGACAGAATGATTGGTGAACCCCGAGAGGAATTGGGAGGTGGGTCCGAGGTCGGATGGTCCTACCCCATACGCTAGAAGCAGTCGTAGAACGGGATATTCGCCAAGCTCTCGGAGTCGACCAATATCCTCTGGACCTCGTAATGATGGACTCTGGCCGTTATTACTAGTGGGTCATTGTGAGGGAATGATATGTTGTAGAGGCCTTCATCGGTGAAAGTGATCGGCTCGTCCGTCCTATACCTTTTGTGTAGCATACCGCTTGTTCCCTCGATTGGGAGGATGTGGCGGTTCCCCTCGCTTTCTTGAGCTGGATCCGAGATAACGACCATGATATGCCCGATCGTTAATTCCCCGGGAAGGGTTTGATCATTTTGCTCTCGCTCCGCCTGCTGCATGTCCCTCGTGTACTTCGCCAGGTGGCCTGAGCGGATCAACTCCTCGATGTAGTCACGGAGTTGTTTGCAGTTCTCAGTTGGGTGGCCCTGTGTCCTGTGGAAGGCGCAGTATGGGCCGCGGAGGCGTTTGACTGCCCTTTGGGTGACTGGCGGGAGCTTAAAGAACCTCTCACCCTTAGATTCGTCCAGCAGTTCGGTCTGAGTCATGGGAGTGTACTCCTGAAACCTCGGTGAGCAAGGCTTCGGATGGTCGACCTTCTTCTTCTCCTCCTTGTCCCTTTTCTTTCTGTCCGCCTGATCGGCTCGGGGCAGGTTTGAGTTCACCTCGGACTCGAGTTAGATTTCTCGCTCGGTCCAAGCTTTCACCTCGGACATGGTCTTAGGTTGTGCTAATGCAAAAGAGCAGAGCCGCTCTTTGTGCCTAAGACCCGACCTCAGCGCGGTGATGACCGTTTCATCGCGGTGCTCGGAGACCTCGAGGAGCCCGTTGTAGAAGCGGGTGACATATCCTTTGAAGGATTCTTTATCTCCGCTCTTGATGGTGAACAGGTAGTCGACCGTCCTCTTCTGCCGTCGATTCCTGACTAAGTGACCGAGGAATTGGGTGGCCAGCTCGTCGAAGGTCGAGATGGAGTGTGGCATGAGTCCTCGGAACCAGTCCCAGCCATCTCGGATGAGGGTGGTGGGGAAAGCTCGGCATTGAGCCGCGTCGGAGTTATCTTGGAAGCTCATGCCCGCAGTAAATGCGTCTAGGTGGTCCTTCGGGTTGGATTGCCCATCGAAGAGGGCCACCTTGGGTGGTTTGTTCCTGGACGAGACGTGCTCGGCTAGCAGCTCTTCTGTAAAGGGCTTCGTCAGTGAATCGGCGGAGTATCTGGCCCCTTCACCGGACGCATGGCCGTCCCGTCGTATGCCCTCAATTTTCTTCTCGAGGGCTTCGAGTCGGTGGTGGTACCCCGAGGATTCTGCATAGTCGGAATGGTGGCTACCCCCGCTTCGGGTTTATGCGAGGGTGCGGCTTCGATTTTGCTCTATCAAGTGTCTCAAATCCTCGGGCAAGGCCCTCCTCGAGTAGTCCCTGCACTCGTCGTTCGCGCGATCACGGCGAGAGTGGGGGCGTCGGTCATGCCTAGAAGCTGGTGAGCTGACCGACACCTCCTTAGGGGGAGAGAACGAGCGATGGGCGTTGGAGCGATGGTCCAGTCATCCCTGGGACCGCAGCGTGGAGCTGTCCGGCGCCCAGCGGGTCATGGAATCAATTGCCACGTGCGAGTTCAGGTGGCCGGAGTCGGCCCTCCGGCGCTCGGTGGCGCTGTGATGAGGGTGAGGGAGATCGAGGGCTTGAGTGTGCCGGTCCTTCCTTCGACGGACGTCGTTATCCCGAAGAGAGGGAGCCGCGGTCTGGTGGGTAGGGCCCGCCGCTTGAACGCGGACTAGGGAATCCACCAGCGATGTGAGCCTGTGTATCCGGACGGACAAGGCGTGGATGGCATTGGGAGGAGGAGGAGACGAGCCGCTCTTGCCTCCGTTGTGGCGGCTCGTATTTAGATCATCACGGTTGTTGCTCGCCATTGGGTCAAGGACAGAAGATCAACTTTTATGGTGGAATAAAAAAATTCTTTCGTTCCCACAGACGGCGCCAACTAATGGAGCTTCAGATCTCCTTCAGATGCCGTCCTCCGTCGATCCTGTGATAGCGGTAGTTGACGGCGGAGATTTATTTTGAGAGTTGTTGAGTGTGGATCTCAATGGGTTGTTGTTGGACGCCGAGCTACCTGCAAAGAAGTTCTGGGGTGGGTGATCACCGTAGGACCCTCCGACAATCAAGTTAGAGCCGAGGTATAGGTGCAGAGTAGCGGCGTATTGAAATAAATTCTTTGCATAGGGGTTTATATAGGGGTCGCGTGGAGCGAGCAGACGCGAGATCACCACCGTCAGTTATGCTCCAGCGTTATCCTTGCCTTGAATGGCGGGATGCGCTCATTAATGGGGGATACGCCCATTAATGGAGGATGTGCTAGCGTAGGACGCGGATCGTGGGGAGACGAATATCTCGCCCTGACGATATACGCGGAGCCGTTGCGGGGCGCATGGGATCCATGCTCTTGGTTAATCGGGGGAGGACGAGGAAGCTCGGCACGTCAGGAGCTCGGAGATGAGCCGGGAGGCCGAGGAAGCTCGGCACGTCAGAAGGCTCGGAAACAAGCCGGGAGGCCGAAGAAGCTCGGCATGTCAGGAGGCTTGGAGACGAGCTGGGGGACTGAGAAAGCTCGGAGACAAGTTGTTGGTAGTTTTTTAGGTGAAGGTGGATTGTATTCGGAGAGGTCTCCCGAAAGGTCGGATACGTTCCTTGAGAAGGGGCTCCCGAGGAATGTCCCCGATCTAACTCATTGATTCCACCCCCGTAGTCTTCGGGACATGTCATCCACCGCTTGTCGCAATCTGAGGAGACCCACTTATGAGTATCATCACAACCTATCTGCACATAAACAACTTTAGGGACAAAAACATGCATAAGACAAATTAATGGTGCCATAAACCAGACTAAGAAGGAAAATCGAGACACCTGCAGCCTTGGGAAGCTTCTGAAGCCCCGGTAATAGGTATATTGTTTTTTAGGCCAGATGGGCAAGGGCTACCCGTCAGTTGGGGATCTTGTGCTTCCTGAGCTGGATTAACCTCCCGTGGAGGGACATTGTGATCGAGCTCTACCCATCGGAAGCACTGCTCTCAAGCCCAAGATGGAAATTCCTTGAATGTATTCGGGCATGCCCTTGAGCGGGCCTACTACTTTTCATCCTTAAAATAGCCCTCCGTGGTCGTGGAAGGAATCCTCTCTGGCTGATAGGTACTGTAACAGTATTCCTGTGACCAGTTTAATGTGTATTTTCTTTTACAGTTCAAATATATGTGGATCTTGGCCTTCACAATCAACAAGTATCAACGCAGTGAGGTATTCAGGCTTTTCCATCAAAAGATATTAGAGTTAACTCATCATCTAGCGAATTCATCCGAATTTGAGCATTGATCATGGAAGATTCAGCACTGGAACACTTCAAACCTCTAAATATGCTCATCTTACACAGATGGAAGAATGATACAAGAGTTATTTGATCAATAGCTTATGTGAAAACTCAGCTACTTTTTAAGCTTTAAATGTACTCCTGCTCAACAACCAATCAACAAGGATGAAGCTAAGGTTGGCCACATTGCATGTGGAAATACAAGTAGCAAGAAGACGGATTTAAAACATTTCCATGAAAAACCAAACATAATTTAGCTACCTTTCCTCTTGCACGGAAATTTGCATAACAGGTGCATCCATTTTTCAATGTTCATGTACTTGTTACCCGACTGAGTTTGAGGTTAAAAGAAAATATAATCTTTATACCTTGTTTTTTTTACTTTCTTTTTTTTAATATTTTATTTTAGTCTTAGGGTTAGGAAAGGTGTTGGTTGAGAGGGATACAGAGCAAAACAATGTATTTCAACCGTCCCAAACACACCCTCTTTTTTTTTTTAAATTTGTTCTAACGCCACGTGCTTGAAAATCAAAAGGAAAGGCTTCCTGGACAAAAATATATAGCGAAAAACTCCATGGATCTAAAAGGTTATAGGTTTAGAATTTTATAATACAACTGACCACTTTTTATTTTTTTTAATATTCTCATATTACCCTTATCAACTTTTGAAGGATAAGTGCTACATATAATAGTTAAACTGTTATACTTAGCAGATAACTGCAATATTTATCAGATGTAACAGTTTACATTAATTGCACTTATCAGATAACCGCTACATCAGCAGTTACCCATTAAATATAGCAATTATCCGCCAGGAGTTGATAAGGGAGATATGAAAATATTAAAAAGTAAAAAATGGTTGTATGTATCATAGGAATCTAAACCTATAACCTTTTAGATCTAGGGAGTTTTCACATGGATTTTTTTTGTCCGTGGAATTTTCGTTTCTTGACCCTGGGAGAGTTTGACCATTTTTCCCATTTAAAAAAAAAATTAAAGATATGCTTGTAGGTTATGAAATATTGTTCGTTGTTTATCTATATATTCCTAAAGTGATCTATCTGAACACATGTAAAGATTAGCATACACTATACTGGTAATTTACATGTGTGATGTACGTACGTATCAAATTT
This sequence comes from Agapanthus africanus, assembly GCA_030015575.1. Taxonomy (NCBI): domain Eukaryota; kingdom Viridiplantae; phylum Streptophyta; class Magnoliopsida; order Asparagales; family Amaryllidaceae; genus Agapanthus; species Agapanthus africanus. The sequence continues at coordinate 469,717,364 of JASDDO010000031.1, forward strand.
CCATGGCTTTTCCCCTTTCATTAAAGGCTATAGAGCTCAGGCGGTTACTACGTGATGATGCTCGATATCGGTGATCTCCCAGATCATGAAACGTGGCAGATGACGTGTCCTAGAGCATGCAAGAAAAGGCCTATAGCGGCCGACCAGACCACACCTATACTTGTCCTACCGAGCAAATGCTAGCTCACCTACGAGCCCCCCTGCATGACCGGCCTCTTCGGCCTCACAGCTCGTCTCCGAGCTATAGCAGAACCAAGATACCTCGGCTCTCCCGCTCGTCCGCGAGCTCTCCCGCCGAGGTCATCTTCGTCGGTCTCATCGACCGACCAACAGCACCGCTTGCAGGCGTAACCGCCATCCCGCAAATCTCGCCATGCGCGAGATCTCCACCGGCCACATCCCACGTTCCACGCCACCAGGATCCCCTATTAACGAGCCTGTCTCGCCATTAATGGGAGGTCCCGCTCATCACACGGGTGTGACGTCGAGAGCGGAACGGCCGGCGTGATTCTCGCGCCTGCTGCACCTGCTGCTGTCACTACTTAAACCCCTCTTTCAGACGGTCAAGGTAAGCCATTTTGACTCCACTAAGCCGTTACTCTGCTCAGATCTCTAGTCTAACTTGATCGTCGGAGGGTCCTTGGTGGTACAACCACCCCGGAACTTCCTTGCAGGTAACTCGGCAACCACAACCATAACCCATTGAGATCCACACGCTTCAGGAGCGACAGCCTCCAGATCCAATCCCAGCCATCCATCGCTGCCGTCAGCAGATTAACGGGAAGCAACATCTGAAGGAGATTCTACCCTCCATCAGTTGGCGCCGTCTGTAGGAAACTCTTTGATTCCACAAAAACAAAAGTTCTCCTTCCGATCTCATTCCAATGGCCAGCGATCATCACGACGATCCAAGCACCAACCGCCGCCTCCCTCTTAACGGAGGCGCGGACGAGCCTCCTCCGCCGAATGCCATAGACCGACTCGCATCCTTCGTGGAGGTGCTCGTCCACGTCCAAACGGTGGGCAAAATCCCTAGGCCGCCGCTCCCCCGCCTCGGGACCGGGATCCTTACAGGGGGAGAAAAGACTCAGCCCGTGTCGGCACGGCCGACCACCGCCTCGCTGCCTCCCACGGCCGCGGATCCCCCGGGCCAGTACGTTCTGCGACCCGCTGAGCGCCCAACAGCGCGACACCGAGGTCCGTCACTAGAGCACCCCGCCCCGAGGTCTTTCGTGCACCTGTCCCTCCTGAGGAAATGTCGGTCAGCTCGCCTGTCACCAGGCATGACCGACACGCCCTCCCCCGATGGGGCCATGCAGACGGGGTTCATCAAGGCAGCTCAAGGGCCACCTCACCCGGGGGTTTGAGGAACCTCATTGAGAGAAACCGCGGCCGAGGCCAGACGTAGACCTCCAACAGCAGAGGCCCGGGATCATAATGCGCTGAGTCGTCGGGGTACCATGGCCGACTCGACGCCGTCGAGAAGAAGATCGAGAGTCTGCATCTGGAAGGCCACCGTTCGAGCGACGGGGCTAAGTATGTCACCGACTCGCTCATAAAACCGTTCACTGAGGAGCTGCTCACCGTCTACGTCTCCTTCCGCAACAAGCCCCCGAAGGTCTCCCTCTTCGACGGAAAATCTGAGCCGAAGGACCACTTGGATGCATTCACCGTGGGAATGAGCTTCCAAGACCACTCCGATGCCGCCCAGTGCCGGACTTTCCCGGCCACTCTCATCCGCTCTGACCGAGACTGGTTCCGAGGACTCGAGTCGCGCTCAATCTCAACCTTTGACGGGCTGGCCACACAATTCCTCGGCCACTTCGTCGGGAATAGGCGGCAGAAGCGCGCAGTCGACCACCTCTTCACGATCAAGAGCGGGGACAAGGAGACGCTCAAGGCCTACGTCACCCACTTCTACAACGCCCTTCTCGAGGTCCCAGAGCACCGGGACGAAACGGTCATCACGGCTCTGAGGTCTGGTCTTAGACACAAGGAATGTGTTCATACCCGATTTTTCCATTTTTATATCGTCCATTCTTAATCACATTGCATATAAATAGGTACTTTTGATCCATATCTGCTAAATAGTTGCAGGTTACAAGTTCTCAGCTCTTTACAGTAAAATTCATGAAAAGTCGCAACAAACGTGGGACTACGACCAACAAACAGAGAAATATGGGTTTCCGCACACTATCCGTATAATGCCTCCTACCAGTTCAAGGAACAAATAGAAAATCATTGAGCATTTCAATGCACAAAGCATAAGGGCAGCACAAGATCCAAGACTTCAAACGCGGAGCTCAAGGCAAAAGTCCACTGTTGAATATCTAGAAGAGAATTGAAGATATTCTGAGAGACCAAGTGAAGAAAACAGAAGATAAAAGAAACTTGAAGAAACCTGGAAGAATTAGGCCTATGAACCCACCAAATGGCCGCGGAACCGCGGCCAAACAGGCCCTTCTACCGCAGTTCCACGGCCGTGCTCTGCACATGTCGGTGGCAGTGTCGGTGCTTTGACTCGGTTTTTGGGGTTGTTTTGTAATTTCATGTATAGATCAGAATGTAAACCTAGGGTTTTTCCTATTAATAAATAGGAGGGTTCAAAGCCAAATAAAGTGTGCCTCTTTTAGGGTGCCTCTTTTGGAGGATGCATCTCTTTATTTTTTTTTTTCCTCTTTTTAATTTCTAGATCTAAATTTAAATTCCATTGTAATGCGTTCTTGAGAGGTCATTAATAAAGTAAGTTTTTTTTATTTATCTCGCATTCTTTCTTTTAACGTATTTTAAATACCTGCAATTTTAATTTGTTAATTTAGTGATAGAAAATTTATCTGCATTTTCCTTATAATGAATTTTATTGTTATCTCTCTAATGAGTGAGTAATTCCTCACTTGTTAGGGTAGGAAAGGGAAGGTTTGAGAGAAGGAAATTTCTCTCACTCCTTTCTTTGCCCAAATAATTTTTAATATTGACTCCCTTTAATTCAACCATAATCCGCTCACTACGGCACCCTATCTTCCATGATAGCGGTGATTCCCTAGTTAAACCGGTTGTGGTTGAATTAACCGGAGGTTAAGGCTAAGAGCCAAGAACGGATGGACAAGGACCAAAAGGAAGAAACTAAGTTTCTTCCAAGTCGTGCTAATCCCCGTTGTTGCCGATTACCCTAACACCTTTATTCACAACTAAGGTATTGAAAGAAGTGAGAAGATCCCTATTTCGAACTAACCTAATCCTAACCCTAGCAAACTTTTTACCAACTTATTCTCATTCATAGATCCTAAAACAAAACCCAACTTAATTGGACTTAACTCGTTATAACATAAAGAAAAGGATTCCTTCTCCCTATGGATCGACCCATACTCAACCGGCTAGCTACCAAGCGACACCGTCTTGATTGCGGTAAATTTAAACACAGAAAATCTCTAACAATCAAATTGCGCCGTTGCCGGGGAGACGGTAGTTTAATTCTTTGTGTAATTTTGGGTTAATTAGAAAATATAAAAATTGAAAAAATTGAAAAAAAAATAAAAACATAAAAAAAATCATCTTGTTACTTTTGATTGGTTTTTGTGCGAATTGTGCAGGAAAGGAAGACGGACTGATTCAGATCTGGAGCAAGCTCAGTGAACAAATCCAGAAACAGAGGATCTGAACAGACAGAGGAGAACCAAATCAGCACAGAGAAAATTTTTGAAGATCTGAACCTACTGATCCACCGCGGAACCGCGGCAGAAGTAGGCATTTGACCGCGGAACCGCGGTCAAAAAGGTGACGTCAGCAACTGAAAATCTCTGTAAGTATCTTTTTTCTTCTCTTCTACCCCCTGAACTCCACTGAAATAATTTTCCTGCAGAATTCTTTGCACAACAACCTCTTCTCCCTCTCCAATAAATTGTTTTTGGTGCAGGATTCTTTGCGCCGCAAATTAAAAAAAATTTGTGTGTTACTGCTTTGCATATTTAATACGGAATCTAAGGGGCTATAACACCAATTAAGATTGGGTGGGGATTTCATTACCCTTCCTAAAATCACTAAAAGCATATGCATCACCCTTGAGCTAAATTAAAAAATACCTAGACTCAGCCAACTAAGGACTGTCGTGCTCATTAGGACAGAGGAAGGTTGTGGGCATTCAATCGTTTATCTAAACTTGACTTTGTGGTGCCTAGGCTAGACAAGTGAGAAAGGTAATTTTAAAAGGCCCGTCTCACGGTGATTCGTGAGCGGAACCCTCCTTTCTTCATTTGTGCTTACCTGGCCACAATTGGCAGTGAAGAGACGATTTGAGGGATATCTTACAACTTGTCACTTTGGAACAGTTAGGAGCAGTCTAGTGAACTTTGAGGACCATAGCTCTAGGTATGATTGCGCATGTTTTAACTGTGATTGTTTGAAATTCTGCCGTAAGTCCGTACACATTCTTGCAAAAACTCTTTCTAAAAAAAACACTTTCAAAAATTTCAAAACTCCAAAAACAAACAATTTTTAATAAAAATATAATAATTTTTTTAAAAAAAATCACATTCTTTTTCTTCTTCTTTCTCTCATCACATCATGGGTACCCCACCTCGCAAAACTCTTGCTGAACTTTGGTACCCACAACCAGACATTACTTCCTACGGTTCTTGTTTTGGTCGAATTTCGAACGACCCTTCCATACCCAAAATTTCTTTGAAAGATCGAATAGACGCGTCTAGGACAACCAATTGGACTCCGCAATCCACCTTGTATCAACCATTTCAACCTTCACCACCTTCTTACGTTGATACTCCTTTTTCGAGTCCTGTTGTAACTCCGAAACCCATGTCTATTGCTGAACATATTGAATAATACCGTAGCCGATCTTTCACTCCTTTCCCCACTTCAAATTCTTGGGATCAACAATTCCATTCACCTTCTTATCCAAATGTTGATCCTACTCTTGTCCAACCATTAAATTCTTACCAGTCCTACCAGACTTTTGCACCTTCCCTAGACATTGCTTCTGAACAGCCATTTGGGAGTTTCCAGTATCCAAACAACTTTGATTTTTTTGCTGAAACCCCTTCACAACCTATGTCTAGTCTAGAACAGTCGTTGGAAGATTTTATGGTAGCGTCATGCAAACAGATGATGGATTTGAATGCGTCCATGGCCGCGTTTATACGACCTAGTGACCCGGTAGCTAGTTTCCAACTAGCTCCAAATTTTCCAATGTATGATGAGACGGTAGGACAGGTTGAGAATTTGAGTGGAGAGAGTGAGCTGTGCACCCTTCTAAATCAAACCTACCCATCCCCAATTGAATCACACAACTCCGGTTTTGAATGTCTATCAAGTGTCCCAAATGATTCACCAGTTGAAAATAGAACGTTTAATGAGTTATGCGACTTTGTAGTGTTTGGTTTACCTGATTGTGAAGGGTCCCTTTCGAGTGAAACCATCACCAATCCTTTTGACCTCTACACCTCCACTCTAGAACATGAATTAATTGATACCCATGCTTTTGATGAGGTGTCTGAGAAACTTGATTTTCACTTGATCAAGGATATTGACGTAGGGAATATTTTGGATGATGAACCAATAGTTTTTCCAATTCATCATCCCGAGACATTAAATGTTTCTCCCGAACTTCATATGCGTCTTGATTTTGATGAGAATTGCATGGATAACCTAAATTTTGAGAAGAGTATTGAGGAAATTATTGAGGATGAAGCAGTTTTACTTGAGGAGTCGGATTTTCCAATTCATTCTATCACTTTCATTGACTGCGCACACCCTCCTAAATCTTTAACCGATACCCTTCCTCAATTACTTCCCTCCATCCTCGCTCTGACCTTGCAAGGAACCGTTACACTTTCATTTTCAATGTCTGGTTTACCAAGTTCGACATACCCATATTTTCTCACGAATCTTGAGGGATTTGACCTCATTTCTCAGTGGGTTGATAGATTAGCACAATCGCTTTTTACACATCGGTCATTACAAATTGTGCTAATTTATAAACTTCACCCTCAAGTTCGTATTCCACTTCTTTCTCCCACTTTCTCTGGTTGTTCTTCTAATCTTCCTTTAATGATAGCGAGTGTTAATGAATCACAATCCGATATTTTGAGTTCGATAATTCTAGAAAAACAACTTGATTTAGACTCTTTTAAGAATAAGGTAGATGAGCCTTACGAGTCTCCTACCTCCATAATTTTTGAAAAATCAAGTGTGTTGAATTCTGGTGTGACACTTATTGACATTGAAACGTTTAATCGGACCATCGATAAAAGTTTCGAAGATATTTTCGCCGACGAACTCGCATTCCTAAACGACACGGATTTTGTGATTAATCAACCTCCACCTGAAGAAGTCGAACCATCACCATTTCTTCTTATCCCATACGAGAATGTGACCATTCTTCCCATTTCTAATCATCCACATTCTTGTTCACCATTATTGTTTCGTCTCTACAAATCGAGACGTAAATCTTTTCTTTTACACCACTTATCTCTTCCTCACTTCTTCCTGGCTCCATACAACATGTTCTTTCACCAACCACACTATTATAACAATAAAATTTTTGAATGATTGGTGCTAACCTTTAGCCTATGTAAGGCCTTGTATAGCTTGATACTGTGTTTTTCTCCCCCTAACTCTGAACTTTAACGCTTAAACAGTGGAAACACTGTTTCACTTAAGTTTGGGGGGGGCCTTTTTGTGTATATATATTTTTTTTGTTTTTCTGTTAATAATAATAATAAAACAAAAATTTTAAATAAAAAGAAAAAAAATAAACAAACAGGGGAGTGCCGACAATTTTAACCCTCTTGGTGTAGACTGACAGTGAGGACACTGTCAAGTTTAAGTTTGGGGGCGTGCTCGGTAAGCTTTCTTCCTTCGCATTCATATGTATAATTTTGCATTTGCATACTTATTTTAAAACCCATAAAAATTGAAAAAAAAATTAAAATTATAAAAATTGAAAAGTTCAATTTTGGCTATATTTGACTTAAGTTCAACATGTCGGTTGACTAGTTAGGAAAAACTAGATCCTAAACTTAGTAAATTAAAAAAACCCTAAAAATAACCTTTCTTAAAGTTTAACTGTAGAAAATATACGTCCTTGTAGTTTATTTAGAAATAGGCAAATTTTGAGTTCAGTTCTTGGGCTAAGTCGAAATAAGTGAAGAGTATTGAAAGCTTTATTTGAAGTATAAGTCTGAAAGATAATTCTGAACCTTAACTCCAAATTCTGAAAATATATACCCTACTATACGCACTTACACACATCTTGAAACTTGGGATAGTAGAGGATACCTTAAAATGCTCTTGTCTAAAATCCTTAGTATGAAGGAAAATAAAATAAAAGTATAAGTGGTGAATGAAGAGATAAAAAAAATGAACACTGGTTTTGTAATTACTTAAGGCAGCATAAATAAAAAATATAGCGAGGGTGCTTTTTCACCAAGTGCCTTAGACCAACTGATTTGGGAGTCACTGCTAAGCCTTAGGTATTGCAAGACGAGGAATTACGCCTAAATACGCAAGTACATTTTGTAATCGGTCGTTTAGTATCTCAAGAAGTATTAACGGTCGCATGAAGGATGTGTGAGCAATTTCATCTAAAATTCACCAACTAAAAGTATTTTGGAAGGTGGACAAGAGCATGATAGCTTGAATTGAATTTCCAAGTATAAGGGTGATAATTACACACACGTAGGGTTATATAATTGGAGTTTGGAGGAGAGATAGGAATAAAAGATAGGGCTTATATCTTCAGTAGAGATGATAAAAATTCCTGAGTTAAGACCGCACCTTAGAAGGAAAACTTAGAAGATGCCGAAATCTTTATAAACTGGCGAAACGTATATGATCTTAAGATAAATGAAAAGGAAGTGTGAAAAATACGGGTTGATGACTTCTAAGTTGAAAATAATAGAATTTCTTGCTAGAATACTGAATTGAAGAATTAGAGTCAACGGCCAAATTGATCGGATTTTGTGGGTAGTATCCGCTGAAAACCCTCAGGAGACAACACTCTTCCTACTATGGACACCTAGAGGTTTAACGGCTTGTTGCACGAGCTCAGTGCAATCGCGTTCCCTGCGAAAGTGAGGTTAGGATTTTTCGAGAATAAATTGGTTTTGCTCGGGACGAGCAAAAGATAAGTTTGGGGGTATTTGTTCATATCAGATTTTTGCATTTTTATATCGCCCATTCTTAATCACATTGCATATAAATAGGTACTTTTGATCCATGTCTGCTAAATAGTTGCAGGTTATAGGTTCTCAGCTCTTTACAGAGAAATTTATGAAAAGTCGCAACAAATGTGGGACTACGACCAACGAACAGAGAAATACGGGTTTCCGCACACTATCCGTATAATGCCGCCTACCAGTTCAAGGAGCAAATGGAAAATCATTGAGCATTTCAATGCACAAAGCATAAGGGCAGCACAAGATCCAAGACTTCAAACACGGAGCTCAAGGCAAAAGTCCACTGTTGAATATCTGGAAGAGAATTGAAGAGATTCTGAGAGACCAAGTGAAGAAAATAGAAGATAAAAGCAACTTGAAGAAACCCTGAAGAATTAGGCCCATGAACCCACCAAATGACTGTGGAACCGCGGCCAAGCAGGCCCTTCTACCGCGGTTCCGCGGCCGTGCTCTACACATGTCGGTGGCAAGTGTCGGTACTTTGACTCGGGTTTTGGGGTTGTTTTGTAATTTCATGTATGGATCAGAATGTAAACCTAGGGTTTTTCCTATCTATAAATAGGAGGGTTCAAAGCCAAATAAAGTGTGCCTCTTTTAGGGTGCCTCTTTTGGAGGATGCCTCTCTTTATTTTTTTTTCCTTTTTTTAATTTCTAGATCTAAATTTAAATTCCATTGTAATGCGTTCTTGAAAGGTCATCAATAAAGTAAGTTTTTTATTTATCTCGCATTCTTTCTTTTATCGTATTTTAAATACCTGCAATTTTAATTTGTTAATTTAGTGATAGAAAATTTATCTGCATTTTCCTTATAATGAATTTTATTGTTATCTCTCTAATAAGTGAGTAATTCCTCACTTGTTAGGATAGGAGATGTAAGGTTTGAGAGAAGGAAATTTCTCTCACTCTTTTCTTTATCCAAATAATTTTTAATATGGACTCCCTTTCATTCAACCATAATCCGCTCACTACGGCACCCTATCCTCCATGATAGCGGTGATTCCCTAGTTAGATCGGTTGTGGTTGAATTAACCGGAGGTTAGGGCTAAGAGCCAAGAACGGACGGACAAGGACCAAAAGAAAGAAACTAAGTTTCTTCCCAGTCGTGCCAATCCCCGTTGTTGCCGATTACCCTAACACCTTTATTCACAACTAAGGTATTGAAAGAAGTGAGAAGATCCATATTTCGAACTAACCTAATCCTAACCCTAGCAAGCTTTTTACCAACTTATTCTCATTCATTGATCCTAAAACAAAACCCAACTTAATTGGACTTAACTCGTTATAATATAAAGAAAAGGATTCCTTCTCCCTGTGGATCGACCCGTACTCAACCGGCTAGCTACCAAGCGATACCGTCTTGATTGCGGTAAATTTAAACACAGAAAATCTCTAACAATCAGAGTGGTTACGCTCTTTTGCACTCGCGCAACCTAAGACCATGGCCGAGGTAAAGGCCTAGACCGAGCGCGAAGTCCAGCTTGAATCCGAGATGATCGCGAACCTCCCCCGGGCAGAGCAAGCCGACCAGAAGAAGAGGGCAAGGGACGAGAGAAGGGGACCTGAACGGCAAAAGCCCTACCCTCTAAAGTTCCAAGGGTTCTTCAAGTTCCCCCCGATCCCATGCGCGGCCTCAAATCGAACCCGGGGCCCCTACTACGGCTTTCATAGGTCGCTGGGCCACTCAACGGAGAGCTGCAAACAACTCCGAGACTATATTGAAGAGCTCATCCATTCGGGGCACCTCGTAGCGTACCTAAAGGACAAGCGGCAAGCTGACCGCGAGCAGAAGCAGCGTCCCCCTCCAGCCGAGCAGACCATCGGCCAGATCATGGTAGTGTCAGCGGAGCATGCATCTGGTACCCCCGAAGCTCGGTACCCCATGCCGAGCATAGATACCAACAGACGTATGGGGGGCTCAAGCTGCATGAATAAAAGTATCTACTAGCATGTATTTTCTTTTCAAAAGCAATGTACCATCTTCTTGAGATCTTTTGTTTATGTAATAAAGGGATCAACAGAGCATTGCAGAAAAGAAAAAGAATCTTATTCATTCAAGAGGTACTATAGGCTCCTCAGCCGTACCAAAAAAAAATTACATCAGCAGGGGAATGGGGTGCAGAGAGCACTGCTCATGGTACTCTGAGCATATCTCCTCCAGTCGAGCCCTCGCAGCGCCTAACCTCTGCCTCCGATCCCCTCCCCCCGCGAGCTTCGGTGTCGAGCCTCAACTGGTAGCACTCACGGACGAGCGCTTCTGAGCGGTTTAGCCGGCTTGTAGAGATTAGGCCGAAGCGCCTCAGAGACCTTAGCTTGCCGAAGGCCTCTTCTTTCGTCAGCTCGAACAAGGGGTTGTAGAGCCCCGGCGACGCCCTCCAGATGGAGTACATCAGCAGCTGAAGTAGGGAGGAGCGCCGGGGGAGCAATCGGCCGAAATGATCCTCGATCCGGCCTATCACCAACTGCACCGTGTCATCAGTGCAGTACGGGTCATAGAGCTATACATCCTAGAAGGTTATGATGTCGGGGATGGTGAAAGGGAAATCCTCCATTATGACGTTTCGGTTGTAAGGAAAAGAGTAATCAACACTCCCTCCGTTTTATAGACAACGATGCCTGGGAGTCCAACAGTCGCCCGTTTCACCCGCAACGCAGGCGCCACGCGGCAAGCATCGCGCCTCCCCATGAGAAACCGAAACGACTCAACTCCGGCGCTTCGCCTTCGCCGCGCCCTCGCAACACGTGTCCCGGCGACTGTCCCACTCCTCGGTGCTCATCTTGGGAGGATCGGACAGAGACTCGCCAAGAGGCAACCGAGCAGCTACACTGCTCGGTCCTTCCTCATGGAGCTAAGCCCTCAACAGAGGCAGTCGAGCAGCTACCCTGCTCGGCTATCCCTGGCTGGTAGCTTCCCTACCAACACCAAGGATCTAAGCCCTCAACAACAGGCAGCCCTGTAGCTACCCTGCTCGGCTATCCCTGGCTGGTAGCTTCCCTATCCCACAACGCCAGGGATCAAAGCCCTCACCAAGAGGCAGCCCTGCAGCTACCCTGCTCGGCTATCCCTGGATGGTAGCTTCCCTACCCCACAACGCAAGGAATCAAATCCCTCACCAAGAGGCAGCCCCTCAGCTACCCTGCTCGGCTATCCCTAGCTGGTAGCTTCCCTACCCCCACAACGCCAGGGATCAAAGCCCTCACCAAGAAGCAGCCCTGTAGGTACCCTGCTCGGCTATCCCTGGCTGGTAGCTTCCCTACCCCACAACGCCAGGGTTCAAAGCCCTTGCCAAGAGGCACCGGGCGGCAACCCTGCTTGGCCATCCTTAAGGACCCAAAAGCCCTCGTAAGAGGCAACTGCTTAGCACGACCCGTGCTCGGTTATCCCTGGCACACACCCAGGATCAAAGCCCTCGCCAAGAGGCACCGGGCGGCAACCCCGCCCGACCATCCTTAGTAGGCCTCCTACGACCCCTCCCACGCTAAGGATGAAAAGCCCTCGCAAGAGGCAACCGCTTAGCACGATCCGTGCTCGGTTATCCCTGGCATAACGCCAGAGATCGAAGCCCTCGCCAAGAGGCACCGGGTGGCAACCCCGCTCGGGCATCCTTAAGGATCAAAGCCCTAGCCAAGAGGCACCGAGCAGCTACCCTGCTTGGCCATCCTTAGCAGGCATCTCACGACCCATCCCGCGTTAAGGATCAAAGCCCTCGCCAAGAGGCACCGAGCAGCTACCCTGCTCGGCCATCCATAGCAGGCCTCTCACGGCCCATCCCGCGTTAGGGATCAAAGCCCTCGCCAAGAGGCACCGACCAGCTACCCTGCTCAGCCATCCTTAGCAGGCCTTTCACGGCCCAACCCGCGCTAAGGATCAAAGCCCTCGCCAAGTAGCACCGAGCAGCTACCCTACTCGGTCATCCTTAGTTGGCCAATCACGGCCCCTCCGACAACTAAGGAACATAAACTCAAAAAGAGGCATCCGTCCAACTAACATCTTAGCAATCTACACTTCGACATCGGGGCCATGGAGATACCGTCTATAGGGTTTCTTTAGCACCTCGCCAAGGGTTTTGCAAGCATCACACATGCCATATTAAAAATTTATGAGGTGTTAAACAAACTAACCTAGGAATCGAACTAGAATGATTAGGGTAACAAGCTCTAGTATCAAATACTAGCTAGTGTCTAACACTAAGTGGGGAGAGATACAACCTTTGTAGACCTCCTTTGCAACTCCTTGGATCTCCTAGAGGTTGAACCGGCTAGCTCGAGCTTCTTCTACGTCCATGATGATCCATCCGGAGTACCTTTGCTCAAAGCTCCTTGCTCCACTTGATCACAATGAAGATGAAGCAAACAAACTACACCAGTGGGCTAGACAAGTATAGTATGATGATATGGTTGTGATCTCACATAAAAACCCTTTCTTTCTTTTACCCTCACTCACTTAGAAATCTCAAGAGAGAGCTAGAGAGAGAAAGAAGAAGATGGCAACCCTTGAGCTCATTTCTTTTTGGATGAAAAGATAATGATAAAAGATAATGAGAGAAAGATAAATATCTTCATCTCTAACTATGGTTAATAAATATCTAGATATTTTAGAATGGGAAAAAACAAGTGAAATGAAACCATGGTTCCAAACTTGGTCAAGAAAAGAATAGTCAACCATGATTTAATATCATTTTCTTTTTCTCATTCTAATATATATAAAGATATTTACTTTCCATGTGAGTCTTATATTGCCATCTTTCTTGTATCATCAACCATGATACAAATGCATGTATGTATGTATGTATGCACATCAACATGTACATATACATCCATGCATCCATCATAAAGAAAATGTTTATTTAAATGAGATAAAAGTCAATATTAAATCAACACTTGATTTAATAAACCGGTCATATCTCATACGACCCGACCAATAGAAAACGCCCGATTAAAACACGGTATCAAATACACGTATTTAATCGAGCTCCCGCACATATCTCATATGTACACCACATCGTTTCGCCTGAGCCAGGAAACTCCTGTGTGGGACTCTAAGACTCGTCAATACGTCGGCAGTAGGTGATAATCACATCAAACACCCACAAGCCGCAAGCGGTCAGCTAAACGTAATGGCCACCCAGGTATTGAGCGATCAGAAGAAGAACAAGCGAACCTGTCAAAACTCTCGTCGAGCCAACTGGCAACAGTTACCATACAGTCTGGTCTCTTCGTCAGATATGTTGCATATCGAGTCTAGGGATGGTAACGTCGACCCCAATAACTCAATAAGTTATGTCGGTATGTGGTCTACAACAGATCGAGAAACTATTGATAACACTTATCAGTAATATCTCAGCAGCCCTGGCCAGGGACTTCCTGTTATAGCCAATCGTGCATAGCGCAACATCAACCCCCAATATCAGGAGAGACGAAACCCCTCCTATCGCTCATCGCCTCCATATGCCTCGGGACTGTACCCAAAATCCACCTGTTTGTACGACTCAGTAGAGCCGTAGTAGGGTGGAGATCAAAGTACAGTGGGAGGACACACAAGACTCTATGACGATCTCGGGTCTACAAACTAACATGTACCAGTGTCACCTGAGAACTGCTATCCGACGTATGATATAATACCACATAGGAGTTCTCGACGAGTCCGTTCAGTGTACCCAGTCTCACTGAGCACCCGTATACAATCTTTGATGTCACCACACCAGATGGATATGGGATCATCCATCGCCCATCATATAGAACAAGAATGGTATACGCTAGTCTACTCTGGAATATCGATGCCCTGTTTCGATATACCTACGACTAGGAACATTTCAAGGATATGCTTATAAACTAGAGGTGTCCCACTAGTATGATCCATATCCTAATCCCAATAGCCAAGCAAATATCCTAAGGGCTTTATCAACATGCATCAAATGAGTAAAAGCATGATCAAGTGAACATATGATAAAGAGCAATCAGATAGCATACTATCATGTCGAGCAAGACTGTCCTCTGAATACACACACACACATCAGTACATACACTATCATATAATGGCCTCTAGGGCATACATATATCCAACAATCTCCTACTTGCACTAAGGCCAATTATTGGCGTATCTTATACCCAACATCTCAAAAAGTCGCTCATGCTGCGACTGAGGAAGGGCCTTGGTGAATGGATCCGCAGTGTTGTCCTTTGTATCTACTCTCTTAATCTCGATCTTGTGGCGAGCAGCTATCTTCCGGATCAAATGATATCGCCTCAGGATGTGTCTGGACTTCTGATGGGTCCTGGGCTCTTTGGCCAATGCCATAGCCCCATTATTGTCACAATACAAAGGTATTGGATCAATAATGGTTGGAACTACTCCTAGCTCCGATATGAACTTCCTCATCCAAACGGCTTCCTTGGCAGCATCATTTGCAGCAGTGTACTCAGCTTCCATTGTAGAGTCTGCAACGGTATCCTGTTTGGAACTCTTCCAACTTACCGTCCCTCCATTGAGGGTAAATGCAAACCCTGAGATAGACTTGCTGTCATCCTTGTCACTCTGGAAGCTCGAATCGGTAAAGGCCTCCATTTGGAGATCCCCATTACCATACACCAAGAACAATTCTTTAGTCCTTCGCAAGTACTTAAGAATGTTCTTCACAGCAGTCCAGTGATTCTCCCCTTGGTTTGACTGATACCTGCTTACTACATTCAGTGCATAAGCTACATCAGGGCGTATACACAACATCGCATACATTATTGATCCTACGGCCGAAGCATAGGGAATAATGCTCATGTGAGCTCTCTCTTCATCAGACTTTGGGCAATCGTCCTTGGAGAGAGAGACTCCGTGGCAAGCGGGTAAGGCACCCCGCTTGGAGTCTTCCATACTAAACCTCTTTAGGATGGTGTTGATGTACTTGGTTTGGGACAATCCCAATAACCGTTTGGATCTATCCCTATAGATCCGTATGCCCAATATGTACGTGGCATCACCCAGGTCCTTCATAGAGAACCTTTGTGATAAGAATGATTTGACCGACTGTAGCATAGGAATGTCATTTCCTATCAGAAGAATGTCATCCACGTACAATACGAGAAATGCGACAGTTCTCCCTACAGTCTTCTTATAAACACAAGGTTCATCTGGATTTTTGATGAAATCAAACTCTTTGATAACATCATCAAAACAGATGTTCCAACTCCGTGATGCCTGCTTTAATTCATAAATGGATTTAAGAAACTTACATGATTTCCCGCTGCTCCCACTGTCAATGAAGCCCTCTGGCTGATCCATATAAACGCATTCATCTAAATCACCATTTAGAAATGCGGTTTTAACGTCCATCTGCCAGATTTCATAGTCGTAGTGAGCAGCAATAGCAAGTAGGATCCGAATGGATTTAAGCATGGCTACCGGAGAGAAAGTATCGTCATAGTCCAAACCTGGTCTTTGACGAAAATCTTTCGCTACCAACCTTGCCTTATAAGTCTCCACCTGTCCATCTACACCGATCTTTCGTTTAAAGATCCATTTGCAGCCTACAAGTTTTATCCTAGAGGGTACATCTTCCAAAGTCCATACTTTGTTGGTGTACATGGACTCCATTTCGGATCTCATGGCATCCAGCCACTTCACAGAGTCACCACTTGTGATAGCTTGCTGAAAACTGGCAGGGTCATCATCATCCATGATGCAGTCTTCTCTATCACCATCCATGAGAAAACTGTAGTATCTCTCTGGTGGGTGAGAACTCCTACCAGATCTACGGAGTGGCTGAGGTTCATAAGATTCTGTTGCAACTTCAGGTTCAACCAAGTCGTCATTTGTAACTTGTGTCTCTCTAACCTCTTCTAGATCTACCACATTGTCATCAGCATCATTTGGAAAAATCTCATTTTCTAAAAATGTGGCATATTGAGAAACAAATACCTTTTCTTCCTCCTTGTGGTAGAATACATACCCAAATGAATGTTTTGGATATCCCACAAATCTACATTTGACCGATCGTGTCTCGAGTTTGTCTGGATTCTGCTTTTTGACAAAAGCCAGACAACCCCAAATCTTAACTCGTTTAAGAGATGGTCTCTTCCCATGCCATATCTCATATGGAGTGGTAGACACAGTCTTGGTTGGAACTTTATTCAATAGAAAAGCTGCAGTCTCCAATGCAGGCCCCCAAAAGGAGAGGGGTAACTCAGAATCACTCATCATAGATCGTACCATATCTAATAGGGGACGATTTCGCCGCTCTGACACACCGTTGTGCTGTGGTGTGTAAGGGGGAGTGAGCTGAGAGAGAATCCTATTCTCTTTTAGGAAGTCTAAGAACTCAGTACTTAAGTACTCTCCACCTCGATCTGATCGAAGTATCTTGATTCTCATTCCTGTTTGGTTTTCTACTTCAAGTTTGTACTCCTTGAATTTCTCGAAAGCTTCAGACTTATGCTTTATCAAAAACACATGGTCGAATCTTGAGAAATCATCAGTAAAAGTTATGAAGTAAGAAAAACTGCCTCTTGCATATGTAGACATTGGCCCACATACATCACTATGTATGAGGCCTAAGAGCTCAGTAGCTCTTTCTCCGTGTCCAGTAAACGGAGTTTTGGTCATTTTACCTTTGATACAAGACTGGCAGGTCGCATAAGATTTATACTCAAAAGAATTTAAATATCCATCTTTATGAAACTTGTTTAGTCTTGTTTCATTAATATGACTAAATCTACAATGCCAAAGAAAAGCTTCATTTATATCTGAAAATTTTCTTTTACCTATGTGTTGAATGTTGAAAAATGTGTGTTGATTAAGGACGTATATCCCGTTATTAAGTGTACCACAACCAATCAACTCTTGATTAAGTTTAATGTTCATAACATTGTGTTGCACAGCAAAATGATATCCTTCATTGTCTAACAAAGAAACGGATATAATATTACAAAGCATACTTGGTACAAAATAACATGGGTTCAAAACCAATATACAACCCGACGGCAACCCTAAGTGATACTCTCCCACTGAAACTGCATGTACATTGGAACCATTTCCAACCTGGAGAGTATGATCACCTGTCTTCAAAACTCTGTTATTTCTCAACGCCTGCATAGAATTGAAAATATGAGAACCCGAACCGGTATCTAATACCCAAGAAGCAGAGTTAATAGAAAAACAGTTTTCAATCACGAATACACCTGAAGCTGAAACATCTCCATGCTTCTTTTTCTTGAGTTCAAGGTACTCAGTACAGTTCCGCTTTCAGTGCCCCGTCTTCTTGCAGTGAAAACATTCTCCCTTCCCCGACTACGCAGCTTTGGATTTGTCTTTCCCCTTCGCCTTCTTTATTCCTCCTCTCGGTTTGGTGAATTTCTTCTTATTCTTTCCCTTGGCCTTGGCTTTTGGGACGGAAGAGGAAGAATGTCCAATAAGCATAGAGGGGGACTTCGCTTTCAGTGTGCTCTCCGCACTTCTCAACATATTGAGAAGTTCGGGTAGTGATTTCTCCATGTCATGCATGTTGAAGTTCACTATGAATGGAGCAAAGGCAGAGGGAAGAGACTGTAGGACAATATCAGTATACTGTTCGTTATCCATTGTCCATCCGAGGTCCTCAAGCGTGATTGCCTACTGGTGTGCCTTGAGCCATCAGCATCTGAAACAACTTTCGAGATGCTTCGTATCTCTAGATCCGAGATTGCTCCCCATACAGTTCCTTTGTATGGAGAAAGATGGATTGAAACATCCATCTGCTCGTGTTTCTTTTGATGTGTATTGTCCATCGATGCAAGCGTGAGGCATTTGGCAGTAGCACAGTCAATATCCCATGTTTTGCGGATTTCCTTATCCGCAGTAGAAGATTTAGGGCCTGGGATGGGCGGGGCTTTGGCAGTGAGGACATATGATACATTATCATATGTTAGAGCAATGTTAATGTTCCTCAGCCAGTCTTTGTAGTTGGGTCCGGTCAGCTTGTTTTTATCTAGTAGAAGCTTAAGGCCTATCATTGGTATCTGTCATTAAGAGAGAGAAAATAATACACTTAGCGAAAGCTCTTGCAAAGATCAGATTGGTTATTATATTGTCTAATCGATATCTCCCACTGTTTTTATCAAATTTTATTTAAAACCTTTTAAAAAGAAAACTAGCCGGGATTAATTACATTCTACAACATCGCTAACCGTTCAGCCAGGCCAATGTCGGTACTTTGAAGGAGGTTCTCCGTGCTTTTGCATAGACCTAATTAAAATAAATCTCGTTTTCCCAGAGGCGTAGCCCCGTTGACACCTTTCTAGACACCTAATTGGTTAGCTAATTGTAAAGTGCAAAACTCTCCCGGGAGCAACTCTTGCTCATAGTGGGATCGGGATCCTAC
The DNA here is from genome assembly GCA_030015575.1 of Agapanthus africanus. Classification (NCBI taxonomy): domain Eukaryota; kingdom Viridiplantae; phylum Streptophyta; class Magnoliopsida; order Asparagales; family Amaryllidaceae; genus Agapanthus; species Agapanthus africanus. The sequence goes on from JASDDO010000031.1 coordinate 469,735,896, forward strand.
TATCATATAGAAGGCATGCAATCTCATTGCAAATTTCAACTCTTGAAACTCCCGATATTGTTTTTACCCCTAGCACTCATGACCTTAACTATGGTCAACATATCATAAGTACTAGTCAAGTTCTTTCCGTCATTTCGTGATTAACTAGACCCACCCACATGTCCCTTAACTAAAGTCAACATAATCATATGAATGTCCTAACTAATCTGCATCATATGCGGTGTAGGAACATATCACTTAGCTACCGCACACTGCGCCTTAACTAAAGTCAAAATACGCAGCACGAATACTAAGTACTCTACTTCCTAAAATGACGGAGGGCTGCGGATAGTTTTTAAGAAAACTTTTAACGTTTTGAACTTGATATCGTTGTAGAATCAAATAGGTTTAAAAGGAGTGACTTAATCTCCGCATTTTGAAAACTTGCTTTTTCATTAAAAAAACCGAGTGTGTTTCAAATCCGATTCTACAACATCTTTCTAGGTTCATTTTTCTTTACATTAATCTCATTAATGTAGTCCCATCATTTAAGTCCTAAAGTGATCACAGAAAAGAAACGAAAATAGAACGTACGCTTATACCATTCGCATTCGTCACGGTGTCCCGTTATGCACTGTTAGGTTACTTAACTAACGACATAGCGGGGCGGGGCTAGCGTGGATGTAAAATATAAGCAAAGTTTATTATATATCATATATATAATACCATTTGTCTCAACATGTAAAGTGATCACATCACAGAACATACACAGCAGAAGCATATATGAAAATATAGGATATCTAGGAGGTCCGTATTTAATATTTAGTCATCAATAGAAAATACGGATTTCACGGTCGTGATGAATGGCCAAGCCCACACCCCAAGACCCCTACGAGAGCGGCAAGTGACCCTACCAATTCTAGAGTTTAGGAGGCCCGGTCTCGACTCCTCGAGATGGCCTCCCACTGAACCCTAGAACCCGGTCACTTGTGCTCCCCTCCTTGGGTCTATCCTAATGCGGAAAAGTAAATAATATACAACAATGATGACATCATCCTCAACCCGGAAGTGCCCCAAATAAAATAATATTACATACAATTGAATTTTACATGAATGAAAATAAAAAACTCTCATCTCACATAAAACCCACGGCCATTCATTCATGACGATCCTGTACAACATATCTCAGCAACACATAACATCGCATGTCATTAACATAAGCAAGTATGCGTATCCCAATTGTCGTTGATGTATAGCAACGAAACCGGCGATACACCACATACTACACTTACGGTCGCATAAAATAAAGTGAAAAACAACAACACTTGTGATTATCGCATTCACATAAATCAAGACGATTTTAAACGTTTCGATCGAATCACTAAACACCTACAAGTTACCCCGAGAGCTCAACACTTGAGCGAAGTTGAAAGTACCCAAAAGACGTGCCGCAGTGTCTATAGACCAGACGTAGAAGGGGTTAACCAATGCCTCACCTATGACACCATGGAACTATGGCAAACCCTAAGGTTCGATCGCGGTTCCGTGGACATAGAATCGAATTAAGGTTTTATAGTCTTTTAGAGGGTCCATAGGAATACTTGCACTATCATTCAATACAATCAACTTCGGAAAATTACAACACTTGAAAATTTCAGAGGGGGTGATAATGTGGAGTTTGAAAATCCGTTCGAACTGTTAAACATCGTCAAGGTTACCAATACAATGTTAAATTTACGACTACGAAACACTACGAAATAGCCCCTAAGCACAATAGTCATCACATGAAAAATTGAGCTTAGCAAACAATCCCTGAAAACCCAAAACAACATACCAGAGCACACAAGAAAAACGAGGCAAATTGGACATGATGGGGCCGGCCTCCTCGGATTTCTGGGCCTTGTGCTCGGCCAAAATCCGAGGGATGGTCCCCATTTTTCTTTTGTGCTCTAGTGGTGTCTCAAATAAGCTTCTGCAGTTGTTTAAATAATTTTTCCAGATCGTTTAAAATTCGACAGAGAGCAGATTTTGGGTTTCCAGAAAATCGTATTTTCCGTATTTGTTTCGGTTTTGTAATACCTAACATCGTCTAAAATTCTAGCTAGGCTCTGATACCACTGTAGGGTTTCTTTAGCACCTCACCTAGGGTTTTGCAAGTATCACACATGCCATATTAAAAATTTATGAGGTGTTAAACAAACTAACCTAGGAATCGAACTAGAATGATTAGGGTAACAAGTTCTAGTATCAAATACTAGCTAGTGTCTAACACTAAGTGGGGGAGAGACACAACCTTTATAGACTTCCTTTGCAACTCCTTGGATCTCCTAGAGGTTGAACCGGCTAGCTCGAGCTTCTTCCACGTCCACGATGATCCACCCGGAGTACCTTTGCTCAAAGCTCCTTGCTCTACGTGATCACAATGAAGATGAAGCAAACAAACTACACCAATGAGCTAGACAAGTGTAGTATGATGATATTGTTGTGTTCTCACATAAAAACCCTTTCTTTCTTTTACCCTCACTCACTTAGAAATCTCAAGAGAGAGCTAGAGAGAGGAAGAAGAAGATGGCAACCCTTGAGCTCATTTCTTTTTGGATGAAAAGATAATGATAAAAGATAATGAGAGAAAGATAAATATCTTCATCTCTAACTATGGTTAATAAATATATAGATATTTTAGAATGAGGAAAAATAACAAGTGAAATGAAACCATGGTTCCAAACTTGGTCAAGAAAAGAATAGTCAACCATGATTTAATATCATTTTCTTTTTCTCATTCTAATATATATAAAGATATTTACTTTCCATATAAGTCTTAAATTGCCATCTTTCTTGTATCATCAACCATGATACAAATGCATGTATGTATGTGTGTATGCACATCAACATGTACATATACATCCATGCATCCATCATAAAGAAAATGTTTATTTAAATGAGATAAAAGTCAATATTAAATCAACACTTGATTTAATAAACCGGTCATATCTCATACGATCCGACCAATAGAAAACGTCCGATTAAAACACGGTATCAAATACACGTATTTAATCGAGCTCCCGCGCATATCTCATATGTACACCACATCGTTTCGCCAGAGCCAGGAAACTCCTGTGTGGAAATCTAAGACTCGTCAATACGTCGGCAGTAGGTGATGATCACATCAAACACCCACAAGCCGCAAGCGGTCAGCTAAACGTAACGGCCACCTGGGTATTGAGCGATCAGAAGAAGAACAAGCGAATCTGTCAAAACTCCCGTCGAGCCAATTGGCAACACTTACCATATAGTCCGGTCTCTTCGTCAGATATGTTGCATATCGAGTCTAGGGATGGTAACGTCGACCCCAATAACTCAATAAGTCATGCCGGTATGTGGTCTACAACAGATCGAGAAACTACTGATAACACTTATCAGTAATATCTCAGCAACCCTGGCCAAGGACTTCCTGTTATAGCCAATCGTGCATAGCGCAACATCAACCCCCAATACCGGGAGAGACGAAATCCCTCCTATCGCTCATCGCCTCCATGTGCCTCGGGACTGTACCCAAAATCCATCTGTTTGTACGACTCAGTAGAGCCGTAGTAGGGTGGAGATCAAAGTATAGTGGGAGGACACACAAGACTCTATGACGATCTCGGGTCTACAGACTAACCTGTACCAGTGTCACCTGAGAACTGCTATCCGACGTATGATATAATACCACATAGGAGTTCTCGGTGAGTCCGTTCAGTGTACCCAGTTTCACTGAGCACCCGTATACAATCTTTGGTGTCACCACACCAGATGGATATGGGATCATCCATCGCCCATCATATGGAACAAGAATGGTATATGCTAGTCTACTTTGGAATATCGATGCCCTGTCTCGATATACCTATGACTAGGAACATTTCAAGGATATGGTTATAAACTACAGGTGTCCCACTAGTATGATCCACATCATAATCCCAGTAGTCAAGCAAATATCCTAAGGGCTTTATCAACATGTATCAAATGAGTAAAAGCATGATCAAGTGAACATATGATAAAGAGCAACCAGATAGCATACTATCATGTCGAGCAAGACTGTCCTCTGAATACACACACACAGACACACACACACACACACACATCAGTGCATACACTATCATATAATGGCCTCTAGGGCATACATATATCCAACACCGTCTTCCCGCCGGTCCTCGCACGCTCGGCAAATGATCAGACTCAAGTCGATGAGTAATCGCTAGACGGGGAACATGCCGACCATCAAAGCAGTACTGTGCAGATACAAGTGTCTACCAACAAAAGGAAGTGCAAGCACAAACACCACTAGAAAAAACAATACATCTTTATTGAAAAAGTCAAAGCTTTTACAAGGGTGTTGTGGGCTCCCTAGCCTTACAAAAATGCCCGAATGCCTACAAAATACCCGACGCGACAAAAGAAAAGACAAAGAGAAGACGAGGGGCTTCAGGCCCCAGGGCCGGGCTTGATGTCGACGAGCTCAACGTCCACCACGACTGGGGATGCATCCGTCGCAGAAGCCTCGGCGTCGCCCTCGCCGAGAGTCCCTTCCCCGGCAGCGCTACAGGGGCATCCCCCTGCTCGTCATCCCCGCGGGGATATTCTGCATGGAGCTCTTCAACAGCAAACTCCGGTACCCGGGCCTTGACGGCGTCGAGAGCCTCGTGCCAGATGAGGGTGGTGGCCAAGGCTAGGACGGTGTAGAACTGCTTCGACTTCTGGAAGTTCTCCACCGCCTGCGCCGCCCTGAGATCGTCTCTCTTCGTCGCCTCTACCGTAGCCCCCAACTCCTTTCGGAGGGTGCTCACTGACTTCTTCATGATGCCGACAAGCACCTCAGAGCCCTGAAGCTTGGCCTCGGCGGCCTCGCGGAGCCGGGCCACCTCCTGCTTCGCTGCCGCCGCTTCCTGCTTCGCTGCCGCCGCCTCCAGCTTCGCGGCCGCCGCCTCCTGCTTCCCGACAGCCACATCCCTCGCCATCGCCGCCTCCAGCTCCCACTTCGAGCTCTCCCCCAGCGAGGAGAACTCGCCCGCGGCTCGCATCGCCGGGGCTATCTCTTCCATCTCCATCCGGACAACAATGGCGACGTGCTGGAGGACCTAAAGAAATCGGAGGGGGTTCAGAAAGAAAAAGGGGCACCAAATCTCACAAACAATGAGATGATGTACGAGCGCTAACCTGCAGGGCCTCTTGGGCGATGGACGCCAGTTGTCCCCTCAGCGTCCCCCCAGCGACCCGGCCACCGGCCGACCTCTCCATGTCGTGCAGCAAGCTGTCAGCGACGGAAAACCCCAAGGGCACCTCAAAGCGGAGCTCCCCCTCGTCCACCAAGATCGGAGAGGCCGGGGCCCGCGGAACGGTTCGGGGTAACCTCTTGAGAGACGACGGCGGAGAGCTCGTCTCCACCTCCGAAGCTGGGGCGTCCTCTCCCCGAGCCCTTTTTCTGCCCGGCGCCTGGCTGGGCTCCGGGGCGCGATCCACACTCGAGCGCTGGGGCGAGACGGCTGCTGGGGAAGCCGGGACCGACGTCTGACGGGAAGAGCTGGCCTCTCCAGCCTTCGCCCCCTTCTTCGGCTTGCGCATAACTGCTCGGAGAAGGTCCGTGTCCATGGTTTCTGCACAAGACAAGATATAGTGGAATCAGCGACACAAACAGAGTAAAAACAAATACAAGCTCCTAACTTACCGACGAACTGGGCGGGGCTGAGCCCGGCCCAACTGAGGGCCCACTCAAAAAGCAGCACGTCGGCCCGAAGAATAGGCTCCTACGCCGCCACTCTCGCCACGTCGGGTCATTGGACGGTGTCACGCCCCGCTTCCCAGAGTACGCTAAGGTAAGCACGTGACATAGCCAACCGTGCTACTTGTGGATAGGAATTATCCTTCCACAGTCACATTACGGCTGTAGAGATATCAAGAACAAAAGTAAAACTATCTAGCACATGTCCATAAGCCAAAATAAAATGAGTCAAGAATAATAATACGGAAGCAAAAGATCCAATACAAAATAACTGGAATATACGTCCCATAATGCGGGCTCACATCAGAAATAAAATGCTGAAAAGTAAAAGAACTAACTACTATTGAGTCCTCACTGCTCAGCCTGCTGGCTGAAGTACTCCTGCTCGGACTGCAGCAAAGGTACGGAATCTGGGCCATGCAAAACCCAGACGTCAGCGCGTCATGTCATCAAGCAATAAAATATAAACAGGGTAATCAAGACATGCAAGTATACTCGTAAAAGGTAAAGCAGGTGTAACAGTAATATAAATCAAGGCAGTGAAGGGTAGTGTGCAGTGAGTAAACTAAACTGGTCTATTGGGTTATCTACTCTCAAGTCTTTGAAATCAATTTGATGAATCATCGATGTAACTCCATAGTATCTCGTGCATGCCCGGGACCACGGTCTAAGACTCTCGGGATGAAACCGAGACGTGCCGCTAGGCACTAAAAGGAAAAGGGTAAAGACGAATGATGTCAGCAGCATCATCCCGAGGCGGGCCTAGCTTCTAAAACTGATCAGTATAAGCAAGCAACTGTCGAGTTACAAGTCAGGATTTCATCATTGATTTCCCCATACCCCCAAGTTATATATGTTCAAGTCAGGTATTAAGTAATCAAGAACTAATGCCAACTCAGGATCAGGTAGGTGCAGGTTTGTCTGGATAGATAACAGGAATGGTCCGTAAGGACTACATGTCAGGTTTGTTGGCATTAGACACCAGATCAGGTAACAGGTAAAGCCATGGTACATCAGGTCAAGTCGAGTAGTGTATTTAGATGTCATGTCATGTCAAGAGTGCACGGTACCATGTCATATCAAGTAGGCAGTGCAACAGGTCATGTCAGGAAGCACAAGATGTTATGTGGGTGCTCATAAACAAGATTTTAAATGAACAAGCATGAGTACTATCAGAACAATAAACTAGATCAGGTAATATGATAAGCAAATAGTTACAGATTAAATTATATCGATGCACGGTTATCATTTTGCGTTTAAGGGATGGTTTCAACATTACTTAACTACAGTATAACCAATATGGATGTTAAAATCATGTTATTATGTACTAAATAATCTAGAGATGCAATTGAATATAGATCAGGTTAGATGTGTGCAAACGGTCGTCCGACAGGGTATGAAATATAAAGGGGTACTGTGGACTATGCAAATAATTGTTGTATGATTTAAATATGATGGTGGGTACCATGTATAATAGAACTAAATGCAACATAGTATGTTTTGTGCGATGAATCTAAAATGATATAACGGAACGTCAAACTGTTAAAAGGAAATTATGGTATTAAATGTAAGCTATAGGTTTACCATGCAATCAAATGGATATATAGAACTTTGAATAGCATATATAGTAATTCAAAGAGCATGTAGCAAGTTTTCACTTGCCTCGACGGATCGCGATACGGGAAACGGAACGTCTCGCGTCGGCGGGAAAACTCACGACGCGCGCACGGTATACGGAATGAGTCCAAACAACGAACAGTGGGATCACATGGGTCAGATGTCCCCGCTGGGCCGTCGAGATCGTCGACGGCACGACCGGATTCCGGAGATCTAAAACAACAGTGAACACAAATTCTTGAAAAGAGACAAAAAGGGAAAAGAAGAGAAGAGGAATGGAAGAAGAAGGAAAAGAATGAGGGATATCTTACTGGGGTTGGACTGGTGACACCACGAGAGACGAGATGGCGGCGTGAGATCGTCGGAGCTCCGGCCAGAGAACGTGTAGGGATGTGCAGGTCCCGGCAGCTAGGGTTTGGGGTCGGTTGGGATTTGGTTTCGATGTGGGTTCTGGTGTTCGGGTAAGGCAGAGGAAAGGAAGAGGGGGAGAGGAAGGAGATGACGATGAGGTGAGGGAGTCGGCGGCGATGGACGGCGGCGTTGGGCTCCCAGGTCCTCGTCGGTGTGTGTGCAGGGGAGAGACTCGGGAAGAAGGAGAGAGAAGGAGAATAAAATGGAGACGAGGGCGATGAGGAGGTGAGAAGAAGATGAGATGGAGATGGTGACGAGGCAGAGGAGGCGACTTGGGTTAGGGTTTCACTGGTGGCTCGATGAGGTTGCATGGGATTTTAAAAAGAACAGGAGAAGAAGAAGATGTAGAAGGAGGGTGAGCGTAACGCGGGGGAAGGTGATGGGATTCTCGCGCACCGCGAGAAGAGAGAGAAGCGGGCGCGAGAAGAGAGAGAGAGGGAGAAACGAGAGGAGAGAGAAAGGGGAGGAGAGATGGGTTTGTCTGGTAGCGGGGGTGAGAGAGAACGAGGAAGAGAGAGAAGGAGAGAAGCGAGAGAGTCGTGGGGCCCAGCGTCGAAGGAAAGAGGGTTTTGATTAGGCGAGGGGAACTGTTAGGGGAAATTAAAAAAGATTCACTGGGTTTAAAAAAATATAATCTCGTTGGTTTAGAAAACTATAATAGGCTGTGAAAATATTTTTGTCTGATTTAAAAGATTTAAATAAATAGGATTTGGCGGGATGCAAAATATTTCAGAACTGCGCCCGGGTCGGGTCCAAAATTTTGAATTTGAAATATGAAAATTATTAGAAAGTTCCAAAAATTGAAATGAAGGATTTTGTAACAGAAAAGCATACCCCAAGAACGGACGCACGTACGTGCGCGTAGCCGTCCAAACACGTCCGTTTCACTGAACGGGATGAGAACATGATGCAGGGACGCTACCACAGAGTTAGGGGTATCAAGCAGGCCATGTCATGTATTTTTAAATTATTTTAAATGACTTAAATGGTTATATGCAAGAATATTAAATGTTAGCGTAATCTATAATTAGGAAAACAACGAGCTCAAGTAAACCGGTCGAATATAAAGTAAATTACCATTTTGCAACCAAGCATGATAAATGAACTAAATACCATAAACAACACATACGGTAACTGGAATTGGTATAACTGGACTCGGTTGTTACATTATACCCAACTACAAAAGAATTTCGTCCTCGAAATTCCAAGAACACAAAAGGATAAACAACCAACACTACAAGAAAAGATGGGGAAACTTCTGTCGGATTTCATCTTCTCGTTCCCAAGTGGACTCTCCATGCGAGCAATTTCTCCAAGAAACCAGTGCAAGAGGGATAACCTTGTTCTTAAGACCATTTTCTCTTCGATCCACAATCGACATCAGTCGTTCCTCGAATGCTAAATCTTCTCGTATAGTCATCTCTGAATGATCCAGCACGTGCTTCCACTCGAACATACTTACGGGGTTAAGGTGCGAGAAACATATCGTGAACATTCGCCAAGGATTGCGGTAACGCCAATCAATAAGCCACTTCTCCGACATGTTCCGAGACCTCAAAAAGTCCAACGAATCGAGGACTGAGCTTTCCTCGACTTCCGAAAGGAATCACCCCTCTAGTCGGTGATATCTTCAAGAATACCAAATCACCCATGGCAAACTGTAGAGTTCTTCTCAACGTATCTGCCCAACTCTTCTGTCTGTCTTGTGCTGCTTTCATATGATTCCGAATTTCATTAACTTTCTCAACTGTCTGCATAACCAAATCTGGTCCCAACAATCTTCGTTCACCGACATCGTCCCAACAAACAGGTGAACAACACTTGCGACCATAAAAAGCTTCGAATGGAGCCATCTGAATTGTCGCCTGGAAACTGTTGTTGTAAGAAAACTCCACCAAATGCAGATGATCCTCCCATGAACCCTTGAAGTCCAACATGCAAGCTCTCAACATATCTTCAAGAGTTTGGATCGTTCTCTCCGACTGGCCATCTGTTTGAAGATGATAAGCGTTACTAAACTTCAATCGGGTCCCCAAACTTTCCTATAAGCTCCTCCAGAAGTGTGATAAGAACCGAGTGTCACGATCGGACACGATGCTCACCGGTACTCCATGCAATCTTACAATCTCCTGCATGTACCGTTCTGCCAAAGTTTCCGTTGATTTACCAACCCGAAAAGGAATGAAATGAGCTGCCTTGGTCAAACGATCAACAATCACCCAAACAACATTGTTGCCTTTTGGACTCCGCGGTAGAGCTGTCACGAAATCTATGGTTATATGTTCCCACTTCCACAGAGGAATCAGAAGTGGTTGCAATAAACCAGCAACCCTTTGATGTTCAGCCTTAACTTGCTGACACACCAAGCATTTTGCTACAAAGCGGGCGATCTCTCGCTTCATGCCTTCCCACCAGAAATGCTGTCGTATATCTCGGTACTGTAAGTCCACGTTGCCCATCCCGGTGCTTGCGGGGAGGCGGAAAACATAATAAAAATTGGATTTTTAATGACTTAGGCAACATGGACCTAGCTTGTGAGGATCTTTACTAAACGAAAACTAGCTAAAGTAAACTAACAACTAACTAAGTTGTAGAAAGGTTATACCTTGAGCTCGAACTCCTTCTCTCCTTGCTCGTCGGAATGGTAGAAAGGCCTCACCTTGCTTGTCTTCTTCCGTCAAAGAAGGATCCACCCGAAAGCCTCGACCTTTAGCTTCAACTCCAAGCTAGGAGTAACTAGAGTGCAAGAAATGCTAAGACTTGAACCCTAGAAGTGAGTAGAGAAGATCAAGTGAAGGTTTTTCTCAAGCTTTTTGTTTCTCAACACATGAGAGGGAGAGAGCTTGAGGGAGAGGATGAGCAAGAGAGAGAAAAGATATGATAGAATGAATTATTAGTGAGCCATTCTCACTAATATGTGTGTGATATTTTAATTAATTAATTAGCTAGAAAATTGTCATGGTTTAATCAAGAGGTGACCATTATCATTTCACTATTAATGCAAATTGCAAGGATCAAAGAGCATCTTCCAAATGAAATGATCATGGTCAAATTGTCAACTTGGTCAACAAGTCAATGAAGTCAAAAGGTCAACAACAACAACCATGCACAATAATTAAGCTAATTATTAATTAACAATAATACACACAAAAGCAATGGGGTTAATAAAATGACAATAGTCATTAACCCTAAACAAGGTCCTCTCCCTCAATCTCAAGCAACTGTGCATACGCACCCGCATTTGTGATCCGAGGAACACGAACACAATGAGAAAAACCAATCTCAAATCATATACTAGGATCCGGCTTAAACCAAAGCCCGCTAGTATAAACTGTCCGGACAGCAAACGTGCACAAGTGCGCGGATGCGAACGAACCCTGTCGCAAAACCATGCGACCTCTACTCATTTTGCCTAAAGGCGAATAGCTCTCTGTGTGGGACTCTAAAGACTCGACACTACGCTGGCAGTGGGTTTAACCACAGACCGCAAGCGGCACTAGCTGTACGTAACGGTCCCCAGGTAGATGTCGATAAGAAGACTGACGAGGTGAACCCCATCTGCACTCCTACTGAGCCTGTATGTGACAGTCTCCGTACAGTCCGATCTGTTCGTCTGATACATCGCATGGCGGGCCTAGGGGGGCGGTGAACGTCAGTCCCCTAATAGCGGTACAAGTCGTGTCGGAGTGTAGCCCAGAACACCCTGAGATAACACTGGAAGCCTACCAGTATATCTCGCTTGCCCTGGCCAGGGACTACTCGTGTAATGGCTCTCCTGGACACAGCGCGATGTCAACCCCCAATACCGGGAGAGACGAATCCTGTCTAACCGTCACTGCCTCCAAGTGCTTCGGGACTGCACCCAAAAACTACCTGTTTGCACGACTCCTCTGAGCCGTGGTAGGGTAGTAATCAAAGTGCAGTGGGAACACACTCGAGGCGAAGTGACAGTGTCAAGTCAGCGGACTAAGCTGTACTCATGTCACCTGGGAACTGATAACTGACGATAGGTATATTACCAACCAACAGTTCCCGACGAGTCCTGTCCAGTGTACTCGTAACCTAACGAGCACCCGCATACTATCCCAAGTACGACGTACTAACGGCTGTGGGACAGACCGTCTCCCACACTGGGATGAGAAGCGCATACGCTAGTCTACTCTGGAGTATCGATGCCCTGTCTCGATAGTCCAACGACCAGGGACCTGTATAAGGATGTGCTTATAGATTACCCAGCTCCCACGAGTGCGAGCGCCATCACAACGCTGGTAATCAAGCAAAGATCCTAAGGGCTCTACTAATATGTATACCAGCAATATGCTAAAAGAAACACATGCACATATTAAAGCAGAGAAAAACCAAGTAGCATACTACCATTTCGAGCAAGATTGTATATACAACTGTGAATATCCCAAGCTTCCATTAAGTAATATACAAACTAGTATGATACAGTAATGGCCTCTAGGGCATATACACTAACAATCTCCCACTTGCACTAAGGCCATGTACTGGCGTATCGAAGACCTATCATCTCGATCAGCCGCTCGAACTGAGTCTGGGGCAAGGCCTTGGTGAATGGATCTGCTGTGTTATCCTCTGATGCAACTCTCCGGACCTCGATCTCCTGGCGATCCACAATCTCCCTGATCAGGTGATACCGCCTTAAGATGTGTCTGGATTTCTGATGGGACCTGGGTTCCTTCGCTAAAGCTATAGCCCCGTTGTTGTCGCAATACAGAGGTATTGGGTCAACAATGGACGGAACCACCTGGAGTTCTTTCAAGAACTTCCTCATCCAGACAGCTTCTTTTGCGGCATCAGATGCAGCGATGTATTCCGCTTCCATAGTCGAGTCAGCAACGGTTTCCTGTTTGGAGCTCTTCCAACACACCGCCCCTCCATTGAGGGTAAAGACAAAACCCGACATGGACTTGGAATCATCCTTGTCACTCTGGAAGCTGGAGTCAGCAAAGGCCTCAATCTGCAGGTCTTTTCCGCCATACACCAAGAACATCTCCTTAGTCCTTCTCAGGTACTTGAGAATGTTCTTTACTGCTATCCAATGTTTCTCCCTAGGGTTTGACTGATACCTGCTTACCACACTCAGTGCATAAGCCACATCCGGTCTGGTACACAACATCGCATACATTATAGAGCCTACCGCAGAAGCGTAGGGTATAATAGACATGCGATCCCTCTCCAAATCAGTCTTAGGAGACATCTCTTTGGAGAGGGTGATCCCGTGACAAGCCGGTAAATTACCGCGCTTGGAATCTTCCATACTGAATCTCTTCAGTATGGTGTCGATGTACCTGGACTGTGAGAGTCCTAATATCCTCTTGGATCTGTCACGGTAGATCCGGATACCCAGAATGTATGAGGCATCACCCAGGTCTTTCATGGAGAACCTGTGTGACAAGAACCCCTTGACAGATTGTAGCATAGGAATGTCATTTCCTATTAAGAGAATGTCATCCACGTATAAAACGAGGAATACTACAGTTCTCGCTACAAATCTACTATAGATGCATGGTTCATCTGGATTTTTGATAAAGCCAAATTCTTTGACCGTCTCATCAAAACAGATGTTCCAACTCCGCGATGCCTGCTTGAGTCCATAAATGGACTTGAGCAACTTGCACACCTTTCCGCTGCTCCCACCCTGAATGAAACCCTCTGGCTGGTCCATATAGACACACTCCTCTAAATGACCATTTAGAAAAGCTGTCTTTACGTCCATCTGCCAAATCTCATAATCGTGGAAAGCAGCGATGGCAAGAAGGATCCGAATGGATTTCAGCATAGCTACTGGAGAAAAGGTTTCGTCATAGTCCAAACCAGGTCGCTGACGAAAACCCTTTGCTACCAGTCTAGCTTTATAGGTCTCAACCTGTCCATCTACACCAATCCTCCTTTTGAAGATCCACTTGCATCCTACGGGTTTTACCCCGTCTGGAGCAATGTCCAACGTCCATACTTTGTTGGTGTACATGGACTCCATCTCGGTCCGCATTGCATCCAGCCATTTTACCGAGTCGACGCTCTGAATGGCTTGCTGGAAGCTAGTAGGCTCATCACAATCTATGATGCAGTCCTCTCTATCCCCGTCAATGAGAAAACCGTAGTATCTCTCGGGCAGATGAGACTGCCTACTACTCCTGCGGAGTGGCATAGGAATGTCTTGATCTTTTGAACCCTCTGGTTCTACTAAGCTTTCAGTAATAGCTTGCGGTTCTGGAATTTCTTCCAGTTCTATCGCGCTCCCACTTAATTCTTTTTCTATGAACTGATGTTCTAGAAAGTGGGCATGGCGAGAAACAAGGACTTTTTGTTCCTCTTCGCAATAGAAGTAATATCCCTTGGAGTTCTTCGGATATCCCACAAACTTGCACTGTACTGAGCGTGCCTCGAGCTTGTCCGCATGCTGCTTTTTTACAAAAGCTGGACATCCCCATGTCTTAATGTGATTAAGATGGGGTCTCTTCCCACACCACATTTCATATGGTGTAGTAGGCACAGTCTTAGTTGGAACTCGGTTCAAAAGGTATGCTGCTGATTCTAGCGCATATCCCCAGAACGATCGCGGTAACTCAGCGTTACTCATCATGGACCGTACCATATCCAATAGGGTCCGGTTCCGTCTCTCCGATACACCATTATGTTGCGGAGTGTATGGAGGAGTAAGCTGAGAGAGAATTCCATTCTCTTTTAAATAGTTCAGGAATTCGGCACTTAAGTATTCTCCACCTCGATCCGATCTTAGAATCTTGATACTTTTGCCGGTTTGTTTTTCTACTTCATTCTTATATTCCTGGAATTTTTCAAAAGCCTCGGATTTATGTTTCATTAAGAAGACATAACCGTACCTTGAAAAGTCATCCGTAAAGGTAATGAAGTAAGAAAAACCGCTTCGCGCATGTGTAGACATTGGACCGCACACGTCGCTGTGTACGAGTCCCAAGAGCTCGCTCGCTCTTCCTCCGTGTCCAGAAAACGGAGCCTTTGTCATCTTTCCTTTGAGACAGGATTGACAAGTTGCATACGATTGATATTCGAACGGATCCAAATATCCTTCAGTATGTAACTTAGTCAATCTTCTCTCATTGATGTGACCCAGTCTACAATGCCATAAGAAAGTTTTATTAATTTCTGGAGACTTTCTTTTGTGTGTATTCTGGATATTGAAAACTTGTGGTTGGTTTAAAACGTATATACCATTGTTCAATGTACCTGACCCAATCAAAACTTGATTAAGATGAATGTTCACTACATTACTTACAAATGCAAATTCATAACCTTCTTTAGATAATAAAGATACAGAAATGATATTACAGGTTGCATTTGGTACATAATAACAACTACGCAAAACCAAAAAGTGTCCATCTGATAATCCCAGGTGATAGTCCCCCACGGCCTCAGCATCCATGCTTGCACCGTTCGCAACTCTGAGGGTCATGTCACCTGCCTTCAAAACTCTACGCTTTCTCAACACCTGCAAAGAATTACAGATATGAGATCCTGATCCGGTATCCAATACCCAGGATGTAGAGTTTATTGATAGACAGTTTTCAATAACATACACACCTGAAGCTGAAGCTGCAACTCGCTTCAAATCCTGTGTTCTGGCTTTCCAAGCCTTGCAATCCTGTTTCCAGTGACCACTTTTGTGACAATAGAAGCATTCTTCCTTCCCCACCATCTTCCCCGCTACTTTTGTTGCTTTACCCTTTCCCTTCGTATCCACTTTACCGACACCGCCTCTTGGTTTAGCGGGGGCTTTCTTCTTCTTGCCCTTGGCTTTCGCCCTGGACCTAGAAGAGGAAGATCCTCCTATAAACAAAGTGGATGTCTCCCTACCCTTCTGTAGGGTGCCCTCAGCAGTCCTCAACATGTTCAGAAGTTCGGCAAGTTCAACCTCCTTTCCTTGCATGTTGAAGTTAAGAACGAACTGGGCGTAAGTGGAAGGAAGGGACTGGAGAATCAAATCGGTATAGAGTTCATTCTCCAACGTGGTCCCAAGGTCCGCGAGCTCCTCTATGTAGCCGATCATCTTAAGCACGTGGTCCGCTACCGATGATCCGACGGCCAACCTTGCCGAAAAAAGCTTCTTCGACACTTCGTATCTAGCGATACGAAACTGCTCTCCATACAGTTCTTTTGTATGGAGAAATATGGACTCTAGGTCCATATTCTCGTGCCTCCTCTGATGTTCGTTGTCCATCGAGGCTAGTACGAGGCATCTGGCCCTCGCGCAATCTATCTCCCATGTCTTACGGATTTCTACATCCGCGACGCTGGAGGTGGGACCTGGGACGGGGGGAGCTTTGGTGGTAAGTATATACCCCAGCTTGTCATAAGTGATAGCCGTCTTGACATTCCTGAGCCAATTTTTGTAGTTTGGCCCTGTCAATATATTTTTATCTAACAGTAACTTAAGTCCGGTCATGTTGAATGGTCGCTGCAATTAGGAGAGAGAAAAGAAACACTTTAGCATGATGCTCTTGCAAGTTTAGAGTGGTTTTTAGTTTGTCTAAACTGGATGGCTCCCACTGTTTCTCGAATCCCTTCTCAAACCATAAAGAAAAGGATTAGCCGGGATCATTCTCACCGTACAATACTTGCTTAACCGTTCAGCCAGGCCAGTGTCGGTACTTCGAGGGAGGTTTTCCAACGCTTTCGCGAAGTTCCTTAATTAAATAACCTCTTTTCCCTGTGGGCGTAGCCCCGCTAACACCTTTCTAGGCACCTACTAGGTTTATAGCATTGATCGTTAAGTGAGAGTTTTCCCGAGGAGTAGCATATACTCACAGTAGGATCGGGATCCAAATATCATCGCGTGATAAAACCGAAGGAATCCTACCAGAATCATCACACTCCAAATGGTATGCAACGCTAGCAAGTTTCAGTACTTATGAAACTCCCGATGTGGATTTTTGCCCCATGCTCTTATGACCTTGACTTTGGCCAAAATATCATAAGTCACATGTCAAGTTCTACCCGTCATTCTCCGGGTTAATTTGGACCCACCCGTACCTACCCTTGACTTTGGCCAAAATGGCAGCACGACTGTCCCAAATCAACGCATCTATCTATGCTGCACATGAATGCCCAAACGCTACCAATCACTATGCCTTGACTTTGGCCAAAATACACAGCTTGAATACTTTTGACCATTCATGTGGAATGACGGAGGGCTACGAATGGTTTTGGCGAAACCGTGAACGTAGTGAACTTGATATAATCGATGGAACGAGATAGCTTTTAAAAGGAGTGGTTCAAGCTCCGCGTTTAAAAGTTTAGTTTTGAAAAGAACCGAGTGGTTTTCAAAGTGTTCCAATCGACTTTTACTTGGTTTATTTCTTGCATTAGTTCTTTTAATGCGTCCCATCATTTAATCCTACCATTGCAGAAAACAACCAAAATATGACGTACGCTTATGCCATTCGCATTCGCCACGGGGCCCCGTCATCACCCGTTAGGTTACTTAACTAACGACAGAGCGGGGGCTGGGCTAGCGCGGCTGTAAAACATAAGCAACGCCTAAATAGTTATTATATATAAATATATAGCAATGATAGACATTACAGATCACAGATGAATACATTGGATATACTAGGAATCCGCAATGCGTTCGAGCCTGCAACGCAAAGCGGATTACACGGTCGCGGTGAATAGCCAATACCCCACCCAAGACCCCTACGGGTGCGGCAAACTACCCGCCAAGCACCCGAAGCGAAGCAACCTCCCTCACCACCGTGAGTAGGCCACTCGGCACTTCGAGATACCCGGTAGTTTGTGCACCCCCTCCATGGGTCTATCCTAGGAGCAAAAACAGTAAAAAGAATTATACAATGACGGCTACAACCCCGACCCGGTTGTGCGGCCATACAAAGAATATTATTATATCAATTTACATGTTACAAATGAATGAAAGAAAAACAGCGCTCATCTCACATCCACCCCGGCCATTCACCCGCGACAATCCAATCCATTCATATCCACAAACCAATAACAATCACAGATCATGTATAACCCCGACTAATCGTCTTATAGCGATTAGCCGACGTTCAATACATGCAAGCATCACAGATATAACCGATGTAGTTAAAGTGTAGTGAAGTTCCGGAAAAAATACGGATTTATAGGCCCCCAAAAGTAAATTTTAGTTCTGGAAAATCTGGGCACATATAATATATTTTAAAAATCCCAAAACCAACACAGACACACACTGCACGAAAAACGATGCAGAGAAGACGACAAACGGCGGCGCTTCCGCGGCACATGCCTACCTCGTGCCGCGGAAGGGCGGCGGTTTGAACGAAACACTGTACCGTTTTTCATGGGTGTTCATACAAAACCCTGAGCCGAATTTACAAGTATAAAGTTTTTCATTTAGAGCAGAAAAAATTTTAACAGAAACTAGGGTTTTGCAAAAGTTTGGTTTTTGGATTTTCCGGTTTCGAAACTTCGTTATACTTCACTACCTAGCTAGTTTGAGTTTAGTTAGGCTCTGATACCACTGTAAGTCCACGTTGCCCACCCCGGTGCTTGCGGGGAGGCGGAAAACATAATAAAAATTGGATTTTTAATGACTTAGGCAACATGGACCTAGCTTGTGAGGATCTTTACTAAACGAAAACTAGCTAAAGTAAACTAACAACTAACTAAGTTGTAGAAAGGTTATACCTTGAGCTCGAACTCCTTCTCTCCTTGCTCGTCAGAATGGTAGTGTTCCCGCCAAAAATTTCTGCGCAAAAGAGTCCAAGGTATCAAATGGCAGCGATACGCTTAAGGAAATACGAACCAGTATCTTCCGGGCTGTTTTTTGACAAACTCCCGAAGGAGAAACGGATAAATTCTGATTGTATTGAAAGCGTCTCGAAAAGACCTTCGATTTGATATATTATGGGCCTCATAATTCATCCGGGATCAAAAGTTATGAGCAAATGTCTATGCACATGTGATTTAAGGAAGAAGATGCGAACCAGTATTTTCCGAGCTGTATTTTGACAAACTCCGGAACTAAAAACAGCTAAATTCTGATGATATTGAAAGCATCTCGAAAAGACCTTCGATTTGATATATTATGGGCCTCATAATTCATCCGAGATCAAAAGTTATGAGCAAATGTGTTATACACGTGTAATCTAAAGTAATGCTCTACTACATGGGGAATGCATTTTTTAGTCCCACATCGGGAAAAGGAGAGATGGCTTCTCTACCACTCCCATATAAATAAGAGGGCATACCTCTTGGAAAGGGAGAGTAAAAATCCTCAAAGGATTCAATACTCAAAGGAGCTTAGTTCTCCAAGATAGGAGCATGCTCCTCCATAATGCGCATATGCGCAAGCGCCATGTGCACTACGTGCAACGCACGTGTGCCTGTCATGCGGCACTACGTGCAACGCACGTGCGCACCACATGAGAATATTTAATAATATTAAAAGGAGCTTGTTCTCCATATATAGAAGCTTTGCTTCTCCTCATAATGCGCATGTGCGCCACGTGCAACGCACGTATGCCCGCCATGCGGCACCACGTGCAACGCACGTGCGCACAACAGATAGTGCCTTGCACTTGCTATGAACCTCTGGTTCTCAGATAAATAAATAAATAAAAATAGTGCCTTACACTTGCTATGAACCTTTGGTTCTCAGATAAATAAATAAATAAAAATAGTGCCTTGCACTTGCTATGAACCTCTGGTTCTCTGAGACAGAAAGAAAGAAAAGATTTTCTTTTCTCTTCTTTGATCTAAATTTAGATCATTAAAAAGTGCTCTGCACTCATTTTCTTGAATCCAAAAGATTCTTGGTGCTTTGCACTATTTGAAGGGCCAGGCCCAAATCAAAATGACCTGATAGGCCAAATTAAATTGCAAGGCAATAAATGAGCAGAGCCCAAATAAATTGATGCTTTGCATCCTTTATACAAGGGCAGAGCCCAAATAAAATTGATGCCTTGCATCATTCATAAAAGGGCAGAGCCCAAAACAAATTGATGCTCTGCATCCTTTCTGGACAAGGCCCAAGTAAAAATAAAAAAAGAAATGCAATGCAAAAGCAAATAAAATGTTGAACATTTCAACTGGACTTAGCCCAATTTTGGCCATAAGTCCTTAAATTAAATTGACTGAGCAAAATTGCTCTTCTAAATCAATTTACATCCGGTTCGAGGGTACATCTCCGAACTCCTTTGACATCCGTCGTTGTAATTCCTCAACGACGTCAAAGAGGTGACGGGTCCCAACGACCACACATCGATATGGACTGCGGGGTCTTTAAACTCGTGGACCGAAATGTCCATAAACTAACATCGGACCGGAACGTCCCTAAACTAATGTCGGACCGGAACGTCCCTAAACTAATAATGGACCACCACGTCCCTAAACTGGCGATGGACCACCACGTCCCTAAACTGGCGCAATAGGGCCCCAAACGCTCTTTTGTTGGATCTAAACGGTCCCGTTTAAGTTGATCTTAGCCCCAAACACGGCTAGCGCATCCTTAGACATTTAAATGAATGATAAAACCCCAAATCAACTCTGGTTCAAGGGTACATCTCTGAACTCCTCTGACACCTATCGTTGTAATTCTTCAACGACGTTAGAGAGGTGACGGGTCCCGACGGCCATAAATGCTATGGACCACCACGTCCCTAAACTGGCACAATAGAGCCCAAATGCTTTTTTGTCGGATCTAAACGGTCCCGTTAAGTTGATCTTAGTCTCAAACTGGACTAACGTATCCTTAACAAACGTTTGAGTCGATCTTAGCCTCAAAAATGGCTAACGTATCCTCCAAACAGACTTTAGTCCCAAATTGGACTATGAATCTCCCAAACTGGAACAATTGAGCCCAAAACGCTCTTTTGTCGGATCTAAACGATGGCGTTAAGTTGATCTTAGTCTCAAACAGGACTAATGTATCCTTAATGAACGTTTAAGTTGATCTTAGCCGCAACGCGACTAATGCATTCTTAAACTAAAAACACCAAACCCAAATCTAAATTAAATACGGATTTGGACTAATCCACGTCCTACGGACGACGGCATTACTCAGTCTCCGTATACAATCCACGGGCAACCACAAATAAAACAAACACACACGACACGAAGTGAAATTCTGGAGAAGGAGAAAGTTGTTACCGCGACGCGGTAGCGTAATTAACTGCAGGGGCTTGCGCCTGCAGGGAAGAGCGTCCCCACAATCAAAAACCCCTCACCCTGAGGGGGAATCTGACGAAGTCTGCTACATCGGCCGCATCCGTCTAAACCTCCGATACACAGTGCCGTAAATCAACTCGGCATTTTCGGAGAGGTGGATGGATAAAACCATATAGCATCTGCCCCGAATCTCAGGCAAGACGCAAAGTCTGCGCCGTCTTTCGGAGGGGAACAGATTCTGGCACGCCCGGTGGGACCTCTTCCTCTTTCCACTCCACACTTCGTGTGTCGTGTTCGCGAACAAATCGCGGTTTGCTGTGATTGCCTGTGGATTCAAGGTACTAAGATTTGGTGTCTTGCTCCGTGCAGAAAACAGAAGATCAATGGCTTCGAACTGCACCGCCCGCAGCAATAACTCTCGCTCCGTCATTGCTGGAGGAGTGACTTATGGGCCCCAAGCGGCCTCCCTTTTCAAAATGCCGGTGGAGCAGGTGGCTCAAGCCACCACTGGACTATTTTTTGGGACCATGCTCCCATCAATGAGCTTCAACGCCCCAATGACATTGCAAGAAGCTCCAAAGAAGTCGGTCTTCGATCGACTTACCACTGCCGTGACCCCTCTCAACGGGTCGTCCAACTCCACTGCTTCAGTTTTTAACGGACTAGGCCAGAGCTCTAACAGGCTCATGAAGAAGCCTGCCATACCAGAAGGCGTTATCCCGAAGCGGATAGCCATTCCAACTCACGTTCCTGGCAAAATCACCAAGGTTGCTTCCCATGTTCAGAAGTCCGCTTCTGACAAGTTGGCCGTCCCCGCTCAACGGACGTCGATCTTTAAAAAGCTGGTACCGGTATATTCTGACCAACACAGGGGGCATGAGGAGGTCACCCCTATAGCTGAAACAACTCCATCAGCACGACATGCCCGACGTCGCTACTGGCGCCGAGTGAAGAAGGCTGGGGGCAACTCCCCCTCTGGACTTACTCCTCCAACTCTAATGGTGGAGATCGATACTGCTGTTCCAACCAAGAACAGCTTTGAGTTGCTGAACTCGGTGCGCAGAAACTCTCCTACTGCGGTGCTAAAGCGAACTCATTCATCTGTGAAGAATATTCCAGAGAAGAAGCTAGAGCAGCCCCTTCAACGGCCGTCCTCTAAAATTTACAAAGTCTGGCGACAAGTTCAAGAGTCGGTGATCGATCAAGACTGCCTCCGACGACAGAAAAAGATGAAGGTTCGGCAGGGGAA
The DNA here is from genome assembly GCA_030015575.1 of Agapanthus africanus. Lineage (NCBI taxonomy): Eukaryota > Viridiplantae > Streptophyta > Magnoliopsida > Asparagales > Amaryllidaceae > Agapanthus > Agapanthus africanus. The sequence goes on from JASDDO010000031.1 coordinate 469,758,074, forward strand.
GGATTACTGTGTCAAAGCACAAAAAGCAAAAGCTACTTGGGTGCCCACTACAACGGCTCCCTTAACTGCAATCACTCAAAAAAGGAGGCCGCAAGAAGCCCCTGTGTCTTCGGCAAATTGCAAAGACACCGAACACAAACGCCCCAAGTCTGGGGGCATGGTGGTGCACACTGTTTATATGGCTTCTGGAAAGGAGGAAAGCCGCACTTCTATGGGCCACCGACCGCTCACCCGATCCGTGACGAAAGCCCAGGAGCAACAACAAAAGCTTCAGGAAATGATGACTACAATGGCTGCACTCACTGAGCCAAAAGAAAGCTCTGAAACGTCTTCGGATGAGCGTCAAGAACAAGAAACCGACGCTGACTTTTTGCGCAGAGTCCTCGAAAAGAAGGACAAAGAAGCTGCAGAGCAAGCGGCTAACATAAAACAGATGGGGCTCCTCTTTCAAGATATGGTAGGGATGATGTTACAACCGGACCCTCCCGCTGAAGATCCTCCGATCGTCCTTGAAGACGACAGGGGAGAAACGTCAAATCCTCCGCCGGCTCTGTCAATAGCCAAAGAGGAGGCAATCTCCAAAGTTGACCTAGACGAATATATAGCTCAGCAGATCCGGGTTCATCAGGCAAATGAAGCGGCTGGGCAAATTGTTAGGACCGGACGACCGTATCCGAGCTGGTATGACCAAATCAGTTACCCGCCAGGATATACGATCCCTAAATTCCACGTATATAAAGGGACAGGGAATCCGCATCAGCATGTCGCTCAATTCAGGGCCTTATGCGGCAATACTGGAGGCGATGACAAATTGTTGCTACGTCAATTCGTCGGCAGCTTAGCAGAAACAGCCTTTGAATGGTATTCGGAGCTACCTAACGACTCTGTCAAAACATTTGCAGAGATGGAACTGCTGTTTACACAAAGATTCGTGAGTGCTAGTGAACGCACCCCGATTACAGCACTGATAAATGCCAGGATAAGGCCCGGCGAAACGTGGGTCCAATACGCAACACGATGGCGAAACCTATGGTCGAAATGCGAACAACGCATAGAAGAGGCACCTGCGGTAGGCATGTTTGTGAGCACTCTCGATCCGCAGGCGACCATCTCGCAATTCATGATGTTCTTCAGGCCGACCACCTTCCAGGCCTTGATCGACAAATTAGCCCAAATGGACCAGATGGGCCATAGACCGTCTCCTCCAAGACCCGATCCCCGAAATGAGAAAGGAAAAGCGATCATCGTCGCCAACGCTCAGCAACAGTCGAGCAACTCAAAGCCGGTCGCTCGCCAAAACAACGTGCGTCCACGCCCATCCCTCGAAGAGAGGCTAGGACGTCATTACTCGTTTCCTCAGAATAAAACGAGAAGACTGTTTGAGCTGGCAGTGCGTAACAGACTCATCAATCTGCCAAGTCCAAAGCGACTGTCGCAGCCAGGCGATCTTAATAATCCCAATTATTGCCCTTACCACCAAACGGTAAGTCACCCGATTGAGGATTGTTTCGTCTTTAAGGGATGGATCGAGGATCAATACCTGCAAGGCAAGTTCACGCTGTCTGAAAGCTGGAAGGTAAACCCCCCACAGCCGCACTCTCTAAAGAAGACGGACACGCCGGGGGCAACTTGTTCTTTCGTCGAGGATGAAAACGATGGAGAAAACTTATCGGATGAATCCGAATACTACGTAGCGACTTGTTATGTGATTTCTCATTCACTGACGGATGATGAGGAGGATCCTTGCGCTGAGAAATCAATGGCGGACCCTGAAACAGAAATTCCGCGGCCGTCAGACAAGTTGATCGATGCCTTCCTAAATGAAATTCGTCTGAAAGCAAAAACCAATCAAGAGCATGAAATGGCCATACTGGAAAGAACCAAGGTATTCCCGTCAAATCAAAAGCCATACACTGCGGGTAAAAACAAATTCAAAACGAGGAAACGGTTCGCCAAAGCTCTATCAGTAGGAATGAAGCTACCGCCCTCCGAAGAAAATCCTTTCTCTGAGGTAGAGATGCACCCTAACTTCTGTTTATATCATCAGAAGATCATATATCCTACCGAAGACTGCGAATCCTTTAACTGTTGGTGGCAAGGGTATGTCGCTCAAAAGCGACACTTCGACAGGACAAAGTGTGAAGCTTGTGGACATCGGAAAAATGCGATAGATGAACGCAAAAGAGCCACCGCCGACTGTCATATAGCCGACTTCAAGGGATCACAAATTATCACCTTTGGAAACGACTCTGACGAAGAAGCTACCCCCAACTCTTCCCTCGGGGAATCTATTTCAAAAATAAGGGAATTGAGAAGCTGCGAGAACGTTCAGCCATGCAATCGCATGCTACTCGGAAAAAATCCCGGCCCTGCAAACAACGGAGCGAACAAAAAGGATAAAGGAAAAAGAAAAACGGCCCTCGTCGCCAGCACTCACCAACAATCAGGTGACCCTAGACCGGTTGCTTGCCAAAGCAACAAGCGGCAATCCCTCCGGGAAAAGTTGAAACGTCCTTACTCGTTTCCGCAAGATAAAACAAGGGGACTGTTCGAGCTGGCAGTGCGCAACAGACTCATTAATCTGCCAAATCCAAAACGTCCGTTGCAGCCAGGCGACGTTAATAATCCTAATTATTGCCCTTACCACCAAACAGTAGGTCACCTGATCGAGGACTGCTACGTCTTCAAAAACTGGGTTGAAGACCAATACCAACAGGGCAAGTTCGCGTTGTCCGAAATTTGGAAGGTGAACCCGCCACAACCGCATGCTCCGAAAAATATGGACACGCCGGGGGAATCATGCTCATTCATAGAGAAAGCCGAACGGACCACTACGTCCTAAAACTGGATAACGGACCGAAACGTCCTTAAACTAACAACGGACCAAGATGTCCTTAAACTAACGACGGACCGCAATGTCCTAAAATTTGCAAATGACCGAAACGTCGTTAAACTACTCCCAACCCGCAGCATCTTCAGGCTGACGTTAAAAAAATAAAAATAAAAATAAAAAATAATAATAACGGTATGTCCACAAGCAAAATGGGCACGGATGAAAACCCGAAGGGGCTCCATGAGTAAAAACAGCAGGGCTACCGGCGAGTGTTCGTGAAAACCCGAAAGGGGGCGACCTCGTTTAAAAAAAAAGGAAAAAGAAAAAAAAAAGAAAAAAAAAGAGAATAAAAAAAAAACGGTATGTCCACAAGCAAAATGGGCACGGATGAAAACCCGAAAGGGCTCCGTGAGTAAAAACAGCAGGACTACCGGCGAGTGTTTGTGAAAACCCGAAAGGGCGCAACCTCGTTGAAAAACACTTATAGGGTCCTCTCGACCCTGTAAGGAGAAACCACCTGCGTGAGATCCTTACGACTCACAAAGGAACAACACACTTAGGGATCCCCACGATTCCTAAGGAGAAAATACACTTGCGAGATCCTCACGACTCGTAAGCAGAACTCTCTTGTGGGACCCTTACGGCTCATAAGATTTGAAAGTCTTAAGTTACAGAGGCCTAAATCTGTGCTTAAGCAACCCCCACAACTTTCGACATTGCCCTACAAGTGGTCCGATATTGGCCCTTGTATACAATCCACGGGCGCGAATAAACATTTCCCTAACCAAGTCCCATCCGTGACTGGGAATATGTCCACACGGTGAACAATCCTTGTGAGTCCTCTCGACTCATAAGGAGATAACACTCTTGTAAGATCCTTACGACTTATAAGAGAACATACACTTAGGAATCCTCACGATTCCCAAGGAGAAAACACACCTACAAGATCCTCACGACTTGTAGGGAGAAATACCTTTGTGAGACCCTTACGGCTCATGAAGTCAAAAGCCTTAGCCGACAGGACCCTTAACCCTGTTTACTAAGCCACCTTTGTTCAACATCGACAGAGGCAAATGATGATTCGCTCCTGGCAATATCCCAGTTGCAGCGATGCTGATGCCTAGACCGGTATCAAATTCCAAGTCTTTTTATGGCAAATGATGATTCGCTCCTGGCAATATTCCAGTTGCAGCGATGCTGATGCCTAAATCGGTATCAAATTCCAAGTCCTTTCATGGCAGATGATGATTCGCTCATGGCAATATTCCAGTTGTAGCGATGTTGATGTCTAAATTGGTATCAAATTCCAAGTCCTTTCAAGGCAAATGATGATTCGCTCCTGACAATATCCCAGTTGCAGCGATACTGATGCCTAGACTGGTATCAAATTCCAAGTCCTTTCAAGGCAAATGATGATTCGCTCCTGGTAATATTCCAGTCGCAGCGATACTGATGCCAAGATTGGTATCAGACCCCAAATTCCCTACTCGCAAAAAAAAAAATTAACGAGCCCCAAAAAAAAATGCATACGAAATAGCCGAAATGATGGGGCAACTTGCAAACAGAATCAGCAAGTAAAAATGTATGTATACAAAACAGCCGAAACGATTGGGCAACTCGCAATAAAAGGCAGCGAGTAAAAATAAAGAAAATAGCCGAAATGATTGGGCACCGCGAAAAATAGCCGAAATGATTGGGCAATCGCGACCTTCACGATATAAAAGCTGAAATGATAGAGCATCGCGGAAAGAATAAAAAAAAAATGAAAGAATGAAACTTTTGCCCTACAGGTGAAATCACATCGATCCATGTATACAATCCAGGGGCGCAGATAAAGAGGGAACCATACCTTCCCAACAGGCTCCATCAGAAAGCGTAGCCAAATCTCGACGGTTCATAGACAACCTAGAGAAAATCTCGACATTTATCGCAATATTACAGACACGATGTCAACAAATGAAGCAAATGAAGATCCCGAGCTTCAGGGTCTCGACGTCAACATCGACAACTTAGAGACCACCAACGGCGTTTCTCCTTACTCCAACCAGATGCAGACATGACGTCAACAACTGACCTCAGAATCGCAACGAAACGGAACCATGACAAAGTCCCTAGTTCCAAATCTCAATGGCCACGTCTACAGCCTGGAGACCAACAACGGTGTGCCTCCTCATTCCAACAGGACACAGATGTTACACCATCAAGCGGAGCGATGGCAAAAATCCTAGCTTCACCTCAGCATTCGTCTCGATACAGTAGACGCAATGTCAACAACAGCGTTCCTCCGCAGTCCAGCTGGAGGCAGATGCAACGTCAACAAAAGACCTCACGGTCGAAACAAAGCGGAGTAACGGCAAAATCCCAACTCCACCTTAGCATTCGTCTCGTTACAAAAGACGCAATGTCAACAACGGCGTTCCTTCACAGCCCAGCGGGGTGTACATGCAAAGTTAACAAAAGACCCCATGGTCGAAACAAAGTGGAGTGATGACAAAATCCCAGCTCCACCTCAACATTCGTCTCAATACACCAGACGCAGTGTAAGCAAATGAAGCGAAGGCCACATTCCTAGCTTCAACGTCTTTACGGTAACTCACATAAAACCGGAAAGACAATAGGAGACCATCTCGCATCAGCACAGAGTGGTCACCACCTTGACGTTCGTCTCGATACAGCAGACGAAATGTCAACCCCAGTGTTCTTCCCCCAACAGGATTCGGACGCGCCAAAGCAAACGAAGCGAAGGCCACATTCCTAGCTTCAACGTCTTTACGGTAACTCACATAAAACCGGAAAGACAATAGGAGACCATCTCGCATCAGCACAGAGTGGTCACCACCTTGACGTTCGTCTCGATACAGCAGACGAAATGTCAACCCCAGCGTTCTTCCCCCAACAGGATTCGGATGCGCCAAAGCAAACGAAGCGAAGGCCAAATTCCTAGCTTCAACGTCTTTACGGTAACTCACATAAAACCGGAAAGACAATCGGAGATCATCTCGCACCAGCACAGAGTGGTCACCACCTCGACATCCGTCTCGATACAGCAGACGAGATGTCGACCCCAGCGTTCTTCCTCCAGCAGGGATTCAGACATGACAAGGCAAATGAAGCGAAGGCCACATTCCTAGCTTCAATGTCTTTACGGTAACTCACATAAAACCGGAAAGACAATCGGAGATCATCTCGCATCAGCACAGAGTGGTCACCACCTTGACGTTCGTCTCGATACAGCAGACGAAATGTTAACCCCAGCGTTCGTCCTCCAACAGGATTTGGACACACCAAAGCAAACGAAGCGAAGGCCACATTCCTAGCTTCGACGTCTTGACGGTAACTCATATAAAACCGGAAAGACAACCGGAGATCATCTTGCACCAGCACAGAGTGGTCACTACTTCGACGTCCGTCTCGATACAATAGACGAGATGTCACCCCAATGTTCGTCTCGACACAGCAGACGCAACGTCATTAAACAAATGGAGCCACGGCAAAATCCCTAGTTCCAAACCTCGACGGTTCACCAGTAACCTAGAGACAACCACGACATTCGTCTCGATACAGAGGACGCAATGCCAGCAAACGAAGCGAAGGCTAAATTCCTAGCTTCAGGGTCTTAATGGCAAGTCATATAAAACCGGAAAGACAATCGGAGATCATCTCGCACCAGTGTGGAGTGGTCACCACTTCGACGTCCGTCTCGATACAGCAGACGAGATATCACCCCAACGTTCGTCTCGACACAGCAGACGTAACGTCATCAAACAAACGGAGCCACGGCAAAATCCCTAGTTCCCACCGCAACATTCGTCTCGATACAGCAGACGCAATGCCAGCAAACGAAGCAAAGGCCAAATTCCTAGCTTCAGGGTCTTAACGGCAACTCATATAAAGCCCGAAAGACTATCGGAGATCATCCCCACACCAGCGCGGAGTGGTTATGACTCATCGGGGCTCTCCAAAATGAGCCTAACCTCAAGTAAAAAGCGGCATGGCAAATTCCTAGCGCTTGCTCTTCTGACGGTCAAACTGCCAAGGAGGATTGCTTGAAGACGTCTTGTCCAGCCCCCGAAGGGATCAGAGACACGGCAGTCGCAGGGCTACTCGAACAGCACGATTGCCTATCGAGGACTATATCAGCTTATGCGACGGTACGATGGCCAAAACCCTAAGTACCACCAACCTTAACGGGCTTCTGTCGTAAAGAGCAGAGGTTAAATGCGACGTTAAGATGTTCTTGCGAGATCTGCTCGATCCGTTTCGACTCGTAAGGAAATTGATGTCTTTGCGAGATTTTCTCGATGCGTCTCGACTCGTGAGATAAAGCCTTAGGCAGTAGGGATTAAAAAAACCCTGTTTCCTAAGCACCGGGACCCTGCAAGTCGGCCCAAAACGGTCTCTTGCATACTATCCACGGGTCACACTCTCCAAAGTCGAATCTCGATAAGGAGGGAAACAACCGCTTACGGGTCCTTTTGACTCGTAAGAGGGAAAACTCTCTTATAGGATCCTTACGACTTATAAGAGAAAACACACTTAGGAATCCTCACGATTCCCAAGGAGAAAATACACCTACGAGATCCTCACGACTCGTAGGGAGAAAAGTCTTTATGAGACGCTCACAGCTCGTAAAGTTGAAAAGCCTTAGGTGGCAGATCCTACCCCTGTCTCCTAAGCCATCACTGCCCTGCAAAGAAGTCAAGATGGGCCGACCATCTACGGGCCACACTTGCCAAAGCTACATGCCACTGAAATGGAGAACTTACTCATAAGCGTATAAACTACTCCACGCCAGAATGAGACAAAAAAAGAAATAGAAGGATGCGGCTCATGGAGTTAAGGGTTGGAACTATATCCCTTAAGAGTTGAGATTTGAGTCAATGATAAATGACGACGCTTGTGTCCGCTCGTTATCTTCTCAGATCAAGATTCTGAAAGTGATACATCAACCCAAAACTGGTCATACGCCATGCATAACTCTGCATAACTCTGCACTACTTCACCCACGTAAATACTTACGTGGGCAAAGTAGTGGGGGGCATTTGTTCCCGCCAAAAATTTCTGCGCAAAAGAGTCCAAGGTATCAAATGGCAGCGATACGCTTAAGGAAATACGAACCAGTATCTTCCGGGCTGTTTTTTGACAAACTCCCGAAGGAGAAACGGATAAATTCTGATTGTATTGAAAGCGTCTCGAAAAGACCTTCGATTTGATATATTATGGGCCTCATAATTCATCCGGGATCAAAAGTTATGAGCAAATGTCTATGCACATGTGATTTAAGGAAGAAGATGCGAACCAGTATTTTCCGAGCTGTATTTTGACAAACTCCGGAACTAAAAACAGCTAAATTCTGATGATATTGAAAGCATCTCGAAAAGACCTTCGATTTGATATATTATGGGCCTCATAATTCATCCGAGATCAAAAGTTATGAGCAAATGTGTTATACACGTGTAATCTAAAGTAATGCTCTACTACATGGGGAATGCATTTTTTAGTCCCACATCGGGAAAAGGAGAGATGGCTTCTCTACCACTCCCATATAAATAAGAGGGCATACCTCTTGGAAAGGGAGAGTAAAAATCCTCAAAGGATTCAATACTCAAAGGAGCTTAGTTCTCCAAGATAGGAGCATGCTCCTCCATAATGCGCATATGCGCAAGCGCCATGTGCACTACGTGCAACGCACGTGTGCCTGTCATGCGGCACTACGTGCAACGCACGTGCGCACCACATGAGAATATTTAATAATATTAAAAGGAGCTTGTTCTCCATATATAGAAGCTTTGCTTCTCCTCATAATGCGCATGTGCGCCACGTGCAACGCACGTATGCCCGCCATGCGGCACCACGTGCAACGCACGTGCGCACAACAGATAGTGCCTTGCACTTGCTATGAACCTCTGGTTCTCAGATAAATAAATAAATAAAAATAGTGCCTTACACTTGCTATGAACCTTTGGTTCTCAGATAAATAAATAAATAAAAATAGTGCCTTGCACTTGCTATGAACCTCTGGTTCTCTGAGACAGAAAGAAAGAAAAGATTTTCTTTTCTCTTCTTTGATCTAAATTTAGATCATTAAAAAGTGCTCTGCACTCATTTTCTTGAATCCAAAAGATTCTTGGTGCTTTGCACTATTTGAAGGGCCAGGCCCAAATCAAAATGACCTGATAGGCCAAATTAAATTGCAAGGCAATAAATGAGCAGAGCCCAAATAAATTGATGCTTTGCATCCTTTATACAAGGGCAGAGCCCAAATAAAATTGATGCCTTGCATCATTCATAAAAGGGCAGAGCCCAAAACAAATTGATGCTCTGCATCCTTTCTGGACAAGGCCCAAGTAAAAATAAAAAAAGAAATGCAATGCAAAAGCAAATAAAATGTTGAACATTTCAACTGGACTTAGCCCAATTTTGGCCATAAGTCCTTAAATTAAATTGACTGAGCAAAATTGCTCTTCTAAATCAATTTACATCCGGTTCGAGGGTACATCTCCGAACTCCTTTGACATCCGTCGTTGTAATTCCTCAACGACGTCAAAGAGGTGACGGGTCCCAACGACCACACATCGATATGGACTGCGGGGTCTTTAAACTCGTGGACCGAAATGTCCATAAACTAACATCGGACCGGAACGTCCCTAAACTAATGTCGGACCGGAACGTCCCTAAACTAATAATGGACCACCACGTCCCTAAACTGGCGATGGACCACCACGTCCCTAAACTGGCGCAATAGGGCCCCAAACGCTCTTTTGTTGGATCTAAACGGTCCCGTTTAAGTTGATCTTAGCCCCAAACACGGCTAGCGCATCCTTAGACATTTAAATGAATGATAAAACCCCAAATCAACTCTGGTTCAAGGGTACATCTCTGAACTCCTCTGACACCTATCGTTGTAATTCTTCAACGACGTTAGAGAGGTGACGGGTCCCGACGGCCATAAATGCTATGGACCACCACGTCCCTAAACTGGCACAATAGAGCCCAAATGCTTTTTTGTCGGATCTAAACGGTCCCGTTAAGTTGATCTTAGTCTCAAACTGGACTAACGTATCCTTAACAAACGTTTGAGTCGATCTTAGCCTCAAAAATGGCTAACGTATCCTCCAAACAGACTTTAGTCCCAAATTGGACTATGAATCTCCCAAACTGGAACAATTGAGCCCAAAACGCTCTTTTGTCGGATCTAAACGATGGCGTTAAGTTGATCTTAGTCTCAAACAGGACTAATGTATCCTTAATGAACGTTTAAGTTGATCTTAGCCGCAACGCGACTAATGCATTCTTAAACTAAAAACACCAAACCCAAATCTAAATTAAATACGGATTTGGACTAATCCACGTCCTACGGACGACGGCATTACTCAGTCTCCGTATACAATCCACGGGCAACCACAAATAAAACAAACACACACGACACGAAGTGAAATTCTGGAGAAGGAGAAAGTTGTTACCGCGACGCGGTAGCGTAATTAACTGCAGGGGCTTGCGCCTGCAGGGAAGAGCGTCCCCACAATCAAAAACCCCTCACCCTGAGGGGGAATCTGACGAAGTCTGCTACATCGGCCGCATCCGTCTAAACCTCCGATACACAGTGCCGTAAATCAACTCGGCATTTTCGGAGAGGTGGATGGATAAAACCATATAGCATCTGCCCCGAATCTCAGGCAAGACGCAAAGTCTGCGCCGTCTTTCGGAGGGGAACAGGTAGAAAGGCCTCACCTTGCTTGTCTTCTTCCGTCAAAGAAGGATCCACCCGAAAGCCTCGACCTTTAGCTTCAACTCTAAGCTAGGAGTAACTAGAGTGCAAGAAATGCTAAGACTTGAACCCTAGAAGTGAGTAGAGAAGATCAAGTGAAGGTTTTTCTCAAGCTTTTTGTTTCTCAACACATGAGAGGGAGAGAGCTTGAGGGAGAGGATGAGCAAGAGAGAGAAAAGATATGATAGAATGAATTATTAGTGAGCCATTCTCACTAATATGTGTGTGATATTTTAATTAATTAATTAGCTAGAAAATTGTCATGGTTTAATCAAGAGGTGACCATTATCATTTCACTATTAATGCAAATTGCAAGGATCAAAGAGCATCTTCCAAATGAAATGATCATGGTCAAATTGTCAACTTGGTCAACAAGTCAATGAAGTCAAAAGGTCAACAACAACAACCATGCACAATAATTAAGCTAATTATTAATTAACAATAATACACACAAAAGCAATGGGGTTAATAAAATGACAATAGTCATTAACCCTAAACAAGGTCCTCTCCCTCAATCTCAAGCAACTGTGCATACGCACCCGCATTCGTGATCCGAGGAACACGAACACAATGAGAAAAACCAATCTCAAATCATATACTAGGATCCGGCTTAAACCAAAGCCCGCTAGTATAAACTGTCCGGACAGCAAACGTGCACAAGTGCGCGGATGCGAACGAACCCTGTCGCAAAACCATGTGACCTCTACTCATTTTGCCTAAAGGCGAATAGCTCTCTGTGTGGGACTCTAAAGACTCGACACTACGCTGGCAGTGGGTTTAACCACAGACCGCAAGCGGCACTAGCTGTACGTAACGGTCCCCAGGTAGATGTCGATAAGAAGACTGACGAGGTGAACCCCATCTGCACTTCTACTGAGCCTGTATGTGACAGTCTCGGTACAGTCCGGTCTGTTCGTCTGATACATCGCATGGCGGGCCTAGGGGGGCGGTGAACGTCAGTCCCCTAATAGCGGTACAAGTCGTGTCGGAGTGTAGCCCAGAACACCCTGAGATAACACTGGAAGCCTACCAGTATATCTCGCTTGCCCTGGCCAGGGACTACTCGTGTAATGGCTCTCCTGGACACAGCGCGATGTCAACCCCCAATACCGGGAGAGACGAATCCTGTCTAACCGTCACTGCCTCCAAGTGCTTCGGGACTGCACCCAAAAACTACCTGTTTGCACGACTCCTCTGAGCCGTGGTAGGGTAGTAATCAAAGTGCAGTGGGAACACACTCGAGGCGAAGTGACAGTGTCAAGTCAGCGGACTAAGCTGTACTCATGTCACCTGGGAACTGATAACTGACGATAGGTATATTACCAACCAACAGTTCCCGACGAGTCCTGTCCAGTGTACTCGTAACCTAACGAGCACCCGCATACTATCCCAAGTACGACGTACTAACGGCTGTGGGACAGACCGTCTCCCACACTGGGATGAGAAGCGCATACGCTAGTCTACTCCAGAGTATCGATGCCCTGTCTCGATAGTCCAACGACCAGGGACCTGTATAAGGATGTGCTTATAGATTACCCAGCTCCCACGAGTGCGAGCGCCATCACAACGCTGGTAATCAAGCAAAGATCCTAAGGGCTCTACTAATATGTATACCAGCAATATGCTAAAAGAAACACATGCACATATTAAAGCAGAGAAAAACCAAGTAGCATACTACCATTTCGAGCAAGATTGTATATACAACTGTGAATATCCCAAGCTTCCATTAAGTAATATACAAACTAGTATGATACAGTAATGGCCTCTAGGGCATATACACTAACAGGTACATCTTCGTGCCTCCTGGATGTACGGAATATGCTGAACTGTGCGCCTCCTTCAGAAGTTCTTCGTGAATATCTTCCTTTGGTACACACAAGCGGCTACCATATCTCAACGAGCCATCTTCATGGATCAGTAAGTCAGTTCGAAGTCCAGCTTCAACCTGTTCTCGGAACTTTTGCAATCTTGGGTCCTGTAATTGCGCTGCTTTAATATCTTCGATCAACGACGAAAGTACCTGCAGCTGCATCAACTGTCCCGAAGAATGCGGTATCACAACCTCCAAATCAAATCTCCGAAAGTCTTCAATGAGTTCCTTCTATGCAGTCAACGTCTGAATTGCGGGTAACCGACTGAGCGCATCCGGCGCGACATTAACTTTCCCCGGATGGTACTTAAGATCAAGATCATAGTCAGCCATCAGCTCTAACCATCTACGCTGCCTCATAATTAGCTCCTTCTGAGCGAACACATACTTTAAGCTTTTGTAATCGATGAATACTTCGACTCTTCGCCAAATAAGTAGTGTCTCCAAATCTTCAAAGCGAAAATCCCAACTGTTAACTCCAAGTCATGAGTTGGGTAATTCTTCTCATGGGTCTTCAACTGTCTCGATGCGTACGCTACAATCTTCCCACGCTGCATTAAAACACATCCCAATCCTTTCCCAGATGCGTCGCTGTGAATCACCAATCCTCCGGAACTGTCTGGCACGGTCAGAATAGGAGCGGTTATCAATTTCTGCTTCAACGCCTCAAAAGCTGACGCACACCTATCCGTCCACACAAAAGGTACCTCCTTGCACGTAAGCTTGGTCAACGGCTCCGCCAGACAAACAAAGTTCTCCACAAATCTTCTGTAATACCCAGCGAGTCCAAGAAAGCTTCTTATTTCCGCAACAGTCTTCGGAATCGGCCAATCACGAACTGCTGCAATCTTTTCGGGATCGACGGCGATTCCATCGCCAGACACAACATGCCCCAAAAACTTTACTTCTTCCAGCCAAAACTCGCACTTTCTCATCTTCGCATATAATTTCTCTTGTCTCAACGTCTGCCGTGCGATCTTCAAATGTTCAGCATGCTCTTCAATACTCTTCGAATAGACCAGAATATCATCAATGAACACCACTATAAACTGGTCCAAGAATGGCGAAAAGATTCGGTTCATCAAGTCCATGAATATCGCCGGTGCATTCGTTACTCCGAAGGGCATCACTAAGTACTCGTAATGTCCATACCGAGTTCGGAACGTTGTCTTGCAAATATCTTCTGTTTTCACTCAGACCTGATGATATCCGGATCGCAAATCCAGCTTCGAGAATACCCTCGCGCCACTAAGCTGCTCAAATAGTTGGCCAATGCGAGGGATCGGGTACTTATTCTTAATAGTCACCCGGTTTAATTCTCGATAGTCGATGCACATCCTCCTTGTGCCATCTTTCTTCTTTACTAGAAGAACTGGAGCTCCCCAAGGCGAGTTACTGCTTCGAATCCAGCCCTTCTCAAGTAATTCAGTCACCTGCTTCTTGACTTCTTCCAACTCTACTGGTGCTATTGGATAATACGCTTTAGAAACTGGCGCTGCACCCGGAATAAGATCAATTGCGAACTCCACGTCTCGCTTTAGCGGTAAACCTGATATGTCTTCAAACACGTCCATGAAACTCTCAAATATAGCCGTCGATTCTTCTTTATCCACTTCCATCGACGAAAGAGCATTGTTTGTCGGCCTAGCCCTAAACTCGACTGGCCCGACAGAACTGCTTCCTCCAGTCAACCTCTGGATGTCCGGGAATCTGGAAATTCGCTTTCTTTGCTCTACCCTCAATGTGAGCGTGGAAAGTGCTGAAAATCCATTCCCAAGATGACTTCATAATTTCCGATAACAATCACCCCAAAATCTGTAAATAGCTCCCGTCCGCCAACAACAACAAAACAATTCTTATACCCTCTATTAGTTATGATTTTCCCAATCCCAGTGTGTATGTCCCAATAACTAAACAGGTCGTGCAGGTAAACGAGTGTGTACTAATAAACTTGGATGACATAAATCAATGGGATGCACTAGAATTGAATAACGCTAATGCGAGAAAACCATGAACAAGTAGGGTACCTGAAACGGCTTCCTCTGAAGCTTTAGCCTCTTCAGCTATCAGGGGAAAAGCTTGAGCCTGATTAGCTCCCCGAATTAACTGCTCCTGATCTGGAAGCTGCTCTTGCGGTGTCTCCCGAGTATCCACCTTCAATTTTAGCATTGACGGACAATTATCAATGGTGTGATCCACTGATCCACAAATCAGACAAAGTCCAAGCCTCTTACGATAATCTCTTCGATAATGACCCGGTCGTTGGCAGAAATCGCACAACATCCTTCCCTTTTGGTTGGGTAACACTGGCCTCTGAACATTCTCTTCCTTATGAAGTTTCGACGAACAAGCATGGATAGTGTGATCCGCCGATCCACAAGCCAAACAGAGTCCCCGTTTCCTTCGGCAATCTCTTTGCACATGTCCGTGTACATGGCAGTAGTCACAAATCACGCTCCTCTTCCGATCAACAACAATTGTTTTCTTCATTGGTGCTACGCCGCGTCGGTTCACCGGAACACTTCTATGTACGGACGTTTGGTTTAGTGCAAACGCCGGCTTCAGCTCGGTCTGCTGCTTGTGGTCCTCAAGCAAGTCACGAATTACTCCAAGCAAAGTAGCGTCATCCATACACCTCTGGTACGATTGTAGATTCCTGGCTTCCATGATACTGCAACCAAACACCAAAGAAGATCAGTACGATAACAGATTCAACATATAGATCAAGGATATGAGTCAAGGCTAGAACTCCAAGTTACTTAAATAGAGTACCGCATTGTAACCATGCCGCGGTATCATAGTTACAATCACATAACTCCACTCAAGTCGCCTAAGCTCTAGAGATCAACAAAGGAAACCAGGTTTTCGAGTCGATATGCAAAGGAGGTTTGCACATCGCAAAAGTAGAATCAGGAGGAGGTTAAGATTCAAGAAAGGTAAAACGACAAGGTGGCAGGACATGTTTCCTAATCACGAGTATTCTGATTCATGTATTGGGTACAATACCCAACTACAAAAAAAAGAATCAACCCGATTAACCTATGGCTCTGATACCAAAAGAACCATGTCACGCCCCGCTTCCCAGAGTACGCTAAGGTAAGCACGTGACATAGCAAACTATGCTACTTGTGGATAGGAATTATCCTTCCACAGTCACATTACGGCTGTAGAGATATCAAGAACAAAAGTAAAACTATCTAGCACATGTCCATAAGCCAAAATAAAATGAGTCAAGAATAATAATGCGGAAGCAAAAGATCCAATACAAAATAACTGGAATGTATGTCCCATAATGCGGGCTCACATCAGAAATAAAATGCTAAAAAGTAAAAGAACTAACTACTACTGGGCCCTCACTGCTCAGCCTGCTGGCTGAAGTACTCCTGCTCAGACTACAGCAAAGGTACGGAATCTGGGCAATGCAAAACCCAGACGTCAGCGCGTCATGTCATCAAGCAATAAAATATAAACAGGGTAATCAAGACATGCAAGTATACTCATAAAAGGTAAAGCAGGTGTAACAGTAATATAAATCAGGGTAGTGAAGGGTAGTGTGCAGTGAGTAAACTAAACTGGTCTATTGGGTTATCTACTCGCAAGTCTTTGAAATCAATTTGATGAATCATCAATGTAACTCGGTAGTATCCTGTGCATGCCCGGGACCACGGTCTAAGACTCTCGGGCTGAAACCGAGACGTGCCGCTAGGCACTAAAAGGAAAAGGGTAAATACGAATGATGTCAGCAGCAGCATCCCGAGGCAGGCCTAGCCTCTAAAACTGATCAGTATAAGCAAGCAACTGTCGAGTTACAAGTCAGGATTTCATCTTTGATTTCTCCATACCCCCAAGTTATATATATTCAAGTCAGGTATTAAGTAATCAAGAACTAATGCCAACTCAGGATCAGGTAGGTGCAGGTTTGTCTGGATAGACAACAGGAATGGTCCGTAAGGACTACATGTCAGGTTTGTTGGCATTAGACACCAGATCAGGTAACAGGTAAAGCCATGGTACATCAGGTCAAGTCGAGTAGTGTATTTAGATGTCATGTCATGTCATGTCAAGAGTGCACGGTACCATGTCATATCAAGTAGGCAGTGCAACAGGTCATGTCAGGAAGCACAAGATGTCATGTGGGTGCTCATAATCAAACTAACATAAACAAGATTTTAAATGAACAAGCATGAGTACTATCAGAACAATAAACTAGATCAGGTAATACGATAAGCAAATAGTTACAGATTAAATTATATCGATGCACGGTTATCATTTTGCGTTTAAGGGATGGTTTCAATATTACTTAACTACAGTATAACCAATATGGATGTTAAAATCATGTTATTATGTACTAAATAATCTAGAGATGCGATTGAATATAGATCAGGTTAGATGTGTGCAAACGGTCGTCCGACAGGGTATGAAATATAAAGGGGTATTGTGGACTATGCAAATAATTGTTGTATGATTTAAATATGATGGTGGGTACCATGTATAATAGAACTAAATGCAACATAGTATGTTTCATGCGATGAATCTAAAATGATATAACGGAACGTCAAACTGTTAAAAGGAAATTATGGTATTAAATGTAAGCTACAGGTTTACCGTGCAATCAAATGGATATATAAAACTTTGAATAGCATATATAGTAATTCAAATAGCATGTAGCAAGTTTTCACTTGCCTCGACGGATCGCGATACGGGAAACGGAACGTCTCGCGTCGGCGGGAAAACTCGCGACGCGCGCACGGTACACGGAATGAGTCCAAACAACGAACAGTGGGATCACATGGGTCAGATGTCCCCACTGGGTCGTCGAGATCGTCGACGGCACGACCGGATTCCGGAGATCTAAAACAACAGTGGACACAAATTCTTGAAAAGAGACAAAAAGGGAAAAGAAGAGAAGAGGAATGGAAGAAGAAGGAAAAGAATGAGGGATAGCTTACTGGGGTTGGACTGGTGACACCACGAGAGACGAGATGGCGGCGTGAGATCGTCGGAGCTCCGGCCAGAGAACGTGTAGGGGTGTGTAGGTCCCGGCAGCTAGGGTTTGGGGTCGGTTGGGATTTGGTTTCGATGTGGGTTCTGGTGTTCGGGTAAGGCAGAGGAAAGGAAGAGGGGGAGAGGAAGGAGATGACGATGAGGTGAGGGAGTCGGCAGCGATGGACGGCGGCGTTGGGCTCCCAGGTCCTCGTCGGTGTGTGTGGAGGGGAGAGACTCGGGAAGAAGGAGAGAGAAGGAGAATAAAATGGAGACGAGGTCGATGAGGAGGCGAGAAGAAGATGAGTTGGAGATGGTGACGAGGCAGAGGAGGCGGCTAGGGTTAGGGTTTCACTGGTGGCTCGACGAGGTTTCATGGGTTTTTAAAAAGAATAGGAGAAGAAGAAGATGTAGAAGGAGGGTGAGCGTAACGCGGGGAAAGGTGACGGGATTCTCGCGCACCACGAGAGGAGAGAGAAGCGGGCGCGAGAAGAGAGAGAGAGGGAGAAACGAGAGGAGAGAGAAAGGGGAGGAGAGATGGGTTTGTCTGGTAGCGGGGGTGAGAGAGAACGAGGAAGAGAGAGAAGGAGAGAAGCGAGAGAGTCGTGGGGCCCAGCGTCGAAGGAAAGAGGGTTTTGATTGGGTGAGGGGAACTGTTAGGGGAAATTAAAAAAGATTCACTGGGTTTAAAAAAATATAATCTCGTTGGTTTAGAAAACTATAATAGGCTGTGAAAATATTTTTGTCTGATATAAAAGATTTAAATAAATAGGATTTGGCGGGATGCAAAATATTTCAGAACTGCGCCCGGGTCGGGTCCAAAATTTTGAATTTGAAATATGAAAATTATTAGCAAGTTCCAAAAATTGAAATGAAGGATTTTGTAACAGAAAAGCATACCCCCAAGAACGGACGCACGTACGTGCGTGTAGCTGTCCAAACACGTCCGTTTCACTGAACGGGACGAGAACACGATGCAGGGACGCTACCACAGGGTTAGGGGTATCAAGCAGGCCGTGTCATGTATTTTTAAATTTTTTTAAATGACTTAAATGGTTATATGCAAGAATATTAAATGTTAGCGTATTCTATAATTAGGAAAACAACGAGCTCAAGTAAACGGGTCAAATATAAAGTAAATTACCATTTTGCAACCAAGCATGATAAATGGACTAAATACCACAAACAACACATACGGTAACTGGAATTGGTATAACTGGACTCGGTTGTTACAGACGGATTTCCCTGCCAGCACCTATCCCTAGACCACTGGACGGGTACGGGCCAGTCCTCACCCTCTGGCGGCCCGACGAAGAAAAACTTCTTCTTCCAATCATGGATGGAAGAAGGCAGGACGACAACTCCTGACCTGGCTACGCTCCCCTGCTGCTTCCTAAAGGAGAGGTAAACCCACCTCGGGTCGCCCGCACGAGTTCCGGGATGACTTTTGTAAATAAGGGAGAAGGCAAGGATGGATAGACTAAAGGGGATCGCCTGCAACTTCAACCGGACCAGGAACTCAAGGAGAATCCTCCAGGAGTTCGGCACTAGCTGGCCCGGGGCTAACCCGAAGTAATTTAACGCAGGTACAACCTCGGGAGAGAAAAGGCAGGCGCATTCCGGCCCAAAGGGCTTCCAGGCACAAGGTGATCTCTCTACCTCTCACCTGATCTGCCCTCTCTCCTTCCTCGGCCAATCGTAGCGTATAGCCGGAGGGAATATGGAAACGAGCCCGAGCGGTAGCAAGCTCGTCCTCATATCTTACTGAGGACGACGTACCAGGGGCGTCCACCGCCACCGCTCCGGGAACCGCCCCAGACGCGCGACCCTGGGAAGAGGATCTGACCCCAACTTCCCGAAGGGGCTCCAACCCGGGGGAAGAATCCCTAGGATCTACCCCTACGATATCTTCAAACTCCTCAAAACAAGACATCTAACCTGATGGGAGGAAATCCTCAAGAAGGGAAAACGCGAGATCCAACCTAAAAGGAGAGCGCCGAGCAAATAAGACTCAGAATGAAGGAATTGGGAAGAGGGAGAGACCCCGAATCAGGCCTCCCCTCGATTTATGTAGGCGGCGTTCTCACCCAACGGCGACGGTCGACCCCCGCCAAAACGTTTCAGAGCGCTCGACGACCACGATCGCTCCACCTGTCGCGTGCATATTGGCCGCATCCCATCGGACGCCAGAAGCCTGCAGCACGTTAAATCAGCCAACCGACACCCGACACATGGCCTGTCGCTCCACCAAAGTGCACACGATCCGGCGCACCCTCTTTAATGCAGAAGATCTCACCCCGATTCACTGACATCATCCAGAAAATACAATGGTTGGCCCGGGGACACGCCCAACGATATCTTCGAAAATGAGGCTTACCTCGGGTGACCCGGCAGACCACTCTCGACCCGACCTGTCAGCTGGTCAGGACGAGAGTGGGGGGCTAATGATGATGCTCGATATCGGTGATCTCCCAGATTATGATACGCGACAGATGACGTGTCCCAGAGCATGCAAGAAAGGGCCTACAGCGGCCGACCAGACCACACCTATGCTCGTCCTACCGAGCAAACGCTAGCTCACCTATGAGCCCCCCTGCATGACCGGCATCCTCGGCCTCACAGCTCGTCTCCGAGCTACCGCAGAACCAAGATACCTCGGCTCTCCCGCTCGTCCGCGAGCTCTCCTACCGAGGTCATCTTCCTCGGTCTCATCGACTGACCAACAACACCGCTTGCAGGCGTAACCGCCATCCCGCGAATCTCGCCATGCGCGAGATCTCTACCGGCCATATCCCACGTTCCACGCCACCACGATCCCCCATTAACGAGCCCGTCTCGCCATTAATGGGAGGTCCCGCTCATCACGTGGGTGTGACGTCGGGAGCGTAATAGCCGGCGTGATTCTCGCACCTGCTGCACCTGCTGCCGCCACTACTTAAACCCCTCTTTCAGACGGTCAAGGTAAGCCATTTTGACTCCACTAAGCCGTTACTCTGCTCGGATCTCTAGTCTAACTTGATCGTCGGAGGGTTCTTGGTGGTACAACCACCCCGGACTTCCTTGCAGGTAACTCGGCAACCACAACCATAACCCATTGAGATCTACACGCTTCAGGAGCGACAGCCTCCAGATCCAATCCCAGCCATCCATCGCCGCCATCAGCAGATCAACGGGAAGCAACATCTGAAGGAGATTCTACCCTCCATCACTACGTGATGAGTTTAGTTTTCTCTATAACAAATGGTACGGTTAGTCGCAGTTATGGACTTTAGCTGGATTTTTATGATTTTTTTATTGATTTTTCTTGAAGAATGGAAATGCCACACCGGTAATCAATTTCAAAATTGAAGACCCCTTTCTATTAGCACCATAACAATACAGATATAGTTTAGGTAGTTACCATGTGATGGATTTGGTTTTTTCTATAATAAATGGTGGGGATAGCTGCGGTTATGAACCGCGGTTGGATTTTTTATGTGTTTTTTTATTGATTTTTCTTGAAGAATAAGCATATTAGCAACCAATTTCAAAACCGGAAGCTTTCCTATTAGCACTATAATAATACAGGAAGAGAAGAGATAAATACATGGCCTCTATCAAACCAATAACCTCAACCTCAATCACCATCCTCGCAACAAAAGGTTAGAATATCAAAATTTCAGAAAATAACAAGATAATTTTACAAATCTGGATCAAGGCCTAAATGAAATTATACAACGGCAGCTATGACTTCGAACAGTTGATTAAATGATTATTGGCTATCTATGACTACGAAATTTATTGATCTATGTTCTACATAGGTCAGTAGTTTTATCCAGAAACCTTTCTATTTCTCTTGGTCTTGGGATCTATTTGAAATATTACATGGACATGATCAGGTAGACATATTGTAAACATTAATATCTATTTAGCTTTACTAATAGAACATATTTTCTTTATGATATGATTTGGCTATTTTTCGCCGGCTGTTACCTGCCTAAGGCAATCCTCTCTTTATGTTAACCTGGGACAAACAGTGAAGAACAAGATGTTTATGCGGACTACTGGCAGAGAAGTTGTAGCTAGATAATAGATTCTCAACCAATTTTAAGATTTTTAGTTCCTTGCAAGATCGGTTTTTATCTCATTCTCAAGTTCATAGCTCACATCAGAGTGGCTTTTACTTTGAAACAAAAATTTATTTGTAGGATGCAATTACGATCATACTCATTGGTCAAAACTTGTGGTAACTTTAACAGATTGAAGGCATGGCTGAAGATATTCAACCCTTGCTTGCGGAGGTTCGTAGTAGTGCGTTGCTGAAGGATGCTAAGAGTTTAACCAAAAGCCTTGCCGAAGCAACTAAAGAATTAAGGTACAGTTGTTTGTACTTTATGAGCATTGATTGTCTTGGAAGTTATTGTTAGCCTGTTTTATTCAGTTAATACACAAGTTCATAGTCTGTTTGGGATAAAGACCATTGCTGCATCTGCATGCATTATTCCCTATTCCGTGCTTCTCTCTCTCTTTTTTCCCATTCTTTGTTCAAGGGGGTTTGCCTTTCTTGCTGATAATAGCAACCTAAGGATGAGTAATTTTGATAAGAATTATGTGAAGTGGTGAATAAATAATCTCATGTACATAAAAAAAAAGTTATGGTCTGTGCTGCACAATGAAGAACTAAGTTTATAAAACATTTAGTAAAATGGGGAACTTTAATTAACAGAAGCAATTGATTATCAAGTTATTTAATTTGAAAAGGAAGAAAATTCTTTGGTTGTATCACAAGGAAAATGACTAAGTGATGATGCTCGATATCGGTGATCTCTCAGATCATGACACGTGGCAGATGACGTGTCCCAGGGCTCACAAAAAAGGACCTACATTGGCCGACCAGACCACTCCTGTGCCCGTCCTACAAGCAAACGCCGGTTCACCTTCGAGCCCCCAGCACAATTGGCCTCCTCAGCCTCACAGCTCGTCTCCGAGGTATCACAGGCCCAAGCCTCCTCGACTCACTCAGCTCGCCTCTGGGCTCGAGCAGAACCAGGATACCTCGGCTCTCCCACTCGACCGCGAGCTCTCCCACCGAGGTCATCTTCCTCGGTCTCATCGACAGACCAACGGCACCGCTTGCAGGCGTAACCGCTATCCTGCGAGTCTCGCCATGCGTGAGATCTCTGCCGGCCACATCCCAAGTTCCACGCCGCCACGATCCCCCATTAACGAGCCTGTCTCGCCATTCATGAGAGGTCTCGCTCATCACACGGGCGTGACGTCGGGAGCGTAACGGCCGGCATGATTCTCGCGCCTGCCCTGCCTGCTGCCACCGCTATATAAACCCCTTCTTCAGACGGTCCAAGTAAGCTATTTTTACTCTACTAAGCCGTTACTCTGCTCAGATCTCTAGTCTAACTTGACCGTCGGAGGGTCCTCGGTTGGATTTTTTATGTGTTTTTTTTTTGATTTTTTTTGAAGAATGGGCACATTACCGACCAATTTCAAAACCGGAAGCCTTTCTATCAGCACTATAATAATACATGAACAGAAGAGATAAATACATGGCCTCTATCAAACCAATAACCTCAACCTCAATCACCATCCTCGCAACAAAAGGTTAGAATATCAAAATTTCATAAAATAACATGATAATTTTACAAATCTGGATCAAGGCCAAAATGACCTTATACAACAGCCGCTGCAGGTGACTGTAGCACGAAAAGGTTTAAACTTTGAAGGCGATTTCGTCTTGTCTTATATGAATAATTAAGGCAGCCAGGCCCAAGCCCAAGCCCACAAGCCCAAAACTGCCATCTTAGGATCCATGATGAAATCCAACCTCCAACAATAAAACTCGCGACCTCGTTGGACCCTCGCTCAAGCAAGAGAGAACTGCTCGGCTCTGCTTCTTCCTCTTCGCACCAAATCCCTAGCAAAATGTCGGGCGGCTTCTTCAGGGTGAGCAAGAAAAAAATTCGTCTTTTTCTTTGATTATTTCTCATTTTTCACTAGATTCATCCCCAATCCGATGGGTAATCGATCGATCCGATGATTCTAACTGTATTTCCTCCATTTGATCTCAGGGCACGTCGGCGGATCAGGACACTCGATTCTCGAACAAGCAGGCGAAGCTTCTCAAGTCCCAGAAGTTCCCGGCCGAGCTCGATCATTTGGTTAGCAGATCGTTCTCTTCAATCGCTAGGGTTTCTACTTTAATTTCTTAGGGTTTTTCTAATTGATAATCGAAGTGTTGATGATCAGGTGGACATGACGAAGGTGAAGATGGATGTGATTCGGCCTTGGATCGCGAAAAGGGCGACCGAGCTCCTCGGATTCGAAGACGAAGTCCTAATTAATTTCATTTATGGCCTTTTAGATGGGAAGGTGCGTTCAAATTCAAAAGT
Organism: Agapanthus africanus; assembly: GCA_030015575.1. NCBI lineage: Eukaryota > Viridiplantae > Streptophyta > Magnoliopsida > Asparagales > Amaryllidaceae > Agapanthus > Agapanthus africanus. The sequence continues at coordinate 469,781,911 of JASDDO010000031.1, forward strand.
TTTTAACGTTGGGATGCTTGGTTTTTAGATTTTTTTTTCCCCAAACATATTGAACTGTTTGCGGAACGGATTAAATAGGAAGTGGACGGGAAGCAGATTCAAATTCAGCTGACTGGGTTCATGGAGAAGAACACAGGGAAGTTCATGAAGGAGCTTTGGGGCTTCCTGCTGAGCGCGCAGAGCAATGTCAGCGGAGTTCCTCAACAGTTTTTGGACGAAAAGGAGGAGGAAACAAGGAAGAAGAAGGTGACCCTTTTTGCAATAAAAATAAAAATAAAAATAAAAATTAATTTTATTATCAATAGATTATGTTTATGATCTGATCCTTTTCCCATCAAAGCGGGGTTGGTTATGAAGCAAAGCTCCAAGAAAAAATTCGTCAAATTTCTATTGCCGGTTGTCGCCCCAACTTCAGCCTTGTATTTAGTATCAAATCATTGTGCAAATTCCTGAACTAGGAAATTATAAATAACAGTGGGGCATGCTATATTCCTAAATGACCAATTAGCAGAATTTGTTTGGATCGGGTAAAAAGTCTAGAAGAAGGGGGAAAGATGATATATTTGCTATAGAGAATTGTTATCAACCGTAAGTCACATTTATAACAAACTCCTAAAGTTGTTAATTTTATGAAGAATGATGTTAATGTAGGCGGATACAGATAGAATCGCCCAAGAAATTCAGAAGAGGCGAGATAGAGATAGAGATGGAAGGGAGCCGGAACGAGAAAGAAAGAGTAGATTTGTAAGTCAGTCTTTCTGACCTATTGTCTATTTCTGTAGTTTGAAGAATTTATGGTTTTAACTTTTGCTTGTCTTTATGCTGTTCAGCTAGCTTCTCCAATTATTTGGGTTCATGTCCTTCTTTACCTCAAACTACTGTAGGATGGCCAGGCTGGCGAGGCTGACACATCAAAATTCACTAAGGCTGCATCTGATTTGGGATCAAAGTTTTCAAAACCAAGGGATTCCAGTGTTCCACCTGCAGATGACAGAGAAGGGGACAGGAGCCATGGTTCAAGAGAAAGGGATGGGTCAGTAGCTATTTCTTTAAAATTTCCCTTATTTTGCTTTAACTTTGCATTTTATTCAGCAACACATAATCATGCACGTATTTTCATATATATGAATTTATGAACTACTCTAACTTCCTTTAATTCTTGTGTGGAATTTATCTAAAAAATGAAGTCATTTAGCATAGGATGATCAAATTTCATATAACCTGTATACAATGATATACAATAAAGATCTAGATACCATATTGTTCTTTTAAAACTATATGATGGTTTGGATGCATCATTTATATGGCTGTTATCACTTATCAGTTATGCTTGATCCAAGGAGTGCCCGTCGCTTCAGCTGAACTTAACATGCCGACTGAAAATATCACAGGACAACACGAGTTTTTTAAATTAATTTAGTTAAAGATTGAATTGCAATCAATGGTGGGATTTGGAGGTTTACTCGATAACGATCTAACCCCCTGTATCTTGAGTTCCTGACTTGTAAAAGACTGCCTGTAAAATTCCAAGGTGCATAAAACGTAACCTTCACTATAATTGAACACAAATCTATTATTTCCCTACAAGTCAAGACTAGAAAAAATAGCATAGCTCTGTGATGTGTTATAAGAACTAATTAAGCATAGACAAGATTGAAGAGGTGTAGCTTGAGGTTGGCATGTTCAACAAGCATGATAGAGAGGTTGACGATTTGCTCGTCAACTTGCAAACCAAACTCAAATGAAATATCTTTATCAATTAAATGTTTTTTGCCCTTAGTTGAGCTAGATAATCTTTGGCTGCAGTGTCATATCATTTAAAACCAGGAGTTCATCCTGCATCAGTTATATCATTACTTACATTTGTTGAACTTGTGACTTTGGTCAACATTCTTATGTAATATGTGGCCTTTTCTTAGTGTACCGAGGATCAGCCGAACTAGTTAATATTCTAAATGTGGGAAGATTACTATTGGGATGTGAATGCTTATGTAAACTGTTGTACCGTCTATTTGTTGAAGCAGTTTGAAGCTATAGGCTGGCAGGATGTAATTCCACACTTCGGTTAGTGCTTATTTGAGCAGCTTGAAGTTCATTGTTAATTTAGAGGGGGCCATGTGGCTTGTCAACTACGTGGGAATCTTTACACTTTTAACCTTTATGTTAATCCTTAGGGTTTACTTTATTTTTTCTGGTTTGTAAAATTTTTTTTGCCTTGGTAAGGGGCCGTCCAATTACCTTCGTCATTTCCTGAATTCAAATTTGGCCTTCACATACGATTGTATCAAGACCGTTGAATCAAAAACATCGGGAACAAGTTTGCGAGTGTACAAGTTGAATTTACTGGCATCATTATCAATATTTCTTTTGATATTATCTTACAGCGAAATTTGCTCTATATGCCTCTCAATGATGAAATAAGGAGTGAAATAGTTAAGGATGTAAACGGATTGAATACGGATACAAATAGTTATCCGAAATGAAAATTGCTATCCGTATTTGGCAAGAGTCGGATACGGATATGAAATCAATACTGGAAAAAAAATACTCAATAAAGCCAAAAATATTTATTTTTGATATCGGATATGTACATGGAACGGATATTGGTGATACCATATTCGTATCCATGGGCTATTGGCGGATGCATGTACGGATTCGGACGGTTATTGGAAATGAATAACTTTCCGTATTTGATAAAAATCGGATACGGATATGGAGTCAACTCGGATTATCCGTATCCGTTTACATCACTAGATAAGTCTATGTTAGTTGCATTTCTTCTGCGTGGGTTTTAACCTTATGCTTTCCGCTGTTCAAATTTGCTTTTGTTCTCTCCTAGTCATGATAACTAGTTAATCGCATTGTAATCTGCGGGTGCATGAATTCATGCACCCACATTTTCTCAGTCATCTCTGACGTGAAAGATGATGAAGTTCCTCTGATGTTTTATATAATTCTTTCCTTGGCATTCATGGTTTGTTTGTTCATAGTCTGTTTTTACTTCTTCGTCTACATTTTGTACTGTTGGATTGGATTCAGAAAGCAATTCAGCATTGTACTGCAAACCTTTTTATGCTCTTTGGCTTGTGTGATCATTGACCTGTGACTTGTACATCTGTTTAAAGCAAACTATATTTTTTTGGTTTTGATAAAGGTGGCTGGTCTATTGATCAGATAAAGAAAATTTTAGAATATGACTTACTGGATGTGCTGCATTTTGGCATTACTATCTTAGGCTTTTTTTATTAACTAATATATTCTTCATTTCTGTAGGCGCTCCATATCTCCACGCCCAAAGGATCGTTCCCCATCTCCTCGGTATTAACCTCGCATTTGATTGCATTTTCTTATTTTATTATTATTATTTGCTATTGTAATGTTTAAATGTATACTGCTGATTTCTTTTGCAGGATTGTACCTTCACCAACTAGGTCAAACAAGAAGTCCATTTCCAGATCCAGGAGCAACTCAGAGTACCTCCTCTTCATCTTTTTTTACTTTTGTGTTTTACAAGTTCCATAGTTATTCTAACAGAATATTCTGGGTCTAGATTTAGAATTCAATTCTGAGTAAAGGTGCAAATTCACAACACCCATTAATGATTGGACGTTACATTAAGGTCTAGATGGTTGGTTAACTTAACCAGGGCATTATCCATCCCCTAATTCATTCATCCTAACCTTCTCATGGAAGAAGAAAAGGGAAAAGAGGCTTCTACTGGTTATGGTATGGAGGAAGAAAGGACAAAAATGTCTTTTTCCCTTGCAGAATTAAATTTAACTGAGTTTGGATGGAATTTTAACTACCGGGAACAAAATAGAGTAGTTAAAAGAATGGGGTCTTTTCTATACATATGGATTAAAGGGGTTTGTGTTTAGAAATATGAAAGTCTTTTTTTTTTGGGGGGGGGGGTGTCCCACATTAAAAAAATTCCCTTTTTACAACTGAACATGACCAAACCCTCTTTTTATCAGGGGAAGACATAAATCAAGGAATTTATCTGTTTCTCCTAAAAGGCGGCATAGGTCTCCTAGCCGCTCCATTTCTCCGAAAAGGCGGTATAGGTCTCCTAGACGATCCATTTCTCCTCATCACAGGCGTTCACCTAGGGGCAGCAGATCTCCTTTGAGGCGAAGATCCCCTCCTCTTGGGCGAAGATCCCCCTCCCCCTTTAGTTACAGATCTCATGCACGAAGATCTCCACGCCGCCGATCTCCTTCTCCAGTACGCCGTCGATACCGTTCGCCGTATCGGAGGTCTCCTTCTCCATCACGTCGAAGATCTCCGGTGCGACGCAGGTCTCCTCCTCCATTGCGACGAAGATCTCCATTACGTCGCAGGTCTCCTTCTCCATTGCGTCGAAGATCTCCATTGCGGCTGAGATCTCCGTCACTGTCACGTCGCAGGTCTCCACTTAAAGCCTACAAGAGATCGCCTTCTCCTCTGTGGCGGAAATCTCCTATTCAAGAAAGGTCTGTGACTCCAGCAGAGCGCATATCTCCATCTCTTTTGAGGAGGAGGTCGCCACTATCAACCCCTCCAAATGATCGGCGGCGATCACCTGTGCACTCACCTAAAAATCACCCTGCAGATTCTTCGATTTCTCCACCACCAAGGAAGAGGTCTTGATTCCCTGTTTATATTGTCTACTTTGTGATAATGACCTGCATTAATGGGGTTAATTTCAGTAAACTGCCAAAATCTGTTCCCATTTTCAGTAAACTACCAATAACTTTATAAATTAAAAGTAAATACCAAAATATTTTTAAATAACACTGCCTGATTTTCACAAAACTGCCATAACAAGGATTTTCAAATTTCCCTGGCGCTATTATGTTTGTTTAATGAAGTACGCTTATAATTCACTAAAAATGGGTTTTTATTAATATGAAGCTTTTTGGTACTTGTAATTTACAAAGTTTTTGATAGTTTAGTAGAACACATGGCTGATAATTAAGCAAAATTAAGCCCATCAATAATTTTGCACAACTTCCTATATTTGATCTGATTGTCCGCATGCAGGGACCACAGTCCACGCAGGAGTCGGAGTCCATATCGAGGCACTCGTAGGAGTTTGAGTAGAGAACGTTATAGCCGTGCAAATGGTGATAAATCCAGACGGTACCGAGAAGAGCAAACCTCGAGAAGGTTTCCCTCTGTCCCTTTGGTGTTCAATGTATATTGCCTTGTAGGTCTATTCATCATCATCCGACATGTTTGCGTAATAAATCCTATTACTTACAGGTCTGATGCAAAGAAATCACCTGTTAATGACGCTTTGGAGAGAGTATCACACAAAGTGCCAATTTCTTTACGGTCTCCCCAGCGGGATATGGGAAATGAGAATGGGGACCGTAAGAAGATACCAGTTTTATCACCTGGAAACTCTCCAAGTCATTCTGACTCTCCAGTTGATACAAGAAAAGTAAATCCAAGGGCCAGTAGAAGGTGAGCATCCCTGATCATCCTGGTGGTTGACATATGTTATAGTTCTAAGTTTTTGTCTGTTTGCAGGTCACGTAGTTTGTCGAAGAGTCCTATTAGGAAAACAAGTGTTCGAATGCCTCGTCGTGATAGTCCAGGAGCAAGCAACGAAGAGGAACATATGAGTCGTGCCAGGTAAAATTTAATCTCTTGTCCTAGAGTTTATTTCCAATTACAATGCGTAATGTCATTTATTTTTGCATTTTAATTGACAGGGAAGTTTCACGTCATAGTACTGGTTCCTCGCGCAAGCGAAGCAAAGACTCGCCTAGATATGTGAAGCAAGAACCGTACTCACCTAGTAGAGGAGAACTTCAACAATCTCCAGCTGCTTCTCGTCATCCACTGCGTTCGGAATTATACAAGGATAGTAAACAGGGAAGGTGATCACTTGTCTATTTCTTTCTTCCTTTGTTTATTTAAGAGAGAGCATGCGCGCACGCGCACACTTGGGACATGGCTCTCATTTGTACTAGATACTTGCTCTTATTCTATGCAGACTCGGAATGTCAGATCCTTGTACTGCCTACAAATACAATATGATCCTTATTTTTATTCCAGTGTGGATATAGTTCAATAATTTAGCACCTGATATTGCTGCATAAGAACATTTTCTTTTCTTGTTCCGGTTCCTGAATCGATACTAGACAGCTTCTTATCACTTGAATGCTTATCCACATAATGCACTAAATTTTACCAGCATGTGTAGAAATAGAAAACCCACATTTGATGGATCCCAGTTTTGAGAAGAAACCGAAGTCCTTAACTTGCTTTTGCATATTATGTTACTGAAATATATACTGCACAAGTGCCTAATAGATAATATGATTTTTTCTTGACAGTGATGTGGGTCTCCCAAAAAAACATGTTCAACAACTACCTAACTTGTCTGAAGAAATAGAGTATGCTCCTGGAAAGGTACGGGATAAAAGAGTTGCATCTGTAGATGAAAGGGAGTTTAATGATAGTGAAAAGAAAGTTCGACGAGCAAGTGATGAACACAGTAAATTACGCCGTGGGACAGAGTCTATAACAAAATCTGAGAACAAGATCGATAAAAAGAGTCGGCGGTACCCTGGAGAGTCTGACTCTGAAGAAACTGGTCCTCGTAGAAACGATAATATGGAAAAACAAAGGCATAAGAAGTCCGATAAACGCAAAAGAGATTATGATGAGACTTCTGAGGGTGATTCCCAAATTGAGGATAAAAAAGAGGCCAAGAGGAGGAGGAAAGATGAGAAACGGATGAGGAAGGAGGAGAGGCGCCATAGACGTGAAGAGCGACACCGCAAAAAGTTAGAACACCGAGCCAACAGGCAAAAAGGGAAATCAATTGATAGCGATGATAGTGATGCTGGTGATTTGGATGATGGTGCAGGCATTAGGAAGAATGCTGAGATTAATGATGCGGATGACACAGAGTCTGAGCAGAAAAAGCTTGAGATTGAGCTGCGAGAGAAGGCTCTTGAATCTCTCAGGGCAAAAAAGGCTATTAGTCATTAATTTCTTGTGTCGCATTAAATATTAAATCCTGTTTTGCAGCAGAACACTGCTTTCGGTGTTTGTTTAATTGAAGCATCTGTTTGTTTTGTAGACTGAGACATTCAGTATATGGACCTAGGCTTGCTTTTATATTGCACAACTATTTGATGTAATCTGTGTTTACTCTGGCAGCTGAAGGGGATTGCAGATTTCCTGAGCTATATTGATGCATCTTGTGCTTCCGCTTGATTTTTCTGGTAATGATTCCCTTAACTTCGAAAAGTTGATTTATTGAATTGTAGGAGATTTTCCAAGTATCCGCTCTTGCTCTTATGCCTATTTTTCTTATGGTGTTCTGTCTCAAAAGTTAATTAATCTCTATGCTACAACTAGGGAAGACTGTTTCTAAAGCTATGATGCATGCCACAAGTTATGTGCTGTTTCCAGTTGGATATGCTATAAGGGGCACTTAAATTATTTTTGTGTTTAACTTCTATTTCTCGTTGCCGATTTATTCATCGACAATGAGTAAAGATGAAAGTACTTGCTAGATATTTTTCTGAAGTTGAAGTTGACACTAAAACAAATTTGTCGTTGATTGATAGATGACAAAACTGTCAAGTAATACTGGTAGCGCTGGCATGTGCAGAACCACATACTGAACATCAATTCAGGTGAAATGATGGTGTATTTTATTGTTTGACTCACTAAAGACATGAATTATGACCTCAAGCTATATTGGAAGTTGTTTATATATTTATCTTACAATGTACTTCGGATTAACTTCTGGATGATTGGCAGCTCGAAACTAGTCTCAGGTCCTTATCTTAATTATACAATTATGATGTAAGTCTCTTTGCCTCCATTTCTTTGTCACTTCAGCTGATTATTCCTTGGAAAACATTGCATTGTATGTATATGTACAGTACAGTAATATTTTGTAACATCGATTTTTAAATAGTTATGAAAACTTATAGAAAAAGTAATTTGACTTATTCGCTGCTGACATTTGTCAATTATCATTTGATGTTTGGTCATGGTAATATTAAAATTCTAGTATATAATATAATTATGGATGCAAGCTCGAACATTGTTTACTTGTGTGCTTTTATAATTTCGATGAAGTAATACAATTCTTGTTTGTATGCACCAGTTGAACTAGGCAGATGCTAAAATTAAAGTATCGAGGTAAAGGTACTAATCCTGGTGAATTTTCATGTACCTCTGGCTTGTCTGCTTCAAAGTAAGGGAGTGTGAATTTGAAACACCACAAAATTGCATGAAAGACATCGATGGTCATCAATCGTTGATTTGGAGAACTGATTTTTGGTACTCTGTACTGCATGAGTTTTAACTACATGACCAATCACCGACTAGTGTTGCACTAGTAGGGTTATGTTAATACCTTTCCTAAGTCTTATATGTTTGGCGACAATTTAGTGCTGATGTCGTCTTCTTCATAGGTACTCATGATGACATAATTATATAAGACAAATCACTGACCGGCGACTAGCGTCATAGTAGGTTTTTATTAAGGCCTTTTCTCAAGTCCTATATGTAGTATCCTTTGGTGGCTGTTTAGCACTGATGTCTCGTTCATGGGTACACATAATTAGATAAGTCAAATCATTTATGGAGCTTCATCGACTTTTAATTTTCTTTCACAAGATGTTTGCATGTGCTATGCACATGATCTATATTGGGAGTTGTCCATTTAGATTAAGAGTGGGGGACGGGTCGAGTGGACATTGCTAGAATTAAGAATAAATGAAAGATATTTCAAAGATGTTTTCTATTTTTTAAAAATGACAATGTATTTAACAGGAATAAATGAGAAAATGCCTACTTATACCCCTTGAGTTTGAGCTATAATAGAAGAGATAGTTGACACAAATTTAATAAGAGATGGCTGACACAAATTTATGATAGAGCTTGAACGATGATGTGATAAAACATTACATGTATTTAATAGGCATTTGCATTGTTCCTTCAGATACATGCATTTTATGATACCTTAACTTTCCTCAAGAAATGTTTGGCTTTGTCATTAGCTTTTATGAAATCTCCAATGCTTTTGTCACATCACGCACATTATTCAAGTTACCATTTACATGTCCTGTTGAGAGTAGGTTAACTATAACCTCGTATCTGCATGCTGTCCCTTTCTCGACATTTAGATTTCTGTTAGTTGACTGTGTAGTCTGCAGCGATCAGCCCTTTTGAATTTGTTAGCATGCTTTTAATGGAACTGGTACCATATTATATTCATATAGTGCAGACATTCTTAGGTTAGTACTTAGTTAAGAATTTTAGAGTTTCATAACTTGTGATATCTTTTTATTGGGGGGGGGGCATATATTATACTATGCAGTATAGTGGTGACATCATGTTTTTCTTGACCTTTTTTTTGGTTTTAGGCATGTGTCATTGTTTTGATGCAAGTGTCAGAATCCATCCCGAAGTCACCGATACTGAAAAGGTGAAAGGTTTAGTCAGAGGTCTTAAAGTTTGAACTAATACCTTACACCCTGAAAGACGCACTTTACGGAAATTGTTTGTGTCAATAAACTTTCAATGTCCCCGGAGAGAGTCTGACCACATAAGATGGTTTTGGTAGTAAGATGCAAGGTGTGTGGAGTGAAACAGGTCTATGTGTGAGTCGCGGTGCGTTTCTTGAGAGAATCAAAATACTCATTATTCTTTAAAATAATTAGAAAGCATCTTCAGTGGTGTTGACTAAAGATGCAAAGCTATGATTTGAGATGAATTTAGAAGACAATTGACTCCTTTCCGTTACTGAGGAATTTTCACTATGTTTGCATCATTTTGAAGAAGGTTGTGATAGTCCTTCAACTCCAAGTTTCTGGAATAAAGACCAATGTTCCTCTTTAAATGGATATGAAATCATGTAAATAGACTTCACACATGTTTCTTAGAACTGAACTTAACTTTCAGTCTCAAGTGGCATTATAAAAGCACTAGTATATATATTGTGTGCGCGGGCGTGTGCCTGCGCCGGCCGCTCCTTTGCTCTTTAGCTTGTCCCCTGTTCTTGTTTGGCGTTCGCCTTTTTGTGTCATTTTCATTCTGATATGTTATGCTTGGCATATATGCGCGTGCGCGCGTGTATGTATGTGCGCGCGCGCAAGTTACCTGATTTAGTGAAACTTCTAGAGAAACAAGAATCTGCATTGCTAGCATGTGATTCATCCGTAGTGGTATATGAGTAAAAGTGGCAGACATTCATGACCTGAGCAGTTTGATGCAGGATAATATTTACTGATTTTATTCAAAAATATCAATAACGTGCTTCATAGAACCCAACACATGCTTCCATTGCTTGACATTATATTGACCTTTAATGCATGCAGATATGAAAATATAAATGCATTGCAAGAGTCTATAGGGTAAGGTAGCATTGGATGCACTTTGTAGTATGTTTACAAGTCGTATTTTCATTCAGATCGAACACTACTGTAAGTTGTTACTGACACACATACATGGTACCCTGCTTTTTTAGAGCTACACCCAAATACTTGCAAACTTGCTATCTTATTTTAATTTCTGAAACTTCAATATATATCTTGTTTTCAATGTGAAATGGCAACGCGTAAATGGCCTTTTAGACTGACCACCTGGTGTTCACTGGCCTGCAATGTGGTGCTTTACCACAATGCAACCTGATTCTACCAAGGTGATGTGTTTCTAGGACAGGGATTTCACTTGAATGGATGCAATTTTTATTGCATGATGTATAAGTTACATGAATTGCGAGTGAACTAGTAGTGATTTTTCTAAAGACAGATTATCGTGTCAGATATACATGTTAGGAGTCAACATTTTCATATGCTAATATCCAAAGCTGGAATCTTCTTTCCAAGTACAATTAATTTTAAGGTTAATTGGATGAATTTCGGACCTCATCAGTCGAAAAAATTTACAACCGTGTATGAAATGGCAGTAATTTTTTTTTGAGGAACATATGCTCACTGTTGTTGACTTAGAATAATGGGAATTTTCTATGTACCACGGCTTTATGGTTCTTTTATTTTGACATCTCTTTTGGTTGACGCGTGTGTAACGCTTTAGGTTTAATGAATTTAGGTATTCATGCTGTGCTCTTTGATGTTGTTTGGTGAAAGTAGAACGGGATTACATGTCCCGTGAACCTTGTAAAGTGCCTAAATTGGCTGATGAATGTAAAAGGCCAACATGTTGTTTGGTGAAAGTAGAACGGGATTATATTTCTTGTGAACCTTGTTAAGTGTCTAAATTGGCTGATGTTTGTAATGGAGGTTTGGGGCATATATGTTTTGCTTCTCTACACTTTCTAGGTGGTTGCAAAATGAGAGTATCAACGATTTTTCCACATGTTGGTTCAATGTTTCCACATGTTTGCCTTTTACATTCATTCTGGGCTAAAACTAGATTTCCTTTCTTTTGCTTATGCCGGTTGATTTACTATTTTACATTGAACAACACCAGTTGATGTTATTACCTTGTTTGATTTGTTTCCAGCATGTTGACTACATTTCAATTTGTTGTATTTTGTTGTATTGTTGGATCAATTCTTGAAAATGATGGAACTTAGTCTGGTGAATTTATTGCTGATGGTTTGTGCTATATTATAGTATGATCTGGTCTTTTTGTGCATTATTGCTGCAATCAGTTTCCATTTATGATGCCAACGGTTAGCTGAATGAGGGTTCAAACATGCGTACAACTTATGGTGGCTTCATGTGCCAAGGTTTTATGTAGAGTAGTAGACTAAATTCCGCATGATTTGATTACCTTCTTTTTTGTTTGCTAAATTGTTTAAACAAAAAGATTTGTCTCACAGGGTGGGGATATGCTAATGTTTAGTTAAGAGTCCAATTTTTGTTGCGTTAGAACCTTATCTGTCGTCTCATGTTCTTAGTTATACTGTTAGAACCTTATCTTTCGTCTCATTTTCAGTTTACTGTCTCATGGTGTTAAAAAATGCAAAACTGCAGCTTAGCTTGGCAACAAGGTTTTTGAAACCACATTTTCGATTAAGTTAAAACAGGCGATGATTTGTTTGTGCAGGCCATGATTTGTCTGTGCGCGCAAACTGTGGTTTCGTAAAATTGGGATTTCACAAAGTTCAGGGGGTTTGGGAACATGGTTTATGAAGCCAGGGTTTTAACTTGATTTATTTTTATGAGAGAGAGGGAGGGGGAGGGAGAGAGTCTTTTTTTAACTGCAGTAATTTTCGAGTTTGGAATAATGGGGTTATGAGGCTTAGAAACCGTGGATTGAGAAACTCAATTTTGGTTTCAAAACATGACATATTTTCAACGTCAGTGCCTCACGAAAACGGGGTTTCGGAAACCGTATCCCTGAAGCCAAAATGAGGCTCACCTGTTTGAAGTAGGGCGATTTTGGCAACCTATATGCTCCTGTTGTTCAGTGTATTGATTGAACTTCTTTGTTAGATGCTGTTTACAGAGCAGTGTTCAAATCCCTGAACTAGAAAATTTCCCTTTGGCATGAACCATCATGTGTAGTTTGTGTAGAGATGGTGTGATCAACAAATGTCTGGTGCTTAATCACCAGCTGCAGATAGAATGATCTCAACATGTGGCTCATTTCTATAGGGCCCCTGCATCCCCTTCCACATCCAACTTATCCAAATTCAACAAATCTCACTTCTTGGTTTAGCTTATTGCAAGAGCCCCAGTATCAAACTGAACCTCCATGGCTGCTGCTCTCAGCTCCAATGCCTTTTACGCCCGCACCGGTCTCCACCCCAAACCCGACCTGAAACCCTCGAGGCCTGCCCTCACCGTCTATGCGAAAACAAAAATCTCTGAAGGCGAAAGTAAGAGCGTGGGGTCAAGCAAACTCAAAGGCTTCTCGTTTGATTTTAGCAAGATAACGACGGACGCTAAGGCTCTGATACCGGTGGTGAGTTCCCCTGCGACTTCGTTGTTTGCGAGCCCGAGAAGGAAGGATGCCAACACGGTTTTTGTTGCGGGCGCCACAGGGCAGGCTGGGACCCGCATTGCACAGATGCTGTTAAGGCAGGGGTTTGCGGTTAGGGCTGGCGTGCCGGAGCTCGACTCTGCTCAGGAGCTCGCTCTTCTCGCTGCAACATATAAGGTAAAAATGTGGAATGGCGAAGCTTATATTTTTTTTGTGATGAAAATCATAATCTCAAAGAACACCTACATGTCATGTGGCTCTTTATACTTAACAAACTGCTTCCACCCGCTCCCTCCGCCCGCCCCACCCCCACCCCATCCCACACAAAATAAAAGAATCATTTCTAGTCTTCGTCTATGACATGCACATGATTCGAACAAGTGAATTGGAACATTGAAGAAGAGAGAATCTATTTGCAGAAGCTATGCATGAGAAATATGTTGGAATGTGCTTAATTTTGTTGCAAAAATTAGCGAAGAGCTAAGTTTTGATGCAGCATGCATTTTCATAAAAAGTAGGATTTAGATTAGCTTTTAAATAAACAAAGGACAATATTTTTTCCCAATTCGCTCCATCCTTTCATTTTTTTTATCCAAAAGAAGATCAAGATGACTTTCTACACGACACTGGATGGCACGTGATTTTGTTTGATTGGAAAAAGATTTGTTAGATGATGAAAAGAAGACAATAGCTTGTCTCTAGCTATAGATTGCTCATAAATTTTGTTAAACCAATGGATTTGGTTGTCGCTTCTTAACAATGTTTATGGTATTTACCGTCCTTTTGGTCATAATATTTTCTGTAGTTTTTCTAAACAAAATTACATTGTTTATTGGACTAATCAAATTCTCTTTTACTTTAAAAAAATTCTTTTTAAACTAATCATTTTTATATCCTTATGTATGGTATGGAGCTAAATTAGGTTTCCATTTGTTTGAGCACGGGACAGATTGAATGTACCACGTGTATCCTATGGATTGCTCTCTGTAAAATGTTTTATCGATAGGATCCCATATGAATTTTTTTTTCATATTCCATGAAATAAGTCAAGTGCGGCAACGGTGAACCGATGGATTATTGGTATCAAGAGTGTTATCGTCAATTTCCATAATTCACTAACAATAACAGAAAGCAATTCCGTTTCGTTCCTGATTCGCAGCTGATCTCACCCGCGGAATCGAAGCGGCTGAACGCCGTCGAATCGACGTTCGGCGACCCTGAGTCGATCGCGAAGGCCATCGGCCCCGCCACGAAGCTCGTCGTCACCATCGGCCCCACCGAGAACGGCCCCTCCTCCGCCGTCACCACCGACGACGCCCTCAACGTCGTCCGCGCCGCCGACCTCGCCGGCGTCGGCCACGTGGCCATCATCTACGACTCCTCCGCCTCCTCCCCCTCCACCTCCTCCACCTACAACGTCTTCGACGGCGTCACCTCCTTCTTCTCCAACCTCTCCACCCTCTTCTCGCGGTCGCAGCAGCTGAGCATCGGCGAGTTCCTCGAGGGGGTGGTGGAGACCGACGTCAGGTACACGCTAATCAAGGCGGCGATCGCCGAAGATTACGATGAAGAAAGCGGCCACGGGGTGGTCGTGGCCAAGGAGGGGACGATCAGCGAGTCCAAGGTATGGAAAAAAGATTTGATTTTGTCAATCGTGATGTTTGATTGATTTTTTAGGGTTTTTGTTGTAGGTGGCCAAGTCGCAGATTGCGAAATTGGTGGCTGACGTTTTCTCCAATACTTCGATCGCGGAAAATAAGGTAGTTTGATCTCTTTATCTTCTTGGCAACGCTGACACGGAATTGCATTGTTCATTACTTGAATTTGTGAGAAAATTTTGGAATTGTAATTTCCTTTAGCAATCTATCATCTTTTTAGTAATAAATTGGTACCAAATTCCGGCCATCTCAGCAACAAATAAGCACTCCGAAACAATCGTAGCTTAACCTAGCTACATGCTCCTACTGCTCTTGGATCGATCGGCGTGTCTTTGGCCCTGACCTGCGAGGCCTAGGCCGTTCTTCCTCTCTGTGTGCATTGTCCTCTAGAATGTCTCTCGCATGTTTCTTCAACCTTGAAGATGTCGTTCCTGTCCAAGACATACCCATTGTTTCAATCCAGTGAATAAGGAATGAAGCAGACTTAACAGAATAATTAAATCGCTATTGTTGTGTTCTTTCCAAATTAACCATCATTTGCAAACCACCACAATATCCCACATCGATAGATTTTTCCTATGCATCACGGTCAACTTGTAAGAGCTCCATGGTTCTCGGAAAGTATCCGACCTTGAATTTCCAACGGACGCAATCCCACACTTGAACTGTGACAGCACACGTTATGAATAAGAGAAGGACGGTTTTACTTGTCCTACCTCGTACATAGGCTATTCTACCGGACCTATCCAACTTTCTTTTGACTAGGTTCTCTTTAGTTAGTATTCCGTTACTGCACGCTACCCAAACAAAAAAAATCCTAACTTTAAGAGGTGCTTGCATCTTCCAATTACTCTAGTAAACTCTTACCTGATTCCACTAGTGTGGGGTTTCATAGAAAGATTTTATAGAGAAGGTCCGCTTCCTATCCCATTCCCAATGCACAATATTGTCAGCATTGTCATTAATGGGTTTCCATTCAGCCAAGTAACGAATCAAAAAAAAATTCTCCCTTTCTGTTCCTGTTAAATGAGTGCTCTTTTTAAGTCTGACCACTGTTTGTTTCCTCTCCCTTGACTCGCTACCGAAGTATCCTCATTTATTTTTTGCGAAAATGAATAACCGTGGAAGTCTACTCAAGGTTCTTATACCAGACCGATGATCTTTCCAAATTTTACTACGCTGCAATATTCGATCCTGTAAGCGGTTAAGTCTCATCTATACTACTAACTCCTTTTCAATGCCCTTAGCATGTATAGCTCCATAACAATACCCGTAAGCTCCTCAGATACATGCCTCGTAATTATTCATAGTTGAGTTGCAACATGTCTGCCATCATTCGTTAGCAGTGCTATATTTATATCCCTCAAATTTCTAATCCCCAATCCTCATTTTGTTCTGCACATCATACTCCATTTAACTGAAATTGTAGTCACCTCTTTTACAGTTTGCCCCTCTCCATAAGAATCTTCTTCAAAGTTGATCAATAGCCTTTATCACCCAAGCAGGAAGAAGGTAAAACGACATAAAATAGATTGGTAACGTAGACAATACCGAACTAATTAATGTTATCCTTCCTCCAAGAGACAAAAAGTTGGCTTTCCATCCTTGTAACCTTCTAGACAACGGCTAGCCAATATGCTTTCTTCGGAGTAATTATCGGATACGTAGACCCAGCTATTTGATATTGAATCACTCTATTGGGCAATTAAAAATTGCTGACGAAACATCTTCCCAATCCCATCTGTCCCTTAATCATTCAACTGTACTTTTGGAGAAGTTAATCTTCAACCCTGCCGACATTTCAAAAGAATATAGAACGCACATATACCATGGCTTGACCTATACTCGCCTGCCCAAACGTGAAAGTGTCATCGGCATACCTCAAGTCTCCGGGTCCTAGTCCCTACAGGAGACCCTTATCCTTGCATTAATTAATCATCTAGATAGACAGACCTACTGCTATTAATGTAAATATAAGTGGAGACAAATGACCCGCCTGCCTCAACCTTCTTATAGACCTGAATTCTCTGCTATCTACCCTATTAACACAGATCGTTGTTAATATAAATAACTGATACATGAAGAGATGCTTGACCTATAAAACTTTATCAGGACACTTGGTCTTCAGAACTCAAAATACTACTCTTACAGATGAGGATGTTTGATTTTAGGACTACATAAAAGGAGGTTTTCCAGATGTTATGAAACCTAGACGATCCTAATAAATAATTTAATATTTTTAAAAGGACTACCATCTTTACCAATTATATGGTGTGATCTTAACTAGTATATCTTGGGAGCAGATGCTTATCAAATATGAAAGTAACGGAATCGTTCTGAGTATTCTTTTCGATACACTGAAATCTTATATGCTTAATGTCCTTTTTCAGGTTGTTGAAGTTTCTACAAGACCATCAGCAACCTCAAAGCCTGTAGCTGAACTTTTCAGGTGGCCAATCATTTTTATCATGTTATTCTTTTCTTTTCTTTTTCTCATATTGATTAGTTTTGGGTTTCCTGGTACGTTTGTGATAATGATTTAGTTATAGTATCTTGTATTAATTTGGCTTTAGTAGCTTTACAGTTCTACTAATTCATCCTCATGATCCTTACTCTAGGATACTTGACTTCCTAAACTATTTACCGTAATCTGTCAATATAATGGTTAATTATCTATTAAAAACCATTTTGACAGCACCGTTCTACAGGCTTACAGCACTTTAGTCATTTTCTTGAGTCCTATCTTACTCTCTACTTATATATAAGAATAAACTAGATCTTGAATCTATAAAAGCTAGAGTTGTCGCAGGCGAGCTATTGTAACTAGCCATGGCCTTCTAACTTGTTAGTTTATGCTAGCAATTTGCAGCCTTATATTATATTCTTAGTAAATGTTACCACTCCCTGTGTTTTGAAGCAGATAATCCTTAAGATAGATATGTATCTTTACAGAGTAGATCCTTGATTCCATACATCTCGATCAGAAAATAATGTATCGGTGTCATTAAGATCCACCAAGTACTTTTTCAAAACACACACATAATATTGGGATCTAGTTCTATGTTCCAAATATATTTCGTCGACAACCACGAGTTCAATACTAAATTTACCAGCAAGAAAATGCAACTTCCAACTCCAACCGAGCATCAAGCGAACCATGGATGAAATCGAAACACTAAATACATCAAGCTGTTCGGGTAGGGTCACGATCGAGTCTTGTCTCAAGATTGCTTGATGCATATCAAACTTGTAGGAGGAAGGGGAAAAAGGTTATGAAGAGCTCATTGCCATATGGCTGGGACACACAAAGTTGGATTCAGTCAAATAAACAGACCATTTTAGCTGGATTCATGTAACTTCGATTGGATGGGTATTGCCCAATAGAAGTCTGAATAGGATGGTTCAATGTTGTAAAACATGTATCCATTCTCTATTCGGTAGGTTAGTGCATAGTTCATAAATGGATTATAATCTTCATAATCGGTTATTCAGAATTTTACATAATTAGATTTTTAATGTGCATGTATGTACATACAGATCTGTGTCTGCGTACATGTGTGTAAATATATATGGGAGGAAGAATCTTAAAAATAAGAGACGAATGATAGAAGCAGGGGAGAAAATGAAAACAACTTGGTCTTTATTAAGTGGATACTGTGTTTACGCTTCCCGTTCTGGATATTGGGTAGGTTATGCACGTTGTATACCTGGTTAATTAATCTTTTTCCCATGGTTCGCATAGGGTCACCTATCCAGTCATTTATCCTTTTAATACTATTCAAAGCTCTTTCTAACTGGAAACATTTAAAAGGCGATTAAGGGCCTTTTTACAGCACCGCTATTGTTTGGGTCAGAAGAGGATCTAGAAAGGGAATTAGTGAGGGAAGAGGTACAATCCCTTGCATAGTTTCCTTTATGATGCAATAAGCTGGGAGTCTAAAGTTAAATAGCCTTCTAGAGCATGGATCTTCGTAATATGTTCTACTTCGATCTAGGATTTATGTACGTTGTAGAGTTGAATACAATGGCCTATAGCAAATCTATCATGTTTATATTTTTCTTTCAAGAGGTGTTTAAAAGATGCAATGCCAACCAGTCATTTAGGATTACCAACGGTGTTGTCCATTGTTTCTCAGAGCGTTAGCCAGTTGTAAACCTGTCAGATCTTCATGGACTGTTGATTCATAGTCAAGTCCTTTTTTTCCAATTAAGAAATGGCTCAGATAAAGACGAGGCTATGAAATAACATCACTATTGATTCAAATCGACTTCCTATCTTTTAGTGCAATACCCGAGGACGGGAGAAGAAAAGCATATGCTGAAGCCTTAGCAAAAGCCAAGGCCGAGGAAGAAGCCCTTATCGCATCCGAAAAAGCTCAAGAGGCAGTGAAGGCTGCTAAAAAGCTCGAAGAAGAGGTGAAGATGCTATCGGAGCAAGAAGCCGAGGCCACTTCTCTTGCCAACGAAGTGAAAGCGAAGGCTGAGGCAGCAGGCTCCATGCTAGATAGCCTTCTCTCAAAGGCTACGGACCTTGGCGGCGGAAGCTTCTCTTGGGAAAAATTTAGCTCTCAACTTTCGACTGCAATTCCTCAAAAAACCGAAGAGAAATCAAAAACAAAAATTGCTACTGTTAGGGGTCAAGCTAAGGCTCGAAGTTTGCTGCCTCAAAAGGCGATTATAAAACCGAAGAAAACTGAACCGAAGCCAGAGACGAAAGCGGAGGTGAGGAATGTGTTCGGTGGACTTTTTAAGCAGGAAACTATCTATGTAGACGATGATTGAGTAAAGTGCAGCGATCTTGTTGAAAGCTGTTTTTAACGGCTATTATTGTTTATTTGGACATGCTTCAGTTAAAAATCTCAATTTAGCATCAAATGCTTCTTTGAAGTTCATTGATCTTTTATGTATTTAGTTAATATGTTGTGTTTGGGGTATTTTTGTATATTATTACTCGTTGATTGTTATTGTTTTATAACAGTTGCTTTCAGCAATGTAGAAGGAGATGCAATGTAAGCTAATGGGCTGGGCTTGAAGTTTTCTAAAGGTAGAACTTGCCAAGATAACTTGTTACATGCACCTAAGGTTTTTTTATTTCTTTTTTTATATTATTATTTCTGGCAAACTTTCCATGAAACCCCCAAATATTTTGTCATTTGTTCCCAACTTCAACACTATTTGCTTTAAGATCCCTTGATTGCTTGTCCTATTTGCTATTGGAGTACGTATATAAACTAGCAATATGCAAGGGAGATATCTCCCTTTTTATACAAATGAATGTTTATGAATCAATTATTCTGTTAGGTTTTTATTTTTAAAACGATATGATTTATTTTGCAGATAAAGATAGTTGCCCACACAAAAAGATGAAGGTAGTTTACATCAAAGAGAATTTAGATATATAGTGGTTTTTCTTCTCTACTTTAACAATTAATTATTGTTGCAAAATCTATATGGCATAAAATTGGAGCCAAGGCAAACTCCTAACCCCCTTACTCTCTGGTATTATAATAGTAGAGATAGTTACTAGTTTTTTTCAAGTGCATGAAACAAAGAAGTTTGCATTAAATTTTAAAATAAAGGTAATTTTCTTAGAATGATCTTTTAATACTTTAATGTACAGACCTTGAAAATAGATTAATTAAAATAGAGTGATCAGGAAATGAGAAATTTTATTTGGAGAAATAGATCTGTTTTTTTTGGGGTGGAGTGAGGGTGGGTGTGAGGGGATTGCTTCAACATTCCAAAATTGTAAATTGATATTTAATATGAATAGGCCAGGATGGATGGACTCTACCGAACATTTTTCTTTTTAAAATATTTTTTCTCATAAAAGCAGAGATCATTTACATCTGCACAAATAGGAAATAATCAATCGGATCCTAAAAGGTTTGCTTTATAAGAATAGCGATGCACTAAAACTTATTTAAAGTGTTGTTTGCTTCAACTCAGTTTTAATTAATTACTTTCATCATCTGCTCTTGAAGCTTTAGTACAAGCATTTAGTTGGAGTCAATAACAAAGCAAAGAAAATCAAGACAATGCTGTGTGTCAACGAAATTAAATGTAAAACCACATCATATTTAAAACCACTATAGTTAGCACGGTTGTCCTATCAAATATTCCACTTACTTTTTTCTTCTTCCAGTTCTCAAAAGAAATCTCCTCTCGATCTAATGCATTCAGTCATTTTAGGACCGCTGTTTATCCATCCCTAATTACTTTAAGCTAGAAATTCTACCATAACTAGACATAATCAAATGGACCGTTAGTACTACTAATTATCATATCATGCTAATAGAATCCATATTATTTCTTTGTGTGTAAAGATGAACATATATGTAAAAATATGGTCCCTTCCCTTCATCATACGGGACATTGGCGTTCCATTTCGACCTAAAATGTTAAACCACAATAAATTAAAGAGCTCCGTTTCAATTTAAAAGAGGAGGGTGGCCTCATCTAATTTGGAGGCATTAATTCAAAGCTTTAGGGCCTGTTTGGTTGCAGGGTTATGGATTTTGGATCGTGGAATCCAGAGATTCCATAATTTTGTGTTTGGTTCATGTATATGGATTTCTAGAATTCCTTTGTTTTTTATGAGGGGCCCACCACAAAACAATGGTTCTTGAATCTAAAATATTTCAAGAATTTTCAAGTATTTGACACTATTCATTGTATTTTTAGATGGGGCCCGTGTATTTCATTTATTTAATAATCATCTCTCTATCTATCTCTCTCTAAAATGCTCAAATCCAAATCCCATTTTTTTCACCAACCAAACAAAGATTACAAGGATCTACAAATTCAATACAAGAAATCCAAAACCAACCAAAAAACAAATTACCAAATCCAGAAATTGCAGCCGAACTATTTTGGAATCCAAATTCCATAATGCAACCAAACATGACCTTAGGTGCAAACGACGCCAAACTCTACTGCATTTAGAGATGATGATCACGTGTCCCCACGTCAATTCAATTCAATTCAAAGCTCTATGAAATTTAATCCAATCACAAAAAAAGCCAAGCATTCACAGTGTTTGAAAACGCATTACCACATGGAAAAAGCCAAGTCGTCGTACCAAATATATTGCTAATTGGTCTCATGACCATAATTGTACATGGCCTCGTGATCATGGAGATCAATGTGGATGCATGCACCTCCCATTGATTGGGTGAAGGTTGGTGAAAATTAAGAAGCTAGCAGTGGCAATTTCCTTGGAGGAGGCTAGTGATAATTGGGCAATTAATTAATTTGCTCGCTCTCTCTCTCTGCCTTTGGCTGTGTTTGTTGGTAAGTGGGGGTTGGTGCTCCTCTTTGAGGGGGTGTTTGTTGGTGGGTGGGTGGTGGGTGCGTGTAGGGACGAATCCATTGGGAGGCACGTGCACTGGTTTGAAATTTTGAAACAATCGTAATTGTTGGGTTATGTTATAAATGTTTGCAACGTAAATATAATAAATATGTGCTCCAGTTCAAGCGGTAATATGTTTTATTTTGCCAACAGATCTTGGGTTTAATTTCTACTTCGATTTGGATTTGGATATTTAGTTACACATAATTTGATTGGATTTTTTTAATGAATTTAATTTGATTTGATTTTTAATCACAAATTTAATTTGATTTTCATAAAATTTAAATAGCAAATGCAATGATTTATTAGGTTTTTCTTTAGTGTCAAAAATATTGATATAACAAAATTTGATTGAATTATTTATACCTGATGGAGCTTCGGGATCTCCTTCAGATGCTGTCCTCCGTCGATCTTACGAAGTCGGTCTTAGACGGCTGAGATTTGGTTTTGGTGTTGTTGGGTGTGGATCTCAATGGGTTGGTGTTGGACGCCGAGCTACCTGTAAAGAAGTCCCGGGATGGGCGACCACCGTAGGACCCTCCGACGATCAAGTTAGAGCAGAGAAATAGGAGCAGAGTAGCAGCGTATTGAGATAATTCGAATTACCTGAGTCGTCTGAGAGAGAGATTTATATAGGGGTCGCGTGGAGTGAGCAGGCGCGAGATCACCGCCGTCAGTTACGCCCCAGCGTTATCCTCTCCTTGAATGGCAGGATGCGCCCATTAATGGAGGGATGCACTAGCGTGGGACGCGGATCGTGGGGAGGCGGATATCTCGTCCTAACGATATACGCGGAGCCGTTGCGGGGCACATGGGATCTGCGCTCTCGGTAGATCGGGGGAGGCCGAGAAAGCTCGGAATGTCGGAGGCTCAGAGACGAGCCTGGAGGCCAAGAAAGCTCAGCACGTCGAAGGCTCGGAGACGAGCCTGGAGGTCGAGGAAGCTCGGCATGTCGGATGCTCTGAGACGAGCAAGGAGACTGAGATAGCTCGGATGCGAGCTGTTGGTAGATTCTCAGGTAAAGGTGGAATGTATTTAGGGAGGTCTCCTAGAAGGTCGGACACTTTCCTCGAGACGAAGTTCCGAGGAATTCTCAGAATGCAACTCATTTATTCCTCCTCCGTAGCCTTCAGGATACGTCATCCGCCACGTGTCGTAATCAGAGGAGACACCACTTGTTAGAATCATTATTAGCCCCCCACTCTTGTTCTGACCTATCCAAGGGCCGGGTTGAGAGTGGTCTGCTCGGTCTTTCTTTCGCTCAATTTGCTGCAAAGATCATAATGCGGAACGCCTGGGAACGACACAGCGTTTGGCAGTCGCGTCGTTTCGATCTTTTGGGCCCACGTGTCGCCTCGTCATGCGCTGAAATCTTCGTGCGTATCTTCGATGGCGTCAGCGGATTAAATGAAATGACCGCGCTTTAAAGAGGGGGCACCGTTTCAGTCGGTCGCTAGTTGGGATACGGGCCACGTGTCGGATGTCGGTTTGCGTACGCGACAGGTTGTCGCTGTCACCTGCAACCGAAGGGACGTCCCTAATGGCCGAGCGCCACGTGGAGCTCTGATGGCTTGCAGGAGCGACGTTTCGTTTTGGCGGGAGTCGATCTAGGCCATCGGATGCTTTCTTTAGGGTGTATAAATAAGATGGGACCCCTCTACGGCCAACACTTCCACCATAACTTACTTTCGTTGTTGAAGATTGCTCGGCACTCCTTTCTTTTAGATCGAATCACCCGTGATTTTACCTCGGTAAGCCCATTCCCTTGAATCAGGTTAGATGTCTTCATCTGAGGAGTCTGTAGAGATAGTTAGGGTTGAGTCGGACGATGAGGCTTCAGTTGTTGGAGCCAAGTCCAGCGGGTCTTCCTCCCTCCCGGCTTCAGATAGCCGAGAGGGTTTTTCTGCTGCATCATCTGTGTAAGGCTCGCCCTAGAGCTAGGGTCGCCCGTGTCGTTCGCCGTCGGGTTACGATAAGGGCCCCTAAGGTGCCATCGGGAACGCCCATGATGCGCCCTCTGTTTTGAGGAATGTGGACGATCTTACCAAGATTCGGGCTCGATTCCATATTCCCTCCAACTATTCACTTTGCTTAGCTAGAGAGGGTGAGCGGGCGGACCAGGTGCAGGGTAAGGAGATTACCCTGTATTTAGAAGCATTCCAGACCGGAATGCGTCTGCCCTTCTCAGCCGAGATATGTGGAGTGCTTCGCTGCTTCCATCTTGCTCTGGGCCAGCTAGCGCCGAACTCGTGGAGAATTCTCCTTGGGTTTCTGGTCCGATTGAAACTTGAAAATATCCCCTTCAGTTTGACCCTCCTCATTTCCTTCCTCTGTTATAAGAATCACCCTGGCACCAGCAAGGATGAGCCAAGATGGGTGTATTTTTCCTTCAAAAAACGTAAGGGCAGGATGGCCGGGTCGGGTGTGGTAGCTGTCCCTTCTTCCATCCATGAATGGAAGAAGAAGTTCATTTTCATCGGGCCACCCGAGGGCGAGGATTGGCCCGTGCCTACACAGTGGCACAGGGCCGACTGCCCGAGAGCGAAACAGTCATCTTCACCCGAGGCAAGGGTGGTGTTTTTGTAGGAGCCGATCCTGTGGGTGTTGGGTTACTTACAACGGCAGCAAGGTTTCAAGTGGCATCTCCCATGCCAATTTCAAATTTTTTTCCCATTGTAGATAACCTTAACGCAAGATCTTAAGCTAAAGAATCAAACAAAAACTATATGTTAACACTTTAATATCTAAGAGTTAGGGATTACAACCTTTGTAGTCCATTCCTTCGCTTCATAAGCTCCGAGTTGAGGTCCCTTCACTGCGATCATCAAAAACCCGGACTCTAGAGAGGCTCCATAAGGTGAATGAGGCATCTTGCTTGAAGTCTTCACTTTCTAAGATGATCTATCTTGAAGAAACACTAACCCAAGCTCACACTTCTCTAATGAGGTATTAGTGAAGTGAACACCCTAATCTAAGTGTCTAGAATAGATGAGAATGATGAAGTTTTTGTGATGAAATAACGAATTATTGTCTTGGTTAGAAATGCAACATAGGGTTAAGCATGTCATGCTTAACCCTTGTAGAGGCTAAACCATATGTTAGGGTTAGGATTGGGTTAATAAATATCAAGTAAATATCAAGAAGGTTTGACAAAATCAACAAAAGAAAATATCTCCTCAATTTGGTATAAACCCAAAACAAAATATTAACCCTTATCCAAACCCTAGCATGGTTTAATCTCAAAACCCTAGTTGCATTTGTAACCCTAACAAGTTACAATATTATATATCACATATATAATATATAATGTAACAAAAGAAAATAATATAATTAACATATATCACATATATATCAATGTATTACCAAGTGAAAAAAAATCATTTAAGTGAGCTTATATTAGTTAATGTAATGTAATATATCACATATATAATTATACATTAAATTATCGAATCAACACTTGATCCCGATAATCCGGCTATATTACATATAACCGACTAATATAACATGTATCATTTTATCGAATCAACCCTTGATCCGATAACCCGGCTATATCACATATACCCGGTCGATATCACATATCACGAGAATAGAATACGTTATCTCATATCGTATTAATTTCGGTCCCGCACATATCACATATGTGCTCCTACTCCGTTTTTCCTGAGCCAGGAAAGCTTTGTGTAGGACTCTAAAGAAATGTCAATACGCCGGCAGTAGGTGATGATCATATCAAACACCCATAAGCTGCAAGCGGTCAGCTAAACGTAACAGCCACCCGGGTATTGAGCAATCAGAAGATCAACAAGTAAGCCTGTACATTCTCTTGTGAATCCAATCAGTAACACTCCTGTCCAGTCTGGTCTCTTCGTCTGATATGTCGTATATTCAGTCTAGGGGTGGTAAACGTCAGACCCCAGTAACCGATAATTCGTGTCGATGTGAGGCTCATAACGGTCGAGAAACTACTGATAACTCTTACCAGTAAATCTCCATAATAGCCCTGGCCAGGGACTTCCAGTTATAGCCAATCGAACACAGCCAAACATCAACCTCCAATACCGGGAGAGACGAAACCCCTCCTATCGCTCATTGCCTCCATGTGATTCGGGACTGTACCCAAAAGCCATCGTTTTGCACGTTCTCATGAACGCGGCAAGGTAGAAATCAAAGCACAGTGGGAATCATACAAGACTCTATAACGATCTCGGGTCTATAGACTAACCTATACCAATGTCACCAGAGAACTGCTATCTGACGATAGGTATAATACCATCTAGGAGTTATCGGCGAGTCCGTTCAGTGTATCCAGTCTCCACTGAGCACCCGTATACCTTCTCTGATGTCAAACACCAATGGATATGGGATCATCCATCGCCCATCATATGGGTCGAGAAGCGTATACGCTAGTCTACTCTGGAGTATCGATGCCCTGTTTCGATACTCCCTCGACAAGGAACAGTTATAGGATGTACTCTTGGACTATCCTGGTTCCACTAGTATGATCTGCATCATAGTCCTAGTAGTCAAGTGCATATCCTAAGGGCTTTATCAACATGTGAGAGCAAGACAGTAAACAATTACAAGTCAACATGTTAAGACAAAGTGAAACCAAATAGAATACTATCATGTCGAGCAAGAAAGTCCTCTCTATATATATCCAAACATCCACTATAATATACATCATATGTACAACAATGGCCTCTAGGGCATATATACAACTAACAATCTCCCACTTGCACTAAGGCCAGCTGTTGTAGTATCTCATACCCAACATCCCAAAGAGTCTCTCAAATTGTATCTGGTGTATGGCCTTTGTGAGTGGATCCGTAGTGTTGTCCTTCGTGTCAACTCTCCTGACCTCGATCTCTCGGCGATCAACTATCTCCCGGATCAGGTGATACCGCCTCAGAATATGTCTGGATCTCTGATGGGACCTGGGTTCCTTGTCTAAAACCACAGCTCCATTGTTATCACAATACAAAGGTATTGGATGCTCAATGGATGGAACCACAACAAGTTCAGTGATGAACTTCTTCATCCAGACAGCCTCTTTGGCAGTATCGTTGGCAGCGATGTATTCAGCCTCCATTGTTGAGTCTGCCACGGTTTCCTGTTTGGAACTCTTCCAAAAAATAGCCCCTCCATTTAGGGTAAAGACAAATCCCGAGTGCGACTTAGAGTCGTCCTTATCACTCTGGAAGCTCGAATCGGTAAAGAACTCTACCTGGAGTTCTCCGTTACCATACACCAAGAACATCTTTTTAGTCCTTCTCAAGTACTTGAGAATGTTTTTCACAGCTGTCCAGTGATTCTCTCCAGGATCTGCTTGATACCTACTCACTACACTTAGTGAGTATGCTACATCGGGTCTGGTACATAGCCTTGCGTACATGATAGATCCTACTGCCGAAGCATAGGGTATCCCTTGCATGAGAGCTCTTTCCAAATTAGTCTTGGGAGACATCTCTTTGGAGAGAGTGAGTCCAGAAATTGTGGGTAAGTTCCCACGCTTGGATTCTTCCATACTAAACCTCTTCAGTATGGTGTCAATATACCTGGATTGGGACAATCCCAGTATCAGTCTAGATCTATCTCTATAGATCTTAATTCCCAAAATGCAGGAGGCATCACCTAGATCTTTCATTGAGAATCTATGTGATAAGAAGAGCTTGACTGAGTGCAGCATAGGAACATCATTTCCTATCAAGAGTATGTCATCCACGTACAATACGAGGAAGACAACCTTACTCTTTGCAACCTTCTTGTATATACATGGTTCATCTACGTTCTTGATGAAGTCAAACTCTTTGACTACAACATCAAAACAGATGTTCCAACTCCGCAATGCTTGCTTTAACCTGTAAATGGATTTAAGCAGCCTGCACACCTTTCCGCTGCTCCCACTGTCTACGAAGCCCTCTGGCTAAGTCATGTACACGCACTCCTCTAAATCACCATTTAGAAAGGCGGTCTTAACATCCATCTGCCAGATTTCGTAGTCATGGTATGCGGCAATGGCAAGTAAGATCCGGATGGACTTAAGCATAGCTACTGGAGAAAAGGTTTCATCATAATCCACACCTGGTCGTTGACGAAAACCCTTTGCAACAAGTCTAGCTTTGAAAGTCTCAACTTTTCCATCTACACCAAGTTTCTTCTTAAAGATCCATTTGCTCCCAATGGGTTTTACCCCTTCAGGAGCAATTTCCAAAGTCCATACTTTGTTGGTGTACATGGATTCCATCTCAGATCGCATTGCATCCAGCCACTTCACAGAGTCCCCACTCGTGATGGCCTGCTCGAAGCTAGTTGGGTCATCATCTTCCATGATGCAATCCTCGCTCCCACCATCAATGAGAAAACCTTAGTATCTCTCATGTGGATGAGGAACCCTACTAGATCGGTGGAGCGGCCGAGGTTCGTTGGGAACTACTGAATCCTCTGGTTAAATCAAATCTTCTGTCGTAGTTTGTATTGCTGGAACTTCTTCCAGTTCTACCTTCTCGCCACTAATTTCCTTTGCAAGAAATTCCTTTTCTAAAAAGGCGGTATGTCGAGAAACAAACACTTTTTGTTTCTCAGTGTGGTAGAAGATATACCCTTGTGAGTTTTTGGGATATCCTACAAACTTGCACAAGACAGACATTGCCTCGAGTTTGTCCAGATTATGCCTTTTGACATAGGCCGGACAACCCCATATCTTAACATAATTAAGAGATGGTCTCTTCCCCTTCCATATCTCATATGGAGTGGTAGGCACTGATTTGGTAGGAACCATATTCAATAGGTGTATGGCTGTCTTAAGCGCATACCCCTAGAAGGAAATAGGCAATTCAGTAGTGCTCATCATAGAGCGTACCATATCTAATAGGGTGCGATTCCTCTACTCTGATACACCGTTCTGCTGTAGTGTATAGGGAGGAGTAAGCTGAGAGAGAATCCCATTCTCTTTTAGATAGTCCAGGAACTTATTGCTCAAGTATTCTCCTCCTCGATCAGATCGAAGGATCTTAATACTTTCGCCCGTTTGGTTCTCTACTTCGTGTTTATATTCTCTGAATTTCTCAAAAGTTTCAGACTTGTGTTTCAATAGGAACACATGTCCGTATCTTGAGAGATCGTCAGTGAATGTAATGAAGTATGAGGCACCATTCCTGGCATGTGTAGATATGGGACCACATACATCACTATGTATCAGTCCTGAGAGTTCTGTAACTCTTTCTCCGTGTCCACTAAACGGAGTTTTGGTCATCTTGCCTTTGAGACATGAATGGAAAGTGTCATAAGATGAAAATTCGAATAGATTCAAATATCCATTTTTATGTAACTTAGCTAGTCGTGTCGCATTAATATGACCCAGTCTACAATGCCACAAGAAGGATTCGTTCATTTCTGAACTTTTCCTCTTGTGTGTGTTTTGTACATTAAGTACTGTAGTTTGATTGAGAACGTATATGCCATTATTTAACGAGCCTGATTGTCACGACCCGAAAGTACGGAACGTGACCGGTACTTAGATTACGAAGCGTCTAGAGGCGCCACGTGACCTAAGTAAGCCGAAGCCCAGAAATCTAAACCATAAAAGAAGAAAAAGAAGAAAAGAAAAGAAAACAAGTATAAAAACATCAGCAAATTTTACCAAAAATTTCGGCAGAGTCTCCTCTGTAAAAAATGGTCCCCAAACGGGTACAACAAGTATAATATGCATAAACAATAAAAAGCATCCCCAAACGGGAGCTAGCATCAACGCCAACAGGCGGAAACAACCACAACAAGCACAATAATATACAACGCCAATAGGCGAGGCTCAAACTCAAAAGAAAAACAAAACCACCAGATCAGAATAATACATGCGCGACTCTAAGGTCGAAATAAAAGACTGGTCCTATAAACTTATCAAGTAATACAAATATGGTTGATGGAGCTTACTAGGTACAAATGAATGAATAAAAGTACAATGGTGGTTCGGATACAAGTGAACCAACCTACCGTGCGAATCACCCTGAAGAAAAGATGTGCCAACAAGCTGCCACGAAAACCTGTACATCGAACCTGTAATAAAATTTGGCACAACGGGGGTGAGTTGCCAACTCGTGAGTAGAAGACATCTACGAAAAGAAATCGAATGCACGACGCTATCCTAGGTCATAATAATACACTATTATATCCCAATCATCTAGTAATAGCAGGGTAATACTACGTGTAAGTGCAAATACTCCGTGTCGTGTCAGTGCCTCATATAGTACTATGTCATATGAATGGATATGCATGCACCATGAATGTAAAATAAACAAATCCTAAAATCCAGGTATATCTGTATAAGAAATCTTTAGCTGTTATCATAGTAAAACGGGTATAGAAACCGGAAATATCAACAATGAAATCCATGGAAATCCGTGTCAAGCATCGACACAAACATGTAAATCTCAAATCTCATAGTCTCAATATCTCGGGCTCCGTCAGTCCGGATCGGCCCATATCATCAAATCTCACGACAACGGTCGGTATCCTCCGGATATCTGCCGCGCCAGACATCACCGGTAGGTAGCCTTCCCCTGCCAGACTCATCGTCTACAACTCGATCTTCTTGCCCCGGGGTACCATACCGGGCCCACCATGTACCCGAGACGGTTCATCCACTCCTCGAATCGGGTCTCGAAATCCAACAGAAAACATGAAATACTCATGGTGGACGACACATACATCACGAGAAAACCGCATTTTATTTTAAAAAGAGGAGGAGAGAGAGAGAAGTTTTTATATATTTTTGCGGTTTTCCCCAAAAATCCAGAAATCTCATAGAAATCCAAATCTCAAAATCATGAGTAAGTATATGAAAAGTGTCGGCATATGCCCATACTACTGTGCGATAACATGAAATATGAATGCATGAATGTCTAAGTAATAAATATCATGTCTTATACTAACATCAGAGAGTAATCATAATATTATATCGGTTTAGTTGTTAACTGATTCCATCAATAAAAGATAATATGATCTAAAGTGTACGTGACATAGCAATTACCGATGATGATGTGTGTGAGCCGGCAAATAAGTGTGCGTGGAATATGCGCATCATCGGTAATGGTGCTGGTGTCCTAACAGGTAAGGTTTATACTGATTATAGCAACATATAAAAGAACATGCACCATGATGATTACAGTATGAATGTAAATACAGGTGTGCATTATCCACTCCTCTGCGAGATACGAGTACAACTACCACTATGTGAGTCGAACCTAAACTAGTGTCCATCTAATATCCTAAGGAACTAACCTAAGAAACTGGTCAATAAGAAACAAGCATCTACCTAAGGTCTGAACCAATATCTCTAATAGTCGGCGATCCAGCCTCAAAAGCGTCACGTACGTAGTACGGCTTCCTCGAACCAAGAGTGCGGATCAATCATCATATCTTGGCCTCGTACGGTAAAATCCATCGTACGGCATTCCAATATCGGGGTACGGGTCAAGTATCTCCTAGGTGTCTCATCATTCGTATAATATCATCATCAACACATCTCATGATCAAGGTTCTAAACTATAATCGCATACATCAATCGTATATCATTGCCATCATAGAATAATCCTTAGTTTATCCTCAGAAATATCATGTCACATGTGTCATATTGTGATTACATTATACCGATATCTTATCGTCATCAAGTCACACCTATACGATATCGACATCAGGTCACACGTATATGATGTCGTAATCAAGTCATACATATATCATATCGTGATCAGTCACAAGCTACAGCCCAGGTACTATTTTAGCGTTCCATGTACCTCAATATCACCACCACCCTTATTAATTTATATATTCATGTTCATTATCTCATTCTCTAATGATCCGCTAACACTTTAATACGACTGTATAGTCAAGAATCACGGCATCAAGCCCAGTTATACTGTTTCATCATACCTCAGATATCATATCACATCAATGAATCCCATATACGTGTTGTGTATATATATACACATATACCTAGTTTTATATATATACACACATATACGTATACGCCATGTCAAGTTTTAGTGTGTGCGTGTGTGTTTCTATCAGAAACCTACGAACCTCTCCCAAAGCATTCATCCTCAGGTGTGGTTTTCCTAAATCAGTCTAGTCCCGCCTAGGGTCATTACCAGGGTCCTACTCAGTAAGAATCTAGGGTCACATCTGGTTTCCTAATGTCAATAAGTGCTATTCCTATTCTACGTTGCGGGGGTGCTAAACGCCATCCACCCGACTTCCCCCCGTAGATATGCATCTACTCACCTGGTCCATGTCTGCCGACGACGGTGTCGCCATCCTCCTCTTCATCGCCCGCAGTCCACTTGAAGGGTACCTAAACGCAAACATATAAATATCATCGTAAACCGAATCACATACAAAAGTCAAACGATACAAGGAACAAGCATAGGTTAAAACCTATGTCCCGTCCACGCAAAAGAACCAAATACCGCTCGATATCGGCGTACAAACTCCGATGGATCGAGATAACATCATCAAACAACTTGTAGTTTTAAAACACATTACTTATACCATAAAACACGATTAAATCCATCGAAACCCTAAAATCTATCAAACCGTCCAATTTCGCAAAAACCCGAAAATGCCAGTATACCGTTTTTCTGCAAAACTTGACATTTAAATGAAACTAATGGTCATAAAACTCATTAAATAGCATTACTAGACTATACAAACCATCACTATATTTTTATTACACAATTTTGCATTTATTTGAAATTTCTAGTTTGCAACTTTTAACAATTTTAACATTTTTCAAGCAAAATACCACAATTCCACCGCAAAACGTGATTTTGCATAAATTAATGACTTAAACCACAATTCATGATGATAATGATATAATGAAACCATAATTATATTTTTAATCTCATTTATATAGGAATTTCTAAAATCTAGTTTACAAAATTAGCAATTTTATCACAATTTATCAATTAACCATAGAAACTAGCAATCAAACTAAGTTTTTCTTTCCATTAACATGCTAACATTTCTACTAAAACTATAATCCAATGATAACAACCCAAATTAGAATTTTATATTAACCACAAACACATTTTGCAAAAACCTAGTTAGCTAATTTCCTAATTTAAAACAATTTTAAATGAAAATTTTACAATTCAACAACCATGCAATATTTTCCAATTCTAAAAGTGTTAAACTAACTATTATAACCCTAAATAATTAACAAAAATCATAACTTGAATTTACAAACCCTAACTTGAATTTTAAAAAAAAACATAGAATTAATTCATTAAATCTAATTAAGCTTAATATGATTATCTAATAACAATAAATCAAAAGAAAGAAATTATACCTTCAAAATGTGAAATCCAAACAAGAAATGAGCCTCCAAAATGTATGCCTTCCATCTCCAAATTTCATATAAAAATGAGCAAGGAATGAAGAGTATGGAATAAATAGGATTTTGTGGAATTTTAATTGAATTTTTGATGTGTTTTTGATGAATTTTGAATAAAAATGATGTGGTAAATGGGGGGGGGGGGCAGCCATGGGGGGTTGTGGCCGGCCGTAGAGAGGTGAGGGAGAGAAAGAAGAGAGTGGGAAAAGTGTGTAGAAGTTTCAAGAGAAGAAACATCAATAAAAGTCTTTTCATGCTTTATTTATTTATTTATTTACTATAGCAACTCAAGAAAGCTCTAGAAAATAGGAAAAATTTGCAAATAAATTTTGCATGATACACACTAATTTCTAATATGCCATGGTTCATTTTTGCAAATTAAAACCATTTAAATTTGTAATTTACACTAATTTAGTGTAAAAATAAAGCTTATGTTAATATTTAAAATAATTAATTTAGGAAAAATATTTTATTAAACTAAAAATTTATAAGTGGCTAAATAAACACCATTTACTAGTAATTTCATAATTAAAATAGATATTTTAAAAATTATAATGAAAACAATCACGGTTTGGTTTTACGAAAAATACATTTTACTTTACCGAAAATCCAAAAATTCACTTAAACACTTTTATTCATTTAATTATTTATTTAATCATTTTTAACACGTTACAATCTTCCCCCGATTTAGAAATTCGGTCCCCGAATTTAAATTAAAACTCCCCCTCCAAATACTAAAACGTTTAGCAAAACATTCAAATCGTCGGGGCTCCGAAATCATCAATACATAACAAAAATCAACTCCGTCAAGCATAACGCAATCATCGGAGTTATGGAGAGAATAAAATATCAAAACTCAATATGAAAACCATCATAATATACATCAATCTATAACTTATATATAGTTCGCACCCTAGTAAAATCGCCGAATCATCATAATAAAGAAGCATGCAAAAACCCCTCTTGAAAATCGTCGTGCAATGCACGTGTCACGGCATAAGTAACGGACGTTTAATTTTTAAAAAAATAACTATATATATATATATATCGTTTATTTAACATAAACGTCCCGCCTGGTTACTAAATCAATAATAATAATTAGAAAAACATACTGCTCAAACTAAAATCAATCCCAATCACATCAATAAAATGTCATGTGCGTCCGGTGCGCACTGAAATCGAAACCAATTACAGATACCATGAATACCCACAAAACAAAACTAAGTGCAACAGGTGTGCACCAAAAACATCTGTCAAGTGCAACGGGCGTGCACGACACAATATCAGGTGCATCTAATCTGCACAAAACCCCGATTTAGTGCATCTGGTGTGCACAAAATCGCATCAAGTGCGCCAAGTATGCGCAAGAATCCTAATCAGGTGCACATGGTGCATGAAAACATACCTCGAATATCAAAATCAAAATCACAGTACAAAAATGCATGAAAACTAAGTCAAAACATATGTCAAAATCATGTGTAACCCCTATGCACGAAATCAAATCAAAAATCTCAAAATATATAAAACCAAATCAAGTGTACTGGGTGCGTACTAAACCACATCAATACAACTGATATATGAAACACAGATAGAATGAAGGTACACACAGGAAATACCAATCGTAGAACAAAGCCCTCAAAATACAAAAATCCAATCAACGAAAATAGGAAATTCAAATCACTAAATCACAATCGTAAACACTATCGTCAATGTGCGCCTCTTTCCTCTAATGTCGACTGCTTCGAACTCGTTCTTTCATAGGTGTGCTGACTGCGCTACCAACGGCAATACTCATGTCTAGAGTCTCCCACATAGTCAATCCCTTCACTTGATATCCAGACTACAATAAACTTTTCGATCGATCCATCAAAATCCCATAATTCCCCGAGAGCTCAACACTCAAGTACAGTTTAAAAATATCCGGTACATACCCCAGCATCGATGATCCAGCCGTAGAAGGGCAAACCCAAGCCTCACTAATGGCACCGCGGAACTGCCGTAAACCCTAAGGTTCAAGGGCGTTCTCGTGGTCATTATGTCGAGTTAGGGTTTCATTCTTCTAGAGGGTCCATCGAAATACCTGCATGTTCTTCCGAATACCTTAAACTTAGGAAAATGGTTTTCTGATAATCGTTCGAACCCTTTAACTTCATCCGGACGGCATGTGAATACCCTTCGTCCGCACGCTAAGCAATGCTTCAATCCTCAAGAATAACCAATACTCTAATGGTTATCGCATTCGAGCCGCAGCTCCCTCTGCCCGTGCGCCCGTGGTAATAGAACCACCCTCCGACATCGACGAAGATAGATCAAAGGAACGAATGAAATATGGTGCAAACAAATGTACATCCTAAGGCACCTTAAGCAGAGTAGCGTATCGTAAGTATGCCGCGGACCATACCCACGGTACGTTACTTTACCTAAATCGCCTACTCCATCAACCAAGGGTCACCTAGACTTATACAGGGTTAAACCTAGCGCTCTGATACCAACTTTGTCACGACCCGAAAGTACGGAACGTGACCGGCACTTAGATTACGAAGCGTCTAGAGGCGCCACGTGACCTAAGTAAGCCGAAGCCCAGAAATCTAAACCATAAAAGAAGAAAAAGAAGAAAAGAAAAGAAAACAAGTATAAAAACATCAGCAAATTTTACCAAAAATTTCGGCAGAGTCTCCTCTGTAAAAACTGGCCCCCAAACGGGTACAACAAGTATAATATGCATAAACAATAAAAAGCATCCCCAAACGGGAGCTAGCATCAACGCCAACAGGCGGAAACAACCACAACAAGCACAATAATATACAACGCCAATAGGCGAGGCTCAAACTCAAAAGAAAAACAAAACCACCAGATCAGAATAATACATCCGCGACTCTAAGGTCGAAATAAAAGACTGGTCCTATAAACTTATCAAGTAATACAAATATGGTTGATGGAGCTTACTAGGTACAAATGAATGAATAAAAGTACAATGGTGGTTCGGATACAAGTGAACCAACCTACCGTGCGAATCACCTTGAAAAAAAGATGTGCCAACAAGCTGCCACGGAAACCTGTACATCGAACCTGTAATAAAATTTGGCACAACGGGGGTGAGTTGCCAACTCGTGAGTAGAAGACATCTACGAAAAGAAATCGAATGCACGACGCTATCCTAGGTCATAATAATACACTATTATATCCCAATCATCTAGTAATAGCAGGGTAATACTATGTGTAAGTGCAAATACTCCGTGTCGTGTCAGTGCCTCATATAGTACTATGTCATATGAATGGATATGCATGCACCATGAATGTAAAATAAACAAATCCTAAAATCCAGGTATATCTGTATAAGAAATCTTTAGCTGTTATCATAGTAAAACGGGTATAGAAACCGGAAATATCAACAATGAAATCCATGGAAATCCGTGTCAAGCATCGACACAAACATGTAAATCTCAAATCTCATAGTCTCAATATCTCGGGCTCCGTCAGTCCGGATCGGCCCATATCATCAAATCTCACGACAACGGTCGGTATCCTCCGGATATCTGCCGCGCC
This sequence comes from Agapanthus africanus, assembly GCA_030015575.1. Taxonomy (NCBI): domain Eukaryota; kingdom Viridiplantae; phylum Streptophyta; class Magnoliopsida; order Asparagales; family Amaryllidaceae; genus Agapanthus; species Agapanthus africanus. Next base: position 469,818,764 of record JASDDO010000031.1, read on the forward strand.
AGACATCACCGGTAGGTAGCCTTCCCCTGCCAGACTCATCGTCTACAACTCGATCTTCTTGTCCCGGGGTACCATACCGGGCCCACCATGTACCCGAGACGGTTCATCCACTCCTCGAATCGGGTCTCGAAATCCAACAGAAAACATGAAATACTCATGGTGGACGACACATACATCACGAGAAAACCGCATTTTATTTTAAAAAGAGGAGGAGAGAGAGAGAAGTTTTTATATATTTTTGCGGTTTTCCCCAAAAATCCAGAAATCTCATAGAAATCCAAATCTCAAAATCATGAGTAAGTATATGAAAAGTGTCGGCATATGCCCATACTACTGTGCGATAACATGAAATATGAATGCATGAATGTCTAAGTAATAAATATCATGTCTTATACTAACATCAGAGAGTAATCATAATATTATATCGATTTAGTTGTTAACTGATTCCATCAATAAAAGATAATATGATCTAAAGTGTACGTGACATAGCAATTACCGATGATGATGTGTGTGAGCCGGCAAATAAGTGTGCGTGGAATATGCGCATCATCGGTAATGGTGCTGGTGTCCTAACAGGTAAGGTTTATACTGATTATAGCAACATATAAAAGAACATGCACCATGATGATTACAGTATGAATGTAAATACAGGTGTGCATTATCCACTCCTCTGCGAGATACGAGTACAACTACCACTATGTGAGTCGAACCTAAACTAGTGTCCATCTAATATCCTAAGGAACTAACCTAAGAAACTGGTCAATAAGAAACAAGCATCTACCTAAGGTCTGAACCAATATCTCTAATAGTCGGCGATCCAGCCTCAAAAGCGTCACGTACGTAGTACGGCTTCCTCGAACCAAGAGTGCGGATCAATCATCATATCTAGGCCTCGTACGGTAAAATCCATCGTACGGCATTCCAATATCGGGGTACGGGTCAAGTATCTCCTAGGTGTCTCATCATTCGTATAATGTCATCATCAACACATCTCATGATCAAGGTTCTAAACTATAATCGCATACATCAATCGTATATCATTGCCATCATAGAATAATCCTTAGTTTATCCTCAGAAATATCATGTCACATGTGTCATATTGTGATTACATTATACCGATATCTTATCGTCATCAAGTCACACCTATACGATATCGACATCAGGTCACACGTATATGATGTCGTAATCAAGTCATACATATATCATATCGTGATCAGTCACAAGCTACAGCCCAGGTACTATTTTAGCGTTCCATGTACCTCAATATCACCACCACCCTTATTAATTTATATATTCATGTTCATTATCTCATTCTCTAATGATCCGCTAACACTTTAATACGACTGTATAGTCAAGAATCACGGCATCAAGCCCAGTTATACTGTTTCATCATACCTCAGATATCATATCACATCAATGAATCCCATATACGTGTTGTGTATATATATACACCTATACCTAGTTTTATATATATACACACATATACGTATACGCCATGTCAAGTTTTAGTGTGTGCGTGTGTGTTTCTATCAGAAACCTACGAACCTCTCCCAAAGCATTCATCCTCAGGTGTGGTTTTCCTAAATCAGTCTAGTCCCGCCTAGGGTCATTACCAGGGTCCTACTCAGTAAGAATCTAGGGTCACATCTGGTTTCCTAATGTCAATAAGTGCTATTCCTATTCTACGTTGCGGGGGTGCTAAACGCCATCCACCCGACTTCCCCCCGTAGATATGCATCTACTCACCTGGTCCATGTCTGCCGACGACGGTGTCGCCATCCTCCTCTTCATCGCCCGCAGTCCACTTGAAGGGTACCTAAACGCAAACATATAAATATCATCGTAAACCGAATCACATACAAAAGTCAAACGATACAAGGAACAAGCATAGGTTAAAACCTATGTCCCGTCCACGCAAAAGAACCAAATACCGCTCGATATCGGCGTACAAACTCCGATGGATCGAGATAACATCATCAAACAACTTGTAGTTTTAAAACACATTACTTATACCATAAAACACGATTAAATCCATCGAAACCCTAAAATCTATCAAACCGTCCAATTTCGCAAAAACCCGAAAATGCCAGTATACCGTTTTTCTGCAAAACTTGACATTTAAATGAAACTAATGGTCATAAAACTCATTAAATAGCATTACTAGACTATACAAACCATCACTATATTTTTATTACATAATTTTGCATTTATTTGAAATTTCTAGTTTGCAACTTTTAACAATTTTAACATTTTTCAAGCAAAATACCACAATTCCACCGCAAAACGTGATTTTGCATAAATTAATGACTTAAACCACAATTCATGATGATAATGATATAATGAAACCATAATTATATTTTTAATCTCATTTATATAGGAATTTCTAAAATCTAGTTTACAAAATTAGCAATTTTATCACAATTTATCAATTAACCATAGAAACTAGCAATCAAACTAAGTTTTTCTTTCCATTAACATGCTAACATTTCTACTAAAACTATAATCCAATGATAACAACCCAAATTAGAATTTTATATTAACCACAAACACATTTTGCAAAAACCTAGTTAGCTAATTTCCTAATTTAAAACAATTTTAAATGAAAATTTTACAATTCAACAACCATGCAATATTTTCCAATTCTAAAAGTGTTAAACTAACTATTATAACCCTAAATAATTAACAAAAATCATAACTTGAATTTACAAACCCTAACTTGAATTTTAAAAAAAAACATAGAATTAATTCATTAAATCTAATTAAGCTTAATATGATTATCTAATAACAATAAATCAAAAGAAAGAAAATTATACCTTCAAAATGTGAAATCCAAACAAGAAATGAGCCTCCAAAATGCATGCCTTCCATCTCCAAATTTCATATAAAAATGAGCAAGGAATGAAGAGTATGGAATAAATAGGATTTTGTGGAATTTTAATTGAATTTTTGATGTGTTTTTGATGAATTTTGAATAAAAATGATGTGGTAAATGGGGGGGGGGCAGCCATGGGGGGTTGTGGCCGGCCGTAGAGAGGTGAGGGAGAGAAAGAAGAGAGTGGGAAAAGTGTGTAGAAGTTTCAAGAGAAGAAACATCAATAAAAGTCTTTTCATGCTTTATTTATTTATTTATTTATTTATTTATTTACTATAGCAACTCAAGAAAGCTCTAGAAAATAGGAAAAATTTGCAAATAAATTTTGCATGATACACACTAATTTCTAATATGCCATGGTTCATTTTTGCAAATTAAAACCATTTAAATTTGTAATTTACACTAATTTAGTGTAAAAATAAAGCTTATGTTAATATTTAAAATAATTAATTTAGGAAAAATATTTTATTAAACTAAAAATTTATAAGTGGCTAAATAAACACCATTTACTAGTAATTTCATAATTAAAATAGATATTTTAAAAATTATAATGAAAACAATCACGGTTTGGTTTTACGAAAAATACATTTTACTTTACCGAAAATCCAAAAATTCACTTAAACACTTTTATTCATTTAATTATTTATTTAATCATTTTTAACACGTTACACTGATCCAATCAACTTTTGATTTAGGAAGATATTCATAATATTATCCTTTACTACAAAATTATATTCTTCTTTACTCAATAAAAAAACTGATATAAGATTGCATATCAGGGTCGAAATGTAATAGCATTCGTTTGGAATCAATGTATTATCATTTGTTAACAAAAGGTGATATTCGCCAACTGCTTTGGCTATAACATTTGCACCATTTTCTATTCTTATGGAATGATCATCCTCTTCCAGTTCTCTACCTTTACGTAGCCCATGTAACATGTTATATATATGGGATCCCGATCCGGTATCTAATACCCAGGACGTAGAGTAAACTGAGAAACAGTTCTCGATAACTAACACACCCGAAGAAGATGCATCAGCATACTTATTCTTCGTTTGGGCGGCGTGAGAATCTGGATATTCTCATATTTCCTGCTCGGACTTATAACAATTATAAGTTGGAGCGGGACCAACGTTCCCCTGCTCAGTATAATAAGCGGGTTCGGTCAATACATCCATATTATCATCTTGATTAAGGCCTGACATGGTCGCTACCTGGAGAGAGGGAGAAGAAAACACTTTAGCGTATGCTCTTGCAAGATTAGATTGATTATTATCTTATTTAATCAGGATGGCTCCCAATGGTTTTTATCTAATCTTCCTTAAAACCCTAAAAGGTAAGACTAGCCGGGATTAATTACACCTTACAAGTTCGCCAATCTTTCAGCCAGGTCAGTGTTGGAAGTTTGAGAGAGGTTTCCCGTGCTTTCGTACGGACCTAATTAAAATAAACCTCGTTTTCCCAGAGGCATAACCCCGTTAACACATTTCTAGACACCTACTTGATCGGCTAATCGTCATGTGTAAAACTCTCTCAGGAGTAACTCTTACTCGCAGTGGGTATCAGGATCCAACTATCTCATAGAAGGTATGCAATCTCATTGCAAATTTCAACACTTGAAATTCCCGATAATACTTTTGCTCCTAACGTGCTATGACCTTGACGAAATCCAACAAACTATAGTCCGCTAGTCAAGTTCAACCCGTACATTTCTTAATTGAATTAAACCCACCCGCACGACCCTTGACGAAAGCCAACAAATCCGTATGAGTATCATAATCTAATCGCATCATATGCTGCAGACAAGCAGTAAGTAGCTACCGCACACTATGCCTTGACGAAAGCCAACAAACGTAGCATGAATACTAAACATTACTTGTCTGAAATGTCGGAGGTCTACGCAGGTTTTTCAGAAAACCATGAGCGTAATGAACTTGATATCATTGTAGAAAAAGTGATTTTAAAAAAGGAGTGTTTTTTTAGGTTTTTACTAGTTTCGCTAAAGAGGTCACTCCCGGTGAAGGGATCTCGGCTCTTTCCATATCGATTAAGGTGCAGAATATTTTACAAATACCACTATGCAAAGCAAGAACTTTAGACGCAAACAAAAACAAAACCGAGTGAGTTGTAGCATTTGCTAGTTTTGCTAAAGAGGTCACTCCCGGTGAAGGGATCTCGGCTCTTTCCTTATCGATTATGGTGCAGGATATTTCACAAATACCACTATGCAAAGCAAGAACTATAGAAGAAATCAAAAATAAAACCGAGTGAGTTGTAGCATCTGCTAGTTTCGCTAAAGAGGTCACTCCCGGTGAAGGGATCTCGACTCTTTCCTTATCGAATAAGATGCTGGATATTCTACAAGGAATACCGCTATGCAAAGCAAAACTAGAGCTACCCTTTTTATAAATCTTTTTCTTTCATTAATCTCATTAATGATTCCCATCATCTCTTCTTCCTAAGCATCACGGAAGAAACGAAAATACAACGTATGCTTATGCCATCCGTATTCGCCACTGTGTCCCGTTATGTACCGTTAGGTTACTTAACTAACGGCATACCGGGGCGGGACTAGCGCAGGTGCAAAACATAAACAACGTTTATTATATATCATATATACAATAATTAAGCATTCGTCTCACGCATATAATATGATCACATCACAGTATATCAGCAGAAGAAGAAACATATGAAATATTGGATATACTAGGAGGTCCGTGTTTTATTGCGAGCCTGTATAAAACACGGATTCCACGGTCGCGATGAATAGCCAAACCCACATCCCTAGACCCCTACGAGAGCGGCAAGAAACCCTACCTATTCTAGGGTTAGGAGACCCAGTCTCGACTCCTCGAGATGGCCTCCCACTGGAGCCTAGAACCCGGTTACGTGCTCCCCGCCTTGGGTCTATCCTAATGCGGAAAAGTAAATAATATACAATGGTGACATCATCCTCAACCCGGAAGTGCCCCAATGAAAGAATATTACATACAATGAATTTTACATGAATGAAAATAAAAACCCTCATCTCGCATAAAACCCCCGGCTATTCAAAACACGACGATCCAATATAACATATCACAGCAACACATAACATCACATATCATCAACGTAAGTAAATATGCGTATCCCAATTGTCGTTGATGTATAGCAACGAAACCGGTGATACACCACATATTACATTTACGGTCACAGAAAAGAAAGTGAAAAACTACAACATTTGGAATCCACAATCACTTTAAACATCGTAAACCCGAAATATTACATATTACGGATTTCATGCCTAACTATATGAATTCCACATATTGTATCACATTCCAGAAAAAGCTAGACGACGTTAAACATTCCGATCGAATCAACAAACACCCAAAATTTCCCTAAATGCTCAACACTTAACTTAGTTTAAAAGCATCCATTACATGCCACAGTACCAATGGACCAGCCGTAGAAGGGTCAAACCAACGCCTCACATGTGGCAACGCTGAACTACCATAAACCCTAGGGTTTAGAGGCGGTTCTGACGGTCACATAATCGAGTTAAGGTTTTTGTTCTTCTAGAGGATCCACCGTGTCACTTGCATGATATTTGAATGTTCTTTAACTATGAAAAAGATCCAACTCTTGAAAAAATTTCCGGCAAGGGTTAAAGTGGGTATTTGATATCCGATCGAACTTTTTAATACCGTCTAAAATAACCGAAACAAAAACTAGAATTACGAATACGAAACACTCTGAATTTGCCTCTGGAAAAAGATAAAATCATATGCAAAATTAGCAAAAAATAAACAACACCTGAATTCCCAAACCCCAGAGACCAGAACAAAAAAAAAATTTAGACCCAGAAAACTCCTAGGGGGCCGGCCTGCTCGGAATTTGGGCTATGGGGCTCGGCCAAAAACCGGCCAATGGTGTTCAAATTTATTCTGTGTTCTTATATTGTCCCATATAACATTCTGCAACTGTTTGAAATTTTTTTTGACACTCTGAAATTTTTTACAAAAACTAGGGTTTCGATTCGGATGTTTCGGAGTTGTTTCAGTTTCGTAATCCTACACTTATCCATTTAATTCCCTAGCTAGGCTCTGATACCACTGTTAGATTACTTACAACGGCAGTAAGGTTTCGGGTGGCATCTCCCATGCCAATTTCAAAATTTTTCCATTATAGATAACCCTAACACAAGATCTTAAGCTAAAGAATCAAACAAAAACTATATGTTAACACCTTAACATCTAAGAGTTAGGGATTACAACCTTTGTAGTCTATTCCTTCGCTTCATAAGCTCCGAATTGAGGTCCCTTCGCTGCGATCATCAAGAACCCAGACTCTAGAAAGACTCCATAAGGTGAATGAGGTATCTTGCTTAAAATCTTCACTTTCTAAGATGATCTACCTTGAAGAAACACTAACCCAAGCTCACACTTCTCTAAGGAGGTATTAGTGAAGTGAACACCCTAATCTAAGTGGCTAGAATAGATGAGGATGATGAAGTTTTTGTGATGAAATAATGAATTATTGTCTTGGTTAGAAATGCAACATAGGGTTAAGCATGTCATGCTTAACCCTTGTAGAGACTAAACCATAGGTTAGGGTTAAGGTTGGGTTAATAAATATCAAGTAAATATCAAGAAGGTTTGACAAAGTCAACAAAAGAAAATATCTCCTCAATTTGGTATAAACCCAAAACAAAACATTAACCCCAATCCAAACCCTAGCATGGTTTAATCTCAAAACCCTTGTAGCATTTGTAACCCTAACAAGTTACAATTTTATATATCACATATATAATATATAATGTAACAAAAGAAAATAATACAATTAACATATATCACATATATATCAATGTATTACCAAGTGAAAAAAATCATTCAAGTGAGCTTATATTAGTTAATGTAATATAATATATCATATATATAATTATACATTAAATTATCGAATCAACACTTGATCCAATAATCCGGCTATATTACATATAACCGACTAATATAACATGTATCATTTTATCGAATCAACCCTTGATCCGATAACCCGGCTATATCACATATACCCGGTCGATATCACATATCGCGAGAATAGAATACGGTATCTCATCCCGCACATATCACATATGTGCTCCTACTCCGTTTTGCCTGAGCCAGAAAACCTCTGTGTATGACTCTAAAGAATCGTCAATACGCCGGCAGTAGGTGATGATCATATCAAACGCCCACAAGCTGCAAGCGGTCAGCTAAACGTAACAGCCACCCGGGTATTGAGCGATCAGAAGATCAACAAGCAAGCCTGTACATTCTCTTATGAATCCAATCAGTAACACTCCCATACAGTCTAGTCTCTTCGTCTGATATGTCGCATATTCAGTCTAGCGGTAGTAAACGTCAGACCCCAGTAACCGATAATTCGTGTCGATGTGAGGCTCATAACGGGTCGAGAAACTACCGATAACTCTTACCAGTAAATCTCCATAACAGCCCTGGCCAGGGACTTCCTGTTATAGCCAATCAAATACAGCGCAATATCAACCCCCAATACCAGGAGAGACGAAACCCCTCCTATCGCTCATTACCTCCATGTGATTCGGGACTGTACCCAAAAGCCACCGTTTTACACGTTCTCATGAACATGGTAAGGTGTAAATCAAAACACAGTGGGAAGCACACAAGACTCTATGACGATCTCGGGTCTACAGACTAACCTGTACCAGTGTCACCAGAGAACTGCTATCCGACGATAGGTATAATACCATTTAGGAGTTCTCGGCGAGTCCGTTCAGTGTACCCAGTCTCCACTGAGCACTCGTATACCTTCTCTGATGTCAAACACCAATGGATATGGGATCATCCATCGCCCATCATATGAGTCGAGAAGCGTATACGCTAGTCTACTCTGGAGTATCGATTCCCTGTCTCGATACTCGCTCGACTAGGAACTGTTATAGGATGTACTCTTGGACTACCCAGGCCCTACTAGTATGATCTATATCATAGTACCAGTAGTCGAGTACATATCCAAAGGGCTTTATCAACATGTGAGAGCAAGACAGTAAACCAATACAAGTCAACATGTTAAGACAAAGTGAAACCAAATAGCATATTATCATGTCGAGAAAGAAAGTCCTCTCTATATATATCCAAGCATCCACTATAATATACATCCAAGCATCCACTATAATATACATCATATGTACAACAATGGCCTCTAGGGCATATATACAACTAACAGCGGGTCGATGTCTTGCTTTCTGAGCAGGCTCTGAACTGGGCTGGGCTAAGCCCCGCGTGCTTTCTGGGTAAGTCAGGGTTTTAGACGGTCCATTTAGACTTTGATGAATTTTCTTTACGTTTTTCAGCGTCACTAACTCTCTTTTTGTATTCCCCCTTTTTGCAGAGCAAATGGACTGATCCAAGCTCTTAGCTGCTATGGCTGCGAAGGCCTAAAAGAAGACCGCGGGCAAAAGCTTTTCCCAACCGAGTCCGAGCTTGGCCTTGAGGCCTACCCCACCGAGCAAGCCTTTAGCTGCGTCACCCCGAGTCCCTGAAGAGCGCAGGGAGGCTAGAAGCATGTGCGAGATCCGGCGCCCCGGGTGAGGGAGGAGGCCGAGCCCACCGACGCCCCCTAAAAAGGCATAAAAAGACAGTTTCTCGGGTGCCTTCTACCGGGATCCCAATGCAAGAGGAGGACTTCTGCTTCGAGGTGCCCTCGGGGCTCTCCTTCGCCGACAGCTTGCCCTTCGACATGGAGCAAGCAGCTGGGGGCAAGATTCCACGGGGACCCTGAAGGCCCAGGTGCCCGCCATCGCTCAGGAGGCAGTTCAGGTCGGTATCCGTTTTCCTTTAAGAATCTTCTTAAGAATATTTTTTTTAGTTTGAACGTTTCTAACTCCTTTTACTGCTTTCCTCAGGTCCTCTACCACTGCGCCCTCATTGTAAATATGGAATTCGGGGAGATAACCCCGGCCATGAAGAAGGCGGGCGAATCATCCTCGCGGGAGGAGGATCTGTGACTTCGGTTGCAACAGACGGAGGAGAAAATAGATGCCCTCAAAACCCGGGTGGTCATCGAGGAGTTAACGAACTCCAAGTATAAGGAATCTCACCGACTTCTAAGTGAATCCAACTGGGCTATCTAGACCAAGTTGGAAGATATTGGTAACCTCTATAACGCAATTAAGAAGTCGAAGGACATTAGCAGGAAGGATGCCTGGGTGGCGCTCGAGGCCGTGAATCCTACTGAGGTCTAAGCGGTGAAATTCCGTGGAGAGGTATAAAGTGTCGGACCAGCTCTACGCCGACCTCGCCGAAACCTCGGCCGTCGTTTGGCACGAGGCCCTCGATGCCGTCAAGGCATCAATGCCGGAGTTTGCCGATGGTGAGCTCCGCATTAAGTATCCGCTCTCCGAGGACGTGCCACAAGGGGCGGGCGCCGAGGTGGCCATAGGGGGCGAGGCTGTCGGTGGAAGCTCCGACCCTGAGGTCGCCGTTTTGGTCCCCGATGCTAGCATCGAGCAAGGCGAGATCCTTCCCGAGCCTACGGCCTGAGCTTTCTTCCCTTGGGGATTTTTCTTTTTTCAAAATTTTGTAAGCCTCTGGGCACTTTTATAAGTCCAAGGAGCCCAGAATACTTTGTATTTATTTTCGGATCATAAATAAAGTGCACCTTTTTCTTCATTGTCCAAATGTTTAGCTTGCATACTTTTGTTTGTATCTTCATTATGCAAGTATATTTAGCTCGCTAATAGTCTCATCCCGCGAGTGTTAGATCATGGGTTGGTACCCGGCCTTTTTATGTGACGATCGCACGTCAGTGTAAGTCGAGTAACAACCAAGTGTAGGAAGGTCGGTACCCTCCCTTTCCCCAGAGTCAAGGTGGCGATCGTTCATTTAGAATGAATCGAAAAATAGCTAAGTTAGAATAGGTCGGCGTTGACTGATCCTTGGGTAGGCCTCGTGATGAGAGATTTAGGTCCTTAGCATGGATGGGTAGGAAGCTACACGCTAGGGATGGTCCGGACAGGAAGTTGCTCGACGACCTCTCAAGGAGGGATTTAGATCCTTAGCATAGATGGGTAGGAAGCTACCCGATAGGGATGGACTGGGCAGGGAAGCTGCTCGGTGGTCTCGAGAGGAGGGATTTAGATCCTTAGCGTAAATGGGTAGGAAGCTACCGCTAGGTATGGACCGGGCAGGGAAACTGCTCGGTGGCCTCGAGAGGAAGGCTTTAGATCCTCAGCGTAGATGGGTAGGAAGCTACCCGCTAGGGATGGACCAGGAAGGGAAGCTGCTCAGTGGCCTTGAGATGAGGGCTTTAGATCTTTAGCGTAGATGAATAGGAAGCTACCCACTAAGGATGGACCGGACAGGGAAGCTATTCGGTGGCCTCACGAGGAGGGTTTTAGATTGTTAGCGTAGATGGGTAGGAAGCTACCCACTAGTGAAAGTGTATGTTAGCACTACCATTGGGTTTTACTTGCATTAAGCATGCCGTTTTTAAAAAATTAGGGGTGCTAATCTATACTAACCAAGATCTTAAACTAGATGATTAGGGTTTAGCTTGATATCTTAAATTTTACACTAAGAGATGGATGGCTACAACCTTTGTAGACTGTGTCCTTCTCTTCTAAAGCTCCGAGTTGTAATCCATGCGACTCCACTAGGCTCCACTTGAAAGTTGAACGAACTTGCTTCGATGACCTTCGTGCCGAAAATGATCCACCCGAAGTCCGCTAATCCAAGCTACTTCTTCACTAAACTCTTTAGTGAAGTAAACACACTACACTAAAGTGCTAATCTAGTATAGAATGGTGAAGTAGAGATGTTTTTTGCTCACTAGAATTCTCACAAGCTCAAGGGTTCACAACTTATGTGAGGGATTGAGCTTGGAGGTAGAGGTGAAGAAGATGGAGAGTGCTAGAGAGCAACTCATCACATGAGCTCTCAAGTGAAGGAAAATCACTCAAGTCAAGAATCAAGTGAAGAATGATCTAGCATGGCTCATATAGCTCACACATTATTGAAGTATACAATTTTTAACACTTAAAAATTGTAGCCATGCTTCAATAGTGCAAGCAAATGAATATAAAATAGAATAAGCAATGCTATGTTCCATACCACAAAAGTCTCCCCATTTTCCACCTCAATTTCTATTTTCTAAAAATAGAAAAAACCATACCATGCTTCATATATATATATATATATATATCACACATATATTAATATATATATATATATACACATACATATAATTAGTGAGCAATAATATTAGTCAATATACAATTATATCAAATATAAATATATATCATATTATTAAATCAACACATGATTTAATAATCCGGTTATATCACATGTAACCGACTAATATCATTTATTTATACATCACATTATCAAATCAACAATTGATTAATTAATCTGGTTATATCACATATAACCTAACTGATAACAAATAGCTGCCAGATTACAGTACGGTATCTCATACTCGTATTTAATCAGGCCCCCGCACATATTAGCATATGTGCCCTATTTCGTTTCGCTTAAACTATGAAACTTCTATATGGGACCTTAAAAACTCGTCAATATGCCAGCAGTAGGTGATGATTACATCAGTAACCCACAAGCCGTCAGCGGTACTAGCTGGACATAACGGCCACCCAGGTATTGAACGAATAGAAGATCAACAAGGAAGCTTGTCCAAAATCCCATGAAGCCTATATGTAACACTTACCGTACAGTTCGGTCTCTTCTTCTAATATGTCGCATATCGAGTCTGGGGGTGGAATCGTCAGACCCTAATAACTTGATAAGTCATGCCGATATGTGGCCTATAACGGTACGAGAAAATACTGATAACACTTACCAGTAAATGTCACGCCCCGCATCCCAAAATACGGAATACGAGGTATGACTAGGCCAGCCATGCTCCTACGGTCAAGGGATCGTCCCGCCGTAGTCACACTTCGGCTTCTAGCACTACATGGTAATCAGTAATAAAGCACAGTATTAAAGGAATCACATCACTAATTTATTACATTAAAATTTTATTGTTCACAGATTACAGATAATAAAAACGATAACTAACCAAGTTCAATCTCACAATCTCTTTTATGGAAAGAAGTAAATGAAGTAGGTACACCAACTATATCTCCGTGAACTCAAAGGTTAGATCCGTCTCCTGTGCTGGTCCTCGCGCGGAATCTGAGCATGCATACTCAGGTCGTCAGAGCGACACAAATAATAATATTATAATAATCAGATGAAACAGGTAAATGAGGTGATACTGGTATGAGAATAATGCAAGTAAACACTACGTCACAATATGATGCAGAATATGTTATGTGTCCCTAACGGTCTCTAGGTCATATTTGAAATCACATAGTGGAAGGAGGATCATGTTTAACAGGAGTCTCGTACATACCCGAGACAACGGCCCACATGCCCGGGACATAACCCTGTCAGCCGGATCGCTAGATCCTGTCCTACACGTATAAGTATCACGGTTCGAATGATCATCCTCTAAACACGGTCCCGCTAAATACGATACTCTTTCCACTTTGATTTCCCCTTTTTCCCCAGGTTATACTATTTATGATATTGATCTAGTTGTGTACAAGTAAACCAATGGCACGGTTTCATCACTGTCCACTGTATCAATTACTGTCACGAATATTCACTTTCCAATGGTGTACTTGTCACTCCTAAACCAATATCTATCACGCACGATAATGCAATGTCCACACGCACTAACACTGTGTATATGACAAGGGTATGATATATGCATTGTATACTACCAATAAGCTCTGTATATCATGAATTAACATGCATGTCATGAACTAAAATAAATTGCACCAATTAATATGTTACGAATTCAGCAAAATGATGTAAGTAAGATATATAGAACAATCAGTCAGTAATTCATCAAAATTTGTTTCAGTTCAATCGGAGTTTCGGTTTTCAAGATATAACTGTTTCAGTTTAAGTGCCCGCGGCTGGAATTTCAATTTCAGAACTGATCATCTGTTTCACGACACGAATTGCACCCAGTTGGGCTCAGAATTTAGCGATGTCACAGTTAAATGAAATTTAGGGTTTTAGATAAAGTATTCAACGCAATAGACGGATCCTCAATCTCATCTGTACGTTGAAAGTTATACACAGTTCAATCTCAAATGTCATTTCAGAAATTGTTCTGAACAGCTTTACCTTCTGCCTTTTTAAAATAAGTTTAAAATAACAAACTGCGATGAATCGGAATGAGACCACTTGTTTTATTTCACTAACAGGTATATCTTATAACTACTGTAAAGTTCCGTATCATGCGATTTCAGGAAACACGGGGACGCAGGACTTTAGACAGAACACACTAATCAGAAACGCTCTGCACTGCAGTCCAGAGTCGTGTTCCGATCCAAATATCTTCATGGTTACAAAACAGAAATGATCAGAAATTTACGTAGGATTAAAGTTCGTCGAGTCGGCTTCGATTTAAGCCCTTGAACGCATCTTTCCAATATGTGTATGATTTATGGTGTTTTTATTCGTTTTCAGCTACGAGGGAAATTCTAGTTTTAACGATATGTTTGGGGGTATCGATTTTTGTTACTAACAATCGTGTTTTCCAGCGAATTTCACACACGTTATACATCATTAAAAGGGCCAACAGAACGTATCGATTGCCGTCAAATTAGACAATTATTTCTATTAGTAACTAACATCGAGCACTTAGGTTTTAACACGTATAGGAAATCGGAAAGTTGTAAACTACATGATCTAGATGGGTAACACTATTATTATAGCATGAAGCAAGTAAATACTTGCCTGGAGAACGCCTCGGGGTCGCAAGACGGCAACGAAGTCGTGAACGCGCGTTGTACGCCGCGGAATCGACTCGCGCGAGCTTGGATCTAGATGCGGGTTTGACGTCGGAGTTCCCGGAGTCGTCTTTGTGCTTGCTGGAAGTCTAGAAGGGTGCTCTGTGGGTCTCCCGGGGTGTGCTGGGGTCGGCATCGGTCGACGGCGCTCCGGCTATGTATACAGTGCAGTTTCACAGTGAGAGGAAAAAAGTTAAAAATGGGTTTTTGAGATTTTGAAGAGGAGGAGAGGTTTAGGCAGTGGGTTAGTGGATTACGGTGATGGTGATGATGCTGAGGGGCTGTCGAGGTCGATGGATGGTTCAGATGAGATGGGGGTTCACCAGCGTCGATGGGGTGAGGTGGTCGAGATCGGTTTAAGTGGGTTTGTGTGCAGGGGAGTGGGTGTGCAGGGGCTCGGGTTGATGGGCTGTGAAGTTGTAGAGGGAGAAGAAGGGAGGCTGAAAGAGGGTCGCCGAGGGGTTGACGAGGTGTTGTCGCCGTCGAAGGTGGAGGTTGCAATGGCTGTTCGAGGTTGGGGCTCGGTGGGTGTAGCGAGAGAGGTGAGGAGTTTTTTTCTGTGATGGAGTTAGTGAGTAAGAGAGAGATGAGGGCGACGAGGTTGTAAACGTGGGGGCAACGGTAGGGCGAAGGCGTAGGCGACGGCGGAGGAGGCGTGTCGCGCGCGCGTTAAGGGAGGTAGCCGTTGGGGATAATTTGAAGGAGAAGAACAGTGTAGTGGGGTCGGGTCGGGTCGGGTTGAGCGGGGGAAAAATGGGCACAGGCCGCAGGAAGTGGGCTGTAAGAAAACTCTGAATTTTATTAAAAAAGATATTGGGCTGAGTGAGGAATGGGCCGGCGAAATTATTTAATGGATTTATAAAAAGGATTTATTCTAGTGGGCTGGGGAAAGGAAATTGGGCCGAGGGATTTAATTTAAAGAGGGATTATTTGAAAATCCAAATGGGCTGGGAAGTAGTGAGGGCCGGCTATGTTTTTAATTTAGGAATTTATTTAAAAGCTTTGAATAGGCTGAGGGTATTTTGTGAAGGGTTTTAATTTATTTTAGCCTTGGTATTAATTTGTTCTGAATCTTGGTTTTAACTTTTAGGTTTCGGATTTTGATTTCAAAAGAGCTGGAAAAATAGGGTTTTAACAACCAACTAAAAATATATGAAGTCAAGAATGAGGTAATCACTAGAATTCAGGAAAATAGGAAATTTCATTTAGAAAGGAAACGGGGATTTACAGTAAATATCATCAACAGCCCTGGCCAGGGACTTCCTGTTATAGCCAATCGAGTATAACGCAACATCAACTCCCTATACCGGGAGAGATGAAACCCCTCCTATCGCTCATTGCCTCCATGTGACTCGGAACTGTACCCAAAATCCACCTGTTTGCAAGACTCCTTTTGAGCTGTGATAGGGAGGAAATCAAAGCACAGTGGGAACCACACAAGACTCTATGACGATCTCGGGTCTACAGACTAAGCTGTACCAGTGTCACAAGAGAACTGCTATCTGACAATAGTATAGTACTATTTAGGAGTTCTCGGCGAGTCCTGTTCAGTGTACCCATTCTCTAATGAGCATATGTATACAATCTTTGATGTCAAACACCAATGGATATGGGATCAATAGTTGCCCCATACAGGGTTAAGAAACGTACACACTAGTCTACTCTGGAATATCGATGCCCTATCTCGATATTCCCTCGACTAGTAACAATTGAAGGATGTGCTTGTGGACTACCTAGGTCTCTGTAGTATGATCCGCATCATAGTCCTGGTAGTCAAACCTACATCCTAAAGGCTTTATCAACATGTATATGAGAGACAGTATAATAATACCAGTGAACATGTTAAGATAAAGGCAACTAGATAGCATACTATCATGTCGAGCAAGAAAGTCCTCTATATATATGTCCAAGCATCCACTATAATATACATCAATGTACAATAAAGGCCTCTAGGGCATATATATCCCTAACAATCTCTCACTTGCACTAAGGCCAGTTGTTGTAGTATCTCATACCCAGCATCCCAAATAGTCTTTCGAATTGCGTCTGGGGGAGGGTCTTCATGAGTGGATCCGCTGTGTTATCCTCCGTGTCAACTTTCCTGACCTCGATCTCCTAGTGATCAACTATCTCCCGGATCAGGTGATACCGCCTAAGAATATGTCTGGATCTCTGATGGGACCGGGGTTCCGTGGCAAAATCCAGAACTCCATTGTTATCACAATAAACATGTATTGGATGCTCAATGGATGGAACCACACTAAGTTCAGCAATGAACTTCTTCACCCAGACAGCAACGTTGGCAGCGATATATTTAGCCTTCATCGTCGAGTCTGCCACGGTATCTTTCTTAGAACTCTTCCAACATACCGCTCCTCCATTGAGGGTAAAGACAAAACCCGAGACCGACTTACTGTCGTCCTTATCACTTTGGAAGCTCGAATCGGTAAAGGACTCCACCTGGAGTTCACCGTTACCATACACCTAGAACTTTTCTTTAGTCCTTCTTAAGTACTTAAGAACGTTCTTTACAGCTGTCCAGTGTTTCTCTCCAGGATCTGATTGATACCTACTCACACACCTAGCGAGTAAGCTACATCCTGTCTGATACACAACATCACATATATGATTGACCCGACTGCCGAAGTATAGGGTATCCCTTGCATGCGAGCCCTCTCCAAATCAGTCTTGGGAGACATCTCTTTGGAGAGAGTGATTCCTAAACAAGCGGGTAAATTACCACCCTCATAATCTTCCATACTAAACATCTTTAGTATTGTATCAATGTACCTGGATTGGGACAATCCCAACATTCGTTTAGATTTATCTCTATAGATCTTAATTCCTAAGATGTAGGAGAAATCACCTAGATCATTCATGGAGAACTTGTGTGATAAGAAGAGCTTGACCGAGTGTAGCATAAGAAAATCGTTTTCTATCAAGAGTATGTCATCCACGTATAATACGAGGAAGACAACCTTACTCTCTACAACCTTCTTGTATATACTGTTAGTTATATGTATGCCCTAGAGTCCATTGTTGTACATGTGCTGTATATTATAATGGATGCTTGGATATATATAGAGAAGACTTTCTTGCTCGATATGATAGTATGCTATCTGGTTTCACTTTATCTTAACGTGTTAACAAATACTGTTTTGTGATTACATGTTGATGAAGCCCTTGGGATATGTACTTGACTACTAGGACCATGATGAGATCATACTAGTGGGGTCAGGGTAGTCAACAAGTACATCCTATAACTGTTCCTAGTCGAGGGTGTATCGAGACAGGGCATTGATACTCCAGAGTAGGCTAGCGTACACGCATCTTGACCCATATGATGGGCGATGGATGATCCCATATCCATTGGTGTTGGACATCAAAGATAGTGTACGGGTGTTCAGTGGAGACTGGGTACACTGAACGGACTCGCTGAGAACTCCTGGATGGTATTATACATTTCGTCAGATAGCAGTTCTCCGGTGACACTGGTACATGTTAGTCTGTAGACCCGAGATCGTCATAGAGTCTTGTGTGATTCCCACTGTGCTTTGATTTCCACCTTACCACGTCCAAGAGGGCATACAAAACGGTGGCTTTTGGGTACAGTCTTGAATCACATGGAGGCAATGAGCGATATGAGGGGTTTCGTCTCTCCCGGTATTGGGAGTTGATGTTGTGCTGTGTTCGATTGGCTATAACTGGAAGTCCCTGGCCAGGGCTGATATGGAGATTTACTGGTAAGTGTTATCAGTAGTTTCTTAACCCGTTATGAGCCTTACATCGACAAGACTTATCGGTTACTGGGGTCTGACGTTTACCACCCCTAGACTAGATATGCAACATATCAGACGAAGAGATCGGACTGTACGGGAGTGTTACTGATTGGATTTGCAGGAGAATGTACATGCTTGCTTGTTGATCTTCTAATTGTTCAATACACCGGTGGCTGTTACGTTTAGCTGACCGCTTGCAACTTGTAGGTGTTTGATATGATCATCACCTGCTGCCGGCGTATTGACGATTCTTTAGAGTCCTACACAGAGATTTCCTGGCTCAGGCAAAACGGAGTAGGAGCACATATGTGATATGTGCGGGACCGAGAATAATACGATATGAGATACCGTATTCTATTCTCGCAATATGAGATATCGGCCGGGAATATTTGATATGGCCGGGTCATCGGATCAAGTGTTGATTCGATGAATTGGTACATGTTATATTAGTCGGTTATATGCTATATAGCCGGATTGTCGGATCAAGAGTTGATTCGATAATTTAATGTATAATTATATATGTGATATATTACATTACGTTTACTAATATAAGCTCGCTTTATTGATTCATTTTCTCACTGGATAATACATTGATGTATATGCGATATATGTTAATTGTATTATTTTCTTTTGTTACAAAATATATTGTATATGTGATATATAATATTGTAACAAGTTAGGGTTACAAATGCAAAATAGTTGTTAAGTTTAAACAAAGTTAGGTTTTGGATTTGGGTTAGCATTTTCATGAAGCTTCATGAAGCTTTCCCTTTTGTTTTCTAGCTTGATATTTTGTGAAGATATTTGTTAACCCAACCCAAACACATAACTCTAGTTTATTCTCTACATGAGTTAAAGCCTTTATTATTAACTCATGGTTGCAATTGCAACCATAACAATAATTCATTATTCATCACAGAAGCTTTCTTCTTCTTCTTCCTTCTTGAAAAAGCTTTCTATTTTTTTGTGAAGTAACGAGTTAAAGTGAGAAATTGAAAACAAAAGAGTGCAAAATTCCCACTTCATCATTCTCATCTATTCTAGCCACTTAGATTAGGGTGTTTACTTCACTAATACTTGATTAGAGAAGTGAGAGCTTGAGTTTGAGATTCTGCAAGGTAGATCATCTTCGAAAAGGAAGACTTCAAGCAAGCGTGGATCATTCGACTTGTGGAGCCTTTCTAGAGTCTGGAAGTTCATGGATCGCGGCGAAGGGACTACTACTCGGAGCTTATGAAGCGAAGGAACGGACTACAAAGGTTGTAATCCCTCTCTCTTAGATGTAAAGTTGTTTACATGCAAGTTAACCTTAATTCTCTAGTTAAGATCTTGGTTAGGGTTTGTTTAGCACCCCAAAATTTTTAATATAGTATGTTTGATGCTTGCCAAAACCTTGATTAAGTGTTAAGCTAACTCTACAGTGGTATCAGAGCCAAGCTAGAGCATTAGGTGTTGTCTAGACGAAATTAGAAGTCCGATCGAACCCCGAAACACCGAAAATTGACCCTTTGCTGGAAATTTTTTCAAAAGTTGAAAATTTTCATATTAAAAATACTCAGAAAATCATGTATGGAATTTTATGGAGCCACCTGAAGAAAGAGTCCCTAACTCGCTACAGTGACCGCATAACCGCGGCGAAAACCTGTTTTTGGCGGCGGTTCCGCGGCGCCACTGTGGAGGCTTGGGACGGGCACTTCAGCGACGGTCCATTGGTGCTGGGGCATGCTACTGGGAATTTTTATTTTATGCTCAAGTGTTGAGCTCACTAAGGTATTTTAGGAATTCGTGGTGTCTGTCGAATTATCTAATTTCGCCTAGTTATCTGTGATGTTTATGTGTTGCTGTGATATGTTATATTGGATCGTTGTATATTGAATAGCCGGGGTTTTATGTGAGATCAGTGTTTTCTTTTTCATTCATGTAAAATTCATTTGTATGTAATATTCTTTTATTGGGGCAATTCCAGGTTGAGGTTGATGTCACAATTGTATATTATTTACTTTTCCGCATTAGGATAGACCCAAGGTGGAGAGCACAAGTAACCGGGTTCTAGGGTCCAGTGGGAGACCATCTCGAGGAGTCAAGACCGGCTCTCCTAACCCTAGAATTGGCAGGGTTACTTGTTGCTCTCGTAGGGGTTTAGGGATGTGGGTTTGGCTATTCATCGCGACTGTGGAATCCGTGTTTTATATAGGCTCAAAATAAAACACGGATGTCCTAATATATCCAATATTTCATATGTTAACTTCTGCTGCAATGTTCTGTTATGAGATCATATTACTGCCTGAGACGAATGCTTATATATAAATATTGCTGCTTTCGTTTCTTCTGTGATGCTTAGGAAGCTTAAATGATGGGTTTTATTAATGAGATTCATAAAAGAAAAGAAACCTAAAATGTTGTAGAATCAAATTTTCAAAAAGGGTAGCTACAGTTCTTGCTTTGCACAGCGGTATTCCTTGTAGAATATCCAGCACCTTATTCGATAATGAAAGAGCCGAGATCCCTTCACCGGGAGTGACCTCTTTAGCAAAACTGACAGATGCTACAAACTCACAGTTTAGTTTTTGATTGCTTCTATAGTTCTTGCTTTGCACAGCGGTATTTATGAAATATCCTGCACCTTATTCGATAAGGAAAGAGCCGAGATCCCTTCACCGGGAGTGACCTCTTTAGCGAAACTAGAAAAGCCTCAAAAACGCTCCTTTTCAAAATAACTTGTTTCTACAACGATATCAAGTTCATTACGCTCATAGTTTTCTGAAAAACCTGCGTAGCCCTCCGTCTTTTCAGATAAAGACTAGTTAGTTTTCGTGTTGTGCTTGTTGACCTTAGCCAAGGCGTAGTGTACGGTAGTTAATCAGTATTTATCTGCTAAAACATGAAATGTGATTGACTTAGGGTATTCGTACGACTTTGTTGACCTTAGCTAAGGGTCGTACGGGTAGGTTTAATTCAATCAGGAAAATGACGGGTTGAACTTGGCTAGCACTTGTGATTTGTTGACCGTAGCCAAAGTCATAAGATGCTAGGGGCAAAATATTATCGGGAATTTCAAGTGTTGAAATTTGCAATGAGATTGCATACCTACTATGAGATAGTTGGATCCTGATACCCACTGCAAGTAAGAGTTACTCTTGGGAGAGTTTTACACATGAAAATTGGCCGATCAATTAGGTGTCTAGAAAAGTGTTAACGGAGTTAAGCCTCTGGGAAAATGAGGTTTATTTTAATTAGGTCTGTGCGTGAGCACGGGGAACCTCCTTCAAAGTACCAACACTGATCTGGCTGAAAGATTAACGAACTTGTAAGGTGTAATTAATCCTGGCTAATCTTACCTTTTAGGGTTTGAAGGAAGATTTGATTAAAACAGTGGGAGCCATCCTGATTAGATAAGATAATAACCAATCTAATCTTGTAAGAGTGCACGCTAAAGTGTTTTCTTCTCTCTCTCTCCAGGTAGCGACCATATCAGGCCTTAATCAAGATAATAATATGGATGTATTAACCGAACCTGCTTATTATACTGAGCAGGGGAACGTTGGTCCCGTTCTTTCTTATAAATGTTATAAGACTGAACATGGAATAGAAAGATATCCGGATACTCACGCCGCCCAAACGAAGAATAAGCATTCTGATGCATCTTCTTCGGGTGTGTTAGTTATCGAGAACTGTTTCTCAGTTCACTCTACATCCTGGGTATTAGATACCGGATCGGGATCCTATATATGTAATATGTTACATGGGCTACGAAAAGGTAGAGAACCGGGAGAGGGTGATCATTCCGTAAGAGTAGGGAATGGGGCAGATGTTGCAGCCAAAGCGGTTGGCGAATATCACCTTGTATTATTAAGTGGTAATACATTGATTCTGAACGAATGCTATTATATACCGAACATGATATGCAACATTATATCAGTTTCTTTATTAAGTAAATAGGGATATAGTTTTGTAGTACAGGATTATTTTATGAACATCTTCCTAGATCAAAAATTGATTAGATCGGGCTCGTTAAATAATGGCATATACGTTCAAAATCAAACTACAGTCCTTAATGTACAAAACACACACAAGAGGAAGAGTTCAGAAATGAACGAATCCTTCTTGTGGCATTGTAGACTTGGTCATATCAATGCGACACGACTAGCTAAGTTACATAAGAATGGATATTTGAATCCGTTCGAATTATCATCTTATGAAACTTGCCATTCATGTCTCAAAGGCAAAATGACCAAAACCCCGTTTAGTGGACACAGAGAAAGAGTTACGGAACTCTTGGGACTGATACATAGTGATGTATGCGGTCCCATGTCTACACATGCCAGGAATGGTTCCTCGTATTTCATTACGTTCACTGACGATCTCTCAAGATACGGACATGTGTTCCTGTTGAAACACAAGTCTGAATCTTTTGAGAAATTCAGAGAATATAAAAACGAAGTAGAGAACTAAACGGGCAAAAGTATTAAGATCCTTCGATCTGATCGAGGAGGAGAATACTTGAGCAATGAGTTCCTGGATTATCTAAAAGAGAATGGGATTCTCTCTCAGCTTACTCCTCTATATACACCATAGCACAACGGTGTATCGGAGCGGAGGAATCGCACCCTATTAGATATGGTGCGCTCTATGATGAGCACTGCTGAGTTGCCTATTTCCTTTTGGGGGTATGCGCTTGAGACTGCCATATACCTATTGAATAGAGTTCCAAATAAATCAGTGCCTACCACTCCATATGAGATATTGAATGGGAAGAGACCATCTTTTAAACGAGTTAAGATATGGGGTTGTCCGGCCTATATTAAAAAGCAAAATCCAGACAAGCTCGAGGAAAGATCAATTCTTTGTAAGTTTGTAGGATATCCAAGCAATTCGTATGGATATCTATTCCACCACGGTGAACAACAAAAGGCGTTTATTGCTCAACATGCCACTTTTTTAGAAAAGAAATTTCTTGCAAAGGAAATTAGTGGCAAGGAGGTAGAACTGGAAGAAGTTCCAGCTACACAAACTGCAACAGAAGATTTGGTGGAACCAGAGGATTCAGTAGTTCCCGACGAACCCCCGCCTCTCCGCCGATCTAGTAGGGTTCCTTATCCACCTGAGATATACTATGGTTTTCTCTTCGATGGTGGGAGCGAAGATTGCATCATGGAAGATGATGACCCGACTAGTTTCGAGCAGGCCATCATGAGTGGTGACCCTATGAAATGGCTGGATGCAATGCGATCTGAGATGGAATCCATGTACACCAACAAAGTATGGACTTTGGAAGTTGCTCCTGAAGGGGTAAAATCCATTGGGAGCAAATGGATCTTTAAGACGAAACTTGGTGTAGATGGAAAAGTTGAGACTTTCAAAGCTAGACTTGTTGCAAAGGGTTTTCGTCAACGACCAGGTGTGGATTATGATGAAACCTTTTCTCCAGTGGCTATGGTTAAGTCCATCCGGATCTTACTTGCCATTTCTGCATACCATGACTACGAAATATGGCAAATGGATGTTAATACCACCTTTCTAAATGGTGATTTGGAAGAGTGTGTGTACATGACTCAGCCAGAGGGCTTCGTAGACAGTGGGAGCAACGGAAAGGTATGCAAGATGCTTAAATCCATCTACGGGTTAAAGCAGGCATCGCGGAGTTAGAACATCTGTTTTAATGTGGTAGTCAATGAGTTTGACTTCATCAAAAATATAAATGAATCTTGTATATACAAAAAGGTTGCAGAGAGTAAGGTTGTCTTCCTCGTATTGTATGTGTATGACATACTCTTGATAGGAAATGATATTCCTATGCTGCACTCGGTTAAGCTCTTCTTATCACATAGATTCTCAATGAAAGATCTAGGTGATGCCTCCTGCATTTTGGGAATTAAGATCTATAGAGATAGATCTAGACGGATACTGGGATTGTCCCAATCCAGGTACATTGACACCATACTGAAGAGGTTTAGTATGAAAGAATCCAAGCGTGGGAACTTACCCACGATTTCTAGACTCACTCTCTCCTAAGAGATGTCTCCCAAGACTGATTTGGAAAGAGCTCTCATGCAAAGGATACCCTATGCTTCGGCAGTAGGCTCTATCATGTACGCGATGCTATGTACCAGACCCGATGTAGCATACTCACTAAGTGTAGTGAGTAGGTATCAAGCAGATTCTGGAGAGAATCACTGGACAGTTGTGAAGAACATTCTCAAGTACTTGAGAAGGACTAAAGAGATGTTCTTGGTGTATAGTAACGGAGAACTCCAGGTGGAGTTCTTTACCGATTCGAGCTTCCAGAGTGATAAGGACGACTTTAAATCGCACTCGGGATTTGTCTTTACCCTAAATGGAGGGGCGGCTTGTTGGAAGAGTTCCAAACAGGAAACCGTGGCAGACTTGACGATGGAGGCTGAATACATCGCTGCCAACGATGCTGCCAAAGAGGCTGTCTGGATAAAGAAATTCATCACTGAACTTGGTGTGGTTCCGTCCATTGGGTATCCAATACCTCTGTATTGTGATAACAATAGAGCTATGGCTTTGGCCAAGTAACCCAGGTCTCATCAGAATTCCAGACATATTCTGAGGCGGTATCACCTGATCCGGGAGATAGTTGATCGCCGGGAGATCAAGGTCAGGAGAGTTGATACGAAGGACAACACCGCGGATCCACTCACAAAGTCCATTCCTCAGATACAATTTGAGAGACTCTTCGGGATGTTGGGTATGAGATACTACAACAGCTGACCTTAGTGCAAATAGGAGATTGTTAGTTATATGTATGCCCTAGAGGCCATTGTTGTACATGTTGGAGATAGTGCCCTCAAAGTAAATTATTGGATCGCAGGTACGTGATTGCAATGATTGAGGCAGGACCTATACCGATATGACAGTGTTGCTCAAGATGATAGTATGCTATCTGGTTTGTCTTTATCATCGTATACATACTTTAGTTCGCTATTGCATGTTGATAGAGCCCATAGGATTCTTGCTTGACTGCCAGCAGTATGATGGCGATCATATACGTGGGAGCTAGAGTCTATAAGCACATCCTTAAAAGTGTCCCTAGTCGTGGGAGTTTCAAGACAGGGCATCGATACTCCAGAGTAGACTAGTGTATACAGTCGAGACCCCGACGAGGGGCGATGGCCGGTCTCACAAGCCATTAGTGTCAGTTGGTTCACCTAAGATGTATACATGTGCTCATTGGGTTATGAGTACACCGGACATGACTCACCGGGAACATGCTAGTTGGTATTATACATATCGTCAGATAGCAGTTCCTTGGTGACATGTGTACAAGTTAGTTCATCGACCTGAAGTCGTCATTTGTCTCGTGTGAGTTCCCACTGTGCTTTGATTTCTACCCTACCACAGCTCAAAGGAGTCGTACAAACAGGTCTTTTTTGGGTACAGTCCCGAGCCACATGGAGGCAAGTGAGCGGATCGGCAGGGGATTCGTTTCTCCCAGTATTGGGGGTGAGATCGCGCTGTGTCTAGGAGAGCCATTACACAAAGCCCTCGGCCGAGACAGGAGATTTACTGGTAGGTACTCCAGTAGTATCTCAGGGTGTTCTGGGCCACTCTCTGACACGACTTATACTGCTATTGGGGGTCTGACATTACCATCCCCTAGGCCGATATGCGATACTCATAGACGAACGGACCGGACTGTATGTATATTATCACTGTTAGGCTCAGTAGGGTTTATGGATGAGTTCGCTCGTCAGCTTCCCTTCCAATCAATACATAGGCAACCGTTACGTACTGCCAGTACCTCTGACGTGCTAGTGGTTATACCCAGTACCAGTGTGTTGATGAGTCATTAGAGCCCCCCACAGACACTTTCCCAAGTTCGGGCGAAACGTTGTAGAGGCCGTATGGTTTTATGGCAAGGTTCGGAAAATGCACGTGCGTTTTCGCACGTGTCATATTTCGGGCAGATAATACTGGTCGGCTTTGGTTTAAGCCGGATCCGAGTATTATGCTGTGTAGATATAATATCTTTGTCTCAGTTGCATTTGTATTCGGTCGTAATACAAATGCGGGTATGTTTATACTGATACGGGGCTATCCTGAAATTCGTTTCAGGATCACTTTTGGAAGTTGCCAGTTTCCAGTTTTCTATCACCCGTCTTTAACGTTCGGTTAAAGACGGATTAATCTTTTTTTGAGATGAGTGTGGAAGCTTCTAGATGATGAATAGGATGGTGAGGTGTTATGTGACTCATTAGTGCATTTAATGATTCATTTAATGCAATGGTGACTAGGTTAATGACTAGGTTTATGTTTATTGGTTTGCTTTTAATGTGTTCATACAAGGTGTATCATGACTCATTCTTTCATTCATGGTAGTGGTCACCCCCCTCTCCTACACTCACCTCCCTCATCCTCTATATATGGCCGGCCCTCCCCTCCTCTTCTCACTCATTCATTAGGGAAAAGATTATGATAGATTTGTGTATGGAAATTTCATATAGCTCAAATTTTTATCACCCGATTCCAAAAGGCAACTTCATTAACCGTTCGTCTATGGCTTTGGACGTAACGAGACAAAGTGTTCTACTCATTCTCTACATCATCGTGGCCGTCTCTTTTAGCAAACTTGACGACCAAGTTGTCTCGGTTCAGAGGCGGGAGCCCGTTTAAAAATTCGTCGACGTGGTGCCACCTGGACGAGAAGACTGGAGATTCAGGAGATCGGAGCAGCCGCAACAAACCGTGGGATGATGGTTGAAAACCGAAGGACTCGAATCGTTCGGTATAACAATTCTACCCAGTTTGTAATTTGTTAGTTTAGCTTTAATGGCTGATCCGGGTTATAGTACGCGATAGTGCCAGTTGTAAAAAGTTTTTGTTCCGCATTTGGCGTCTGTTAGACGGCTGGGGCGCTACCGTGGACTTACAGTGGTATCAGAGCCTCACCATTAAGCTTTACTAACTTGTGCTAACGCGTTTAAAAGATCGATCGAACGGAATTTTCGAAATCGCAATTTTCTGCACACAAGTTTCTGTCGATTTTTTAAAGGGCTTAAAAATAATTTTGCATATCACAGAAAAGCGTGCAGGGTTTTTTAAGAATTCTGGGAAAATTTGGGCACGTGATCCCTCATTACCACCGCGGATCCGCGGTCAAACCTAGGGTTTGACCGCGGAACCGCGGCCGTTTTGAGGGAACAGTGCTCCAAGTTTTCCAGAGAGCTTAAACTTGGGAAATTATGGTTTTTGGTATATATCTTTTGGGCCCAGATTTTATTACTGTACAGCAGATGTACGTGGGGCCCACTTCCGAAAATTTAGTCGATCAAAATTTTAAACTTGTTAGTATGTAGTATTTACATTATATCTCCGACCGGGAATGTCATTCGAGCGGTAAACCACGTCTAATTATTATAGTTCTTTTAGACGGGTTTGCGAACGTGACATTCGCGTTGATGTTCTGTGTTGTGCTGTGATGTTGCGAATATGTCGTGGTGGATAGCAGGGTGTAATGATAGTGCTGTTTGGATTTATTTGTACATTTAATATTGCGGGACGAGCGTCCAACATGTGGACTGCCGTCACTGTCTGTTTGTATAATATTCTTTTGGGGCACGACCGGGCTGAGGTCGATGTACCCGTTGTATATATTTCTTTTCTGGACTAGGTTTACCCCGTGACGGAGTGCACGGATAGCCGGGTTCTGGAGGGCAACGGGTCCGTATCTCATGGCTTTGAGAGACAGAGGAGCCTTACTCTAGAATTGGCAGACTATTCGCCGCACTCGTAGGGGGTACAGGTTGACCCAAGGAGGGGTGCTCAATTTACCGGATTCCGTGAAGTGCCGGGTGTTCCATTCACTATGCTGTGGGGGACTACCTCGCTTCAGGTTTTGGCGGGTAACTTGCCGCACCCGTAGGGGTCTAGGTTTCATCGCACAGGCTATCTACACGATCAGGAGAACGTCAGGTTTCAGCAGCGGCTCTGTGAAACCCGGGGATCCCAGATTATCTGTATAGTTCTGTGATACTTATTACTTTTCTGTAATGTTGCATATTATCACGCCTGGAGCGATTATTGTATATTGGTATATATACTATTAGATGTTTTATATGTTTTACACCCGCGCTAGTCCAGCCCCGCTCTGTCGTTAGTTAAGTAACCTAACGGGTGATGACGGGACCCAGTGGCGAATGTTGATGGTATATACGTACATTATTTTTTCATTCTTTTCTGGTGTGATTGATTGATGGGACTGCATTGATTCTTATCAATGCAAGATAAAACAAACCTATATTTGATGTTGTTGGAACAAATTTTAAAATATGTTATTACAAAGATGTTTCCTTTTGTCTTGCATAGCGATATTCAGTTGGAATATCCTGCACCTCATTCGACGAGGCAAGGGCCGAGATCCCTTCACCGGGAGTGACCCCTTGGGCAGAAGTTTGCGTCAGGGTAATAACTTCATTATAGTCGATTACAAGTTGCTTTGTATCGCGGTATTCAGTTGGAATATCCTGCACCTCATTCCACGAGGAAAGAGCCGAGATCCCTTTACCGGGAGTGACCTCTTTAGCAAAAGGTTTTCGCTACTATATTTTTATAAAAAGCTATCAGGTTCCTTCAACGAGATCAAATTCATTACGTTAAAGGTTTTTCGCCAAAAACCAGCCGTAGCCCTCTGTCATTTCTTTTGGGTATTTAGTAGTATTCAAGCTATGTATTTTGACCAACGCCAAGGCATAGTGTTTGGTAGCTGCTGGGTATTCATCTGTTGCATAGATAGATGAGTTGGTTTGGGACAGTCGTTCTGCCATTTGGCCAACGTTAGGGGCATGTGCGGGTGGGTTCAAATTGACCTAGATAGTGATGGGTAGAACTTGGCATGTGACTTATGATATTTTGACCAACGCCAAGGTCATAAGAGCATGGGGCAAAAATTACATCGGGAGTTTCAAACATACAGCAAACTTGCCAGGCATGCACATACCTTCTGGAGTGTGATAACTTGAGTGGCTTCCATCACGTTATCATGCGATGATAGTTGGATCCCGATTCTCACTGATGAGTTGGTTTACTCTTCGAGTGATCCCGACTAATTCTTCTTTCAGGTTTGAAGGAGAATTTGAGATTACAGTGGGAGGTTTCCTGATTAGATAAAGTGATAACCATTCTGATCTAGGTTAGAGTGCACGCAGAGTGTTTCTTTTCTCTCTCTCTTTGGCAGCGACCTTTGACCGACCCTAGACTATGACTCAATAACCAAGTTGACCGAACCTTCTTAAAATACTGGCTTTTGGATTGTCTAAAGTTGCATAAGTCATTGCCGCTCCTTCTTTTACCCTTTGTATTTCTCAGAACACCCCGTATTACTACGGACATCCACTTCAATTGGATTGATCCATCGTATGGTTATATACGAACTCGGAGGGACTTCTTCGAGGATGGATCCAGGTTCAGGAGAAATAGAATTGGTTTATTCAGTTGTCTTTTATTATCACCTTCTCTCAGGTTGCGAGGGCTCCTTAGTTTAGGAGGGTACACCTATTACGCTTATTGGATAGTCTTATTCCAAACCATAGGTAGGTGCCGAAAAGTAGGGAATGAAGAAAACCAATTATCCTAAGTAAGGTGTGCAGAAGGTAATATGTAAAGACAAAATAAAGGGATTAGAAAGAGGACAAAGTAAATTGCGACCGTTATCGTTCACGACCAAACCGCGTACTTCATCGCCACTCATATTTCACCTTTAATAGAATAAGGTATTATTCAGTTGTCTTTTATCACCATCTTCTCTCAAGTTGCGAGTACTCCTTGGTTTAGGAGAGTACACCTATTATGCTTACTGGATAATCTTCTTCCAAATCATAAGCTGGTGCCGAACGGTAGGGAAGGAAGAAAACCACTTAACCTAACGATGGTGTACAGAAGGTAATGAATAAAGAGAAATAAAGGGATTTGGAGAGATGGCAAAGAAATAAATGGTTATAGTCATGAATTTGATTATGGAAGAGGCATTACTGAGAATACCAGGATACCCCTACGAAACATTTTCATGTTTTAGTACATTGTTAAAGGAAAACTGTTTTCCCGATTAGATACTTACTCCAGGGTATGTATTTACCAGGTTACATTCTCATATCTGTATGGTTTTACAGATGATGAGTTGGAGTAAGTTATTGGGAATTAGGAGATCATCCTCATTATATCGGAATTCGTTGTAATTAGTGATATTCGAGGAAATCGCCTGGGTACAGTTTTTAACCTACGATGCATAGGTTTTGAGTTATTCAACTCAGCGGACTTATGCAGAGTACTGTATGTTGTCCAGTATCCATCAGGACAAAGGGGTAGGTCCTCATATTATGTTCTGTTTACTTATGACTTCTCTAGTTTCTAGACAAGTGTTTCGTAGAAATACAATGTCTAAGTTTTGAGAAGTTGTGGGTATAAGAATAAAGTAGAGAACCAAGTATCGCAAGTATCGGAATTCTTCAAAGAAATTGAAGATGTCGATTCTTGTGATTGGTATTCAGTTGATAGTAATGGTTTTGAGAAACTTGTTTCTCTTTCGGGTTACTCATAATTGGATGTATTCCTAAGTTGAGCAATGCTGATTAGTCTCTCTACATTAAGTAGATATGCACTGGAGACAGCTACATGATTTGAATCTGGTTCAAATTAAATTAGTGCCTCTATTTCTATATGGTATATAGAATGGTTCATATCTTAACGATGTTAAGATACGGGGAGTTGTCCAGCTTATGCTTAAAACCAGACACTGGATAACTCAAGGCACGTTTCTGTAATGGCAGTTGACCCTGGCTTTGACGAAGGTTGACATTTTTACCATCTGGAAGATCAATAGTGATATTGTTATTGACTCGCCACAGTTTTAGTAAAATGGATTTTTTCAGAAAACAGTAGTGGGAGTATGGTAGAACTGGAAGTGATTCCAGAACCGCAAACAATTACGGAAAATTTAATAGGACCTATATATTCAATCAGGTTTAGCATTCCAATAGCCACTCCGCAGATATGGTGGGTAACCTCAGACATCAGAGAGGTACTCCGGTACCCTCAAGGATGGTGACAGGGAGGTTCTTGTTTACCCAGACTTGACACTACTGTTGTTCCAGACTATGAGACCCGGCAGAAGGATAAGTATAGTGTCGTTCTAAACTAGTTTTAGAAGTACACGTATATATTATTCTGCCAGAGGGTTGTCGTAGTCAGTGGGAGTAGCGGAAGCATAGTGGACAAGCTGCTTATGTCTATTTATAGACTTTAGCAGTTATAGCGGAGATAGATCATCTAATTTTGATGAGACAGTCATGGCTTTGACTTCATCAGAATAAGGGATGGATCTGTTGAGAAGGTAGTAGGGTGTGATGACCTGGTATTTGGATGACACACACAGAGTAGGAAGTAAAATTCCTATACTACGATCGGTTGTACTGTGGTCGTCACACAGTTATTTCTCCACAAAGGATATGGATATAATATCTGACATTCTGATTACTAGATCTATGGTTTTAGATCTAGATTTTGGTAGTTTCCCAATATGGGTACTTTGACAATATTCTAATAGTATTTTAGAATAGATGACTCCTGGCATAGTGGTGTACCTGCAGGTGATGGAGTCACCCTCTATAAAGGTGTCTTAGAGACTAAAGGAGAGAGGGAAGTGCATGATTGACAGATCACTTGCTTAGGCAATTGAGTCGATCATGAGATGTTAAGTACCATACCAGATGTTGTTTTTGCACTTGATGTGATAAGTTTATATTAATTCAATCCTGAAGAAACATAAGAAAGCAGTTTTAGAACATAAGTGCTTGTTCTACGGATTTGATGACGGCAGCCTCCTTCGGGAGACGGTTATCATTCTAAGCTTCAAAGGTGACATGGATGACAGAGTGATTGTCAGAATTATAGTTTTGCCTCTGATGAGGGACAGTATTATAGACAGGTGGTCTAAGAGGATACTGTGGGAGGCATGGTGCTGGATACTGATTAGGTTCAGTTATCGATACAGTCTATGAAGTTCGGATTTGGAGTTCATTTATGAACTAGGTCCCATCAGATATCCAGACATATTCTAAGACAGGTATTACTCGATTCGGGAGATGGCTTTCTCCGCGAACTTGAGATTAAGAGAGACATAGAAAGAAACTTCCGGGCGGATCCACTCACTGAGGCTATTTCTCGAACACAAGAGTTTAACAAACTAGCTTTGTGAAACTGATTAGTAGAGGAGTTGGATGTTCGGTATCACACGGGCTGTGAGTATGCGACATCGCAATAATTAGCCTTAAGTGCAAATGAGAGATTGTTGTAGATAGTGTCCTCAAAGTCAATTATTGGATCACAGGTACGTAATTGCAATGATTGAGGCAGGACCTATACCGATATGACAGTCTTGCTCAAGATGATAGTATGCGATCTGGTTTGTCTTTATCATCGTATACATGCTTTAATTCGCTATTGCATGTTGATAGAGCCCATAGGATTCTTGCTTGACTGCCAGCAGTATGATGGCGATCATATACGTGGGAGCTGGAGTCTATAAGCACATCTTTAAAAGTGTCCCTAGTCGTGGGAGTTTCAAGACATGGCATCGATACTCCAGAGTAGACTAGTGTATACAGTCGAGACCCCGACGAGGGGCGATGGCCGGTCTCACAAGCCATTGGTGTCAGTTGGTTCACCTAAGATGTATACAGAAGCTCATTGGGTTATGAGTACACCGGACAGGACTCGCCGGGAACATGCTAGTTGGTATTATACATATCGTCAGATAGCAGTTCCCTGGTGACATGTGTACAGGTTAGTTCATCGACCTGAGGTCGTCATTTATCTTGTGTGAGTTCCCACTGTGCTTTGATTTCTACCCTACCACAGCTCAAAGGAGTCGTGCAAACAGGTCTTTTTTGGGTACAGTCCCGAGCCACATGGAGGCAAGTGAGCGGATCGGCAGGGGATTCGTCTCTCCCGGTATTGGGGGTGAGATCGCGCTGTGTCTAGAAGAGCCATTACACAAAGCCCTCGGCCGAGGCAGGAGATTTACTGGTAGGTACTCTAGTAGTATCTCAGGGTGTTCTGGGCCACTCTCCGACACGACTTATACTGCTATTGGGGGTCTGACGTTACCAGCCCCTAGGCCGATATGCGATACTCATAGACGAACGGACCGGACTGTATATATATTGTCACTGTTAGGCTCAGTAGGGTTTATGGATGAGTTCGCTCGTTAGCTTCCCTTCCAATCAATACATAGGCAACCGTTACGTACAGCCAGTACCTCTGACGTGCTAGTGGTTATACCCAGTGCCAGTGTGTTGATGAGTCATTAGAGCCCCCCACAGACACTTTCCCAAGTTCGGGCGAAACGTTGTAGAGGCCGTATGGTTTTGTGGTAAGATTCCGAAAATGCACGTGCGTTTTCGCACGTGTCATATTTCGGGCAGATAATACTGGTCGGCTTTGGTTTAAGCCGGATCCGAGTATTATGCTGTGTAGATATAATATCTTTGTCTCAGTTGCATTTGTATTCGGTCGTAATACAAATGCGGGTATGTTTATACTGATACGGGGTTATCCTGAAATTCGTTTCAGGATCACTTTTGGAAGTTGCCAGTTTCCAGTTTTCTATTACCCGTCTTTAATGTTCGGTTAAAGACGGATTTATCTTTTCTTAAGATGAGCGTGGAAGCTTCTAGATGATGACTAGGACGGTGAGGTGTTATGTGACTCATTAGTGCATTTAATGATTCATTTAATGCAAGGGTGACTAGGTTAATGACTAGGTTTATTTTCATTGGTTTGCTTTTAATGTGTTCATACAAGTTGTATCATGACTCATTCTTTCATTCATGGTAGTGGTCACCCCCCCTCTCCTACACTCACCTCCCTCATCTTCTATATATGGCCGGCCCTCCCCTCCTCTTCTTACTCATTCACTAGGGAAAAGATTATGATAGATTTGTGTATGGAAATTTCATATAGCTCAAATTCTTATCACCCGATTCCAAAAGGCAACTTCATTAACCGTTCGTCCATGGCTTTGGATGTAACGAGACAAAGTATTCTACTCATTCTCTACATCATCTTGGTCGTCTCTTTTAGCAAACTTGACGACCGAGTTGCCTCGGTTCAGAGGCGGGAGCCCGTTTAAAGATCCGTCGACGTGGTGCCACCTGGACGAGAAGACTGGAGATTCAGGAGATCGGAGCAGCCGCAACAAAGCGTGGGATGATGGTTGAAGACCGAAGGACTCGGATCGTTCGGTATAACAATTCTACCCACTTTGTAATTTGTTAGTTTAGTTTTAATGGCAGATCCGGGTTATAGTACGCGATAGCGCCAGTTGTAAGAAGTTTTTGTTCCGCATTTGGCGTCTGTTAGACGGCCGGGGCCCTACCGTGGACTTACAGTACATGTGATGTATATTATAATGGATGCTTGGATAAATATAGAGAAGACTTTCCTGCTCGATATGATAGTATGCTATATGGTTTCACTTTATCTTAACGTATTAACAAATACTGTTTTGTGATCATATGTTGATGAAGCCCTTGGGATATGTACTTGACTACTAGGACCATGATGAGATCATACTAGTGGGGTCAGGGTAGTCAACGAGTACATCCTATAACTGTTCCTAGTCGAGGGTGTATCGAGACAGGGTATCGATACTCCAGAGTAGGCTAGCGTATACGCATCTTGACCCATATGATGGGCGATGGATGATCCCATATCCATTGGTGTTGGACATCAAAGATGGTGTATGGGTGCTCAGTGGAGACTACGTACACTGAACGGACTCGCCGAGAACTCCTGGATGGTATTATACCTATCGTCATATAGCAGTTCTCCGGTGACACTGGTACAGGTTAGTTTGCAGACCCGAGATCGTCATAGAGTCTTGTGTGATTCCCACTGTGCTTTGATTTCCACCTTACCATGTCCAAGAGGGCGTGCAAAACGTTGGCTTTTGGGTACAATCCCGAATCACATAGAGGCAATGAGCGATAGGAGGGGTTTCGTCTCTCCCGGTATTGGGAGTTGATATTGTGTTGTGTTCGATTGGCTATAACTGGAAGTCCCTGGCCAGGGCTGATATGGAGATTTACTGGTAAGTGTTATCAGTAGTTTCTCAACCTATTATGAGCCTTACATCGACACGACTTATCGGTTACTGGGGTCTGACGTTTACCACCCCTAGACTAGATATGCAACATATCAGACGAAGAGATCGGACTGTACGGGAGTGTTACTGATTGGATTTGCAGGAGAATATATAGGCTTGCTTGTTGATCTTCTAACTGTTCAATACACCGGTGGCTGTTACGTTTAGCTGACCGCTTGCAGCTTGTAGGTGTTTGATATGATCATCACCTGCTGCCGGCGTATTGACGATTCTTTAGAGTCCTACACAGAGGTTTCCTAGCTCAGGCAAAACGGAGTAGGAGCACATATGTGATATGTGCGGTACCGAGAATAATACGATATGAGATACTGTATTCTATTCTCGCGATATGAGATATCGGCCGGGTATATTTGATATGGCCGGGTCATCGGATCAAGTGTTGATTCGATGAATTGGTACATGTTATATTAGTCGGTTATATGCTATATAGCCGGATTGTCGGATCAAGAGTTGATTCGATAATTTAATGTATAATTATATATGTGATATATTACATTACGTTAACTAATATAAGCTCGCTTTATTGATTCATTTTCTCACTGGATAATACATTGATGTATATGCGATATATGTTAATTATATTATTTTCTTTTGTTACAAAATATATTGTATATGTGATATATAATATTGTAACAAGTTAGGGTTAAAAATGCAACATGGTTGTTAAGTTTAAACAAAGTTAGGTTTTGGATTTGGGTTAGCTTTTGGGTTAGCTTTTTCATGAAGCTTCATGAAACTTTCCTTTTTGTTTTCTAGCTTGATATTTTGTGAAGATATTTGTTAACCCAACCCAAACACTTAACTCTAGTTTATTCTCTACATGAGTTAAAGCCTTTATTATTAACTCATGGTTGCGATTATAACCATAACAATAATTCATTATTCATCACAAAAACTTTCTTCTTCTTCTTCCTCCTTGAAAAAGTTATTTAGCTTTTTGTGAAGTAATGATTTAAAGTGAGAAATTGAAAACAAAAGAGTGCAAAATTCCTACTTCATTATCCTCATCTATTCTAGCCACTTAGATTAGAGTGTTCACATCACTAATACTTGATTAGAGAAGTGAGAGCTTGAGATTCTTCAAGGTAGATCATCTTCGAAAAGGAAGATTTCAAGCTAGTATGGATCATTCGACTTGTGGAGCCTCTCTAGAATCCAGAAGTTTATGGATCGCGGCAAAGGGACTACTACTCGGAGCTTATGAAGCGAAGGAACGGGCTACAAAGATTGTAATCCCTCTCTCTTAGATGTAAAGTTGTTTACATGCAAGTTAACCCTAATTCTCTAGTTAAGATCTTGGTTAGGGTTTGTTTAGCCCTCCAAAAATTTTAATATAGCATGTTTGATACTTACCAAAACCTTCCTAAGGTGTTAAGCTAACCCTACATATACAAGGTTCATCTACGTTTTTGATGAAGTCAAACTTTTTGATAGCTTGATCGAAGCAGATGTTCCAGCTCCATGATGCCTTCTTTAATCCGTAAATTGATTTAAGCAGCTTGCACACGCTTCTGCTGCTTCCACTATCTATGAAGCCCTCTGGCTGTGTCATGTACATGCTCTCTTCTAAATTACCATTTAGAAAAGCGGTCTTAACGTCCATCTGCTAGATTTCATAGTCATGGTACGCAGCAATGGCAAGTAGGATCTTGATGGACTTAAGATAATGACAGGAGAAAAGGTTTCATCATAGTCGATACCAGGTCATTGAAGAAATCCTTTTGCTACAAGTCTAGTTTTGAAAGTCTCAACTTTTCCATCTACACCAAGTTTCTTCTTAAAGATCCACTTGCTCCCGATGGGTTTTACCCCTTCAGAAGCAACTTCCAAAGTCCATACTTTGTTGGTGTACATGGATTCTATCTCAGACCGCATAGTATCCAGCCATTTTACAGAGTCTTCATTTGTGATGGCCTACTCGAAACTTGTTGGGTCATCATCTTCCATGATGCAATCCTCGCTCCCACCGTCTATGAGAAAACCGTAGTATCTCTCAGGTGGATGAGGAACCCTACTAGATCTACGGAATGGTTGGAGTTCGTCGGAGACTATTGAATCCTCCAGTTCTACCAAATTGTCAGTTATAGTTTGTGTAGATGGAACTTCTTCCAGTTCTACCTCATTACCACTAATTTCTTTCACAAGAAATTCCTTTTCTAAAAAGGTGGCATTTCGAGAAACAAACACTTTTTGTTCCCCAGTGTGGTAAAAGATATACCCTCGCGGATGTTTGGGATATCCTATAAACTTGCACAGAACTGACCTTGCCTCGAGCTTGTCTGGATTTTGCTTTTTAATATAAGCCGGATAACCCCTTATCTTAACATAATTAAGACACGGTTTCTTTACTTTTCATATCTCATATGGAGTGGTAGGCACTGATTTGGTAGGAACCATATTCAATAGGTATGCGGCTGTCTCAAGTGCATGACCCCAAAAGAAAATAGGTAACTCAGCAACACTCATCATAGAGCGCACCATATCTAATAGGGTATGATTCCTTCGCTCCAATACTCCATTGTGCTGTGGTGTATACGGAGGAGTAAGCTGAGAGAGAATCCCATTCTCTTTTAAATAATCATGGAATTCCATGCTCAAGTATTCTCCTCCCGAATCAGATCGAAGGATTTTAATACTTTTACCTGTCTGGTTCTCTACTTCGTTCTTATATTCTTTGAATTTCTCGAAAGTTTCAGACTTGTGTTTTAACAAGAACACATGTCCGAATCTTGAGAGATCATGGTGAATGTAATAAAATACGAGAAACCATTCCTGGCATGAGTAGACAAAGGACCACATACATCACTATGTATCAGTCCCAAGAGTTCAGTAGCTCTTTCTCCGTATCCAGTAAACGAAGTTTTGGTCATCTTACCTTTGAGACATGACTCGCAAGTTTCATAAGATGTAAATTCGAACGGAATCAAATATCCATCTTTATGCAACTTAGCTTGCCTTGTCGCATTGATATGACCTAGTCTATAATACCACAAGAAGGCTTCGTTCATTTCTGAACTCTTCCTCTTATATGTGTTCTGTACATTTAGAACTGTTATTTTATTTAGAATGTATATACCTTTACATAACGTACCAAACCCAATCAACACTTGATTTAGAAAAATGTTTATAACATTATCCTCTAATGTGAAATTATATCCTTCTTTAATTAGCAAAGAAACTGATATAATATTGCACATCATCTTTGATACGTAGTAACAGCCGTTCAGAATCAATGTATTACCAATTGGTAACACTAGGTGATATTCGCCAACTGCTTTGGCTGCAACAATTGCACCATTCCCTACTACTAGAGATTTATCATCCTTTCCCAGTTCTCTACCTCTCTTTAGCTCATGTAACAAATTACATACATGGGATCCTGATCCGGTATCCAATACTCAGGACGTAGAGTAAACTGAGAAACAGTTCTCGGTAACGAACACACCCAAAGAAGATGCGTCAGTATGCTCCTTCTTCATTCGGGTGGCGTGGGAATCCGGGTATTCCTTTATTCCTTGTTCAGACTTATGAAAGTCATAAGATAGAGCGAAACCTAGCCCAGTATAAAAAGCGGGTTCGGTCAATACATCCATATTATTATCTTGATTAAGGCGTGTCATTGTTCGCTACCTGGAGAGTGAGAGAAGGAAACGCATTAGCGTGCACTCTTTACAAGATTAGATTGGTTATTATTTTATCTAATCATGATGGCTCCCACTGTTTTTATCAAATCTTCCTTCAAACCATAAAAGGTAAGATTATCCGGGAATAATTACACCCTACAAGTTTGCCGATCATTCAGCCAGGCAGGTATTGCTACTCCGAGAGAGTCTCTCCATGCGTTCGCAAGGAACTAATTAAATAACCTTGTTTCCGCAGGGACATCACCCCGTTAACACCTTTCTTAGACACTTAATGGATCAGCTAATAGTAAAGTGGAAAACTCTCTCAGGTGTAACTCTTACTCGCAGTAGATATCGGGATCCAATTATCATATAGAAGGTATGCAATCTTATTGCAAATTTCAACACTTGAAATTCCCGATAATTGTTTTCACCCCTAGCGTCCTATGACCTTGACGCAGGCCAACAAACCATAGGCCGCTAGTCAAGTTCAATCCGTTCATTTCATAATTGAATTAAACCCATCCGCACGACCCTTGACGCAGGCCAACAAAGTCGCACGACTACCCTAATCCAATCCCATCACATGCTGCAGATAAGCACTAATTAGCTACCGCACACTACGCCTTGACGCAGGCTAACAAACGCACCACGAATACTAAATAGTACTTATCTGAAATGACGGAGGGTTACGGCTGTTTTTTTTAGAAAACCTTTAACGTAATGAACTTGATATCGTTGCAGAATCAAGTGATTTGAAAAGGAGTGTTTTTGTAGTTTTTGTTAGTTTCGCTAAAGAGGTCACTCCCGGTGAAGAGATCTCGGCTCTTTCCTCATCGAATGAGGTGCTGGATATTCATTAAGGAATACCGCTATGCAAAATAAGAACTAGAGAAGCTATTAAAACAAAACCGAGTGGGTTGTAGCATTTGCTAGTTTTACTAAAGAGGTCACTCCCGGTGAAGAGATCTCGGCTCTTTTCTCATCGAATGAGGTGCTTGATATTCATTAAGGAATACCACTATGCAAAGTAAAAACTAGAGCTATCTTTTTGAAAATCTTGATTCTACAACATTTTTAGGTTTCTTTTATTTTCATTAATCTTATTAATGAAATCCCATCATTTAATGGTTCCTAAATATCACAGA
The DNA here is from genome assembly GCA_030015575.1 of Agapanthus africanus. Taxonomy (NCBI): domain Eukaryota; kingdom Viridiplantae; phylum Streptophyta; class Magnoliopsida; order Asparagales; family Amaryllidaceae; genus Agapanthus; species Agapanthus africanus. Next base: position 469,859,228 of record JASDDO010000031.1, read on the forward strand.
AGATGAAATGAAAATAGAACGTACGCTTATGCCATCCGCATTCACCACGGGGCCCCGTCATGAACTGTTAGGTTACTTAACTAACGGCAGAGCGGGGGCTGGACTATCGCGGGTGCAAAACATAAGCAACGTTTATTTTATATATATATATATATCATCCGTCTCACACAGTTATATGATCACACCACAGAACCAAGCAGCAGAAGTCAACATATGAAATATTGGATATATTAGGAGGTCCCTGTTTTAAATTTAGCCAGTAATGAAAAACCTGGATTCCACAGTCGTGATGAATAGCCAAGCCCACATCCCTAGACCCCTACGAGAGTTGCAAACAACCCTGCCAATTCTAGAGTCAGGAGACCCAGTTTCGACTCCTCAAGATGGTCTCCCACTAGACTCCAGAACCTGGTTACTTGTGCTCCTTGCCTTGGGTCTGTCCTAATGCCGAAAAGTAAATAATATACATCAATCGTGACATCATCCTCAACCCGGAAGTGTCCAAATAAAAAAATATTACATACAAATTTTACGTGAATGAAATTTGAAAAACTCTTATCTCACATAAAATCCCCGGCTATTCATTTACGATGATCCAATATAACATATCACAACAGCACATAATATCACATGTCATCAACGTAAGTAAATGCGCGTATCCCAAATTCCGTTGACATATAGCAAAGAGATTTGGGATACCCCATATATTACACTTATGGTCGTGGAAAAGAAATGAAAATGTACAATAATTAGAATCCGTATTTTCTTAGACATCATAAACCCGGAATATCTCATATTCCGGATTTCATGCCTAACCCTATAAACCCCGCATTTTAGTCTCATATCGAAAACTCTTTTCAATAATTTAGTCAGATAATTCAACAAGATTTCCGACTACCCGATCGAATACTCGTCGGAAATTTTAGTAGACGGTCGCACCCCCGATGCCGTTGACCAAGTGCACTTAGGCGGAACACCGTGGTCGCGAGCATCTGAGTGGATGCTTTTGGCAACGAGGTTCTCCTAAAATTACTTGGTCAGGATTATGGGGCGTGACTATCTAGTAAAGTTATTGATTGTTAGAATTAAAATTAACCGCAATCAAGACGGTGTCGCTATGCAGCTAGCCGGTTGAGCACGGGTCGATCCACAGGGAGATGGTTGTATTTCCGTTCTTGTCTTAGACGAGTCAATAAAGAATTTGTGTATGTTTGTTCGAGACTATCCTATGTGTAATATTTGCAAGTATAAAGTTGTTAAGAAAAAGATACGAGATTATAAGCTAAAGAAATCCGTACTCAAAACCTTTGAGCCGAATCTTGACCAATTGAAGCTAGAGCAATCGGCAACAACGTGGATTAGGGGATTTAAGCGCGGTATTCGTGGAATACGGCTTATTTACCCTTGTCCTTCCGTTCTTGTCTCTTGCTTTCGCCTCCGGCCAAACCGAACGCAACCGGTCGCGGTTAGGAATCACCGTTACCTTGTCAGGGTACGGTGCCTAACGGAGCGCTTGCGTATCGTTTGGGCGGAGTTCAATGGAAAATACGGGAAAAGGAAATGGGCAAAGAAACGTTAACTTATAATACCGTATTTTTTCTTAACAATAATGATTACATTCATTCATAAAAAAGAACCAAAAAGAGAGAACAAAAAGAAAAGAACAAAGAAAAGAAAAGATTACAAGTAATTAAGTGCATGAATAAAAATTGCAAGAAAGTAAAGCAAGGTAATAAAAAGCAAGTAATAAATAAGCAATAAAAAGAGCAAGAAACTAGAACTCAAGACAATCATGGGATCAATAGCCAACCCTTAAACTTGCAAGCTCAATCAAGAGGTTGCAAGATCAAGAGAAGGATAAAGAACGCATGTGAAATGAAGCACTAATTCCATAAGAAAATACGACCCTTGAGATCAATAACAAACTCTTAACCTTTCAAGCTCAATGAAGAGGTTGAATGATCAAGAGAAAGCAAGAATCTCAAGGGGAAGTTAAACAAAGGAGAATGATACAAAAACCCTCATCTTCATTGATCTTCCACTCAAAAAGATCTCACTACAATTTTCATGGAGAAAAGAATGAAGAAGAAGAAGAAAAAGACTAAATCCTAACAAAAAGATGAACAAAGAATTACCCCCACAATGGTTCAGATCTGGGGTATTTATAGGAAGGGAAATGGAAATCTAGGGCAACAATCTGACACTATATGAAGTACCCAAACTACCCCTAAAAAACGTCAGAGAGAGGAGCCCACATGGCCGCGGAACCGCGGCCTAGACCCCACTTTGGCCGCGGTTCCGCGGCCCTATGGTGGAGTTGGGTTCTGGGGTTTTGGGATTTTTCCTGTTTTGTTGTCCTCATCAGTGTGGTATATGACTTTCCTCAGAAACTCTTCACAATTATTCCAGAATTTTAGTAGAACAAAAATGTGATGTGATGTGGATCTTTTGCCATGATTTTCTCGAGCTCCGCGTAGATTTCTTGGATCTTGTGTTGACCTAGAGTTTTGTGCATGACATGACAATCGATTTGTCATCTTGTCCCTTAAATTGGTATGTGGCAACACATGGATAGAGAGCGGAGACCCGCGTTTTATCAGTTGTTGGCAGTAATCCGGAATTTGTCGTACTTTTCCATGATATTCACTGTTCAGAGCCGAGAACCTGTATTCTGCAGTTATGTAGCAAACACTGATTAAAAGCACCTTCCTATAAACAAACGAGCGTAAGAATGGGCGGTATAAAATGCAATATTCTGGTATGAACAGTTATCTGGCGAGTATTCGCGTATGATACGCGATTGCGACGGAGTTTCGATCCGAATCGAAACTTCATGGCAATCGATCAATAAAGACTAATATGCTAGATTTACAAACAAAGTTTCACAAAACTAATTTAATGTGGATTCTAACTACTGTATCATATATATCAAATTTAAACCCGAAACGACGTTAAAACACGACTACGAAACACTCCGAATAGTCCTAATAGAAAAGTTAACATCACATGCAAATTGGGCTAAACAAACACAACCTGAAACCCAAAACCAACACACCAGAACACCAAACAAAAACGAGTGCAAAACTTCATCATAAAACCGGCTAGGCCGGCAAAAAACGAATTTTTTCCGGGCCAAAAAATGTTGTTTTGCCTCGTTTTTCTCTGGTGTTCTAATTACATCATATATAACATTATGCACTTGTTTAAAAAATTTTCAAAGTCCATTTTAAAATCGACAGAAACTTGGGGTGATGACTCGAGTTGGATATCCCACTCGGTCGAGGCTTTTACCTCGGCCATGTTCTTAGGTTGCGCTAATGCAAAAGAGCGGAGCCACTCTTTGTGCCTAAGACCCGACCTTAGTGCGGTGATGACCGTTTCATCACGGTGTTCGGGGACCTCGTAGAAGCGGGTGACTTATCCTTTGAAGGATTCTTTGTCTCCGCTCTTGATGGTGAACAGATAGTCGACCGTCCTCTTCTACTGTCGATTCCCGACTATGTGACCGAGGAATTGGGGGGCTATCTCGTCGAAGGTCGAGATGGAGTGTGGCGTAAGTCCTCGGAACCAGTCCCAAGCCTGGATGAGGATGGTGGGGAAGGCTCGGCAATTGGCCACGTTGGAGTTATCCTAGAAGCTCATACCCGCCGTATATGCGTCTAGATGGTCCTTCGGGTCGAATTTCCCGTCGAAGAGGACCACCTTAGGTGGTTTGTTCTTGGACGAGACGTGCTCGACCAGCAGTTCTTTCGTCAGCGAATCGGCGGAGTATCGGGCCCCTTCACCGGACGCTTGGCCATCCCGGCGTATGCCCTTGATTTTCTTCTTGAAGGCCTCGAGTTGGTGGTGGTAACCCAAGAATTCTGCACAGTCGGAGTGGTTGCTATCCCTGCTCCAGGTTTGCGCCAGGGTGCGGCTTCAATTCCGCTCTATCAGGTGTCTCAGATCCTTGGGCGAGGCCCTTCTCGAGTGGTCCATGTGCACGTCGTTCGTGCGATCCTGGTGAGAGTGGGGGCGTCGGTCATGCCTGGTAGCAGGCGAGCTGAGTGACACCTCCTCTGGAGGAGAGAACGCGTGACGGACATTGGGGCGACGACCCAGTCTTCCCTATGACCGTGAGTAGAGCTGTCCGGCGCCCAGCGGGTCATGGAATCAGTCACTGCGTATGGGTTGAGGTGGCCGGAGTCAGCCCGCTGGCGCTCAGTGGCGCTGTGACGAGGGTGAGGTAGATAGGAGGCTTGAGTGTGCCTGTCCGTCCTTCGGCAGACGTCGTTATCCCGGGGAGGCAGAGCCGCGCTCTTGTGCTTAGGGCCCGCCGCTTGAACACGGACGAGGGCATCTACCAGAGTCGTAAGCCGGTATATCCGTACGAAAAAGACGTGATGGCATTAGGAGGGGGAGGCGAGCCGCTCCCGCCTTCGTTGTGGCAGCTCGTGTTTGGATCGTTGCGGTCATCGCTCGCAATTGGATCGAGGGCGGAAGATCAACTCTTTTTGGTGGAAGAAATTAAGTCTTTCGTTCCTACAGATGGCGCCAACTGATGGAGCTTCGGGATCTCCTTCAGATACTGTCCTCTGTTGATCCTGCGAAGGCGGTCTTAGACGGTTGAGATTTGGTTTTGGTGTTGTTGAGTGTGGATCTCAATGGGTTGGTGTTGGACGCCGAGCTACCTGTAAAGAAGTCTCGAAGTGGACGATCACCGTAGGACCCTCCGACGATCAAATTAAAGCCGAGGAATTGGAGCAGAGTAGCGGCGTATTGAGATAATTTGAGTTACCTGAGTCGTCTGAGAGAGGGGTTTATATAGAGGTCGCGTGGAGCGAGCAGGCTCGAGATCACCGCCGATAGTTATGCCCCACCATTATCCTCGCCTTGAATGGCGGGATGCGTCCATTAATGGCTGGATGCATCCATTAATGGAGGGATGCGCTAGCGTGGGACACAGATCGTGGGGAGAAAGATATCTCGCCCTGGCGATATACGTGGAGCCGTTGCGGGGCGCATGGGATCTGCACTCCCGGTAGATCGGGGGAGACCGAGGAAGCTCGGAATGTCGGAGGCTCAGAGACGAGCGTGGAGGCCGAGGATGCTCAGCACGTTGAAGGCTCGGAGACGAGCCTGGAGACTGAGATAGCTCGGAGGCGAGCTGTTGGTAGATTCCCAGGTGAAAGTGGAATGTATTCCGGGAGGTCTTCTAGAAGGTCGGACACGTTCCTCGAGACAAATCCCCGAGAAATCCTCAGAATGCAACTCATTTATTCTACCTTCATAATCTTCGGAATACGTCATCCGCCATGTGTCGTAATCCGAGAAGACACTATTTGTGAGCATCATCAATGCCAAAATTTTTCGACATTGCATGACGGACGAAAACAAACTCAAAGATTTTATCTTTTCTAACTCTGTCTGTAACTCACTAATGGCTCGGAAAAAAAAGAGCTGATTATGGGAGCCCTGTAGATTGTCATATGCGACCAGCTTCGTGCTTGTTCATTTCTCACATTCATTGAAATGTTTAAGCTAGCGAGAGTCATTCTAAGTCTATTCATTGCATAAGCCTCATTAGATGAATAGAGAGAGAAACGTATAGCATGGAAGACAAAAAGAGTATTGGCACGGCAACAGTAAAAAAGAAGAAAAATGAAATTTCACTTACAATTATCGGCTTTTATAACATTTTTACTGGATGTTCGCAATCTTCCCTGGAGGGGAAGTGACATACTGATGATGCTCGATATCGGTGGTCTCCCATATCAGGACACGTGGCAGATGAAGTGTCTTAGAGCATACAAGAAAAGACCTACAGTGGCCGACCAGACCACTTCTGTACGCGTCCTACAAGCAAACGCTGTCTCACCTCCGAGCCCCCAGCACAATTGGCCTCCTCGGCCTCACAACCCGTCTCCGAGCTATCACAGGTCTGAGCCTCCTCGACCCTCTCAGCTCGCCTCCGGGCTCGAGCAGAACCACGATACCTCGGTTCTCCCGCTCCTCCGCGAGCTCTCCCGCCGAGGTCATCTTTCTCGGTTTAATCAACTGACCAACAACACTGCTTGCAGGCGTAACCGCCATCCCACGAATCTCGTCATGCGCGAGATCTCTGCCGGCCACATCCCACGTTCCACGCCACCACGATCCTCCATTAACGAGCCTGTCTCGCCATTAATGGGAGGCCCCGCTCATCATGCGGACGTGACGTCGGGAGCGTAACGGCCGGCGTGATTCTCGTGCCTGCCTCGCCTGCCGCCACCGCTATATAAACCCCTCTCCCAGACGATCGAGGTAAGCCATTTTTACTCAACTAAGCCGTTACTCTGCTCGGATCTCTAGTCTAACTTAATCGTCGGAGGGTCCTCGGTAGTACAATCATCCCGGGACTTCCTTGCAGGTAACTCGGCAACCACAATCTCAAAACCATTGAGACCCATACGCTTCGGGAGCGACACCCTCCAGTTCAAATCTCAGCCACCCAATGCCGCCATCAGCAGATCAACGGAAAGCAACATCTGAAGGAGGTTGAGCCCTCCGTCACATACCAATTGAGCTATTACTCATCTCGGTTTATAATACAATATTATAATAGATATCTTAAAATTACAATTCCAACGTTATAAATTATGCAACATTATTAAGACAACGTGCCAGTTAACAACACAAACACTGGTAATTTTGCACATGTGATATACATACATTTGAAGAAGGAGGGCCGCGGGGGCGGGGGAGGGGAGGGGGCGCGGGGGCGGGGGGGGCCTGCTGGTGGTGGTGGTTTGAGTGAATATCTTCTTTTCTTTAAGTTAAGTACAAGTTTCTAAAATCCCTTATCTTAACATAAAGTGTTTAATACTCATTTCTTATATTTTGTGTATTATGCTAATATATATCTCTGTGTGCAAAAAAGTCTTAAACTTATTCGTTATTTGAATAATTTTATTTGAATTAAATAAGAAGATGCCACCTACGTTTTCAGACCCTAGAAACCAAATATCAGTAAATATCAGCCATGTCTACCTGTTATCCGTAATCACCATTTAAATGCGTAGGATTATCCGTAATTTTCTTTTGAACCCAATATCAGATTGGATTATACATATCGGCCCAACGTGGGCCGATATGGATCATATCGGATTATTATTAGATTAAAATAAATTGTGTACTTTATTTATTTAAAATGAAGTTTCTTAGATATTGGGTATACACGCAAACCAAATACCAAAAAACAAAGAAAACTTAAAATAATATTTTTATATTCATTTATGATAGAAAATAATTTATGATTTATCATAATTATATATTTATAAAATATAAAAATAAATTTACATAGTGTTTTATGTAAACTAGATTAATATGTTTAATATTAATATATGAATATCCCATGTTAAACGTGATATGTCCGATATCTATATTCAATATGCCTGGTATCGTTATACGATATGAAATCATATCTTCGTGATATTGTCCGATTTGCGATCCAATATTAGAAACACTCATTCTATACATATCCGATATCCAATATTTGACATCGTTTCAGGTTTTGAATTATAACAGTAGAGATGATGAATAAGCTGACGGGGATCAAAGATTTGTTTCAAGGAATATTCGTTTCCGGGTTGGGTTTAGACTCAAACGGGTATTATCCGACCCGTAAACACCCTCAGGAGGCCAAGAGGCATTGGTATGTATTTGGCACTAGAAGACAAAGAAACGATGATTCACGTGATTAGTTCATTCATTGAATGCATGCCCTGAAGAAAGATCACACACATTTACCTTGATTTTGATTGGAATGGCAAGAAAATAAATAAGTTGCTGAAGTTTGATTTGAAGTTTTGAAGACCGCAGAAGTCTGTCCCAGAACAACAGACGTCTATGAAAGCGATCAACGGAAAACTAGATTGAACGGCAGACACCTATATCGGTCAGCCACAGATTATTGAAAAGATTCATTGAAAATTCATTTGAAGTTTAATTAGGACCGTTTGTTTGGAAAGATATTTGAAATTTTCTTTGGAAATTATTTTCGGAAAATTTGATTAGATCTAAATTAGTTAAATTAGATATTCCAGTTGAACTAAGTTTAGGGTTTTCTATACCTATAAATTTAGATTGATTAGGGTATTTTGTATGGTATGAAGAAGAAGAATTGAAGAGAAGAGAATTTTGTATTTCGTATTGAAGTTGAATAAAGAAAAGAAATTTGAAGATGATTTCTTTGTGCTTTGATTGTGTTTTATATTTTCTTTTTTTCCGCAAAAATCTTAACAATTTGGTATTAGTGCTTGGTTGAGAGAAGAAACGACGAAGATGAAGACAACTCAAATCACAATGAAAATGGTATGTTTGAATTGCACAAATTGGTCGATATGGAAGTCGAGAATGGAGGACAAGTTGTGGCTCAAAAATTTAGATGCGCCTCTTTATGGGATCAGCGCCAAGCCAGAGACGATATCTAAGGAAGATTGGGCGAGAATGGATCGAAAGGCAAGGAGTTTTATTTGTGGATGATAGAAGATTCGGTGTTCCACCATGCATCGTCAGAAAGTACTAGAAACTGTATGAAAGAAGTTGACGGATCTCTATGAGAGAAAGACGGCTACGAACAAGACTTTTCTGATGAGAGAATTGATGAATTTAAAACTCCAGAAAGATTCCTCAATGGCAGAGCACTTGAACGAAGTTAAAAATATTACGAATCAACTTGCAGTCATGAAGATACCGATTGAAGACGAGATGCAAGCACTTATTGTATTGAGTTCTCTTCCGAACAGTTGGGAAACTCTGGTATTTTCTTTGAGCAATTCGTTTCCTGACGGAATTATTTCTATTAGCGCGGTAACATACTGTCTCCTGAATAAAGAATTAAAAAGGAAATCATTAAATAGACCATCTGATTCATCTGCACTTATTACAAAAGAGAGTTTGAAGTGTAGATTGTTCAAGTTGATTAATAAAGGTAGTTATTTTATTTAATTCTTTTGCATTTTACATTATGTTTTCCCTCTTTGTCTTTTCATCTTCTTCTCCCAACATGCGCGAGTAATTCTCCGCTTGTTAGGGTTCGTAGGATTATGGTAGGCTAATGGACGATGAACATCCCTAAACCCTTTTTAAGTCCTATAAAGTTTATGAATTTTATCAAAAGAATCATTAACATCCTAATCGGGCGTGCTAATAATTCTTTGCTAGTTCCGACCGCGATTAGAGATTAGATTAATGATTGTTTTGGTAAAGGCTAGATATGAACGGAGTTCCGTGTCGAGATAAGGGTTAACAGTGGGGTTCCTTTTCCTTCCAGAAACCCTAATCTACACGCATCACCATCGTTCTAGTTATAAATTTATTAAAGGATAAAAAGAGTAACTTTTAATTAATTGTCCATAATTACTAAATCCTAACGAACCCTACAAGCCCCCTTATTATATTAACTACATCCCTAAAATAATCTAGATATATATTTTTGTATTTTTGCTTAACGTAGATCTAGAAACCATTCTTCAAAATTCTTTATCTCTCCTCTCTTTCTTAACACATCTAAAGTAAGAATAAAAGGTTCAACGTTTCTCTGAGGACGATCCGTACTCATCTCGGTCTAGCTACAAGCGACACCGTTATTGATTGCGGTTAACTACAAACACAATTTTTCGTATCAATCAAATGAGCCTACCCTAATCCTACGAACCCTAACAAGTGGAGAATTACTCGCGCATGTTGGGAGAAGAAGATGAAAGGACAAAGAGGGAAAACATAATGTAAAATGCAAAAGAATTAAATAAAATAACTACCTTTATTAATCAACTTGAACAATCTACACTTTATTCCTTAGAAAATGATTACAAAACTAGTTGCTTCTCGATCTCTTCCAAGGAGGTAGATGAACCGTTGATGATCAGCCTGGATGCGTGAGTCGTCTGGGACTTCGTGATCGCGTCGGCTTGATGAATCTTCCAAGAGGCTCTCGGTCCCTTTTTATAGTCCAAAGCCATAACCTTTTGCTTCCAAATTTGGTAAAATATAGCAGAGATTCACCCCACAAAATTTCAGCATCTAAGTCGTCAATCTTGCCGCGGATCCGCGGCCCAAGTGGGATTTTGGCCGCGGATCCGCGGCCAATGGTCAAGATCAATTGATCAAAATTTTAGGGCTTGCTCCCTGTGACATGTGTTGATATCTGGAACCTTTGGATATTGAAATCTTCTCATAGTTGCTGCCAGACTTGGTCTCCAAGTTTTGCTTCTTAATTAGGCAAGTCTTCTTCAACAACTTGATTTCCTTGATTCTAGTTTTGAAAAATTCTGCACAACTTGGAAAAATTCTGCACAACTACTCAAATAATATTTAGTAGACTTAGTTCTACTAGGATTAGGTCAATGAATTTATTTGCATACATTGTCCTACCAAATGCTAATTATAATATATCAACACATGGAAAATAGAATTTTTACACATAAACCCTTATATGTATGATATATTATAATAAAGTCCTTTTTAATATGAAAATGGTAGGAAAAATGTAATAACAAATCTGCAGTTTTATCAACTGAACAAAGGAACATAGCAATGATGGAAGAAATCAGATATCATGGCCTGCAAAAGATGTTTCAAAGATAACATATTATCACTGCAAAAAGATGGGTCACTATATGTCTAATTGTCTCAAAATGAAGGAGGATTTAGATGATTTGAAGAGATGTAGAGAGGAAGAGAAAGCGAATGTGAAAAATTAAGCGAATGTGACCCACGATGTCGAGATAGAGCACGATTTGCTTATGACTAGTGATGTTAATGTCAAGAAAGAAGATATGTGGTACATGAATTCGGGAGTATCCTTTCATGTATGTTCAAAGAAGGAGCGGTTCGATGAAATCAAGGAGAAAAAGAAGACTGTGACGTTAGCAGATAAATCTGAAGTAGAAATAGAAGGCGTGGGCACCATGAAGATGAAGATGTTCGATGGGAAGAAGATAGTTCTTAGTGATGTCAAGTATGTCCCAAAACTGAAGAGAAATTTAATTTCGCTCGGAAGATTGGATACAAGAGCTTACACAATAATTGCTCAAGATGGAGTAATGAAGGTGTCTCAGAAGAATTGTATTGTAATGAAAAGAATCAAAATCTCAAGCGACATATATCAAGTTATAGGGAAGCTTGCGTATGGAAGAACAACCTTGGAGCAAGGTGGAAATTTGAACGGAACTCAGAAGATGTCGTGGGTGGAAGTTGTGAAGAGAAGATAGAAGTCGGATGGAAGAGTACAGGTCAAGGTGTAGATTTGTTGAAGTTTTGAAGACCGCAGACGTCTTCCTCAGAACTACAGATGTTTGTGTAAGTGATCAATAGAAAGCTATATTGAACTGTAGAAGAATGTCCATTTCTGGGGCAGACGTCTGTGTCGGTCAGCCACAAATTATTGGAAAGATTTGTTGAAGATTCGTTTGAATCTTAATTAGGAAAGTTTGTTTGGAAAGATATTTGAAGTTTTGTTTGGAGATTATTTTTGGAAGATTTGATTAGATCTAAATTAGTTAAATTGGGTATTCTAGTAGAACTAAGTTTAGGATTTTCTAGACCGATAAATTTAGATTGATTAGGATATTTTATATGGTATAAAAAAGAAGAATTGAAGAGAAAAAAATTTTGTATTTCGTATTGAAGTTGAATAAAGAAGTGAGGTTTGAAGATATTTTTTTTGTGTTTTGATAGAGCTTTATATTTTCATTTCTTCTCAAAAATCCTCACATAATTACAACATAATTAGTTATTTATTATCAAAGGGCCCGGTCTGAAGTACAACGTTGGATAAAAAAAATTTATCCAATAAATCAGGACTGTTCAATGCTAACCGCTTCTTAAAGAAGCGGTTAAAATCTAACGATCGTTATTTAACCACTGCTTAAACTAGTGGTTAACATCAAAAGTTAATTTATCCAACAAATATGGACTATGCAAATCCAACCGCTACATTAAGAAGTGGTTAAGATCCAACATGTATTATTTAACCGCCACTTAAAGTAGCAGTTAAAAATAAATATCAAACCGCTACTTAAAGTAGAGGTTAAAAATAAATATCAAACCGTTACTTCGGTAATTTTTTCTAGCGATTGAGGAATATTTCATCTATCAATTTTGGAACCCTATCTTCCATCAGAGCACTCTTCGTCTTTCTCAACGAAGTTTTCGAAGTGACCTCTCGATTTTGGAACCCTAACTTCCGTCAGAACATGTCTATGTCTTCCTCAACGAAGTTTTTCAAAGTGCTTGTGGTAAATTTTTTATTTCTACATTTGCATATGCTAGCATGTCGATTAATCTAGCCTATGAGTGGACTATCCATGAATTAGAAGAAGAAGAAGGAATAGTAGTGGAAACGGATGAAGATCAATACTTGAAAAAACCTATTATTCCTATCGATTTAGTAACTCCTAAAAGAAAAAATGTTGAGTTTATATCGTCAACTAGTGAAAGCAAACGTAAAAATATTTTGTCTTCTAAATCCAGTCCTAATAAGAAAAACGAATGAGGTGTAATAAGTGATTCATCGTATGAAAATTTTGAGAATACTGCATGTGATTTGGTAGAACCTGAAATTGGCATGATATTCAATTTACTAGATGGTACTTAAAAATGTTAGTTGGCTTATGCTCGAAATATTAGGTTTGCTATCAGGGTTCGTTCTACTCGTCGTGCAGTTAGCAGTATTTCTGTAATCTCTAGACTATATGAATGTAATAAAGCCGCAAAACCTAAACAGTTCAAGCTCGATATAAAACGTAAAATATCTTTTTCGGCATTCTGGAGATATAATTATATTAGATCCAACTGTGAAGTTCGTATGTTTGTTGTTAAAAGGAAAAATCCATGGATAATAACTTCTTACAAGAGAGAGCACAGCATCCATTTGTACTGTAATCAATGGTGTAATACCTATCTTGTCACAAAAGAATTTTTAAATTTGACAGAAGTCAAATTCATAATTTGAAGGATGATGGGGTTGGTCTAAGAAAAACGTATACGATACTAAGACAAGGTTATGGGGAGGGGGAGGGCGGTAGATAATCTTGGTTACGGACTAAACGATGTAAAGAGTGAATTAAGAAAAATACGTTATCAATCTATAGACGTATCTGTTAGTTATATGTATGCCCTAGAGGCCATTACTGTACATAGGATATATATTGTAGTGGATGCTGGGACATATATAGGGAAGACTTTCTTGCTCGACATGATAGTATGCTATCTGGTTACTCTTTATCTTAACGTGTATACTGTTTGTCTCTCTGTTACATGTTGGTAAAGCCTTTAGGATGTATACTTGACTACCTGGACTATGATGCAGATCATACTAGTGGGGACATGGTAGTCCATAAGTACATCCTTCAAAGTCCCTAGTCGTGGGTGTATCGAGACAGGGCATCGATATACCAGAGTAGACTAGCGTATACCTTCTCGACCCATACAGATGGGCGATGGATGATCCCATATCCATTGGTGTTTGACATCAGAGATGATATACGGGTGCTCAGGGAGACTGGGTACACTGGACGGACTCACCGAGAACTTCCAGTTGGTATTATACCTTACGTCAGAGAGCAGTTCTCTGGTGACACTGTTACAGGTTAGTCTGTAGACCCGAGATCGTCATAGAGTCTTGTGTGATTCCCACTGTGCTTTGATTTCCACCTTACCACGTCCAAGAGGGCGTGCAGAACGGTGGCTTTTGGGTACAGTCCCGAATTGCATGGAGGCAATGAGCGATAGGAGGGGATTCGTCTCTCCCGGTATAGGGAGTTGATGTTGCGCTGCGTTCGATTGGCTATAACTGGAAATCCCTGGTCAGGGTTGCTGAGATTTACTGGTAAGTGTTACCAGTGGTTTCTCGAACTGTTATAGACCTCATATCGACACGACTTATCGAGCTATTAGGGTCTGACGTTTACCACCCCTAGGCGAGATATGCGACATATCAGACGATGAGACTGGACTGTACGGTAAGTGTTACTGGTTGGATTCACAGGAGTGTGAGCGGGCTTGCTCGTCGATCTTCTGATCGCTCAATACCCGGGTGGCCGTTATGTTTAGCAGACCGCTTGCGGCTTGTGGGTGCTTGATATGATCATCATCTGCTGCCGGCGTATTAACGAGTCTTTAGAGTCCTACACAGAGGTTTCCTGGCTCAAGCGAAACGAAATAGGAGCGCATATGAGATATGTGCGGGACCGAGAGTAATGCGTGTATGTGATACCGTATTCCATCCTCGCGAAGAATGTGTCGAATGGTTGTATGCGATATAACCTAGTTGTCGAATCAAGGATTGATTCGATAAGCCGATACATTGGATATTAGTCGGTTATATGCGATATGACCGGATCGTTAAATCAAGTATTGATTTAATGATTTAATGCATAATTATATATTTGATATATTAGTTTGCATTAACTAGTATTGGTTCACTTTAAAAGGATTTTCTCACTTTATATGCACATTGTATATGTGATATACTTTTGTGCACTTGATTGTATCATATTTGATGATACATGCATACTTAGTTAAGTGTATGATTAAACCATGGTTGTGTAATGGTTAGGGTTTTGATTTACTTATTCATTCATTTATTTTTTTTGTTTATTTTTGCAAAATAAATGAATGGTGGCTTTCTTTGTTTGCTAGTTGAAGCTTCATGAAGCTTTGACCAAGTGACCATTTTTGTTTTCATGCTTAACCCTAACCATTCCACTTAACCCTAGTTCATTCTCTACACTTGACCATGGTTGCTATATGATAAGTATTCCTTTTATTTTCTATTTTTGATAATACTTATTATATTCTTTCTTCTTCTTCTTCTTCAACAAGGAAGAAAGCTTGCCTTCATCAATGGCAACTTGAGAAAAAGAGTGAGAAATCCAATTCTAAAGTGAACCCACTTCCTATTTCTTCATCCTCTACCACTTGCCAAGTAGTATAGGGTGTTTTCTTCACAAGTTTCATGGCTTGGTGAAGTTGGAGCTTCATCTTGTGTTGCCTCGACGTAGATCATCTTCGGCATCGAAGTCGACGACCTAGCCCGCCCATTTCTCCGATGAAGTCAACACTAGAGTCCGAGATCCGATGGGTACAGCGGAAGGAAGTCATCATGGAGCTAGAGAAGTGGTGGACTGGATCTACAAAGGTTGTATTTTCGTTCACTCATAATTAATATGTTAACTAGTTATCGTTTTCGCCTAATCTCTAGTTAACGATCCGTATTAGGGTTTGTAGGCACATGAAATTTTTGAATTGGGCATGTTTGATCACTTGTGAGACCTCCTTAGTGTGCCTAGGAACCCTACAGTATCGTATGCCTAAGATACTTTAGCTTATTTGCATTCCATTCAAATTGAAGAGCCTAATTTTACTTATGTAGTAAAATATTACAAAGAAAATTATATCGATACCCTCTTATTCATGGATGTGCGTTCTAAAACTTCCTTTAAAACTTTCGGTGATGCAATTACTTTTGATACCACGTATCGAGCTAACAAATATCAAATGCCCTTTGCTTCATTCACCGGTGTTAATCATTATTATAAATCATAAATAGTTGGTTTGGCGTTACTGAGGAATGAGTCTGAAGAGTTTTTCACCTAGTTGTTTCAGCAGTGGTTAATTACGATGAATAATAAAGCACCGCTATCTATAATCACCGATTAAGATCAAGCTATGAAAAATTCTATTGCCAAGGTATTTTTAAATACAAGACATCATTATTGCATATTGCATATTAGTCAGAATTATCTTGAAAATTTTTAGAGTTTATATCATCAGTATACAGGTTTTCAAAATGACTTCAAATATTGCGTAGATAAAAATTTGACAGTTGGGTAATTTTAAAATAAGTGGTCTGCACAAGATGAAAAGTACCAAGTTAGTAGATATAAATAACTTTTAATAGTGCACGATATAAGGGAGAAATGGATACCCGCTTATACAATAAGAAACTTTTTTGCAGGAATGTGAACAACAGGGCGTAGTGAGAGCATAAATGCTTTTTTTGATATTTATCTTACTTGGAACACCACAATTAAAGAGTTTGTTTTGGAAACGAGAAGTGTACTTGATTGATCTGTTTAAAAAGTGTTTGTTCATAAATAAAGTAACCGCAAGCAGGACGGTGTCGCTAGTAGCTAGCCGCGATGAATACGGGTCGTCCTCAGGGAAACATGAATCTTTTTCTTGCTTTAAAAGAGTTGATTGAAAGATGTGTTGATTGGTTGTAGATCTATTTTAATACGGATGTAGATTTTATAAAGAAGAGACTTGTAGGGTTCATAGGACTTAGTAGTAATGGATGATTAATTAAAAATGACTTCTTTTATTTTTTAATAGTTTAAAACTAGATCGATAGTGATGAATGTGGATTAGGGTTCTTTTGGAAGAAACTAAGGTTTCCCCGCTTCTAACCCTTGTCCTTACATTGATCTCTATTCATGTCTAGCCCCTAACAAAACAAATATTGATCATATCTCGAATCGTTGTCGAGACTAACAATAAATTGGTAGCGCGCCTGATAAGGATGTTAACATTTATTTTGCTAAAATTTATAGACTTTAAAATGTATAAAAGAAGTTAAAATAATTTATCATCCATTGATTTACTCTAGCCTACGAATCCTAGCAAGCTAGGAATTATTCACGCATGATTGGAAAAGTAAGGATGAAGAATGAGATCATAATGTAAGATACAGAAATTATGTGCAGAAAGTAAGTGCGAAAAGACTAATAAAACTCTACCTTTATTAATCAACTATATCATGTACAAATCCTTTTAAAGTTGTAACACCTTAGAATGTAATTAGTGGCTAATTATACTTTATTGTATGGTTTTTAGTAAAATTTTACCAAATCGATTTCCAAATATTTCATCAAAATTAATGAATATTTTATTAGATTTTATTGAGGCCTGCACACACATGTGCACGTAAACCAGGGTTAAATTAGGGTTAATCCATGTTTAGCAACCATGGCAAGCTAACACATTCCTTTTAAGCTAATTTGATTTTTTTTTGAGGGTATTTTCTTTAAGTAGAAAATGAATTATTGCTTGGGTTTGACTTGATGAGAGAGAGAGGGGGGGGTTGACTCTTGTGCTCTCATTTCTTTTGCCACTCATTTCTCACAACTCTCTCTCACTCTCACACACACACAACCACAACAGCAGCAGCAGCAGCAGCAGAAGTTGCAACAGCAGCAACAACTCAGCCCCAGCAGTAGTAGCAACACCAACAACAATAACAAAACAACAACACCAACTCCAGCACCATCAGCAGCACCAGCTTCAGCAGCAAGCAGGAAACAGCAGCAGCAACGCAAGCAGCAACAACAACAGAAGCAGTGGTAGCAGTAGCCAATAGCAACAACAGCAACAATACAGCATCAGCAACAACAGCAGCTCAGCAGCAGCAGCAGTTGCAACATCCCCTCTTATTCTTCTCCTTCTTCGTGCACGTAGAGTCTAGTGGGGGTATAATCTTTGAACTCAACTCCTTTCCTTGCTTGCATGTGTTGTTTTAGGTTCGGTAAGTGATTAGTGTGAGTTTAGAGCTAGTTTTGTGATTTTGGTGGGATTCAAGCTAAGTTAGGGTTATTATAACTTAGGGAACCTAATTAACTGTTAATATTGCTGTTTAAACCAAGTAGTGCCACTAGATTTAGCTAGATCGCCTTAAAGTCGCAAACTTGAAAATTTAAATGTGGTTTTGATGCAAACTATAGGACTTTGAGATCTGCTACAATTGTGAGTATTTTCTATCTTAGCAAACAACTTCAGAATAGTGTGCAGGCAGTATAGGCTGGTGTGTTGAAATACGAGACCACTCCCTTCCCAAAAATCCGGCGACATTCCCACTAATTCCGGCGTCGCCGGCCCCCTGTTGCTTTGGGTGTTGGTGCTTTGTGTAGGGGGTGCCTGTGGGTAATTTTCTGGGTTTGGTGCTATTTATTTTCCCTATTTGTTTGCAGGTTGAAATCTGGGTTTGTTTAGCAAAGTTTAGTGTTTGTATTGAGTTTTACTGCTTAGCTTATGGTTTGGATGGAAAATAGAGTGATTCAGGATGGTTTAAGGTTAGACTAGCTTTAATATATGCTGTTGGTATCACTAGATCCCCGTAAACTCACCTAATTCCACAAAATACCCTATTGTTGCAAACATAGTGTTTTGAAACGTTTCTAAACTAAACTTTAGGATACGTGAAATCTGCTGTATCTAGGGTAATAATTTTAGTAAGGAAACATATACACTAGGCTATAAAGTGTGCTAGGATCTTAGTGTAGGATCCTGGACCCCTCCCACTGGATTTAGGCCGGTATGTCACCCCTAGCCGCCGGCCAAATTTTGAGGAAGTTTGTTGGATTTTTGGCAGGTAGCTGTCTGTAGGTATTGTGAAGGGTTCGGCCTTGTTTGATTTTCTTGTTTTTGCTCCAGATAAAATCTGGGACCGTTTACCTATTTTTAGTATAGCGGGACTTGCGCGACACGTACGATGCGTGTTGAGTTAGTTTGCTGTGTATCACAGCGTGTCGCGTTGGGTTTTGGCTTATGCACACACGTTACGTATACACGCGCGTTTAGTTCGCGGCGCGAGTTTCTCGTTTGATTTCAATATCGCGATTTTTTAGGATTTTGTTTATATGGATTCTTTATGTGAATTCTAGGTTCGCAGGCGGGTACGTCGGACGCCGCAAAGAAAGGGAAGCAGGTGGTCGGCTACGCTTAGCACGAGACCAGGTGAGTAGATTTAATATCTATGGGGAAATCGCTCGTATGGCGTTAAGCGTCAGGGCGTGATAGGATGTCTAGCCGTAGATGGTCATGTATATTCATACCAGTGCACACATATATTGATATCATCATATTTACGCACATGCACACTGTATATTCATACCAGTGTACACATATATTGATATCATCATACCTGCGCAAATGCATACTGTATATTCATACCAGTGCACACATATATTGATATCTTCATACTTGCGCACATGCACACTGTATATTCATACCAGTGCACACAAGCACATGCACATTGTATATTCATACCAGTGCACACATATATTGATATCTTCATATTTGCGCACATGCATACTGTATATTCATACGAGTGCGCACAAATATTGATATCATCATACTTGCGCACATGCACACTGTATATTCATGCCAGTGCACACATATATTGATATTTTCATACTTGCGCATATGCATACTGTATATTCATACCTGTTCACACATATATTGATATCTTCATACCTGCGCACATGCACACTGTATATTCATACCAGTGCACACATATATTGATATGATCATACTTGCGCACATGCACACTGTATATTCATACCGGTGCACACATATATTGATATCTTCATACTTACGCACATGCACACTGTATATTCATACCAGTGCACATATATATTGATATCATCATACTTGCGTACATGCAAACTGTATATCATACCAGTGCACACATATATTGATATCTTCATACTTATGCACATGTACACTGTATATTCATACCAGTGCACACATATATTGATATCATCATATTTGCGCACATGCACACTGTATATTCATACATGTGCATACATATATTGATATCATCATGCTTACGCACATGCACACTGTATATTCATAGTAGTGCTACACTCATATTCGCGTATATATCCATTTGCACATCCATACCTACATACATATATATGTTACATACATGGATGATATTGACTTGATTTCAAGAAAATAAGGGACCTCATGAGATATTTTCAAAACTGAATTCTTTTTAAAGGAGCGGTTTTCTCTTTTTACTCTTAGTGTCATACAACACATTGTATGGATTTACGTATTGAGTTTGGATTTATGGGATTTCTGGATTTGAGAACCGTGGTATTATTTTAAGAAAATACGCACTGTTTTAAAAACCCGGTTTCTCTTAATGTGATATTTCAGTGTATCCACCATGAGTTTTCTCGGTTCTAGAGAGCTTGTGTGAGTATACCCGATTCGGGGAGTAGTAGGCACCGATTGCGGGTACATGGTGGACCCGGTATAGTAACCCGGGGTAAGAAGACTCGTATTGTTAGACGGTGAGCCCGGCGGAGGGACTACTACCTACCGATGATTGGTTGGACCTGGCGGTCATCCGGAGGATACCGACCAGAGTCGATAGATGGATACGGGACGACGCGTACTACCGGGGCCGAGGGCCGTTTCCGCAGACGGAGCCCGTGGGCCGATCCGGATTGACGGAGCCCGATACTTGAGGATTTGCGTGTCGATACTAGACATGATGATTTCATGATATTTTCGAGTGCCGATGCTAGGCATTCACGATTCCATGAGCTTTATAGGATTTGAGGGCCGATTAGAGTGACGGAGCCTGAGTTTTACTGGAATTTGGGTGTATTGATGGACACCAGTTATTTTTCCACGTTGACATTCCGTGTAGATTTTATTTATTCCCATGCTCAACATTCAGTGTTATACATCTCATCCTATATCTGTAGTACCTGATAGAGTACACTTGCTATACACGATATTGCATACCCTGCTCATCGTATATATATACTATTAGATTGCACATGCTATGCATGATTATTGCTCATCTAGCTCATCATATAGATGTTATCTGTTGGCATAGGTTAGAGTATCGCGGCACGTGCATACCCGCGATTACCTTTATATGTTATCTACTATTCATGAGTTGGCAACTCACCCCCGTTGTGCCACAGTGTTGCAGGTTGCCCCTCGGAGTAGTCGCGGCAGGCTGCTTTCTTGCATCTTTTGATATAGATACCACTGCAGTTGGCGTGTTAGCCCTTTTGTTGTTAGGTGGGTTTTGTGCGGTATCTGTTTATTTTTTCCAGTTGTATATATCATTGTATCTAGTATTCTCCATCTACTATTTATATATTGACTTAGAGACCAGTTGTGAGAACGATGTATATTATTTGTACTCTGGTGTCGAGCTCGTTGTGAGTCGACTTTATTTATGCAGTTTTATATTTCATGTTGTCTTCACTTATGTTTACTCGTTCTTCGCTACGGCATCGTATATTATCATTGTGGTGGTTGTTTCCACCGTGGGGCATGATTGCTCCCATTTGGGATGCTTATTTCTCATTGTATATCATTTTACTCATATATTGCCTTGTACCCGATTTCGGGGCTAGTTTTTACAAAGGAAATGCTGCCAAAATTTTTAAGATTATAACTTGAACTTTAAAGAATTTTACTAAATTACTTAAGGTTTTCTAAACGTTTTAACAAATGTTTCTATAAAATGTTTTAACACTCAATACTTTTAATGGTTTTGATTTCTGGGTTTCGGCTTACTTAGTCGCGTTACGCCTGTAGACATTACGTGGTTAAGTACCGGTCATGGGCCGAACTTTGGGTCGTGACAAAGTTGGTATCAGAGCATATGTTTTACCTTCGGAGTGTAGGATAACCCTGGTATGATGGAGTAGGTAGCTGAAGCAAAGTGGCGTAGCGTGCGTATGTTCCGCGGCATGCTCATGACACGGTACTCCGCCTAAGCGATCTTAGGACTTATTGATTGAAATTCCTTCATGATTGTATACATTCTTGTGATTCGATTTCCGTATCCTTATCGAATCCTACTTTCTTTTCAACCATTATGCCGCCAAAGACTGCGAGGGCGTAGAGAGCGGCCGCGTGAGCCAAGATTCGAGTTGACTCGTCCGAGACGAGGACTGATCCGGGTAGTACACCTGTTGTACCCGAGCAGATTGTTCCTCCTACGATAGATCAGATCGCTATGCTAGGGGCTGGTATGCAGGAGATGCGCCAGATGATAGGGTCGCTAGTTGAGACACTTCGAGCGCAGCGACCAGAGGTAGTTTCACCCGTTACGGGGACCGCGATGGTACCTACAGTACCGACAGTTGCCCCTACAGCTACGGAGGTTATTACAGTATCGCTATCAGAGTTCATAAGGCTGAAGCCTCCAGTCTTCACAGGCACCGATGCAGCCGGGGACCCACAGTCTTTTATTGATAGGATGGCCCGGATATGTCGTTCACTCAGATGCTCAGATGCGAGATGGGTAGAGTTCGTGAGCTTTCTCCTGGAAGGTCTTGCGCAGAAATGGTGTGAATCGGTTGAGAAGGGAAGAGCAGCAGGTCTTCCTCCTATGACCTGGACCGAGTTTGTGATGGTGTTTCTAGCCCGTTTCCTTCCCCAGAGTGTCAGGGATGCCCGAGCGCACAGATTCGAGTCCTTACGCCAGACGCTAGAGATGACAGTGGCAGAGTACGATATACTGTTTACCGAGCTATCAGTTTATGCCCCATACTTAGTAGCTACGGAGGAGATGCGAGTCAAGAGGTTTGTTCGAGGCTTACTTACCCCACTGTTTCTCACGATCAGCGCGCAGCATTGCGAGACATATGCAGCAGCCGTAGACACAACCCTA
Source organism: Agapanthus africanus (assembly GCA_030015575.1). Taxonomy (NCBI): domain Eukaryota; kingdom Viridiplantae; phylum Streptophyta; class Magnoliopsida; order Asparagales; family Amaryllidaceae; genus Agapanthus; species Agapanthus africanus. The sequence continues at coordinate 469,881,678 of JASDDO010000031.1, forward strand.
TTAGTTGAGGAGCGCCTTACAGAGACTTCGGTAGTCCTAGGGCCGAAGAGGGTTCATACTGATACAGCAGCACGGAGACTTCCATTCGGACGCAGTGATAGACGTCGTACAGGTGGCAGAGACTCGGGGTGAGGTCAGATGTTTAGCTCTTATCCCCAGGAGGGTCAGCAGTCGTCGCGTGGATGCTTTGGATGTGGTAGTCCCCGTCACCGCATCAGAGATTGTACCGAGATACACCGCAGGGAGCCAGCAGTACCACATCTCACACTTCCACCTTCTCCACCCCAGAGGGCGTTGCCTATTGTACCTACTGTTGCTCCGTGTCAGGCTCATGCACAGAGAGGCCATGGTCGCGGAGGGTTTGCTCATAGAGGACGGGGTGGCCGAGGCAGAGGACATCCTGCTGCCGGCAGAGTACAGCCAGTTGCTAGTAGGGGACCGCCAGTCGCAGGTAGAGGACAGGCGCGGGTTTTCGTGTTGACGCATCAGGATGTGCAGGCGTCCAATGCAGTGGTCTCAGGTACCCTATCAGTATGTTCTGTTGACGCACACGTGTTGTTTGATCCCGGATCCACGCACTCGTACGTTTCCACACACTTCATGCCGAGTTTGGGTAGAGAGTCTGGTTTGCTTGATCAGCCGCTTATTCTGATCACTCCTATGGGAGGGTCGTTTGTTGCTAGGTACGTGTTCCGATCCTGTGTTGTCCGTCTTGGCGAGAGAGAGTTGCCTGTCGACTTGATCCTTCTTGAGATGTTGGACTTCGACGTTCTTTTGGGCATGGATTGGTTAGCCACGTGCTATGCGTCTGTGGACTGCCGTGAGAAGACAGTTAGATTTTGTTTTCCCGGCGAGTCGGCTTTTGTTGTGCAGGGGGACTATTGTGCCGCCCCTCACAGTTTGATTTCTTCTCTTCGCGCTGGACAGCTGTTGAGGAAGGGATGTCAGGGATTTCTAGCCTATGTTTGCGATACTAGAGCTACAGAGGTTCTGTTGGACCATGTTCCGATTGTTCGTGAGTTCTCTGATGTTTTCCCTGATGAGCTTCCTGGGTTACCTCCTGAGCTCGATATTGTTTTCTGTATTGATTTGATTCCCGGCACGGGGCCGATTTCTATACCGCCTTATCGGATGGCCCCGGCGGAGCTTAGTGAGTTGAAGGGTCAGCTGCAAGATTTGCTGGATAAGGGACTTATTCGACCCAGTGTGTCTCCTTGGGGTGCTCCTATCTTGTTTGTCAAAAAGAAGGATGGCAGTTTGCGTTTGTGTATCGACTACCGCGAGCTGAATCGTGCGGAACAGATATCCCTTGCCACGCATCGACGACTTGTTCGACCAGCTTCAGGGGGCAGGATATTTTTTGAGGATCGACTTGCGATCAGGATACTATTAGCTGCGGGTTCTATAGGAGGATATCCCGAGGACAGCTTTTCGCACGCGCTACGGCCATTATGAGTTTTTGGTGATGTCGTTCGGACTCACCAATGCCCCAGCAGCATTCATGGACTTGATGAACCGTATTTTCAGGACGTATCTTGATTTGTTCATCATTGTATTCATTGACGATATTTTGGTGTATTCCCGGAGCCGAGAGGAGCACGAGCAGCACCTGCGGATCACACTGCAGACTTTAAGGGAGCACCAGCTATTCGCAAAATTCTCCAAGTGCGCATTCTGGCTTGACAGCGTAGACTTCTTGGGTCACGTGATTATACGAGATGGTATATGTGTGGGCCCGAAGAAGATCGATGCCATTCAGAGTTGGCCCATACCCGCATCAGTTACGGAGATCCACAGCTTACTAGGACTGGCCGGCTACTACATGCGATTTGTACAGGACTTCTCCCGTATTGCTGCACCTTTGACCGGGTTGACCCGGAATGGAGTTCCTTTCGATTGGATGGAGGAGTACGAGCATAGGTTTCAGCAGTTGCGGACTCGTTTGACTACGGCGCCGGTGTTATCGTTGCCTTCAGGATCAAGCGGATTTGTGGTATATTGTGACGCTTCTCGAGTGGGGCTAGGGTGCGTATTGATGCAGCATGACAGGGTGATCGCGTATGCTTCACGGCAGTTGAAGAGACATGAACAGAACTACCCCACTCACGATTTGGAGATTGCTGCAGTGGTCTTTGCACTCAAGATCTGGCGACATTACCTATACGGCGAGGCATGCCAGATATTCACTGATCACAAGAGCTTAAAGTATATATTTCAGCAGCGAGACCTGAATCTTAGATAGCGCCATTGGATGGAACTAATAAAGGACTACGATTGCGAGATCTTGTATCACCCGGGCAAGGCTAATGTAGTGGCGGATGCTTTGAGTAGGAGGCCCGGGGGTAGTCTATCTTGTTTGAGCGCAGTGCAGAGGCAGTCGTCCGCAGATTAGCAGATTTTATGCAACAGCCGAGTGTAGTTCGAGTTCACGCCGATCGGGGACAGCTGGCTCATGTTCGTGCACATCCACAGTTGCTTGACCGTATACATGAGGCACAGTACAGTGATGACCGTTGTTCAGAGATCATGGCACAGATTGGACATGGCAGATTTTCCGAGTTTGTGATCGATGATCAGGGGATACTGTGATTTGGGACTAGACTGTGCGTACCAGATGCTTGGGGACTGCGGCGTGAGATTCTTGAGGAGGCATATTGATCGGTGTATAGTGTTCATCCGGGTTCCACCAAGATATATCATGATATGAGAGATGTTTACTGGTGGGACGAAATGAAGAGGGACATCGCAGACTTCGTGTCGAGATGCCTGACTTGTCAGTAACGCAAGGCCGAGCACCAGAGGCCAGCGGGAGAGCTACAGCCGTTACCCATCCTGGAGTGGAAATGGGAGCAGATTTCGATGGACTTCGTTGTGGGACTGCCCAGGACTAGGCAAGGCTATGACTCCATTTGGGTGATCATGGATCGTTTGACAAAAGCGGCTCACTTCCTACCGGTGAAGACGACTTTCGGATTTGCTCAGTATGCCCAGCTATACATCGACGAGATTGTACGACTGCATGGAGTTTCGACATGTATCATGTCCGACCGAGGCACCCAGTTTACCAGCCGACTATGGCAGAGGCTTCAGGAGGCTTTGGGCACCTGCTTGAGTTCCAGCACAGCATTTCATCCACAGACCGATGGCCAGTCAGAGCGGACTATTCATACTCTCGAGGACATGCTCCGAGCGTGCGTTTTAGACTTTGGTGGTAGCTGGGATCATCATTTACCCTTGGTGGAGTTCTTTTACAACAATAGTTTCCAGGATACTATTCAGATGGCACCTTTCGAGGCCTTGTATGGGAGGAGATGTAGATCGCCCGTCTGTTGGACAGAGCTCAGTGAGAGCAGTATCTTGGTGTTAGTTATATGTATGCCCTAGAGGCGATTACTGTACATACGATGTATATTGTAGTGGATGCTAGGACATATATAGGGAGGACTTTCTTGCTCGACATGATAGTATGCTATCTAGTTGTACTTTATCTTAACATGTACTCTGATTGTCTCTATATTACATGTTGATAAAGCCCTTAGGATATGTACTCGACTACTGGGACTATGATGAGATCATACTAGTGGGGCCACGGTAGTCGACGAGTACATCCTATAACCGTTCCTAGTCGAGGGTGTATCGAGACAGGGCATCGATGCACCAGAGTAGACTAGCGTATACGCATCTTGACCCATATGATGGGCGATGGATGATCCCATATCCATCGGTGTTTGACATCAAGGATGGTGTACGGGTGCTCAGTGGAGACTGGGTACACTGGACGGACTCGCCGAGAACTCCTAGATGGTATTATACCATACGTCAGATGGCAGTTCTCCGGTGACATTGGTACAGAGTAGTCTGTCGACCCGAGATCGTCATAGAGTCTTGTGTGATTCCCACTGTGCTTTGATTTCCATCATACCACGTCCAAGAGGGCATGCAAAAAGGTGGCTTTTGGGTACAGTCCCGAATCACATGGAGGCAATGAGCGATAGGAGGGGATTCGTCTCTCCCGGTATAGGGAGTTGATGTTGTGCTGTGTTCGATTGGCTATAACCGGAAATCCTTGGCCAGGGTTGCTGAGATTTACTGGTAAGTGTTATCAGTAGTTTCTTGAATTGTTATAGACCTCATATCGACACGACTTATCGAGCTACTGGGGTCTGACGTTTACCACCCCTAGGCGAGATATGAAACATATCAGACGACGAGACCGGACTGTACGGGAGTGTTACTGTTTGGATTCACAGGAGAATGTACAGGCTTTCTTGTTGATCTTCTGAGCGCTCAATACCTGGGTAGCTGTTACGTTTAGCTGACCGCTTGCAGCTTGTGGGTGTTTGATATGATCATCACCTATTGCCGGCGTATTGACGATTCTTTAGAGTCCTACACAGAGGTTTCTTGGCTCAGGCAAAACGGAGTAGGAGCACATATGTGATATGTGCGGGACCGAGGATAATGCGATATGTGATACCGTATTATATTCTCGCTATATTTGATATCAACCGGGTCATCGGATCAAGTGTTGATTCGATGAATCGGTACGGATAAATATTAGTCGGTTATATGCGATATAGCCGGATTGTCGGATCAAGTGTTGATTCGATAATTTAATGTATAATAATATATATGATATATTAAATTACATTAACTAATATTTTCTCACTAAAAGATTCTTTTTCTCACTCGGGTAATACATTGATATATATGCGATATATGTTAAATGTATTATTTTATTTTGTTACAATAAATATTGTATATGTGATATATAATATTGTAACATATTATAATTATTAATGCAACATGTTTAGAGGAGTTTAAACATGATTAGGGTTTGGATTAGGGTTAAACCTTCTAGTTGATTCTAGAAGCTTTACTTTGTCTTTGTTAAGATATTATGATAGATATTTACAAGTGACTCACCCTTTGACCTAACCCAAACCCTAACCCTAGTAAACTCTCTACAATGGTTACTACAACCATGGTTGCATAAATGATTATGATAACATTCTTTCTATTCATCACAAAAGATTGTTCATCTTCTTCCTTCTTCTTTTTTGCTTGAAATGCTTTCTTGCTTTGATTTTTGTAATGGATAAATATGAGAAAAAGATAAATAAAGAGAGCAAAAATCTTACTTCATCATCCTCATCTTCCCTTGCTATTTAGATGAGGGTGTTCACATCATTTCATGAGTGTTAGCTTGTGTTAAAGAAACTTCAAGGTAGATCATCTTAGTATCGAAGATCGGAAGCAAAGGTTGCGTCTTTCTCTTCGTGGAACCTCTCGAGAGTCCGGATCCCGATGATCGCAGTGAATGGACCACAACACGGAGCATATGAAGTGAAGGACCGGATCTACAAAGGTTGTAATCCCTCTCACTTAGTGTTAAAATGTTTAGCATGCTTGTTTTCGCCTAATCTCTAGTTTAAAGTTCCGTATTCGGGTTGTTCGGCATGGCTAAATTTTAAATCGGGCATGGTTGATGCCTCGTAGACCCTTGTGCGCGTGCGTAGCAACCCTACAGTGGTATCAGAGCCAAGCTAGAGCTTTAGGCGAAGTCTAGACGGAGTTTGAAGTCCGATCGACCCGAAATCCCTAACTCCAAATTGCTCTCTGTCCTTTTTTGAAAATTGTGGATTTTTCAATATTAAAAATATGCAGAAAATTAAGCAGGGTTTTTTATGAATTACTGTGCAAAACGGAGCCTCTAATTCCTCTACTTGACCGCGGAACCGCGGCGTTGACCCCCCTTTAGCGGCGGTTCCGCGGCATATTTATTTTATTTGCGACGGTTCTTTGCACAGTAATTCATATCTCTGGTTTTTATATTTTCTGGGAATTTTTAATACTGATTATACAGTTGAGTTTTCTGGGGTTGTTTAGGGATTCGATGATTCGATCGGATTATCTAATTTTGTCTATGTGGTTTTCCGGATAATTTTTAGAAACTGTTAAAAAGTTCGAACGGATATCAATAACTCACTTTTTCCCCTGTCGGAAATTTTTTCAAAAGTTGTATTTTTTCTCGTGTTTAAGAATGTTCTAAGTCGTGCAAGTAACTCGGTGGACCCTCTAGAAGACAACAAACCTTAACTCGATTATGTGACCGTCTTGAACTGCCTTTTGAACCTTAGGGTTTGGGGCAGTACGGCGTGCCACATGTGAGGCGTTGGCTTGACCCTTCTACGGCTGGACCATTGGTACTGTGGCATGTGATGAATGTTTTTAAACTGATTTCAAGTGTTGAGATATATTTGGGAAATCTTGGGTGTTTGATGATTCGATCGGAAAGTTTAACTTTTTCTATTTATCTGGAATGTGATACAATATTTGGAATCCACAGGTAGTTATGAGATAACTGATTTGAATATTATAAACATAGCAGTTTAGTCTCAGTTGATCGGTTGCTACGGAATTTTGATGTGATCAAAAGTCCGTCGTAATCACGTAGCGTACGCGGATACTTGCCGGGTAAACTTAATAGACAGCTACGCCCCATAGCCCCGACCAAGTGACTGTAGGAGAACCCCGTCGCCGAAAGCATCCGTTCGGGTGCTCGCGGTAGCGGTGTTCCGCCTTAGTGCACTTCATCGACGGTATCAGGGGTGCAGCCGCCTACTAAAGTTTGCGACGAGCATTCGATCAGGACGTCGGGAATCTTGTTGAATTGGCCGACTTGATATTGAAAAGAGTTTTCGATAATGAGACTAAAATGCGGGGTTTATAATTGTTAGGCATGCGATGTCTAAGGAATTCATTTGGATAGGCATGCGATGTCTAAAGAGATTGCGGATTCCAACTGTTGTAGTTTTACACTTTATTTTCTGTGACCGTAAGCGTAGTATGTGGTGTATCGCCGGCTTCGTTGCTATACATCAACGACAATCGGGATACGCATACTTGCTTACGTTGATGATATGAGATATTATGTGTTGCTGTGATATGTTGTATTGGATCGTCGCGTTTGAATAGCCGGGGGTTTTATGTGAGATGAGAGTTTTTTCTTTTTCATTCATGTAAAATTCATTTGTATGTAATATTCTTTTATTGGGGCACTTCCAGGTAGCGGAAGATGTCACCGTTGTATATTATTTACTTTTCCGCATTAGGTAGACCCAAGGCGGGGAGCACAAGTAACCGGGTTCTAGGGTCCAGTGGGACCATCTCGAGGAGTCGAGACCGGGTCTCCTAACCCTAGAATTGGCAGTGTTACTTGCCGCTCTCGTAGGGGTCTAGGGATGTGGGTTTGGCTATTCATCGCGACCGTAGAATCCGTGTTTTATACAGGCTCGTATTGAAAACACGGACGTCCTAGTATATCCAATATTTCATATATGTTCTTCTGCTGCAATGTTCTGTGATGAGATCATATTACTGCCTGAGACGAATGTTTATATTATATATATGAGATATATGTTATATTGCAGATTTCGTTTCAAAAGAGATGCTTGTGAAGCATAATAAAATGGGACTTCATTAATGAGATTAATGAAACTAAAAGAAACCTAAGATGTTGTGGAATCGAATTTCTAAATAAAACTGGTAGCTCTAGTTCTTGCTTTGCATAGCGGTGTTCCTTGTAGAACATCCAGCACATTATTCGATAAGGAAAGGACCGAGATCCCTTCACCGGGAGTGACTCCTTTAGCAATAACTGGCAGATGCTACAAACTCGGTCTGTCTTTTGATTGCTTCTATAGTTCTTGCTTTGCACAGCAGTATATATGATATATCCTGCACCTTATTCGATGAGGAAAGGGCCGACGATCCCTTCACCGGGAGTGACCCCTTTAGCAAAACTAGAAAAGCCTCAAAAACACTCCATTTAAAAAATCACTCGATTTTACAACGACATCAAGTTCATTACGCAAAGGGTTTTCTGAAAAACCCGTCGTAGCCCTCCGTCATTTCAGATAAGTACTTCATAGTATTCGTGCTGCGTTTGTTGACCTTGTCAAGGCGTAGTGTGCGGTAGCTATTTATGCTTATCTGCATAAGCATATGATGCGATTGGATTAGGGTAGTCGTGCGACTTTGTTGACATTGTCAAGAGTCGTGCGGGTGGGTTTAATTCAATCAGGAAATGACGGGTTGAACTTGACTTGCGGTCTATGGTTTGTTGACCTTGTCAAGGTCATAGATCGCTTGGGGAAAAATATTATCGGGAATTTCAAGTGTTGAAATTTGCAATGAGATTGCATACCTTCTATGAGATAGTTGGATCCCGATACCCGCTGCGAGTAAGAGTTACTCCTGGGAGAGTTTTATACATTACAATTAGCCAATCAAGTAGGTGTCTAGAAAGGTGTTAACGGGGTTACGCCTCTGAGAAAACGAAGTTTACATTAATTAGGTTCGTGCGAGAGCACGGGGGACCTCCCTCAAAGTACCGACACTGGCCTGGCTGAAAGATTGGCGAACTTGTAGCGTGTAATTAATCCCGGCTAATCTTTCCTTTTAGGGTTTGAAGGAAGATTTGATTAAAACAGTGGGAGACATCCTGATTAGATATATTATATAACCAATCTAATCTTGCAAGAGCATATGCTGAGTGTTTTCTTCTCTCTCTCTCCAGGTAGCGACCATATCACGCCTTAATTAAGATAATAATACGGATATATTGACCGAACCCGCTTGTTATACTGAGCTGGGGAACGTTGGTCCCGCTCCAACTTATAATTGTTATAGGACAGAGCAGGAAATTAGGGATTACCAGAATTCCCGTGCCGACCAAACGAAGAAAGTGCATGTTGATGCATCATCTTCGGGTGTGTTCATTACACAGAACTGTTTCTCAGTATCTTTTACGTCCTGGGTATGTGATACCGGATCAGGATCCTGTATATGTAATCTGGTACATGGGCTACAGATAGGTAGAGAACTGAGAACGGGTGATAAGTTTCATGAGACAGAAAACGGTGCAAGTGTTGCAGCCAAGTTTGTTGGTCACTGTCACCCTGTATTACCAGAATACATTGATTCTGAACAAATGTTATTAGATACCGAACCTGATATACAAAATCATATCAGTCTCTTTATTAATAAAGAAAGGATATAATTTTGTATTGTTGGATAATATTTTGAACATTTCCTATATCAAGAGTTGATCGGTTCAGGCACGTTATCTAAAAGCATTGACGTTCTAAATCAAACCATAGTTCTTAGTATACAGAACACACACAAGAGGAAGAGTTCAGAAATGAATGAATCCTTCTTGAGGTATTGTAGACTAGGTCATATCAATGCGACCCGACTGGCTGAAGTTACATTTAGATGCATATTTAAATCTGTTTGAATTTACATCTTGTGAAACTTGCCGGTCATGTCACAAAGATAAGATGACTATAGCTCTGTTTATTGGAAACAGAGAAAGAGTTAGTGAACTCTTGGGATTGATACATGTTGATGTATGAAAGGTCCCCTGTCTACACATGCCAAGACCGGTTCTTTGTACTTCATTACATTCTCTGATAATCTCTCAAGATTCAGACATATGTTTCTGTTAAAACACAGGTCCGAACCTTTTGAGATATTCACAGAATATAAATTAGAAGTAGAGAACCAAAATACGGGTATAAGTATTATGTCCTTTGATGAGATCAAGGAGGAGAATACTTGAGCACGGAATTCCTGGACTATTCTAAAGGAGAATGAGATTCTCTCTCGGCATTACTCCTCCGTATACACCACAGCACCTCGGTGTATCGGGGCAGAGCAAAAGCACCCTATTTGATATGGTGTGCTCTATAATGAGTACTGTTGAGTTTCCTATTTCCTTTTGGGAGTTATGCACTTGAGAAGCTGCATACCTATTGAATAGGGTTCAAATCAAATCAGTTGCCTACCACTTCATATATGATATGGAAAGGGAAGAGCCCATATCTTAAGCTTGTTAAGATTTGGGGTTGTCCGGCCTATGTCTAAAAGCAAAATCCGGACAAGCTCGAGGCATGGTCTGTTATGTAGAACTGGAAATGTTCCAGCCATACAAACTACAGCTGATGATTTGGTAGAACCAAAGGATTCAATAGTTTCCAACGAACCTCAGCCTCTCCGCCGATCTAGTAGGGTTCCTCACACACCTGAGAGATACTCCGGTTTCTCTATGACAGTGGGAGCGAGATTTGCATCATGAGATGATGACCCAACGAGTTTCGAGCTGGCCATCAGGAGTGGGACTCTGTAAGAATGGCTGGGTGCTTATCGATCTGAGATGGAATCCTTATACACCAACAAAGTATGGACTTTGGTTGCTTTATCTGAAGGGTTAAATCCCCATCAGGAGCGAGTATATCTTGAGAAGATTACTTGGTGTACATGGAAAAGTTGAGACTTTCAAAGCTATGCTTAAGTCCATCCAGATCCTGCTTGCCACGGCTACATACCATGACTACGATATCTGGTGGTTGGGTGTCATGACTGCTTTTCTAAGTGATGTTTTAGAAGAGAACGTCTATAAGTACACAGCCAGAGGGCTTCGTAGACAGTGGGAGCAGTGGAAACGTGTGCAAGATGTTTTATATGATAAAACAGGTATCGCGGAGTTGGAACATCTGTTTTGATGTGGTAGTCAAAGAGTCTGACTTCATCAAAATGGTAGATAAACCTTGTATACACAAAAAGGTAGTAGAGAGTATGGTGGAGATCCTCGTAGAGTACGTGGATGACATACTCTTGATAGGGAAGGAGTTTCTTATGCTACGCTCGGTTAATCTCCGCTTATCACAAGGATTCTCCATATAGGATCAAAGTGATACCTCCTAAATCCTGGGTTTTTGGATCTATGAGATAGATCTAATTGGATGTTAGGATACTCACTAGTTGTAGTGAGATGGTATCAATCGATCCTGGGGAGAATCACTGGAAAGGTTCCAGGCAGATAAGGACGACTGAATATCAGTCGCAGGCTTGTCTATACCCTCAGTGGAGGGATGGTATGTTGGAAGAGTTCCAAGCTAGATACCGTGACATACTAGACGATTAAAGGCAAGATACATCGTTACCAAGGATACTACCAAAGAGGCAGTCTGGATATTTATAAGTTCATGAGATGAACTTCGTTCCTACCATTGTGTGACAATGGAGTTGTGGCTTTAGCCAAGGAACTACCGTCCCATCAGAAATCCAGATATAATTCTTAGGCAGTATCACCTGATCATGAAGATGGTTGATCTCCAGGGAGATCGAGGTTAGGAGAGTAGACACAGAGGACAACAGCGCGAATCCACTTACAAAGGCCTTTTTTCCAGTAGAGACTTTTATGGGATGGTTGAGTATGAGATACTTCAACCGCAGCTAATTGTTGGGTATGCGATACCATAACAGATGGCCCTAGTGCAAGTGGGAGATTGTTAGTTATATGTATGCCCTAGAGGCGATTACTGTACATACGATGTATATTGTAGTGGATGCTAGGACATATATAGGGAGGACTTTCTTGCTCGACATGATAGTATGCTATCTGGTTGTACTTTATCTTAACATGTACTCTGATTGTCTCTATATTACATGTTGATAAAGCCCTTAGGATATGTACTCGACTACTGGGACTATGATGAGATCATACTAGTGGGGCCACGGTAGTCGACGAGTACATCCTATAACCGTTCCTAGTCGAGGGTGTATCGAGACAGGGCATCGATGCACCAGAGTAGACTAGCGTATACGCATCTTGACCCATATGATGGGCGATGGATGATCCCATATCCATCGGTGTTTGACATCAAGGATGGTGTACGGGTGCTCAGTGGAGACTGGGTACACTGGACGGACTCGCCGAGAACTCCCAGATGGTATTATACCATACGTCAGATGGCAGTTCTCCGGTGACACTGGTACAGAGTAGTCTGTCGACCCGAGATCGTCATAGAGTCTTGTGTGATTCCCACTGTGCTTTGATTTCCATCATACCACGTCCAAGAGGGCATGCAAAAAGGTGGCTTTTGGGTACAGTCCCGAATCACATGGAGGCAATGAGCGATAGGAGGGGATTCGTTTCTCCCGGTATAGGGAGTTGATGTTGTGCTGTGTTCGATTGGCTATAACCGGAAATCCCTGGCCAGGGTTGCTGAGATTTACTGGTAAGTGTTATCAGTAGTTTCTCGAACTGTTATAGACCTCATATCGACACGACTTATCGAGCTACTGGGGTCTGACGTTTACCACCCTTAGGCGAGATATGCAACATATCAGACGACGAGACCGGACTGTACGGGAGTGTTACTGTTTGGATTCACAGGAGAATGTACAGGCTTGCTTGTTGATCTTCTGAGCGCTCAATACCTGGGTAGCTGTTACGTTTAGCTGACCGCTTGCAGCTTGTGGGTGTTTGAAATGATCATCACCTACTGCCGGCGTATTGACGATTCTTTAGAGTCCTACACAGAGGTTTCTTGGCTCAGGCAAAACGGAGTAGGAGCACATATGTGATATGTGCGGGACCGAGGATAATGCGATATGTGATACCGTATTATATTCTCGTGATATTTGATATCAACCGGGTCATCGGATCAAGTGTTGATTCGATGAATCGGTACGGATAAATATTAGTCGGTTATATGCGATATAGCCGGATTGTCGGATCAAGTGTTGATTCGATAATTTAATGTATAATAATATATATGATATATTAAATTACATTAACTAATATTTTCTCACTAAAAGATTCTTTTTCTCACTCGGGTAATACATTGATATATATGCGATATATGTTAAATGTATTATTTTATTTTGTTACAATAAATATTGTATATGTGATATATAATATTGTAACATATTATAATTATTAATGCAACATGTTTAGAGGAGTTTAAACATGATTAGGGTTTGGATTAGGGTTAAACCTTCTAGTTGATTCTAGAAACTTTACTTTGTCTTTGTTAAGATATTATGATAGATATTTACAAGTGACTCACCCTTTGACCTAACCCAAACCCTAACCCTAGTAAACTCTTTACAATGGTTACTACAACCATGGTTGCATAAATGATTATGATAACATTCTTTCTATTCATCACAAAAGATTGTTCATCTTCTTCCTTCTTCTTTTTTCCTTGAAATGCTTTCTTGCTTTGATTTTTGTGATGGATAAATATGAGAAAAAGATAAATAAAGAGAGAAAAAATCTTACTTCATCATCCTCATCTTCCCTTGCCATTTAGATGAGGGTGTTCACATCATTTCATGAGTGTTAGCTTGTGTTAAAGAAACTTCAAGGTAGATCATCTTAGTATCGAAGATCGGAAGCAAAGGTTGCGTCTTTCTCTTCGTGGAACCTCTCGAGAGTCCGGATCCCGATGATCGCAGCGAAGGGACCACAACACGGAGCATATGAAGTGAAGGACCGGATCTACAAAGGTTGTAATCCCTCTCACTTAGTGTTAAAGTGTTTAGCATGCTTGTTTTCACCTAATCTCTAGTTTAAAGTTCCGTATTCGGGTTGTTCGGCACGGCTAAATTTTAAATCGGGCATGGTTGATGCCTCGTAGACCCTTGTGCGCATGCCTAGCAACCCTACACTTGGGGCCGCAGATCATACAGGAGACGACCGAGAAGATACAACTGATTCGAGATAGGATGAGGACAGCTCAGAGTAGGCAAAAATCGTATGCTGACAGACGCCGCCGCAGATTAGAGTTCGCAATTGGCGATCACGTTTTTCTGAGGGTCTCTCTGATGAAGGGAGTGATGAGGTTTGGATGGAAGGGGAAGCTTAGCCCCAGATTCATAGGTCCCTTCGAGATCCTCGAGCGTGTGGGCGCAGCAGCATATCGTTTGGCTCTTCCACCCGACTTCCCAGAGGTTCACCCCGTATTCCACATATCGATGCTTCGCAGATACCTACATGACTCTTCTCACATAATTCAGCATCAGACCGTTCAGCTTGAGCACGATCTTTCATTCACCGAGCAGCCAGTCGTGATATTGGACCGGCAGGTGAAGAAACTTCGATCGAAGGTCTTGCCATCTGTGAAAGTGCTTTGGCGCAACCCAAATAGTGAAGAGATCACTTGGGAGGCCGAGGGCGAGATGCAGAAGAAATTCCCTCATCTCTTTGAAGGTACGCGTAGTTTTATATTTTTAAATTCAGGGACGAATTTATTTAAGGGGGGAAGATTGTAACACCTTAGGATGTGATTAGTGGCTAATTATACTTTATTGTATGGTTTTTAGTAAAACTTTACCAAATCGATTTCCAAATATTTCATCAAAATTAATAAATATTTTATTAGAATTTATTGAGGCTTGCACACACATGTGCATGTAAACTAGGGTTAAATTAGGGTTAATCCATGTTTAGCAACCATGGTAGGCTAACACATTCCCTTTAAGCTAATTTGATTATTTTTGAGGGTATTTTCTTTAAATAGAAAATGAATTATTGCTTGGGTTTGACTTGATGAGAGAGATAGAGAGGGGGTTGACTCTTGTGCTCTCATTTCTTTTGCCACTCATTTCTCACTACTCTCTCTCACTCACACACACACAGCCACAACATCAGCAGCAGCAGCAGCAGAAGTTGCAACAGCAGCAACAACTCAGCCCCAGCAGCAATAGCAACACCAACAACAATAACACAACAACAACACCAGCTCCAGCATCAGTAGCAGCACCAGCTCCAGCAGCAAGCAGGCAACAACAGCAGCAACACAAGCAACAACAGCAACAGAAGCAGTAGCAGCAGTAGCCAACAGCAACAACAGTAGCAATACAGCATCAGCAACAACAGCAGCTGAGCAGCAGCAGCAGTTGCAACACCTCCTCTTATTCTTCTCCTTCTTCGTGCATGTAGGGTCTAGTGGGGGTATAATCTTTGAACTCAACTCCTTTCCTTGCTTGCATGTGTTGTTTTAGGTTCGGTTAGTGATTAGTGTGAGTTTAGAGCTAGTTTTGTGATTTTGTGGGATTCAAGCTAAGTTAGGATTATTATAACTTAGGGAACCTAATTAAGTGTTAATATTGCTGTTTAAACCAAGTAGTGCCACTAGATTTAGCTAGATCGCTTTAAAGTCACAAACTTGAAAATTTAAATGTGGTTTTGATGCAAACTATAGGACTTTGAGATCTGCTACAATTGTGAGAATTTTCTAGTTTAGCAAACAACTTCAGAATAGTGTGCAGGCAGTATAGGCTGGTGTGTTGAAATACGAGACCACTCCCTTCCCAAAAATCCGGCGACATTCCCACTAATTCTGGCGTCGCCGGCCCCCTATTGCTCTGGGTGTTGGTGCTTTGTGTAGGGGGGTGTCTGTGGGTAATTGTTTGGGTTTGGTGTTATTTACTTTCCCTATTTGTCTGCAGGTTGAAATCTGGGTTTGTTTAGCTAAGTTTAGTGTTTGTATTGAGTTTTATTGCTTAGCTTATGGTTTGGATGGAAAATAGGGTGATTCAGGATGGTTTAAAGTTAGACTAGCTTTAATATATGCTGTTGGTATCACTGGATCCCTGTAAACTCACCTAATTCCACAAAATACGCTATTGTTGCAAACTTAGTGTTTTGAAACGTTTCTAAACTAAACTTTAGGATACGTGAAATCTGCTGTATCTAGGGTAATAATTTTAGTAAGCAAACAGATACACTAGGCTATAAAGTGTGCTAGGATCTTAGTGTAGGATCCTGGACCCCTCCTACTGGATTTAGGCCGGTATGTCACCCCTAGCCGCCGGCCAAATTTTGAGGAAGTGTGTTGGATTTTTGGCAGGTAGCTGTCTGTAGGTATTGTGAAGGGTTTGGCCTTGTTTGATTTTCTTGTTTTTGCTCCAGATAAAATCTGGGACCGTTTACCTATTTTTAGTATAGCGGGACTTGCGCGACACGTACGATGCGTGTTGAGTTGGTTTGCTGTGTATCACAGCGTGTCGCGTTGGGTTTTGGCGTATGCACACACGTTACGTATAAACGCGCGTTTAGTTCGCGGCGCGAGTTTCTCGTTTGATTTCGATATCGCGATTTTGTAGGATTTTGTTTATATGGATTCTTTATGTGAATTCTAGGTTCGCAGGCGAGTACGTCGGACGCCGCAAAGAAAGGAAAGCAGGTGGTCGGCTACGCTTAGCACGAGACCAGATGAGTAGATTTAATATCTATGGGGAAATCGCCCGTATGGCGTTAAGCGTCAGGGCGTGATAGGATGTCTAGCCGTAGATGGTCATGTATATTCATACCAGTGCACATATATATTGAAATCATCATACTTGCGCACATACACACTGTATATTCATACCAGTGCATACATATATTGATATCATCATACTTGCGCACATGCACACTGTATATTCATACCAGTGTACACATATATTGATATCTTCAAACTTGCGCGCATGCACACTGTATATTCATACCAGTGCACACATATATTGATATCATCATACTTGCGCACATGCACACTGTATATTCATACCAGTGCACACATATATTGATATCTTCATACTTGCGCACATGCATATTGTATATTCATACCAGTGCATACATATATTGATATCATCATACTTGCGCACATGCACACTGTATATTCATACCTGTGCACACATATATTGATATCTTCATACTTGCGCACATGCACACTGTATATTCATACCAGTGCACACATATATTGATATCTTCATACTTATGCACATGCACACTGTATATTCATACCAGTGCACACATATATTGATATCATCATACTTGCGCACATGCACACTGTATATTCATACCAGTGCACACATGTATTGATATCATCATACTTGCGCACATGCACACTGTATATTCATATCAGTGCACACATATATTGATATCTTCATGCTTTCGCATATGCACACTGTATTTTCATAGTAGTGCTACACTCTTATTCGCGTATATATCCATTTGCACATCCATACCTACATACATATATATGTTACATACATGGATGATATTGACTTGATTTCAAGAAAATAAGGGACCGCATGGGATATTTTCAAAACTGGATTCTTTTTAAAGGAGAGGTTTTCCTTTTTTACTCTTAGTGTCATACGACACATTGCATGGATTTACGCATTGAGTTTGGATTTATAGGATTTCTGGATTTGAGAACCGTAGTATTATTTTAAGAAAATACGCACTGATTTAAAAATCCGGTTTCTCTTGATTTGATATTTCAGTGCGTCCACCATAAGTTTTCTCGGTTCCAGAGAGCTTGTGTGAGTATACCCGATTCGAGGAGTGGTAGGCACCGATTGCGGGTACATGGTAGACCCGGTATGGTACCCCGGGGCAAGAAGACTCGTATTGTTAGACGGTGAGCCCGGCGGAGGGACTACTTCCTACCGGTGATTGGTTGGATCTGGCGGTCATCCGGAGGATACCGACCAGAGTCGATAGATGGATATGGGACGACGCGTACTGCCGGGGCCGAGGGCTGATTCCACAGACGGAGCCCGTGGGTCGATCCGGATTGACGGAGTCCGATACTTGAGGATTTGCGTTTCGATGCTCGACACGATGATTTCATGATAATCCATAAGATGTAGTAGGTATCATACAAATCTTCTAGTGAGAATCCTTGTGATATGAGGAGCTTGACCGAATGTAGCATAGGAAACCATTTCCTATCAAGAGTATGTCATCTACGTACAATACGTGTAAGACAACCTCACTCTCTACCTCCTTCTTGTATATACAAGATTCATCTACCAATTTGATGAAGTCAAACTCTTTGACTGTCATATCAAAACAGATGTTCCAAATCTGCGATTCGCGCATTGATCCTGATGGACTTAAGCATAGCTTTGAAAGTCTCAACTTTTCCATCTATACCAAGAAACTTCTTAAGATCCATTTGCTCCCAATGGGTTTTACCCCTTCAGGTGCAACATGCAAAGTCATATTTCGTTAGTATATGGATTCCATCTTTGATCGCATAGCATCCAGCCTTTTCATAGAGTCACCACTCGTGATGGCCTGTATGAACCTAGTTGGGCCATCATCTTATGATGCAATCCTCGCTCCCACTGTCACCAAGAAGACCGTAGTATCTCTCAAGTGGATGAGTAACCCTACCAGATTCGCGGAGAGGCTGAGCTTCATTGGAAACTGTTGAATCCTTTGGTTTCACCAAATCATCAGCTGTTAGTTTGTCTAGCTGGAACTCCTTTCAGTTCTACCTGATGTCCACAAATTTCTTCATAAGAAATTCCTTTTCTAAAAGGGTGGCATGCTGAGAAACAAAATACCTTTTGCTCCTCAGTTAGGTAGAAGATATACCCTCGCAAATGTTTGGGATATCCTGACAAACTTACAGAACTGACCTTGCCTCGAGCTTGTCCGGATTCTTCCTTTCAAAATAAGCCGAACAACCTCATATCTTAACTCGTTTAAGACATGGTCTCTTTCCATTCCATATCACATATGTAGTGGTAGGCACTGATTTGGATAGAATCCCATTCAATAGGTATGCAGCTTCTCAAGTGCAAAACACCAAAAGGAAACAGGCAACTCAGCAATACTCATCATAGAGCGCGCCATATCTCATAAGGTGCGATACCTCTGCCCCGATACACCGTTGTGCTGAGGTGTACTTAAAGGAGTAAGTTGAGAGAGAATTACATTCTCCTTTTGGAAAACTCCAGAAACTCCATGCGCAAGTATTCTCCTCCTCGATCACATCGTAGGACTTAATACTTTTACCCATCTGGTTATCAACTTCAACCTTATATTCCTTGAATTTCTCAAAAGTTTCACACTTGTGTTTCAAAAAGAACATATGTCCGAATCTTGAGAGATGATCAGTGAATATAACGAAGTATAAAGAACCATCCATGGCATTTGTAGACATCGGACCATATACATCATCATGTATCCGTCCCATGATTTCACTAACTCTTTCTCTGTTTCTAGTAAATGGAGTATATGTTATTTTACCTTTGAGACATGACTGGCAAGTAGCATAAGATGAAAATTCGAACAGATTCTTATATTCATCCTTATGTAACTTAGCTGGTCATGTCGTATTGATATGACCTAGTATACAATACCACAAGAAGGATTCGTTCATTTAAAAACTATTCCTCTTGTGTGTGTTCTAGATACTTTGAACCGTGGTTTGATTTAGAACATATATGCTATTATTTAATGTGCCTGATCGAATCAACTATTGATTCAGGAAAATGTTCACAACATTATCCTCCTATACAGAATTATATCCTTCTTTAACTTAATAAAGAAACTGATGTAATGTTGTATATCAGGTTCGGTATCTAATGACATTTGTTCAGAATCAGTGTATTAATACAAGGTGATATCTGCCAACAGACTTGACGGCAACAATTGCACCATTCTCTAACTCTTAGAGATATATCACCTATTCTCAGTTCTCTACCATTTTGTAGCCCATGTAACTCTTACATATTTGGGATCCTGATACGGTATCTCATACCTAGGATATAGAGGATACTGAGAAACAGTTCTCGGTTATGAACACACTCGAAGAAAATGCATCAACATGCACTTTCTTCGATTGGGTGGCATGGAAATCCGGATATTCCCTTATTTCTTGCTCGGACTTATAACAGTTATAAGATAGAGCGGAGCCAACGTTCCTTAGCTCAGTATAATAAGCAGGTTCGGTCAATGCATCCATATTATTATCTTGATTAAAACGTGACATGGTTGCTACCAGGAGAGAGAGAGAAGAAAACACTCTGCGTGCGCTCTTGCAAGATTAGATTGGTTATTATTTTATCTAATCAGGATGGCTCCACTGTTTTAGTCAAATCTACCTTCAAACCCTAAAAGGTTAGACTAGCCGGGATTAATTACACCCTACAAGTCCACCAATATTTCGGCCAGGCCAGTGTCGGTACTTTGAGGGAGGTTCCTCGTGCTTTCATACAGACCTAATTAAAATAAACCTCGTTTTCCCAAGGGCGTAATCCCATTAACACCTTTCTAGACACCTACATGATCGGCTAATTTAATGTGTAAAACTCTTCCGGGAGTAACTCTTACTCGCAGTGGGTATCGGGATCCAACTATCTCATAGAAGGTCTGCAATCTCATTGTAAATTTCAATACTTGAAATTCCCGAGAATATTTTGCCCCAAGCGATCTATGACCTTGACAAGGTCAACAAACCATAGAACGCATGTCAAGTTCTACCCGTCATTTCTTGATTGAATTAAACCCACCCGCACAACCCTTGACAAGGTCAATAAGGCCGCATGACTACCCTAATCCAATCGCATTATATACTAGCAGATAAGCACTAATCAGCTACCGCACACTACGCCTTGATAAGGTCAACAAACGCAGCACGAATACTAAATACTACTTATCTGAAATGATGGAGGTCTACGACAGGTTTTTAAGAAAACCCTTTACGTAATGAACTTGATATCGTTGTAGAATCGAGTGAATTTTAAAAGGAGTGTTTTTAGGCTTTTACTAGTTTTGCTAAAGAGGTCACTCCCGGTGAAGGGATCTCGGTTCTTTCCTTATCGAATAAGGTGCATGATATTCCACAAATACCACTTTGCAAAACAAAAACTATAAAAGCAATCAAAAGACAAACCAAGTTTGTAGCATCTGCTAGTTTCGCTAAAGAGGTCACTCCCGGTGAAGGGATCTCGGCTCCTTCCTTATCGAATAAGGTGCTGGATATTCTACAAGGAATACCGCTATGCAAAGCAAGAACTAGAGCTACCAGTTTTTAAACAAGTTTCTATAATATCTTTAGGTTTCTTTTTTATTTCATTAATCTCATTAATGAAGTCTTATTTATTATGCTTCCCAAGCATCACACATGAAACAAAAGCAACAATAATAATTATATCTCATATATAAAATATAGGCATTCGTCTGAACATATCACAGTGATCACATCACAAAGCAGCAGAAGATAACATATGAAATATTGGATATACTAGGAATTCCGTGTTTTCTTTAAGCCAGTAAAAACACGGGTTCCACGGTCGTGATGAATAGCCAAACCTACATCTCTAGACCTCTACGAGAGCGGCAAGCAACCCTTCCAATTCTAGAGTTAGGAGACCCGGTCTCGACTCCTCGAGATGGTCTCCCACTGGACCCTAGAACATAGTTACTTGTGCTCTCCTCCTTGGGTCTATCCTAATGCGAAAAAGTAAATAATATATATCAATGGTGACATCATCCTCAACCCGGAAGTGCCCCAATAAAAGAATATTACAAACAAGCTTTTACATGAATGAAAATGAAAAACTCTTATTCACATAAAAAAACCCACGGCTATTCAGAACACGACAATCCAATATAACATATCACAGCTTCACATAACATCACATGTCATCAACGTAAGTAAATATGCGTATCCCAGTTGTCGTTGATATATAGCACCGAAACTGGCGATACACCACATATTACACTTACGGACGTAGAAAAGAAAGTGAAAAACTACAACAGTTGGAATCCGCAACCACCTTAGACATCATAAACCCAATGTATCACATACTTTGGATTTCAAGCCTAACCAAATGAATTCCTTAGACATCGCATGCCTAGCAATTAAAACCCCCGCATTTTAGTCTCGATATTGAAAACACTTTCCAATAATCTATCGGATAATTCAACAAGATTCTCGATAACCTGATCGAATGCTCGTCGGAATCTTTAGTAGACGGCCACACCCCTGATGCCATCGACGAAGTGCACTAAGGTGGAATGCCGCAGCCGCGAGCATCCGAACGGATGCTTTTAGCGATAGGGTTCTCCTACAGTCACTTAATCGGGGCTATGGGGCGTGGCTATCTAGTAAGGTTACCCAGCAAGTATCCGCATACACTATGTAATTGCGATGGACTTTTGATCAACATCAAAATCCCGTGGCAACCGATCAAATGAGACTAACTTGCTAGATTTATAAAATTCAAACTAGTTATCTCATAACTAATTGTGGATTCCATATATTGTATCACAATCACAGATAGCTAGATGAAGTTAAACTTTTCGATCGAATAAGTAAGCTCCCAAAATTTCCCAACAAGCTCAACACTTGAGCGGAGTCTTAAAAAGCACCCAGAACATGCCACAACACCTATGAACCAGCCGTAGAATGGTCAACTAATGCCTCACCCGTGGAACCGCTAAACTACCACAAACCCTAGGTTTTAGTGGCGGTTTTGACGATCACAGAATCGGGCTAAGGTTTCGTTCTTCTAGAGGGTCCACATAATCGCTTGCAAGATTTTCTGAAAAATTTAAACTCGAAAAAATCCAACTCTTGAAAAATTTCCAGCGGGGGGGGGGGGGGATTGGGTTATTGATTTCCGTTCGAACTTTTTAATATCGTCTAAATAACCCGAATAAATGTTAGAATTACAACTGCGAAACACTTCGAGTTGCCTTTGTAGAAAGTTAACATCACATGAAAATTTGGCAAAAACAAACAACACCTGAAACCCTAAAACCCAGAGAATGGAACATCCTGAAAATTTGAAGCCTAAAATCCAATTTTGAACCGAGGAGCTCGGATTTTTATTCATTGTGGACGGCCACATCAAGGCCAAAGTGCTTCAATTTTTCATGGTGTTCATGTTATATCACATATAACATTCTGCAGTTATTTAAAAAAAGTTTGAAGACTTTTTAAATTCGACAGAAACCAAGTTTTCATATCGGGTGTTTCAGAGTAGTTTCGGTTTCGTAATCCTACCAAACATCGTCTAATTTTCTAGCATGGCTCTGATACCACTGCAGGGTTGTCTAGCACGGTAGCAAGGTTTCAGGAGGCATCGTCCATGCCATTTTTAAATTTTTGTTGTTCTAGCTAACCCTGACCCTAGAATCGAAACTAGAAAATCCGACAAAACTAATGCAAACAACTTTGCAACTAAAGTGAACAAGGAATACAATCTTTGTAGACCGGTCTTTCACTTCAATAGCTCCGTGTAGTAGTCCTTTCGCTGCGATCACGAACTCCCGGACTCTAGAAAGGCTCCCATGAAGATACGAACAAGCTTACATCATAGTTTTCGAGGCTGAAAATGATTTACGTCGAGGAGACACTAGCTCATGCTACCTCTTCACTAATGGTGAGATTAGTGAAGCAAACACCCTAAACTAAATGGCTAATAGTAGAGGATAATGAAGTAGGAAGTGGGCTCACTTTTGTTATATTTTTCTCACAATGTTTCATCACTTAGAAAAAGCTAGCAAGCTTTTTCTCATGAGGAAGAAGAAGAAGTGATGAAGAAAATGAATGAGAGTCTGAGGTTAGAATTGCTACCAAGGGTGAGTTAGTGTCATGGCTAACTCATGTACAGAATAAACCATAGTCTAAGGTTAAGGGTTGGGTTAACAAATATCTTAAGCTAGACAAACAAGTTGAATAAGTCAATTGTAACATTTCAGAAAAATAAAATATTATTTTTTAGGGAATTTTTATAATTTAATATTATTTTTAATGAATATTTTAATATTTCGGTATAATTAAATACCGATAAAATTGGGAAAATTTTTGGAAAATTATAGAAATTACTAAAAAGAGCTTGTTTTATGCGAATTATGCAATTTCTAAGTTTTTATGATTAATTATATGCCAATTTAGTGTTAATCGCGATTAAAAATCGCTAATTGGATTTTAAGCGGGTTTTGTGCAAACTTGCACCATATCTTTTTTTTTTAAACACTTGTGCATTTTTTACCATGGTTGTTTTGGGTTTACTATTGGTGTGAGAAGGGAATTAGAGAAGAAAAGAAAAGAAAAGGAAAAGGATATAATATTGGATATGGGTGAGAGAGAGAAAGGATTACTTTTGACTTGGACTTAGCCATTCCTCTTCATCCTTCCCTCATTTCCTCTCCTCACCATTCTCTGCTGCTGCTGCTGCTCCTTCTCCCTCCCCTCTTCACCTCCTCAAATCATCTCATTAAACACTCCAAAACCTCACTCTCATTTCACAAAAAAGGTGCACAAGCTCAAGAGAAGCACATTGGACCAAGAAAGCAAGGATTTTGGCCATTTGGGGCAACTCAAGAATTTTCTTGAGTTGCCAAATAAGGTATTCTCTGAACCACTAGCTTAGTTTTCTCATTTCTTATACCCCCATGTTATGATAGAACCGATATCGTGTGATTTTGTGGACTTAGGGAAAACCTAGTTAGGGTTTATGGGAATTTGAGAGCTGTGATGTGAAATTGAGCTCAGTAGAGGCCATACAACCCCCTAGTGCTAGAATTCAGACTCAAACGACTAGAAACCCAGAATACGGATTTAGAAGCCGGTTTCGGAAAAACTGTGATTTCTGTGAAGGTTATATGGAATCTGCTATCACCCCGAGACTCTTAAAATTATTTTGGATGGACAGTGATATATGCAGGTACCCAGGAAGCTAACCCCAAAACCTTAGACCCTACCTCCCCAACCAGGCCGCAGATTTAATCTAGTTGGCTGCAATTTGCAGCCTGGGTCCCACCATTTTGGCTCGTTTTGGTTCTGTAGCTCCTACATCTATAAATCAGCCCCCTGGCATATGCAAATTTGTCTAATTTGACTTAGGGTGAAATCTGGGACCCTTTTCTTAAGTTGCTATTTTGATTCATGTTTCCGTATTTCGTATTTTGATTTCTGGATTTGCGTATTAGTGTTTTATCTCGATCACTTGACGTTTGCACGATGAGTTCGAGGGTCGTTTGATGGTTTTGAATGCGTAGTCCATAGATTCTAACCTATAGGCCTTATTGTATCGTTTCGGTTTTCGTGTGTCGTTTTAGTTTTGATTTAGTTTTAATGCGATGTGATACGTGTGATATGTAGGTACCCCCACGGTGATTCGAGGCGATGAAGAAGATGAAGGCGACATCAACATCGACAAGCAAGGCACAAGGTGAGTAGATTATATATACGGGGGAAGTCGGGTGGATGGCGTATAGCACCCCCGCAGTTCGATGTCTAGTATACTATATATATATATATATATGATAGCTTATGTGTGAAATGGTCTTTCAGGATATGATTAGGTGTATTATGGTTAGATTAGGGCGTAGAAGTAAACCAGTACAGTTCTTAGTTACGAACCCTAGAATAGTTTTACACCCCCACACACACGCATTCATATTTACCTAGATGGTATCGATTTGTAGTAGACTTAGATCAGTACCCCAGATCATGTGATATGATGATAATGATACCTGATAATTGATGAGAGGATTGTGATATTGACCCGTACCCAGATTTGGGATGCCGTACGACGGATTTACGTACGAGCTATATATTAATGATAGATCCATATTCTTGACTTGAGGATGTCATATTATAGATATTGTGTCGTATGTGATACTATTGAGGCGGGATCACCGACTAATATATATATATATATATATATATATATATATATCGACTCAGATGTTAGGCGGTTTCCTTACCTTTCGTTTAGCCTGTTAGCTCAGCCCTATAGTTTAGTGTAGTTGTTAGACTAGATTTGATTCCTACCTATTTCAAAACTAACGAATCGTGGGTATTTTACAAGACAGGCCAAGGGATTCTACGGATATTTCAAAGGACGTATCTTTTCTTAAAAACACCATAGCCCTTATTTTCAAAACACCGTGATTCGTGTATTTCAAAAGACACTACTGTATGACTTATATTTATATTAATTGCAGATTAGTTATCATTGTGTTTATCATTCAGCTCCCGCACATTATTGCTGTTTGCTCCACATCGCATACTTATATTGTGATTTCATATACCATTATTGATATCATGCTGTTAGGACACCAGCACCATTATCGATGATGCATATGTTCCACATACACATGCTTGCCGGCTCACACACTTCATCATCGATAATTGCCATGTCACTACATTGTAGTACTGTTGCATTCAGGATATGATCTCTTGCATGGAATACTTGTATACATATCCATTGTACACCCATATTTACATACATAAGTATTTGCACATATATAGATGATTCTGGCTTGATTAGAGATTTGGGAATCGCAAGATACTCTTTAAAACTGATTCATTTTAAAAGAGCGGTTTCCCCACAATATGTGCATATTACTATTCCATATTGCATAATATACTGATATACTTACATTTCTTTTACATGTCGCATGCATCATGCTTTTGATTATACGCATTGAGATATGTTGTTTCTATGAAATTTCTGGATTTGGGAATCGTGGATATTTCAAAAGAGAGTATGTAATTGTTTTAAAAACCCAGTAACCCTTGATATGATATTTCAGTGCGTCCACTATGTGTTTTCTCGGTGCTGAGAGTGACATGTGAAACCCGATTAGAAGAGTGGATGAGGCCGATTCCGGGTACATGGTGGACCCAGTATGGTACCCCGGGGCGAGAACGGATCTGCTGTGTAGCTAGACGGTGAGCCTGGCAGAGGGACCACTACCTACCGGTGATTGAATTTGAGCTCGGCGGATATCCGGAGGATACCGACCGGAGTTGAGAGATGATATGGGCCGATCCAGATTGACGGAGCCCGATATATGAGGATTTTCGTGCCGATGCTAGGCACAGGTTTCATGATGTTTTCGAGTGTCGATGCTTGACACTCAGGTTCCATGATTTGATATGTCGCGAGCGACACATGTTGATTTACATCCTCATACTTCCATGCATATGTTATGATATTTACATGCATGATGCTTATTTTCATTGGGTGACACGTGGAAGATTTCCACATACATATATTGATATTGATTTCATTGATCATACCTCATATTTATGATATGTTATTAGCTGAGGCACTGGTGCGAGCACTTGGCACTACACTCATGTATAGATGTTACATTCCACCTTATCACGCTTCAGACTTATTCTTTGAGGTTTATATATATTGATCGTATTGACCTAGGATTGTGTCATACATACGATTTCTACTCTGCGATGTTTTCTATTCACAAGTTGGCAACTCGCCCCCGTTGTGCCACAGTTCTTGCAGGTTCTGCCGTACAGGTTCCATGCGGCATTTCTGGCACACCGCTTCCTTTCTGGGTGATTGCATTGGTAGGTGGGTTCACTCGCATCGTGACCACCCTTGTATTATTTTATTCAGTTGTATCTAGTAATTCCATCTACCAAAACTTATATATTGTTTCAGACTTAGAAAACCAGTTATGTATTATTTCGACCTTAGAGTCGCGCGTTGTAGTATTATGGTTTTCATGCCGTTTTAAGTTCTTCTTTGAGTTTTGATCCTCGTCCTTAGCGTTGTATATTATATTGCTTGCGTGGTTGTGACCGTCGATTGACGAAGAGCTAGCTCCCGCTTGGAGATACCTTTTATTGTGCATATATATATTATTCATGTTGTACCCCGTTCGGGGCCAGTATTTACAAAGGAAACTCTGCCGAAATTTTTAGAAAAGATATGGAGGATTTAAAAATGCATATTCGGCTTACCTATTTTAAAACCCTTGTTTTAGAAACTTGTTTTCTTCACTTCTTAAAACTATTTCCTTTATTTATTACTTAAAAATGGTTTTAGATTTCTGGGCTTTTTGGCTTACTTGGATTAGATGTGGTCCTATAGACTTCATATGATTCAAGTGCCAGTCACGGGCTATTTCGGGTCATGACAAAGTTGGTATTAGAGCGCTAGATTAACCTTTGTTCGAGTCTAAGTTTGACTATGTGGAGTCTAGAGCGTTTATATATATACGGAACTTAGGCTTGATCTTACGAAACTTAGACTTAGTCGAGGGGGTATTATACCCGAACTTTCGTCGCGTAGGATGACCCTTGGTTGATGGAGTAGGTAGCTTGAGTAGAGTGACGTACCATACGTATGTTCCGCGGCATATTTACGATACGCTACTCCGCTTAAGAAACCTTAGTATGTACATTTCCTTGCACAGTATTATATTCATTCTTATGATATATCCTCATCAGTACTGGTTATGATTTTGCTGCCATGATTACATGGGCAGAGAGAGCTACGGCTAGAGTTGCATCAGCATGAGCTCGTCACGGACGAGGACTGACCAGGGCATGATTCCAGAGACGTACGATTGCATAGAGAGGCATCGTTTTATTGTGTTTTCGCGCCATAAGCGTTTGACAGATCGCTCTTACGAGATTTCCCGGATGTGCTGATCGACACCAGAGGATCAGGCTACTGCTAGAGGCCAGCCAGGATGTGATGACCATTGATATATCGCTTATTCACGATGATTGAGGCGCTGTTCAGCGTACAGACGAATGAGCCAGTTGTTGCTGCAAATGATGGGATATCGCCCAGATGTTGGAGCTACTGCAACATAAGTATATACTTAGAGATATGATGGAAGGTCGCTAGTCACCCAAGGAGGAACGACTAGGACATGTGGTTCGTTCGCTTACCCCGATGCGAGGTCATCAGATAGATTGATTCCAGCTAGAGACGACTTCACGCAGATTCGTTGAGAGTCGATAGAGACGATCGAATGTCAGAAACCCATATTCCAAGTTTAAAGTATTCGGAAAGACATGTAAGCGATTCTATAGACCCTCTAGAAGAATGAAACCCTAACTCGACATAATGACCGTGTGAAAGCCTTTGAACCTTAGGGTTTGTGGCAGTTCCGCGGCGCCATTAGTGAGGCTTGGGTTTGCCCTTCTACGGCTGGACCATCGACGCTGTGGTATATCCTCGATACTATTAAACTGTGCCCAAGATATTGAGCTCTTGGGAGATTATGAGGTTTTAACAAATTGATCGAATGGTTCGACATTTTTCGGATATCATGTGATGGGATACACTGCTTGGGAGACTCCAGATACGAGTATAGCCGTTGGAGCGCAGTCCATGCAGCCACGAGAAGACGAGTCCGAATCAGTCGACATTGGAACAGAGTGGAGTAAAGAGTTCACACGAGATTTCGACGAGATGATGTTCTACTCCGCTGACATCAGAGGTGCGATACGCATGCAGGGGCGTTGTGAGTTGATCAAGAATGGACGAATATGGAGTATATCTCCGCAGGTTGGGACGAGTTCCCGAGGACGTGTTTGGCTAGACATCTCCCACAGAGTGATGAAGATACCGAGTTCGTGATTTCGAGTCCGTGTGAGAGACTTTTGATGGACCGTAGCCGAGAACAATTGTAGTGCGCCAATAGAGACATGGCATCGAAATAGACGATGATGTAGACAAGTGGGACAAGAAGTTCGTGCGAGATGCTGACGAGCTGTTGTTACTCCCCGTTAAACTTAAAGGTCGGATATGTATACAGAGGCGTTGGGGTGCGACCAGTTTCCGAGGAAATGCTGTGCTGAGGACGCAGATGACCAGAGAAGTGCCAGAACAGAATCGTCCCCGCTAACACACCTGACAGGGCCGATGAGCCGATGAATTGCAAGATTGTTAATCCATAAAGAAGATAAGGATCCAGAGACAGAGGACGCCAAACCGTGAGCAAGAGGCAAGTAGATATCTTGCGCTGCTAGCATTGGATGCACCGACACCTTCCCGACTTTGAAGGAGGATATACCGACGACAGTATTTATGATTTGTGATTTTGTGATTCGATTATCACGTATCTGTCACTTGGGATTTCGGTATTTTGGGAGATCTGTTTGCATGATTTGGTCTTAATGGCTGAGTTCCATGATATTTGTTTTCGTGCACTATGGATGCACCTACTGAGTATTGACATTTTGCGCATAGTTATTACGCTTGAGGTATTGATTGTGATTTCGTGCCTATTTTATTCCGGTGATTTGATTTATGCTTCCAGAATAATTTTCATGCACTTTTAGTGTTTGATTTGATTTGATTTGTGCACGCTGATGCACATGGTTGTAAGCTTATACACCGCGGTATACCGTCGATTTTGATTCTGATATTGATGTTGATTTCTTGCACTCCGTGCATTTGATTGGGATTTTCGCGTGTGTTGAGCGCATGTTTGAGATATGATTTTGGTGCACACCAGATGCACTAAATTCGAGATTTTTCATGCATGTTTGATGCACCTGATTTTGCTGTCAGGCACACGCGTTGCCTATGACAGATGTTTCGTGCACACCCGTTGCACCTAGATGATGTTTCATGTATGGCACATATATGGATTTTGATTTCCGTGCACACCAAACGCATAGGGTATTCTTACATACATTTTTGGGATTTATTCCTTATGGACCAGTACGTTTTTTATGATATTTACTTCAGCTATTTACATGTATAGATTTGATGTCTACATGTATAGTTCTGATTTATATCATATTGGTTTTATTTTGGATTTGACATTTGTGTCTTTACCATGACTCCGATGATTGCGGGATGCTTGACGGAGATTTGATTTTGAGTTATCTGCTCATTGTTCATGCGCATGTATTACGCTATGATGCGTTTTATGTATTGATGATTTCGGAGCCCCGACGACTTGGACTTTTATTTGAAACGTTTTAGAATTTGGGCGTTTAAATTTAAATTCGGGGACCGAATTTCTTTAAGGGGGAAAGATTGTAACATTTCAGAAAAATAAAATATTATTTTTGGGTAATTTTTATAATTTAATATTATTTTTAATGAATATTTTAATATTTCGGTATAATTAAATACCGATAAAATTGGGAAAAATTTGGAAAATTATAGAAATTACTAAAAAGAGGTTGTTTAATGCGAATTATGCAATTTTTAAGTTTTTATGATTAATTATATGCTAATTTAGTGTTAATCGCGATTAAAAATCGCTAATCGGATTTTAAGCGAGTTTTGTGCAAACATGCACCATATCTTTTTTTTAACACTTGTGCATTTTCTACCATGGTTGTTTTGGGTTTACTATTGGTGTGAGAAGGCAATTAGAGAAGAGAAGAAAAGAAAAGAAAAGAAAAGGAAAAGGATATAATATTGGGTATGGGTGAAAGAGAGAAAGGGTTACTTTTGACTTGGACTTAGCCATTCCTCTTCATCCTTCCCTCATTTCCTCTCCTCTCCATTCTCTGCTACTGCTGCTGCTCCTTCTCCCACCCTTCTTCACCTCCTCAAATCATCTCATTAAACACTCCAAAACCCCACTCCCATTTCACAAAAAAAGGTGCACAAGCTCAAGAGAAGCACATTGGACCAAGAAAGCAAGGATTTTGGCCACCTGGGGCAACTCAAGAATTTTCTTGAGTTGCCAAATAAGGTATTTTATGAACCACTAGCTTAGTTTTCCCATTTCTTATACCCCCATGTTATGATAGAACCGATATCGTGTGATTTTGTGGACTTGGGGAAAACCTAGTTAGGGTTTATGGGAATTTGAGAGTTGTGATGTGAAATTGAGCTCAGTAGAAGCCATACAACCCCCTAGTGCTAGAATTCAAACTCAAACCAGAGACTAGAAACCCGAAATATGGATTTAGAAGCCGATATCGAAAAAACTGTGATTTCTGTGAAGGTTATATGGAATCTTCTATCACCCCGAGACTCTTAAAATTATTTTGGATGGACAGTAATACATGCAGGCACCCAGGAAGCTAACCCCAAAACCGTAGACCCTACCTCCCCAACTAGGCCGCAGATTGAATCTAGTTGGCCGCAATTTGCGGCCTGGGTCCCACCATTTTGGCTTGTTTTAGTTCTGTAGCTCCTACATTTATAAATCAGACCCCTGGCATATACAAATTTGTCTAATTTGACCAAGGGTGAAATCTGGGACCCTCTTCTTAAGTTGCTGTTTTGATTCATGTTTCCGTATTTCGTATTTTGATTTCTGGATTTGCGTATTAGTGTTTTACCTCGATCACTTGACGTTTGCACGACGAGATCGAGGGTCGTTTGATGGTTTTGAAAGCGTAGTCCATAGGTTCTAACCTATAGGCCTTATCGTATCGTTTCGGTTTTCGTGTGTCGTTTTAGTTTTGATTTGGTTTTAATGGGATGAGATACGTGTGATATGTAGGTACCCCCACGGTGATTCGAGGCGATGAAGAAGATGAAGGCGACATCAACATCGACAAGCCAGGCACAAGGTGAGTAGATTATATCTATAGGGGAAGTCGGGTGGATGGCGTATAGCACCCCCGCAGT
Source organism: Agapanthus africanus (assembly GCA_030015575.1). Taxonomy (NCBI): domain Eukaryota; kingdom Viridiplantae; phylum Streptophyta; class Magnoliopsida; order Asparagales; family Amaryllidaceae; genus Agapanthus; species Agapanthus africanus. The sequence goes on from JASDDO010000031.1 coordinate 469,913,649, forward strand.
TCGATGTCTAGTATACTATATATATATATATATATATATATATATATATATATATATATATATATATATATATATATATATATATGATAGCTTATGTGTGAAATGGTCTTTCAGGATATGATTAGGTGTACTATGGTTAGATTAGGTCGTAGAAGTAAACTAGTATAGTTCTTAGTTACGAACCCTAGAATAGGTTTACACCCACACGCACACACGCATTCATATTTACCTAGATTGTATCGATTTGTACTATACTTAGATCAATACACCAGATCATGTGATATGATGATAATGATACCTGATAATTGATGAGAGGATTATGATATTGACCCGTACCCAGATTTGGGATGCCGTACGACGGATTTACGTACGAGCTATATATTGATGATAGATCTGCACTCTTGACTTGAGGATGTCATATTACAGATATTGTGTCGTATGTGATACTATTGAGGCGGGATCACCGACTAATATATATATATATATATATATATATATATATATATAGTTTAGTATAGTTGTTAGACTAGATTCGATTCCTACCTATTTCAAAACTAACGAATCGTGGGTATTTTAAAAGACAGGCCAAGGGATTCTACGGATATTTCAAAGGACGTATCTTTTCTTAAAAACACCGTAGCCCTTATTTCCAAAACACCACGATTCGTGTTATTTCAAAAGGCACTACTGTATGACTTATTTTTATATTAAATGCAGATTAGTTATCATTACGTTTATCATTCAGCTCCCGCACATTATTGCTGTTCACTCTGCATCGCATACTTATATTGTGATTTCATATACCATTATTGATATCTTGCTGTTAGGACACCAGCACCATTATCGATGATGCATATGTTCCACGTACACATGCTTGCCGGCTCACACACTTCATCATCGATAATTGCCATATCACTACACTGTAGTACTATTGCATTCAGGATATGATCTCTTGCATGGCATACTTGTGTACATACCCATTGTACACCCATATTTACATATATAAGTATTTGCACATACATAGATGATTCTGGCTTGATTTGAGATTTGGGAATCGCAAGATATTCTTTAAAAATGATTCATTTTAAAAGAGCAGTTTCCCTTCAATATGTGCATATTATTATTCCATATTGCATGATATACTGATATGCTTACATTTCTTTTACATATCGCATGCATCATGCTTTTGATTATACGCATTGAGATATGTTGTTTCCATGATATTTCTGGATTTGGGAACCATGGATATTTCAAAAGAGAGTATGTAATTGTTTTAAAAACCCGGTTATCCTTGATATGATATTTCAGTGCGTCCACCATGTGTTTTCTCGGTGCTGAGAGTGACATGTGAAACCCGATTCGAGGAGTGGACGAGGCCGATTGTAGGTACATGGTGGACCCGGTATGGTACCCTTGGGCGAGAACGGATCTGCTGTGTAGCTAGACGGTGAGCCTGGCAAAGGGACCACTACCTACCGGTGATTGTATTTGAGCTCGGCGGATATTCGGAGGATACCGACCGGAGTTGAGAGATGATATGGGCCGATCCAGATTGACGGAGCCCGATATATGAGGATTTTCGTGCCGATGCTAGGCACAGGTTTCATGATGTTTTCGAGTGTCGATGCTTGACACTCAGGTTCCATGATTTGATATGTCGCGAGCGACACATGTTGATTTACATCTTCATACTTCCATGCATATGTTATGATATTTACATGCATGATGCTTATTGTCATTGGGTGACACGTGGATGATTTCCACATACATATATTGACATTGATTTCATTGATCATACCTCATATTTATGATATGTTATTACCTGAGGCACTGGTGCGAGCACTTGGCACTACACTCATGTATAGATGTTACATTGCCACCTTATCACGCTTTAGACTTATTCTTTGAGGTTTATATATATTGATCGTATTGACCTAGGATTGTGTCATACATACGATTTCTACTCTGCGATATTTTCTATTCACGAGTTGGCAACTCACCCCCGTTGTGCCACAGTTCTTGCTGGTTCTGCCGTACTGGTTCCATTGCGGCGTTTCTGGCACACCGCTTCCTTTCTGGGTGATTGCATTGGTAGGTGGGTTCACTCGCATCGTGACCACCCTTGTATTATTTTATTCTGTTGTAACTAGTAATTCCATCAACCAAAACTTGTATATTGTTTCAGACTTAGAAAACTGGTTATGTATTATTTCAACCTTAGAGTCGCGCGTTGTAGTATTATGGTTTTCATGCCGTTTTGAGTTTTTCTTTGAGTTTTGATCCTCACCCTTGGCGTTGTATATTATATTGCTTGCATGGTTGTGACCATCGATTGATGAAGAGCTAGCTCCCGCTTGGGGATGCCTTTTATTGTGCATATATATATTATTCATGTTGTACCCCGTTCGGGGCCAGTATTTACAAAGAAAACTCTGCCGAAATTTTTAGAAAAGATATGGAGGATTTAAAAATGCATATTTGGCTTACCTATTTTAAAACCCTTGTTGTAGAAACTTATTTTCTTCACTTCTTAAAACTATTTCCTTTATTTATTACTTAAAAATGGTTTTAGATTTATGGGCTTTTTGGCTTACTTGGATTAGATGGGGTCCTATAGATTTCATATGATTCAAGTGCCAGTCACGGGCTATTTCGGGTCATGACATCAATGTTCTACTAGCTTCTCCAAGCATAACCTTGACTAAATCCAAATGTTTGAATTGCTTAAAAAAAATAAAACCCTAGCTTTAACCCTAGAATGGTATAAATCTCATACATACATATTGCATGTGTAACCTAACATGATACATATTATATATCACATATATATAATGTATGCAAAGTGACAAAAAGAAATGTTCAAGTGAGCAATATTAGTTAATGTAAATTCATATATCATATATATAATTATACATTAAATCATTAAATCAACACTTGATTTAATGATCCGGCTATATCACATATAACCGACTAATATCAATAATATCAACTTACTGAATCAACACTTGATTCGATAACCCGGTTATATCACATATACCCATCTGATATCACATATCGCGAGAATACAATATGGTATCACATACTCGTATCAATCTCGATCCCGCACATATCACATATGTGCTCCTACTCCGTTTCGCATGAACCAGGAAACCTCTGTGTAGGACTCTAAAGAATTGTCAATACGCCGGCAGTAGGTGATGATCATATCAAATACCCACAAGCCGCAAGCGGTCTGCTAAACGTAACGACTAACCGGGAATTGAGTGATCAGAAGATCAACAAGCAAGCATGCTCACACTCCTGCGAATCCAATCAGTAACACTACCGTATAGTCCGGTCTCTTCATCCGATATGTCGCATATTATAGCCTAGGGTTGGTATAACGTCTGACCCCAATAGCCTGATAAGTCATGCCGATGCAGGGTACATAACGATTCAAGAAACTACAGATAACACTTATCAGTAGATCTCAGCAACTCTGTCCAGAGATTTCCTGTTATGGCCAATCGAGCATAGTGCAACATCAACTCCCAATACCGAGAGAGACGAAACCCCTCCTATTGCTCATTGCCTCCATGTGACTCGGGACTGTACCTAAAAACCACATTTTTGCACGATCTCTTGACCGTGGTATGGTGGAAATCAAAGCACAGTGGGAATCACACAAGACTCTATGACGATCTTAGGTCTATCGACTAACATGTACCAGTATCACCAGAGAACTGCTATCCGGCTATAGGTATAATACCATCTAGGAGTTCTCGGCGAGTTCGTCCAGTATACCAATCTCCACTGAGCACCCGTATACCTTCTCTGATGTTAAACACCAATGGATATGGGATCATCCATTGCCCATCACATGGGTCGAGAAGCGTATACGCCAGTCTACTCTAGAGTATCGATGCCCTGTCTCGATACTCCTACGACTAGGAACAATTATAGGGTGTACTTGTGGACTACCCTTGGCCTCACTAGTATGATCTCCATCATAGTCCTGGTAGTCAAGTACACATCCTAAAGGCTTTATCAACATGTGAGAGAGTGACAATAAGTGTACATGTTAAGATAAAGAGCAACCAGATAGCATACTATCATGTCGAGCAATAAAGTCCTCCCTATATATGTCCAAGCATCCACTACAATATACATCACATGTGCAGTAATGGCATCTAGGGCATACATATAACTAACAATTTAGTGTTGGTATGAAACCCATCACCATCTGAGAAACTACCGATCCTAGATCAGTGCTTCTCGACTACCTTGGCCAAGAATTTCTGGTGATGGCTACCCATGCACAACCATGACATCAACCCCCAATACCGGGAGAGTCGAATCCCTTGACGATCCGTTCACTGCCTCCATATGGCTCGGGACTGTACCCAATTAAAACCTGTTTGCACGACTTCTTTGAGCTGTGGTAGGATAGTAATCAAAGCACAGTAGGAAATCACACGAGACAAATGACGATCTCAGGTCGATAGACTAACCTGTACACATGTCACTAGGGAACTGCTATCTGACAATAGGTATAATACCAACTAGCATGTTTTCGGTGAGTCCGTCCGGTGTACTCATTGTAAGTTGATGTGCAACACCCCACGAGTTGCAGGGAGGCGGAAATTTGAAAAACAATCATGTTTATAAAGCGAACATCAACTAACCGAAGATCGTTTCTAAACAATACTTAACAAAAAGCATAGAGTTCTAAGCTACTATGTTAAAAGATTATACCAAAAGATTCCAGTCCTTCGTCTTTACAATCTCTATGGCCTCCTTGGATCTCCACGTCCTCCTCGGCTTCCTTCCGTGATAGACGATCCATCCGAGAACCCTAATCCAAGCTATAACCCCTAAACTTGAGGTTACTTAGTTTCTTTAGTTGCTAATAAAGGAACTAAGATGATGTAGAGATTGGTTATGGAGTGTTTAGTCTTTCCTAATCCTTGTTCTCAACTCATGAGTGGTAGGATTAGGGTTTGGTGAAGGAGAGAGAGCTTGAGGAGAGAGAAGGTGGAGATGATAATGAGAACACAAAACCTTCTCACTTGAATATATGATACATAATGAATTATCAAATAATATCAATTAATTGATTATTCACCATGCTTCATTTAATCAAGGAGAGTGATTCATCATGTGAGTCATTAAATTATTAATGAAGCATTAATGATATGGTGAATCATATAAATGAGTCACACAAAGCAATTAATGAAAAAGCCACCTCAACCCCTCATGTCACATCCTTCTAGAAGCTTCTCGGAAAATTACGAGAACGCCCCTCGCATCCGTGAAAACACGGAAAAACTTTAGACTGTATAAATCCAATAACCTGATACTAGAATCTGGCTTAAACCAAAGCCGGCTAGTAAAAACTGTCCGAATGTCGTACGTGCGTTTAAACACGTATGCGTCCGAACCTTTGTCGTAAAACCATACGACCTCTATATCTTTTCGCCTGGGTTTGGGAAATCTCTGTGTGGGACTCTAAAGACTTGACTACTATGCTAGTAGTGGGTCTAACCACAGACCGCAAGCGGCACTAGCTGAACGTAACGGTCCCCAGGTAGTTGTCGATAAGAAAGCCGATGAGGTAACCCATCCGAAATCCTACCGAGCCTGTCCGTGACAATATCCGCGCAGTCCGGTCTGTTTGTCTAAGAGTATCGCATGTATGGTCTAGGGAGGTGGTGGACGTCAGACCCCTAATGGGTCCGAGTCCTGTCTGGTGTACTCACACCCAGTGAGCATCTGTATACAATCTTAGGTGCACTCCACCAATGGCTGCGGGACCAGTCCATCGCCCCTCCTCAGGGTCTAGATATGTATACACTAGTCTACTCCGGAGTATCGATGCCCAATCTCGATACTCCTGCGACTAGGGACATCCAAGGGTGTGCCTATTGACTATCCAGCTCCCACTAGTATGACTGCCATCACAACGCGGGTAGTCAGACAAACACCCTATGGGTTTTATCAACATATATATATTTATATATAGAAACCAAGTAAAATATATCATACGTTAAGGTAAAGACAAACTAAATAGCATACTATCATATCAAGCAAGACTGTCATGTACATATATATCCCAAGCATCCTATACAATGTAGGCCTCTAGGGCATATATATCCAACAATCTCCCACTTGCACTAAGGCCTATAATTGGCGCAATGAGTACCCACTGTGTCTACCAGATCCAGTTGTTGGCGTACCGCATGCCCAACATCTCAAACAACCTCTCGAACTGCACTTGAGGGATGACGTTGGTGAATGGATCTGCCGTGTTGTCTTTTGTGTCCACTCTCCGTATCTCGATCTCCCGACGATCCACGATCTCTTTGATCAGGTGAAAACGCCTTAAGATATGCCTGGATTTCTGATGGGACCTTGGTTCCTTCGCTAAAGCTACATCGCCATTGTTATCGCAATACAAAGTTATTGGATTGGCAATGGATGGAACCACCTGAAGTTCAGAAATGAACTTCCTCACCCAGACAGCCTCTTTTGCGGCTTCACTAGCAGCTATATACTCAGCCTCCATAGTTGAGTCTGCGACGGTATCCTGTTTGGAACTCCTCCAACATACCGCCCCTCCATTGAGGGTAAACACAATACCCGAAATGGATTTAGAATCATCTTTGTCACTTTGGAAGCCGGAGTCGGTAAAAGCTTCTACCTGGAGGTCCCCATTACCGTAAATCAAGAACATCTCCTTAGTCCTTCTCAGGTACTTGAGAATGTTCTTCACCGCTATCCGATGTTTCTCACCTGGGTCAGACTGATACCTGCTTACCACACTAAGTGTGTAAGCTACATCCGGTCTGGTACATAACATCGCATACATTATTGATCCTACCGCCGAAGCGTAGGGTATAATGCCCATGCGAGCCCTCTCTTCATCAGTCTTTTGAGACATGTCTTTGGAGAGGGTGATTCCGTGACAAGTGGTCATATTACCACGCTTGGAATCTTCCATACTAAATCTCTTTAGTATAGTGTCAATATACCTGGACTGTGAAAGTCCCAACATTCTATTAGACCTATCACGATGGATCTTAATGCCCAGAATGTACGATGCATCTCCCAAGTCTTTCATAGAGAATTTCTGTGACAAGAAGAGCTTTACTGATTGTAGCATAGGGATATCATTCCCTATCAGTAGTATGTCGACAACGTACAAAACGAGGAAGACTACTGCTCTTTCCACAATCTTCCTATAAATACATGGTTCATCTACATTTTTGATAAAGTCAAACTCTTTGACTGTCTCATCAAAGTAGATGTTCCAACTCCGCGATGCTTGCTTTAATCCATAAATGGATTTAAGCAACTTGCAGACTCTTCCGCTGCTCCCACTGTCTAAGAAACCTTCTGGTTGATCCATGTAAACACTCTCTTCTAAATGTCCATTTAGAAAAGCTGTTTTTACGTCCATCTGCCAGATTTCATAGTCGTGGAAGGCAACAATCGCAAGCAGGATCCGAATGGATTTAAGCATAGCTACAGGTGAAAAGGTTTCATCATAGTCCAATCCTGGTCTTTGACGAAAACCTTTTGCTACGAGTCTAGCTTTGTAGGTTTCCACTTGTCCAAATGCACCAATCTTCTTTTTGAAGATCCATTTGCATCCAAATGGTTTTACTCCAGGAGGAGAAACTTCTAAAGTCCATACTTTATTGATGTACATGGATTCCATTTCGGATCTCATAGCATCCAGCCATTTCATCGAGTCACTACTCGTAATAGCCTGCTGAAAACTAATAGGCTCATCATCATCGATGATGCAATCCTCTCGATCCCCATCAAGAAGAAAACCATAGTATCTTTCAGGAGGATGAGAAAGCCCACTAGATCTGCAGAGTGGCGTTGGTTCGTCATGTTCTATCGAAATCTGAGATTCTTCTAATTCCTCGGTAGCAGTTTGAGGTTCTGGAATTTCTTCCAGTTCTACCGTGCTCCCACTAATTTCTTTTGCAAGAAATTTGCTTTCTAAGAAGACAATGTGACGAGCGACAAACACCTTTTGTTCTTCAGTATGGTAGACCATGTACCCCCTTGAATGCTTGGGGTATCCTACAAACTTGCATAAAACCGATCGTGCCTCGAGCTTGTCCGGATTATGCTTTTTAACATATACCAGACACCCCCATATCTTGATATACTTGAGATATGGTCTCTTCCCACACCACATTTCATATGGAGTGGTAGGTACAGACTTAGTTGGAACTCTATTCAATAGGTATGCTGCTGATTCTAGAGCAAATCCCCAGAAGGAAAGTGGCAACTCAGCACTACTCATCATTGAACGCACCATATCTAATAGCGTGCGATTCCTCCTTTCTGATACACCATTATGCTGAGGTGTATAAGGTGGAGTAAGCCGAGAGAGAATTCCATTCTCTTTTAAGTATTCAAGGAAACTGGTACTTAAGTATTCTCCACCTCGATCAGATCGAAGTGTCTTGATGCTTTTACCAGTTTGTTTCTCTACTTCATTTTTATACTCCTTAAACTTCTCAAAAGCCTCGGATTTATGCTTCATTAAGAACACATGTCCATACCTAGAGAAGTCATCAGTAAAAGTGATGAAGTAGGAGTGACCACTTCGTGCATGCATAGACATCGGACCACATACATCACTGTGTACTAGTCCCAAGAGTTCAGTGGCTCTTTCTCCGTGTTCGGTGAACGGATAGTTGGTCATTTTTCCTTTGATACATGATTGACAAGTTGCATATGATGAATATTCAAACGGATCTAAATATCCTTCTTTATGTAACTTAGTTAACCTTGTTTCATTTATATGACCAAGTCTACAATGCCATAGGAAGGCTTGATTCGAATCTGGAGCCTTTCTTTTACGCGTGTTTTGAATATAGAAAATTTGAGGTTGATTAAGTATGTATATGCTGTTTTCCAGTGTGCCATATCCAATCCGTTCTTGATTTAGGTGAATGTTCATAACATTTCTTTCAAGCGCAAAACTATATCCTTCATTCGATAACAAAGATACTGATATAATATTACACAACATACTGAGAATACAAAAACAGCTGTACAACACCAAAATGTGTCCACTAGTCAACCCTAGGTGATATTCCCCTATTGCAATTGCATCTACATGCATTCCATTGCCCATCTGGAGAGTTATATCACCTGTCCCTAGCACTCTACTATTTCTCAGAACCTGCAATGTATTACAGATGTGAGAACCAGAACCGGTATCAAGTACCCATGATGTAGAGTTAACTGAAAGACAATTTTCGATTACAAACACACCTGAAGTTGAAGCAACTACTTGCTTCATGTCCTTAGCTTTGAAGGCCTGACAATCCTTCTTCCAGTGCCCTTGCTTGTGACAATAGAAGCACTCGTTCTTTTCTGTCTTCACCCTTCCTGCCTTGTTCGTTCCCTGCACCTTCTTGACCCCACCTTTCGGTTTGGTGGCTTTCATCTTCTTCTTCCCTTTAACTTTCGCTTTAGATTTAGAAGAAGATGATTGGCCAACATACAGAACGGGGGTCTTCTCCTTTTTCAAGGAGGTCTCTGCTTCCCTCAACATATTGAGGAGCTTTGGAAGATGCGCTTCCATTTCGTGCATGTTGAAGTTCAGCACGAACTGAGAGAAGGTGTGGGGAAGGGACTGCAAAATCAAGTCAATATACAAATCGTTCTCTAGCACGCATCCCAGGTTTGCGAGTTCTTCAATGAGGATGATCATTTTGAGGACGTGCTCTCCTACAAGCGATCCTAGAGCTAACCTCATCTGGAAGAGTTTCCTTGAGGTTTCGTACCTCGCGATACGTGAGTGCTCTCCATACAACTCTTTGACATGGAGAAAGATGGATACAATATCCATACTCTCGTGCTGTTTCTGGAGTTCATTGTTCATGGACGCCAGCACGATACACTTAGCTCGCTCACAATCTAGATCCCAGGTTTTGCGGACTTCCCTGTCCACAACTGAGGAATCTGGTCCAGGGATAAGGGGAGGAACAGCGGTGGTAACATATGCTACTTTGTCATAAGTCAGTGCAATATTGACGTTCCTTAGCCAATCTTTGTAGTTCTGCCCGGTCAGTATATTTTTTTCGAGTAATAGTTTTAATCCAGTCATGGTAGCGGCTAGAGAGAGAGAAAAGAAAATACTCAGCATATGCTCTTGCAAGTTTAGATTGGTTTATTAATTTATCTAAACAGGATGGCTCCCACTGTTTCCTCAAATCCTTCTTCAAAACCTAAAAGAAGAACTAGTCAGGATTTAATCACACGTCACAATACTTGCTTAACCTTTCAGCCATGCTAGTGTTGGTACTTCGAGGGAGGTTTTCCAACGCTTTCGCGAAGTTCCTTAATTAAATAACCTCTTTTCCCTGGAGGCGTAGCCCCTCTAACACTTTTCTAGTCACCTACTTGGTTTATAGCATTGATTGTTAAGTGAGAAAAATTCCCGAGAGTAATCCTACTCATCAGTGGGATCGGGATCCAACTATCATTGCATGATGCCCTAGATGGAAGCCACTCTAGTCACCATACTCCAGAAGGTAAGCTAAATCTGGAAGTTTCCTTTATCTTTGAAACTCCTGATGTGATTTTTACCCCAAGCTCTTATAGACCTTGACATAGGCCAACAAGTCATAAGACGCAAGTCAAGTTCTACCCGTCGTTGTCCTGATCAATTTAAGTACATCGTATAAGCCCTTGACGTAGGCTAACAAGGTGTACGTCTGTATTAAACTAATGCATCTATCTATGCAACAAATAGGCACACACACTGCTACCATTCACTATGCCTTGACGTAGGCCAACAAGCATAGCATGAATACGATGTGCTGTCTATCTGAAACGACGGAGGGTTACGGCTGGTTTTTGGCAAAAAACCGTTAACGTAATGAACTTGATATGATCGAAGGAACAGAGATAGCTTTTATTTAAAAGGAGTGGTTTAAGCTCCACATTTAAAATTTGTTTTTTCAAGAAAACCGAGTGGTTTTTAGAAATTGTTCCAACGATTCAGTTTAGGTTTTATTTTATTTGCATTAATAATAATGCGTCCCATCATTAACCTATCATTACAGAAAACAACGAAAATACAACTTCCTCTTATGCCATCCGCATTCGCCACGGGGTCCCGTCATCACCCGTTAAGTTACTTAACTAACGACAGAGCGGGGGCTGGGCTAGCGCGGGTGTAAAACATAAGTGACGTCTAAATAGCTATCATATATAGATATTGTACATTCGTCAGACGCAATAATAGGCATTCCAGATCACAGATAAACAATATTGGATTTGCAAGCAATCCGCATTTCTTTTGAGCCTGCAATGAAAGACGGATTACACAGTTGTGATGAATAGCCATTTTACCCCACCCCAGACCCCTACGGGTACGGCAAACTACCCGCCAAGTACCAGAAGTGAAGCGGTCTACCTCAACACTTCAAAATACCCGGTAGTTTGTGTACCCCACCTTGGGTCTATCCTAGGAGCAAAAAACAGTAAAAGGAATAGTACAATGGTGGCTACAACCGCAACCTGGATGTGCCCCGCAAAATAATATTACAACTTATTACAATTACATCGAATGAATTAATACAATAACCCATCACAAAACCCGGCTAATCATCACAACAGTCCAATACAGTTTATATACACAAACAGTTATATATAATATCACAGATATGTGCAACCCCCTGCCAACCGACATACTAGCAGTTAGGGGAGGTTTACGAACACATAAAACATTTCACAGATATAATCAAATATGCAAACACCGTATAATTTCGATCGATTAAACACTTTTAATTTTGCTCCAATACTTCTCTGTAAATCTGAAACCTGAGCAAAAATTAAAAAATACCAGAAAATCCCAAATATCACAAAGAAGGCACAGAAGAAAACTGGGCTGAATCGGCCCCAACTCGGCGGCGGAACCGCGGCGGATCGGTGGGATCGGCCGCGGTTCCGCGGCGCTTTGGCCGATTCAGGATCCCATTTTTCTTGTGTGTTCTTATATTTTCATGCTGGTCATTCTGGAGGCCCCTGAAAAATTTTTGGACCTCATTTAAAATTCGACAGAAACTACAAGATATCGGGGTTTTTCCGGTTTGTTTTTCCGTTCGAAATTCATACAATTTTGCAAGTGTGTTAATTATTGTTTAGTGAGGCTCTGATACCACTGTAAGTTGATGTGCAACACCCCACGAGTTGCAGGGAGGCGGAAATTTGAAAAACAATCATGTTTATAAAGCGAACATCAACTAACCGAAGATCGTTTCTAAACAATACTTAACAAAAAGCATAGAGTTCTAAGCTACTATGTTAAAAGATTATACCAAACGATTCCAGTCCTTGGTCTTTACGATCTCTATGGCCTCCTTGGATCTCCACGTCCTCCTCGGCTTCCTTCCGTGATAGACGATCCACCCGAGAACCCTAATCCAAGCTATAACCCCTAAACTTGAGGTTACTTAGTTTCTTTAGTTGCTAATAAAGGAACTAAGATGATGTAGAGATTGGTTATGGAGTGTTTAGTCTTTCCTAATCCTTGTTCTCAACTCATGAGTGGTAGGATTAGGGTTTGGTGAAGGAGAGAGAGCTTGAGGAGAGAGAAGGTGGAGATGATAATGAGAACAAAAATCCTTCTCACTTGAATATATGATACATAATGAATTATCAAATAATATCAATTAATTGATTATTCACCATGCTTCATTTAATCAAGGAGAGTGATTCATCATGTGAGTCATTAGATCATCAATGAAGCATTAATGATATGATGAATCATATAAATGAGTCATACAAAGCAATTAATGAAAAAGCCACCTCAACCCCTCATGTCACATCCTTCTAGAAGCTTCTCGGAAAATTACGAGAACGCCCCTCGCATCCGTGAAAATACGAAAAAACTTTAGACTGTATAAATCCAATAACCTGATACTAGAATCTGGCTTAAACCAAAGCCGGCTAGTAAAAACTGTCCGAATGTCGTACGTGCGTTTAAACACGTATGCGTCCGAACCTTTGTCGTAAAACCATACGACCTCTATATCTTTTCGCCTGGGTTTGGGAAATCTGTGTGTGGGACTCTAAAGACTTGACTACTATGCTGGCAGTGGGTTTAACCACAGACCGCAAGCGGCACTAGCTGTACGTAACGGTCCCCAGGTAGTTGTCGATAAGAAAGCCGATGAGGTAACCCATCGGAAATCCTACCGAGCCTGTCCGTGACAATATCCGCGCAGTCCGGTCTGTTCGTCTAAGAGTATTGCATGTATGGTCTAGGGAGCTGGTGGACGTCAGACCCCTAATAACCGTACAAGTCGTGTCGGTATGGCTCTATCACCATCCGAGAATCTACTGATCAATCTATCAGTAATTCTCAATCAGCCCTAGCTAGGGACTTATGGTAATGACCAACCGATCACCGTGCGATATCAACTCCCTATACCGGGAGAGACGAATCCCTAACAGTCACTCACTGCCTCCACGTGGCTCAGGACTGTGCCCAACTAAAACCTGTTTGCACGACTCCTTTGAATCGTGGTAGGGTAATAATCAAAGCACAGTAGGAACTCACACGAGACAAATGATGACCTTAAGTCAACAGACTATCTGCACACATGTCACCTGAGAACTGCTATCTGACGTTAGGTATAATACCATCCAGTCAGTTCTCGTCGAGTCCTGTCCGGTGTACTCACACCCAGTGAGCATCTGTATACAATCTTAGGTGCACTCCACCAATGGCTGCGGGACCAGTCCATCGCCCTTCCTCAGGGTCTAGATATGTATACACTAGTCTACTCCGGAGTATCGATGCCCAATCTCGATACTCCTGCGACCAGGGACATCTAAGGGTGTGCCTATTGACTATCCAGCTCCCACTAGTATGACTGCCATCACAACGCCGGTAGTCAGACAAACACCCTATGGGCTTTATCAACATATATATATATATATATATATATATATATATATATATATCTATAAACACCAAGTAAAATATATCATACGTTAAGATAAAGACAAACCAAATAGTGTACTATCATATCAAGCAAGACTGTCATGTACATACATATCCCAAGCATCCTATACAATATAGGCCTCTAGGGCATATATATCCAACACTCATAACCCAATGAGCACCTATATCCATCTTATGTGAACAAACTAACACCAATGGCTTGTGAGACCGGCCACTGCCTCTCGTCGGGGTCTCGTTCAGTATACACTAGTCTGCTCTGGAGTATCGATGCCCAGTCTTGAAACTCCCACGACTAGGGACATTTAAGGATGTGCCTATAGACTACCCAGCTCCCACGTATATGATCGCCATCATACTGCTGGCAGTCAAGTAAGAATCCTATGGGCTCTATCAACATGTAATAGTGATCTGTAATGCCACCTAATATTGTACATGATGATAAAGACAAACTAGATACCATACTATCATCTCGAGTAAGACTGTTCTACCGGTATAGGGCCTTCCTCAATCAACATAATCACCTGCCTGCGACTATGATAATTGCCTTGAGGGCACTATTGCCAACAATAACTTCTCAAATTTTGGACCTTGTATTTTAATGAAATGCATGTCTAAAACCAGAGAAGTCATAAGTAAATAGAATATAGTACGAGTACCAACCCCTTGTCCTAATGGATATTGGACAACATACAATACTTTGTACAAGTCCTCTGAGTTTAATAACTCAGAGCCTGTGTGTCTTAGGTTGAAAACTGTATTATGATTACGAAGAATTACACCGTTATTGAATGTACCTTACCTAATCATCAACTGATAAAGGCAAATTTTATAAACATAATTTCAAAAGGTTATATCTCACTTTATAAAATAAACGTACAGATATATCAGTTTGAAAATGGTGCATAATAACGGATATTAAAAACCAAATATTTGTCGTTAGGCAAAACACATGTTTTTTCCTCAAAAATTACCATTACAAAGAATTCTAATATTGAGGATCTAATCACCCTATTCACAATATCTACTCCCACTCAGCATCTATAACGCTATACAGTTATGAGAATAAAGTCGGGTAAATACATACCTTGGAGTCAAAATCTAATTGGGAAAGTAGTTTTCAATTAACACCGCACAGTAAAACTGAAAAATGAAAAAATTTCGAGGGGATGGCTGGGTATTCCCAGTAATTCCTCTTCCAATACCAAACTCATGACATTAGTTACAATTTTCAATGCCCTTACTCCAATTGCTTTATATGTATTTACTTCTTACCTTCTATACACCATATATAGGCTAATTGGTTTTCTTCTTTTTCTACCTTTCGACGCCTGTCTAAGATTTGGAAGAAGACATCTAATAAGCGTAATAGGTGTACTCTCCAAATACTAGGAGCCCTCACAACCTGAGAGAACGTAAAGAGAAAAGACAACCGAATAATCTTATTCAATTTTCCCCGAACTGGAATCCAATCTCGAACTGAAATAAATTTCTGAGAGTTCGTATGTAACTATACGAGATGGTTTTATCCATTCTATATGTATCTTCATAGTGATACAGAATGTTCTGGAGAAAGCAATGGGTAAAGCATGAGTGGCAGAGATATATGAGACTTTTTCGTGAATCGTGACATAACAAAACCAGGTTTGTAAAAGGTTTAGTTAACTTGGTTTATGAGTTTTAGTTAAAGGTCAGTCATGGGTCGCTGCTAGAGAGAGAGAGAGAGAGGAAACACTCAGCGTGTACTCTATCAAAATTAGATTGGTTAATCACTTTATCTAATCAGGATGGTTCCCACTGTTTTCTCGAATTCTCCTTCAAATATTAAAAAGAGAACTAGTCGGGATCATATACACCTTACGAGTTCGCTAACCGTTCAGCCAGAACAGTGTTGGTACTTCGAAGGAGGCTCCCCATGCTTTTGAACAGACCTAATTAAGTAACCTCGTTTCTATAGAGGCATAATCTCGTTAACACTTTCTAGAAACCTAATAGGTTAGCTAATTGTGAAGTGAAAATATCTCGAGGAGTAATATCTACTCACAGTGAGAATCGGGACCCAACTATTATCACGTGATAACCCGATGGAAGCCACTCAAGTCACCACACTCTGGAAGGTATGCGCATGCTTGAAAAGTTTCCTTAATATTTGAAACTACCGATGTGGTTTTTACCCCTAGGACCCAAGTGACCTTGACTGAGCAAACATATCAAAGGTTTCTAGTCAAGTTTAACTCGTCATTATCTTGATTGCATTGGACCCACCCGTATGAGTCCTTGATTGAGCCAAAATGACTGTACGAATGTCCTAACCAATCGAATCTAATGTCACAGAAAAGCACTACATAGCCATCGAACTCTATGTCTCGGCTGAGCACGAGTGGCTTTGAAAAAATAGTGGTTTAGGCTCTGCTTTTAAAATAAGTGGTTTTGAAGAAAACCGAGTAGTTTTAAAAATTGTTCTGAAAACATCAATTAGGCTTGTTTTCCTTGCATTAAACCTATAATGTGATCCCATCAATTAAATTCCTATGCATCAAAGAAACAACCAAAATAGAATGTACGTATAAGCCACCTGCATTCATCCCGGAGTTCGGGGACTTCACTGTAAGGTTACTTAACATACGGCAATGCATAGACAGGGCTAGCGCGTGTGCAAAACAAATACAACATTTATATATATCATCACAGGCAGGTAATAATCATCACAGGCATGCGATAAATAAGATGGAATAGCGAATAAACTAAGAGCCCCATATTTTGTTTGAGCCGCAAACGAAAACCAACATTTCCCGGTCGTGTGGATAGCTCGAACATCATTTGAAACAAAGACTCCTACGAGCGCGGTAAGCTAACCGTCAATTCTAGAAGTGAGGCAACCATCATTCAATGATATGAGTGGGCCACCCAGCACTTCAAGCAATCCGGTAACTTATGTTGGATATGTATGCCCTAAAGGGATATATTGTATAAGATGCTAGGGATATATATGTACTGGACAATCTTGCTTAGTTGTATATAGTATATTATTTGAGTTGTCTTTATCTTAATATGTGTATTGCTTTCTCTTTTTTCTTGATATTGCTTACACATATTGATAAAGACTCGATACAGTAGTATACTATTATGGTTTGACTTTATATTAACATATGCATATATTATACTCGATATCATATATGGCGGATACATGTTGATAAAGACCGTAGGAATTTGTGTGACTACCAGCGTTATGATGGCGATCATACTTGTGGGAGCTGGGTAGTCCATAAGCACATTCTTAAAGGTCCCAAGTCTTTAGATTATAGAGACCGGACAATGATATTCCAGAGTAGATCTGTGTATATGTTTCTTGACCCCAACGAGGGGTGGTGGTCGGTCCCACAGCCATTGGTGTGATCACCTAAGATTGTATACATGTGCTCACTAGGGGTGAGTACTGTTCCCCTCCGAATGGCGGCCGAGACATGGAATTCCTTGCCTGAGATTTGGGGCAGATGCTAATTGGTGTTATCCGTCCACCTCTCCGAAGATGCCAAGTTGATTTATGGCACCATGTATCGAAGGTTTAAGCGGATGCGACCGATGTAGCAGACTTCATCTGATTCCCCCTCGTTGAGGGGTTTTTGATTGTGGGGACGCTCTTCCCTGCAGGCGCAAGCCCCTGCAGTTAATTACGCTACCGCATCGCGGTAACAACTCTCTCCTTCTCCAGCTGGTCACTTCGTGTCGTGGGTGTTTGTTTTGTTTGTGGTTGCCCGTGGATTGTATACGGAGACTAATTTATGTAGTCGCCCGTAGGACGTAGATTAATCCAAATCCGTGTTTACTTAGATTTGGGTTTGTGGTTTTGGTTTGAGGATACGTTAGCCATATTTGAGACTAAGATCGACTCAAACGTTTTTTAAGGATACGTTAGTCCGATTTGAGACTAAGATCAACTTAACAGGATCGTTTAGATCCGACAAAAGAGCGTTTAGGCTCTATTGTTCCAGTTTAGGGACATGGTGGTCCATGGGTAGTTTAAGGACATTGCGGTCAATAGGTAGTTTAAGGACGCATAAGTCCATGGGTTTAAGGACCCCACAGTCCATATGGGTGGTGTTTAAGGACGCATTAGTCCGTTAGTTTAAGGACGCATAAGTCCGCGGGTTTAAGGACCCCACAGTCCGTATCTTGGTTTAAGGACGTATAAGTCCATGAGTTTAAGGACCCCACAGTCCGTGTTGATGTGTGGTTGTCGGGACCCGTTACCTCTCTAAAGACGTTGAAGGATTACAACGACAAATATCAGAGGAGTTCCGAGATGTACCCTTGAACCAATAAGTTGGTTGAAAGAGCAGATGTGCTCAATTCAAGATGATTTGAGGACTTATGACCAGTTTAGGCTAAGTCCAATTATGTTTGAGATATTGGCCCTTTGGGCCATTAGACATTTGTCTGGGTTCAGTCCCTCATCATTCAGCAATGTTAAACAGAGATTTGGGGGCTCTGACAACATTTTGTCTTTGATTTCCTCAATATTGAGATTCATTTGGAGGAGGGACTTTTGCCTCTGGAGAATTAGCCAATTTGGCTAAAAGTAGTGTTAAACACTAGAGGTAGAACTCTCAAAATTAGTGTTAAACACTAAAAGACAATTAGTGTTAAACGCTGGAAATAAGATTTTTAAATTAGTGTTAAACACTAAAGAAAGAGGGATCACGTGTGGACACGTGAGAGCGCCCTGATTTCCCTCATTTTATTCTGCAGGTAAGTGTTTAACACTTTTGATTCTGACGGCCATCACGTGTGAGCACGTGATAGAGGCCCCCGCTCTGGTCTGTTAGAATGCTCATTAGGGGTCACGTGGTGACACGTGAGGACGCCCTAAATATGAAGCCAGATCTCCTTTGTTTTATCCTCAAATCTACGAATAAGTGTTAAACACTTTTCATCTTTATTTTAAAGCATCACGTGTTGGCACGTGATGGGGGTTTATGTATCGAATATTATAGCACTTGCTGAAGGGTCACGTGGGGACACGTGAGAGCGCCCAAAGCTTCTTTTCTTTTGTTTTGCCATTAAGTGTTAAACACTTTCATTTTTATTTTTAGAGCATCACGTGTTGGCACGTGATGGGGATCTGTGCACCAATTGTTAAAGCATTTGCTGAGGGGTCATGTGATAACACGTGAGAGCGCCCAAAACTTTCATTTCCTTTGCTTTTTCTTTCTGCGTTTTGGGAGTCACGTGGGAGCACGTGAGGTGATGCTTCAAAGTTCTTTGCAGGGGATCTTTTCAAGGGTCACGTGGGGCACGTGACCCTAGTTCTTTTCATGAACAGAGATCTTTAAAGAATTGAATTCTTATTTAGGATGAAACCCTGATTTCTTTTCAAAGGAATTAAATTCCCAGATATATAAAAGAATTAAATTCTTGATTAGGGTTAAACCCTAGTTTTGTTTTAGGAGAATTAATTCTCAAAACTCAATTCCCTTTCTAAGTTTAGGATCTGCATGGCAGGATCTCGACCCGATGAGAATTAAATTCTCAAGTTATGGGGAGATGTGCTCTGTGCAGATCTTCAACCAGAAGAAGAACTAAGTTCTTTTTTGTATAAGAGTTAAACTCTTGGATTTTGAGAATTAAATTCTCTGTTTGAAGTTTATCTTTTTCCCTTTTCTCACCTAGGATTTTCTTTGTTGAGAATTAAATTCTCCTTTCTTTTCTTCCCTCTTGAGAATTAAATTCTCCTCTCTCTGTTTTTCTCTCAAAAAAGTAGATCCCCCCTCTCTTCTATTCTTGGCTCCTATTTATAGGAGAAGGAAGAGAATCAATTTGTTTAGCAAATCTCTCATTAAGAGATTTGATTTGTATGTTAAGAGATTTGATTTGCATTCATCATTAATCTGGGTCTTTAGATTGTTAAGTGAATTTTATTCACCATTGGATTTTAAATCCAAAGATATCCATTTGTTATCTCGGTTAGATTTAAGGGGGAAATCTTTCCAAGTCCAAGATTATTCCATAAATTGGTGATTTTTAATCACCCTTGGATCTTTAATCCAACGGTCCCCATAATACTTTTCCATTTGGAAAGATTCAGAAACTTTTAGAATTTAATTCTATTAAACTGTAAGGCTTTCGAAGCCAATCACGTGCTGACACGTGACCCTTGGTCATGTGTGAGCACGTGACCCCCAATTGAGTCCTTTTTTCAGTATTTACTTACGGTTCAGTTTTAACCATCACGTGTCAACACGTGACCATTGGTCACGCGTGAGCACGTGATACCTCATTGAGGTATTCCCTCCAGCCATTTGTTATTTTATTTTGTTGTTTTAACCATCACGTGTCAACACGTGACCATTGGTCACGTGTAAGCACGTGATACCTCGTTGAGGTATTTTCTGACTTTTAGAATTAAATTCTATTCATTATTTTAGAGGCTTTAAAAGCCCATCACGTGTCTGCACGTGACCCATGGTCACGTGTAAGCACGTGATGCCCCATTAGGGTCTTTTCTGAGTTTTAATTATATCTTTTAACTTCTCCAGCGGGTTCTTAAAGGCCCATCACGTGCGGACACGTAATGCCTCATAACTTTTGATCCCGGATGAATTACGAGGCCCATAATATATCAAATCGAAGGGTTTTTCGAGCCGCTTTCGATACCATCAGAATTTATCTATTTCTCATTCGGGAGTTTGTCAAAAAACAGCCCGGAAGATACTGGTTCCTATTTTCTTAAGCGTATCGCCGCCATTTGATACCTTGGGCTCTTTTGCGCAGAAATTTTTGGCGGGAACAAATGCCCCCCACTACTTTGACCACGTAAGTATTTACGTGGATGAAGTAGTGCAAAGTAATGCATAGCGTATGACCAGTTTCGGGTTGGTATATTACTTTCAGAATCTTGATCTGAGAAGATAACGAGCGGACACAAGCGTCGTCATTTATCATTGACTCAAATCTCGACTCTTAAGAGATATAGTTCCAAACCCTTAACTCCATGAGCCGCACCCTTCTATCTCTTTATATCTTACTCTGGAGTGAAGTAGTTTATATGCTCATGAGTAGCTTTTCCATTTCAGTGGCATGTAGCTTTGGCGATTGTGGCTCATAGATGGTCCCTCTTGACCTCTTTGCAGGGCAGTGATGGCTTAGGAGACAGGGTTAGGATATGTCACCTAAGACTTTTCAACTCTATGAGCCGTGAGGGTCCCATAAAGGCTTTTCTCCCTACGGATCGAGAGGATCCCGTAGGTGTATTTTCTCCTTAGGAGTCGTGAGGATTCCTAAGTGTGTTTTCTCTTATAAGTCGTAAGGATCTTATGAGAGAATTTTTCCCTCTTACGAGTCGAGGGGACCCGTAAGCGGTTGTTCCCCTCCTTGTCGAAATTCGACTTCGGAGAGTGAGACCCGTGGATAGTATGCAAGAGACCATTTTGGGCCGACTTGCAGGATCCCAGTGCTTAGGAAACAGGTTTTGTAATCCCTACTGCCTAAGGCTTTATCTCACGAGTCGAGACGAATCGAGAAGTTCTCGCAAAGACATCAATTTCCTCACGAGTCGAAACGAATCGAGCAGATCTCGCAAGAATATCCTAACGTCACAGTTAACCTCTGCTCTTTACGACAGAAGTCCGTTAGGGTCTGTGGTACTTAGGGTTTTGGCCGTCGTACCGTCGCATGAGCTGATGTATTCCTCGATAGGCAATCGTGCTGTTCGAGTAGCCCTGCGACTGCCGTGTCTCTGATCCCTTCGGGGGCTGGACAAGACGTCTTCAAGCAATCCTCCTCGGCAGTTTGACCGTCGGAAGAGCAAGCGCTAGGAATTTGCCATGCCGCTTTTTACTTGAGGTTAGGCTCATTTTGGAGAGCCCCGATGAGTCATAACCACTCCGCGCTGGTGTGGGATGATCTCCGATAGTCTTTCAGGCTTTATATGACTTGCCGTTAAGACCCTGAAGCTAGGAATTTGGCCTTTGCTTCGTTTGCTGGCATTGCGTCCTCTGTATCGAGACGAATGTCGTGGTTGTCTCTAGGTTGCTGATGAACCGTCGAGGTTTGGAACTAGGGATTTTGCCGTGGCTCCTTTTGGTGATGTTGCGTCTGCTGTATCGAGACGAACGTCAAGGTGGTGACCACTCCATGCGAGATGATCTCCGGTGGTCTTTCAGGCTTTATATGACTTGCCGTCAAGATCCTGAAGCTAGGAATTTGGCCTTTGCTTCATTTGCTGGCATTGCGTCCTCTGTATCGAGACGAATGTCGCGGTTGTCTCTAGGTTGCTGGTGAACCGTCGAGGTTTGGAACCAGGGATTTCGCCGTGACTCCTTTCGGTGATGTTGCGTCTGCTGTGTCGAGACGAACGTCGAGGTGGTGATCACTCCATGTTGGTATGAGATGATCTCTGAATGTCTTTCCGGTTTTATATGACTTACCGTCAAGACGTTGAAGCTTGGAATTTGTCCTTCGCTTCGTTTGCTTTGTCGCGTCCAAATCCTGCTGGGGGAAGAACGCCGGGGTGACATTTCATCTGCTGTATTGAAACGAACGTCAAGGTGGTGACCACTCCGCGCTGGTGTGGGATGATCTCCGATTGTCTTTCAGGCTTTATATGACTTGCCATCAAGACCCTGAAGCTAGGAATTTGGCCTTCGCTTCGTTTACTGGCATTGCGTCCTCTGTATCGAGACGAATGTCATGGTTGTCTCTAGGTTGCTGGTGAACCGTCGAGGTTTGGAACCGAGGATTTTGCCATGACTCCTTTTGGTGATGTTGCGTCTGCTGTGTCGAGACGAACGTTGAGGTGGTGACCACTCCGTGCTGGTGCGAGATGATCTTCGATTGTCTTTCCGGTTTTATATGACTTACCGTTAAGACCCTGAAGCTAGGAATTTGGCCTTTGCTTCGTTTGCTGGCATCGCGTCCTCTGTATCGAGACGAATGTCATGGTTGTCTCTAAGTTGCTGGTGAACCGTCGAGGTCTGGAACCAGGGATTTTGCCGTGACTCCTTTAGGTGATGTTGCGTCTGCTGTGTCGAGATGAACGTTGAGGTGGTGATCACTCCATGTTGGTATGAGATGATCTCTGATTATCTTTCCGGTTTTTTTATGACTTACCGTTAAGACCCTGGAGCTAGGAATTTGTCCTTCGCTTCGTTTTCTTTGGTGTATCCGGATCCTGTTGGAGGAAGGATGCCGTAGTGACATCTCGTCTGCTATATCGAGACGAACGTCGAGGTGGTGACCACTCTGTGCTGGTGCGAGATGATCTCCGATTGTCTTTCAGGCTTTATATGACTTGCCGTCAAGACTTTGAAGCTAGGAATTTGGCCTTTTGCTTCATTTGCTTTGGCGCGTCCGGATCCTGTTGGAGGAAGGATGCTGTAGTGACATTTCGTCTGCTGTATCGAGACGAATGTCGTGGTGGTGATCACTCTATGTTGGTGTGAGGACCAGGATCCGCTCTGGACGTTTCCCACAGGATCGAAGAGTGACGTTGTCCGCGTTCCACGTGACCAGGAATTTTGCTCTAGATGCTTCACACGGGTTCACTGTCGTGTTAGGCGAGGACTAGGCTCCGCTCTGGATGCTTCGCACGGGTTCACTGCCGTGTTCTGCGAGGACCAGGATCCGCTCTGGACGTTTTCCACGGGGTCAAAGAGTGATGTTATCTGCGTTCCACGTGACCAGGAATTTTGCACTAGTTTCTTCACACAGGTTCACTGCCGTGTTAGGCGAGGACTAGGCTCCGCTCTGGATGCTTCGCACGGGTTCACTGCCATGCTCTGCGAGGACCAGGATCCGCTCTGGACGTTTTCCACGGGGTCAAAGAGTGACGTTATCCGCGTTCCACGTGACCAGGAATTTTGCACTAGATGCTTCACACGGGTTCACTGCCGCGTTAGGCGAGGACTAGGCTCCGCTCTGGATGCATCGCACGGGTTCACTGCCGTGCTCTGCGAGGACTAGGATCCGCTCTGGACGTTTTCCACGGGGTCAAAGAGTGACGTTATCCGTGTTTCACGTGACCAGGAATTTTGCACTAGATGCTTCACACGGGTTCACTGCCGCGTTAGGCGAGGACTAGGCTCCGCTCTGGATGCTTCGCACGGGTTCACTGTCGTGTTCTGCGAGGACCAGGATCCGCTCTGGACGTTTTCCACGGGGTCAAAGAGTGACGTTATCCGCGTTCCACGTAACCAGGAATTTTGCACTAGATGCTTCACACGGATTCACTGCCGTGCTCGGCGAGGACTAGGCTCCGCTCTGGATGCTTCACACAGGTTCACTGCCGTGTTCTGCGAGGACCAGGATCCGCTCTGGACGTTTTCCACGGGGTCAGAGAGTGACGTTATCCGCGTTCCATGTAACCAGGAATTTTGTTGATTATATCCGCATTTCACGGAGTTGGGATTTGACTCTCTGTGGGAGTACATCGTCGAGTCATGGAATTGGGAGTTGCCGCTGTTCCGCTTTGCTTGATGATGTGTCCGCTGTGACGAGACGAGTGCTGAGGTGGAGCTGGGATTTTGCCATCACTCCGCTTTGCTGACCATGGGGTCTTTTATTAGCTTTGCATGTACATCCTGCTGGACTGCGAAGGAACGCCGTTGTTAACATTGCGTCTACTGTAATGAGACGAATGCTAAGGCGGAGTTGGGATTTTGCCATCGCTCCGCTTGATGGTGTAACATCTGTGTCCTGCTGGAATGAGGAGGCACGCCGTTGTTGGTCTCCAGGCTGTAGATGTGGCCATTGAGATTTGGAACTGAGGACTTTGCCATGGTTCCGTTTCGTTGCGACTCTGAGGTCGATTATTGACGTCATGTCTGCATCTGGCTGGAGTGAGGAGAAACGCCGTTGGTGATCTCTAAGTTGTCGATGTTGACGTCGAGACCCTGAAGCTCGGGATCTTCTTTTTGCTTCGTTTGTTGACATTATGTCTGCAATATTGCGATAAATGTCGAGATTGTCTCTAGGTTGTCTATTAACCGTCGAGATTTGGCTCCGCTTTCTGGCGGAGTCTGTTGGGAAGGTATGGTTCCATCTTTATTTGTGCCCCTGGATTGTATACAGGGATCGATGTGATCTATCCAGTAGGGCAAAAAGTTTCATTCTTTCATTTTTTTATTCTTTCCGTGATACTCTATCATTTCAGCTTTTTATATCGCGAAAATCGCGATTGCCCAATCATTTCGGCTATTCTTCGCGGTGCCCAATCATTTCGGCTATATTTTTTTTAACTCGCTGCTTTTTATTACGAGTTGCCCAATCATTTCGGCTATTTTGCATGCATACATTTTTACTTGCTGATTTTGTTTGCAAGTTGCCCCATCATTTCGGTTATTTCGTATGCATTTTTTTTTTGGCTCGCTGATTTTTTTTTTTTTGCGAGTGTGGAACTTGGAATCTGGTGCCAATCTCAGCATCAGCATCGCTGCGACTGGAATATAGCCAGGAGCGAATCATCATTTGCCATGAAAGGACTTGGAATTTGATACCGGTTTAGGCATCAGCATCGCTACAACTGGGATATTGCCAGGAGCGAATCATCATTTGCCTCTGTCGATGTTGAACAAAGGTGGCTTAGCAAACAGGGTTAGGATCCCGTCGACTAAGGCTTTTGATTTCATGAGCCGTAAGGGTCTCACAAAGGTATCTCTCCCTACAAGTCGTGAGGATCTCATAGGTGTGTTTTCTCCTTAGGGATCATGAGGATTCCTAAGCGTATGTTCCCCTGTAAGTCGTAAGGATCTTACAAAAGGGTTTTCTCCTTATAAGTCGAGAGGATTTACAAGGGTTGTTCACCGTGCGAACATATCCCTAGCCACGGGTGGGACTTGGTTAGGGAAATGTTTATTCGCGCCCGTGGATTGTATACAAGGGCCAGTATTGAGCCGCTTGTAGGGCAATATCGAAGGTTGTGGAGGATTGCTTAAGCACAGGTTTAGGTCTCTGTAACTTAAGACTTTCAAATCTCATGAGCCGTGAGGGTCCCATAAGCGAGTTCTCCTTACGAGTCGTGAGGATCTCGTAAGTGTATTTTCTCCTTAGGAATCGTGAGGATCCCTAAGTATGTTGTTCCCTTGTGAGTCGTAAGGATCTCATGCAGGTGGTTTCTCCTTACAAGGTCGAGAGGACCCTGTAAGTGTCTTTTAACGAGGTTGCGCCCTTTCGGGTTTTCACAAACACTCGCCGGTAGCCATGCTGTTTTTACTCACGGAGCCCTTTCGGGTTTTCATCCGTGCCCATTTTGCTTATGGACATACCGTTTTCTTTTCTTTTTTTTTTATTCTTTTTTTTTAACGAGGTCGCGCCCTTTCGGGTTTTCACAAGACTCGCCGGTAGCCCTGCTATTTTTACTCACGGAGCCCTTTCGGGTTTTCATCCGTGCCCATTTTGCTTATGGACATACCGTTTTTTTTGTTTTTGTTTTTTTTTAACCACGCCAGCCTGAGGATGCTGCGGGTTGATAGTAGTTTAATGACGTTTCGGTCATTTGCAAGTTTTGGGACATTGCGGTCTGTCGTTAATTTAGGGACGTTTCGGTCCGACGCCAGTTTTAGGACATAGTGGTCCATCGTTAGTTTAACGACATTTCGGTCTACCGTTGCCGTATTTGAGGCGAATTTCTAGTTTACTGACTTTTCGGTCTAGGAGGCCTTCGCTATGAACGAGCATGATGCCCCCGGCATATCCACCTTTTTCGAAGCATGTTGTTGTGGCGGGTTTACTTTCCACTTTTCGGGTAACGCGAACTTGCCCTGTTGGTATTGGTCTTCAACCCAGTTTTTGAAGACATAGCAATTGTCGAGTGGGTGACCCATTAATCTGTGGTAGGGACAATAGTTAGGATTGTTAACGTCACCTGGTTGCAATGGACGTTTTGGATCTGGCAGAGTGATAAGCCCGCTGCGCACTGCTAGCTCGAACAATCTCTTTGTTTTATCTTTGGGAAATGAGTAAGGACGTTTCAACTTCTCATTGAGGTATCGCGGCTTGTTGTTTTGATGACAAAACGGTCTCGGGTTACTCGGCTGTTGTTGAGTGTTGGCAACAAAGGCCGTTTTTTCCTTTTCCTTTCTCATTTCGTTTGCTCCGTCGTTTGCGGGTCCGAGATTCTTTCCGGGTAGCGTGAGATTGTACGGCTGAACATTCTCGCAACTCTTCAATTCTTTTGTTTTAGAAATGAATTCCTTGAAGAGAGGGTTAAGAGCGGCTTCTTCATCAGAATCGCTTCCAAAGGTGAGAACTCGTGATCCCCCGGGCTCGTCCCTATGACAATTGCCGGCAACTCTTTTATGCTCATCTGTCGTATTTTTTCGCTGTCTACGAGCTTCACGCTTTGTCCTGTTGAAGTGTTGCCTGTGAGCGACATACCCTTGCCACCAACACTTAAAAGAGTTGCAGTCTTCAATGGGATGTACGATCTTCTGATGATATAAGCAGAAGTTAGGGTGTACGTCCGTTTCATCAAAATGTATACCACCAGGAGAATTTTTTCTGAAAGAGGGCGGCCTCATCCCCATTGATATGGCTTTGGCGAATCGTTTCCTTGTCTTGATCCTGCTTTTATTTGCGGTGGATGTACTTTGATCTGGTGGGAGTGTTTCGACCCTTTTGTCCAGTCGCCGGCGTTTGGCCTTTTCAAATATGGCCATCTCACGCTCCCGGTCGGCTTTACTTTTCAGACGAATTTCATTCAGAAAGGCATCGATCATCTCGTCTGACGGCCACAGAAGTTCTGGTTCAGGATCCGCCCCCGGTTTCTCGGTGCAAGGAGCCTCTTTATCATCTATCAATGAGTGAGAGATCACATGACAACTTGCTACGTAGTCCTCAGATTCATCTGATGAATCTTCTCCATCGTTTTCGTCCTCGAGGACGTGGTTGAGGAACTCTTGGAGCGTGATTGGAATCTGCGCCTTCTGGTTATACTCTTCCAGCACGTCAATCTGTTTCTGCAAATCCGTGCGCTTGTCGCCAGGCTTCACGGGCTTCTTGGATTTCTCCTTCTTTTTCGAAGATTTCGACGGCTGGGTGTGAATGCTTTGGCTATCACCATCGTTATTTGGAATTGGGCGCGGCTTCAGCATCCCCTTGATGATCTCAAGTTCCAACGGGTTCTTCCATATAATCACCGGTCATGTCTGAAGATCATTTAGCATCCTTTTGGTCTTGGTCGAAAGAGCCACCTCCCATGGAGTTTCCTCAACAAAAGAGCATGTTGCCCCCAGTGTGTTTGTTTTCTTAGGAGTGTGAGGCTGTGGCGGGTTCACCTTCCAGTTTTCGTATAACACGAACTTGCCTTGTTGGTACTGATCCTCGATTCATCCTTTAAAGACGAAGCAATCTTCGATTGGATGGCTTACCGCTTGGTGGTAAGGGCAGTAATTTGGATCGTTGACATCGCCTGGCTGCAACGGACGTTTTGGATCCGGCAGATTGATGAGTCTGTTGCGCACTACCAGTTCGAACAGTTTCCTCGTTTTATCCTGGGGGAACGAGTAAGGACGTCCTAGTCTCTCCTCGAGGGATGGGCGTGGACGCACGTTGTTTTGGCGAACAACCGGCTTTAAGTTGCTCGGTTGTTGTTGAGTGTTGGCGACGAAGGTTGCTTTCCCTTTGCCTTTTTCATTCCAAGGCTCTGTCTTTAAAGAGGAAGGCCTATGGCCCATTTGGTCCATTTGGGCCAGCTTGTCAATCAAGGCCTGGAAGGTGGTCGGCTTGAAGAACATCATGAACTGTGAGATGGTCGCTTGCGGATCATGGGTACCCACAAACATGCCCACTGCCGGCGTTTCTTCGATGCGCTGCTCGCATTTCGACCATAGGTTCCGCCATCGTGTTGCGTATTGAACCCATGTTTCGCCTGGCCTTATCCTGGCATTGATCAGTGCTGTTATTGGAATGCATTCACTAGCACTCGCGAATCTTTGTGTAAACAGCAACTCCATCTCCGTAAATATCTTGACAGAGTCGTTAGGTAGCTCCGAATACCATTCGAATGCCGTTTCCGCTAAGCTGCCGACAAATTGTCGAAGCAACAATTTATCATCACCTCCAGTGTTGCCGCACATGGCTCTAAATTGAGCGACGTGCTGATGTGGATTTCCCATCCCCTTATATACATGGAACTTAGGGATCGTATATCCCGGCGGGTAATTGATTTGGTCATACCAGCCCGGATACGGTTGTCCGGTTCTAGGAATTTGCCCAGCCGTTTCATTCGCCTGATGAACCCGGATCCGCTGAGCTATATATTCGTCTAGGTCAACTTTAGAGATTGCCTCCTCCTTGGCTGTTGACAGAGCCGGTGGAGGATTTGACGTTTCTCCCCTGTCGTCTTCAAGGACGATCAGAGGATTTTCAGCAGGAGGGTCCGGCTGTAATATCATCCCTACCATATCTTGGAAGAGGAGCGTCATCTGTTTTATGTTAACCGCTTGCTCTGCAGCTTCTTTGTCCCTCTTTTTGAGGACTCTGCGTAAAAAGTCAGCATCAGTTTCTTGTTCGTGACGCTGCTTTGATGATGCCTCTGGGCTTTCTTTTAGCCCGGTGAGTGCGGCCATTGCAATCGTCATCTCCTGAAGCTTCTGTTGCCGCTCCTGGGTTTTCGTCACGGATCGGGTGAGCGGTCGGTGACCCGTCGGAGAACGGCTTTCCTCTTTTCCAGAAGCCATGTATACGGTGTGCACCACCATGCCCCCAGACTTGGGGTGTTTGTGCTCAGCGCGTTTACGGTTCGCCATGTTCACAGGGGATTTTTGCGGCCTCCTTTTTTCTTGAGTGGTTGAAGTTGAGGGGGCCGTTGTAGTGGGCACCCAAGTAGCCGTTGCTTTTTGTGGCTTAACAGGACGGTTTTCTTCCTGCCGGACCTTCAGCTTCTTCTGCCGGCGGGAGAAATTTCGATCAATCACCGAGTCTTGGACTTGGCGCCAGACCTTGTAGATTTTAGAGGACAGCCGCTGAAAGAACTGTTCTGGCTTGGCTTCCGCAACGTTTCCCATCGGAAGGGGGGATCTTTTTAGTACGGCGGTAGGAGAGTTTCTGCGCACCGTGTTCAGCAATTCAAAGCTGTTCCCGGTTTGAACAGCCACATCAATCCCCACCGTCGGAGCTGGCGGAGTTGTCTCAGAGGGGGAGTTGCCCCCAGCCTTCCTCACTCGGTGCCAGTGACGACGGCGAGCGTGTCGTGTGGATGGAGTTGTCTTAGCCGTAGGGGCGACTTCATCATGCCCCCTGTTTTGAGGAGAGACCGTTATTGGTGCTAGCCTGTCGAAGACTGACACCCGTTGAGAAGCAATGTCTAATCTGTCAAAAACAGACCTCTGGGTAGGAGAAGCAGCTTTGAGGACCTCGCCTGGAGCAGCAACCGGAATAGCCAGCCTTGTAAAAATTGACTTCTTGGAAGGAGGAGCCTTTCCAATAATTTTGTCCGCTTGAGCCGGGATGGCTATCCGCTTTGGGATGGCAGCTTTGGGTATCACGGGCTTATAGACGTTCTGGCCCAGTCTGTTGAAAACTGAGGTATTAGAGTTGGGCGACCCGTTGAGAGGGGCCGCGGCAGTGGTGAGCCGATCAAAGACCGACTTCTTTGGGGCTTCTTGCAACGTCATTGTGGCATTGAAGCTCAACGGTAGGAGCATGGTCCCGAAGAATAATCCAGTGGTGGCCTGAGTTACCTGCTCCACTGGCATCTTGAAAAGGGAGGCCGCTTGTGGCCCATAAGTCACTCCTCCAATAAGGACCGAGCGAGAGTTGCAGTTGCAGGCAGTGCAGTTTGAAGCCATTGATCTTCTGTTTTCTGCACGGAGTAAGACACCAAATCTTAGTACCTCGAATCCACAGGCAACCAAAATAAACCGCGATTCGTTCGCGAACACGACACACGAAGTGTGGAGTGGAAAGAGGAAAAGGTCCCACCGGGCGTGCCAGAATCTGTTCCCCTCCGAATGGTGGCCGAGACATGGAATGCCTTGCCTGAGATTCGGGGCAGATGCTAATTGGTGCTATCCGTCCACCTCTCCGAAGATGCCAAGTTGATTTATGGCACCATGTATCGAAGGTTTAAGCGGATGCGACCGATGTAGCAGACTTCGTCAGATTCCCCCTCGTTGAGAGGTTTTTGATTGTGGGGACGCTCTTCCCTGCAGGCGCAAGCCCCTGCAGTTAATTACGCTACCGCATCGCGGTAACAACTTTCTCCTTCTCCAGCTGGTCACTTCGTGTCGTGGGTGTTTGTTTTGTTTGTGGTTGCCCGTAGATTGTATACGGAGACTAATTTATATAGTCGCCTGTAGGACGTGGATTAATCCAAATCCGTGTTTACTTAGATTTGGGTATGTGGTTTTGGTTTGAGGATACGTTAGCCATATTTGAGACTAAGATTGACTCAAACGTTTTTTAAGGATACGTTAGTCCGATTTGAGACTAAGATCAACTTAACAGGATCGTTTAGATCCGACAAAAGAGCGTTTGGGCTCTATTGTTCCAGTTTAGGGACATGGTGGTCCATTGGTAGTTTAAGGACATTGCGGTCCATGGGTAGTTTAAGGACATTGCGGTCCATAGGTAGTTTAAGGACGAATAAGTCCATGGGTTTAAGGACCCCACAGTCCATATGGGTGGTGTTTAAGGACGCATTAGTCCGTTAGTTTAAGGACGCATAAGTCCGTGGGTTTAAGGACCCCACAGTCCGTATCTTGGTTTAAGGACGTATAAGTCCATGAGTTTAAGGACCCCACAGTCCGTGTTGATGTGTGGTTGTCGGAACCCGTTACCTCTCTAAAGACGTTGACGGATTACAACGACAAATATCAGAGGAGTTCCGAGATGTACCCTTGAACCAATGAGTTGGTTGAAAGAGCAGATGTGCTCAGTTCAAGATGATTTGAGGACTTATGGCCAGTTTGGGCTAAGTCCAATTATGTTTGAGATATTGGCCCTTTGGGACATTAGACATTTGTCTGGGTTCAGTCCCTCATCATTCAGCAATGTTAAACAGAGATTTGAGGGCTCTGACAACATTTTGTCTTTGATTTCCTCAATATTGAGATTCATTTGGAGGAGGGACTTTTGCCTCTGGAGAATTAGCCAATTTGGCTAAAAGTAGTGTTAAACACTAGAGGTAGAACTCTCAAAATTAGTGTTAAACACTAAAAGACAATCAGTGTTAAACGCTGGAAATAAGATTTTCAAATTAGTGTTAAACACTAAAGAAAGAGGGGTCACGTGTGGACACGTGAGAGCGCCCTGATTTCCCTCATTTTATTCTGCAGGTAAGTGTTTAACACTTTTGATTCTGACGGCCATCACGTGTGAGCACGTGATAGAGGCCCCCGCTCTGGTCTGTTAGAATGCTCATTAGGGGTCACGTGGTGACACGTGAGGACGTCCTAAATATGAAGCCAGATCTCCTTTGTTTTATCCTCAAATCTGCGAATAAGTGTTAAACACTTTTCATCTTTATTTTAAAGCATCACGTGTTGGCACGTGATGGGGGTTTATGCATCGAATATTACAGCACTTGCTGAGGGGTCACGTGGGGACACGTGAGAGCGCCCAAAGCTTCTTTTCTTTTGTTTTGCCATTAAGTGTTAAACACTTTCATTTTTATTTTTAGAGCATCACGTGTTGGCACGTGATGGGGATCTGTGCGCCAATTGTTAAAGCATTTGCGGAGGGGTCACGTGATAACACGTGAGAGCGCCCAAAGCTTTCATTTCCTTTGCTTTTTCTTTCTGCGTTTTGGGAGTCACGTGGGAGCACGTGAGGTGATGCTTCAAAGTTCTTTGCAGGGGATCTTTTCAAGGGTCACGTGGGGCACGTGACCCTAGTTCTTTTCATGAACAGAGATCTTTAAAGAATTGAATTCTTATTTAGGATGAAACCCTGATTTCTTTTCAAACGAATTAAATTCCCAGATATGTAAAAGAATTAAATTCTTGATTAGGGTTAAACCCTAGTTTTGTTTTAGGAGAATTAATTCTCAAAACTCAATTCCCTTTCTAAGTTTAGGATCTGCATGGCAGGATCTCGACCCGATGAGAATTAAATTCTCAAGTTATGGGGAGATGTGCTCTGTGCAGATCTTCAACCAGAAGAAGAACTAAGTTCTTTTTTGTATAAGAGTTAAACTCTTGGATTTTGAGAATTAAATTCTCTGTTTGAAGTTTATCTTTTTCCCTTTTCTCACCTAGGATTTTCTTTGTTGAGAATTAAATTCTCCTTTCTTTTCTTCCCTCTTGAGAATTAAATTCTCCTCTCTCTGTTTTTCTCTCAAAAAAGTAGATCCCCCCTCTCTTCTATTCTTGGCTCCTATTTATAGGAGAAGGAAGAGAATCAATTTGTTTAGCAAATCTCTCATTAAGAGACTTTATTTGTATGTTGAGAGATTTGATTTGCATTCATCATTAATCTGGGTCTTTAGATTGTTAAGTGAATTTTATTCACCATTGGATTTTAAATCCAAAGATAACCATTTGTTATCTCGGTTAGATTTAAGTGGGAAATCTTTCCAAGTCCAAGATTATTCCATAAATTGGTGATTTTTAATCATCCTTAGATCTTTAATCCAACGGTCCCCATAATCCTTTTCCATTTGGAAAGATTTAGAAACTTTTAGAATTTAATTCTATTAAACTGTAAGGCTTTCGAAGCCAATCACGTGCTGACACGTGACCCTTGGTCATGTGTGAGCACGTGACCCCCAATTGAGTCCTTTTTTCAGCATTTACTTACAGTTCAGTTTTAACCATCACGTGTCAACACGTGACCATTGGTCACGCGTGAGCACGTGATACCTCATTGAGGTATTCCCTCCAGCCATTTGTTATTTTATTTTGTTGTTTTAACCATCACGTGTCAACACGTGACCATTGGTCACGTGTAAGCACGTGATACCTCGTTGAGGTATTTTCTGACTTTTAGAATTAAATTCTATTCATTATTTTAGAGGCTTTAAAAGCCCATCACGTGTCTGCACGTGACCCATGGTCACGTGTAAGCACGTGATGCCCCATTAGGGTCTTTTCTGAGTTTTAATTATATCTTTTAACTTCTCCAGCGGGTTCTTAAAGGTCCATCACGTGCGGACACGTAATGGCTCATAACTTTTGATCCCGGATGAATTACGAGGCCCATAATATATCAAATCGAAGGGTTTTTCGAGCCGCTTTCGATACCATCAGAATTTATCTGTTTCTCATTCCGGAGTTTGTCAAAAAACAGCCCGGAAGATACTGGTTCCCATTTTCTTAAGCGTATCGCCGCCATTTGATACCTTGGGCTCTTTTGCGCAGAAATTTTTGGCGGGAACAAGTACACCTGACGGACTCACCGAGAGCCTCTAGATGGTAATATACCTAACGTCAGATAGTGGTTTTCAGGTGACATGAGTACAAGTTAGTCTTTGGACCTGAGATCATCATTAGTCTCGTATGAGTTCCCATTGTGCTTTGATCACTACCCTACCACGGCTCTACTGAGTCATGCAAACAGGTTTTGGTTGGATACAGTCCCGAGCCACATGGAGGCAGCGAGTGATTGTCAAGGATTCGTCTCTCCCGGTATTAGGAGTCGATATCGCACTGTGTGCGGTCGGTCAGATTCATAAAACCTTGGCCAAGGTATTTGAGATTTACAGATGTTAGATCAATAGTTTCTTGGATTGGTCCTAAGCCATATTGACGCGACTTATCGGGTCAGTAGGGGTCTGACGTTTATCACCCCCTAGACCCGGTATGCAATACTCTTAGATGAAAAGACCGGATTGTACGGAGATTGTCACGGATAAGCTCAGTAGGGGTTCGGATGAGCTTGCTCGTCGGCCTTCTTTTCAACAGGTACCTGGGTAGCCGTTACGTACAGCTAGTGCCAATGACATACTTGTGGTTAAACCGACTGCCAGCGTACCGTCGAGTCTTTAGAGTCCCACACAGAGGGTTTCTCTGATTCAGGCGAAACGATGTGGTGGCCGTATGTTTATATCTGCACGGTTTCGATCGAATGATAATACTAGCCAACTTAGGATTAAGTCAAATTATTAAATCAAGTAATATTTTGTAACATTTCAGAAAATAGAAAATATTATTTTTGGAATTTAAATAATAAAATATTAAATTTTATGAATATTATATAAGTATGGAAATGAGTTTTAATAGAATGGTATAATTATATACCTATATTTTTGAAAAATAATTGGAATTTAAAATGAATTATTAATTATGAAAGAATTTATTTGATTTGGACTTTTTATAAATTAATATATAATTATTTACGTACAAGTTTAATATTAAACTTGATTAGTATTTCACTAATTATGCGTTTAACCTAGTTTTATTTTGTTAACCTTATTAAGTGTTTTGATATGCAACATTCATTTTTTTTGTGATATTTGGCTTTTGTATTTCAAAATAAAAGAGAAAGAAAAGAAAAGAAGAGAAAAAGAAAATGGGGGGACAAAGGAGATAGGGAAATATGGGCTTGAGAGAGAGAGAGAGAGAGAGAGCGAGCATGGTTCCTACAACCATGGGCACCCTTCACTCATTCCTTCTTCATCTTCACCTTTCTCTTCTCCTTATTCTTCTTCATCATCTCCTCCATCATCACTACCACCACAAACCACCCTCAAAATCAACTCAAAACCCCATGTCACCTTCATAAAAATCATTCACAACTTCATCCTAAGCATCTTGGTGGGATCAAATTTAGGTTTTGAGCTCATTAGGCCATCTTAGAATTTTCTTGAGTTGCTCTTTTAAGTTAATACTCTCACTTTTAGACAAGTTTTAAGTTTCCTAACCTCATAAACTAGGTTAGAGTTGATAGATACATGTTTAGTGAACTTGGAAAATTCGAGGATGAGAATTAGGGAGTGAAACTTGTAGTGGAGGTATGGTAGAGAATGTAATAAGTGTCTACTGATCTAGTAGTGGTGGTAGCCTTATTTAAAATGAGTTTAGAAGATTTAAAGACGAACTTAGAAATTTCCGACGTCGGTTTTGTGGAGATATTGATGATCAATTTGAATCTGGTATTACTTAAAGACTCTGAAAATTTTATAGCGGATATTATGAGATGTGCAGACCACTAGGAAGCCATCCTAGAAGCCCGAGCCTAAGCCCTCATCTTCTGGCCGCCGTTTTATTCGAATTGGCCGCAATTTGCGGCCCAATTTTGGAGATAGGGACTGAAATTTGTTCTGTAGCTCACTTTTTTGATAACTAGATCCACCCTATATGCAAAAAAGTTACTTTCACCTTAAGAAAAATCTGGAGCCAGTTTACCTGTTTTCTATCGATATTTTCCAACTTTTGAAACTTGGTTTTTGATATCTGAGTTTTGACTCGGTCGTTTGACGTTCGTACGTCAACGTCGGGGGTTGTTTTGTTGTTCTAGTATGAGTGGAACATAGGTTTTAACCTATGTTCCCTACGCTTGTCGTATCGGTTTTCGATTTAGATTTTTATGCGATACTATATGCTTTGACTGTAGGTACAAGCGTGTGGACTCTCGGAACAATGAAGGAGGGCAAGGCATCTGTCGGGATCGACTATAGAGAGACATTGTTGGTGAGTAGATGTTTATCTATAGGGGAAGTCGGGTAGATGTCATATAGCACCCCCGCAACCCTAGTATTAGGGTATATACGAGCGCGCGCGCACACACTTAGGATATGAATACTTAGCTAATAGTATTTCTAAAATATTTTAGGCGATAGTAGTATACTGGTAGAATGACATATCCTCAGTACTAGTTCTTAGCCTATGATCTATATCTACTCATGAAAGTATATAACAATATATATTTACAATATGATACGAGATGATGAGGATATAATTCGATATGATGAAACGATTCGATATGATATAATATGATGATATGAGGCGATATATATATATATATATATACACACACACACACACACACACACACACGATACGAGATGATATGACATGTGATGATATATGATGAGATGTGATGATATGATATACGTGACGATAGATCCATACTACTTGATTGATGATATCGTACGATGGATTATACCGTACACAATTTGATGTACGTAATGATAGATCCGTACTATTTGATTGATGATATCGTACGATGAATTATACTGTACGTAATATGATGAGGATGGATCGTTGACTTATATACATCTGTTGGATATAGTTCCCTCAAAGTCAATTATTGGATCACAGGTACGTGATTGCAATGATTGAGGGAGGACCTATACCGATAGGACAGTCTTTCTCGAGATGATAGTATGCTATCTGGTTTGTCTTTATCATTGTGTACATGATTTAGTTCACTATTGCATGTTGATAGAGCCCATAGGATTCTTGCTTGACTGCCAGCAGTATGATGGCGATCATATACGCGAGAGCTGGGGTCTATAAGTACATCCTAAAATGGTCCCCAGTCGAGGGAGTTTCGAGACAGGGCATCGATACTCCAGAGTAGACTAGTGTATACAGTCGAGACCCCGACGAGGGGCGGTGGCCGGTCTCACAAGCCATTGGTGTCAGTTGGTTCACCTAAGATATATACAGGTGCTCATTGGGTTATGAGTACACCGGACAGGACTCACCGGGAACATGCTAGTTGGTATTATACATATCGTCAGATAGCAGTTCCCTGGTGACATGTGTACAGGTTAGTCTGTCGACCTGAGATCGTCATTTGTCTCATCTGAGTTCCCACTGTGCTTTGATTACTACCCTACCACGACTCAAAGGAGTCGTGCAAACAGGTTTTAGTTGGGTAAAGTCCCGAGCCAAATGGAGGCAGTGGGCGGATCGTCGCGGATTCGTCTCTCCCGGTATTGGGGGTGAGATCGCGCTGTGTTTAGGAGAGCCATTACACGAAATCCCTGGCCAGGGTAATCGAGATTTACTAGTAGGTATTCCAGTAGTTTCTCAGGGTGTTCTGGGCTACTCTCCGACACGACTTATACCGCTATTGGGGGTTTGACGTTTACCAGCTCCTTAGGCCCTATATGCGATACTCATAGACGAACGGACCGGACTTTATGGATACTGTCACTGTCAGGCTCTGTAGGGTTTCTGGATGAGTTCACTCGTCAGCTTCCTTTCCGATCAATACATGGGCAACCGTTACGTACAGCTAGTACCTCTGACGTGCTAGTGGTTATACCCAGTGCCAGTATATTGATGAGTCATTAGAGTCCCCCAAAGAGGGTTTCCTAAGTTTGGGCGAAACATTGTAGAGGCCGTATGGTTTTATGGCAGGGTTCGATCATATCCGTGCACTTGTGCACGGATCATGATCGGACGGATAATACTAGCGGGTTTTGGTTTAAGCCGGATCCTAGTATTATATTATGTTGGGATATTTTTGTCTCATTGCATTCGTATTCGGTCGGAATACAAATGCGGATATGTATTTACAGTCGAGGCGTAATCTCGTAATTCATTACGGGATTATTTTCGGAGTTGCCAGTTTCTTTTTCCGTCTTATACATATTGATCCATGTTTCCCTATAGTGAGCCTTGACCTTGACTTTGACCATTTTGTTTCTCCTTTGCCTGCACTGAGGTGGGGGCAGCATGGGCTTCCATCACTGAGGTGGCTGAATTTTGTTGATGGGGGGCTTTTTGTATTCCAGCCACTATTCTATTTGCAGGGGATTTTTTGTGGTGAAGAATGACACTCTCACATTTTTGATATACACCATTTTTCCAGAGAGAGCCACACATTCATTTCTAGGCTGTGCATTTCTGGCCGAGCCCCTCTTGAGAAAGCAAGCTCATTCCTTTTCTTTGCTAAAAATTTCTTGTGCTCACAATCCCACATCTTGGCAACTTCGATTTACCTCCACCCAATCGTTCGGGCATCTTAAGACAAAATATTCCACACTCTCTTTACTTCAATCTTGGACATGTTGGCTAGCAAACTTCATGTCCGAGTTGCCTCGGTTCGAGACGGGAGCCCATATAAAGATTCAATGACGTGGTGCCATATCGACGAGCGAGATCGAGGAGCGGACTTCATCGGCGCAGCAGCGGGGAGTTTGGTGCGGAGATTAAAGACCGAAGGATACGGATCGATCGGTATAATCTTTCCTAACTCCTTTTACAGATTGCTAGTTTATGGTTAATGGAACGATCCGGGTTTTTGGGTTGCGGTAGCGCCGGTTTCGAAAAAAGTTTTTTGTTCCGCATTTGGCGTCGGTTTGACGGCCGGGGCGCCGCCGCATCCCAACATGGTATCAGAGCCAAACTATTAACCGCTTACTACCTTGTTCTAACATGTTTAAAAGCTCGATCGAATAAAATTTCGAAAACCGCAATTTCAAAACTTAAGTTTCTGTCGAATTTGTAAAGTGGTCTAAAAATTATTTTTGGCACATCGGAAAATCAGGCAGGCTTTCGTTAGACCACTGTAGAAAATTAGGAAGTTGTTCCCTCAGGAACGCCGCGGAACCGTGGCCATACCCATGTATTGGCCGCGGTTCCGCCGCCGTTATGGGGATTTAATGCACCAAGTTTCTTCTGGGGGTCTTCATCTTGGAATTGGGGTTTCTGGAATTTTTATTTTTGGCCCAGATTATTTTGAGTACTGGATTTGTAGTTGGGGCCTACTTCGGGAAGTTTTGTCGATCGAGATTTTAAATGTGTTAGTTTACAGTGCTTTACATTATTATCTGTGACCGTGAATGTCA
Organism: Agapanthus africanus; assembly: GCA_030015575.1. Lineage (NCBI taxonomy): Eukaryota > Viridiplantae > Streptophyta > Magnoliopsida > Asparagales > Amaryllidaceae > Agapanthus > Agapanthus africanus. The sequence continues at coordinate 469,953,314 of JASDDO010000031.1, forward strand.
TTCGATCGGTAAATCTTGTCTAATAGCTATAGCTCTCTTAGACGGGATTTGCATACGTGACATTCACGTTGATGTTCTGTGTTGTGCTGAGATGTTGCGGATTTGTCGTGGTGGATAATTCCTGTGCAATGGTAGTGCAGTTTGGATTTATTTATACATTTGATATTGCGGGGCGAGTGTCCGACATGTGGACTGCCGTCACTGCCTGTTTGTATATTATTCTTTTGGGGCACGACCGAGTTGAGGTCGATATACCCATTGTATATATATTTTTTTCTGTACTAGGATTACGCCGCGGTGGGGTGCACGGATAGCCGGGTTCTAGAGGGCAACGGGCCTGTATCTCATGGCTTTGAGACGGAGGGGGCTTCACTCTAGAATTGGTGGGTTATTTGCCGCGCTCGTAGGGGTCTAGGTTTTCATTGCACAGGCTATCCACATGACCAGGAGAACGTCGGGTTTCACTTACGGCTCAATGAAACCCGGGGATCCCAGATTATCTGTATTGTTCTGTGATACTTATTATTTTTCTGTGTTGTTGCATTTATCACGCCTGGAGCGATTATTATATATTAATATATGTACTAGTAGATGTTGTGTATGTTTTGCACCCGTGCTAGTCCAGTCCCCGCTCTGTCGTTAGTTAAGTAACCTAACGGGTGATGACGGGACCCGGTAGCGAATGCGGAAGGCATATACGTACATCATATTTTCGTTCATTCTGGTGTGATCATTTGATGGGATTGCGTTGATTCTTATCAATGCAAGGAAAACAAACCTATATATGATGTCGTTGGAGCCAATTTTTTAAAAGCCGTTATTACAAGGGCGTTCTCTTTTGTTTTGCACAGTGGTATTCGGTTATGAATATCCAGCACCTCATTCGACGAGGCAAGGGCCGAGATCCCTTCATCGGGAGTGACCCCTTGGCCAGAGGTTTGCGTCAGGGTAATAACTTCACTATAGTTGATTACTTTTTGCTTTGCATCGTGGTATTTAGTTTGGAATATCCTGCACCTTATTCGACGGGGAAAGAGCCGAGATCCCTTCACCGGGAGTGACCTCTTTAGAAAAGCCACTATATATTTATAAAACTACTCGGTTCCTTCAATGATATCAAGTTCATTACGTTAAAGATTTATCGCCAAAAACCAGCCGTAGCCCTCCATCATTTCAGACTAGTATTGCTTAGTATTCATGCTACGTATGTCGTGCCTTAGCCGAGGCGTAGTGTTCGGTAGCTCTGTAGTGATTTTCTGTTGCAGAGATAATGCGATTGGTTAAGACAGTCGTACGATCATTTTGATCTTTAGTCAAGGCTCGTACGGGTGGGTCTAATGCAGTCAAGATAATGACGGGTAGAACTTGACTAGGACCTTTTGACATTTTGATTTTTAGTCAAGGCCACTTGGGTCCTAGGGGTAAAAATCACATCGGGAGTTTCGAACATACAGGAAACTTGACAGGCTTGCGCATACCTTCTGGAGTGTGATGACTTGAGTGGCTTCCATCAAGTTATAATGCGATGATAGTTGGATCCCGATTCCCACTGATGAGTAGGATTACTCTTCGGGTGATTTCGATTAATTCTCCTTTTAGATTTGGAGGAGAATTCGAGGATACAGTGGGAGCCATCCATATTAGATAAAATGATTAACCATTCTGATCAAAGTTAGAGTGCACGCAGAGTGTTTCCTTTCTCTCTCTCTTTCACTGCGACTATGACCCGACCCTAGACTTTAACTTAGTGACCAAGTTAACCGAACTTTCTTATAACACTGGCCTTTGGATTGTCTGAGTTGCATACATCATTGCCACTCCTTCTTTTACCCTTTGCATTTCTCCAGAACACCTCGTATCACTACGAACATCCATTTCCATTGGATAAATCCATCGTATGGTTATATACGAACTCGGAGGGACTCCTTCGAGGATGGATTCTGGTTCTGGAGAGATTGAATAGGATTATTCAGTTGTCTTTTCCTTTTACCTTCTCTCAGGTTGTGAGGGCTCCTAGGATTAGGTGTGGGTACATCTATTACGCTTATTGGATAGTCTTCTTCCAAACCATAGGCAGGTGCCGAAAGGTAGGGAATGAAGAAAACCAATTAGCCTAAGTTGGGTGTACATAAGATAATAAGTAAAGATAAAATAAAGGGATCAGAAAGAGGGCAAAGTAAATTGCGACTGTTAACATTCACGACCAAACCAAGTATTTCATCGCCACTCCTAATTCGCCTCTGTATTTCTCTAGAACACCCCGTATCACTACGAACATCGAATTCCATTGGATAAATCCATCGTATGGTTATATACGAACTTTAAAGAAATTTTTTCGAGGATGGATTCTGGTTCAGGAGAAATAAGAATAAGGTTTATTCAGTTGTCTTTTATCTTTACCTTCTCTCAGGTTGCAAGTGCTCCTAGGATTAGGAGAGTACACCTATTATGCTTATTGGACAGTCTTCTTCCAAACCATAGGATGGTGCCGAACGGTAGGGAAGGAAGAAAACCATTAAGCCTAACGATGGTGTACAGAAGGTAACGACTAAATACAAATAAAGGGAATTAAAGAGATGGCAAGGAAATATACAGTTACAGTCATGAATCTGGATAATGGAAGAGGCATTACTAGGAATACCCGGATACCCTATCGAAACATATTCGTGTTTCAGTTTCACTGTGTATTATTAATAGAAAATTGATTTCCCAATTAGACCCTTACTCCAGGGTATGTATTTACCAGGTATGATTCTTATATCTGTATAGTTTTACAGATGATGAGTGAGAGTAAGTTATTGGGTATTAAGTGATCATCCTCATTATATCGGAATTCGTTGTAATTGGTCATATTTGAGGAAATCGCTTGGGTACAGTTTTCAACCTACGACGCACAGGGTTTGAGTTATTCAACTCAGGGGACTTATACAAAGTATTATATGTTGTCCAGTGTCCATTAGGATAAAGGGGTTGGTCCTCGTACTGTATTCTGTTTACTTGTGACTTCTCAATTTTTAGATAAGTGTTTCGTAGAAATACAAGGTCTAATTTTGAGAAGTTATAGGTAAAAGAATAAAGTAGAGAACCACGTGTTGCGAGTATCAGGATTCTTCAAGGTGATCGAAGATGTAGATACTTATGGTTGGTATTCAGTTGATAGTAATGGTTTTTGAGAACTTGTTTCTCTTTCAGGTTACTCATAATTGGATGCACTCCTAAGTTGAGTAATGCTGATCGGCCTCTCTCCATTTAGCGAACATGCACTGGAGACAGCTGCATGATTTGAATCTGGTTCCAATTAAATCAGTGCCTTTGTTTCTATATTAGATATATGTAGAATCAATTTATATCTTAACGATGTTAAGGTATAGGGAGTCGTCTGGCTGATGCTTAAAACCAGAATCCGGATAAACTCAGGGTGCGTTTCAGTAATGGTTGTTTGTGGGTTATCCCGGCGTTTGATGAGGGTTAACTTTCTACTATCAGGAAGATCAATATTTATATTGTTCTTGACTCGCCACAGTTTTAGTAAAATGAACTTCTTTCAGAAAACAAAAGTGGGAGTATGGTAGGACTGGAAGTAATTCCAGAACCGCAAACGATTACTGAAAATTTAATAGGACCTAAAGATTCAATCAGGTTTGACATTCCATTAGCCGCTCCGCAGATATGGTGGGTAACCTCAGGCGCCCGAGAGGTACTCCGGTATCCTCAAGGACGGTGACATGGAGGTTCTTGTTTACCCAGACTTGACACTACTGTTGTTCCAGACTATGAGACCTGGCAGGAGGATGAGTATAGTGTTGTTCTAAACTAGCGTTAGAAGTGCACGTGTATATGACTCTGCCAGATGGTTGTCGTAGTCAGTAGGAGCAGCGGAAGCGTAATGGACAAGTAGCTTATGTCTATTTATAGACTAGAGCAGATATAGCGGAGAAAGATCATCTATTTTTGATGTAACAGTCATGGGCTTTGACTTTATCAGAATAGGAGATGGATCTGTTAAGAAGGTAGTAAGGTGTGAAGTCCTGGTACTTGGATGACATACACAGAGTAGGAAGTAAAATTCCTATATTACGATCGGTCATATTATGGTTGTCACACAGTAGTTTCTCCACATAGGATATATATATTATATCAGGCATATCTGGTTACTAGATCTATAGTTTTAAATCTAGATTTGGGTAGTTTCCCAATTTGGGTACTTTGACAGCATTCTAAAGGTATTTTAGAATGAACGACTCCTGGCATGGTGGTGAACCTGCAGGTGATGGAGTCACCCTCTCTAAAGGTGTCTTATAGACTAAAGGGGAGAGGGATGTGCATGATTGGCAGATCACTTACTTAGGCAATTGAGTTGACAAGTACCACACCAGATATTGTTTTTGCACTAGAAGCAATAAGTTGATATTAATCCAATCCTGGAGAAACATTCGGAAGCAGTTTTAGAACATAAGTGGTTGTTCAAGGGATTTGATAACGACAGCCTCCTTTAGGAGACAGTTATCATTCCAGGCTTCCAAGGTGATCCGAATGACAAAGTGACTGTCAGAGTTATAGTTTTCCCTCTGATGAGGGCCAGTAGTTTGGATAGGTGGTCCAAGCAGACACTGAGGGAGGCATGGTGCAGGAAATTGATTAAATTCAGTTGATGATACAGTCTAAGAAGTTTGCTGGATTTAGAGTTATTTATGAACTGGGTCCCATCAGATATCCAGACATATTCAAAGACAGGTATTGCTCATTTCGGGAGATGGCTTTCTCAGCGAACTTGAGAAAAAGAGAGACATAGAAAGAAACATCAGGGCGGATCCACTCACTGAGGCTATTTCTCGAACACAATAGTTTTACAAACGAGCTTTGTGAAACTGCTTAGTAGAGGAGTTGGATGTTCGGTATTACACGAGCTGTGAGTAGGCGACATTGCAATAATTAGCCTTAAGTGCAAGTGGGAGATTGTTGAATATAGTGCCCTCAAAGTCAATTATTGGTCGCAGGTACATGGTTGCAATGATTGAGGGAGGACCTATACCGATAGGACAGTCTTGCTCGAGATGATAGTATGCTATCTGGTTTGTCTTTATCATTGTGTACATGCTTTAGTTCACTATTGCATGTTGATAGAGCCCATAGAATTCTTGCTTGACTGCCAGCAGTATGATGGCGATCATATACGTGGGAGCTGGGGTCTATAAGCACATCCTAAAATGGTCCCTAGTAGAGGGAGTTTCGAGACAGGGTATCGATACTCCAAAGTAGACTAGTGTATATAGTCGAGACCCCGACGAGGAGTGGTGGCCGGTCTCACAAGCCATTGGTGTCAGTTGGTTCACCTAAGATATATACAGGTGCTCATTGGGTTATGAGTACACCGGACAGGACTCACCGGGAACATGCTAGTTGGTATTATACATATCGTCAGATAGCAGTTCCCTGATGACATGTGTATAGGTTAGTATGTCGACCTGAGATCATCATTTGTCTCGTGTGAGTTCCCACTGTGCTTTGATTACTACCCTACCACGGCTCAAAGGAGTCGTGCAAATAGGTTTTAGTTGGGTACAGTACCGAGCCACATGGAGGCAGCGAGCGGATCGTCAGGGTTTCGTCTCTCCCGGTATTGGGAGTGAGATCGCACTGTGTTTAGGAGAGCCATTACACGAAATCCCTGGCCAGGGTAATCGAGATTTACTGGTAGGTATTCCAGTAGTTTCTCAGGGTGTTCTAGCCTACTCCCCGACACGACTTATACCGCTATTGGGGGTCTGACGTTTAACAGCTTCCTAAGTCCTATATGCGATACTCATAGACGAACGGACCAGACTTTATGGATATTGTCACTGTCAGGCTCTGTAGGGTTTCTGGATGAGTTCACTCGTCAGCTTCCCTTCCGATCAATACATGGGCAACCGTTACGTACAGCTAGTACCTCTGACGTGCTAGTGGTTATACCCAGTGCCAGTATATTGATGAGTCATTAGAATCCCCCAAAGAGGGTTTCCCAAGTTCGGGCGAAACGTTGTAGAGGCCATATGGTTTTATGGCAGGGTTCGATCATATCCGTGCACTTGTGCATGGATTGTGATCGGACGGATAATACTAGCGGGCTTTGGTTTAAGCCGGATCCTAGTATTATATTATGTCAGGATATTTTTGTCTCATTGCATTCGTATTCGGTCGGAATACAAATGCGGATATGTATTTACAGTCGAGGCGTAATCTCGTAATTCATTACGGGATTATTTTCGGAGTTGCCAGTTTCTTTTTCCGTCTCATACATATTGATCCATGTTTCCCTATAGTGAGCCTTAACCTTGACTTTGACCATTTTGTTTCTCCTTTGCAGCATGGGCTTCCATCACCGAGGTGGGGACAGCATGGGCTTCCATCATTGAGGTGGCTGAATTTTGTTGATGGGTGGCTTTTTGCAATCCAGCCACTATTCTATTCGCAGGGGCTTTTTTGCGGTGAAGAATGACACTCTCACATTTTGATATACACCATTTTTCCAGAGAGCAACACATTCATTTCTTGGCTGTGCATTTCTGGCCGAGCCCCTCTTGAGAAAGCAAGCTCATTCCTTTTCTTTTCTAAAAATTTCTTGTGCTCACAATCCCACATCTTGGCAACTTCGATTTACCTCCACCCAATCGTTCGGGCGTCTTGAGACAAAATATTCCACACTCTCTCTACTTCAATCTTGGACATGTCGGCTAGCAAACTTCATGGCCGAGTTACCTCGGTTCGAGGCGGGAGCCCGTATAAAGATTCAACGACGTGGTGCCACATCGACGAGCGAGATCGGAGAGCGGACTTCATCGGCGCAGCAGCGGGGAGCTTGGTGCGGAGATTAAAGACCGAAGGACACGGATCGATCGGTATAATCTTTCCTAACTCCTTTTACAGATTGCTAGTTTACGGTTAATGGAACGATTCGGATTTTTGGGTTGCGGTAGCGCTGGTTTCGAAAAAAGTTTTTTGTTCCGCATTTGGCGTCGGTTTGACGGCCGGGGCGCCGCCGCATCCCAACAACATCGACTCAAGAAATCTTGTTTTCAAATCACTTAAGTAGATATTAGGATATATTTAGAGCCATACCTATTTTAAAACTAACGAATCATTGTGCACCTTTAAATGATAAATTCAAGGGATGCTACGGATTTTCAAATGGTATCTTTTTCAAAAACATCATAGCCTCTATTTTCAAAACAAAAATTCATACTATTTTAAACTATAACTGTATGGCTCATACATAGTTATGTATTTTATACTGTTCGCGATACGATTTCTTATTTCCGCATAAGCTCGTATTATATTCATTTACGACATATATACTACGTTTCGTGTACTTATCTTTATACGATTTCGTCTGCTAGGACACACGCACCATTACCGCTGATGCGCAGGTTGCACGTAAACATACTCGCGGGCTTACATACACATTTTCGGTAATTGTCATGCCACGTACACATTAGAAATCGCTATGTCACTGTATCACCTTATAACCTGTAAAATTTTAGTTATAGTTTAATACCTAGTACATATTCCACTTCCTTACCTAGTTACATGACACGCTCATATGAATAAACTTGCTATACTTTACAGCATTGTTTCATGCCTGTACATATTGTTCTATCATTGTTACATGCTTATGAGATTCTGTTTTCATGAGATTTCTGAATTTGAGAAACTGCAGATACATTTTAAAAATTTATAATTGTTTTAAAAACGCGGTTTCTATAGATATGATATTTCGACGTCCACTATAAGTTTTCTCAGTGCCGAGCTATAATGATTTCCCGATTCGAGAAGTGAGGAGTCAGCGTCTGCGGATACATGGTGGACCCGGTACGGTACCCCGGGGCAAAAAGATCGTATAGAAAGGCGTTGAGCCCAGTAGGGAAACACTACCTGCCGGTGATAGTATTTGACTCGGTGGATATCCGGAGGATACCGACCGGAGTGATATGAGACAGATGGATATATGTACCGATCTGATGAAACGGTGCCTGAGATATGAGGATTTACATGTCGATGCTGGACAATGGTTTTATGATGATTTCGAGTGTCGATACTGGGAACTCAGGATTTTATGATGATTTGATGTGTCATTGATGGACACACGTTGGATGATATATATATATATATATATATATATATATATATATATATTTGACACAGTTGACATGGTACCATATATTGATACAGGCATGACTTTATATATTTTATTATACTTATATATATACGATCACTTTCGTTACCACACGGCATACTATCTTTATATTACTGTATGACCTAGGAGATCGTCATACATTCGATTTCTACATGCTGATATTTTCTACTCACGAGCTGGCAATTCACCCCCGTTGTGACATAGTTTTCTTGCAGGATCGACCACTCGGATCAGTAGCGGCTTGCTAGCATATTGCTCCTTTCTGGGTGATGTGCATTGGTAGTTGGGTTATAGTTCAGAGCATAACCACCATTGTTAACTTTTATATTTCCTTGTATCTAGTTAAAAGCTCTATCAACCAAACTATATATATTTATTAGACATAGAAACCAGATACTTGTATATTCTTTCAGATTTAGAGCGAGATGTGTGTATTTTTCTTTATTTTGGGTTTGATGATGCTTTGGTTTTCTTTACTTTCTTTTCTGTGTTTAAACTTAGCCTTGGGCTTCGTATATTCTTATTTTCGTAGTTATTTCCACCGATTGGCGAAGAGCAAGCTCCCGCTTGGGGATGCCATATTAATTTTGATTATGTACTGGTTTTTATCAAAATTTACAAAGGAGGTGCTGCCCAAATTTCAAATGGCGAAAATGTTTTCAAACTTTAGTATATGAATCCACTTGTATTTTAAATGAAGCTTACTTATATACTTGAAAGAAAGAACTTAATTTCATTGTACCTTTATTTCAAAACTTTACCTCCAATATTTTCCTAAAAGATTTAGATTTCTGAGCTTTTTGCTTGCTTGGATTACGGTGGGGTCCTATAGGGGTCCTATAGACTTCATGTGATTCAAATGCTGGTCACATGCCATTTCTGGGTCGTAACAAAGTTGGTATCAGAGCGTTAGCTTTAACCTTGGTTCGAGTATAGGTTTGACTATGCGGAGTCTAGGGTGTATATTTTGAAACCTAGGCTTGACCTTACGGAACTTGTTGGTGTTCCAAGCGCCCCGGCCATCTACCATGGCCGATTGCGAAACAAAATTTTTTGGCGTTTAAAGAACATGGTGCTAGAAACAACTACCTAGAATCGAATCCAAATATGAAACTAGTAATCTAAAGGAGTCTAACTATTTTGATAGAGTGTTATACTGAACGAACCATGTCATTCGGTCTTCCACCATCTCCCTTAGCTCCTTAAGGCCCTTTGGATCGAGCTTGGTCGTCGGCCTTCTTCTGTCGAAGATGATCTACCCGAGGGATGTAGCTCATGGCTCTAGCTCCACATAAAATATCAAGTGAAGCAACTAGGGATTCTAGATGGCTATTCTAGAATGCCTAGGATGTAGTGGAGTGTTCTAAGTGTATCTCTTCCTCACATCCTCTCTTGATTCTCAACACATGAGATTGTAGAGAGGAGGTTCAAGATGAAGATGGAGGAAATCAAGAAAAGAATAAGGAGAGTGAAGCTAATGGTGAGAGTGTTTTTCTCATCTCAAAAATAATGAACCAACCATCCAAGAGAGCAAAATATGAAGTATGGTTTTATCAAACTCCTTTTTCCAATTCTTAAAATGCAACCATACTTGAATAGTGAGCACACATGAATTAACAATTCATTTGTCAGCACTATTAAAACATAGTTCTCACCATATTCTCATTTTTCCTTTTCCATCTCATTATACATTTATGATAAATGGATAAATCCAAAATAAGGTGTCCACCTTCTAGAATGTTATTTGTAAAAAATGCGGATTACACTCTACTGTATATACATATCTGTATTCATACCGAAATACGAATACCCGAAGAGATAGAATAACAGAAAGAATATAATACTACAATATACATATCGAAATACATATACGTAAATTATTAAATCAACACCTGATTTAATAATCCGGCTCAATCCCGAGCCGGCTAGTATTATCAACTGTCCGATCGAAAGTCCGGGTACATAGTACAATCGATCGATCAGAACCCTGTACGTATCCAATACGGCTACTACATCATTTCGCCTGAACTAGGGAAACCCTTTGTGTGGGATTCTAAAAACTCATCAATACGCTGACAGTGAGTTTAACCACAAGTACGTCAGTGGCACTAGCTGTATGTAACGGCTACCCAGGTATTGAGCAAAAGGAAGGACAACTAGAAAACTAATCCGAACCCCTACTGAGCATGTCCGTGACAATCTCCATATAGTCCGGTCTATTCATCTAAGAGTATCGCATATCGGGTCTAGGAGGGTGGATAAAGTCAGACCCCTAATAACGCGATATTTCGTGTCGGTATGAAGCCCATCACCCACTGAGAAACTAATGATCCAAATTAGTAATTCTCGACTACCTTAGCCAAGGATTTCTGGTGATGGCCACCCGTGCACTGCACGATATCAACCCCCAATACCGGGAGAGACAAATCCCCGACGATCCGCTCACTGCCTCCATGTTGCTCGGGACTGTACCCAACTAAAACTTGTTTGTACGACTCTTTTGAGCAGTGGTAGGGTAGTAATCAAAGTATAGTGGGAACACACACGAGACAAATGACGATCTCAGGTCGACAGACTAACCTATACTCATGTCACCTAGGAACTGCTATCTAATAATAGGTATAATACCAACTAGCATGTTCTCGGCGAGTCCGTCCAGTATACGCATAACCCAATGAGCACCTGTATACTATTTTAGGTGACTAACTGACACCAATGGCTTGTGAGACTGCCACCACCCCTCGTCGGGGTCTCGATAAGTATACATTAGTCTACTCCGGAATATCGATGCCCAGTCTCGATACTACCTCGACTAGGGAAATTTAAGGATGTTCTTATAGACCACCCAGCTCCCACATATATGATCTCCATCATAATATTAGTAATCAAGTAAGAATCATATGGGCTCTATCAATATGTAATAGTGATCTGTATTACCACATAATGCATGTACATGATGATAAAGACAAACCAGATAGTATACTATCATTTTGAGTAAGATTGTTCTACCCGTATAGGTCCTCTCTCAATCATCATAATCGCGTGCCTGCGATTACAATAATTGATTTAAGGGCACTATAGCCAACAGAACTTAGACTTGACTGAGGGGTATTAGACCCAAACTTTCGTTACATAGGTTGACCTAGGTTGATAGAGTAGGTAACTCAAATAGAGTAACGTACCATGTGTATGTTCCAGGGCATACTTACGATATGATGATCCGCTTAAGTGACCTTAGGATGTGCATTATTTTGAGACCCGTATTTCTATTTGTTCTTATGTCTATCCTCATCGATATTTATTTACGGTTCCTGTCACCATGGCTATGCGAGCTGAGAGAGCTACGGCTAGAGAAGTGGTCAGAGAAAGCTCATCAGGGATGAGGACTGACCACGGTGTTATTCTGGTGACGCAGGAACAGATGATTTCTTAGTTATTCTAGGATTTCACATTTGGAACGAGCATTCGGGATTTGCACCAGATGATCGGGCCATTGCTTGAGGCCAGCCAAATTGAGAGGACTGTTGACGTACAGCCTACTTCAGAAATCGATGTGTTGTCTACCGTGCAGACAGATAAACCAATTGTTGCTAAGATTGACAAGAAGTTGCCTCCAAAGTTTATAAAACTGAAGCCACATGAGTTTACAGGAAGGGATGCGACAGAAGATCGCTAGTCATTGTAACACCCCAGTTCAGTTATACCATATTATATTTGAGTATTTTCTTTATCTTGTGGATATATCTTGATTTTATTTGTTTTTGGGTGCGGATAGTGTTTTGGTATCTGTGGTTAGTATCCGACCTGACCCGCATGCTTGAAACCCGGCTTGGTTCTTGATTACGATTTATCCCCGCGAGTTCTGAGAATCCATGCACACATATGTCCTGGATACCTGTATCATACATCTGCTATCTGATATATTTTAAATAATACAATATAACCAAATATAATATTTTTAAGTACCTAGCATAGCCTGCATCATACACCATACCTTACGGTTGCATCCGTACATCGTGTTCACATCCCGTTTAGTGAAACGGACTCGTTTGGATCACTACGTACATATTACGTGTATCCGTTCTTGGGGATATGCATTTTCTTTAACCGGATATCGCATTATGGATTTGGTTGATACGTATATTATCCGTATTTTAAAACTAGATTTTGAGACACAACTGGAGCATGTTTCGGAGTATTTTTGTATTGGCTATAAAACTCAAATATATATAATATAATATTCTTTATATTATAAACTGTTTTATATATGATTATATATTTTTTCTTTAACTATATTTTTTTATAAATCGTAACAGTTCACAAATCCTCACCATCTCTTTCTCTCCTCTCTATTTATATATAATATTTTAAAGATTATAATTTTCTTTAAAAACCTATTCTAAAAACCTAAACTCACAGCCTCTCTCTTCTTCCCTTGCCTCCCCGCCACCTCACGAGAACCCTAACCCATGCCCTCGCCTTTGCTGCAACCACCCTTTCCATCATCCCCTCGTTGCCGACCCCTCATCGACCTCACCTCCACCTCCTCCACTCTTCTTCCTCTCCATCCCCGAGTTCACAACCCCGACAAACCCAACTCCCTGACCTTGTCGCCGTCACCCTCGTCGTCACCGAAGACCCAAACCCTTGTCACCCTCTCCACCTCCTTTTTCTCCTCCCCTCTTCTCCCACAACCCCTACAAGCCCCGACCATGACACCCCGCACTCCCCGACAACCCACTCCGACTGCAGCACCCCTCGCCGCCGGTGACCCTTCATCGTCACCACCCCTTCTCCTCTCCTCCTCAACCTCTCCTTCATCTCCTTTCCTATTCCCAACGAGAACCCATATCCCCGAGTTCCTATTCTTCCTGCACCCGAAACCCTAGCACCCACTGCCCTTTGTTGTGAACCTCGCCGTCAATGTCACCTCCCTCGCCTCTTCTGACCCAGAGCTCAATACCAGAGACACAAACTCCTGACCATCTTCTTCTTCTACTACTACTTCTTCTTCTCTTTTCCTTCCTTGGTTCGTGTTTTCCGGTGATTGCCGGAACCGTGCACATCGCCGACGATCCGGGCGACCTAGTCGTCATCCTCATCTAGCATGGCCATGTTCGTGTATAACTAAGCCCAGTCCCGTACTAGCGTGTGTGCATCGCGACGTTTACCCGACGTCGAACGCGGCGTACACATCCCGTGGTGAGATCCGATCAGGAAAGTTTATCTTGCTACATACTGTGTCTATATATTTATACCCATATGAATAAAATTAATACATGTATTTTAATTATGCATCCGATATTACAGTTTTACCGTTTTACGATACCCATACGTATCTGTACTGACTTTTGCATATCTAGTTGCATGCCGGAACACCCTGATGTTATTTCACTATTATATTATCATGCCATGTTATCTAGCTTGCTTCATAAGTAGTCATGGATATATATATATATATATATATATATATAGGTTATTACAGATAGACACATATGGATTCTGACATCAGCACTATTTACTGTGATCCCGATATCGTTTACAGTTATACTTTTGGTGTCCACTTGATACATATGCACCACATGACATGCCCTGATACACTACTTGACTTATTACCTGATCTTGTTACTAATACCGACAATCCAGACTTGTTGTCCTGACGGACTAACCTGTTGTCTATATAGACAAACTTGTACCTGCTTGATCCTGGGTTGGCATTAGTTATATATTATCAATACCTGACTTGAGAACATAACCTTGGGGGTAAGGGAAAATCAATAATGAAATCTGACTTGTAACTCGACAGTTCGATACTTAGTTTTTACGGGCTAGACCAGCTCTGGGGTGATGCTGTTGACATCATTCATCTGTACATGTTACCTGTTTACTGCCTAGTGGCACGTCTTGGATTCAGCCCGAGAGTATTGACCGTGGTCCCAAGCATGCACGGGATACTATTTCGTTACATCGATGATTCTATTAAATTGATTTCAAAAAAAACTTTAGAATAGATAACCCCGTAGCACAGTTTAGATTACTCACTGCACTTCACATATACATATACACCTCACTGTTTCACATCTGTGTTTACCTGTTATATTCGTGTTATTGTTTATATTCATGCCTGTATATCTAGTTATATCCTGGTTCTTACTATTGTTTGATATTATGATGCACTGATGTCTGGGTTTTGCATGGACCCGTTCTTCTATCTTTATCACAGGCTGACCGGGAGTATTTTAGCCGTCAAGCCGAGCAGTGAGGATCGTGTTAGTGATATTTAGTTTAGTTTCTTTCCGCAGCTTTTGTTTCTTGATGTGAGCCCGTATTGGGACGTATTTCCAGATGTTTTTGTTTATTGGATTTATCGTTTATATTTCTTGCTTCTTTTATTCTGTCAAATGGACATGTAATAGATAGTTTTATATTTTTATGTTCTTGATATCCTATAGACAGCTGTAATGTGACTGCGGATGGATGTTTCCTAGCTACAGGTAGCATGGTTAGCTCTGTCATGTGTTATAGTTAGCGCACTCTGGGAAGAGGGGCGTGACAGGGTTTGTTTAGTATCAGACGCATAGGATTTAGGATTAATTCGGTTTGGTTCTTTTGTAGTTGAGTATTGAACCCAATATACTAACCAGAAAACCCTTAATTAGGAACACGTCCTGCCACATTGTTGTCGTGATTCTTGAATCTTATTTTTCTCTTGACCCTTTATCTTGACGATATAGAAATGATTTTGCATCTTCGCTTAGGAATGCTCCTGATTCCATATTTGTTGTCCTCTCTTATTCCTTCGATTCTGAAACTAGGATTTGGGCGAGTTGAATGGAATTATGTGATTGTAACTATGAACCACGGCATAGTTATAATGCGGTACTCTATTTAGGTAACTTGGAGTCCTATTTTGATTTCTTTTCTTGATTTATGGTCTTTATATTACCTTGTTTCTCTCGTTTGCATTGCTTACCAGTTTATGTTTTATCGCAAGTTTGAATCAAACAACCGTGTTTTATCTTTCCTTTTGTCCCGTAGTGACCAATCCGTTAGTATTTCGAAGAACAAAGAGAAGCGCATGAGGAGCTTTTGATTGCATTAGTACCGATTGCTTCAAGACAGTTCAGATGCAGGATGTTTCGAGGAGTTCCAAAAAACGCGCCGCAAATTATCAGAGTAGCGCAGCAGAAGAGTGGTGGGCCAATAACCCACAAGTCTTAGAACAAACTTGTAAATTCAGGATGAAAGGAACCGTTTACTGAAATGTGAAGTTTGTAAACAAGTTGCAGATGAAGCGCTGATAGTAGTTCGGGATTTCATGGATGTGTTCGAAGACATCTCGGGTATACCGTCGAAACGAGATGCGGAGTTCACGATTGACCTTATTCCTAGAGCAGCGCCAATTTCAAAGGCCTATTATCCAGTGGCACCGGTGGAACTAGAAGAAGTAAAGAAACAGGTTGCCGAATTGCTAGAGAAGAGTTGGATTCGCAGCAATAATTCACCCTGGAGAGCTCCAGTTCTTCTAGTCAAGAAGAAAGATGGTACACGGAGGATGTGCACTAATTATCAAGAATTAAACCGGATGACTATTAAGAACAAGTAACCGATCCCTCACATCGGCGAATTATTCGATCAACTCAGCAGCACGAAGGTATTCTCGAAGCTGGATTTACGATACGGATATCATTAAGTTTGTGTAAAATCAGAAGATATTTGCAAGACAACATTCCAAACTCGTTATGAGCATTACGAGCACTTAGTGATGCCATTCAGAGTCACGAACGCACCGGCAATATTCATGGACTTTATGAACCGAATCTTTTCACCATTCTTGGACCAGTTTATAGTAGTGTTTATCGATAATATTCTGCTCTATTCGAGGAGCCAAGAAGAGCATGCTGAACACTTGAAGATCGTATTGTAAACGATGAGGCAAGAAAGATTATATGCGAAGATGAACAAGTGTGAGTTTTGGCTCGAAGAAGTAAAGTTTTTGGGGCATGTCGTATCCTATCCGGAGAGGGAATCGCTGTAGATCCTGAAAAAATTGCAGCAGTTCATGATTGGCCGATTCCGAAGAACATAGCAGAGATCAAAAGTTTTCTTGGACTTGCCGGATATTATAGAGGATTCATAGAGAATTTCGCTCATTTAGCTGAACCATTGACCAAGCTTACGTGAAAGGAGGTACCGTTCGTATGGATGGATAGATGTGTGTCAGCTTTTGAAGCATTGAAGCAAAGATTGACCATCGCTGCTATTTTGACCGCGCAAGATGGTTCCGGAGGGTTGGTTATTCACAGCGACACATCTGGAAAAGACTTGGGGTGTGTTCTTATGCAGCATGGGAAGGTTATAGCCTACGCGTCGAGACAGTTGAAGACTCATAAGAACAACTAGCCAACTCATGATTTGGAGCTAGCAGCTGTGATTTTTGCTTTGAAGATTTGGAGACACTACTTATGGGACGAAAGGGTCGAAGTATTCACCGATCACAAAAGCCTAAAGTATGTGTTCACCCAGAAAGAGCTCAACATGAGGCAGCGTAGATGGTTAGAGCTGATGGCTGACTATGATCTTGATCTCAAGTACCATCCGATAAAAATTAATATAGTGCCAGAGGCGCTAAGTCGGTTGCCAGCAATACGGATGTTAACTGCACAGAAAGAGCTTATAGATGATTTTCAGAGATTCGAGTTGGAGATCGTGTTACCGCATTCTTTAGGACAGTTGATGTAGCTGCAAGTATAGTCATCCTTGATCGATAATATTAAAGCAGCGCAGTCGCACGATCCAAGATTGCAGAATTTTTGAGAACATGCCTAAGCGGGACTTCGAACGGACTTATTGATTCATGAAGATGGTTCGTTACGATATGGGAGCCGTTTATGTATGCCGAAAGGAGGTAATCGTGAAGAAGTTATGAAGGAGGCGCATAGTTCCGCATATTCCGTATATCCTGGAGGTACGAAGATGTACCGAGATCTACGACAACATTTCTGGTGGGAAGGCATGAAAAGGGAGATTGCTCACTTTGTAGCGAAGTGCTTGGTGTGTCAGGAAGTCAAGGCTGAACATCAAAGGATAGCTGATTTTTTGCAACCACTTCCAATTCCTCAGTAAAAGTGGAAACATATAACCATGGATTTCATGACGACATCACCGCGGAGTCCAAAGGGTAATAATGCAGTTTAGGTGATTGTTGATCAATTAACCAAGGCAGCTCATTTCTGTCATGACCCGTAATTTAGCATGTGACTGACACTTAAATTACGCAATGTCTAAATGCGTAACGTAAATCAAGTAAGCCGAAGCCTAGAAAATCTAAACCTTTTTGCGGAAAATAGTGGGGGTGCAGTATTGAAATAAAGGTATAACGAATCAAGTTTTTCTTGAAATGCATAGCTAATGAAATATGATAATGTAAGTGGATTATATTAGAGTTGAAAACATGTTTCATCTTTAAAAATTTAGGCAGCACCTCCCTTGTATATTTTGATCCAAAAACATATACTCAACAATATATAAGCATCCCCAAGCGGGAGCTAACTCTTCGCCAACTGGCGGAATCACAACCATGCAATAGCATAGATACAACTCCCAACGGCGAAGAATCAACCCAGAAAGAAAAAATAAAGAAGCAAGACATCAAAAGTCAAGAAAAGCGATTGTAAACTCATCGCACTAAGTCTCGCATAATACCCAAGTCTCACTGGGTCTACCAATATACAATTCTAGTTCGCTGATTTGATTGATCTGATGTGATGGAGTTTATCTGAATACAATAGAATATAACAGTACGAGAGTTGGCACGATCCAACATGTGTCCTACCTACCAAAGCAAAGCACCCTGGAAGTAGCTGTGAGCCAGCAATACCGCAGCTGATCCTAAGCGGTCAAACCTACAAGAACTGTGGCACAACGGGGGTGAGTTGCTGACTCGTGAGTAGAAAACATCAGCAAGTAGAAATCGAATAAAACAACGATTTCCTAGGTTACTATATCCTGAGGTAATACTATGATATCTAGGGTGACCAAGTATGCATATGTGTCAACAATCGAGTAAATGCAATGACATAAATAAATAAACATCTAAAAACATAAGCCTGTATATATATATATATATATATATATATCTATATATATATATATATATGAGGATATCTATCACATGTATCCATCAACGACACATCAAAATCATGGAATCTGAGTGTCCAACACCGACACTCAAAACATCATGAAAACTCGTGTCCAGCATCGACACGTAAATCCTCATATCTCAGGGGCCACATCATCAGATCGGTCCTCATATCCATCGCATATCAAAACTCCAAAACGGTATCTTCCGGATATCCGCCGAGCTCTATACAATCACCGGTAGGTAGTGCTTCCCTGCCAGGCTCACCACCTAACAATATGAGTCTTCTTGCCCTGGAGTACCTCACCGGGTCCACCATGTACCCACAGACGGTTTCTACTGCACCTCAAAACGGGTATACTCACTGCTCAGAACCGAGGAAACTCAGGGTGAACATCTCAAAATATCATATCAAGAGAAACCGCATTTTTAAAACAATACATAATTTTCTTTGAAATTAAACTGTGGTTGTCAAATCCAGAGATCTCATAAAAAACAACATCTCAATGTATATAACCATAAAGTACAATGTATGTAAAATATAGTAGTAATATGAGCATATCGGGTATATCATGCAAGCATATAACCATAAGGTACGATATATGCAACATAGAGTAGTAATATGAGCATATCGGGTATATCATGCAAGCATGTCAAGTGATAATACTGAACAATGAATGTACTTTTACGGTTAAGAGTAATATTATGATATGGAAGTTCTACTGTGTAAGTAACATGGCAATTACCGATGATGAATGTGTGTGAGCCGGCAAATCTGTATAAGTGTAACATGCGCATCAACGGTAATTGTGCAGGTGTACTAGCAATGATATCATATAACATTAAATACTGGAAACATGATAGGTATCACACGAGGAATAATATCCTAAACAACATGAACAATAAATGGGTATATCTACCTACACAAGAATCATACAGTCACTTTTAAACAGTACGCATCGTCGTTTTAAAAATAGGTATGGTTCAGGTGGAAATCTTTATATCGGCAATTCCGCCTCGTAACATCCGATATGACAATAATCATCGATCATCATTCTCAAATCACTAGCGCGGATCAATCATCCAGTACATCTCATCGCGTACGGTAATCCATCGTACGGGGTCATCAAACAGAATAGGGAATCTATCGACCTATACAATAATGAGGGTATGGATCTAAAGTGACATATTACTCCTTATACTTATACGCGCGCGCGCGCGCGCGCACATACACATATCAAATCATATTTGTATAAACGTCATATCTTATTATTTTCACAACACCTCTATCTCAATCTCGCGTCGTTTTTATCGATCTCGATCTCGTATCATACCATTATCAACCCATCCTTGTCATCTATCAATTCATACTTATCATGATTCACTTCTCATTTCATATTCTCATACCACATTATCTTATATACATATATCATATTCTCAAGCCAATACATGTTTATTAGTGTCAACTTTTATCATATCAACTCTTCCTAAATCTTACTAATCCTATAATAAGGTTATCTTAAGCTCGTAGCATATCCTTTATCAAAATAAAATTTATATCACAATCTTCCATATTAATGGTTGCGGGGGTGCTATATGCCATCCACCCGACTTCCTCCGTAGATATAAATCTACTCACCTGCTAAACTCCTCGCTTAGCTGAAGTCGATGTGCTTCGTCGTCTCGGAAGTCCACGTGAAGGTACCTACATTCAATACACAATCGCAATTCTATTAAAACCAATATCCGAAAACCGATACGGCACACGGATTGCTTATAGGTTAAAACCTATAACTTCGCATGCAAAATCAACCAAATAACTCTCGTCTGTTGACGTACAAATGTCCAATGACGGAATCAAATCCAAGTACCAAAACCACGAATTCAAGTATCGGAAAACAATAGCCCAAGCACTCGCAAACAACTCCCAGATTTTGGCTAAGGTAAATAGGAAATAAACAAGCATGTACAGGGGATAGCTTATAGGGTAAGTGAGCTACAGGCAAAACCACATCACCTTAGCCAAAAGGGAATCCGGCAACATCAAGAGAAAATCCGGTCTCGCCGGCCAAACTAGGGTAGAATGGGTTCGTATTTTGGTGGTGGTCTTCTAGTGGTCTATCTAGGTTAATGGACTTGTTTGATTTTATTAAAAATTCCCCAGATAGCTTCAGATACCCTGTAGGTCTTTAGGTTTCACAAAACTGACACGGAATAATTCTAAATTCATGTATCGGGTTCTAAACTCATTTCCAGGTAAGAAATTCAATCTCTAAGGTCTTATAAACACTCTCTACACCTCAATTAACCACTTAACAGGAATTTAGAATTTTCTAAGATCACATATCCTATTTATATCAAATTCTAAACTAAGGTAGCATATTTAACATAAACACTAATTTAAAGTATGGATTACTTCATTGCAACTAAAGAAAATTCTTGAGTTACCCAAAGTCTTCAAAATCCAATCTTGGATGGTTAAAAGGGTTTATAATAGGGTTGTGCAAGTTTTTAATGAAGGCGGTATAGGGTTTTGAGAAGAAAATAAAGAGGATGCATAAAGGTAGTGAGGTGAAGAAGCATGGAGGAGTTGAGTTGAAGAAACAATGGAGGAGGAGGGAAAGGGGCAGACAAGTCTAACCCTTAAGCCCACTCTCTCACTCACAAATATCCCCTATACTCACACTCTTACAAATATCTATTTTGTTTCATCTCTCTTTTGTTTCTCACTCATAACTCTTTCTTTTCTTTTATTTTCCTTGTTTTTCTTTTCTTTATCTCACAAACTCATAAATCACACACACACAAACTCACAAACACAAACCCAACATGCACATGACATGGTGCATTAGTCACGGAAAAAGGTAAAAATACGTATTTTGCCAAAAATCCGATAAATATCATTAAAATAAATAAATCATTTTAATTTCCAATTATTTTCCAAATATTGGTATATACTTATACCATTTTACGAAAAATGCCTATTCGCAAATCGAATGTTTTCGCGAAATATATTATTTTAATATTAAATTTCCAAAAATAATATTTTATATTTCTGAAATGTTACAGTATTCCCTTCTTAAATAAATTCGGTCCCCGAATTTAAAATTTAAATCAAGTAAGCCGAAGCCCAGAAAATCTAAACATTTTTGCGGAAAATAGTGGGGGTGCTGTTTTGAAATAAAGGTATAATGAATCATGTTTTTCTTTAAATGCATAGCTAATAAAAAAAAATGCATGTGGATTATACTAGAGGCGAAAACATGTTTCGTCTTAAAAAATTTGGGCAGCACCTCCCTTGTATATTTTGATCCAAACACGTATACACAACAATATATAGGCATCCCCAAACGGGAGCCAGCTTTTCGCCAACTGGCGGAATCACAACCACGCAATAACATATATACGATGCCCAACGGCAAAGAAT
This sequence comes from Agapanthus africanus, assembly GCA_030015575.1. Classification (NCBI taxonomy): domain Eukaryota; kingdom Viridiplantae; phylum Streptophyta; class Magnoliopsida; order Asparagales; family Amaryllidaceae; genus Agapanthus; species Agapanthus africanus. The sequence goes on from JASDDO010000031.1 coordinate 469,975,055, forward strand.
CAACCCAGAAAGAACTAATAAAGAAGTAAGACATCAAAACTCAAGAAAAGCGATCAAAACCCATCGCTCCAAGTCTCACACAAAACCCAAGTTTGATTAGGTCTACCAATATACAATTCTAGTCTCTGATTTGATGTGATGGAGTTTATTTAGATACAATAGAATATAACAATACGAGAGTGGGCACAATCCAACATGTGTCCCACCTACTAAAGCAAAGCACCCTGGAAGAAATTGTGTGCCGGCAATACCGCAACTGATCCCAAGCGGCCAAACCTGCAAGAACTGTGGCACAACGGGGGTGAGTTGCCAACTCGTGAGTAGAAAACATCAACAAGTAGAAATCGAATAAAACAACGATTTCCTAGGTCACTATATCCTGAAGGTATTACTATGATATCACTATATTCTGAAGGTAATACTATGATATCTCGGGTGACCAATTAGGCATATGATGTCGGATGTTTATTTATTTCAAATTCTAAATTAAACTAGAATATTTAACATAAACACTAATTTAAAGTGTATGGATTACCTCAATTGCAACTAAAGAAAATTCTTGAGTTGCCCAAAGTCTTCAAAATCCAAAGCTGGATGGTTCAAAGGGTTTAGAATAGGGTTGTGCATGTTTTTAATGAAGGTGGTATAGGGTTTTGAGAAGAAAATGAAGAGGATGCATGGAGGTAGTCAGGTGAAGACGCATGGAGGAGTTGAGTTGAAGAAACAATAGAGGAGGAGGGAAAGGGGCAGCCAAGTCTAACCCTTAAGCTCACTCTCTTACTCACAAATATCCCCCTACACTCACTCTCTCACAAATATCTATTTTGTTTTATCTCTCTTTTTTTTCTCACTCATAACTCTTTATTTTCTTTTGTTTTTCTTTTCTATATCTCACAAACTCACAAATCAAACACACAAACTCACAAACACAAACCCAATATGCACATGACATGGTGCACTAGTGACGGAAAAAGGTAAAAATACGGAGTTTGCCAAAAATCCGATAAATATCATTAAAATAAATAAATTATTTTAATCTCCGATTATTTTCCAAATATTGGTATATACTTATACCATTTTACGAAAAACCCTTATTCGCAAATCGAATTATTTTCGCGAAATATATTATTTCAATATTAAATTTCCAAAAATAATATTTTATATTTCTAAAATGTTACAGTCTTCCCCCTTAAATAAATTCGATCCCCGAATTTAAAATTTAAATCCCCAACTACTAAAACATTTCAATAATCAGCTTAAATCAATGGGGCTTCGAAATCACGGAAGATGCAGAAATACCATAGCGCATCATATGGGCCTGAAAACGAGTAAAAATTCAAAATCAAACTCCGTCAAGCATCACGCAATCACTGGAGTTATAAAGAAAATACGAATATCGAATTCCACCACTGGAATCCAAATGCACTATAGTCAAATCATAATACGTATATAGCACGCATCTTGTAAAACCATTTTAAAAGTTGAATAACTCATGCCAAATCTTCGTGCTATGCATAACTCACGGTACAAGTAGCGGACGATCATTTGTAACGTAGTAAATATATACTTATATATGTTTGTTCAATTTATACGTCCTGCCTTTTTGAAATATCCCAGATGGTTCTCTTATAAATTTTCGTGTCACTCGTGGACACGGAGGAAATAGCGAGACTACAGCTCCTTTTTGAAAACCTTTGGTAACTTTTGATGCATGCAAAAGTACTCAGGTACTGTCCTAAGACCAGTCCTGCTCGGCTACTATATAATATAGTATCTATGATCAAAACGCGATACTCATAAATAAAATCAGCCTCAAAAGGCGTATCCAATATCACATGCATCTGGTGCGTATAGAAAACCAAATCTAATACAAGTGCCACAATATGCACAAAAGCAAACTAAGTGCAACGGGTGTGCACGAAAGCATCTGTCCAGTGCAACGGATGTGCACAATAATAATATAAAATGCTTCTATAGTGCATGAAAACATTTTTCCAGTGCAACGGATGTGCACGACAACCTCAATCCAGTGCAACTAACATGCATGAATAAAATACCAATCAAGTGCATCCAACATGCACGGATAAAAATCTTTATCGAGTGCACCCGGTGTGCACAAAATCTCATATCCTGCGTCCAACATGCGTGAAAAATCCAAAACAAGTGCATCTGGTCCTTATAAAACATCTAGTGCAGTCGTATACACGATAATGAACATCAAGTGCAGACACACACGAAAACATAAATCTGGTGCAACAAATGCACAAAATACAAATCCGTTGCAACCAATGCACGAAATACTCATCAGTATCTCAAATGCTCACAAAAACGACACCGAGTATACCAAGATGTATAGAATCATAAACGGGTGCAACTGTGTGCACAAAATCCATCGCAATGCACTGCAGCACATATAAGCTATACCGAGTGCAAAGAAATCAAATCAAGTCAAGTAAGCCAAAGCCCAGAAAATCTAAACCTTTTTGTGGAAAATAGTGTGGGTGCAGTTTTGAAATAAAGGTATAATGAATTAAGTTTTTCTTGAAATGCATAGCTAATGAAACATGATAATGCAAGCGGATTATACTAGAGTTGAAAACATGTTTCGTCCTTAAAAATTTGGGCAGCACCTCCGTTGTATATTTTGATCCAAAAACATGTACACAACAATATATAGGCATCCCCAAGTGGGAGCTAGCTCTTCGCCAACTGGCGGAATCACAACCACGCAATAATATATATACGACGCCTAACGGCGAAGAATCAACCCAGAAAGAACAAATAAAGAAGCAAGACATCAAAACTCAAGAAAAGCGATCATAAACCAATCGCTCTAAGTCTCGCACAATACTCAAGTCTGACTAGGTCTACCAATATACAATTCTAGTTCACTGATTTGATTAATCTCATGTGATAGATTTTATCTAGATACAATAGAATATAAAAGTACGAGAGTGGGCACGATCCAACATGTGTCCCACCCACCAAAGCAAAGCACCCTGGAAGAAGCTGTGTGCCAGCAATATCGCAACAAATCCTAAGCTCTCAAACCTGCAAGAACTATGGCACAACGGGGGTGAGTTGCCAACTCGTGAGTAGAAAACATCAGCAAATAGGAATTGAATAAAACAACGATTTCCTAGGTCACTATATCCTGAAGGTAATACTATGATATCTAGAGTGACCAAGTACGCATATGTGTCAACAATCGAGTAAATGCAATGAAATATATAAATAAAAATCTAAAAACATAAGCCTGTATATATATATATGAGGATATCTTTCACGTGTTTCCATCAACGACACTTCAAAATCATGGAACCTCAGTGTCCAATACCGACACTCGAAATATCATGAAAACCCGTGTCCAGCATCGACATGTAAATCCTCATATCTCAGGCGCCGCATCCTCAGATCGAACCACATATCCATCTCATATCATAACTCCAAAACGGTATCCTCCGGATATCCGCCGAGCTCTATACAATCACTGATAGGTAGTGCTCCCCTGCCACGCTCACCGCCTAACAATACGAGTTTTCTTATCCCGGGGTACCTCACTGGGTTCACCTTGTGTTAGTTATATGTATGCCCTAGAGGCCATTACTATACATGAGATGTATATTGTAGTGGATGCTTGGACATATATAGGGAGTACTTTCTTGCTCGATATGATAGTATGCTATCTGGTTACTTTTTACCTTAACGTGTACACTGATTGTCTCTTTGATACATGTTGGTAAAGCCCTTAGGATGTGTACTTGACTACTAGGATTATGATACAGATTGTACTAGTGGGACCATGGTAGTCCATAAGTACATCCTTTAAGGTCCCTAGTCGTGGGTGTATCGAGACGGGGCATCGATATACCAGAGTAGACTAGCGTATACCTTCTCGACCCATATTGATGGGCGATGAATGATCCCATATCCATTGGTGTTTGACATCAGAGATGATATATGGGTGCTCAGTGGAGACTGGGTACATTGGACGGACTCGCCGAGAACTCCCAGATGGTATTATACATCACGTCAGATGGCAGTTCTCTGGTGACACTGGTATAGGTTAGTCTGTAGACCCGAGATCGTCATAGAGTCTTGTGTGATTCCAACTGTGCTTTCATTTCCACTTTACCACGTCCAAGAGGGCATGCAAAACGGTGGTTTTTAGGTACAGTCCCGAGTCACATGGAGGCAATGAGCGATAGGAGGGGTTTCGTCTCTCCCGGTATTGGGGGTTGATGTTGCGCTGTGCTCGATTGGCCATAACACGGAAGTCCCTGGCCAGGTTGGTTTAGAGATTTACTGGTAAGTGTTACTTGTAGTTTCTCGACCCGTTATGCGCCTCATATCGGTATGACTTATCGGTTATTGGGGTCTGACGTTTACCACCTCTAGACTTGATATGCGACATATCAGACGAGGAGACCGGAATGTACTGTAGTGTCACTGTCAGGCTTTTGCAGGAGTTGGAGCAGGCTTGCTCGCTGATCTTCTGATCTATCAATACCCAGGTAGCTGTTACGTCCAGCTAGTACCACTGACGGCTTGTGGGTGCTTGATGTGATCATCACCTACTGCCGGCGTATTGACGATTCTTTAGAGTCCTACATATAGGTTTTTCTGGCTTAGGCAAAACGAAATAGGAGCGCATATGCGATATATGCGGGACCGAGAATAATGCGTGTATCTGATACCGTATTCTATTCTCGCGATTTTGTATCGGTCGGTTATATGCGATATAGCCGAATTATCGAATCAAGGGTTGATTCGATAAGTCGATACATTGGATGTTAGTCGGTTATATGTGATATAACCGGATTATTAAGTCACGTGTTGATTTAGTAATTTAGTGTATAATTGTATATGTGATATACTAATCTACATTAACAAACATTGGTTCACTTAAGCATTTGTTTTTCTCACTTGTGCACAACTTAATATATATGTGATATATATTTATTTGTGTTCATTAAGTATCATAGTTGTTGATACACACTACATAGGTGTATGAGACATACACCATTATAATGATATTGGTAGGGTTTTAATAAACAAAGTAAATACAAAATTGGTGGATGATTGTTCAAGTGCATGATGCTTCATGAAGCTTGTGAGTGCATTGACCAAAGTCCACTAGTTTTGTTTTACTTAGGATATTTTTAAATCTAACCACTATAATTAGCCATGGTTATGTCTCTACATGAGTTAGTATATGATACCCTCTCACCCATGGTTAGCTAATTCACTTTGGATCATTTTCATTCTCATCTTTTTCTTCCAAAAGAAAAGCTTGCTAGGGTTTGATCCAAGTGATGAAATAAAGTGGAGAAAGAAATTCTAAAGTGTTCCTATTACCTATTTCTCCATCCTCTACTAGATTAGCACTTTAGTATAGGGTGTTTGTTTCACTTTGGTGAAGTGGTAGCTTGAGTTCGTATTCTCTCGACATAGATCATCTTCGGCCTCGAAGACTTCAAGCAAAACCGTTGCCCTCTTCTCATAGAGCCGTCCGAGAGTCCGGGAGTTCAACTATCGCTGCGAAGGGACTACTACAAGGAGCTTATGAAGTGAAGGACCAATCTACAAAGGTTGTATTTCGATTTCACTTAGATGTAAAATTGTTTACATGTGTTTCCGTATTAATTTTTAGCTAACGATTCTAGTTTAGAGTTCTCTTTAAGGACAAAAATTTAAAAATAGCATGGATGATGCCTCCCGGAACCTTGCTGCCGTCGACGGGAACCCAACAGTGTTATCAGAGCCTGGCTAGGAAATAATACAGATTTTGTTAGATTGCGAACACGAAACTAACTTCGAACTTGAAACCCTAAAACCCACTTTCTGTCGAATTTTAAATGATCCCTAAATTTTTTTTAAACATGTACAGAATGATATATGTATGATACTATGAACTCTGAAGAAATCTGGAGCAAATCTGTGCAGTTTGGGCCGGCCACACCCCCCCTCACCGGCCCAATCCGAGCCCCCCTCTCCAAATTTTTCTAATGTTCTGTTTCTTGGGTTTTTGTGCTTCAGGTGTTGTTTATTCTTGCTAAATTGTCATGTGATGGTAATTTACTGTAATGACAATTCGGAGTGTTTCGTAGTCGTAATTTTAACCGTTTTCGGGTAATTTTAGATGTTAAAAAGTTCAATCAGATATCAAATACCCACTTTAACTCTTGCCAGGAAAATTTTAGATGTTGTCACAAAGATAAAATGACCATAGCTCCGTTTATTGGAAACAGAGAAAGAGTTAGTGAACTCTTGGGATTGATACATGATGATGTATAGAGGTCCCCAGTCTACATATGCCAGGTCTGGTTCTTTGTACTTCATTACATTCACTGATGATCTCTCAAGATTCGGACATATGTTCCTGTTGAAACACAAGTCTGGACCTTTTGAGATATTCAATGAATATAAGTTAGAAGTAGAGAACCAAAACGGGTATAAGTATTATGTCCTTTTGATGAGATCAGGGAGGAGAATACTTGTGCACGGAATTCCTGGATTATTCTAAAGGAGAATGAGATTCTCTCTCAGCATTACTCCTTCGCATACACCACAACACGTCGGTGTGTCGGGGCGGAGCAATTGCACCCTATGAGATATGGTGCGCTCTATGATGAGTACTACTGAGTTGTTTGTTTCCTTTTAAGGGGTTATACACTTGAGAAGCTGTATACTTATTGAATGGCGTTCCAACCAAATCAGGTGCCTACCACTCCATATATGATATGGTATGGGAAGAGGCCATCTCTTAAGACAGTTAAGATTTAGGGTTGTCCGGCCTATGTCTAAAAGCAAAATACGGACAAACTCGAGACAAGGTCAGTTCTGTGGATGTTTGTTGGATATCCCAAGCATTCGCAAAGGAATATCTTCTACCGAACCGAGAAACAAAAGGTGTTTTATTTCTAGGCATGCCACCATTTTAGAAAAGGAATTTATTTTGGAAAGAAATTTGTGGTCATGAGGTAAAACTGGAAGGAATTCCAGCTATACAAACTTCAGTTGACGATTTGGTAGAACTGGAGGATTCAATAGCTCCCAACGAACCCCAGCCTCTCCGCCGATCTGGTAGGGGTCCTTACCCACCTGAGAGATACTTTGTTTTCTCTATGAAAGTGGGAGCGAGGATTACATCATGAGATGATGACCCAACTAGTTTCGAGCAGGCCATCAAGAGTGGGGACTCTATAAGAATGGCTGGATGCTATGCGATCTGAGATGGAATCTATGTACACCAACGAAGTATGGACTTTGGTTGCTTTATCTGAAAGGTTAAATCCCCATCAGGAGCAAGTATATCTTGAGAATATTACTTGGTGTTCATGGAAAAGTTATGACTTTCAAAGCTAGACTTGTTAAAGGTTTGCATCATCGACCGGGTATGGCTTATGATGAAACCTTTTCTATGGGCCTATGCTTAAGTCCATCCAGATCCTACTTGGCACTGCTACTTACCATGACTATGATATCTGGCGGTTGGTTATCATGACTGTTGTTCTAAATAGTGATTTAGAAGAGAACGTCTATAAGTACACAGCCAGAGGGCTTCGTAGACAGTGGGAGCAGCGTAAACGTGTACAAGTTGCTTTACAGGTTAAAGCAGGCATCGCGGAGTTGGAACATCTGTTTTGATGTAATAGTCAAAGAGTTTGACTTCATCAAAATGGTAAATGAACCTTGTATATACAAAAAGGTAGTAGGGAGTATGGTGGTAATCCTCGTACTGTACGTAGAATGACATACTCTTGATAGGAAAGGAGTATACTATGCTACGCTCGATCAATCTCTTCTTATCACAACGATTCTCCATATAGGATCAAGGTGATACCTCCTAGGTCCATGGTTTTAGATTTATGTGATAGATCTAAATGGATGTTAGGATTCTCACTAGGTGTAGTGAGATGGTATTAATCGATCCTGGGGAGAATCACTGGATAGCTTCCACGGTGATGAGGAAGACTGAATGTCAGTCACAGGTATTGTCTTTACTCTAAGTAGAAGGACGGTATGTTGGAAGAGTTCCAAGAAAGATACCGTGGCATACTAGACGATAAAGGCTAGATACATCGGTACCAAAGATGTTACCAAAGAGGCAGTCTAGGTGTATATTAGTTCATGTGATGAACTTCGTTCCTACCATTGTGTGACAATGGAGTTGTGGCTTATTCCTAGGAACGCCCATCCCATCAGTGATTCAGACATATTCTAAGGCAGCATCACCTGATCATGGAGATGGTTGATCTCCAGGGGATCGAGGTTAGGAGAGTAGACTCAGAGGACAACACGGTGGATCCACTCACAAAGGCCTTTTCCCAGAGAGAGACTTTTAAGGGATGGTTGAGTATGTGATACTACAACCACTATTATCAGATGGCCCTAGTGGAAGTGGGAGATTGTAAGTTATATGTATGCCCTAGAGGCCATTACTATACATGAGATGTATATTGTAATGGATGCTTGGACATTTATAGGGAGGACTTTCTTGCTCGATATGATAGTATGCTATCTGGTTACTCTTTACCATAACGTGTACACTGATTGTCTCTCTGATACATGTTGGTAAAGCCCTTAGGATGTGTACTTGACTACCAGGATTATGATGCAGATCGTACTAGTGGGACCATGGTAGTCCATAAGTACATCCTTTAAGGTCCCTAGTCGTAGGTGTATCGAGTCGGGGCATCGATATACCAGAGTAGACTAGCGTATACCTTCTCGACCCATATAGATGGGCGATGGATGATCCCATATCCATTGGTGTTTGACATCAGAGTGCTCAGTGGAGACTGAGTATATTGGACGGACTCGCCGAGAACTCCCAGATGGTATTATACCTTACGTCAGATGGCAGTTCTCTGGTGACACTGGTACAGGTTAGTCTGTAGATCCGAGATCGTCATAGAGTCTTGTGTGATTCCCACTGTGCTTTGATTTCCACCTTACCACATCCAAGAGGGCGTGCAAAACAGTGGTTTTTGGGTACAGTCCCGAGTCACATGGAGGCAATGAGCGATAGGAGGGGTTTCGTCTCTCCCGGTATTGGGGGTTGATGTTGCGCTGTGCTTGATTGGCCATAACAGGGAAGTCCCTGGCTAGGGCTGGTTTAAAGATTTACTGGTATGTGTTACCCGTAGTTTCTCGACCCATTATGCGCCTCATACCGGTATGACTTATCGGTTATTGGGGTCTGAAGTTTACCACCCCTAGACTTGATATGCGACATATAAGACGAGGAGACCGGACTGTACAGTAGTGTCACTATTAGGCTTTTGCAGGAGTTGGAGCGGGCTTGCTTGCTGATATTCTGATCAATCAATACCCGGATAGCCATTACGTCCAACTAGTACCGCTGATGGCTTGTGGGTGCTTGATATGATCATCACCTACTGCCGGCGTATTGACGAGTCTTTAGAGTCCTACATAGAGGTTTTACTGGCTCAGGCAAAACGAAATAGGAGCGCATATGTGATATGTGCGGGACCGAGAATAATGCCTGTATCTGATACCGTATTCTATTCTCGTGATTTTGTATCGGTCGGTTATATGCGATATAGCCGAGTTATCGAATCAAGTGTTGATTCGATAAATCGATACATTGAATGTTAGTCGGTTATATATGATATAACCGGATTATTAAGTCTAGTGTTGATTTAGTAATTTAGTGTATAATTGTATATGTGATATATTAATCTACATTAACTAACATTGGTTCACTTAAGCATTTGTTTTTCTCACTTGTGCACAACTTAATATATATGTGATATATATTTATTTGTGTTCATTAAGTATCATGGTTGTTGATACACACTACATGGGTGTATGAGACATACACCATTATAATGATATTGGTAGGGTATTAATATACAAAGTAAATACAAAATTAGTGGATAATTGTTCAAGTGCATGAAGCTTCATGAAGCTTGTGAATGATGCATTGACCAAAGTCCACTAGTTTTGTTTTACTTAAAATATTTATAAACCTAACCACTATAATTAGCCATGGTTATGTCTATACATGAGTTAGTATATGATACCCTCTCACCCATGGTTAGCTAATTCACTTTGGATCATTTTCATTCTCATCTTTTTCTTCCAAAAGAAAAGCTTGCTATGGTTTGATCCAAGTGATGAAATAAAGTGAGAAAAGAAATTCTAAAGTGTACTCATTTCCTATTTCTCCATCCTCTACTAGATTAGCACTTTGGTATAGGGTGTTTGCTTCACTTTGGTGATGTGGTAGCTTGAGTTCGTATTCCCTCGACGTAGATCATTTTCGGCCTCGAAGACTTCAAGCAAAACCGTTGCCCTCTTCTCATGGAGCCGTTCGAGAATCCGGGAGTTCAACGATCGCAGCGAAGGGACTACTATATGGAGCTTATGAAGTGAAGGACCGATCTACAAAGGTTGTATTTCGATTTCACTTAGATGTAAAATTGTTTACATGTGTTTCTGTATTAATTTCTAGCTAACGATTCTAGTTTAGAGTTCCCTTTAACGGCAAAAATTTAATAATAGCATGGACGATACCTCCCGGAACCTTATTGCCGTCGACGGGAACCCAACAGTGGTATCAGAGCCTGGCTAGGAAATAATACGGATTTTGTTAGATTGCGAACACGAAACAAACTCCGAACTTGAAACCCTAAAACCCACTTTCTGTCGAATTTTAAATGATCTCTAAAATTTTTTTAAACATGTACAGAATGATGTATATATGATACTATGAACACTGAAGAAATTTGGAGCAAATCTGTGCAGTTTGGGCTAGCCACACCCCCCACTCACCGGCCCAATCCGAGTCCCCCCTCTCCAAATTTTTCCAATGTTCTGTTTCTTGGGTTTTGGTGCTTCAGGTGTTGTTTATTCTTGCTAAATTATCATGTGATGGTAATTTACTGTAATGACAAATCAGAGTGTTTCGTAGTCATAATTTTAACTGTTTTCTGGTAACTTTAGATGTTAAAAAGTTCAATCGGATGTCAAATACCCACTTTAACCCTTCCCGGGAAAATTTCCAAGTGTTGGATTTTTCTCGTAGTTAGAAAGCTTTCAAAGATCATGCAAGTTATGCGATGGACCCTCTAGAAGAACAAAACCTTAACTCGATTATGTGGCCGTCAAAACTGCCACTTGAACCCTAGGGTTTTTGGTGGTTTAGCGTTTCACATGTGAGGCGTTGGTTTGGCCCTTCTACGGCTGGTCCGTTGGTACTGTGGCGTGTGCTGAATTACTTTAAACTACACTCAAGTGTTGAGATTTTTGGGTAATTTTGGGTGTTTAATGATTCGATTGGAATGTTTAACATCAACTAGTTTTTTCTGTAATGTGATATAATATGTGGAATTCATACAGTTAGGCATGAAATGCGAAGTATGTGATATTTCGGATTTATGATGTCTAAGGTGTTTGTGGATTCCAAATGTTGTGGTTTTACAGTTTCTTTTCTGCGACCGTAAGTGTAATATGTGATATCGCCGATTTCGTTGCTATATGTCAACGATAATTGGGATGCGCATATTTACTTACATTGATGACATGTGATGTTATGTGTTGCTGGATATGTTATATTGGATCGTCGCGTTTTGAATAGCCGGGTTTTTTTTATGTGATATGAGAGTTTTTATTTTCATTCATGTAAAATTAAATGTATGTAATATTCTTTTATTGGGGCACTTCCTGGTTGAGGTTGATGTCACCTTTGATGTATATTATTTATTTTTCCGCACTAGGATAAACCCAAGGAGGAGAGCACAAGTAACCGGGTTCTAGGGGTCCAGTGGGAGACCGACTCGAGGAGTCGAGTTTGGGTCTCCTGACTCTAGAATAGGTAGGGTTGCTTGCCGCTCTCGTAGGGGTGTAGGGGTATAGGTTTGGTTATTCATCGCGACCGTGGAATCCGTGTTTTATAGAGGCTCAAAATAAAACACGGACCTCCTAGAATATCCAATATTTCATATGTTTCTTCTGCTGCAATATCTGTGATATGATCATTTGATATGTTGAGATGGATATAGTATATAGTATATACGATATATTATATAGACGTTGCGTATGTTTTACACCCGCGCTAGCACTGCCCCTCTCTGCCATTAGTTACCTAACCTAACGGTGCACGAGGGGACATCGAGGAGAATACGAATGGCATAAGCGTACGTTGTATTTATCTATGATGTTTAGGTGACTTAAATGATGGGACTTCATTAATGTGATTAATGAAAGCAAAGAAACCTAAAAGATGTTGTGGAATCAAATTTTCAAAAACAAGGTAGCTACAGTTCTTTCTTTGCATGGCGGTGTTCCTTGTAGAACATCCTACACCTTATTCGATAAGGAAAGGGCCGAGATCCCTTCACCGGGAGTGACCCCTTTAGCAATAACTGGCAGATGTTGCATCCCTCGGTTTTGTCTTTTGATTGTTTTTCTAGTTCTTGCTTTGCACAGCGATATATATTATATATCCTGCACCTCATTCGACGAGGAAAGAGGCGAGATCCCTTCACCGGGAGTGACCTCTTTAGCGAAACTTGCAAAAGCCTCAAAAACACTTCATTTTAAATCATTTGATTCTACAACGATATCAAGTGCATTACGCAATAGGTTTTCTGAAAAACCTTTCATATCCCTCCTTCATTTCAGATAAGTCCTACTTAGTATTCGTACTACGTTTGTTGACCTCTGTGAAGGCATAGTGTGCGGTAGCTGACTAGTATTTATCTGCTTATGCCTATGATGCAGATTGGATTAGGGTAGTCGTACGACCTTGTTGACCTCCGTCAAGGGTCGTGCGGGTAGGTTTGATTCAATCAAGAAATGACGGGTTGAACTTGACTAGTAGCCTATGGTTTGTTGACCTCCGTCAAGGTCATAGGGTGCTAGGGGAAAAATTATCGGGAATTTCAAGTGTTGAAATTTGCAATGAGATTACATACCTTCTATGAGATAGTTGGATCCCGATACCCACTGCGAGTAATTGTTACTCCTGTGAGAGTTTTGCCCTTTACAATTAGCCGATCAAGTACGTGTCTAGAAAGGTGTCAACGGGGTTATGCCCCTGGGAAAACGAGGTTTATTTTAATTAGGTCCGTGCGAAAGCACGAGGAACCTCCCTCAAAGTACCTGCACTGGCCTGGCTGAAAGATTGGCGAACTTGTAGGGTGTAATTAATCCCGGCTAGTCTTTCCTTTTAGGGTTTGAAGGAAGATTTGATAAAAACAGTGGGAGCCATCCTGATTAGATAAAATAATAACCTATCTGATCTTGCTAGAGCGCACGCAGAGTGTTTTTCTTCTCTCTCTCTCCAGGTAGCGACCTTGTCACGCCTTAATCAAGATAAAATATGAATGTATTGACCGAACCCGCTTGTTATACTGTGCTGGGGAACGTTGGTCCCGCTCCAACTTAAAATTGTTAGATGACCGAGCAGGGAATAGGGGGTTACCAGGATTCCCGTGCCGTCCAAACGAAGAAAGTGCATACTGATGTATCTTCTTCGGGTGTATTCATTACCGAGAACTGTTTTTCAGTATCCTCTATGTCCTGGGTATGTGATACCGGATCAGGATCCCACATATGTAAAATGTTACATGGGCTACAGATAGGTAGAGAACTGAGAATAGGTGATAAGTTTTAAGAGTTGGAAAAGGTGCAAGTGTTGCAGCCAAGATGTTGGCAGTTATCACTCTGTATTACCGAATACATTGATTCTGAACGAATGTTATTAGATACCGAACCTGAAGTACAACATCATATCAGTCTCTTTATTTAGTAAAGAAGGATATTATTTTGTATTGTTGGATAATATTTTGAACATTTCCTATATCAAAGGTTGATCGGTTCAGGCACGTTATCTAAAAGCATAAACGTTCTAAATCAAACCACAATTCTTCATGTTTAAAAAACACACGAGAGGAAGAGTTCAAAAATGAACGAATCCTTCTTGAGACATTGTAGACTAGGTCATATCAATGCGGCACGGCTAGCTAAAGTTACATAAAGATGCATATTTAAATCAGTTTGAATTTACATCTTGTGAAACATGCCAGTCATGTCATAAAGATAAAATGACCATAGCCCTGTTTACTGGAAACAGAGAAAAAGTTAGTGAACTCTTGGGATTGATACATGATGAATTATAGAGGTCCCTTGTCTACATATGCCAGGTCTGGTTCTTTGTACTTCATTACATTCACTGATGATCTCTCAAGATTCGGACATATGTTCCTGTTGAAACACAAGTCTGGACCTTTTGAGATATTCAATGAATATAAGTTAGAAGTAGAGAACCAAAACATGTATAAGTATTATGTCCTTTGATGAGATCAGGGAGGAGAATACTTATGCACGGAATTCCAGGACTATTCTAAAGGAGAATGAGATTCTCTTTCAGTATTACTCCTCCGCATACAACACAGCACGTCGGTGTGTCGGGGCGGAGCAATTGCACCCTATGAGATATGGTGCGCTCTATGATGAGTACTACTGAGTTGCCTGTTTCCTTTTTAGGGGTTATACACTCGAGAAGCTGTTTACCTATTGAATGGCATTCCAACCAAATCAGGTGCCTACCACTCCATATGTGATATGGTATGGGAAGAGCCCATCTCTCAAGACAGTTAAGATTTGGGGTTGTCCGGCCTATGTTTAAAAGCAGAATACGGACAAACTCGAGGCAAGATCAGTTCTGTGGATGTTTGTTGGATATCCCAAGCATTCACAAAGGAATATCTTCTACCACACCGAGGAACAAAAGGTGTTTTATTTCTCGGCATGCCACCTTTTTAGAAAAGGAATTTATTTTGGAAAGAAATTTGTGGTCATGAGGTAGAACTAGAAGGAGTTCCAGCTATACAAACTTCAGCTGACGATTTGGTAGAACTGGAGGATTCAATAGCTCCCAATGAATCTCAGCCTCTCCGCCGATCTGGTAGGGGTCCTCACCCACTTGAGAGATACTTTGGTTTCTCTATGAAAGTGGGAGCGAGGATTGCATCATGAGATGATGACCCAACAGTTTCGAGAAGGCCATCAAGAGTGGGGACTCTGTAAGAATGGATGGATGCTATGCGATCTGAGATGGAATCTATATACACCAACGAAGTATGGACTTTGGTTGCTTTATCTGAAGGGTTAAATCCCCATCAGGAGCAAGTATATCTTGAGAAGATTACTTGGTGTTCATGGAAAAGTTGAGACTTTCAAAGCTAGATTTGTTAAATGTTTGCATCATCGACCAGGTGTGGCTTATGATGAAACCTTTTCTATGGGCCTATGCTTAAGTCCATCCAGATCCTATTTGCCACTGCTACTTATCATGACTACGATATCTTGCGGTTGGGTGTCATGACTGCTGTTCTAAATAGTGATTTAGAAGAGAGCGTCTATAAGTACACAGCCAGAGGGCTTCGTAGACAGTGGGAGCAGCAGAAACGTGTACAAGTTGCTTTACAGGTTAAAACAGGCATCGCGGAGTTGGAACATCTGTTTTGATGTAATAGTCAAAGAGTTTGACTTCATCAAAATGGTAGATGAACCTTGTATATACAAAAAAGTAGTAGGGAGTATGGTGGTAATCCTCGTACTGTACGTAGGATGACATACTCTTGATAGGAAAGGAGTTTCCTATGCTACGCTCGATCAATCATCTCTTATCACAACGATTCTCCCTATAGGATCAAGGCGATACCACCTAGGTCCAGGGTTTTAGATCTATATGATAGATCTAAATGGATGTTAGGATTCTCACTAGGTGTAGTGAGATGGTATCAATCGATCCTGGGGAGAATCACTGGATAGCTTCCAGGGTGATAATGACGACTGAATGTCAGCCACATGCATTGTCTTTACTCTCAGCAGAGGGACTGTATGTTGGAAGAGTTCCAAGAAAGATACCGTGGCATACTAGACGATAAAGGCTAGATACATCGCTACCAAAGATGCTACCAAAGAGGCAGTCTGGGTGTAAATTAGTTCATGAGATGAACTTCGTTCCTACCATTGTGTGACAATGGAGTTGTGGCTTATGCCTAGGAACGTCCGTCCCATCAGTGATCCAGACATATTCTAAGGTAGTATCACCTGATCATGGAGATGGTTGATCTCCAGGGGATCGAGGTTAGGAGAGTAGACTCAGAGGACAACACAGCGAATCTACTCACAAAGGCCTTTACCCAGAGAGAGACTTTCAAGGGATGGTTGAGTTTGTGATACTACAACCACTGTTATCAGATGGCCCTAGTGCAAGTAGAAGATTGTTAGTTATATGTATGCCCTAGAGGCCATTACTATGCATGAGATGTATATTGTAGTGGATGCTTGAACATATATAGGGAGGACTTTTTTGCTCGATATGATAGTATGCTATCTGGTTACTCTTTACCTTAACGTGTACACTGATTGTCTCTCTGATACATGTTGGTAAAGCCCTTAGGATGTGTACTTGACTACCAGAATTATGATGCAGATCGTACTAGTGGGACCATGGTAGTCCATAAGTACATCCTTTAAGGTCCCTAGTCGTGGGTGTATCGAGACGGGACATCGATATACCAGAGTAGACTAGCGTATACCTTCTCGACTCATATAGATGGGCGATGGATGATTTCATATCCATTGGTGTTTGACATCAGATATGATATAAGGGTGCTTAGTGGAGACTGGGTACATTGGACGGACTCGCCGAGAACTCCCAGATGGTATTATACCTCATGTCAGATGGCAGTTCTCTGGTGACACTGGTACAGGTTAGTCTGTAGACCAGAGTCTTGTGTGATTTCCACTGTGCTTTGATTTCCACCTTACCACGTCCAAGAGGGCATGCAAAACGGTGGTTTTGGGGTAGAGTCCCGAGTCACATGGAGGCAATGAGCGATAGGAGGGGTTTCGTCTCTCCCGGTATTAGGGGTTGATGTTGTGCTGTTCTCGATTGGCCATAACAGGTAAGTCCGTGGCCAGGGCTGGTTTAGAGATTTACTGGTAAGTGTTACCCGTAGTTTCTCGACCCGTTATGCGCCTCATATCGGTATGACTTATCGGTTATTGGGGTCTGACGTTTACTACCCCTAGACTTGATATGCGACATATCAGACGAGGAGACCGGACTGTACGGTAGTGTCACTGTCAGGCTTTTGCAGGAGTTGGAGCGGGCTTTCTTGCTGATCTTCTGATCGATCAATATCTGGGTAGCCGTTGCGTCCAGGTAGTACCGCTGACGGCTTGTGGGTGCTTGATGTGATTATCACGTACTGCCGGCGTATTGACGATTCTTTAAAGTCCTACATAGTGGTTTTACTGGCTCAGGCAAAACGAAATAGGAGCGCATATGTGATATGTGAGGGACCGAGAATAATGCATGTATCTGATACCGTATTCTATTCTCGTGATTTCTTATCGGTCGGTTATATGCGATATAGCCGAGTTATCGAATCAAGGGTTGATTCGATAAGTCGATACATTGGATGTTAGTCGGTTATATGTGATATAACCGGATTATTAAGTCAAGTTTTGATTTAGTAATTTAGTATATAATTGTATATGTGATATACTAATCTACATTAACTAACATTGGTTCACTTAAGCATTTGTTTTTCTCACTTGTGCACAACTTAATATATATGTGATATATATTTATTTGTGTTCATTAAGTATCATGGTTGTTGATACACACTACATGGGTGTATGAGACATACACCATATAATGATATTGGTAGGGTTTTAATAAACAAAGTAAATACAAAATTGGTGGATAATTGTTCAAGTGCATGAAGCTTCATGAAGCTTGTGAGTGCATTGACCAAAGTCCACTAGTTTTGTTTTACTTAGGATAATTTTAAATCTAACCACTATAATTAGCCATGGTTATGTCTCTACATGAGTTAGTATATGATACCCTCTCATTCATGGTTAGCTAATTCACTTTGGATCATTTTCATTCTCATCTTTTTCTTCATCTTCTTCTTCCAAAAGAAAAGCTTGCTGGGGTTTGATCCAAGTGATGAAATAAAGTGAGAAAAGAAATTCTAAAGTGTACCCATTTCCTATTTCTCCATCCTCTACTAGATTAGCACTTTAGTATAGGGTGTTTTCTTCACTTTGGTGAAGTGGTAGCTTGAGTTCGTATTCTCTCGACGTAGATCATCTTCGGCCTCGAAGACTTCAAGCAAAACCATTGCCCTCTTCTCATGGAGCCGTCCGAGAGTCCGGGAGTTCAACAATCGCAGCGAAGGGACTACTACAAGGAGCTTATGAAGTGAAGGACCGATCTACAAAGATTGTATTTCGATTTCACTTAGATGTAAAATTGTTTACATGTGTTTCCGTATTAATTTCTTGCTAACGATTCTAGTTTAGAGTTCCCTTTAACGGCAAAAATTTAAAATTGGCATGGACGATGCCTCCCGGAACCTTGCTGCCGTCGACGGGAACCCAACACCATGTACCCGCAGACGGTGCCTACCGCTCCTCGAAACGGGTATACTCACTGCTCAGAACCGAGAAAACTCATGGTGGACACCTTGAAATATCATATCAAGAGAAACCGCATTTTTAAAACAATACACAATTTCCTTTGAAATTAAACTGCGATTCTCAAATTCAGAGATCTCATAAAAAATGGCATTTCAATGCATATAACCATAAAGTACAATATATTCAACATAGAGTGGTAATATGAGCATATCGGGTATATCATGCGAGCATATCGGGTATATCATGCAAGCATATAATCATAAGATACGATGTATGCAATATAGAGTAGTAATATGAGCATATCGGGTATATTATGCAAGCATGTCAAGTGATAATACTGAACAACTAATGTATTTTTACAGTTAAGAGTAATATCATGATATGGCAGTTTTATTGTGTAAGGAGCATGGCAAATACCGATGATGAATGTGTGTGAGCCGGCAAATCTGTATAAGTGTAACATGCACATCAACAGTAATTGTGCATGTGCACTAGCAATGATATCATATAACATTAAATACTGGAAACATGATAGGTATCACACAAGGAATAATATCCTACACAACATGAACAATAAATGGGTATATCTACCTACACAAGAATCATACGGTCACTTTTAAACGGTACGCAGCGTCGTTTTGAAAATAGCTATGGTTCAGGTGGCAATCTTTATATCGGTGATCCCGCCTCATAACATCCGATATGACAATAATCATCAATCATCATCCTCAAATCACTAGCGTGGATCAATCATCCAGTACATCTCATCGCGTACGGTAATCCATCGTACGGGGTCATCAAACAGAATAGGGAATCTATCGACCCATACAATAATAAGGGTATGGATCTAAAGTCTCGTACGGCATATTACTCATTATATTTATACATACATACAAACATACACACACACACACACACACACATATCAAATCACATTTGTATAAATGTCATATCTTATTAATTTCACAACACCTTTATCTCAATCTCGCGTTGCGTTTATCGATCTCGATCTCGTATCATACCATTATTAACCCATCCCTGTCATCTATCAATTCATACTTATCATGATTCGCTTCTCATTTCATATTCTCATATCACATTATCATATATACATATTGTTTACCCCAATCAGAGCAAAGCTCTGTTCAAATTCCGAGGCGGGAGATGAAGCGACGCTTCATCTTACCCCAATCAGAGCAAAGCTCTGCTTGGAAGAGTTAAACTTTAATAAATGAAGCAACGCTTCAGATTCTCTGCGCTGTGCGCAACGCGACACGTGTCAAGCGCAGCCGCATCAACGCTGCGCCCAAGAGGGCGCGCCCAATCAGAGCAAAGTTCTGTTTAAAGGAAGCAACGCTTCAGTTGCGCATACACTGCGCTGCGCGACACGTGTCAGCGCAGTTGCGCTGCGCTGTGCGCTGTGCGCTGCGCGACACGTGTCAGCGCAGATGCGCTAGCGCAGTTGCGCTGCGCTCTGCGCTGCGCGACACGTGTCAGCGCAGATGCGCTAGCGCAGTTGCGCTGCGCGACACGTGTCCGCGCAGATGCGCTAGCGCAGAAGGAGGGGCTTAAATGCCCAAGGCAACTTATCCATGCAAAGTTACGTGTACTTGATAATAACGAATTAAAATCATACGATGCACAAGCACAACAGAGAGCTAAAATGAAAGAACCCTTAACAGATAATGAAGTACTTGATTAAAAAGGAAAATGCTTATTTATTCTTATTATTATTACATTTAAAAAAGATCACCGAATACGGGATCAGAGAGACAAGGGTTCATAAAAAGGAAAAGAAAATTATTCAGCTCCCTCTCCGCCCTCTCCATCACGTCGAAGCGGCGAACTTCCCGAGGGGTAGCCATCCAACGGTCGACGCCGCACTCCTGGGAAAAAGTGGCGATGACGACCCGACGAGCCCGTATCTGGCTCAGTAAGTAGAAGGAGAAGTCCCTCAGGGCTTTGGTGATCAAAAGCTCTTCGAAAAAGCTCTCGATCTTATCCTCGGCCACATCAAGTATTACCGAGGACATCTCCGCCGGAAGAGGGGGAATGTCGGCGAGCACCGAGGCAAGGATCATCCGAAGCCAAATAGAATTCGGAGGCAAAGGAGACCCCACATGAGTCGAAAGCTCGTACATGGCGGCATCGCATTGTTCATCTGAAAGAGAGGAGTCTACCAAGCGCGCAGCGAAGCGGGGAACAATGTCCCGAATCGGCACCTCCCATGGTTGTCGGCGGGAATGAGGGCGATTGCAAGCCATGATTGAAGAAGTTCTCTAAAAATGAGAGACGAAAAGGCTCAGACTCGAATTATATATATAGACCCAGGCGCAGAAGATTCTGTGCATAATGAAATCATTTCCAAGGCCCGGGAAATTAGAATTTCGGGAATACAAGTTTGACTTGAAAAGAGGAGATGAAAAGATATCTCAGGAGAAGCGACGCTTCCGATTCTCCCAAAATTTAAACTTTAATAAATGAAGCAACGCTTCAGATTCTTTGCGCTGTGCGCAACGCGCCACGTGTCAGGCGCAGATGTATCAGCGCTGCGCCCAAGAGGGCGCGCCCTATCAGAGCAAAGCTCTGTTTAGAGGAAGCAACGCTTCGGTTGCGCATGCACTGCGCTGCGCGACGCGTGTCAGCGCAGATGCGCTTGCGCTGTTGCGCTGCGCTCTGCGCTGCGCGACACGTGTCAGCGCAGATGCACTAGCGCAGTTGCGCTGTGCGCTGCGCGACACGTGTCAGCGCAGATGCGCTAGCGCAGTTGCGCTGCGCTGTGCGCTGTGCGACACGTGTCACGCGCTGAAGCATCCGCGCCAAACAGAATTAAATTTTAAGAAATCTTTTCTGTTCTTGTTAAAACAAGAAGATTTTCTTCTGCAAAGCAGAAGCCTGTGGATCAAAGATCCAATGGTGGGGAAAATTCCCCAAATCACTCAGAGAAAGATCTCTTTAACAAATCTAACTAATTTATGGGCACTATAAAAAGGACCCTAGACCTCAATTCAAAGGCATCAAGATCCTTCTAAAAAAAGAGAGAAAGAAGAGAGCTCTGGAAAAACTCCTCAAGAACGACAGAAGGTAAAAACCTTGAGGGAGAAGAGAAAGTTCTCTTATGGGCAGATTATTGATCTAAGAACAAGATCAATAATCTTAAATAATATATATATATATATATATATATATATATATATATATATATAAATAAGAAATAATAGTACTTTGCACTTTTTTTTTATGAACCTCTGGTTCTTGAAACAAAAAAGAAAAATTTATTTTTCTTTGATCTAAATGAAGATCAAGAAATTAAATAGTGCTTTGCACTTCTGCCACTTGAATCTAAAAGATTCTTAGTGCTCTGCACTTCCAAACTTGCGCTACGCGCTCTTGAAATAGAGCTTTGCTCTCTGAAATTAGCGCAACTCAGCAGAGCGCGCCACGTGTCAGCAGCGCAACAGCGCAGCGCACTTGTGCAGCGCATTGCGCTATTGCACTTGCGCTCACCAGAGCGCGCCACGTGTCAGCAGCGCAACAGCACAGCGCACTAGCGCAGCGCACTAGCGCAGCGCACTGCGCTGTTGCGCTTGCGCTTACTAGAGCATGACACGTGTCCTAACCATAAGCGCTTGCGCTTTGTAATTGGCGCAAACCGCCTGATAAATGCAATGCATTTCTCAAAGGGTCAGGCCCAAGTCAAAAGACCAAGCAGGCCTAATTAAATTGATGCTCTGCATCATTTATAAATGGGCAGAGCCCAAATAAAATAATATAAATGCTATGCATTTTAAAAGGGGCAGAGCCCAAACAAAGTAGATGCCTTGCAGAGGCCTAGTTAAGTTGATGCTCTGCATCAATCAAGAACAGAGCCCAAACAAAGAATAAATAATGCAATGCATTATTTAAAAACGGGCCAAGCCCTAGCACAGGTCTAACAGACCAAAAATAAATAAAAAGGCGTTGAATATTTTTCAACTGGACTTAGCCCAATCATGGCCGTAAGTCCTCAAATTAAATTGACTGAGCAAGATTGCTCTCTTAAACCAATTTACTACTAGTTCGAGGGTACATCTCCGAACTCCTCCGACACACGTCGTTGTAATCATTCAACGTCGTCAGAGAGGTGACGGGTCCCAACAACCACACATGAATATGGACTGCGAGGTCCTTAAACTCGTGGACCGAAACGTCCTTAAACTAATATCGGACCGAAAAGTCCCTAAACTAATATCGGACCCCCACGTCCCTAAACTGGCGATAGACCGCCACGTCCCTAAACTGGCACAATAGGGCCCAAACGCTCTTTTATCGGATCTAAACGGTCCCGTCTAAGTTGATCTTAGCCCCAAATACGGTTAACGTATCCTTAGATATTCAAATAAACGATAAAACTCCAAATCAACTTTGGTTCAAGGGTACATCTCTGAACTCCTCTGACGCATGTCGTTGTAATCCCTCAACGACGTCAGAGAGGTGACGAGTCCCGACGACCATATGTCAAATGAATCACTACGTTAAGTCGATCTTAGTCTAAAACAGGACTAACGTATCCCTAACGAACGTTTAAGTTGATCTTAGCCGCAACGCGACTAATGTATCCTTAAACTAGAACACCAAACCCAAAATCTAAGTAAACACGGATTTGGACTAATCCACGTCTTACGGGCGACGGTATTACTCAGTCTCCGTATACAATCCACGGGCAACCACAAACAAAACAAACACGCACGACACGAAGTGAAATTCTGGAGAAGGAGAAAGTTGGTACCGCGATGCGGTAGCGTAATTAACTGCAGGGGCTTGCGCCTGCAGGGAAGAGCGTCCCCACAATCAAAAACCCCTCACCCTGAGGGGGAATCTGACGAAGTCTGCTACATCGGCCGCATCCATCTAAACCTCCGATGCAAGATGCCATAAATCAACTTGGCATCTTCGGAGAGGTGGACGGATAGCACCTATTAGCATCTGCCCCGAATCTCAGGCTAGACAGCCCATGTCCAGGCCGCCATTCGGAGGGGAACACATATATCATAATCTCAAGCCAATATATATTTATTAGTGTCAACTTTTATTATATCAACTCTTCCTAAATGTTACTAATCCTATAATAAGGTTATCTTAAGCTCGTAGCATATCCTTTATCAAAATATAATTTAGATCAAAATCTTCCATATCAATGGTTGCGGGGGTGCTATACGCCATCCATCCGACTTCCCCCATAGATATAAATCTACTCAGATGCTAAATTCCTCGCTTAGCTGAAGTCGATGTGCTTCGTCATCTCAGAAGTCCACGCGAAAGTACCTACATTCAATTCACAATCGCAATTCTATTAAAACCAATATCCGAAAACCGATACGGCACACGGATTGCTTATAAGTTAGAACCTATAGCTTCGCATGCAAAATCAACCAATAACTCTCGTCCGTTGATGTACAAACGTCCAATGACGGAATCAAATCCAAGCACCAAAACCACGAATTCAAGTATCAGAAAACATTAGCCCAAGCGCTCGCAAATAACTCCCAGGTTTTGGCTCAGGTAAATGGGAAATAAACAAGCAAATATAGGGATGGGTTATAGGGTAAGTGAGCTACAGGCAAAACCACATTACCATAGCCAAAAGGGAATCCGGCGACATTAAGAGAAAATCCGGTCTCGCCGGCCAAACTAGGGTAGAATGAGTTCGTATTTTGGTGGTGGTCTTCTAGTCGTCTATTTAGGTTAATGGACTTGTTTGATTTTCTTAAAAATTCCCCAGATTGCTCCAGATACCCTGTAGGCCTTTAGGTTTCACAAAACCGACACGGAACAATTCTAACTTCGTGTATCGGGTTCTAAACTCATTTCCAAGTAAGAAATTCAATCTCTAAGGTCTTATAAACACTCTCTACAGCCCAATTAACCACTTAACAACAACTTAGAATTTTCTAAGATCACATATCCTATTTATATCAAATTCTAAACTAAACTAGCATATTTAACATAAACACTAATTTAAAGTGTATGGATTACCTCAATTGCAACTAAAGAAAATTCTTGAGTTACCCAAAGTCTTCAAAATCCAATCTTGGATGGTTCAAAGGGGTTAGAATAGGGTTGTGCATGTTTTTAATGAAGGTGGTATAGGGTTTTGTGAAGAAAATGAAGAGGATGCATTGAGATGGTGAGGTGAAAAAGTATAGAGGAGTTGAGTTGAAGAAACAATGGAGGAGGAGGGAAATGGGCAGCCGAGCCTAACCCTTAAGCTCACTCTCTCACTCACAAATATCCCCCAACACTCACTCTCTCACAAATATCTATTTTGTTTCATCTCTCTTTTGTTTCTCACTCATAACTCTTTCTTTTCTTTTCTTTTCTTTGTTTTTCTTTTCTATATCTCACAAACTCACAAATCACACACACAAACTCACAAACACAAACACAACATGTACATGACATGGTGCACGGAAAAAGGTAGAAATATGGATTTTGCTAAAAGTCCGATAAATATCATTAACATAATTAAATCATTTTAATTTCCGATTATTTTCCAAATATTGGTATATACTTATACCATTTTATGAAAAATCCCTATTCACAAATCGAATAGTTTTCGTGAAATATATTATTTTAATATTAAATTTCCAAAAATAATATTTTATATTTCTGAAATGTTACAGTTTCATACCGTTTCGAGTTGGTCAATCGACGGAAGCCTTAGCTGAGCGGTACATGTAAGAGATTATGAGATTGCATGGAGTACCTGTAATCATCGTTTCCGATCGTGATACCCGATTCTCATCGTACTTTTGGAGGAATTTACTGGAAAGTTTGGGGACTTGATTGAAATTTAGCACCACTTATCATCCTCAGACAGATGGCCAGTCCGAAAGAACGATCCAAACTCCTGAAAATATATTGATAGATTGCATGTTGGACTTCAAGGGTTCATGAGAGGATCATTTACAGTTGGTGGAGTTTTCATATAATAATAGCTTTCAGGCGACTATCCTGATGGCTCCATTCGAAACATTATATGGTCGTAAGTGTTGCTCACCCGTCTGTTGGGACGATGTTGAAGAACGAAGATTATTGGGACCGGATCTTATCGTGAAAACCGTGGAGAAAGCTAATAGGATCCGAAATCATATGAAGGCAGTGCAAGATCGGCAAAAAAGTTAGGTCGATACAGCACGAAGACCTGTGGAGTTCGCAGTTGGTGATCTTGTATTCCTGAAGATATCACCGACCAGGGAAGTGATTCGATTTGGGAGTCGAGGCAAGCTTAGTCTTCGATTCGTAGGGCCTTTCGATATTATCGAGCGCGTTGGAGAAGTAGCTTATCAATTGGATTTACCACCATCCTTGGCGAGTGTTCATGACGTGTTTCATATATCTCAACTCCGTAAGAATGTTCAAGATGAGATGCACGTACTAGATCATTCGGAGCTGAAAGTAAGGGAGGACTTGACATACGAAGAACGACCGATGGCGATTATAGATCGAAGAGAAAAGGTCCTTAAGAACACGTTTATTCCTCTAGTACTTGTTTTATGGAAGAATCGTTCACACGGAGAATCAACTTGGGAACGAGAAGACGAGATTCGACAGAAATTTTCACACTTATTCTCTTAGATTCATCTTAGCTTGTCTTTTCTTGTTCCGGGAATTTCGAGGACGAAATTTTTTTGTAGTTGGGTCTAATATAGCACCCTAGTTCAGTTATACCATATTCTATTTGAGTATTTTCTTTATCTTGTGGTTATTTCTTGATTTTATTTGATTTTTGTAGTTGGGTATAATGTAGTACCCTAGCGACATGTCTCGGATTCATCCCGAGAGTCTTGACCGTGGTCCCGGGCATGCAAGGGATACTATTGAGTTACATCGACGATTCCATTAAATTGATTTCAAAAAAAAATTTAGAGTAAATAACCAAGTAGCACAGTTTAGATTACCCACTGCACTTCACATACACATATACACCTCACTATTTCACATCTGTGTTTACTTTTTATATTCATGTTATTGTTTATATTCATGCCTGTATATTTGGTTACATCATGGTTCTTACTATTGTTTGATATTATGACGTACTGACGTCTGGGTTTTGCATGGCCTAGTTCCTCTATCTCTATCGCAGGTTGACCAAGAGTATTTTAACCATCAAGCCGATCAGTGAGGATCGTGTTAGTGATATTTAGTTTAGTTTCTTTCTGCAGCTTTTGTTTCTTGATGTGAACCCGTATTGGGACGTATTTCCAGATGTTTTTGTTTATTAGATTTATCGTTTCCGCATATATATTTCTTGACTCTTTTATTCTAGCTGATGGACATGTATTAGATAGTTTTATATTTTTCTGCCCTTGATATCCTATAGATAGCCGTAATATAACCGTGGAGGGATATTTTCTAGCCACAGGTAGCATGGTTGGATCTCTCACGTGCCGTAGTTAGCGCACTCTGGGAAGCGGGGCGTGACAATCATTCTTGGATAAAGTGACTAAGAAAATTTGTTTGTTTAGATGCCCCGATGCAAGATCAGTTAAGTTAAATAACTCCAATTCGAAGGGGCTTACTCAGACATGGTGTGAATCGACCGAGAAAGGACGAGCATTGCATATTTCTCCAATGGAATGGACGAGTCCTTGAGATCGTATTTCGCTAGATTTCTTCAACTAAGTGTTGGAGATGCTCGAGTTCGTAGCTTGAGCTTATGCAAGAGACTCCGGGTATGACTATAGACGAATATTGAATTGCAGTCCACGCGGCTATCAAGATACGACCCCGAATTGGACGATAATGAAGGAAAGTGGAGTAAGAGGTTCGTGCGGGATCTTAATGAGTTGTTGTTCCTCTCCGTTGATTCCAAAGATTGATATTCATTTCCATGTACCCTACTGAGAGGAACAACAACTCATTAAGATCCCACACGATCTTGATATTCATTTTCGTGCACTGTGTGAACTTGTTATTCATTTCCGTGTACCCTACTGTACTAGATTGCTTTTGTGCAGACCTGATGCACTTGATTTAGATTTTCATGCACACTCAGCTCACTTGATGCCGTTTTGTGCATATTTGATGCACTTGAGATTTTCGTGCACATCAGTTGCAATTTATTGAGACTTTCATGCACTTTAGATGCACTGGATGTTGTTGTGCACACCCCTTGCACTTGATAGATGATTTCTTGCACACCGGTTGCACTCAGTTTTCGTTTTCGTACATATTCGTGGTACTTGGATTTGACTTCGATTTTCGTGCGCACCAAACGCGCGTAAGTTGGTTTTCATATACACTATTAGAATTGATTTCTCTTTCGAGTATCGTGTTTATTGACATATACTAGATTTTATAGTAGCCGAGCAGGGCTGGTCTAAGGACAGTACCTGCATGTTTTTGCATGCATTGGTATTTACTGAAGAGGTTTTCAAAAGAAAAAGAGGAGCTATAGTCTCATTATTTTCCTACGTGTTTATGAGCGACGCTAAACTTTACAAAAAAAACTTTCTAAAAAATTTTCAAAAAGACGGGACGTATATCTTAAGCAAAACGTGTGTGTGTATGTGTTTCTTTATAAATGAACGTCCGCTACTTGTGCCGTGATATACGCATCATATGGAGATTTGAAAAGGATATTTCATACCTTTCATCTACTTAAACGATTTCACAAGGATGTATGCTATATACGTACTATAGTCTTGAGTATATTATACTTGAATTAAACAGTAGCTTTCGAAACTTGCATATGCATCATAACTTCTATGATTTGCATGACGTTTGACGAAGTTTTGATTATTGAGTTTTGCATCCGCTTTCATGCGCACACTTTGCGCTGTGTTATTTCTTGCGTTTTTGTGATTTTGGAGCCCCGTTGATTTGATTAATTTACTGAAATGTTTTAATATTTGCGGGGTTTAAATTCAAATTCAGGGATCGAATTTATTTAAGGGAGAAGACTGTAAAATTTCAGAAAATAGAAAATATTATTTTTGGAATTTAAATAATAAAATAATAAATTTTATGAATATTATATAATTATGGAAATGAGTTTTAGTAGAATGGTATAATTATATATCTATATATTTGGAAAATAATTGGAATTTTTATGAAAGCATTTATTTGATTTGGGCTTTTAAAAAATTAATATATAATTATTTACATACAACTTTAATGTTAAACTTGATTAATATTTCACTAATTATGCATTTAACCTAGATTTACTTTGTTAACCTTGCTTAAGTGTCATGACATGCAACATTTCATTTTTTTGTGACAATTGACTTTTGTATTTCAAAATAAAAAAGAAAAGAAAAGACAAGAAAAGAAAAGAAAAAGAGAATAGGGGGACAAGGGAGACAAGGAAGTATGAGCTTGAGAGAGAGAGAGAGAGAGAGAGAGAGAGAGCATGGTTTCTACAACCATGGGCACCTTCACTCATTCCTTCTTTATCTTCTCCTTTCTCTTCTCCTTATTCTTCTGCATCACCTCCTCCATCCTCACTACCACCACAAACGACCATCAAAATCAACTGAAAACCCTATGTCACCTTCACAAAAATCATTCACAACTTCATCCTAAGCATCTTGATGGGATTAAGTTTGGGTTTTGAGCTCATTTAGCCATCTTAGAGTTTTATTGAGTTGCTCTTTTGAGCTAATACTCTCACTTTTAGACAAGTTTTAAATTTTCTAACCTCATAAACTGGTTTAGAGTAGATATATACATGTTTAGTGAACTTGGAAAATTCTAGGATGAAAATTAGGAAGTGAAACTTGTAGTGGAGGTATGGTAGGGCATTTAATGAGTGTCTACTAGCCTAGTAGTAGTGGTAGCCTTGTTTAAAATGAGTTTAGAAGGTTCAACGACGAGCTTAGAATTTCCGATGTCGGTTTTGTGGAGATATTGATGATCAATTTGAATATGATATTACTCAGAGACTCTGAAAATTTTATAGCGGATACTGCGAGATGTGCAGACTACTAGAAAGCCACCCTAGAAGCCCGAACCCAAGCCCTCATCTTCTGGCTGCCATTTTATTCGAATTGGCCACAATTTACGTCCTAATTTTGGAGATAGGGTTTGAAATTTGGTCTGTAACTCACTTTTTAGATAACTAGATCTACCCTATATGCAAAAAAGTTTAATTGCACCTTAAAAACCTGGAGCCATTTTACTTGTTTCCTGTCAATATTTTCCGACTTTTGAAACTTGGTTTTTGATATTTTAGTTTTGACTCGGTCGTTTGACGTTCGTACGTTAACATCGGGGGTTGTTTTGTTGTTCTAGTACGAGTGGACCATAGGTTCTAACCTATGTGCCCTTCACTTGTCGTGTCGGTTTTTGATTTGGATTTTTATGCGATACGATATGCTTTGATTGCATGTACAAGTGTGTGGACTCTCGGGACAACGAAGGAGGGCAAGGCATCTGTCGGGATCGACTAGAGCGAGGCGTTGTAGTTAAGAAGATGTTTATATACGGGGGAAGTCGGGTGGATGGCGTATAGCACCCCCGCAACCGTAGTATTAGGATATATATATATATATAGTTAGGATACAAATACTTAGCTAATAGTGTTTCTAGAATATTATAGGCGATAGTAGTATACTAGTAGAATGACATATCCCTAATAATAGTTCTTAGCCTATGATCTATATCTACTCATGAAAGTATATAACTATATATATTTACAATATGATACGAGATGATGAGGATATAATTCGATATGATGAAATGAGTCGATATGATATGATGATATTGGGCGATATATATATATATATGATGCGATACGAGATGATATGACATGTGACGATATATGATGAGATGAGAGCATATGATATACGATCCATACTACTTGATTGATGATATCGTACGATGGATTATACCGTACGCAATTTGATGTATGTGACGATAGATCCGTACTATTTGATTGATGATATCGTACGATGGATTATACCATACGTGATATGATGTGGATGGATCGTTGACTTATATATACATCGACTCAAGAAATCTTGTTTTTAAATCACTTAAGTAGATATTAGGATATATTTAGAGCCATACCTATTTTTAAAACTAACGAATCGTTATGCACCTTTAAATGATAACTTCAAGGGATGGTACGAATTTTCAAATGGTATCTTTTTCAAAAACATTTTTCAAAATAACGATTCGTACTATTTTAAACTATAACTGTATGGCTTATACATAATTACGTATTTTATACCATTCGCGATACGATTTCTTATTTCCGCATACGCTCGTATTATTTTCATTTACGACATATATACTATGTTTTGTGTACTTATATTTATACGACTTTGTTTGCTAGGACACATGCACCATTACCACTGATGCGCAGGTTGCATGTACACATACTCGCCGGCTCACACACACATCATCGGTAATTGCTATGCCACATATACATTAGAAATCGCTATGTCACTGTATTGCCTTATAACCTATAGAATTTTAGTTATTGTTTATGTAAGTCGATGTCGCACACTCCACAGGGTTTGTGGAGAGGTGGAATTTATTAAAAAAAACAATTTTATAGCAATCAACATCGACTAAACTTCCAAGATCTACCATAAGCCCCAGCTAACAAAACTCACAAAAGTTCTAATCTACTATGATAGTGATTTATACCTTTATGATACAAGTCCTTCAGGTCTTCTTCTCCCCTTCTTGAGCACCTAGATGGTTGGGATCGAGCTTGGTCGTCGATTTTCTCATGTTGAAGACGATCCACCCGAGAGTCTTTGGTTCAAGCTCTAACCTCAAATATGAGGTAACTAAAGTATCTAGTTTACTAATATAGATAGCTTAGGATATGTAGAGAGTTAATTGGACTAATTTTTCTCAAAATATCCTAGGTTTCACAACACATATGAGGGTTGGGGTTTGAGGAAGAAGAAGTGAGCAAAGGAGAGAGAATGTGAAGTGAAGAATGAAATTGGCAAGTGAAGAATGATTAAGTCTTTTGAAAAATATCAAGCATGAAATATTTTCCATAGAATTATGCAACCATGCTTGAATAGTAATGACAAATGAATAAAGAAAAGAATTAGCCATGCTTTGAAAATCACCTCCTACCATCCCATTATCTATTTTCCAAAAATAGATATTACAAAAAATGTGGTGTCTCCTTCTAGAAACACTTATTGTGAAATTTTAAGAATGCCCTCATCGTATATACATACTCTTATTCGTACTGCAAAAAATACGAATACCTAAAGATACAAAATTAATCCAATAATATAATACTAGAAGGCGACTTAATCCTTAGCCCATTAGTATTATCCGTCCGAACAAAATCCATGTAGCTAGTACACGTATATGATCGGAACCCTGCATGTAAAACCATACGGCCTCTACGTTGTTTTGCCTGAACCAAGGAAACCCTTTGTGTGGGACTCTAAAGACTCAACAGTAGGCTGGCAGTGGGTTTAACCATAAGCCCGTCAGTAGCACTAGCTGTATGTAACGGCTACCCAGGTACCTGTCGAAAAGAAGGCCGACGAGCAAACTCATCCGAACTCCTACTGAGCATATCCGTGACAATCTCCGTACAGTCCGATCTGTTCATCTGAGAGTATCGCATGCCGGTTTAGGGGGTGGAAAATGTCAGACCCCTAATAACCTGACAAGTCGTGTCGATATGGCTTACAACCATCCGAGAATGTACTGGTCTAATTACCAGTAATTCTCAATCTGTCCTTGATAGGAACTTATCGAGTTGGCCAACCAAACATAGCGCAGCATCAACTCCCTATACCGGGAGAGACGAATCCCCAACAATCGCTCACTGCCTCCATTTGTCTCGGGACTGTACCCAACTAAAACCTGTTTGCATGACTCGGTAGAGCCGTGGCAAGTTAGTAATCAAAGCACAGTGGGAACTCACATGAGACAAATGGCGACCTCAGCTCAACAGACTATCTGCAATCATGTCATTAGAGAACTGCTATCTGACGATAGGTATAATACCATCTAGCCAGTCCTCGGCGAGTCCATCCAGTGTACTCACCCCTACTGAG
Organism: Agapanthus africanus; assembly: GCA_030015575.1. NCBI lineage: Eukaryota > Viridiplantae > Streptophyta > Magnoliopsida > Asparagales > Amaryllidaceae > Agapanthus > Agapanthus africanus. Next base: position 470,007,562 of record JASDDO010000031.1, read on the forward strand.
CACCTGTATAAAATCTTGGGTGCATCACACCAATGGCTACTGAACCAACCATCGCCTCTCGTCATGGTCTAGATATGTATAAACTAGTCTACTCTGTAGTATCGATGCCCAGTCTCGATACTCTTACGACTAGGTACATTTAAGGATGTGCTTAACCACTACCCAGCTCCCATAAGTATGATTGCCATCAAACCGCTGGTAGTCAAGTAAGGATCCTATGGGCTTTATCAACATGTATAAGTGATATGAAATAACAAGTAAAACATATCATAAGTTAAGATAAAGGCAAACCAAATAGCATACTTTCATATTGAGCAAGATTGTTCTGTACATACATATCCCTAGCATCCAACACAATGAAGGTCTCTAGGGCATACATATCCAACAATCTCCAACTTGCACTAAGGCCTGTAATTGGCGTATTAAGTACCCAACGTCTGCACTAGAGCCAGTTGCTAGCGTACCGCATACCGAATATCTCGAACAGTCTCTCGAACTGGACTTAAGAGATGGCCTTCTTGAATGAATCTGCCGTGTTTTCCTTTGTATCTCCTGGCGATCCACGATCTCCTGGCGATCCACGATCTCCATGATCAGGTGATACTGCCTCAAGATATGTCTGGATTTCTGATGGGACCGTGGCTCCTTTACCAAAGCCATGGCTCCTTTTGTTAGTAATATATGTCGTAGAGGCCATTATTGTATCATACTGGTTTATATATTACATATTGAAAGTTTGGGATATACACGGATATAATAACAGTCTTGCCCGAAATGGTAGTATGCTACCTGGTTTGTTTCTACCTTAATATGTGCATGTGTTTCTTTTAGCATATCGCTTATGCATATTAGTAGAGCCCATAGGATCTTTGCTTTTTTAACAACATTATGATGGTAGTCACACTAGTGGGAGCCGGGTAGTCTATAAGCACATCTTTATACAGGTCCCTAGTCGTAGGATTATTGAGACGGGGCATCGATGCTCAAGAGTAGACTAGTATATACGCTTCTCATCTCAGCAGGAGAGATGGTCTATCCCACAGCCATTAGTACGCCATAGTGGAGATAGTATGCAAGTCTTATTGGGTTATGAGTACACTGGACATGACTAGTAGGGAGCTGTTGGTAGGTATTATACCTATCTTTGGGTAGTCATTCTCAGGTGATATGAGTACAGCTCAGTCCGTCGACTTGACACCGCTACTTCGTCTCAAGTGTGTTACCACTGTTCTTAGATTACTATCCTGCCACGGCTAAGTAGAGTCATGAATACAGGTAGTAGTTGGGTGCAGTCCCGAAGAACTTGGAGGCAGTGGCGGTTAGATAGGATTTTTCTCTTTTGGAATTGGGGGTTGATATAGCGCTGTGTTCGGAAAGCCATTACACAAAGTCCCTGTCCAGGGCAAGCGAGATTTACTGATAGGTACTCCAGTAGTTTCTCAGGGTGTTTTGGGCTACACTCCGACATAACTTATTGCGCTATCAGGGGTCTGAAGGTTACCTCCCCCTAGGCCCGATATGCGATACTCTTAGACGAATAGACCGGACTATACGGAGATTGTCATAGATATGATCAGTAGGAGTTCGGATGAGTTTGCTCTTCGGCCTTCTTATCGATAGATACCTGGGTAGCCGTTACGTGCAGCTAGTACCACTGACGGTTTGTGGTTAAACCCACTGCCCGCGTAGTGTCGAGTCTTTAGAGTCCCACACAGAGGGTTTCCCTGCATCGGGCAAAAGATGTAGAGGCCGTATGGTTTTACGGCAGGGCTTTGATCACATATGTGTACTTGTGCATGTATGATGTTCGGGTGGATAATACTAGCGGGCTTTGGTTTAAGCCGGATCTTAGTATTATATTCTTAGATTATTTTCGTCTCTTTATATTCATATTTTTCGTAATACGGATATGGGTATGTATATACGGTGAGGGTTATTCTTGTAATTTGCTCAAGTATACTTCTAGAAGAAGACACCTCATTTTGTATTTACTCTTTTGATTAAAAGATAAATAAGGTGGAGGTATGAGGTGGAGATTTACATTAAATGAAGGATGGCTCTTAGGTGACTCATGAGGGTGACTCACTATGTGACTATTCAAGTATGCTTAATATTTTGCATTTGCATTATTGGATACTTGATATTATCATAACTCTTGAGCCATCTCCATTACTAATGTTCATTCTACACTCTCACTTCCTTAAGCTTCCCTTTTTCTTCCTCTAACCCTAAATGTCTCATGTGTTGAGAAACCTAGGGTATTTAGAGACAAACTAATCCATCTTCACTCTCTACATCATCTAGGACATCTAGTTTAGCGAACAAGGTGTCTTAGTTATCTCGGATTTGAGGTTCGAGCTCGGACTATAGACTCTCAGGTGGATCATCTTTGACTTGAGGAGACCGATGATGAGGCCCGATCTGTATACGATCCGAGGAGCTTATGACGAGGAGGAGGATAGCAAGAAGTCCCGAAGGACATGATACTGTGAGGCATAACATTCTCTCCGAGTAGTTAACCTCATACAGTTTAGCTAGATAGGGTTTAGTATTGATCTTGGAGTTCAAGTCGGTGTTACAAAGCCCGTAAAAATCATTTTTTGAATATTCCTCCTCCCCGTGAACCCGCAGGGTGTGCGACATTGACTTATAGTGGTATCAGAGCTTACTAAACCTTTACTAGCCAGTTAGCAAATAGTTAGAATTTAGATCGTCGGAAAAACATGAAAACGGAACACTAAAACCCTTGCTTTCTATCAATTTTTAAAAATGTCAGAAAAAATATTTCAGAGGAAAGAAAATTGCAAGCAGGGTATTCTTAGATCACTCAAGAAAAATGAGTAACTGAATCGCCAAGACGACCGTGGAAGCGTGGCGAAACAGTGTGTTTCGCCGCCGTTCCACGGCCGAGTCGAGGCCGATTCAACTCTTATTTCTTCTGTGCTTCTTATTTTTGGGGTTCTATTTTCTGGTATATTTAGTTTCTACCCAGTGTTGTTTGTGTGCTGGTTTGCACTTAGGGTAGACACGGAAAATAAGTTTCGATCGAAATTCTAAAGTTCTTGGCTACCGGGTTTTCTGTGTTTGGATATATGTGTTCGTAAACTTCCGCTAATTTCTATATGTCGGTTAGTTGAAGGTTGCACATATCTGTGATGTTGGTTTGTGGATATGGAATATTGGATTGTCGTGGATGAATAGCCGGGGGATGTGAGAAGAGAGTTTTCTTTCTTTCATTCGATGTAAATTGTAAAGTGATGTAATATTATTTTGCGGGCACATCCGGGTTGAGGTTGTAGCTACCGTTATATTATTTCTTTTACTGTATTTAGCTCCTAGGATGGACCCAATGTGGGGGTTCACAAACTACCGGGTTCTTGAAGTGCCGAGTGGCTTACTCATTTTACTGAGGGAGGCTGCTTCACTTCAGAAATTTGGCGGGTAGTTGCCGCAACCGTAGGGGTATAGGGTGGGGTTTGGCTATTCATCACGACCATGGAATCCATTTTTCGTTATAGGCTTAAACAAAACGCAGAATTCCTAGTATATCCAATATGTTCATCTGTGATCTGGAATGCCTATTATTGCGTGAGATGAATGGATATATTATATATATATTATATAATAGACGTTGCTTATGTTTTGCACCCGCGCTAGTCCAGCCCCCGCTCTGGCGTTAGTTAAGTAACCTAACAGTGTAAGACGGGGCCCAGTGGCGAATGTGGATGGCATAAGCGTATGTGGTATTTTCGTTTCTTTTTGCAAAGGTAGGTGTAAATGATGGGACTGCATTAATTCATTAATGCAAAGCAAACAAACCAAAACTGAATCGTTAGAAAAATTTCAAAAACCACTCGGTTTTTTTTCAAAAAGCAAACTTTTAAATGCGGAATATAAACCACTCCTTTAAAAGCTATCAGGTTCCTTTGATTATATCAAGTTCACTATATTCACGGTTTTGCCAAAACCATTTATAGCCCTCCATCATTTCAGTTGAGTATTCAATAGTATTCAAGCTATGTATTTTTTTTGGAGATAGTGCCCTCAGAGTTAATTATTGGATCACAGGCACGTGATTGCATTGATTGAGGGAGGACTTATTCCGGTAGGACAGTCTTACTCAAGATGATAGTATGCTATCTGGTTTATCTTTATCATCGTGTACTACTTTAGGTGACCTTACAGGTCATTATTGCGCATTGATAGAGCCCCTAGGATTCTTTCTTGACTGCCAACAGTATGAAGGCGATCATATACGTGGGAGCTGGTAGTCTATAAGCACATCCTTAAAAGGTCCCTAGTCGTGGGAGTTTCGAGATAGGGCATCGATACTCCAGAGTATACTAGTGTATACAGTCGAGACCCCGACGAGGGACGGTGGCCGGTCTCACAAGCCATTGGTGTCAGTTGGTTCACCTAAGATGTATACAGGTGCTCATTGGGTTATAAGTACACCGGACAGGACTCGACGGCAACATGCTAGTTGGTCTTATACCTGACGTCAGATAGCAGTTCCCTGGTGACATGTGTACAGGTTAGTTCATCGACCTGAGATCGTCAATTGTCTCGTGTGAGTTCCCACTGTACTTTGATTACTACCCTACCACGCTCAAAGGAGACGTGCAAACAGGTTTTAATTGGGTACAGTCCCGAGCCACATGGAGGCAGTGAGCGGATCTTCAGGGGTTCGTCTCTCCCGGTATTGGGGGTGAGGTCGCGCTGTGTCTAGAAGAGCCCTTACACGAAGTCCTTGGCCAAGGCAGGAGATTTACTGGTAGGTATTCCAGTAGTATCTCAGGGTGCTCTGGGCTACACCCCGACATGACTTGTACCGCTTTTGGGTGTCTGAATTTTACCAACCCCCTAGGACCGCCATGCGATGCTCATAGACGAACGGACCGGACTGTACGGATATTGTCACTGACAGGCTCAGTAGGGTGTCAGGATGAGTTCACTCATCGACGTCCCTTTTGGTCAATATCTGGTAGTCCGTTACGTATGGCTAATACCTTTGACGTGCTAGTGGGTAAATCCACAACCAAAATATTGACGAGTCTTTAGATTCCCCCACAGAATTTGCTCAAGTTTCGGGCAAAACGTTGTAGAGGCCGTATGGAGATATGGCAGGGTTCGATCAGATACATGCGATATTGCACGGATCATGATCGGACGGATAATACTAGCGGGCTTTGTTTTAAGCCGGATCCTAGTATTGTACTGTGTAGATTTGTCTCTTTGCATTTGTATTCGGTCGGAATACAAATGCGGGTATGTTTATACAGTAGCAGGGTTTTCCTGTAATTTATTACGGGATCAGTTTTCTGAAGTTGCCAGTTTGCTTTCTGTTTCGGCCATTTTTCTTTGTATCTTTCCTTGGCTGAAATTTGGTGGAGGAGGGCTTATTTGCAATTGTACAAATTAGCAAAGAGGAGTGTGTTTCTTGTAAGAGGGAGGTTCATGATGATTCTACCAACATTTGACTTCTTGATTCATGATGTTTCATGATTGCTTATCTTTTGACTTGATGATGATGATGGGATATGATGATTGAGTGAGGTTTGTTTTTGATAATCATCACCTTTCTCTCTCTTGGATTATTTGCTCCTCACCCCCCCTTGAGATTTCTCTCTCTCTCTCTAACCTCAAGAGAGGCCGGCCATTCTTGGGCATGGGGCTGTCCCAATTTTTGCAAGGGGTTTTTTGGTTCTCATTTGCTTGCAAAAATTCCAGAGCCATCACAAAATTTCATATCTCATTCCTCCACTTGATATGGCAACTTCATACAACCCCAAGAGACAAAAGAGCACTATACTTATTCTACAACAATTCTTGGGCACGTCGACTCGCCAACTTCGTACCCAAGTTGCCTCGGTCCAGAGGTGGGAGCCCGCAAAAGAACCCGGCGATGTGGTGCCCTTCCGACGAGGAGATGAAGACCGGAGATTCCACGGGGAGATCGGGACGACGACGAGAAGACCGAAGGACACGGATCGCTCGGTATATCTCTCTACCCCTTCTCTAGTTAGCTAGGATTAGATTAATGGCCCGATCCGGGTTTTATAGTGCGCGGTGGTGTCGGTTCAAAAGTTAAAGTAAAGTATCGTTTCCGTATTTTGGCCTCGGATTGACGGCCGGGACGCTGCCGTGCACTTACACTGGTATCAGAGCCACGCCATTAACCTAGTCTAGCTTGGTCTAACGTGTTTACAAGTTCGATCGAACGGATTTTCCGAAAACCCGCATTTTCTGGTTCAGTTCTTTGTCGAATTTTTTTTTGCTCGAAAAATTATCTGGTGCATCTTTAAAATACAGGCAGGGATTTATATGTAATCTGGGAAAATTTGGTGGCAAGTTGTCCCTGTTCAGCCGCGGAACCGCGGCCATACCCCTATTTTGGCCGCGGTTCCACCGCCGTAATGAGGGATCAATGCACCAAAATTTTTCAGTGAGTCTTTGTGTTGAAAATGGGGTTTTTGGAATATTCTTTTTGGGCCCAGATTTTCTTTGGGTGCTATAGTAGTGCTTGGGGCCCACTTCGGTAAATTTGATCGATCGAAAATTTTAAACATGTTAGTTCACAGTATTTACATTATATCTGCGACCGTGAATGTCATTTGATCGGTAAATCCTGTCTAACTGCTATAGCCCTTTTAGACGGATTTGCGAATGTGACATTCACGTTGATGTTTTGTGTTGTGCTGTGATGTTGCGGATTGGTCGTGGGTTTAGCCTGGATGCAATGTTAGTACAGTTTGGTGTTTTATGTACATTTGATATTGCTGGGAGAGCGTCCGACATGTGGACTGCCGTCACTGCCTGTTTGTATATTATTCTTTTGGGGCACGACCGGGGTGAGGTCGATGTACCAGTTGTATGTATATTTTACTTTTTGTACTAGGACTACCCTGCGGAGGGTGCATGGATAGCCGGGTTCTAGAGGGCAACGAGCCCGCATCTCATGGCATTGAGATGGAGGGGGCTTCATTCTAGAATTGGCGGGCTATTCGCCGCACTCGTAGGGGGTACAGGTTGACCCAGGAGGGGTGCCCAAGTTACCGGATTCCGTGAAGTGCTGGGTGGTCCATTCACGTTGCTGAAGGTGGGCTGCCTCGCTTCAGGTTTTGGCGGGTAACTTGCTGCGCCCGTAGGGGTCTAGGATTTCATTGCACAGGCTATCCACACGACCAGGGGAATGTCGGGTTTCAGTAGCGGCTCTATGAAACCCGGGGATCCTAGATTTCTATATTGTTCTGTGATGCTTATTACATTTCTGTGATGTTGCATTTTTATCACGCCTTGAGCGAAATATTATATATTGATATATATACTAGTAGATGTTGTATATGTTTTGCATCCGCGCTAGTCCAGTCCCCGCTCTGTTGTTAGTTAAGTAACCTAATGGGTAATGACGGGATCCAGTGGCGAATGCGGATGGCATATACGTACATCATTATTTTCGTTCTTTATTGGTGTGATCAGTTGATGGGACTGCATTGATTCGGATCAATGCAAGCTAAACAAACCTATTCTGATGTTGTTGGAACATTTTTCAAAAAGCTGTTATTGCAACGACGTTCACTTTTATTTTGCACAGTGGTATTCGGTTATGAATATCCAGCACCTCAGTCGACGAGGCAAGGGCTGAGATCCCTTCACCGGGAGTGACCCCTTGGACAGAAGTTTGCGTCAGGGCAATAACTTCACTATAGCCGATTACTTTTGCTTTGCATCGTGGTATTCAGTTGGAATATCCTGCACCTCATTCTACGGGAAAAGAGCCGAGATCCCTTTACCGGGAGTGACCTCTTTAGCAAAGGTTTTCGTCACTATATTTTTATAAAGCTATCCGGTTCCTTCAACGATATCAAGTTCATTACGTTAAAGGTTTTCGCCAGAAACCATTCGTAGCCCTCCGTCGTTTCATATGGATAGTCAATAGTATTCAAGCTGTGTTTGTTGGCCAAATTCAAGGCACAGTGATTGGTAGCTGTTGGGTATTCATATGCAGCATAGATAGATGTGTTGGTTTGGGACAGTCGTACTTCCTTGTTGGCCAAAGTCAAGGGTAGGTACGGGTGGTTTCAAATTAACCTGGAGAATGACGGGTAGAACTTGACATGTGACTTATGATTTGTTGGCCAAAGTCAAGGTCATAAGAGCATGGGACAAAAATCACATCGGGAGTTTCTAAAGAAACTGAAACTTGCCAGATATACGCATACCTTCTGGAGTGTGGTAACGTGAGCGGATTCCGTCACGTTATCATGCGATGATAGTTGGATCCCGATTCCTACTGATGAGTTGGTTTACTTCTCAGGTGATCCCGACTAATTCTTCTTTCAGGTTTGGAGTAGAATTTGACGGTACAGTGGGAGGTTTCCTGATTAATTAAAGTGATAAACATTCTGATCTAGGATAGAGTGCACGCTGAGTGTTTCTATTCTCTCTCTCTTTGGCAGCGACCATTGACCCGACCCTAGACTATGACTCAGAGACCAAGATTAACCGAACCTTCTTAAACACTGGCCTTTGGATTGTCAGAGTTGCAAACCTCATTGCCACTCCTACTTTTACCCTTTTCTCCAGGACACCCTGTATTACTACGAACGTCCACTTTCATTGGAAAAAACCATCGTATGGTTATATACGAACTTGAAAGAATTTATTCGAGAATGGTTTCCGGTTCTGGAGTAAACGAATAGGACTATTCAGTTGTCTTTTCCTTTTACCTTCTCTCAGGTTGCGAGTACTCCTTGGTTTAGGAGATAGTACACCTATTACGCAAATTGGATAGTCTTCTTCCAAACCTTAGGCTGGTGCCGAACGGTAGGGAATGAAGAAAACCAATTAGCATAATGATGGTGTACAGAAGGTATTAAGTAAAGACATATCAAGGGATTAGTAAGAGGGCAAAGTAAATTGCGACTGCTATTCACGACCAAACCAAGTATTTCTTCGCCAATCCTAAATCACCTTTGTATTTCTCCAGGACACTCCGTATCACTACGAAGATCCGCGGTTTATTGGATACTGCATCGTATGGTTATATACGAACTCGAAAGGAACTTGTTCCAGTTCGGGGATGGATTCTGGTTCAGGAGAAATATGAATAAGGTTTATTCGGTTGTCTTTTATCTTCACTTTCTCTCGCATTGCGAGTGCTCCTAGGATTAGGACAGTACACCTATTATGCTTATTGGATAGTCTTCTTCCAAACCGTAGGCTGGTGCTGAACGGTAGGGAAGGAAGAAAACCATCTAGCCTAAGAGGGTGTACAGAAGGTGATGACTAAAGACATATAAAGGGATTTGGAGAGATGGCAAAGAATTATACGGTTACAGTGGATAATGGAAGAGGCATTACTAGGAATACCCGGATACCCCTACGAAACATTTCAATGTTTCAATTTCACTGTGTACTGTTAAAAGAAAACTAATTTCCCAATTAGCCCTTGCTCCAGGGTATGTATTTACCAGGTATGATTCTCACATCTGTATGGTTTTACAGATGTTGAGTGGGAGTAAGCTATTGGGAATTGGGTGATTATCCTCATTATATCGGAATTCGTTGTAATTGGTGATATTTGAGAAAATCGCCTGGGCTGTTTGCCGGACGGCAAATATTTGGTTTTGAATATCCGCTGTTATGCACCAATTTCAAATTGATATATCTGTACGTATATTTTCATAGAGTGAGATATACCTTTTTGAAATTATGTCTATGACATTTACCTATATCAGTAGATGGTTAGGTAAGGAGCATTAAACAGCGGTGTAATTCTTCTTAACCATAAGTACAGTTTTCAACCTACGACACATAGGGAATGAGTTATCAGACTCAAGGAACTTATACAGAGTATTGTATGTTGTCCAGCGTCTATGAGGACAGAGAGTTGGTTCTCGTACTATATTCGGTTTACTTATGACTTCTCTAGTTTTTAGACAGGTGTTTCGTAGAAACGCAAGGTCCGAATTTTGAGAAGTTATAGGTATATCAATAAAGTAGAAAACCAGGTAATGCGAGTATCAGAATTCTTCAAAGTGATCGAAGATGTAGATACTTGTGTATGGTATTCAGTTGATAGTAATGATTAAGAGAACTTGCTTCTCTTTCAGGTTACTCATAATTGGAAGCACTCCTAAGTTGAGTAACGCTGATCGGCCTTTTTCCATTTAGTTGACATGCACCGGAGACAGCTGCATGATTTGAATCTGGTTCAATTAAATCAGTGCCTCTGTTTCTGTATTGGATATAGAACAGTTCATATCTTGACATTGTTAAGGTACGGGGAGTTGTCCTGCTTATGCTTAAAACCAGACTCCGGATAACTCAAGGCACGTTTCTGTAATGGCTGTTTGTGGGTTGACCCAGGCTATGACGAGGGTTGACTTTCTACCATCTAGAAGATCAATAGTGATATTGTTCTTGACTCGCCACAGTTTTAACAAAAATAGATTTTTTCAGAAAACAGTTGTGGGAGTATGGTAGAACTGGAAGTGATTCCAGAACCACAAACGATTACTGAAAATTTGATAAGAACCTAAAGATTCAATCTGGTTTGACATTCCATTGGCCACTCCGCAGATACGGTGGGTAACCTCAGGCACCCGAGGGATACTCCGGTAGCCTCAAGGACGGTGACAGGGAGGTTCTTATTTACCCAGACTTGTCATTGCTGTTGTTCCAGACTGTGAGACCCGGCAGGAGGATGAATATAGTGTCGTTCTAAACTAGTTTTAGAAGTGTACGTCTATATGACTCTGCCAGAGGGTTGCCATAGTCAGTGGGAGCAGCGGAAGCATAGTGGACAAGTAGCTTATGTCTATGGACTAAAGCTTACATAGCGGAGATAGATTATCTATTTCTGATGTGACAGTCATAGGTTTGACTTCATCAGAATAGGGAATGGATCTGTTAAGAAGGTAGTAGAATGTGATGTCCTGGTATTTGGATGACATACACAGAGTAAGAAGTGATATTCCTATACTACGATCGGTTATACTTTGGTCGTCACATAGTGGTTTCTCCACATAGGACTTGGACATTATATCAAAAATTCTGGTTACTAGAGATTTGGGTGGTTTCCCAATCAGGGTACATAGACAGCATTCTAAGAGTTTTTAGAATGGACGACTCCTGGCACGGTAGTATACCTGCAGGTGATGGAGTCACCCTCTCTAAAGGTGTCTTACAGTCTAAAGGGGAGAGGGATGTGCATGATTGACAGATCACTTGCTTAGGCAATTGAGTCAATCATGAGATGTCAAGTACCACACCAGATGTTGTTTTTGCGGTAGATGCAATAAATTGATATTAATCCAATCTTGGAGAAACGATCGGAAGCAGTTTTTAGAACATAAGTGGATGTTCTAGGGATATGATAACAACAGCCTCTTTTAGGAGACAGTTATTATTCCAGGCTTCCAAGGTGACCTGGACGGTAGAGTGGCTGTCAGAGTTGTAGTTTTCCCTCTGATGAGGGGCAGTAGTTTAGACAGGTGGTCCAAGGGGATACTGAGGGAGGCATGACGCAGGATACTGATTAAGTTCAGTTGACGATACAGTTTGAGAAGTTTGGATTTGGAGTTCATTTATGAACTAGGTCCCATCAGATATCCAGACATATTTAAAGACAGGTATTGCTCATTTCGGGAGATTGGTTTCTCCGCGAACTTGAGATAAAGAGAGACATAGAAAGAAACATCCAGGCAGATCCACTCACTGAGGCTATTCCTCGAACGCAATAGTTTCGCAAGCGGGTTTTGTGAGACTAACTAGTAGAGGAGTTGGGTGTTCGGTATCACACGGGCTGTGAGAATGAGACATCGCAATAATTAACCTTGAGTGCAAGTGGGAGATTGTTGGAGATAGTGCCCTCAGAGTCAATTATTGGATCACAGGCACGTGATTGCAATGATTGAGGGAGGACCTATTCCGGTAGGACGGTCTTACTCAAGATGATAGTATGCTATCTGGTTTATTTTTATCATCGTGTACTGTTTTAGGTGACCTTACAGGTCACTATTGCGCGTTGATAGAGCCCCTAGGATTCTTGCTTGACTACCAGCAGTATGAGAATGATCATATACGTGGGAAATGGTAGTCTATAAGCACATCCTTAAAAGGTCCCTAGTCGTGGGAGTTTCGAGACAGGGCATCGATACTCCAGAGTAGACTAGTGTATACAGTCGAGACCCCGACGAGGGCGGTGGCCGGTCTCACAAGCCATTAGTGTCAGTTGGTTCACCTAAGATATATACAGGTGCTCATTGGGTTATAAGTACACCGGACAGGACCCGTCGGGAACATGCTAGTTGGTCTTATACTTGACGTCAGATAGCAGTTCCCTGGTGACATGTGTACAAGTTAGTTCATCGACCTGAGATCGTCATTTGTCTCGTGTGAGTTCCCACTGTACTTTGATTACTACCCTACCACGCTCAAACGAGACGTGTAAACAGGTTTTTGTTGGGTACAGTCCCGAGCCATATGGAGGCAGTGAGCGGATCTTCAGGGGTTCGTCTCTCCCGGTATTGGGGGTGAGTCGCACTGTGTCTAGGAGAGCCCTTACGCGATGTCCTTGGCCAAGGCAGGAGATTTACTGGTAGTTATTCCAGTAGTATCTCAGGGTGTTCTGAGCTACACTCCGACACGACTTGTACCGCTTTTGGGGTCTGACTTTTACCCACCCCCTAGGCCTGCCATGCGATGCTCATAGATGAACGGACTGGACTATACGGATATTGTCACTGACAGGCTCGGTAGGGTGTCAGGATAGGTTCGCTCATCGACGTCCCTTTTGGTCAATACCTGGTAGTCCGTTATGTATGGCTATTACCTCTGACGTGCTAGTGGTTAAATCCACAACCAAAGTATTGACGAGTCTTTAGAGTCCCCCACAGAATTTGCTCAAGTTTCGGGCGAAACGCTGTAGAGGCCGTATGGAGATATGGCAGGGTTCGATCAGATACGTGCGGTATTGCACGGATCATGATTGGACGGATAATACTAGCGGGCTTTGGTTTAAGCCGGATCATAGTATTGTACTGTATAGATTTGTCTCTTTGCATTTGTATTCGGTCGGAATACAAATGCGGGTATGTATATACAGTAGCGGGGTTTTCCTGTAAATTATTACTGGATCATTTTTCTGAAGTTGCCAGTTTGCTTTCCGTTTCGGCCATTTTTCTTTGTATCTTTCCTTGGCTGAAATTTGGTAGATGAGGGCTTATTTGCAATTGTGCAAATTAGTAAAGAGGAGGGTGTTTCTTGTAAGAGGGTGGTTCATGATGATTCTAGCACCATTTGACTTCTTGATTCATGATGGTTCATGATTGCTTGTCTTTTGACTTGATGATGATGATGGGATATGATGATTGAGTGAGGTTTGTTTTTGAGAATCATCACCTTTCTCTCTCTTGGATTATTTGCTCCTCACCTCCCCTTGAGATTTCTCTCTCTCTTTTTCCTCAAGAGAGGCCAGCCATTCTTGGGCATGGGGCTGTCCCAATTTTTGCAAGGGTTTTTTGGTTCTCATTTGCTTGCAAAAATTCCATAGCCATCACAAAATTTCATATCTCATTCCTCCACTTGATATGGCAACTTCATACAACCCCAAGAGACAAAAGAGCACTACACTTATTCTACAGCAATTTTTGGGCACGTCGACTCGCCAACTTCGTGCCCGTGTTGCCTCGGTACAGAGGTGGGAGCCCATAAAAGAACCCGGCGATGTGGTGCCCTTCCGACGAGGAGATGAAGACCGGAGATTCCGCGGGGAGATCGGGACGACGACGAGAAGACCGAAGGACACGGATCGCTCGGTATATCTCTCTACCCCTTCTCTAGTTAGCTAGGATTAGATTAATGGCCCGATCCGCATTTTATAGTGCGCGGTGGTGCCGGTTTAAAAGTTAAAGTAAAGTATCGTTTCCTCATTTTGGCCTCGGATTGACGGCCGGGGCACCGCCGTGCACTTACAATTTTGACCTTCTCCAAGGCATAGTGATTGGTAGCTGCTGAATATTCATCTGTAGTATAGATAGATGCGTTAGTTTGGGACAATCGTACTACTAATTTGGCCTTCGTCAAGGGTATGTACGGGTGGGCTCAAATTAACCTGGACAATGACAAGTAGAACTTGACCAGCGATTTATGATATGTTGGCCTTCGTCAAGATCATAAGAGCTTGGGGAAATAATCCACATCAGGAGTTTCTAAAGAAACTGAAACTTTATAGTGCTGTATACAATTTGGAGTGTGATAATTTTGGTAGGATTCTTTCAAGGTTATCACACAATGATATTCGGATCTCGATCGTACTGTGAGTATCCGCTACTCTTCGGAAGATTTTTTCACTAAACAATCAATACTATAAACCAGGTAGGTTTTTAGAATGGTGTTAGCGGGGCTGCGCCTTCAGGGAAAAGAGGTTATGTAATTAAGGAACTTCGCGAAAGCGTTAGAAAATCTCCCTCAAGGTACCAACACCAGCCTGGCCGAAAAGTTAAGCAAGTATTGTAAGATTGAGATTAATCCTAACTAATTCTTCTTTTATGGTTTGAGGACGGATTCGTGATGCAGTGGGAGCCATCTGTTTAGATAAACTAATAACCAATCTAAACTTGCAAGAGCATCATGCTGAGTGTTTCCTCCTCTCTCTCTTAATTGCAGCGACTAGATGACAGGACCTAGGTTACAGCTAGATAATAAATTGACTGGGCCAAACTATATTGATTGGCAAAGGTGCTGGGTTCCATAGCACCCTAACTAGGATTTTTGGGGCATCAGTATACAATTTTAAAAAACCTCGAGAGCTATGCAACCCATGCAAAGGATCTAACTAGAAAATTAGGAGGAAAGCTAGGATGTAATCAAAGATTAGAACTAAGTGAATGAGAAATACAATCTTTATAGACCGGTCCTTCACTTCTAAAACTCCGTGTAGTAATCCCTTCGCTCCAAGAAGTGAACATCCGAACTCTAGTAAGGGTTCACATGAAGAAATGAACAAGCTCGCTCGAAGTCTTCGAGGCCGAAGATGATCTACGTCGAGGAGACTCAAACCCAAACTACCTCTTCACTAGGTGATGAACTTTGTAAAGAGAACACCCTAAACTAAATGGCTAATAGTAGAGGATGATGAAGTAGAAAATGGGCTCACTTTAGATTTAACTTTCTCATAATATTTTCTCACTTAGAAAAAAGGTAGCAAGCTTTTTCTCAAAATGAAGAAGAAGACGAAGAATGAAGATGAGAATGTACTCAAAAACGAGGTGAGAATAGCAACCATGGGTGAGCTATTGCCATACGTTAACTCATGTAGAGAATAAACCATGGCTAACAATAATACTTAGGTTAATAAATATCTACAAGTAAAACAAAAAGAGTAAACTTAGTCAAAGATGCTTCAAACTTCCAAGCATATGAATAAATGCCAACTAATTTGATTTACTTTAAATAAATAAAACCTTATCATTATTATAAGTATGGTGTGAGTCTCATACACCCATGTTGCATGTGGCATCTAGCATGAAACAAAATAATGTACATTAATATATATATCACATATATATTAAGTGTACACTAGTGAGAAAAGGAAATGTTTAAGTGAGCTAATATTAGTTAATGTAAATTAATATATCAAATATATAATTATACATTAAATTATTAAATCAACACTTGATTTAATAATCTGGCTATATCACATACAACCGGCTAATATCAAATGTAACATCCTATCGAATCAACACTTGATCCGATAACCCGGTTATATCACATACAACCGACCAATATCACATATCGCAAGATTAGAATATGATATCACATACGCGCATTAATCTCGGTCCCGCAAATATCACATATATGCTCCTACTTCATTTCGCATGAACCAGGAAACTTCTGTGTAGGACTCTAAAGACTCGTCAATACGCCGGCAGTAGGTGGTGATCATATCAAACACTCTCAAGCCGCAAGAGGCTTGCTAAACGTAACGGCCACCCGGGTATTGAGCGATCAGAAGATCAACAAGCAAGCCTGCTCATACTCCTGCGAATCCAATCAGTAACACTACCGTACAGTCCGGTCTCTTCATTTGATATGTCGTATATCTCGGTTAGGGGTGGTAAATGTCAGACCCCAATAGCTTGATAAGTCATGCCGATGTTAGCTCCATAACAGGTTGAGAAACTATTGACAACATTTACCAATAAATCTCATCTACCCTGGCCAAGGATTTCCAGTTATGGCCAATCAGGCATAGCGCAACATCAACTCCCAATACTGGGAGAGACGAATCCTTTCCTATCGCTCATTGCCTCCATGTGAATCGGGACTGTACCCAAAAACCACCTGTTTGCACGACTCAGTAGAGCCGTGGTAGGGTGGAAATCAAAGCGCAGTGGGAGACACCCATGACTCTATGACGATCTCGGGTCGACAGACTAGCCTGTACCAGTGTCACCAGAGAACTGCTATCTGACGTGAGGTATAATACCATCTAGGAGTTCTCGGCGAGTCCGTTCAGTGTACCCAGTCTCCACTGAGCACCCGTATACCATCTCTGGTGTCAAACACCAATGGATATGGGATCATCCATCGCCCATCACATGGGTCGAGAAGATATATGCTTGTCTACTCTGGAATATCGATGCCCCATCTCGATACTCCCATGACTAGGAACATTGAAGGATGGACTCATAGACTACACAGGCCCCACTAGTATGATCTGCATAATAATCCTGGTAGTCAAGTACACATCATAAGGGCTTTATCAATATGTAACAGAGAGACAATAAGTATACATGTTAAGATAAAGAGCAACAAGATAGCGTACTATCATGTCGAGCAAGAAAGTCCTCCCTATATATGTCCAACCATCCACTATAATAAACATCTCATGTATAATAATGGCCTCTAGGGCATACATACAACTAACAATCTCCTACTTGCACTAAGGCTATTTGTTGTAGTATAGCATACCCAACGTCCTATATAAGTCACTCGCAGGAAAGGCCACAGTGAGTGGATCAGCCGTGTTAACCTCTGAGTTTACTCTCCTAATCTCGATCTCTTGTAGATCTACCATCTCTATGATCAGGTGATACTGTCTTAGAATATGTCTGGGTCACTGATGGGACTGGGGTTTCTAGGCCAAAGCCACACATCCATTGTCACACAATGGTAGGAACCTAGTCCATCTCATGAACAAATTTACACCAAGACTGCCTCTTTAGTAGTATTGTTGATAGTGATGTATCCAGCCTTTATCGTCTAGTTTGCCCCGGTATCTAGCTTGGAACTCTTCCAACTTACCGCCCCACTTCTGGGGTAAAGACAAAGCCTGTGACTGTCTGACAGTCGACCTTATCACTCTGAAACCTTGAGTCGGTATAGGACTCCTACTGGAGTTCACCGTTATAAAACTCCAAGAACATTTCTTTAGTGCTTCACAAGTACTTAAGAAGGTTCTCCAAAGCTATCCAGTGATTTTCCCCAGGACCATTTGATACCTTCTCACTACACCTAGTGAGAATGCTAATATCCACTTAGATCTATTCTATAGATCCAAAACCTAGAATTTACGAGGTATCACTTAAATCCTTCATGGAGAATCAATGTGATAAGAGGAGATTGACCGAGCGTAGCATAGGAAACACCGTCCCTATCAAGAGTATGCCATCCACATACAATACGAGGATGACCACCTTACTCTCTACTACCTTTTCTGTGTATAAAAGGTTCATCTACCATTTTGATGAAGTCAAACGCTTTTACTATCACATAAAAACAGATGTTCCAACTCCGCGATGTCTGCTTTAACGGATAAAGCAATTTGCACACGTTTCCGCTGCTCCCACTGTTTACGAAACCCTTTGGCTGTGTACTTATAGACGCTCTCTTCTAAATTAATATTTAGAAAAGTAGTCATGACACCCAACCGCCAGATATCGTAGTCATGGTATGTAGCAATTGCAAGTAGGATCCGGACAGACTTAAGCATAGCCATAAGAAAAGGTTTCATCATAATCCACGCCTGGTCAATGACGAGAACCTTTTGCAACAAGTCTAGTTTTGAAAGTCTCAACTTTTCCATCTACACCAAGTAATCTTCTCAAGATATACTTGCTCCTGATGGGGATTTAACCCTTTAGATAAAGCAACCAAAGTCCATACTTTGTTGGTGTACCTGGATTCCATCTCAGATCGCTTAGCATCCAGCCATTCTTACAAAGTCCCCACTCATGATGGCCTGCTCAAAACTAGTTGGGTCATCATCTCCATGATGCAATCCTCGCTCCCCCTGTCATCGAGAAAATCGAAGTATCTCTCAGGCGGATGAGGAACCCTACTATATCGGCGGAGAGGCCGACGTTCGTTGGGAACTATTGAATCCTCTGGTTCTACCAAATCATCAACTGTAGTCTGTATAGCTGGAACTAATTCCAGTTCTACCTCATGACCACAAATTTCTTCCTTAAAAAATTCATTTTTCTAAAAAGGTGGCATGCCGAGAAACAAAACACCTTTTGTTTCTCGGTGTGGCAGAAGATATTCCCTTACGAATGCTTGGGATATCTAACAAACTTCCACATAACTGACCTTGCCAGGAGCTTGTCCGGATTTTTCTTTTAGACATAGGCCGGACAACCCAAATCTTAACTGCATAATAGATGGGTTCTTCCCATACCATATCTCATATGGAGTGGTAGGCACTGATTTGATTGGAACCCAATTCAATAGGTTTGCTGGTTCTTCAAGCGCATAACCCCAAAAGGAAATGGGCAACTCAGCAGTACTCATCACAGAACACACCATATCTAATAGGGTGTGATTGCTCCGCCCCGATACATCGTTGTGCAGTGGTGTATGTTCCCCCAATCAGAGCAAAGCTCTGTTTGAATTTCAAAATTCAAAATTCGAAGCAACGCTTCAGATTCTTTACGCTGCGCGCAACGTGCCAAGTGTCAAAAGTAGATACATCAGCGCAGCGCCCAAGGCAGCGCGCCCAATCAGAGCAAAACTCTATTTAAAACAAAATTAAAGGAAGTAACGCTTCAGTTGCGCAAGCGCTGCGCTGCGCGACACGTGTCAGCACAGATGCGCAAGCGCAGATGCGCTGCGCCGTGCGCTGCGCGACACGTGTCAGCGCAGATGCGCAAGCGCAGTTGCACTACGCTGTACGCTGCTTGACACGTGTCATGCACTGGGGCGTTTGCGCCAAACAGAATTAAATTCTAGCAAGATTTTTCTGTTCTTGTTAAAACAAGAAGATTGCCTTCTGTAAAACAGAAGCCCTTGGTTCAAAGATCCAACGGTGGGGAAAATTCCTCAAATCACTCAGAGAAAGATCTCTTTAACAAATTTATAGGCACTATATAAAGTCCCCTAGACCCCAAATCAAAATCATCAAGATCATTATTGAGAACTCTGAAGAATTGGAGAGAATTCCTCAAGAACAAAAAAGGTAAAAACCTTTAGAAAAAAGAGAAAATTCTATTATGAATAGATCATTGATATGAGAACAAGATCAATGATCTTAAATAAAAAGGAAAATAAATAATAATAAGTGCTTTGCACTTTTTTATGAACCATTGGTTCTGGAATCTAAAAGATTCTCAAGTTAATAGTACCTTGCACTTGCAAAACTGCCCTGTTGCGCTCCTGGGTTGGCGCAAGCCACCAGAGGGCGCCACGTGTCAGCTATCTGACTCACTTGCGCTGTACGCTTTTAAGATACAGCTTTGCTCTCTGAAATTGGCGCAACTCACCAGAGCGCGCCACGTGTCGGCAGCGCAAGCGCAGCGCACTGGTGCAGCGCACTGCGCTTGCGTGACACGTGTCACCCCCACAAGCGCTTGCGTTCATTTATTGGCGCAAAGCGCCTGACAGGCCATATAGCCCTTGTCAGACTATTGATGCACTGCATCATTAAAAAGAAGGGCTCAGCCCAATTAAAAAGGCCTAACAGGCCTAATAAAATGCCATGTATTATTTAAAAAAAAAAGAGAGGGCAGAGCTCAAACAGAATAGATGCTCTGCATCATTTCTAAAAGGGCAGAGCCCAAACAAAAGGGGTATGTCAGACCAGAATATATGCTATGCATCATTTAAAAGGGGCAGAGCCCATATAAAGGTCCAACAGAGACCAAGAATAATGCTATACATTATTAAACATGGGCAAAGCCCTAGCACAGGTCTAATAGGCCAAAAATGAGAAATAAACTGGACTTAGCCCAATCATGGCCGTATGTCCTCAAATAAAATTGACTGAGCAAGACTGCTCTCTTAAATCAATTTACATCCGGTTTGAGGGTACATTTCCGAACTCCTTTGACTCCTATCGTTGTAATCTTTTAACGACGTCAGAGAAGTGACGGGTCCCGACAACCACACAAAATACGGACTGTGGGGTCCTTAATCCCACGGACTTAAGCGTCCTTAAACCAAAATACGGACTGTGGGGTCTTTAAACCCACGGACTTAAGCGTCCTTAAACTAAAATACGGACTGTGGGGTCCTTAAATCCACGGACTTAAGCGTTCTTAAACTACCAACGGACCGAGACGTCCTTAAACTAACATGGACTGAGACGTCCTTAAACTAACATGGACCACCATGTCCCTAAACTGGAATATGGACCACCATGTCCCTAAACTGGAGTATGGACCGCAATGTCCTTAAACTACCTATGGACCACTACGTCCCTAAACTGGAACAATAGAGCCCCCAAACACTCTTTTGTTGAATCTAAACGATCTCGTTTAAGTTGATCTTAGCCTCAAATACGGCTAACGTATCCTTAAACATTCAAACAGACTTTAGTCCCAAATTGGACTATAAGACCCCCAATCAACTTTGGTTCAAGGGTACATCTCCGAACTCCTCTGACACATGTCGTTGTAATCCTTCAACGTCGTCAGAGAAGTGACGGGTCCCGACGGCCATATATTAAACGGACCACCATGTCCTTAAACTGGAAATGGATCTAGAAGATCCCGTTAAGTAGATCTTAGTTTAGAAATTAGACTAACGTATCCTTAACAAACGTTTAAGTTGATCTTAGTCTCAAATATGGCTAACGTATCCTTAAACCAAAACCCAAAACCCAAATCTAAGAAAGTACGGATTTGGACTAATCCACGTCCCACGAGCGACGAAATAAATAGTCTCCGTATACAATCCATGAGCAACCACAAACAAAACAAACATTCACGACACGAAGTGAAATTCTGGAGAAGGAGAAAGTTGTTACCGTGATGCGGTAGCATAATTAACTGCAGGAGCTTGCGTCTGCAGGGAAGAGCGTCCCCACAATTAAAAACCCTTCAAGCGAGGGGGAATCTGATGAAGTCTGCTACATCGGTCGCATCCGTCTAAACCTCCGATACACTGTGCCATAAATCAACTTGGCATCTTCGGAGAGGTGGACGGATAAAACCAAATAGCATCTGCCCCGAATCTCAGGCATGACGTCCTCACGTCTCGGCCGCCATTCGGAGGGGAACAGATTCTGGCACGCCTGGTGGGACCTTTTCCTCTTTCCACTCCACAGTTCGTGTGTCGTGTTTTTCCCGCAATCAAATAATCGCGGTGTGTATGTTTTTGGTTGCCCTTAGGGGAGTGGATATTGAAGCCGGCATTTCGTCTCTATGAAGAATGGCATTTGCTCCCACCCTAGCAACTCAGGCTTTGTCATACCCGGCGGAGTCAAGTATGGGTCACTTGCAGCCTCAAATCTCTGCAATCCGGCTTTTCAAGAAATTAACGGGCTTCTTTTTGGGTCGATGCTCCCACCTTCCACCGTCGATGCCTCATCGCCGATGGAGGAAGCCCAGAGGATGTCTGTCGCCCACAGGCAGGCTCCCCAAGCAGCAGCCTTGCCGACGGAATCGATCCTCAAACAACTAGCACATGCCAAAGACCAAAGTCGACGCAGGGGGAAGAATATTCAAGCTCTTCAAGAAATCAATCGCTTCAAACTGCACTAACTACAACAGCAACTCTCGCTCTGTCCTATCTGGAGGAGTAACCTACGGGCCCCAAGCGGCCACCCTTTTCACTATGCCAGTGGAGAAGGTAACTCAAGCCACCACTGGGCTATTCTTCGGGACCATGCTCCCGCCAATGAGCTTCAGCGCTCCTGTACCATCGCAAGAAGCTCCCAAGAAGTCATTTTTCAGCGCTCCTGTGCTTATTTACACCCTACTTTGCATTATACTATATATAAGCACACAAAAAAAAATTGTGATAATAAAAGAGTAGAAAGTGAAAAATTATATTTAAAAGATAGGAATAGTTTAAGAAAAACAAGAAATTTAGATGTTTTCTTAAATGAAACTAGTAATAAGTAGTTATGAGCCGTTGTCCCAAGGGTTAGTAAGATGAAAGAAGTCACTAATCTGAGGATAAAAATAAGTCTGAAAAATCGTTTCTATTCTGGAAGCCAAACATTTGAACGTTGATACCCTACTATACGCACTTACACACATCTTGAAACTCGGGATAGTAGAGGATACCTTAAAATGTTCTTGTCTAAAAGCCAAAGTATGAAGGAAATAAAAAAAAATTGAATAAAATATAAAAGGGTGAAGAAAAATGAACACTGGTTTTGTTATCGCCAAGGCAGCAATTAAAAAAATATAGCGAGGGTGCTTCATCACCTAGTGCCTTAGACCAACTGGTCCGGGAGTCACTGCTAAGCCTTAGGTGGTGCAAGACGAGGAAATACACCTAATAAGCGATCACATGAGTAATCGGTCGGTTAGTACCTCAAGAAGTATTAACGGTCGCATGAAAATATGTGAGCAAATCTAAAAATCTATTAAAAAGTACTAAGGTAGATGGACAAGAGTATGATTGCTTGAATTGAATTCTCTGAGTGTAGGGATGTCCAGTTCACACACGTAGGGGTATATGATCAATGTTTGGAAGAAAGGTAGGAATGAAAACTAAAGGCGATGTTTTATTAAGGGATAATGTGATTTCTAACATTTTTTCATGACCATTAAGATAGGGCTCATAGCAACTGAAAAGCTGGTATAGTTGAAAACTCTTATTTTCAAGTTCTTTCTTTTATAGTTCTTATCTTCATATAACTTTCGCCATCTCTCTTTTATTATAAGATTTTGTGGGTGTAATCCGCTGAAACCCCTCAGGAGACAACACTCCTCCTACTAGGGATATGCCACTGGCACCGAGTAAGGAAGGCTGGGGGCAACCCTCCTTTTGGACTGACTCCGCCGACTCCAACGGCGGAAATTGATGTTGTTGTTCCAACTGGGAACAGCTTTGAACCACTTAGGAAGGTCTGCGAGAACTCTCCGACCACTTTGCTGAAAAGATCTCCTCCACCTATGAAGAGCACTGCAAAGGTGAAGCCGAAACAGCCCCCTCAACGGCTGTCCTCTAAAATCTACAAGGTCCGGCGTCAAGTCCAAGACTCGGTAATTGATCAAGATTATCCCTGCCGACAGAAAAAGGTGAAAGATCAGCGCGAAGAGGACCGTCCTTACAGCCACCTGATGAAGAAGGGAACCCCTTTCATCTGGGATCGCAAATACCAAAGCACGCTAGACGAAATCAAGCAATACCTGTAGAATCCTCCAGTGCTGGCCGCTCCGGTCAAGGGAAAGCCTCTCATTCTGTATACAACAGCCCTCGAAGGTTCCTTAGGCGCATTATGGGCGCAAGAGAACGACCAAGGGAAAGAAAGAGCACTCTACTACTTAAGTCGAGTTCTACTGGGGGCAGAAAGCAACTACTCCCCCATTGAAAAACACTGCCTAGCGTTGATCTTCGCGATAACAAAGCTCAGGCACTATGCGTTGGCGCATGAAGTCCGTCTCATTTCGAAGGTGGACCCCGTTAAATATTTAATGTCAAAGGCCATATTAACAGGTCGGTTCGCTAAATGGGCCCTGCTCTTGATGGAGTTCTCGATAACATATCAACCTCTTAAGGCAGTGAAAGGCCAGGCCATCGCCGATTTCCTCGCTGAGCATCCGATACCCGCCGATTCTCCTTTGAATTGCGATCTTCCAGACGAACATGCGTTTGATGCGATCGATGGTGGTGATACCCGATGGGAGCTTTATTTCGATGGAGCATCCTCCATGAAGAAGCGCAAACAAAATACCCCTATAATCAAATCGGGGGTAGGACTCATCTTTGTAACTCCACAAGAAGGGATAATGCACTTTGCTTTCTCCCTAACAGAGCCAAGAACAAACAATGAAGCCGAATACGAAGCTTTGATAGCAGGACTCGAGATCGCCATCGACATGGGAATTGAAAACCTCCTTATATACGGAGACTCCCAGCTGGTCGTTAGTCAAGTAAACGGCGACTACCAAACGTGCAAGCCAGAGTTGGTGAAGTACGGTGAAAAGGTGCAGCAACTGTTGACCCAAATTCCTTCCTATGCTTTGGAGAACATACCGCGCGTGGAAAACAGCAAAGCAGACGCGTTGGCCAAACTTGCTAAAGAATTGGCTGATGAGAACCTCGATGACATAAGAATCGTGGTACAAAACCGTCGGGTGCTTTCCCCAGCAGAAATATCTCCAGAATCATCCGAGAAAAAGGGAGCGACTCAGCAGATGACCCTGTAAATAAAATATCGAGAAAAGGCTGAGGATTGGAGAGAAGTCTTTATAGACTACTTCAAATACCGTCGAACGCCCGAAGATGCGTCCTCAAGACATCAGCTTATGAAACGAGCTCTGTCTTTCGCCTTCGTCAATGATACTCTGTACAAGAGGTCGTTCGATTCTTTGTGGTTGAGATGCCTGGGACCTGACGAAGCGAAAAGAGTCGTTCAGGAAGTTCATGACGGACTTGTGGTTCTCACCAAGCAAGCCCGAAGATGAAACTGAAGATCAAACAGATGGGCTACTACTGGCCCACGATGATTCAGGATTGCCTCGAATATGCGAAGCAATGCCATTCGTGCCAAATCCATGGGGATTTCATCCACCAACATCCAAATCCATTACATCCAACGGTGGCTAGCTGGCCATTCGAAATATGGGGAACTGACTGTTGGAGATAGTGCCCTCAGAGTCAATTATTGGGTCACAGGCACGTGATTGCAATGATTGAGGGAGGACCTATCCCGGGAAGACAGTCTTACTCGAGATGATAGTACGCTATCTGGTTTACCTTTATCATCGTGTACAGCTTTAGGTGACCTGAAAGGTCGCTATTACACGTTGATAGAGCCCCTGGGATTCTTGCTTGACTGCCAGCAGTATGAGGGCGATCATATAAGTGAGGGCTGGAGTCTATTAGTACATCCTTAAAAGGTCCCTAGTCGTGGGAGTTTCGAGACAGGGCATCGATTCTCCAGAGTAGACTAGTGTATACAGTCGAGACCCCGACGAGGGGCGGTGGCCGGTCTCACAAGCCACTGGTGTTAGTTGGTTCACCTAAGATGTATACAGGTGCTCATTGGGTTATGAGTACACCGGACAGGACTCGCCGGGAACATGCTAGTTGGTCTTATACCTGACGTCAGATAGCAGTTCCCAGGTGACATGTGTACAGGTTAGTTCATCGACCTGGGGATCATCATTTGTCTCGTGTGAGTTCCCACTGTGCTTTGATTACTACCCTACCACGGCTCAAAGGAGTCGTGCAAACAGGTTTTAGTTGGGTACAGTCCCGAGCCACATGGAGGCAGTGAGCGGATCTTCAGGGGTTCGTCTCTCCCGGTATTGGGGGTGAGGTCGCGCTGTGTCTAGGAGAGCCATTACACGAAGACCTTGGCCAAGGCAGGAGATTTACTGGTAGGTATTCCAGTAGTATCTCAGGGTGTTCTGGGCTACACTCCGACACGACTTGTACCGCTTTTGGGGGTCTGACTTTTACCAACCCCCTAGGCCCGACATGCGATGCTCATAGACGAACGGACCGGACTGTACGGATATTGTCACTGACAGGCTCAGTAGGGTGTCAGGATGAGTTCACTCATCGACGTCCCTTTTAGTCAATAGCTGGTGGCCCGTTACGTATTGGCTTATACTTCTGACGTGCTAGTGGTTAAATCCACAGCCATAGTATTGACGAGTCTTTAGAGTCCACCACACTTTCAGTTACTCAAGCTTTCGGGCGAAACGCTGTAGAGGCCGTATGGAGATATGGCAGGGTCCGATCAGATACGTGCGGTATTGCACGGATCAGGATCGGACAGTTTGTACTAGTGGCCGTATGGTTATATGGCAGGGTTCGATCAGATACGTGCGGAATTGCACGGATCAGGATCGAACGGATATTACTAGCCGGCTTTGGCTTAAGCCGGTCCTAGTTTAGTACAGTGTAGATTTTGTCTCATTGCATTTGTATCCGGACGGAATACAGATGCGAGTGTGTATGCACAGTATCGGGGTTTTCCTGTAATTTATTACGGGACCAGTTTTCTGGAGTTGCCAGTTTGCATTCCGTTCCGGCCGATTTTCCTTTGTTCTTTCCCGGCCGGACTTTTCTGATGGAGGGGTAATTTGCAGTTTTGCAAATTACATTTGAGGAAGGGGGTTTCTTGCATATGTATTTATTATGATAGCATCTTTAGATGCCATTCTTTTCCTTCATCTTTTCATGCTTTATTGTGATTAGTTGTGATTAGAATTGATGTGAGGTTGTGATGATTATGTTTTGGATGTGGTCACCACTTATGCTCCTACCATCACCTCCCTTCATGCTTATTATTCTTTCTCCACCATTTCTAAGTTCATGAGTTTTTTTTTTCATGGTTGAAAAAAGAAGGAGAAGAGAGCTTCATCTTTGAGAGAGTGGAGATTTCTTGATCTCATTTCATGTTAAGAAAAATGCAAGCACCATTTTTCTTATCTTGTTTCCTCCATCATCTTCAAATGACAACAACCCCAAAAGAGACTATGATTCTACACTACACTTCTTACAGCAAATCTTGGACGCGTCGATTCGCCAGCTTCGCGCCCGAGTTGCCTCGGTATTGAGGTGGGAGCCCGTAAAAGCTACAGGCGATGTGGTGCCCTTTCCGACGAGGAGGAGACGGACGGAGATCCCGCGAGGAGATCGGAGTGGAGATGAAGACCGGAGGACTCGGATCAGTCGGTATATCTCTAACCCATCCTCTTGTTAGCTTAGACTAGTTTAATGGCACGATCCGGGGTTTAGTGCGCGGCGGTGCCGGTTTGCTAAGTCCGCAAAATTAAAGTTTATCACCGTTTCCGCGTTTGGCCGTCGGATTGACTGCCGGGGCGCCGCCGTGCACTTACAGTGGTATCAGAGCCTCGCCATTAACTTAGTCTAGCTTCGTTTGATGTGTTTGCATTTCCGATCGACCAAAATTTCCAAAAACCGTATTTTTTCCTTCACCTCAGTTTCTGTTGAATTTTTTCTTGCTCGAAAATTTTTTCAGGTGGTCTCAGAATGATGTGCAGGGAGTTATAAGACTACTGAAAAAATTCGATACGTTCAGTCAACCAACAGAGCGCGGAACCGCGGCCAAACCCCCCCTTGGGCCGCGGTTCCGCCGCACATTGGTGACATCACTGTACCATTTTTCTCCAGTGGGCTTATGGGCTTATTTTGGGGGTTTTGGAATATTAAATTTGGGCCAAGAATTTCTGTGTGTGCTGCAGTATTGGTTTGGGGCCCACTTGTTAATTTTTGGTCAATCGGAAAATTTTAAACACATTTTTCACAGTATTTACATTATATCTGCGACCGTGAATATCACTTGATCGGTAAATCCGGTCTAACTGCTGTAGCCCGGTTAGACGGATTTGCGAACGTGACTTTCACGTTGATGTTCTGTTTTTGCTGTGATGTTACGGATCGGTCGTGGGGGATAGCCTGGATGCAATGCTAGTACAGTGTTGGTGTATTATGTACATTTGATATTGCGGGGCGAGCGTCCGACATGTGGACTGCCGTCACTGCCTGTTTGTATTATTCTTTTGGGGCACGACCTGGTTGCGGTCGATGTACCCGGTGTATGTATATTTTACATTCTGTACTAGGATTACCCCGCGGAGGGGTGCACGGATAGCCGGGTTCTGGAGGGCAACAAGCCCGCATCTTATGGCATTGGGACCGAGGGGGCTTCACTCTAGGATTGGCGGGCTATTCGCCGCACTCGTAGGGGGTACAGGTTGACCCAGGAGGGGTGCCCAAGTTGCCGGATTCCGTGGAGTGCTGGGTGGTCCATTCACGGCGCTGAAGGGGGCTGCCTCGCTTCAGGTTTTGGCGGGTGACTTGCCGCGCCCGTAGGGGTCTAGGATTTCATTGCACAGGCTATCCACACGACCAGGGGAACGTCGGGTTTCAGTAGTGGCTCTGTGAAACCCGGGGATCCCAGATATCTGTATTGTTCTGTGATGCTGTACATTTCTGTGATGTTGCATTTCTTTTCACGCCTTGAGCGAAATATAATATATTGGTATATATATTAGTAGATGTTGTATATATTTTTCATCCGCGCTAGTCCAGTCCCCGCTCTGTCGTTAGTAAGCTAACCTAACGAGTGATGACGGGACCCAGTGGCGAATGCGGATGGCATATACGTACGTCAGTATATTTTCGTTCTTTGTGGTGTGATCAATGATGGGACTGCATTGATTCGGATCAATGCAAGTTAAACAAACCTATTCTGATGTTGTTGGAACACTTTTCAAAAAGCTGTTGTTGCAAGGACGTTCACTTTTGTTTTGCATCATGATATTCATTTGGAATATCCTGCTCCTCAGTCGACGAGGCAAGGGCCGAGATCCCTTCACCGGGAGTGACCCCTTGGACAAAAGTTTGCGTTAGGACAGTAACTTCACTATAGCCGATTACTTTTGCTTTGCATCGCGGTATTCATTTGGAATATCCTGCACCCCATTCTACGGGGAAAGATCCGAGATCCCTTCACCGGGAGTGACCTCTTTAGTAAAGGTTTTCGTCACTATATTTTTATAAAGCTATCCGTTCCTTCAGCGATATCAAGTTCATTACGTTAAAGGTTTTCGCCAGAAACCATTCGTAGCCCTCCGTCGTTTCATATGGGTAGTCAATAGTATTCAAGCTGTGTTTGTTGGCCAAAGTCAAGGCACAGTGTTTGGTAGCTGTTGGTTATTCATATGCAGCATAGATAGATGCGTTGGTTTGGGGCAGTCGTATAGCCTTGTTGGCCAAAGTCAAGGGCTTGTACGGGTGGGCTCAAATTAACCTGGAGAATGACGGGCAGAACTTGACATGTGACTTATGATTTGTTGGCCAAAGTCAAGGTCATAAGAGCATGGGGCAGAAATCACATCGGGAGTTTCAAAAGAACTGAAACTTGCCAGATATGCGCATACCTTCTGGAGTGTGACACCGTGAGCGGATTCCGTCACGTTATCATGCAATGATAGTTGGATCCCGATTCCCACTGATGAGTTGGTTTACTCCTCGGGTGACCCCGACTAATTCTTCTTTCAGGTTTGGAGGAGAATTTGAGATACAGTGGGAGGTTTCCTGATTAGAAAAAGTGATAACCATTCTGATCTAGGATAGAGTGCACGCTGAGTGTTTCTTTTCTCTCTCTCTCTGGCAGCGACCATTGACCCGACCCTAGACTATGACTCAGTGACCAAGTTGACCGAACCTACTTAACACTGGCTTTTGGATTGTCAGAGTCGCTAACCTCATTGCCACTCCTACTTTTACTCTTTTCTCCAGGACACCCCGTATTACTGCGAACGTCCACTTCCATTGGACAAAACCATCGTATGGTTAGATACGAACTCGAAGGAATTCGAGGATGGTTTCCGGTTCTGGAGAAAACGGATAGGATTATTCAGTTGTCTTTTCCCTTTTACCTTCTCTCAAGTTGTGAGTACTCCTTGGTTTAGGAGATAGTACACCTATTACGCAAATTGGATAGTCTTCTTCCAAACTTTAGGCTGGTGCCGACCGGTAGGGAATGAAGAAAACCAGTTAGCCTAAACGGTGTACAGAAGGTATTGAGTTAAGACAAAGAAAGGGATTAGTAAGAGGGCAAAGTAAGTTGCGACTGATATTCACGACCAAACCAAGTATCTCTTCGCCAATCCTAAATCACCTTTGTATTTCTCCAGGACACTCCGTATCACTACGAAGATCCCATTTTATTGGATAATCCATCGTATGGTTATATACGAACTCGAAAGGAACTTGTTCCAGTTCGGGGATGGATCCTGGTCCAGGAGAAATAGGAATAAGGTTTATTCGGTTGTCTTTTATCTTCACCTTCTCTCGCATTGCGAGTGCTCCTAGGATTAGGATAGTACACCCATTATGCTTATTGGATAGTCTTCTTCCAAACCATAGGCTGGTGCCGAACGGTAGGGAAGGAAGAAAACCATTTGGCCTAAGGGGTGTGCAGAAGGTAATGACTAAAGACATTTAAAGGGATTTGGAGAGATGGCAAAGAATTATACGGTTATAGTTGTGAATCTGGATAATGGTAGAGGCATTACTAAGAATACCGGAATACCCCACCGAAACATTTCAATGTTTCAGTTTCACTGTGTAATGTTAAAAGAAAACTGATTTCCCGATTAGACACTTGCTCCAGGGTATGTATTTACCAGGTTTGATTCTCACATCTGTAGGGTTTTACAGATGATGAGTGGGAGTAAGTTATTGGGAATTGGGTGATCATCCTCATCATATCGGGATTCGTTGTAATCGATGATATTTGAGGAGATCATCTGGCCTGTTTGCCGGTCGGCAAATATTTGGTTTTGAATATCCGCTGTTGTGCACCAATTTCAAATTGATATATCTGTACGTCTATTTTCATAGAGTGAGATATACCTTTTGATATTATGTCGATGACATTTGCCTATATCAGTGGATGGTTAGGTAAGGAGCATTAAACAGCGGTGTAATTCTTCTTAACCATAAGTACAGTTTTCAACCTACGACACACAGTGAATGAGTTATCTGAATCAAGGGACTTATACAGAGTATTGTATGTTGTCCAGGGTCAATCAGGACAGAGGGGTTGATCCTCGTACTATATTCAGTTTACTTATGACTTCTCTAGTTTTTAGACAGGTGTTTCGTGGAAACACAGTGTCTGAATTTTGAGAAGTTATAGGTATTTTAATAAAGTAGAGAACCAGGTATTGCAAGTATCAGGATTCTTCATAGTGATCGAAGATGTAGATACTTGTGTATGGTATTCAGTTGATAGTAATGATTAAGAGAACTTGCTTCTCTTTCGGGTTACTGATAATTGGAAGTATTCCTAAGTTGAGTAACGCTGATCGGCCTCTCTCCATTTAGTTAACATGCACTGGAGATAGCTGCATGATTTGAATCTGGTTCAATTAAATCAGTGCCTCTGGTTCTAGATTGGATATAGTACAGTTCATATCTTAACATTGTTAAGGTATGGGGAGTTGTCCGGCTTATGATTAAAACCAGACTCTGGATAACTCAAGGCACGTTTCTGTAATGGTTGTTTGTGGGTTGACCCAGGCTATGACGAGGGTTGACTTTCTACCATCTGGGAGATCAATAGAAATATTGTTCAAGACTCGCCACAGTTTTATTAAAAATGGATTTTTTCAAAAACAACAGTGGAAGTATGGTAGAAC
Source organism: Agapanthus africanus (assembly GCA_030015575.1). Lineage (NCBI taxonomy): Eukaryota > Viridiplantae > Streptophyta > Magnoliopsida > Asparagales > Amaryllidaceae > Agapanthus > Agapanthus africanus. The sequence continues at coordinate 470,039,154 of JASDDO010000031.1, forward strand.
TGGAAGTGATTCCAGAACCGCAAACGATTACTGAAGATTTGATAAGGAACCTAAAGATTCAATCTGATTTGACATTCCATTGGCCACTCCGCAGATAAGGTGGGTAACTTCAGGCACCCGAGAGGTACTCCGGTAGCCTCAAGGACGGTGACAGGGAAGTTCTTGTTTACCCACACTTGCCATTGTTGTTGTTCCAGGCTGCGAGACCCGGCAGGAGGATGAGTATAGCGTCGTTCTAAACTTGCTTTAGAAATGCACGTCTATATGACTCTGCCAGAGGGTTGTCGTAGTCAGTGGGAGCAGCGGAAGCATTGGTGGACATCAGGCTTATATCTATTTATAGACTAAAGCAGATGTAGCGGAGATAGATCATCTATTTCTGATGTGACAGTCATAGGTTTGACATCATCAGAATAGGGGATGGATCTGTTGAGAAGGTAATAGGAAGTGATATTCCTATACTACGATCGGTTATACTTTGATCATCACACAGTGGTTTCTCCACAAGGGACTTGGACATTATATCAGACATACTGGTTACTAGATCTATGGTTTTAGATCTAGATTTGGGTGGTTTCCCAATAAGGGTACCTTGACAGCATTCTAAGAGTATTTAGAATGGACGACTCCTGGCACGGTAGTGTACCTGCAGGTGATGGAGTCACCCTCTCTAAAGGTGTCTTACAGACTAAAGGGGAGAGGGATGTGCATGATTGGCAGATCACTTGCTTAGGCAATTGAGTCAATCATGAGATGTCAAGTACCACACCAGATATTGTTCTTGCACTAGATGCAATAAGTTGATATTGATCCAATCCTGGAGGAACAGTCGGAAGCAGTTTTAGAACATAAGTGGATGTTCTAGGGATATGATAACGGCTTCCTCCTTTAGGAGACGGTTATCATTCCAGGCTTCCAAGGTGACCTGGACGACAAGGAGATTGTCAGAGTTATAGTTTTTCCCTCTGACGAGGGGCAGTATTTTGGACAGGTGGTCCAAGGAAATACTGAGGGTGGCATGGCGCAGGATACTGATTAAGTTCAGTTGACGATACAGTCTAAGAAGTTTGGATTTGGAGTTCATTTATGAGCTCGGTCCCATCAGACATCCAGACACTCTAAGACAGGTATTGCTCATTTCGGGAGATAGTTTTCTCCGCGAACTTGAGATATAGAGAGACATAGAAAGAAACATCAAGGCGGATCCACTCACTGAGGCTATTCCTCGAACGCAATAGTTTCACAAACGTTTTTTTTGTGAGACTGACTAGTAGAGGAGTTGGGTGTTCGGTATCACACGGGCTGTGAGTATGCGACATCGCAATAATTAGCCTTGAGTGCAAGAGGGAGATTGTTGGAGATAGTGCCCTCAGAGTCAATTATTGGGTCACAGGCACGTGATTGCAATGATTGAGGGAGGACCTATCCCGGGAAGACAGTCTTACTCGAGATGATAGTACGCTATCTGGTTTACCTTTATCATCGTGTACAGCTTTAGGTGACCTGAAAGGTCGCTATTACACGTTGATAGAGCCCCTGGGATTCTTGCTTGACTGCCAGCAGTATGAGGGTGATCATATAAGTGAGAGCTGGAGTCTATTAGCACATCCTCAAAAGGTCCCTAGTCGTGGGAGTTTCGAGACAGGGCATCAATTCTCCAGAGTAGACTAGTGTATACAGTCGAGACCCCGACGAGGGGCGGTGGCCGGTCTCACAAGCCACTGGTGTTAGTTGGTTCACCTAAGATGTATACAGGTGCTCATTGGGTTATGAGTACACCGGACAGGACTCGCCGGGAACATGCTAGTTGGTCTTATACCTGACGTCAGATAGCAGTTCCCAGGTGACATGTGTACAGGTTAGTTCATCGACCTGGGGATCGTCATTTGTCTCGTGTGAGTTCCCACTGTGCTTTGATTACTACCCTACCACGGCTCAAAGGAGTCGTGCAAACAGGTTTTAGTTGGGTACAGTCCCGAGCCACATGGAGGCAGTGAGCGGATCTTCAGGGGTTCGTCTCTCCCGGTATTGGGGGTGAGGTCACGCTGTGTCTAGGAGAGCCATTACACGAAGACCTTGGCCAAGGCAGGAGATTTACTGGTAGGTATTCCAGTAGTATCTCAGGGTGTTCTGGGCTACACTCCGACACGACTTGTACCGCTTTTGGGGGTCTGACTTTTACCAACCCCCTAGGCCCGACATGCGATGCTCATAGACGAACGGACCGGACTGTACGGATATTGTCACTGACAGGCTCAGTAGGGTGTCAGGATGAGTTCACTCATCGACGTCCCTTTTAGTCAATAGCTGGTGGCCCGTTACGTATTGGCTTATACCTCTGACGTGCTAGTGGTTAAATCCACAGCCATAGTATTGACGAGTCTTTAGAGTCCACCACACTTTCAGTTACTCAAGCTTTCGGGCGAAACGCTGTAGAGGCCGTATGGAGATATGGCAGGGTCCGATCAGATACGTGCGGTATTGCACGGATCAGGATCGGACAGTTTGTACTAGTGGCCGTATGGTTATATGGAAGGGTTCGATCAGATACGTGCGGTATTGCACGGATCAGGATCGAACGGATATTACTAGCCGGCTTTGGCTTAAGTCGGTCCTAGTTTAGTACAGTGTAGATTTTGTCTCATTGCATTTGTATCCGGACGGAATACAGATACGAGTGTGTATGCACAGTATCGGGGTTTTCCCGTAATTTATTACGGGACCAGTTTTCTGGAGTTGCCAGTTTGCATTCCGTTCCGGCCGGTTTTCCTTTGTTCTTTTCCGGCCGGACTTTTCTGATGGAGGGGGTAATTTGCAGTTTTGCAAATTACATTTGAGGAAGGGGGTTTCTTGCATATGTATTTATTATGATAGCATCTTTAGATGTCATTCTTTTCCTTCATCTTTTCATGCTTTATTGTGATTAGTTGTGATTAGAATTGATGTGAGGTTGTGATGATTATGTTTTGGATGTGGTCACCACTTATGCTCCTACCATCACCTCCCTTCATGCTTATTATTCTTTCTCCACCATTTCTAAGTTCATGAGTTTTTTTTCATGGTTGAAAAAAGAAGGAGAAGAGAGCTTCATCTTTGAGAGAGTGGAGATTTCTTGATCTCATTTCATGTTAAGAAAAATGCAAGCACCATTTTTCTTATCTTGTTTCCTCCATCATCTTCAAATGGCAACAACCCCAAAAGAGACTATGATTCTACACTACACTTCCTACAGCAAATCTTGGACGTGTCGATTTGCCAGCTTCGCGCCCGAGTTGCCTCGGTATTGAGGTGGGAGCCCGTAAAAGCTACAGGCGATGTGGTGCCCTTTCCGACGAGGAGGAGACGGACGGAGATCCCGCGAGGAGATCGGAGTGGAGATGAAGACCGGAGGACTCGGATCAGTCGGTATATCTCTAACCCATCCTCTTGTTACCTTAGACTAGTTTAATGGCACGATCCGGGGTTTAGTGCGCGGTGGTGCCGGTTTGCTAAGTCCGCAGAATTAAAGTTTATCACCGTTTCCGCGTTTGGCCGTCGGATTGACGGCCGGGGCGCCGCCGTGCACTTACACTGACATAGTCGGCCCCATCGAACCAGTATCGTCCAGGGGATATCGTTTCATCCTGGCGACGACTGATTACTTCTCCAAATGGGCAGAAGCAGTACCGTTGAGGGAAGTGAAGACGGAGAATATCCTCCATTTCTTCAAGACGCACGTCATATATCCTTTTCGAACTCCGCGACAGATCATCTCCGACAACGGGCCAGCCTACAGAAACCACAAGATCAGTCGCTTCGCACAGTAGCATAATATTGACTGGAGATTTTCCTCAGTTTATAATCCGCGAGCTAACGGTCTAGATGAGGCCTTGAACAAGATCATGAAAAAGGCGGTGTCCCGAAATAAGAAGGACTGGCACGAGAGATTGCAAGAAGCTCTCTGGGCGTATCGAACTACGTTCAAGACGACCACGAACACAACGCCGTACGCGTTGGTATTCGGTACAGAAGCAGTACTTCCCCTCGAGATAGTGTTACCCTCTCTACGAGTGGTGGTCCACTACGAGCTGACGGACGAAGAAAATGCTCACCTTCGGCTTGAGGAGCTTAATGCCCTTGATGAAACCCGGCTTATAGCGCAACAAAATCTGGAGGCTTATAAAGCAAAGATGACGCGCTCATATGAAAGATTGACCCGGGAGAGGACATTCCGCCAAGGCGAACTCGTGCTAGTGGTCAAAAGGCCTATGATCCCCAATCGTGCCAAGCGGGAAAAATTCGAGCCAAACTATGAAGGCCCGTACATCATAGACAAGGTTTACCAGGGTGGAGCCTATCTACTTATGGATATGCACGGTGAAAGGCCTTTCAGGCCAATAAATGGTCGATTGTTAAAGAAATACTACGCTTAGCGAGTTATCGCCCAGGTTAATGATAGATGACGACGACTATGTCCGCTCGCTATCTTCCTAAGCTCAAACTTTATAAGCGGTAGCCAGCCTCTTCCTGGACGGACCGAAACGTCCCTAAACTAATGGCAGACCGAAACGTCCTTAAACTAATGGAGGACCGAAACGTCCTTAAACTAATGATGGACCGAAACGTCCTTAAACTACTACCGCAGCATCCTTAGGCTGACGAGATAAAAAAAAGAAAAATATAAAAAAAAACGGTATGTCCAGAAGCGAAAAGGGCACGGATGAAAACCCGAAAGGGCTCCCTGAATAAAAACAGCAGGGCTACCGGCGAGTGTTCGTGTAAACCTGAAAGGGCGCGAACTCGTAAAAAAAAGAGAAAATAAAAAGAATAAAAAAACGGTATGTCCATAAGCAAAATGGGCACGGATGAAAACCCGAAAGGGCTCCGTGAGTAAAAACAGCAAGGCTACCGGTGAGTGTTTGTGAAAACCCGAAAGGACGCAACTTCGTTAAAAGACACTTACAGGGTCCTCTCGACCTTGTAAGGAGAAACCACCCGCGTGAGATCCTTACGACTCACAAGGGAGCAACACACTTAGGGATCCCCACGATTCCTAAGGAGAAAATACACTTGCGGGATCCTCACGACTCGTAAGGAGAACTCTCTTATGGGACCTTCGCGGCTCATAAGATTTGAAAGTCTTAAGTTACAGAGACCTAAACCTATGCTTAAGCAACCCCCACAACCTTCGATATTTCCCTACAAGTGGTTTAATACTGACCCTTGTATACAATCCACGGGCGCGAATAAACATTTCCCTAACCAAGTCCTATCCGTGATTAGGGATATGTGCGTAAGATGAACAACCCTTGTAGGTCCTCTCGATTTACAAGGAGAAAAACCTATTGTAGGATCCTTACGACTTACAGAGGAACATACACTTAGGAATCCTCACGATTCTTAAGGAGAAAATAACCCTACGATATCCTCACGACTCGTAGGAAGAAATACCTTTGTGAGACCCTTACGGCTCATGAAGTCAAAGCCTTAGCCGACAGGACCTTAACCCTGTTTGCAAAGCCACCTTTGTTCGACATCGACGGAGGTAAATGATGATTCGCTCCTGGCAATATCCCAGTTGTAGCGGTGCTGATGCCGAAATCGGTGTCTAATTTCAGGTTTACGGCGAAAAGCTGGTAGGCCGCACATGCATACGAAATAGCCGAAATGATGGGGCAACTTGCAATAAAAAGCAGCAAGTAAAAACATATGCATACAAAACAGCCGAAATGATTGGGCAACTTGCAATAAAAATCAGCAAGTAAAAACGTATGCATACAAAACAGCCGAAATGATTGAGCAACTCGCAATAAAAAGCGCCGAGTAAAAATAAAATAAATAGCCGAAATGATTGGGCACCGCGAAAAATAGCCGAAATGATTGGGCAGTCGCGACTTTCGCGATCAAAAGCTGAAATGATAGAGCATCGCGGAAATAAAACAAAAATAAATGAAAGAATGAAACTTTTGCCCTACAAGTGGTTCAATAGTGACCCCTGTATACAATCCATGGGCATAAAAAAAAGGGGAAAGGGGACTACATTTCCCCCACCAGGCTGCGTCAAAGGGAAGTCAGATCTCGACGACCACATCTACAGCCTGGAGACTAACAGTGGCGTTCCTCCTCATTTCAGCAGGACACGGACGTGACATCACCAATCGGATCTGCGGCAAAGACCCCAGTTCCAAGACTCTGCGGTTTACAGACAACCTAGAGTCAACCAATGACCTCCGTCGTGGAAACAAGTCGACCAAAGACCTCCGTCGCGGAAACAAGTCACCAACGACTTCCTTCACGGAAACAAGTCACCAACGACCTCCGTCGCGGAAACAAGTCAACCAACGACCTCCATCGCGGAAACAAGTCAACCAATGACCTCCGTCATGGAAACAAGTCAACAAACGACCTTCGTCTCGGAAACAAGTCAGCCAACGACCTCTGTCTCGGAAACAAGTCAGCCAACGACCTCCGTCTCGGAAACAAGTCAATCAACGACCTCCGTCACGGAAACAAGTCAGCCAACGACCTCCGTCACGGAAATAAGTCAGCCAACGACCTCCGTCATGGAAACAAGTCAACCAACGACCTCCGTCTCGAAAACAAGTCGACCAATTACCTCCGTCCTGGAAACAAGTCACCAACGACCTCCGTCGTAGAAACAAGTCAACCAACGACCTCCGTCGCGGAAACAAGTCAGCCAACGACCTCCGTCGTGGAAACAAGTCAGCCAACGACCTCCATCACGGAAACAAGTCAACAAATGACCTCCGTCACGGAAACAAGTCATCCAACGACCTCCGTCTCGGAAACAAGTCAGCCAACGACCTCCGTCTCGGAAACAAGTCAGCCAACGACCTCCTTAGCGAAAACAAGTCAACCAACGACCTCCGTCTTGGAAACAAGTCAACTAATGACCTCCATCTCGGAAACAAGTCGACCAACGACCTCCGTCGCGGAAACAATTCACCAACGACCTCCGTCGCGGAAACAAGTCAACCAACGACCTCCGTCGCGGAAACAAGTCAACCAACGACCTCCGTCACGGAAACAAGTCAGCCAACGACCCCCGTCTCAGAAACAAGTCAATCAACGACCTCCGTCTCGGAAACAAGTCATCCAACGACCTCCGTCGCGGAAACAAGTCAACAAATGACCTCCGTCGCGGAAACAAGTCAACCAACGACCTCCGTCTCGGAAAAAAGTCAACCAACGACCTCCGTCTCGGAAACAAGTCAACCAATGACCCCCGTCGCGGAAACAAGTCAACCAACGACCTCCGTCGCGGAAACAAGTCAGCCAACGACCTCCGTCGCGGAAACAAGTCAGTTAACGACCTCCGTCTCGGAAACAAGTCAACTAATGACCTCCCCGTCAGAGCAATACTTCGACTCGGAAACAAGTCAATTCACCAACCACTTACGAGTCCTCTCAACTTGTAAGGGGGGAAATTCTCTTATAAGATCCTTACGACTTATAAGAGAAAACACACTTAGGAATCCTCACGATTCCTAAGGAGAAAATCCACCTACGAGATCCTCTCGATCCGTAGGGAGAAAAGTCCCTATGAGACCCTCACGGCTCATGGAGTTGAAAAGTCTTAGGCAGCAGATCTGAACCTGCGGCCTAAGCCATCGCTATCTCTTAGAGAAATCTAGATGCTTACTCTATTATCGGTCAAATGTGTTTATCAAGACAGCATGCTGATAATAAGAGAAAGGAAAAAGCAAAGAAATAGTACAAGACATCGCAAAGAAAAATGTGTATCTTTATTGTATGTAATCAAGTACAAGGTGAAGCGTACAAAAGAATAAAGAATGGATACATATTATTTAAAAAGAAAATTTTTACAAGTATATAGATACAAGGGGAATTACTGGGAAGGAATTATTTTGCATAACTCTAGCAATTGTTCGCGCACCTCCTTCCACACTTTCTCTTGATCAGCCACCACCGCCAGATCTGCCTCCACTTGAGCCCGCTGCTGCAAGACAGATGCAAGCTGCTCCCTAACGGCCTGATAAGCAGCTTCACGGCCTGGGGTGTCATGCTCGGCGACATCAAGCTTTCGCTTCAAGTTCAGCCCATGAGAGATGCGTTCCAGGAGGCCCTCAAAGATAGCCTTCACCTCGGCAGCGTTCGCTTCAACTTCGGCATGTAGGCGAGCAGTTTCGCTTGAAGACTCGTGACACTCTTTCAGCTTTAAAGCTGCTTCTTGTTCCAAATGGTGGACGTAAGAAGTTCTTTGCTCGATCCACGCTGCTCTTTCAGTGCTCATGGCCAAAACCTCAGGGGCAGGACACATCGACTCCAGCTGATGCAGGCGAGCCTCGATCTCTCTGCAGTGGTTAACTCAAGTCGCAACGATGCCCTCGTCATGGAAATTTACGAGTATCACCAACATCGGGTTAACCGCCGTCGTGAAGTCTGCAGCAGATGTAGGAGTCTCGACGTCGAGTTCCTCGATGTAGTCACTCAACATGCGCAAACTATTCGTGACGCCTTTCGAGGATGGACGTCTCAGGAAAGGGCCCGCCGGCATTGTAACACGAGGCCCAAACGGCGCCGAGACCGGAACGAAAGCTGAAAAAATAAGATATGATCAGATAACAGCTTAAGAAATAAAAAAGGAGTTATCAATGTAATAGCTGCTGTACCAGCTGAGGCGGGTGGCAAGGCCGGAAGGGCAGGTGGCGCGGCCAATCTTTCATCCCCTGTTTGTAGCACTGCAGTCGGGACGACAAAAAAGTTAGAAATAATTCCATCAATGAAAAAAGAAAGATATCAATGGGAAACCATACTCACCAGCACCACCAGAGGAAGAAGCGAATTCAGATGGGAAGGAGAAGTGTGGGAGCAACACTTGATAGAGATGATCAAAAAGCACTCCTGAAAAGACACAGCAGTACGACTTTAGTACATAAATTAGGTGGCTGAAAGATGAAACTAATAGGTTGCAAATCCATACCTTCCAGCATCTTCGATAGTATAAGAGAGGGCTGAGAAGTGACCACCGCCAAGGCAGTAGTTGACGGCGCTCCCTCGAGCAGTGGAGCATCGGCGCTGGCCGCACCTGAGTTAAAAAAAATAAGGATAAACCTGTCAGAAGCAATTGCAAGATAAAAAAGGGGGACGGTAATCCGAAATTTACCTGATGAGCCTCCAGCCGAGACGGAGGCGTCTCCTTCCTCCATCGACATAAGACCACCACCTGTGGCCTCATCCCTAGATTCCACGGGGGCCGTCGTCATGCTCGCAAGGCCAGGAGACGCCGGAGGGCCATAGGCTGGGAGAGCTATGATCGAAGCGTTGCCGGACTCTTGAGAAAGAGCGGCTGGATTTTCTCCAAGAGTCGTACCCGTCTCACCTGCTACTTCTTCAGGCTCAGCGGTCGCTATTGTCTCATCCACTGTCATCATGGGGTCGCCGGTCTCAGGTACCTCGTCCGCCGCTGCCTCGGGCTCAATTATAGCGGTCGTTTCATTTGCCGCCATCTCAGGCTCGGCATCGACGACCTTCTCAGGTAAAGCTCCCTCTGCCCCCAACTCAGGTTCGGTAACCCCAGCGACGTCGTCCGCCATCGGCTCGGGCTCGACCAATGCCTCTCTCCCTGGCTCCTCAGGTTCGACAATCTCCGCCTCCCTCTCGGTTGGACTTGGCACTGCAGGGTAGAACATATAAGAACCGGCAGCTTTATAATTCTTACCACAAAATTATGAAAGAAGTATTACGTGAGGTGGACTTGTCGTTAGCCTCCCTATTGGCGCGAATCGCCTATCTGTGAGCTGTAGACAGGGAGACCGAGGGCTCTTCTGACGAAGTATCGGCATGAGGAACGGTGCTTGGGCCCGCTCCAATGGCCAAGGCAGCCCTGCGTGCCTTTGCTTCGCGCCTCGACCGCTTTCTTTCCTCCCGGGCTGTCGCGATGGACCTCTTCAACGCTTCCTTCATCAAGGCATCGTCGTCCTCGTTCAAAGATGCCTCCAGAGCCTTTAAGGCATCTCTCATCGGCTCTTCAAGACGGACCTCCCGCGGTAGCCCCGAGGAAGCAGGAACATCGGCAGCTGGCAGAATATCCGCGTCACTTGGCGGGAATGACATTAAGGTTCCTACGATAAAAAGGGAGAGGTTAGATTGACCATAACACAAAGAAAATGAAAACTTGATGAATTGAAACTTACTAAGTTCCAAGGACGCTCTAAGACGTTCCTCCTCTTGGAAAGTCTTGAGGGAAGCGGCAATGGCTTCTTCAGTGGTGATGCCTGTTGGAAGAAAAGAAGGAAAAACGTTAGTCAAAGATAATAATAAAGATATGATGCAATAAAAAAATGCGACTATGTATTACCTGATTGCGCAAGCTTAGCCAGCCACGCGTCACGCCTCGCCAACCACTCTGAAGCTTCGAGGGCGGCCTCCAAGTCCGTGTCATCCGGTGGCATGACTAATCCCTCGTTAGTCCCATATTCACTCAGGCCCTCACCATAGGGAGCGTGGGGTTCCTGACCGAACGCGACGTCAGCGGCGAAAAGCGACTTCTTTTTCTTCTTCTGCCCACCAACCCTAGGTGCACCCGGGATCGACTTACGCTTGGCAGCCACCTTAGGGCGGCGGGTCCCAATGTCCGCACCCATGTCAGACTCCGGCGAGGCTACAACCACTGTCTCCACTGGAGCACAGGGCGCTGGTGGTGCATCCGTAATATCAGGGAGCGGCAATCCGCGTGGGGGACTCTGCCCACGCGGTGGTCCGGCTCTAGCATCTTTTAGAGGAGGAACTACCGGGGTCCTTGGCACCAAAGAAGCGTTGCGGTCGCTACCTGGAGGCGCACCTTTACGGTCGATCAGCAATCGCCTTTCCTCCTTTATGACGGCTCCCGTCGAATGACTATACCATTCTGTATATACCTTGAGGAGTCGTGGGGCGCAAGCCGGTTCACTGATAAAGAAGTGGGAGCCCGTGTTCAGACATATGAAATGATGCAGCGCGCTCTCCATCCCTTCTTCGGTCGTAGCAGGTTCCGAAAAGAAGGCCTCCAATGGTACCCCTTGATTGTAGCTCAGTTGTTAGGCGAAGCGATGCGGGTTGTACCTCATGAAAATCGCCTCACCGTTCTGCCTGAACACCAGGAAGCCCGGTCTAATAGAATATAAGTGAAGGGTTTCCCGGGCCGTCAGAACTGAGGCTCCATCTTTGAAAGCGTCCTGCAATGGCCGCACTGCAGTGGTAGATACCTTTCCAATGGTCAACACTTTGTCGATGAAAGACACCCCGTCTCCAACGGTGTGGGGGCGAAGGAGTAAACCCCTGGCATTCCGTGGCGATGGAGTCATAATTGATGCTCCAATTAACTGTATGATGCGAGGGAAGCTGCACCTGTCATAGAATGATGACCTTTTATGCATGCCGAAAACACCCGATGTATGTAGCTCGAGCCACGATACGAAGTAGTGCATCAGGAAGATCACGTGCAGCACCCCAGGCTCATTAGCATCCGCCGCTCGACTGAGGCCGTGATACAAGTGTGCCAAGCCGGCTATCCCAACGGCCACTTTTACCCCGATGGTCATCCGGTGAGCAGGGTAAAAGACAGAGGGCCGCATATGGCGAGAATGCATTGGGAGCCCAAACCAACTCAGCCATAGCCCAAGAAATCCTAAGAAGAAGGCCTCCTCGTCCATCCCAGGAGCTGCAACTTCCGCAAAAGACATAGCCGGAGAGTTAGGAAGGAAAAAAACCTTTTGGTCTATTTCCTTCGCCGGTAGGTTATCCAAACCTAGACCGAAGGGGTCCTCGAGGGTGGCAAACTTGGCAGCTTCTGCCGAGAGGACACTTGGGTGAAGGAACCGGGTGATGAAATCCTCAAAACTAACTCCGCGACTCCCACGTTCGATGAAAAGGGCCTCGTGGATGTTCAACACCTTGATCAAACTTGGGAATTGCTGTTGAACAGCATTCTCTGGCGTGAGTCCCCTTACCGCCGGCTTGGCATCGAAGACATACTCGTCTGTCGGAAGTAACTCCTCATAGTGCTCCCCTATAACCGGTAAACCGGAGATCTCTGTGAACTTCTCCAGAGAAATTGACACTTCCCGATCCATTGCGAGGAAAGTGTGAGTGGGAATGTTCCACTGCTCCAAGAAAGCCTTGAACCACCAGGTGGGAAGCATGGGATACTGGAAGAGGGAGACATAAACCGCAGTGTACAATCCTAATCTTATCAACTGCGACTTCTTCGCCGACAGGATATACCGAGCCCACGGCAGGTAGCCGATCGGGTGGCGGGGGATCAGACCTATGTTGTATGATTTCCCCCAAGGTCGTGCCTCGCCTTGACAGATACGGCGTCCCAGGATATCCAAGACCATAGGACACTGGACCGGGATTGCATCTATGGCAGGATGAAGAAAGCCCTTCGATGTCCAATCAACCATCTCCATGGCATACTGCACCGGGGGTGGGCTAGCAAAATGGATCGCCGTAATGGGCTCCGCCGGCACTGCACACGTGAAGCTCCGTCGACCCATGATAATCTGATTATACCATGACCCCCAAAGGTGGAGACTTATATTCCGGGTCGTGGTCCCTAATCATGGTTAGGACTTCGCGGTCCAAAGGCGCTTCAGGAAACCCTTCCTCCGAGCGAGAGAACGGGAATTAAGTATCGAAAGACATGATCGTTGCAAGTGAACAAAATCAGCCGTTAGTGTTGCCATTCCAACGCTTGGCGTTAAATTTTTTTTTAAATTAAAAGTTAATTAAAATTAAATAAAAAATTAATTACACCACACTGCAGTGCAGTGGGTAGAGGACCGAAGGGGGACCCACAAAATCTAGATGACAATACGTCAGTTAATAAAACAATCCCATCATTGGATGAGATTGTCCCCAAGAGAATATTCCCATTAGTAATAAAAAAAATCTCTAGAGACAAGGATAAAATCTCCTCTTTCAGAGCAAAGCTTTGTCACAGAGTGACGCTTGTCAAACTCTGGTCTCAGGGGAATAAGATTCCTTAAAAGAGCCTAGCTCTGTGATGATGATGAAAAAATCTATTTAAAAAAAAAGTTTTCTATAAACTCCTAAAAAATTAAAATTTTTGAAAACTCTTAGGAGTTCTTCACTTTTAGATAAAAAAGATCTACTTTTTTGATCCATGAGCAAAGCTCTGCACATGGGTTAAAACCCATGAACAAGATCTCTGTAGATCTATGGAGTCGTGAGAGAAAAGCTCTGTTGGTGAAACCCCGAACGGGTTTTCTTTAGATCAGAAGATCTATGAGAGCAAAACTCTGTTGGTTAATTAAAATTAATTTAATCTAAGATTAATTTTACCTAAAAATTTTCTAACTTTAGGAAATGAGAGCAAAGCTCTAAAGTTCTAGAAACAAGAGCAAAGCTCTGAAGTTCTTAAGTGAGAGCAAAGCTCTGAAAATCGAAATCTAGAAAATGGTGAAGATTTTCTAAGGGCCAGGGGTCCTATTTATAAGGCGCTTGCGCCCCTTCAGCTCAACCGTTGATCCAACGGTCAGAACCTTGCCACCGCTGCACTCACGTGCACGCCACGTGAGCGTAATGGTGGGGGGCATTTGTTTCCCTCAATCAGAGCAAAGCTCCGTTTGAATTTCAAAATTCAAAATTCGAAGCAACGCTTCAGATTCTTTGCGCTGCGCGCAACGCGCCACGTATCAAAAGCTGATATATCAGCGCAGCGCCCAAGGAAGCGCGCCCCATCAGAGCAAAGCTCTATTTAAAACAAAAATAAAGGAAGCAACGCTTCAGTTGCGCAAGCGCTGCGCTGCGCGACACGTGTCAGCGCAGATGCGCTGCGTCGTGCGCTGCGTGACACGTGTCAGCGCAGATGCGCAAGTGCAGATGCGCAAGCGCAGTTGTGTTGCGCCGTGCGCTGCGCGACACGTGTCATGCACTAGAGCATTTGCGCCAAACAGAATTAAATTCTAGCAAGATTTTTCTGTTCATGTTAAAACAAGAAGATTGCCTTCTGTAAAACAGAAGCCCTTGGATCAAAGATCCAACGGTGGGGAAAATTCCCCAAATCACTCAGAGAAAGATCTCTTTAACAAATTTATGGGCACTATATAAAGGCCCCTAGACCCCAAATCAAAATCATCATTGAGAACTCTGAAGAATTGGAGAGAATTCCTCAAGAACAAAAAAGGTAAAAACCTTTAGAAAAAAGAGAAAATTCTCTTATGAATAGATCATTGATCTGAGAACAAGATCAATGATCTTCAATAAAAAGGAAAATAAATAATGATAAGTGCTTTGCACTTTTTTATGAACCATTGGTTCTGGAATCTAAAAGATTCTCAAGTTAATAGTGCCTTGCACTTGCAAAACTGCACTGTTGCGCTCCTGGGTTGGCGCAAGCCACCAGAGAGCGCCACGTGTCAGCCATCTGACTCACTTGCGCTGTGCGCTTTTAAGATAGAGCTTTGCTCTCTGAAATTGGCGCAATTCACCAGAGCGCGCCACGTGTCGGCAGCGCAAGTGCAGCGCACTGCGCTTGCGTGACACGTGTCACCCTCACAAGCGCTTGCGCTCATTTATTGGTGCAAAGCGCCTGACAGGCCATATAGCCCTTGTCAGACTATTGATGCATTGCATCATTAAAAAGAAGGGCTCGGCTCAATTAAAAAGGCCTAACAGGCCTAATAAAATGCCATGCATTATTTTTAAAAAAAGGGGGGGCGGAGCCCAAACAAAATAGATGCTCTGCATCATTTCTAAAAGGGTAGAGCCCAAACAAAAAGGGTTTGTCAGACAGGAATAGATGCTATGCATCATTTAAAAGGGGCAGAGCCCATATAAAGGTCCAACAGAGACCAAGAATAATGCTATGCATTATTAAACATGGGCAAAGCCCTAGCACAGGTCTAATAGGCCAAAAATGAGAAATAAACTGGACTTAGCCCAATCATGGCCGTAAGTCCTCAAATTAAATTGACTGAGCAAGACTGCTCTTTTAAATCAATTTACATCCGGTTCGAGGGTACATCTCCGAACTCCTTTGATTCTTATCGCTGTAATCCTTCAACGACGTCAGAGAGGTGACGGGTCCCGACAACCACACAAAATACGGACTGTGGGGTCCTTAAACCCACGGACTTAAGCGTCCTTAAACTAAAATACGGACTGTGGGAACCTTAAATCTACGGACTTAAGCGTACTTAAACTACCAACGGACCGAGACGTCCTTACACTAACATGGACCGAGACGTCCTTAAACTAACATGGACCACCATGTCCCTAAACTGGAGTATGGACCACAATGTCCCTAAACTACCTATGGACCACTACGTCCCTAAACTGGAACAATAGAGCCCCCAAACGCTCTTTTGTTGAATCTAAACGATCCCGTTTAAGTTGATCTTAGCCTCAAATATGACTAACGTATCCTTAAACATTCAAACAGACTTTAGTCTAAAATTAGACTATAAGACCCCCAATCAACTTTGGTCCAAGGGTACATCTCCGAACTCCTCTGACACATGTCGTTGTAATCCTTCAACGTCGTCAGAGAGGTGACGGGTCCCGACGGCCATATATTAAACGGACCACCATGTCCTTAAACTGGAAATGGATCTAGACGATCCCCTTAAGTAGACCTTAGTCTGAAAATTAGACTAACGTATCCTTAACAAACGTTTAAGTGGATCTTAGCCTCAAATATGGCTAACGTATCCTTAAACCAAAACTCAAAACCAAAATCTAAGAAAGTACGGATTTGGACTAATCCGCGTCCTACGGGCGATGAAATAAATAGTCTCCATATACAATCTACGGGCAACCACAAACAAAACAAACACCCACGACACGAAGTGAAATTCTGAAGAAGGAGAAAGTTGTTACCGCGATGCGGTAGTATAATTAACTGCAGGGGCTTGCGCCTGTAGGGAAGAGCGTCCCCACAATCAAAAACCCCTCAAGCGATGAGGAATCTTGCTATATCGTCCGCATCCGTCTAAACCTCCGATACACAGTGCCATAAATCAACTTGGCATCTTCGGAGAGGTGGGCGGATAAAACCAAATAGTATCTGCCCAGAATCTCAGGCAAGACGTCCTTACGTCTCGGCCGCCATTCGGAGGGGAACAGTGTACACGAAGGAGTAATGCTGAGAGAGAATCTCATTCTCCTTTAGAATAGTCCAAGAATTCCATGCACAAGTATTCTCCTCCCTGATCCCATCAAATGACATAATACTTATACCCGTTTTGATTCTCTACTTCGAATTTATATTCATTGAATTTCTCAAAAACTTCAGGCTTGTGTTTCAACAGGAACATATGTATGAATCCTGAGAGATCATCGGTGAATATAATGAAGTACAAAGAACCAATCCTGGCATGTGTAGACAGGGGACCACATACATCATTATGTATTCGTCCCAGGAGTTTGTTAACCCTTTATCTATTTCAAGTAAACGGAGCTATGGTCATCTTATCTTTGTGACATATCTGGCAAGTTTCACAAGATGTAAATTTAAACTGATTTAAATATGCATCTTAATGTAACTTAGCTAGTCGGTTAGCATTGATATGACCTAGTCTACAATGCCATAAGTAGGATTCATTCATTTCTGAACTTTTCCTTTTGTGTGTGTTCTGTACGTTAAGAACTGTGTTTTAATTTAGAACGTATATACTTTTAGATAACGTGCCTGAACTGATCAACTTTTGATATAGGAAATGTTCAAAACATTATCCAACAATACAAAATTATATCTTTCTTTAGTAAATATAGAGACTGATATAATGTTGCATTTCAGCCAGGCCAGTGCCGGTACTTTGAGGGAGGTTCCCCGTGCTTTCGTACGGACCTAATTAAAAAAACATCGTTTTCCAAGGAGCGTAACCCCGTTGACACCTTTCTAGACACCAACTTGATCGGCTAATTGTAAAATGCAAAACTCTCTCAGGAGTAACAATTACTCACAGTGGGTATCAGGATCCAACTATCTCATAGAAGGTATGCAATCTCATTGCAAATTTCAACACTTGAAACTCTCGATAATGGTTTTTACCTCTAGCACTTATGACCTTGGCTATGGTCAACAAATCATAAGCATTAGTCATGTTCTACCCGTCATTTCGTGATTAATTAGACCCATTCACATGACCCTTGGCTAAGGTCAACAAAGTCACAAGCATGTCCTAATTAATCGCATCATATGTTGTGTAGGAAGACATCACTTAGCTACCGTATACTGCGCCTTGGCTAAGGTCAACAAACGCAACACGAATACTAAGTACTCTACTTCCTAAAATGACGGAGGGTTACGGATGGTTTTAAAGAAAACTGTCACGCCCCGCTTCCCGGTGTATGGTGAAGGGAACACGACGAGGTCCGCTATGTATATACTTAGAAGTAAATACGCTAAGCGTATCTAAGCAATATAAAAGTAATCAAAAGAAACAAGAGATATAAAAATAACAGCAACTTTATTTATTAACATTCTTTTGTGCATGAAAAGGAAATACAACTGAAGTAAAAGCGATGCCTAAACAATGGCATAACAGGAAAATAAAAGTACTGAATAGAAATGTACAATGTCTAGAGCTCGGGGTCTTCGAGGAACTGATCCAAGTCTTCACTGGTGGGCTCGATCTCTGCTGTGTCCAGATCACCTGACGATATTCAAAGAAGAAAGAAATAGAATGTCGTCAGCGAACAGGTCGCTCGGTAAGTCCCAAAGTTAAGGGAGAAATAGAAAACACAGAATAAGAATGCATCTTTTAAAGTTGTACAATATTGTAGAATATTGTGTTAACGCTGTTATTTGTAGCTTGATATAGAAGCATGCCAGTATATACGAGAGGGGTCTCTATATGCTAGAGACCAGGGCAAACTGAAAGTATAAGGAACCGTTATGCCACGGTACAACAGCAACAGGATTCATGTTAGGTGTCTTAATCTTACTGTCTCGTGCCACTTTTAACACCTTCCGTACCAATCTACCCCTTAAACCCCGTAGTGTTTTGATTGTATTGTTATATTGTATTGTATAAGTTGTATAGTTGGATGACTGACCGAAACCATGATATCAGTAACGGATGTAATGGATATAAACTGGAATCATGTAAATGGAAAGTATATCCATGATTTGGTTCAGTTAAGTTGAATAGATTGATAACTGGATTCATGGATTCATGTGTTCATGTTGAAGTGTCAAATTGTAGATTTATATGGTACTTGAATTATATTCAAGTCGGATTATAATCAGACTCAAACCCAAGTCAAACAGTAGAAATGTAAATCGAAGTCCTATATTTACTAGGGTCCTTAGGGTAATTTATAAAACTTGAGGGGGTTTTATGTAAAAATACTTTTGTATAGTTTTCAAGATGCACCCCAAGTATTTATTATTCGTCTTTAGAGTTGTAATAAATATGGATTTTATATTGTGATATTGCTAGTGAAAATATCCTAATTTCATAAATAAATGTATTTATTTGTAATATTGAATTATGTGGAATTTATGGTATTTTAGTGTAAAATTTGCTCTTGTGATTTTTAGAAAAAGGTGAAATATTTATATCATAACAAAATAGATATTTTAATGATAAATTTACATATATTTATAAAAAATTAATTATAATAAATATTTTATAGTCTAAAATTTTATTTTCTTAAAATATCATATTTTAAATCTTTCGAGACCGAATGCTCCTTGCGGAGGTCTGAATATCGCACTACTAAGCCCGAGGATGTCCGATAAACCGCACCATCCCGAACAGGTTCCCCAAAATGGGTTGTAGCGGCGCTTTACAAAGATTTTATAAATACTAATCCTTTAGATGACGGTTTTATTAAGTAAATAGTATTTATTTGTAAAGATGTCGATTTTTTTCCGTATTCTATGTTCTAGTGACAAGTTCAAATCGCCTCTTCACCGCCAATTGTGGCCAGGTAAGTACAAGTGAAGAAAGGAGGGATCCGCTCACGAATCACCGTGAGACGGGCCTTTCAAAATTACATTTCTCACTTGTCTAGCCTAACACCACAAAGTCAGGTTTAGATAAACGACTGAAAGTTCACGACTTTCCTAATGAATGCGACAGTTCTTTATTAGATAAGTCTAGGTATATTTTATTATTTCAAAAGTTATGTATTTATAAAAATGTATCAATACTAAAAGTTTTATTAAGTAAAGGGTATTTTAATGAAAAAAGTTTGTTTTCTCGTATTCTAAATTTCCAAGATTATAGTACTATGTTTAGATGGGAGTGTGTGAGGAGGTAGGTCATTACCTCGTGCTCTACTTATAGTTATAGCAAGTTTAATGGAGTTCAATGTGAAATTGGAACGATGTGGTATTTAAGTGAAAAATACGATAAATGGAAAAGTTATCATTTCATGAATTGAAACTTGATCAATTTATTTGATTAGTGCTTAATAGTCAACATGAGGAACTTTAATCATGATTGTATTAGTGAGAAATGAAGTTTATAAGAAAACCGAATCGGAAGTTCCGATACCGTCGGATTTGTAAATTCGTATTTTAGAAAAGAGAGAGAGAGAGAGGTTAGAATGGGACTTACGGGTTTGGATAAACACGAGAGTGATAAGGAAGAAGAGGGTTCGCCGGTGCGTTGATTCGTCGCCGAGAGTTCCTAGTACAACCACCGGAATTTCGCCGTCGATTTCCTCGGAGCTTCGCCTTTCGCTCGTTTTCAAAGTACACAAGGTTTTCTTGAGATTTTGAGAGAGTGGGCTCAGATTTTTAGGATGAGAGGGTAGGAGGTAGGGGTGTATTTATAGGGTTAGGCTGGGGTTAGGATAGGTGTAGGGTTTTTAATTAAAAATGTAAAAATAATAGGAAAAAGTAATAAAAAAAATAGAGTAAATGAGGTGTAATTGTGTTTCTGGAAACGATCTCAATATTTAAAGTATACAGAGGTGTAAGGAAGGGGAAAAGGCACAACTTCCAAGTTGCCGACTCGGCCGTCCGGCCGAGTCCGGCCGGCGGCGCCGGCCCGAGTCGGCCGGTCCGCCAACTGACTCGGCCGAGTCGGGCCAAGTCGGGGTGCCAGAAGGTGGGGGGTCGTCAGGTGTGGGCTCTGGTGCTTTCAGGTTAGTTGGTGTAGTCGGAAAATTTGGATTTAACACGTGTTGACTGTTGGGCTTCTAAAGAATTTAAAACAAAACAATATTAAAAAATATTGTAGGACATAGGATTTGAACTCCGGTGGCTTGGTTCATCAGTGTAAGGTATTACCAATGAACTGCAAGCTCCTTCTTGTAATTATGGTGTGAAATAAATACTTAAAGAGATATCAGCAATATTAAATACTCCAAGTATACTTTGAATTTAAATTAATTCTTTGTACATTAAAAATGGAGTTGTTACAGTCTACCCTCCTTACAAAAATTTTGTCCTCGAAATTTACAACTTTTATTTGAGGACTAATTTACAATGAGGTGTGGATATCTAGTTCGCATTTCATCCTCCCTTTCCCAAGTGGACTCTTCTGGAGTGTCTTTCCTCCACATCACTCGGACCAAGTTAACTTTCTTGTTCCGAAGTATCTTCACTTTCCTGTCCAGGATCTCTACAGGATGTTGCTCACAAGACAAATCGGGCTGTATAGTGAACTCGGAATGATCGAGAACATGGCTGGGGTCACTCACATACCTTCTGAGTTGGGATATATGGAACACGTTTTGCACTCTTTCCAATGAATAGAAGCGCTAAGCAGTATGCCACTTCACCGACTCGTTCGAGTATGTCGAACGGTCCAATATATCTCGGACTTAGCTTACCCCGTCTTCCGAATCGGATCACTCCGTTGTTCGGAGATATCTTCAAGAACACATGATCTCCTGGCTGGAACTACAGATGACGTCTCTTTGCATCAGCCCAGTGCTTCTGTCGATCTTGGGCTATGCACATCCTTTCCCTGATAGTACGAACCACATCAACAGTCGCTACTATCATCTCTGGTCCAAGAAGTTCCCTATCTCCGATGTCGTCCCAACTTAATGGCGATCGACACTTCCTTCCATACAATGCTGCAAAAGGTGCCATTCATATGCTTGCTTGGTAGATGTTGTTGTACGAAAACTCCACAAGATGTAAGTGATCTTCCCACAATCCTTCGAAGTCTAACATACATGCTCTGAGCATATCCTCCAAGATCTGAATAGTTCGCTCAGACTGACCATCTATTTGTGGATCATAAGCCGTGCTGAAGTTCAGACTTGTTCCCAATCTCGCTTGCAGACTCTGCCAAAATTGCGATCGAAACCTGGTGTCACGATCAGAGACAATGCAGACCGGTACTCTATGAAGTCTCATAATTTCCTATATGAGTTCATGGGTATCAGAGATAATACATTATGAAGAGTTTAAATCTTTAAATAGATTATTACCTCCATGTATTTCTTTGCTAGTGTCTCAGTTGATTGGGTAACTCGAAATGGGATGAAGTGAGCCGACTTTGTGAGTCGATCCATAATGACCCATACGTCATCGTTACCCTTTATGTTGCGAGGAAGAGCAGTCACAAAATCCATCGTGATGTGTTGCCACTTCCATTCGGGAATTGGTAACGGTTGAAGTAATCCAGCAGTCTTGTGATGTTCAGCCTTTACTTGCTGACACACCAAGCATTTTGTGACGCTTATGGCTACTTCACGTTTCATTCCATGCCACAAATAATTCTAACGTAGATCTTTGTACATTTTGGTACCTCTAGGGTGTACTGAGTAGGGAGAGCTGTGAGCTTCTTTCATTAACTCTTCCCGAACAAGATCTTTTGGTACACATAATCTACTGCCGTATCTCAAAGATCCGTCTTCATGGATGATGAAGTCTGTTCTGAGTCCATTCTCCATTTGTTCTCTGATCTTTTGCAACTTAGCATCACTTGCTTGGGCTGCTTTGATCTGATAGACAATGGTTGATTGAACTTGTAAATTCATCAAACTTGAAGTATTACCTGGTATGACTACTTCAATCTCTATCTTATGTAAGTCTTGTTGAAGCTTCCACTGAGCGGTGAGACTCATCGATAATGGTTGGCGACTAAGTGCATCAGGTACCACATTCACCTTCCCTAGGTGATATTGCAAGTTGATGTCAAAGTCCGCCATGAGTTCTAACCATCTTCTCTGCCGCATATTCAACTCCTTCTGAGTAAACACATACTTCAGGCTCTTATGATCTGTGTAGATGTTCACTCATTCACCAAGTAGATAATGGCGCCAAATCTTAGGAGCAAAGATGACGGCTGCCAATTCCAAATCATGCGTCGGATAATTGCGCTCATGAATCTTCAGCTGTCTTGAAGCATAAGCCACAACTTTACCATGCTGATGTAGAACACATCCTAATCCCTTACCGGATGCATCGCAATGCACTTCAAATCCTCCAGATTGATCCGGTATGACGAGAATAGGCGCTGATGTCAACCTTGACTTGGGTCCTACGAAATCTTGTTCGCATGCTTCTGACCACACAAATTCTTCATCTTTACGTATGAGCTTGGTCAGGGGTGTTGCTATCTTCGAAAATCCTTCAATGAATCTTCTATAATATCCAGCTAAACCCAAGAAACTCCGAATGTCCTTCACTGATTTTGGTGTAGCCCATTCGCTAACTGCTGAAACTTTTGTTGGATCCACCGAGATTCCTTCTCCTGATACGATATGTCCAAGAAAACCAACTTGCTTTAGCTAAAACTCACACTTGCTACACTTGGCATAGAGCTGATGTTGTCGAAGAGTTTCTAGGACAATTCATAGATGTTCCGCATGCTCTTTCCGATTCTTAGAATTTACCAGGATGTCGTCGATGAAGATGACAACAAACCTGTCTAAGTACTCCCGGAAAACCTGATTCATTAGGTTCATGAATATTGCGGGTGCGTTGGTCACTCCAAATGGCATCACCAGAAATTCGTAATGTTCATAGCGAGTTCTGAAAGCTATTTTGTGAATATCAGCTTCCTTGACCTTCACTTGATGATAACCTGAACGAAGATCCAATTTAGAGAAAACACAAGATCCACTTAGCTGATCGAATAAATCGTCGATGCGTGGAAGTGGATACTTGTTCTTTATAGTGACTTCATTCAAGGCACTGTAATCGATGCACATTCTGTATGAACATTCCTTCTTCTTCACAAGTAGTACAGGTGATCCCCAACTTGAAGTGATGGGACGAATCCATCCTTTCGCCAGTAATTCGTCCAACTGTGTTCGGACTTCCTTCAAACCTTCCGGACTTAAACGACAGGGTGCTTTAATCACCGGTTGTGCTCCTGGTACTAAATCAATACTGAATTCAAGAGCTTGATTCGGAGGCAAACCTGATATATAGTCAGGAAATACATCGTCGAACTCTCGAACCACATCAGGTCTTGATTCTTCTTCCGCTTGAGCTGCTGGAACTACTGCTTCGCTTTGTAGGTACTTGGCTCCAATGTACAGTCTCCGCTTTTGAAATAGAAGACCGGATAGTCTGGAATCTCGAATACTACCATCTTTTGACGACAGTCAATGGTAGCATAAAAAGTTCCAAGTCAATCCATTCCTAGAACCACATTGAAGTTCGGTATGTCCAGCACTTTGAAGTCAGCATAAAACTCTCTGCTGCAGCCGACGACTGGACACAAACGGTATCCCATGGTTGCCTTTAGAACACCATTTCCTGAACTGACATTCTAGCTGGATACAAGCGGTGAGACTGGAATCGCATGGGTTCGAACAAACCGTTGCGACATAAAGCAGTGAGATGCTCCAGTATCAAACAGTGCTAGTGCAGGGATTGAGGATACTAAGATTGTACCTAAGGTATGTGGGATTTGTTTTAGGTATAGGAAAAATATGTAGCTAATTAGCAGGATAGAAAAGCAAAGTTTGAAAATAAAAGTTTACCAGTGATGACTTGGCCAGTGGCCTCAGCTTCTTCCACGGTCATCGTGAAAGCCTGGCGCCTTGGTACATTCCTCCTGGCCGGAGGAGCATTCCTCAGAACGCTCCTTTGAGCTTGATGGAACTGACGAGGAGGTGGTGCAGCTTGTGGTCCTCTGGGTGGTGCAGGTAGTGTAAGTCTTGGAGCAGGTGTTTGAAGAGCTGGTCGCTGCGGATAGGTAATTGCTGGCCTGGGTGCGACAACTGGGTTTTGCTTTTGGGGACAAGACCCAATATCATGAGTAGCTGAGCCGCAGATCAAGCAAAGATGGTTAGCTCGCCGACAGTCTTTCATCATATGTCCAGTTCTCTTGCATTAGGTACAAAAGGTTGGGCTGGGACGGTTGTTCTGTACTCCGGGTCGCCTTGGCACAAAAGATGGCCTGGACGAGGCTCCTCCTGCCATCTGGTTGGCAGGACGCTTAAATCCAGCAGATTGAAGTCTTCCCCTCACCTTTACCACTGCCTCATAACGCGCGGGCAGCTTTCAGAGCCGATTCATGAGTCGGAAAATCTCCTGTGGCCAGTGCAGCCTCGATTTCTTAATCCAAGCCTTGTTGAAAGCGACGGGCTCTGATCTCATCCGTCGGTATAAGGTGTACCGCAAATCTGTAAAAATATTGTGTTAGTTGTGTAATATGTGATATAAAAATTTCGAATTATTGAGACATATCTTACCGACTGAGCATGG
Organism: Agapanthus africanus; assembly: GCA_030015575.1. Classification (NCBI taxonomy): domain Eukaryota; kingdom Viridiplantae; phylum Streptophyta; class Magnoliopsida; order Asparagales; family Amaryllidaceae; genus Agapanthus; species Agapanthus africanus. Next base: position 470,063,758 of record JASDDO010000031.1, read on the forward strand.
TGAACTCAGCGTCATACTCATCAACTGACTTAGTCTACATCGAACCTTGTTACAGATGAATGAACTGTTGTTCCATGTCGAACCTGGCAGTCTCAGGGAAGTACTTAGCGTCGAACATGTTGCAAAAAGTCTTCCATTCGATAGGCTGTTCAAGATGGCTTTCTTCCACCTTCCACCAGTTGCGAGCATTTTCCGTGAGCTGCAGTTTCGCCACACGAACCCAAGCTATGTCTGGCACTTGTGCTACCGCCAGATCATCCTCTATGCTTTGCGCCCATTCCCCAGATTCAAGTGGGCTTCCCTTTCCAGAGAACTGTTTAGGGTGTAAAACCCTAAATTGCTTTACCCCAGGTGCGTCTGCCTCGGGACGGTTCATTAAAAGAGCAGTCTGCTGCTGATGTCCCTCTAGGAAGCTTCGGATTGCCTCAAGCAGAACCGTCTGCTCGTTGATCAGAGCAGGGACGACAGGTGTGAGTGGTAGGGCTGGAGGTGTGTTGTTGACATTGGTGCTGGTGTTGTTCGGGGAATCCATAACCTTGAAGAAAAATTTGGGTTAGGACAGATTCAAAATATTTGAAATGATAAGATTCAATGAATATGAAATTATAAGATTCAAGGAACATAAATTGTAAAGAATGTTTTAGCTGCTGGTTCTTGTATTATATTGCTTAGTTTGTTCACGCAGAACAGAATTGCATAGTATGATTCTATATAGCTCTGACCTGCATGGGCCACCAACAAAACCTGTCACGCCCTGCTTCCCGGTGTACGGCGAAGGGGACGCGACGAGGTCCACTACGTATATACTCAGAAGTAAATATGCTAAGCGTATCTAAGCAATATAAAAGTAATCACAAGAGAAAAGAGATATAAAAATAACAGCAAATTTATTTATTAACATTCTTTTGTACAATGCATGAAAAGGAAATACAACTGAAGTAAAAACGATGCCTAAACAATGGCATAACAGGAAATTAAAGGCACTGAATGGAAATGTACAATGTCTAGAGCTCGAGGTCTTCGAGGAACTGATCCAAGTCTTCATTGGTGGGCTCGATCTCTGCTGTGTCCAGATCACCTGACGACATTCAAAGAAGAAAGAAATAGAATGTTACCAGCGAACAGGTCGCTCGGTAAGTCTCAAAATTAAGGGAGAAATAGAAAAGACAGAATAAGAATGTATCTTTTAAAGTTGTATAATATTGTAGAATATTGTGCTAACGCTGTTATTTGTAGCTTGATACAGAAGGATGCCAGTGTATACGAGACGGGTCTCTATATGCTAGAGACCAGGGCAAACTGAAAGTACAAGAAACTATTATGCCACGGTACAACAACAACAGGATTCATGTTAGGTGTCTTAATCTTTCTGTCTTGTGCCACTTTTAACACCTTCCATACCAATCTACCCCTTAAACCCCGTAGTGTTTTCATTATATTGTTATATTGTATTGTATAAGTTGTATAGTTGGATGACTGACCGAAACCATGATATCAGTAACGGATGTAATGGATGTAAACTGGAATCATGTAAATGGAAAGTATATCCATGGTTTGGTTCAGTCAAGTTGAATAGATTGATAACTGGATTCATGGATTCGTGTGTTCATATTGAAGTGTAAAATTGTAGATTTATATGGTACTTGAATCATATTCAAGTAGGATTATAATCACACTCAAACCCGAGTCGGACAGTAGAAATGTAAATCGAAGTCTTATATTTACTAGGATCCTTAGGGTAATTTATAAAACTTGAGGGGGTTTTATGTAAAAATACTTTTATATAGTTTTCAAGATGCACCCCAAGTATTTATTATTCGTCATTAGAGTTGTAATGAATGTGGATTTTATATTGTGATATTTCTAGTGAAAATATCCTAATTTCATAAATAAAGGTATTTATTTGTAATATTGAATTATGTGGAATTTATGGTATTTTAGTGTAAAATTTGTTCTTGTGATTTTTAGAAAAAGGTGGAATATTTATATCATAACAAAATAGATATTTTAATGATAAATATACATATATTTATACAAAATTAATTTTAATAAATATTTTATATTCTAAAAATCTCAGTTTCTTAAAATGTCGTATTTTAAATCTTTCGAGACCGAATATTTCTTGCGGAGGTCTGAATCTCGCACTACTAAGCCCGAGGATGTGCGATAAACCGCACCATCCCGAACGGGTTCCCCAAAATGGGTTGTAACGGCGCTTTGCATAGATTTTATAAATAATAATCCTTTAGAAGACGGTTTTATTAAGTAAATGGTATTTATTTGTAATGATGTCAATTTTTTTCCGTATTCTATGTTCTAGTGACAAGTTCAAATCGCCTCTTCATCGCCAATTGTGGTCAGGTAAGTACAAGTGAAGAAAGGAGAGATCCGCTCACGAATCACCGTGAAACGGATCTTTTAAAGTTACCTTTCTCACTTGTCTAGCCTAGACACCACAAAGTTAGGTTTAGATAAAGGACTGAAAGTTCACAACTTTCCTAATGAATGCGACAGTCCTTAATTGGATGAGTCTAGGTATATTTTATTATTTCAAAAGTTATGTATTTATAAAAATGTATCAATACTAAAAGTTTTATTAACTAAAGGGTATTTTAATGAAAATGTTTGTTTTCTCGTATCCTAAATTACCAAGATTATAGTACTATGTTTAGATGGGAGTGTGTGAGGAGGTAGGTCATTACCTCATGCTCTACTTATAGTTATAGCAAGTTTAATGGAGTTCAATGTGAAATTGGAACAATGTCGTATTTAAGTGAAAAAAAATACGATAAATGGAAAAGTTATCATTTCATGAATTGGAACTTGATCAATTTATTTGATTAGTGTTTAATAGTCAACATGAGGAATTTTAATCATGATTGTATTAGTGAGAAGTGAAGTTTATAAGAAAACCAAATTGGAAATCGGTTTTGTTCCGATTCCGTCGGGTTTGTAAATTCTTGTTTTAGAAAAGAGAGAGAGAGAGGTTAGAATGGGACTTACGGGTTTGGATAAACATGAGAGCGATAAGGAAGAAGAGGGTTCGCCGGTGCGTTGATTCGTCGCCGAGAGTTCCTAGCACGATCACCAGAATTTCGCCGTTGATTTCGTCGGAGCTTCGCCTTTCGCTTGTTTTCAAAGTACACAAGGTTTTCTTGAGATTTTGAGAGAGTGGGCTCAGAATTTTGGGACGAGAGGGTAAGAGGTAGGGGTGTATTTATAGGGTTAAGCTAGGGTTAGGGTAGGTGTAGGGTTTTTAATTAAAAATGTAAAAATAATAGGAAAAAGTAATAAAAAATGGAGTAAATGAGGTGTAATTGTGTTTCTGGAAACGATCTCAATATTTAAAGTATACAGAGGTGTAAGGAAGGGGAAAAGGCACAACTTCCAAGTTGCCGACTTGGTCATTCGGTCGAGTCCGGTCGACGGCGCCGGCCTGAGTCGGCCGGTCAGCCGGCCGACTCGGCCGAGTCGGGGTGCCAGAAAGTGGGGGGGGTCGTCAGGTGTAGGCTCTGGTGCTTTCTGGTTAGTGGGTGTAGTGGGAAAATTTAGATTTAACACGTGTTGACTGTTGGGCTTCTAAAGAATTTAAAACAAAACAATATTAAAAAATAATGCAGGGCATGCGATTTGAACTCTGGTGGCTTGGTTCAGTAGTGCAAGGTATTACCAATGAGCTACAAGCTCCTTCTTGTAATTATGGTGTGAAATAAATACTTAAAGAGATATCAGCAACATTAAATACTCCAAGTATACTTTGAATTTAAATCAATTCTTTGTACATTAAAAATGGAGCTGTTACAAAAACCTTTAATACTTTGAACTTGATCTCGTTGTAGAATCAAATGGTTTAAAATGGAGTGTTTTTTAGGCTTTTGCTAGTTTCGCTAAAGTGATCACACCCGGTGAAGAGATCTCGGCTCTTTTCTCGTCGAATGAGGTTGCAGGATATTTCAAAATACCACCATTCAAAGTAAGAACTAGAAAAGCAATCAAAAGACAAAACCGAGGGTTGTAGCATCTGCTCGTTATTGCTAAAGAGGTCACTCCCGTTGAAGGAATCTCGGCTCTTTCCTCATCGAATAAGGTGCAGGATATTCTACAAGGAATACCGCTATGCAAAGCAACAAGTAAAACTACCTATTTTTGAAAATTCAATTCCACAACATCTTTAGGTTTATTTTCCTTCATTAATCTCATTAATGAATGTCCCATCATTTAAGTTACCTAAACATCACAGATAAATACAACGCACGCTTATGCTATCCGCATTCGTCACGAAGTCCTGTCGTGCACCGTTTGGTTAGGTAACTAACCGCAGGCCAGGGTAGGGCTAGCGCGGGTAAAAAACATAAGCAACGTCTATAATATATCATATATATTATATAATGTATCCATCTCAGAATATAAAATGATCACATCACAGAATATCAGCAGCAGAAGACAACATATGAAATATTGGATATACCAGGATTTCCGGGTTTTAATTTAAGCCTGTATAAAACACGGATTCCATGGTCGTGATGAATAGCCAAACACACATCCCTAGACCCCTACAAAAGCGAAAAGCAACCCTACCAATTCTAGAGTTAGGAGACCCGGACTCGACGTCTCGAGATGGTCTCCCACTGGACTCTAGAACCCGGTTACTTGGGCTCCCCTCCTTGGATCTATCCTAATGCGGAAAAGTAAATAATATACATCAATGGTGATATCTTCCTCAATCTAAAAGTGCCCCAATAAAAGAATATTACATACAAGCTTTTATATGAATGAAAATGAAAAACTCTCATCTCACATAAAAAAAAACCCGGCTATTCAAACATGACGATCCAATATAATATATCACAACAACACATAACATCATATGTCATCAATGTAAGTAAATATGTTTATCCCAATTGTCGTTGACGTATAGCAAAGAAACTGACGATACACCACATATTACACTTACGGTCGTAGAAAAGAAAGTGAAAACTACAACATTTGGAATCCACAACCAAGTTAGACATCTTAAACCCAAAATATCACATATTTTGGATTTCATGCCTAACAATATGAATTTCTTAGACATCTCATGCCTAACAATTATAAATCCTGCATTTTAGTCTCGATATTGAAAACACTTTCCAATAACAAGTCGGGCAATTCAACAAGATTCCCGACATCCTGATTGAATGCTCGTCGGAAACTTTAGTAGACGGCCGCACCCCTGATAGCGTCGACGAAGTGCACTTAGGCAGAACACCGCGGCCGCGAGCACCCAGACGGATGATTTTGGCAATGGAGTTCTCCTACGGTCACTTGGTCGGAGCTTTGGGGCGTGGCTATCTATTAGTGTTACCCGACGAGTATCCGCGTACACTAAGTGATTGCGATGGACTTTTGATCACATCAAAATCCTGTGGTAACCGATCAAATGAGACTAAATTGCTAAATTTATAAAATTCAAATATTATGGATTCCAAGTATTGTATTACATTTCACAAATATCCGGACGATGTTAAACATTTCGATCGAATCAACGAATTCCCAAAATTTCCCAAAAAACTCAACACATGAGCAGTATTAAAAATACCCAGAATCATGCCACAGTAGCTATGGACCTACTGTAGAAAGCTCGGCCTAAGTCTCACACATGGCACCGCGGAACTGCCGCCAAAATCATGGTTTGGCCGCTGTTCCACGGTCATGTTGTCGAGTTAGGGTGTCGTTCTTCTAGAGGGTCCATAGATTTACCTGTATATTTTTCTGAATATTTTTAATGTGAAAAATTCCAACATCTTGAAAAATTTCCCGAGAATAGGCAAGATCGGGTGTTCGGAGTTCGTTCGAACTTCTAATATCGTCTAGACAACTCCTAATGCTCTAGCAAGGCTCTGATACCACTGTTGGGTTCCATAGCACCCTAACTAGGATTTTTGGGACACCAAGTATACAATTTAAAAAAATCTAGAGAGCTATGCACCCCATGCTAAGGGTCTAACTAGAAAATTAGGAGGAAAGCTAGCATGTAATCAAACATTATAACTAAGTGAATGAGGAATACAACCTTTGTAGACCGGTCCTTCACTTCTAAAACTCCGTGTAGTAGTCCCTTTCCTCCAAGTAGCGAACATCCGAACTCTAGTAAGGGTTCACATGAAGAAATGAACAACCTTGCTTGAAGTCTTCGAGACCGAAGATGATCTACGTAGAGGAGACTCAAACCCAAGCTACCTCTTCACTAGGTGATGAACTTTGTAAAGAGAACACCCTAAACTAAATGGCTAATAGTAGAGGATGATGAAGTAGAAAATGGGCTCACTTTAGATTTAATTTTCTCACAATATTTTCTCACTTAGAAAAAAACTAGCAAGCCTTTTTCTCAAAATGAAGAAGAAGATAAAGAATGAAGATGAGAATGAACTCAAAACTAAGGTGAGAATAGCAACCATGGGAGAGTTAGTGTTATACACTAACTCAAGTAAAGAATAAACCATAGCTAACAATAATGGTTAGGTTAATAAATATCTACAAGTAAAACAAAAAGAGTAGACTTAGTCAAAAATGCTTCAAGCTTCTCCAAGCTTCCAAGCATGTGAATAAATACCAACTAATTTGATTTATTTTAAATAAATAAAACCTTATCATTATTATAAGCATGGTGTGAGTCTCATACAACCATGTTGCATGTGGCATCTAGCATAACACAAATTAATGTACATTAATATATATCACATATATATTAAGTGTACACTAGTGAGAAAATGAAATGTTTTAGAGAGCTAATATTTGTTAATGTAAATTAATATATCAAATATATAATTATACATTAAATTATTAAATCAACACTTGATTTAATAATCCGGCTATATCACATACAACCGGCTAATATCAAATGTAACATCCTATCGAATCAAAACTTGATCCGATAACCTGGTTATATCACATAAAACCGACCGATATCATATATCGGAAGAATAGAATAAGGTATCACATACGCGCACTAATCTCCGTCCTGCAAATATCACATATGTGCTCCTACTTCATTTCGCATGAACCAGGAAACCTCTGTGTAGGACTCTAATGACTCGTCAATATGCCGGAAGTAAGTGGTTATCATATCAAACACCCACAAGCCACAAGAGGCTTGCTAAACGTAACGGCCACTCGGGTATTGAGCGATCAGAAGACCAACAAGCAAGCCTGCTCATACGCCTGCGAATCCAATCAGTATCACTACCGTATAGTCCGGTCTCTTCGTCTGATATGTTGCATATCTCGTCTAGGGCTGGTAAACGTCAGACCCCAATAGCTTGATAAATCATGTCAATGTTAGGTCCATAACGGGTCGAAAAACTACTGACAACACTTACCGATAAATCTCATCTACCCTGGTCAGGGATTTCTAGTTATGGCCAATCGGGCATAGAGCAACATCAACTCCCAATACTGGGAGAGATGAATCCCCTCCTATCGCTCATTGCCTCCATGTGACTCGAGACTGTACCCAAAAACCACCTGTTTGCATGACTCAGTAGAGCTATGGTAGGGTGGAAATCAAAGAATAGTGGGAGACACACAAGACTCTATGACGATCTCGGGTCGACAAACTAACCTGTACTAGTGTCACCAGAGAACTGCTATCTGACGTGAGGTATAATACCATCTAGGAGTTCTCGGCGAGTCCGTTCAGTGTACCCAGTCTCCACTGAGCACCCGTATACCATCTCTGGTGTCAAACACCAATGTATATGGGATCATCCATCGCCCATCATATGGGTCGAGAAGATATACGCTAGTCTACTCTGGAATATCGATGCCCCGTCTCGATACTCCCACGACTAGGAACATTGAAAGATCAACTCATAGACTACACAGGCCCCACTAGTATGATCTGCATCATAATCCTGGTAGTCAAGTACACATCCTAAGGGCTCTATCAACATGTAACGGAGAGACAATAAGTGTACATGTTAAAATAAAGAGCAATCAGATAGCGTAGTATCATGTCGAGCAAGAATGTCCTCCCTATATATGTCCAAGCATCCACTATAATATTCATCTCATGTACAATAATGGCCTCTAGGGCATACATACAACTAACAAAAGGTTTATCCGGATGTTCGTTACCTATGACAAGCTGGGCCACCTCCTTATTACTAAAGCCCTGCCGTCCCAGGTCCAGCTTCCACCATCGCGGATGTTGATATCCGTAAGACAGTGGAAAAAGACAGTGTGAACGCCAAGTTTCTCGTGTTGGCCTCAATGGATAGTAAACACCAGAGGCTGCATGAGAAGATAGGCTTAGCTTCGATCTTCCTCCATACCAAAGATTTATATGGAGAGCAATCTCATACCGCAAGATATGAGACCTCGAAGGAATTGCTTCAGGCGAGGTTGGCTGTCGGATCATCTTTAGGGGACCACTACCCTACAATGCTCAGTTATGTTAAAGAGCTCACGGACCCGGAGACCATGTCGGAGAACAAGTTATGTACTAACTTGATTCTACAATCACTCCGTTCTACTTACGCCCTGAAGGAAATCAGGGAGACACCCGTTCTGCTTATTGGGAAATCTTCCTCTTCTAAATCCAAGACGAAAGGCAAGGGAAAGAAGAAGAAGGCCTTCACCAATCCGAAAGGCGGTGTCAGTAATGTAGAAGGAAAGGGCAGGGCAAAAGTTTCGGGGCTAACAGTAGGGAAGGAGGGATGCTCCTATTGTCACGGGAAAGGGAATTGGCAGAAAGAAAGCAGGGCTTGGAAATCCAAAAACCAGGATTGGAAGCACGTTGTGGCTTCGGCTTCGGGTGAGCTTATGATTGAAAACTGCCAGAAACCAGGAAAAACAGGATTTTCCTGGAGATATTGCGACAGCATTAACTCTATACCAAGTACAGCAAGTGTGAATTTTGGCTAGATCAAGTCGGATTTCTCAAACATATTATTTTAGGAGAACAAATTGTTAGTTGTATGTATGCCCTAGAGGCCAGTATTGTACAGATGATGTATATTATATTGGATGCTTGGAAATATATAGAGATGACTTTCTTGCTCGATATGATAGTATGCTATCTGGTTACTCTTTATCTTAACATGTATACTAGTCTCTTTATACTGTGTTATGGTTACATGTTAGTAAAGCCCTTAGGATGTGTACTTGACTACCTGGACTATGATGCAGATCATACTACTGGGGACATGGTAGTCCATAAGTACATCCTTCAAGGTCCCTAGTCGTAGGTGTATCGATACGGGGCATCGATATACCAGTATAGACTAGCGTATACGCTTCTCGACCCATGAGATGAGCGATGGATGATCCCATATCCATTGGTGTTTGGCATCAGAGATGGTATACGTGTGCTCAGTGGATACTGGGTACACTGGACGGACTCGCCGAGAACTCCCAGATGGTATTATACCTCACGTCAGATGGCAGTTCTCAGGTGACACTTGTGCAGGTTAGTCTGTAGACCCGAGATCGTCATAGAGTCTTGTGTGATTCCCACTGTACTTTGATTTCCACCTTACCACGTCCATGAGGGCGTGCAAAACGGTGGTTTTTGGGTACAGTCCCGAGTCACAAGGAGGCAATGAGCGATAGGAGGGGTTTTGTCTCCCCCGGTATTGGGGGTTGATGTTGCGCTGTGCTCGATTGGCTGTAACGGGGAAGTCCCTGGCCAGGGATGATTCAGAGATTTGCTGGTAAGTGTTACCAGTAGTTTCTCGACCCGTTATGAGCCTCACATCGGCACGACTTATCGGTTATTGGGGTCTGACGTTTACCACCCCTAGACTTGATATGCGACATATTAGACGAGGAGACCGGACTGTACGGGAAGTGTTGCCGGTTGGCTCGACGGGAGTTGTAGCAGGTTCGCTTGTTCTCTTCTGATCGTTCAATACCCGTGTGGCCGTTACGTTTAGCTGACCGCTCGCGGCTTGGGGGTAGTTGATATGATCATCACCCACTGCCGGCGTATTGACGAATCTTAGAGTCCCACAATGGAGTTACCTAGTCCAGGCGAAACGTTGTGGTGCGCGTATGCGATATGCGCATGGACCCGATTAAAATGCATGTATGGGATACCGTATATTGATCGGGAGGCTTGCTTTTGGTTAGGGTCATATGTGATATGGCCGGATTGATAAATCAAGTGTTGATTTATCATTTAACCATTAGATTCTCACTAGATATATTTTCTTGTATTTTTGGATGTATGGATGCATGTATGCATACCTTGTTGATTCATGCACATATAGATGTACATGCACACATACATACATACATCATCTATCATGGTTGTTTATACATAGAAAATGGTGGATATATAAGACTCACACCATGGTTTATTTTATGGATATTTATTTTTATTTTTGCTAAAACAAAAGAATTGAGATAAGATTGAATCATGGTCAAAGTTTCTACACTCTTCTTGTGACCTAACCATTTGCACCTAACTTTTGACCATGGTTTAATCTTTCTCTTGTGTTTAACTAAAGAAAAATTAAATATTCATAAAGAGATAACCATGGTTTGAGATGAAGAAAGAAAGATATATATTCTTATGTTTTTCTTTTTCTCTTATGAGTTATTCTTATCTTCTTCTAAAAATAACCATCATCTTCCTCAACCTTGAGCTCATGCTCTCTTGAATTTTCTAGAGAGCAAATCATTCATCAAGATAGGATTTTGAAGTGAGAAAAGCCACCACAACATCATTCTACACAAGTCTTGCCCACTTGTTTAGAGTGTTAGCTTCGTTTTTCATACTTGATCTTGCGAAGTTGCTGGCTTGGACAAAGCGGACTCCGGGTGGATCATCGGTGACCTAGAGGAGTTCAAGCGGAGCTTTTCCAAACCCCAAGTTGCCAAGGAGTCTAGCGTAGGGAGCTACAAAGGTTGTACTCTCAAAACCCTAGCATTTCTTTCATGTGATGAATTATAGTTTTCGAAACCCTAATTTTTCTAGGATCGATCCTTTGTATGTTAACTTAGCACCCTAAAATTCAATCTTTGGTACATGTGATGCTTCCAAACCCCTTGTAGGGTGCTAGGCTAACCTTTCATTGGTATCAGAGCCGACCTTGAACATTAGGCGACACATTTACGAAGTTAAAACTCCGATCGAACCGAAAATACGGCTTTTTGGGTGCTCTCTGGACTTTTTTTAAAATCTGGTTATTTTCAGAATTAAAAATATGTAAAAAATTCAGCAGGTAAAACTAAGAATTACGGTATAAAAATATTTCGATGAACAGTCTTTTCGGCCGCGGAAACACGGCCTAAGCTTGCTTAAACCGCGGTTCCGCGGCCGTATACCTCAATCACTATAAACTTTTTATGCCGTAATGCTTACTTCTGCTAGTATATTTTTTAGGGTATTTTTAATCTTTTTTTAGTTCTGAAAAATTCTGGAGATGGTTTTGGACTCGTCGATTCGATCGGAATTTTGATTTCGTGACTTTTCCAGGTAAATTAGAAAGTAGTGAAGTGTTTGAACGAGTATCATTTGCTCACTTTTCACGGGGTTTAAAAGCTTTTGGAAATACGTGTAAGTTTGTTTGTGGTGGACCCTCTAGAAGACAACAAACCTTAACTCGATTATATGACCGTCTTGAACTGCCTTTTGAACCTTAGGGTTTGGGGCAGTACGGCGTGCCACATGTGAGGCGTTGGCTTGACCCTTCTACGGCTGGACCGCTACCACTGTGTCACACTCCGGGTTTTTGAACTCCGCTCAAGTGTTGAGCTTTAGTGAATATTTGGTATTTGATCGTTCGTTCGAAAACTTTAATACTGTCTAATTATCTGGAATGTGATGCAATGTGTGGAATTCATATTATAAGACATGAAATACGAGGTATGTGATGCTTCGCATTTACGATGTCTAAAGAGAATGTGGATTCCAGATATTGCAGTTTTACACTTTCTTTTCTGTGACCGTAAGTGTAGTATGTCGATGTCGCCGGTTTCGTTGCTATACATCAACGACAATTGGGGTACGCATACTTACTTACGTTGATGATATGTGATATTATGTGTTGCTGAGATATGATGTGCAGGATTGTCGCGATTGAATAGCCGGGGGGATTTTTATGTGAGATGAGAGTTTTATATTTTCATTCATGTAAATTCAAATGTAATGTAATATTATTTTATTTGGGGCACTTCCGGGTTGAGGTCGATGCCACCTGTGTTGTATATTATTTACTTTTCCGCATTAGGATGGACCTAAGGAGGGGAGCACGGGTGACCGGGTTCTGGGGTTCAGTAGGAGGCCATATCGAGGAGTCGAGACCGGGTCTCCTAAACTCCAGAATTGGTAGGGTCGCTTGCCGCTCTCGTAGGGGTCCAGGATGTGGGCTTGGCTATTCATCGCGACTGTGGAATCCGTATTTTCTATTTTGGCTAAATACTAAATACGGACGTCCTAGTATATCCCACATTATATCTATCTTTCTGCTGCGATATCTGTGATGTGATCATTTAATATGTTCTGATGGATACAGTATATAGTATATATGATATATTATATAGGTGTTACTTATGTTTTACATCCGCACTAGCCCTGCCCTGCTCTGTCGTTAGTTACCTAACCTAACGGTGCACGAGGGGATATCGAGGCAAATGCGGATGGCATAAGTGTACGTCGTATTTATCTGTAATGTTTAGGTGAATTAAATGATGGGACTTCATTAATATGATTAATGAAAGAAAAGAAACCTAAAAGATGTTGTAGAATCAAACTTTCAAATAAAAGGGTAGCTACAGTTTTGGTTTGCATAGTGGTATATATGATATACCCTGCACCTTATTCGATGAGGAAAGAGCCGAGATCCCTTCACCGGGAGTGACCTCTTTAGCGAAACTGGCAGATGCTACAACACTCGGTTTGCTTTTGATTGCTTTTGGAGTTTTGCTTTGCACAGTGATATATATGATATATCCCGCACCTCATTCGACGAGGAAAGGGCCGACGATCCCTTCACCGGGAGTGACCCCTTTAGCAAAACTAGAAAAGCCTCAAAATCACTCCATTTCAAAATTCACTAGATTCTACAACGATATCAAGTTCATTATGCTCATGGTTTTTTCTGGAAAAAAAACCTGCGTAGCCCTCCGTCATTTCAGATAGATGTTATTTAGTATTCGTGCTATGTTTGTTGACTTAGTCAAGACGTAGTGTACGGTAGCTAAATAATGTTTATCTGTTACAACATGAGATGTGATTAGATTAGGGCATTCGCATGGCCTTGTTGACTCAGTCAAGGGTCGTACGGGTGGGTTTAATTCAATCAAGAAATGTACGGGTTGAACTTGACTTGCGATTTATGGTTTGTTGACTTAGTCAAGGTCATAGATTGCTAGGGGCAAAAGCATTATCCGAAATTTCAAGTGTTGAAATTTGCAATGAGATTGCATACCTTCTATGAGATAGTTGGATCCCGATACCCACTGCGAGTAATTGTTACTCCTGGGAGAGTTTTACACAGGACAATTAGCCGATCAAGTAGGTGTCTAGAAAGGTGTCAACGGGGTCATGCCTCTGGGAAAACGAGGTTTACTTTAATTAGGTCCGTGCGAAAGCACGGGGAACCTCCCTCAAAGTACCGACACTGGCCTGGCTGAAAGATCGACGAAGTTGTAGGGTGTAATTAATCCCGGCTAGTCTTTCCTTTTAGGGTTTGAAGGAAGATTTGATAAAAACCAGTGGGAGCCATCTTGATTAGATAAGATAATAACCAATCTGATCTTGCAAGAGCATACGCTAAAGTGTTTTCTTCTCTCTCTCTCCAGGTAGCGACCATGTCATGCCCTAATAAAGATAATAATATGGATGTATTGACCAAACCCGCATGTTATACCGTGCAGGAGAACGTTGGACCCGTTCTATCTTTTAAGTGTTATAAAACTGAACAGGAAACAGGAGAATATTTGGATTCTCACGCCGCCCAAACGAAGAACATGCATGATGATGCACCTTCTTCGGGTGTGTTTGTTTTTGAGAACTGTTTTTCAGTTCACCCTACGTCCTGGGTATTAGATACCGGATCAGGATCACGCATATGTAAGCAGTTACATGGGCTACGGAAAGGTAGAGAACTTGGAAAAGGTGATCATTCCATTCATGTAGGGAATGAGGCAAATGTTGCAGCCAAAGCAGTTGGCAAATATCACCTGGTATTACCAAGTGGTGATACACTAGTTCTGAATGAATGCTATTATATACCGAACATGATGTGCAACATTATATCAGTTTCTTTATTAAGTAAAGAAGGATATAATTTTGTAATAAAGGATAATGTTATGAACATATTCCTAGATCAAAAGTTGATTGCATCAGGCTCGTTACATAATGGCATATTCATTCTCAATCAAAATACAGTCCTCAATATACAAAACACACACAAGAGGAAAAGCTCAGAAATGAACGAATCCTTCTTGTGGCACTGTAGACTTGGCCATATCAATGAGACACAGCTGGCTAAGTTAATAAGAATGGATATTTGAATTCATTCGAATTATCATCTTATGACACTTGCCATTCATGTCTCAAAGGAAAGATGACCAAAACTCCGTTTAGTGGACACAGAGAAAGAGTTACTGAACTCTTAGGACTGGTACATAGTGATGTATGCGGTCCTATGTCTACACACGCCAGAGACGGTTCTTCCTACTTCATTACATTCACTGACGATCTCTCTAGATACGGGCATGGGTTTCTGTTGAAACACAAGTCTGAAGCTTTTGAGAAATTCAGAGAATATAAGCACGAAGTAGAGAACCAAACGGGCAAAAGTATTAAGATTCTTCGATCTGATCGAGGAGGTGAATACTTAAGCAGTGAATTCCTAGATTATCTAAAAGAGAATGGGATTCTCTCTCAGCTTACTCCTCCTTATACACCACAGCACAACGGTGTATCGGAACGAAGGAATCGCACCCTATTAGATATGGTGCGCTCAATGATGAGCAATGCTGAGTTACCTATTTCCTTTTGGGGGTATGTGCTTGAGACAGCCATATACCTATTAAATCTGGTTCCGTCTAAATCTGTACCTACCACACCATATGAGATATGGAGTGGGAAGAGACCATATTTTAAACGAATTAAGATATGGGGTTGTCCGGCCTATGTCAAAAAGCAAAATCCGGACAAACTCGAGGCACGATCAATTCTTTGCAAGTTTGTGGGATATCCAAAGAATTCTCAAGGATATTTTTTCTACCAAGCTGAGGAACAAAGAGTGTTTGTTGCTCAACATGCCACCTTTTTGGAAAGGGAATTTCTTGCAAAAGAAATTAGTGGTAAAGAGGTAGAGCTGGAAGAGGTTCCAGCACCACAAACTACAACTGATGATTTAGTAGAACCAGAGGATTCAGTAGTACCCGACGAACCCCAGCCTCTCCGCCGATCTAGTAGGGTTTCTCGTCCACATGAGAGATACTACGGTTTTCTCATAGACGGTGGAAGCGAGAATTGCATCATGGAGGATGATGACCCAACTAGCTTCGAGCAGGCCATCACAAGTAGGGACTCAGTGAAATGGCTGGATGCAATACGGTCCGAGATGGAATCCATGTACACCAACAAAGTATGGACTTTGGAAGTTGCTCCTGAAGGGGTAAAACCCATTGGTAGCAAGTGGATCTTCAAGAAAAAACTTGGTGTCGACGGGAAAGTGGAGACTTTCAAAGCTAGACTTGTTGCAAAAGGTTTTCGTCAAAGACCAGGTGTGGACTATGACGAAACCTTTTCTCCAGTGGCTATGCTTAAATCCATCCGGATCATACTTGCCATCGCTGCATATTATGACTATGAAATCTGGCAAATGGATGTTAAGACCGCCTTTCTAAACGGTGATTTAGAAGAGTGCGTGTACATGACTCAGCCAGAGGGCTTCGTAGACAGTGGGAGCGGCGGGAAGGTGTGCAAGCTGCTTAAATCCATTTATGGATTAAAGCAAGCATCGCGGAGTTGGAACATCTGCTTTGACGTCGTTATCAAAGAGTTTGATTTCGTCAAAAACCCAGATGAACCTTGTATCTACAAGAAGGTGGCAGAAAGTAAGGTTGTCTTCCTCGTATTGTACGTGGGCGACATACTCTTGATAGGAAATGATATTCCTATGCTGCAATCGGTCAAGCTCTTCTTATCACAATGATTCTTAATGAAAGATCTTGGTGATGCCTCCTGCATATTGGGAATTAGGATCTATAGAGATAGATCCAAACGGATATTGGGATTGTCCCAATCCAGGTACATTGACACCATACTAAAGAGGTTTAGTATGGAAGAATCCAAGCGTGGGAACTTGCCCACGATCTCTGGAGTCACTCTCTCCAAAGAGATGTCTCCTAAGACTGATTTGGAGAGAGCTCGCATGCAAGGGATACCTTATGCTTCGGCTGTAGGCTCTATCATGTATGCGATGCTATGTACCAGACCCGATGTTGCATACTCACCAAGTGTAGTGAGTAGGTATCAAGCTGATCCTGGAGAGAGTCACTGGACAGCTGTGAAGAGCATTCTCAAGTACTTACGAAGGACTAACGAGATGCTCTTGGTGTATGGTAATGGAGAACTCCAAGTGGAGTCCTTTACCGATTCGAGCTTCCAGAGTGATAAGGACGACTCTAAGTTGCAGTCGGGATTTGTCTTTACCCTTTACGGAGGGGCGGTTAGCTGGAAGAGTTCCAAGCAGGAAACCGTGGCAGACTCGACGATGGAGGCTGAATACATCGCTGCCAACGATGTTGCCAAAGAAGCTGTCTGGATCAAGAAGTTCATTACTGAACTTGGCGTGGTTCCATCCATTGAGCATCCAATACCTTTGTATTGCGATAACAATGGAGCAGTGGCTTTGGCCAAGGAACCCAGGTCCCATCAGCGATCCAGGCATATTCTGAGGCGGTATCACCTGATCCGGGAGATAGTTGATCGCCGGGAGATCGAGGTCAGTAGGGTTGATATGAAGAACAACACAGCGGATCCACTCACGAAGGCCATTCCCCAGATACAGTTTGAGAGACTCTTCGGGATGCTCGGTATGCGATACTACAGCAGCTGGCCCTAGAGCAAGTGGGAGATTGTTAGTTGTATGTATGCCCTAGAGGCCAGTATTGTACAGATGATGTATATTATATTGGATGCTTGGAAATATATAGAGATGACTTTCTTGCTCGATATGATAGTATGCTATCTGGTTACTCTTTATCTTAACATGTATACCAGTCTCTTTATACTGTGTTATGGTTACATGTTGGTAAAGCCCTTAGGATGTGTACTTGACTACCTGGACTATGATGCAGATCATACTACTGGGGACATGGTAGTCCATAAGTACATCCTTCAAGGTCCCTAGTCATAGGTGTATCGAGACGGGGCATCGATATACCAGTGTAGACTAGCGTATACGCTTTTCGACCCATGAGATGGGCGATGGATGATCCCATATCCATTGGTGTTTGACATCAGAGATGGTATACGGGTGCTCAGTGGAGACTGGGTACACTGGACGGACTCGCCGAGAACTCCCAGATGGTATTATACCTCACGTCAGATGGCAGTTCTCAGGTGACACTTGTGCAGGTTAGTCTGTAGACCCGAGATCGTCATAGAGTCTTGTGTGATTCCCACTGTGCTTTGATTTTCACCTTACCACATCCATGAGGGCGTGCAAAACGGTGGTTTTTGGGTACAGTCCCGAGTCACATGGAGGCAATGAGCGATAGGAGGGGTTTCGTCTCTCCCGGTATTGGGGGTTGATGTTGCGCTGTGCTCGATTGGCCGTAACGAGGAAGTCCCTGGCCAGGGCTGATTCAGAGATTTGCTGGTAAGTGCTACCAGTAGTTTCTCGACCCGTTATGAGCCTCACATCGGCACGACTTATCGGTTATTGGGGTCTGACGTTTACCACCCCTAGACTTGATATGCGACATATTAGACGAGGAGACCGGACTGTACGGAAAGTGTTGCCGGTTGGCTCGACGGGAGTTGTAGCAGGTTCGCTTGTTCTCTTTTGATCGTTTAATACCCGGGTGGCCGTTACGTTTAGCTGACCGCTTGCGGCTTGGGGGTACTTGATATGATCATCACCCACTGCCGGCGTATTGACGAGTCTTAGAGTCCCACAATGGAGTTACCTAGTCCAGGCGAAACGTTGTGGTGCGCGTATGCGATATGCGCATGGACCCGATTAAAATGCGAGTATGGGATACCGTATATTGATCGGGAGGCTTGCTTTTGGTTAGGGTTGTATGTGATATGGCCGGATTGATAAATCAAGTGTTGATTTATCATTTAACCATTAGATTCTCACTAGATATCTTTGCTTGTATTTTTGGATGTATGGATGCATGTATGCATACCTTGTTGATTCATGCACATATGGATATACATGCACACATACATACATACATCATCTATCATGGTTGTTTATACATGAAAAATGGTGGATATATAAGACTCACACCATGGTTTATTTTATGGATATTTATTTTTATTTTTGCTAAAACAAAAGAATTGAGATAAGATTGAATCATGGTCAAAGTTTCTACACTCTTCTTGTGACCTAACCATTTGCACCTAACTTTTGACCATGGTTTAATCTTTCTCTTGTGTTTAACTAAAGAAAAATTAAATATTCATAAAGAGATAACCATGGTTTGAGATGAAGAAAGAAAGATATATATTCTTATGTTTTTCTTTTTCTCTTATGAGTTATGCTTATCTTCTTCTAAAAATAGCCATCATCTTCCTCAACCTTGAGCTCATGCTCTCTTGAATTTTCTAGAGAGCAAATCATTCATCAAGATAGGATTTTGAAGTGAGAAAAGCCACTACAACATCATTCTACACAAGTCTTGCCCACTTGTTTAGAGTGTTAGCTTCGTTTTTCATACTTGATCTTGCGAAGTTGCTAGCTTGGACAAAGCGGACTCCGGGTGGATCATCGGTGACCTAGAGGAGTTCAAGCGGAGCTTTTCTAAACCCCAAGTAGCCAAGGAGTCTAGCGTAGGGAGCTACAAAAGTTGTACTCTCATAACCCTGGCATTTCTTTCATGTGACGAAGTATAGTTTTTGAAACCCTAATTTTTCTAGGATCGATCCTTTGTATGTTAACTTAGCACCCTAAAATTCAATCTTTGGTATATGTGATGCTTCCAAACCCCTCATAGGGTGCTAGGCTAACCTTTCACAAATCTCAGTAGATCCAGCTAAAGTGTCAGCTGTCAGCGAATGGCTGACACCAAAGACGGTGAAAGATATACGAAGTTTCTTGGGTTTAGCAAGATATTACCGAAGATTCATTGAAGGTTTTTCGAAAATTGCAGCACCCCTGACCAAGCTCACACGTAAAGATGAAGCATTCTTGTGGTCAGAAACATGTGAAAACGCTTTTGTAGAACTCAAGTCAAGATTAACTTCTACTTCTATTCTCGTAATACCGAATCAATCTGGAGGATTCGTTGTGCATTGTGATGCATCCGATAAGGGATTAGGATGTGTTCTACATCAATATGGGAAAGTTATGGCTTTCACATCGAGACGGTTGAAGCTTCATGAACGCAACTATCCAACACATGATCTGGAGTTGGCAGCCGTTATTTTTGCACTGCCACTATCTTTTGGGAGAACGAGTAGATATAAACACTGACCACAAGAGTCTGAAGTATGTATTTACTCAGAAGAAATTGAACATGCGGCAGAGAAGGTTAGAACTCATGGCGGACTTCGACATCAACCTACAATATCATCCTGGGAAGATGAATGTAGTTCCTGATGCACTTAGCCGCCAGCCATTAGCAATGAATCTTACTGCATAGTAGAAGCTACAGCAGGAATTGCTTGAAATGGAGATCGAAGTAGTTATACCAGGTAACGCTTCATATTTGATGAACTTACAGGTCCAGTCTACTATTGTCAATCAGATCAAAGCAGCTCAAGCAAATGATGCCAAGCTACAAAAGATCCGAGAACAAGCAGAAAGTGGACTTCGAACAGACTTCATCATCCACAAAGACGGATCATTAAGATATGGAAGTGGATTGTGTGTATCACACGGCACAGTTCGAGAAGAGTTGATGAAAGCAGCTCACGGCTCTCCATACTCTGTACACCCCGGTGGTACCAAAATGTATAAAGATCTATGGCAGTACTACTGATGGCATGGAATGAAGCGCGAAATAGCCAGAAGCGTGTCAAGTATTTGGTGCGTCAGCAAGTGAAGGCTGAATATCACAGAACTGCTCGTCTATTTCAGCCGTTACCAATCCCAGAATGGAAATGACAGCACATTACCATGAACTTCATGACTGCCCTTCCTCGCAGCACGAAAGGTAACAATGCAATATGGGTTATTGTGGATCGACTCACCAAGTCGGCATATTTCATCCCATTTCGAGTTGGCCAATCTACCGAGACTTTAGCAAAGAAGTACATAAAGGTAAGCATGAATCTAAAATAAGATTTAACCTTAAGATGTACTATTTTTTATACCCATGAACTCATCAGGAGATCGTGAGATTACATGGAGTACCGGTTTCCATCGTCTCCGATCGTGATACCAGATTCCGATCATAATTTTGGCAAAGTCTGCAAGATAGCCTGGGAACGAGTCTAAACTTCAGCACGGCTTACCATCCATAAACGGATGGACAATCTGAGCAGACAATTTAGATTCTGGAGGACATGCTAAGAGCTTGTATGTTAGACTTCGGAGGTTCGTAGGAAGATCACCTACACCTTGTGGAGTTTTCATACAACAACAGCTATCAGGCGAGTATTGGAATAGCACCATTTGCAGCACTCTATGGAAGGAAGTGTCTTTCACCACTAAGTTGGGACAACATCGGAGATCGTGAACTCCTTGGACCAGAGATGATCATGGTAACTATGGACGTAGTTCGCACGATCAGGGAAAGAATGCGCATAGCTCAAGACCGACAGAAACATTGGGCTGATGCAAAGCGCCGACATCTGGAGTTCCAACCTGGAGACCATGTTTTTTCTGAATATCTCTCCAAATAGAGGAGTGATCCTCTTTGGCAAGAGGGGTAAGCTCAGTCCCAGATATATAGGACCGTTCGACATTCTCGAACGAGTCGGAGAAGTGGCATACCATTTAGCACTACCACCCTCATTGGAAGGAGTGCACAACGTGTTCCACATATCCCATCTTCGAAGATATGCGAGCGACCCCAGCCACATCTTTGATCACTCCGAGCTCACAGTCCAGATTGACCTGACTTGCAAGTAACAACTCGTTGAGATCCTGGACAGAAAGGTAAAGGCATTATGGAACAAGGAAGTAAACTTGGTTCGAGTGATGTGGAGAAAAGATTCGCCAGGAGAATCAATGTAGGAACGAGAAGATGACATGCGGGCAAGATATTCTCACTTATTTGTAAATTAATCTTTATGTAATTGTAAATTTCGAGGACGAAATTTTTATAAATATGGTAGAATGTAACGACTCTGAATGTACTGTACAATTTTTTTTCAATTTAATATACAAAAAGGTGTTTACAAGCCTGAGTACAATTTATAAGTTATTTTTTGTTTAAGAACAGCAAGAAACAACTTTTAGTTCACAGGTAAAGCCTTGCACTATTGTGACATACCCTGTGTGTTCGACTCCCATCAGACAAATTATATTTTTTTCTAATTTTTCTGATTTTTATTTTAGATTTTTTGGAAGCCCAACAGTTTACACGTGCAATGCACATAAAAATGATAAGTCTGAAGAAGTAAACATGTGCAAAAGAATATTAATACAGAGAGGAACACGTGGCACCAATCCGACGGCCCCAATCCCATAAATGACCGGCGAGATTGGCCGGCACCGACAAGCCCCCCGAACCTAATGAACCCAGGGCTTTGCACACATGACCCATCCCTTACCCCTAACTCCCCTGCACTGTTTGATTGCTCTGCAATCAAATAGAGACCCCTCAATTCCCCATTTATCTTCTTTTTAATGCATTTTTAA
Organism: Agapanthus africanus; assembly: GCA_030015575.1. Lineage (NCBI taxonomy): Eukaryota > Viridiplantae > Streptophyta > Magnoliopsida > Asparagales > Amaryllidaceae > Agapanthus > Agapanthus africanus. Next base: position 470,085,744 of record JASDDO010000031.1, read on the forward strand.
TTCATCTTTTTAATTTCAAAATCCTAATTCCACACTATAAATACAAGACGTTCCTCATTCTAAAAATTACAGCCAAAACTTTCAACATTCTCTAAGTGCAAGTGGAATAAAAGAGGAGTTAGCAAGCAATCAAGTTCCGGCAAGGATCGAACAAAATTCCGGCGACCCCGCGACGCCATAATGACAACCCTCCCTCTTTCTACCTTCTCTTAACCTAACCAACTTTTAGGTCTCTCCAAATCTGTGTTTTTATTCTTTTAATTTCTTTTAAATTAAAATCGGTAAAAAGTGGAGTTATTATCGATGTTCCTTTTTCTAAAGCATATAATTCCATCTTCCTTTACCTTTTGATCAAACAAATTGTAACACTTCACTTATAAGTTTAATACTCATAGCTAGAATAAATTTTATCCAAGAATCTTTTATAAAACAATCACAATTTAACTTTTTCGTTAAAATACCATGAACATTACATATCACCTTTTAGTATGTTGTTAATACTTTACCTTTAGAAAACCTCACGGGATAATGCCATACCCCTCACAAACACACATGGTTCCATAACACGATAACTCTTTCATGTAGATTTGTGTTTCGAGAAAATATTTTATTAAAATACCATTGACTATAAAAACGGTTTTCTTTGGAATTGTATTTTAAAATTCATTTGCAAATAAGCCTCTCCAACTTTTTTTCGGGGACCCGCTATTGGATGGTGTAGATTATCGTATATCCTTAGGCTAGTAGAGTGAGATGCAGATCTCCTCACGGAGCATTCAATCTCGAAAGGTTTTTAAATACGATTTTTAAGAAAAACGCATTTTCTAATTTAATAAAATTTAATTTTTATTATTATATAAATATTACAAATTCATATATTTTCAAAATATAACAAACTTACATTTTTTTTCTAAAGATGAAAGTTTACAAGTTCATTAATCAATACAAGATAAGCTTACAGTAAAATACCATGAATTATTCAAGCTAAACTATTATCACTAAAATACTTCAAATTCTTAAAATTCACATTCATGGAAACCCTAAATAATATAAATAATTTCTCAAGATTATTTTGAAACTATATTAAAATATTTTTCATAAAACCCCCTCGAGTTATATAAAACTATCTTTAAGGACTTTAGTAAATATAGTTTTAAGCGGGATCAATTCTCTTGAGCCCCAAGGAGCCGGAGAAAGTGAGTGCTTGCCTATTTAAGGTAGAAAATTTAACGGTGTTATCAATAGTAATTATCTTGGAAAAATACACAAATCCTTCCGTCCATGTGCAGCAGTTATCGATAACTCCCGAACATAATTCAGGATCTAAATCAGTTATAAGTGTCTGACTCAAGTCTGAGTCTACATCAAGCTTGAATCCAAACTCAAACCAGAAACTAATTCAAACATGAATCCAAACTCTAACATGTATACTTGAACATGAACCTGAATATCAAACTTGAATACAAGATATGACTTGACTGAACCATGGCTATAACTTGACATGACTACAAGCTTACATCCTGAACCTGACTACTTGAACAACTTGTATCATGATTTCGGCAAGACTTGTAAATATAATCCATACAATATATTACGGGGTTAACGAGGTAGATTGGTACGGAATGTATAGTGTGGCACGAGATGATCACTAAAAGACACCTACATGAACTCTCGTGTTGTTGTCCCGTGGGTTTTAACGGAGCCTTGTACTACATATTACCATAGTCCATGGGGAAAGATGGAATTCTTTCGTATACACAAATACCTTCTGTACCAAACTATAAACAACTACGTTAGAATAGAAATCTTATACCTGTGCATCTTACCAGTTCAATTCTCATTACTTACTATATTCCTTTCTTTCCTTTGGGACTTACCGAGCGCTAGTTCGCTGACGTTATTCTTGTCTATTTCTTTCTTTGGAACGTTCTTCAGAAAGACAGGACTCTCAGGAGATCGAGCCCAGCCAGGAGAACTTGGACTAGTTCACCGAGCAGCAAGACATCTAGTTCACCTTGTACTTGTTTCAGTTTGTATGCCAATGTTTAGGCATTATTTTATATCATTGTACTTTCCTTTTCAAAACAGTTGTATGTAAAGATGAATGTTAATAAAATATGCTGTTCATTTTATATCTCTTGTTATTCTTGTGCATTATATATATATATATATATATATATATATATATATATTGCTTAATTTACACTTAACGTATTTATTTCTTAGTAAATATGTTACGGCCCCACCACGTCTCCGCTTCCGTACACTGGGAAACGGGGCGTGACAAATAAAGTGGGATGACGGCCAACTATGTTGTTAGTGTACGAGCATACCATCATAAACAATTTATGCTCACCATATAGGGTGGCCAAATGATCTGATGGTTTGAAGCAAACCCTTTTGTAAACACACGGGTACACAAATCTTTAGCGTCCGGTACAAACCGGTGTTTTGCGTCAACATAAGCTTCATATGGGGAAAGTAAAGGGTGACGCTTAAAGCATCCCTTCCAAGTGTCTCGACCAACCAGAAAATGACGCCTTATGGCGCTGCGAGTCACTGCGCTGTTGCCTGCCTTTTTCCAAACATAATCTTCAAAATCCTCCTGATTGGATTCATCTAATGGTACGTTATCATTTCAAACCCAGTATGCAGTACGCTCTGGCATGACAAAGCCTTGAGCCCCAAAGGTTCCTTCCTCTACAGTGGGATCTGCCTCAGCTGAAGTACCAGCCTGATGGTCCGATGCAGTTGCCTATGTCCCACTCTACCCTTGTGCAACTATCTCTTTGGTCAAGGATGAATCACCGACGAAAAATATGCCTGGCCTTTGTCGAAAGGTGGAAAAACGCCTTCCTCAACTGAAATATTTTGTAATTCGTCGTCGGACGAACCCCAGTCAAGTAAACCTGACTCTTCATCCAGAATTTGCGACGGGGTTGGGTCCTGAATGACCTCAAAAGGAACCTCCATTGGAATAGGAAGGTTATCTGATTCTTCTCCAGTCGATATAATGTAAGCTGCAGAGAAGAAAATCATGAGAAACATGAAATTGACTAAGGAAAAAATAACCTAGGCCAAAGGGGTCCCCGACATAAGACGCCCTAGGCTAAAATGGGTTCCCCGATGTCGGACACCCCAAATCAAAACACAAAAGGGCCCCGACATCGGACACCCCAAGTCAAAACAAAGGGGTCCCCGATGTCGGAAACCCCATTGTCTTCTTCCCCAAATCAACAAGGCCCCGAAGGTGAGAACCCATAAAAAACAATGAAGGAGACTTCTAAAAAGCCTTAAATCCATATGATTTTGATCCCCGATTTCCCTAAAAAATTTAGGCATGATCTCCCCTCGATTTGAAGAAAAAATCATAAAGAAAATAGGATTTTTAGCCCTATTTCTTGAAATCAAAGATATATGCGAACCCAATCCTATGAAGGGAAAATAGCTTTCACTACTTCCAATAAGATCGAGATAGGAAAAAGTCCCATCTCTTATAGATAGATAAGTGAACCCTCCTCATTCGAAGCAGTACACCGTAGCGAACCCACGGCAAAGAACTCTTCGAGGTCGTCGAGGGAGAAAAAACTCTCCTCTTGTTCAAGACCGGTGGCAAGAAGCCCTACTGTTCCCCTCCGAAAGACGGCGACGACGTGAGGACGTCTTGCCTGAGATTCGGGGCAGATACTATTTGGTTTTATCCGTCTATCTCTCCGAAGATGCCAAGTTGATTTATGGCACCGTGTATCGGAGATTTAGACGGATGCGGCCGATGTAGCAGACTTCATCAGATTCCCCCTCGTTTGGGGGGTTTTTGATTGTGGAAACGCTCTTCCCTGCAGGCGCAAGCCCCTGCAGTTAATTACGCTACCGCATCGCGGTAACAACTTTCTCCTTCTCCAGAATTTCACTTCGTGTCGTGTGTGTTTGTTTTGTTTGTGATTGCCCGTGGATTATATACGGAGACTAAGTAATGCCGTCGCCCATAGGACATGGATTAGTCTAAATCCGTATTTACTTAGATTTGGGTTTGGTGCTTTTAGTTTAAGGATACGTTAACCATATTAAGGCTAAGATCAACTTAAACATCAGTTAAGGATACGTTAGTCCTGTTTTAGACTAAGATCGACTTAACGTGGTAATCCATTTAATATATGGCCGTCGGGACTCGTCACCTCTCTGACGACGTTGAAGGATTACAACGACAGGTGTCAGAGGAGTTCGAAGATGTACCCTTGAACCAAAGTTGATTATGGAATATATAGTTTGTTGAAATTCTTAAGGATACGTTAGCCGTGTTTGGGGCTAAGATATACTTAAACGGGACCGTTTAGATCCGGCAAAAGAGCATTTGGAGGCTCTATTGTTCCGGTTTAGGGACGTGGTGGTTCATGTTCCAGTTTAGAGACGTGGTGGTCCATCGCCAGTTTAGAGAGGTGGTGGTCCATCATTAGTTTAAGGACGTTTCGGTCCGTCGCCAGTTTAGGGACGTGGTGGTCTATCATTAGTTTAAGGACGTTTCGGTCCGTCGCCAGTTTAGGGACGTGGTGGTCTATCATTAGTTTAAGGACGCTTCGGTCCGATATTAGTTTAAGGACGTTTCAGTCCGATATTAGTTTAAGGACGTTTCGGTCCACGAGTTTAAGGACCCCGCAGTCCGTATTCATGTGTGGTCATTGGGACCCGTCACCTCTCTGACGTCGTTGAAGGATTACAACGATAGGTGTCAGAGGAGTTCGGAGATGTACCCTCCAACCGGAGATAAATTGGTTTAAGCGAGCAGCCGTGCTCAGTCAGTTTAATTCGAGGACTTACGGCCATAATTGGGCTAAGTCCAGTTGAAGAGTGTTCAACGCTTTTATTTGTTTCTGGCCTAATAGGCCTGTGCTAGGGTTTTGCCCCTTTTTAAATAATGCATTGCATTATTTTATTTTATTTGAGCTCTGCCCATTTATAAATGAGGCAGAACATTAATTTTGTTTGGGCTCTGCCCTTTTTATTGCATAGCAATTTAATTTGGCCTACTAGGCCTTTATGATTTGGGCCTGGCCCTTTAGTAATGCATTGCATTTGTCAGGCGCTTTGCGCTAATCACTGAGCGCAAGCGCTTATGGTGATGACACGTGTCACGCTCTGGTGAGCGCAAGCGTGGTTAGCGCAGTGCGCTGCACCAGTGCGCTGCGCTGCTGACACGTGGTGCGCTCTGGTGAGTTGCGCTAATCTCAGAGAGTAAGACTCTATCTTATAAGCGCATAGCGCAAGTGATTCTGGTGCTGACACGTGGCGCTCTCTGGTGGCTTGCGCCAACCCAGGAGCGCAACAGTGCAGTTTTTGCAAGTGCAAAGCACTATTAACTTGAGAATCTTTTAGATTCCAGAACCAATGGTTCATAAAAAAAAGTGCAAAGCACTGTTTGATTTCTTGATCCAATTTAGACCAAAGAAAACAAGTTTTTTCTTGTTTTTCTTGCTTTCAGAGAACCAACAGTTCATAAAAGAGTGCAAAGCACTTATTATTATTTATTTTTCTTTTTTATTGAAGATCATTGATCTTGTTCTCAGATCAATGATCTGTTCATAAGAGAATTTTCTCTTTGTTCTAAAGGATTTTACCTTTTTTGTTCTTAAGGAATTCTCTCCAATTCTTCAGAGTTCTCAATGATGATCTTCCTCTTCTTGAATTGAGGTCTAGGGTCCTTTATATAGTGCCCATAAATTAGTTAAATTTGTTAAAGAGATCTTTCTCTGAGTGATTTGGGGAATTTTCCCCACCGTTGGATTTTTGATCCAAGGGCTTCTGTTTTACAGAAGAAAATCTTCTTATTTTAATAAGAACAGAAAGATTTCTTTAAAATTTTAATTCTGTTTGGCGCAAATGCCCCAGCGCGTAGCACGTGTCACGCAGCGCACAGCGCAGCACAACTGCGCTGACACGTGTCGTGCAGCGCACAGCGCAGCGCACCTGCGCTTGCGCAACTGCGCCGACACGTGTCGCACAGCACACTGCGCAGCGCAACTGCGCTTGCGCAACGGCGCTGACACGTGTCGCACAGCGCAGCGCTTGCGTAAAAGCGATTGCGTTGAAACGTGTCGCGTAGCGCAGCGCTTGCGCAACTGAACCTTTGCTTCTTTAATTTTGTTTTTTAACAGAGCCTTGCTCTGATTGGACGCGCTGTCTTGGGCGCTGTGCTGACGTATCAGCTTCTGACACGTGGCGCATTGCGCGCAGCGCACGGAACCTGAAGCGTTGCTTCAAAATTTGAATTTTGAAACTTAAACAGAGCTTTGCTCTGATTGGGGGAAACAAATGCCCCCCACCGTTGCGCTCACGTGGCGCACATGTGAGTGCAGCGGTGGCAAGATCCCAACCGTTGGATCAATCGGGTGAGTTGAAGAGGCGCAGGCGCCTATAAATAGGACCCTTGGTCCTTGGTAAAATTTTTACCATTTTCCTGAATCTTGAATTTCAGAGCCTTGCTCTTGCTTAAGAACTTTTAGAGCCTTGCTCTTGTTTCTTTCTAAGAACTTTTAAAGTTCAGAACCTAGAACCATCTTAAGTTAAATTCTTAAATTAAATTAACAGAGCCTTGCTCTCATAGATCTTTGATCTAAAGAAAACCCTTTTGGGGTTTCATCAACAGAGCCTTGCTCTCAAAAGTTTATAGATCTACAGAGATCTCGTTCATGGGTTTTAACCCATGAACAGAGCTATGCTCATGGATCAAATGTAGATTTTTTTTTTATCTGAAAATGAAGAACTCCTAAAAGTTTTCATGGATCTTTAAGATCCTAAATTTTTTATCCTCAGGAGTTAAAATTTCTTTTTTGATGGATTTTTCCATCATTATTATAGAGCTAGGCTCTTTTTAAGGAAATTTTACTCCCTTAAGACCAGAGTTTGACAAATGTCACTCTGTGACAGAGCTTTGCTCTAAAAGAGGAGATTTTCTCCTTGTCTCTAGGGATTTCCCATCAATGAGAATATTCTCTTGGGGATCTGTTCATTAATTGACAGTCTCACCCAATGATGGGGCTGTCTTGTTAAATGATGCACTGTCATCCAGATTTTGTGGGTCCCCATTTGGCCCCCTACCCATTGCATTGCGGTGTGGTGTAAACATTTTAAATTGTTGAGCGTTGGAATTATAACACTGACGGCTAGTTTTTATCTCTTCGCAGGAAACATGTCTACCAATTTGTCTTTTCCGTTTGTTCGCTCGGAGGGAGGGTTTCCCCAGGCACCTGTGGACCGCGTGGTGCTCGCTCTCATCAAGGATCATGACCCCGAGCACAAGAGTCTTCACTTGTGGGGTAGGTGATACAACAAGATCATGCAGGGTCGCCGAAGTTTCGGTTTCGCCACGCCGTCTGAGCCGACATCTTCACTCCCCTATGCAGATGAACCCCCGGTGAAGTATGCCGTGGTGGTCAAAAATTGGAATTCGGATGACCTCCTCCAGCCTGCGATTGGTGCTATCCCTGTGCAGCTGCCGCCAGCAATAGATATTTTAGGGAGGCGAATTTGTCAGGGTGAAGCACGCCCTTGGGGACAGGCCTATAACATTGGATTGATCCCACGACCGCCTTCCGGATATTTGCAATGGGCCCGGTACATCCTATCAGCGAAGAGGACTCATCTGATGAGGATTGGTTTGTACTCGGCCATTTACGTCTCGCTCTTTGAGTATCCTTCTCCTCTAACGTGGTGGATTAAGGCTTTTATCGAGCAATGGAATATCCCCACCCACACCTTCCTGATGACGGACCGGGAAGTCTCTATCTCCTTGGAGGAGTTTGCTGAAATCTCGGGTCTGCCGATGAGGGGAGAGCCTTACGAGGAGCTGCTTCCTCCCGATGAATACGTCTTTGCCACAAAGCCGTTGGTGTTTGACCTGACGCCGGAGAACACTATTCAGCACCAGTACCCGGGCTTGGTTAAGGTGCTGGAGATCTATGAAGGACTCTATCTGGAATCGGGCATCCGGGGTGTCAGTTTCGCAGATTTTATTGCCCGCTTCATTCGACCGGAGTTCTTATCGGAGCTGAGCGAGAAGTTCGCGAAGACCCTTTTGGATTCGGTTTGGATCGCCGACCCACATCGGAGGATGACCACAAAGACTTTTACCTCCCCGGTGCCGCCGTCGTCTCTTTTTCAGAAATTGCCGTCCCGGGCATGGATGAGGAGACTTTTTTGTAGGGTTCCTGGGCTTGTGGCTGGGCAGCTTTGCGCTCCCTATGCACCCGCGCCACATGCGGCCATCTGTTTTCTACCCAGCGCATCGGATGGTGGCTGGTTTGCAGTTGTCAGTAGGAATCGCCGGGCTGGCTTACCTTTATAATGGACTTAGCGTAGCGGCGGACGCTAGTGAGCCTGGGGTGCAACCCGTCAACTTCCCGATGCACTACTTTACCTCTTGGATGGAAATGCACGTGCACGGGGTGTTCGGCGCCCATAGGATTCCTCCCCTTTTTGAGAAATGCAGGCTCCCAAGGGTCATACGGTTGGTCGGCGCTTCGATCGTAGTTGCACCTCCGCGGGAGGCTAGGGGGCTGCTCCTTCGACCACACCTGGTTGGGGCGAAGGTTTCCTTCTTGGATAAGGTCATAACAATAGGCTCAGAGACCACCAAGTCGGTAGTGTCGCTACGCGATGATTTTAAAGACGGGGCTTCCATACTGAAGGCTCAGGAAATCCTCCATCTCTACTCCATTCGGCCGGGCTACCTGGTGTTCAGGCAGAATGAGACAGCACTCTTCATGAGGTATAACCCTCACCGGTTTGCTCAGCAATCGAGCTACAACCAAGGGATCCCGATGGAAGCTTTCTTGGAAAAGCCCGTGGTTAGCTGAGAGGGGATAAAGAATGCAATGCACCACTTTATGCGGCTTAATACGGGTTCTTATTTCTTCATCAGCGAGCCGAGATGCGTCCCCAAAGTCCTCAACGCGTACGTGGCCTGGTATGCGCATGCTATGGGTCCAGTTATCCAAATGGAAAAGCGCATGCTGGTTGACCGCAAGGGCGCGCCTCCCGACGGCGATTGCAAGGCTCCCCTGAAGCCGAAGACCCCGGTCATTTCTCCATTGAAAGGTGTTGGAGTCGGACCTCCGCGCGGATTGCCGCTTCGCGATATTGTGGATGCGCCACCAGCCTCCCGTGCTCCAGTGGAGGCGGTAAATGTGGTATCACCAGAGTCCGGCGCATGCGCGGATATCGGGACCCGCCGCCCCAAGATGCCTGCTTAGCGCAAATCAGCCTCGGGTGCATCCAGAGTTGGCGGGCAAAAGAAGAAGAAGTCACTTCTCTCCCTCGACGCGATCCTCGGTTTAGAGCCTGAGGCCCCTCTTACCGAAGGAATAAGCCAATATAGCAGCAATAAGGGCTTCTCGGTAGACCCCGCAGACACCGATTTGGCGGCCGCTATTGCAGCTTCTGAGTGATCAGCGAGGCTCAAAGCGATGTTGAGTAAACTCGCTGAGTCAGGTAACCATTAGTTGCTTTCTTCATCATTTTATTGCATTTTTCTTTTATCATTATTTTTGACTAATACTTTCCCCCATTTTTCAACAGGTGTCACTACCGAAGAAGTCATTGCTGCCTCTTTAAAGACCTTCCAGGAGGAGGAGGAGAAGCGCGCTTTAATGGGCGTTGGTACGTATCGCCTTATCAGAAATATTCGTCTTCTTTTCTGATGGCCAATCTAATCTTCTCTCTTTGTTTCCTTGCAGAGGCTGCGCCCGCCGATGTGGGGACTCTCCCCGGATCCTCTACTGAAGTCCCAGCTTCCTCGGGGCTCCCGCGAGAGGTCTGTCTTGAAGAGCCGATGAGAGGTGCCTTAAAGACTCTGGAGGCGACTCTAAATGAGGACGACGATACCTTGATTAAGAAGCATCGAAGAGGTCTATTGCGACGGCCCGGGAGGAGAGGAAGCGGTCGAGGCGCGAAGCGAAGGCACGCAGGGATGCCTTGCCCATTGGAGCGGGCCTAGGCACCGCCCTTCGTGCTGATACTCCCTCAGAAGAGGCACCCGTCGCCCTATCTACTGCTCGCAGACAGGTGGCACGTGCAGTTCGGAGTGCTAACGACAAATCCACTTCAGGTAATGAATCTTTCGAGATTTGTTTGTAAAAAATGTAAACTCACCGGTTCTTATGTATCTTATCTTGCAGGGCCAAGTCCGACCGAGGGGGAGGCAGAGACTGTCGAACCCAAGGAAACAGGGGAGGAGGCACCGGCCGAACTCGAGTCGACGGTAGGCAACATTACCAGGGTTGCCGAGCCTAAGCTGGGGAATGAAGGAGCTGCACCCGAGAAGGTCGTTGATGCTGAGCTTGAGGTGGCGGCAAATGAGACGACCACTACAACTGAGCCCGGGGCAGCGGTGGACGAGGCGCTTGAGATTGGCGACCCCACGGTGGTGGCGAATGAGACAATGGAGACAGGTTAGCCCGAAGAAGTAGTGGGTGAGATAGGCACGACTCTTGGGGAAGAGCCAGCCGCTCTTTCTTAAGAGTCCGGCAATGCTCCGATCATTTCCCTCCCCGTCTACGGTCTTCCGCCGTCTCTTGGCCGCGCAAGCACAACGATAGCCCCCATCGAGTCGGGTGATGAGGCCACAAGTGGTGGCCTCATGTCAATGGAGGAGGGAGACGTCTCCGTTTCAGCCGGCAGCTCATCAGGTAAATCCCAAGTCACTGTTCTTTTTATCTTACAATCTTTTCTAACAAGTTTACCTTTGTTTTTAACGCAGGTGCGGCCAGCGCCGATGCCCCATTGGTCGAGGGAGCGCCATCAACTACTGCCTTGGCGGTGGTCACCTCTCAGCCCTCTCTCATACCATTGAAGATGTTGGAAGGTATGGGTTTACAACTTATTAATCTCACTTTTCAGACGTATAATTTGTGTACTAAAGTCATACTGTTGTGTCTTTCAGAAGTGCTTTTTGACCATCTTTATCAGGTGTTGCTCCCACACTTCTCTTTCCCATCCGAACTCGCTTCTTCCTCTGGTGGCGCTGGTGAGTATGATTTCCATTGATATCTTTCTTTTTCATTGATGGAATTACTTCTAACCCCTCCCCCCTTTTTATCTCAACTGCAGTGCTACAGATTGAAGGAGGAGAAGAAAGATCGGTCGTGCCACCGGCCCTTCCGGCGTTGCCACCTGCTTTAAATGGTATAGTAGACTATCTTACCAATGAATTTTTCCATATTTATTGAATCGTCATCTAATCGCCTTTTGTCTTTTCAGATGTCGTTCCGGTCTTGGCGCCTTTTGAGTCTTATATTACAATGCCGGCCGGCCCTTCCCAGAGACGTCCGTCCTCAAAAGGTGCGGCGAATAGTCTGCGTATGTTGAGCGACTATATCGAGGAACTCGACGTCGAGGCTCCTACGTCTGCTGCAGATTTCGCTACGACGGTTAACCGGATGCTGGTGATACTCGTTAATTTCCATGATGAGGGCATCGTTGCGTCTTGGGTTAACCACTGCAGGGAGATCGAGGCCCGCCTGCATCAGCTGGAGTTTACGCGCCCCGCTCCCGAGACCTTAGCCGCAAGCAATCAAAGAGCAGAGTGGATTGAGAGAAGCGCCTCTTACATCCACCACTTAGAACAAGAATCGGCTTTAAGGCAAAGGGAATACCAGGAGACCTCGAGTGAGACGGCTTGTCTGCGTGCTGAGGTTGAGGCGAATGCTGCCTAAGTGAAAGCTATGTTTGAGGGCCTCCTGGAACGCATCTCTCATGGGCTAAACTTGAAGCGAAAGCTTGATGTCGCCGAGCGTGATACCCCAGGCCGGGAAGCTGCTCATTAGGCCATTGGGGAGCAGCTTGCGTCTTTCTTGCAGCAGCGGGCTCGAGTGGAGGCAGAGCTGGCGGAGGTGGCAAATCAGGAAGAGGCGTGGAAGAAAGTGCGCGAACAGTTGCTAAAGCTATGCAAGACGCTTCCTTCCCAGTAGTTCTCCTTGCATCCATTTACTTGTAAAATTTTTTCTTTTTCGAATAACATGTATCCATTCTTTATTCTTTTATACGATTCACCTTGTGCTTCTTTGAGTTAATGAATAAAGATACACATTTTTTCCTCTGCAATGTCTTGTATGCTCTTTCGCTTTCTCGCTTTCTCTTATTATCAGCATGTTGACTTAATAATCATGATTGGCAGTCAACTTAGTTTTTTCCAAAAGATAGCGATGGCTTAGGTCGCAGGTTCAGATCTGCTGCCTAAGACTTTTCAACTCAATGAGCCGTGAGGGTCTCATAGAGACTTTTCTCCCTACGGATCGAGAGGATCTCGTAGGTGGATTTTCTCCTTAGGAATCGTGAGGATTCCTAAGTGTATTTTCTCTTATAAGTTGTAAGGGTCTTATAAGAGAATTTTCCCCCTTACAAATTGAGAGAATCCGTAAGTGGTTGGTGAGTTGACTTGTTTCCAAGTTGAAGTATTGCTCTGCCGGGGAGGTCGTTGGTTGACTTGTTTCCGAGGCGGATGTCGTTGTTGACTTGTTTCCGAGGCGGATGTCGTTGTTGACTTGTTTCCGAGACGGAGGTCGATGGTTGACTTGTTTTCGAGGCGGATGTCGTTGTTGACTTGTTTCCGGGACGGAGGTCTTTGATTGACTTGTTTCCGAGACGGAGGTCGCTGATTGACTTGTTTCCGGGTCGGAGGCCGTTTGCTGACTTGTTTCCGGGTCGGAGGTCGTTGTTGACTTGTTTCCGAGACGGAGGTCGCTGATTGACTTGTTTCCGGGTCGGAGGTCGTTGTTGACTTGTTTCCGAGACGGAGGTCTATGATTGACTTGTTTCCGAGGCGGAGGTCTTTGATTGACTTGTTTCTGGGTCGGAGGTCGTTGTTGACTTGTTTCCGAGGCGGATGTCGTTGTTGACTTGTTTCCGGGACGGAGGTCATTGATTGACTTGTTTCCGAGACAGAGGTCGCTGATTGACTTGTTTCCAGGTCGGAGGCCGTTTGCTGACTTGTTTCCGGGTCGGAGGTCATTGTTGACTTGTTTCCGAGACGGAGGTCGCTGATTGACTTATTTCCGGGTCAGAGGTCGTTGTTGACTTGTTTCCGAGACGAAGGCCTTTGATTGACTTGTTTCCGAGACGGAGGTCTTTGATTGACTTGTTTCCGAGGCGGAGGTCTTTGATTGACTTGTTTCTGGGTCGGAGGTCATTTGCCGACTCTAGGTTGTCTGTGAACCGTAGAGTCTTGGAACTGGGGACTTTGCCGTGGCTCCGATAGGTGATGTCACGTCCGTGTCCTGCTGGAACGAGGAGGAGCGCCGCTGTTGGTCTCCAGGCTGTAGATGTGGTCATTGAGATCTGACTTCCCTTTAACGTAGCCTGATGGGGAAATGTAGTCCCCTTTCCCCTTTTTTTTATGCCCATGGATTGTATACAGGGGTCACTATGGACTTACCTGCAGGGCAAAAGTTTCATTCTTTCATTTTTTTTGTTTTATTTCCGCGATACTCTATCATTTCAGCTTTTGATCACGAAAGTCGCGACTGCCCAATCATTTCGGCTATTTTTCGCGGTGCCCAATCATTTCGGCTATTTATTCTATTTTTACTCGCCGCTTTTTATTGCGAGTTGCCCAATCATTTCGGCTGTTTTGTATGCATACGTTTTTACTTGCTGCTTTTTATTGCAAGTTTCCCCATTATTTTGGCTATTTCGTATGCATGTGCGGCCTACCGGCTTCTCACCGTAAACCTGAAATTAGACACCGATTTCGGCATCAGCACCGCTATAACTAGGATATTGCCATGAGCGAATCATCATTTGCCTCTGTCGATATCGAACAAAGGTAGCTTAGCGAACGGGGTTAAGGTCCTGTCGGCTAAGGCTTTTGACTTCATGAGCCGTAAGGGTCTCACAAAGGTATTTCTCCCTACAACTCGTGAGGATCTCGTAGGTGGATTTTCTCCTTAGGAATCGTGAGGATTCCTAAGTGTATTTTCTCTTATAAGTTGTAAGGGTCTTATAAGAGAATTTCCCCCCTTACAAATTGAGAGAATCCGTAAGTGGTTGGTGAGTTGACTTGTTTCCAAGTTGAAGTATTGCTCTGCCGGGGAGGTCGTTGGTTGACTTGTTTCCGAGGCGGATGTCGTTGTTGACTTGTTTCCGAGGCGGATGTCGTTGTTGACTTGTTTCCGAGACGGAGGTCGATGGTTGACTTGTTTTCGAGGCGGATGTCGTTGTTGACTTGTTTCCGGGACGGAGGTCTTTGATTGACTTGTTTCCGAGACGGAGGTCGCTGATTGACTTGTTTCCGGGTCGGAGGCCGTTTGCTGACTTGTTTCCGGGTCGGAGGTCGTTGTTGACTTGTTTCCGAGACGGAGGTCGCTGATTGACTTGTTTCCGGGTCGGAGGTCGTTGTTGACTTGTTTCCGAGACGGAGGTCTATGATTGACTTGTTTCCGAGGCGGAGGTCTTTGATTGACTTGTTTCTGGGTCGGAGGTCGTTGTTGACTTGTTTCCGAGGCGGATGTCGTTGTTGACTTGTTTCCGGGACGGAGGTCATTGATTGACTTGTTTCCGAGACAGAGGTCGCTGATTGACTTGTTTCCAGGTCGGAGGCCGTTTGCTGACTTGTTTCCGGGTCGGAGGTCATTGTTGACTTGTTTCCGAGACGGAGGTCGCTGATTGACTTATTTCCGGGTCAGAGGTCGTTGTTGACTTGTTTCCGAGACGAAGGCCTTTGATTGACTTGTTTCCGAGACGGAGGTCTTTGATTGACTTGTTTCCGAGGCGGAGGTCTTTGATTGACTTGTTTCTGGGTCGGAGGTCATTTGCCGACTCTAGGTTGTCTGTGAACCGTAGAGTCTTGGAACTGGGGACTTTGCCGTGGCTCCGATAGGTGATGTCACGTCCGTGTCCTGCTGGAACGAGGAGGAGCGCCGCTGTTGGTCTCCAGGCTGTAGATGTGGTCATTGAGATCTGACTTCCCTTTAACGTAGCCTGATGGGGAAATGTAGTCCCCTTTCCCCTTTTTTTTATGCCCATGGATTGTATACAGGGGTCACTATGGACTTACCTGCAGGGCAAAAGTTTCATTCTTTCATTTTTTTTGTTTTATTTCCGCGATACTCTATCATTTCAGCTTTTGATCACGAAAGTCGCGACTGCCCAATCATTTCGGCTATTTTTCGCGGTGCCCAATCATTTCGGCTATTTATTCTATTTTTACTCGCCGCTTTTTATTGCGAGTTGCCCAATCATTTCGGCTGTTTTGTATGCATACGTTTTTACTTGCTGCTTTTTATTGCAAGTTTCCCCATTATTTTGGCTATTTCGTATGCATGTGCGGCCTACCGGCTTCTCACCGTAAACCTGAAATTAGACACCGATTTCGGCATCAGCACCGCTATAACTAGGATATTGCCATGAGCGAATCATCATTTGCCTCTGTCGATATCGAACAAAGGTAGCTTAGCGAACGGGGTTAAGGTCCTGTCGGCTAAGGCTTTTGACTTCATGAGCCGTAAGGGTCTCACAAAGGTATTTCTCCCTACAACTCGTGAGGATCTCGTAGGTGTATTTTCTCCTTAGGAGTCGTGAGGATTCCTAAGTGTATGTTCCTCTGTAAGTCGTAAGGATCCTACAAGAGGGTTTTTTCCTTGTAAATCGAGAGGATTTACAAGGGTCGTTCACCATGCGAACATATCCCCAGTCTCGGATGGGACTTGGTCAGGGAAATGTTTATTCGCGTCCATGGATTGTATACAAGGGTCAGTATTGAACCACTTGTAGGGTAGTATCGGAAATTGTGGGGAATGCTTAAGCACAGGTTTAGGTCTCTGTAACTTAAGACTTTCAAATCTTATGAGCTATGAGGGTCCCATAAGAGAGTTCTCCTTGCGAGTCGTGAGGATCCCGCAAGTGTATTTTCTCCTTAGGGATCATGGGGATCCCTAAGTGTGTTGCTCCCTTGTGAGTCGTAAGGATCTCACATGGGTGGTTTCTCCTTACAAGGTCGAAAGGACCCTATAAGTGTCTTTTAACGAGGTTGCGCCCTTTCGAGTTTTCACAAACACTCACCGGTAGTCCTGCTGTTTTTACTCACGGTGCCCTTTCGGGTTTTCATCCGTGCCCTTTTTTCTTATGGACCTACCCCTTTTTTTTCTTTTTATATATATATTTTTTACGAGGTCGCGCCTTTTCGGGTTTTCATGCACACTCGCCGGTAGCCCTGCTGTTTTTACTCACGGAGCCCTTTCGGGTTTTCATCCGTGCCCTTTTTGCTTATGGACATACCGTTTTTATCATCATTTGTTTATTATTTTCTTTTTCTCTTTTTTTCTCTTCTTCTCTTTTTTTTATTCATCTCGTCAGCCTAAGGATGCTGCGGTAGTAGTTTAAGGACGTTTCAGTCCGCTATTAGTTTAAGGACATCTCGGTCCGTCATTAATTTAAGGATGTTTCGGTCCGTTATCCAGTTTTAGGACGCTGTGGTCCGTTGGGTTTTCTCTATGAATGAGCATGCTGCCCCCGGCATATCCATCTTCTTCGGAGCATGTGGTTGTGGCGGGCTCACTTTCCAGTTTTCGGACAGCACGAGTTCACCTTGTTGGTACTTGTCTTCAACCCAGTTTTTGAAGATGAAGCAATCTTCGAGCGGATGACTTACTGCTCGATGGTAGGGACAGTAATTAGGATCGTTTACATCTCCTAGTTGTAGTGGACGTTTCGGAGTCGGCAGATTGACGAATCCGTTGCGTACTGCCAGCTCAAACAGTTTCCTCATTTTATCCTGGGGAAACGAGTAAGGACGTCCCAGTCTTTCCTCGAGTGATGGGCGTGGACGCATGTTGTTTTGGCGAACAATCGATTTTGAGTTGCTCGGCTGTTGTTGAGTGTTGGCGATGAAGGCCATTTTTTCTTTCCTTTATCCTTTTTGTTCGCTCCGTCATTCGCGGGTCCGAGATTCTTTCCGGGTAATATGCCCTTGCATGGATAAACGTTCTCATAATTCTTCAGTTCTTCAGAGGTGGATTCCTTGAAGAGAGGGTTGAATGTTGTTTTTTTATCGGGGTCGTTCCTATGGCAATTGCCGGTGACTCTTTTATGCTCATCTGTCGTATTTTTCGGCCGTCTACGAGCTTCCCGCTTTGTTCTGTTGATGTAATGTTTGTGAGCGACATACCCCTGCCACCAACACTTAAAGGAGTCACAGTCTTCAGTAGCGTGTGCGATCTTCTGATGATATAGGCAATAATTATGATGCATCTCTATTCCATCGAGAGTGTTTTCTTCAGAGGGTGGTAGCTTCATTCCCATTGATACGGCTTTAGCAAACCTTTTCCACGTCTTGAATTTGTTTTTATCGGCAGTGGATGTCTTTTGATTTGATGGGAGTGCCTCGACTCTTTCGTCCAGTCGGCAATGTTTAGCTCCTTCCAGTATGGCCATTTCACGCTCTTGATTGGCTTTAACTTTCAGATGAATCTCATTCAGGAATGCATCGATCATCTCATCTGATGGCCGCAGAATTTCTGGTCCAGGGTCCGTCCTCGGCTTCTCGGTGCAAGGGGTCTCCTCATAGTCCGTCAACGAATGGGAAATCATACGACAGATCGCCACGTATTCCTCAAATTCATCCGATGAACTTTCTCCCTCATCTTCCTCTTAAAAGACGTGGTTGAGAAACTCTTGGAGTGTGATGGGAGTCCGTGCTTTCTGGTTGTATTTCTCCAGCGCGTCAATTTATTTTTGCAAGTCCGTGCGCTTGTCTTCAGGCTTCACGGGCTTCTTGGATTTTTTCTTCTTCTTCTTTGAAGATTTTGACGGCTGGTTGTGAGTGCTTGGGCCACCACCATCGGTCTTTGGAGTTGGACACGGCTTCAACATCCTCTCAATGACCTGCGGTTCCAACGGGTTCTTCCATTTGATCGTTGGGCATGCCTGAATATCGTTCAGCATTCTCCTTGTCTTAGCTGACAGCACAACCTCCCACGGGGCTTCTTCGACGAGAGAGCACGTTGCCCCCGACACATTCATCTTTTTAGAGGCGTGAGGTTGCGGCGGATTCACCTTCCATATATCGGATAACGCGAACTTGCCCTGTTGGTACTGGTCTTCAAGCCAATTTTTAAAGACATGGCAATCTTCAATCGGATGACCCAGTACTCGGTGATAGGGACAGTAGTTGGGCTCGTTTATATCATTTGGTTGCGACGGACGTTTTGGCTCCGGTAGATTTATGAGTCGGTTGCGCAACGCCAGTTCGAATAATCTTCTCGTTTTATCTCGGGGAAACGAGTAAGGACGTCCTAGTCTCTCCCCAAGGGGTACCTGTGGACGCATATTATTTTGACGAACAACCGGCTTCGAGTTACTCGTCTGTTGTTGAGCATTAGCGACGACGATCGCTTTCCCCTTTCCCTTCTCATTTCGGGAGTCCGGCTTTGGAAGAGGAGGTCTATGGCCCATCTGGTCCATTTGTGCCAACTTGTCAATCAGGGCCTGGAAGGTAGTCGGCTTGAAAAACACATAAATTACGAGATGGTTGCTTGCGGATCAAGAGTTCCCACAAACATACCCACTGCGGGAGCTTCTTCAATGCACTGCTCGCACTTTGAACATAAGTTTCGCCAACGTATAGCATATTGCTCCCATGTCTCGCCTGGCTTTACCTTGGCGTTAATCAGTGCCGTCATCGGGATACGTTCACTGGAGCTTGCAAAACGCTGAGTAAACAATAGCTCCATCTCCGCGAAGGTCTTGATAGAGTCGTTCGGGAGCTCAGAGTACCACTCGGACGCTGTATCTGACAAGCTACCGACGAACTGGCGAAGCAACAGTTTGTCATCACCGCCGGTGTTGCCGCAGAGTGCTCTGAACCGGGCCACATGCTGGTGGGGATTGCCCGTCCCCTTGTAGACATGGAACTTGGGAATTGTGTAACCGGGCGGGTACTTGACTTGATCGTACCAACTTGGATATGGCCGCCCTATTTTTACGACTTGGCTAGATGCTTCAGTCGCCTGATGAACCCGGATCTGCTGAGCTATATATTCGTCCAGGTCAGCTTTGGAGATTGCCTCCTCTTTGGCTGTTGCCAGAGCCGATGGAGGATTTGACGTTTCTCCCCTATCGTCTTCAAGGACGATCGGAGGATCTTCAGCAGGGGGATCTTGTTGAATCATCATCCTCACCATGTCTTGGAATAGGAGGCCCATACGCTTTATATTGGCTGCTTGTTCCGCAGCCTCTTTATCCTTCTTCTCCAATATCCGGTGAAGGAATTCGGCGTCAGTTTCTTGTTCCTGACGTTCGTTCGAGGACGTTTCAGGGTTTTCTTTTGGCCCAGTAAGTGCGGCCATAGCATTCATTATCTCTTGGAGCTTTTGCTGCTGCTCCTGCGCTTTGGTCACTGATCGCGTAAGCGGTCGATGACCCATAGATATGCGACTGTCCTCCTTACCAGACGCCATATAGACGGTATGAACTATAATGCCCCCTGACTTAGGGCGTTTGGGTTCACCGTCTTTGGCATTTGCCGCGGGCGCGGGGGTTTTCTCCGGCCTTCTTCTTTTGTGGGCCGTTGAAGTGGAGGGGGCCATTGCAATGAGCACCCTAGCGATTGTTGTCCTCTGTTGTTTAATAGGACGGTCTTTTCCCTCTTGCACCTTCACCTTTTTCTGTTGACGAGAGTGACCTGGGTCAATCACGGAGTCTTGAACCCTACGCCAAACTTTATAAATCTTTGAGGACAGCCGTTGAAGGGTTGTTCCTGCTTTGTTTCCGGAACTCTCTCCGCAGGTGGAGGAAATCTTTTTAGTGTAGCGGTTGGAGAGTTCTTACGTACCCTCCTCAGCAGTTCAAAGCTGTTTCCAGTTGGAACAGCAGCGTCGACTTCCACCACTGGAGCCGGTGGAGTTAGCCCTGAGGGGGAGTTGCCCCCTGCCTTCCTCACTCGTCGCCAATGGCGACGTCGAGCATGACGAGCCGCTGGGACTGACTCGGAGATAGAGACAGGTTCTTTTTGCCCCCTGTCTGAATGAGGCGCCGCTGGTGTTAACCTCTTAAAGATTGGGGTTGTCCTTTGAGGGATGATATTCAACCTGTCGAAGACGGATCCTCGTGCAGGGGCAGGAGCAGGAATAGTCAGTCTTGAAAAGACTGACTCTTTGATAGGGAAAGCCGCCTTGACGACTTCTGGAGTAGCGGTTATTGCCTTCCTTGGGACAGCCACCATAGAGTTCATGGGCTTCCTAACGGGCCCCTCAGAGCTCTGATCCAGCCTGGCGAAGACGGAGGCTGCTGGTTTGGTAGTGGACGACCCGTTGAAAGGGGCCGTCGTAGCAGTGAGCCGGTCGAAGACCGACTTCTTGTTTGCTTCTGTTGCGGGTATTGGCCTAGTGAAGCTTGCAGGCAGGATCATGGTCCCGAAGAATAGGCCGGTGGTGGCCTGGGTCACTTGTTCTACTGGCAGAGCGAGGAAGGAGGCCGCTTGAGGCCCATATGCTACACCTCCAGGTGAGGTGGAGCATCCGTTGCAGTGGCACTTCGAGCAGTTCGTGTAGTTAGAGGCCATTAATGCTTGAGTTCTGCGCCAGGAAAAAGTCCAAATCTTAGTAACTTGAAATCCAAAGACAACCATTAACAAACCGCGATTCGTTCGCGAAGACGACACATGAAGTGTGGACTGGAAAGAGGAAAAGGTCCTACCGGGCGTACCAGAATCTGTTCCCCTCCGAAAGACGGCGACGACGTGGGATGTCTTGCCTGAGATTCAGGGCAGATACTATTTGGTTTTATCCGTCTACCTCTCCGAAGATGCCAAGTTGATTTATGGCACCGTGTATCGGAGGTTTAGATGGATGCGGCCGATGTAGCAGACTTCGTCAAATTCCCCCTCGTTTGAGGGGTTTTTGAGTGTGGAGACGCTCTTCCCTGCAGGCGCAAGCCCCTGCCGTTAATTACGCTACCGTATCGCGGTAACAACTTTCTCCTTCTCCAGAATTTTACTTCGTGTCGTTTGTGTTTGTTTTGTTTGTGATTGCCCGTGGATTGTATACGGAGACTAAGTAATACCGTCGTCCGTAGGACGCGGATTAGTCCAAATCCGTATTTACTTAAATTTGGATTTGGTGTTTTTAGTTTAAGGATACGTTAGCCATATTGAGGCTAAGATCAACTTAAACATCAGTTAAGGATACGTTAGTCCAGTTTTAGACTAAGATCGACTTAACGTGGTGATCCATTTAATATATGGCCGTCGGGACTCGTCACCTCTCTGATGACGTTGAAGGATTACAACGACAGGTGTCAGAGGAGTTCGGAGATGTACCCTTGAACCAAAGTTGATTATGGAATATGTAGTTTGTTGAAATGCTTAAGGATACGTTAGCCGTGTTTGGGGCTAAGATCTACTTAAACGGGACCGTTTAGATCCGGCAAAAGAGCATTTGGAGGCTCTATTGTTCCGGTTTAGGGACGTGGTGGTCCATGTTCCAGTTTAGAGACGTGGTGGTCCATCACCAGTTTAGAGACGTGGTGGTCCATCATTAGTTTAAGGACGTTTCGGTCCGTCGCCAGTTTAGGGACGTGGTGGTCTATCATTAGTTTAAGGACGTTTCAGTCCGTCACCAGTTTAGGGACGTGGTGGTCTATAATTAGTTTAAGGACGTTTCGGTCCAATATTAGTTTAAGGACGTTTCGGTCCACGAGTTTAAGGACCCCGCAGTCCGTATTCATGTGTGGTCGTTGGGACCCGTCACCTCTCTGACATCGTTGAAGGATTACAACGATAGGTGTCAGAGAAGTTCGGAGATGTACCCTCGAACCGGAGATAAATTGATTTAAGCGAGCAGCCGTGCTCAGTCAGTTTAATTCGAGGACTTACGGCCATGATTGGGCTAAGTCCAGTTGAAGAGTGTTCAACGCTTTTATTTGTTTCTGGCCTAATAGGCCTGTGCTAGGGCTTTGCCCCTTTTTAAATAATGCATTGCATTATTTTATTTTGTTTGAGCTCTACTTATTTATAAATGAGACAGAACATTAATTTTGTTTGGGCTCTGCCCTTTTTATTGCATTGCAATTTAATTTGGCCTGCTAGGCCTTTATGATTTGGGCCTGGCCCTTTAGTAATGCATTGCATTTG
This sequence comes from Agapanthus africanus, assembly GCA_030015575.1. Taxonomy (NCBI): domain Eukaryota; kingdom Viridiplantae; phylum Streptophyta; class Magnoliopsida; order Asparagales; family Amaryllidaceae; genus Agapanthus; species Agapanthus africanus. Next base: position 470,107,858 of record JASDDO010000031.1, read on the forward strand.
TCAGGCGCTTTGCGCTAATCACTGAGCGCAAGCGCTTATGGTGATGACACGTGTCACGCTCTGGTGAGCGCAAACGCAATTAGCGCAGTGTGCTGCGCTGCTGACACGTGGCGCGCTCTGGTGAGTTGCGCCAATCTAGAGAGCAAGACTCTATCTTATAAGCGCATAGCGCAAGTGATTCTGGTGCTGACACGTGGCGCTCTCTGGTGGCTTGCGCCAATCCAGGAGCGCAACAGTGCAGTTTTTGCAAGTGCAAGGCACTATTAACTTGAGAATCTTTTAGATTCCAGAACCAATGGTTCATAAAAAAAAGTGCAAAGCACTGTTTGATTTCTTGATCCAATTTAGATCAAAGAAAACAAGTTTTTTCTTGTTTTTCTTGCTTTCAGAGAACCAACAGTTCATAAAAAAGTGCAAAGCACTTATTATTATTTATTTTTCTTTTTTATTGAAGATCATTGATCTTGTTCTCAGATCAATGATCTGTTCATAAGAGAATTTTCTCTTTTTTCTAAAGGTTTTTACCTTTTTTGTTCTTGAGAAATTCTCTCCAATTCTTCAGAGTTCTCAATGATGATCTTCCTCTTCTTGAATTAAGATCTAGGGTCCTTTATATAGTGCCCATAAATTAGTTAAATTTGTTAAAGAGATCTTTCTCTGAGTGATTTGGGGAATTTTCCCCACCGTTGGATCTTTGATCCAAGGGCTTCTGTTTTACAGAAGAAAATCTTCTTGTTTTAACAAGAACAGAAAGATTTCTTTAAAATTTTAATTCTGTTTGGCGCAAATGCCCCAGCGCGTAACACGTGTCGCGCAGTGCAACTGCGCTGACACGTGTCGAGCAGTGCACAGCGCAGCGCAACTGCGCTGACACGTGTCGCGCAGCGCAGCGCTTGCGCAAAAGCGATTGTGCTGACACGTGTCACGTAGCGCAGCGCTTGCGCAACTGAATCTTTGCTTCTTTAATTTTGTTTTTTAACAGATCCTTGCTCTGATTGGATGCGCTGTCTTGGGCGCTGCGCTGACGTATCGGTTTCTGACACGTGGCGCGTTGCGCGCAGCGCACGGAACCTGAAGCGTTGCTTCAAAATTTGAATTTTGAAATTCAAACAGAGCTTTGCTCTGATTGAGGGAAACACCTACCTATATCGATGAAAGATTGGGGTCTCTCAATCGGTTCTCGCGCAGGAAGAAGATGATGAGGAAAGACGAAGAGTTTCTTTTGAAAATTTCTGGGAGAAGTGAAAAGATAATGAAGAGATGATGAAGAAAACAATCCTTTTTTATAGGTGGGGAATCCCAAAGGATCCTCCCCAAATATTAGTCGATCTTGCCTAATATATTCAAGTTTGAATTTGGGCCATTGATCTTTGATCAAGTTAACCCTGTTTAAAATCTGGCCCAATCAAATCTCACCCATCGAAATCAAATCTTGACCATTGATCTAATAGACATGCAAATCTATGTCTGGACGAGATCTCAACCGTTAAATTTGAAACAACAAACACCTATGTGGATAGCCACACACGCCTATTTGTTGGGGGCATTTTTTGAAGCGAAAAATTCGCCAAACAAAGACAAGTATTTATCACATTAAAAGTGAATAGACAAACATTCATTCCATTAAAAGAGAACAGACAAAAATTCATTCCATTAAAAGGGAAAATACAAGCATTCATTTCATTAAAAGAGATCGCCACATACAGAATCCGAAATACAAGGATTAAAAAAATAAAGTTCAAGATGCTGGAGCTCCCTCTCAGCCTCTTCTACCATGTCATAGCGGCGTCTCTCGTGAGGAGTATCTTCCCACCTATCAATGCCACATCCATTGGCAAAAGAGAACATGACAGCTCGTCAAGCCTATATCTAGATTAAGATACGGACGGAGCAGTCCCTCAATGATTTCGTGATCAAACACATCTCTTGAATAGAGTCGACCTTTTCCTCCGCATTATCAAGCATCGCCAAAGTCATCTCCACCAGATAATGGATGGCATCAAGAATGGCGAGAAAAATCATTCGAAGATAAGAAGATCGACGGGAAGAGGAGACCCTACACGTCTCTCAATCTCAACCATCACAGTCTCACACTAAGCATCAGTAAAATTGGGGTTCACTAAGCGCGCGGCGAAGCGATGAATAATGTCCCTAATGGGTACCTCCTATGGCTGCAAAGGGATATGCGAGCTGTTACAAGCCATTGATTTCATCTTGTGAATGAAGAAGAGAGATGGGCACTTCTCAATTTAGGGAGAAGATACTAGACTTTTGCATGCAAAATAGTGCCACCTATTCAAGAGGGAACGCTTCTCAAGCATTAACCGAGCAAGCACAAGAAAAGAGGAGAGAAGTGCTAGAAAAAAGGAGAAAAAGGGTCCCCGTCATGCCAAAAGGAGGCTACCGCGATGCCAAAATGAGGGTCCCCGCCATACTTAGAGGAGTCCCCGCTATGGGGTCTCCGCTATACCCATAGGGGTCCCTGACATGAGGGTCCTTGCCATTCTCAAGGGAGTCCCCGACGTCGGGGAGGTCCTCGCTGAATGTGGGGAATTGGCTATTACTGCGTCCCCCACATCCCCATTTCATGAACCACATTCATGGCCACGTTTGTAACCATCTCAGAGGTTATAAATACCCTCCATATACATTTACGCATGGGTTAATAAAAAAAGAATCAGTGTTAATCATTAAAAAGCACAAGAACACTCGAAAAATCAAGTTTTCAAGAGGAAGAAAAAGAGAAGAAGACTTAACTCATGTAAGTATGGAGCAATGGAGCTCCTCTTCTCTGCAAATCCCCTCTGCCTCAGTGATTCATTCTTTAATTACTATACAACTCGGGAGTCGAAGGATGCTCGATAAGATTTATCCCAAAATACAAGTTATATAGCCCTATTTTGAAAAATTCGAGGACTTGAAGTTCCACCACTTTCATGATGATTTTAAAATTATGGATGCTTGCAAAAGTTATCCTTTTTGGATGCTCTTCGGAGTCTTCCTCATGTATATGGATACTCATTTGAGTTATCCCCCATGTGATTGTCCCATAATGGACTCCACAGGCATATACATGGGTAGAAGATAAACAAATACATAAAACATATGCATATTTGTACTGATCATATTTCATATGACACACATTCAAGGCCTGAAAAGACCCATTGAAAAAATAGTCAATGTCGAGGACCCATGAATATCCAGAACAAAGTCTTAATGTTGTGATAAACAACCATAAGAAACAAATAAAATCAACGTGAGAGAACCCTCAGAGGTCCCTGCTCCTATCACATCAACAGCGAAGACCCTCAAAGGTCCCCGTCCCTACCCAAAATCCAACGACAAAGACTCCCGGAGGTCCCCATCCCGTCTTTACTAAATCCAACGGCGGAAACCCCCAGATGTCCTTATCCTGACCAAATCCAATGGCAGGCATCCCCAAAGGTCCTCGACATTGGACCCCCAAGTCCCTAAACTGGATCCATGGAACACTACGTTCTTAAACTGGAATTCTGCCCTATGGCAAGTAAAAAAAACTTGTACTACACTATCCACGGGCAATTATCGTCGTATAGAAGCCAACTACATATGACATTGCATCCACAGTCCCTAAACTGGATTTGATGGACCTCTACATCCTTAAACTGAAAAACTCTCATAAAATCCCCAAAATAGACCTCTACGTCCTTAAACTGGAAACATCCGAGATGACTTTAAACTAATACCCATATTCAAGATGACTTTAAACTAATATTCATGTCCGAGATGAGTTTAAACTAATATATATATCCAAGTCCCAAATTTACCCTATGATAGGTAAAATAACTTGTCATATACGATCCATAAGCGTCTATCGTAACACAGAAGTCAACAAATATACCATTTGTCCCACTAAGTGTGCTATGCTCTATAGCAAGCAAAAATAACTTGTCATGCATAATCCATGGGCAACCATCGTGACATTGAAGCCAACCACATTTGTCCCATCTGGTGTATACAATCTACGGGATTCTCCCTACAAACATATACTACATATTCTCCTGTAGCTGCTCTACGGTCAGGATAATACATTTTATAAAACCGTATACAATTCACAGGCGTAAATAGCAGTTAGAGTACATGTTCTCCCAAAGGCAGAGACAGATGTAAATTAAGATGTATAATATTGTATATGATGATTATAAAATACATATTTTAATTGTTGTCTCTATATACTTTTGTTGTTGAATATACATATGCATGCTATTGCCATTTGTGTTGCTTTTGCATTTAAATGCACTAAGACATAAACAACTTATAGAAAGTTTTCTCCGTTTAATACGGAAGGGTAATTAACTACAGGGGCTTACACATGCAGAAAATGTAGTCCCCACAATTAAAAATCCCTTTCCGAAAGGTGAGTCTAAAAAGTCACACTATATCAGTCGTATCCGCTTGAATCCTTAGCCCTATTGCGTCATAGCAATACATCGCGCTGAGGAGCCTTGCGGATTTGCATCGATTTGACCCCTTAAACCCAGGGTCTCTTTCTCCCCAAGGTTTTTTCGCGGCGAACACTTTCTTTTTACTCGAGAGCAACACTAATACAAGGACGGACACGGTAATTTTCGGTCGAAGAGGCATCAAACAAAACTAGATTAAGTTAAGAAATTAAAAGTTAAATATGATATAAAATTATCAAATAATTTGAAAATCACTAACAAAAGTTTAAGTAAATTAACTACAACTTAGGAAAAAAAAACTTTTATGTTATGTTGATAAAGCTTAGTTAAATTTATAGCATTTTAAATATAAGTCAAAATAATGCAAAAAGTAATTTTGAGCAGTGGGAATTGAACCCAAAACCTTTTATTAAAAAACAAAAATGCATTACAGCCTGAGCTAAAGTCCTATTTTCTCTTGCATATGCGGTATACTAAAGTCCTATTTTCTCTTACATACGCCGTGTGTGTATATATATATTATAATATCATGAAGAAAAGATGTCTAAGAGGCCTTTTCGTTAGCTAGCCTCAAAAAATCTATATTCTCCACCATTCTATTCAACGATCGGCACCAATCACCATCATCTTTATTATATAAGATATGGATACATCAAATTTCATGTGATTCCATCACTTATTCACCGTCGAATTAGCAATGTAAAAAGTTCTATTGTCGGTAAACCATTAATTTTGTATCCACTAAATCAACGGTTAAAAGCGATGGAATCACATGAATTTGGTGTATCAACATCTTAAGATGATATAGATGGAAGTGACCGTCAAAACAAATCATGGATGGTGTATTATTTCTACGCTATAAAAGAAAATTCAATCCTATCCATTATCCATGTAACCCACGTTAATATCCCAACAAATGTTTAATAGTCTTCTTTATTTTCAAATTTTCTGCAGGGACACGCGTCCCCTCCCTGGAGAGATCCGTCCCTAGATCCGCCCCTAGAGACAATTTGTCTATGATTTGTCTGGTTGGTTTGGCTCAATAAAGAAAATTAATGATTACTTTTGGAGGTAGATTCCAAACATATTTTAATTTTGAAATACAAAAGAATGATCAATTTATATCCAAACAGAGAGCGTGATAATCTGGCAAAAAAAATGCGGAAACAAAGAAAGTGAGTCAAAACATTTCTTTTTTCCTCTCAAGAAGAAACTAATTCGTCCATATATATTATTTCTTCCTGAATACTCAATTTTCATAATGAAAAGCAAAATTTTACTGCACTGGCTATCGAATAGCAGAAAAACGAATTAAACCATCCAAAAGAATGAAAGAGAAAGAAAAAACTAAACTAAAATTTCAAACGATTTTTTCGGCATTCTCCGACACAAACCAACACAAAAAAACATACAAGAATATAATATAATTCACATAAACCCCCTCTAAAATATAATAATTCACTCCACCAACGTTTTCAAAAAAAAAAAAAAATCACTCCACCAACATCATCATCGTCAACATCACCCCAAACAATTTGCCAAAAACCCCTCTTTACCTTTAACTAAGTCGAATTTCCCCCCGTTCGCGCCCGCGGCCGAGGCCATCAAGCTTACCGGCGGCGGCGAAGGGTCATTCAAAACCACCGTGGACCACAAATCCACCTCCAGGTCCAACTCCTGCTCCCCATCCTGGCTTTTCATCTCATCGCACCCTGAATTGTTGTTGTTGTTGTTGCTGCAAATACCACCCTGGTTCCGGACCTGATTCGAAAAGGCCCCTTCGTTTTCGACGAGGGGCAGCCTCTCGAAGGTGGTGTTGGCGAAGGTGGCGGCGATGATCATGACGACCCCCGCGGCGACGATCTCGCCGGCGACCCTCCCTCCGACGACCTGGCCGTCCTCTCCGGCGAGGAAGACGGTCATACCGCTGGCCTCGGCGGGGGAGGGAGGGGGGAGGAAGGCGCCGGAGAGGCAGAGGATGTCGAACCTTCCGGAGAGGCGGACAACGGTGCTGTTGGGCTGGCGGAGGGAGACGTTGGTGACGGAGCCGGTGCCACTGAGGATGGAGACGCCGCGCTTACGGAGGCGGGCGAAGGCGGAGATGGAGTCTATGAGGTCGGCGCCGGGGGATATCTCGAGGAGGTTGGACCTGAAGGCCGTGGGGGACTCGCGGGTGACGATGACGGGGAGCTTCGGCTTGTTCTTGGATCCGGTGGGGCGGCCGCGGGGGCGGCGGGAGGCGGTGCCGGAGGCGAGGATCTGGAGCTCGTCGTCGTCGTCGACGTCTACGGAGTTCTTGCTGCCCCAGCTGCTGTTGCTCGAGTTTGGGGGCCGCATTTGCTGGTTCTAGCTTGGGTTTTTGAGTTTGAGATGGAATTATTTGGGAGGGGATTAAAAGAATGTGAGCTTTTGTGTTTCTGTTTTTGTTAGGAAAGGGGAGCGAGAGGACAGAAGGCTGCAGTGTGTAGCAGAGCCACTGTTGGAGTGAGTGGACGGGAGTTGAATGTCGTGAGGGGATTTTTTTAATTTTGTCTTTCTATTTTTATTTTAAGATGGCGGTGTGAGGAGTCGGGATCTCTCCTCTGTTAATAACAAGCGTTTTCTGCACGTGCTAACCGTATGTAATTATAGTAAATTAAATAGTAAATTTCTTTATTGATTTAACTAGGTACATCTCGCTTACATATAATAACGACATAGATTTTTAAATACGTTAATCACACTTGTAAAATGATAATGACATCATTTTTAATTACGTGTATTGCACATAATTCAATGGTGTTTTTTTGTTTGATTTATCTAAAATAAAAAGAAGTCAGGTAATCAATTGATTTCAAAATCTAATGACCCTCATTTTTCCCTATAATAGCAAAGATAGTGGTGAGACCACTCCTATCAATCCCACCATCCATTGTTGAATGGATGGTGTAATGAATTTTGCATCTCACCCATTCAATGATGAGATGAATAGGAGTGGTCTCAGTGGAGAGACCTCAAACCCGTTGTGGTTTATACTCTTTTGAGATCTACAAAATTCACTATTGTAACGTATATACAGAGAGGATGCGGAGTATACACTATACAGTACCATTGTAGGAATTTCCTACAGTGGCGGAATACATGACAATACATTATTCATAAGTTATATAGAACTGATCCGTTGTAACTTGGGTTGCGCAATAAGAAACGAGAACTCCTAACAACGTAAGATTTAAATGATCCAAATCATTCGTCTTTATCTCCATCATTTAAAATGACTGTGTAAAATATCGAAAGATTTGGAGCCATGAATCTAATGGACCTTTTGTTCTATTATTGAAAAGATGTTCATTTTGCATCTGGAAACTATCCCAGCTAACATCTCCTAGTTAGTATGAATGGTGCTAAATCATTGTCGCATCAGCATGACTTGTTAAGTTGCTGCATCATAAAAAATCGTAAAAATCCATCAAAATACCCTTCTGTTCATCTTCCTTACTCTAACTTTATAAACCCGGTCGCCCTGGCCTTCCCCTACCATCGTCATCTTCTTGTTACCCTGTCCCCGCCTCGCCGCTGCTGCTTTGTTCTTGTCACCCTTATCGCCTCACCATCGCTTAGCTTCTTCTTCATCATCATCATCTAACCTTAGCCACCATTGCCTCATCCGCCATCTCGCCTCATTGTTGCCATTCCGTCGTCGTCTCGCCCTCACCTATTCTCTTCATCAACTTCAACTTCATCTTCTTTGTCATCGTATTTATCATCATAAATCCTAACCCTAACCCCAGCCGTCTCTATTTTTCTTCGCAATGTCGTCGCCCTCGCCTCATCACCATCGCCCTCAGCTGGCTCTTCATCATCATCAATGTCATCTTCGTAATCATCATTATATTAAATTCTAACCATAACCCTCTTCCGTCGATTCGAGTCGTGGCCTCGCCCTAACCCTAACCTTGCTCTCGCCTAGCCTCCCTGTCTTCATCGTCATCTTCACCTGTTGGGTTATGCCAGCGTCTTGGCCATCTACCGTGACCGTTTGCGAAACAAAAATTTTATAAACTGGCGCTAGAACAACCCGATAATCTGGATCTACCTTAAACCTATACGCTAGCAAACTAAAAAGGAGTTAGAATGGTTATACCGAATGATCCGAGTCCTTCGGTCTTCTACCATCTTCATAAGCTCCTTGAGGCATCATGGATCGAGTTTAGCCTCCGGTCTCCCTCCATCGAAGATGATCCATCTGAGGATTTGTAGTTCGAGCCCCAACCTCAATACCGAGGTAACTAGGGTACCTACTTTGCTAAACTAGATAGCCTAGAGGATGTAGAGTCTAATGATGGATTAATATGTCTCAAAATACCCTAGGTTTCTCAACACATGAGACATTAAGGGTTTGAGAAAGAAGAAGAGAAGCTTGGAGGAGATGAGAGTGTTGTGTATGAAGCAACCATGGAAAAAATGGCTAAGTGTTGTGAACTGGAATGAAGCATGCACTTCAATAATTCCCTACACAAATATCAAGCATGCTACAATAGTAACCCTTGAGTCACCCCATGAGTCACCAACTGAGCCATGCTTCATTTAAAGCAAATACCACCTCATCCCTCCACCTCATTAACCATGTATCCTAAATGGTTAAAAATTAAATGAGGCGTCTTCTTCTAGAAGCACCTTGTAATAAATTACAAGAATACCCATCACCGTATATACATACCCGTATCCGTATTCCGAAAAATACGAATACAAAGAGACGAAAATAATCCAACAATATAATACTAGAATCCGGCTTAAACAAAAGCCCACTAGTATAAACCGTCCGAATCATGATACGTGTACAAGTGCACGTATATGATCGAACCCCGCCGTAAAACCATGCGGCCTCTACATCGTTTCGCCCGAAGCAGGGAAACCCTCTGTGTGGGACTCTAAAGACTCGTCAATACGCTGGCAGTGGGTTTATCTACAAGCACGTCAGCGGCACTAGCTGTATGTAACGACTACCCAGGCATTGAGCGAAAGGAAGACCGACGAGCAAACTCATCCGAACCCCTACTGAGCATGTCCGTGACAATCTCCGTAAAGTCCGGTCTGTTCATCTAAGAGCATCGCATATCATGTCTACGGGGTGGATAAAGTCACACCCCTAATAACGCGATATTTCGTATTGGTATGAAGCCCATCACTAACTGAGAAACTACTAATCCAAATCAGTAATTCTCGTCTATCTTGGCCAAGGATTTCTGGTGATGGCCACCCATGCACTACACGACATCAACCCTTAATACCGGGAGAGACGAATCCCCGATGATCCGTTCACTGCCTCCATGTGGCTCGGGACTGTACCCAACTAAAACCTGTCTGCACGACTCCTTTGAACCATGGTAGGGTAGTAATCAAAGAACAGTGGGAACTTACACAAGACAAATGACGATCTCAGGTCGACAGACTAACCTTTACACATGTCACCTGAGAACTGCTATCTGACAATAGGTATAATACCATCTAGCATGTTCCCGGCGAGTCCGTCCAGTGTACTCATAACCCAATGAGCACTTGTATACTATCTTAGGTGACTAACTGACATCGATGGCTTGTGAGACCGGCCACCGCCCCTCGTCGGGGTCTCAATAAGTATAAACTAGTCTACTCTGGAGATTGATACCCAGTCTCGATGGTCCCGTGGTTAGGGATATTTAAGGATGTGCTTATAGACCATCCAGCTCTCACGTATATGATCGCCATCATAATGCTGGTAGTCAAGCAAGAATCATATGAGCTCTATCAGCATGTAATAGTGATCTGTAATATCACATAATGCATGTACATGATGATAAAGACAAACCAGATAGCATACTATCATTTTTAGTAAGACTGTTCTATCCATATAGGTCCTCCCTCAATCATCATAATCACCTGCCTGCGATTACAATAATTGCCTTAAGGGCACTATAGCCAACAATCTCCCACTTGCACTTAAGGATAATAATTGTGGTGTCGCATAATCACAGCCCGTGTGATACCGAACACCTAACTTCTCTACTAATCAGTCTCGCAAAGCCCGTTTGGGAAACTATTGCATTCAAGAAATGGCCTCAGTGAGTGGATCTGCTCCAATATTTCTATCTTTATCTCTCTATATCTCAACTTCGCGGAGAAAGAATATCTCCCGAAATGAGCAATATCTGTCTTAGAATTTGTCTGGATATCTGATGGGACCCAGTTCATAAATGAACTCCAAATCCAACAAACTTCTTAGATTGTATCATCCACTGAATTTAATCAGTATCCTGCGCCATGCCTTCTACGGTATCTGCTTGGACCACCTGTCCAACATACTGCCCCTTAAAAGAGGGAAAACTATAACTCCGACAGTCACTCTGTCATTCAGGTCACCTTGGAAGCCTGAAATGATGACCGCCTCTTGAAGGAGGCTGTCGTTACCATATACCAAGAACATCCACTTATGTTCATAACTGCTTCCCAACGTTTCTCCGGGATTGGATTAATATATACTTATTGCAGCCTGTGCAAAATCAATATCTGGTGTTGTATTTGACATATAATGATTGACTCAATTGCCTAAGCAGGTGATATGCCAATCATGCAAATCTCTCTCCTCATCATTCTAGAAGACATCTCTTTAGAGAGGGTGACTCTATCACCTGCGGGTACAACACCACGTCAGGAGTCGTCCATTCTAAAACACTTTAGAATAGTGTCAAAGTATCTGAGTTTGGACACTTCCTAAATCTAGATCTAATTACCAAAATCCCTGATATTTTATCCAGATCCTTTGTGGAGAAACCACCTTGTGACAACCACAGTATAACCGATCGTAGTATAGGAAGGTCTCTTACTATTAAGTGCATATCATCCAAATACCAGGACATCACTCTCTACTACCTTCTTATCAGGTCCATCTGTTATTCTGATAAAGTCAAAATCTATGACTGTCACATCAAAAATAGATGATCTATCTCCCGCTATATCTGCTTTAGTCTATAAATAGACATAAGCTACTTATCCACTATGCTTCCGCTGCTCCCACTGAATACAACAACCTTCTGGCAGAGTCATATACACGTGCATTTCTAAATCTAGTTTAGAACGACATTATACTCATCCTCCTGCCAGACCTCATAGTCTAGAACAGCAATAGTGGCAAGTTTGGGTAATCAAAAACCTCTCTGTCACCGTCTTTGAGAATATCGAAGTGCCTCTCGGGTGCCTGAGGTTACCCACCAAATCTGTGGAGTGGCTAATAGATCATCGAAACCAATTGAACCATCATGTTCTATTAAATTTTCAGTAATCGTTTATGGTTCTGAAATTACTTCCAGTTCTACCATACTCCCACTAATGTTTTCTGAAAAGAATCCATTTTACTAAAACTGGTGGCGGGTCAAAAATAATATAACTATTGATCTTCCAGATGGTAGAATGTTATCCCTCGTCAAAGCCCGGGATAACCCACAAACTGCCATTACTGAAATGTGCCTTGAATTTATCCAGATTCTGGTTTTAAGCATAAGCCGGACAACTCCATATACCTTAACATCGTTAAGATATGAATCCATTCTATATATCCAATATAGAAACAAAGACACTAATTTAATTGGAACCAGATTCAAAAATCATGCAGCCGTTTCCAGTGCATATCAACCAAATGGAAGAAGGCCAAGCAGTATTACTCATCAAGGAATGCATCCACGTATGAGTAAGCTGAAAGAGAAGCTAGTTCTCAAAATTATTACTTACAACGGAATACCTAACACAAGTATCTACATTTTCGATCACCTTGAAGAATCCTGATACTTGCAACATATGGTTCTCTATTTTATTCTTATACCTATATTTTCTCAAAATATGGATCTTGTATTTCAACGAAATACATGTCTAAAACTAGAGAAGTCATGAATAAATAGAATATAGTACGAGTACCAACCCCTTTTTCCTAACGAACACCGGACAACATACAATACTCTGTATAAGTCATCCGAGTTCAATAACTCAAATCTTGTGCGTCGTAGATTGAAAACTGTACTATGGTTAAGAAGAATTGCACCGTTCTTGAATGCACCTTACCTAACCATCAACTGATATAGGTAAATGTCAAAGACATAATTTCAAAAATTTATATCTCACTTTATAAAATAAACGTACATATATATCAGTTTGAAATTGGTGAATAACGACGGATATTCAAAACCAAAAATTTGCCGTTAGGCAAAACCAAGGTGATTTCCTCAAATATCACCAATTACAAAGAATTTTGATATGTATTGAGGATCTTATCACCCAATTCCCAATATTCTACTCTCACTCAGCATATGTAACGCCATACAGATGCGAGAATCAAATATGGTAAATACATACCCTGGAATCAGAATCTATTTGGGAAAACAATTTTCAATTAACACTGCACAGTAAAACTGAAACATAAAAATGTTTCGAGGGGGTAGCTGGGTATTCCTAGTAATGCCTCTTCCACTATCCAGATTCATGACAGTAACCTTATACTTTCTTGCCCTCACTCCAATCCCTTTATATGTCTTTCCTTATTACCTTCTTTACACCACACTTAGGCTAATTGATTTTCTTCCTTTCCTACCCTTCGGCACCAGCCTAAGATTTGGAAGAAAACAATCCAATAAGCGCAATAAGTGTACTCTCCTAATACTAGGAGCCCTCGCAACCTGAGAGAAGCTAAAGAGAAAAGACAACCGAATAATCCTATTTAATTTCTCCCGAACCGGAAACCATCCTCGAACTGGAGCAAGTTCCTTCGAGTTCGTATGTAACTATACGATGGAATATCTAAGAAATGTGGATCTTCGTAGTGATACGAAGTGTTCTGGAGAAATGCAAAGGTGATATAGGAGTGGCAGGGGTATACGTTGTTTCGTTGTGAGTGATAGCAGTCACAATTTCCTTTGCCCTTAATTTAATCCCTTTATATGTCTTTACTTATTACCTTCTGTACACCACACTTAGGCTAATTGGTTTTTTTCCTTTCCTACCTTTCGGTATCTACTTATGGTTTGGAAGAAGACCATCCAATAAGCGCAATAGGTGTACTCTCCTAATACCAGGAGCCCTCGCAACCTGAGAGAATGTAAAGATTAAAGATAACCGAATAATCCTATTCAATTTCTCCAGAACCAGAAACTATTCTCGAACTGGAACAAGTTCCTTCGAGTTCGTATGTAACTATATGATGGTATATCCAAGAAATATGGATCTTCGTATTGATACGGAGTGTTCTGGAGAAATGCAAAGGGGATGTAGAAGTGGCAATGATATATGCGACTAAATGACAATCCAAAAGCCAAAGTGTTTTAAGAAGGTTCAGTTAACTTGGTTCATGAGTTTTTTATGGTCAGGCCATGGTCGCTGCCAAAGAGAGAGAGAGAAAAGAAACACTCAGCGTGCATTCTAACCTAGATCAGATTGGTTAATCACTTTATCTAATCAGGATGGCTCCCACCGTTTTCTCGAATTCCCCTTCAAACCCTAAAAGGAGAATTAGTCGGGATCATCTAAAATCATCCGAGGAGTAACACCTACTCATCAGTGGGAATCGGGATCCAACTATCATCGCATGATAACTTGATGGAAGCCACTCAAGTCACCACACTCCAGAAGGTATATGCATGCCTGGCAAGTTCCCTGTAAGTTTGAAACTCCCGATGTGGTTTTTACCACTAGGACCCAAGTGACCTTGACTAAAGATCAAAATGTCAAAAGGTCCTAGTCAAGTTCTACCCGTCATTATCTTGATTGCATTAGACCCACCCGTACGAGCCTTGACTAAAGATCAAAATGATCGCACGACTGTTCAAACCAATCGTATTATCATGCAACAGAAAAGTATTACATAGCTACCGAACACTACGCCTCGACTAATGATCGAAATGCGTAGCACAAATACTAAGCACTACCAATCCGAAATGATGGAGGGCTACGGCTGGTTTTTGGCGAAAAACCTTTAACGTAAAGAACTTGATATCGTTGAAGGAACCGAGTGATTTTACAAATATAGAGTGGCGCAAACTTTTGCTAAAGAGGTCACTCCCTGTGAAGGGATCTCGACTCTTTCCTCATCGAATGAGGTGCAGGATATTCCAGACTGAATACCACGATGCAAAGCAAAAGAATCGACTATAGTGAAGTTATTACACTGATGTAAACGTTTGCCCAAGAGGTCACTCCCTATGAAGGGATCTCAGCTCTTGTCTCGTCGAATGAGGTGTTGGATATTCATAACCGAATACCGCTGTGCAAAGCAAAAGGAAACTTCTGTAATGCCAGTTTTTATAAACTTGGTTCCAACAACATCATATAGATTTGTTTTCCTTGCATTAATCAGACTTAATGCAGTCCCATCAATTAATCCATATCACACTAGAAAAGAACGAAAATACAATGTACGTATATGCCATCCGCATTCACCACGGGGCCCCGTCATGCACCGTTAGGTTACTTAACTAACGACAGAGCGGAGGCTGGACTAGTGCGGATGTAAAACATATACAACATCTACAAGTATATATATAAATATATATAACATTCGGCCCATGCATAATATAACCAACATCACAGAATCTTAGCAAGAAACACATAATGGTGGATAATTTTGGAGCCTCGGGTTTCATTTTAACCGCAAATGAGACCCGACGTTCCCTGTCATGTAGATAGTCTGTCCAATGAAAACCTGGACCCCTACGAGCGCGGAAAGTTACCCGCCAATCTCAGAAGTGAGGCAACCCCAATCAACAAAGTGAATGGGCCACCCAGCACTTCACGGAATCCGGTAACTTGAGCACCCCTCCGTGGGTCAACCTGTACCCCTTACGAATGCATCGAATAGCCCACCAATTCTTGAGTGAGGCCCCCTCCGTCTCAACGCCATGAGATGAGGGCCCGTTGCCCTCTAGAACCCGGCTATTCGAGCACTCCACTGTGGGGTAATCTTAGTACAGAAAATGAAAATATATGTATAAGGGTGACATCGACCTCAACCCGGTCGTGCCCCAAACAAATAATAAATAAACTGGCAGAGACGGCAGTCTACATGTCGGACGCTCGTCCCGCAATATCAAATATACAAATGAATCTCAACTGTACAACTATCATTACACCACTGGCTATCCACCACGACAATCCAACCACAACCTCAGCACAACACAGAATATCAACGTGAATGTCATGTTCGCAAACCCGTTTAATAGAACATATAGCAGTTAGACGAGTTATACCGCTCTAATGACATTCAAGGTCGCAGATAGTAATATATTTACTGAAAACTTATAAATGGTGTAATAAATAGCGACTTCGAAATACTCCGTATTGCCCCCAAACCAAAGATAATAAAATATGTAATCTGGGCAAAAACAAACAATACCAGAAACCCAATATTCAAGATTCCAGAACACACCCAAAACACCAAGACCCAACTCCAGAACAAAACTGGCATCGCCGGGAATTTAACCGATCTCGCCGGCCAAAGCATGGAGTTTGGGGTTCATTTTCAAACTGTGTTCTAGTTGTCACAAGAGCAGTCTTCTGCAATTGTTTTAAAAAAATTTTGAAGACAAATAAAATTTGATATAAACTTGAATATTTAGCGTATTGTTTTGGAGTTGTTTCGGTTTCGTTATTTAAATATCGTCTAAAACTGCTAGCTAAGGGTTTATGGGTTAGCTCTGATACCATGTTGGGTTATGCCAACGTCCTGGCCATCTACCGTGACCGTTTGCGGAACACATTTTTTATAAACTGGCGCTAGAACAACCCGATAATCCGGATCTACCATAAATCTATAAGCTAGAAAACTAAAGAGGAGTTAGAATATTTATACCGAATGATCCGAGTCCTTCGGTCTTCTACCATCTTCATAAGCTCCTTGAGGCGTCATGGATCAAGTTTGGCCTTTTGTCTCCCTCTATCGAAGATGATCCATCTGAGAATTTGTAGTTCGAGCTCCAACCTCAATACCGAGATAACTAGGATACCTAGTTCGCTAAACTAGATAGCCTAGAGGATGTAGAGTTTAATGATGGATTAATATATCTTAAAATACCATAGGTTTCTCAACACATGAGACATTAAGGGTTTGAGGAAGAAGAAGAGAAGTTTGGAGGAGATGAGAGTGTTGTGTATGAAGCAACCATGGAAAAAATGGCTAAGTGTTGTGAACTAGAATGAAGCATACACTTCAATAATTCCCCACACAAATATCAAGCATGCCACAATAGTAACCCATGAGTCGCCCCATGAATCACCAAGTAAGCCATGCTTCATTTAAAGCAAATACCACCTCATCCCTCCATCTCATTAACCATTTATCCTGAATGGTTAAAAACTAAATGAGGTGTCTTCTTCTAGAAGTACCTTGTAATAAATTACAAGAATACCCCTCACTGTATATACATACCCGTATCCATATTCCGAAAAATACGAATACAAATTGACGAAAATAATCCAACAATATAATACTAGAATCCGATTTAAACCAAAACCCACTAGTATAAACCGTCTGAATCATGATACGTGCATAAATGCACGTATATGATCGAACCCTGCCGTAAAACCATACGGCCTCTAAATCGTTTCGCCCGAAGCAGGGAAACCCTCTGTGCGGGACTCTAAAGACTCGTCAATACGCTGGCAGTGGTTTTAATCACAAGCACGTCAGCAGCACTAACTGTACGTAATGGCTACCCAGGTATTGAGTGAAAGGAAGGCCGATGTGCAAACTCATCCGAACCCCTACTGAGCCTGTCCGTAACAATCTCCGTATAGTCCGGTATGTTCGTCTAAGAGTATCGCATATCAAGTTTAGGGGGTGGATAAAATCAGAACCCTAATAACGTGATATTTCGTGTCGGTATGAAGCCCATCACCAACTGAGAAACTACAGATCCAAATCAGTAATTCTCGTCTACCTTGGCCAAGGATTTCTGGTGATGGTCACCCGTGCACCACACAACATCAACCCCCAATACCGGGAGAGATAAATCCCTGACGATCCGCTCACTGGCTCCATATGGTTCGGGACTGTACCCAACTAAAACCTGTTTGCATGACTCTTTTGAGCCGTGGTAGGGTAGTAATCAAAGCACAGTGGGAACTCACACGAAACAAATGACGATCTCGACAGACTAACCTGTATACATGTCACCTAGGAACTGCTATCTGACAATTGGTATAATACCAACTAGCATATTCCCGGCGAGTTCGTCCAGTGTACTCATAACCCAATGAGCACATGTACACTATCTTAGATGACTAACTGACACCGATGGCTTGTGAGACCGGCCACCGTCCCTCTTCGGGGTCTCGATAAGTATATACTAGTCTACTCTGGAGTATTGATGTCCAGTCTCAATACTCCCGCGACAAGGGACATTTAAGGATGTGCTTATATGTTGGGTTACAGCAGCGCCCCGGCCATCAAACCGTGGCCAAATGCGGAACAAAATTTTTCTAAACTGGCGCTACCATGACCCAATGCCCGGATCTACCCTAAACCCTATACTAGCAATATGTAAAACTAGGAGTTAGATGGTTATACCGAGTTGATCCGTGTCCTTCGGTCTTGAACCATCATCGCAAGCTCCTAGAGGCTCCTTGATCAAATTTAGTTGTCGGTCTTCCTCCATCTACGATGATCCACATGAGGGAAACGGCGCAAGCTCCAGCCTTGCCAAGCGAGGCAACCGATGCTCCAAGGTTGCTAGCAATGGAGAGTGGAGGTGTAGGAATGTGTCACTATAATTTTTCTCTCATCACAAATGCTCCATGAGCAACCATAGAAGATCAAGAGGAGGTGAGGAAACATGTGGCGTGAGCAACTAAAGAAAATTGCTAAGTGTTTTCTCCAAGTGAGAATGAGAAATGAAGCAAGTGAGGAAAAATTAAATGAGCAAGCCATATCAAGAATGATGGCAGCCCCCCTCTCTCTCAATCATGTACACACACTAAAAAAAATATCTCATCTCAATTTACCAATAAACAAATGCATGCCATACCTCTCTACATGCTTAACAATGTTCATGCCACCTCACTCCTCCACCTCATTTGTAAAACAAATGAATTTCCAAAAAGGAAAATCATAAAAATGAGGTGTCCACTTCTAGAAGCTATTCCGTATAAATACGGAATACTTTCCAGTACACGTATCGAAATACATATACGCGTATTCGTACAAAAATACGAATAGCCAAGAGAGAACGAATAGTGAACAATAATACTAGAATATATATATATATATATATAAATACAAATATAAATTATTAAATCAAAACCTGATTTAATAATCCGGCTTAATCCTAAGCCGCTAGTATTATCAACCGTCCGATTAAAGTCTGTGCAGCCTGTACACATATTTAATTGGACATCTGTATGTACCAACATACGTCATCTACACCATATCGCCTGAAACGTGAAAACCCTCTGTGTGAGACTCTAAAGACTCGTCAATATGCTGGCAGTGGGTTTAACCACAAGCACGTTAGCGGCACTAGCTGTACGCAACGGCTGTCCAGGTATTGAGCGAAAGAAAGGTCGACGAGCAAACTCATCCAAACCCCTACTGAGCCTGACAGTGACAATATCCGTACATTCCGGTCTGTTCGTCTAAGAGTATCGCATATCGAGTCTAGGAGGGTGGATAAAGTCAGACCCCTACTGACGCGATAATTCGTGTCGGTATGAAACCCATCACCACCTGAGAAACTATCGATCCTGGATCGGTAATTCTCGTCTACCCCGGCCGAGAATTTCTGGTGATGGCCACCCGTGCACAACGCGACATCAACCCCCAATACCGGGAGAGGCGAATCCCCGACGATCCGCTCAATGCCTCCATGTGGCTCGGGACTGTACCCAACTAAAACCTGTTTGCACGACTCCTTTGAGCCGTGGTAGGGTAGTAATCAAAGCACAGTGGGAATTCATACGAGATAAATGACGATCTCAGGTCGAGAGACTAACCTGTACACATGTCACCTGTGAACTGCTATCTGACAATAGGTATAATACCAACTAGCAGGTTCCCGGCGAGTCCGTACAGTGTACTCATAACCCAATGAGCACCTGTATACTATCATAGGTGAACAAACTAACACCAATGGCTTGTGAGACCTTGCCACCGCCCGTCTCAATCAGTATACACTAGTCTACTCTGGAGTATCGATGCCCAATCTCGAAACTCCCACGACTAGGGACATTTAAGGATGTACTTATAGACCACCCAGCTCCCACGTATATGATCGCCATCATAATGCTGGTAGTCAAGCAAAAATCCTATGGGCTCTATCAACATGTAATAATGATCTGTAATATCACCTAAAGTATGTACATGATGATAAAGACAAACCATATAGCATATTTTCATCTCGAGCAAGACTGTTCTACCAGTATAGGTCCTCCCTCAATAATCATAATCACCTGCCTACGACTACGATAATTGCCTTGAGGGAACTATAGCCAACAATCTCCCACTTGCACTTAAGACTAATTATTGCGATGTCGCATACTCACAGCCCGTGTGATACCGAACACCCAACTTCTCTACTAATCAGTCTCACAAAGCCTGTTTGTGAAACTATTGTATTCGAGAAATAGCCTCAGTGAGTGGATCCGCTCCAATGTTTCTATCTTTATCTCTCTATATCTTAATTTCGCGGAGAAAGACTATCTCCCGAAATGAGCAATACCTTGTCTTAGAATTTGTTTGGATATCTAATGGGACTCAGTTCATAAATGAACTCCAAATCCAACAAACTTCTTAGACTGTATCATCCACTGAATTTAATCAGTATTATGCACCATGCCATCCTCAGTATCCGCTTGGACCACCTGTCCAACATACTGTCCCTCAGAAGAGGGAAAAACTATAACTCAGACAGCCACTCTGTCATCCAGGTCACCTTGGAAGCCTGAAATGATAACCGTCTCCTGAAGAAGGTTGCCGTTACCATATCCTTAGAACATCCATTTATGTTCATAAATTGCTTCCATACATTTCTCCAGGATTGGATTAATATATCTGCTTATTGCAACCAGTACAAAAGCAATATCTGGTGTTGTACTTGACATCACATGATTGACTCAACTGCCTAAGCAAGTGATATGCTAATCATGCAGATCCCTCTCCCCTTTAGTCTGTAAGACACCTTTAGAGAGGGTTACTCCATCACCTGCAGGTACACCACCATACCAGGAGCCGTCCATTCTAAAACACTTTAGAATAGTGTCAAGTACCCAAATTGGGACACTTTCTAAATCTAGATCTAAAACCATAGATCTAGTAACCAGAAAACCTGATATTATATCCATGTCCTATGTGGAGAAACAACTGTGTGACAACCACAGTATAACCGATCGTAGTATAGGAATTTCACTTCATATAAAGTGCATGTCATCCCAAATACCAGGACATCACACCCTACAACCTTCTTACCAGATCCATCTCCTATTCTGATGAAGTCAAAGCCTATCACTGTCACATCAAAAATAGATGATCTATTTCCGCTATACCTGCTTTAGTCTATAAATAGACATAAGCTACTTGCCCACTATGCTTCCGCTGCTCCCACTGACTACAACAACCCTCTGGCAGAGTCATATACACGTGCACTTCTAAAGCTAGTTTAGAACGACGGTATACTCATCCTCCTGCCGGGTCTTATAGTCTAGAACAGCAGCAATGGCAAGTCTGGGTAAACAAGAACCTCCCTTTCACCGTCTCTGAGAAGATCGAAGTACCTCTCGGGTGCCTGAGGTTACCCACCAAATCTGCGAAGTGGCTAATGGAATGTCGAATCCAATTGAATGTTTAGGTTCTATTAAATTTTCAGTAATCGTTTGTGGTTCTGGAATCACTTCCAGTTCTACCATACTTCCACTTCTGTTTTCTGAAAAAATCCATTTTACTAAAACTGTGGCGAGTCAAGAACAATATCACTATTGATCTTCCAGATGGTAGAAAGTTAACCCTCGTCAAAACCCGGGATAACCCACAAACTGCCATTACTGAAACGTGCATCGAGTTTATCCGGATTCTGGTTTTAAGTATCAGCCGGACAACTCCCTATACCTTAACATCGTTAAGATATAAATTGATTCTATATATATCCAATATAGAACCAAAAGCATTAATTTAATTGGAACCAGATTCAAAATCATGCAGCTGTCTCCAGTGCATATCAACCAAATGGAATGAGGCATATCAGCATTACTCATCAAGGAGTGCATCCATATATGGGTAACCTGAAAGAGAAGCAAGTTCTCAAAACCATTACTATCAATGGAATACCAAACACAAGTATCTATATCTTCGACTACCACGAAGAATCCTGATACTTCCAACAAATGGTTCTCTTCTTTATTCTTATACATATGACTTCTCAATATCCGGACCTTGCATTTCAACGAAATACTTGTCTAGAATTGGAGAAGTCATGAATAAACAGAATATAGTACGAGTACCAACCTCTTTTCCTAATGGACACCGGACAACATACAATACTTTGTATAAGTCCACTGAGTTTAATAACCCAAACCCTGTTCGTCGTAGGTTGAAAACTGTACTATGGTTATGAAGAATTACACCGCTGTTGAATGCACCTTACCAAATCACCAACTGATATAGGTAAATGTCATAGACATAATTTCAAAAAGTTATATCTCATTTTATAGAATAAACATATAGATATATTGGTTTGAAATTGGTGCATAACAACGGATATTCAAAACTAAATATTTGCCATCCGGCAAAAACCAGATGATTTTCTCAAATATCACCAATTACAACGAATTCCGATATAATGAGGATCTAATCACCCAATTCCTAATATCTTACTCTAACTCACCATCTGTAACACCATACAGATGTGAGAAACTGATTTAGTAAATACATATCCTGAAGTTAGATTTCAAGTGGGAAAACAGTTTTCAATTAATATCGCACAGTCGGACTGAAACATGAAAATGTTTCGAAGGGGTTAACCTGGTATTCCTAGTAACACCTCTTCCACTATCCTGATTCATGACAGTAACCATATACTTACTTGCCCTCACTTCAATCCCTTTATTATGTCTTTACTTATTACCTTCTGTACACCTTTTTTAGGCTAATTGGTTTTCTTCTTTCCCTACCCTTCGGCACCAGTCTAAGGTTTGGAAGAAGACAATCCAATAAGTGTAATAGGTGTACACTCCTTATGCCAGGAGCCCTCGTAACCTGAGAGAAGGTAATGGGAAAAGACATCTGAATAATTCTATTCTATTTCTCCTGAACCGGAAACCATCCTCGAATCTGGAATGAATTCCTTTGATTTCGCATGTAACTATACGATGGCATGTCCAAGCATTATGGATGTTCGTAGTGATACGAAGTGTTCTGGAGAAACCCAAAGTGGATGTGGGAGTGGCAGGGGTACACACGGTTTTGTCGTGAATGATAGCAGTCGCAATTTTCTTTACCGTTATTCTAATCCATTTATATGTCTTTACTTATTATCTTCTATACACCACCTTTGGGCTAATTGGTTTTCTTCCTTCCCCACCTTTCGGCACCTGCCTATGGTCTGGAGGAAGAATATCCAATAAGCTCAATAGGTGTACCCTCTCCTAATCCTAGGAGCCCTCACAACCTGAGAGAAGTTAAAGAGAAAAGACAACCGAATAATCCTATTCAATCTATCCAGAACCGGAATCCATCATCGAATCTGGAACAAGTTCCTTCGAGTTTGTATGTAACTATACGATGGATATATCCAATAGGAGTGGATGTTCGTAGTGATACGGGGTGTTCTGGAGAAATGCAAATGTGATATAGAAGTGGCAATGATATATGCGACTGTTCCCGCCAAAATTTTCGGCCAAGAGCTAATTGTTCCCTTATAACCCTTATAAAAAAGGGGAGAGAAGAAAGAGGAAAAGAATTCACAGTTGGACATCACGTGTAAAACACGTGGGCGCTAATATGCAAAGCATATGAGCGCTGAACATAAATAACCAAAGGCCAAACATACCTCACGTGTTAAACACGTGAGCGCTCTGAACATAAACAGGCTAAAACCCACACTGGGTGTCACGTATTAAACACGTGAGTTCTTTTGCCGCTCACATGCAAAGCATGTGAGCACCCCAATTTAAAATGTCCGTATCAAATTCTAGAATTAAATTCTATTTGGGAAAAATTTCCTTGATCTTCTTTAAACTAGAAAGAGCTTCTCTGTTAAACAGAGGACTCTTGGATCAAAGATCCAGCGGTGATCATATGATAGAATAAAAATCTATCATAGGAAAATATTTTCCTAATCTTATAACAAGAATAAAATTCTATGTTAACAAGATATCCATACTAAGAAAATATATTTCTGATCTTGTTAAACTAAAAAGATTTGATAGAATAAAATTCTAATCTTGTTAAAACCAACAAAATATTCATAATCTTGTTAAACAAACAAGAAATCCTCTCTGTTAAACAGAAAGTCTTTGGATTAAAAATCCAACGGTGAATAAAATTCACCGATTGATCTAAAAGATCATGGAATCAATCATGATCTCTCAATAAGCGATTTTCTTAACAAATTAATTCTTTTTCTTCTCATATAAATATGAGCAAGGAGAGGAGAAACAAAACACACATGGAGAGAGGGGAAGAAAAATACAGAGAGAATTTAATTCTCTAAAAAGAAGAAGAACCCCTCCCAAAAGCTCCCACAAAACAAAAAGAGAATTTAATTCTCAAACCAAGAGCTTAACTCTTCTCAAAGAACTTAGTTCTTCCTCTGGTTAAGATCTGCAGAAGCAGATCTCCGCACAAGTAGAGAATTTAATTTTCATCGGGGAGATTCTGTCATGCAGATTCAAAACCTAGGGGAAAGAACTAAGTTCAAAAGAGTTTAACTCTTACAAAACATATGGGAATTTAATTCCTCTGAAACTAGAGTTTAACCCTTTAAAAAGAATTTAATCCCTGCAAAGAACAAAAGGAGAACATGATTCCTCAAAACCATAGAAGAACATCCTGATGAGTCATTAGCGTTCAAACGCTACGTTCCCACGTGAGCACCTCTGAGGAACAAAAAAGAACAACTGACACCGAGTCACGTGATCCCACGTGACCTCCTAATAGTGCTTAGCACTTTCAAAAGTATAAAGGGATTAAATCAAAGACAGTTCCCATTCTGGGGCGCCCCACGTAACCCCCTAATAGTGCTTAGCACTTGTAAAAGGAAAGGGGAATAAATCAAAGACAGTTCCCATTTTGGGGCGCCTCACGTGATCCCACGTGACCTCCTAATAGTGCTTAGCACTTTCAAAAGGAAAAAGGGATTAAATCAAAGACGGTTCCCATTTTGGGGCGCCTCACGTGATCCTACATGACCCCCTAATAGTGCTTATCACTTGTAAAAGGAAAGTGGAATAAATCAAAGACAGTTCCCATTTTGGGGCGCCTCACGTGATCCCACGTGACCCCATAATAGTGCTTAGCACTTATAAAAGGAAAGGGGATTAAATCAAAGACAGTTCCCATTCTGGGGCACCTCACGTTATCCCATGTGATCCCCAATAGTGCTTCGCACTTATAAAAGAACAAGTGAATAAACCCAAGTGAACAGCGCCAACTTTCAAGAGCTTCACGTGCCACACGTGAGCCTCCCCCAAATTTCAGTGATTAACATTGCCTTGTAGTCTCACGTGGAGCACATGAGCACTGAGTATACATTAGTGTTTAACACTATGGGAAGCCAACTCCAACTCCAAATTGGCTAATTCTCCCTGAAGATTAAAACATCTTGGATTTCCTAATAGAACGAGCCATTATGCTCATGACTTCCCAAACTGATGATGGTTCCTCAATCTCCTAAGTTAATCTTAGTCTCTCAAAAACGACTAATGATTCTTGGACGGGCCACTATGATCTTTCCCCTCAAATTTGGAATTTGGTTCAAGGGTATATCTCTCTATACCTCTGATACATGTCGTTGTAATTCTTCAACGTCTTCAGATAGGTGGAGGGTCCCGACAACCAACAACTCTTTGGTGCAACCCAAAACCCATGAGCACATCTCTATGGACCGCAACGTCCTTAAACTAGCTATGGACCGCAACGTCCCTAAATTAAACTCCATGGACTATAATGTCCTTAAACCCTATGGACCGCAACGTCCCTAAACTAAACTCTATGGACTATGATATCCTTAAACTCTATGGACTATGATGTCCTTAAACTGGACCGCAACTTCCCTAAACTAAACTCTATGGACTATGATGTCCTTAAACATGGACCGCAACGTCCTTAAACTACGACCTCACCGTCAAATGGTGATCTGTGGACCGCAACGTCCTTAAACTAGCCGTGGACCGCAACGTCCTTAAACTAAACCCTCACACCAAAATGAGTACAATGGACCGTAATTTCCTTAAACTAGCCCATGGACTGCAACGTCCTTAAACTAATCTATGGACCGTAATTTCTTTAAACTAGCCTATGGACTGAAACGTCCTTAAACTAACAACGGACCGAAACGTCCTTAAACTAAAGCAATAAAGTCCAAATGCTCTTTTGTGGTATCTGAATGATCCAAAATCCTGTGGAGTAGATCTTAGTCGAAAATTAGACCAACGTATCCTTAACAAACATTTAAGTTGATCTTAATCTCAAACAAGATTAACAATCCTTAAATCAACCCAAACCCCAATATAAGAATATACGGATTTGGACCAATCCACGCCCTACGGGCGACAACATAAATTAGTCTCCGTATACAATCCACGGGCAACCAAAAACAAAACAAACACACACGACACGAAGTGAACATCTGAAGAAGGAGAAAGTGGTTATCGCGATGCGGTGGCGTAATTTACTGCAGGGGCTTGCGCCTGCTGGGAAGAGCGTCTCCACAATCAACAACCCCTCGCAAACGAGGGGGAATCTGACGAAGTCTGCTACAACGGCCGCATCTGTCCAAACCTCCGATACACGGTGCCATAAATCAACTTGGCATCTTCGAGAGGTGGCAGGATAAAACCCAATAGTGTCTGCCCCTAAAATTCAGGCCAGACATCCCAACGTCTCGGTCGCATCTTTCGGCGGTAAACAGATTCTGGCACGCCCGGTGGGACCTTTTCCTCTTTCCACTCAACACTTCGTGTGTCGTGTTTTTCCGCGATCATATAATCACGGTATATATGTTTGTGGTTTCCCTTGGGTGATGGGATACTGAAGCTGGCATTTCGTCTTTTCCGAGAATGGCATTTGCTTTCACTCACCCAACTCAGGCTCTGTCACATCTGGCGGAGTCAAGTATAGGTCACTTGCAATCTCAAATTTCTGCAATCCGGCTCTTCAAGAAATCAACTGGCTTCTCTTTAGGTTGATACTCCCACCTCTCACCCTCGGTGCCTCAACGCCGATGGAGGAAGCCTAGAGGAAGTCTATCTTCCACATGCTGGTTCCCCAAGCTGCAGCTTTGCCGACGGAATCAGTCCTCAAACAACTGGTACCTATCAAGGACCAAGGTCAACGCAGGGGGCAGAATATTCAAGCTCTCAAAGGAAACAGGGGGCAGGCTCGGCAAAATCCTAAGGCTAATCAAATCCCGGCCGTAAGAAACGGTCGACGTCGATATCGGCATTATACAAAATGAGTTTGGGGCAGTTCTCCGTATGGTCCTGTTTCAACCCCAGTGGTGAACGTTGTTGTTCCAACTGGGAACATCTTTAAACTGTTGCGAAGGGTCAGACAAAATTCTTTTACCGCAATATTGAAGAAATCTCCGCAGCCCATGGAGATCCCACAAGAGCAGAAACTAGGCGTGGAAGCAGGTGAAGGTCTCTGTTGTCAACCACGGCTCTTCCCCTAGATGTCAGCCAAATTCTGACAAATCCCCTTTCAAATAAAAGGGGATTCATCCCAAGACAGATCCTGATACAGCGGTTCCTCCCAAAACCAAAGCGGCTTTTCACAAAAAAGAGAGGCCTAATAAAGCTTAAGTGCCCGAAGCAAACTCTAAAGGCCAAAACTCCAAACACCCCAAGCCTAGGGGCATGACAGTTTATACAATCCATATGGTGAAATCCAAAGACGAAGTTCGAGCTTCTACTAGTCACCGACCTCAAACTCGGTCCCTGACAAAGGTTCAACTGCAACGTGGAAAGCTGTAGGAGATGCTCGCTCAGGCGGCAGCAAGCGGTAATCCATCGCCTAAGGAAAATCCCGAGGACGCACCTGAAGAAAGAATAGAGAAGGAGTTGGATATTGATTTCCTAAAGTGCGCTCTGAAAAAGGGAGATGCAGCAGTGGCATAAGTGTCCACTAAAATGAACCAGATAGCCCTTCTGATTCAGAATATGGCTGGAATGATGGTTCTATCAGAACCACTGGCAGATGAACCGCCGATAGTCAGTCTTAAAGACAAGGGTGACATTTCAAATCCTCTGCAAACCTCATCAACGGCTGAGGAGGAAATGATTCCTAAAGAAAAGCTGTATACATATATTGCTCAGCAAATCAAAGCTCACTATGCCAGTGAGGCATCAAATAAGTCAATCAAGACTGGTCAACCGTATCCGGCGTGCTACGATCAAATACAGTACCCGCCAGAATACATACTTCCGACTCCACATATACAAAGGAACCGGGAATCCTCACCAGCACATCGCGTGATTTAAATCCATGTGCGGTAACACTGGAGAGAATGATATACTTCTCCTCTGACAGTTCGTCAGCTGTCTGGCGGGCATTGCCTTCGAATGGTATGCGGAACTCCCGAATGACTCCGTGAATACCTTCGACGAGATGGAGATGCTCTTCTGTCAGAAATTCGCTAATGTGAATAAACGCACTACTGTAACGACGTTGGTCAATGAAAGGATTAGACCAAATGAGACTAGGGTTCAATATATTACTCGATGGCGAAATCTCTGGTCAAAATGCGAGCAACGTATCGACGAAGCTGCAGCTGTGGGAATGTTCATAGCCACCCTTGACCCAAATTCAAAAGGTGTTCCCATTTACGGCCCTTTTCAAGCCGACAACCTTCCAAGAACTCATGGATAAAATGGATCGATTTGATCAAATGGGTCAAGACTCTTTCTCATCCGATGATGACGAGTGAAAAGCGGAGGCGAGATGGCGTTTGTTGCCTATGCTCAACAAAAATAAGCGGCTCTGAAGCAACCTGTCGCCAAAATAGTGACGGTGTGGGTACTCGTTCTCCCCGAGATATACACAGGGGGCATATTTCTCACTCGCGGACGAATCTCTATGTAGAATGGTCCTTTCTTCTCAAAACGTAGGAAGGATATTAAGGGGCCTACAAACAGGTCCTACAATCTAGTGGAATGCCCCGCTAAAAAAAACGGTATGTCCACAAGCAAAATGGGCACGGATGAAAACCCGAAAGGGCGCCGTGAGTAAAAACAGCAGGATTGCCGACAAGTTTGTGAAAACCCGGAAGGGCACAATCTCGTTAATAAAAATTAAAAAAAAACGGTATGTCCACAAGCAAAATGGGCACGGATGAAAATCCGAAAGGGCGTCGTGAGTAAAAACAGCAGGACTGCCGGCGAGCTTATGAAAACCCGGAAGGGTGCAACCTCGTTAAATACACTTACGAGATCCCCACGACTCGTGAGGAGAATCCCCCCTGTGAGACCCTCACGGCCCATAGGATTCAAAAGCCTTAAGTTACAGGGATCTAGACCTGTTCTTAAGCCGTCATATCTCTTAAAATTGCCCTATAGGCGGTCCATATTGACCCTTGTATACAATCTATGGGCACGAATAAATATTTCTTTACCAAGTTCTACAAATGGCAAGAAATGTCCCCATATGATGAATAATAGTTGTAGGCCCTCTCGACTTATAAGGAGAAACCACTCTTGAAAGATCCTTATGACTTACAAGAGAAGACATCACTTAGGAATCCCCATGATTCTTAAGGAGAAAATACGCCTACGAGATCCTCACGACTCGTAGGGAGAAAACCCTTTATGAGACCCTTACAGCTCATAGAGTCAAAAGTCTTAGTCGACAGGATCCTAACCCTGTCTACTAAGCCACCTTTGTCCAAATTGACAGGGGCAAATGATGATTCTCTCCTGGCACTATCCCAGTTGTAGTGATGCTGATGCCTAAATCGGTATCAAATTCTGAATCCTCTCAAGGCAAATGATAAGTCACTCCTAGCAATATCCCAGTTGTGGCGATACTGATGCCTAAACAGGTATTAAACTCCAAGTCAACCTCTCCGGCAAGTGCCGTCCCTACAACCATCTAATGAAAAAGGGGACCTCGTTCGTTTGGGATCGTAAATGCCAAAGTGCACAGGACGAAATCAAGAAATATCTGCAGAACCCGCCAGTACTGACCGCTCCAGTCAAGGGAAAGCCCCTCATCCTGTACACGACAACCCTTGAAAGTTCTTTGGGCACGCTATGGGCACAGGAAAACGACCAAGGGAAGGAGAGAGCCCTCTACTATTTGAGTCGAGTTCTCCTGGGGGCAGAAAACAACTACTCCCCTATCGAAAAACACTGCCTGGCGTTAATCTTCGCTATAACGAAGCTCAGACACTATGCTTTGGCGCATGAGGTCCATCTCATATCAAAAGTGGATCCTCTCAAATATTTGATGTCAAGAGCCATACTAACGGGACGACTCGCTAAATGGGCCCTACTCTTAATGGAATTCTCGATAACATGCCGACCTCTCAAGGCAGTGAAAGGCCAGGCTATCGCCGACTTCCTCGCTGAGCATCCGATACCTGCCGATTCACCCCAAAATTGCGAATTGCCAGACGAGCACACGTTTGACACGATCGACAGGGAGAGAGGAGTGAGTGATACCCGATGGGAACTCTACTTCGATGGGGCATCTTCCATGAAGAAGCAAAAGCACAACTCCCACATAATCAAATCTAGGGTAGGCCTCATCTTCGTGACTCCACAAGGAGGGATAATGCGCTTTGCCTTTTCCTTAACAGAGCCGAGGACAAACAATGAAGCAGAATATGAGACTTTGATAGCTGGTCTTGAGATCCCTGTTGACATGGGGATCGAAAATCTCCTTATATACGGAGACTCCCAGCCGGTCGTTAGTCAAGTAAACGGTGACTATCAAATGTGCAAACCAGAGTTGGTAAAGTAAGGCGAGAGAGTACAACAACTGCTGACTCAAATCCCTTCCTACGTCTAGAAAGCATACCGCGTATAGAAAATAGCAAAACGGACGCATTAGCCAAACTCGCTAAAAAACTGGCTGACGAAAACCTCGATGATGTAAGAATCATTGTGTAGAGCCGTCGGGTTCTCGCACCAGCAGAAATATCTCCGAAGTCATCTGAAGAAAAGAAAGCGACCAAGCAAACAACCCTGCAAATAAGGGACCAAGAAAAAGCTAAGGATTGGAGAGAAGTCTTTATAGACTACTTCAAATCCCGTCAAACACTGGAAGATGCATCTTCAAAACATCAGCTCATGAAACGAGCTCTGTCTTTCGCCTTCGTCAATGATACTCTATATAAGAGATCGGTCGACTCTCTATGGCTGAGATGCCTAGGGCCGGAAGAAGCAAGGAGAGTCGTCCAAGAAACTCACGACGGACTCTGCGGTTCTCATCAAGCCGGGCCAAAGATGAAGCTGAAGATCAAAAGGATGGGCTACTATTGGCCCATGATGATCCAGGACTGCCTCGAATACGTGAAGCAGTGCCACTCGTGCCAAATTCATGGAGACTTCATCCACCAGCATCCAAATCCGCTACACCCAACAGTGGCTAGCTGACCGTTTGAAATGTCGGGAACCGACATGATTGGGCCCATCGAACCAGCGTCATCCAAAGGACATCGATTCATATTGGCGACAACTGATTACTTCTCTAAGTGGGCAGAAGAAGTACCGCTAAGAGAAGTGAAGACGAAGAATATTCTCCATTTCTTCATGACACACGTCATATATCGGTTCAGCACTCCGCGACGGATTATCTCTGATAATGGGCCAGCCTGTAGAAGCCATAAGATCAGCCGCTTTGCACAGCAGCATAAAATAGATTGGAGATATTCTTCAGTTTATAATCCCCGAGCTAACGGTCTAGCTGAGGCTTTCAACAAGACCTTGACAAAGATCACAAAGAAAACGGTGTCCAGAAATAAAAAGGACTGGCACGAGAGATTGCATGAAGCTCTCTGGGCCTATCGGACTACGTTCAAGACGGCCACGAACACAATGCCATTTGCGTTGGTATTCGGCGTGGAAGCAGTACTCCCCTTAGAAATAGAGTTACCCTCTCTGCGAGTGGCGGTTCATTAAGAACTAATGGATGAAGAAAATGCCCATCTTCGACTTAAGGAGCTCGATGCCCTCGATGAAACTCGTCTCATGGCGCAGCAAAATCTGGAGGCTTACAAAGCAAACATGACGCGCTCATACGAAAGATTAACTAGGCCGAGAACATTCTGCCAAGGTGAACTCGTGCTAGTTGTCAAAAGACTTATGATCCCCAATCATGCCAAACGGGGGAAATTTGAGCCAAACTATGAGGGCCCATACATCATAGACAAGGTCTATCAAGGCGGGGCTTATTTGCTCATGGATATGCATAGAGAAAGACCATTCCGGCCAATAAAAGGCTGGTTCCTTAAGAAATACTATGCTTGACAAGTCGCAACTCAGGTTAATGACAGATGACGACGCTTGTGTCCGCTCGTTGTCTTCCTGAGTACTAAGCTCTGTAAGTAGTATTCGGCAAAACTCCGCCGCAGAAAACTAACAACGAACTGAAACGTCCCTAAATTAACAACGGACCGAAACGTCCCTAAACTAACAACGGACCGAAACATCCCTAAACTAGTTGCGGACCGTAATGTCCTTAAACTGACAACGGACTGAAACGTCCCTAAACTAACTGCGGACCGTAATGTCCTTAAACTAACAACGGAACGAAACGTCCCTAAACTAACTATGGACCGTAATGTCCTTAAACTAGCTGCGGACCGAAATGTCCCTAAACTAACTATGGACCGCAATGCCCTGAAACTAGCTACGGACCGAAACGTCTTTAAACTACTGCGAACCGCAGCATCCTTAAGCTAATGCAGAAAAAAAGGTACGTCCATAAGCGAAATGGGCACGGATGAAAATCCGAAAGGGCTCCGTGAGTAAAAACAGTAGGGCTACCAGCGAGTTTGTGAAAACCTAAAAGGGCGCAGACTCGTAAAAGAAATTCATGTGCGCTTGCAGGGTCCTCTCGACCTTGTGAGGAGAAAATACCTGCGTGAGATCTTTACGGCACACAAGGGAGCAGCGCGCTTAGGGATCCCCACGATTCCTAAGGAGAAATTACACTTACGAGATCCTCACGATTTGTTAGGAGAATGTCCCCCTTATGAGACCCCCACAGCTCACAGGATTCAAAAGTCTTAAGATACATGGACCTGAACCTGTTCTTAAACCATCATATCCCCCAAACCACCCTACAAGCGGTTCAATATTGACCCTTGTATACAATCCACGTGTACAAATAAACGTTTTCCTCACCGAGTCCCACCAATGACGCGAAATGTCCTCATGTGGTGAACGACACTTGTAAGTCCTCTCGACTTATAAGGAGAAAACACTCTTGTAAGATCCTTACGACTTATAAGAGAACACGCACTTAAGAATCCTCACGATTCCTAAGGAGAAAACGTACCTGCGAGATCCTCACGACTCGTAGAAAGAAACACCTTTATAAGACCCTTACGGCTCATAAAGTCAAAAGCCTTAGTCGGCAGGATCCTAACCCTATTTGCTAAGCCACCTTTGTTCAAATTAACAAAGGCAAATGATGATTCGCTCCTGGCAATCTCCCAGTTGTAGAGAAGCTGATGTCTAAATCGGTATCAAATTCTAAGTCCTTTCACGGCAAATGATGATTCGCTCCTGGAAATATTCCAGTCGCAGCAATGCTGATGCTAAGATTGGTATCAGATCTCAAGTTCCATACTCGTAGAAAAAAACCAGCGAGCCA
This sequence comes from Agapanthus africanus, assembly GCA_030015575.1. Lineage (NCBI taxonomy): Eukaryota > Viridiplantae > Streptophyta > Magnoliopsida > Asparagales > Amaryllidaceae > Agapanthus > Agapanthus africanus. The sequence goes on from JASDDO010000031.1 coordinate 470,141,317, forward strand.
AAAATACATATGAAATAGCCGAAATGATAGGGCAACTTGCAACAAAGAGCAGCAAGTAAAATATATGCATATAAAAATAGTCGAAATGATTGGACAACTCGCAATAAAAAGCAGCGAGTAAAAAGAAAAAATAGCCGAAATGATTGGGCAATCGCAACTTTCGCGATATAAAAAGCTGAAATAATAGAGCATCACAAAAAGAAAAACAAAAAAAAAGAAAAAAAAGAAGAAAATGAAACTTTTGCCCTACAGGTGAGTCCATACTGACCCATGTATAACTCTGCACTACTTCACCTGTGGGTGAAGTCTTCGCATATGGCCATGCATAACTCTGCACTACTTCACCCACATACATGCTTACATGGGCAAAGTAGTGGGGAGCATTTGTTCCCGCCAAAATTTTCGGCCAAGAGTTATTTGTTCCCTTATAACCCTTATAAAAAAAGGGAGAGAGGAAAGATGAAAAGAATTCACGGTTGGACATCACGTGTAAAACACGTGGGCGCTCATATGCAAAGCATATGAGCGCTGAACATAAATAATCAAGGGCCAAACATGCCTCATGTGTTAAACACGTGAACGCTCTGAACATAAACAGGCTAAAACCCAAACTAGGGGTCACGTGTTAAACACGTGAGTTCTTTTGCCGCTCACATGCAAAGCATGTGAGCACACCAATTTAAAATGTTCATATCAAATTCTAGAATTAAATTCTATTTGGGAAATATTTTCTTGATCTTCCTTAAACTAGAAAGATCTTCACTGTTAAACAGAGGACCCTTGGATCAAAGATCCAGCGATGATCATATGATAGAATAAAAATCTATCATAGGAAAATATTTTCCTAATCTTATAACAAGAATAAAATTCTATGTTAACAAGATATCCATACTAAGAAAATATATTTCTGATCTTGTTAAACTAAAAAGATTTGATAGAATAAATTTCTAATCTTGTTAAAACTAACAAAATATTCATAATCTTGTTAAACAAACAAGAAATCCTCTCTGTTAAATAGAAAGCCTTTGGATTAAAAATCCAACAGTGAATAAAATTCACCGATTGATCTAAATGATCATGGAATCAATCATGATCTCTCAATGAGGGATTTTCTTACCAAATTGATTCTTTTTCTTCTCATATAAATAGGAGCAAGGAGAGGAGAAACAAAACACACATGGAGAGAGGGGAAGAAAAATACAAAGAGAATTTAATTCTCTAAAAAGAAGAAGAACCCCTCCCAAAAGCTCCCACAAAACAAAAGGAGAATTTAATTCTCAAACCAAGAGTTTAACTCTTCTCAAAGAACTTAGTTCTTCCTCTGGTTAAGATCTGCAGAAGCAGATCTCCCCACAAGTTGAGAATTTAATTCTCATTGGGGAGATTCTGTTATGCAGATTTAAAACCTAGAGAAAAGAAATAAGTTCAAAAGAGTTTAACTCTTACAAAACATATGGGAATTTAATTCCTCTGAAACTAGGGTTTAACCCTTTAAAAAGAATTTAATCCCTGTAAAGAACAAAAGGAGAACTTGATTCCTCAAAACCAAAGAATAACATCGTGATGATTCATTAGCGTTCAAACACTACGTTCCCAAGTGAGCACCTCTGAGGAACAAAAAGGAACAAATGACACCGAGTCACGTGATCCCACGTGACCTCCTAATAGTGCTTAGCACTTTCAAAAGGAAAAAGGGATTAAATCAAAGACAGTTCCTATTCTGGGGCGCCTCACGTGATCCCACGTGACCCCCTAATAGTGCTTAGCACTTGTAAAAGGAAAGGGGAATAAATCAAAGACAGTTCCCATATTGGGGCGCCTCATATGATCCCACGTGACCTCCTAATAGTGCTTAGTATTTTCAGAAGGAAAAAGGGATTAAATCAAAGACAGTTCCCATTTTAGGGCGCCTCACGTGATCCCACGTGACCCCCTAATAGTTCTTAGCACTTGTAAAAGGAAAGGGGAATAAATCAAAGACAGTTTCCGTTTTGGGGCGCCTCACGTGACCCCCTAATAGTGCTTAGCACTTGTAAAAGGAAAGGGGATTAAATCAAAGATAGTTCCCATTCTGGGGCGCCTCACGTGATCCCACGTGACCCCTAATAGTGCTTAGCACTTATAAAAGAACAAGGGAATAAACCCAAGTGAACAACGCCAACTTTCAAGAGTCTCACGTGCCACACGTGAGCCTCCCCCAAATTTCAATGTTTAACAGTGCCTTGGAGTCTCACGTGGAGCACGTGAGCACTGAGTATACATTAGTGTTTAACACTATGGGAAGCCAACTCCAACTCCAAATTGGCTAAGTCTCCCTGAATATTAAAACATCTTGGATTTCCTAATAGACCGAGCCATTATGCTCATGACTTCCCAAACTGATGATGGTTCCTCAATCTCCTAAGTTAATCTTAGTCTCTCAAAAACGACTAATGATTCATGGATGGGCTACTATGATCTTTCCCCTCAAATCTGGAATTTGGTTCAAGAGTACATCTCTCCATACCTCTGATACATGTCGTTGTAATTCTTCAACGTCTTCAGAGAGATGGAGGATCCCGACAACCAACAACTCTTTGGTGCAACCCAAAACCCATGAGTACATCCCTATGGACCGCAACGTCCCTAAACTAGCTATGGACCGCAACGTCCCTAAACTAAACTCCATGGACTATGATGTCCTTAAACCCTATAGACCGCAACGTCCCTAAACTAAACTCTATGGACTATGATGTCCTTAAACTCTATGAACTATGATGTCCTTAAACTGGACCGCAACTTCCCTAAACTAAACTCTATGGACTATGATGTCCTTAAACATGGACCGCAACGTCCTTAAACTATGACCTCGCCGCCAAATAGTGATCTGTGGACTGCAACATTCTTAAACTAGCTGTGGACATCAACGTCCTTAAACTAAACCCTCACACCAAAAATGGTACAATAGACCGTAATGTCCTTAAACTAGCCCATGGACAGCAACGCCCTTAAACTAAGCTATGGACCGTAATGTCTTTAAACTAGCCTATGGACCGAAACGTCCTTAAACTAACAACGGACCGAAACGTTCTAAAACTAAAGCAATAGATCCTAAATGCTCTTTTGTCGGATCTGAATAATCCAAAATCCTGTTGAGTAGATCTTAGTCTAAAATTAGACTAACGTATTCTCAACAAACATTTAAGTAGATCTTAATCTCAAACGAGATTAACGATCCTTAAATCAACTCAAACCCAAATTTAAGAATATACGGATTTGGACTAATCCACGCCCTACGGGCGGCAACAAAAATTAGTCTCCGTATACAATCCACGGGCAACCAAAAATAAAACAAACAAACATGACATGAAGTGAACATCTGGAGAAGGAGAAAGTGGTTATCGCGATGCAGTAGCATAGTTAACTGCAGGGGCTTGCGCCTGCAGGGAAGAGCGTCCCGACAATTAACAACCCCTCGCAAACGAGGGGGAATCTGACGAAGTCTTCTACAACGGCCGCATCTGTCCAAACCTCTGATACACGGTGCCATAAATCAACTTGGTATCTTCGGAGAGGTGGACGGATAAAACCCAATAGCATCTGCCCCCAAAATTCAGGCCAGACGTCCCAACATCCTGGTCGCGTCTTTCGGCGGTAAACAGCGACACCGTGATATTCCAAAAGCCAAAGTGTTTTAAGAAGGTTCGGTTAACTTGGTTCATGAGTTTTAGTTTAGGGCAGGTCATAGTCGCAGCCAAAGAGAGAGAGAAAAGAAACACTCAGCGTGCACTCTAATCTAGATCAGAATGGTTAATCACTTTATCTAATCAGGATGGCTCCGACTGTTTCCTCGAATTCTCCTCCAAACCAAAAGGAGAATTAGTCGGGATCATCTAAAATCACCCGAGGAGTAATCCTACTCATCAGTGGGAATCGGGATCCAACCATCATCGTATGATAACTTGATGGAGGCCACTCAACTTACCGCACTCCAGAAGGTATGCGCAAGCATGGCAAGTTTCCTGTATGTTTGAAACTCCCGATGTGATTTTTGCCCCAAGCGGTTTATGATCATGATTAGGTCAACAAACCATAAACCGATAGTCAAGTTCAACCCGTCATTATCCTGGATTGCATTAAACCCACCCGCACGTGCCCTTGACTAGGTCAACAAGGCCGCACGACTGTCCTAACTAATCACATTTAAAATGCAACAAGCAAGCACCACTTAGCTACCGATCACTATGTCTTGACTAGGTCAACAAACGCAGTACGAATACTAAATAATACACGTAAGAAATGACGGAGGGCTACGGCTGGTTTTTGGCGAAAAATCTTTAACATAATGAACTTGATATCGTTGAAAGAACCGAGTGGTTTTACAAATATATAATGGCGAACATTTTTACTTAAGAGGTCACTTCCTGTGAAAGGATCTTGGCTCTTTCCTCGTTGAATGAGGTGCAGGATATTCCTAACCGAATACCACGATGCAAAGTAAAAGAATCGACTATAGTGAAGTTATTACGTTGATGTAAACTTTTACTCAAGGGGTCACTCCCGATGAAGGGATCTCGGCCCTTGCTTCGTCGAATGAGGTGCTGGATATTCATAACCGAATACCACTGTGCAAAGCAAAAGAGAACGTCTGTAATGTTAGTTTTTAAAAAACTTGGTTCCAACAATATCATATATAGGTTTTTTTATCCTTGCATTGATCAGAATCAATGCAGTCCCATCAATTAATTACACCAGAAAAGAATGAAAATATATGACGTACGTATATGCCATCCGCATTCGCCACTGGGTCCCGTCATCACCCATTAGGTTACTTAACTAATGACAGAGCGGGGACTGGACTAGCGCGGGTGCAAAACATATACAACATCTATTAGTATATATATAAATATATATAACAACCGTCCTAGGCATGATATGAAGAAACATCACAGAATCTCAGCCAAGCAACACAGAGTGGTGGATAATCTTGGAACCCCGGGTTTCACTTGAGCCGCAAATGAGACCCGACGTTCCCTATCGTGTGGATAGCCTGTGCAATGAAACCTAGACCCCTACGAGCACGGCAAGTTACCCGCCAATCCCAGAAGCGAGGCAACTCCAATCAACAACGTGAATGGGCCATGATCGCACGCCAAAAGCGTGTCGGATGTTCAAAGTTATAAAGTTATAACCGCGATCAGGACGGTGTCTCTTTGCAGCTAGCCGGTTGAGCACGGGTCGATCCACAGGGAGATGGTTGTATTTCCATTCTTGTCTTAGACGAGTCAATAAAGAATGTGTATATGTTTGTTCGATTCTAACCTATGTGTTATATGCAAGTATAAAGTTGTTAAGAAAAAGATACGAAATTGTAAGCTAAAGAAATCCGTACTCAAAACCTTTGAGCCGAGTCTTGACCAATTGAAGCTAGAGCAATCGGCAACAACGTGGATTAGGGGATTTAAGCACGGTATTCGTGGAATCCGGCTTATTTACCCTTGTCCTTCCGTTCTTGTCTCTTGCTTTCGCCTCCGGCCAAACCGAACGCAACCGGTCGCGGTTAGGAATCACCGTTACCTTGGTAGGGTAGGGTGCCTAACGGAGCGCTTGCGTAACGTTTGGGCGGAGTTCAATGGAAAATAACGGGAAAAGAAAATGAGCAAAGAAATATTAACTTACAATACCGTATTTATTCTTAACAACAATAATTACAACCATTCACAAAAACGAACCAAAAAGAGCAAAAGAAAAGAAAAGATTACAAGTAAGTAAGTGCATGGAATTTAAGTGCAAGAAAGTAACGCATGAATGTAAAGCAAGTAATAAAAAGCAAGAAAAAAATAAGCAAGAAAGTAATTACAAGAACATAGAACTCAAGACAAGCATGGGATCAATAGCCAACCCTTAAACTTGCAAGCTCAATCAAGAGGTTGCAAGATCAAAAGAAGGGTAAAGAACTCATGTGAAATGAAGCACTAATTCCATAAGAAGATACAACCCTTGAAATCAATAACAAACCCTTAAACTTTCAAGCTCAATGAAGAGGTTGAAAGATCAAGAGAAAGCAAGGATCTCAAGGGGAAGCTAAAACAAAAGAATGATACAAAAACCTTCATCTTCATTTCATCATCCACTCAAAACCTCTCACTACAATTTTCATGGAGGAAAGAATGAAGAAGAAGAAGAAGAAGACTAAACTACACTAAAAGAGGCTAAAGAACTTAACACCTTGGCTTGGCTCAGATCTGGGGTATTTATAAGCGGGGAAATGGAAACCTAGGGCAAGAATCCGGCTCCACATAAAATTACCCAACTGCCCACAAAAAACGACAAAGCGAGGAGACCAAATGGTCGCGGTTCCGCGGCCTAAGCGCGCTTATGCCGCGGAACCGCGGCGCTTTAGAGGAGTTAGGCGTTCATATTTTGTGGGGATCCCTGGTTTTATGTTGTCTGCTGTGTGGTATATGACTTTTTCTCAGAAACTCTTCCCATTTCTTCCAGAATTTCAGTAGATCAAAAGGTGATGTGATGTGGATCTTTTGCCAAGATTTCCTCGAGCTCCGCGTAGATATGTTGGATTTTGTGTTGCCATTGTGCTTTGTGCACGAAAATGACATCGATTTGCCATTTTGTCCTTTAAACTGGTGTGTGGCAACATACGGATAGAGAGCGGAGACCCGTGTTTTATCTGTTGTTGGCAGTAATCCGGAATTTGACGTATTTTTCATGAATTGTACTGTTCAGAGATGAGAACCAGTATCCTGTAAATATGTAGAAAATACTGATTAAAAGCACCTGCCTATAAACAAACGAGCGTAAGAATGGGCGGTATAAAATGCAATATTCTGGTATGAACAGGCCACCCAGCACTTCACGGAATCCGGGAACTTGGGCACCCCTCCGTGGGTCAACCTATTGTAACATTTCAAAAAAATAAAATATTATTTTTGTGAATTTATATAATGGAATAATAAATATTAAAGATATTTTAAAGTATGGAGACTGGGTTTAAATGATATGGTATAATTAAATACCGATAAATTGGGAAATATTGGAAAATTACATTTGAATGTTGATTTTGAAAGAATATTATATGATTTAGACACTTTATAAATTTTATACAATTGATTATATACAAGTTTATGCCTAAGCTTGATTAATTTTCACTAATCATGCATTAAGCTTGATTTTTGCATGTGACATGCACCATGTCATATTGCTAACACTTGTTACACTTCTTAATTTGATTGAAAAACCATGCTTGTATCTTTTATTATTTGGTTTTTGCATGTGTTGAAAATATAAAAGGAAAAAAATAAAAAGAAAAGGAAAAAGAATAAAGAAAGAAGTATGAGCAAGAGAGAGAGTGAGGGGTTGCCCTGACCTTAGCCATTGTTCTCTCACTTCCTTTTCTTCATCATTTCCCTCTCCTCTCTCACCCCTTGGCTTCCCTCTTTCCCCCACCTTCTCTACCCCCTCACAACACCACCAAAACCTCATCAAAATCTTGCATCCTCTTCACAAAATGCATGCACAAGCTCACTACAAGCATGGTAGACCAAGAAAGCTAGGATTTTGAGTACATTGGGCAACTCAAGAAAATTCTTGAGTTGCCAAATGAGGTAAATCCTATGTCCTTAGTTCAGTTTTTAGTTTCTCTAGCATCTTAGTGTAGTTTAGAATGGTTTAAGTGTCGTTTTGTGACCCTTGAAAATTCCAAGTTGAGCTTAGGGCTTGATTTGAATTGAGATAGTGCAATTGAGGTGTAATTGGTGATTAAACCCCCCCATAGTGTTAAAAGCCTAGATCAAACAGAGCCTAGACCTGGAAACCCAAATCTGAAACTTTCCGTATCAGTTTGTGAGAATTTGAGGCCTACAGGGAATCTGGAGTGACCTGAGACCATTACGAGAAAAACTAGCAACTCCAGAGACCTATTTAAGACACTAGGAGACCACCCTGAGAAGACGAAACCCCAACTCCTTCATTGGGCCGAGCAGGCTGGTTTTCAAGGTAGAGTGGCCGGCCAAATTGTAGTGTTTGGTGTCTAGGTTGGTTCAGTAGCTCACACCCCTCTTATACTACACCATTGCATTGCTAGTTTAGCCCAATTTTACCTGAACCAAAATCTGGAACCATTTTCTTGAGTTGCTGTTTTGAATTGTGACTTTTAAATGACTTGAACTTTTGGTATTTATGATTTGTATCGGTCACTGGACGTTTGTACATCGATATCGGGTGTTGTTTGGTTCTCTTGCATGTGTAGACCATAGGTTTTAACCTATGTGTGATACGTGTGCCGTTTTGGTTTTCGTGTGCGATTTCGGTTTACGATACTATGTGTTTATATGTGTAGGCACCCTCACGTGGACTTCGGATGACAAGGAGGAGAATGGCGACATCGACTTCGGCAAGCAAGGATCAAAGTGAGTAGATGTATATCTACGGGGGAAGTCAGGTGGATGACATATACAACCCCCGCAGTTTCATAGTGTAGCAAGGATATGATATATATATATATATATGTGTGTGTGTGTGTGTGTGTGTGTGTGTGTGTGTGTGTGTGTGTGTGTATCGTAAGACGTGTATAATTTTAAAGAACGGCTTTAGGAGATCATGGGTTAGTTTAGCGTATTTTGGATGATAGTGTTGTTAGTTTAGTTTCTTAGTTGCGGAATCCTAGAGTTATGGTTGTCACGCACACTTGCACACACGTGATATGTTTTTTTTTGGTGTATATGATATATATATATATATATATGTGTGTGTGTGTGTGTGTGGATGTGTTGATACACACACACACATATACGTATACACGGGTGATGAGGATAGTATATTATACTTGGAGGAGAGTCGATATGATCGGGCATGATGCCGTAAAATATTGATAAGTGTTTGAGCCGTGATGTGGCACATGATATGATATACGACATGATATTATAGTGGATCGATGGCGATGTGTGTTCATACACACGAATATATATATATATATATATATATATATATTGATGATATTGGTATGTTCTAGACTTTAGAACGGTACCCCTACTTCAGGATATTATGATATTGATACCATGTGAATAATGAGGTAAATGTGATATTTGACCCGTACCCCGATTTTGTGATGCCGTACGATGGATTTTACTGTACGAAGTATAAATATGATGATTGATCCACACTCTTGACTCGAGGATGTCGTATTATATATTTATCGTACGTGACGCTATTGAGGCGGGATCACCGACTACTAGATACATCGACTCGGACTTTAGGTGGATTTCCTTACCTTTTTGACTAGTCTCTTAGTTAGTCCTGTAGTTATTTGGTAGATGTTAGACTGGGCTCGAGTCATACTTATTTTCAGGAAACTAACGAGTGAGTATTTTTAAAAGACAAACCGAGGGATAATACTGATTTTCAAAGGACATACCTTTTCTTAAAAACACAGTAGCCCCTATTTTCTAAAAACCACGATTCGTGCTATTTCAATGCCAAAAACCGTATGACTCGTACACATAAATGTATATTCTTATATGTTGCGGTGAATATATCTTTTTCCATATATTTCTTGTCGCATTGCATGTTTTTTTTAAATGTGGTTTCTTTAGTTGTTATGAACCCTGTTGTCAGGACACCAGCACCATTACCGATGATGCGTATGTCTACGAACACTTGCTTGCCGGCTCATACACATCATCATCGGTAATTACCATGTCACGCACACTTTAGAGAATATTACTTCATTGACATCGCTTGCTAGCTGATAGTTTCGATATATCATTACTGTACTAGTTTAGATATTGCATTCTTTACTTAGATAACCGTACATATATATATATATATATATATATATATATATATTCATTGTCATGCAATATTATGGGGCTTTATGCCAGTATTTCACTGTTATTTACTCTAGAATTTGGGATTTCGGATTTCCATGAGATTTCTGGATTTGGAGAAACCGCAAGGATTTCATAAACTCATTTTCATTTCAAAAGATAGAAATTTGCGGTTTTCTGATGTGTCCACCATGAGTTTTCTCGGCTCTTGAGCGGTATCATAGACCCGATTCAAGGAGGAGGAAGAACCTGCTGCGGGTGCATGGTGGACCCGGTGCGGTATCCCGGGACAAGATGGTCGCAGATGATGGCGTTGAGCCTGGCAGGGGAGCACTACCAACCGGCTATTTGTGACGTGGCGGATATCCGGAGTATACCAACGTAGTCATGAGATTTGTTGATTTGGGCCAGTCCGGATTGCCGGAGCCCGGGGCCAGTCCGGATTGCCGGAGCCCGAGATATTGAGATTTGATTATAGGGGCCAGTCCGGATTGCCGGAGCCCGAAATATTGAGACATTGAGATATCGAGATATATGTTTTGTGTCGATGTTTGACACAGATTCTCTGTTGATTTCATTGATGATACTTCGATTTTTATACAAAAAATCTCACTGAGATAAGAAAACAGTTTCCTCGTATTAGATGCATTCTGCTTTCATTTTTGATGCATTCGCACATCATATATATGACATATTGCTACCTAAGGCACTGACACGAGCACGTGGTATTACACTTATGTTTAGATGATTACTCTTGCCATTATTAGATGCTTCGGGTTGTATTATTATGAAGATATTATTGTATGACCTAGGAGAGAGTCATACATGCGAATTTTTCCCGGTGATGTTTTCTACTCACGAGTTGGCAACTCACCCCCGTTGTGCCACAGTTTCTTGCAGGTTTTGCCGTGCAGGTTTCATTGCGGCTTGTTGGCACACTGCTTTCTTCCGGGTGATTGCTTGGTAGGTGGGTTCACTTGCATCATGACCACCGTTGTACTTTTATTTATATTCAGTTGTATCTAGTAAACTCCATCAACTAGACTTGTATATATTGATAGACTTAGAAGACCAGTTGTTTATTCTTTCGACCTTAGAGTCGCGCTTGTATTATTATGGTTTCTTGAGGATGTTGGTTTTCTTTCGATGTTTTGATCCTCGCCCTTCGGCGTTGTATATTATATTGCTTGCGTGGTTGTTTCCGCCAATTGGCGAAGAGCTAGCTCCCGCTTGGGGATGCCTTTATTCATTACTTGTATATTCATGTTTGTACCTGTTTGGGGCCAGTATTTGCAAAGGAGACTCTGCCGAAATTTTCGGGAAAATATGATGTTGCTTTTAAATGTTTAATGCCATTTATTTTATTTAAACCACTTGCTTTAAAACAAGTTTTCCTTCACTTCTTATTTAAAATGGTTTAGATTTCTGGGTTTTTGGCTTACTTGAATTAGGTGGGGTCCTATAGACTTCACATGATTCAAGTGCCAGTCACGTGCTATTTCGGGTCGTGACAATATTGGTATCAGAGCGCTAGGTTTAACCTTAGTTCGAGTCTATGTTTGACTATGCTGAGTCTAGGGCGTACATTTATATTCGGAACCTAGGCTTGACCTTACGGAACTTAGACTTGGTCGAGGGGGTATTAGTCCCGAACTTTCATCGCATAGGTTTACCTTGGTTGATGGAGTAGGTGACTTAAGTAGAGTGACGTACCGTGTGTATGTTCCGCGGCATAATTACGATACACCACTCCGCTTAAGAAGCCTTAGGATGTACATTTACTTGAACAGTATTCTATTCGTTCATGGATCTATCCTCATCGATTTCGGTTTGTGGTTTCTGTTACTATGGTAGCACGGACAGAGAGAGCAGCGGCTAGAGTTGCGGTCAGCATGAGCTCGTCTTGAACGAGGACTGACCAAGGCGTAATTCCGGTGACACACGATTGCATAGATGTGTCGTTTTATTGTGCGTTTCGTGACATGAGTGTTTTGATGGATTGCTTTTACTAAGATTTCTCGAATTTGCAGATCAGCACCAGAGGATTGGGCCACTGCTAGAGGCCGTCTTGAATGTGATGACCGTTAATGTATCGTCTATCCTTGAGGATTGAAGCATTGTTTAGCGTGCGGACGATGCAGGGTTACCTAGGACGGCAGCAAGGTTTCGGGAGGCGTCGTCCATGCAAAATTCAAAAATTTGCCGTTTTAGCTAACCCTAACTAAGAATCATTAACTAGAAATCGACGGAATATAAAATGCAAACACTTTGCAAGTCTAGTAAGCAAGGAATACAACATTTGTAGACCGGTCCTTCACTTCAATAGCTCCGTGTAATAGTCCCTTTCGCTGCGATCGTGAACTCCGGACTCTGGAGAGGATCCCATGAAGAAACGAACATGCTTGCTTCGAAGACTTCGAGGCCGAAGATGATCTACGTCGAGGAGACACTAACACAAGCTATCTCTTCACTAATTATGAAATTAGTGAAGCAAACACCCTATACTAAAAGGCAAGTAATAGAGGATGATGAAGTAGGAAGTGGGCTCACTTTAGATTTCATTTTCTCACACTTTTTCCATCAACTCCATTGAAGCTAGAAAGCTTTTAGGAAGAAGAAGAAGAATATGAACTCATATGAAAATAATGATCCAAATGAATTATTGCAACCATGGGTGAGTTAAGCCCTCATGCCTAACTCATGTAGAGAAGAAACCAAGGGCTAAGATTAAGGGTTGGGTTAACTAATATCTTAAGGAATGACAAAAGAGTGGCCTTTGTCAATATTTCTACAAGCTTCATCCAAGCTTGACAACATTGACCAAGTCTTCTCTCTTTTGTTATAACTTAAGAAATAAATAAAACCCTAGCATGGTTTAAGTCTCCTACACCCATCTTGCTTGTATCATTAAGCATGACACAAAATAATGTACACTTGCATATATCACATATATACAATGTGCACAAAGTGAGTGAGAAAAGAATCATAAGTGAGCTAATACTAGTTAATGTAATGTAATATATCTAATATATAATTATACATTATATTATCAAATCAACTCTTGATTTAATAATCCGGCTATATTATATATAACCGACTAATATCATATATAACAACTTATCGAATCAACACTTGATCCGATAACCCGGCTATATCTCTTATAACCGACCAATGTCACAAATCGAGAGAATAGAATACGGTATCTCATATCGTATCAATCTCGGTCCCTCACATATCACAAATGTGCTCCTACTCCATTTCGCATGAGCCAGAAAACCCCTGTGTAGGACTCTAAAGATTCGTCAATACGCCGGCAGTAGATGATGATCATATCAAACACCCACAAGCTGCAAGCAGTCTGCTAAACGTAACATACACCCGGGTATTGAGCGATCAGAAGATCAACAAGCAAGCTTGCTCGTACTCCTGCGAATCCAATCAGTAACACTACCGTACAGTCCGGTCTCTTCGTCTGATATGTCGCATATCTCGTCTAGGGATGGTAAACGTCAGACCCCGATAACTCGATAAGTCATGCCAATGTGAGGCACATAACAGGTCGAGAAACTACCGATAACACTTACCAGTATATCACTGAAGCAGCCCTGGCCAGGGACTTCCTGTTATAGCCAATCGAGCACAGCGCAACATCAACTCCCAATACCGGGAGAGACGAAACCCCTCCTATCGCTCATTGCCTCCATGTGATTCGGGACTGTACCCAAAAGCCATCATTTTGCATATTCTCTTGAACGTGGTAAGGTTGAAATCAAAGCACAGTGGGAATCACACAAGACTCTATGACGATCTCGGGTCTACAGACTAACCTGTACCAGTGTCACCAGAGAACTGCCATCTGACGTTAGGTATAATACCATCTGGGAGTTCTCGGCGAGTCCGTCCAGTGTACCCAGTCTCCACTGAGCACCCGTATACTATCTTTGATGTCAAACACCAATGGATATGGGATCATCCATCGCCCATCTACATGGGTCGAGAAGATATACGCTAGTCTACTCTGGTATATCGATGCCCTATCTCGATACACCCACGACTAGGAACATTTGAAGGATGTACTTAGTGACTACTATGTCCCCACTTGTATGATCCGCATCATAATCCTGGTAGTCAAGTACCCATCCTAAGGGCTTTGTCAACATGTAACATAGAGACAACCAGTGTATATGTTAAGACAAAGAGCAACCAGATAGCATACTATCATGTCGAGCAAGAAAGTCCTCCCTATATATGTCCAAGCATCCACTACAATATATATCGTATGTACAGTAATAACCTCTAGGGCATACACATAACTAACAATCTCCCACTTGCACTAGGACCATCTGTTGTAGTATCTAATACCCAACAATCAGCAGTGGTTGAAGTATCTCATACTAAACCATCCCATAAAAGTCTCTCCTGGGTATAGGCCTTTGTGAGTGGATCCGCCTTGTCTCCTCTGTGTCTACTCTCCTTAACCTCGATCTCCCTGGAGATCATCCATCTCCATGATCAGGTGATACTGCCTAAGAATATGTCTAGATCACTGATGGGATGGGGGTTCCTAGGCATAAGCCATAACTCCATTGTCACACAATGGTAGGAACGAAGTTCATCTCATGAACTTATATACATCCAGACTACCTCTTTGGTAGCATCCTTGGTAGTGATGTATCTAGCCTTTATCGTCTAGTATGTCACGGTATCTAACTTGGAACTCTTTCAACATACCGTCCCTCCACTAAGGGTAAAGACAATGCCTGTGATGATATTTAGTCGACCTTACCACCCTGGAAGCTATCCAGTGATTCTCCCCAGGATCGATTGATACCATCTCACTACACTTAGTGAGAATCCTAACATCCACTTAGATTTATCTCATAGATCCAAAACCTAGGATTTAGGAGGTATTACCTTGATCCTATATGGAGAATCTATGTGATAAGAGGAGATTGACCGAGTGTAGCATAGGAAACTCCTTCCCTATCAAGAGTATGTCATCCACGTACAATACGAGGATCACCACCATACTCCATACTACCTTTTTGTATATACAAGGTTCATCTACTTATTTTGATGAAGTCAAACTCTTTGACTACCACATCAAAAAAGATGTTCCAACTCCATGATGCCTGCTTTAACCCATAAAGCAACTTGCACACGTTTCTGCTGCTCCCACTTTCTACGAAGCCCTCTGACTGTGTACTTATAGACGCTCTCTTCTAAATCATGATTTAGAAAAGCAGTCATGACACCCAACCGCCAGATATCATAGTCATGGTATGTAGCAATGGCAAGTAGTATCCAGATGGACTTAAGCATAGGCACTAGAAAAGGTTTTATCATTATCCACACCTGGTCGATGACGAGAACCTTTTAAAACAAGCCTTAGTTTTGAAAGTCTCAACTTTTCCATGTACACCAAGTAATCTTCTCAAGATATACTTGCTCCTGATGGGGATTTAACCCTTCAGATAAAACAACCAAAGTCCATACTTTGTTGGTGTACATAGAGTCCATCTCAGATCTCTTGGCATCCAGCCATTCTTACAGAGTCCCCACTCCTGATAGCCTGCTCGAAACTAGTTGGTTCATCATCTCATGATGCTATCCTCGCTCCCACTGTCATAGAGAAAACCGAAGTATCTCTTAAGTGGATGAGGAACCCTACTAGATCGGCGGAGAGGCTGAGGTTCGTTGGGAACTATTGAATCCTTTAGTTCTACCAAATCATCAGCTGTAGTTTGTATAGCTGGAACTCTTTCCAGTTCTACCTCATGACCACTAATTTCTTCACAAGAAAATCCTTTTCTAAAAAAGGTGGCATGCCGAGTAATAAAACACTTTTTATTCCTTGGTATGGTAGAAGATATTCCCTTGCGAATGCTTGGGATATCCAACAAACTTCCACAGAACTGACCTTGCCTCGAGCTTGTCCAGATTTTTCTTTTATACATAGGCCGGAAAACCCCAAATCTTAACATCCTTAAGAGATGGGCTCTTCCCATACCATATCACATATGGAGTGGTAGGCACCTGATTTGGTTGGAACCCTATTCAATAGGTATGCAGCTTCACAAGTGCATAACCCCCAAAAGGAAAAGGCAACTCAGTAGTACTCATCATAGAGCACACCTTATCACATAGGGTGCGATTGCTCCGCCCCGATACACCAACGTGCTGTGGTGTATACGGAGGAGTAATGCTGAGAGAGAATCTCATTCTCCTTTAGAACAGTCCAGGAATTCCGTGCTCAAGTATTCTCCTCCCTGATCACATCAAAGGACATAATACTTATACCCATTTTGGTTCTCTACTTCTAACTTATATTCTTTGAATATCTCAAAAGGTTCAGACTTGTGTTTCAACAGGAACATATGTCCGAATCTTGAGAGATCATCAGTGAATGTAATGAAGTACAAAGAACCGATCCTGGCATGTGTAGACAGGGGACCTACATACATCATCATGTATCAATCCCAAGAGTTCACTAACTCTTTCTCTGTTTCCAATAAACAGAGCTATGGTCATCTTATCTTTGTGATATGACTGGCAAGTTTCACAAGATGTAAATTCAAACAGATTTAAATATGCATCTAAATGTAACTTAGCTAGTCGGGTCGCATTGATATGACCTAGTCTACAATGCCTCAAGAAGGATTTGTTCATTTCTGAACTCTTCCTCTTGTGTGTGTTCTGTACATTAAAGAACTGTGGTTTAATTTAGAACGTATATGATTTTAGATAACGTGCCTGAACCGATCAACTCTTGATATAGGAAATGTTTAAAACATTATCCAACAATACAAAATTATATCCTTCTTTAAAGAGACTGATATGATATTGTATATCTGGTTCGGTATCTAATAACATTCATTCCGAATCAACGTATTTCGTAATACAGGGTGATAACTGCCAACAGATTTGGCTGAAACACTTGCACCATTTCCAACTCTTAAAACATATCACCCATTCTCAGTTCTCTACCTATCTGAAGCCCATGTAACTGATTACATATGCGGGATCCTGATCCGGTATCATATACCCAGGACGTAAAGGATACTGAGAAACAGTTCTCTGTAATGAACACATCCGAAGATGATGCATCAGCATGCACTTTCTTCGTTTGGGCGGCACGGGAATCCTGGTAATCCCCAATTTCCTGCTCGGTCTTATAAAAATTATAAGTTGGAGCGGGACCAACGTTCCTTAGCTCAGTATAACAAGCGGGTTCGGTCAATACATCCATATTATTATCTTGATTAAGGCGTGAAATGGTCGCTATCTAGGGAGAGAGAAGAAAACACTCAGCGTATGCTCTTGCAAGATTAGATTGGTTATTAATTTATCTAATCAGGATGACTCCCACTGTTTTAGTCAAATCTTTCTTCAAACCCTAAAAGGAAAGACTAGCCGGGATTAATTACACCCTACAAGTTTTCCAATCTTTCAGCCAGGCCAGTGCCTGTACTTTGATGGACTTTCCCCGTGCTTTCGCACGGACCTAATTAAAATAAACCCCGTTTTCCCATGGGCGTAGCCCCGTTGACACCTTTCTAGACACCTATTTGATCGGCTAATTGTAATATGTAAAACTCTCCCAGGAGTAACTCTTACTCGCAGTGGGTATCGGGATCCAACTATCTCATAGAAGGTATGCAATCTCATTGCAAATTTCAACACTTGAAATTCCCGATAATATTTTACCCCTAGTGTCCTATGACCTTGACGGAGGCCAACAAACCATAGTCCAGTAGTCAAGTTCAACCCGTACATTTCATGATTGAATTAAACCTACCCGCACGACCCTTGACGGAGGCCAACAAAGTCGCATGACTACCCTAACTCAATCGCATCATATGCTTAGTCAGATAAGCATAAATAGCTACCGCACACTACGCCTTGATGGAGGCTAACAAATGTAGCACAAATACTATGAAGTACTTATCTGAAATGACGGAGGGCTACGACAGGTTTTTAAGAAAACCCTTTGCGTAATGAACTTGATATCGTTGTAGAATCGAGTGAATTTTAAAAGAAGTGTTTATGAGGCTTTTACTAGTTTTGCTAAAGAGGTCACTCCCGGTGAAGGGATCTCGGCTCTTTCCTTATCGAATAAGGTGCTGGATATTCTACAAATACCACTATGCAAAGCAAAAACTATAAAAGCAATCAAAAGACAAACCGAGTTTGTAGCATCTGCTAGTTTCGCTAAAGAGGTCACTCCCGGTGAAGGGATCCCAGCTCTTTCCTTATCGAATAAGTTGCTGGATATTCTACAAGGAACACCACTATGCAAAGCAACAACTAGAGCTACCTGTTTTTGAAAATTCGATTCCACAACATTTTTAGGTTTCTTTTATTTCATTAATCTCATTAATGAAATCCCATCATTTAAGTTGCATAAACATCACAAATAAATACAACGTACGCTTATGCCATCCGCATTCGCCTCGATGTCCTCTCGTGCACCGTTAGGTTAGGTAACTAACGGCAGAGCGGGGCAGGGCCAGCGCGGGTGTAAAACATAAGCAACGTCTATATAATATATCACATATACTATATTCTGTATTCAAATGATCACATCACAGATATCGCAGCAGAAAACAACATATGAAATATTGGATATACTAGGATTTCCGTGTTTTATTTTAAGCCTGTATAAAACACGGATTCCATGGTCGTGATGAATAGCCAATCCCACACCTCTAGACCCCTACGAGAGCGACAAGCAACCCTACCAATTCTAGAGTTAGGAGACCCGGTCTCGACTCTTCGAGATGGTCTCCCACTGAACCCTAGAACCCGGTTACTTGTGCTCCCCACCTTGGGTCTATCCTAATGCGGAAAAGTAAATAATATACAATGGTGACATCATCCTCAACCCGGAAGTGCCCCAATAAAAGAATATTACATACAATGAATTTTACATGAATGAAAATAAAAACCCTTATCTCACATAAAAACCCCGGCTATTCAAACACGACGATCCAATATAACATATCACAGCAACACATAACATCACATGTCATCAACGTAAGTAAATATGCGTATCCCAATTGTCGTTGATATATAGCAACGAAATCGGCGATACACCACATTTTATACTTACGGTTGCAGAGAAGAAAGTGAAAAACTACAACAGTTGGAATCCGCAACCACCTTAGACATCGCATGCCTAACCAATTGAATTCCTTAGACATCGCATGCCTAACAATTATAAACCCCGCATTTTAGTCTCGATCACGAAAACACTTTTCAATATCTAGTCGGGCAATTCAACAAGATTCCCGACATCCTGATCGAATGCTCGTGAAAACTTTAGTAGACGGCCGCACCCCCCGATGCCGTCGACAAAGTGCACAAAGGCGGAACACCGCTGCCGCGAGCACCCGAATGGATGCTTTTGGCGACGGGGTTCTCCTACAGTCACTTGGTCGGGGCTATGGGGCGTGGCTATCTAATAATGTTACCCGGTGAGTATCTGCGTACGCCACGTGATTGCGACGGACTTTTGATCACATCAAAATCCCGTGGCAACCGATCAAATGAGACTAAATTGCTAGATTTATAACATTCAAATTAGTTATCTCATAATTGTTTTTGTGGATTCCAAATATTGTATCCCATCACATAATATCCGGACGAATATTAAACTTTTCGATCGATTCATCAAAGTCCCACAATTTCCCGACAGCTCAACACTTGAGCACAGTTCAATAATACCCAGAAGATACCACAGTACCTATGAACCAGCCGTAGAAGGGTCAAACCAACGCCTCACATGTGACAACGCTGAACTACCACAAACCCTAGGGTTTAGTGGCGGTTCTGACAGTCACATAATCGAGTTAAGGTTTCGTTCTTCTAGAGGGTCCACAGAATCACTTGCATATTTTTCCGAATACGTTAAACTTGGAAAAATGGGTTTTGACAATCGTTCGAACTTTCTAACTTCGTCTAGACAACATGTGAATAACCCGAAACAATGTTAAAACTACGAATACAAAATACTCCGAATTACTTATAGTGTAAAATTACATCACATGCAAAATTAGTAAAAATAAACAACACCTGAAACATCAAAACCAAACCACTGGAACACAGTCAAAATTTCAGGCATACTGCTCGGATTTGGGCCGAGATGGGGGGGTATGTGGCCGGCCAAAAATTCATGAAAATGCCTCAAATTTTGCTAGTGTTCATGTTATATCACATACAACACTCTGTACTTGTTTAAATTTTTTTTTGACAATTATTTAAAATCGACAGAAACTTTAATTTTCCGTTTCAAGTTTCGGAGTATTTCGGTTTCGTAATCTTAACAAAATCCGTATAAATTTCTAGCATGGCTCTGATACCACTGCAGGGTTACCGAGGACGGCAGCAAGGTTTCGAGAGGCATTATCCATGCCAAATTCAAAAATTTATCGTTTTAGCTAACCCTAACTAAGAATCGTTAACTAGAAATCGACGGAATATAAAATGCAAACACTTTGCAAATCTAGTGAGCAAGGAATAAAACCTTTGTAGACTGGTCCTTCACTTCAATAGCTCCGTATAGTAGTCCCTTTCGCTACGATCGTGAACTCCAGTCTCTAGAGAGGATCCCATGAAGAAACGAATATGCTTGTTTCGAAGACATCGAGGCCGAAGATGATCTACGTCGAGGAGACACTAACACAAGCTATCTCTTCACTAATTATGAAATTAGTGAAGCAAACACCCTATACTAAAAGGCAAGTAGTAGAGTATAATGAAGTAGGAAGTGGGCTCACTTTAGATTTCATTTTCTCACACTTTTTCTATCAACTCCATTGAAGCTAGAAAGCTTTTAGGAAGAAGAAGAAGAATATGAACTCATATGAAAATAATGATCCAAATGAATTATTGCAACCATGGGTGAGTTAAGCTCTCATGCCTAACTCATGTAGAGAATCAACCAAGGGCTAAGGTTAAGGGTTGGGTTAACTAATATCCTAAGGAATGACAAAAGAGTGGACTTTGTCAATGTTTCAATAAGCTTCATCCAAGCTTGACAACATTGACCAAGTCTTCTCTCTTTTGTTATAACTTAAGAAATAAATAAAACCCTAGCATGGTTTAAGTCTCCTACACCCATCTTGCTTGTATCATCAAGCATGACACAAAATAATGTACACTTGCATATATCACATATATACAATGTGCACAAAGTGAGTGAGAAAAGAATCATAAGTGAGCTAATACTAGTTAATGTAATGTAATATATCTAATATATAATTATACATTAGATTATCAAATCAACTCTTGATTTAATAATCCGGCTATATTACATATAACCGACTAATATCATATGTAACAACTTATCGAATCAACACTTGATCCGAAAACCCGGCTATATCGCATATAACCGACCAATATCACAAATTGCGAGAATAGAATACGGTATCTCATATCGTATTAATCTCGGTATCGCACATATCACATATGTGCTCCTACTCCGTTTCGCTTGAGCCAAGAAACCCCTGTGTAGGACTCTAAAGACTCGTCAATACGCCGGCTGTAGGCGATGATCATATCAAACACCCACAAGACGCAAGCGGTCTGCTAAACCTAACGGCCACTCGGGTATTGAGCAATCAGAAGATCAACAAATAAGCCTGCTCGTACTCCTGCGAATCCAATCGGTAACACTACAGTACAGTCCGGTCTCTTCGTCTGATATGTCGCATATCTCGTCTGGGGTGGTAAACGTCAGACCCCAGTAACTCGATAAGTCGTGCCGATGTGAGACTCATAACGGGTCGAGAAACTACCGATAACACTTACCAGTATATCTCTGAAGCAGCCCTGGCCAGGGACTTCCTGTTATAACCAATCGAGCACAGCGCAACATCAACTCCCAATACCGGGAGAGACGAAACCCCTCCTATCGCTCATTGCCTCCATGTGATTCGGGACTGTACCCAAAAGCCACCGTTTTGCACGTTCTCTTGAACGTGGTAAGGTGGAAATCAAAGTACGGTGGGAATCACACAAGACTCTATGACGATCTCGGGTCTACAGACTAACATGTACCAGTGTCACCAGAGAACTGCCATCTGACGTTAGGTATAATACCATCTGGGAGTTCTCGGCGAGTCCGTCCAGTGTACCCAGTCTCCACTGAGCACCCGTATACTATCTCTGATGTCAAACACCAATGGATATGGGATCATCCATCGCCCATCTATATGGGTCGAGAAGCTATATGCTAGTCTACTCTGGTATATCGATGCCCTGTCTCGATACACCCACAACTAGGAACATTTGAAGGATGTACTTAGCGACTACTATGTCCCCACTAGTATGATCTTCATCATAATCCTGGTAGTCAAGTACCCATCCTAAGGGCTTTGTCAACATGTAACATAGAGACAATCAATGTACATGTTAAGACAAAGAGCAACCAGATAGCATACTATCATGTCGAGCAAGAAAGTCCTCCCTATATATGTCCAAGCATCCACTACAATATACATCGTATGTACAGTAATGGCCTCTAGGGCATACATATAACTAACATTCACATGTTGTCTAGGCGAAGTTAAAAAGTTCGAACGAATGTCAGAAACCCGTCTTTCCAAGTTTAAGGTATTTGAAAAATCATGCAAGTAATTCTGTGAACCCTCTAGAAGAATGAAACCCTAACTCGACATAATGACCATGGAACCGCTTTTGAACCTTAGGGTTTGCGGCAGTTCCGCGGTGCCATTAATGAGGCTTGGGTCTGCCCTTCTCCGGCTGATCCATAGGTACTGTGGCATGTACTGGGTATTATTAAACTGTGCTCAAGTGTTGAGCTCTCGGGGAATTATAGGACTTTGATGAATCGATCGAAAAGTTTAACGTCGTCCGGATATCATGTGATGGGATACAATACTTGGAATCCACAAGAAAACTAATTTGAATTTTATAAATCTAGCAACTTAGTCTCAGTTGATCGGTAGCCACGGGATTTTGATGAGATAACGTTCCACTCCGTTGACATCAGAGATCTGATACACATGCATAGGCGTTGAATATGGATATATCTTTTAGAAGGAGTCGTGATGAGTATGCAGCTGTTCCGGAACAAGGAATGGATTGAGTAAAGAGTGATAACTTCCGGGCAGTTTGGCAGAAACGAGATTGGGAGAGACCCCGACAGAATCTTTCTGGAATACTACACGAGAAAATTTGGACCCAGGATCGGTCGTATTACGCACACCCAGTAGGCCAGTGTTCGGCATCATCGACGAGACATGTTACGAGTGACCATGATAGTTGGCCAGAGATCTTTAGAGGATGTGCCAGAGTGGAACTGTTTCCGTTATCATTCCATATTGTGCCGTTGAGCCGAGGAGTTACGTAACTGGCAATCTGCAGTGAGAGACGAGAGCCTAAGGGCACAAGGCGCCAGACCATGAACAGGAGGCAAGGAGATATCTTGCTCTGCTAGCTTTGGATGCACCGACACCTTCTTGACTTTGAAGGAAGGACACATCGACGACAGTGTTTATGATTGGCGATTTGGTGATTCAAATATCACGTGTCCGTCATTTTGGATTTCGGTGTTTTGGGCAGTTTATTTGCATGATTGAGTTTTCGTGCACCACAGTTGCACTCGATTTCGATTTGATGTCATTCGAGATGGTTGATTTTGATTTCATGCTGTTTCCCCAATCAGAGCAAAGCTCATTTCAAATTTTGAAATTTGAAATGAAGCAGCGCTTCATAATAACGCCAGCGCTAAGAGTTAAAGACTCTGTTGCAGCGCTCACGTGCGAAACACGAGAGCGCTGGCGCTAGCAGCGCCAGCGCTGAGAGTCAAAGACTCTGAAGCAGCGCACCACGTACAAAGCACATGAGCGCTAGCGTTAAGAGCGCTGCACTCTAAGCAGTGCACCATGTGCAAAGCACATAAGCGCTAGCGCTAAGAGCGCTGCACTCTAAGCAGCGCACCACGTGCAAAGCACGTTAGCTCTAACAATAGAACAAAATATTCTCAGCCCTTGGATCAAAGATCAAACGAACATGATTAAAAATCATCAATTGACCAGAATAAAATTCTGTTAAGGAAACATTCCTCGGAATCTTTCCAAACAGGAAAGATTATGCTCCAAAAATCAGAGCACCGTTGGATCAATGATCCAATGGCGATTAAAATCACCAAAATACAGAATAAATTCTCTATGGGAAAAGATTTCCCAATCTTGTTAAAAACAAGAAGATTGCCTTCTGTAAAACAGAAGCCCTTGGATCAAAGATCCAACGGTGGGTGTTCAGTTGATAAAACTGCACATTTGTATTACATTTTTCCTACCATTTTCATATTAAAAAAGGACTTTATTATAATATATTATACATATGAGGGTTTATATGTAAAAACACCATTTTCCATGTGTTAATATATTTTAATTAGTATTTGGTAGGAAAATGTATGCAAATAAATCTATTGACCAAATCCTAGTAGAACTAAGTCTACTAAATATTATTTGAGATTATTGTGCAGAATTTTCCAAGTTGTTATGCAAAATTTATCAAACAAATCAAGTTGTTGAAGAAAACTTGCCAAATTAAGAAGAAAAACTTGGAGACCAAGTCTGGGAGCAACCGAGAGAAGATTTCTGAATTCTGAAGGTGCCTAGGATTGCCACATGTCACAATCACAAAGCACAAGAAAAATGATCAAGAGATCCCCACCATTGGTCGCGGAACTGCGGCCAAACCCCCCTGTTGGCCGCGGATCCGCGGCAATCTAGTGAGATCGTTTGCTAAAATTTTGGGGCATAAATCTATGATGAATTTTACCAAGTTTCCAATCTAAAGATTCTGTCTTTACACTATAAAAGGGCACCGAGAGCCTCTTGGAAAAGTTATCAAGCCGAAGAGATCACGAAGTCCAAGATGGCTCACGCATCCAGGCTGATCATCAACTGTTCATCTACCTCCTTCGGAAGAGTTCGAGAAGCAAACCAAGTTTTTATAATCATTTTCTAAGGAATAAAGTGTAGATTGTTCAAGTTTATTAATAAAGGTAGTTGTTTTATTTAATTCTTTTGCATTTTAGATTATGTTTTCTCTCTTTGTCTTTTCATCTTCTTTTCCCAACTTGCGCGAGTAATTCTCCGCTTGTTTGGGTTCGTAGGATTAGGGTAGGCTAATGGATGATGAACATCCCTAAGCCCTTTTTAAGTCCTATAAAATTTATAAACTTTATCAAAAGAATCATTAACATCCTAATCGGGCGCGCTAACAATTCTTTGTTAGTTCCGACTGCGATTAGAGATTAGATTAATGATTGTTTTGGTAAAGGCTAGATATGAACGGAGTTTCGTGTCGAGATAAGGGTTAAGAGTGGGATTCCTTTTCCCTCCAGAAACCCTAATCTACACGCATCACCGTCGTTCTAGTTTTAAATCTATTAAAGGATAAATAGGGTAACTTTTAATTAATCATCCATAACTACTAAATTCTAACGAACCCTACAAGCCCCCTTCTTATATTAACTAAATCAATAAATAACCTAGATCTATATTTTGCATTAGTGCTTAACGTAGATCTAGAAACCATTCTACAATATTCTTTATCTCTCCTCTCTTTCTCAACACATTTAAAGTAAAAGTAAAAGGTTCCACGTTTCCCAGAGGACGACCCGTACTCATCTCGGTCTAGCTACGTGCGACACCGTTATTGATTGCGGTTAAACTACAAACAAACATTTTTTCGAACCAATCAAATGGCGCCGTTGCCGGGGATACGTGCGTAATTTTTTATTCTTACTATTTGTGTTGAATTCTTAGACGATTCATATCATTATTAAAACAAAACTGCAAATTGCATATTTAATTGTGTGTGAATTTTGCGAGGGAATCTGGAGTCACGGACTTGAGGAAGCAGGAGATCTAGGGTTCCGAACTTCTCTGGTATATTTATTAACTCCTTCTCTCTCCTCTAAATCCAATAAAATCTATTTTCTGCAGGATTCTTTGCAAAATTGCGCCGCTAAAAACAAAAAAAAAATCTTTTTGCAAAAGTTTTGTGATTGGTTTTGTTTTGCATATTTTAATACGGACATTAAGGGGCAAAGACCAAATCAAGATTAGGTAGGGATTTCATCACCCTTCCTAAGCCCCACAAATCACGAACCGAGCATCTAGATCAACCCTTCATTAATTTAAAAAATATCTAGAACAGACTCTAAGGACTGTCGCACTCAATAAGGACAGAGGAAGGTCGTGGGTAATCTATCGTTTATCCGCATTACTTTTGTAGTGCCTTGGCAAGTGTGTCAAAGGCTAGTGGTTTTTAATTAGGCCCACTACTGTGGTTCCTTTCCACTTACCTGGCACTTACCTGGCTACAAGGGTAGTACGGAGGCGGTAGAGGATTAATCCTGCGGCTTGTCCTTTGGAAGTCTAGGAGCGTTCTAGAGACTGGACCTAGGTGACCTTAGTTCTAGGGTTGCTTGTGCATCTTAGGGTGATTTGTCTTGAGTCCGACTTTTTCAAAACAAGCTAATTTTAAATCACGCACACGCTGCCACTTGCCTAAACCCGCTTAGTGCATGCTCGGCTGGACACGGGATCCTAGTGCCCGTCTTGTCCGCGTTTCTGCTATCGACTCCGAAGTCGGTACTTCTTCATCCTCTTTTCCCCCACCACACACCACGACCGAAATGGACTGCACTCCATCAAATTATAACACCACACTGCCACCACCCGAAGGTGCGCAGAATCCATCGCGCATCTCTCTCCAAGAGAGATGCTATCCTATCCGTGGTCCCCTTCCTACTTATCTATCTCTTCCACCACCTAACGGGGATAATTTCAAAATTAAACCCCACTACATCAATCTGCTGCCCAAATTTCACGGGCTTGAATCGGAAGACGCGTACGTTTTCATTACCAAATTCGAAAACGTATGCGCAATGATGGGTACTTCACAATTAACTTTAGATGCTATGCGCTTACGTCTTCTCCCATTCACACTGTGCGACTTGGCAGAAAAATGGTTTTATAATACTGCCACACACTCTATCACTAATTGGGATGAATTCGTCATAGCATTTCTTAAGAAGTTTTACCCAAACCATAAGACTGCACATGTTAGGAGCGAGATCAACCAGTTCACCCAGCTTCCCAATGAACCATTTTGGAAGTGCTTTGAACGTTTCAAAGATCTGCTTGTCCAATGTCCTCATCATGGAATCAATAGATAGGATTTATGCCGAATTATATATGAGGGCATTAATCCAGCGACAAAGCAGATGCTTGAAACAATGTGTCAATGCAATTTCATGTCTAAAGATGACGGTGAAGCATGGAAATATCTGGAAGACCTCGCTGAACACACTTTGCAGTGGGAAAGCGTAAGACCACCTTCAACTAAGGGAGGTATTCATCAGCTCGATGTTTCTATCGCAGTAAAAGCCGAAATGGCAGCGATACAGAAGAAACTCGACGCTATTGAAAACAAATTCTCATCATTCTCCCTAAATCAAGTCACGCTTCCTAAGACCGTCTGTGGTTGCTGTTCGGATCTTTCACACTTAACGGAAGAATGTCCTATGAATGCATCGTTTCAAGCTAATGCTGCTTTTCAGCAGCGACCTAGAAACGACCCTTATTCTTCCACGTACAATCAAGGATGGAGGAATCATCCTAACTTTGCTTGGAATCAAAACCAACAAAGCAATTATCAAAGGCCTCCTCCACAGCAACCACAACCACAGAATCAGCCCCCTTTCAGTTACAGAATTTCCAAAATCCGGCCAACATTTCTACACCACAAGTGGCCGGTACTGACAACTCACTTGCACAAACTTTGGATATGTTCATGAAACAATCCATGCAATTTTCGGCTGAGATGAAGTCTTCTATTGATACCCTAACGAAAAACTCCTCCTCCCATGGTGAGAGTATTAAATCAATAGAAAACCAAATCGCACAGTTAAACGCCGCAATGAGTGCGAGAGAAAAAGGGAAACTCCCATCTCAACCCATACCTAATCCGGGCCACTCACAAAGTTATAATGTGAGTGTTGTTACCACGTTGAGATCGGGAAAAGTGCTGAATAACCGAGTGGGTGAGCAATGTGATGATAGTGACACCAATGATACCCCGGCTTCTTCTTCTTCCCCTAATTCGTCTAGTCTCCCACCTTCACCCGAGCCTATTCTCCGTTTTCCCCAAGGCTCGAACACTTCGCCAATTTCGCCAAATCTATCTAAGTCGATTCCCACTCCAGTTTTGGGATCGAATTCGTCCCCACAGTCTTCTCCACAAACGTTGGACCCAAAACTTATTGATCAAGCACCTTATCCAAACAGGTTAAGGGGCAACAGACCAAGTCCACAAATGGAGAAGATTGTGGAAATTTTTAAGCAACTTAACATAAACAATTCTCTTCTAGATGCTATTTAACAAGTTCCGTCATATGCAAAAATCTTAAAGGACTTGTGCACTAGGAAGAGAAAAGTCCAAGTACCTAAAAAAGCTTTCCTTGCGAGTAATATGAGCACTGCTTTTACACAACAACTACCCAAGAAACGAAAGGACCCCGGAAGTCCTACAATTTCAATTTCTATTGGCGGTAAAATATCAATCGTGCTCTACTCGATTTAGGTGCTAGTGTTAACTTGCTTACGTATTCTGTTTATGAGCAATTAGGGATCGGAGAGTTAAAACCTGCGCATTGAACTCTTCAGATGGCCGATCGATCTATCACCCAACCTAGGGGTGAGCTAGAGGATGTGTTAATTAAAGTCGGGGAATTCATATTTCCTGTGGACTTTATCGTTATTGATACACAACCTATGGAAAACCCACGCAATCAAATCCCGGTGATACTCGGTCGACCCTTTTTGTCCACTTCCAACGCAGTAATCAATTGTAGAAACGGCTCTATGACCCTATCCTTTGGAAAGAAGTCAATTGAGCTTAACATTTACAAGTTGGGAAGTGAACCCTCCGAACCCTATGCTCA
The DNA here is from genome assembly GCA_030015575.1 of Agapanthus africanus. Taxonomy (NCBI): domain Eukaryota; kingdom Viridiplantae; phylum Streptophyta; class Magnoliopsida; order Asparagales; family Amaryllidaceae; genus Agapanthus; species Agapanthus africanus. The sequence continues at coordinate 470,170,129 of JASDDO010000031.1, forward strand.
TGTGTGTTCTGTCGAATTAATGGATGTCGACAGCAGCGAATTTGATCAACCTCATGATCACCCCATTTTTTCTGATGACATTATTCTTCGGGGTATCGACGAAAGCTTTGAGGAAATTTTCGCTAATGAACTCGCATATTTACAAGACACGGGTGTTGAGATGAATCAACTCCAAGATGATGAAATTGGACCTCCACCCCTTCTTTTGGACAATCATGATAATGCGAGTAATCCATCATCACTATCACTGTGTCGTCTCTCCAAATTGAGACGCAATCCTTTTCCATTACACCTCTTATCACCTCCCCACTTCTTCACGTCGAAAGGTGACATGTTCTTCCACCAACCTTGGTGTTTCATCGATAAATTTTTGAATGGTTGGTGTTGACTTTCGGTCTTTGCAAAGCTTGGCATTGACCAATAACCTTGACCCCCTCGTGTGATTAAAATTGTTTAACTCAAGTTTGGGGGGGATATTTTGGCTCTTGAAAGAAAATGATTTTTTTTAAAATTGTGAGCCTAAAATAAGTTTGGTGGAGGATTTTCACTTTCATATATTCTTGCCCCCATAAATAATTTCCTCCCAAGTCTACAGGTTTTTGAGCTTAATGGATGACATCAGTGAGGACACTGCTGTAAACAGGTTTGGGGGAGGTTTGTGCTTATTTACACATCAATTTGCATCATATTTTGCATAAGCACAACATTTTCAAAAAAAATTCAAAAAATTTTCTTTTATAACAAAAGAGTAGAAAGTGAAAAATTACATCCAAAAGATAGGAATAGTTTAAGAAAACCAAGAAAATTAGAAGTTTTCTTAAACGGACTAGTAATAAGTAGTTATGAGCCGTTGTCCCAAGGGTTAGTAAGATGAAGGAAGTCACTAATCTGAGGATAAAAATAAGTCTGAAAAATAGTTTCTATTCTGGAAGCCAAACATTTGAATGTTGATACCCTACTATTTGCACTTGCACACGTCTTGAAACTCGGGATAGTAGAGGATACCTTGTAATGCTCTTGTCTAAAAGCCAAAGAATGAAGGAAAAAAAATGAAGAAAATATAAAAATGGTGAAATGAAAAAAAATGAACACTGGTTTTGTATCGCCAATGCAGCAATAAAAAAAAATATAGCGAGAGTGTCTCTTGACCTAGTGCCCTAAGGCCAACTGGTCTGTGAGTCACTGCTAAGCCTTAGGTGGTGCAAGACGAGGAAAATATTATCACCTAATCAGCAAGCACATAAGTAATCGGTCGGTTAGTATCTCAAGAAGTATTAACGGTTGCATGAAAATGTGTGAGCAAATCCATAAATATTCATCAAGTTAAAAAGTACTGAGGTAGATGGACAAGAGTATGATAGCTTGAATTGAATTCTCCGAGTGTAGGGATGTTCATTACACACACGTAGGGTTATATGATCGATGTTTGGATGAAAGGTAGGAATGAAGAATAAAGACGATGTTTTATTGAGGGATGATGTGATTTCTAACATTTTTTCATGACTATTAAGATAGGGCTCATAACAACTGAAAAGCTAGTGTAGTTGGAAACTCTTCTTTTCAAAGTATTTCTTTTATGGTTCTTATCTTTATATGTAAATTTCACCATCTCACTTTTGTTATTGGATTTTGTGGGTGTAATCCGCTGAAAACCCTCAGGAGACAACACTCCTCCTACTAGGGACACCTAGAGGTTTAACGGCTTGTTGCACGTGCTCAGTGCAATCGTGTCTGCCTACGAAAGTGTGCTTAGTTTTCTCCTTTCTTTTTCTCCTCTTAAATAAACTAGTTTGCTCGGGACGATCAAAGATAAGTTTGGGGGTATTTGTTCAGTTGATAAAACTGCACATTTGTATTACATTTTTCCTACCATTTTCATATTAAAAAAGGACTTTATTATAATATATTAAACATATGAGGGTTTATATGTAAAAATACCATTTTCCATGTGTTAATATATTTTAATTAGTATTTGGTAGGAAAATGTATGCAAATAAATCTATTGACCAAATCCTAGTAGAACTAAGTCTACTAAATATTATTTGAGATTATTGTGCAGAATTTTCCAAGTTGTTATGCAGAATTTATCAAACAAATCAAGTTGTTGAAGAAAACTTGCCAAATTAAGAAGCAAAACTTGGAGACCAAGTCTGGGAGCAACCGAGAGAAGATTTCTGAATTCTGAAGGTGCTTAGGATTGCCACATGTCACAATCACAAAGCACAAGAAAAATGATCAAGAGATCCCCACCATTGGCCGCGGAACCGCGGCCAAACCCCCCTGTTGGCCGCGGATCCGCGGCAATCTAGTGAGATCGTTTGCTAAAATTTTAGGGCATAAATCTATGATGCATTTTACCAAGTTTCCAATCTAAAGATTTTGGCTTTGCACTATAAAAGGGCACCGAGAGCCTCTTGGAAAAGTTATCAAGCCGAAGAGATCACGAAGTCCAAGATGGCTCACACATCCAGGCTGATCATCAACTGTTCATCTACCTCCTTCGGAACAGTTCGAGAAGCAAACCAAGTTTTTGTAATCATTTTCTAAGGAATAAAGTGTAGATTGTTCAAGTTGATTAATAAAGGTAGTTGTTTTATTTAGTTCTTTTGCATTTTACATTATGTTTTGCCTCTCTGTCTTTTCATCTTCTTTTCCCAACATGCGCGAGTAATTCTCCGCTTGTTAGGGTTCGTAGGATTAGGGTAGGCTAATGGATGATGAACATCCCTAAACCCTTTTTAAGTCCTATAAAGTTTATGAACTTTATCAAAAGAATCATTAACATCCTAACCGGGCGCGCTAACAATTCTTTGTTAGTTCCGACCGCGATTAGAGATTAGATTAATGATTGTTTTGGTAAAGGCTAGATATGAACGGAGTTCCGTGTAGAGATAAGGGTTAAGAGTGGGATTCCTTTTCCCTCCAGAAACCCTAATCTACACGCATCACCGTCGTTCTAGTTTTAAATCTATTAAAGGATAAAAAGGGCAACTTTTAATTAATCGTCTATAACTACTAAATCCTAACGAACCCTACAAGCCCTCTTATTATATTAACTACATCTCTAAAATAATCTAGATCTATATATTTTGCATTCTTGCTTAACGTAGATCTAGAAACCATTCTACAATATTCTTTATCTCTCCTCTCTTTTTCAACACATATAAAGTAAAAGTAAAAGGTTCCACGTTTCCCAGAGGACGACCCGTACTCATCTCGGTCTAGCTACGTGCGACACCGTTCTGATTGCGGTTAACTACAAACACACTCTTTCGAACCAATCAGTGGGGAATCCCCAAATCAATTAGAGAAAAGATCTCTTCAACTGATTCAATAAATCAGCCTTCACTATATAAAGGCCCCAAGACTTGAAGTCTAATACAGAGGAACCCCCCCCATAAACTTTGAGAAAGTTCAGAGAGAAGAGCAAGCTCTTGGCAGAAGAAGAATTTCTTCAAGGTAAAATAAAGAGATCAAAGCATCTCATCAGAAAAAGAACTTAGTTCTTATGCTAGATCATAGATCTTTAAGACAAATTGTTTTTCACAAAAAGAGATCATAACATCTCATTATAAAAGGGGGGAGAATAATTCGATTATCTTAGGATCACAGATCCATAAAGGCAAAGCCTTTCACCAAAAACATAAGAGTTTGAGACATCTCCTGTAAGATAAGAACTTTGTTCTTAGATCCACGAGACAAAGTCTCTTATAAGAGAGAATTTAATTCTCAGAGAATAGGGTTGCCTAAAAAGAGCCTTAGCGCTCTAATTAAAAGAAGCGCTTCAGCGCTCCAAATCTAGCGCACAGCGCTGCAGAGTCTTAGCGCTCCAAATTTAAAGAAGCGCCTCAACGCTCCAAGTCTGGCGCACAGCGCTAAGCACGCCAGGTGCTCTTCACATGTGCGCTACTTAAACAGAAGCGCTCTGCTCTCATTGACTGGTGCTCACCGCCAAGCACGCCACGTGCTCCTCACGTGTGCGCTACTTAACAAAAGCGCTCTGCGTTCATTGACTGGCGCTCATCGCCAAGCGCACCACGTGCTCCTCACGTGTGCGCTACTTAACAGAAGCGCTCTGCACTCATTGACTGGCGCACAGCGCCAAGCGCGCCATGTGCTCCTCACGTGTGCACTGAGAGAACATAAATTGTTCTTTAAATGATAAAGCCCGGAGCCATAATGAGTGCTCAGCACTCAATAAAAGACAAAAACAATTATCAGAACCCAAACCAATGCTCAGCATTTTAACTGAATGGGCCGAGCCCAAGTTGGCCACAGATCCCTAATTCAGATTAATTGAGCCCATATGCTCACAAATCTTTGATCTTAGTCCCAAATTGGACTACAGATCTCCCAACCAATATTGGTTCAAGGGTACATCTCTTCACTCCTCTGATATTTGTTGTTGTAATCTTTCAACGTCTTCAGATAGGCGACGGGTCCCGACAACCAGGCATTTCATAGACTGTGAGGTCCTTAAACTCATAGACTATGATGTCTTTAAACTTTACAGACTATGACGTCTTTAAACTATGGACTATGATGTCCTTAAACTCCATGGACTATGATGTCCGTAAACTTTTAGACCGCAAAGTCCCTAAACTAAAACAATAGAGCCCAAATGCTCTTTTGTTGGATCTAAATGATCCTGCTAAGTAGATCTTAGTCTAAAATTAGATTAACGTATCCTCAAAAAACGTTTAAGTTGATCTTAGTCTCAAATGAGATTAACGAACCTTAAACCCAACCCAAAACCCAAATCTAAGAAAATACGGATTTGGACTAATCCCCGCCCTACGGGCGACAACATAAATTAGTCTCCGTATACAATCCACGGGCAACCAAAAACAAAAAAAACACACACGACATGAAGTGACCATCTGGAGAAGGAGAAAGTGGTTACCTCAATGCGGTAGCGTAATTAACTGCAGGGGCTTGCGCCTGCAGGAAAGAGCGTCCCCACAATCAAAAACCCCTCGACGAGGGGGAATCTGATGAAGTTTGCTACATCGGCCGCATCCGTTTAAACCTTCGATACATGGTGTCATAAATCAACTTGGCATCTTCGGAGAGGTGGACGGATAGCACTAAATAGCACTAAATTCCAGCAGGATTCGGACGCGACAATCAATCTCGGAGCCACGGCAGAGTCCCTAGTACCAAGTCTCGATGGTCACATCTACAGCCTGGAGACCCACAATAGCGTTCTTCCTCATTCCAGCAGGATTCAGACGCGACAATCAACCGCGGAGCCATGGTAAAGTCCCTAGTTCCAAATCTCGACGGTTCACAGACAACCTAGAGACCACCTCGACATCCGTCTCGTTACAGTAGACGCAACGTCAGCAAAGAGGAGCCGCGGCAAAGTTCCCAGTTCCAGGACTCGGCGGTGCACAGACAACCGAAAGTTAATCCTGACCCTATATGGCTAAAGTCAACCCCTGACCCCATATGGATAAAGTCAACCCCTGGTCCCGTATGGCTAAAGTCAATCCTGGCCCCATATGGCTAAAGTAATCCCGACCCGTATGGCTAAAGTCAATCCTGACCCCATATGGCTAAAGTCAACCCCTGACCCCGTATGGCTAAAGTCAATCCTGACCCCATATGGCTAAAGTCAACCCCTGACCCCGTATGGCTAAAGACAATCCTGACCCCGTATGGCCAAAGTCAACCCCTGACCCCATGGAACACGGCTAAAGTCAATCCTGACCCCGTGGAAAACGGCCAAAGTCAACCCTCGGCCTCCCCGTCAAAGCAATGCTTTGATTCGGGAGCAGGTCAACTCATCAATCACTTACGAGTCCTCTCGACATGTAAGGAAGAAAATTCTCTTGTGGGATCCTTACGACTTTCAAGGGAAAACAAACTTAGGAATCCTCACAATTCCTAAGGAGAAAATACACCTACGAGATCCTCTCGACTCGCAGGGAGAAAAGTCTTTATGAGACCCTCATGGCTCATAAAGTTGAAAAGTCTTAGGTAGAAGATCCTAACCCTGTCTCCTATGCCACCATTGCCCCACAAGGAGGTCAAGATAGACTATCTACGTGTTGGAGATAGTGCCCTCAGAGTCAATTATTGGATCACAGGCGCGTGATTGCAATGATTGAGGGAGGACCAATCCCGGTAGGACAGTCTTACTCGAGATGATAGTATGCTATCTGGTTTACCTTTATCATCGTGTACTGCTTTAGGTGACCTGACAGGTCGCTATTGCACGTTGATAGAGCCCCTAGGATTCTTGCTTGACTGCAAGCAGTATGAGGGCGATCATATACGTGGGAGCCGGTAGTCTATAAGCACATCCTTAAATGGTCCCTAGTCGTGGGAGTTTCGAGACAGGGCATCGATTCTCCAGAGTAGACTAGTGTATACAGTCGAGACCCCGATGAGGGGCGGTGGCCGGTCTCACAAGCCACTGGTGTCAGTTGGTTCACCTAAGATGTATACAGGTGCTCATTGGGTTATGAGTACACCGGATAGGGCTCGCCGGGAACATGCTAGTTGGTCTTATACCTGACGTCAGATAGCAGTTCCCTGGTGACATGTGTACAGGTTAGTTCATCGACCTGGGGATCGTCATTTGTCTCGTGTGAGTTCCCACTGTACTTTGATTACTACCCTACCACGCTCAAAGGAGACGTGCAAACAGGTTTTAGTTTGGTACAGTCCCGAGCCACATGGAGGCAGTGAGCGGATCTTCAGGGTTCGTCTCTCCCGGTATTGGGGGTGAGTTCGCGCTGTGTCTAGGAGAGCTATTACACGAAGTCCTTAGCCAAGGCAGGAGATTTACTGGTAGGTATTCCAGTAGTGTCTCAGGGTGTTCTGGGCTACACTCCGACACGACTTGTACCGTTTTTGGGGGTCTGACTTTTACCAACCCCCTAGGCCCGCCATGCGATACTCATAGACGAACGGACCGGACTGTACGGATATTGTCACTGACAGGCTCAGTAGGGTGTCAGGATGAGTTCGCTCATCGACGTCCCTTTTGGTCAATAGCTGGTGGCCCGTCATGTATTGGCTTATACCTCTGACGTGCTAGTGGTTAAATCCACAGCCATAGTATTGACGAGTCTTTAGAGTCCACCACACTTACAGTTACTCAAGCTTTCGGGCGAAACGCTGTAGAGGCCGTATGGAGATATGGCAGGGTCCGATCAGATACGTGCGGTATTGCACGGATCAGGATCGGACGGTTAGTACTAGAGGCCGTATGGATATATAGCAGGGTTCGATCAGATACGTGCGGTATTGCACGGATCAGGATCGGACGGATATTACTAGCCGGGTTTGGTTTAAGCCGGATCCTAGTATAGTACAGTGTAGATTTTGTCTCATTGCACTTGTATCCGGTCGGAATACAGATGCGGGTGTGTATGCACAGTATCGGGGATTTTTTCCTGTAATTTATTACGGGACCAGTTTTCTGGAGTTGCCAGTTTGCATTCCGTTCCGGCCGTTTTTCCTTTGTTCTTTCGTGGCCGGACTTTTCGTTGGAGGGGGTTATTTGCAAGTTTGCAAATAACATTTGTGGAGGGGGTTTCTTGCATATGGATTAAATATGAGAGCATCTTTTGATACCAATCTTTTCTATCATCATTTCATGCATTCATGGTGATTAGAGTTGATTAGATTTGGAGATGACATTGTTATCATGATCTTTGGATGTGGTCACCCTCCACCTTTTACTACACTCACCTCCCTCGTGTATTATGTTTTTTCCCTCCACCATTTCTCACTTGAAGAGGCCGGCCACTTTGAGAGGGAGAGAAATATGAGAGAGATTCATTTTGGTTGTGGTGGGATTATTCTTCATTTTCATATTCTTCTTGCTAGAATATTGAAAGCACAAATTTTCCTAACCTCCTCCTCCATCCTCCATGGCAACTAAACCCCCAAATGAAACATAGCCTCTACACTACATTCTACAGTATATCTTGGGCACGTCGACTTGCCAGCTTCGTGCCCGAGTTGCCTCGGTATAGAGGCGGGAGCCCGTAAAAGATGCAGACGATGTGGTGCCCTTCCGGCGACGAGGTGGAAACCGGACATTCCGCGGGAGATCGGGATGACGGCGAGAAGACCGGAGGACTCGGATCACTTGGTATATCTCTCTTCCCTATCTTGTAGTTAGCTAGGACTAGTTTAATGGCCCGATCCGGGTGTTTAGTGCGCGGTGGTGCCGGTTTGCTAGTTTGCAAAATTTAAGTTTTTCGCTTCCGCATTTGGCCTCGGGATGGAGGCCGGGGCGCCGCCGTGCACTTACAGTGGTATCAGAGCCTCGCCATTAACATAGTCTAGCTTTGTCTAATGTGTTTTACATTTCCGATCGACCAAAATTCCAAAAACCCGCGTTTTCTTCACATCAGTTTTCTGTCGAATTTTTCCTGGCTCTAAAAATTTTTCAGGTTGTAGAAAACTGATGTACTGGAAGTCCTAAGAATTCTGGAGAAATTCGAGACGTTGATCTTTCAAGGGGAGCGCGGAACCGCGGCCAAACCCCACTTAGCGCCGCGGTTCCGCCGCGGTATGGAGGGATCGATGTGTCGAATTTTTCCAGTGGGCTTCTGGAGTGAAAATATGGTTTCTGGAATATTATGTTTGGGCCCAGAATTTTTTGATGTGCTACAGTAGTACTTGGGGGCCCACTTGGTAATTTTGATCGATCGGATATTTTAAACACATTATTTCACAGTATTTACATTATATCTGCGACCGTGAATGTCACTTGATCGGTAAATCCTGTCTAACTGCTATAGCCCGGTTAGACTGATTTGCGAACGTGACATTCACGTTGATGTTCTGTGATTTTGCTGTGATGTTGTCGATCGGTCGTGGGGAATAGCCTGGTTGCAGTGGTAGTACAGTTTTGTTGTATTATGTACATTTGATATTGCGGGGCGAGCGTCCGACATGTGAACTGCCGTCACTGCCTGTTTGTATTATTATTTTGGGGCACGACCAGGTTGCGGTCGATGTACCCGTTGTATGTATATTTTACATTCTGTACTAGGATTACCCCAAGGAGGGGTACACGGATAGCCGGGTTCTAGAGGGCAACAAGCCCGCATCTCATGGCATTGAGACGGAGGGGGCTTCACTCTAGGATTGGCGGGCTATTCGCCGCACTCGTAAGGGGTACAGGTTGACCCAGGAGGGGTGCCCAAGTTACCGGATTCCGTGAAGTGCCGGGTGGTCCATTCACTTTGCTGAAGGGGGCTGCCTCGCTTCAGGTTTTGGCGGGTAACTTGCCGCGCCCGTAGGGGTCTAGGATTTCATTGCACAGGCTATCCACACGACCAGAGGAACGTCGGGTTTCAGTAGTGGCTCTGTGAAACCCGGGGATCCCAGATATCTGTATTGTTCTGTGATGCTGTACATTTCTGTGATGTTGCATTTTATCACGCCTTGAGCGAAATATTATATATTGGTATATATATATTAGTAGATGTTGTATATGTTTTGCATCCGCGCTAGTCCAGTCCCCGCTCTGTCGTTAGTTAGCTAACCTAACGGGTAATGACGGGACCCAGTGGCGAATGCGGATGGCATATACGTACATCAGTATATTTTCGTTCTTTGTGGTGTGATTAATTGATGGGACTGCGTTGATTCGGATCAATGCAAGTTAAAACAAACCTATTCTGATGTTGTTGGAACACTTTTCAAAAAGCTGTTATTGCAAGGACGTTCACTTTTGTATTGCACAGTGATATTCGGTTATGAATATCCAGCACCTCAGTCGACGAGGCAAGGGCCGAGATCCCTTCACCGGGAGTGACCCCTTGGACAGAAGTTTGCGTCAGGGCATTAACTTCACTATAGCCGATTACTTTTGCTTTGCATCGTGGTATTCATTTGGAATATCCTGCACCCCATCCTACGGGGAAAGAGCCGAGATCCCTTCACCGGGAGTGACCTCTTTAGTAAAGGTTTTCGTCACTATATTTTCTAAATAGCTATCCGTTCCTTCAACGATATCAAGTTCATTACGTTAAAGGTTTTAGCCAGAAACCATTCGTAGCCCTCCGTCGTTTCAGACGGGTAGCACGTAGTATTCATGCTATGTTTGTTGGCCTTCGTCAAGGCATAGTGTATGGTAGCTGCTTGTTACCTTTCTGCTGCATAGATAGATGCGTTGGTTTGGGACAGTCGTATAGCCTTGTTGGCCTTCGTCAAGGGCTTGTACGGGTGGGTTCAAATTAACCTGGACAATGACGGGCAGAACTTGACATGTGACTTATGATTTGTTGGCCTTCGTCAAGGTCATAAGAGCATGGGGTAAAAATCCACATCGGGAGTTTCAAAAGAACTGAAACTTGCCAGATATGCGCATACCTTCTGGAGTGTGATACCGTGAGAGGATTCCGTCACGTTATCATGCGATGATAGTTGGATCCCGATTCCCACTGATGAGTGAGTTTACTCCTCGGGTATTCCCGACTAATTCTTCTTTTAGGTTTGGAGGAGAATTTGAGGTACAGTGGGAGGTTTCCAGATTAGATAAATTGGTAACCATTCTGATCTAGGATAGAGTGCACGCTGAGTGTTTCTTTTCTCTCTCTTTGGCAGCGACCATTGACCCGACCCTAAGACTATGACTCAGAGACCAAAATTAACCGAACCTTTTTTAACACCGGCTTTTGGATTGTCAGAGTTACAAACCTTGTTGTCACTCCTACTTTTATCCTTTTCTCCAGGACACCCCGTATTACTACGAACGTCCACTTCCATTGGACAAAACCATCGTATGGTTAGATACGAACTCGAAGGAATTTATTCGAGGATGGTTTCCGGTTCTGGAGAAAACGAATAGGACTATTCAATTGTCTTTTCCTTTTACCTTCTCTCAGGTTGTGAGTACTCCTTGGTTTAGGAGATAGTACACCTATTACGCAAATTGGATAGTCTTCTTCCAAACCTTAGGCTGGTGCCGAACGGTGGGGAATGAAGAAAACCAATTAGCATAACGATGGTGTACAGAAGGTATTAAGTTAAGACAAAGCAAGGGATTAGTAAGAGGGCAAAGTAAATTGCGACTGCTATTCACGACCATACCAAACATTTCTTCGCCAATCCTAAATCACCTTTGTATTTCTCCAGGACACTCCGTATCACTACGAAGATCCACAGTTTATTGGATATTCCATCGTATGGTTATATACGAACTTGAAAGGAACTTGTTCCAGTTCGGGGATGGATTCTGGTTCAGGAGAAATAGGAATAAGGTTTATTCGGTTGTCTTTCATCTTCACCTTCTCTCGCATTGCGAGTGCTCCTAGGATTAGGAAAGTACACCCATTATGCTTATTGGATAGTCTTCTTCCAAACCATAGGCTGGTACCGAACGGTAGGGAAGGAAGAAAACCATTTGGCCTAAAGGGGTGTACAGAAGGTAATGACTAAAGACATATAAAGGGATTTGGAAAGATGGCAAAGAATTACACGGTTACAGTTGTGAATCTGGATAATGGAAGAGGCATTACTAGGAATACCAGGATACCCCAACGAAACATTTCAATGTTTCAATTTCACTGTGTACTGTTAATGGAAAACTGATTTCCCGATTAGACACTTACTCCAGGGTATGTATTTACCAGGTATGATTCTCACATCTGTATGGTTTTACAGATGATGAGTGGGAGTAAGTTATCGGGAATTGGGTGATCATCCTCATTATATCGGGATTCGTTGTAATCGGTGATATTCGAGGAAGTCACCTGGGTTGTTTGCCGGACGGCAATTATTTGGTTTTGAATATCCTCTATTATGCACCAATTTCAAATTGAAATATCTGTACGTCTATTTTTATAGAGTGAGATATACCTTTTTGAAATTAAGTCTACGGCATTTACCTATATCAGTGGATGGTTAGGTAAGGAGCATTAAACAGCGGTGTAATTCTTCTTAACCATAAGTACAGTTTTCAACCTACGACACACAGTGAATGGGTTATCAGACTCAAGGGACTTATACAGAGTATTGTATGTTGTCCAGCGTCCATGAGGACAGAGGGGTTGGTTCTCGTACTATATTCGGTTTACTTATGACTCCTCTAGTTTTTAGACAGGTGTTTCGGTGAAACACAGGGTCTGAATTTTGAGAAGTTATAGGTATTTGAATAAAATAGAGAACCAGGTATTGCAAGTATCGGGATTCTTTAAAGTGATCGAAGATGTAGATACTTGTGTATGGTATTCAGTTGATAGTAATGATTAAGAAAACTTGCTTCTCTTTCGGGTTACTCATAATTGGAAGCATTCCTAAGTTGAGTGACGCTGATCGGCCTTTTTCCATTTAGTTGACATGCACTGGAGACAGCTGCATGATTTGAATCTGGTTCAATTAAATCAGTGCCTCTGGTTCTATATTGGATATAGAATAATTCATATCTTAACGATGTTAAGGTACGGGGCGTTGTCCGGCTTATGCTTAAAACCAGACTCTGGATAACTCAAGGCACGTTTCTGTAATGGCTGTTTGTGGGTTGACCCAGGCTATGACGAGGGTTGACTTTCTACCATCTAGAAGATCAATAGTGATATTGTTCTTGACTCGCCACAGTTTTATTAAAAAATGGATTTTTTCAGAAAAACAGTAGTGGAAGTATGGTAGAACTGGAAGTGATTCTAGAACCACAAACGATTACTGAAGATTTGATAGGAACCTAAAGATTCAATCTGGTTTGACATTCCATTGGCCACTCTGCAGATACGGTGGGTAACCTCAGGCACCCGAGAGGTACTCCGGTAGCCTCAAGGACGGTGGCAGGGAGGTTCTTGTTTACCCAGACTTACCATTGCTGTTGTTCCAGACTGTGAGACCCGGCAGGAGGATGAGTATAGCATCTTTCTAAACTAGTTTTAGAAATGTACGTGTATATGACTCTGCCAGAGGGTTGTCGTGGTCAGTGGGAGCAGCGGAAGCATTGATGGACAAGTGGCTTATGTCTATTTATAGACTAAAGCAGATATAGCGGAGATAGATCATCTATTTCTGATGTGACAGTCATAGGTTTGATTTCATCAGAATAGGGGATGGATCTGTTAAGAAGGTAGTAGGGTGTGATGTCATGGTATTTGGATGACATACACAGAGTAGGAAGTGATATTCCTATACTATGATCGGTTATTCTTTGGTTGTCACACAGTGGTTTCTCCACACAGGACTTGGATATTATATCAGACATACTGGTTACTAGATCTATGGTTTTAGATCTAGATTTGGGTGGTTTCCCAATCAGGGTACTTAGACAGCATTCTAAGAGTATTTAGAATGGTCGACTCCTGGCACGGTAGTGTACCTGCAGGTAATGGAGTCACCCTCTCTAAAGGTGTCTTACAGACTAAAGGGGAGAGGGACGTGAATGATTGGCAGATCACTTGCTCAAGCAATTGAGTCAATCATGAGATTTCAAGTACCACACCAGATGTTGTTCTTGCACTAGATGCAATAAGTTGATATTAATCCAATCCTGGAGAAACAGTCGGGAGCAGTTTTAGAACATTAGTAGATGTTCTAGGAGAATGATAGCGACAGCCTCATTAAGGAGACAGTTATCATTACAGGCTTCCAAGGTGACCTGGACGACAGGGAGGTTGTCAGAGTTATAGTTTTCCCTCTGACGAGGGGCAGTGTTTTGGACAGGTGATCCAGGCAGACACTGAGGGAGGCATGGCGCAGGATACTGATTAAGTTCAGTTGATGATACAGTCTAAGAAGTTTGGATTTGGAGTTCATTTATGAGCTAGGTCCCATCAGACATCCAGACATTCTAAGACAGGTATTGCTCATTTCGGGAGATGGCTTTCTCCGCGAACTTGAGATAGAGAGAGACATAGAAAGAAACATCAAGGCGGATCCACTCACTGAGGCTATTCCTCGAACGCAATAGTTTCGCAAACGAGTTTTGTGAGACTGACTAGTAGAGGAGTTGGGTGTTCGGTATCACACGGGCTGTGAGTAAGCGACATCGCAATAATTAGCCTTGAGTGCAAGTGGGAGATTGTTGGAGATAGTGCCCTCAGAGTCAATTATTGGATCACAGGCGCGTGATTGCAATGATTGAGGGAGGACCTATCTCGGTAGGACAGTATTACTCGAGATGATAGTATGCTATCTGGTTTACCTTTATCATCGTGTACTGCTTTAGGTGACCTGACAGGTCGCTATTGCACGTTGATAGAGCCCCTAGGATTCTTGCTTGACTGCAAGCAGTATGAGGGCGATCATATACGTGGGAGCCGGTAGTCTATAAGCACATCCTTAAATGGTCCCTAGTCGTGGGAGTTTCGAGACAGGGCATCGATTCTCCAGAGTAGACTAGTGTATACAGTCGAGACCCCGACGAGGGGCGGTGGCCGGTCTCACAAGCCACTGGTGTCAGTTGGTTCACCTAAGATGTATACAGGTGCTCATTGGGTTATGAGTACACCGGACAGGACTCGCCGGGAACATGCTAGTTGGTCTTATACCTGACGTCAGATAGCAGTTCCCTGGTGACATGTGTACAGGTTAGTTCATCGACCTGGGGATCGTCATTTGTCTCGTGTGAGTTCCCACTGTACTTTGATTACTACCCTACCACGCTCAAAGGAGACGTGCAAACAGGTTTTAGTTGGGTACAGTCCCGAGCCATATGGAGGCAGTGAGCGGATCTTCAGGGGTTCGTCTCTCCCGTTATTGGGGGTGAGTTCGCGCTGTGTCTAGGAGAGCCATTACACGAAGTCCTTAGACAAGGCAGGAGATTTACTGGTAGGTATTCCAGTAGTGTCTCAGGGTGTTCTGGGCTACACTCCGACACGACTTGTACCGATTTTGGGGGTCTGACTTTTACCAACCCCCTAGGCCCGCCATGCGATACTCATAGACGAACGGACCGGACTGTACGGATATTGTCACTGACAGGCTCAGTAGGGTGTCAGGATGAGTTCGCTCATCGACGTCCCTTTTGGTCAATAGCTGGTGGCCCGTCACGTATTGGCTTATACCTCTGACGTGCTAGTGGTTAAATCCACAGCCATAGTATTGACGAGTCTTTAGAGTCCACCACACTTACAGTTACTCAAGCTTTCGGGCGAAACGCTGTAGAGGTCGTATGGAGATATGGCAGGGTCCGATCAGATACGTGCGGTATTGCACGGATCAGGATCGGACGGTTAGTACTAGAGGCCGTATGGATATATGGCAGGGTTCGATCAGATACGTGCGGTATTGCACGGATCAGGATCGGACGGATATAACTAGCCGGCTTTGGTTTAAGCCGGATCCTAGTATAGTACAGTGTAGATTTTGTCTCATTGCACTTGTATCCGGTCGGAATACAGATGCGGGTGTGTATGCACAGTATCGCGGGTTTTTCCTGTAATTTATTACGGGACCAGTTTTCTGGAGTTTCCAGTTTGCATTCCGTTCCGGCCGTTTTTCCTTTGTTCTTTCGCGGCCGGACTTTTCGTTGGAGGGGGTTATTTGCAAGTTTGCAAATAACATTTGTGGAAGGGGATTCTTGCATATGGATTAATTATGAGAGCATCTTTTGATACCATTCTTTTCTATCATCATTTCATGCATTCATGGTGATTAGAGTTGATTAGATTTGGAGATGACATTGTTATCATGATCTTTGGATGTGGTCACCCTCCACCTTTTACTACACTCACCTCCCTCATGTATTATGTTTTTTCCCTCCACCATTTCTCACTTGAAGAGGCCGGCCACTTTGAGAGGGAGAGAAATATGAGAGAGATTCATTTTGGTTGTGGTGGGATTATTCTTCATTTTCATATTCTTCTTGCTAGAATATTGAAAGCACCAATTTTCCTAACCTCCTCCTCCATCCTCCATGGCAACTAAACCCCCAAATGAGACATAGCCTCTACACTACATTCTACAGCATATCTTGGGCACGTCGACTTGCCAGCTTCGTGCCCGAGTTGCCTCGGTATAGAGGCGGGAGCCCGTAAAAGATGCAGACGATGTGGTGCCCTTCCGGCGACGAGGTGGAGACCGGACATTCCGCGGGAGATCGGGACGACGGCGAGAAGACCGGAGGACTCGGATCACTCGGTATATCTCTCTTCCCTATCTTGTAGTTAGCTAGGACTAGTTTAATGGCCCGATCCGGGTGTTTAGTGCGCGGTGGTGCCGGTTTGCTAGTTTGCAAAATTAAAGTTTTTCGCTTCCGCATTTGGCCTCGGGATGGAGGCCGGGGCGCCGCCGTGCACTTACACTACGGGCCATACTCTCCCAAGTCGAATATCGACAATGAGGGGAACAACCACTTATGAGTCCTCTCGACTTGTAAGGGAGAAAATTCTCTTGTGAGATCCTTACGATGTTCCCCGCCGGAAGACGCGACCGTGACGTTGGGACGTCCAGGCCTAAACTCCAAGGGCAGATGCTATTTGGTGCTATCCGTCCACATCTTCGAAGATACCAAGTTGATTTATGTCACCATGTATCGAAGGTTTAAACGGATGCGTCCGATGTAGCAGACTTCGTCAGATTCCCCCTCGTTGAGGGGTTTTTGATTGTGGAGACGCTCTTCCCTACAGGCGCAAGCCCCTGCAGTTAATTACGCTACCGCATCGCGATAACCACTTTCTCCTTCTCCGGATGGTCACTTCGTGTCGTGTGTGTTTGTTTTGTTTTTTTGGTTGCCCGTGGATTGTATACGGAGACTAATTTATGTTGTCGCCCGTAGGGCGTGGATTAGTCCAAATCCGTATCTTCTTAGATTTGGGTTTGGGGTTGGGTTTAAGGATACGTTAGTCTCATTTGAGACTAAGATCAACTTAAACGTTTGATAAGGATACATTAGTCTAATTTTAGACTAAGATCAACTTAACGGGATCATTTAGATCCAACAAAAGAGCATTTGGGCTCTATTGTTTAATTTAGAGACATTGCGGTCCATTATTAGTTGAAGGACATTACGGTCCAAGGTTAAGGACATCATAGTCCATGGGTTTAAGGACCCCATAGTCCGAGGTTAAGGACATCATAGTCCATGAGTTTAAGGACCCCACGGTCCGTAATTTAAAGACGTCATAGTCTATAAAGTTTAAGGACGTTATAGTCCATGAGTTTAAGGACCCCACACTCCATGGAATGATTAGTTATCGGGACCCTTCACCTCTTTGAAGACGTTGAAGGATTACAACGACAAATATCAAAGGAGTGAAGAGATGTACCCTTAAACCAATTTTGGTTGGGAGATCTGTAGTCCAATTTGGGACTAAGATCTATTAAAAGATTTATGAGCATATGGTCTCAATTAATCTGAATGAGGGTTTACGGCCAACTTGGGCTCGGCCCACTCAGTTAAAATGTTAAACATTTGACAATGCTGAGCATTGATTTGAGTTCTGACAATGTTTTTGTCTTTTATTGAATGTTGAGCATTCATCATAGCTCTAGTTCTTTATTTATAGAACAATTTATGTTCTTTTAGCGCACACATGAAGAGCACGTGGCACGCTTGGCGCTTTACGCCAGTCAAAGAACGCAGAGCGCTTCTGCTGGGTAGCACACACGTGAGGAGCACGTAGCGCGGTTGGCGCTAAGCACCAAATAATGGGCGCATTGCGCCAGTTTATGAGCGCAAAGTGCTATTTGTTCAGTGGAGCACACGTGAGGAGCACGTGGTGCGCTTGGCGCTGAGTGCCAGCCCAAGAGCGCAAAGCGCTATCTGTTAAGTGCCGCACACGTGAGGAGCACGTGGTGCGCTTGGCGATGAGCGCCAGCCCAAGAGAGCAAAGCGCTATCTGTTAAGTGGCGCACACATGAAGAGCATGTGGTGCGCTTGGCGCTGAGCGCTAGTCCAAGAGCGCAAAGCGCTAGTTTATGAGTGCGAAGCTCTATTTGATCAGTTTTATGATCTGAGAAATAAATTCTCGTTTATAAGAGATTTTGTCTCAAGATTCTAAGAACAAAAGTTCTTATTTTATAGGAGATGTTTCAATATCTTATTTTGATGAAAAGCTTTGCCTTTATGGATCTGTGATCCTTAGAGAATTGACTTATTCTCCCCCATTTATTTTATAATGAGACGTTCATGCTTTCCTTTTGTAAAAGACCTTAGTCTTATAGATCTATGATCTGTGAGAAGAATTATGTTCTTCTTCTTATTTTATGATGAGATCCTTTGACCTCTTTGTGAAAGACCTTGGTCTTGTAGATCTATGATCTTAAAGAAAGAAGTGAATTCTTCTTTTTATATGAGACGATTTCGTCTTTCTCTTCTTTTTTTTACCTTGAAGAAAAGTTCTTCTTCTACCGAGAGCTTGGCTCTTCTTTCTGAGATTTCTCAAAGTTTATGGGGGGGTTCCTCTGTTTGTTTCTGTCTCTTTTTTTTTATCTATTCTCTATATGTTCTCTCTATCTCCCAGACTTGAAGTCTTAGAGCCTTTATATAGGGCGAGCTGATTTGTTCAATCGGTTAAGAAGATCTTTTCTCCAATTGATTTGGGGATTTCCCCACCGTTGGATCTTTGATCCAAGGGCTTCTGATTTACAGAAGGCAATTTTCTTGTTTTTAACAAGATTGGGAAATCTTTTCCCACACAAAATTTATTCTGTATTTTGGTGATTTTTAATCATCTTTGGATCATTGATCCAACGGTGCTCTGATTTACAGAGCACAATCTTTTTGTTTGGAAAGATTTTAAGGAATCTCTCCTTAACAGAATTTTATTCTGGTTAATTGATGATTTATTATCTTTATTAGATCTTTGATCTGACGATGGGGAGCTTTTAGTTCCAGCGCTAGCGCACCCGTGCTTTGCACGTGGTGCGCTGCTTAGAGTGCAGCGCACGTAGCGCTAGCGCACACGTGCTTTGCACGTAGTGCGCTGCTTAGGGCGCAGCGCAATTGGCGCTGCTATGAAGCGTTGCTTCATTTCAAAATTTGAAATTTGAACAGAGCTTTGCTCTGATTGGGGGAAACAAATGCCCTCCCCACCGTTGCGCTCACGTGGCCCACATATGAGTGCAGCGGTGGCAACATCTGCGCCCTTGGATCAACTCAGAAGTTGAAACGGTATCTCAGTGCCTATAAATAGGACCCTTGGTCCTTGAGATGATTTATGTTCATCTTCTTACTTTCTGAGAATTTTTATTCTCCTTCAGAGCATAGCTCTTCATCTTAAGAATTTTCTTATGGACAGAACTCTATCAAAATTTAGGTAAAGATTAAATCTTTTAAAGGATTTTTTAATAATCTAGGGTTTTACCTATTAATAGAGCTTTGCTCTTCATAGATCTTCGATCTAAAAAAAACCTTCTTTAGGGTTTCATTAACAGAGCTTTGCTCTCTTAGAATCATAGATCTAAAGAGATCTTGCTTGGGGTTTCTTAACCCATTAACAGAGCTTTGCTCTTTTCAAATCATGTAGATTTATTAATCTCTTATGAAGAACTCTTAAGAGTTTGTTCATGGATCTTGAAGATCTTAGAATTTTAATTCATTAAAAATTTTACTTCAATTTTTTTTTCTGATGGATTATTCCATCACTTTTACAGAGCAAGGCTCTTAAGGAATTTTTATTCCTTCATCATTAAAATCTGACAGATGTCATTCTATCATAGAGAACTCCTCTCAAGGGAAGATTTACTCCTCTACCCGAAGGGTTCTCATTGAATGAGAATCAATTGAGGATTTCCTCATTTAATGACAGTCTCATCAAATGATGAGACCGTTTTATTAATGATGAACTCTCATCAAGATTATGTGGGTCCCCTTTGGTCCCTTTTTACTGCATTGCAGTGTGGTAAGGATTTAAAGTACCTAGTGACATAACTTAAACTGTAGCATTGGCGGCTGAAAATTTGTTCTTTTCCGGGCAGGTACTATGTCTTTCGACACTTCCTTCTCGATCTTCCGTTCGGAAGGCGGATTTCCCGAAGCGTCCATAGACCGAGAAATTTTTGCACTGATTAAAGACCATGACCCGGAGCACAAGAATCTTTATTTATGGGAAATATGGTACAACCAAATCATCAGGGGTCGGCGGAGCTTTTCTTGCGCGGTACCCTCGGAACCCATTTCGGCGATCTCTTACGCTGACCCACCTCCGGTGAACTATGCCGTGGAGGAGGTTAATTGGACTTCAGATGGTCTCCTTCAGCCTTCTTTGGCTACAATACCCGTACAGCCTCCAATGGCGTTGGATATCCTAGGACGGTGTATATGCCACGGTGAGTCGCGCCCTTGGGGACAGCCATACAACATAGGCTTGACTCCCCGTCACCCAGCTGGATATTTGTAGTGGGCCCGGTACATTCTGTCCGCCTAGAGGTTGCAGTTGTTGAGGCTCGGGTTGTATCCCGCGGTTTACGTTTTCCTTTTTCAATACTCCACGCCTCCTACATGGTGGGTAAAAGCCTTTTTGGAACAATGGAACGTTCCAACTCACTTTCCTTTTGTTGGATCGAGAAGCCTCCATCTCTTTAGAGGAGTTCGTGGAGATCTCTGGCTTGCCTGTTAGAGGGGAGCATTATGAGGAACTACTTCCTCATGATGAGTATGTCTTTGCTGCCAAGTCGGTGGTGATGGGCCTTACCCCGGACAACGCCATTCAACATCAATCCCCAAGTTTGATTAAGGTGTTGAATATCTACGAGGGCCTATTTCTCGAGTCTGGGAGCCGTGGGGTTAATTTTACGGATTTTATCGCTCGTTTTCTTCGCTCAGAGGTACTGTAGAAGGAAGCCGCGAAGTTCGCCAAACTTGACGATCCATTTGGCTTAGGTTTGGGCAACCTACCGATGGCGGAGGCGGATCAGAAGAGTTTCTTTATCCCCGACACCCCAGTCGTCCCTTTTGTAGAGCTGGCAGCTCCTGGGATCGACGAAGAAACGTTCTTTTTAGGGTTTCTCGGGTTATGGCTGAGATGGTTTGCACTTCTGATGCACCCTCGCCGTATGAGGCCTCCGTCTTCTACCCAGCGCATCGAATGGTTATTAGGGTGAATGTAGCCGTCGGGGTTGCTGGGTTAGCCCATTTGTATTACGGCCTTAGCCTAGCGGCAGATACTGCTCAACCGGGGGTGCAGCCCGTGAACTTCTCAATGCATTACTTCACCTCGTGGCTCGAGTTGCATGTGCTTGGCGCCTTCGGAATTCACAAAAGGCCCCTTTTTTTATGAAAGATATAACTTTCCCCGACTGCTGCGTCTGGTTGACGCTTCTATTTTGGAACCGACTCTATGAGAGGCTCGGGGCTTACTCCTTCGCCCGCGTACCGTCAGGGATGGCATGACCTTTGTTGAAAAGGTCTTGAATATCGGCAAAGATTCCGCGAAGGCGGTGCAGCCGCTGCGGGACACCTTTAAAGATGGCGCCTCTACCTTGAAAGCTCGGGAGATTCTCCACTTATATTCGATCAGGCCGGGCTTTCTGGTGTTTAGGCAGAATGATGCAGCGTTGTTTATGAGATACAAGCCGCATCGTTTCGCCCAAAAATCTAGCTACAATCAGGGTGTTCCACTTGAGGCTTTTCTAGCTGAGCCGCCCGCCACAGAAGAAGGCATCCGCTGCACGCTACACCATTTCATGAGGCTCAACACCGGTTCTAACTTTTTTATCAGTGAGCCAGGATGCGCCCCGAAGGTGTTGAACGTGTACGTGGCGTGGTACCAGCATGCGATGGGTGCTATCATCAGGGAGGAAAAGAAGTTGTTGCTTGATCGTAAGGGTGCAGCCCCTGCTGGTAATCCAGCCATTCCCTTGAAGCAAGGGACCGTCGTCCATCCTCCTTTGAGAGAGGTTGCTACGGTTGTGGTCCCGCGCGTGCTGCCTAAGCTGCCGCTATCCCGTGCTCCCGTAAAAGCAGTGACTGTGGCGTCTCCCGAGTCTGGCGTGGGTTCAGATATCGGGACTCGTCGTCCAAAGGTGCCCACCAAGCGTAAGGTTGTGCTGGCGGCTACGGGCACTCGCTCACAGAAGAAGAAGAAGTTGATTCTTTCTACAGACGTTGTACTCGGCCAGGAGCCTCATGCTCCTTATAGCGAGGGCCTAAGCAAATATGGGACCAACGAAGGTTTATTTATGGCACCTGACGATACTGATTTGGAGGCTGCCATTGCAGCTTCCGAGCGATTAGCTAGCCACAAAGCAGGACTGCTCATCCTCGCCGAGTCAGGTAGTCTACAGCCGTATCTTTTTGTCGTTGCATTACATTTTTATTATCGTGTTTTGATTGACACTTTTTCTTCAACAGGCGTTTCAACTGAAGAGGCTCTCGCGGCTTCCCTCAAGACTTTTGAGGAGGAAGAGAGGCTTCGCGCTTCGCTGGGCGTTGGTATATTTCGGTTCATTGTGCCTTCAATCCCCTTTCTTATGGGTAATCTGACCCCTTTTTCATCTTATCGCAGGGATTACTTCGACCTAAGTTATCCCAAGTGCCGTGCCGACTTCTCAGGGTGGTGCGGTGATGCTTCCAAGGCCGGCTACCGAAGTCCCAGCTTCCCCAGTATTGCAAAAAGTGGCTTTACTTAAGCAACCGATGACGGACGCCGTAACGGCTCCAGAGGTAGCTCCTGGCGCGGACGATGACATCTCCTTGACGGAGGTCCTAAGAAGATCAGCTCTCATGGACCAGGCGGAAAGGAAGCGTAGGAGGCATGCGGAAAGAGAACGTAACGCCGCCTTAGCCGTAGGTGCAGGCTCGATCGCTGCTTCTTCTGTCCCTGCTTCTTCAGAGGGTGCTCCAGCCGCCCTGTCTACCGCTCATAGACAGGCGGTATGCGCGGCTCGAGAAGCAATTGAAAATTCATCCCAAGGTAACGTAACACTGAGTCCTTTTATTAGAATTTGATCTTCAGATACTCATATATATTACCCTGCAGGGCCAAGTCCTGGTGAGGAGGCGGTGGGTGAGATGACGGCAACCGCTGAGCCCGAAGCGGATACTTTTTCCCAGGAGTCTGGGACTGCGCCAATTTCCGTTCTTTCCTCCTGCGGTTCCCTGCCATCGCCTGGCATTGTGAGTGCTACGACGGCTCTTGTGGAATCAGGGGACGAAGCTACGGGCGGCGAAACCATCCCCCCAAATGAGAACGAAGAAGTCTTGATGTTTGGTGATGCTCCCGTCACAGTTCTGGCCGATGACCTGTCTGGTAGGTATTGGGCCGCTGTATTCTTTTCATTTTGCAACCGCTTCTGATGACATCTTGTTCCTTTTGAATGTAGGTGTGGTGAGCGCTGAGGTTGTGCCACCTGAAGAAGCACCACCAGCTGCCGCTCTGACGGTCGCTGCCCCTTCGTCTCCTCTTATATCTTCTCAAATGCTGGAAGGTATGGGTTTGCAATTAATTTAAATCGGGGACAACATCTTTCGTGTACTGACCACGTATCATCGTGATCTTGCAGGAGTTTTCTTTGATCACCTATATCAGGTGCTGAACCCGCACTTCTCCTTCCAGTCGGAGATTAGTCTGCCCGCTGGTGCCGGTGAGTATCTTTTCTTTTCTTTAACGGCCAGCCATGTCATTGCTAATTCTTCTCTGCATTATCTATAGCCTTACAAATTGAAGGAGGGGACGAGGGTATCGTTGCGCCACCGGTACTCCCAGCTCTGCCCCCTGTTGCAGCCGGTATAGTAAACTCCATTGTTCATGTACCTTCTCTATTTCGTGAGCCGTCATTTGACTATGATTTGTTTTGCAGCGGTGACACCGACTCCAGCTCCGTTCGAGTCTTGAATCATAATGACAGTAGGGCCCTTTTCCAGACGTCCATCTTCAAAAGGCGCCGTGACCAATCTGTGTATGTTGAGCGATTACATCGAGGAGCTTGACGCGGAGGCCCCCACATTCGCTGCAGATTTTGCTGCAGAGGTTAATCCTATGCTGGCAATGCTTGTGAACTTCCATAACGAAGGCATCGTTGAGTCTTGGGTTAACCACTGTAGGAAGATTGAGGCCTGCCTGCATGAGCTTGAGCTTAGGCGTCCTGCTCCTGAGATTCAGGCTTTGAACTCTCAGCGGGCTTCGTGGGTTGAGCAGAGCGTGTCCTTCCTCTGCCATTTTGAGCAAGAAGCAACCTTGAGACGGAAGGAACGCGAGGAGGCTTCGGAAGAATCTTCCCGGCTGCGCGCCCAAGTTGAAACGAATGCCGCGCAACTGAAAGCCGTCTTTGACAATTTGCAGCGATGTATTTCGGACGGGCTGGCATTAAGGCGGAAGCTCGACTCTATTGAGCGGGTTACGCAGAGTCATGAAGCTACCCAACGGGAAATTGATGAGAAGGTTTCATCGTGCTTGCAGCAACGGGCTCGAATTGAAGCAGAGCTGGTCGCGGCGGCCGATCATGAGAAGGCACTGAAAGGAGTGCGCGAGCAACTTGCTGACTTATTGAAAACGCTTCCTTCTCAGTAGCTGTTTTGTATAGATTGAACACTTGTAATCTTTGAATAACTTGTATCCATTTTTTTATTCTTTCATATCATTCAACTTGTACTCCATTGAATTTATGAATAAAAGATACACATTTTTGTTCTACTGTTGCTTTCTTCTCTTTGTTGTGTCGTTGCCGTGTGATTTTAGCATGTGTGACCTGTAGATAATAAGTGAACATTTCATCTTAGCCTCCTTGTAGGGTAGCGATGGCTTAGGAAGCAGGTTCAGGTCTGCTGCCTGTTCCCCTCCGAACGACGGCGACGACGTGGCGTCTCGCCTGAAATTCGGGGCAGATGCTAATTGGTGCTATCCGTCTGCCTCTCCGAAGATGCCAAGTCGATCCATGGCACCATGTATCGGAGGCTTAGACGGATGCGTCCGATGTAGCAGACTTCGTCAGATTCCCCCTCGTTCGAGGGGTTTTTGATTGTGGGGACGCTCTTCCCTGCAGGCGCAAGCCCCTGCAGTTAATTACGCTACCGCTTTGCGGTAACAACTTTCTCCTTCTCCAGATGGTCACTTCGTGTCGTGTGTTCTTGTTTTATGTTTCATTGCCCGTGGATCGTTTACGGAGACTGAGTTATGTTGTCGCCCGTAGGGCATGGACTGGTCCAAATCCGCATCATCTTAAATTTGGGTTTGGGGGTTTGGTTTGAGGATACGTCAGCCGTACTTGAGGCTAAGATCAACTCAAACGTTTGTTAAGGACACGTTAGTCTAACTTTGTGACTAAGATCAACTTAACGGGATCGTTTAGATCCTACAAAAGAGTGTTTGGACTCTAATGTTCCAGTTTAGGGACGTGGCGGTCCATCATATGTATGGCCGTCGGGACCCGTCACCTCTCTGACGACGTTGAAGGATTACAACGACGGATGTCAGAGGAGTTCAAAGATGTACCCTCGAGCCAGAATTAATTAGGGGGGGGATCCATAGTCCAGTCCGCTTGAAGGTTTAAGGACACGTTAGCCATTTTTAAGGCTAAGATCAACTTAAACAGGACCGTTTAGGTCCGACGAAAGAGCATATGGAGGCTCTATGTTTCTAGTTTAAAGACATTGCGGTCCATGGGTAGTTTAAGGACATTGCGGTCCATTGGTAGTTTAGGGACGTTGCGGTCCGTTGGTAGTTTTAGGGACATTGCGGTCCGATGTTAGTTTTAAGACGTTGCGGTCAAGGTTAAGGACATCATAGTCCATGGGTTTAAGGACTCCACAGTCCGATATGTGCTCTAGATGCTTCACACGGGTTCACTGCCGTGCTAGGCGAGGACCAGGCTCCGCTCTGGATGCTTCACACGGGTTCACTGCCGTGCTCTGCGAGGACCAGGATCCGCTCTGGACGTTTTCCGCGGGGTCAAAGAGTGACGTTATCCACGTTCCACGTAACCAGGAATTTTGTATCATGCATGGGTTTAAGGACCCCACAGTCCATATCATGAATGGTCTTCGGGACCCGTCACCTCTTTGAAGACATTGAGGGATTACAATGCCAAGTATCAAAGGAGTGAAGAGATGTACCCTAGAACCGGGGTGGATTAAATAGTCCCTGGCCCAATTTGGGTCAAGACTGATCAATTATGTTATGAGCCTATCGGCCCAGTTAATCACAAATTGAGGACTTATGGCCAGCTTGGGCTAAGTCCAGTCAGGTCTGGAATATTGACTCTTTGTTGGTCCATTGAGGGAGAATGTTTGCCTCTATCCCTTTAGCCAATTGGGCCAAAGCCTAGTGTTAAACACTTCAGAGCAATCAGTGTTGAACACTGGGAATAAGGTTGATGAGTTAGTGTTCAACACTAAGAGATAATTGGTGTTAAACACCAGCAATAAGGATTTTTCAAATTAGTGTTAAACACTAAAACAGATCAGTGTTGAACCCTGCCAATAAGGCTTTTTAATCAGCATTGAATGCTAAGGCCCGACAGTGTTTTAACACTGGGCTTGAGAGTTTTAATTTTAGTGTTAAACACTAAGGAGAGAAGGGTCACGTGGCAGCACGTGAGAGCGCCCTCCCTCCATTTGTTCCGCTGAAATTATCGTTTCCTTCAAAGCATCACGTGCCATCACGTGATGGGCATTCAAATGCCTGTGTATTAGAGTTTCTGCCAAGGTCACGTGGATCACGTGGGGTGCTGCCTCAAAGGGACTTCTGTAGCTCTTTTGAGAGGGTCACGTGATGGCACGTGACCCTACCTCCATGTATGTTGTTGTTTAGAGAATCCGTTGATCTTTCTTTTCAGGAATTAAATTCCTCTGGCTTTAATTTTCAAAGGAATTAAATTCCTGCTTCCTTTTTGAAGATTTATACTCTGAAATAGAGTTGAACTCTGAACTTTCTGTAGGAATTAAATTCCTCATATATGTGAAGAACTGAATAGGATTAAACCCTAATGAAGGCTCTTAAGGAACTAAACTTCCCGTTTTAAAGAAATATGATTAAGGAAATTAAATTCCTGCTGTTTCAACAGAACTATGTTCTTAATTAGGGTTAAACCCTGCTTCTTTTATTTTGAAGGAATTAAATTCCCATGATATAGGGTCGAGCCCTAATTTTATTTTAAAGGAATTGAATTCCTACAGTTCTGCGAGAATTAAATTCTCATGCTTGCATTCCTTCTCTATGTTTTGGATCTGCATGGCAGGATCTCGACCCATTGAGAATTAAATTCTCAACCTTAAGGGGAGATGTGCACTTTGCAGATCCTCTATCAAAGAGAGAAGAGATGTGTTCTTCTGTTTTATATATTAGAGTTAAACTCTGCTGAGAATTAAATTCTCTTTCTTTCCGAAAGCCTTCCCTTTCTTACCTAGGGTTTTTGCAGAAGATCCAAGTCTTTTCCAAGTATCAAAGCTTTTTTCTCCTTTTTTCTTTCTCTGCGCATATATATCCCTCTTTTGTGTCTCTTGGCTCCTATTTATAGGAGAAGCAGCCGAATGAATTAGTTTTTTGATGAATCTTCACTGAGAGATCTGATTTGCATCCTTCATTCGTTCTGGACCTTTGGATTATTAGGTGAATTTTATTCACCGTTGGATTTCAGATCCAGAGATTCTCCCTTGTTATTTTGGTTAGATTTAAGGGGGAAATCTTTCCAAACCCGAGATTTTCCATAAATAAATGACCTCTGAATCTTTAATTTGATTGGATGCATATAGTTGCGTTCCTTTGGAAAGATTTGCATTTCTCTCAGAATTTAATTCTGTTGACAAAAAGGGCTTTGAAAGCCGGTCACGTGTGACCACGTGACCCATGGTCACGTGTGAGCACGTGACCCCCTTTGGAATGAGCCTTTTCCTTTCTTCTGATTGTTGCTTAAGCGTCACGTGCCACCACGTGACTCTTGGTCACGTGTGAGCACGTGACCCTTGTTTGAACTCTCTTTCCTTGGTTCGTCTGGAGAACGAGTCTGCTGTCTTGAACGTCACGTGCCAACACGTGACCCTGGTCACGTGGAAGCACGTGACCTCTTCTGAAGCCTTTTTCTTGACTTGATCAGAGAACTTGTGTGTCTTCGACGCTTGCATTTAAATGTCACGTGTCGCCACGTGACCCTGGTCACGTGGGAGCACGTGACTCTTTCTGAAGCCCATTTTCTTCAGCGTAGTCAGGAGACTGAACTCGACTTGATGATGCTTTTTAGGTGTCACGTGCCAACACGTGACCGCTAGTCACGTGTAAGCACGTGACTCTCCTCTGAAGCTTTTCCCAGAAGCTTTCCTGACTTTAAATCAGGAAACAAATGCCCCCACAGCGTTGTTCTCACGTGTCTGCACGTGAGTGCAACGCTGTCACCTCTTGTGACCGTTGGATTCCTCTAGGGATCTGGGGAGACGAAGCGTTTCTATCATCTTCTATAAATACCTTCGTCCCTTCATAGGAGCCTTCACTTTGTTCATCTTCTTCTCCTGAGAATTTCTTCTTTGAGAATTTAATTCTCGCTTTCAGAGCTCAGTTCTCTGTCTTGAAACAGTCTGCAGAGTTTAACTCTGTTCGAAAAGGATCCTTTTTCCTCAGGTAATGGTAATCGAAGCACCTTTGTTTTGACAAAACTTTCTGGATTTAAAATCCAGATCGAGGGTTTCACAAAGAACTCATTTTTCTTCAAGTAATTTAACCAAAATATGAGACCACTTGACTTCCCGCAGTAGATCACTTAGGGTTCAGATGATCCCTTAGGGAGATGATGATGGCGGTTCAAACCCATGGAATTTAATTCCATTCAAAATGTTTCTGGGAATTTAATTCCCTTTCCTTAATAAGGAATTAAATTCCAACGAAGAACTCGATTTCTTCACACAGAGAATCTCTGGGGTCTCTTGGCTCGAGGCGGTTCTTCCGCAATTAATGCGATGGGGATTTTGTAATGATGCCTTCTGTGGGAATTTAATTCCCTTGATTTTTTTGGGTTCACTGTAGCACCCTAGACAGATCTTGTTGGGGGGAATATGCATGGTTACCACCTTTTATTAAATGAGGACATTCCCTTTGTTTTATTGTAGCGTTTTGGCCTTATTATTAATGTGCCGTCATCTGGATTCTGTGGGGCCCATGTGTTTTGTAGCCAATGGTCCCAGGAAGCTTTGTTTTTGCTTTCTTTAACTAGTCTTCATGTTCATGCATGAGTGTACGTTGCCGACTTTTCTTCTAACGGTCTTCCTTTATTGGTTTTCAGGTGCGATGGCTTCTGTTCCACGCTTTCCTTTTTCTCGCTCGGAGGCCGCTTTCCCTCAGTCACCATCTGATGAGGAAGCGATGGCAATGATTCGGGCGCATGACCCGAGCTGTAGCAATCTTCTTCAATGGGGACCTTGGTATAGTCAGATTATTCAAGGTCGCAGGAGTTTTCTTTGTGCGGTGCCAACGGAGCCTACTTTCCCCTTTTTACCGATGGATCCTCCAAGGACAGCTTTTGCTGTGGAAATGCCCAACTGGACTCCAACGGGGAGGCTGGAGCCTTCGACGACCGGCATTCCGAACCATCCGATCCCGGCTATAGATATCTTGGGACGGCGCATTTGCCAGGGTGAGGCCCACCCGTGGGGGCAGATTTATAAGATAGGGCTCACTCCCAGGCATCCTACGGGCTACCTTCTCTGGGCTCGCTATATCCTTTCTGCCCATCGGGCGCGATTGCAGAAAGTCGGGCTTTATCAGGCCGTGTACGCGTCGCTATTCCATTACAAGTCCCCGCATGCTTGGTGGGTCAAGGCGTTTTTGAACCAGTGGAATCTTCCCACTAATACTTTTCTTCTGGGAGATCGCGAGGTTTCGATTTCTTTAGCCGAATTTTATGATATCTCGGGGTTGCCGATAAGGGGTAATATGTATGAGGAGTTGCTGCCCCCTGACGAGTACGTTTTTGAACCCGAGCCCGCCCCTGTTGACGGCTTATCTGCTGAGAATGCTGTTCGACACAAGCGCCCTAGTCTAATTAGGGCCCTAGGCATTTTTGATCGATTATTCACCGAGTCTGAGGAGCAAGGCGTTACTTTCAAGAGCTTCATTGCTTGTTTCATTCGTGAGGACGCCTTACCGAAGACAGCCCCAAAGTTTGCCAACATTGGGGACCCCTTTGGGTTTGGTCCGAAGAGGCTGCCGACCAACGAATCAGATCTACCTCAGTATTACATCCCTATTATATCGCCAATGTCTTTTGAGTCCATTGCGGCACCTGGTATGGACGAGGAGACGTTCTTTGTGGGGTTTATTAGCGTCTGGCTCAGTTGGTTCGTTATCCCCATGCATCGCCGCTTCATGAGAGCCTCGGTCATCTACCCGGCACATCATATTGCTGAGGGGACGCGGTTGGCCATTGGCATCCCTGCCCTGGCGCACCTTTATAACGGATTGGGCACTGCGGCTAATACCTCTACGCCTGGCGTAGACGTAGTGAACTTTTCGCTTCATTACTTCACGTCGTGGATCGAAATGCATGTGCTGGGGTCTTTTGCCGTGCATCAAAGGCCCGCTTTTTACGACGCTTATACCTTCCCGCGACCTATGCGACTGGTAGGTGCTTCCGCTGCCGATCCCACTCAATTTGGGGCTATTAGGGTGCTGATTTCCCCTCACGCCACCGCCGGCGGGTTAGCTTTTAACGATCGGGTTCTGTCTTCTCCTTCGGGTCCTGTTCAGCAACTTTGGGACCAGTCAAAGGACAACGCGCCTTCTCTGAAGCCCCGAGAGGCCACCTACTTGTATTCAATTAGACCGGGTTACTTGGTGTTTCGCCAGGATAGTGCAGCCCTTTTTATGCGGTACAATCCTCATCGATTTGCTCGGCAGCTCGGATATGACCAGGGCGTTCCTTTTGAGGCCTTTATGATCGCTCCGATTCCTTCGCTCGATGCTGTTCGTGATGCCGCCCATCATTTCATGAGGCTGAACACCGGCTCTCATTTCATGGTCCCTGAAGCCGAGTACATCCCTCGATGCGTGGGTGCACTTACAGGCTGGTATCTTCATCGGGTCACCCCAATTATTGCTGAAGAAAGGAGGGTTCTTCTTGGTCATGACGCTCCTCCTCAGGTCTCGAGAGTTGAGTTGCGACCGAGGGTTCCAGTCCGCTTCCCTTTGAGGGAGATTGGCGCTGCCCTCATTCCGGGGGAGTCAGGGGTAGACCTTACTCCGACCGCTGGTATGCCCTTGGGTTCCCGATCGCGAGGTAGGCGGGCTCCGGTAGTAGCTCCTCTG
This sequence comes from Agapanthus africanus, assembly GCA_030015575.1. Lineage (NCBI taxonomy): Eukaryota > Viridiplantae > Streptophyta > Magnoliopsida > Asparagales > Amaryllidaceae > Agapanthus > Agapanthus africanus. Next base: position 470,201,229 of record JASDDO010000031.1, read on the forward strand.
CCGGTGGCGGCACCACCCCCCGCGGCGTCGACGACGTCGACGTCGTCCTTGGTTGTGACACCGAGCGAGAGTAACAGGGACGAGGGTGTTAAAGGCGATGTGGGCCAGCGTCGCCCTAAGGCTTCGCGAGGGAGGAAGCGGTCATCCTCAGCGACCGGCTCTGGGTCTAAGCGACGGAAGAAAGTGGCTACTACCCCGCTTGATTCTGTGGTGGAATCTGAGCCTATCCTTGAAGACGAACCCTTGGCCTTGCAAGCGTCTGACACTGTACTTCTCTTTCCGAGTTCGGCTGACGAGGAGGCCGCACAACTGGCTGAGGCCTTACGGCGTTCGAAAGACCCGTCCCATAATGCCAAGGTTCCGAAGAAGTCTTATCCCGCTGTAATTTTTTACGAAGACCCTTAATGGATTCGGCGGCGATTTATCGGCCCTTTGGAGGAATGGGGGGAAAGGGCTTTGAAGCAGGTCGCTTCAGAAGATGCAGCTGATGCACTTTCTTTATGGACCGGCGGTCATGAGTCTACCCTTGAACCTCGGCGAGCTTATCTCCTTGAGAAGGAAAAGCGGCTTGAAGAAGCCATGTTAAGGGCCTCTTTGCGTATAGGTACGCTGTGCTTCTTTTGTTGTCTTTTCGATTATTTATGCTCGTGGATATGTATCATTATTTTTATTTGAACCGTGCAGAATCTTCAACGCTGGGGGAGCTTCCTACTGGCCCCTTAAAGCTAAAGCCCGCCGAAATTCTCAGCGAGGCCTTGCTAGGTGTGGAGGGGGCTGATGAGGCTGCTCCTCTCGTGATAGAACCTCCAGCGGCGGCTCTTGATCAGGGAGTGCTTGCCCCTTCGGGGGATGCTCTTATGGAGGCCACCATCCCAATGACTCTTGCTGAGGGTGGCCCAAAGGCTGGAAGTGAGGTAGTCGGGACTACTCTCCCTTTGTTGGAGCCTGAGGTTACGGCGGAGACCGTCGAGGCTGCTATCCCCCCGGCTCAGAATGGGAGGAGTGTCGAAGGTATCTTTCTGCGTTTTAATTTAGTAACCCTGTCACGACCCGAAAGAGCACGTGACTGGCCCTTGAACCATATGAAGCCTATAGGACTCCATCTGATCCAAGTAAGCCAAAAGCCCAGAAATCTAAAACCATTTTTGAAGAATAAGTAAAGAAATCTGATTTAAATAAGTGAAGAAAACATGTTTGAAATCAAGGTTTTGAAATAACTAAGCCGGAGGTGCGTTTTAAAAACAGTAAGTCTTTTCTAAAAATTTCGGCAGAGTTTCTTTTGTAAAACTGGCCCCGAATGGGGTACAACAAAAATAACAATATATATGCAATGATAAAGGCATCCCCAAGCGGGAGCTAGCTCTTCGTCAATAGACGGTCACAACCACACATGCAACAATAATATACAACGCCAAGTGGCGAGGATCAAATCCAAAAGGAAGCTCAAAAGCAACAAGAAACCGCAATACTACTAAGCGCGACTCTAAGGTCGAAATATACAACACTAAAGTCTAGGTCTGAAACAATATACAAGTTTTGGTTGATGGAAATTCTAGATACAATGAAATAAAAAGGTACAATGGTGGTTCTTGATACGAAAGAATCCACCTACAAAAAGCAATCCACCCGCAAGAAAGTAGTGTGCCAGAAATGCCGCAAAGAAACCTGTACGGCGAAACCTGCAAGAACTGTGGCACAACGGGGGTGAGTTGCCAACTCGTGAATAGAAACATCTACAAGCAGAAACCGAAAGCAAGACATAATCCTAGGTCAATACGATCAGTATAAAAATCCTCAAAATAAAGCATGCAGCCTATAGCAAGGCTAGGGTAAATATCTAACCCGAGTGCAATCTCAATGTGTCTGTGTCAGTGCCTCAGATAACAATATAGCAAATGAATGAGATATGAATGCGAGAAAACAGAATACATCTACATGAAGCAACAGTTTTCATACTTTAGTGAGATTTACCTGTATTTTAAAAGATGAGGTACCATAATGAAATCAGCATAAAACTGTGCCTAGCATCGGCACCAACGAAATCCCAATATCCTGATATCTCAAAGTCTCAACCATCATATCTAGGGCGCCGTCAGTCCAGACCGGCCCCTACCATAAATCTCAGACCACGACGGTATCCTCCGGATATCCGACGCGTCGGGTAAAGTCACCGGTAGGCAATCTCCCCCTGCCAGGCTCATCGTCATCACCACGTCTTCTTGCCCCGGGGTACCTTACCGGGTCCACCATGTACCCGAAACGGTTCATCCGTCTCCTCGAATCGGGTTTCCAAATCCATCAGCAAAATCATGGTGGACGACTCATACATCATGGGAAAACCGCACTTTTTATTTTAAAGAGAGAAAGGAAATTTATATAAGTTTTGCGGTTTTCCCCCAAATCAAGAAAATCTCATGGAAATCCAAATCCAAACCTCAATAGCATGCAAAATAGTGAATATATGCATGAGAATCCATGAATGCGGCATAACAATGAATAACAGTATGCAGGAAGTAGCAGGTAATAACTACAATGTCTAACTACTAGCTAAAAGGCTATGTCAAGCAATAATATACTTTCTAAGGTGTACGTGACATGGCAATTACCGATGAAGATGTGTGTGAGCCGGCAAGTAAGTGTACGTGGTACATACACATCATCGGTAATGGTGCTGGTGTCCTATCAACATAATATTAAAAATGGAGTATGAAGCATAAAATAAGAATGCGATGCAACCGAACCACAAAAAGGGAGTGGGAGCTGAAACTAGACGTAACCAACACTAATCTGCGTTAATCTAACATAAATCTCACAATTGGTGCCTTTTGAAATAACACAAATCATGGGGTTTTGAAAATAGGGGCTACAGTGTTTTTATGAAAAGATACGTCTTTTGAAATGTCTGTAGATCCCTTGAGCTGTCTTTAAAAATACCCACGATTCGTCAGTTTTGAAAAAGGTAGGAGTCTACTCTAGTCTAATATCTACACTAAACTAAACAGCTGAACTAACAAGCTGACTACAGGTAAGGAAACCGCCTAGCATCTGAGTCGATATATATATAAATATAGTCGGTGATCCCGCCTCAATGTCATATCATAAGGTATCCTCGAGTTATGAGTGCGGATCTATCATCAATATCGGCTCGTACGGTAAATCATCGTACGGCATCCCCAATAGCTGGGTAGGGTTCAACATCTCACTGTATCATCACATAGTAGGTATCACTATCATCAGATCAAATAGTCTGGGGTACTACTCTATGTCTAGTACAATCGATACCATCAATGAAGTATGCATGCGGGGGGGAGGGTAAACACAATCCCAAGCCCACAAGAATCACAAGTCATGTCCCACATATGAATCGTATCAAAACACCGATCTCTCGGCACCAAGCCCACATCATCGACTCATCTCCAAAGTCATCCTATATCATCAAACACAGTGCAAGTACAAGAAACACACAAGTGTAAACGTGTGGGTGCAAATCTATCCTATGGTTCGCAACTAGGAGCTATGCTAGTTATTTCTACCCCTAACTAACCATAACACATTAACTATCACACATAAAAAAATATACTACATAGTACTAATTACGGACTGCGAGGGTGCTATACGCCATCCACCCGACTTCCCCCTGTAGATATAATCTACTCACCTGGTCTTCGCTTTCTGAAATCGATGACGCCATGCTCCTTCACCTCGGAATCCTTACGAGGGTACCTAGAATAATAAACAGTCGCAATACGTATTAATATCAAAGCAGAAAACCGATACAGCGCACGGTGTGCTCATAAGTTGGAACCTATGGCCCAAACATGCAAATCCAACACTTAACCCCTGTTGTCGATGTATGAACACCCGACAACCAAATACAAATCCAAACACCAAGAAAGTGCATTAAAAAATACGGAAAACATCGCCTAAAACACCCCAAAATGCCTCCAGATTTTCCCCAGATGACCATTTGCCAAAACTATATATAGTAGGGGTCTAATCTAGTGCTAAATGAGCCCTGGAACAAAAATGGAACCATTCCCCTCTACTCTGGCCGCAAATTGCGGCCAGAATGGTGAATTTGGCGGCCACGGTTTAGAGTTAGGGGCTCGGGTCTTGGTGGTAGCTTCCTAGGTGCCTGCACGACTCACTGTCAGCTCAATTTTATTTTTGGTGCCCCCGGGTTGCTCCAGATTCCAGAACACCTTCACAGAATTTCACAAACCGACATGAAAAGTTCCATAATTCCGTATTTTTGGATTTCCAGTGGGATTGGCCTGGGTTTCTAGTCAATATAGGGTCTAAGGTCACTTTTTAAACTCAATTGCTAAGCCACAACTCAACATTACCCTAACCCTCTCAAGTTTTGTCCAAATATTCATAATTCACCCGATATCGATATGAAACTTGAATTAAACCTTAAACACAAGATTTAACACTCTAATTGCCAAGAAATTACCTCACAAGAGACCCATGGATCCTCAACAGCACCAAAACACCATCTTTCTTGGTTCATCCTCTAGCTTATGATCTTGTGTGCATGTTTTGTGAAATGAGGCAAGGGTTTTGAATATGTTTTTGAGATGAAATGTGAGGATTTAGTGGAGGGGAGAAAGGGGGCAATAGTGGCAGCAGCAGCTCAAGAATGAGGGAGGGAAGATGAAGGAAAATGGCTAAGGGTTATTGGTCAAATGCAACCCATACCTCTCTCACCAACCACAATCTCATTTTCTTTTCTTTTCTTCTTTTCCCTTTTCTTTTAAATCCCTAATCCAACCTTCTCACATCAATAGTAACCCAAAAGAAAATCCAAGGCAAGAAAATGCACAAGTGTAGGAAAATGTGATATGTGCAAGTTTTGCACAAAATTGCCAAAAAACCCGATTAGCGATTTTAATCGCGATTAGCACTAAATTAGTGTCAAACTAATCACAGAAACTTAAAAATGTCAAAATTCACTAATTTACCCTATTTTAGAATTTTCCATAATTTTTCATAATTTTTCTAACATTTTTCCTATTTAATTGCATTTAATTATAGATTTAATATTAAAATAATCAATAAAATAATATTAAATAATAAAAATTCCCAAAATTAATATTTTATATTTTTGAAAATGTTACAATCTACCCCCCTTAAAGAAATTCGGTCCCCGAATTTAAATTTAAACCCCTAATACAAAACAATTTCAGTATAATCATTTTGTCGGGGCTCCGAAAATATCAATACAAAGAGAAGATCATAAAATATACTGCTCTACTAGAAATCAATCCCCAAAATGCATATATATAAGAATGTCCTATGCGTCTGGTGCGCAAGGAATCAAAATCCATATATGTGTCAAACAGGTGTACAACCAACATCTAGGTGCAACGGGTGTGCACGAAACATCTGTCGTAGGCAACGTGTGTGCCTGACAGAAAAATCAGGTGCATGTGACATGCACGAAGAATACCGATTTAGTGCATCTGGTATGCACCAAAATCGTATATCAAAACACTAAAGATGTATGAAAACTACGCTGGAAGTGCAAATCAAATCACTGAATACGATAGGCATGAAATCTCAATCAATATCTCAAATGTAAAAACTCAGCGCAAAATATATAAATATCCAGTGGGTGCATGAAACCAATATCATGAAACTCAGTCATCAAAACTAAATCATGTATACAGAACGCCCAAAATACCGAAATCCAAAGTGACGGATACGTGATAATCGAATCACAAAATCACAAGTCATAAATACCGTCGTCGGTAGTTCCTCCTTTGAGGTCGAGAAGGAGTCGGTGCACCCACTGCTAGCAGCGCAGGATATCTGCCTGTCTCTTGCTCACGGTCTGGCGTCCTCTGTCTCTGGATTCTTATCTTCTCTGCGGATTACCTATCACGCGGTCAATCGGCTCATCGGCCCTGTCAGGTGTGCTAACGGGGACGATTCCGTTCTGGCACTTCTCTGGTCACATCCCAACATCTCTGTAAGCATATCAGGTCTCTAGTCTCGACGGGAAGCAATGACAGCCCGCCTGTATCTCACACGAACCTCTTGTTCCTACTGTCTCCATCGTCGCCCACTATGACGTCATGCCAAGCTACTATGCACTGCACTGTTCTCAGCCACGGTCAAACTGAAGTCTCTCGCACGGACTCGAAATCGCGTACTCTGTAGCTTCACCATTTTGTAGAAGATGTCAGGTCGAACAGATCCTCGGAAACACGTCTCAACCCTCGGAGGAATACTCGTCACTCGTCCGCCCTTGATCAATTCGCAACGCATCTGGGTAAATTCCTCTATTCGATCCTAGTCAACTACCTCGTCGATAATGCCGAACTCTGTCCTGCTGGTGGTGCGCAAAATGACCACTCCTAGGTCTAGGTCTTCTCGTATCGTACTCCAGAAAGGTCCTGTCGAGGTCCCTTTTCTCAAATCTCATTTCCTGCCGCATTTCCCGGAAGTCGTCATCCAATGCTGAAGCTAAAGCTTGTTCCGGAACGGCTGCATACTTATCGCATTCTTTCTGGAAGATCTATCCACATACCACGCCTCGGGGTGCGTATCACATCTCTAATGTCAGCGGAGTGGGACGCCATCTCGTCGAATTATCTTGCGAACTCCTTTCTTCGCTCTGCGTCAATGTCGACTGATTCGGACTCGTCTCATCCTGGCTGCATGTACCGTGCTCCAACGGCTATGCTCGCATCTGGAGTCTCCCAAGCAGTGTCCCATCACGATATCCGAAAGATGTCGAACCATCCGATCGACTCGTCAGATCCTCATAATCCCCCAAGAGCTCACATCTCGGGTACAGTTTAATAGTATCGAGTACATGCCACAGCGTCGGTGGTCCAGCCGTAGAAGGGCAAACCCAGGCCTCACTGATGGCGCCGCGGAACCGCCGTAAACCCTAAGGTTCAAAGGCTGTCACACGGTCATTAGTCGAGTTAGGGTTTCATTCTTCTAGAGGGTCCATAGAATCACCTGCATGTCTTTCCGTATACTTTAAACTTGGAAAATGGCTCCTGACATTCGATCGTCTCAATCGACTCTCAACGAACCTGCGTGAAGTCGTCTCTAGCTGGAAACAATCTATCTGATGTCCTCGCATCGGTAACGAACGAACCACATGTCCTAGTCATTCATCCTCAGGTGACTAGCGACTCGCTATCCTCTCTCTGAGTATATGCTCACGCTGCAACAGCTCCAACCATCTGGGCGATATCTCATCATTACAGCAGCAACTGGCTCATACGCCTGTACGCCGAACAATGCCTCAATCCTCCAGGAAGGGCAATACATAGGCGGTCATCTCTGAATCGGTCTGCTCTAGATCTGGGTAAGACTCTCAACCTTGGAAATCTTCAACTCAACTGGGCACGCTCTGGCGCAAAATCGGACGAATCACCTTCGTCTCTCAAATCGGGTAGACTAGCTATCATCTGTCGCAAATCTGCCTGAAAGCTCCGACAATCTCAGGTCGTAAGCTCCAAAAGCAACATCCTGGCAATCTCAGCAACAGCTGGTCCATCTGTCTGCACTGTAGGCGACATCACGATCTCTGAGGTATGCTGTACATCAACAGTCCTCTCTCAACTGGCAACTCTAACAATGGCCCGATCATGCGGTGCAAGACCAAGCACTCGCCTCCACTAGAGGTCACAATCACTAACACTAACTCGAGACGTTCCCATGTCACCAGAAAACACAATGGTCGGCCCTCGTACCAAACGAGCTCACACCGGCCGTAACCCTAGCAGCAGCCCAAACTGCACTCAAACATGGTGACAGGAACCTCAATCGAGTATCAAGAGAGCACACCAATGGCAAGAAGGGAAACAACGGATCCAGAGTGGATACATGATCATAGGAAGGAACAGCATCAATGAAGGTATGATCATGAAACTATTAGAATCGGGAATCTCAAATGGACGTATAATCCTGGATATAAGGAGAATCACTGCTCTCAAAAGTATGTACATCCTAAGGCTCCTTAAGCGGAGTGGCGTGTCGTAAGTATGCCGCGGAACATACCAACGGTACGTCACTCTACTTTAGTCACCTATTCCATCAACCAAGGGTCATCCTAATACGACGAAAGTTCGGGTCTAATACCCCCTCGACCAAGTCTAAGTTCCGTAAGGTCAAGCCTAAGTTCCGTATATAATTAACGCCCTAGGCTCCACATAGTCAAACTCAGACTCGAACCAAGGTCAACCTAGCGCTCTGATACCAACTTTGTCACGACCCGAAAGAGCACGTGACTGGCCCTTGAACCATATGAAGCCTATAGGACTCCATCTGATCCAAGTAAGCCAAAAGCCCAGAAATCTAAAACCATTTTTGAAGAATAAGTAAAGAAATCTGATTTAAATAAGTGAAGAAAACATGTTTGAAATCAAGGTTTTGAAATAACTAAGCCGGAGGTGCGTTTTAAAAACAGTAAGTCTTTTCTAAAAATTTCGGCAGAGTTTCTTTTGTAAAACTGGCCCCGAATGGGGTACAACAAAAATAACAATATATATGCAATGATAAAGGCATCCCCAAGCGGGAGCTAGCTCTTCGTCAATAGACGGTCACAACCACACATGCAACAATAATATACAACGCCAAGTGGCGAGGATCAAATCCAAAAGGAAGCTCAAAAGCAACAAGAAACCGCAATACTACTAAGCGCGACTCTAAGGTCGAAATATACAACACTAAAGTCTAGGTCTGAAACAATATACAAGTTTTGGTTGATGGAAATTCTAGATACAATGAAATAAAAAGGTACAATGGTGGTTCTTGATACGAAAGAATCCACCTACCAAAAGCAATCCACCCGCAAGAAAGTAGTGTGCCAGAAATGCCGCAAAGAAACCTGTACGGCGAAACCTGCAAGAACTGTGGCACAACGGGGGTGAGTTGCCAACTCGTGAATAGAAACATCTACAAGCAGAAACCGAAAGCAAGACATAATCCTAGGTCAATACGATCAGTATAAAAATCCTCAAAATAAAGCATGCAGCCTATAGCAAGGCTAGGGTAAATATCTAACCCGAGTGCAATCTCAATGTGTCTGTGTCAGTGCCTCAGATAACAATATAGCAAATGAATGAGATATGAATGCGAGAAAACAGAATACATCTACATGAAGCAACAGTTTTCATACTTTAGTGAGATTTACCTGTATTTTAAAAGATGAGGTACCATAATGAAATCAGCATAAAACTGTGCCTAGCATCGGCACCAACGAAATCCCAATATCCTGATATCTCAAAGTCTCAACCATCATATCTAGGGCGCCGTCAGTCCAGACCGGCCCCTACCATAAATCTCAGACCACGACGGTATCCTCCGGATATCCGACGCGTCGGGTAAAGTCACCGGTAGGCAATCTCCCCCTGCCAGGCTCATCGTCATCACCACGTCTTCTTGCCCCGGGGTACCTTACCGGGTCCACCATGTACCCGAAACGGTTCATCCGTCTCCTCGAATCGGGTTTCCAAATCCATCAGCAAAATCATGGTGGACGACTCATACATCATGGGAAAACCGCACTTTTTATTTTAAAGAGAGAAAGGAAATTTATATAAGTTTTGCGGTTTTCCCCCAAATCAAGAAAATCTCATGGAAATCCAAATCCAAACCTCAATAGCATGCAAAATAGTGAATATATGCATGAGAATCCATGAATGCGGCATAACAATGAATAACAGTATGCAGGAAGTAGCAGGTAATAACTACAATGTCTAACTACTAGCTAAAAGGCTATGTCAAGCAATAATATACTTTCTAAGGTGTACATGACATGGCAATTACCGATGAAGATGTGTGTGAGCCGGCAAGTAAGTGTACGTGGTACATACACATCATCGGTAATGGTGCTGGTGTCCTATCAACATAATATTAAAAATGGAGTATGAAGCATAAAATAAGAATGCGATGCAACCGAACCACAAAAAGGGAGTGGGAGCTGAAACTAGACGTAACCAACACTAATCTGCGTTAATCTAACATAAATCTCACAATTGGTGCCTTTTGAAATAACACAAATCATGGGGTTTTGAAAATAGGGGCTACAGTGTTTTTATGAAAAGATACGTCTTTTGAAATGTCTGTAGATCCCTTGAGCTGTCTTTAAAAATACCCACGATTCGTCAGTTTTGAAAAAGGTAGGAGTCTACTCTAGTCTAATATCTACACTAAACTAAACAGCTGAACTAACAAGCTGACTACAGGTAAGGAAACCGCCTAGCATCTGAGTCGATATATATATAAATATAGTCGGTGATCCCGCCTCAATGTCATATCATAAGGTATCCTCGAGTTATGAGTGCGGATCTATCATCAATATCGGCTCGTACGGTAAATCATCGTACGGCATCCCCAATAGCTGGGTAGGGTTCAACATCTCACTGTATCATCACATAGTAGGTATCACTATCATCAGATCAAATAGTCTGGGGTACTACTCTATGTCTAGTACAATCGATACCATCAATGAAGTATGCATGCGGGGGGGAGGGTAAACACAATCCCAAGCCCACAAGAATCACAAGTCATGTCCCACATATGAATCGTATCAAAACACCGATCTCTCGGCACCAAGCCCACATCATCGACTCATCTCCAAAGTCATCCTATATCATCAAACACAGTGCAAGTACAAGAAACACACAAGTGTAAACGTGTGGGTGCAAATCTATCCTATGGTTCGCAACTAGGAGCTATGCTAGTTATTTCTACCCCTAACTAACCATAACACATTAACTATCACACATAAAAAAATATACTACATAGTACTAATTACGGACTGCGAGGGTGCTATACGCCATCCACCCGACTTCCCCCTGTAGATATAATCTACTCACCTGGTCTTCGCTTTCTGAAATCGATGACGCCATGCTCCTTCACCTCGGAATCCTTACGAGGGTACCTAGAATAATAAACAGTCGCAATACGTATTAATATCAAAGCAGAAAACCGATACAGCGCACGGTGTGCTCATAAGTTGGAACCTATGGCCCAAACATGCAAATCCAACACTTAACCCCTGTTGTCGATGTATGAACACCCGACAACCAAATACAAATCCAAACACCAAGAAAGTGCATTAAAAAATACGGAAAACATCGCCTAAAACACCCCAAAATGCCTCCAGATTTTCCCCAGATGACCATTTGCCAAAACTATATATAGTAGGGGTCTAATCTAGTGCTAAATGAGCCCTGGAACAAAAATGGAACCATTCCCCTCTACTCTGGCCGCAAATTGCGGCCAGAATGGTGAATTTGGCGGCCACGGTTTAGAGTTAGGGGCTCGGGTCTTGGTGGTAGCTTCCTAGGTGCCTGCACGACTCACTGTCAGCTCAATTTTATTTTTGGTGCCCCCGGGTTGCTCCAGATTCCAGAACACCTTCACAGAATTTCACAAACCGACATGAAAAGTTCCATAATTCCGTATTTTTGGATTTCCAGTGGGATTGGCCTGGGTTTCTAGTCAATATAGGGTCTAAGGTCACTTTTTAAACTCAATTGCTAAGCCACAACTCAACATTACCCTAACCCTCTCAAGTTTTGTCCAAATATTCATAATTCACCCGATATCGATATGAAACTTGAATTAAACCTTAAACACAAGATTTAACACTCTAATTGCCAAGAAATTACCTCACAAGAGACCCATGGATCCTCAACAGCACCAAAACACCATCTTTCTTGGTTCATCCTCTAGCTTATGATCTTGTGTGCATGTTTTGTGAAATGAGGCAAGGGTTTTGAATATGTTTTTGAGATGAAATGTGAGGATTTAGTGGAGGGGAGAAAGGGGGCAATAGTGGCAGCAGCAGCTCAAGAATGAGGGAGGGAAGATGAAGGAAAATGGCTAAGGGTTATTGGTCAAATGCAACCCATACCTCTCTCACCAACCACAATCTCATTTTCTTTTCTTTTCTTCTTTTCCCTTTTCTTTTAAATCCCTAATCCAACCTTCTCACATCAATAGTAACCCAAAAGAAAATCCAAGGCAAGAAAATGCACAAGTGTAGGAAAATGTGATATGTGCAAGTTTTGCACAAAATTGCCAAAAAACCCGATTAGCGATTTTAATCGCGATTAGCACTAAATTAGTGTCAAACTAATCACAGAAACTTAAAAATGTCAAAATTCACTAATTTACCCTATTTTAGAATTTTCCATAATTTTTCATAATTTTTCTAACATTTTTCCTATTTAATTGCATTTAATTATAGATTTAATATTAAAATAATCAATAAAATAATATTAAATAATAAAAATTCCCAAAATTAATATTTTATATTTTTGAAAATGTTACAAACCCCTTCATGGTCTGAAATCTTTTATCTTTCCCAGAATTACGCGGTTTGGCAGCCACGATCGTGGATCTATCGCCTCGCCAATCATTTCAGCGTCTATTGGAGATGGCAGCCCCGCAGGCGATTCCCCCTCAGCGTATCGTCCTTTCCTCCGGGCAGGGTTAGTGTCATTCGCCATTTTTTTATCATAGCATTGTCACTATTTTGTGAAATGACGTTAATGTCTCTTATAGTTCTGGAAGCCGATGATGAGGTCGAGGTCGTTGAAGGGCCAGGGGAACCTTCAACTCCTACGTGCATGACTGTCGGTGAGTGACATTTTATCATAGTCTCGTTCATCCTGTGTTTAAAAGTTTTACTAACATCTGCCAAATCTGAACAGCCCTGCCAGTCTCCATGGCTTTGGAATCGCGCATTGTGATGCCGTCCGGCCCCTACGCTTTGCGGGCTTCAGAGCGCTTGGCCCAATTGAGCCTGGTCTCCTTATCTTCTTTCATCGAGGAGCTCCGTGCTGGTAGTGCAACCACGGCCGAAGCGTTCGCCGCTGAAGCTAACGGCTCCCTCCCTTTTCTCGCCACTTATCATAGCGAGGAGGTGGTGCGGGTCTGGGTGGAGTTCTATAGGAAGGTGGAGGCTTGTCTGTACGCTCTCGAGTGTTCTCGCCTTTCCTCGGAGGCCGTGGCTGCAAAGGCAGAGTTACGAGATCTGATAGCACGACATGCGGCCAACATGACGTCGTGCGAGAAGAGACTTGGCCGCAAGTTCTCGGAGAAGGAGCTAGCCTCCAAGGCGTTGGGCGAGCTTCAGGCCAGTCTTACAGCCAAAGCCAACAAAGCGTATGAGCTCTGGCGGGTGCTTCAGGAGTCCATCAAGGAGGTGGTGGCTCTTGATAAAGCCGCCACGTTTACTCGCGAGAGGGTTGAGGCTCACAAGGCCACTGAAAAAGAGCTTGAAGCCCGGCTTGCTTTATATCAGGCCCAGCAAGCTCAGGCGGAGGCTCGTCTTCTGGAGATCCTGCGTCATGAAGCCGTGGCTCAACAACAGAATGACGAGCTGGTGAAATTATTGCACCGCCCGCCGGCTTAAGGACTTGTATCTTTTCTTCTATTTTTTGTACATACTCATGAATAAGGGTATCTTCCTTTTTGTTTCTTTCATGAATTGTATTTTGTATCCATTTTGGTTTACGAATAAAAGGTACAATTTTTCTTCTCAATGATGTGTCCCCTTTTTGTTGAATGCATTCTGCGGATATTCTATCTTGATTTCCTTGCAGGACAGGGATGGCTCAGGATTCAGGGTTAAGATATGCTTCCTAAGACTTCTGCATTTTACGAGCCACGAGGGTCTCATAAAGAGTTTTTCTCCCAGCCGTGAGGACTTGTGAGTGCCGGATGCGGTTACCCTTGTCCGTGTTCTACGGAGTCAGGGGTTCCTCCAGATATTGTAGTTTAAAGACATCGCGGTCAAGGTTAAGGACCTCATAGTCCGTGGATTTAAGGACTCCACAGTCCGATGTTAGTTTTAAGACATCACGGTCAAGGTTAAGGACCTCATAGTCCGTGGATTTAGGGACTCCACAGTCCGACGTTTGGTTGCAGGGACCCGTCACCTCTTTGAAGACGTTGAGGAATTACAACGCCGGGTATCAAAGGAGTGAAGAGATGTACCCTTAAACCGAGGAAAAAATCTGTAAGGAATAGGGATGGTTGATCGTTAGTTTTAAGACATCGCGGTCGAGGTTAAGGACGTCATAGTCCGTGGATTTTAAGGACTCCACAGCCCGGTGTTTGCTCTGGATGCTTCACACGGGTTCACTGCCGTGCTTGGCGAGGACCAGGCTCCGCTCTGGACGTTTTCCGCGGGGTCAAAGAGTGACGTTATCCACGTTCCACGTAACCAGGAAGTTTGCACTAGATGCTTCACACGGGTTCACTGCCGCGTTGGGCGAGGACTAGGCTCCGCTCTGGATGCTTCACACGGGTTCATTGCCGTGCTCTGCGAGGACCAGGATCCGCTCTGGACGTTTTCCACGGGGTCAAAGAGTGACATTATCCGCTTTCCACGTAACCAGGAAGTTTGCACTAGATACTTCACACGGGTTCATTGCCGTGTTAGGCGAGGACTAGGCTCCGTTCTGGATGCTTCACACGGGTTCATTGCCGTGCTCTGCGAGGACCAGGATCCGCTCTGGACGTTTTCCACGGGGTCAAAGAGTGACATTATCCGCTTTCCACGTAACCAGGAAGTTTGCACTAGATGCTTCACACGGGTTCATTGCCGTGTTAGGCGAGGACTAGGCTCCGCTCTGGATGCTTCACACGGGTTCATTGCCGTGCTCTGCGAGGACCAGGATCCGCTCTGGACGTTTTCCACGGGGTCAAAGAGTGACATTATCCGCTTTCCACGTAACCAGGAAGTTTGCACTAGATGCTTCACACGGGTTCACTGCCGCGTTAGGCGAGGACTAGGCTCCGCTCTGGATGCTTCACACGGGTTCATTGCCGTGCTCTGCGAGGACCAGGATCCGCTCTGGACGTTTTCCACGGGGTCAAAGAGTGACATTATCCGCTTTCCACGTAACCAGGAAGTTTGCACTAGATGCTTCACACGGGTTCATTGCCGTGTTAGGCGAGGACTAGGCTCCGCTCTGGATGCTTCACACGGGTTCATTGCCGTGCTCTGCGAGGACCAGGATCCGCTCTGGACGTTTTCCACGGGGTCAAAAAGTGACATTATCCGCTTTCCACGTAACCAGGAAGTTTGCACTAGATGCTTCACACGGGTTCATTGCCGTGTTAGGCGAGGACTAGGCTCCGCTCTGGATGCTTCACACGGGTTCATTGCCGTGCTCTGCGAGGACCAGGATCCGCTCTGGACGTTTTCCACGGGGTCAAAAAGTGACATTATCCGCTTTCCACGTAACCAGGAAGTTTGCACTAGATGCTTCACACGGGTTCACTGCCGCGTTAGGCGAGGACTAGGCTCCGCTCTGGATGCTTCACATGGGTTCATTGCCATGCTCCGCGAGGACCAGGATCCGCTCTGGACGTTTTCCACGGGGTCAAAGAGTGACATTATCCGCTTTCCACGTAACCAGGAAGTTTGCACTAGATGCTTCACACGGGTTCACTGCCGCGTTAGGCGAGGACTAGGCTCCGCTCTGGATGCTTCACACGGGTTCATTGCCATGCTCCGCGAGGACCAGGATCCGCTCTGGACGTTTTCCACGGGGTCAAAGAGTGACATTATCCGCTTTCCACGTAACCAGGAAGTTTGTCGATTGTATCCGCATTTCACGGGATGGAGGTTTGACTCTTGGTGATATGTATCGCCGAGCCATGGAACTTGGGGTTGCCGCTGTTCCGTTTCGCTTGATGCTGTGTCTGCTGTGTCGAGACGGACGTCGAGGTGGTGGTTCGCTAGCTTTTTCGCGGCAAGCTCGGATTTTTTTTGGATACCGGTTTCGGCATCAGCACCGCTACAACTGGAATGTTTGCCAGGAGCGAATCATTATTTGCCTCTGTCGACGTTTGAACAAAGGTGGCTTAGTAAACAGGGTTAAGGGTCCTGCCGACCAAGGCTTTTGACTTCATGAGCCGTAAGGGTCTCACAAAGGTGTTTCTCCCTACAAGTCGTGAGGATCTTGCAGGTGTGTTTTCTCCTTAAGGATCGTGGGGATTCTTAAGTGCATGTTCTCTTGTAAGTCGTAAGGATCTTACAAAGAGGATTTTCTCCTTATAAGTCGAGAGGGCTTACAAGGGTTGTTCACCATATGGATATATCCCCAGTCATGGGTGGGACTTTGTTAGGGAAATGTTTATTCGCGCCCGTGGATTGTATACAAGGGTCAGTACGAGCCGCTTGTAGGGCAGTATCGGAGGTTGTGGAGGATTCGCTTAAGAACAGGTTTAGGTTTCTGTAACTTAAGACTTTCAAGTCTTATGAGCCGTGAGGGTCTCATAAGAAACTTCTCCTTACGAGTCGTGAGGATCTCGTAAGTGTATTTTCTCCTTAGGAATCGTGAGGATCCCTAAGTGTGTTGCTCCTTTGTGAGTCGTAAGGATCTCACGCAGGTGATTTCTCCTTACAAGGTCGAGAGGACCCTATAAGTGTCTTTTAACGAGGTTGCGCCTTTTCGGGTTTTCACAAACACTCGCCGGTAGTCCTGCTGTTTTTACTCACGGAGCCCTTTCGGGTTTTCATCCGTGCCCATTTTGCTTTATGGACATACCGTTTTTTTTTGTTTTTTTTATCTCGTCAGCCCAAGGATGCTGCGGTAGTAGTTCAGGGACATTTTGGGTCCGTCGATAGTTTAAGGACGTTTCGGTCCGTCGATAGTTTAAGGACGTTTCGGTCCGTCGTTAGTTTAAGGACGTTTCGGTCCGTCGTTAGTTTAAGGACGTTTCGGTCCGTCGTTAGTTTAAAGACGTTTCGGTCTGTCGTTAGTTTAAAGACGTTTCGGTCCGTCGTTAGTTTAAAGACGTTTCGGTCTATTGATAGTTTAAGGACGTTTCGGTCCGTCGTTAGTTTAAAGACGTTTCGGTCTATTGCTATGGGAAGGCCAGCTACTGCTTGTAAAGTCTGAGCCTAGGAAGATAGCGAGCGGACATAGTCATCATCATCTACCGTTGACCCAGGCTGTGGCTCACTAAGCTTAGTATTTCTTCAAGAAGCGGCCATTTATTGGCCTGAAAGGCCTTTCACCGTGCATGTCCACGAGTAGATAGGCTCCACCCTGGTAGACCTGGTCTATGATGTACGGGCCTTCATAGTCCCCGCTTGGCATGATTGGGGATCATAGGTCTTTTGACTACCAGCACGAGTTCGCCTTGGCGGAATGCCCTTGGCCTGGTCAATCTTTCGTACGAGCGCGTCATCTTTGCTTTGTAGGCTTCTAGATGTTGTTGCGCTATGAGTCGGGTTTCGTCGAGGGCATCAAGCTCCTCAAGTCGAAGGTGAGCATTTTCTTCGTCGGTCAGTTCGTGGTGGATTGCCACTCGTAGAGAGGGTAACTCTATCTCGAGGGGGAGTACTGCTTCCGTCCCAAATACCAACGCGTATGGCGTTGTGTTCGTGGCCGTCTTGAATGTAGTTCGATAAGCCCAAAGGGCTTCTTGCAGCCTCTCATGCCAGTCTCTCTTATTCCGGGAAACGGTCTTTTTTATGATCTTCGTCAAGGTCTTGTTGAAGGCCTCGGCCAGACCGTTGGCTCGTGGGTTGTAAACTGAAGAATACCTCCAGTCTATATTGTGCTGCTGCGCGAAGCGGCTAATCTTATGGCTTCTGTAGGCTGGCCCGTTATTGGAGATAATCCGCCGTGGGGTTCCAAACCGATAGATGACGTGCGTCTTGAAGAAATGGAGGATATTCTCCGTCTTCACTTCCCTCAGCGGTACTGCTTCTGCCCATTTGGAGAAGTAATCAGTCGTCGCCAAGATAAAACGATGTCCCCGAGATGATGCTGGTTCAATGGGGCCGACTATGTCAGTCCCCCACATCTCGAATGGCCAGCTGGCCACCGTGGGGTGTAGTGGATTTGGGTGTTGGTGGATGAAGTCTCCATGAATCTGGCACGAGTGGCATTGCCTCGCGTATTCGAGGCAGTCCTGGATCATCGTGGGCCAGTAATAACCCATCCGTTTAATTTTTAACTTCATCTTTGGGCCTGCTTGATGAGAACCGCAAAGCCCGTCATGAACTTCCTGAACGACTTTTTCTGCTTCGTCAGGTCCCAAGCATCTCAGCCATAGAGAATCAAGCGATCTCTTGTATAGAGTATCGTTGACGAAAGCGAAAGATAGAGCTCGTTTCATGAGCTGATGTCTTGAGGACGCTTCTTTGGGCATGCGGCGGGACTTAAAGTAGTCTATGAAGACTTCCCTCCAGTCCTCGGCCTTCTCTTGGTCTTTTATTTGTAGGGTTGTCTGCTCAGTTGCTCCCTCTTTATATAATTCCGGCGGTATTTCTGCGGGGGTGAGCACTCGACGGCTTTGTACCACGATTCTGACATCATCGAGGTTCTCGTCGGCCAGTTCTTTAGCAAGCTTAGCCAATGCGTCTGCTTTGCTGTTTTCTGCGCGTGGTATGTTCTCCAAAGTGTAGGAGGGAATTTGGGTCAACAGTTGTTGCACCTTTTCTCCGTATCTCACCAACTCCGGCTTGCACGTTTGGTAGTCACCATTAACTTGGCTAACGACCAGCTGAGAATCCCCATATATGAGGAGGTCTTCAATTCCCATGTCGATGGCAAGTTCGAGGCCTGCTATCAGAGCTTCATATTCAGCCTCATTGTTTGTCCTGGGCTCTGTCAAGGAGAAGGCGAAACGCATTATCCCTCCTTGTGGGGTTGCAAAAATGAGGCCTATCCCCGATTTGATCATTGGGATACCTTGTTTCTGTTTCTTTATGGAGGACGCCCCATCGAAATAGAGTTCCCATTGGGTGCTTCCGCCGCTAATCGCATCAAATGCATGCTCGTCCGGCAAATCACAGTTCAGAGGAGAATCGGCCGGTATAGGGTGCTCAGCGAGGAAGTCAGCAATGGCCTGGCCTTTCACTGCCTTGAGAGGTTGATATGTTATCGAGAACTCCATCAAGAGCAGGGCCCATTTAGCGAGTCGTCCCGTCAATATGGCTTTTGACATCAAGTATTTAAGAGGGTCCACTTTCGAGATGAGGCAGACTTCGTGTGCCAACGCATAGTGCCTGAGCTTTGTTATCGCGAAGATTAACGCCAAGCAATGATTTTCAATGGGAGAGTAATTGCTTTCTGCCCCCAGTAGAACTCGACTTAAGTAGTAGAGTGCTCTCTCTTTCCCCTGATCGTTCTCTTGCGCCCATAGTGCGCCCAAGGAACCTTCGAGGGCGGTTGTATAAAGAATGAGGGGTTTTCCCTTGACCGGCGCAGCTAATACTGGCGGGTTCTGCAGGTACCGCTTGATCTCGTCTAGTGCACCTTGGCATTTGTGATCCCAGACGAATGGGGTTCCCTTCTTCATCAGGTGGCTGTAAGGACGGCACTTGCCCGAAAGATTGGCGATAAACCGCCGGATGTATGCGAGCTTCCCTTGGAGAGACCGCAACTGTTTGAGGGTTCTCGGCGGAGGCATCTCCATGATTGCTTTAATCTTTGACGGATCTATCTCAATACCTCGGTGTCGGATGACGAATCCCAGGAATTTTCCCGAGGAGACTCCAAACGCGCATTTGAGGGGATTCATCTTCAAATTATATTGCCGGAGGCGTTGAAACACAGTCTCCAAGTGGTTTAAATGCTTTTCGTATGACATGCTCTTTACTACGAGGTCATCGATATAGCACTCGACGATGTCGTGTATGAGGTCGTCGAAGATCTTTGTCATGGCCCTTTGATAGGTAGCGCCGGCGTTCTTTAGACCAAAGGGCATAACCCTGTAGCAGAATATACCCAAAGGGGTCCGAAAAGCGGTGTGCTTCTGGTCTGCGGAATGCATCTTTATCTGATTGTATCCTGACGAGCCATCCATAAAGGAGAAAACCTCGTGAGTGGACGTGTTATCTATCATTAGCTCGGTTACCGGTACTGGGAAATCATCCTTTGGACAGGCTTTATTGAGATCCCTGAAATCCACGCATATGCGTACCGTCCCATTCTTTTTCATTACCGGGACGATATTGGCTATCCAATCGGGATATTGGACTTCTTGGATAAATCCAGAATCGATCAGCTTCTTGACTTCGGCGTTGATGCTCATCTCAAGCTCGAGTCGCATCCTCCTTGGCGCCTGTTTGACCGGCTTAATATCTGGGGATATTGCTAATTTATGCACAGCAATCTCCGGATCTAATCCTGGCATCTCGGAGTAGTTCCACGCGAAGCAGTCTTTATGTCGCAGAAGCACGTTTTTTAACGCGGCCACTTTTTCTTCAGAGAGTAGCTCGCTGACGAATGTCGGTCGCGGGTCCTCTGCCGATCCCAACTCAATCTTCCTGAGGTTATCTGCAGTAGTATGTATACCGTCTTCCAGTTCTTTCGGAGCGGGCGGAAATTCCGAGATCACCTCATCATCGCTGTTTTCAAAGCACCGGGGAAGGTCATCTATGTTCTCGGGCTCTTCTTTTAATACCGTAATCGTATAACAGGTACGAATCCGCTCCCAGGACTGAGGTGGATCCGGTTTTGCTCTTGCGGCCTTGGGTTCGTGCTTTCGGGGCGGTGTTACCCTCCAGCTGTTGGATAAAGCGAATCTGCCCTTCGGTACTGGTCCTCGACCCAGTTCTTGAAGGTGAAGCAGTCTTCGGTAGGATGTCCTATGGCTCGGTGATAAGAGCAATAGCCCGAGCGAGAGGCCTTATTAGCTTGTTCAGGGTGTCTAGACTCTGGAAGCGTGATCATCTGATGTTTTAGAGCGAGCTTGAGTAACCTTTCCGTCTTGTCTCGGGGGAAGGAGTACGCTCGACTCATCTTTTCTATGAAGGACGAATCCGAGCTGTGCAGTACCCGATCACGTAACCCTCTAATCCTGCATCGTTGTTGTCGGCTCTTTTTTCCGCTTCTCAACTTATTTCCGTCTCCGCATCGGGCCTTTCGCATGATGGGTTGACAAGGATGAACATTTTTGTCTTTCGCAGTCTGTTGAAATAGACGTTGCGTCCTGGCCTTCTCGCAGATGGCCATTTCGCGGCTGTGGTCTTCCCGAGCTTTCTGACCCACTTTCCTGATAGGCTTGCTCATTCGTTCTTCAAACGACGGACTTGGCGCTTTAATCGCAGGGTCTGGTTTTGATGAGGGATCGGCATCTCCTGACGGGGCGTCCTCTTCTTCATCAAAGGCATATATAGCGTAGCTGCTGTGGGCCCGCTCTCGTTTTCCGGTTCTCGCGTATCCAAGCCCGAGTGTCTCCATTTTCCCGTTGGGCAATTTGCGTCGGGTTTCAGGGACATCCCAAATCTTGTTGTAGAACCGAGCCTGTCGAACAGTTTGTCTTAAGGGTACTCCTTGGCGCTTCAATAGCTTCTTTAATCCATCTGTATAGTATCTGGGCAAACGGATGGGTTGGAGTCTGTCGCATGCAGCATCTGCGCCATGCCAGATCTCTTTCTCTATTTTCGACTCTGAGGATCGGTAGAATAGGATCACCTTCTCACCACTACGCCTGGGAGGGACGCAAAACGTTTGCAGCTCTTGCACACTGTGAGCTTGAAGCGTGTCGAGGTCCTTGTAGTGTTCTCGCGGTACCATGGTGATTTGCAAGTTATGGTCATCGCCAGGAGGTGCTTGCATTGAAAGCCGATTGGAGAATACGGCATTGACCTCATCTTCTGAATCACTTTCGAAGACCAGTATGGGGGTGGGCGTCCTCCGGTTGTTGCGTTGAGATGGCCCCGTATAAACTATCTCTTCCTCTTCTTCGGTATCGCTTCCGAAAACAGGGATGGTGGCGGCGGCCTTGTTCTCCGAGTCGCGACACCTTTCTGTATCTTCAAAGTCTGGCAAAAAGTATTTCGCATCCTCGTATTTGCGGACTTCGTTCACGGAAAATGGGTTCAACTCACCCGTTACGGTATACTCGAAACCATCTTTAAAGTACTTCATACACTGATGTTGTGTAGAAGGGATGATGTTGTACTCGTGTAACCAAGGACGGCCGAGCAAGGCATTGTAGCAGGTCTTGGCGTCAATGACATGGAATTTAATGTCTGTGACGAGAAGCCCGAAGCGTAACGTTAGTATCACAGATCCGAGAGTCCGTGACGATTGTGAATCGAAACCGGAGATAGTAATTTTGTCCCGAGCGAGATGTTGCACACTTATGCAGATTTCCTTCAACACCCGAACATTAAGGAGATTGACGGAGGATCCGTTATCCACCAGGATTTTGCCTATCTTGATGTCATGGCAGTACCCAGAGACATAGAGGGGACGGTTATGGTCGCACGTCCCGAGAAGGAGGTCTTCATCACCGAAAGTGACGTCGGCCGTATGCACTTCTTGCAGTTCGTCCTTCATCCTTTCAGTGGCGAGAAAGGCTTGGAATTGCTCAGGTTCTTGTAATGCCTTAATTAGTGAGTCCCGTGCTTCTTTTGATAATAGGAGGGCGTCGAGAATGCTAAGCTGAGAAGGTAGCTTCCTTAGATGCGCGAGGATGTTATAGTCCACTTTACTCCTCCTAGGTGGGTCTTTAGCAGCCAGTTCTTTCGCGACCTGGTCATCCAAAGTGATATCTTCCGTGACCTTTTCCTTTCCCTTATCTTTTCTGTTCGTAGGCCCGAGATTCTTTTCCGGGAGTGTACGATTGCGCAGCTGAGTGTTTCCGCAGGCTTCTGATTCCTCATCTTTCCTTAGCGCGGATTCTTCAAAGAGAGGGCCCAGAGTCACTTCTTCGTCAGAGTCGCTTCCAAAGGTGAGGACTTGCGACCCCTCGGCATGAGCCATATAACAGTTGCCAGTAATTCTGTTGGGCCCGTCGACAGTGCTTCTTTGCTCCCGACGGCTTTTGCGTTTCATGCGTTTGAAATGTTGTCGACGAGCAACATATCCTTGCCACCATATCTTAAAGGCGTCGCACTCCTCTGTGGGGTGTGAGATTTTCCGATGATATGCGCAGTAATCGGGGTGCTTCTCCGCCCCATTGTGTGTGTTTCCTTCCGAGGGTGGTAGCCTCATTCCCATTGACATGGCTTTGGCTAACCTTTTCCTCGTCTTGAATATCTTCCTGTCCATCTCGGATGCCTTTCGCTCTGGCAGGGGTAGCTCAACTCTTTCGTTCAGCCGCCCGCATTTGGTTCCTCCTGATGCCGCCATCTCACGCTCCTGATCCGCTTTACTTTTTAGACGAATCTCGTCTAGGAAGGCATTGATCATATCAGTTGTCAGCCTCGCATGCTCTGGTTCGGGCTCCGCCTTCGGCTTCTTAGTGCTAAGAGTTTTCTCATCATCGGTAAACGAGTGGGAGATCACGTTGCAACTTGCCGCACATCCCTCGGATTCCTCCGACGAGTTCTCTCCATCATCGTCCTCTTGAAAGATGTGGCTGAGGAACTCTTACAATGTGACAGGAGTTCGCGCCTTCTGATTATATTCTTCCAGCGCGTCGATTTGCTTCTGCAAGTTTGTTCGCTCGTCTCCAAGCTTCGCGGGCCTCTTGGATTTCTTCTTCTATTTCTTCGAAGCTTTTGACGGCTGGGCGTGAGTATTTGGGCCCTTATCACGAGTCTTCGTAATCAGGCGGGGCTTCAACATCCCTTCGATAATTTGAGGTTTAAGAGGGTCCTTCCATTCGATCGCAGGGCATGCATGAAGGTCTCTCAGCATTCTTTTGGTCTTCGTTGATAGCATGACCTCCCATGGAGCTTCTTCAATAAAGGAGCAGGTTGCCCCCGGTGTATCTGCTTTCTTAGGAGTGTGCGGTTGTGGTGGGTTCACCTTCCACTTTTCGGACAGTACAAACTTCCCCTGGAGGTATTGATCTTCAATCCATCCTTTGAAGACGAAGCAATCCTCAATCGGATGACTTACCGTTTGATGGTAAGGGCAGTAGTTGGGGTTATTCACCTCGCTAGGTTGTGGCGGTCGCCTTGGATTTGGGAGGTTAATAAGTCTATTGCGTATTGCCAGCTCAAATAACCGTTTCGTCTTGTCTCGTGGGAACGAGTAGGGACGCTTCATCTTTTCGTTATAATATCGGCGTCTTTCTTCCAATTGATCTGCCGATTTCGGGGCGTCGGGTTGCTGTTGGGCATTCGCGACAAAAGTTGCCCTTCCTTTACCCTTGTCATTCCGAGGTTCTGGCTTCGGGGTAGGTGGTCTATGACCCATCTGGTCCATCTGAGCCAACTTGTCGATTAAAGCCTGGAATGTGGTTGGCTTAAAGAACATCATAAACTGGGAAATAGTTGCATGGGGGTCTAGGGTTCCCACGAACATGCCCACTGCGGGTGCCTCCTCAATGCGTTGCTCACATCTTGACCACAAATTCCGCCAGCGTATAGCATACTGGACCCAGGTTTCGCCTGGTTTTACCCTGGCGTTAATAAGTGCAGTTATTGGAGTGCGTTCGCTGGCACTTGCAAATCGCTGAGTGAACAACAACTCCATTTCAGCGAACGTTTTGATGGAATCGTTCGGGAGTTCCGAATACCATTCGAACGCTGTTTCTGATAAGCTGCCCACGAACTGGCGGAGCAACAGTTTATCGTCACCGCCGGTGTTACCGCAGAGGGCCCGGAACTGGGCGACATGTTGATGGGGATTGCCGGTCCCCTTATACACGTGGAATTTTGGTATCGTATAGCCTTGCGGGTATTTGATTTGGTCGTACCAGCTCGGATACGGCCGCCCGGTTTTCACGATTTGACCAGCTGCCTCAGTCGCGTGATGAGCTCGGATTTGCTGGGCTATGTAGTCAGCCAAGTCAGCCTTAGAGATCGTCTCTTCCTTGGCCGTTGAGAGGGCTGGTGGTGGATTTGACGTCTCTCCTCGGTCGTCTTCAAGAACAATCGGAGGATCTTCGGCGGGTAAGTCCTGCTGGATCATCATTCCTATCACATCTTGAAAGAGAAGGCCCATCCGTTGTATGTTGGCCGCTTGTTCAGCAGCCTCTTTGTCCCTTTTCTCCAGTGTCCGACGAAGGAATTCAGCGTCGGTTTCTTCCTCCCGGCGTGCGTCTGAGGACGCTTCTGGGCTTTCCTTCGGCCCGGTGAGCGCGGCCATAGCATTCATCATTTCTTGGAGCTTTTGTTGCTGCTCCTGGGATTTCGTTACGGATCGGGTCAGTGGTCGATGGCCTGTAGAAGTGCGGCTCTCCTCCTTTCCAGAGGCCATGTATATGGTGTGGACCATCATGCCCCCAGACTTAGGGCGTCTGGGCTCAATGCTTTTAGCCGTCGTTGCACGTTGGGGGGTCTTCTCTGGCCTCCTCCTTTTATGAGCCACGGAGGTTGAGGGGGCCGCTAAGGCGGGCGTCCAGACAACCTTTTGGGGTTTAGCCTGGTGACCAGCTTCCGGTTGGATTTTCGGCTTCTTGTGCTGGCGGGAGAAGTTTGGATCGATGATCGAGTCTCGGGCTTGCCGCCAAACCTTATAGATTTTGGAAGACAGCCGTTGAGGAGATCGGGGCTGTTCTGATTCTATTTCCACAACCTTTTCTGATGGGGGAGGAGACCTCTTCAGTACTGCTGTAGGGGAATTCCTTCGCACCTTATTTAGCATTTCAAAGCTGTTCCCAGTCGGAACAGCAGCATTAACTTCGGCCACCGGGGCTGGTGGGGTCAATCCTGAGGGGGAGTTGCCCCCAGCCTTCCTTATTCGGCGCCAATGACGACGTCGAGCGCGTCGAGCGGACGGTGCTGGTTCAGCGGTGAGAATGGCTTCGTCTTGCCCCCTGTGTAGGTGGGGGGTCGCTGCTGGTGTTAGCCTGTCAAAGACCGATGTCCTTTGTGCGGCAGGAGCGGGAGATGAAGCCGTTAATCTTGTGAAGATCGACTTCTTGGCTGGAGAAGCCGCCTTGGCGATTTCGGAGGCAGGAGCGGCCGCTTTCTTAGAAGCAGCCTTCTCTGATATCATAGGTCCCGTGATGAGTTCGCAGGATTTCTGGCCCAATCTAGAGAATACCGAGGCGTTGACATTGGGAGACTCGTCGAGAGGAGCCGCGGCAGGGGTAAGACGGTCAAAGACCGACTTCTTGAGAGCTTCCTTTGTCATCACCGGCGCCGCGAAGCTTAATGGTGGGAGTATAGTCCCAAAGAACAATCCGGTAGTGGCTTGAGTCACCTGGTCCACCGGCATTGTGAACAACGAAGCAGCTTGGGGTCCGTAGGCTATACCTCCCGGCGAGGCAAAGCGTTGGTCGCAATTGCAGCTGGAGCAGTTGGAGAATTTCGCGGAAGTAGCAGCCATCGACCCTTTGTTTTCTGCAATAGGCAAGGCGCCAATTCTTAGTATCTTGAAACCCAAGGGCAACTATTAGCGAACCGCGATTGGTTCGCGAATCACGACACACGAAGTGTGGAGTGGAAAGAGGAAAAGAACCCACCGGGCGTGCCAGAATCTGTTCCCCTCCGAACGACGGCGACGACGTGGCGTCTCGCCTGAAATTCGGGGCAGATGCTAATTGGTGCTATCCGTCTGCCTCTCCGAAGATGCCAAGTCGATCCATGGCACCATGTATCGGAGGCTTAGACGGATGCGTCCGATGTAGCAGACTTCGTCAGATTCCCCCTCGTTCGAGGGGTTTTTGATTGTGGGGACGCTCTTCCCTGCAGGCGCAAGCCCCTGCAGTTAATTACGCTACCGCTTTGCGGTAACAACTTTCTCCTTCTCCAGATGGTCACTTCGTGTCGTGTGTTCTTGTTTTATGTTTCATTGCCCGTGGATCGTTTATGGAGACTGAGTTATGTTGTCGCCCGTAGGGCATGGACTGGTCCAAATCCGCATCATCTTAAATTTGGGTTTGGGGGTTTGGTTTGAGGATACGTCAGCCGTACTTGAGGCTAAGATCAACTCAAACGTTTGTTAAGGACACGTTAGTCTAACTTCGTGACTAAGATCAACTTAACGGGATCGTTTAGATCCTACAAAAGAGTGTTTGGACTCTAATGTTCCAGTTTAGGGACGTGGCGGTCCATCATATGTATGGCCGTCGGGACCCGTCACCTCTCTGACGACGTTGAAGGATTACAACGACGGATGTCAGAGGAGTTCAGAGATGTACCCTCGAGCCAGAATTAATTAGGGGGGGATCCATAGTCCAGTCCGCTTGAAGGTTTAAGGACGCGTTAGCCATTTTTAAGGCTAAGATCAACTTAAACAGGACCGTTTAGGTCCGACGAAAGAGCATATGGAGGCTCTATGTTTCTAGTTTAAAGACATTGCGGTCCATGGGTAGTTTAAGGACATTGCGGTCCATTGGTAGTTTAGGGACGTTGCGGTCCGTTGGTAGTTTTAGGGACATTGCGGTCCGATGTTAGTTTTAAGACGTTGCGGTCAAGGTTAAGGACATCATAGTCCATGGGTTTAAGGACTCCACAGTCCGATATGTGCTCTGGATGCTTCACACGGGTTCACTGCCGTGCTAGGCGAGGACCAGGCTCCGCTCTGGATGCTTCACACGGGTTCACTGCCGTGCTCTGCGAGGACCAGGATCCGCTCTGGACGTTTTCCGCGGGGTCAAAGAGTGACGTTATCCACGTTCCACGTAACCAGGAATTTTGTATCATGCATGGGTTTAAGGACCCCACAGTCCATATCATGAATGGTCTTCGGGACCCGTCACCTCTTTGAAGACATTGAGGGATTACAATGCCAAGTATCAAAGGAGTGAAGAGATGTACCCTAGAACCGGGGTGGATTAAATAGTCCCTGGCCCAATTTGGGTCAAGACTGATCAATTATGTTATGAGCCTATCGGCCCAGTTAATCACAAATTGAGGACTTATTGCCAGCTTGGGCTAAGTCCAGTCAGGTCTGGAATATTGACTCTTTGTTGGTCCATTGAGGGAGAATGTTTGCCTCTATCCCTTTAGCCAATTGGGCCAAAGCCTAGTGTTAAACACTTCAGAGCAATCAGTGTTGAACACTGGGAATAAGGTTGATGAGTTAGTGTTCAACACTAAGAGATAATTGGTGTTAAACACCAGCAATAAGGCTTTTTCAAATTAGTGTTAAACACTAAAACAGATCAGTGTTGAACCCTGCCAATAAGGCTTTTTAATCAGCATTGAATGCTAAGGCCCGACAGTGTTTTAACACTGGGCTTAAGAGTTTTAATTTTAGTGTTAAACACTAAGGCGAGAAGGGTCACGTGGCAGCACGTGAGAGCGCCCTCCCTCCATTTGTTCCGCTGAAATTATCGTTTCCTTCAAAGCATCACGTGCCATCACGTGATGGGCATTCAAATTCCTGTGTATTAGAGTTTCTGCCAAGGTCACGTGGATCACGTGGGGTGCTGCCTCAAAGGGACTTCTGTAGCTCTTTTGAGAGGGTCACGTGATGGCACGTGACCCTACCTCCATGTATGTTGTTGTTTAGAGAATCCGTTGATCTTTCTTTTCAGGAATTAAATTCCTCTGGCTTTAATTTTCAAAGGAATTAAATTCCTGCTTCCTTTTTGAAGATTTATACTCTGAAATAGAGTTGAACTCTGAACTTTCTGTAGGAATTAAATTCCTCATATATGTGAAGAACTGAATAGGGTTAAACCCTAATGAAGGCTCTTAAGGAACTAAACTTCCCGTTTTAAAGAAATATGATTAAGGAAATTAAATTCCTGCTGTTTTAACAGAACTATGTTCTTAATTAGGGTTAAACCCTGCTTCTTTTATTTTGAAGGAATTAAATTCCCATGATATAGGGTCGAGCCCTAATTTTATTTTAAAGGAATTGAATTCCTACAGTTCTGCGAGAATTAAATTCTCATGCTTGCATTCCTTCTCTATGTTTTGGATCTGCATGGCAGGATCTCGACCCATTGAGAATTAAATTCTCAACCTTAAGGGGAGATGTGCACTTTGCAGATCCTCTATCAAAGAGAGAAGAGATGTGTTCTTCTGTTTTATATATTAGAGTTAAACTCTGCTGAGAATTAAATTCTCTTTCTTTCCGAAAGCCTTCCCTTTCTTACCTAGGATTTTTGCAGAAGATCCAAGTCTTTTCCAAGTATCAAAGCTTTTTTCTCCTTTTTTCTTTCTCTGCGCATATATATCCCTCTTTTGTGTCTCTTGGCTCCTATTTATAGGAGAAGCAGCCGAATGAATTAGTTTTTTGATGAATCTTCACTGAGAGATCTGATTTGCATCCTTCATTCGTTCTGGACCTTTGGATTATTAGGTGAATTTTATTCACCGTTGGATTTCAGATCCAGAGATTCTCCCTTGTTATTTTGGTTAGATTTAAGGGGGAAATCTTTCCAAACCCGAGATTTTCCATAAATAAATGACCTCTGAATCTTTAATTTGATTGGATGCATATAGTTGCGTTCCTTTGGAAAGATTTGCATTTCTCTCAGAATTTAATTCTGTTGACAAAAAGGGCTTTGAAAGCCGGTCACGTGTGACCATGTGACCAATGGTCACGTGTGAGCACGTGACCCCCTTTGGAATGAGCCTTTTCCTTTCTTCTGATTGTTGCTTAAGCGTCACGTGCCACCACGTGACTCTTGGTCACGTGTGAGCACGTGACCCTTGTTTGAACTCTCTTTCCTTGGTTCGTCTGGAGAACGAGTCTGCTGTCTTGAACGTCACGTGCCAACACGTGACCCTGGTCACGTGGAAGCACGTGACCTCTTCTGAAGCCTTTTTCTTGACTTGATCAGAGAACTTGTGTGTCTTCGACGCTTGCATTTAAATGTCACGTGTCGCCACGTGACCCTGGTCACGTGGGAGCACGTGACTCTTTCTGAAGCCCATTTTCTTCAGCGTAGTCAGGAGACTGAACTCGACTTGATGATGCTTTTTAGGTGTCACGTGCCAACACGTGACCGCTAGTCACGTGTAAGCACGTGACTCTCCTCTGAAGCTTTTCCCAGAAGCTTTCCTGACTTTAAATCAGGAAACACTGCCTACGACTTTTCAACTTTATGAGCCGTGAGGATCTCATAATGACTTTTCTCCCTGCGAGTCGAGAGGATCTCGTAGGTGTATTTTCTCCTTAGGAATCGTGAGGATTCCTAAGGGTGTTTTCTCTTGAGAGTCGTAAGGATCTCACAAGAGAATTTCCTCCTTACAAGTCGAGAGGACTCGTAAGTGGTTGCTTCCTTTCTTGTCGATGTTTGACTTAGGAGAGTGTGGCCTGTAGAAAATCTACCTTGACCTCTCTGCGGGGCAATGATGGCTTAGGAAACAGGGTTAGGATCTGCCACCTAAGACTTTTCAACTTTATGAGCCGTGAGGGTCTCATAATGACTTTTCTCCATACGAGTCGAGAGGATCTCGCAGGTGTATTTTCTCCTTATGAATCATGAGGATTCCTAAGTGCGTTATCTCTTAAGAGTCGTAAGGATCTCACAAGAGAATTTTCTCCTTACAAATCGAGAGGACTCGTAAGTCATTGATGAGTTGACCTGCTCCCGAGTCAAAGCATTGCTTTGACAGGGAAGTCGAGGGTTGACTTTATCCGCATTTCACATAGCCAGGGGTTGACTTTATCCGCATTTCACGGGGTCAGGGGGTTGACTTTATCCGCATTTCACGAAATCAGGGGTTGACCTTGTCCGCATTTCACGGGGTCAGGGTTTGACTTTATCCGCATTTCATGGGGTCAGGGGTTTGACTTTCTGCACATTTCACGGAGTCAGGAGATGACCTTATCCGCATTTCATGGGGTCAGGGGGTTGACTTTATCCGCATTTCACGGAGTCAGGGGTTGACTTTATCCGCATTTTACGGAGTCGGGGGTTGACGTTATCCGCATTTCACGGAGTCGGGGGGTTGACCTTATCCGCATTTCATGGAGTCAGGGGTTGACCTTGTCCGCATTTCACGGGGTCAGGGGTTGACTTTATCCGCATTTCACGGAGTCAGGGGTTGACTTTATCCGCATTTCACGGAGTCAGGGGTTGACCTTATCCGCATTTTACGGAGTCAGGAGTTGCTCTGGACGTTTCCCACGGGGTCAGAATTGACCTTAGCCGTGTTCTTCGGGGCCAGGATTTGCTCTGGGCGTTTTCCACGGGGTCAGGATTGACATTAGCCGTGTTCTACGGGACCAGGATTTGCTGTGGGCATTTCCTACGGAGTCAGGATTGACATTCTCCGTGTTCTTCGGGACTGGATTTGCTGTGGGCGTTTCCTACGGGGTCAGAATTGACATTAGCCATGTTCTTCGGGACCGAGATTTGCTCTGGGCATTTCCCACGGGGTCAGGATTGACATTAGCTGTGTTCTATCGGACCAGGATTTGCTCTGGGCGTTTCCCACGGGGTCAGGATTGACATTAGTCGTGTTCTATCGGACCAGGATTTGCTCTGGGCGTTACCCACGGGGTCAGGATTGACATTAGCCATGTTCTACGGGATCAGGAGGTGCTCTCTCGGTTGTCTGTGAACCGTCGAGGTTTGGAACATGGACTTTGCCATGGCTCCAAGGTTGATCGTCGAGTCTGAATCCTGCTGGAATGAGGAGGAACGCTGTTGGTGATCTCTAGGCTGTCTGTGAACCGCCGAGCTTTGGAACAGGGACTTTGCCATGGCTCCAAGGTAGTCTCTAGGTTGTCTGTGAACTGTCGAGATTTGGCTCTCTTTCTGATGAAGCCTGGTAGGAAGGTATGGTTCCCTCTTTATTTGTGCCCCTGGATTGTACACAGGGATCAATGCGATCTCACCTGTAGGGAAAAAAGTTTCATTTTATATATTTTTTCTTTCCGCGATGCTCTATTATTTCAGCTTTTATATCGCGAAAGTCGCGATTGCCTAATCATTTCGGCTATTTTTTTTCTCGGTGCCCAATCATTACGGCTATTTGTTTTATCTGCTCGCTGATTTTTATTGCGAGTTGCCCAACCATTTCGGCTATTTTGTATGCATACATTTTTACTTGCTGATTTTATTGCAAGTTGCCCCATCATTTCGGCTATTTCATATGCATTTGGGGCTCGCTGGCTTTTCGCTGCGAGTTTAGGATTTAATACCGATTTAGGCATCGGCATCTCTACAACTGGGATATTGCCAGGAGCGAATTATCATTTGCCTTTGTCGATGTCGAACAAAGGTGGCTTAGCAAACAGGGTTAGGATCCTGTTGACTAAGGCTTTTTGACTTTACGAGCCGTAAGGGTCTCATAAAGGTATTTCTCCCTACGAGTCGTGAGGATCTCGTAAGTGTGTTTTCTCCATAAAAATCGTGAGGATTCCCAAGTGTATAGTTTCTCGTAAGTCGTAAAGATCTTACAAGAGTATTTTCTCTTTATAAGTCGAGGGAACTTATAAGGGTCGTTCGTCGTGTGAACATATCCCTAGTCGTGGATGGGACTTTGCTAGGGAAATGTTTATTCGTACCCGTAGATTGTATACAGGGGCCAATATTGAACCGCTTGTAGGGCAACATTGGAAATTGTGATGGTTTAAGAACAGGTTCAGATCCTTGTAGCTTAAGGCTTTTGAATCCTATAAGCCGTGAGGGTCTCAAAGGGGAATTCTCCTCACGAGTCGTGAGGATCTCGTAAGTGTAATTTCTCCTTAGGAATCGTGGGGATCCCTAAGTGTGTTGCTCCTTGTGAGTCGTAAGGATCTCACGCAGGTGGTTTCTCTTTACAGGGTCAAGAGGACCTTGCAAGTGTCTTTTAACGAGATTGCGCTCTTTCGGGTTTTCACAAAACTCGCCGGTAGTCCTGCTGTTTTTACTCACGGAGCCCTTTCGGGTTTTCATCCGTGCCTATTTCGCTTATGGACATACCGTTTTCTTCTCTCTTTTTTTTGTGTCAGCCCTGGGATGCTGCGATCCGTAGTAGTTTATCGACGTCTCGGTCAATAGCCAGTTTTAGGACATAGTGGTCCATCGTTAGTTTAAGGACGTTTCGGTCCGTATCGAGTTTTAGGACATAGTGGTCCATCGTTAGTTTAAGGACGTTTCGGTCCGCAGCCAGTTACTACTTATAGAGTTTGGGTTTAGGAAGATAGCGAGCAGACGTAGGCGTCATCATCTATCGTTGACCTAGGCCGTGACTCGTCAGGCGTAGTATTTAAGGGACAAAGACAATTTTCCGCATATGCGAGCGGACACAAGCTTCTTGACTTTCTTATCTCCTCCCTCATCTGATCCAATAACAATTTTCTGCAGGTTTCTTTGCAAAAATTCGCAGCGCCGCAAAAAGCAAAAATTGTGCGTCTTTGATCTTGGTTGTTTGCATTTTTAATACGGAAATTAATGGGCAAAGACCAAATTCAGATTAGGTGGGGAGTTCATTACCCTTCCTAAGCCCCGAAAATCACAAAATTGCATCCGCATTACCCTCAATTAACTAAAAGAAATCTAGACATGACTCTAAGGACCGTCGCGCTCACCTAGGACAGGAGAAGGTCGTGGGTAATATATTGCTTATCTGCGTTTCTTTTGTGGTGTCTAAGGCAAGTGTATCTAAGGCAAGTGGTTACTTAATTAGGCTCACTACTTACGTAGTGGAGAACCTCCCACTTACCTGGCACTTACCTAGCTACAGGAGGGACAAAGAGGCAGTAAAGGATTGATCCTGCGATTTGTCTTCTGGCAGTTAGGAGCGGTCTAGAGACTTGACCTAGGTGACCATTAGACTTAGGGTTGTGCTTGTGAATTTGTTGTGATTTGCATCATTTCTTTTTAAAAATCCGTATCTTTTTCAAAACAAACACCACTTCATCTTTTCCCCTAATTATCACAACGCTGCCACCTGTGCTAAACCGTTTAGTGCAAGCTCGGCTGGACACGGGATTCTAGTGCCCGTCTTTTCCGTGTTTTCCCCCATCGACCCCAAAGTCAGTATTTCTACATTTTATTTTTCCCACCATCACTGCGATGGACGGATTTCCATCAAACTTTTACACCACTCTGCCACCGCCCGCAGGTGCGCAGAATCCTCCACGCATTTCTCTCCAAGAGAGATGCTATCCTTCATGTGTTCCCCTTCCCACCTGTCTTTCTATACCACCAGCCAATGGGGACAATTTTGAAATCAACCCCCAATTCATCAAACTGTTACCTAAATTTCACGGTCTTGATTCTGAAGACGCATACGTTTTTATCTCCAAATTTGAAAACGTATGCGCAATGATTGGAACGTCACAACTGTCTTTGGATGCTCTGCGTTTACGTTTTCTCCCATTCACTTTGTGCGATTTAGCCGAGAAGTGGCTTTACAACACAACCACACATTCTATTTCAAAATGGGATGAATTTGTTGCAGCATTCCTTAAGAAATTTTATCCCAATCACAAGACCAGCCGTGTTCGGAGCGAAATCTTCAAATTTACCCAACTTCCCAATGAACCATTTTGGAAATGCTTTGAACGGTTCAAGGATCTTCTTTTACAATGCCCTCATCACGGAATCTCTAGATGGGATTTGTGTCAAGTTATCTATGAGGGTATTGATCTCACGACAAAACAGATGCTTGAAAGCATGTGTCATTGCCAATTCCTATCTAAATATGATGCTAAAGCTTGGAAATACCTAGAAGATTTAGCTCAAAACACATTACAATAGGAAAGTGTTCGACCACCACCGCCTAGGGAAGATATCAATCAGCTCGATGTTTCCGTCATAATGAGAGCCGAAATGGCCGCAATACAAAGGAAACTTGAAACAAAATCTCTTCATCCTCCCTAAACCAATACACACTTCCCAAAACAATGTGTGGCTGCTGTTCAAACCCATCACATTTGACGGAAGAATTTCCTTTGAATATACCGTTTCAAGGTCACACCAATGCTGCATTTCAGCAAAGACCTGGAAACGATCCTTCTTCTTCTTCATGTAATCAAGATTGGAGGAATCACCATGATCTTTCTTGGATCCAACACCAAACTCAATACACGGATCTAAACTAGAATAACTTTCAATGGGTCCCTCCACCACAACAGCAACCACCACAATTGAGTCAGCACCCCTTTCAATCGCAACCTTTTCAAAACCCGGCCAACAACTTTGATCCTTTTTCTGCCGGTACCAATAACACCTCTGCACTTGAACAAACCATGAGTTTGCTTCTGACAAATTCTATTCAAATGTCGGCTGATTTAAAGTCTTCTATCGATGATATAAAGAAAACCACCGCCTTCCAAGGTGAGATTATTGAATCGATGAATGCACAAATTGCACAGTTAACAGCCGAAATAAGTGCTAGAGAAAAAGGGAATCTTCCAGCTCAACCTTTTACCTGATCCTGGACCTTCACATTACACTAATGTGGATGCACTTACCACATTGAGATATGGAAGAGTGCTAGACAATTATGTGGGTGAACAAATTGATAATGATGAATTGATCATTAACACCCCGGCTTCCACTTCCACTCCTACTTCTACTTCTTACCCTATTTCGTCTAATTTACCGTCTTCTTCTGAGCCTATTCTCTGTTTTCCCAAAGGCTTGAACCCTCCACCCACTTCATCCTTCCCACCCTCACAAACTTCTCCACAAATGTTGGACCCAACACTTATTGATAGAGCCCCATTTCCAAATAGGTTGAGGCCCAACAAACCCAATGCCCAAATGGAGAAGCTTGTGGACATGTTTAAGCAAGTTAACATCAACATCCATCTCCTAGATGCTATCCAACAAGTTCCGTCCTATGCGAAAACTCTTAAGAACTTGTGCACTAGGAAGAGGAAGACTCAAGTGCCGAAAAAAGTGTTCATGTCAAGCACTGTAGACACGGCTTTTCCCCAACAATTACCAAGGAAACGTAAGGACCCTGGCTGTCTTACTATTTCTATTTCTATTGGGGGAAAACACATTAACCGTGCTTTACTTGACCTTGGCACTAGTGTTAACTTGCTTCCATATTCAGTCTATGAGCAACTAGGTATCGGAGTGTTAAAACCCTCGAACATAACTCTCTAGATGGCCGACCGTTCAATCACCAAACCTAGGGGTGAACTTGAGGATGTGTTGATAAAAATCGGGGAATTTGTATTCCCTGTGGACTTTATCGTACTTGATACACAGCCTGTAGCGAACCCATGGAACCAAATTCC
Organism: Agapanthus africanus; assembly: GCA_030015575.1. NCBI lineage: Eukaryota > Viridiplantae > Streptophyta > Magnoliopsida > Asparagales > Amaryllidaceae > Agapanthus > Agapanthus africanus. Next base: position 470,237,180 of record JASDDO010000031.1, read on the forward strand.
GGTGATTCTAGGTCGTCCCTTTTTTGCCACTTCCAACGCTATAATCAACTGTCGTAATGGCTCTATGACCCTATCCTTCGGGAATAGGTTAATAAAGCTGAACATATACAAGTTGGGAAGTGTACCCTCCGAACCTACTGCTCATGCATGTTTTGTCGAATTAATGGATGTCGACAGCAGCGAATTTGACGATCCTCATGATACTGATCTTGGCTCTTTTCATATGTTGTTGTTTGACCCAACTATGTATCATACACATATGGACTCTTCCACCGAGTTGTCCGGGTCAACAACTAACACTGATTATGAACCATTTTTGGAGTCTGAAGATCACCCCGCGCTTTGTGATGACATTATTCTTCGGGGTATTGATGCGACTTTTGAGGAGATCTTCGCTGATGAACTCGCATTTTTGAAAAGCACGGGTATTGAGATGAATCCACATCAAAACAATGAAATTGAACCTCCACCCCTTCTTCTGGACTGTAAAAAGAATGCGAGTAATCCATCACAACCACTGAGTCGTCTCTCCAAAACGAGACGCAAACATATTCTATCCCACCACTTACCTTTTCCCCACTTCTTTCTGGCTCCTTATAACATGTCTTTTCACCAACTGATGCACTACATTGATAAAATTTTCGAATGGTTGGTATTGACCTTCGGTCTTTGCAAAGCTTGGCATCGACCAATAATCTTGACCCCCTCTTGTGATTTTCAAAGCTTAACATGGTTTAACTCAAATTTGGGGGGGGGGGGTATAATCTGGCTCTTGAAAAGAAAATTTTTACTTAAAATTGTGAGCCAAGAATAAGTTTGGGGGAGGATCTTCATTTTAATATATATTGCCCCCATTAATAAATTTCCTCCCAAGCTTACAGGTTTTTAAGATATAGCGGATGGCAACAGTGAGGACACTGTTGAAAACAAGTTTGGGGGAGGTTTGTGCTTATTTTCGCATCATTTGCATATACTTTGCATAAGCACAAAACATTTGAAAACCTATAAAAATTTAAAAAATTTCAAAAAAAAAATGTTTTGTACATAAATAAGATAATAAAAGATTAGATAGTGAAAAATTACATCCAAAAGATTGGAAAAATTTAAGAAAACCTAGAAAATTAGAAGTTTTCTTAAACGAAACTAGTAATAATTAGTTATGAGCCGTTGTCCTATAGGTTAGTAAAATGAAAGAAGTCACTAATCTGAGAATAAAAATAAGTCTGAAAAATAGTTCCTATTCTGGAATCCAAACATTTGAACGTTGATACCCTACTATATACACTTACACACGTCTTGAAACTCGGGATAGTAGAGGATACCTTGAAATGCTCTTGTCTAAAAGCCAAAGTATGAAGGAAATAAAAAATGAAGAAAATATAAAATGGCGAAGAAAAAAATGAACACTGGTTTTGTTATCGCCAAGGCAGCAATAAAAAAATATAGCGAGGGTGCTTCATCACCTAGTGCCTTAGACCAACTGATCTGGGAGTCACTGCTAAGCTTTAGGTGGTGCAAAACGAGGAAAATACACCGTATAAGCAAGAACATGAGTAATCGGTCGGTTAGTACCTTAAGAAGTATTAATGGTCGCATGAAAATGTGTGAGCAAAACCATCTAAATATTCATCAAATTAAAAAGTACTGAGGCAGATGGACAAGAGTATGATAGCTTGAATTGAATTCTCCGGGTGTAGGGATGTTCTTTACACACACGTAGGGTTATATGATCGATGCTTGGAAGAAAGATAGGAATGAAGAATAAAGACGATGTTTTATTGAGAGATGATGTGATTTCTGACATCTTTTCATGACTATTAAGATAGGGCTCATGACAACCGAAAAGCTAGCATAGTTGGAAACTCTAATTTTCAAAGTCTTTCTTTTATAATTCTTATCTTTAAATGTAACTTTCACGGTCTTCCTTTTATTATTGGATTTTGTGGGTGCAATCCGCTGAAAACCCTCAGGAGACAACACTCCTCCTACTAGGGACACCTAGAGGTTTAAAGGCTTGTTGCACGTGCTCAGTGCAATCGTGTTGCCTACGAAAGTGTGCTAGTTAGTTTTTCTTTTCTTTTTAAAAAAACAATTCGCTCGAGACGACCGAAAATAAGTTTGGGGGAATTTGATCAGTCGAAAATATTGCATTTTTAACACGACAATTTCCCTGCCATTTGCACTCATATATAAGTTTTCGGTATGAATATAGCACATATTAGAAAAACATCCGTAAAATACCAAATAACATGTGTTATAAATTATAACCGGCATTTTGAGGGAAATTGAGTGTTTATCATTGCATCGCATAATCTTTGTATAGCGCAACACTTGTCTCGAGAATCTGTGCAGGAAATTCTAGGAAAAGAGCCAAAACTGTTAAAAGTGCTGATAAAAATGCGCCAAGTCCAAGACTTGAGATCTGGCAGAAATCAAGAAAGCAAAATGAGATTCAACACATCAGAAAAGTGCCAAAATGTCAGCCCAAGAATAACACAGAAGTTTCAAGAAGCAAGGCCTCTAAAGCGCCGCGGATCCGCGGCCAAAGGCTCATTCGCGCCGCGGATCCGCGGCGCTATGATGACGTCATCTCCTCAGATTTTCTCCACATGGCTTCTATAACGGCCTTAGCTTCCAAAAGACTCCAGAAATACACGTGGCTTCATCCAGAAGGCTCGGCCTAACAACTTAGCCCTAGAATATACCTTATTCTAGAATATTCCCTCCAACAAACTTCTTCTAGAAGCCTCTCTCTAACAAACTTTTTGGAGGGAAATTTGAATTTTGAATTCTAGATCTAAGGTTGAGATGGTTATAAAAAGAAACCTAGATCTAGGGTTTTGGGTTGTTCATTAAGTTGTTCATGGGTTGTTGATCATTACATCAATTCCTAATACAAGTTGAGTGACACAACTTGTAACCCTAATCCTAATCCAATCACCAAAGCTAAATTCAAGATCTCCGAGTACAATTCAAGCAAGAAGCCTTCAACCTTTTAGGAGCGAAGCCGATCTTCATCCGAGCAAGTGGTCCAAGAGGATCCGCGACTCACGAAGACGTGCGAAGCCAAATCGACGATCTAGTTCTTTCCTCATTGTAGATCTTGAGAGAATTATAACAAAATTGTTGATAAATAAAAGGTGAAATTCTTTATCTTGCTTACTTTTATATTTGAGCATCATGATTAGATCTCGATTCTTGATTGTGTTCTTTGATATGATATTTGAGTAAAAACTCCGCTCGTGAAGGAGTCGAGAGGATAAATAGATGATGATGTTACAAATCTTGAAACGATTCTTGATTCCTATAAGTTTTGTAAACTCTTGTAAATTGAAACATCGACAACCTAGTTTCGAGCGATACTTTCTTGAATGTTTTTGCTCTTAATTAGCGATCCACGATCGATGCTTGAATTTACTAGAGGCTAGAGTGTGAATGAAATCAACAAAAAGGACAAGGGATAGATGATGAAACCCTAGTTTCCACAAGAAATCCCTAATTCTTGTTGATCGTTATCGATCTAGTATCAAATCATTAATGGATAAGAAAACGTAATCACTAGTTTTCATCACGTCTATAGATTCGATCGATTCCTACGAGCCTCACTTCGATTCTTGAAACCTAATTCAATTGGATATCATCAATTCTTGATTCTTGATTTTTAATGTTTTCTTGATAATTAGATTTAGATCTAGATAATTCTTGAAATTCACTTTTAAATCTTGAATTGAATTGTCTTTTCTTGTCTTTTTAATTTTCAATTCATCTAAAACAAATACGAGCAATTCTCACTTTCCCTGTGGACGATCCGCACTCGCTAACGAAGATACAATTGACACCGTTATTGATTGCGGTTTACAAATTTCTTTGGTTGTGATTTCTTTACACTTTTCTTATATACACACCGGAAATAGATCAATCAGCTGCATACCATGACTACGAAATCTGGAAAATGGATGTTAAGACCGCCTTTCTAAATGGTGATTTAGAGAAGTGCGTGTACATGACTCAGCCAGAGGGCTTCGTAGACAGTGGGAGCAGCGGAAAGTTGTGCAAGCTGCTTAAATCCATCTACGGGTTAAAGCAGGCATCGCAGAGTTGGAACATCTGTTTTGATGTTGTAGTCAAAGAGTTTGACTTCATCAAAAACATAGATAAACCTTGCATCTACAAGAAGGTGGCAGAGAGCAAGGTTGTCTTCCTCGTATTGTACATGGATGGCATACTCTTGATAGGAAATGATGTTCCTATGCTGCACTCGGTCAAGCTCTTCTTATCACATAGATTCTCAATGAAAGATCTAGGTGATGCCTCCTGCATTTTAGGGATTAAGATTTATAGAGATAGATCTAAACGGATAGTGGGATTGTCCCAATCCAGGTATATTGACACCATACTAAAGAGGTTTAGTATGGAAGAATCCAAGAGTGGGTATTTACCCGTGATCTCTGGACTCACTAAGACTGATTTGGAGAAAGCTCGTATGCAAGGGATACCCTATGCTTCGGCAATAAGCTTTATCATGTACGCGATGCTATGTACCAGACCCGATGTAGCATACTCACTAAGTGTAGTGAGCAGGTATCAAGCAGATCCTGGAGAGAATCACTGGACAGCTGTGAAGAACATTCTCAAGTACTTGAAAAGGCTAAGGAGATATTCTTGGTGTATGGTAACGGAGAACTCCAGGTGGAGTCCTTTACCGATTCAAGCATCCAAAGTGATAAGGACGACTCTAAGTCGCACTCGGGATTTGTCTTTACCCTAAATGGAGGGGCGGTTTGTTGGAAGAGTTCTAAGCAAGAAACCGTGGCAGACTCGACGATGGAGGCTGAATACATCGCTGCCAACGATGCTGCCAAAGAGGTTGTCTAGATGAAGAAGTTCATCACTGAACTTGGTGTGGTTCTGTCCATTAAACATCCAATACCTTTTTATTGTGATAACAATGGAGCTGTGGCTTTAGCCAAGGAACCCAGGTCCCATCAGAGATCCAGGCATATTCTGAGACGGTATCACCTGATCCGGGAGATAGTTGATCGCCGAGAGATCGATGTCAGGAGAGTTGACATAAAGAACAACACTATGGATCCACTCACGAAGGCTATACCCCAGATACAATTTGAGAGACTCTTCGGGATGTTGGGTATGAGATACTACAACAGCTGGCCTTAGTGCAAGTGGAAGATTGTTAGTTATGTATATGCCCTAGAGGCCATTGTTGTACATATGATGTATATTATAGTGGATGCTTGGATATATATAGAAAGGAATTTCTTGCTCGATATGATAGTATGCTATCTGGTTTTACTTTGTCTTAACATGTTGACTTGTATTGGTTTACTGTCTTGCTCTCACATGTTGATAAAGCCCTTAGGATATGTACTCGACTACTAGGACTATGATGTAGATCATACTAGTGGGGCCAGGGTAGTCCAATAGTACATCCTATAACTGTTCCTAGTCGAGGGTGTATTGAGACAGGGCATCGATACTCCAGAGTAGACTAGCGTATACGCATCTTGACCCATATGATGGGCGATAGATGATCCCATATCCATCGGTGTTTGACATCAAAGATGGTGTACGGGTGCTCAGTGGAGACTGAGTACACTGAATGGACTCGCCGAGAACTCCTAGCTGGTATTATACCTATCGTCAGATAGCAGTTCTCTGGTGACACTGGTACAGGTTAGTCTGTAGACCCGAGATCGTCATAGAGTCTTGTGTGATTCCCACTGTGCTTTGATTTCCACCTTACCACGTTCATGAGAACGTGCAAAACGGTGGCTTTTGGGTACAGTCCCGAATCACATGGAGGCAATGAGCGATAGGAGGGGTTTCGTCTCTCCCGGTATTGAGAGTTGATGTTGCGCAGTGTTCGATTGGCTATAACTGGAAGTCCCTGGCCAGGGCTGATATGGAGATCTACTGGTAAGTGTTATCAGTATTTTCTCGACCTGTTATGAGCCACACATCGACACGGCTTATCGGTTACTGGGGTCTGGCGTTTACCACTCCTAGACTAGATATGCGACATATCAGACGAAGAGACCGGGCTGTACGGGAGTGTTACTGATTGGATTCATAGGAGAATGTATAGGCTTTCTTATTGATCTTCTAGTCGATCAATACCCGGGTGGCTGTTACATTTAGCTGACCGCTTGCAGCTCGTGGGTGTTTGATATGATCATCACCTACTGCCGGCGTATTGACGATTCTTTAGAGTCCTACACAGAAGTTTCCTGGCTTAGGCAAAACGAAGTAGGAGCACATATGTGATATGTGCGGGACCGAGAATAATACGTGTATGTGATACCGTATTCGATTCTCGCGATATGTGATATCGGCCGGGTATACGTGATATAGCCGGGTCATCGGATCAAGTGTTGATTCAATGAACTGATACAGATTATATTAGTCGGTTATTTGCAAAATAGCCGGATTATCGGATCAAGTGTTGATTCGATAATTTAATGTAATTATATATTTGATATATTACATTACATTAACTAATATAAGCTCACTTAAAGATTCTTTTTCTCACTTGATGATACATTGATATATATGTTAATTGTATTATTTTCTTTTATTACAAAATATTGTATATGTGATATATAATATTGTAACATGTTAGGGTTACAAATGCAACTAGGGTTAAAACCATGCTAGGGTTTAAACTTGGGTTAACATTTTCTTTTTGGTTAATTCTTTTTGGATGGATTAAGTTTTGGATGAGCTTTGAGGAAGCTTCATGATCCTTTGACAAAGTCCACCCTCTTTGTTTTATCCTTGATATTTGTTAACCTAACTTTAACCCTAGCCTATGGTTGATTCTCTACATGAGTTAGCCATGATACATATCTAACTATGGTTGCATTTCTAATCTAAAAACAATAATTCATTCATCACTTCTTCATTTTCTTCTTGCTCTTGAAAAAAGCTTGCTAGAATTTTTCCTTTGTGGTGATTGTTTGTGAGAAAAAGAAAACTAAAGAGAGCAAAATTCCTACTTCATCATCCTCATCTATTCTAGACACTTAGATTATGGTGCTTGCTTCACTAATACTTGATTAGTGAAGTGAGAGCTTGGGTTTGTGATTCTTCAAGGTAGATCATCTTGGATTGTGAAGTATTCAAGCAAAGATGTCTCTTTCACCTCATGGAGCCTCTCTAGAGTCCGGGTACTTGATGATCGCAGCGAAGGGACCTCAACTCGGAGCTTATGAAGCGAAGGAGCGGACTATAAGGGTTGTAATCCTAAACTCTTAGAAGTAAAGTTGTTTACTTGTAGTTTATGTTTGATTCTTTAGCTTAAGATCTTGTGTTAGGGTTATCTATAATGGCAAAAATTTGAAATTGGCATGGGAGATGCCACCCAAAACCTTGCTGCCGTTGTAGGTAACCCAACATGATTCAATAATCCGGTTATACCATATATAACCCGGCTAATATCAAATATATAAACATATATATATATATATATATATATATATATATAAATTAAATCATTGAATCAACACTTAATTCAATAATCTGGTTATATCATATATAACCCGGCTGATATCCAAAAACGCTAGATTAGAATACGGTATCATATAGTCGTATTTAATCAAGCTCTTGCACATATCTCCATGCATGCCCTATTTCGTTTCGCTTGAGCTAGGAAACCTCTATGTGGGATTCTAAAGACTCGTCAATATGCCAGCAGTAGGTAATGATCACATCAGATACCCACAATCCGTCAACAGTACTAACTGGACGTAACGGCTACCCAGGTATTGAACGAATAGAAAATCAACAAGCAAACTTGTCCAAACTCTCGTAGAGCCTATAAGAAACACTTATCGTACAGTCCGGTCTCTTCGTTTGATATGTCGCATATCGAGTCTGGGGGGTGGAATCGTCAGACCCCAATAACTTGATAAATCATGCCGATGTGTGGCCTATAACCTTTCGAGAAACTACTGATAACACTTATTAGTAAATCTCATCAGCCCTGGCCAGGGACTTCCTGTTATATCCAATTGAGCATAGCGCAACATCAACTCCCAATACCGGGAGAGACGAAACCGTTCCTATTGCTCACTGCCTCCATGTAACTCGGGACTGCACCCAAAAACTATCTGTTTGCACGGCTCCTTTGAGCCGTGGTAGGGAGAAAATCAAAGCACAGTGGGAACCACACAAGACACTATGACGATCTCAGGTCTACAGACTAACCTGTACAAGTGTTACTAGAGAACTACTATCTGACGATAGGTATGGTACCATCTAGGAGTTCTCGGCGAGTCCTGTTTGGTGTACCCATTCTCCAATGAGCATCTGTGTACAATCTTTGATGTCAAACACCAATGGTTATGGGATCAACCATCGCCCCATACAGGATCAAGAAACTTACACACTAGTCTACTCTAGAATATCGATGCCATGTCTCGATACTCTCTTAACTAGGAACTGTTAAAGGATGTTCTTGTGGACTACACAAGCCCCACTAGTATGATCTGCATCATAGTCCTAGTAGTCAAGCCAACATCCTAAGAGCTTTATCAACATGTATCAATGAGATAGTAAACTAAAACAAGTGCACATGTTAAGATAAAGAGCAATCAGATAGCATACTATCATGTCGAGCAACAAAGTCCTCTATGTATATGTCCAAGTATCCACTATAATATGCAATAATGGCCTCTAGGGCATACATATTCCTAACACTAGCCATGACACACTAGTATTTATAGCTAAAAGTTTATGTTTTCTAGTATTAAGTTTTCAAAATGAGTTTTTGGTGGATACGACGTGTAGTGGTGGTGTAGTAATGAGTTAGTTAGCTATTACAACCTAATTAGTGATAGATGAGGATGTTTTAGTGTAAGTATCATTGGTTTTAAAGTGTTTCAAGTTTTAAAAACACGAGTTAAGAATTTCAAATGTCGGTTTTCTATGAGGTTTTAGTGTTCAAATCAAATCTGGAGCAATTTGGGATCTCTTAAAAATATTTTGCGTATATATTCGACCTATTTAGAGTACTTGGAGATCCCACCATGAATACGAGACCCTAACTCCCAGTTTGTATGCGGCCCACTGTTTGAATTAGGTGTCGGGGTTTGGTCAGTAGATATTTTACATTATATACAAGGTTATTTTATATGCTAAATTACCCCAGATTCCCTTAGTAAAAATCCGGAGTTGTTTTACTTAGTTTTTAATGATGTTTTGCGAGTTTTGAAATTTGGTTTTTGGATTTCTATGTTGTGACTTGGTCGTTCGATGTCCGTACGTCAATGCTGGGAGTATTTTATCACATTTAGCACGTGTTGACCATATGTTCTAACTTATGTACGCTTCGCTCGTGGTTTCAGTTTTGATATAGATTTTTATGCGATTCGATATGATTTCGATTGTAGGTACGATCGCGAGAACTTCCAAGACGACGAAGAAGGACAAGGCATTCGTCGGCTTCGACCAGGAAGAGGCGTGTATTAGATAAGTAGATGTATATCTATGGGGGAAGTCGGGTGTATGGCGTATAACACTTCCACAATCGTAGTAATTAGGATACTATATATTCTAGAATTATATACCTAGTCTAACCACATGCTTATAGTAGTATACTCAGTAGATGATTATATTCCTAGTTTCTATTTCATAGCCATTGAGTTGTATGTATGTATGTATATATGAGTACTTTATATGATATAAGTATAGCTATGACATGAGTATATATACGATATAAGTATACATGATATAGTATGATATGATATGATATGAGTTGATGTACGCGACTATTGATCTGTACTGTACCGATTGGATGATATCGTACGAGGGAGATTCTGTACATGATATGTTGATGATAAATTGTTAATTACGACCGATATTCATTTCGACTCGAGGAGTCTTGCTAATATTTCAAATTGGAAATTCATGAGAGGTTTAAAGCCATGCGTACTTTAAAAACTAACGAATCGTTATGTACTTTTAAATGATAATGTCAAGGGTACGCTACGAATTTTCAAATGATATCTATTTCAAAAATATCGTAGTCCTTTATTTCCAAAATAACGTTTTGTGCTATTTTAAACAATAACTGTATGGCTCATACGTAGTTGGATATTTTAACACGTGTTCACGTTACGATTTCCTTATTCTGTATACGCTCACATTTCAATTTCTTATGATATATACCATGTTTATACCTTTAACTCTACTTAACTTCGTTTCCTAAGACACGTGCACCATTACCGATGATTTCTTGTTGCACTTGTACATACTCGCATGTTACACTTACACCTCATCAGTAATTGCCATGCCACGTACACATATAGGACTTTCTATGTCACCCACATCACATTAAACCCTGTCAGCATTATAGATTACTGCTTATTACTCAGCACCGCGTACTGTTCCGGATATTGTACTTTCTTTACATTGCTTATATGAACACGCTTGTAGTACACTGACTCATATGTTTTACGTACACATCGCTATTTCACATCATACTATATTCCTGTCAGTATCTTAGATTACTGCTCATTTCATATCAGCGTGCATTATATTACTGTTCTGTACTTTTATATGTTGTTCCATTATTACCATGTTCTTATGAGATAGCATTTTAATGGGGTTTCTGTTTTTATGAGATTTGAGAAACCGCGGATATGATTTTATAAAACTTGTGAATGTTTTAAAAATACGGTTTTCTCTTGATATGATATTTGGCGTCCACCATGAGTTTTTTAGGTTCTAAGATATGAGTATTATCCGAATTAAGGGAGGGGGAGGAATCGATTGTGGTTACATGGTGGATCCGGTACGGTACCGAGGGACAAGAAGCCCGTATAGAAAAGCGAGTGAGCCTAATGAGGATGAGACCGACCGGTGATAGTATGGAAACTCGGTGGATATTCGGAGGAAACCGACCGGAGTTATATGATTCAGATGGATATGAGGGCCAATCCGAGAGACGATGCCTGAGATATGATAATTTCGAGTGTCGATATTAGACACGGGATTTATGAGGATTTCGAGTGTCGATGCTGGACACTCGGTTGTTTTTATGAGAATTTTGAGTCTCGTTGATGGACACTCATTAGATGATATGTGTGTGTGTGTGTGTGTGAGTTATGGATGACATATTTCCATATATTGATACTGACGCGATATTATGTTTATACACGTTCACATTCATTATCGCATTATACAGTATGATCTAGGAGATCGTTATGCATTCGATTTTTACCTGATGATATTTTCTACTCACGAGTTGGCAACTCACCCCCGTTGTGCCATAGTTTCTTGCAAGACCAGCCGCTTGAATCAGAAGCAGCTTACTAGCACACTTCTTTGTCTTCGGGTGATTGCTTCGATAGGTGGGTTACATTCCAGATCTTAACCGCCACTTGTATATTTATATTCTGTTGAGATCTAGTTAAAAACTCCATCAACCAAACTTGTATATTCTTATGGACTTAGAGACAGGACTTGTATGTTATTCTTTGTTGGGTTTACCTAGCATCTCATGAAGGGATTGGAAGCATCACATGTACCAAAGATTAAAATTTTAGGGTGCTAAGTAAGCATACAAAGAATCAATCCTAGAAAATTAGGGTTTCTAAAACAACACTTCATCACAAGTAAGAAAAGCTAGGGTTTTTGAGAGTACAACCTTTGTAGCTCCCTACGCTAGACTCCTCGGCCACTTGGGGTTTGGAAAAAGTCCTCTTGATCTCCTCTAGGTCCACGATGATCCACCCGGAGTCCGCTTTGTCCAAGCTTGCAACTTCACTTTATCAAGAGAATGAAATGAAGCTAACACTCTAAACAAGTGGGCAAGACTTGTGTAGAATGGTGTTGTGGTGGCTTTTCTCACTTCAAAATCCTAACTTGATGAGTAATTTGCTCACTAGATAAATCTAGAGAGCAAAAGATGAAGGAGGAAGAAGATGGTGGCCTTTTAGAATAAGAGAAAAGAAAACTCTATTGAGAAAATAGAAAATATATCTATATATATTTTTTACCTCTCATCTCAAACCATGGTTGAACAATAAGGATATTATTGAACTTGAGTTAAAACCCAAAAGGAAAGTTAATCCATGATTAAATGGTGGGTGAGCATGGTTAGGTCAAAGAAGAGTGTAGAAAGAAACCATGAATTATCCTTTCCTTTTTTTTTCTTTTTGTTTTAAAACAAATGCAATAATAATTCATATATATTAAACCATGGTGTGAGACTTATATTGCCACCATTTTCTTTGTATATACAACCATGAAGGATGATGTATGTATGTATGTGTGCATGCACATCCATATGTGCATGAATCAAGAAAGAATGCATACATGCATGCATACATCCAAAAATACAAGAAAGGATTTCTAGTGAGAAACTAATGGTTAAATGATAAATCAACACTTGATTTATCAATCCGGCCATATCACATACGACCCAACCAAAAGCAAGCCGCACGATTAATATATGGTATCTCATACGCGCATTTTAACCGGGTCCATGCGCATATCGCATACGTGCACCACAACGTTTCGCCTGGACTAGGTAACTCCTTTGTGGGACTTTAAGACTCGTCAATACGCCGGCAGTGCGTGATGATCATATCAAGCACCCCCAAGCCGCAAGCGGTCAGCTAAACGTAACGGCCACCCGGGTATTGAGCGATCAGACGAAAACAAGCGAACCTGCTACAACCCCCGTCGAGCCAACCGGCAACACTACCCATGTAGTCCGGTCTCCTCGTCTGATATGTCGCATATCAAGTCTAGGGGTGGTAAACGTCATACCCCAATAACCGATAAGTCGTGCCGATGTGAGGCTCATAACGGGTCGAGAAACTACTGGTAACACTTACCAGTAAATCTCTAATCAGCCATGGCCAGGGACTTCCCTGTTACGGCCAATCGAGCACAGTGCAACATCAACCCCCAATACCGGGAGAGACGAAACCCCTCCTATCGCTCATTGCCTCCATGTGACTCGGGACTGTACCCAAAAACCACCGTTTTGCACGCCCTCATGGACGTGGTAAGGTGGAAATCAAAGCACAGTGGGAATCACACAAGACTCTATGACGATCTCGGGTCTACAGACTAACCTGCACAAGTGTCACATGAGAACTGCCATCTGACATGAGGTATAATACCATCTGGGAGTTCTCGGCGAGTCCGTCCAGTGTACCCAGTCTCTACTGAGCACCCGTATACCATCTCTGATGTCAAACACCAATGGATATGGGATCATCCATCGCCCATCTCATGGATCGAGAAGCGTATACGCTAGTCTACACTGGTATATCGATGCCCCGTCTCGATACACCCACGACTAGGGACCTTGAAGGATGTACTTATGGACTACCATTTCCCCACTAGTATGATCCGCATCATAGTCCAGGTAGTCAAGGACACATCCTAAGAGCTTTACCAACATGTAACTATAAGACAGTATAAAGAGACTAGTATATATGTTAAGATAAAGAGCAACCAGATAGCATACTATCATATCGAGCAAGAAAGTCATCTCTATATATGTCCAAGCATCCAATATAATATACATCATCTGTACAATACTGGCCTCTAGGGCATACATACAACTAACAATCTTTTATATGACGAGTTGGATATAGTTGAGTTGATGATGCTTTTAGTATTTCTTTTACTTTTTTTCTTTTGTTGATCTTCGCCTTGGGCGTCATATATACCGCGTGGTTGTGATTCCGCCATTTGGACGATGTGAAAGCTTCCGATTGGGGATGCTAATATTATTTATGTATATGTACTGGTTTTTATCAAAATCTACAAAGGAGGTGCTGCCAAAATTTTAAATGACGAAAATGTTTTCAAACCTTAGTCTACAACCCGCTTGCATTTTCAAACAAACTTTATTTATACTTTAAAAAGAGGAGATTGATTTCATTAATAACCATTTTCTAAAACTCCACCTCTATTATTTACTTTAAAAGGTTTAGATTCCTGGTTTTCGGCTTACTTGGGTTACAATGGTGTCCTTTAAACTTCACGTGATTCGAGTGCCGGTCACGTGTCGTTTCCGGGTCGTGACACCATGTATCTACATCGACTCTGGAAAAAGCCGGAGACTGTAGGACAGCTGCTCTCTCCACTTCGGGGGTCGCCTGCCATAGCATGTAGCAATCAACCTTTAGCTCGTTCCTATTATATCAGTTCTTAGATTGTATGTTCTTCATGAGGCCCAGGTGAAGAGCATGAAGACCGAGCACTCAGTCAAGGTGATCCGGGTCGGGTACAAGCTGAAAGTCGTAATCCAACTGCAAATACAAGAAAATAATGTCTTTAAATTATAAGTGTTAAATAATAGTAAATTTATTTGATAATTCAAATGTAAATATATATTAATACCCAAGCCTGATCCCAGAAGATGGCAGAGGAGCATCGGTGATGATCGCCCTACTCAACGTGAATAGAATAATTCTTTTGGATGCGGCTCTCATCCCCCATATACCGGCCAAACCTCTCGACATAATCGCCGGTGTAGCAATAATCAGGGGTAAAGAAGAGGGGGAATGCAGCTTCCCCTAACTCTATCAGGCCTCAACCTGTGGGACTGATTCGGCCCTTGAGCCCCCCTCTCGAGGTGTGTCTGTCCTGCATCTACAAGATAACTAGATATACAAGAAATATCAAGACAAAACAATATTTAGAATTCTAGAACTAACGAAAATTGAAGTGTGATATATACCTCCGGCGACAATAGCATGATCGTGAGCTCGGGCAGCAACATGAGCCGGACGATAGTTCCTCTGGTGAGTAACAGCTGGTGACCCGAACGTAGATGTATCCACTCCAACTAGAAAATAAACATTGACGATAAAATTATATAAAGTTCATGGTTATTCTTAGAGAATATGTAAAATGAAAAAACTAATTTTCATAAAAATAAAGGCTGACTACATCCACCAAAAAGGTAAAACTAATTGAGAGTTTAAATCATTTGCATTATGAAAATAGAAATATATGCAAACCCTAAATTCAAAGTGGTAGTTGTTGGTCAAATTTGGGCTCTTTAGATAGGCTAGTGTGTCCAAGTCATCGTCTCTTTTGTGAAAAATATCTTATAGTTAAGAATACTAACATGCAGACTGCGCGGAGGGTACAAAAATGGTGGGAGTGTCTTCTACGTCGGATGTGGAGGCACCACCTACAATTAGACAATAAAAAATTGATTATATAAGTAATTGCAAAAATAATGTATGTATATCTATAATATAACATTCTAAATCAATATGCACGCAATATACGATATATAAACATACCTGCAGGTGCGGGAGTGGAATCTACTCGGGATGTAGAGGCACCACCTACAATTAGACAATCATAAATTTATTATATAAGTAATTGCAAAAAGAATATGTGTATATTTATAATATAACTTTCTAAATCAATATGCATGCAATATAGGATATATAAATATACCTGCAAGTGCGGGAGTGGCCTCTGCCCGGGATGTGGAGGCACCACCTAAAATTAGACAATCAAAAATTGATTATATAAGTAATTGCAAAAATAATGTGTGTATATCTATAATATAACATTCTAAATCAATAAGCATACAATATATGATATATAAACATACCTGCAGGTGCGGTAGTGGCCTCTGCCTCGGATGTGGATGCACCACCTACAACTAGACAATTAAAAAAATAACTATATAAGTAACTTTAAAATGAATATGCATATATATCTATAATATTACATTCAAAATAAATATGCGTGCAATATACCTGGAGGTGTGGCAAAGTTCACACGAAAGGAGTCATCCGAAGGGGATACGGGTCGGGGTGTAAGACCAGCCCTCTGGAGCTCCCTACGCAGCTCCCCGGGCAGCAGAACCGCTCTGCCTCTGTCGCTGCCCCGGCTGGTTCTCCTGCCTCCCATCGCTGCTCCAGGTGTCGTCATCAGACCTAGATAAAAGTATAATCATTATATATGCATGCAATATATGTATAGATCGTAGAAAATGTGAAGTAATAATATAATATCACTGATAACCTTTTTCGTTTCGTAGACACATTTGACATATCTACTTGGATTTCATCATCGATATCATTCCTAACCCACGTAACTTCACCCTCAGCCGAAGACAACCCATCTTTGGAGACAGACGGTCGGAGCACTCTAAATATTCTATCTTCTTCATCTTCATCGTTATCCTCCATACGATCCTCGAATTCTGGGACATCGTAAACATTCCTGGGTTTCCAACGGTATACGACACTCTATCCTGGATGCTTCAAGCACTGTGAGTAGTATAGTTGAAATGCTTGTTACGGAAAAATAAATGGACCGTCCTGACCATAAAATCAAAGTGTATTTACACTAGTCAATCCATATTCATATTTCCAAGTTCCGAGATTGTTTCTCCATTTATCCGTATCGGTTCATATATCGTACCAAATATACTGAAATATATAAAATGGTTCTGATCGTCCGGGATATTGGATACCAAGTATGCAATTTAAGTATCCATAATAAATCAAACCATCCGATCCTACGGTCGCAATCCCAATATTTTGGATGGTTCGAGATGTTTCTATATCCTTAAATTTAAATTTGTATCCAAGAACACCGAATCCTTTATAGTATGCAACCTATATGCTAGGAAGATAAACATCTTGAGTCTCTCTTTAATAATGCAAACAAGTTCGGATCGTGGATTTGACAAAACAAATTTTACGGCAAATACATAACGATATAAGTTTAGATTAAGACCGGTTGCAATAACATATTATTCGAACAATTTACATGATCTGCAACCCAATCGCAAAAATTATCCTGATGATATTTTTTCAATCGTTCATCATTCCAATTAGGATACCCCTCATGTACCTCATCAATATGAATTATGTTCTCAACAATAAATTATGACATCAACATTACACACACACACATATAAATATAACAATTAATCCAAAAAACTTACTCTCTAATTTCTTCAAGACATACGCTATTGGGGAGGATAAACTGATATATCTTGTTGATAAACATGAGGTATACTCTCTTATAATCAGCTTTACCATATGGTCCATCCTGAATTCTCCAAGGCCGTTTAAGTTTCGTCTCAATATTCTCGTCCAGATAGTGGGAACAAAATGTGGTTATTTCATCTAAAAGATAACCTTGCATGATAGAACCCTCTGGTCGATTTTTATTGCGTATATACTTTTTTAGAGTGTAGAGACACCTAAAGAAAAATATGTTAAATAAATAAATACTGGCATATATGAAAACAATAATTTTATAAAATGCATGAAATGAAAAATTCAACGTACCTTTCGACGGGATATATATACCGGTCCGGCAAACTTAGTCTCTGTTGTAAGATGAACCGTCAGGTGTATTATGATATCAAAGAATGACGGCGGGAAAATAAGCTCAATCTTGCACAGTATCAAGGAAATAGAATTTTCTAGATTTTCTAGCGTCACAACATCCAAGGTTTTAGTGCACAAAGGTCATTGATTACTAGACCAACCAATTCGGGAAGGAAAGTTCTGAGGGCTAATGGGAGAAAGTGCTCCATAATAACATGGTGATCATAACTTTTCAACCCATCAATCTTGCCTTTCACAATCTTTATCTTCTTATTAAATGGTCCTGAGAAACCTGTGGAAATTTTCAAATCATGCAACACCTGCAGAAACCTTTTCTTCTCCAGTTGTGACATATGATACGCGGTATTGGGAAGTACAAACTTGCCTGATTTACCTGCTATCGGTTTAGAATGCAATTCACTTCTAATTTCCCAGTCCTGAAGATCCATTCGAGCACGAAAGTTGTTTTTCGATTTTTTGTCTTTACAAAGAAACAAGTTAAGCACGTGCTCGGATACCCTCTTCTCTATGTGCATGACGTTCATACAATGACGCACTAAATTTGTTGACCAGTACGGAAGTTCGTAGAAAATGCTCAACTTATTCCAGTAGGGTGGTTTGTCTTGTTTTGCCGAATGTACCCCGAAGGTCATCTTATTGTAATCATCCCACTGAGCAATCACGTCCTCTCCGGACAATGAGGCTAGAGGTCCAAGAAGCTCCTGATGGCTATTAAAGTGAGAATCGTCTAACCTGTAGGGATGGTCTAGTGGCAGGAAACGCCGATGAGCACAATAACAAACCTTTCTGCTAAAATTCAACCATTTCGATGTTGTATCTTGGTGGCAGTAAGGATATGCTTTGTGACCATGTACGGACCAACTTGATAGCATTCCATACGCAAGAAAGTCATTAATTGTCTATATTAAAACCGTACGTATCGTGAAGGTTGTATTTGTGTTTGCATCGTAAGTCTTTACGCCATCAATGAATAAAGATTTTAACTCATCGATCAGAGGTCGGAGATAGACATCGATATTGTTTCCCGATGAGTTTGGTCCGTCAATAAGAAGGGGTATCATAAAGTAGGATTTATCCATAGCCAACAAAGGCGACAGATTATAAACCATTATTACAACGGGTCATGTGTTGTAGCTTCCAGCCATATAGTTGAATGGGCAGAAACCATCACTAGCCAGTCCGAGCCTGACATTGCTAGGATCACTACTGATGTTTGGTGCCTTGTATCAAAATCCTTCCATGCCAGCGAATCTCTTGGATGACTCATTTTTCCATCTTCGCTCGGAGCAGCACGGTGATACCAAATCATTGCATCGGCTATCTTCTTGCACCTGAATAGCCTTTGCATCCTCTGTGTTATCGGAAAGTATCATGCTATCTTGACAGGTATATCTGGCTTCTTATCAGATAATTTCGGTTTATACCTGGCCGCTCCGCATGTTGGACAATCTTTCAAAGCTGAATTCTCTTTCCAGTACAACACGCAATTTTCGGGACATGCATGAATCTTCTCACGGTTCAGACCCAAATCAGACATTATCTTCTGGGCTTTGTGTTAGGAATATGTATGCCCTAGAAGCCATTATTGTACATTATATTGGATGCTTAGAAATATATATATAGAGGATTTTCTTGCTCGACATGATAGTATGCTATCTGGTTGCTCTTTATCTTAACATGTACACTTGTATTATTATACGGTCTCTCTGATACATGTTGATAAAGCCTTTATGATATTGGCTTGACTATCAGGACTATGATGCAGATCATACTAGTAGGGCTTGTGTAGTCTACAAGCACATCCTTTAACAGTTCCTAGTCGAGGGAATATCGAGACAGGGCATCGATATTCCAGAGTAGACTAGTGTGTATGTTTCTTGACCCTGTATGGGGCGATGGTTGATCCCACAACCATTGGTGTTTAACATCAAAGATTGTACACAGGTGCTCATTAAAGAATGGGTACACCGAACAGGACTCGCCGAGAACTCCTAGATGGTACTATACCTATCGTCAGATAGCAGTTCTCTGGTGACACTTGTACAGGTTAGTCTGTAGACCCGAGATCGTCATAGTGTCTTGTGTGGTTCCCACTATGCTTTGATTTCCTCCCTACCACGGCTCAAAGGAGTCGTGCAAACAGGTGGATTTTGGGTACAGTCCCGAGTCACATGGAGGCAGTGAGCGATAGAAGGAGTTTCGTCTCTCCCGGTATTGAGAGTTGATGTTGCGGTATGCTCGATTGGCTATAACAGCAAGTCCTTGACCAGGGCTGAGATTTACTGGTAAGTGTTATCAGTAGTTTCCCAAAAAGTTATAGGCCACACATCGGCATGACTTATCAAGTTACCGGGTTCTGACGATTCCACTCCCGGACTCGATATGCGACATATCAGACGAAGAGACCGGACTGTACCAGAAGTGTTGCTTATAGGCTTTACGGGAGTTTGGACAAGTTTGCTAGTTGATTTTCTATTCGTTCAATACCTGGGTAGCCGCTACGTCCAGCTAGTATCGCTGAAGGCTTGTAGGTATCTGATATGATCATTACCTACTGCTGGCGTATTGACAAGTCTTTAGAGTCCCACACAGAGGTTTCCTAGCTCAAGCGAAACGAAGTTGGGAACATATGGTGATATGTGCGGGAGCTTGATTAAATACGAGTATATGATACCGTATTCTAATCTCGCGATATTTAATATCGGTCAAGTTATATGTGATATAACCGGGTTATTGAATCAAATGTTGATTCAATGATTTGTTATATGTATATATATTTGATATTGGCCAGTTATATATGATATGACCGGATTATTGAATCAAGTATTGATTTAATATTTAATATTGAATGTTATCGGTTATATGTGATATATCCAGGTTATTGAATCAAGTGTTGATTTGATAATATGATATACATATAAATAATATTAGTCAGTTATATATGATATAACCGGATTATTGAATCAAGTGTTAATTTAATAATTTGATATATATTAATATATTTGATATATACAAATATATATATTAACTAATATAGCTCATTAATGCTTTTCTTCTCTTCTCTTTATATATAATTATATATATATATATATATGATATATATAAAATGTATTGTATCATGGTTGATGATACATAGAACATGGGTGTATGTGTTGGAGATAGTGCCCTCAAAGTCAATTATTGGATCGCAGGTACGTGATTACAATGATTGAGGCAGAACCTATACCGATATGACAGTCTTGCTCAAGATGATAGTATACTATCTGGTTTGTCTTTATCATCGTATACATGCTTTAGTTCGCTATTGCATGTTGATAGAGCCCATAAGATTCTTGCTTGACTACCAGCAGTATGATGGCGATCATATACGTGGGAGCTGGGGTCTATAAGCACATCCTTAAAGTGTCCCTAGTCGTGGGAGTTTCGAGACAGGGCATAGATACTCCAGAGTAGACTAGTGTATACAGTCGAGACCCCGACGAGGGGCGATGGCCGGTCTCACAAGCCATTGGTGTAAGTTGATTCACCTAAGATGTATACAAGTGCTCATTGGGTTATGAGTACAGCGAACAGGACTCGCCGGGAACATGCTAGTTGGTATTATACATATCGTCAGATAGCAGTTCCCTGGTGACATGTGTACAGGTTAGTTTGTCGACCTGAGATCGTCATTTGTCTCGTGTGCGTTCCCACTGTGCTTTGATTTATACCCTACCACGCTCAAAGGAGACGTGCAAACAGGTATTTTTTGGGTACAGTCCCGAGCCACATGGAGGCAGTGAGCGGATCATCGGGGATTCGTCTCTCCCGGTATTGGGGGTTGATGTCGCACAGTGCACGGGTGGCCATCACTAGAAACCCAGTGCCAGTATGTTGATGAGTCATTAGAGTCCCCCATAGACAGTTTCCCAAGTTCGGGCGAAACGTTGTAGAGGCCATATGGATTTATGGCAGGGTTCGGAAAATACACGTGCGTTTTCGCACGTGTCGTTTTTCGGGCAGATAATACTGGTCGGCTTTGGTTTAAGCCAGATCCGAGTATTATGCTATGTAGATATAATGTCTTTTGTCTCAGTTGCATTTGTATTCGGTCGTAATACAAATGCGGGTATGTTTATACTGATACAGAGTTATCCTGAAATTCGTTTCAGGATCATTTTTGGAAGTTGCCAGTTTCCAGTTTTCTATCGCCCGTCTTTAACATTTGGTTAAATACGGATTTATTTTTTGTTGATGAGTGTGGATACTTCTAGGAAGGTGACTAGGATGATGACTAAGCTTATGAGTCATTGATGCATTAAGTGTTCAATTAATGTTGTGATGACTAGGTTTATTATCATTGGTTTGCATTAATTATGTTCATACTAGGTTTTATGATAAGTATTGTGCTTATGGTCACCTTCCCCTCTCCTACACTCACCGCCACCTCCTTATATAGTGGTCGGCCCCCTTGGTGTGGGATGATGGTTGCTAGAAAAAAGATTGATATAGTTTTGGTGTATGGAAATTTCATAGCTCATTTCATTCCATCACCCGATCCAGAAGGCAACTTCATTAACCGTTCGTCCATAGCATTGGACGTAATGAGACAAAGTGTTCTACTCATTCTCTACTTCATCTTGGTCGTCTCTTTTTGCAAACTTGACGATCGAGTTGCCTCGGTTCAGAGGAGGGAGCCCGTTTAAAGATCCGTCGACGTGGTGCCACCTGGACGAGAAGACTGGAGTTCCAGGAGATCGGAGCAGCCGCAACAAAGCGTGGGATGATGGTTGAAGACCGAAGGACTCGGATCGTTCGGTATAACATTTCTACCCACTTTGTAGTTTGTTAGTTTAGCTTTAATGGCGGATCCGGGTTATAGTACGCGATAGCGCCAGTTGTAAAAAGTTTTTGTTCCGCATTTGGCGTCTGTTAGACGGCCGGGGCGTTACCGTGGATTTACAGTAGTATCAGAGCCTCACTATTAAGATTTACTAACTTGTGCTAACGCGTTTAAAAGATCGATCGAGCGGAATTTCCGAAATCACAATTTTTAGCACACAAGTTTCTGTCGATTTTTTAAAGGGCCTAAAAATAATTTTGCATATCACAGAAAAACGTGCAGGGTTTTCTAAGGTTTGTGGAAAAATTTGGGCACGTGATCCCATAAGACCACTGCGGATCCGCGGTCAAACCTAGGGTTTGATCGCGGAACCGCGGCGACTTTGTGGGAACAGTGCATAAGTTTTTTTTCCAGAGAGCTTCACTGAGGAAATTGTGGTTTTTGGTAATATTCTTTTGGGCCCAGATTTTGTTACTGTACAGCAGATGTACGTGGGGCCCACTTCGGGAAATTTGGTCGATCGAAATTTTAAATTTGTTAGTATGCAGTATTTACGTTATATCTCCGACCGGGAATATCATTTGATCGGTAAACCGCGTCTGATTGCTATAGTTCTTTTAGACGGGGTTGCGAACGTAACATTCGCGTTGATGTTCTGTATTGTGCTGTGTTGTTGCGGATATGTCGTGGTGGATAGTAGGGTGCAATGATAGTGCAGTTTGGATTTAATTGTACATTTGATATTGCGGGACGAGCGTCCAACATGTGGACTGCCGTCACTGCCTGTTGTATAATATTCTTTTGGGACACGACCGGGTTGAGGTCAAGGTACCCGTTGTATATATTTTTATTTCTGTACTAGGTTTATCCCGCGAAAGAGTGCATGGATAGCCGGGTTCTGGAGGGCAACGGGTCTGTATCTTATGGCTTTGAGAGGCAAAGGGACCTCACTCTAGAATTGGCAGACTATTCGCCGCACTCGTAGGGGGTACAGGTTGACCCAAGGTGGGGTGCTCAATTTACCGGATTCCGTGAAGTGCCGGGTGTTCCATTCACTATGCTGTGGGGGACTACCTCGCTTCAGGTTTTGGCGGATAACTTGCCGCACCCGTAGGGGTCTAGGTTTCATTGCACAGGCTATCCACACGACCAAGGGAACGTCAGGTTTCAGCAGCGGCTCTGTGAAACCCGGAGATCCCAAATATCTGTATTGTTCTGTGATGCTTATTACTTTTCTGTAATGTTGCATATTATCACGCCTGGAGCGATTATTGTATATTGATATATATACTATTAGATGTTGTATATGTTTTACACCCGCGCTAGTCCAGTCCATGCTCTGTCGTTACTTAAGTAACATAACGGGTGATGACGGGACCCAGTGGCGAATGCGGATGGCATATACGTACATTTTATTTTCGTTCTTTTCTGGTGTGATTGATTAATGGGACTGCATTGATTCTTATCAATGCAAGGATAAAACAAACCTATATTGATGTTGTTGGAAGCAATTTTAAAAAGTGTTATTACAAAGACATTTCCTTTTGTTTTGCATAGTGATATTCAGTTTAGAATATCCGGCACCTCATTCGACGAGGCAAGGGCTGATATCTCTTCACCGGGAGAGACCCCTTGGGCAGAAGTTTGCGTCAGGGTAATAACTTCAATATAGTCGATTACAAGTTGCTTTGCATCCCGGTATTCAGTTGGAATATCCTGCACCTCATTCCACGAGGAAAGAGCCGAGATCCCTTCACCGGGAGTGATCTCTTTAGCAAAAGGTTTTCGTCACTATATTTTTATAAAAATCTATCAGGTTCCTTCAACGAGATCATGTTCATTACGTTAAAGGTTTTTCGCCAAAAACCAGCCGTAGCCCTCCATCATTTCTTATGGATAGTCAGTAGTATTCAAGCTATGTTTGTTGACTAAAGTCAAGGCATAGTGTTTGGTAGTTGCTAGGTATTCATCTGTTGCATAGATAGATGTGTTGGTTTGGGACAGTCGTATTACCTTGTTGACTAAAGTCAAGGGTATGTATGGATGGGTTCAAATTAACCTGGATAATGACGGGTAGAACTTGACATGTGACTTATGATTTGTTGACTAAAGTCAAGGTCATAAGAGCACGAGGCAAAAATCACATCGGGAGTTTCAAACATAAAGAAACTTGCCAAGTATGCGCATACCTTCTGGAGTGTGATAACTTGAGTGGCTTCCATCAAGTTATTATGCGATGATAGTTGGATCCCGATTCTCACTGATGAGTTGGTTTACTCTTCGGGTGATCCCGACCAATTCTTCTTTAAGGTTTAGAGGAGAATTTGAGATTACAGTGGGAGGTTTCCTGATTAGATAATGTGATAACCATTCTGATCTAGGTTAGAGTGCACGCAGAGTGTTTCTTTTCTCTCTCTCTCTCTTTGGCAGCGACCTTTGACCGACCCTAGACTATGTCTCAGTGACCAAGTTGACCGAACCTTCTTAAAATACTGGCTTTTGGATTGTCTAAATTGCATAAGTCATTACCGCTCCTTCTTTTACCCTTTGCATTTCTCAGAACACCCTGTATTACTAAGGATATCAACTTCCATTGGATAGATCCATCGTATGGTTATATACGAACTCGAAGGGACTTCTTCGAGGATGGATCCAGGTTCAGGAGAAATAGAATTGGTTTATTCAGTTGTCTTTTATTATCACCTTCTCTCAGGTTGCGAGAGATCCTTAGTTTAGGAGAGTACACCTATTACGCTTATTGGATAGTCTTATTCCAAACCATCGGCAGGTGCCGAAAGGTAGGGAATGAAGAAAACCAATTAGCCTAAGTAGGATGTGCAGAAGGTAATATGTAAAGACAAAATAAAGGGATTAGAAAGAGGGCAAAGTAAATTGCGACTGTCATCATTCACGACCAAAACCGCGTACTTCATCGCCACTCCTATTTCACCTTTAATAGAATAAGGTAT
The DNA here is from genome assembly GCA_030015575.1 of Agapanthus africanus. Taxonomy (NCBI): domain Eukaryota; kingdom Viridiplantae; phylum Streptophyta; class Magnoliopsida; order Asparagales; family Amaryllidaceae; genus Agapanthus; species Agapanthus africanus. The sequence continues at coordinate 470,262,346 of JASDDO010000031.1, forward strand.
TATTCAGTTATCTTTTATCATCACCTTCTCTCAAGTTGCGAGTACTCCTAGGTTTAGGAGGGTACACCTATTATGCTTACTGGATAGTCTTATTCCAAACCATAGGCTGGTGCCGAACGGTAGGGAAGGAAGAAAACCACTTAGCCTAAGGGGTGTACAGAAGGTAATGAATAAAGACAATAAAGGGATTTGGAAGATGGCAAAGAGATATACGGTTAAAGTCATGAATTGGATTATGGAAGAGGCATTACTGGGAATACCAGGATACCCCTATGAAACATTTTTTCAGTGCATTGTTAAAAGAAAACCGATTTCCCGATTAGATACTTACTCTAGGGTATGTATTTACCAGGTTTTATTCTCATATCTGTATGGTTTTACAGATGATGAGTGGGAGTAAGTTATTGGGAATTAGGTGATCATCCTCATTATATCGGAATTCGTTGTAATTGGTGGTATTTGAGGAAATCGCCTGGGTACAGTTTTTCAACCTACGTTGCACAGGTTTTGAGTTATTCAACTCAGCGGACTTATACAGAGTATTGTATGTTGTCCAGTGTCCGTCAGGACAAAGGGGTAGGTCCTCATACTATGTTCTGTTTACTTATGACTTCTCTAGTTTTTAGATAAGTGTTTCGTAGAAATACAATGTCTAAGTTTTGAGAAGTTGTGGGTATAAGAATAAAGTAGAGAACCAGGTATCGCAAGTATCGGGATTCTTCAAAGAGATCGAAGATGTAGATTCTTGTGATTGGTATTCAGTTGATAGTAACGGTGTTGAGAAACTTGTTTCTCTTTCGGGTTACTCATAATTGGATGTAATCCTAAGTTGAGTAATGCTGATTAGTCTCTCATCATTAAGTTGATATGCACTGGAGACAGCTGCATGATTTGAATCTGGTTCCAATTAAATTAGTGCCTCTATTTCTATATTGTATATAGAATGGTTCATATCTTAACGATGTTAAGATACGGGAAGTTGTCCGGCTTATGCTTAAAACCAAACACTGGATAACTCAAGGCACGTTTCTGTAATGGCAGTTTGTGGGTTGACCCTGGCTTTGACGAGAGTTGACATTTCTACCATCTGGAAGATCAATAGTGATTTTGTTCTAGACTCGCCACAGTTTTATTAAAATGGACTTTTTCAGAAAACAGTAGTGGGAGTATGGTAGAACTGGAAGTGATTCCAGAACCGCAAACGATTACGGAAAATTTAATAGAACCTATATATTCAATCAGGTTTTGACATTCCAATAGCCACTCCGTAGACATGGTGGGTAACCTCAGACACCCGAGAGGTACTCCGGTAGCTTCAAGGACGGTGACAGGGAGGTTCTCGTTTACCCAGACTGGACACTACTGTTGTTCCAGACTATGAGACCCGGCAGGAGGATAAATATAGCGTCGTTCTAAACTAGCTTTAGAAGTGTACGTATATATTATTCTGCCAGAGGGTTGTCGTAGTCAGTTGGAGCAACGGAAGCATAGTGGGCAAGATGCTTATGTCTATTTATAGGCTTGAGCAGATATGGCGGAGATAAGATCATCTAATTTTGATGTGACAGTCATGCCTTTGACTTTATCAGAATAGGGGATGGATCTGTTAAGAAGGTAGTAGGGTGTGATGTCCTGGTATTTGGATGACATACACAGAGTAGGAAGTAAAATTCCTATACTACGATCAATTGTACTGTGGTGTCACACAATTGTTTCTTCACAATGGACAAGGATATAATATCTGACATTCTGGTTACTAGATCTATGGTTTTAGATCTAGATTTGGGTAGTTTCCCAATATGGGTACTTTGACAGTATTCTAATGGTATTTTAGAATAGATGACTCCTGGCATGGTGGTGTACCTACAGGTGATGGAGTCACCCTCTCTAAAGGTGTCTTAGAGACTAAAGTAGAGAGGGAAGTGCATGATTGGCAGATCACTTGCTTAGGCAATAGAGTCAATCATGAGATGTCAAGTACTACACCAGATGTTGATTTTGCACTTGATGCGATAAGTTTATATTAATCCAAATCCTGAAGAAACATAAGGAAGCAGTTTTAGAACATAATTAATTGCTCTATGGATTTGATGACGGCAGCCTCCTTCGGGAGACGATTATCATTCCAGGCTTCAAAGGTGACATGGATGACAGAGTGATTGTCAGAGTTATAGTTTTCCCTCTGACAAGGGACAATATTATGGACAGGTGGTCCAAGAGGATATTGTGGGAGGTATGGTGCTGGATACTGATTAGGTTCAGTGATCTATACAGTCTAAGAAGTTTGGATTTGGAGTTCATTTATGAACTAGGTCCCATCAGATATCCAGACATATTCTAAGACAAGTATTACTCGATTCGGGAGATGGTTTTCTCCGCGAATTTGAGATTTAGAGAGATATAGAAAGAAACATCAGGGCAGATCCACTCACTGAGGCTATTTCTCGAACACAAGAGTTTTACAAAGTAGCTTTGTGAAACTGATTAGTAGAGGAGTTGGATGTTCAGTATCACACGGGCTGTGAGTATGCGACATCGCAATAATTAGCCTTGAGTGCAAGTGGGAGATTGTTGGAGATAGTGCCCTCAAAGTCAATTATTGGATCGCAGGTACGTGATTGCAATGATTGAGGCAGGACCTATACCGATATGACAGTCTTGTTCAAGATGATAGTATGTTATCTGGTTTGTCTTTATCATCGTATACATGCTTTAGTTCGTTATTGCATGTTGATAGAGCCCATAGGATTCTTGCTTGACTACCAGCAGTATGATGGCGATCATATACGTGGGAGCTGGGGTCTGTAAGCACATCCTTAAAGTGTCCCTAGTCGTGGGAGTTTCGAGACAGGGCATCGATACTCCAGAGTAGACTAGTGTATACAGTCGAGACCCTGACGGGGGGCGATGGCCGGTCTCACAAGCCATTGGTGTAAGTTGATTCACCTAAGATGTATACAGGTGCTCATTGGGTTATGAGTACACCGGACAGGACTCGCCGGGAACATGCTAGTTGGTATTATACATATCGTCAGATAGCAGTTCCCTGGTGACATGTGTACAGGTTAGTTTGTCGACCTGAGATCGTCATTTGTCTCGTGTGCGTTCCCACTGTGCTTTGATTTATACCCTACCACGCTCAAAGGAGACGTGCAAACAGGTATTTTTTGGGCACAGTCCTGAGCCATATGGAGGCAGTGAGCGGATCATCGGGGATTCGTCTCTCCCGGTATTGGGGGTTGATGTCGCACAGTGCACAGGTGGACATCACTAGAAACCCTCGGCCGAGGTAGTAGAGAATTACTGATTTGGATCAGTAGTTTCTTAGGTGGTGATCGGCTTCATACCGACACGACTTATCGCGTTATTAGGGGTCTGACTTTATCCACCCCCTAGACTCGATATGCGATACTCTTTAAACGAATGGACCGGACTGTATGTATATTGTCACTGTTAGGCTCAGTAGGGTTTATAGATGAGTTCGCTCGTCAGCTTCCCTTCGAATCAATACATAGGCAAAACGTTGCGTACAGCTCGTACCTCTGATGTGCTAGTGGTTATACCCAGTGCCAGTATGTTGATGAGTCATTAGAGTCCCCCACAGACAGTTTCCCAAGTTCGGGCGAAACGTTGTAGAGGCCGTATGGATTTATGGCAGGGTTCGGAAAATGCACGTGCGTTTTCGCACGTGTCGTTTTTCGGGCAGATAATACTGGTCGGCTTTGGTTTAAGCCGGATCCGAGTATTATGCTATGTAGATATAATATCTTTTGTCTCAGCTGCATTTGTATTCGGTTTTAATACAAATGCGGGTATGTTTATACTGATACGGAGTTATCCTGAAATTCGTTTCAGAATCACTTTTGGAAGTTGCCAGTTTTCAGTTTTCTATCGCCCGTCTTTAACATTTGGTTAAATACGGATTTATCTTTTCTTGATGAGTGTGGATACTTCTAGGAAGGTGACTAGGAAGATGACTAAGCTTATGAGTCATTGATGCATTAAGTGTTCAATTAATGTTGTGATGACTAGGTTTATTATCATTGGTTTGCATTAATTGTGTTCATACTAAGTGTTATGATAAGTATTGTGCTTATGGTCACCTTCCCCTCTCCTACACTCACCCCCACCTCCTTATATAGTGGCCGGCCCCCTTGGTGTGGGATGATGGTTGCTAGAAAAAAGATTGATATAGTTTTGGTGTATGGAAATTTCATAGCTCATTTCATTCCATCACCCGATCCAAAAGGCAACTTCATTAATCGTTCGTCCATATCATTGGACGTAACGAGGTAAACTGTTCTACTCATTCTCTATTTCATCTTGTTCGTCTCTTTTAGCAAACTTGACGATCGAGTTGCCTCGGTTCAAAGGCGGGAGCCCGTTTAAGGATCCGTCGACGTGGTGCCACCTGAACGAGAAGACTGGAATTCCCGGAGATCGGAGCAGCCGCAACAAAGCGTGGGATGATGGTTGAAGACCGAAGGACTCGGATCGTTCGGTATAAAATTTCTACCCACTTTGTAGTTTGTTAGTTTAGCTTTAATGGCGGATCCGGGTTATAGTATGCGATAGCGCCAGTTGTAAAAAGTTTTTGTTCCTCATTTGGCGTCTGTTAGACGGCCGGGGTGCTACCGTGGACTTACAGTATGAGACTCACACTAGGGCTTAAGTTGTTTTGGGATGATTTATTTAAAGTAAAATAGAAATTAGTGGAATTATGAGTCATGGCTTGGATGCTTGGAGAAGCATTGAGAAGCCATGACCCATCCTCTTCTTTTGTTTTACTCTTAGATATTTATTCATCTCAACATTATCTTGAGCTCATGGTTCAGTCTCTCATTTATAACAACCTCATTCAACCAAGTTCATCTTCTTCCTCAAGAGAGCTCTCTAGGTTTTTTCTTGAGTTGGAAAAAGAAAGATAAATATATTTCTAAAGTGAGCAAAATTCCAACTTAATCAACCTACACTAATCTAGCCCATTAGTGTAGCTTGTTTGCTTCACTAATACTTTGATTAGTGAAGTATTAGCTTGAGTTAGTGAGACTTCAAGGTGGATCATCTTCGGCTTCGAAGATCATATAGCAAGCTCGATCCTTTCTTCAAGTGGAGCCAAGAAGAGTTCTAGGGACTACTACTTTGAGCTTTAGAAGTGAAGGACTTGGTCTACAAAGGTTTTAATCCTCTTCACTTAGTTATAGATTTAGTTAGCTTGCATAAAACCCTAATTCTCTAGTTCGATTCGAGGTCAGTATAGCTTAGCACTCTAGAATTTTAAAAATTGCATACTTGATACTTGTATAAACCTAGTGGAGGTGCTAAGACATACTTTCATGGTATCAGAGCCAAGCTAGAGTATTAGGCGAAGTCTAAACGACGTTAAAGTGTTCGATCGAAGTCTCGAAACCCAAAAATCACAAGTTTCTGTCCAATTTTTCAAAAGTTAAAATTTTTCAGATTAAAAATTCTCAGAAAATCATGTAGGTTATTTTATGGAGCCCCAAGAAGTACGAAGCCCTATCTCCAGTAAGTCACCACAAAACCGACGTCTAACCCATGGTTTGGCCGTGGTTCCGCCGCAAGCTTGAGGAGTTGAGGGCTCGTATTTCTTCTGCTGCTCCATTTTTTTATTTTGGACTTTCTGGGTATTTTTATTGAGGCTCAAGTTGTTGAGGTCTTTGTGATTTGCAGGTGTTTGAAAAATTGATCGAAATGTTTAACATCGTCTAGATAGTTGAGATATGTGATACAATTTTTGGAATCCATATTGATTAGTTTTGTGAAAACTAGTTAGCGTTTTGTAAATCTAGTATTTTAGTCTCATTTTGATGGATTGCCACGGAGTTTCGATTCGAATCAAAACTCCGTCGCAATCTCATATCGTACGCGAATAGTCGCCGGGAGACACTAGTATACAGCCATGCCCCATAACCCCGACCAAGTGACTATAGGAGAACCCCATGGCCAAAAGCATCCACTCGGGTGCTCGCGGTCGAGGTGTTCCGCCCAAGTGCACTTCGTTGACGGCATCGGGGGTGCGGCCATCTATTAAAGTTCTGACGAGCATTCGATCATATAATCGGGAATCTTGTTGAATTACCTGACTTGTTTATTGAAAAGTGTTTTCAATTTGAGACTTAAATGCAAGGTTTATAGGGTTAGGTATGAAATCCGGAATATGTGATAATCCGGGTTTATGATGTCTAAGAAGGATGTGGATTCTAATTATTATAGCTTTCATTTCTTTTCTGCGACCGTAAGTGTAATATGTGATATATCCCTGATCTCGTTGCTATACGTCAACGACATTAGGGATACGCATATTTACTTACGTTGATGACATGTGACGTTATTATGTTGCTTCTGTTATGTTATATTGCATTGTCGTGATTGAATAGACGGGGTTTTTGCGTGAGATGGGAGTTTTTTCTATTTTCATTCATGTAAATATTGAATGTAATATTCTTTTATTGGGACACTTCCGGGTTGAGGATGTTGTCTCTATTGATGTATATTATTTACTTTTCCGCATTAGGATAGACCCAAGGCGTGGAGCACAAGTAACCGGGTTCTAGAGTCCAGTGGGAGACCATCTCGAGGAGTCGAAACCGGGTCGCCTAACTCTAGAATTGGCAGGGTTGCTTGCTGCTATTGTAGGGGTCTAGGGTTGTGGGTTTGACTATTCATCACGACCGTGGAATCCGTGTTTTTCATTACTGACTTAATCTAAAACCCGGACCTCCTAGTATATCCTATATTTCATATTTCCTGCTTCTGCTGATTCTAAAATGATGTGATCATATAAACTGCGTGAGATGTATGCTACTTATATATATGATATATTAGTAGACACTATATATGTTTTGCATCCGTGCTAGTCCTGACCCCGCCCTGCTGTAAGTTAAGTAATTTTACGGTGAAGACCCGGGTCCCTGCGATGAATGCGGATGGCATATATATGTGTTTTATTTTCGTTTCTTCTGTGATGTTTAGGAAATATAAATGATGGGACGTCATTCATGAGATTAATGAAAAGAAAAGAAACCTAAAGATGTAAAATCAATTTTTTTCAAAAAGGTAGCTCTAGTTCTTGCTTTACATTGTGTTATTCTTATGAATATCCAGCACCTCATTCGATGAGGAAAGAGCCTTCATCCCTTCATCGGGAATGACCTCTTTAGCAAAACTAGCAAATGCTATAACCCACTTGGTTTGTTTTGAAAACTACTCGATTTTAAAAGCGGAGCTTAAACCACTCCTTTTTCAAATCACCTGATTCTACAATGATATCAAGTTCATTACGTTAAAGATTTTCTTCAAAACCAATCGTAGCCCTCCGTCATTTTAGATAAGTGTTATTCGGTATTCGTGATGCATTTGTTGGACTTCGTCAAGGCGTAGTGTGCGGTAGCTGATTAGTGCTTATCTGCCACATATAATGCGACTAGATTAGGGTAGTCGTACGGCTTTGTTGACCTTGTTAAGGGTCGTGCGGGTGGGTTTAATTCAATCACGAAATGACGGGTTGAACATGACTAGCGCTTATGATTTGTTGACCTTGTTAAGGTCAAAAGTCGCTAATGGCAAAAAACAGATATTGGGAATTTCAAGTATTGAAATTTGCGATGAGATTGCATACCTTCTATGAGATATTTGGATCCCGATACCCACTGCGAGTAAATGTTACTCTTAGGAGAGTTTTTCACTTTACAATTAGCTGATCCAGTAGGTGTCTAAGAAAGGTGTTAATGGGGTTATGCCCCTGTGGAAACGGGGTTATTTAATTAGTTCCATGCGAAAGCATTGGGAAGACTCCCTCGGAGTACCAATACCTGCCTGACTGACCGATTGGCGAACTTGTAGGGTATAATTAATTCCGGCTAATCTTACCTTTTAGGGTTAGAAGGATGATTTGATAAAAACAGTGGGAGCCATCCTGATTAGATAAGATAATAACCGGTCTAATCTTGCAAGAGCGCACGCTAAAGTGTTTTCTTCTCTCTTTCTCCAGGTAGCGATCATGACACGCCTTAATCAAGATAATAATATGGATGTATTGACCGAACCCGCTTATTATACTGGGCTGGGGAACATTGGTTCCGCTCTATCTTATGACTGTCATAAGTCTGAGCAAGGAATAGGGGAATACCAGGATTCCCACGCAACCCGAATGAAGAAAGAGCATTCTGATGCACCTTCTTCGGGTATGTTCGTTATTGAGAACTGTTTCTCAGTTTGCTCTACGTCCTGAGTATTAGATACCGGATCAGTATCCCACATTTGTAATATGTTACAAGGGTTAAGAAGAAGTAGAGAACTGGGAAAGGGTAATATGTCCCTCAGAGTAGGGAACAGATCAATTGTTGCTGCCGAAGCTGTCGGCGAATACCACCTTGTATTGCCAAATGGTAATACATTGATTTTGAACGACTATTATTTCATACCGTCGATGATGTGCAATATCATATCCATTTCCTTATTAGATAAAGAAAGATATAACTTTGAACTAGAGAAAAATGTTATGAACATTTTCCTAAATCAAGTGTTGATTGGGTTTGGTACGTTATGTAATGGAATATACGTTCTAAATCAAAATACAGTTTGAATATACTAAACACACATAAGAGGAAAAATTCAGAAATGAACGAAGCCTTCTTGTGGCATTATAGACTTGGTCATATCAATGCGACCAGACTAGCCAAGTTGCATAAAGATGGATATTTGAATCCGTTCGAATTTACATCTTATGAAACTTCCGATTCATGTTTCAAAGGCAAGATGACCAAAACTCCGTTTACAGGACACGGAGAAAGAGCTACTGAACTCTTGGGACTGATACATAGTGATGTATGCGGTCCTATGTCTACACATGCCAGGAATGGTTCCTCATACTTTATTACATTCACCGATGATCTCTCAAGATTCGGACATGTGTTCCTGTTGAAACATAAATCTGAAGCTTTTAAGAAATTCAAGGAATATAAATACGAAGTAGAGAACCAGACGGGTAAAAGTATTAAAATGCTTTGATCTGATCGGGGAGGAGAATACTTAACCCGAAATTCCGAGACTATTTAAAAGAGAATAGGATTCTCTCTCAGATTACTCCTCCGTATACACCACAGCACAATGGAGTTTCGGAGTGGAGAAATCGCACCCTATTAGATATGGTGCGCTCTATGATGAGTAATGCTGAGTTACCTATTACCTTTTGGGGCTATGCACTTGAGACAGCTGCATACCTATTGAATCAAGTTCCATCAAAATCTGTGCCTAAAACACCATATGAGATATGGAGTGGAAAGAGACCATATCTTAAACGAGTTAAGATATGGGGTTGTCCAGCCTATGTTAAAAAACAGAATCCGGACAAACTCGAGGCACGATCAGTTCTTTGTAAGTTTGTGGGATATCCAAAGAATTCACATGGATATATCTTCTACCACACTGAGGAACAAAAAGTGTTTGTTTCTCAATATGCCATCTTTTTAGAAAATGAATTTCTTGTAAAAGAAATTAGTGGTAATGGGGTAGAGCTGGAAGAAGTTCCCGCTACACAAACTACAACTGATGATTTGGTAGAATTGGAGTATTCAATAGTCCCCGACGAACCTCAGCCACTCCGCAGATCTAGTAGGGTTCCTCATCCACCTGAGAGATACTACGGTTTTCTCATAGACGGCGGAAGTGAGGATTGTATCATGGAAGATGATGACCCAACTCGTTTCGACCAGGCCATCACAAGTAGGGACTCTATGAAATGGCTGGATGCTATGCGATCTGAGATGGAATCCATATACACCAACAAATTATGGACTTTGGAAGTTGCTCCTGAAGGGGTAAAACCCATTGGGAGCAAGTGGATCTTTAAAAAGAAACTTGGTGTAGATGGAAAGGTTGAAACTTTCAAAACTAGATTTGTAGCAAAAGGTTTTCGTCAATGACCAGGTGTCGATTATGATGAAACCTTTTCTCCTGTGGCTATGCTTAAGTCCATCAGGATCCTACTTGCCATTGCTGCATACCATGACTACGAAATCTGGCAGATGGACGTCAAGACCGCTTTTCTAAATGGTGATTTAGAAGAGAGCGTGTACATGACACAGCCAGAGGGCTTCGTAGACAGTGGGAGCAGCGGAAAGGTGTGCAAGCTGCTTAAATCAATCTACGGATTAAAGCAGGCATCACGGAGTTGGAACATCTGTTTTGATGTGGCAGTTAAAGAGTTTGACTTCATCAAAACCGTAGATGAACCTTGTATATACAAAAAGGTTGTAGAGAGTAAGGTTGTCTTCCTCGTATTGTACGTGGCTGACATACTCTTGATAGGAAATGATGTTACTATGCTACACTCGGTCAAACTCTTCCTGTCACAAAAGTTCTCCATGAAAGATCTGGATGATGCCTCCTACATCCTGGGGATTAAGATCTATAGAGATAGATCTAAAAGGATGTTAGGATTGTCCCAATCTAGGTACATTGACACCATACTAAAGAGGTTTAGTATGGAAAATTCTAAGCGTGGTAATTTACCCGCTTGTTCAGAAATCACTCTCTCCAAAGAGATATCTCCCAAGACTGATTTGGAGAGGGCTCGCATGCAAGGGATACCCTATGGTTCTGCAGTTGGGTCTATCATGTACGCGATGTTATGCACCAGATTGGATGTAGCTTGCGCACTTAGTGTGGTAAGGAGGTATCAATCAGATCCTGGGGAGAAGCACTAGACAGCTGTGAAGAACATTCTTAAGTACTTGAGAAGGGCTAAAGAGATGTTCTTGATGTAAAGTAATGGTGAACTCCAAGTGGAGTCCTTTACCGATTCGAGCTTCCAGAGTGATAAGGACGACAGCAAGTCGGTCTTGGGTTTTGTCTTCACCCTCAATGGAGGGACGGTATGTTGGAAGAGTTCTAAGCAAGATACCCTAGCAGACTCGACGATGGAGGCTGAATACATCGCTGGCAACGATGCTGCCAAAGAGGCTGTCTGGATGAAGAAGTTCATTGTTGAACTTGGTGAGGTTCCATCCATTGAGCATCCAATACCATTGTATTATGATAACAATGGAGCTATGACTTTGGCCAAGGGACCCTGGTCCCATCAGCGATCCAGACATATTCTGAGGCGATATCACCTAATCCAGGAAATAGTTGATCGCCACGAGATCGAGGTCAGGAGAGTTGACACGAAGGAAAACACAGCGGATCCACTCATGAAGGCCCTCCCTTAGACGCAGTTTAAGAGACTTTTTGGGATGTTGGGTATGAGATACTACAACAACTGGCCTTAGTGCAAGTGGGAGATTGTTAGGAATATGAATGCCCTAAAGGCCATTATTGTACATTATAGTGGATGCTTGGACATATATATATATATATAGAGAGAGAGAGAGGGGGGACTTTCTTACTCGACATGATAGTATGTGAAAGGTTACGACAGCGCCTAAGCCATCTCCCATTGCCATTTGCGGAACAAAATTTTTGATAACGAACAAAACTAGGCGCTATAATAACCCTAAACCGGATCTTGACCATAAACCTAACTAGCTACAAAGATTTCTATCTACTATGATAGAATGTCATACCATGAGAATCAAGTCCTTCGGGTCTTCAATCCTTTCCTCTAGCTCCTTGGAAGAAGTACGGATCGTGCTTGAACTTCGTCCACCTCGCGTCAAAGATGATCCACCCGAGAGTGCCTACAAAGAGCTCCTACCTCAAATATGAGGTAACTAGAATACTTAGATGGCTAATCTAGGTAGACAAAGGTGTGTAGAGTATGAAGATGGATTAGTTTGTCTTTTTAACCCTAGGATTCTCAACACACGAGAGGTTAGGGTTCATGAGAGGAAGAAAAAGAGCTTTGAGGTGAGAGAGTGAATATCATAAGAATGAGATGAGCATGGCTACTTGTGTGGACTAAATGGCATGGAGAAAATATCTCACCAAAATATCAAAGAATAATAAAAAATATCTAGGTCTTCTCTTGCCTCAATAGTGTCCCAAGGGTCACCACATTAATTAGTGCTCCAAGGGTCACCAAGTGGCCATGCTCAATCATAATTAATCACACCTCAAAAATCCACCTCATTAAGCATTTAACCTAAATGCTAAATCAAGTAATGAGGTGTACTCTTCTAGAAACAATCCCGAAGTAATTACGAGAATGCCCCTCATCCGTATATACATACCAGCATTCATATTCCGTAGAATACGAATACAATGAGACAAAAATAATCCATCAATATAATACTAGGATCCGGCTTAAACCAAAGCCCACTAGTATTATCCGCCTGAACATCATGCGTGCATAAGTACACGTATGTGATCGAACTCTGCCGTAAAACCATACGGCCTCTATATCGTTTCGCCCAAAGCAGGGAAACCATTTGTGTGGGACTCTAAAGACTCGACAGTACGCTGGCAGTGGGTTTAACCACAAGCACGTCAGCGACACTAGTTGTACGTAACGGCTACCCAAGTATCTGTCGAAAAGGAAGGCCGACGAGCAAACTCGTCCGAACTCCTACTGAGCCTATCCGCGACAATATCCATACAGTCCGGTCTCTTCATCAAAGAGTATCGCATATCGGGTCTAGGGGGTGGTAAACGTCATACCCTAATAACCCGATAAGCACCTAAAGGAGAATTTGGTGTCTTTCTTGGCCTCGAGCGACTTCGTACCTTAAATACTGGGCCTACTAGTAAGCAAGATCAAACTTTCTCTCCCTTACCCTAATGAATCAGTCAGTCTTAACTCCCTCTCCCTATCGGTCGAGGTCGTGCTGATGTAGCTCAGGACCAATCCGGGAAACTACTGATCAACCTACCAGTAAATCCTAACTGCCTTGGCCAAGGTCTTATAGTCCTGACCAATCGAAATACAGTGTGATATCGACTCCCAAAACCGGGAGAGACGAATCCCCAGCAATCGCTCACTGCCTCCATGTAGTTCGGGACTGTACCCAACCAAAACCTGTTTGCACGGCTCAGTAGAGCCATGGTAGGGTAGTGATCAAAGCACAGTGGGAACTCACATGAGACAAATGACGATCTCAGGTCTGAAGACTAACCCGTACACATGTCACCTGAGAACTTCCATCTGACGATAGGTATAGTACCATCTGGAAGTTCTCCGCGAGTCCGTCCAGTGTACTCATACCCAGTGAGCACCTGCATACGATCTTAGGTGCATCCGACCAATGGCTGCGGGACCAACCATTGCCCCTTGTCGGGGCTAGAAGTGTATACACTAGTCTACTCTGGAGTATCAATGCCCAGTCTCGATACTCACGCGACTAAGGACCATTTAAGTATGTGCTTATGGATTACCCTACTCCCACAAGTATGATTGCCATCACAACGTAGGTAGTCAAGCAAGATCCTACGGGCTTTATCAACATGTAACCGCAATATATAATAACATGTATAACATATGCCATGTTAAGATAAAGTCAAACCTTAATAGTATATTACTGTATTGAGTCTTTATCAATATGTGCAAGCTGGATAAAACATCAATAGAAATAAATACACATATCCTGACAAAGACATCTTAAATAATATACTATATAACTGAGAAAGAATGTCCTGCACATATATATCCCTAGTATCCACATGTATGCATATACAATAATGGCCTCTAGGGCATACATATCCAACAATCTTCTACTTGCACTAAAGGCCAGTAATTGGTGTACCGCATACCCAACGTCTGCACTAAGGCCAGCTGCTGGCGTACCGCTTACCCAATAGCTCAAAAAGTCGCTCGAACTACGCTTGAGGGGGGCCTTTGTAAATGGATTCGCCGTGTTTTCTTTAGTGTCCACTCTCCGTACCTCGATCTCCTGGCGATCAATGATCTCCCTGATCAGGTGATACCGCCTTAAGATGTGTCTGGATTTCTGATGGGACCGTGGTTCCTTCGCTAAAGCTATAGCCCCATTGTTATCGCAATACAAAGGTATTGGATCAACAATGGACAGAACCACCTGAAATTTAGCAATGAACTTCTACATCTAGACCGCTTCTTTTGCGGCATAGCTTGCAGCAATGTATTCAACCTCCATCGTCGTGTCTGTGACGGTGTCCTGTTTGGAACTCCTCCAACACACCGCCCCTCTATTGAGGGTAAACACAAAACCCGAGATAGACTTGTTGTCATCCTTGTCACTCTGGAAGCTTGAATCGGTAAAGGACTCGACCCGGAGGTCTCCATTACCGTAAACCAGGAACATCTCCTTAGTCCTTCTCAGGTACTTGAGAATGTTCTTCACAGCTGTCCAGTGGTTCTCACCTGGGTCTGACTGATACCGGCTCACCACGCTTAGCGTGTAAGCTACATCTGGTCTTGTACATAGCATCGCATATATTATAGATCCTACCGCCGAAGCGTAGGGTATAGTGCTCATGCGAACCCTCTCCTCGTCAATCTTGGGAGACATCTCCTTGGAGAGGGTAATTCTGTGCAATGCGGGTATGTTACCGTGCTTGGAATCTTCCATACTAAATCTCTTTAGTACGGTCTCTATGTACCTGGACTGCGAAAATCCCAATAATCTCTTAGATCTATCTCTGTAGATCTTGATCCCCAGAATGTACGAGGCATCACCCAGGTCCTTCATGGAGAACCTTTATGACAAGAAAAGCTTGACCGATTGTAGCATAAGAATATCATTTCCTATCAAAAGAACGTCCACGTACAAGATTAGGAATATGACAGTTCGGCCTACAATCTTCTTATAAATATATAGCTCATCTTCGTTCTTGATGAAGTCAAATTCCTTGACTGTTTCATCAAAACAAATGTTCCAGCTCCGCGATGCCTGCTTTAATCCATAAATGGATTTAAGCAACTTACACACTTTCCCGCTGCTCCCACTGTCTACAAAACCGTCTGGCTGATCTATATAAACGCACTCTTCCAAACTGCCGTTTAGAAAAGCCGTTTTTGCGTCCATCTGCCAGATCTCATAGTCATGGAAGGCAGCAATGGCAAGTAGGATCCGAATGGATTTGAGCATAGCCACTGGAGAAAAGGCTTCGTCATAGTCCACACCTGGTCTTTGACGAAAACCTTTTGCAATGAGTCTAGCCTTATAGGTTTCCACCTGCTCATATACACCAGGTTTCATTTTGTAGATCCATTTGCATCCAACTGGTTTTACCCCAGGTGGAGCAATATCCAAGGTCCACACTTTATTGGTGTACATGAACTTTATCTCGGATCGCATAGCATCCAGCTACCTATCAGAGTCCCTACTGATAATGGCATGCCTGAAACCGGTAGGGTCATCTTCTTCCAAGATGCAATCCTTTCGATCCCCGTCTATGAGAAAACCGTAGTATCTCTCGGGCGGATGATAAATCCTACAAGATCTGCGGAGTGGCTGATGCTCGTCTAGGATTACTGAATCTAGAGGTTCCACCAAATCTTCAGTTATAGTTTGTGTTTCTGGAACTTCATCCAGTTCTACCGTGCTACCATTAGTATTTTTTGCAAGAAATTCTTTTTCCAAAAATGTGGCATTCCTAGAAACAATAATTCTTTGTTCCTCTGCGTGGTAGAATAGATAACCATTTGAATCCTTTGGGTATCCCACAAACTTACACAGAATTGATCGTGCCTCGAATTTGTTTGGGTTCTACTTTCTAACATAAGCAGGACAACCCCAAATCTTAACACGTTTAAGATACAAACTCTTACCACTCTATATTTCAGACGGAGTTTTAGGCACGAATTTGGAAGGAATTTGATTCAAAATATGTGCCACCGTTTGAAGTGCATATCCCCATAATGAAAGAGGTAACTCGGCACTACTCATCATGGAGCGAACCATATCCAGTAGGGTACGGTTCCTCCGCTCCGATACGCCGTTGTGTTGTAGTGTATACGGAGGAGTAAGCTGAGAGAGAATACCATTCTCTTTTAGAAATTCCCTGAATTCAGTGCTCAAGTACTCCCTTCCTGTATTAGATCGGAGGATCTTGATACTTTTGCCAGTCTGGTTCTCTACTTCGTTTATGAATTCTTTGAATTTCTCAAAAGCTTCAGATTTGTGTTTTATCAGATACACATATCCGAACCTAGAGAGATCGTCAGTGAATGTGATGAAGTACGAGAACCCACCCCGTGCATGTATAGACATTAGACCATATACATCACTGTGTATGAGTCCTAAGAGCTCTCCTGCTCTTTCTCCGTATCCGATGAACGGAGATTTGGTCATCTTTCCCTTGAGACACAACTGACAAGTTTCATAAGATGAAAATTCGAACGTATTCAAAAGTCCATTTTTATGCAACTTACTTAGTCTTTTCTCTCCGATATGACCAAGTCTACAATGCCATAAGTAGGATTCGTTCATTTCTGAACTCTTCCTCTTGTGTGTGTTTTGTATACTGAAAACTGTATTTTGATTTAGAACATAGAAACCATTAAACAGTGTACCTTCTGCAACCAGTACCTTATCAAGGTAAATGTTCATGATATTTCTATCAAGAACAAAGTTATATCCATCTTTATCAAGTAAAGAAACTGATATAATGTTGCAAACCATGAAAGGTACATAGTAGCAATTGTTCAAAATCATAGTATTGCCATTTGGCAACACCAGGTGATATTCACCGACGGATGCACCATCAACTTGTGCTCCGTTCCCTACTCTGAGGGACATATCTGTAAGTGCACGGCGGCGCCCCGGCCGTCAATCCGACGCCGGAATGCGAAAGCGGTGATTTACTTTAATTTTTCAAACCGGCACCACCGCGCACTAAAACCCGGATTAGGCCATTAACTAGTCCTAGCTAACTACAAGATGGGGAAGAGAGATATACCGAGCGATCCGTGTCCTTCGGTCTTCTCGTCGTCGTCCCGATCTCCCCGCGGAATCTCCGGTCTCCGCCTCATCGCCGGATGGACACCACGTCGCCGGCTTCTATTACGGGCTCCTACCTCTATACCGAGGCAACTCGGGCATGAAGTTGGCGAGTCGACGTGCCCAAGGTTTGCTATAGAATAGTGTAGAGATCTATGTCTCATTGGGGTAGTGGATGTTACCATTTGAGATGGTGGAGGAATCAAGTTTTGGAGATGAAACTTTGGGAATTTTGTGGCATGAAAAGAGCAAAATTCCCACACCCACCAATTGGGCAGCCCTCACTTGGCCGGCCATAAGAGGGAGGGGGGAGAGTATGAGAGGAGAGTGAGTGAGTGAAAATGATAGCCACAAGAATAATGCAAGTGAGAGGAAAGGTTATCATATGAAGAAATGATCACAAAGAAACTCCAACACTCAAACAACAATCATCACTTCCAAAAATCATGCCATCATGAAGAAAGAAGTCAAGCAATGATGGATTAATCAAGTCAATGGATGGTGCACCCATCATGAAAACCATCATGATGCAACAAAATGCAAAGAACACCCTCCACTAATGCTTATTTGCACAAATGCAAATAAGCCCTCCTCCACCAATCTTCGGCCAATGAAAGATAAAAGGAAATATGGCCGAAACCGGAAAGCAAACTGGCAACTCCAAAAACTGATCCCGTAATAAATTACAGGAAAACCCCGATACTGTGCATACACACCCGCATTTGTATTCCGACCGAATACAAATGCAATGAGACAAAATCTACACTGTACTATACTAGGATCCAGCTTAAACCAAAGCCGGCTAGTAATATCCGTTCGATCATGATCCGTGCAATACTGCACGTATCTGATCGAACCCTGCCATATCTCCATACGGCCTCTAGTACTAACCGTCCGATCCTGATCCGTGCAATACCGCACGTATCTAATCGAACCCTGCCATATCTTCATACGGCCTCTACAGCGTTTCGCCCGAAACTTGAGTAACTGAATGCGGGGGACTCTAAAGACTCGTCAATACTATGGCTGTAGATTTAACCACTAGCACGTCAGAGGTATAAGCCAATACATAACGGGCCACCAGCTATTGACCAAAAGGGACGTCGATGAGCGAACTCATCCTGACACCCTACTGAGCCTGTCAGTAACAATATCCGTACAGTCCGGTCCGTTCGTCTATGAGCATCGCATGGCGGGCCTAGGGGTTGGTAAAAGTCAGACCCCCAAAAGCGGTACAAGTCGTGTCGGAGTGTAGCCCAGAACACCCTGAAATACTACTGGAATACCTACCAGTAAATCTCCTGCCTCGGCCGAGGGCTTCGTGTAATGACTCTCCTAGACACAGCATGACCTCACCCCCAATACCGGGAGAGACGAACCCCTAAAGATCCGCTCACTGCCTCCATGTGGCTCGGGACTGTACCCAACTAAAACCTTTTTGCACGTCTCCTTTGAGCGTGGTAGGGTAGTAATCAAAGTACAGTGGGAACTCACACGAGACAAATGACGATCCCCAGGTCGATGAACTAACCTGTACACATGTCACCAGGGAACTGCTATCTAACGTCAGGTATAAGACCAACTAGCATGTTCCCGGCGAGTCCTGTCCGGTGTACTCACAACCCAGCAAGCACCTGTATACATCTTAGGTGATCCAACTGACACCAGTGGCTTGTGAGACCAGCCACCGCCCCTCGTCGGGGTCTCGACTGTATACACCAGTCTACTCTGGAGTATCGATGCCCTGTCTCGAAACTCCCACGACTAGGGACCTTTTAAGGATGTGCTTATAGACCCCAGCTCCCACGTATATGATCGCCCTCATACTGCTGGTAGTCAAGCAAGAATCCTAGGGGCTCTACCAACGTGTAATAGCGACCTGTCATGTCACCTAAAGCAGTACACGATGATAAAGATAAACCAGATAGCATACTATCATCTTGAGTAAGACTGTCCTACCGAGATAGGTCTTCCCTCAATCATTGCAATCACGTGCCTGTGATCCAATAATTGACTCTGAGGGCACTATCTCCAACAATATCACCAGGTCCAACTATCCTACTTTTTCTCAGTCTATGCAATAAATTACAGATATGAGATCCTGATCCGGTATCTAATACCCAGGAGGTAGGACTGACCGAAAAGCAATTCTCAATTACAAGAACACCTGAAGTAGATGCAATAATATGCTTCTTCTTCATTGGGGTCTCCAAGGAATTCAGACTATCTTCTTTCCTCTGCTCATACTTATGATCGCCATCATAAGTTAGAGTCAATCCGACGTTCCCCAGCCCCGAATAAGAATTCGGATCGGTCAAGCGATATATTTTATTATCTTGATTGGGGCGTGAAATGGTTGCTACCTGGAGAGAGAGAAAGGAAACACTTAGCGTGCGCTCTTGCAAGATTAAATTAGTTATTAATTTATCTAACCAGGATGGCTCCCACTGTTTCCTCGAATTCTTTCTTCAAACCTTAAAAGAAGAACTAGTCAGGATTAATCGCACGTCACAATACTTGCTTAACCTTTCAGCCAAGCTAGTGTTGGTACTTCGAGGGAGGTTTTCCAACGCTTTCGCGAAGTTCCTTAATTATGTAACCTCTTTTTCCTGGAGGCGTAGCCCCACTAACATCGTTCTAGACACCTACTTGGTTTATAGCATTGATTGTTAAGTGAAATAATCTCCCGAGAGTAATCCAACTCATCAGTGGGATCGGGATCCAACTATCATTGTGTGATGACCTAGATGGAATCCACTCTAGTCTCCACACTCCAGAAGGTATGCTAAATCTCCAAGTTTCCTGTATATTTGAAACTTTCGATGTGGTTTTTGCCCCTATGACCCAAGTGACCTTGACACAGTCAACAAATCAAAGAGCCCTAGCCAAGTTCAACCCGTCATTATCTTGATTGCATTAAACCCATCCGCATAACCCTTGACACAGTCAGCAAGGTTATATGACTGTCCTAACCAATCGCATCGTATACTACAAATAAGCAATACTCAGCTACCGTTCACTACGCCTTGACACAGTCAACAAACGCAGCACGAATACTAAGTTTTACTTATAAGAAATAACAGAGGGCTACGGCTGGGTTTTTGACGAAAAACCCGTTAACGTAATGAACTTGATATTGTTGAAGGAACCTGATAGCTTTGAAAAGAAGTGGTTTAAGCTCCGCTTTTTAAAAAATTCTGGTTTTGAAAAAACCGAGTAATCTATAGTATAGTCTTTTGCTCAAGAGGTCACTCCCCATGAAGGGATCTTGGCTCTTGCCTCGTAGAATGAGGTGCAGGATATTCCCGACCGAATACCACTATGCAAAGCGAAAGAATATAACTGTAGTTTTTCAAAATTTGTTCCAACAACATCTTTTAGGTTTCTTTTCTTGCATTAATCAAAATTAATGTGGTCCCATCAATTAACCTATCACACCAGAAAAGAACGAAAATATAATGTGCGTATATGCCATCCGCATTCGCCACTGGGCCCGTCATCACCCGTTAAGTTACTTAACTAACGACAAAGCAGGGGCTGGACTAGTGCGGGTGCAAAACATATACAACATCTACTAGTATATATATAAGTATATACAGCATTCGTCCCAGGCATGATAATAATCAACATCACAGAATCTCAGCCAACAATACAGAGTGGTGCATAATCTTGGAGCCTCGGGTTTCAATTGAGCCACAAATGAGACCCGACGTTCCCGGTCGTGTGGATAGCCTGTGCAATGAAAACCTGGACTCCTACGAGCGCGGAAAGTTACCCGCCAATCCCAGAAGTGAGGCAGCCCCCTTCAACAAAGTGAATGGCCACCCAGCGCTTCACGAAATCCAGTAACTTGGGCGCCCCACCTTGGGTCAACCTATTGTTAGTTATGTATATGCCCTAGAGGCCATTGTTGTACATATGATGTATATTATAGTGGATGCTTGGATATATAGAAAGAGAACTTTCTTGCTCGACATGATAGTATGCTATTTGGTTTCACTTTGTCTTAACATGTTGACTTGTATTGGTTTACTGTCTTGCTCTCACATGTTGATAAAGCCCTTAGGATATGTACTTGACTATGAGGACTATGATGAGATCATACTAGTGGGGCCATGGTATTCAACGAGTACATCCTATAACAGTTCCTAGTCGAGGGAGAATCGAGACAGGGCATCGATACTCCAGAGTAGACTAGCGTATGCGCATCTTGACCCATATGATGGGCGATGGATGATCCCATATCCATCGGTGTTTGACATCAAAGATGTTGTACGGGTGCTCAGAGGAGACTGGGTACACTGAACGGACTCGCCGAGAACTCCTAGATGGTATTATACCTATCGTCAGATAGCAGTTCTCCGGTGACACTGGTACAGGTTACTCTGTAGACCCGAGATCGTCATAGAGTCTTGTGTGATTCCCACTATGCTTTGATTTCCACCTTACCACGTCCAAGAGGGCGTGCAAAATGGTGGCTTTTGGGTACAGTCCCGAATCACATGGAGGCAATGAGCGATAGGAGGGGTTTCGTCTCTCCCGGTATCGGGGGTTGATGTGTGTTGTGTTCGATTGGCTATAACTGGAAGTCCTCGGCCAGGGTTGATATGGAGTGCTACTGGTAAGAGTTATCAGTAGTTTCTCGACCCGTTATGAGCCTCACATCGACACGACTTATCGGTTACTGGGATTTGACGTTTACCACCCCTAGACTTGATATGTGACATATGAAATGAAGAGACCGGACTGTATGGTAGTGTTACTGATTGGATTCACAGGAGAATGTACAGGCTTGCTTGTTGATCTTCTGATCGCTCAATACCTGGGTGGCTGTTACGTTTAGCTGACCGCTTGCAGCTTGTGGGTGTTTGATATGATCATCACCTACTGCCGGCGTATTGACGATTCTTTAGAGTCCTACACAGAGGTTTCCTGGCTCAGGAAAAACGGAGTAGGAGCACATATTTGATATGTGCGGGACCGAGAATAATATGATATGAGATACCATATTCTATTCTCGCGATATAAGATATCGGCCGGGTATATGTAATATAGCCGGGTCATCGGATCAAGTGTTGATTCGATAAAATGGTACATGTTATATTAGTCGGTTATATGTAATATAGCCGGATTATCGGATCAAGTGTTGATTCGATAATTTAATGTATAATTATATATGTGATATATTACATTACGTTAACTAATATAAGCTCGCTTTATTGATTCATTTTCTCACCGGATAATACATTGATATATATGCGATATATGTTAATTGTATTATTTTCTTTTGTTACATTATATATTATATATGTGATATATAATATTGTAATATGTTAGGGTTACAAATGCAACATGGTTGTTAAGTTTAAACCAAGTTAGAGTTTGGATTAGGGTTAGCTTTTGGATGATGCTTTCATGAAGCTTCATGAAGCTTTGACTTTGTCATTTTCCTTTGATATTTTTTGAAGATATTTGTTAACCCAACCCAAACCCTTAACCTATGGTTTATTCTCTACAAGAGTTAAGACTCTCATTCTTAACTCATGGTTGCAATTGTAACCACAACAATAATTCATTATTCATCACAAATGGTTTAGCATCTTCTTCTTCATCTTGCTCTTGAAAAAGCTTCACTAGGTTTTGTGAAAGTGGTGAATAAAAGTTAGAAATTGAAAACAAAAGAGAGCAAAATTCCTACTTCATCATCCTCATCTATTCTAGCCACTTAGATTAGGGTGTTCACTTCTCTAATAAGTTCATTAGTGAAGTGCAAACTTGGGTTAGAGATTCTTCAAGGTAGATCATCTTAGATCAAGAAGACTTCAAGCAAGATGCATCATTCACCTCTTGGAGCCTCACGAGAGTCAGAGTTCTTGATGATCGCAGTGAAGGGACCTCAACACGGAGCTTATGAAGCGAAGGAATGGACTACAAAGGTTGTAATCCTAATCTCTTTAGTTAATTGTATGTGATACAAACTTGTTGCCCTAGAAATTCTAGTATAGATTCATGGTTTTCTTGCTTTGCACCTCTCTAAATTTTAAAGTGGCATGAGTGATTCTACCAAACCCTAGACTAGGTGCAAGGGAAGCCCAACAGTGGTATCAGAGCCAAACTAGAATTCTAGATACGGTGTTAAACAATTGCGAAAACGAAATCCACTCTAAAATACGATATTTGAAACCCTCCATTTTGTTCTCTGTAAATTTTGTAACAAGTCCTTTAAAAAAATTTCAAACAGGTGCAGAATGCAGTATGGGACATTCTAAGAACATGGGTGAAATACAGAGAGAGGGGCTCGGATTTTGGCCGAGCCCCAGGCCATAAATTCCGGCCAGGCCGGCCCCCTCACCTCCTCTGCTCCCCGTATTCCACCTGTGCTCTGGTGTCATCATTTTGTGTTTCCTAGTATTGTTTGTTTAGCACAATTTTCATGTGATGATTAGTTTGACCTGGGGCTAATTCGTAATGCTTCGTAGTCGTATTATTTAACACTGTATTGGTAACCTTGACTATTTTTAGTAGTTCGATCGAACTTCGCACACCACATTTTGTAGCCCGCTGAAATTTCCAAGTGTTGTAATTTTCCGAAATTGATTATATTCGTAAAATCGTGCAAGTACCCCTATGGACCCTCTAGAAGACTATAATAACCTTAACTCGATTCTATGCCCACGGAACCGCGTTCGAACCTTCGGATTTGCCATAGTTCCGTGGTGTCATAGGTGAGGCGTTGGTTAACTCCTTCTACGGCTGGACCATAGACACTATGGCACGGTTTTTGAGTGTTTTAACTTTGCTCAAGTGTTGAGCTCACGGGGGTAATTTATGAGTGTATGTTGATTCGATCGAAACGTTAAACATCGTCATGATATTCTGTGATTGTGATACAATATGTGGAATTCATATAGTTAGGCATGAAATCCGTAATATATGATATTTCGGGTTTACGATGTCTAAGGCGACTGTGGATTCCAAATATTGTAGTTTTTCACTTTCTTTTCTGCGACCGTAAGTGTAGTATGTGGGGTATTGCCGGCTTCGTTGCTATACATCAATGACAACCGGGATACGCATACTTGCTTACGTTGATGATATGAAATATTATGTGTTGTTGAGATAAGTTATATTGGATTGTCGTGTTCTGAATAGCCGAGGGTTTATGTGAGATGATGCTTTTTATTTTCATTCATGTAAAATTCATTGTATGTAATATTCTTTTATTGGGGCACTTCCGGGTTGAGGTTGATGTCACCATTGTATATTATTTACTTTTCCGCATTAGGTAGACCCAAGGAGGGGAACACAAGTAACCGGGTTCTAGGGTCCAGTGGGAGGCCATCTCGAGGAGTCGAGACCGGGTATCCTAACCCTAGAATTGGCAGAGTTACTTGCCGCTCTCGTAGGGGTCTGGGAATGTGGGTTTGGCTATTCATCGCGACAGTGGAATCCGTGTTTTATACAGGCTCGATATAAAATACGAACCTCCTAGTATATCCAATATTTCATATGTTTCTTCTGCTGCTGATATACTGTGATGTGATCATATTATATGCGTGAGACGAATACTTTATTATTGTATATATGATATATAATAAACGTTGCTTATGTTATGCACCCGCGCTAGTCCCGTCTCGGTATGCCGTTAGTTAAGTAACCTAACGGTGCATAACGGAACATTGTGGCGAATGCGGATGGTATAAGTGTACGTTGTATTTTCGTTTCTTCTGTGATGCTTAGGAAGCATAAATGATGGGATTTATTAATGAGATTAATAAAAGAAAAGAAACCTAAAAGATGTTGTAGAATCAAATTTTCAAAAATGGTAGCTACAGTTTTTGCTTTGCACAGTGGTATATGCGATATACCCTGCACCTTATTCGATGAGGAAAGAGCCGAGATCCCTTCACCGGGAGTGACCTCTTTAGCAAAACAGGCAGATGCTACAAACTCACGGTTTAGTTTTTGATTGCTTATATAGTTCTTTCTTTGCACCGCGGTATTTTTGAAATATCCTGCACCTTATTCAATAAGGAAAGAGCCGAGATCCCTTCACCGGGAGTGACCTCTTTAGCGAAACTAGAAAAGCCTCAAAAACACTCCTTTTTCAAAATCACTTGCTTCTACAACGATATCAAGTTCATTACTCTCATGGTTTTCTGAAAAACCTGCGTAGCCCTCCGACATTTCAGATAAGTAATACTTAGTATTCGTGCTGCGTTCGTTGGCTTTCGTCAAGGCGTAGTGTACAGTAGCTAACTATTGCTTATCTGCAGCATATGATACGATTGGGTTAGGATAGTCATACGGCTTTGTTGGCTTTCGTCAAGGGTCGTGCGGGTGGTTTAATTCAATCAAGAAATGTACGGGTTGAACTTGACTAGCGGACTATGGTTTGTTGGCATTCGTCAAGGTCATAGCACGTTAGGAGCAAAAGTATTATTGGGAATTTCAAGAGTTGAAATTTGCAATGAGATTGCATACCTCCTATGAGATAGTTGGATCCCGATACCTACTGTGAGTAAGAGTTACTCCTGGGAGAGTTTTACACAGGACAATTAGCCGATCAAGTAGGTGACTAGAAAGGTGTTAACGGGGTTATGCCTTTAGGGAAACGAGATTTATTCTAATTAGGTCCGTGCGAAAGCACGGGGAACCTCCCTCAAAGTACCAACACTGGCCTGGCTGAAAGATTGGCGAACTTGTAAAGTGTGATTAATCCCGGCTAGTCTTACCTTTTAGGGTTTGAAGGAAGATTTGATGAAAACAATGGGAGCCGTCCTGATTAGATAAGATAATAACCAATCTAATCTTGCAAGAGCATACGCTAAAGTGTTTCCTTCTCTCTCTCTCCAGGTTGCGACCATGTCGGGACTTAATCAAGATAATAATATGAATGTATTGACTGAACCCGCTTATTATACTGAGCAGGGGAACGTTGGTCCCGCTCCCACTTATAATTGTTATAAGTCTGAGCAGGGAAAATGAGAATATCTGGATTCTCACACCGCCCAAACGAAGAATAAGCATGTTGATGCATCTTCTTCGGGTGTGTTTGTTATCGAGAACTGTTTCTCAGTTCACTCTACGTCCTGGGTATTAGATACCGGATCGGGATCCCACATATGTAATATGTTACATGGGCTACGGAAAGGTAGAGAACTGGGAGAGGGTGATCATTCCATAAGAGTAGGGAATGGTGCAAATGTTGCAGCCAAAGCAGTTAGCGAATATCACCTTGTATTACCAATTGGTAATACATTGATTCTGAACGAATGCTATTACATTCCGACCCTGATATGCAATCTTATACCGGTTTCTTTATTGAGTAAAGAAGGATATAATTTTGCAGTACAGGATAATATTATGAACATCTTCCTGAATCAAAAGTTGATTGGATCAGGATCGTTAAATAATGGCATATACGTTCTCAATCAAACTACGATACTTAATGTACAAAACACACATAAGAGGAAGAGTTCAGAAATGAACGAATCCTTCTTGTGGTATTGTAGACTAGGTCATATCAATGGGACACGGCTAGCTAAGTTAAATAAGCATGGATATTTGAATCCGTTCGAATTTTCATCTTATGACACTTGCCAGATATGTCTCAAAGGCAAGATGACCAAAACTCCATTTAGTGGACACGGAGAAAGAGTTACAGAACTCTTGGGACTGATACATAGTGATGTATGTGGTCCCATATCTACACATGCCAGGAACGGTTATTCCTACTTCATTACATTCACTGACGATTGTTTACCCCAATCAGAGCAAAGCTCTGTTCAAATTCCGAGGCGGGAGATAAAGCAACGCTTCATCTTCCCGCAATCAAAGCAAAGCTCTGCTTTGAAAATTTAAATTTAATAAAGGAAGCAAACGCTTCAAATTATTTGCGCTGCGCAACACGCCACATGTCAAGCGCTGATACGTCAGCGCAACGCCCAAGAAGGCGCGCCCAATCAGAGCAAAGCTCTATTTTAATGAAACAACGCTTCAGCTGCACAAGCACTGCGCTGCGCGACACGTGTCAGCGCAGATGCGCTAGCGCAGTTGCGCTGCGCTTTGCGCTGCGCGACACGTGTCAGCACAGATGCGCTAGCGCAGTTGCGCTGCGCTGTGCGCTGCGCGACACATGTCACGCGCTGGGGCATCTGCGCCAAACAGAATTAAATTTCTAAGAAATCTTTTCTGTTCTTGTTAAAACAAGAAGATTTTCTTTTGCAAAGCAGAAGCCCTTAGATCAAAGATCCAACGGTGGGGAAAATTCCCCAAATCACTCAGAGAAGGATCTCTTTAACAAATTTAACTAATTTATGGGCACTATAAAAAGGACCCTAGGCCTCAATTCAAAAACATCAACATTTTCTTGAAAAAAAGTCAAGAGCTTCAAACAGAGAGAACTCTGAGAAAATTCCAAGAAAAAGGTAAAGAACCTTCATAAAATAGAAGAAATTTCTTCTAATAGATCATTGATCTAAAAACAAGATCAATGATCTTTACATAAAAAAAATAGTGCTTTGCACTTCTTATGAACCTCTGGTTCTTTAAAACAAGAAGAAACAAAATAAAGAAAAATAGTGCTTTGCATTTTTATGAACATCTGGTTCTTGAAACAAAAAAGAAGAAAATTTTATTATTTTCTTTGATCTAAATTTAGATCAAGAAATTCAACAGTGCTTTGCACTTCTGTTCTTGAATCTAAAAGATTCTTAGTGCTCTGCACTTACAAACTGCGCCGTTACGCTCTTAAGAGAGCGCCACGTGTCAGCTATAGAACCACTTGCGCTAAGCGCTCTTGAAATAGATCTTTGCTCTCTGGAATTGGCGCAACTCACCAGAACGTGCCACGTGTCAGCAGCGCAACAGCGCAGCGCACTCGCGCAGCGCACTGCGCTATTGCGCTTGCGCTCACCAGAATGTGCCACGTGTCAACAGCGCAACAGCGCAGCGCACTCGCGTAGCGCACTGCGCTATTGCGCTTGCGCTCACCAGAACGTGACACGTGTCACCACCATATGAGTTTGCGCTCATTACTTAGCGCAAAGCGCCTGACAAGCCACGTGGGGCACTGTCAGAGTATTTAATGCTCTGCATTATTAAAGAAAAGGGACAGAGCCCAATTAAAAGGCCTAATAAGCCTAATAAAAAATGTTATGCATTTTAAAAAGGGGGCAAAGCCCAAACTAGATGCTCTGCATCATTTAGAAAAGGGCAAAGCCCAACCAAAACAAGAATAATGCAGTGCATTACTAAAAAAGGGTAAATCCCTAGCACAGGCTAAAGACAAAAAAAATGTTGAAACTGGACTTAGCCCAATTTTGGCCATAAGTCCTTAAATTAAATTGATCGAGCAAGATTGCTCTCTTAAATCAATTTATCTCCGGTTCGAGGGTACATCTCCGAACTCCTCTGACATCTATCGTTGTAATCCTTCAACGACGTCAGAGAGGCGACGGGTCCCAACGACCACACATTAATATCGGACCGAGACGTCCCTAAACTAATATCGGACCGAGACGTCCCTAAACTAATATCGGACCGGGACGTCCTTAAACTAATATCAGACCGGAACGTCCTTAAACTAATATCGGACCGAGACGTCCTTAAACTGATATCGGACCGAGACGTTTCTAAACTGATATCGGACCATCACGTCCCTAAACTGGAAAATGGACCACTACGTCCCTAAACTGGAACAATAGAGCCTCCAAATGCTCTTTTGCCGGATCTAAACGGTCCCGTTTAAGTTGATCTTAGCCCCAGATACGGCTAACGCATCCTTAGACATTTAAATGAATGATAAAACCCCAAATCAACTTTTGGTTCAAGGGTACATCTCTGAACTCCCCTGACACCTGTCGTTGTAATCCTTCAACGACGTCAGAGAGGTGACGAGTCCCGACGGCCAGATATTAAATCGATCATCACGTCAAGTTGATCTTAGTCCAAAACAGGACTAACGTATCCTTGACGAACGTTTAGTTGATCTTAGCCGCAACGCGACTAATGCATCCTTAAACTAAAAACACCAAACCCAAATCTAAGTAAATACGGATTTGGACTAATCCACGTCCTACGGGCGACGGCATTACTCAGTCTCCGTATACAATCCACGGGCAACCACAAACAAAACAAACACACACGACACGAAGTGAAATTCTGGAGAAGGAGAAAGTTGTT
The DNA here is from genome assembly GCA_030015575.1 of Agapanthus africanus. Taxonomy (NCBI): domain Eukaryota; kingdom Viridiplantae; phylum Streptophyta; class Magnoliopsida; order Asparagales; family Amaryllidaceae; genus Agapanthus; species Agapanthus africanus. The sequence goes on from JASDDO010000031.1 coordinate 470,291,412, forward strand.
ACCGCGATGCGGTAGCGTAATTAACTGCAGAGGGCTTGCGCCTGCAGGGAAGAGCGTCCCCACAATCAAAAACCTTTCACCCTGAGGGGGAATCTAACGAAGACTGCTACATCGGCCGCATCCGTCTAAACCTCCGATACACGGTGCCATAAATCAATTTGGCATCTTCGAGAGGTAGACGGATAAAAACCACATAGCATCTGCCCCGAATCTCAGGCAAGACGCGAAGTCTGCGCCGCCGTTCGGAGGGGAACAGATTCTGGCACGCCCGGTTGGGACCGAGAGGTCCCTAAACTAATATCGGACCGAAACATCCCTAAACTAATATCGGACCGAGACGTCCCTAAACTAATATCGGACCGAAACGTCCCTAAACTAATATCGGACCGAGACGTCCCTAAACTAATATCGGACCGAGACGTCCCAAAACTAATATCGGACCGAAACGTCCCTAAACTAATATCGGACCGAGACGTCCCTAAACTAATATCGGACCGAGACGTCCCTAAACTAATATCGAATCGAGACGTCCCTAAACGAATATCGGACTGAGACGTCCCTAAACTAATATCGGACCACCACGTCCCTAAACTGGCGATGGACCACCACGTCCCTAAACTGGAAAATGGACCACTACGTCCCTAAACTGGAACAATAGAGCCTCCAAATGCTCTTTTGCCGGATCTAAACGGTCCCGTTTAAGTTGATCTTAGCCCCAGACACGGCTAACGTATCCTTAGACATTTAAATGAATGATAAAACCCTAAATCAACTTTGGTTCAAGGGTACATCTCTGAACTCCTCTGACACCCGTCGCTGTAATCCTTCAACGACGTCAGAGAGGTGACGAGTCCCGACGGCCAGATATTAAATCGATCATCACGTCAAGTTGATCTTAGTCCAAAACAGGACTAACGTATCCTTGACGAAGGTTTAAGTTGATCTTAGCCGCAACGCGACTAATGCATCCTTAAACAAAAAACACCAAACCCAAATCTAAGTAAATACGGATTTGGACTAATCCACGTCCTACGGGCGACGACATTACTCAGTCTCCGTATACAATCCACGGGCAACCACAAACAAAACAAACACACACGACACGAAGTGAAATTCTGGAGAAGGAGAAAGTTGTTACCGCGATGCGGCTAGCTTAATTAACTGCAGGGGCTTGTGTTCATATCAGATTTTTGCATTTTTATACCGCCCAATTTTTATCACATTGCATATCGGTAGATACTCTTGAGCCGTGTTTGCTAGTCAATTGCAGGTTACAGGTTCTCGGTTCTAAAACGGTGAAATTCATGGAAAACATAAAAAAGTCCGGGTTCTTGCCGACCACAGATAAAATACGGTCTCCGTCCCTCATCCGTATGTTGCCAGACACCAGTAGGAAGACAAAATGTCAAATCTATGCACAAGGCTCAATGGTGGCACAAGATCCAAGAGATCTACGCGGAGCTCGAGGCAATCATGACAAAATCTTGACAAAAAGTCCACCTTTCCATCAACAGGAATTCTGGAAAAATCGGGAATCCAAATTGAGAAAATACATATGTCAAAATGATTTACACAGAAAAACAGGAAAACCCAAAAAAGCACGAATCCCAATTCCTCTAAACGGCCGCGGAACCGCGGCCAAAGTGGGGTCCAGGCCGCGGTTCCGCGGCAGTTATGGCGCCAAATGTGCAGGGGTTTGGGGGTTATTTTGGTCATTTCGTTTGGGTTCTGGTGGTTGCCCTAGAGTTTCATTTTATGGCCTATAAATAGCCCAGAAGTTTGTAAAGGGAAGGGTCCATAATCTTGTATTCTCATTTTGCTTAGGTTTAGTGTTTCTTCTTCCTCTTCTCACCTCTTCTCCATAAATCTTGTAAGTGAGCTTTTGAGTGAAGAGTGATGAATAAAGAAGAACAATTTGTTATCATGCTTGTCTCTTTATTTGTATGCTTATTGTAATTTCATTTGTTGCAATTTTACTTGTTGTAATTGTTAAGTAGTTGTTGTTATTTCCTTGTTGTTTCTTTCTTCTCTTTTTCTTTATCATTCATACGACCATGATACTTACGCTCGATCCTCGCCAAGGTGAGGTCGCAAATAGTTAGTCGTATTCTTCTAATCTCTTCTTTCTTTCTTCCTCTTTTGTGTTGTTTTATTTTTTTCGTATTATGAAGTGTGAGTAGTTCTATACTTGTTAGGGTAGGATAAGGGAAGTTTGAGAGAAGGAAATCTCTCTCACTCTTTCCTTGCCCAACAACTTGAATCAACTCCCGTTAATTGAACCACAATCCGCTCCTTACGGCACCCTATCCTACATGATAGCGGTGATTCCGTAGTGAGACCGGTTGTGGTTGAATTAACCGGAGGTTATGGATAAGAGCCAAGAACGGACGGACAAGCACCAAAAGGAAGGACTATGCGTTGGAAAGCCTAGCTTATACTCGCAAGTTCCTTCCTAGTCGTGCTAATCCCCGTTGTTGCCGATTACCGTAACACCGATATTAAGTGGGGCAATGAAAGATGTGGAGACTCCTAACTCAAACTAACATAATCCTAACCCTAACAAGCTCTCTTTAAATATTAACTCAACACTTAGATAATCCAACAAAATCTGAAAACCGGACTTAACTCGTTAAAACACTTTGAAAAAGACAACCATCTCCCTGCGGACGACCCGTACTCAACCGGCTAGCTACAAGCGAAACCGTCTTGATTGCGGTATTTTAAACTAAACTTGACACGCACTTATCCTATCAATCAAATGGCGCCGTTGCCGGGGAGACGGTAGTTTGTTTCTTTGTGAAATTTCGGGTTAATTTGTAAGTATAAAAAAAAAAACGATAAAAAATACATACTTTGTAAAAAAAAAACCATCTTGTTATTCTTGATTAGTTTTTGTGCAAGTGCGCAGGAAAATACGAAATTCAAGATCGACGCCAAAGACGTTGGAAATATGGAGTTCAAGTACAGTGCCAAAGACGTGGGAAGATAGACCCACATTTTCGCGGCTACACCGCGACGGACAAAAACGAAGCATCCGGTCTACGGTAAAAATCTCTGTAAGTCCCTCTGCCTCTCTCCACTCCTCTGAACTCCACTGAACTGTGTTTTCTGCAGCCTTCTTTGCGCAAATTCTTCTCCCCCTTCCAATAAACTGTTCTTGTGCAGGATTCTTTGCGCCGCAAATAAAAATTGTTTGCTGTTGAATTGTTACTGTTTTGCATTCTTTAATACGGACTTAAGGGGCTTGAAACCAATCCAGATTGGGTGGGGATTTCATCACCCTTCCCAGGACCCCAAAAATCACTAAGCATATGCATTGTCCATTGTAAATTAAAAAATACTAGACTTCAGCCCTAAGGACTTCGCGCTCATTAGGAGAAGATAAACCGTGTTTAGAACCTCGCTTAACCGTACATTGTTTACGGGGTGTCTAGGAAAGTGTTAAAGGCGCAACCGCCGAAAGAGAAAGGGTTATTTAATTAAGGAACTTCGCGAAAGCGTTGGACAACCTCCCCTTATCTCTGCACTTACCTGGCCCCGTGATCGGTGTATTTTTAAGCCTGTTTCTCGACACTGTTTAACTTCGAAAATTAAGTTCAGGAGCAGGTCTAGTAGACCTAGGCGACCGTAGATCTAGGTGTGATTGTGCATATCTTGTTTGTGATTGCTTAAGCCGTATTTCCGTACATACTTCTGTAAAAATCTTTCTGAAAAAAAAAAAAGAAAAAAAAATCAAAAACTTTTATAAAAACTTGCCCTTTTGTCGCCAAACCCATTTTTCACCCAACACCCATCGCCTTTCTCCATTGACGTTTTCTTACCCTCACCTTCTCCGCTTTGACTATACTAAACTCGTTTAGTGTATGTCCGCTTGGACTCGGGACACTAGCGCCCGTTTAGTCCGCGTTACGTTCGACTACGCGATCGACTCCGAAGTCGATACTCCGTCCACTCCTCTTTCACCCCTTCCTTTGCCGGCCAACTCCGACGTTGACCGGAATTCTGTTCACACATCTTCACCTTCACCTTCGCCTTCACCAACCTCTTCTTCCGCGATGTCGGGATTTAATCCGAACATCTCTTTGACCACCGCTGGAATGGCTCCACCCCCTACGGAGACCAATCTTCCACCACCTCCGCCTGTTGTAGCGCCGCAGCGAATTGCGCTCCAGGATCGTTTCTACCCCACCCGTTCTGCACTTCCCACCTGCCTTTCTCTTCCTCCGGCCAATGGGGACAACTTCGAAATTAAGCCCCATTTCATCAACATGCTTCCACGTTTTCATGGGCTTGAATCTGAAGATGCCTATATCTTCATCAACAAATTTCAAAATGTCTGTGCCATGATGAAAACCACCCAGCTGTCGGACGATGCTATACGTCTACGGGTCATTCCGTTCACTTTATGCGATCTCGCAGAAAAATGGCTGTATAGCACCGCTTCCCACTCAATCACCAGCTGGGACGAGTTTGTTAAAGCGTTTCTGAAAAAATTCTATCCAAATCATAAGACCGCAAGAATTCGAAACGAAATCAACCAATTCTCCCAGCTTCCTTCTGAACCTTTCTGGAAGTGCTTTGACCGGTACAAAGACCTTCTTGTTCAGTGTCCTCACCACGGTATAGAGAAATGGCAACTCTGCCAAACCTTATACGAGGGACTGAACCCAGCAACGAAGCAGTTGCTGGAAACCATCTGTCAGGGCCACTTCCTCTCGAAATCTGACGATGAAGCGTGGCAGTTCTTTGACGATCTTGCGGAGCAAACGCTACAGTGGGAGAGCACAAGACCGACTTCTTCTTCTTCTACCTCCACTTCAACCGGTCAGTCTAGGGTAGGAATCCACCAACTCGATGTCTCTATCGCGATGAAAGCTGAAATGGCTGCGATAACACGGAAGCTTGAAGCGATAGAGAGCAAATTTTCTGCTCCTTCTCCTGCCCCTGTTCTCCCCCTTCGTACCATCTGCGCTTGTTGTTCCGATCCTTCCCACTTGACCGAAGAGTGTCCTTACAATCCACCATCGCAAGGACAGGATCAGGTTAATGCATTCCAGCAAAGACCGAGGAATGATCCATACTCTTCCACCTACAATCCCGGTTGGAGGAACCACCCCAATTTCGCCTGGAATCAGAATCAGAATCAATTCCAAGGCAACAATTTCCAAAGGGCCCCTCCACCGCAACAACAAGCGCAACAACAAACTCAGTATCAGCAGCCCTTCCAACCCCAACCTTACCAAAACCAGACGAACAATTTCGCACCAAATAATTCTTTTCCACCAAATAACAACTTTGTTCCGTCAAACACTGATAAGGTTTCCTCGCTCGAGCGAAGTCTGGAGGCGTTTGTTAAACAATCGACTCAATCCACCGCCAACATCCAGTCTTCGATCCAATCTTTAGTACAACACACCGCCGCACATGGGCAGAGCATCAAAACCATCGAGGCCCAGATTGCACAGCTGAACGCGGCCTTGAGCGAGCGAGAGAAGGGGAAGCTTCCGTCCCAGCCACTGCCAAATCCCGGTCACCCACATAATGCACATATTGCTCTTGAACAACAAAACCATAATGTGAGTGCCGTGACTACGCTGAGATCAGGAAGGATGCTGCAAAACAACATTGGCAAGCGAATCAACGATGACACCCCGGCCGCCGCTCCTTCTTCTTCTCCTTCTTCTTCTTCGTCTTCTGAGCCTATTCTCCATTCTTCAAAAGGCTCTCCTGCTTCTTCTTCTTCTGCTGCTCTGAACGGACCCGCTTCTCACTCCACGAAAACACCTATTCTGGGATCCGTTCCTACTCCACAATCTCCTCCACCAACATTAGACTCAACCAATTTTAAAAATGTCCCATTTCCAAACCGGTTGAGGTCTAATAAACAAAATCCACATATGGAGAAGATTCTGGAGTTGTTCAAGCAAGTTAACATTAATATTCCTCTTTTAGATGCTGTCCAACAAGTCCCGTCCTATGCAAAAATCTTAAAGGACTTGTGCACGAAAAAGAGGAAGTCTCAGGTACCCAAGAAAGTTTTCTTGGCTAGTGCTGTGAGTGATGCCCTTACCCAATCTTTACCACAAAAACGGAAGGACCCTGGCTGTCCTACGATTTCTATTACTATTGGGGATAAGAACATCAACCGCGCACTATTAGATCTTGGTGCCAGTGTTAACTTGCTTCCTTACTCTGTATATGAGCAATTAGGGGTCGGAGAGCTGAAACCCACACACTGCACTCTCCAAATGGCCGACCGATCGATCACCCATCCTAGGGGTGAGCTAGAGGATGTGTTAATCAAAGTCGGGGACTTCATATTCCCTGTTGACTTCATCGTATTAGACACACAGCCTGTAGCTAACCCCCGGAATCAAATTCCGGTGATACTCGGTCGCCCATTTCTTGCAACCTCAAATGCTGTGATCAATTGTCGCAATGGTTCGATGAACCTCTCTTTTGGTAATATGACAATTGAACTCAACATTTTTAGGTTGGGGAATCAGCCCACCGAACCTAATGCTCATATATTAGATGTTTGCTCGATCCAGGAGATCACCCCTGAAGAATGTGAGTTCGAGGAGTTTCTATTTCACGACGATAACCTTGTCGCCACTAGTGCGTTTCTCTTCGAACCAGCTGCTGCTTCCGCGCCCAACTACGACTATGAGTGTTTTACGTTTTCACACGATCTTAGCCGCTCACCACCCGAGTTTGAATCGTTTGACTTTTCGGATGAGTTACCTGAACCATCCAACTCAGTGGCTTACACTCGTTTCGAACCTTTGTTGGAATCCTTTGAGTTCGAGACCTTTTCTCCAATCCTTCCTTCTATCATTTCACCTCCAATTCTCGAACTCAAGCCTTTGCCGTCTCACCTTAAGTACGCTTACTTAGGTGAGAACGAGACCCTCCCAGTTATCATTTCGGCTTCTCTAGCTCCTGAGCAAGAGAAAGCCCTTCTTTCGGTCTTGCACAGCAATAGGCAAGCTTTTGGCTGGTCCATGGCGGACATTAAGGGGATTAGTCCCCTGATCGTAGAGCATCATATACATCTGATGGATGATGCCAAACCAGCCCGGGATCCACAAAGACGTCTCAATCCAGTCATGAAGGAGGCTGTGAAGAAGGAGATCGTCAAATGTCTAGATAGTGGTATCATTTACCCTATCTCTGATAGCCAGTGGGTTAGCCCCATTCATGTTGTCCCCAAAAAGTCGGGCATTACGGTCATCACCAATGAGGCAAACGAGTTAATCCCTACTCGCACCCAAACTGGGTGGCGAGTATGCATTGATTACCGAAAACTCAACGCCGCAACGCGGAAAGACCACTTTCCGCTACCTTTTATTGACCAGATGCTCGAACGATTGGCCGGACACGAGTACTATTGTTTTCTAGATGGCTACTCTGGCTATAATCAAATTCCCATCGCCGAAAAAGACCAGGACAAGACCACTTTCACTTGTCCTTTCGGCACGTTTGCATATCGTCGCATGCCCTTTGGGTTATGCAATGCGCCCGCTACCTTCCAGCGGTGTATGATGGGAATTTTCTCTGACATGGTGGAGAAATTTCTGGAGATCTTCATGGACGACTTCTCCATCTTTGGCGATTCTTTTGACGAGTGTCTGCTGCATCTCGACGCTGTCCTTACCAGATGTAAGGACAAGAATCTCACTTTGAACTGGGAGAAATGCCACTTCATGGTGCGCGAAGGTATTGTCTTAGGACATATCATCTCGCAGAAAGGCATTGAGGTAGACAAAGCTAAGATTGAGGTCATTTCCAATCTTCCTCCTCCCCGATGCGTCCGAGATATCCGAGCCTTCCTTGGCCACGCCGGTTTTTATAGACGGTTTATCAAAGACTTTAGCAAGATTGCTAGGCCCTTGACTCTTCTCCTGGCCAAGGACACGCCATTCGACTTCAGCTCAAGCTGTGCGGCTGCTTTTGAATCATTGAAACACTCACTCACTTCTGCTCCCGTTCTCTCTTCTCCTGACTGGACGCACCCATTCGAGATTATGTGCGATGCATCCGACTTTGCCATCGGTGCTATCCTTGGACAGCACATCAATAAGATGCCGCACGTGATCTACTACGCTAGCCGAACCCTGAACGACGCCCAACTTAACTATACAACAACTGAGAAGGAATTCTTAGCTGTTGTATTTGCTTTAGAAAAGTTCAGGCCCTACCTCATCGGCTCTCCAGTCATCGTCTACACGGACCATTCAGCTCTGCGCCATCTTTTTGCGAAGAAAGATGCCAAGTCTCGGTTAATCCGTTGGATCCTCTTGCTTCAAGAGTTTGACCTTGTCATTAAGGACAAACGAGGATGTGAAAACGTGGTTGCCGACCATCTCTCGCGACTTCCTTCTTCGCCTTCGCTTCCACTTCCGATAAACGACGTTTTTCCGGACGAACAACTCTTGACAGTATCTTGCGAACCCTGGTTCGCAGATATTGTGAACTATTTGGCCACGGGATTACTACCGACCGAATGGTCTAGTCAGGACAGACTTCGCTTCTTATCCCAAGTAAAACACTTTTACTGGGACGAACCCTACTTGTTCAAGTACTGTCCCGACCAGATTATTCGTCGGTGTGTCCCCGATGAGGAATTCAAGAGTGTGCTGTCATTTTGCCACGATCAAGCGTGTGGCGGGCATTTTGGGCCCAGAAAGACAGCTGAGAAGATCTTGCAATGTGGTTTCTACTGGCCACAACTTTTCAAAGACGCTCACGAATATTGCAAGACTTGCTCCCGGTGCCAACACATGGGCCGGATATCCCGGAGAAACGAGATGCCGCTCCAACCGATCTTGGTTGTGGAGATTTTCGATGTGTGGGGGATAGACTTCATGGGGCCGTTTCCCAGCTCTTTTGGGAACTTGTACATACTTCTAGCTGTTGATTACGTCTCTAAATGGGTCGAGGCTGTGCCCAGCCGGACTAACGACAACAAGGTTGTCGTTAAGTTCCTTAAAGAAAACATTTTCTCCCGGTTTGGGCACCCCCGAGCGATCATTAGCGACAATGGAAGTCATTTCTGCAATAGGACTTTCGAGGCCTTGATGCGGAAGTACTCCATTAATCATAAGCTTTCTACGCCCTACCACCCCCAAACCTGCGGGCAGGCCGAAGTTTCTAATCGGCAAATCAAGCAGATATTGGAGAAGACGGTTTCCAAGAACCGGAAGGATTGGTCTTTGAAACTGACTGATGCCCTTTGGGCATTTAGAACTGCTTATAAGACCGACCTTGGCATGTCTCCCTATCGGCTTGTGTACGGAAAGGCCTGCCACCTTCCTGTCGAAATCGAGCATCGCGCGTTTTGGGCGATTAAGGAGCTGAATCTGTCTCTTGAGGACGCGGGCAGCCATCGGAAGCTGCAGCTGAATGAACTATGCGAGCTTAGGGATGAGGCTTACGACAACGCGGTTGTCGTTAAGAATCGAACGAAGGTGTTTCACGATAAACACCTTTTGCGCAAAACTTTCGTACCTGGTCAACAGGTACTTCTTTACGACACCCGACTTCATTTCCATCCTGGAAAGCTCCGATCTCGCTGGAAAGGGCCATATTTTGTGCGGAATGTATATCCGCAGGGCGCTGTGGATTTGGAAACTCCAAAGGACGGTTCACTCTTCAAGGTAAATGGACACCGATGCAAACCGTACCTTAGCGCCGAACCAACAGAGGAGCTCCTGTTCTTACAGGAGCCGGTTTACCTTGAATGATCTTCCTCTGCCTACCTCCAAACTTCGGTTATCCAGCCAAGAACAGTAGACACTGTTCCAAATAAGTTTGGGGGTATGTACAAACCATTTTGTTTATATCTGTGTATATTCTTTTCTTTTCTTTAAAAACAAAAAAAAAAAAAACAAATAAAAAATTGTGTATCACTAACCGACAATTTTGAACCTTCCAACTGCTCTCTTCATGCCACGACAGTGAGGACACTGTCCAGTTTAAGTTTGGGGGTACGCTCGGTACGCATTTCTTACCTTCGCATTCATATGTATATTTTGCATCTGCATAAAAATCCATAAAATCCATAAAAATCGGAAAATTTTCTAAAAAATATAAAAACCTTTTTGTCAAGTTAGCTTGTGAAAGAACTCTGATTCAACATTCGACGGTTTTTGTTTAAAAAAATAGGAATAACTAAATCTTATGTTTGGATTTTGAAAACCTGAAAGATAACTCTCCTTTGAAGTTAACTATAGCTGATATACGTCTTTACATCACACTACACGTGTCGTGAGATTTTGGGAATTAGATGACAAGTCTTTCATGTTTAAACTTTTAAACAGATAAATAATTTTCTGAGGATCAAATAGGTTTGTTCTGAAATAAGTAAATGTCAAGAATAGTTTATGAAGTAAAGCGAATATGAAGGAATGTTATTGATGCCGTAATTGGAGCTAAGTCTGAAAAATAACCCATCTAAAACTTGATTGGAATGATTACACACCAAACCCACTAGACACGTCTTTTATCCAAAAAAATATTTGAACTGCCGGTTATATCTCCGTTCGTATTAAATCATCTGATTTTCACGCCAATCTGTCTTTTGTTTTTGGACCTAGGTAACTTGAGTAATTAAGTCCGCTGGGGTGTTTTTACACCTAATGCCCTAAAACCAACTGGTTTGGGTGCATTGGCCCAAAGCTCGCTAAGAAGCCTAGAAAGTCCAGTTTAAAACAAAGTCAAGCAAGTGTTCTCTCCGAGTTAAAATTCCTAACGGTTCTTTGTGTGAGAATAATCTTGATAAAAGACAGGCTTTTAAAAAGAATTTTAATGGAGATATGAAGGTTTTACTCTTTGACAAAGACTATTGCACGTTCACAGAGGTGTGTATGAAATGAAAACAAGAAAAAGGTGGAGTGAAAAATACAACTTAGTTTCCTGTTATGGAAGATAGAAATTCTGAAGTTGAAACCTTACTGGAAAACGAAACTTGAAAAATGCTTAACTCGTTATAAAACTTATGTGATCCTTTTAAAATTGTTATCTGGGCTTTATTGTGCGACATGATGACTTTAATCAACCTTTCGGGAACTTAACGACACTATTTGCACTGCACGTAAAGACATATAAAAGCTGTAGTTAAATAAGATGCGAGGTGTGACAAATAAAGGTTCGATGGTCTAGACTTAGGATTATAGAATTGTTATTTTCTAAAACAAAACTTTAGGGTTTGAAGCTTAGTTATTTTACAAAATCAACTTGACCGGATTTTGTGGGTAGTATCTGCTGAAAACCCTCAGGAGACAACACTCCTCCTACTAGGGACACCTAGAGGTTTAACGGCTTGTTGCACATGCTCAGTGCAATCGCGTTCCCTGCGAAAGTGAGGTTAGGAAATTTTTGTGAATAAATGGACTTTGCTCGGGACGAGCAAATGATAAGTTTGGGGGTATTTGTTCATATCAGATTTTTGCATTTTTATACCGCCCAATTTTTATCACATTGCATATCGGTAGATACTCTTGAGCCGTGTTTGCTAGTCAATTGCAGGTTACAGGTTCTCGGTTCTAAAACGGTGAAATTCATGGAAAACATAAAAAAGTCCGGGTTCTTGCCGACCACAGATAAAATACGGTCTCCGTCCCTCATCCGTATGTTGCCAGACACCAGTAGGAAGACAAAATGTCAAATCTATGCACAAGGCTCAATGGTGGCACAAGATCCAAGAGATCTACGCGGAGCTCGAGGCAATCATGACAAAATCTTGACAAAAAGTCCACCTTTCCATCAACAGGAATTCTGGAAAAATCGGGAATCCAAATTGAGAAAATACATATGTCAAAATGATTTACACAGAAAAACAGGAAAACCCAAAAAAGCACGAATCCCAATTCCTCTAAACGGCCGCGGAACCGCGGCCAAAGTGGGGTCCAGGCCGCGGTTCCGCGGCAGTTATGGCGCCAAATGTGCAGGGGTTTGGGGGTTATTTTGGTCATTTCGTTTGGGTTCTGGTGGTTGCCCTAGAGTTTCATTTTATGGCCTATAAATAGCCCAGAAGTTTGTAAAGGGAAGGGTCCATAATCTTGTATTCTCATTTTGCTTAGGTTTAGTGTTTCTTCTTCCTCTTCTCACCTCTTCTCCATAAATCTTGTAAGTGAGCTTTTGAGTGAAGAGTGATGAATAAAGAAGAACAATTTGTTATCATGCTTGTCTCTTTATTTGTATGCTTATTGTAATTTCATTTGTTGCAATTTTACTTGTTGTAATTGTTAAGTAGTTGTTGTTATTTCCTTGTTGTTTCTTTCTTCTCTTTTTCTTTATCATTCATACGACCATGATACTTACGCTCGATCCTCGCCAAGGTGAGGTCGCAAATAGTTAGTCGTATTCTTCTAATCTCTTCTTTCTTTCTTCCTCTTTTGTGTTGTTTTATTTTTTTCGTATTATGAAGTGTGAGTAGTTCTATACTTGTTAGGGTAGGATAAGGGAAGTTTGAGAGAAGGAAATCTCTCTCACTCTTTCCTTGCCCAACAACTTGAATCAACTCCCGTTAATTGAACCACAATCCGCTCCTTACGGCACCCTATCCTACATGATAGCGGTGATTCCGTAGTGAGACCGGTTGTGGTTGAATTAACCGGAGGTTATGGATAAGAGCCAAGAACGGACGGACAAGCACCAAAAGGAAGGACTATGCGTTGGAAAGCCTAGCTTATACTCGCAAGTTCCTTCCTAGTCGTGCTAATCCCCGTTGTTGCCGATTACCGTAACACCGATATTAAGTGGGGCAATGAAAGATGTGGAGACTCCTAACTCAAACTAACCTAATCCTAACCCTAACAAGCTCTCTTTAAATATTAACTCAACACTTAGATAATCCAACAAAATCTGAAAACCGGACTTAACTCGTTAAAACACTTTGAAAAAGACAACCATCTCCCTGCGGACGACCCGTACTCAACCGGCTAGCTACAAGCGAAACCGTCTTGATTGCGGTATTTTAAACTAAACTTGACACGCACTTATCCTATCAATCAGCTTGCGCCTGCAGGGAAGAGCGTCCCCACAATCAAAAACCCCTCACCCTGAGGGGGAATCTGACGAAGTCTGCTACATCGGCCGCATCCGTCTAAACCTCCGATACACTGTGCCATAAATCAACTTGGCATCTTCGGAGAGGTAGACGGATAAAACCACATAGCATCTGTCCCGAATCTCAGGCAAGACGCAAAGTCTGCGCCGCCTTTCGGAGGGGAACAGATTCTGGCATCTGTGGGGACCTTCATTAAAATAGAGCAAAGCTCTAAAGTTTTTTGAAAATAAAAATCTGAAAGATGATAAGCATCTGTGGGGGACCAAAGGTCCAATTTATAGGCATCAAGTGCCTCTTCGACTTCCAAAAGTTATCACGGCGGTTGGAATTCCGCCACCGTTGTGCTCACGTTTGGGGCCACGTAAGCGCAACGGTGGGGGGGCATTTGTTTACCCCAATCAGAGCAAAGCTCTGTTCAAATTCCGAGGCGGGAGATGAAGCAACGCTTCATCTTCCCCCAATAAGAGCAAAGCTCTGCTTTGAAAATTTAATAAAGGAAGCAAACGCTTCAGATTATTTGCGCTGCGCAACACGCCACATGTCAAGCGCTGATACGTCAGCGCAGCGCCCAAGAAGGCGCGCCCAATCAGAGCAAAGCTCTATTTTAATGAAGCAACGCTTCAGCTGCGCAAGCACTGCGCTGCGCGACACGTGTCAGCGCAGATGCGCTAGCGCAGTTGCGCTGTGCTGTGCGCTGCGCGACACCTGTCACGCGCTGGGGCATCTGCGCCAAACAGAATTAAATTTCTAAGAAATCTTTTCTGTTCTTGTTAAAAAAAGAAGATTTTCTTCTGCAAAGCAGAAGCCCTTGGATCAAAGATCCAACAGTGGGGAAAATTCCCCAAATCACTCAGAGAAGGATCTCTTTAACAAATTTAACTAATTTATGGGCACTATAAAAAGGACCCTGGGCCTCAATTCAAAAACATCAACATTTTCTTGAAAAAAAGTCAAGAGCTTCAAACAGAGAGAACTCTGAGAAAATTCCAAGAAAAAGGTAAAGAACCTTCATAAAATAGAATAAATTTCTTCTAATAGATCATTGATCTAAAAACAAGATCAATGATCTTTACATAAAAAAACAGTGCTTCGCACTTCTTATGAACCTCTGGTTCTTTAAAACAAGAAGAAACAAAATAAAGAAAAATTGTGCTTTGCACTTTTATGAACCTCTGGTTCTTGAAAAAAAAAAGAAGAAAAATTTATTATTTTTCTTTGATCTAAATTTAGATCAAGAAATTAAACAGTGTTTTGCACTTCTGTTCTTGAATCTAAAAGATTCTTAGTGCTCTGCACTTACAAACTGCGCCGTTGCGCTCTTAAGAGAGCGCCACGTGTCAGCTATAGAACCACTTGCGCTAAGCGCTCTTGAAATAGAGCTTTGCTCTCTGGAATTGGCGCAACTCACCAGAACGTGCCACGTGTCAGCAGCGCAACAGCGCACTGCGCTATTGCGCTTGCGCTCACCAGAACGTGCCACGTGTCAGCAGTGCAACAGCGCAGCGCACTGCGCTATTGCGCTTGCGCTCACCAGAACGTGCCACGTGTCAACAGCGCAACAGCGCGGCACACTCGCGCAGCGTACTGCGCTATTGCGCTTGCGCTCACCAGAGCGTGACACGTGTCACCACCATATGAGTTTGCGCTCATTACTTAGCGCAAAGCGCCTGACAAGCCACGTGGGGCACTGTCAGAGTATTTAATGCTCTGCATTATTAAAGAAAAGGGACAGAGCCCAATTAAAAGGCCTAATAAGCCTAATAAAAAATGCTATGCATTTTAAAAGGGGGGCAAAGCCCAAACTAGATGCTCTGCATCATTTAGAAAAGGGCAAAGCCCAACCAAAACAAGAATAATGCAGTGCATTACTAAAAAAGGGTAAAGCCCTAGCACAGGCTAAAGACAAAAAAATGTTGAAACTGGACTTAGTCCAATTTTGGCCATAAGTCCTTAAATTAAATTGACCGAGAAAAATTGTCCTTCAAAATCAATTTATCTCCGGTTTGAGGGTACATCTCCGAGCTCCTCTGACATCTATCGTTGTAATCCTTCAACGACGTCAGAGAGGCGACGGGTCCCAACGACCACACATTAATATCGGACCGAGACGTCCCTAAACTAATATCGGACCGAGACGTCCCTAAACTAATATCGGACCGAGACGTCCCTCCCTAAACTAATATCGGACCGAGACGTCCCTAAACTAATATCTGACCGGGACGTCCCTAAACTAATATCGGACCGGGACGTCCCAAAACTAATATCGGACCGGGACGTCCTTAAACTAATATCGGACCGGAACGTCCTTAAACTAATATCGGACCGACACGTCCCTAAACTGGCGATGGACCACCACGTCCCTAAACTGGCGATGGACCACTACGTCCCTAAACTGGAACAATAGAGCCTCCAAATGCTTTTTTGCCGGATCTAAACGGTCCCGTTTAAGTTGATCTTAGCCCCAGACACGGCTAACGTATCCTTAGACATTTAAATGAATGATAAAACCCCAAATCAACTTTGGTTCAAGGGTACATCTCTGAACTCCTCTGACACCCGTCGTTGTAATCTTTCAACGACGTCAGAGAGGTGACGAGTCCCGACGGCCAGATATTAAATCGATCATCACGTCAAGTTGATCTTAGTCCAAAACAGGACTAACGTATCCTTGACAAACGTTTAAGTTGATCTTAGCCGCAACGCGACTAATGCATCCTTAAACAAAAAACACCAAACCCAAATCTAAGTAAATACGGATTTGGACTAATCCACGTCCTACGGGCGACGGCATTACTCAGTCTCCGTATACAATCCACGGGCAACCACAAACAAAACAAACACACACGACACGAAGTGAAATTCTGGAGAAGGAGAAAGTTGTTACCGCAATGCGGTAGCGTAATTAACTGCAGGGGCTTGCGCCTGCAGGGAAGAGCGTCCCCACAATCAAAAAACCCTCACCCTGAGGGGGAATCTGACGAAGTCTGCTACATCGGCCGCATCCGTCTAAACCTCCGATACACGGTGCCATAAATCAACTTGGCATCTTCGGAGAGGTAGACGGATAAAACCACATAGCATCTTCCCCGAATCTTAGGCAAGACGCAAAGTCTGCGCCGCCTTTCGGAGGGGAACAGATTCTGGCACGCCCGGTGGGACCTTTTCCTCTTTCCACTCCACACTTCGTGTATCGTCCTCGCGAACCAATCGCGGTTTGTTAAATGGTTCCCTTCGGATTTCAAGTTACTAAGATTTGGTCTTTTGCCTGGCACAGAACTCAAGATTCAATGGCCTTTAACTGCACCAACTGCTCGAAATGCCACTGCAACGGACGCTCCACCTCACCGGGAGGTGTAGCATATGGGCCCCAAGCGGCCTCCTTCCTCGCTCTGCCGGTAGACCAGGTGACCCAAGCCACCACTGGCCTGTTTTTTGGGACCATGATCTCACCTACAAGCTTTCCTACGCCAATACCTACACCGGAAGTGAACAAAAAGTCGGTCTTCGACCGGCTCACTGCCACGACGGCCCCTGTCAACGGGTCGCCCGCTACCAAACCGACAGCCTCTGTTTTCACCAGGCTAAATCAGAACTCTAAATTGGCTGTCCCAAAGAGGGCAACGGCCGCTGCTCTGGAAGACGTTAAGGCGGCTTCTCCCGTCAAAAAGTCAGTCTTTTCAAGACTGACGATTCCCGTTCCTGCCCCTACACGAAGATCTGTCTTTGACAGATTGGATATTACCCCGCAAGGAACAACCTCAGTTTTTAAAAGGTTAACACCGGCGGTGCCTCATTCAGACAGGGGGCAAAAAGAAGCTATCTCTATCTCTGAGCCAGTCCCAACGGCTCGTCGTGCTCGACGTCGCCATTGGCAACGAGTGAGGAAGGCAGGGGGCAACTCCCCCTCAGGGATAACTCCACCGACTCCAGTGGTGGAAGTCAACGCTGCTGTTCCAACTGGGAACAGCTTTGAATTGCTGAGGAGGGTACGGAAGAACTCTCCAACCGCTACACTGAAGAGATCTCCTCCACCTGCGGAGAGAGTTCCGGAAACGAAGCAAGAACGGCCCCCTCAACGGCTGTCCTCAACAATTTATAAAGTTTGGAGGAGGGTTCAAGACTCCGTGATCGACACGGATCACTCCCGTCAACGAAAGAAGATGAAGGTGCAGAAAGAAAAAGACCGTCCAATTAAACAGCAGAGGACAACGATCGCTAGGGTGCCCACTGCAATGGCCCCTTCTACCTCAACGGCCACAAAAGAAGGAGGCCAGAGAAGACTCCCGTGTCAGCGGAAAAAGTTAAAAATGGTGAATCTAAACGCCCCGAGTCAGGGGGCATAACAGTCATACGGTTTACATGGCATCGGGAAAAGAAGATAGCTGCATTTCAACAGGTCATAGACCGCACACGAGGTCAGTGACCAAGGCTCAGGAGCAGCAGCAGAGGCTCCAAGAAATGATGAACGCTATGGCCGCACTTACAGGGCCAAAAGAAACCCCGGAAACATCCTTAGACGAGCGTCAAGAACAGGAAACGGACGCCGAATTCCTTCGGCGTGTACTAGAGAAGAAAGACAAAGAAGCTGCGGAGCAGGCATCCAACATAAAGAAAATGGCCCTCCTGTTCCAGGATATGGTGGGTATGATGATTCAACAAGATCCACCTGCTGAAGATCCCCCGATCATTCTTGAAGATGACAGGGGAGAGACGTCGAATCCTCCACCGGCTCTATCCACAGCTAAAGAGGATACCATATCAAAAGCTGATTTGGATGCATACATCGCCCAGCAAATACGGGTGCATCAGGCGACTGAAGCAGCCGGTCAGGTCGTAAAAACGGGGCGGCCAAATCCGGGTTGGTACGATCAGATTAAGTACCCGCCAGGTTATACAATTCCTAAGTTCCATGTCTACAAGGGGACGGGCAATCCTCATCAGCATGTTGCCCAGTTCAGGGCACTCTGCGGCAACACCGGCGGTGACGACAAGCTGTTGCTTCGCCAGTTTGTTGGAAGCTTATCAGATACGGCGTTCGAGTGGTATTCTGAACTCCCAAACGACTCTATTAAAACCTTCGCGGAGATGGAGCTGCTGTTTACTCAACGTTTTGCAAGTGCCAGTGAACGTACCCCGATGACGGCACTGATTAACGCCAGGGTAAAATCCGGTGAGACGTGGGTTCAGTACGCTATACGATGGCGGAATTTATGGTCAAAGTGTGAGCAGCGCATTGAAGAAGCTCCCGCAGTTGGTATGTTTGTGGGAACCCTCGATCCACAAGCAACCATCTCACAATTTATGATGTTTTTCAAGCCAACTACCTTCCAGGCGTTGATTGACAAACTAGCGCAAATGGATCAAATGGGCCATAAACCCCCTCTTCCAAGGCCGGACTCCCGAAATGACAAAGGGAAGGGAAAAGCGATCGTCGTCGCTAATGCTCAACAACAACCGAGCGACCCGAAGCCAGTAGCTCGTCAAAATAATATGCGCCCGTACGTACCCCTTGAGGATAGGATGGGACGTCCTTATTCCTTTCCCCGCGATAAAACGAAGAGGTTATTCGAGCTGGCATTGCGCAACAGACTCATAAATCTGCCGGATCCAAATGTCCGTTGCAACCAAGTGACGTCAACGAGCCCAACTACTGTCCTTATAATTGAGTACTAGGCCATCCGATCGAAAATTGCTACGTTTTCAAGAATTGGCTTGAAAACCAGTACCGACATGGCAAGTTCGCGTTATCTGACAAATGGAAGGTGAATCCCCCGCAGCCCCACACCGCTAAGGGGACGAATACGCCGGGGGCAACATGCTCCATCATTGAAGAAGCTCCTTGGGAGGTTGTATTATCAGCCAAGACAAAGAAAATGCTAAACGATCTTCAGGCATGTCCAGCAATCAAGTGGAAGAACCCTTTGGAACCGCAGGTCATTGAAGGGATGTTGAAACTGAGTACAACTCCAAAGACTGATGGTGGTGGCTCGAACACTCGCAGCCAGCCGTCAAAATCTTCAAAAAAGAAGAGGAAGAAATCTAAGAAACCCGTGAAGCCTGGCGACAAGCGCACGGACTTACAAAAGCAAATTGACGCGCTGGATGAATACAACCAAAAGGCGCGGACTCCCATTACGCTCCAAGAGTTCCTCAATCACGTCTTTCAAGAAGAAGATGAGGGAGAAAGTTCATCAGATGAATCCGAGAAATATGTAGCGAGCTGTCATATGATCTCCCATTCGATCACGAACGATGAAGAGACTTCTGGCACTAAAACGCTGGGGGCAGATACCGAATCAAAAATTCTGGAGCTATCAGTCGAAATGATTGACGCGTTCCTTAACGAAGCTCGACTGAAAAGTAAAGCTGATCGAGAACGCGAGATGGCTATATTTGAAAGGGCCAAGCGCCAGCGACTTGATGAAAGAGCTGAGACGATCCCGCTGGAGCAAAATACCTTCACTACCGACAAAAGCCAATTCAAGATAAAGAAAAGGTTTGCTAAGGCCACATCAATGGGCATGAAGCTACCATCCTTTGAAGGAAAAATTACTGGTGAAATAGAAATGCACCCCTCCTTTTGCTTATATCATCAGAAGGTTTCGCACCCCACTCAAGAATGCAAAGCTTTTGATAAATGGTGGTAAGGATATGTTGCTCGTCGACAACGCTTCAAGCGGGAAAAGCGTAAAACTCGTCGAGAGCAAAGAAATACAACCGAAGGGCCTGAAAGAACTACCGGCGATTGTCGCATGGTTAACACTGCCGGGTCACAAGTGCCTACATTCGGGAGCGATTCTGATGAAGAGCTGGAACTCGCCCCTCTCTTTAAAGAGTCAACTTCGGGAAAAGAAGAAGAGCCAAAGGTTTGCGAAAATATCCACCTACGCAATCGGACGTTACCTGAAAAGAATCTCGGACCCTTAAACAAGAAAGATAAAGGGAAAGAAAAGGTTTCTGAGGATATTACTCTAGATGACCAAGTTGCGGAAGAGCTAACTGCCAAGAATCCGCCGAAAAGAAATAAGGTGGATTACAATGTCTTGGCGCATCTGAGAAAGCTGCCCTCACAACTCAGCATTCTTGATGCCCTGTTACTATCAAAAGAGGCGAGGGATTCTTTGATTAAAGCGCTACAAGATCCGGACTAGTTCCAAGCCTTCCTGGCCGAAGAAAAGATGAAGGATGAGTTGGAAGAGGCGCACACGGCCGACGTTGCTTTTGGCGATGAAGACCTTCTCCTTGGGACGCGCGAACACAATCGCCCTCTCTATGTCTCAGGATACTGCCATGATATAAAGATAGGCAAAATCCTGATCGATAATGGATCGTCTGTTAATCTCCTCAACGTGCGAGTGTTGAAGGAAATCTGCATGAGCATCCAGCACCTTGCGCGGGACAAGATCACCATCTCCGGGTTCGACTCCCAATCATCAAAGACTCTTAGATCTGTGATATTGACGTTACGCTTCGGGTTGCTCGTCACAGATATTAAATTCCATGTCATAGACGCCAAGACATGTTACAATGCTCTGCTCGGATGACCATGGTTACACGAGTATAATATTATCCCTTCTACACAGCATCAGTGTATGAAATATTGTAAGGATGTTCTCGAGTACACTGTGGCAGGAGAATTGAATCCGTTTTCCATGAATGAAGTTCGTAAGTATGAAGATGCCAAATACTTCTTGCCGAGTTTCGAAGACACGGAAAGATGTCACAAGCCTGAGAACAAAACTAACGCCACCATCCCTGTCTTCGGCAGCGATACCGAGGAGGAAGAGGATATAATTTATTCGGGTTCGCCCCAATACACCAAGCTGGGACCATCCGTTCCTTCATTGATCTTCGGTAGTGATTCGGAGGATGAAGTTCATGCTGTATTCCCTGCTCGGCTGTCAATCCGAACTTCTGCTGATGAAGAGCGAAGTCTACAGATAGCCATGGTGCCGCCTAGACACCATAAAGAACTGGATGCACTTAATATCTACAGTGTAGAAGAGTTGCGGACATTCTATATCCCTCCCAGGAGAAAGAGAGAGAAAGCAATTTTGCTTTACCGCTCTGAAGAAAATAAAGTGGAGAAAGAGATCTGGTATGGAGCAGATCCAACGCTGGACAGGCTTCAACCCATTCGTCTACCCAGATATTATACGGAAGGTTTGAAAAAGCTGCTGAAGCGCCAAGGGATACCCTTCGAACAGACTGTTAGGAAGGCCAAATTCTATAACAAGGTTTGGAACGTCCCCGGAACTCAACACAAGCTACCTAATGGGAGGATGGAGACGATCGGGCTCGGATACATCCGTTCAAAGAAACGACAGCTATTAAACAGCTGCTATATCATATATGACTTCCATGAAGAAGCGGATGCTCAATGGGAGGACGCTAATCCTGAGCCAATAAAAGTGCCAGATGCAAAGGAACCCAGTCCATCATTCGAAGAACAAATGGACAAGCTTATAAGAGAAGCGGGTCAAAAGGTCCGAGACGACAATAACCGCGAAATGGTCATCTACGAGAAAGCCAGAACGCAACGCCTTCTCCAACAAGCCGTGAAAGATGAAAAGGTTGCTCCCTGTCAACCTGTTATAAAGAAGGCTCAGCGCAAAAGCAGAAATAAGTCGAAGGGCCAAAAAGGCGCTCAACAACAACAAAGCAGGGCTAAGAAGCCACGCAAACGAGAGTCGAGCTCTATTGATCTATCCCTTATGAAGAAAATGGGTCGAGCGTACTTGTTTCCTCGGGACAAAACGAAGAAGATACTTGACCTCGCTCTAAAACATCAGATGCTTACACTGCCGGAGTCCAAACACCCCGAACGTACAGGCGAAGTCTCACACCCAGACTATTGCTCTTATCACCGAGTAATAGGGCACCCTCTCGAAGATTGCTTCACCTTCAAGAATTGAGTCGAAGATCAGTACCAGCTTGGCAAATTCGCTCTGTCTGACAACTGGAGGGTAACGCCACCACAAAAGCACGAGCCCAAGGCCACGGAAGAAAAACCAGTTCCACATTGGGATTGGAAGCAAATTCGTACCTGTCACATGATCACAATATTAAAAGAAGAGCCCGAGGACATAGATGAGCTCCCTTGGTGCTTCGAAAACAACAGCGACGAGATAATCTCAGAATTCCCACCAGCGCCAAAAGAGCTGGAAGATGGAATCCATACCACTGCAGATAATCTCAAGAAAATTGAATTGGGGACGGCAAATGACCCGCGACCAACATTCATCAGCGAGCTGCTATCTGAAGAAAGGGTTGCTGCGTTAAAGGATGTGCTTTTACAGCATAAAGATTGCTTTGCATGGAACTATTCCGAAATGCCGGGACTAGATCCAGAAATTGCTGTGCACAAATTGGCGATATCTCCGAACGTCAAACCAGTCAAACAGGCGCCGAGAAGAATGCGGCTCGAGCTTGAGATGAGTATCAATGCTGAAGTCAAAAAGCTGATCGACTCTGGCTTCATCCACGAGGTTCAATATCCAGAGTGGATCGCCAACATCGTCCCGGTGATGAAGAAAAATGGGACAGTGCGTATATGCGTGGACTTTCGGGATCTCAATAAAGCTTGCCCGAAGGATGATTTCCCAGTGCCAGTCACCAAATTGATGATAGACAATACATCCGCTCATGAGGTTTTCTTCTTCATGGACGGCTCATCGGGGTATAACCAGATAAAAATGCATCCAGAAGACCAGAAGCACACAGCCTTCAGGACCCCTTTAGGAATATTCTGTTATAAAATGATGCCCTTCGGTTTAAAGAACGCCGGTGCTACTTATCAGAAGGCCATGACGAAGATCTTCGACGACCTTATACACGAAATCGTCGAATGTTATATCGATGATCTCGTGGTTAAAAGAAAATCATACGAGGAACATCTCGAGCATCTGAAGACCGTATTTCAACGCCTTCGACAATACAACTTGAAGATGAACCCTCTTAAGTGTGCGTTCGGAGTTTCCTCAGGCAAATTCCTGGGATTCATTGTTCGACATCGAGGTATTGAAATAGATCCGTCAAAGATCAAAGCGATCATGGAAATGCTTCCGCCGAGAACTCTCAAACAGCTGCAGTCTCTCCAAGGGAAGCTCGCATACATACGGCGATTTATAGCCAACCTTTCAGGAAAGTGCCGTCCTTACAGTCACCTGATGAAGAAGGGAACCCCGTTTGTCTGGGATCACAAATGCCAAGGCGCACTAGACGAGATCAAGCAATACCTACAAAACCCTCCAGTGTTGGCTGCTCCGGTTAAGGGAAAGCCTCTCATTCTTTATACAACCGCCCTCGAAGGTTCTTTAGGCGCATTATGGGCACAAGAGAACGATCAAGGGAAAGAAAGAGCACTCTACTACTTAAGTCGAGTTCTACTAGGGGCAGAAAGCAACTACTCCCCCATTGAAAAACATTGCCTGGCGTTGATCTTCGCGATAACAAAGCTTAGGCACTATGCGTTGGCGCATGAGGTCCGTCTCATTTCAAAGGTGGACCCCCTTAAATTCTTGATGTCAAAGGCCATATTGACGGGACGACTCGCTAAATGGGCCCTACTCTTGATGGAGTTTTCGATAACGTATCAACCTCTCAAGGCAGTGAAAGGCCAGGTCATCGCCGACTTCCTCGCTGAGCATCCTATACCCGCCGATTCTCCTCTAAATTGCGATTTGCCAGACGAACATGCGTTCGATGCGATCGACGGTGGTGATACCCAATGGGAACTTTATTTCGATGGAGCATCTTCCATGAAAAAGCACAAACAAAGTACCCCTATAATCAAATCGGGGGTAGGACTCATCTTTGTAACTCCACAAGGAGGAATAATGCGCTTTGCTTTCTCCCTGACGGAGCCAAGGACAAACAACGAAGCCGAATACGAAGCTCTGATAGCAGGCCTCGAGATCGCCATTGACATGGGAATTGAAAACCTCCTCATATACGGGGATTCTCAACTGGTCGTTAGTCAAGTAAACGGCGACTATCAAACGTGCAAACCGGAGTTAGTGAAATACGGTGAAAAGGTACAACAACTGTTGACCCAAATTCCCTCCTATACTTTGGAGAACATACCGCGCGCGGAAAACAGCAAAGCAAACGCGTTGGCCAAACTTTCTAAAGAACTAGCTGACGAGAACCTCGATGACGTTAGAATCGTGGTACAAAGCCGTCGAGTGCTTGCCCCAGCAGAAATATCTCCGGAATCATCCGAAGAAAAAGAAATGACTGAGCGAATGGCTCTACAAATAAAAGACTGGGAAAAGGCCGAGGATTGGAGGGAAGTCTTCATAGACTACTTTAAGTCCCACCGATTGCCTGAAGAAACGTCCACAAGACATCAGCTCATGAAGCGGGCTCTATCTTTCGCCTTCGTCAACGATACTCTGTACAAGAGATCGTTTGATTCTCTGTGGTTGAGATGCTTAGGACCTGACGAAGCGAAAAGAGTCGTTCAGGAAGTTCACGATGGACTCTGCGGTTCTCACCAAGCGGGCCCAAAGATGAAGTTGAAGATAAAACGGATGGGCTACTACTGGCCCACGATGATTCAGGACTGCCTCGAATATGCGAAGCAGTGTCACTCGTGTCAAATTCATGGGGATTTCATCCATCAGCATCCAAATCCACTACATCCAACGGTGGCTAGCTGGCCATTCGAAATGTGGGGGACTGATATAGTCGGCCCCATCGAACCGGCATCGTCTAGAGGACATCGTTTCATCCTAGCAACGACTGACTACTTCTCGAAATGGGCAGAAGCAGTACCGTTAAGAGAAGTGAAAACGGAAAATATCCTCCACTTCTTCAAGATGCATGTCATATATCGATTTGGAACGCCAAGGCGAATCATCTCAGATAATGGGCCAGCGTACAGAAGTCACAAAATCAGTCGCTTTGCGCAACAACACAATATAGACTGGAGATATTCCTCGGTTTATAATCCGCGAGCTAACGGTCTAGCTGAGGCCTTCAACAAGACCTTAACAAAGATCATAAAGAAAACGGTATCCCGAAATAAGAAGGACTGGCATGAAAGACTGCAAGAAGCTCTTTAGGCGTATCGAACTACGTTCAAGACGGCCACAAACACAACGCCGTATGCTTTAGTATTTGGGACGGAAGCAGTACTCCCCCTCGAGATAGAGTTACCCTCTCTACGAGTGGCAGTTCACCACGAGCTAACGGATGAAGAAAATGCTCACCTTCGGCTTGAGGAGCTTGACGCCCTTGATGAAACCCGGCTTATAGCACAGCAAAATCTGGAAGCTTATAAAGCAAAGATGACGCGCTCATATGAAAGGTTGACCCGACCGAGGACATTCCGCCAAGGTGAACTTGTGCTAGTGGTCAAAAGGCCTATGATCCCCAATCGCGCTAAGCGGGGAAAATTCGAGCCAAACTATGAAGGCCCGTACATCATAGATAAAGTTTACCATGGTGGGGCCTATCTACTCATGGACATGCATGGTGAAAGGCCTTTCAGGCCAATAAACGGTCGCTTCCTAAAGAAATATTATGCTTAATGAGCCACAGCCTAGGTCAATGATGGATGACGACGACTATGTCCGCTCGCTATCTTCCTAAGCTCAAGCTTTATAAAAAGGAGCCGGCCTTCTCAACGACGGACCGAAACGTCCTTAAACTAACGACGGACCGAGATGTCCTTAAACTAATAGCAGACCGAAACGTATTTAAACTACTACCGCAGCATCTTTTAGGCTGACGAGATATAAAAAAAACGTATAAAAATAAAATTAAAAAAAAACGGTATGCCCATAAGCAAAAAGGGCACGGATGAAAACCTGAAAGGGCTCCGTGAGTAAAAACAGCAGGGCTGCCGGCGAGTGTTCGTGAAAACCCGAAAGGGCGCGACCTCGTTAAAAAAAAATATGTAAAAAAAAAACAAAAAAAACGGTATGCCCATAAGCAAAAAGGGCACGGAAGAAAACCCGAAAGGGCTCCGTGAGTAAAAACAGCAGGGCTACCGGCGAGTGTTTGTGAAAACCTGAAAGGGCGCAACCTCGTTAAAGGACACTTGTAGGGTCCTCTCGACCTTGTAAGGAGAAACCACCCGCGTGAGATCCTTACGACTCACAAGGGAGCAACGCACTTAGGGATCCTCACGATTCCTAGGGAGAAAATACACTTGCGAGATCCTCACGACTCGTAAGGAGAACTCTCTTATGGGACCCTCACAGCTCATAAGATTTGAAAGTCTTAAGTTACAGAGACCTAAACATGTGCTTAAGCAACCCCCACAACCTTCGATACTGCCCTACAAGTGGCTCAATACTGGCCCTTGTATACAATCCACAGGCGCGAATAAACATTTCCCTAACCAAGTCTCATCCGTGACTGGGGATATGTTCGCATGACCCTTGTAGGTCCTCTCGACTTACAAGAAGAAAACCCTACTGTAGGATCCTTACGACTTACAGAGGAAACGAACACTTAGGAATCCTCACGATTCCTAAGGAGAAAATACACCTACGAGATCCTCACGACTTGTAGGGAGAAATAACTTCGTGAAACCCTTACGGCTCATGAAGTCAAAAGCCTTAGCCGACAGGACCCTAACCCTGGTCGCTAAGCCACCTTTGTTCGACGTCGACAGAGGCAAATGATGATTCGCTCCTGGCAATATCTCAGTTGTAGCGGTGCTGATGCCGAAATCAGTGTCTAATTTCAGGCTTACGGCAAAAAGCCAGTAGGCCGCACATGCATACGAAATAGCCGAAATGATGGGGCAACTTGCAATAAAAAGCAGCAAGTAAAAATGTATGCATGCAAAATGGCCGAAATGATTGGGCAACTCGCAATAAAAAACAGCGAGTGAAAATAAAATAAATAGCCGAAATGATTGGGCACCGCGAAAAATAGCCGAAATGATTGGGCAGTCGCGACCTTCGCGATATAAAAAGCTGAAATGATAGAGCATCGCAGAAATAAAATAAAATAAAAAGAAGAGATGATAAAACTTTGGACCTACAGTTAAGATCACATCGATCCCTGTATACAATCCAAGGGCGTAAACAAAGAGGGAACCATACTTTTCCAGCAGGCTCCGCCAGAAGACGAAGCTAAATCTCGACGGTTCAGTCCAACTCCGAAGAAACCAGTATCTTCATAAAATTCCTCGACTCATGGATACAAACACTCCTTGACGAGAGCCTCCTGATCCGCGTCGACTCGCAGAGCCACCAGTGCCTCCGTGGGAATCTTCGACTCGTTTCAAACCCCAAGGAAACAAATAATCCTTGGCGCTTGGGAAACAAATAATCCCTAGCAAACTCCTCGACTCACGGATACAAACACTCCTTGACGAGAGCCTCCTGATCCGCGTCGACTCGCAGAGCCACCAGTGCCTCCGTGGGAATCCTCGACTCGTTTCAAACCCCAAGGAAACAAATAACCCTTGGCACTTGGGAAACAAATAATCCCTAGCAAACTCCTCGACTCACGGATACAAACACTCCTTGACGAGAGCCTCCTGATCCGCGTCGACTCGCAGAGCCACCAGTGCCTCCGTGGGAATCCTCGACTCGTTTCAAACCCCAAGGAAACAAATAATCCTTGGCGCTTGGGAAACAAATAATCCCTAGCAAACTCCTCGACTCACGGATATAAACACTCCTTGACGAGAGCCTCCTGATCCGCGTCGACTCGCAGAGCCACCAGTGCCTCCATGGGAATCCTCGACTCGTTTCAAACCCCAAGGAAACAAATAATCCTTGGCGCTTGGGAAACAAATAATCCCTAGCAAACTCCTCGACTCACGGATACAAACACTCCTTGACGAGAGCCTCCTAATCCGCATCGACTCGCAGAGCCACCAGTGCCTCCGTGGGAATCCTCGACTCGTTTCAAACCCCAAGGAAACAAATAATCCTTGGCGCTTGGGAAACAAATAATCCCTAGCAAACTCCTCGACTCACGGATACAAACACTCTTTGACGAGAGCCTCCTGATCCGCGTCGACTCGCAGAGCCACCAGTGCCTCCGTGGGAATCCTCGACTCGTTTCAAACCCCAAGGAAACAAATAATCCTTGGCTCTTGGGAAACAAATAATCCCTAGCAAACTCCTCGACTCACGGATACAAACACTCCTTGACGAGAGCCTCCTGATTCGTGTCGGCTCGCAGAGAAACCATTGTCTCCGCGGGAAACTCCCGATTCGTCTCAACTTGCAAATGAAGCCTCGGGCAGCAGGGACTAAAAAACTTGCTTCCTGAACAATGGGACCCTGCAAGTCAATCCAAAATGGTCTCTTGCATACTATTCACGGGCCTCACTCTCCAAAGTCGAATTTCGACGAGGAGGGAAATAACCGCTTGTGGGTCCTCTCGACTCTTAAGAGGGAAAAATTCTCTTATAGGATCCTTACGACTTATAAGAGAAAACCACACTTAGGAATCCTCACGATTCCTAAGGAGAAAACCCACCTACGAGATCCTCTCGATCCGTAGGGAGAAAAGCCTCTATGAGACCCTCACGGCTTATGGAGTTGAAAAGTCTTAGGCAGCGGATTTGAACCTGCGGCCTAAGCCATCGCTATTTCTTAAGAAAGTCAAGATGCGTGCTCTATTATCCGTCAACCATGTTTATTAAGATAGCATGCCGATAATAAGAGAAAGAAGAAAGCTACAGAAAGAACATCCGATTTACATTTGATCAAGTGTTCGAGACGCATTCATTTATGCATGGGCAGAAGACTCAGGACGAGAAATAAGACAAGCTGAAATAAAAAAAAGGGTTTCCATTCATATTGCTAAAAATTCTTACAATCACAAAAGCAATGAATAAGAAACGTTATTCAAATTATTACAACGGTATAACCTCAGATCCGGGGCACGGATTGAGGAATTCAAAAGTAAGGCCATCCAGAGTTCTTCTGGCCTTTCTAATTATTCTTATGCGCAGCCTCTCGCGCTCCTCTGTGTCAAGATCCTCGGCAAGCCCTCCCGGCCTTCGATAAGCAGCAACTATCGTCGTCTGCTGGAAGATTTGATGTAGGATGTCAATGAGGCTGTCCCGCCGTTTCTTCGAGATCAGCCCCGTCAGGTACACTGAATGCACCTTGTCTTCAGCATCATCCAGCGCATTGAGCGGTAGGGCCTCGTGAAGACCCGTAAGTGCTCTCCATATTGCTCCGAGCACGACTTTCAAAAGAGCCGAACGACGAGGTAGCAGCCAACCACCGCTTGCGTTCAGACGACCCATGACCTCTGCACATTGAGCGTCTGTAAACTCCTGGTTTTGTTGACGACCCTGTGCGCGGATATCGTCATAGGTGATGAACTCGTGCAAACTGTATAGGTGCACCGCCATTATGCCTGGAGGAAATACCACAGGAAGATTAGCGATAGAAGAAAAATAATATACATAGAGGGCTAAATTCCTAGAGAGCAAAGCTCTGTTCAGGGATTAAAACCCATGAACAAAAGCTCAATGAAACCCCAATGGGGATCTCTTTAGATCAAAAGATCTGTGAGAGCAAAGCTCTTTGACTAGAATTAATTTAAATTAATTTGATTTGCATTAATTTTACCTAAAATTTCTAACTTTGAAAATGAGCAAAGCTCTGCTAGTGAAACCCCGAAGGGATTTTCTTTAGATCAGAAGATCTATGAGAGCAAAGCTCTGCTGGTTAAGATTAGTTAAAATTAATTTAATCTAAGAATTAATTTTACCTAAAGTTTTTCTAAAAACTTTGGAAAGAAGAGCGAAGCTCTAGAGTTCTTAAAGGCAAGAGCAAAGCTCTGAAGATTTTTAAAAATAAAAATCTGAAAGATGATAAGCATCTGTGGGGGACCAAAAGTCCAATTTATAGGAATCAAGTGCCTCTTCGACTTCCAAAAGTTGTCACGGCGGTTGGAATTCCGCCACCGTTGCGCTCACGTTTGGGTCCATGTAAGCGCAACGGTGGGGGGGCATTTGTTTACCCCAATCAGAGCAAAGCTCTGTTCAAATTCCGAGGCGGGAGATGAAGCAACGCTTCATCTTCCCCCAATCAGAGCAAAGCTCTGCTTTGAAAATTTAAAATTTAATAAAGGAAGCAAACGCTTCAGATTATTTGCGCTGCGCAACACGCCACATGTCAAGCGCTGATACGTCAGCGCAGCGTCCAAGAAGGCGCGCCCAAACAGAGCAAAGCTCTATTTTAATGAAGCAACGCTTCAGCTGCGCAAGCACTGCGCTGCGCGACACGTGTCAGCGCAGATGCGCTGGTGCAGTTGCGCTGCGCCTTGCGCTGCGCGACACGTGTCAGCGCAGATGAGCTAGCGCAGTTGCGCTGCGCGACACGTGTCAGCGCAGATGCGCTAGCGCAGTTGCGCTGCGCTGTGCGCTGCGCGACACGTGTCACGCGCTGGGGCATCTGCGCCAAACAGAATTAAATTTCTAAGAAATCTTTTCTGTTCTTGTTCAAACAAGAAGATTTTCTTCTGCAAAACAGAAGCCCTTGGATCAAAGATCCAACGGTGGGGAAAATTCCCCAAATCACTCAGAGAAGGATCTCTTTAACAAATTTAACTAATTTATGGGCACTATAAAAAGGACCCTAGGCCTCAATTCAAAAGTATCAACATTTTCTTGAAAAAAAGTCAAGAGCTTCAAATAGAGAGAACTCTGAGAAAATTCCAAGAAAAGGGTAAAGAACCTTCATAAAATAGAAGAAATTTCTTCTAATAGATCATTGATCTAAAAACAAGATCAATGATCATTACATAAAAAAAATAGTGCTTTGCACTTCTTATGAACCTCTAGTTCTTTAAAACAAGAAGAAACAAAATAAAGAAAAATAGTGCTTTGCAATTTTATGAACCTCTGGTTCTTGAAACAAAAAAGAAGTAAAATTTATTATTTTTCTTTGATCTAAATTTAGATCAAGAAATTAAACAGTGCTTTGCACTTCTGTTCTTGAATCTAAAAGATTCTTAGTGCTCTGCACTTACAAACTGCGTCGTTGCGCTCTTAAGAGAGCGCCACGTATCAGCTATAGAACCACTTGCGCTAAGCGCTCTTGAAATAGAGCTTTGCTCTCTGGAATTGGCACAACTCACCAGAACGTGCCACGTGTCAGCAGCGCAACAGAGCAGCGCACTCGCGCAGCGCACTCGCGCAGCGCACTGCGCTATTGCGCTTGCGCTCACCAGAATGTGCCACGTGTCAACAGCGCAACAGCGCAGCGCACTCGCGTAGCGCACTGCGCTCTTGCGCTTGCGCTCACCAGAGCGTGACACGTGTCACCACCATACGAGTTTGCGCTCATTACTTAGCGCAAAGCGCCTGACAAGCCACGTGGGGCACTGTCAGAGTATTTAATGCTCTGCATTATTAAAGAAAAGGGACAGAGCCCAATTAAAAGGCCTAATAAGCCTAATAAAAAATGCTACGCATTTTAAAAGGGGGCAAAGCCCAAACTAGATGCTCTGCATCATTTAGAAAAGGGCAAAGCCCAACCAAAACAAGAATAATGCAGTGCATTACTAAAAAAAGGGTAAAGCCCTAGCACAGGCTAAAGACAAAAAAAAATGTTGAAACTGGACTTAGCCCAATTTTGGCCATAAGTCCTTAAATTAAATTGACCGAGCAAGATTGCTCTCTTAAATCAATTTATCTCCGGTTCGATGGTACATCTCCGAACTCCTCTGACATCTATCGTTGTAATCCTTCAACGACGTCAGAGAGGCGACGGGTCCCAACGACCACACATTAATATCGGACCGAGACGTCCCTAAACTAATATCGGACCGAGACGTCCCTAAACTAATATCGGACCGAGACGTCCCTAAACTAATATCGGACCACCATGTCCCTAAACTGGCGATGGACCATCACGTCCCTAAACTGGAAAATGGACCACTACGTCCCTAAACTGGAACAATAGAGCCTCCAAATGCTCTTTTGCCGGATCTAAACGGTCCTGTTTAAGTTGATCTTAGCCCCAGATACGGCTAACGCATCCTTAGACATTTAAATGAATGATAAAACCCCAAATCAACTTTGGTTCAAGGGTACATCTCTGAACTCCCCTGACACCTGTCGTTGAAATCCTTCAACGACGTCAGAGAGGTGACGAGTCCCGACAGCCAGATATTAAATCGATCATCACGTCAAGTTGATCTTAGTCCAAAACAGGACTAACGTATCCTTGACGAACGTTTAAGTTGATCTTAGCCGCAACGCGACTAATGCATCCTTAAACTAAAAACACCAAACCCACATCTAAGCAAATACGGATTTGGACTAATCCACATCCTACGGGCGATGGCATTACTCAGTCTCCGTATACAATCCACGGGCAACCACAAACAAAACAAACACACACGACACGAAGTGAAATTCTGGAGAAGGAGAAAGTTGTTACCGCGATGCGGTAGCGTAATTAACTGCAGGGGCTTGCGCCTGCAGGGAAGAGCGTCCCCACAATCAAAAAACCCTCACCCTGAGGGGGAATCTGACGAAGTCTGCTACATCGGCCGCATCCGTCTAAACCTCCGATACACGGTGCCATAAATCAATTTGGCATCTTCGGAGAGGTAGACGGATAAAACCACATAGCATCTGCCCCGAATCTCAGGCAAGACGCGAAGTCTGCGCCGCCGTTCGGAGGGGAACAATGATCTCTCAAGATACGGACATGTGTTCCTATTGAAGCACAAGTCTGAAGCTTTTGAGAAATTCAGAGAATATAAGAACGAAGTAGAGAACCAAATGGGCAAAAGTATTAAGATCCTACGATCTGATCGAGGAAGAGAATACTTGAGCAATGAGTTCCTAGATTATCTAAAAGAGAATGGGATTCCCTCTCAGCTTACTCTACCGTATACACCACAGCACAACGGTGTATCGGAATGGAGGAATCGCACCCTATTAGATATGGTGCGCTCTATGATGTGCACCGCTGAGTTACCTATTTCCTTTTGGGGTTATGCGCTTGAAGCAGCAGCATACCTATTGAATCAGGTTCCATCAAAATCTGTACCTACCACACCATATGAGATATGGAGTAGGAAGAGACCATGTCTTAAACGAGTTAAGATATGTGGTTGTCCGGCCTATGTCAAAAGGAAAAATCCGGACAAACTCGAAGCACGGTCAGTTCTTTGTAAGTTTGTTGGATATCCTAAACATTCGAATGGATATCTATTCTACCACGGTGAACAACAAAAGGTGTTTGTTGCTCAACATGCCACCTTTTTAGAAAAGGAATTTCTTATAAAATAAATTAGTGGCGAAGAGGTAGAGCTGGAAGAAGTTCCAGCAACACAAACTGCAACTGAAGATTTAGTGGAACCAGAGCATTCAGTAGTTCCCAACGAACCCCAGCCTCTCCGCCGATCTAGTAGGGTTCCTCATCCACCTGAGAGATACTACGGTTTTCTCATTGATGGTGGAAGCGAGGATTGCATCATGGAAGATGATGACCCGACTAGCTTCGAGCAGGCCATCACGAGTGGTGACTCTGTGAAATGGCTGGATGCAATGCGATCTGAGATGGAATCTATGTACACCAACAAAGTATAGACTTTGGATGTTGCTCCTGAAGGGGTAAAACCCATTGGGTGCAA
This sequence comes from Agapanthus africanus, assembly GCA_030015575.1. Classification (NCBI taxonomy): domain Eukaryota; kingdom Viridiplantae; phylum Streptophyta; class Magnoliopsida; order Asparagales; family Amaryllidaceae; genus Agapanthus; species Agapanthus africanus. Next base: position 470,325,070 of record JASDDO010000031.1, read on the forward strand.
ATGGATCTTTAAGAAGAAACTTGGTGTAGATGGAAAAGTTGAGACTTTCAAAGCTAGACTTGTTGCAAAGGGTTTTCGTCAACGACCAGGTGTGGATTATGACGAAACCTTTTCTCCAGTGGCTATGCTTAAGTCCATCCAGATCCTGCTTGCCATTGCTGCATACCATGACTACGAAATCTGGCAGATAGATGTTAAGACCGCCTTTCTAAATGGTAATTTAGAGGAGTGCGTGTACATAACTTAGCCAGAGGGCTTCGTAGATAGTGGAAGCAGTGGAAAGGTGTGTAAGCTGCTTAAATCTATCTATGGGTTAAAGCAGGCATCGCGGAGTTGGAACATCTGCTTTGATGTTGTAGTCAAAGAGTTTGACTTCATCAAGAACATGGATGAACCTTGTATATACAAGAAGGTTGCAGAGAGTAAGGTTGTCTTCCTCGTATTGTACGTGGATGACATACTCTTGATAGGAAATGATGTTCCTATGCTGCACTCGGTCAAGCTCTTCTTATCACCTAGATTCTCGATGAAAGATCTAGGTGATGCCTCCTGCATTTTGGGGATTAAGATCTATAGAGATAGATCTAAACGGATACTGGGATTGTCCCAATCCAGGTACATTGACACCATACTAAAGAGGTTTAGTATGGAAGAATCCAAGCGTGGAAACCAACCCACGATCTCTGGACTCACTCTCTCTAAAGAGATGTCTCCCAAGACTGATTTGGAGAGAGCTCGCATGCAAGTGATACCCTATGCTTCAGCAGTAGGCTCTATCATGTACGCGATGCTATGTACCAGACCCGATGTAGCATACTCACAAAGTGTAGTGAGTAGGTATCAAGCAGATCCAGGAGAGAATCACTGGACAGCTATGAAGAACATTCTCAAGTACTTGAGAAGAACTAAAGAGATGTTCTTGGTGTATGGTAACGGAGAACTCCAGGTGGAGTCCTTTACCGATTCGAGCTTCCAAAGTGATAAGGACGACTCTAAGTCGCACTCAGGATTTGTTTTTACCCTAAATGGAGGGGCGGTTTGTTGGAAGAGTTCCAAGAAAAAAACCGTGGCAGACTCGATGATGGAGGCTGAATACATCGCTGCCAACGATGCTGCCAAAGAGGCTGTCTGGATGAAGAAGTTCATCACTGAACTTGGTGTGGTTCCGTCCATTGAGCTTCCAATACCTTTGTATTGTGATAACAATGGAGCTGTGGTTTTGGCCAAGGAACCCAGGTCCCATCAGAAGTCCAGAAGCGGTATCACCTGATCCGGGAGATAGTTGATCACCGCGAGATCGAGGTCAGGAGAGTTGACACGAAGGACAACACTGCGGATCCACTCACGAAGGCCATTCCCCAGATACAATTTGAGAGACTCTTCGGGATGTTGGGTATGAGATACTACAACAACTGGCCTTAGTGCAAGTGGGAGATTGTTAGTTATGTATATGCTCTAGAGGCCATTGTTGTACATATGATGTATATTATAGTGGATGCTTGGATATATATAGAGAGGACTTTCTTGCTCGACATGATAGTATGCTATTTGGTTTCACTTTGTCTTAACATGTTGACTTGTATTGGTTTACTGTCTTGCTCTCACATGTTGATAAAGCCTTTAGGATATGTACTTGACTACGAGGACTATGATGAGATCATACTAGTGGGGCCATGGTAGTCAACGAGTACATCCTATAACAGTTCCTAGTCGAGGGAGTATCGAAACAGGGCATCGATACACTAGAGTAGACTAGCGTTAGCGTATGCGCATCTTGACCCATATGATAGGCGATGGATGATCCCATATCCATCGGTGTTTGACATCAAAGATGGTGTACAGGTGCTCAGTGGAGACTAGGTACACTGAACGGACTCGCCGAGAACTCCTAGATGGTATTATACCTATCGTTAGATAGCAGTTCTCCGGTGACACTGGTACAGGTTAGTCTGTAGACCCGAGATCGTCATAGAGTCTTGTGTGATTCCCACTGTGCTTTGATTTCCACCTTACCACATCCAAGAGGGCGTGCAAAACGGTGGCTTTTGGGTACAGTCCCGAATCACATGGAGGCAATGAGCGATAGAAGGGGTTTCTTCTCTCCCGGTATTGGGGGTTGATGTTGCGCTGTGTTCAATTGGCTATAACTGGAAGTCCCTGGCTAGGGATGATATGGAGTGCTACTGGTAAGAGTTATCAGTAGTTTCTCGACCCGTTATGAGCCTCACATCGACACAACTTATCGGTTACTGTGGTCTGACGTTTACCACCCTAGACTCCATATGCGACATATGAGACGAAGAGACCAGACTGTACGGTAATGTTACTGATTGGATTACAGGCTTGCTTGTTGATCTTCTGATCGCTCAATACCTGAGTGGCTATTACGTTTAGCTGACCACTTGCAGCTTGTGGGTGTTTGATATGATCATCACCTACTGCCGGTGTATTGACGATTCTTTAGAGTCCTACACAGAGGTTTCCTGGCTCAGGCAAAACGGAGTAGGAGCACATATTTGATATGTGCGGGACCGAGAATAATACGATATGAGATACCGTATTCTATTCTCGCGATATAAGATATCGGCCGGGTATATGTGATATAGCCGGGTCATCGGATCAAGTGTTGATTCGATGAAATGGTACATGTTATATTAGTCGGTTATATGTAATATAGCCGGATTATCGGATCAAGTGTTGAATCGATAATTTAATGTATAATTATATATGTGATATATTATATTACGTTAACTAATATAAGCTCGCTTTATTGATTCATTTTCTCACCGGATGATACATTGATATATATGCGATATATGTTAATTGTATTATTTTTTTTATTACATTATATATTATATATGTGATATATAATATTGTAACATGTTAGGGTTACAAATGCAACATGGTTGTTGAGTTTAAACCAAGTTAGAGTTTGGATTAGGGTTAGCTTTTGGATGATGCTTTCATGAAGCTTCATGAAGCTTTGACTTTGTCATTTTCCTTTGATATTTTGTGAAGATGTTTGTTAACCCAACCCAAACCCTTAACCTATGGTTTATTCTCTACAAGAGTTAAGACTCTCATTCTTAACTCATGGTTGCAATTGTAACCACAACAATAATTCATTATTCATCACAAATGGTTTAGCATCTTCTTCTTCATCTTGCTCTTGAAAAAACTTCACTAGGTTTTGTGAAAGTGGTGAATAAAAGTGAGAAATTGAAAACAAAAGAGAGCAAAATTCCTACTCCATCATCCTCATCTATTCTAGCCACTTAGATTAGGGTGTTCACTTCTCTAATAAGTTCATTAATGAAGTGCTAGCTTGGGTTAGAGATTCTTCAAGGTAGATCATCTTAGATTAAGAAGACTTCAAGCAAGATGCATCATTCACCTCTTGGAGCCTCACGAGAGTCGGAGTTCTTGATGATCGCAGCGAAGGGACCTCAACACGGAGCTTATGAAGCGAAGGAACGGACTACAAAGGTTGTAATCCTAATCTCTTTAGTTAATTGTATGTGATACAAACTTGTTACCCTAGAAATTCTAGTATAGATTCATGGTTTGTTTGCTTTGTACCTCTCTAAATTTTAAAGTGGCATGAGTGATGCTACCAAACCCTAGACTAGGTGCAAGGAAAGCCCAACACCTATACCCCCTACGAGTGCGGCGAATAGCCCACCAATTCTAGAATGAAGCCCCCTCCGTCTCAAAGCCATGAGATGTGGCTTTGTTGCCTTCTAGAACCCGGCTATTCATGCACTCCACCACTGGGTAATCCTAGTATAGAAAATGAAATAAATATGTACAATGGTGACATCGACCTCAACCCGGTCGTGCCCCAATCAAAAATATACAACCGGGAAAAGACGGCAGTCCACATGTCGGATGCTCGCCCCGCAATATGAATATACAAATGAATTTTAACTGTACTACTAACATTGCACCACATGCTACCCACCACGACTATCCAACCACAATCTTAGCACAAACACAAAACATCAACGCGAATGTCATGTTCGCAAATCCTTCTAAAAGAACATATAGCAATTAGACGTACCGATTGAATGACATTCACGGTCGCAGATAGAAGTGAATGTACTGTAAACTATTAAGCAGTGTTAAATATAAAGACTTCGAAACACTCCGAATTGTCCCAAACTCAAAAACAACAGAACATCAAACTTGGACAAAAACAAACAACACCTGAAACCCAAACTCCACGAGATAAGAACCCAGAACAAAACTCGAGCCAAAACAACATATTATAACCGGTGGGGCCGGGAATTCTAGACTTTTGGCCGGTCCAAAATTGGTAGAATTGCTTCGTTTTTGTTCTGGGTTCATCTCACAGTCAAAAGATCACTCTGCACTTGCTTAAAAAAATTTTGAGTCCACTAGAAAAATCGACAGAGAAGTGATGTTTCGTTTCAATATTTTAGAGTTGTTTCGGTTTCGTTATTTTAACATTGTCTAAACCTGCTAGTCTACGGTTTATGGACTGGCTCAGATACCATGAAAGGTTACGACAGCGCCTAAGCCATCTCCCATGGCCATTTGTGGAACAAAATTTTTTATAACGAACAAAACTAGGCGCTATAATAACACTAAACCGGATCTTGACCATAAACCTAACTAGCTACAAAGATTTCTATCTACTATGATAGAAAGTCATACCATGAGAATCAAGTCCTTCGGGTCTTCAATCCATTCCTCTAGCTCCTTGGAAGAAGTACGGATCGTGCTTGAACTTCGTCCACCTCGCGTCAAAGATGATCCACCCGAGAGTGCCTACAAAGAGCTCCTACCTCAAATATGAGGTAACTAGAATACTTAGATGGCTAATCTAGGTAGACAAAGGTGTGTAGAGTATGAAGATGGATTAGTTTGTCTTTTGAACCCTAGGATTCTCAACACATGAGAGGTTAGGGTTCGTGAGAGGAAGAAGAAGAGCTTTGTGGTGAGAGAGTGAATATCATAAGAATGAGATGAGCATGGCTACTTGTGTGGACTATATGGCATGGAGAAAATATCTCACCAAAATATCAAAGAATAATACAAAATATCTAGGTCTTCTCTTGCCTCAATAGTGTCCCAAGGGTCACCACCTCAATTAGTGCTCCAAGGGTCACCAAGTGGCCATGCTCAATCATAACTAATCACACCTCAAAAATCTACCTCATTAAGCATTTAACCTAAATGCTAAATCAAGTAATGAGATGTACTCTTCTAGAAACAATCCCGAAGTAATTACGAGAATGCCCCTCATCCTTATATACATACCCGTATCCGTATTCCGTAGAATACGAATACAATGAGACGAAAATAATCCATCAATATAATACTAGGATCCGGTTTAAACCAAAGCCAACTAGTATTATCCGCCCGAACATCATGCATGCACAAGTACACGTATGTGATCGAACCCTACCATAAAACCATACGGCCTCTACATCGTTTCGCCCGAAGCAGGAAAACTCTCTGTGTGGGACTCTAAAGACTCGACAGTACGCTGGCAGTAGGTTTAACCACAAGCACGTCAACGGCACTAGTTGTACGTAACGGCTACCCAGGTACCTGTCGAAAAGGAAGGCCGACGAGGAAACTCGTCCGAACTCCTACTGAGCCTAACCGTGACAATATCTGTACAGTCCGGTCTCTTCATCAAAGAGTATCGCATACCGGGTCTAGGGGGTGGTAAATGTCAGACCCTAATTACCCAATAAGCCGTGCTGATGTGGCTTAGGACCAATCAGGGAAACTACTGATCAACCTACCTGTAAATCCCAACTGCCTTGGCCAAGGTCTTATGGTCCTGACCAATCAAAATACAGTGCGATATCGACTCCCAATACCGGGAGAGACGAAACCCCAACAATCGCTCACTGCCTCCATGTAGTTCAGGACTGTACCCAACCAAAACATGTTTGCACGACTCAGTAGAGCCGTGGTAGGGTAGTGATCAAAGCACAGTGGGAACTCACACGAGACAAATGACGATCTCAGGTCCAAAGATTAACCCGTACACATGTCACCTGAGAACTTCCATCTAACGATAGGTATAGTGCCATCTGGAAGTTCTCCGTGAGTCCGTCCAGTGTACTCACACCCATTGAGCACCTGCATATGATCTTAGGTGCATCCGACCAATGACTGCGGGACCAACCATTTCCCCTTGTCGGGGATAAAAGCGTATACACTAGTCTACTCTGGAGTATTGTTCAGTTGATTAAACTGCACATTTGTTATTACATTTTTCCTACTATTTCTATACTAGAAAAGGTGTTTATTATAATATATGATACATATGAGGGTTTATCTGTAAAAATACTATTTTTCATGTGTTCATATATTATAAGTAACATTTGATAGGAAAATGTATGCAAAGATACCATTGACCAAATCTTAATGGTGAAATTAATATCTCAATAAAGCAAAACACTACTAATATTATTTGTTGAGATTGTGCAGAATTTTTCAGGGCTAAAAATCAAGGGAATCAAAGTTGTTAAAGCAAACCTGCCTAATTAAGAAAGCAAACTAAAGAAATCAAGTCTGGCAGTAATTACGAGAAGATTTTCAGCATCTGAGATTCAAAAGATCACCACGTGGCAATATAGATGAAGCCCCAGAAAAATCTTCAAATGATCCCACTTTTTGGCCGCGGATCCACGGCCAAACCCCCCTATTGGCCACGGATCCGCCGCGTGCCAGAGGGTTCAGAAGGTGGGATTTTTTCTGTTGGATCATAACTAGTTGCTTCCAAATTTGGAAGCTAAGTTTCTGGCTTTGAGACTATAAATAAGGACCGAGAGCCCCTTGGAAAAATCATCAAGCCGACAAGATCACGAAGTCCAAGACGGCTCACGCATGCAGGCTGATCATCAACGGTTCATCTACCTCCTTAGAAGAGATCGAGAAGCAAACTACGTTTTTGTAATCATTTTCTAAGGAATCAAAATGTACTTGATCTTGTTGATTAATAAAGGTAGTTTATTGCATTTTATTTTCTTCATGATTTCTATCTCTTCTTATCACAACATGCGCGAGTAATTCTCCGCTTGTTAGGGTTCGTAGGATTAGGGTAGGTTAATGGATGATGAAGATCTTTAAACTCTTTTTACATCCTATAAAGTTTATAAACTTTATCAAAAGAATCATTAACATCCTAATCGGGCGCGCTACCAATTTATTGTTAGTCTCGACCACGATTAGAGATTAGATTAATGATTGTTTTAGTAAAGGCTAGATATGAACGGAGTTCCATGTCGAGATAGGGGTTAAGAGTGGGAACCCTTTTCCCTCCAGAAACCCTAATCTACATGCATCACTGTCGTTCTAGTTTTAAATCTATTAAAGGATAAAAAGGGTAATCTTTAATTAATCATCCATAACTACTAAATCATAATAAACCCTACAAGCCCCCTTTTTATATAAACTTACATCCGTAGTTAATCTAGATCTATATTTTGCATCGGTGTTTAACGTAGATCTAGACCCTACAACCATTCTTCACCATTCTTTATCCCTCCTCTCTTTCTCAACACATCTAAAGTAAGAATAAAAGATTCAACGTTTCCCAGAGGACGACCCGTACTCATCTCGGTCTAGCTACACGCGACACCGTTATTGATTGCGGTTATTCTACAATAAAACACTTTTTCACATCAATCAAATGGCGCCGTTGCCGGGGATACATGCGTAAATTTTTATTCTTACTATTTGTGTTGAATTCTTATTCGATTCATATCATAATTAAAACAAAACTGTAAATTGCATATTTAACGATTTATGTGTGAATTTTTGCAAGGATATCTGGAGTCACAGACTTGAGGAAATAGGAGACATAGATATTCTTAGAGATCCAGAAGAGCACAAAAGTGAATAGAGAAAATTTCATCAACAGATCTTTCCTTCTTGCGGCGGATCCACGGCAAAGGAGGCATATCCGCGGCGGAAGCGCGGCGGGCTAGGAGATCTAGGGTTCCAAACTTCTCTGGTATCTTTCTCAACTCTTTCTCTCTCCTCTAAAATCTAATAAAATCTATTTTCTGCAGGATTCTTTGCAAAATAGCGCCGCTCAAAAATCTTTTTGCAAAAGTTTTGTGATTGGTTTTGTTTTGCATATTTTAATACGGAATTTAAGGGGCAAAGACCAAATCCAGATTAGGTGGGGATTTCATCACCCTTCTTAAGCCCCACAAATCACAAACCGAGCATCTGCATCAACCCTACTTTAATTGAAAAAATATCTAGACCAGACTCTAAGGACTGTCGCGCTCATTAAGGACAGAGGAAGGTCGTGGGTAATCTATCGCTTATCCGCATTACTTTTGTGGTGCCTAGGCAAGTGTGTCTAAGGCAAGTGGTTACTTAATTAAGGCCCGCTATTTTTGGTGATTCGTATAGCGGATACCTCCCACTTACCTGGCACTTACCTGGCCACAAGAGTAATAAAGAGGTGGTAGTGGTTTGATCCTGCGGCTTGTCCTTTGGAAGTCTAGGAGCGGTCTAGAGACTGGACCTAGGTAACCTTAGTTCTAGGGTTGTTTGTGCATTATTGTGTGATTTGTCTTAAGCCCCACTTTTTTCAAAACAGACCAATTTTAAATCACACACACGCTGCCACTTGCACTAAACCTGCTTAGTGCATGCTCGGCTGGACACGGGATTCTAGTGCCCGTCTTGTCCGCGTTCCTGCTATCGACGCCGAAGTCGGTACTTCTTCATCTTCTTTTCCCCCACCACACACCACATCTACCGAGATGGACGGCACTCCATCATATTATAACACCACGCTGCCACCGCCCGTAGGTGCGCAGAATCCACCGCGCATCTCTCTCCAAGAGAGATGCTATCTTATCCGTGGTCCACTTCCCACTTGTCTATCTATTCCACCAGCTAACGGGGATAATTTTGAAATTAAACCCCACTACATCAATCTGTTGCCTAAATTTCATGGGCTTGAGTCGGAAGACGCGTACGTTTTCATCACCAAATTCGAAAACGTACGCGCAATGATGGGTACTTCACAATTGACTGTGGATGCTATGCGCTTGCGTCTTCTCCCATTCACTCTGTGCAACTTGGCAGAAAAATGGCTTTATAATACTGCCGCACACTCTATCACTAATTGGGATGAATTCGTAATAGGATTTCTTAAGAAGTTTTACCCAAACCATAAGACTGCCCATATTAGGAGCGAGATCAACCAGTTCACCCAGCTTCCCAATGAACCATTTTGGAAGTTCTTTGAACGTTTCAAGGATCTGCTTGTCCAATGTCGTCATCATGGAATAAAAGATGGGATTTATGCCGAATTATATATGAGGGCATTAATCCAGCGACAAAGCAGATGCTTGAAACAATGTGTCAATGCAATTTCATGTCCAAAGACGATGGCGAAGCTTGGAAATATCTGGAAGATCTCGCTGAAAACACTTTGCTGTGGGAAAGCGTAAGACCACCTTCATCTAGGGGAGGTATTCATCATCTCGATGTTTCCATCACAATAAAAGCCGAAATGGCAGCGATGCAGAAGAAACTCGACGCTATTGAGAACAAATTTTCATTAGCCTCCCTAAACCAGGTTACGCTTCCTAAAACCGTGTGTGGTTGCTATTCTGATCCTTCACACTTGACGGAAGAATGTCCTATGAATGCATCGTTTCAAGGTCACAAGCAAACTAATGCTGCTTTTCAGCAGCGACCTAGAAACGATCCTTATTCTTCCACATACAATCAAGGATGGAGGAATCATCCTAACTTTGCTTGGAACCAAAACCAACAAAGCAATTATCAAATACCTCATCCACAGCAACCACAACCACAAAGTCAGCTCCCCTTTCAGTCACAAAATTTTCATAATCCGGCCAACTCTTCTGCACCACAAGTGGCCGGTACTGATAACTCTTCACTCGCACAAACTTTGGATATGTTTATGAAACATTCCATGCAAATGTCGGCTGATATGAAGTCTTCTATTGATACCCTAACGAAAGACTCCGCCTCCCACGGTGAGAGTATTAAATCAATAGAAAACCAAATTGCACAGTTGAACGCCGCAATGAGTATGAGAGAGAAAGGGAAACTCCCATCTCAGCCCATACCTAAACCTGGCCACTCACAAAGTTATAATGTGAGTGCCGTTACTACGTTGAGATCGGAAAAAGTGCTGAATAACCGAGTGGGTGAGCAATGTGATGATGTTAGTGACACCAATGATACCCCAGCTTCTTCTTCTTCCCCTAATTCGTCTAGTCTCCCACCTTCATCCGAGCCTATTCTCCGTTTTCCCCAAGGCTCGAACCTTTCACCCATTTCCTCGAATCTACCTAAAACGATCCCCACTCCAATTCTGGGATCCACTCCATCCCCACAATCCTCTCCGATGTTGGACCAAACCCTTATTGATAAAGCACCTTATCCAAACAGGTTAAGGGGCAACAGACCAAGTCCACAAATGGAGAAGATTGTGGAAATTTTTAAGCAGGTTAACATCAATATCCCTCTCCTAGATTCTATACAACAAGTCCCGGCTTATGCGAAAATTCTCAAGGACTTGTGCACTAGGAAGAGGACTCAAGTGCCAAAAAAGGTGTTCATGTCAAAGACTGTAGACACAGCTTTTCCCCAACAATTACCTAAGAAACGTAAGGATCCTGGCTATCCTACTATTTCTATTTCTATTGGGGATAAACACATTAACGGTGCTCTACTTAACCTTGGCGCAAATGTTAACCTGCTTCCTTACTCGGTTTATGAGCAATTAGGGATCGGAGAGTTAAAACCGGCGCATTGCACTCTTCAGATGGCCGATCGATCTATCACCCAACCTAGGGGTGAGCTAGAGGATGTGTTAATCAAAGTCGGGGAATTTATATTTCCTGTGGACTTTATTGTTATAGATACACAACCTGTAGCAAACCCACGCAATCAAATCCCGGTGATACTCGGTCGACCCTTCCTAGCAACTTCCAACGCTGTAATCAATTGTAGAAACGGCTCTATGACCCTATCCTTTGGAAAGAAGTCAATTGAGCTTAACATTTACAAGTTGGGAAGTGAGCCCTCCGAACCCTATGCTCATGTGTGTTCTGTCGAATTAATGGATGTCGACAGCAGCGAATTTGATCAACCTCATGATACTGACTCTTTTCATATGTTGTTGTTTGACCAAACCATGTATTATACATATACGGACTCTTCCACCGAGTTGTCCGGGTCAACATCTAACGCTGATGAGGAACTTTTCATAGAGTCTGACGATCACCCCATTTTTTCTGATGACATTATTCTTCGGGGTATCGATGAAAGCTTTGAGAAAATTTTCGCTGATGAACTCGCATTTTTAAAAGATACGGGTGTTGAGATGAATCAACTCCAAGATAAAGAAATTGAACCTCCACCCCTTCTTCTGGACAATCATGATAATGCGAGTAATCCATCATTACTATCACTGTGTCGTCTCTCCAAATTGAGACGCAATCCTTTTCCATTACACATCTTATCACCTCTCCACTTCTTCACGTCGAAAGGTGACATGTTCTTCCACCAACCTTGGTGCTTCATCGATAAAATTTTTGAATGGTTGGTGTTGACTTTTGGTCTTTACAAAGCTTGGCATTGACCAATACCCTTGACCCCCCCTCGTATGATTTTAAAAGATTAACATTGTTTAACTCAAGTTTGGGGGGGGTATTTTTTGTCTCTTGAAAGAAAAAGAATTTTTATAAGATTGTGAGCCAAAAAAAAATAAGTTTGGGGGAGGATTTCACTTGCATTATTTCTTGTCCCCTTTTTCCTTCCAAGTCTACAGGTTTTTGAGCTTAAAAGATAACAACAGTGAGGACACTGCTGCAAACAGGTTTGGGGGAGGTTTGTGCTTATTTACACTTCAATTTGCATCATACTTTGCATAAGCACAACATTTTCAAAAAATTTTAATTTTTTTTTTATAACAAAAGAGTAGAAAGTGAAAACTTACATCCAAAAGATTGGAAAAATTTAAGAAAACCAAGAAAGTTAGAAGTTTTCTTAAACGAAACTAGTAATAAGTAGTTATGAGCCGTTGTCCCAAGGGTTAGTAAGATGAAGGAAGTCATTAATCTGAGGATAAAAATAAGTCTGAAAAATAGTTTCTATTCTGGAAGCCAAACATTTGAATGTTGACACCCTACTATATGCACTTACACACGTCTTGAAACTCGGGATAGTAGAGGATACCTTGAAATGCTCTTGTCTAAAAGCCAAAGTATAAAGGAAATAATAAATGGAAAATAAAAGATAAAATGGTGAGAAAAACGAACACTGGTTTTGTTATCGCCAAGGCAGCAATAAAAAAATATAGCGAGGGTGCTTCATCACCTAGTGCCTTAGACCAACTGGTCTGGGAGTCACTGCTAAGCCTTAGGTGGTGCAAGACGAGGAAATACACCTAATAAGCAAGCATATAAGTAATCGGTCGGTTAGTACCTCAAGAAGTATTAACGGTCGCATGAAAAATTGTGTGAGCAAATCCAATCAAGTATTCATCAAATTAAAAAGTACTGAGGTAGATGGACAAGAGTATGATAGCTTGAATTGAATTCTCCGAGTTTAGGGATGTTCTATTCACACACGTAGGGGTATATGATCAATATTTGGATGAAAGGTAGGAATGAAGAATAAAGACGATGTTTTATTGAGGGATGATGTGATTTCTAACATTTTTTCATGACTATTAAGATAGGGCTCATGACAACTGAAAGGCTAGTGTAGTTGGAAACTCTAAATTTTCAAAGTATTTCTTTTATGGTTCTTATCTTTATATGTAAATTTCACCATCTCTCTTTTATTATAGGATTTTGTGGATGTAATCCGCTGAAAACCCTCAGGAGACAACACTCCTCCTATTAGGGACACTCAGAGGTTTAACGGCTTGTTGCACGTGCTCAGTGCAATCGTGTTTTCCTACGAAAGTGTGCTTAGTTTTCTTCTTTCTCTTTCTCCTTCTCTTGAATAAACTAGTTTGCTCGGGACGATCAAAGATAAGTTTGGGGGTATTTGTTCAGTTGATAAAACTGCACATTTGTTATTATATTTTTCCTACTATTTCTATACTAGAAAAGGTGTTTATTATAATATATGATACATATGAGGGTTTATCTATAAAAATACTATTTTTCATGTGTTGATATATTATACGTAACATTTGATAGGAAAATGTATGCAAAGATACCATTGACCAAATCTTAATGGTGAAATTAATATCTCAATAAAGCAAAACACTACTAATATTATTTGTTGAGATTGTGCAGAAGTTTTCAGGCCTAAAAATCAAGGGAATCAAAGTTGTTTAAGCAAACCTGCCTAATTAAGAAAACAAACTAAAGAAATCAAGTCTGGCAGTAATTACGAGAAGATTTTCAGCTTCTGAGATTCAAAAGATCACCACGTGGCAATATAGATGAAGCCCCAGAAAAATCTTCAAATGATCCAACTTTTTGGCCGCGGATCCGCGGCCAAACCCCCCTATTGGCCGCGGATCCGCCGCGTGCCAGAGGGTTCAGAAGGTGGGATTTTTTCTGTTGGATCATAACTAGTTGCTTCCAAATTTGGAAGCTATGTTTCTGGCTTTGAGACTATAAATAAGGACCGAGAGCCCCTTGGAAAAATCATCAAGCCAACAAGATCACGAAGTCCAAGACGGCTCACGCATCCAGGCTGATCATCAACGTTTCATCTACCTCCTTAGAAGAGATCGAGAAACAAACTAGGTTTTTGTAATCATTTTCTAAGGAATCAAAGTGTACTTGATCTTGTTGATTAATAAAGGTAGTTTATTGCATTTTATTTTCTTCATGATTTCTATCTCTTCTTATCCCAACATGCGCGAGTAATTCTCCGCTTGTTAGGGTTCGTAGGATTAGGGTAGGTTAATGGATGATGAAGATCTTTAAACTCTTTTTACGTCCTATAAAGTTTATAAACTTTATCAAAAGAATCATTAACATCCTAATCGAGCGCGCTACCAATTTATTGTTAGTCTCGACCGAGATTAGAGATTAGATTAATGATTGTTTTGGTAAAGTTAAATATGAACGGAGTTCCATATCGAGATAGGGGTTAAGAGTGGGAACCCTTTTCCCTCCAGAAACCCTAATCTACATGCATCACTGTCGTTCTAGTTTTAAATCTATTAAAGGATAAAAAGGGTAATCTTTAATTAATCATCCATAACTACTAAATCCTAATGAAACCTAAAAGCCCCCTTTTATATAAACTTACATCCGTAGTTAATCTAGATCTATATTTTGCATCAGTGTTTAACGTAGATCTAGACCCTACAACTATTCTTCACCATTCTTTATCCCTCCTCTCTTTCTCAACACATCTAAAGTAAGAATAAAAGATTCAACGTTTTCCAGAGGACGACCCGTACTCATCTCGGTCTAGCTATACGCGACACCGTTATTGATTGCGGTTATTCTACAATAAAACACTTTTTCACATCAATCAAGTATCAATGCCCAGTCTCGATACTCACGCAACTATGGACCATTTAAGGATGTGCTTATGTACTACCCTGCTCCCACAAGTATGATTGCCATCATAAGCAAGATCCTACGGACTTTATCAACATGTAATCGCAATATGTAATAACATGTATAACATATGCCATGTTAAGATAAAGACAAACCATAATAGTATACTACTGTATCGAGTCTTTATCAATATGTGCAAGCTGGATAAAATATCAATAGAAATAAATACACATATCCTGACAAAGACATCTCAAATAATATACTATATAACTGAGCAAGAATGTCCTGTAGATACATATCCCTAGCATCCACATGTATGCATATACAATATTGACCTCTAGGGCATACATATCCAACAATATGCTATCTGGTTGCTCTTTATCTTAACATGTACACTTGTATTATTATACTGTCTCTTTAATACATGCTGATAAAGCCCTAGGATGTTGGCTTGACTACCAGGACTATGATGCAGATCATACTAGTGGGGCTTGTGTAGTCCACAAGCACATCCTTTAACAGTTCCTAGTCGAGAGAATATCGAGACAGGGAATCGATATTCCAGAGTAGACTAGTGTGTACATTTCTTGACCCTGTATGGGGCGATGGTTGATCCCACAACCATTGGTGTTTGACATTAAAGATTGTACATAGGTGCTCATTAGAGAATGGGTACACCGAATAGGACTTGTCGAGAATTCCTAGATGGTATATACCTATCGTCAGATAGAAGTTCTCTGGTGACACTTGTACAGGTTAGTCTGTAGACCCGAGATTGTCATAGTGTCTTGTGTGGTTCCCACCGTGATTTGATTTCCTTCCTACCACGGATCAAAGGAGTCGTGCAAACAGGTGGATTTTGGGTACAGTCCCGAGTCACATGGAAGCAGTAAGCGATAGGAGGGGTTTCGTCTCTCCCGGTATTGGGAGTTGATGTTGCGCTATGCTCGATTAGCTATAACAAGTCCCTGGCCAGGGCTGATGAGATTTACTGGTAAGTGTTATCAGTAGTTTCTCGAATGGTTATAGGCCACACATCGGCATGACTTATCAAGTTAGCGGGGTTTGACGATTCCACCCCCAGACTCGATATGCGACATATCAGACGAAGAGACCAGACTGTATGGGAAGTGTTGCTTATAGGTTTTACGGGGGTTTTGACAAGTTTGCTTGTTGATCTACTATTCGTTCAATACTTGGTTAACCGTTACGTCCAGCTAGTACCGCTAACGGCTTGTGGGTAACTGATATGATCATTACCTACTGCTGGCGTATTGACAAGTCTTTAGAGTCCCACACAGAGGTTTCCTAGCTCAAGCGAAACGAAATAAGGCACATATGGTGATATGTGCGGGATCTTGATTAAATACGAGTATATGATACCGTATTCTAATCTCGCGATATTTGATATCGGTCAGGTTATATGTGATATAACCGGGTTATTAAATCAAGTGTTGATTCAATTATTTGTTATATGTATATATATATTTGATATTGGCGGGTTATATATGATATGATCGGATTATTGAATCAAGTGTTGATTTAATATCTAATATTGAATGTTATCGGTTATATGTGATATAACCAGGTTATTGAATCAAGTGTTGATTTGATAATATGATATACATATAAATAATATTAGTCGGTTATATATGATATAACCGGATTATTGAATCAAATGTTGATTTAATAATTTGATATATATTAATATATTTGATATATACATATATATATATATATATTAACTAATATAGCTCACTAGTGATTTTCTTCTCTTCTCTTTATATATAATTATATATATATATATGATATATATATATATATTTATATATAAAATGTATTGTGTCATGGTTGATGATACATAGAACATGGGTGTATGAGACTCACACTAGGGCTTAAGATGTTTTGGGATGATTTATTTAAAGTAAAATAGAAATGAGTGGAATTATGAGTCATGGCTTGGATGCTTGGAGAAGCATTGAGAAGCCATGACTCATCCTCTCCTTTTTGTTTTACTCTTAGATATTTATTCATCTCAACATTATCTTGAGCTCATGGTTCACTCTCTCATCCATAACAACCTCACTCACCCAAGTTCATCTTCTTTCTCATCTCTAGGGTTTTTCTTGAGTTGGAAAAAGAAAGAGAAATATATTTCTAAAGTGAGCAAAATTCTTACTTCATCAACCTACACTAATCTAGCTCATTAGTTTAGATTGTTTGCTTCACTAATACTTTGATTAGTGAAGTATTAGCTTGAGTTAGTAAGATTTCAAGGTGGATCATTTTCGGCCTCGAAGATCATATAGCAAGCTCGATCTCTTCAAGTGGAGCCAAGAAGAGTTCTAGGGACTACTACTTGGAGGTTTAGAAGTGAAAGACTTGGTCTACAAAGGTTGTAATTCTCTTCACTTAGTTATAGAACTAGTTAGCTTGAATAAAACCCTAATTCTCGAGTTCGATTCTAGGTTAGTATAGCTTAGCACTCTCGAATTTTAAAAATTGCAAACTTGATGCTTGTTTAAACCTATTGGAGGTGCTAAGACATACTTTCACTTCGTACCAACTCTCGAGCACGTTATATCCCGGAGGCATAGAATCTTTTAGGAACTTCAAAGTATCGTAAATGACTTGTTGTGCCATCTATTTAGGCACTTAATCTGGAAAAGTTGGACGAACCATGATAGGGTGGAATACTTTGCATTCTCATAAATTGGTTTTCTAGTATCATTCATGAACTTTTTATACTTATCTGCATGCGGTCCTTGACCGGAAAGAGTGTATTCTTCGGTAGGATTGCTATCACCGAGGGCAGCCTCTACTATATTCTCCATTTCTTCTCCTGGAAAGAAATTACGGTCTTCTTCTTTTTCTGTCGCATTACCGTCTTCTCCTTCTTCTTTCCCCGCATTACCGTCTTTTTCTTCTCTTTCCCCGTGATATAGCTAAGTTGTATAAAGTCTAGTAAAACCATATTTAACGATGTGAAGCTCTACGATTTTTACTTTCTGCCAAAACTTATTCACACATTTATCGCACGGACAGATTATTTTCTCTAACATGATCTTATTATGTGAGTGTGCAAATTCAATGAAAGCAGCAACTCCTGCGACAACCTTAGATTGCATGCATTACTGCCAATCCACGTACATCCTGTCATTAACTCTGATGTACTCATGGGTCATGTTAGACTGTATAATATATAAATTGTAAGTTATGAAAGTTGGTTTTTAATGGTGACTACATTGAGAAATCTAAGAACGAGATGGTTATTGACAAAGAAGAAAATGGGAAGGGCAAGTTTGTCATTGAAAAAGATAAATTATCGATTAATAAAGTTATGTTTGAAAATACCCAAGTATGAGTTGTATTCTGTGTATGTGTGTTTTAATTTATGATTTCGCTTAGGTGTAGAGTTGTTAGTGTGTATGTGCTTTGTGTATATATGTGTTGTGTATTCGTGTTGTATGTGTGTATTTCGGCTGTCGGGAGTAAGCCTTCTATCCCATTAAGAAAGTATAGAGCAGACACTCATTCGCTTGTGCTTTCATCCGTTTCGAGAAAATTTCAGCAACACATCCCCGCTGTTCTCCGAGTACACTGTAATAGAATAGATAATTATTTCAATGCTGTAAAACAATATTGAAATGAACATCTAATCTATCTTTGTACACGGAGAACCAGAGGAAAAATACCGACGAAATAACTCGAAACGAATGAAAACACAAGTGAATGCAGGTGTTTGCTTTATACATTCCTAACTTGTCCAAACTGGACAAATCTATCGGTTATCATACGATTGAATATTCTCATCACATAGACTACACGACGGTTGTTAGCACCGAACGATATCGTCCGATATTTAACAACCTTTGTATAGTTTTATGTCACGACGAATATCGAACGTATGTTAACCGATAGATGGGGTCAAAGACGCGCTTTGATTTTCCCATATGACTATCGATGAGAATATGAAAATTTCATATTGTCGTCGATTATCATATATACACTTATTATAAAATTTAACTTGAATTGGTTTTACATTTACGTTTAAATTTCAAGGGTTTGAAGTTTTTAATTTAGGGTAAAGTTTTTTAAAGTTATGGGTTTTCTTAATCAAGTTTAAGATTTTGGATTTGGTTCTTGTGTTAAGTTTAAAATTTTAGATTTAGTTCTAGTGTTACGTTTAAAATTAGGGTTTGGCCTTGTTTAACACACACATATCATCATCATTATCACAAACACACACACACACATATCATCATCAACACTATCACAAACACACACACACACACACACACATCATCATCATCATCATCATCATCATATAAATCGCACGCGCGCGCGCGCGCACACACACATCATCATCAACAACGTTATCTCTCTCTCTCTCACACACACATACACACACATATCATCATCAACATTATCACAAACACACACACACAAACACACACACACACCACACACACACACACACACATCATCATCACACACACACACACACACACACACACACACCACACACACACACACACACATCATCATCATATAAATCACTCATACACACGCTTACACTAACACTAAAATACCCTGACCATAATCATCACCCTTAACTCTACCCCTAATTACCTTAACCCTAACCGTAACCCTAACCCTAGACCTAATTAACCCTAACCCCCTATAAATTCTTCACTGAACTACCATTAGCTATTGTTTTTTCACTAAACTCTAAGCCTAACCCTGTTCCTAATCTTAATCCTAAAGCTACCCCTAACCATTAGCCCTAACCTTAATCATAACCCTAACCGACAACCAATCTTCTTCTTCTTCCCCTCACCACCACCACCAATCCCATATAAAATTACTTTTCCCGGCCCCTCATCCGATCTACCCAGTCCCCGTCGACCTTCCCCAACCCCTTTCCCCGCCACCACCCACCACAGCCGCCGCCGCCGCCCACATCCCCAAACAACCCCAAATTGAAGAGCAATCGCCGCCACAGCCGCCGCCGTCCATCACTACCACAATCCAAAATCCCCAAATTAAAGCCCTACCTACCAAATTCAATTTAGGAAAATAAAATTTTAAATTGAATAAATTAACTGACCGATTGAGAATTTCGACTTTGACGAGGAAGCCGGTGAGGAACTCGACGTTGATGAAAACGGCGGCGATCGACGTTGACGAGGAGGGCGCGATCGAGACGACGATCGATCGAGGCGGCACTGGAGGTCGTAAGTGTTCGAAAGAGACGACGAAGGAGAAGGCGATGATGGCGTTAGAGGTCGGAGGAGGCGACAAGAGAGAGGCGACGTGGAGGTCGGAGGCGACTCGAGGCGCGGGGAAATTTGGAGGGGGAAATAAATTGGGGAATTAGAGTACTGTGTGGGAACGGGGAGGGGAAAATTTTGGTTTTTATTTTTTTTAAATGCCCGACTTTGCCCATACGGATATAACCGTAGGGACTTATCTTGCGGCACCGTAGGGGCAACTGCATATGTTAAATTTTAACAAATTTTTATTTATATATGCCCAAACCGTAGGGGCATTAGTTGTCCTTACGGTGTAATCC
This sequence comes from Agapanthus africanus, assembly GCA_030015575.1. NCBI lineage: Eukaryota > Viridiplantae > Streptophyta > Magnoliopsida > Asparagales > Amaryllidaceae > Agapanthus > Agapanthus africanus. Next base: position 470,345,170 of record JASDDO010000031.1, read on the forward strand.
GTAGAGACAACATAAAATTACCCCTACGGATTTTACCATCCGTAGGGACAGGTCATTTTTGTATAAGTGTTTATATGTTTTCGATAGCGTTTATCCTTGCATCGGGTGGTATAAAAAGTAACAGTTTTCTGACAATAGAACATTTGACAAAGCTATATCGATGTGCAAATATTATCGAAATCGCATGAAACTTAAGGTATCCATGTTTTACACCATGGAGAACAAGATAACTGGTACCGATCATCCATACATGATTAGTTAAATCGTATTGATTATAGATCAACAACGACCTCATTTATCAATATGATTGTCACTGATTAGAAGATAATCCCTTCACCTCTATCCTTTATTGTTGGTCCCCCCACCACCCCAATGATTAGCAATTCATGACTATGGCTTTCAATTATTTATGAACGTGCATGTGTTCTTCCTTTTTTGTGCATGTGAAATTCACCGAGGGCCTGTACGGTTGCAATATTATGAAATTTGGATTACAAAATGGTAAAGTTGCAAATTTCTGGATTTGGTAATTTGTTATTTGATTTGTTTTGGATTTCTAGTATTGTATTTGTAGATTATTATAATTTTTGTTTGGTCGGTGAAAATAAAATGGGATTTGGATTTGAGCATTTTAGAGAGAGATGGATAGAGAGAGGATTATTAAATAAATAAAGTACACGGGTCCAATCCAGAAGTATAATGAATGGTGCCAAATCCTTGAAAATCCTTAAACTTGTTTTGTGGTGGGCCCTTCTATAAAAAAACAAAGAAATTCTAGAAATCCAAATTCATGAACCAAACGCGAAATTATGAAATGCTAGAATTCCACAATTTAAATCCGTGCTGATCCTGCAACCAAGCGGGCCCTAATGCACTCCACAATCCTAATCACAATACAATCTTCCATTCATCGTCAGTGGCAGGTTCTTATAGGATTCTTATTAACCTAAAGAAATGAATTATGAAAGGACATTTTAAATCATTTATATTCATTTAAATAATTCAATTTCACAATCAGAGAGGGCCCCTATGAACCTATCATCGTTATCCCTGAAAAAGAGAGATAAGACAAAGCAATATAGGGCTTTATATATAACGAGATGATGCAAAGGGATCTGATATGGAACCGATTTAGCTGCTGCGGCCTCTCTTTTCGTTGATTATTGGGGCGCGCGCGTGTGTGTGTATATATATATATATATATATATATATATATATAATGGAAATTATTATCTGTATTTGGTATGAAGTTGGATATGGATAAATCGAAAATTGAAAAATTATATCGGCTATGGTCAAATATTACTGGATTTTGCTTGTATATAAAAGTCGGATACGAAGATGGAAAGGATATTGATGTGCCATATTCATATCCGGGTGTCGTTGGCGGATGCAAATACGGATGCAGATAGTCATCGGAAATATAAATTACTATCCATATTTGATAAAAATCCAGTACGGAACACGGATACGTAGTCATGTCAATTTTTTCACATCCGTGCAAATCCATGCTATGCACGTAGAATCCTAATCCATTGTTCATATGATGAACCAAAACTATTGCGATGACAAGTTATACGCCAACATAAATAAATATGTTGAGGTTAGGATTTATCCAATGAAAAAATAAAAATGAATGGTTGATGGAGATTTGCGAACCCATATTTTTATGGCTCATACTTGATTTTCATTGGAAATATAGCGATTCTATGTATGATTATAACTCTACATGAATATCCTCATTTGTCTTTTGATCCCTAAATTTAAGAATGATTTGTGTGAAATTTGCTTGCTTGGAAAGAAAATATATATGATTTGATATAGTAAGTCTAAAACATTTCTATTTTGAAAAACACCACCTAAAAATTCATATTTTTAAACACGCCCTCTAAAACTCTTAATTAAATTAAATTGGTCCCTATACTTAATTATCATTCCTAATATCGTTAGAAATTTCCGTTAAGAAGCTAAAATGACAACTTTGTCCTTCTATTAGCTTTATATTTGTATTAGAGAAAGAGAAAGTAATCCTAAGTAACGTTAGGGGATTGAAAGCGAAATATGGATTTTGAAGTAAAGAATTGAGAAAAGAAAAAAATGGATTATGCGTCATATGGAGGGAGGGAGATTATTAAATAATATTGTGGAGGATTGATTGCGAAAATATGAGTTTTGTATTTAACAATCAGAAAGACAGTAAAATGGGTTTTGCATGGAAGGAGAATTTGTGTTTTGAGAAGGTGAGTTTGGAAAAATGAGAATAAAGGTTTTACAAAAAATGAAAAGAGATGAAAGTTTTGATGTATATAAGACTTTTGTTATCTTACAATTCATCATTTTAACTTTAATCCAATTATTAATCTAAATTAAGTTAAGAAAAATGGTGTTTCTAGTTAAAGGGGAGGTTTTGAAGGGTGTATTTAAAAATCTATGTTTTAGGGGGCATTTCAAAATACCGATGTTTTAGGGGGGGCTATATTAAAAAAAACCTTTTATTTATTATTATTTTTGCTTTATCTCATTTGGAAAAAAAGAAGAAATTTGTTAAAAAAAGAAAGATACTTAATACAAGGGGAAAAATTATATACTCAAGAAATTTTTGCTGAAAACCAAATTTGTGATGTATTTTTCTACATGCCAGTAGAACTGTATTCTTAAACTCTAAGGAGACATGCAATCGCTATTTAGTGGTTGACACGTAGCCTCATGTCCGGAATGGATTAACATTCAATATCTCTTCTGATAGTTATATTGTATATGTAGATATAAAGAACCGTTCTGAGTTGGTTGGTTCAAAATTGTGTGACACATCCAGCAAAATTTTCGACCGTTCCATCATAAAATACATGCCATGCATTCTGATGTATCACAGTTTCCGATTGCATGAAACCATGACTAAACAACACCGAAACTAAAAAAGAAGTTTCAAAATAAATAAATACACACACGCATGCCCCCTCAACTTGTTATTTTGAAAAACACAATTTGTTTTAATTTCCAGGCTGCTTTGAGATTTTAGGTTTTGGCAAAAAGACATTTTGCAAGTATAAGATAAAATTTCCCCCGAAGGTACTTCTAATATTTGAAGAGCTTTAATTACATGCTAATATGGCAAGGATGGAGCGAAGGGCGTGTAAATGAAATTGCATCTTTTATGGAGCTAAGGTATGTCTTAACTATCTTAACCAAGCCATGTGAGGAAGGCGGAGGATGAGTCCAATTATTTTTAGATGTATCTTATTTTAGTCGGATTGCCCATATGAATGAGGATGGACACCATTGTTTTTAAGTTATATTTTATTTTAATTGGACGGTCCCATCTACCTCTCACGTAGCTTAGACAATGTATCAATATGGTCCTAAGTTGTGATAGGTATGCAATATAAACAAGAAATTTAAAAGCCCGGTCCCCACGTGTAACCAGCCACTAAAATCATGCCTGCAACTGCTGCCAGTCCCCTCCCACAAGAGTTAAGATTGAAATCTTCCTATAGCCACCATTTAAATATTATTTGCATTGGAATATATTAATATATTTTCTAAACCAATTGAAATATCTAACAATAGTTTCAAATACCAAATTCCTCTTTTGTCCAGACACGTGGATAACATCCTATCACGAGAAAATTGTGGGATGCATATGAGTATAAGATATAAGTTGGGATAAACCTTCATAAGGGCTTGAGCCTTAATGGATGGTTACCGTTTATGTTGAAAAGCTGTGTGTGCTTCCCATATATAAATATATAATCGCCCCCTCGTTTGTGTATAATTAAATTTAATATAGTATCGGAACTAGGTTGATAACATTGGTGGATTTGTACTTTAATAATATCTCTGAGAGAGAGAGAGCCATCTACATGCCTCTGGTGACTAGTCTCCTTGTGTCGTTGTTGCGTCTTTGAGAGAGCCATCTACTTGCTTCGGAAAAACTAGCCTCTGTATGTGTTTGTACGATCCACATGCAACGTATGAAAGAGAGCCGTCTACACGCCCCTCGTGGCAGAGAAATTTTATGGTGGTTGCTACATAACCAGCCATTTGCTAACTAGTTACGTTGCAACCGATCGTATTTTGCCATTTGGATGTCTACATGTAATATGACATTTTTGCAATTAAATCCAAACCCTTTAACCTATTAGACTCAAATCTATTAATCAAATCAATCATGTTATCACGATATGATTTTTCCTTGAAAAATCAACGCGTACGGGATATTTTTTTGGAAAATACCGGAGGAAAAAATCAAGAGAAGAGCTATATCAGAAAAAAAAATAAGCACAGACAAAAATCAACGGGAAGAAAAAAACGGAGATAGTATGAGAACGCAGTTGTATCATAGATTCAAAAACCCTAATTCACTAGTAAAATAAGGGGTTGCCCCTACGGATAACAACATCCGTAGGGGCAGTTAAAGTTTGGCCCTACGGATTAATCCGTAGGGCAAAGTGGTTGCCCCTACGGTCGTTCAATATTTATTTAAAATATATTAAATTTTAAAGTGTTTTTTGCCCCTACGGTGGCGCAAACCAAGCACCTACGGGTAAATCCGTAGGGGCATATAAATAGGGATTTAAGAGATCGATCCCTACGCCGATTATTTCTTATTCTCTTTCTTTCGCTCGCGCGAAACCAAATTCCCAAATCGAGATCGTCGTCGCCGCCGCGTTGCAGTGATCTCGTCGTCGCCGAATCCAAGCCGAATCGTCGTCGCCACGCCTGCAGTGATCTCGTGGTCGCCACCGTACTCCGTTCTCGTTGTCTCCACCGCCCTCGTCGTCGCCGATTACCTCTCCGTCGTCGCCTACAGGTAATTAGTTAAACATTATTATAATGATGTTAGGGTAGCGATCGATGAGGGTTAGGATTAGGTATCGGTTGTGGTTAGGGTTAGGATTAGGGTTAGGGTATGGGTTCGATCGGCGGTTGGGGTTCGACTGGTGTTGGGGTTAGGGTTAGGGTTAGGGTTAGGGTTCGGTTGGGGTTTGGTGTTGGGGTTAGGGTTCGGCTGGGGCTGGGTTGGGGTTAGGGTTAGGCCGGGTTAGGGTTTGGTGTTGGGTTGGGGTTCGGCTGGGGCTGGGTTGGGGTTAGGGTTAGGCCGGGTTAGGGTTTGGTGTTGGGTTGGGGTTCGGCTGGGGCTGGGTTGGGGTTAGGGTTAGGCCGGGTTAGGGTTTGGTGTTGGGTTGGGGTTCGGCTGGGGCTGGGTTGGGGTTAGGGTTAGGCCGGGTTAGGGTTTGGTGTTGGGTTGGGGTTCGGCTGGGGCTGGGTTAGGGTTAGGGTTAGGGGTGATATTGGAATCGAGAATATGGAATTTGAACACCCAAACTAGAATGAACAAATGTAACAAATCTACTCAATTTTGTGATCTTTGCAATACCTAGCTATAGTTTGATTCTCATGACTGCATATAACTGAAAAGGTTTGTGGTTTTGCAGGATGCTTCTATTATCAAGAATTTACATTGTGTAATTATCCTCATATATGATTTACAACTCTGTATGTGTCTGTGTGCATGTGCATGCGTGTGTGTGGAGGGGTTATTTGCCAGTGCATTTCAACTTGGCTCCTAGGCTTATGCCGTACCTCAGGAATGGGACACAATTCCCTATTGCAAAACTCTTTTTATCTCCCCCCTCATCAAGATGCTTTCCTGAGCTATGAGAGTATTTGGGGGACTGTACCTTTCTTTGCACTAGCTTAAACTGCATTATCCTTTCCTCTTTGTTGACTGGTTTGCTGGGGGTTCATCCCTTTTGTCCATAGTTTCCTTCACCAGGATGTGGGTAGGCTGGATACAGGTTCACTGTTAGTGATAAAATTTTGACAAAATTTCTAGCGATCCTTAATTTTTCTGTATGTAGTTTGATGTCGTTCCCAATAGACGGCTCTATTTTGACTACAAAATTTTTAATCCGTAGGGGCAGATTTAACTTGGCCCTACGGATTAATCCGTAGGGGTAACCCTATAGGGTTACCCCTACGGGCACAGACGTTCAAGAATTAAAATATTAATTCTTAATTTGGTGTTTGCCTTAGGGTTAGGGTTGGGGTTCGGCTGCTGCTGGGGTGGGGCTGGGGTTAGGGTTTGCCTTAGGGTTGGTGTTGGGGTTTAGCTGGCCACGCTGGGGTTAGGGTTGGGCTGGGGCTGGGGGCTGGGGCTGGGGCTGGGGGCTGGGGCTGGGCCACGCGGGGTTTTGGGATCTTTGTAATTTGCTTGCTCTGTTTGGGGTTTCAGTTGATCCTCATTAAAAAATTGGTGATTGATCTCTTCAATCATATTATTATCTGTATTTAAAATTTTTGTGAAGCCTTCAGAGTTTGGGAAAATTACTGGGGGAATTTTTCCTAAAATGTCTTGAGAGGGGGTTCAAGTGATGGGATAATTTCATTTGGTAATCTTTTACTTATTTTACATCTCTTATTTTTTCATGCAAAAATCTGAATAGGTTTCTTGCAATTTTGCCTATCGATCAATTATTATATTTATTTCTATTTTTTGTGGATGATTTGGCTTCAATTGAATGGAGGCGATGATGGCTTGCCCTCAAGCTTCCACTTTTATGAGCTTTATAGTTATGAGATTGGCGAGGCAAGCTGGTTTGTAGCCATCTTATTTCTTTTCCTAAATTCAAATCCAAATATAAACTGTCTGATTGAGAGAGAGAGAGTATGGGAGATTATGTATTATTCAATGTGTTTGGAAGCTGGCATGTTCTGAGCGTCATCTCTGCATGAAAGCTATGGTTTTGCAAAGGGTTTGCCCTAACTATTTTCTGTGGGGAAGCTGAAGGCCTGAAGCTTCATCAAACTCAGGATTGGATTCTGGTCGGGTATTGTAAATTCTTGTGAAAGTTCCGTTCAAGATTTGTTCAGAGCTTGCATAACATCCAATATATGATACTCGATGATAATATGAAACCTTCATATTCCCATCGATACTCATATATGAAACTAAAAGCGCCACTTTGTCCCTACGGTGCCCGACATTTTAATTTAAAAATATTATATCTTAATTTGTTGTTTGGCCCTACGGGCACCTAAATGGGAATTTAATTAAAAAAGGCACAGAAATGCCCTACGCCTCGATATCTTTCCCTCTCGTTCCCAAAATTTTCTCTCGTTCCCGCGTCTCCAATTTTCTCTTCGTCGCCACCCGCGCGCCCTCCGTTCTCAGCCCGCCACTGCCCTCGTTCTTCCTCGTCGAGTTCCTCGTCGCCGATATTTGTGCCTACATTGATGCCTCAAGCAACGAATCAAATGATGTGGATCACAAACTAATTAAATAAATTTTGATGAGCAATGCTATGGACTCCATTTCTTCAGGATCCTGCTACCTGATTTTTTTACCTACCAGGTGTTCTCTCTCTCTCTTTCTGTGTGTGTGTGTGATATTTTAGGTTAGAAAAATACATATGCATATATATAATAGCTTAAATTTAGTCCTCATGATATGATTGCATCACCTAAGAAAATATCTCTACCCAAGCTGTTTAAAAGTTTTAATTACTTTATACGAATAATACTTTCCATGTTTTGAAATATTTGTCCATGTTGCCTGACGCATTCGCACGCGCACCACGTGTGTAGAAATAAATATCTCTGGATTGCCATCGTAACTATGAAGTTTCGATGTATCGGTATGCTATATATCTGTATTTTAGCTTTCGTTCTTATGCTACTCTTTTAATGATTCACAGCCGGTTCCGAATAAATTTACCAAGCAGATTAGAAAGATGGTCAATAGAAGAGAAAATGCTAACCTAGTGAGCCACAATGGATAATTTGTCATTATTAATCCATCTTCCTGAAAACGGTTTATACGGAGCAAGTATATTTCATGGTACTTGAGAAAAATATATGTTGAAGTCAAAAGCTAACAAGATTTAAATGCTCGCTTATAGTCTTCCAAGATATTTTATATTCCAAGGCAAGGTGACAATAAGTGCATGCTTTTGCATGATTTGGTATGTAGATTCAAGGTTATGCATGGCTACGACCCTTTCTTATGATTTCTTATCATAATTTTCTGCACACTTATAGTTGATAGATGCAGTTAGATCATATCTCTATAAGGGAAAACTTAAAATAACAACCTTTATACTAAAAAAATTATGTATGTCATTACTTAGTAGTTTATGGTTTTAAGACGCAAAAGCCATTTGAGAAATACTTTTCCTACCCACTATTAATCCATATTCTCAATATAGTCATTGAATTTGCACGCGCACATAATAAGAAGGAGAAGACAGTAATGTGGCAGAAGGAGAAGACAGTAATGTGGCGGAAGAAGAAAAAAATGACATTTCTCGTTCTCTGTTTCAGCATCAATCCTCTGATATGAACTAATGATGGCTTTCACATAGGCTTTTCCCTTTAGAGACTTCTTAGTGTCCAATGGAAAGCATACATCAGATTTGTGCAGGTCGGGTTCTTCTATGACTTTTAAGAGTCTCAACTGATTCTGTAAATTACACCCTAGTTGGGTGATACTTTTGCCACTTCTCACTGCAGGTGCGCCCTCTAATATCCATTTTGAATGTAATATTATAGATATCCATGCCTGTTTATGTCAAAATTACTTATATTGTCAATGTTTGATTGTCTAGTTGTTGGTGATGCGTCCATATCAGGGACAGAGGCCACTCCCGTTCCTCCAGGTATGTTTATATATTATATAGGGCATGTATATTGATTTAGAATGCTATATCATAAATATACACACATTTCTTTTGCTCTTAGTCGTCCAACTCATTATCATGGGCTGCTTGATGAGATTAGATTTGCACCTGATGATCTACAAGAGCTTGTTCACTCCCTGTCATATGTGTAAGCAGCGCTATATGCGAGTTTACCTAGTTAGTATGTATGTACTGAAATTAATTAATATTATTCAAATTTTGATACATGCAGTTACCAGAGGAGCACATCTTCTATCTCTGTAGGTAAGGCTTTGAATTTGTTGATTTTGGTGTTTCTTGTCAATTTTATAGACCAGTATGTGCTAAATATAATGTTCTGACAGTTGCCAGGGGAAGGCAACATTCGAGGCTGCTGACCCCAGTCCTGGACGCCGCACACGGACGGCACCACGGAAGTTGGGAGAGAGGCCGAGGACTAGGCTCTAGCAGGGCCCATATGAGGTTGGACTCCACCCCGATGGTTACTTCCTCCGTCTCCAGTGAGCGACGTATCCATCATGAACTGGATAGCTTGAGGGCCAGCGTTCAGGAGTTGAAGGAGATGCTGGTATGTATACTACTTTATAGTAAAATATCATTTCATATTATATACATATCAACATATCCATAATTAGTACGTAGCTTGAGCTTATTTGGTTTTAGACTTAAGTTTGATTAATCATACATACATATGTAATTGAAATAAACAACGCTTTTCCAAACTAGATATCCAAACAGGGTTTCGAAATAACTTAATAATGATACGAATTCGAATAATAAACAGTTCTTACACGCTTCTTACACACGTTATATCCAGACGCGACAGGGTAGATCGGCCGAGCCTCCACACGCAACTCCTTCGGCTGCGGCTCCGCAAGCCACTACATCGGCTGCGGTTCCGCAGACAGCTCATGTAGCTCCACCGCCCACTCAGACTCCCGCAGCCACGGCTCCGCAAGCGACTACCTCGACGGCGGCTGCGCAGACCACATGCCGCTCAGACTCCCGCTCGCGACAAATTGCATAGTTTATTGACCGAGGAGCAGGCGCGCATTATTCTATCGTTATTCAGAGGTGGAGCTGGACCGAGCTAGGGTAGATTTTTGGTTCTTTTTTTTTGAAACATGTATTTATTTATATCATACACATTGTACTACATTTTGAAACGATATTGATATTGGTTTGTATTTATATCATATTCAGTTTTTGGGTTTCTTTTGTATATTATATATATGCATGAGATGTGATTATGAATACTGCAATATATGATTTGATTGATGTATATATTATTGTGCACAGGGCGGGAAAAATCAAACAGCCCATTTTTAAAAAAAAATTTCAGATAATATGTACCTACGGATTAATCCGTAGGCAAACATGTTACCCCTACGGATATCGCCGTAGGGACAAAATATCAGCAGTAACTGATATTTCCCCCAGATCTCAGTACCAGGGGGTTGGGAAAGCCCCTACGGATATATCCGTAAGGGCCACTGACTCTCCCCTACGGCTTTATCCGTAGGGGCTACATATCAGGAATTCTGAATTTATGCCCCTACGGAAACGTACCTACGCATATATCCGTAGGGGGTAGTACATGCCCCGACGGGTATATCCGTAGGGCAAAGTAATTTATTAAAATAAACCGTAAATAATATAAAATTTTATACCCTACGGATTAAGTCGTAGGGGCAACAGGACCTACACAGATATCCGTCGGGGCAAGAATTTGCCCGTAGGGGCAAGTTCAGGGCCTCAACTTGCACCTGCGGCCTTTGCACCTACGGGGTATTTTTTCGCCCCTACGTATATATCCGTAGGGGCAACCCCTATTTGTAGTAGTGATTCTTTGCCCTTCACGGATGAGAGGCAACCCCTAATCTAAAATCAATTCCATATATTTTCTTCAATTATACTCCCTCTTTTTTCCTTTGTCTTTTTGATGATTAGATAAAGAATCTTTAAATTGATTGGAAATTAATTTTATGCTTATTAAAGAATTGTTAGAATCTTATAAAAACAATGAACCATGGGTTTTTCCGATTAATAAAAAAAATGTATTTTAAAAATTATTTTGGTGATTATTGTATTAAGTAATATATTCTTTATCAATAGCACTGGAATTTGGAGTGATTTAATGAATAAAGCAACAAAGAAGAAAGAAAGGACGTGCTTTCTTTTCTGTTGATTTTTGTCTCCGTTTATTTTTATGATTTTTCTTCTTAATTGCTTTTTCTTCGGTATTTTCCCAAAAAAAAATCTCGTACTTGTTGATATTTTTTTCTCCTTTGATTTTTCTAAGATTTCGATTCCGGTAACAATATGCTTGATTTTGTTAATAAATTTTGAGCCTAATATTGGATTTAATTGCAAAATTAACATATTACATGTAGGCATCCAATTGGCAAGATATGATTGGTTATATCGTAACTAGTCAGCAAATGACTAGTTATGCAGCAATCTCGATAAAATTTCTCCTCGTGACTGTCTTCCCTGTGTCGTTGCACCTTTGAAAGAGCCGTTTGCTTGCCTCTAAAAGACTGGTCTCTACATGTTCTTGTACGATCCATGTGACAGCCACGTTGCATGTGAGAGTGAGTGTTGAGATATGTGGATAACATAGTCCTACATTGGGAAAATTGTGGGATGCATATGGATATAAAATATAAGTTGGAATAAACCTCAATAAGGCTTGGGTCTTATTGGATGGAATCTGCTTATTTTGCAAGCCCATGTGCGCCACTTCTATATAAATATATAACCGCCGCCTCTCGTTTCGTGCATAATTAAATTTAATATTTTTGTTACCTCGAAAAAAAATTCTTTCATGCCTTTCCTTCTTCCCGGACAACCTTTTCTTCTTTATGTTCTCTATTTCACGTGACGAGCCTTCCTGTGTCCCATTTTTACCTGTCTACCTGCCTCTGAAATATTAGCCTTTGCATGTGTTTACACGATCCACATGCAGCATGCGAGAGAGAGCCATCTACATATCCCTCGTGATTAGCCTCCTTGTGTCGTTGTTGCACCTTTGAGAGAGCTGCCTACTCGCCTCTAAAAATCTCTCTTTCTCTCTCTTATATATAATCTCTTTCCTTCCTTCTCATTTCTTTTTACGCGAACCCTAACCCATCGCTGAGCTCGGCCGCCTCGTCCCCCGTCGCCGCCGCAACCCCATCGTCGGCACCAGCACCGCCGGGCTAGTCGTCTCCGCGCCCTCGTCGCAGCCAGGCCACCTCTTCCTCATTTCCCCCACGTTCCCGTGCACCCCTGCACCTTCACCGCGGCCTGCGCGCCCCCTGCACACGCGTTGCACGCCGGATCTGTCGCCGCCGGCGACCCCGTCCCCGTGTCCCCGGCCTCGCAAGCACCCCTCGGTGAGATAACTTCCCTCCTCTCTTCCTTTCTTCTTTCATTCTCAGCTGATGTGTTTCTCGATCGACAGATCTCTCCCGCCGTCGTCGTAGGCCACCGCCGGAACTCCGTCGACCTCGTCGTCATCCTCACATCTCCCCTCTAGATAAACCACAAGAGCAGAACCCTTGTAAGCCTTCTCTTCTTCTTTGTTTCTTTTCTTTTCTTGATTGCAATTCTTGACGTCGCTGTTTTGCATCTCGCCGGAATCCGGCCGTGCCGACGACACGTCCCGACGTTCCAGCGAGGTATCCCGGCCCGTGTGGTTCCATTGTTCGTTGTTTGGGTTTATTCCGTGAACCGTGCGCCCGTCGCGTGTTTCCCCGCCGACGTTTATCGTTTCGTTTTTCCGATCCGCGACCCGTTAAGGCAAGTACCCCTTGCTACATGCTATACAATATTTACAGATATATTATGACACCCTAAACCTGTAAATTTAACCTCGGTACGATAATTTCCCACTTATTCATGTACAATATTGTTATATATCATTTTACCGTTAAACTTGGAATTTACAGTTTGCAAATTGAACCTAATAACCACATTTACCTGCTTAATCACATTTTTTTAATATTGACAATGCATACGGCATCTATCTCTGTAGTTTTGTTCTATTCGGACACTCACATGGATTTAACATGTAATAGCTATATTGAACCTTTATATAAATTATTGCGCCTCTACAGTGCTTAAACTTGTTAACATGGTTAAATGGCTATAAATGGTCTTACTGCATTCTTATAATGTTGAAATCATATCCGTGACACAACTGATAACTGTACTGCAAATTGAGTAAATCTGCCTATTGCTTACCTCATTGCTTATCTCATGTTGTTGATAACCATGCTTGATTATATAACTGATTGTGAGTACACCTATGTATCGTTTACATCTTGACCTGACTTGCTACATATATATTGCTTGACCCGATATGGTACCGTACACTGTTGACTTGACATGAAGTACCATGACCTGACCCGTTACCTGATCCTGTGTCTAATGCCAACAAAGCTGACATGTAGTCCTCATGGACCGTTCCTGTTGTCTATCCAGACAAACCTGTTTACCTCATTCTGTGTTGGCATTAGTTTCTTGATTTCGGAATACCTGACTTGACATACACACATAACTTGGGAGTATAGGGAAATTAAAGGTGAAACCTGACTTGTAACTCGACAGTTCACTACCTGTTCTGGGTGTACACATTCTTGTTTTGTGCCTAGCGGCATGTCTCGATTTCGGCCGAGAATATTGTGGCCGTGGTCCCGGGTATGTACGGGATACTCTTGAGTGTACACATTCCTGTTTTGTGCCTAGCGGCATATCTCGGCTGCAGCCGAGAATATTGAAGCCGTGATCCCGGGTATGTACGGGATACTATTGAGTTACATCGATGATTCATCAATTTGGTTTCAAAGACTTTAGAACAGAGAACCTGATAGAACAGTTTAGTTTACCCACTGCACACTACCCTGCACTGCTCTAATTCATATTATTATTACCCTTGCTTTATTCATGTTTATATTCGCATTGCCTGTTTATTATGTTATTACTTGATGACTTGACGCGCTGACGTCTGGGTTTTGCATGGCCCAGATTCTTCTACCCTGTTGCAGACTGATTAGGAGTTTGCCGTTGTTAGACGAGCGGTGAGGTTCCTGTCGGTATGTATTTTCACTCCAGGTGTTTCATTTATTGTATCTTTTGGCTTCTGCATATTGTTATCTCTTGACTCTTTTAATCTGGCTTATGGACATGTACTAGATAGTTAGTTTACTTTCCTGTTCTTGATATCTCCACAGCCGTAATGTGACTATGGTTAATTTTTTCCTATCCACAGGTAGCATGGCTGACTATGTCACGTGCCCACTTTAGCGTACTTTGGAAAGCGGGGCGTGACAGTCTCATTAAAGTTGTAACCTTCCAATTTGAAATCATTTTTAGTAGTCATGTTTCTCAAATAGAGATTATTTAATTGATTTTCGAAAGGTTTAATACCGGTATGAATCATATATATGAACTCAAAGATTGAAAATTTTGTGGAGCAGAGAAAATGCAACCGCAAAATATATTGTTATATTACTTATTATTCTATATTCTCAAGCTAATTTTATACCTTTATAATTATATAATTTATTGTAAATAAGATGATCATAGTAATAATTAATAATTTATGTACCTTACAGTATGCGCAACGTTTTTTTGTGCTTTTCGCTATTTACTAGTGGAACGCTATACTACACACTATCGCTATTTTGAACACTATTTCCTATATTAGTCACTTAAAATTTCATGCTTAATTCTTAGTAAATAATGCACATGTCTCATGTTTTTAATTCTTCCTTTTTGATTTCCAACTCATTTTCCTTTTTATTTTTCTAAATAGAAAAATAAATATGAGATGTTCTTCTTCTAGAAGCATTCCCGTATAAATACAGGACACTTCATCTGGTATATGTATCGCTACATATACGCATATCCGTAAAAATTACGGATAGCGTCAAAGATAGAAAATAAATAGTGAACAATAATACTAAAATATATGCATAAAAAATATATATATAAATTATTAAATCAAAATCCGATTTAATAATCCGGCTTAATCCTTAGCCGGCTAGTATTATCAACCGTCTGATTAAAGTCCGTGTATCGGATACACGTATTTAATCGGACCTCCTGCTCATACCAATGTACGGCTCCTACATCTGTCGCCTGAACCGGGAAAACCCTCTGTGTGGGACTTTAAAGACTCGATAGTACGCTGGCAGTGGGTTTAACCACAAGCACGTCAGCGGTACTAGCTGTACGTAACGGCTATCCAGATACTTGTCGAAAAGGAGGGTCAACAATCAAGTGCGTTCTTACCCTACTGAGCCTGAATGTGACAATTTCCGTACAGTCCGGTCTCTTCGTCAAAGAGTATCGCATATCAGATCTAGGAGGTGGATAACGTCAGACCCCTACTAACCCGATAAGTCATGTCTGAGTCTAACTCATCACCAACTGAGATACTACTGATCAACTATCAGTAAATCTCACCCACCGTGGCCATAGATTTCTGGTGATAGCCAACTGAACACAGCGCGACATCGACTCTTAATATCAGGAGAGACGAATCCCTGACAGTCGACAACTGTCTTCATGTGGCTCGGGACTGTACCCAACTAAAACCTGTTTATATGACTCTTTTGAGCCGTGGTAGGGTAGTAATCAAAATACAGTGGGAACTCACACGAGACAAATGATGACTTCAGGTCAAAGGACTAATCTGTACTCATGCCACCTAAGAACTTCTATCTGACGATATGTATAATACCATTTAGAAGTTCTCGGCGAGTCCGTCCAGCGTATTCACCTTCAGTGAGCACCTGTATACTATCTTAGGTGACATAACACCAATGGCATGTGAGACCGGCCACCGCCACTCGTCGGGGTCTCAAAATGTATACACTAGTCTACTCCGGAATATCAATGCCCAGTCTCGATACTCGCACGACTAGGGACATTTAAGGATGTGCTTATAGACCACCCAACTCTCACGTATATGATCTCCATCATAATGCTGTAAAGCAAGAATCCTACCGGCTTCATCATTATTGATTAGCGACACATAAAAATAAATAAAACGTGTACACATCAATGATAAAGACAAACCAGATAGCATATTATCATTTCGAGTAAAATTGTTCTACCTGTATTGGTCCTCCCTCAATTATCATAATCGCGTGCCTACAATTACAATAATTGCCTTGAGGGCACTATATCCAACATAGATAACTTAACAAGAAAGAGTAAGGGGGGCTAGCTATCTTTGTAGCGTGTCCGTCCAATTGCGGAAGACTCCTGCACCTCTTTATGGACTTTAGCAAAGCTCTGAAGTTGTCGGGAACGAGTTTGGACGCCGATCTTCCTCACCGAAGATGATCCACCCGAAAGAGTCCGTATCAAGTTTTAGTTTCACATTTAAAAGCAAGTGAAGCAACTCATAATCAAAACTTACTATGAATTGATTGTGAGATAGATGTAGTGATGAATCTCATGTTTTCTCTCTTTTCTAATTTTCCATTCTCATCTTTTGAAGCTAACATAAAAAGAATAGGAAGAAGAAGATGCATCAATGAATTCTCATTATCTTTTCTTTTTCTTTCTTCTTTAATTTATGAAAAGCGGGTGGATGAGTGACTCGTCCCAATGAATCACCCATCCACATTCTTCACAAAGCTTCTAACATGAAGT
Source organism: Agapanthus africanus (assembly GCA_030015575.1). NCBI lineage: Eukaryota > Viridiplantae > Streptophyta > Magnoliopsida > Asparagales > Amaryllidaceae > Agapanthus > Agapanthus africanus. The sequence continues at coordinate 470,361,498 of JASDDO010000031.1, forward strand.
GGAAATGGTGTGTCATAAAACACACATACACACGCAAACCCAAATATGTATCAAAATAAATATATCCGTATTCGTATCAAAATACGAATACCCGTATTCTTATAAAAATATGAATACCCATATTCGTATTGAAATAAAAATATCCGTATTCGTATTAAGATTCGAATACCCGTATTTATACCAATACTCGTATTCGTATAAATACCGTATTCGTGTCAAAATACAGAAACCGTATTCGTATAAATAAATGAATACCAAAAGAAAGATAATAAGAGAGATATAATACTATCTCACAATGATCTGGCTATCTTTCAAACCTGTCAGTATTATCAAAACGCTCGATTAAAATACGTGTACTAAATACACGTATTTAATCGAACCTGAGTGCGTATCAAAATACGCATATACTATATCGTTTCTCCTGAATTGGGAAACCCTATGTGTAGGACTCTAAATACTTGACAATACATTGGCAGTTGGTTTAATCATAACCACGTCAGCGACACTAGCTGTGTGTAACGGCTACCCAGGTGTCGAACGAAAGGAAGGTCGACGGGTAAACTCATCTGTATTCCTACAGAGCCTGCAAGTGACAATCTATGTACAGTCCGATCTCTTCGTCTAAGAGTATCGCATACTAGATCTAGTATGGTGGATAACGTCAAACCCCTAATAACCCGATAAGTCGTGTCGGTGTCAAGCTCATCATCCACCGAAAAACTACTGATCTATATGTTAGTGATGTATGTCCTAGAAGCCAATATTGTATAGTACTGGTTTTTATATTATATTTTGGAAGCTTGGGATATATACGGATATAATAACACTCTTGCTCAAAATGGTAGTATGCTACTTGGTTTGATTCTACCTCAATATGTGCATATGTTTCTTTTAGGAAATCGCTTATACATATTGGTAGAGCATTTATGATCTTTACTTGACTACAAGCGTTGTGATGGCAATCACACTAGTGGGGCCTGGGTAGTCTATAAGCACATCCTTATACAGGCTCCTAGTCGTTAGATTATCGAGACGGGGTATCGATACTCCAGAGTAGACTAGTGTATACGCTTCTCATCCCAGCAGGGGAGATGGTCTGTTTCACAGCCATTTGTATGTCATACTGGAGATAGTATACATGTGCTTATTGCGTTATGAGTTACACCGGACAGGACTCGTTGGGAACTGCTGGTTGGTATTATACCTATCGTCAGGTAGCAGTTTCCAGGTGACATTAGTACATCTTAGTCCGTTGACTTAACATCACTATTCGTCTCGAGTGCGTTCCTGCTGTACTTAGATCACTACCCTATCACGGCTCAAATGAGTCGTGCAAACAGGTAGTGGTTGGGTGCAGTCCCGAAGCACTGGGAAGCAGTAGTGGTTAGATAGGATTCGTCTCTCCCGGTATTGGGGGTTGATATCGCGCTGTGTTCGGAAAGCCATTACACAATGTCCCTGGCCAGGGCAAGCAAGATTTACTGGCAGGTACTCCAGTAGTTTCTCAGGGTGTTTTGGGCTCTACCCCGACACGACTTATTGCGTTATTAGGGGTCTGATGGTTACTGCCCCTTAGGCCCGATATGAGAGTATCTTAGATGAACAGACCGGACTGTACGGAGATTGTCACAGATAGGCTCGGTAGGAGTTCGAATGAGTTTGCTCATCGGCCTTCTTATCGACACATACCTGGATAGCCGTTACGTGCAGCTAGTACCGCTGACGTGCTTGTGGTTAAACCCACTGCCAGCGTACTGTCGAATATTTAAATTCCTACACAGTGGGTTTCCCTGCTTCGGGCGAAACGATGTAGAGGTTGTATGGTTTTACGGTAGGGTTTCGATCACATAGGTATACTGGCTACACGGATGATGTTCGGGCGAATAATACTAGTGGGCTTTGGTTTAAGCCGGATCCTAGTATTATATTCTTGGATTATTTTCGTCTCACTGTATTCGTATTTTTCGGAATACGAATACGGGTAGGTATATACGGTGAGGGGTATTCTTGTAATTGTGAAAGAGTGCTTCTAGAAGAAGACACCTCATTTGTGGTTTAATCCATTTTGTTAAATGGATAATGAGGTGGAGGTATGAGATATTACTTGACAATGAATGAAGCATGGCTACTTAGATGACTCATGATTTTTGTGACTATTGAAGTATGCTTGATTCATTTGTGAATTATTGTTTTTTGTTTCATTATCACAAACCCTTAGCCTTTCTTCATATCATTATCATCACTACACTCTCTCTCCTCCAAGCTCTCTTCTTCTTTCTCAAACCCTAAAAATCTCATGTGTTGAGAAACCTAGGGTTCTTGAGATAAATCAATCCATATTTATTCTCTACATCATCTAGACTACTTAGCTTAGCATACTAGATACCCTAGTTATCTCGGTTTAGAGGTTGGAGCTCAAAGTACATTCTCAGGTGGATCATCTTTGTCCGTACACTTCGAGGAGCTCAAGAAGAGGAGGAGAACAAGAACCGAAGGACTTGAAATTAGGAGGTATAAAACTCTGACCGAGTAGCTAAACCTCCAAGTAGTTAGCTAGTTAAGGTTCCGTAAAGATCCTGGAGTTTAGTCGGTGTTGCGAGCTTTGCAAAAATCGTTTTTTGTGTATTCCGCCTCCCCGCGAACCCACGTGGTGCGCGACATCGACTTACAGTGGTATCAGAGCCTACTAAATCTTAACTAGCAGTTTAGACGATGTATAGAACTACGAAACTGAAATTACTCCGAAACATCGAAATCAAAGTCTAAGTTTCTGTCAAATTTTTCAGAGGCTCTAAATTTTTTTAAAACAATTATAGAGTGCTCCTTTACTTGTATATTGAACACCATAGAAAAACGAAGCCATGACTCAAAAATGTGGCCGGCTACAGTTGCAAAATTCCTGGCCTGGCCATCCCCATGATGGATTTTGGTGTCGTGTTTTGTTTGGTGTTCTGGACACTTCGATTTAGGGTTTCAGGTTATGTTTGTTTTTGCCAAGATTGCATATAATGTTATCTTTGTGTTGTGGAAATTCGGAGTATTTCGAAATCGCAGTTTTAGCCTTGTTTACTTGTTTCAGTTTATATGTGTTTTGAAACGTCCGCTAATTGCCATACGTCGATTAGTGGGGGTTGCACATATCCGTATCTCTGTTGTGGTTTGTGTATATGGAGTATTGGATCGTCCTGGATGAATAGCCGGGGGATGTGAGAAAAGTGTTTTCTTTTCTTTCATTCATGTAAATTTATAAATGTGATGTAATATTATTTTGCGGGGCATATCCGGGTTGAGGTTGTAGCCACCATTGTATTATTTTATTTATTGTTTCTTGCACCTAGGATAGACCCAAGGTTGGGTGCACAAACTACCCGGTTCTTGAAGTGCCGAGTGGCCTACTCATTTTATTGAGGGAGGTTGCTTCACTTCGGGGATTTGGCGGGTAGTTTGCCGCACCCGTAAGGGTCTAGGGTAAGGTTTGGATATTCATAACGACCGTGGAATCTATCTTTCGTTCTGGGTTTAAACGAAACACGGAATTCCTAGTATATCCAATATACTCATCTGTGATCTGGAATGCCTATTATTGCGTGAGACGAATGAATATATATATATATATATGATATATAATAAATATTGCTTATGTTTTGCACCCACGCTAGTCCAGCCCCCGCTCTGCCGTTAGTTAAGTAACCTAATGGTGCATGACGGGGCCCTGTGGCGAATGCTGATGGTATAAGCATACGTTGTATTTTCGTTTCTCTTCTGCAATGATAGGGGTAAATGATTGGACCGCAATAATATTGATTAATGCAAGCAAAATAAACCAAAGCTTAAATTGTTGGAATAGTTTCAAAACTACTCGGTTTTCTTCAAAAAGCAACTTTTAAATGCGGGGCCTAAACCATTCCTTTTAAAAGCTACCATAGTTCCTTCGACTATATCAAGTTCATTACGTTCACGGTTTCGCCAAAACCATTCGTAGCCCTCCGTCATTTCAGATGGGTATTCAGTAGTATTTAAGCTATGTATTTTGACCTTCGCCAAGGCATAGTGATTGGTAGCTGCTGGGTATTCATCTGTAGCATAGATAGATGCGTTGATTTGGGACTTCATCAAGGGTATATACGGGTGGGTTCAAATTAACCTGGACAATGACGGGTAGAACTTGACTTGCGACTTATGATATGTTGGCCTTCGTCAAGGTCATAAGAGCTTGGGGAAAAAATCCGCATTGGGAGTTTCTAAGGAAATTGAAACTTGCTAGTGTTATATACCATTTGGAATGTGATAATTTTGGTAGGATTCCTTCAAGATTGTCACATGATGATATTTGGATCCCGGTCATACTGTGAGTATCCGCTACTTCTCGGAAGATTTTTCACTAAACAATCAATGCTATATACCAAGTAGGTGTCTAGAACGGTGTTAGCGGGGCTACGCCTCCAGGGAAAAGAGATTATGTAATTAAGGAACTTCGCGAAAGCGTTGGAAAACCTCCCTCGAAGTACCAACATTAGCCTAACCGAAAGGTTAAACAAGAATTGTAGGGTAAGATTAATCCTGACTAATTCATCTTTTATGGTTTGAAGGATGATTCGAGAAGTAGTAGGAGCCATCCTGCTTAGATAAACTAATAGCCAATCTAAACTTGTAAGAGCATCATGCTGAGTGTTTCTTCTCTCTCTCCCAATTGCAGCGACCAAGATGACCGGGCTTAAGAGACTGCTAGATAATTATATATTGACGGGGACAAACTATAATGATTGGCTAAGGTATGTCAAGATGGCCATTACCTATGACAAGCTGGGCTACCTCCTTACTACCAAAACCCCCGCCATCTCAGGTCCAGATTCCACCATCACGGATGTTGATATTCGTAAGACATGGGAAAAAGACAGTGCGAGAGCCAAGTTCTTCGTGTTAGACTCAATAGATTATGAACACCAGAGGCGGCACGAGAAGATGGATTTAGTTTCCATCTTCATCCATACTAAGGATTTATATAGAGAGCAATATCGTATCGCAAGATATGAGATCTTGAAGGAATTGTTTCAGACGAGGTTAGCTATCGGATCATCTGTAGGGGACCACATCCTTAAGATGATCAGCTTGATTGAAGAGCTCGCGGACCTTGGGACAACGTTGGAGAATGAGTTATATACTGACTTGATTCTACAGTCCCTCCCCTTTACCTACGCCTAGTTTATCTTGAATTTTAATATTCAGGGAAAGAAAGTTTCACTTCTAGAACTCCTCAACATGTTGAGGAGTACTGAGGGCAACCTACAGAAATCCAGGGAGACACTCGTTCTGCTCATTGGGGAATCTTCCTTTTCTAGATCCAAGGAGAAAGCCAAGGAGGAGAAGAAGAAGGCATCCACCAAGCCGATAGGCGGTGTCAGTAAGGTAGAGGGAAAGGGCAGGAAAAAAGTTTCGGGACCGACAGTAGGGAAGGTGGAATGTTTCTATTGTCATAGGAAAGACCATTGTCAGAAGGACTGCATTGCTTGGAAAACCTGAAACCAGGATTTGAAGTACGTCGTGGTTTCGGCTTCGGGTGTGTTTATGATTGAAAACTGTCTTTCAATTAACTCTACTTCTTGGGTACTAGATATCGGATCGGGATCTCATATCTGTAATTCATTACAGGCTCTGAGAAACTATAGAGTTATCAAGGTAGGTGATATGACTCTCAGGGTTACTAACGGAATGAGCGTGGATGCTGTATCCGTAGGGGAATATCACTTAGGATTGACAAGTGGGCAGATTTTGATTTTGCGTAACTGTTTTTGTTTGACATGTAATATCATCTCTGTATCTTTAATTTCTAAAGAAGCTTATGATTTTACATTTGTAAGCGATGTGGTCCACATCCATCTTGATCAAAATTTGATTGGGTCAGGTACAGTAGATAACGGTATATACGCATTAATATAAAGAAGAAGAAGAAGAAAATAATAAAAGTGAGCATGATATTAGTTAATGTATGTATATCAATATATAAATATACATTTAATTATTAAATCAACACTTGATTTAATAATCCGGTTATATTATATATATACCAGCTAATATCATTAAACACCTGATTAAAATGTTTGTTACACGTGTTTAATCGAACTCCTGCACGTATCTATATATGTGTCCTACATTGTTTCGCATGTACTAGGAAACCTCTGTGTGAGACTCTAAAGACTCGAAAATATGCTGGCAGTAGGTCAGGATCATATCCATAGCCCACAAGCACGTCAGCGGTACTAACTGCACGTAACGGCTACTCAGATATTGATCAAAAGAAGGTCAACGAGCAAGCTTATCTGAACCTTGCAAATTCTATCAGTGACAATCACCGTACAGTCCGGTCTCTTCGTTTAAGAGTGTCGCATAACGGGTCTGGGAGGTGGAAACCGTCAAACTCCCAATAACCCAATAAGTCATGTCGATCATGAACTCATAACCACCCGAGAAACTACTGATAACACTTATCAGTAAATCTCAACTGTCTTGGCCAAAGACTTATGGTTATAGTTGATCTGGCACAGCACGACCTCGACTCTCTATATCGGGAGAGACGAAATCCTTTCGATCGCTTACTGCCTTTATGTGCTTCAAAACTGTACCCAACTAAAACCTGTTTGCACGACTTTTTAAAGTCGTGGTAGGGTAGTAATCAAAGTACAGTGGTAACACACACAAGACACTATGACGATCTTAGGTCTACAGACTATCATGTACTCATGTCACATGAGAACTGCTATCTGACGATATGTACAATATCATCTAAGAGTTCTCATTGTGAAGAGGTTGCAGCTTTAGAGGGGGGGGGGGGGAGAAAGAGGTTGCAGCTTTAGAGGGAGGGAGGGAGGGCCTTAAATAGTGAATTTTGTATTGGGCGGTAATCGATTTGGGTGAATCATGTAATTCTTAATCTAGTGGAAGTTCTCATTGTGAAGACAGAATTAGATGCAAGTTTGCATCGAATCTGGGTATATCGTTGTGTTCTTTATTGTGTTGGTGTGCTTTTCGTATGGTTTGGTATCCGTCGGATACATTTTTTCAATCTACCCTAAAACAATGGTCTTAGATTTCCGCTGCACAGTAGATACGTAATCCTTATAGCAAACTTTAACGTACAAATATCAATCAGTCTCAAAAATATGTGTGATATTTTCCGCCCTAAGGTTGTCATTTATTTTGTATTATTTGGTGTCCAAAAGTTTCAAAATTGTGCCACACACCCAGCGATAATTTTGTTCAAGCAAAATATACGTGTCATTCCGATGTATCACAGTTTGCGCTCCTGAAACTAGGACTAACAACACCAAAACAATAAGGTTTCAAAATTGTATTTTTATGAGGATTTCATTTGAACCTTAAGTATACTTTATATGTTGTAAAATGCCAAAATTATCGGTCAATGTGAAGCTATATTTTTCAAACGAATACATTGAAGTTGGGAGAGGATAAGCTCCATTTTGATCCCTATTTTTTTTGCAAGAGTCTGTGTATCATAAAGTTGCCCTAGAGAAACATGTGCGAGAAGAGTGAAGACATGAAACATGTGCGAGAAGACGAAGAAGCCTAGAATGTGAAGACTGTAGTTCTTCTTGATTGGTCGACCGTGAAATTACGAGTAAATTGTCAAAAACCCCTTGGCAGAATTTCCTGTTGGCCGAAATCCTGACACCGAAACGGTTGTCAAAAACCTCTTAAAAATTTTCTACAGTGTTTGTATAGTTTCTAGCAATATATAATTAACTCATAAATATCGCAGGCAACCATATAGATATCGCTGGCAACTGTATATATATCACAAGCAACTGCATACATATTACATAATACATAGATATAGCAGGCAACTATACATATACCATAGACGGAGGTTTTTCACAACTGAAAACCTTTTTCATCGTGTTTTGACAACTGCTTCCGGACCATGGGTCTTTTGTTAGCGGGAAAACTTGTCATTGTTTTGTTTGACAATTTACCCTGAAATTATTATTAGTAAATTAGATAAAGAAATAAATAAATAAAGATGTAACATATGTACGTGACCAAAAAAATCAAATTAATTGCATTGGTTGTGGGTGATGCGGAGTTGGTGGTTAAATGGTTCACTATGATGAATGTTACGGTAACTTCAAGAGTCGAGCATAGAGGAGGCGAAGCAGGGGTCATTCTCCGGCAACAGAACACCGACATGGTCCTGCAATTTGATAAAGTATCCATATTTAGTGGTTGACACGTAGCCTCATGTCCGGAATGGATTAAAATTCAATCTCTCTTCTGATAGTTATATTGTATATGTAGATATAAAGAACCGTTCTCAGTTGGTTGGTTCAAAATTGTGTGACACATCCAGCAAAATTTTCGACCGTTCCATCATAAAATACATGCCATGCATTCTGATGTATCACAGTTTCCGATTGTCATGAAACCATGACTAAACAACACCGAAACAAAAAAAGAAGTTTCAAAATTGTAAACCATGACTAAACAACACCGAAACAAAATAACAATGGAAAAAGAAAAAAAAAATTAGATTCCTTGTGTGCAATGTCATAAATTTGATTACTGGTTCGAAAATAAATAAATACACACACGCATACCCACTCAACTTGTTATTTTGAAAAACACAATTTGTCTTAATTTCCAGGCTGCTTTGAGATTTTAGGTTTTGGCAAAAAGACATTTTGCAAGTATAAGATAAAATTTCCCCCAAATGTACTAATATTTAAAGAGCTTTAATTACATGCTAATATGGCAAGGATGGAGCGAAGGCATGTCTTAACTATCTTAACTAAGCTATGTGAGGAAGGCGGAGGATGAGTCCAATTATTTTAAGATGTATCTTATTTTAGTTGGATTGCCCATGTGAATGAGGATAGACACCATTGTTTTTAAGTTATATTTTATTTTAATTGTACGGCCCCATCTACCTCTCACGTAGCTTAGACAATGTATCAATATGGTCCTAAGTTGTGATAGGTATGCAATATAAACAAGAAATTTAAAAGCCCGGTCCCCACGTATAACCAGCCACTAAAATCATGCCTGCAACTGCTGCCAGTCCCCTCCCACAAGAGTTAAGATTGAAATCTTCCTATAGCCACCATTTAAATATTATTTGCATTGGAATATATTAATATATTTTCTAAACCAATTGAAATATCTAACTATAGTTTCAAATACCAAATTCCTCTTTTGTCCTGACACGTGGATAACATCCTATGACGAGAAAATTGTGGGATGCATATGAGTATAAGATATAAGTTGGGATAAACCTTCATAAGGGCTTGAGCCTTAATGGATGGTTACCGCTTATGTTGAAAAGCTGTGTGTGCTTCCCATATATAAATATATAATCGCCCTCTCGTTTGTGTATAATTAAATTTAATATTGTATCGGAACTAGGTTGATTACATTGGTGGATTTGTACTTTAATAATATCTCAGAGAGAGAGAGAGCCATCTACATGCCTCTCGTGACTAGTCTCCTTGTGTCGTTGTTGCGCCTTTGAGAGAGCCATCTACTTGTTTCGGAAAAACTAGCCTCTGTATGTGTTTGTACGATCCACGTGCAACGTATGTGAGAGAGCCGTCTACATGCCCCTCATGGCAGAGAAATTTTATGGTGGTTGCTACATAACCAGTCATTTGCTGACTGGTTACGTTGCAACCGATCGTATTTTGCCATTTGGATGTCTACATGTAATATGACATTTTTGCAATTAAATCCAAACCCTTTAACCTATTAGACTCAAATCTATTAATCAAATCAATCATGTTATCACGATATGATTTTTCCTTGAAAAATCAACATCGTACGGGATACAATTATTAAATTTAGAATACTAAGATATACAATTATTAAATTTAGTAAAATCAATTCCATATATTTTCTTCAATTATACTCCCTCTTTTTTCCTTTGTCTTTTTGATGATTAGATAAAGAATCTTTAAATTGATTGGAAATTGATTTTATGCTTATTAAAGAATTCTTAGAATCTTATAAAAACAACGAACCATGGGTTTTTCCGATTAATAAAAAAAATGTTTTTTAAAAAATATTTTGGTGATTATTGTGTTAAGTAATATATTCTTTATCAATAGCAATAGTATTTAGAGTGATTTAATGAATAAAGCAACAAAGAAGAATGAAAGGACGTGCTTTCTTTTCTGTTGATTTTTGTCTCCATTTATTTTTATGATTTTCCTTCTTAATTGCTTTTTCTTCGGTAATTTTCCAAAAAAAATTCTCAGTACTTGTTGATATTTTTTCTCCGTTGATTTTTCTAAGATAAATCGGATTCTGGTAACAATATGCTTGATTTTGTTAATAAATTTTGAGCCTAATATTGGATTTAATTGCAAAATTAACATATTACATGTAGGCATCCAATTGGCAAGATATGATTGGTTATAACGTAACTAGTCAGCAAATGGCTAGTTATGCAGCAATCACGATAAAATTTCTCCTCGTGACTGCCTGCCTTGTGTCGTTGCACCTTTGAGAGAGCCGTCTGCTTGCCTCTAAAAGACTGGTCTCTACATGTTCTTGTACGATCCATGTGACAACCACGTTGCATGTGAGAGGGAGTGTTGAAATATGTGGATAACATAGTCCTACATTAGGAAAATTGTGGGATGCATATGCGTATAAAATATAAGTTGGAATAAACCTCAATAAGGCTTGAGTCTTATTGGATGGAATCTGCTAATTTTGCAAGCCCGTGTACGCCACTTCTATATAAATATATAACCGCCGCCTCTCGTTTCATGTATAATTAAATTTAATATTTTTGTTACCTCGAAAAAAAATTCTTTCATGCCTTTTCTTCTTCCCGGACAACCTTTTCTTCTTTATTTCTTCTCTGTTTCACGTGACGAGCCTTCATGTATCCCATTTTTACCTGTCTACCTACCTATGAAATATTAGCCTTTGCATGTGTTTACACGATCCATGTGCAGCATGTGAGAGAGAGCCATCTACATATCCCTCGTGATTAGCCTCCTTGTGTCGTTGTTGCACCTTTGAGAGAGATGCTTACTTGCCTCTAAAAAACTAGGCTTTGCATGTGTTTGTACGATCCACATGACAAACATGTTGCACGTGTGGGGGAATGCTGAGATATGTGGATAACATAGTTCCACATAGGGAAAATTATAGGATGCATATGGGTGTAAAATATAAGTTGGGATAAACTTCTATAAAACTTGAGTCTTATTGGATGGAACCCACATATGTTGAAAGCCCGTGTGTGACACTCATATATAAATATAACCGTCCATTTCGTTCGTGTATAATTAAATTTAATATTTTTGTTAGGTTAGAAAAAAATGCTTTCATGCCTTGCCTTGGACAACATTTTCTTCTCCGTTTCTCCTTTATTTCTCATTAACCATTTTAGAGGAATTGAAGTACAAAATAGGAGAAAAAAATAAAGATAAAGATTATGACTTCTATCTCTGGTTTATTTCTCTTACATTTTTTTAAAAATTCCCTAAACTTTTTATCAATGTCTATAAAAACATGTATTTTCCGATCAATATTTAAAATAGCTCGCTACGCAGCTCGCTATTTTGCGCTGTATAGCGTAGCTTACTCTATTCGCTATATAGTTTTAGAAAAAATCTTAAATACAAATTAGCTTACGTTTTTTCTTTAAATATCTTACGCTTTTAACAAATAGCATACACTAGCCTATGCGTATGCAATTTTCATATAAAATTTTCTGTTGAAATTCTTAAGATTTCAGTATCTAATCCTAAATCATATGAAGACGGTCTCATTAAAGTTGTAACCTTCCAATTTGAAATCATTTTTAGTAGTCATGTTTCTCAAATAGAAATTATTTAATTGATTTTCGAAAGGTTTAATACCGATATGAATCATATATATGAACTCAAAAATTGAAAATTTTGTGGAGCAGAGAAACTGCAACCGCAAAATATATTGTTATATTACTTATTATTCTATATTCTCAAGCTAATTTTATACCTTTATAATTATATAATTTATTGTAAATAAGATGATCATAGTAATAATTAATAATTTATGTACCTTACAGTATGCGCAATGTTTTTTGCGCTTTTCACTATTTAGTAGTGGAATGCTATACTACACGCTATCACTATTTTGAACACTATTTCCTATATTAGTCACTTAAAATTTCCTTTACTCACTTAAAATTTCATGCTTAATTCTTAGTAAATAATGCACATGTCTCATGTTTTTAATTCTTCCTTTTTGATTTCCAACTCATTTCCCTTTTTATTTTTCTAAATAGAAAAATAAATATGAGATGTTTTTCTTCTAGAAGCATTCCCGTATAAATACAAAACACTTCATCTGGTAATGTATCGCTATATATACGCATATCCATAAAAAATACGGATAGCGCCAAAGATAGAAAATAAATAATGAACAATAATACTAAAATATATGTATCAAAAATATATATAAAAATTATTAAATCAAAATCCGATTTAATAATCCGGCTTAATACTTAGCCGGCTAGTATTATCAACTGTCTGATTAAAGTCCGTGTATCGCGTACACGTATTTAATCGGACCGCCTGCTCGTACCAATGTACGGCTCCTACATCTGTCGCCTGAACCGGGAAAACCCTCTGTGTAGGACTTTGAAGACTCGATAGTACGCTGGCAGTGAGTTTAACCACAAGCACGCCAGCGGTACTAGCTGTACGTAACGGCTATCCAGATACTTGTCGAAAAGGAGGGTCGACAACCAAGTGCGTTCTTACCCTACTGAGCCTGAATGTGACAATTTCCGTACAGTCCGGTCTCTTTGTCAAAGAGTATCGCACATCGGATCTAGGGGGTGGATAACGTCAGACCCCTACTAACCCGATAAGTCATGTCTGAGTCTAACTCATCACCAACTGAGATACTACTGATCAACTATCAGTAAATCTCACTCACCGTGGCCATAGATTTCTGGTGATAGCCAACTGAACACAGCGCGATATCGAATCCTAATACCAGGAGAGACGAATCCCTAACAGTCGACTACTGCCTCCATGTGGCTCGGGACTGTACCCAACTAAAACCTGTTTACATGACTCTTTTGAGCCGTGATAGGGTAGTAATCAAAGTACAGTGGGAACCCACACGAGACAAATGATGACTTCAGGTCAAAGGACTAACCTGTACTCATGCCACCTGAGGACTTCTATCTGACGATAGGTATAATACCATCTAGAAGTTCTCGGCGAGTCCGTCCAGTGTACTCACCTTCAGTGAGCACCTGTATACTATCTTAGGTGACATAACACCAATGGCTTGTGAGACCATCCACCGCCCCTCGTCGGGGTCTCAAAACGTATACACCAGTCTACTCCGGAATATCGATGCCCAGTCTCGATACTCGCACGACTAGGGACATTTAAGGATGTGCTTATAGACCATCCAGCTCTCACGTATATGATCGCCATCATAATGCTGTAAAGCAAGAATCCTACGGGCTTCATCATTATGTATTAGCGACACGTAAAAATAAATAAAACGTGTACACATTAATGATAAAGACAAACCAGATAGCATATTATCATTTCGAGTAAAATTGTTCTACCTGTATTGGTCCTCCCTTAATTATCATAATCGTGTGCCTGTAATTGCAATAATTGCCTTGAGGGCACTATATCCAACATAGATAACTTAACAAGAAAGAGTAAGGGGGGCTAGCTATCTTTGTAGCGTGTCCGTCCAATTGCGGAAGACCCCTGCACCTCTTTATGGACTTTAGCAAAGCTCCGAAGTTGTCGGGAACGAGTTTGGACTCCAATCTTCCTCACCGAAGATGATCCACCCGGAAAAGTCCGTATCAAGTTTTAGTTTCACATCTAAAAGCAAGTGAAGCAACTCATAATCAAAACTTACTATGAATTGATTGTGAGATAGATGCAGTGATGAATCTCATGTTTTCTCTCTTTTCTAATTTTCCATTCTCATCTTTTGAAGCTAACATAAAAAGAATAGGAAGAAGAAGAAGCATCAATGAATTCTCATTATCTTTTCTTTTTCTTTCTTCTTTAATTTGTGAAAAGTGGGTGGATGAGTGACTCACCCCAATGAATCACCCATCCACATTCTTCACAAAGCTTCTAACATGAAGTGGAAATGGTGTGTCATAAAACACACATACACACGCAAACCCTAATATGTATCAAAATAAATATAACCGTATTCGTATCAAAATATGAATACCCGTGTTCTTATAAAAATATGAATACCCATATTCGTATTGAAATAAAAATACCCGTATTCATATTAAGATTCAAATACCCGTATTTATATAAATACTCGTATTCGTATAAATACCGTATTCGTGTCAAAATACAAACACCGTATTCGTATAAATAAATGAATACCAAAAGAAAGATAATAAGAGAGATATAATACTATCTCACAATGATCTGGCTATCTTTCAAACCTGTCAGTATTATCAAAACGCTCAATTAAAATACGTGTACTAAATACACGTATTTAATCGAACCTGAGTGCGTATCAAAATACGCATATACTACATCGTTTCTCCTGAATTGGGAAACCCTATGTGTAGGACTCTAAATACTTGACAATACATTGGCAGTTGGTTTAATCACAACCACGTCAGCGACACTAGCTGTGTGTAACGGCTATCCAGGTATCGAACGAAAGGAAGGTCGACGGGTAAACTCATCTGTATCCCTATAGAGCCTGCAAGAGACAATCTATGTACAGTCCGATCTCTTCGTCTAAGAGTATCGCATAATAGGTCTAGTAGGGTGGATAACGTCAAACCCCTAATAACCCGATAAGTCGTGTCGGTGTCAAGCTCATCATCCACCGAAAAACTACTGATCTATATGTTAGTGATATATGCCCTAGAAGCCAATATTTTATAGTACTGGTTTTTATATTACATTTTAGAAGCTTGGGATATATACGAATATAATAACAGTCTTGCTCAAAATGGTAGTATGCTACTTGGTTTGATTCTACCTCAATATGTGCATATGTTTCTTTTAGGAAATTGCTTATACATATTGGTAGAGCATTTAGGATCTTTACTTGACTACAAGCGTTGTGATGGCAATCACACTAGTGGGGGCTGGG
The DNA here is from genome assembly GCA_030015575.1 of Agapanthus africanus. NCBI lineage: Eukaryota > Viridiplantae > Streptophyta > Magnoliopsida > Asparagales > Amaryllidaceae > Agapanthus > Agapanthus africanus. The sequence goes on from JASDDO010000031.1 coordinate 470,376,618, forward strand.
TAGTCTATAAGCACATCCTTATACAGGTCCCTAGTCGTTAGATTATCGAGACGGGATATCGATACTCCAGAGTAAACTAGTGTATACGCTTCTCATCCCAGCAGGGGAGATGATCTGTTTCACAGCCATTTGTATGTCATACTGGAGATAGTATACAGGTGCTCATTGGGTTATGAGTTACACCGGACAGGACTCGTTGGGAACTGCTGGTTAGTATTATACCTATCGTCAGGTAGCAGTTTCCAGGTGATATTAGTACATCTTAGTCCGTTGACTTAACATCACTATTCGTCTCGAGTGCGTTCCTGCTGTACTTAGATTACCACCCTACCATGGCTCAAATGAGTCGTGCAAACAGGTAGTGGTTGGGTGCAGTCCCGAAGCACTGGGAAGCAGTAATGGTTAGATAGGATTCGTCTCTCCCGGTATTGGGGGTTGATATCGCGCTGTGTTCAGAAAGCCATTGCACAATGTCTCTGGCCAGGGCAAGCAAGACTTACTGGCATGTACTCCAGTAGTTTCTCAGGGTGTTTTGGGCTCTACCCCGATACGACTTATTACGTTATTAGGGGTCTGATGGTTACTGCCCCCAAGGCCCGATATGAGAGTATCTTAGATGAACAGACCGGACTGTACGGAGATTGTCACAGATAGGCTCGGTAGGAGTTCGGATGAGTTTTCTCATCGGCCTTCTTATTGACACATACCTGGGTAGCCGTTACGTGCAGCTAGTACCGCTGACGTGCTTGTGGTTAAACCCACTGCCAGCGTACTGTCGAATATTTAAAGTCCCACACAGTGGGTTTCCCTGCTTCGGGCGAAACGATGTAGAGGTCGTATGGTTTTACGGCAGGGTTTCGATCACATAGGTGTACTGGCTACATGGATGATGTTCGGGCGGATAATACTAGTGGGCTTTGGTTTAAGCCGGATCCTAGTATTATATTCTTGGATTATTTTCGTCTCACTGTATTCGTATTTTTCGGAATACGAATACGGGTAGGTATATACGGTGAGTGGTATTCTTGTAATTGTGAAAGAGTGCTTCTAGAAGAAGACACATCATTTGTGGTTTAATCCATTTTGTTAAATGGATAATGAGGTGGAGATATGAGATATTACTTGACAATGAATGAAGCATGGCTACTTAGATGACTCATGATTTTTGTGACTATTGAAGCATGCTTGATTCATTTGTGAATTATTGTTTTTTGCTTCATTATCACAAACCCTTAGCCTTTCTTCATAGCATTATCATCACTACACTCTTTCTCCTCCAAGCTCTCTTCTTCTTTCTCAAACCCTAAAAATCTCATGTGTTGAGAAACCTAGGGTTCTTGAGATAAATCAATCCATAATCATTCTCTACATCATCTAGACTACTTAACTTAGCATACTAGGTACCCTAATTACCTCGGTTTAGAGGTTGGAGCTCAAAGTACATTCTTTCAGGTGGATCATCTTTGTCCGTACACTTCGAGGAGCTCAAGAAGAGGAGGAGAACAAGAACCGAAGGACTTGAAATTAGGAGGTATAAAACTCTGACCGAGTAGCTAAACCTCCAAGTAGTTAGCTAGTTAAGGTTCCGTAAAGATCCTGAAGTTTAGTCGGTGTTGCGAGCTTTGCAAAAATCGTTTTTTGTGTATTCCGCTTCCCCGCGAACCCGCGTGGTGCGCGATATCGACTTACAGTGGTATCAGGGCCTACTAAATCTTAACTAGCAGTTTAGACGATGTATAGAACTACGAAACCGAAATAACTCCGAAACATCGAAATCAAAGTCTAAGTTTCTGTCAAATTTTTCAGAGGCTCTAAATTTTTTTAAACAATTATAGAGTGCTCCTTTACTTGTATATTGAACACCATAGAAAAACGAAGCCATGACTCAAAAATGTGGCCGGCTACAGATGCAAAATTCCTGGCCTGGCCATCCCCATGATGGATTTTAGTGTCATGTTTTATTTGGTGTTCTGGACACTTCGATTTAGGGTTTCAGGTTATGTTTGTTTTTGCCAAGATTGCAACTAATGTTATCTTTGTGTTGTGGAAATTCGGAGTATTTCAAAATCGCAGTTTTAGCGTTGTTTACTTGTTTCAGTTTATATGTGTTTTGAAACGTCCGCTAATTGCCATACGTCGATTAGTGGGGGTTGCACATATCCGTATCTCTGTTGTGGTTTGTGTATATTGAGTATTGGATCGTCCTGGATGAATAGCCGGGGGATGTGAGAAGAGTGTTTTCTTTTCTTTCATTCATGTAAATTTGTAAATGTGATGTAATATTATTTTGCGGGGCATATCCGGGTTGAGGTTGTAGCCACCATTGTATTATTTCATTTATTGTTTCTTGCACCTAGGATAAACCTAAGGTTGGGTGCACAAACTACCCGGTTCTTGAAGTACCGAGTGACCTACTCATTTTATTGAGGGAGGTTGCTTCACTTCGGGGATTTGGCGGGTAGTTTGCCGCACCCGTAGGGGTCTAGGGTAAGGTTTGGCTATTCATAATGACCGTGGAATCTGTCTTTCGTTCTGGGTTTAAATGAAACACGGAATTTCTAGTATATCCAACATACTCATCTGTGATCTGGAATGCCTATTATTGTGTGAGACGAATGAATATATATATATATATATATATATATATATATATATATGATATATAATAAACATTGCTTATGTTTTGCACCCACGCTAGTCCAGCTCCTGCTCTGCCGTTAGTTAAGTAGCCTAATGGTGCATGACGGGGCTTTGTGGCGAATGCGGATGGCATATGCATACGTTGTATTTTCGTTTCTTTTCTGCAATGATAGGGTTAAATGATGGGACCGCAATAATATTGATTAATGCAAGCAAAATAAACCAAAGCTTAAATCGTTGGAATAGTTTCAAAACTACTCGGTTTTCTTCAAAAAGCAACTTTTAAATGCGGGGCCTAAACCACTCCTTTTAAAAGCTACCATGGTTCCTTCGACTATATCAAGTTCATTACGTTCACGGTTTCGCCAAAACCATTCGTAGCCCTCCGTCATTTCAGATGGGTATTCAGTAGTATTTAAGCTATGTATTTTGACCTTCGCCAAGGCATAGTGATTGGTAGCTGCTGGGTATTCATCTGTAGCATAGATAAATGTGTTGATTTGGGACTTCGTCAAGGGTATATATGGGTGGGTTCAAATTAACCTGGACAATGACGGGTAGAACTTGACTTGCAACTTATGATATGTTGGCCTTCGTCAAGGTCATAAGAGCTTGGGGAAAAAAATCCAAATTGGGAGTTTCTAAGGAAATTGAAACTTGCTAGTGTTATATACCATTTGGAATGTAATGATTTTGGTAGGATTCCTTCAAGATTGTCACATGATGATATTTGGATTCCGGTCATACTGTGAGTATCCGCTACTTCTCGGAAGATTTTTTCACTAAACAATCAATGTTATATACCAAGTAGGTGTCTAGAACGATGTTAGCGGGGCTACGCCTCCAAGGAAAAGAGATTATGTAATTAAGGAACTTCGCGAAAACGTTGGAAAACCTCCCTCGAAGTACCAACACTAGCTTAACCGAAAGGTTAAACAAGAATTGTAGGGTGAGATTAATCCTGACTAATTCATCTTTTATTGTTTGAAGGATGATTCGAGAAGCAGTAGGAGCCATCATGTTTAGATAAACTAATAGCCAATCTAAACTTGCAAGAGCATCATGCTGAGTGTTTCTTCTCTCTCCCCCAATTGCAGCGACCAAGATGACCGGGCTTAAGAGACTACTAGATAATTATATATTGATGGGGCCAAACTATAATGATTGGCTAAGGTATGTCCAGATGGCCATTACCTATGACAAGCTGGGCTACCTCCTTACTACCAAAGCCCCCGCCATCTCTGGTCCAGATTCCACCATCACGGATGTTGATATTCGTAAGACATGGGAAAAAGACAGTGCGAGAGCCAAGTTCCTCATGTTAGCCTCAATAGATTATGTACACCAGAGGCAGCACGAGAAGATGGATTTAGTTTCCATCTTCATCCATACTAAGGATTTATATGGAGAGCAATATCGTATCGCAAGATATGAGATCTCGAAGGAATTGTTTCAGACGAGATTAGCTGTCGGATCATCTGTAGGGGACCACATCCTTAAGATGATCAGCTTGATTGAAAAGCTCACGGACCTTGGGACAACGTTGGAGAACGAGTTATATACTGACTTGATTCTACAGTCCCTCCCCTTTACCTACGCCCAGTTTATCTTGAATTTCAATATTCAGGGAAAGAAAGTTTCACTTCTAAAACTCCTCAACATGTTGAGAAGCACTGAAGGCAACCTACAGAAATCTAGGGAGACACCCGTTCTGCTCATTGGGGAATCTTCCTTTTTTAGATCCAAGGAGAAAGCCAAGGAGGAGAAGAAGAAGGCCTCTACCAAGCCGATAGGCGGTGTCGGTAAGGTAGAGGGAAAGGGCAGGAAAAAAGTTTCGGGGCCGACAGTAGGGAAGGAGGAATATTTCTATTGTCATAGGAAAGGCCATTGTCAGAAGGACTGCATTGGTTGGAAAACCTGAAACCAGGATTTGAAGCACGTCGTGGTTTCGGCTTCGGGTGTATTTATGATTGAAAACTGTTTTTCAATTAACTCTACTTCTTGGGTACTAGATACCGGATCAGGATCTCATGTCTATAATTCATTGCAGGCTTTGAGAAACCGTAGAGTTATCAAGGTAGATGATATGACTCTCAGGGTTACTAACGGAATAAGCGTGGATGCTGTATCCGTAGGGGAATATCACCTAGGATTGACAAGTGGGCAGATTTTGATTTTGCGTAACTGTTTTTGTTTGACATGTAATATCATCTATGTATCTTTAATTTCTAAAGAAGCTTATGATTTTATATTTGTAAGCGATGTGGTCCACATCCATCTTGATCAAAATTTGATTGGGTCAGGTACACTAGATAATGGTATATACGTATTAATATAAAGAAGAAGAAGAAAATAATAAAAGTGAGCATGATATTAGTTAATGTATGTATATCAATATAAATATACATTTAATTATTAAATCAACACTTGATTTAATAATCCGGTTATATTATATATATACCAGCTAATATCATTAAACACCTGATTAAAATGTTTGTTACACGTATTTAATCGAACTCCTGCACGTATCCATATATGTGTCCTACATTGTTTCGCCTGTACTAGGAAACCTCTGTGTGAGACTCCAAAGACTCGAAAATACGCTAGCAGTAGGTCAGGATCATATCCATAGCCCACAAGCACGTCAGTGGTACTAACTGCACGTAACGGCTACTCAGGTATTGATCAAACGAAGGTCAACGAGCAAGCTTATCTGAACCCTGCAAAGTCTATCGATGACAATCACCGTACAGTCCGGTCTCTTCGTCTAAGAGTGTCGCATAACGGGTCTGGGAGTTGGAAACCGTCAAACTCCCAATAACCCGATAAGCATGGATCATGAACTCATAACCACCTGAGAAGCTACTGATAACACTTATCAGTAAATCTCAACTGCCTTGGCCAAAGACTTATGGTTATAGTTGATCTGGCATAGCACGACCTCGACTCTCTATACCGGGAGAGACGAAATCCTTTCGATCACTCACTGCCTCTATATGCTTCAAAACTGTACCCAACTAAAACCTGTTTGCACGACTTTTTAAAGTCGTGGTAGGGTAGTAATCAAAGTACAGTGGTAACACACACAAGACACTATGACGATCTTAGGTCTACAGACTATCATGTACTCATGTCACATGAGAACTGCTATCTGACGATATGTACAATATCATCTAAGAGTTCTCATTGTGAAGAGGTTGCAGCTTTAGAGGGAGGGAGAAAGAGGTTGCAGCTTTAGAGGGAGGGAGGGAGGGAGGGCCTTAAATAGTGAATTTTGTATTGGGCGGTAATCGATTTGGGTGAATCATGTAATTCTTAATCTAGTGGAAGTTCTCATTGTGAAGACAGAATTAGATGCAAGTTTGCATCGAATCTGGGTATATCGTTGTGTTCTTTATTGTGTTGGTGTGCTTTTCGTATGGTTTGGTATCCGTCGGATACATTTTTTCAATCTACCCTAAAACAATGGTCTTAGATTTCCGCTGCACAGTAGATACGTAATCCTTATAGTAAACTTTAACGTACAAATATCAATCAGTCTCAAAAATATGTGTGATATTTTCCGCCCTAAGGTTGTCATTTATTTTGTATTATTTGGTGTCCAAAAGTTTCCCTCAAAATTGTGCCACACCCAGCGATAATTTTGTTCAAGCAAAATATACGTGTCATTCCGATGTATCACAGTTTGCGCTCCTGAAACTAGGACTAACAACACCAAAACAATAAGGTTTCAAAATTGTATTTTTATGAGGATTTCATTTGAACCTTAAGTATACTTTATATGTTGTAAAATGCCAAAATTATCGGTCAATGTGAAGTTATATTTTTCAAACGAATACATTGAAGTTGGGAGAGGATAAGCTCCATTTTGATCCCTATTTTTTTGTAAGAGTCTGTGTATCATAAAGTTGCCCTAGAGAAGAGTGAAGACATGAAACATGTGCGAGAAGACGAAGAAGCCTAGAATGTGAAGACTGTAGTTCTTCTTGATTGGTCCACCGTGAAATTACGAGTAAATTGTCAAAAAACCCTTGGCAGATTTTCCTGTTGGCCGAAATACTGACACCGAAACGGTTGTCAAAAACCCCTTAAAAATTTTCTACAGTGTTTGTATAGTTTCTAGCAATATATAATTAACTCATAAATATCGCAGGCAACCATATAGATATCGCTGGCAACTGTATATATATCACAAGCAACTGCATATATATTACAAGCAACTGCATACATATTACATAAAACATAGATATAGCAGGCAACTATACATATACCATAGACGGGGGGTTTTCACAACTGAAAACCTTTTTCATCGTGTTTTGACAACTGCTTCCGGACCATGGGTCTTCTGTTAGCGGGAAAACTCGTCATTGTTTTGTTTGACAATTTACCCTGAAATTATTATTAGTAAATTAGATAAAGAAATAAATAAATAAAGATGTAACATATGTACGTGACCAAAAAAATCAAATTAATTGCATTGGCTGTGGGTGATGCGGAGTTGGTGGTTAAATGGTTCACCATGATGAATGTTACGGTGACTTCAAGAGTCGAGCATAGAGGAGGCGAAGCAGGGGTCATTCTCCGGCAACAGAACACCGACATGGTCCTGCAATTTGATAAAGTATCCATATTTTTACAATAACAACAACGAATTTTGAACTCCTGACCAGCTTGAAAATATTTCTCCCTTCCGGTATCATTTTAAAAACCACTAAACGAAGAAATTTAGCCTATTGGGTTATTGGGTTATGAGATAATAATATATATCAAACTAATATAATCGTTAACACAATGACAAATGAAGTTCAAATGGAATACAATGGTTTCATCTTTTTAACTATTGACATCCATAAAATAATGCACGTTTACATAAAATGCACTAATTGTTTTTAGATTTAGATTGGAGATACATATACTAGTATTCTGTATGTGCGATACACGTGTATTAAATAAATCATATCCTTAATCGGTTAAATGTGTAGTTAAATATGATAGTATATCTTAGTATTCTAAATTTAATAATTGTATTCAATTTTTTTTTTTGAATGGTATCCTTAGAATACTAATTGATAAAGATACTATGAAAAATTAATAAGGATAAACTTTTTAAAGGAAAATATGTTATCGGGGCGTCTGCTCATGATTTTGACATTAAAAACTTAATAAAGTGAATTACCAATAATTAGCAAGCTGCTATTAACTTCTCTTTCTGTTTTCCTCCTCTATCTTCACATTGTTTTCAACTTTGTTTTCATCACCTTATTCTTCTTATAAATTTTTATAAATATTTTTGAAAGAAATGGCTGCAATGAATGTTGGATATGGTGCTCTCAAGACAATTATTGTAATTATAGGAAGAAAATTATGGTAATTCAAATAGGATTTATACAGGAAGAACAGTCTTGCTCGAGATAATAGTATGTTATCTGATTTGTCTTTATTATTCTTGTGTATACGTTCACTACTACATACAGTCATTATTAGAGACCGTATGGAACGGTCCTCAAAAAATAATAAACGGTCGCTAATATATATTAGCGACCGTTTATATTTTAAACGGTCGTTAAAATGCGGTCGCTAATTGGGTGGTCGCTGATACGAATTTAGCGACCATTCATGAACGGTCGCTGATACGTATATGAGCGACCGATCACTCATATATGTATCAGCCACCGTTTCCTCTTGTCGCTAATAAGAAGACAAGTGGACATCCTAACAAATTTAACTGTTTTCTAATATCAGCGAATGGTCGCTGATAATGTATTAGCGACTGTGTCTGTAGCTAATACGGTCGCTAATACCTATTTTTCCTGGAAAAAAAATTACAGAAAAATGTTATATTCAATACAATAATATACAAAATCACAATATATTATGCCACAATAGCGTTTCGCATACAAATCAATATATTGCGAAATCCACAACATATCCAACAAGATCAACAACATATACGAACACATACGCACACAAACCAACATATAAACATTATCCACGATATATTCATCAATATCAACAACTCAATCAAACACATATGAACTAAATTCTTAATAAACAAGTATACATAAACTAAATTGTTTTAAATACGAACACAATGCATACGCTATGTGTGTGTGTGTCCAACAATACGAAAAAATCTTCAAATCACTCGCAATTGCAGCTTACTCAACCCTGTAAATCGAAAAAAATAAATATATAAATATATGAACTTAAATCATAATCTTCGAAGCAATGTTAGCTATACTAACACATATATATATGCATACCTCACTTACTCCCGCCACTTCAATCGTCAAAACATAATCTTTTCGTCATTAATTTATAAGATACTTACAAATACACAACATAAATTTTAAACATCAAAACTCAACAGAGTTTAATTGTATGCTCAAATTTCTGTAAATAATAACTATACGCAACTCACTAACTCCCATCGCTACCATCGCCATCAGAAGCTCGCCTTGAATAGTATTGATTCATATCATCGAAGTCCTCCTGTGAAAAAAGTTACTTAATAACCCTCCCTATGGGGTCGGCTGATCAGGGTTATACGGTTCCTGTGACGGAGGATTATGCTAATAAGGATCTTATGGTGGAGGCCGAGGGTAGTATCCTCCTTATGATTGCAGAGGCGAAGAATAAGGATAGTACGATGTTCCTTGTGATGGGGGAGGGTAATACGGTCGTTGTGTCGGAAGAGGGTAATATGCCGGCTGCGGCGGCAATTGACCCTGTGCTGACCATGATTGCGTAAGCGGAACATATTGTTGGGAGAATTGTTCCCACCACACCTCCATTTGAGCTCTCCAAGCTGCGTCATCTTCCGCCCTCTTCTTATCTGCTTCATCCCTCCTTCTGAGTTGCTCCTCTAGCTCATTGATTTGTTATGCCTTAGCCGATTATTGATTGGATCGAGCGGTCGACAAACTTGAAGTAGTTCTTCTGGAACCGGACCGCGAAAGACTCATGGGACCACCGTATAAAGGAATACGACTGTGTCCCCTCGACTGAGGGAAAAGATGCTTTATAATAGATACCTCGGCCTTCGTAGAAAGAGGATTGTCGGCCGGATATTCGAGATTTGATTCCCGATAGCTCATTTCCGCCTCCTCGAAATCCTCCTTCGATAAATAAAACAATAATTAATTTTCTTTACGAAGTTAACAAGTGTGATTAATTTACTTAAAAGAACTGAAAAATTCAAACTTACCAAATGTTGAGTAGCTATATCCATCCTTTCTTCTGACATGCCCTCTCTCATGTGCAATGACTTACAAGTCTCAAGGAGGCTCGGTTTTTTCTCGGTCTTCTCCTTAAGCGGATATTTGATTTATTTATACGTGAAGATATATAAGGATGAAATTGAAAAATTGAACATTTATGTAATTAAAGATAAGCTAACCAAAATAGTCCTATACTGATCAGCAGGAACCGATCCACCATAATAGTCATCTATGACTTTCTCTCGGTTCTGCTTATTCCTTTCTAATACTATCACGACTCAAATGAGGAATGTGACCGGCACTTAAATCACGCAACGTATAAAAGCGTAATGTAATTCAAGTAAGCCGAAACCCAGAATCTAAACCGTGAATAAAAGTAAAGAGGTGAAATTTTTGTTTAAGGAGTTAATTTTAAGAGTAGAAGAGTTATATCAAAACCTTTTTGAAAACCGAATTGTTGTTAAAATTTTCGGGAATATCTCCTTTGTAAAATATGATCCAAACCGATACATAAGTAAGAATATATACATAAACATCCCCACTTGGGAGCAATCTCAACGCCTTTTGGCGGAACACAAACATATAGTAAAATATACGATGCCATAGGTGAAGGATAAGCAAATAAGAGAAGAAAACAATAACCACAACATAAAAACAAAAGGTCGGCTCATACGAGCACGACACCCAGAGTCAAATATAATACAATCTCTTAGTCCCGTCTCTAAGTTAATATATACAAGTGGTAGATGGAGTATACTAGATATAATGAAAAAGAGTTCAAGGTAGATGACAAAAGAATACTCGCAACCCACCTACAAAATAACATGTCCAAAAGTAGTGGTGGTGTATGTCCTGCTGCGACTACACTGACGGATCGGCCCTGCAAGACACTGTGGCACAACGGGGGTGAGTTGCCAGCTCGTGAATAGTAAATAATATCATACGTGGCAATCGCAAGTATGAACACAGCAGCGAAAAATCCTAAGTATGAAATTATGATGATATATAACAGTATGGATGCAGCATTCATAAATGAGCAAAGTGTAATATCAAGGGTGTAACAACTACATGAAATTGAATATATCATAACAAGTTTAATGTGGTAAAAACAGAAGTACTATCAATAAATCATCATAAAACCGGTGTCAAGCATCAACACTCGAAAACCCAATATCTTAGGCGCCGTCACTCTGATCGGCCCTCAATCCATCTGATCATATAACTCCAGTCGGTATCCTATGGATGTACGCTGAGTTTCCATACTATTACCGGTAGTTAGTGTTCCCCTGTTAGGTTCAACGCCTTTCTATACGATCTTCTTGCCTCGGGGTACAGTATCGGGTCCATCATGTACCCGCAGACGGTGCTTCCTCACTCTTCGAATCGGGTATACTCATAACTCAGAACTGAGAAAACTCATGGTGGACACCAAATATCATATCAAGAGAAAACCCCATTTTAAAATAAATCCAAGTTTTGAAAATGTGTTTTGCGGTTTTCTCAATTCTCACAAAAACAGAAATCTCATGAAACAACATCATATGAAAATATGGTGATAATGGCAAATGTACATGATATTGGCATGATGTATGTTAGTATGAAATAAACGAAGATCCAACTACCAATAAAGATGTAATACAATGTAAGATATTGTGGCAAGTTCTACAGTGTGCATGGCATGGTAATTACCAATGGTGTGTGTGTACATATGAGTTAGTGCACGTACGACATGAACCATTGGTAATAGTGCAAGTGTCCTGATGAGGATATATCAATGCATAGCAAGTAATAAGATGCATATTATAATACTTATGCGATATATATATATAAGATTTTATAACTTAAATCTAGATATCGGGCACTTAACACCATCCAGACGATCCCCCCGTAGATGTTAAATCTACTCACCGGAATAGTCTCGAGCTACCCGAATCCGATCACCTTCTTCCCTTTCCTTGCCGCATCTGAAGTCTTCACAACCGATCCTAGGATCGAACAAAAACCTTAAAATGTGAGGCTAGAATTCCGATATGACACAAATATACACAAGCACAAACTAATTAACTCTCGCGAGTTAACACGTGTGAACGTAATATGCTAAACGCGTGCAACAAACACCTAAGACTACCCCTAAGGGTCGTTAACCAACGAAAACGCTAAAACGAGAGTCGGAAAGTCTGTATCGTATGTTAACATATCATCAAAAATAGGGTAGAATGGTCCTAGATTTTTGTATATGCGAAATTAGAAAAACTTGCATATACCAGAGGTCTAATGAGAGTCTCAGAGAGTCCCCGACAAAAACCTACACCTCAACTCTCTAAACGAGCCGCAATTTGGGGCCAAAACGAATTTTTTAGCGGCCAAAACTTGCAGGGGAGGTCTCAGGTTTCGAGGGTGCACTAAAGATCTAGAAACTAACTCCCGGTAATTGCAACTTATTTCCGAAGTTTCCGATTTGATAGCAGATTTGATTAGAAACCTTAATTTTAAACTAAAAACTAGTTTTGATACTGATTAAAATATTATGGTGGTTTAGTGAAGTCTTGATTGGCTAAACAAGGATGTTTAGCATAAAAACACACTTATCTACCCTGGTTTAGGTCATAATTACCCGAAAAATTGTCACAACCTCAAACTCACATCAAAACATCTCTTCAAGATTTAAAACTTCACAAAACATAAATTTTAATCTAAATTATGAGTTGTTAAGGCAAGATTTTAGTAAAGCATGGTTAAAAGTTTGGCCATGACCTCAAGATTGATTTGAAGGAGGCCCTGAACTTGAAAGGTTTCAAGGTTAAGGATTGGCTTCAAAGACTCTTGAAGAGATAAATTGATTTTGTGATGGATTTGTGATGGAGTTTGAAGTGTGTGTGTGTGATTATGTTAGGAGGTAGAGAGGAACTATGAAGAGAGATGGATAATAGAGGAAAGAAAGATGAAGAAGAGAAGAGTAGAGAGAGGGAGGATGAAAAATATAGAGAAGAGGGTGGTTAAATTTAGCCATGGCATCAAATTATTCTCCCTCATTTAATGCACCATACCTTCATGTCTCCTCATCATGATATTCTTTTCTTTTCTTTTCTTTTTATCACCATATTAATTAGTTAAATATTTAAGTGTCAAGGTTATTAATACATGTTTTAACTTAAACTAACATAGGGCTAATACTAGATTAATATATATATGTATGTGTGTGCGCGTGCGCGCATATTTTTAAAAAATAAATAAATAATAAAGGTGAAAATAATTATTAACTAAATTTTATTGAAAAACCCATGTTATATCGCTTAATTAAATTATAATTAACTCTAATCAAGTTTTAGGACGTTACAGATTCTTCCTACTTATTCAGAAGATAATATCTCTAAATGTAATTTAATCTAAATTCAGTATTCAAAATATTTAAGTATATATTTAATTATCTTTGCTTCGGGTGTATCATAATGCAATAGGACAAACACAAACTGATCTCTAGGGATGGTGGAGAGAAGTGCGGCAAAACGTTCTCAATCATCCGTAAATTTCTCCGACTGTTTGAATTTTTTCTTCAATTTTTGACGCCATCTCTTAAATATTTGTGATATCTCATACCGGACATGCATCCAATGTCCGTCTATATCGTCTTCTAAGATGAAATGTTTCTGTAATACAGATTAATAAATATATCATTTAATAAATTTATAACATATAGCAGGTATGCATGTATTGTTGAAATATAGTTGAATTATGTATTACCAAGAATGATCGCCAAGTCCATATGTATACTTCCCAGGTATTATATAAATATATACAATATCTACTAGTATATATAAATATATATATAACATTCGTCCCAGGCATGATATAAAGCAACATCACAGAAGCAACACAGAATGGTGGATGATCTGGAGCCCCGGGTTTCACTTGAGCCGCAAGTGAAACCCGACGTTCCCTGTCGTGTGGATAGCATGTGCAATGATACCTAGACCCCTACGAGCATGGCAAGTTACCCGCCAAAACCAGAAGTGAGGTTGCCCCCTTCAACAACGTGAATGGACCACCCAGCACTTCACGGAATCTGGTAACTTGAGCACCCCTCTTGGGTCACCTATACCCCCTACGAGTGCGGCGAATATCCTGCCAATTCTAGAGTAAGATCCCCTCTGTCTCAACGCCATGAGATGCAGACCAGTTGCCCTCTAGAACCCGGCTATTCGTGCACTCCACCGCGGGGTAATCTTAGTACAGAAAAGAAAATAATATGCAAGGGTGACATCGACCTCAACCCGGTCGTGCCCCAAAAGAATAATATACAAACTGGCAGTGACGGCAGTCCACATGTCGGACGCTCGCCCCGCAATATCAAATGTACAAATGAAAATAAAACTGTACTATCATTGCACCACTGGCTATCCACCACGACCGTTTCCTGATTTAAAATCAGGAAAGTTACGGAAGAGGCATCACGTGCTAGCACGTGACCAGCAGTCACGTGTTGGCACGTGACAATTAAAAGCAGCGGCAAAGGCAGATTCGGCTCCTTGATTAAATCAAAGAAAAGGCTCCAGAAAGGGTCACGTGCTCACACGTGACCAGGGGTCGCGTGTTGACACGTGACGGCTGAACAGCGGCTAGAAGACAAAGCGCAGAAAGCAGAAGAAGGCTCGTTCCAAGGGGCCACGTGCCCACACGTGACCAGGGGTCACGTGGCCACACGTGACCGGCTTTCAAAGCCTATCTATTTAACAGAATTAAATTCTGAACAGCATTCGAATCTTTCCAAAGGAGAATAATTATTTGGAACCGATTGGATTAAAAATTTAAAGGTGATTAAATATCACCTATCTATGGAAAAATCTTGAACTTGGAAAAATTTCCCCTTAAAATCTAGCCGAAATAACAAAGGAATATCTTTGGATTCAAAATCCAATGGTGAATAAAATTCACCTAATAATCCAAAGGTCCAAAGGAATGATGAATGCAAATCAAATCTCTAACAAATACAAATCAAATCTCTCAATGAATGATTCACCAAAACTAATTGATTCTGCTCCTTTTCCTATAAATAGGAGCCAGAAAAGATAGAAAAAAGGAGAGAGACATATACAGAGATCGATATACAGAGAGATAGAGAAGAAAGAGAGAGAGCCTTGAGACTTTGGAAGAATTGGATCTTCTGCAAAAGAAAACCCTAGGTAAGAAAGGGAAAGCTTTTAAAGAAAAAAAAAGAAAATTTAATTCTCGAAAGAGTTGAACTCTTATATTAAAAAAGAAGAACTTAGTTCTCTCTTTAGTGAAGGATCTACAAAGTGCACATCTCCCCTTGAATTGAGAATTTAATTCTCATTGGGTTGAGATCCTGCCATGCAGATCCAAAGCATAGGGAGGGAATGGAAGTTTGAGAATTTAATTCTCGTAGAAATTTAATTCCTTTAAAATAAAATTAGGGTTTAACCCTATGCCATAGGAATTTAATTCCTTCAAATGAACAGAACCAGGGTTTAACCCTAGTTAAGAACTCAAATCTGTTAAAATAACAGGAACCTAATTCCTTACATGTATGGGAATTCAATTCTCACAGAAGACAAGTTAGAGTTCAACTCTATCAAAGAATATGATCCTTCAGAAGAAAACATGAAGTTTATTGCTAGGGTTTAACCCCATGAAGAATCTAATTCTTAAAGAAAGATAAACGCATCCTCAAACAGGCAAGGAAACAGGGTCACGTGCTACCACGTGACCCCTGAAAAGGTCCACAGAGAAGGGTTTTGAGACAACTCCTCACGTGCCCCACGTGACCCCTAGCAGAAGCTCTAACAGACGAACACTTAAATGCCCATCACGTGACAGCACGTGACGCTCCAGAATACTCAATACTCTCGGCATAACAAGTAAAGAGAGGGCGTTCTCACGTGCTACCACGTGACCCCTCTTGCCTTAGTATTTAACACCAAATCGAAATCTCTGTGTCCAGTGTTTAACACTGATTTGCTTTAGTGTTTAACACTAATTAAAAAACTCTCTTTGCAGTGTTTAACATTAAATTTCTTAGTGTTTAACACTAAATTAAATTTTGGTTACCATTAATTTGGAATCTCTCTTTCCAGTGTTTAACACTGATTTGCTTTAGTGTTTAAACACTAACTTGAAACCTCTCTGGCCAGTGTTTAACACTGACCCGCTTTAGTGTTTAACACTAATTTGAAAGCCTTGCTGCTAGTATGTGACACTGATTATCTTTTGGCACTTAAACATCAGTTTGTCAAATCTCATTCCCAGTGTTCAACACTTTTGGTCTCTAGTGTTTAACACTAACTTTAGCCCAATTGGCTAAGTTTCCAGAGGCAAAGCCTCTCCTTCAATGGACCAACAGAGGGCCCATATCCTAAGCATGATTGGACTTAGCCCAAGCTGGCCATAAGTCCTCAATTCAGACTTAACTGAGCCAATGGGCTCATAATATGATTAATTGGTCTTGGTTCTAAATTAAGCCAAAGACTATTTAATCTACCTCGGTTTAAGGGTACATCTGTTCACTCCTTTGATACTTGGCATTGTAATTCCTCAACGTCTTCAAAGAGGTGACGGGTCCCGATGACCACACATTGATACGGACTATGGGGTCCTTAAACTCATGGACTATGAGGTCCTTAACCTTGACCGGGATGTCTTAAAACTAATATCGGACTGTGGGGTCCTTAAACTCATGGACTATGAGGTCCTTAACCTTGACCGGGATGTCTTAAAACTAACATTGGATTGTGGAGTCCTTGAATCCACGGACTATGAGGTTCTTAACCTTGACCGGGATGTCTTAAAACTAATATCGGACTGTGGAGTCCTTGAATCCACGGACTATGAGGTCCTTAACCTTGACCGGGATGTCTTAAAACTAACATTGGACTGTGGAGTCCTTAAATCCACGGACTACGACGTCCTTAACCTTGACCGCAGCGTCTTAAAACTAACAATGGACAGTAATGTCCTTAAACTATCTATGGACCGTAATGTCCTTAAACTACCTATTGACCGCAATGTCACTAAACTAAATGTAAATCCCCGTTTTCATTCTAATAATATTTTTCCCGGCCCATTGCCAGTTTGCATTTCGTTCCGGCCGGTTTTCCTTATTCTTTTCCGGCCGGACCTTTTTGGTGGAGAGAGGTTAATTGCAAATTTGCAATTAACTCTTTGGGAGGGGGTTTCTTGCAAATATATTCATAATGTTGATGGAATGGGCCGGCCACTTTTGCAAGATGTAAAGGAGTGTTTGCATCATGATACATTAATTAATGGATGAATTATTAGAATGCAACATGAGGGAGATGGAATGTTCATGTGCAGGAGGTTTATTGTGTTTAATTAAGATATAGGAATTTGTGTGCTGGAGGTGCTGGTGTTTAATGATGGTATCATGAATGCTGGCATTAATTTTAAGCAAGATGTTAATTAATGGAGAGGGAATAATTATTGGAGAATGAATGGGCCGGCCACTTTAGGCATGGGCAAGAGTGGATTAATTAGTGTTAAAGGAAACATTAATGTGCTGGAGATGCACAAACTTGGGCCGGCCACTGTTCATGTAGTGGGGATTAATTTTTGTAAATTAATGGTAACATTGAGCAATATAAAGAGAGCACACAGTGAGCAATTCCTTGAGAGTGAGCACAAACAGAGAGTGCTTCATCATTCATTCCAATTCCCTGTGAGCTTGGAATTCATTCTATTACACAGCACAAAATGTTTGTGCAGAGAGCCTAAAACATTGAATGGCCGAGCTCATTTTTACATGCTCCATTTTCTTCCAGCAAGCCTCCCTGGATTTTTCCCTTTGCACAAAAATTCCTCCATCACCAAAAATGGCAATCTCATAAACCCCAAAAGAGACCTGCTTACTACACTATTCTACAGCATCTTTTGGACGCGTCGGCTAGCCAACATCGCGCCCGAGTTGCCTCGGTATTGAGGTGGGAGCCGTAAAAGACGTAGGCGATGGGGTGCCCTTCCGGCGACGAGATGGAGACCGGACATTCCGCGGGAGATCGGGACGTCAAAGAGAAGACCCGGAGAACCGTATCACAAGAGTTGTGGGAGCATGCATCACTCACCTACACGTTCATGACGACGTTGCTGCCTCGCGACCCCGAGACATTACCAGGCAAGTTTTTACTTGCTTCATGCTAAATTATTAGTGGTACAACCTTAAAATCATATAAATTGAAACTTACCGAATAACTAAATATATTATGACGTATGTGTTCGATGTATGATCCCAATGGAAATATTTGTCTAATTTGACGGTAACCTATACGTTCTGTTGGCCCTTTTAATGATGTATAACGTGTGCGAAATTCGCTGGAAAATACGATTGTTCGTGACAAAAAGTGATACCCCCATATATGCAGTTAAAACTAGAACTCTCTCGTACCTGAAAACGAATAAAATCACCATAAATCATATACATATTGGAAATCTGCGTTCGAGGGCTTAAATCGAAGCCGACTCGATGAACTATAATCCTATGTAAATTTCTGATCATTTCTGTTATGTAACCATGAAGATATTCGGATCGGAACACGACTCTGGACTGCAGTCCAGAGCGTTTCTGATTAGTGTGTTCTGTCCAAAGACCTGCGTCCCCGTGTTTCCTGAAATAGTATGATACGGAACTTTATAGTAGTTATAAGATATTCCTGTTAGTGAAAGAAAACAAGTGGTTCCATTCCATTTCATCGCCATTTGCTATTTTAAAATGTATTTAAAAGGGCAGAACGTATATCTGTCCAGAACAGGTTCTGAAACGACACCCTGAGATTAAACTGGTTATAACTTTCAACGTACAGATGCGATTGAGGATCCGTCTGTTGAGTTGAATACTTTATCGAAAACCCTAAATTTCATTTAACTGTGACATAGCTAAATTCTGAGCCCAACTGGGTGAAATTCGTGCCGCAAAACAGACGTTCAGTTCTGAAACTGAATTTCCAGCCGCGAGCACTTAAAATGAAACAGCTATATCTTGAGAACCGGAATCCCGATTGAACTGAAACAAATTTTGATGAATTACTGATTGATTGTTCTATATATCTTACTTACATCATTTTTGCCGAATTCGTAACATATTAATTTGTGCAATTTATTTTAGTTCATGACATGCATGTTAATTCATAACATACAGAGCTTATTGGTAGCATACATACATATATCATACCCTTGCCATATACTCAGTGTTAGTACGTGTGGACATTGCATTATCGTGCGCGATAGATATTGGTTTAGGAGTGACGAGTATACCAATGGAAAGTGAATATTCGTGACAATGATAAATACAGTGAACAGTGATAAAATCGTGCTCAATGGAAAGTGAATATTCGTGACAATGATAAATACAGTGAACAGTGATAAAACCGTGTCATTGGTATACTTGTACACAACTAGATCAATATCTTAAATAGTGTAACCTGGGGAAAAAGGGGAAATCAAAGTGGAAAGAGTATCGTATTTAGCGGGACCGTGTTTAGAGGATGATCATTTGAACCGTGATACTTATACGTGTAGGACAGGATCTAGCGATCCGGCTGACAGGGTTATGTCCCGGGCATGTGGGCCGTTGTCTCGGGTATGTACGAGACTCCTGTTAAACATGATCCTCCTTCCACTGTATGATTTCAAACATGACCTAGAGACCGATAGGGACACATAACATATTCTGCATCATATAGTGACAGAGTGATTACTCCCATTATTCGCATACCAGTATTACCTCATTTACCTATTTCATCTGATTATTATAATATCATTATTTGCGTCGCTCTGACGACCTGAGTATGCATGCTCAGTATGAGGAGAAGATTTAGGCTGGACCAGTGCATCACAGACTTCTTGTCTTGCCATTCCGAGTTACATTCGTTTGTTCCACACTTCAGGTCAGTCTTCACATTGTTCCTTTCAGTTACTGCATTTCTCATTATCTGCGCATCTTTACTGTTTACCATGATAAACTAGAAGCCGAAGTGTGACTACGGCAGGACATTTCCTTGACCGTAGGAGCATGGCTGGCCTTGTCTACCCCTCGTATTCCGTATTTTGGGAAGCGGGGCGTGACACTAAACAACAGGGCCTCCCCCTAAACTGCTCTCTTGTTGGATCTAAAACGGTCCTGTTAAGTTGATCTTAGTCTAAATTTAGATTAACGTATCCTTAACAAACGTTTAAGTTGATCTTAGTCTCAAATGAGGCTAACGTATCCTTAAACCCAACCCCAAAACCCAAATCTAAGATAATACGGATTTGGACTAGTCCACGCCCTACGGGCGACGACATAACTCAGTCTCCGTATACAATCCACGGGCAACCAAACACAAAATAAACACACACGACACGTAGTGAAATTTCTGGAGAAGGAGAAAGTTGTTACCGCAATGCGGTAGCGTAATTAACTGCAGGGGCTTGCGCCTGCAGGGAAGAGCGTCCCCACAATCAAAAACCCCTCAATCGAGGGGGAATCTGACGAAGTCTGCTACATCGGACGCATCTGTTTAAACCTTCGATACACGATACCATAAATCAACTTGGCATCTTCGGAGAGGTGGACGGATAGCACCAATTAGCATCTGGCCCGAATCTCAGGCTAGACGTCCCTGCGTCGCGCCGTCTTTCGGAAGGGAACAGATTCTGGCACGCCCGGTGGGACCTTTTCCTCTTTCCACTCCACATTTCGTGTGTCGTGATTCGCGAACCAATCGCGGTCCGCTTACGGTTGCCCTTGGGTTTCGAAGTACTAAGATTTGGCGTTTCGTTTGCTGCAGAAAACAAAGGATCAATGGCATTCAACTACTCGAACTGCAAATGCAACCGATGCTCCGCCTCACCTGGAGGTGTAGCATATGCACCCCAAGCTGCTTCCCTATTCACTATGCCTGTGGAGCAAGTGACTCAAGCTACCACCGGTCTATTCTTTGGGACCATGCTCCCGCCGGTGAACATTAACATCCCAATGCCCGTACCAGAAGCGTCAAAGAAGTCGGTTTTTGATCGACTTGCTACTCCCACGGCCCCTCTCAGCGGGTCGTCCAGCTTCTCGGTCTTCGCCAGACTAGGCCAAAATTCTTCTGGGCCCATAATGAAGCTTGCAATCCCAGAGAAGATTATTCCGAAGAGGTTAACCGTCCCTGCTTCTGAAGTCGTCAAGGCGGCTTCTCCTACTAAAGAGTCGGTCTTTACAAGATTGGCTTTTCCAGCTCCTGCTCCTGCTACCCAAAGGATATCGGTCTTTAACAGGCTGACACCAGCAGCGACCCCCCACCTACACAGGGGGCAAGACGAGGCTATCACCCTCACCGAGCCGACTCCATCAGCACAACACACTCGACGTCGTTACTGGCGCTGAGTGAGGAAGGCCAGAGGCAACTCCCCTCCAGGGCTAACTCCTCCAGCCCCGATGGCAGAAGTTAACGCTGCTGTTCCAACTGGGAACAGCTTTGAGATGCTAAATAAGGTGCGGAGAAATTCTCCTACCGCGGTGCTAAAAAGGTCTCCCCTTCCGCTGAAAAAGGCCGCGGAAATAAAGCCAGAACAACCCCAATCTCCTCAACGGCTGTCTTCCAAAATCTATAAAGTCTGGCGGCAGACCCGAGACTCGGTGATCGATCCAAATTTCTCCCGCCAACACAAGAAGCCGAAAATCCAACAGGAAGTCAGTCACCAGGCTGAGCCACGAAAAGCTGTCTGGGTGCCCACTTCATCGGCCCCCTCAACTTCCACTGCTCATAAGAAGAAGAGGCCAGAGAAGATCCCCGGGCCTGCAACGAAAGCTAAAAGCGCTGAGCCCAGACGCCCTAAGGCTAGGGGCAGGATGGTCCACACTGTATACATGGCGTCGGGGAAAGAAGACATACGCATATCAACAGGTCATAGACCGCACACGCGGTCAGTGACCAAAGCTCAGGAGCAACTGCAAAAGCTCCAAGAGATGATGAACGCTATGGCCGCACTCACTGGGCCAAAAGAAACCCCTGAAACGTCCTCGAATCAGCAACAAGAACAGGAAACCGATGCCGAGTTCCTCCGGAGGATATTGGAAAAGAAAGATAAAGAGGCTGCGGAACAAGCGGCCAACATAAAGCAAATAACCCACTTATTCCAGGACATGGTGGGAATGATGATCCAACAAGACCCACCTGCTGAGGATCCTCTGATCGTCCTTGAAGATGACAGGGGAGAAACGTCAAATCCACCACCGGCTCTCTCAACGGCCAAGGAGGAGACAATCTCTAAGGCTGACTTGGATGACTATATAGCCCAGCAAATCCGGGTTCATCATGCGACTGAGGCAGCTGGTCAAGTCGTAAAAACGGGGCGGCCATATCCGAGCTGGTATGACCAAATCAAATATCCGCCGGGTTATACAATACCGAAATTCCATGTGTATAAGGGGACAGGCAATCCCCACCAACATGTTGCCCAGTTCAGGGCCCTTTGCGTTAACACCGGCGGTGATGATAAACTGTTGCTTCGTCAGTTCGTGGGCAGCTTGTCAGAAATAGCGTTCGAATGGTACTCGGAACTCCCGAACGATTCCGTCAAGACATTCGCCGAAATGGAACTGCTATTCACCCAGCGATTTGCAAGCGCCAGCGAACGCACTCCGATAACAGCATTAATTAATGCCAAGGTGAAACCAGGCGAAATGTGGGTCCAGTATGCTATACGCTGGTGAAATTTGTGGTCGAAATGCGAGCAACACATTGAGGAAGCGCCCGCGGTAGGCATGTTCGTAGGAACTCTAGACCCTCATGCAACTATCTCCCAGTTCATGATGTTCTTTAAGCCGACCACGTTTCAGGCTTTGATCGACGAGTTGGCCCAGATGGACCAGATGGGTCACAGACCGTCTCCCCCGAAGCCAGAGCCTCGGAATGACAAGGGTAAAGGGAAGGCAACCTTCGTTGCGAATGCTCAGCAGCAACCCATTGCCCCAAAGCCGGCGGATCAACTGGAAGAAAGAAGGCGGTATTATAATGAGAAGATGAAGCGCCCCTACTCGTTCCCTCGGGACAAGACGAAACGGTTATTCGAGCTGGCAGTACGCAACAGGCTTATCAACCTGCCAAATCCGAGGCGACTGCCACAACCTACTGAGGTGAATAACCCCAACTATTGCCCTTACCATCAAACGGTAAGCCATCCGATTGAGAATTGCTTTGTTTTCAAAGGATGTATTGAAGATCAATACCTCCAGGGAAAGTTTGCACTGTCCGAAAAGTGGAAGGTGAACCCGCCACAGCCGCATACTCCTAAGAAAGCAGATACACCGGGGGCAACCTGTTCCTTTATTGAAGAAGCTCCATGGGAGGTCGTGCTATCGGCTAAAACCAAAAGGATGCTGAGTGATCTTCATGCGTGTCCGGCAGTCGAATGGAAGAACCCGCTTGAACCTCAAATCATTGAAGGGATGCTGAAGCCACGCCCAACTACAAAGATCGGTGGTGATGGCCCAAATACTCACACCCAACCGTCAAAATCTTCGAAGAAAAAGAAGAAGAAACCCAAGAAGCCCGTGAAGCCTGGAGACAAGCGCACGGATTTGCAGAAACAGATTGACGCGCTGGAGGAGTACAATCAAAAGGCGCGGACTCCCGTCACACTGCAAGAGTTCCTCAACCATGTCTTCCAGCAGGAAGATGATGGAGAGAGCTTGTCAGATGAATCCGAAGAATATGTGGCGAGTTGTCATGTGATTTCCTACTCGGAAGATGAGAAAACTCCTGGCACTAAGAAACTGGGGGCACAGCCTGTGCCAGAACTTGTATAGCCAACAGATGAAATGATCGACGCCTTTCTAGACGAGATTCGTTTGAAGAGTAAAGCCGATCAGGAGCGTGAGATGGCTGCATCGGAAGAAGCCAAGCACAGGCGACTAAACGAAAGAGTCGAAGCACTCCCGCCAGATCAAAAGATATCCGATGCGAATAAAAACGTGTTCAAGACGAGAAAATGGTTTGCCAAAGCCATGTCAATGGGGATGAAGCTACCACCCTCGGAAGAGAACACGTTCGATGGGGCGGAGAGGAACCCTAATTATTGCTCATATCATCGGAAAATTTCACACCCTACGGAGGAGTGCGACGCTTTCAGGATATCGTGGCAAGGATATGTTGCTCACCGGCAACATTTTAAGCGCATGAAACGCAAAAGTCGTCGGGAACAAAAAGGTACGGCTGAAAGACACAAAAGAACTGACGGCAATTGTTACATGATCAATGTCGGAGGATCACAAGTTCTCACCTTTGGGAGCGACTCTGATGAGGAAATGGCTCTGGGCCCTCTCTTTAAAGAATCCGTTTTAGGGAAAGAAGAGGAATCGGAAGCCTGTGAAAACATTCAGCTGCGCAATCGCACGCTCCCGGAAAAGAATCTCGGGCCCGCAAATAGAAAAGATAAGGGAAAGGAAAAGGTCACTGAAGATATCGCCTTAGATGACCAAGTCATGAAAGAGCTGACTGCCAAGGACCCTCCCAGGAAGGGTAAGGTGGACTACAACATCCTAGCACACCTAAGGAAGCTACCTTCTCAGCTCAGGATTCTCGATGCCCTCCTATTATCAAAAGAAGCGCGAGATTCATTAATCAAGGCGTTACAAGAACCCGAGCAATTCCAAGCCTTCCTCGCCGCAGAAAGGATGAAGGATGAACTGGAGGAAGTGCACACGGCCGACATCACTTTCGGTGACGAAGACCTTCTCCTCGGGACGAGCGACCACAACCGTCCCCTATATGTCTCTAGATACTGCCATGATATCAAGATAGGCAAGATCCTGGTGGATAATGGATCCTCAGTCAATCTCCTCAATGTTCGGGTGTTGAAGGAAATCTGCATGAGCGTACAACACCTCGCTCGTGACAAAATTACCATCTCCGGTTTCGACTCCCAATCATCACGGACTCTCGGATCTGTAATACTAACATTACGCTTCGGACTGCTCGTTACGGACATCAAGTTTCACGTCATTGACGCCAAGACCTGCTACAACGCCTTGCTCGGCCGCCCTTGGTTACACGAGTACAACATCATCCCTTCTACACAGCATCAGTGTATGAAGTACTTTAAGGATGGTTTCGAGTATACCGTAACAGGTGAGCTGAACCCATTCTCCGTGAACGAAGTCCTCAAGTACGAAGATGCAAGGTACTTTTTGCCAGACTTCAAGGATACAGAAAAGTGTCGCAAGCCGGAGAACAAAACCGCCGCCGCCATCCCTGTTTTCGGGAGCGATACCGAAGAAGAAGAAGAGATAGTTTACGCTGGTCCGTCTCGACACAACAACCCGGGACCGTCCGCCCCCATGTTGATCTTCGGAAGTGACTCGGAAGATGAGGTTAATGCCGTGTTCTCCAGTCGGCCATCAATACAAGCATCCCCTGGCGATGATCAGAGTTTGCAAATCACCATGGTGCCGCAGGAACACTACAAGGATCTCGACGCACTTCAAGCTTACAATGTGCAGGACCTGCAGACGTTTTACGTCCCTCCCAGGCGAAAGGGTGAAAAGGTGATCCTATTCTACCAATCCACAGAAACGAGAGTGGAGAAAGAGATATGGCATGGCGCGGATGCTACACTCGACAGGCTCCAACCCATCCGTTTGCCCAGATATTACACAAATGGACTAAAGAGGCTATTGAAGCGCCAAGGAGTACCCTTAAAACAGACTGTTCGACAAGCTCGGTTCTACAACAGGATTTAGAATGTCCCTGGGACTCAGTGCAAATTGCCCAACGGGAGAATGGAAACACTTGGTCTTGGATATGTGAGATCTGAGAAATGGGAGCGAGTCCACGGCAGCTATGCCATATATAACTTCGATGAGGAGGAGGACACCCTGTCGGGAGATGCTAACCCCTCGTCAAAACTGGATCTCGCGAGCGAAGTGCCGAGTCCGTCAGTTGAAGAACAAGTGGATAAGCTTATCAGGAAAGCAGGTCAAAAAGCACGGGAAGACCATAACCGCGAGATGGCCATCTACGAGAAGGCCAGGACGCAATGTCTATTTCAACAGACCGCAAAAGACGAAGATGCTCCTCCCTGTCAACCCGTTGTACAAAAGGCCCGACGCAGAGGCAGAAGTAGATCAAGAAGCAGAAAGAGGAGCCGACAACAACGACGCAGGATTGGAGAGTCATGTGATCAGACATTCCGCGGTTCGGATTTGTCCCTCATAAGGAAGATGAGTCGAGCGTATTCCTCCCCCCATGACAAGACGAATAAGTTACTCGAGCTCGCCATAAAACATCAAATGATCGCGCTTCCGGAGTCTAAACACCCTGAGCAAGCTAACAAAGTTTCTCATCCGGGCTATTGCTCTTATCACCGAGCCATAGGGCACCCTATCGAAGACTGCTTTACATTCAATAACTGGGTCGAAGACCAGTACCAGCAAGGCAGGTTTGCTTTATCCAGCAGCTGGAGGGTAACACCGCCACAAAAGCATGAACCCAAAGCCGCAAGAGCAGAACCAGATCCACATCGATCATGGAAGCAGATTCGCACCTGTCACATGATTACAATATTAAGAGAGGAGCCCGAGGACATAGATGAGTTCCCTTGGTGCTTCGAAAACGATGATGACGAAGTAATCTCAGAATTTCCACCGACGCCGAAAGAGCTGGAAGATGGAATACACACTACTGCAGATAACCTCAAGAAGATTGATTTGGGAACGGCAAGTGACCCGCGACCTACATTTGTCAGTGAGCTGCTATCTGAAGAAAGGATGGTTGCGTTAAAGGACATGCTTCTACAGCATAGAGATTGCTTCGCGTGGAACTATTCCGAGATGCCAGGATTAGATCCAGAGATTGTTGTGCATAAATTAGCAATATCCCCGGATATCAAGCCAGTCAAGCAGGCGCCGAGAAGGATGCGGCTCGAGCTTGAGATGAGCATCAACGCTGAAGTCAAGAAGCTGATCGATTCTGGATTTATCCAAGAAGTCCAATATCCTGACTGGATCGCCAACATGGTCCCGGTAATGAAGAAAAATGGGACGGTGCGCATATGCGTGGACTTCAGGGATCTCAATAAAGCCTGCCCAAAAGACGATTTCCCAGTACCGGTAACCGAGCTGATGATAGATAACACGTCCACTCACGAGGTTTTCTCTTTCATGGACGGTTCATCAGGGTACAATCAGATAAAGATGCATCCCGAAGACCAGAAGCACACCGCTTTCCGGACTCCTTTGGGTATATTCTGCTACAAAGTTATGCCTTTTGGTTTAAAGAATGCCGGTGCCACCTATCAGAGGGCCATGACAAAGATCTTTGATGATCTCATACATGAAATCGTCGAGTGCTACATTGACGACCTCGTAGTAAAAAGCATGTTATATGAAGAGCATTTAGAGCATCTGAAGACCGTATTTCAATGCCTTCGGCAATATAATTTGAAGATGAATCCCCTCAAATGCGTGCATTCGGAGTCTCCTCGGGTAAATTCCTGGGATTTATCATCCGACACTGAGGTATCGAAACAGATCCATCTAAGATCAAGGCGATCATGGAGATGCCACCGCCAAGGACTCTCAAACAGCTGCGGTCCCTCCAAGGGAAGCTCGCGTACATCCGGAGATTTATCGCCAACCTGTCAGGCAAGTGCCGTCCTTACAGTCACCTGATGAAGAGGGGAACTCCGTTCTTCTGGGACCGAAAATGCCAGAGCGCGCTAGATGAAATCAAGCAATACTTGCAAAACCCGCCGGTGCTGGCTGCTCCGGTTAAGGGAAAGCCCCTTATCTTATATACAACAGCCCTCGAAGGGTCCTTAGGCGCATTATGGGCGCAAAAAAACGACCAGGGGAAAGAGAGAGCGCTCTACTATTTAAGCCGAGTTCTTCTGGGGGCAGAAAGCAATTACTCCCCTATCGAAAAACACTGCTTGGCGTTAATCTTCGCGATAACAAAGCTCAGGCATTATGCATTAGCGCACGAAGTCCGTCTCATCTCGAAGGTGGACCCCCTTAAATATCTAATGTCAAAGGCCATATTGATAGGGAGACTCGCTAAATGGGCCCTGCTCCTGATGGAGTTTTCAATAACCTATCAGCCTCTTAAGGCAGTGAAAGGCCAAGCTATCGCCGACTTCCTTGCTGAGCATCCAGTACCTGCCGGTTCTCCTCTGAATTATGATTTTCCAGACGAATGTGCGTTTGATGCGATCGACGGGGGTAATACCCGATGGGAGCTTTATTTCGATGGAGCATATTCCGCGAAGAAGCGCAAACAAAGTACCCCTATAATTAAATCGGGGGTAGGCCTCATCTTTGTAACTCCACAAGGAGGGATAATGCGCTTCGCTTTCTCCTTAACAGAACCGAGGACGAAAACTCGGAAGGCCCGTCCTAGTCCGCTTCCCCACAATGAAGCCGAATACGAAGCTTTGATAGCAGGCCTCGAGATCTCCATTAACATGGGAATTGAAAACCTCCTCATATACGGGGATTCTCAACTGGTCGTTAGTCAAGTAAATGGCGACTACCAAACGTGCAAACCGGAGTTGGTAAAGTACGGTGAAAAGGTGCGACAACTGTTGACCCAAATTCCCTTTTATACTTTGGAGAGCATACCACGCGCGGAAAACAGCAAAGCAGACGCGTTGGCCAAGCTCGCTAAAGAACTGGCTGACGAGAACCTTGATGACGTTAAAATCGTGGTGCAAAGTCGTCGAGTGCTCGCCCCAGCAGAAATATCTCCTGAATCGTCCGAAGAGAAGGGAGTGACTGAGCAGATAACCCTACAAATAAAAGACCGTGAGAAGGCTGAGGACTGGAGGGAGATCTTCGTAGACGACTTTAAGTCCCACCGAATGCCCGAGGAAGCGTCTTTAAGACATCAGCTCGTGAAACGAGCTCTGTCTTTCGCCTTCGTCAACGATACTCTGTATAAAAGGTCGTTCGATTCTTTGTAGTTGAGATGCCTGGGACCTGTCGAAGCGAAAAGGGTCGTTCAGGAAGTTCACGACGGACTCTGCGGTTCTCACCAAGCAGGCCCGAAGATGAAATTGAAGATCAAAATAATGGGTTATTATTGGCCCACGATGATCCAGGACTGCCTCGAGTATGCGAAGCAATGCCACTCATGTCAGATTCATGAGGACTTTATCCACCAACATCCGAATCCACTACATCCGACGGTGTCTAGCTGGCCATTCGAAATGTGGGGAATGACGTCATCGGCCCCATCGAACCGGCATCGTCTAGGGGACATCGTTTCATCCTGGCGACGACTGATTACTTCTCCAAATGGGCAGAAGCAGTACCGTTGAGAGAAGTGAAGATGGAGAATATCCTCCATTTCTTCAAGATGCACGTCATATATCGGTTTAGAACGCCAAGACGGATCATCTCCGATAACGGTCCAGCCTACAGAAGCCACAAGATCAGTCGCTTCGCGCAACAATATAATATAGACTGGAGATATTCTTCAGTTTACAATCCGCGAGCTAACGGTCTAGCTGAGGCTTTCAACAAAACCTTGGCAAAGATCGTAAAGAAGACGGTGTCCCGAAACAAAAGGGACTGGCACGAGAGACTGCAAGAAGCTCTCTGGGTATATCGAACTACGTTCAAAACGGCCACGAACACAACTCCATACGCGTTGGTATTTGGTACAGAAGCAGTACTCCCCCTCGAGATAGAGCTACCTTCTCTACGAGTGGCAGTCCACCACGAGTTGACAAACGAAGAAAATGCTCACCTCCGGCTTGAGGAGCTTGACGCCCTCGATGATACCCGGTTCATAGCGCAACAAAATCTAGAGGCTTATAAAGCGAAAATGACGCGCTCGTATGAAAGATTGACCAGGCCGAGGACATTCCGCCAAGGCGAACTCGTGCTAGTGGTCAAAAGGCCTATGATCCCCAATCGCGCCAAGCGGAGAAAATTCGAGCCGAACTATGAAGGCCCGTACATCATAGACAAGGTCTACCAGGGTGGAGCCTATCTACTCATGGATATGCACGGTGAAAGGCCTTTCAGGCCAATAAATGGCCGCTTCCTAAAGAAATACCACGCTTAATGAGCCACAGCCTAGGTCAATGATAGATGACGACGACTATGTCCGCTCACTATCTTCCTAAGCTCAAGCTCTATAAGTAGTAGCCGGCCCTCTCCATGACGGACCGAAACGTCCTTAAACTAACGACGGACCGAAACGTCCTTAAACTAACGACGGACCGAAACGTCCTTAAACTAATGACGGACCGCAACGTCCTTAAAACTACTACCGCAGCATCCTTAGGCTGACGAGATAAAAAAAACAATAAATAAAAAAAATATAATAAAAAAAAATAAAAACGGTATGTCCATAAGCAAAAAGGGCACGGATGAAAACCCGAAAGGACTCCGTGAGTAAAAATAGCAGGGCTACCAGCGAGTGTTCGTGAAAACCCGAAAGGGCACGACCTCGTAAAGAAAAAAAGAAGAAGAAGAAGAAACAATATATATAATAATAACGGTACTTCCATAAGCAGAAAGGGCACGGATGAAAACCTGAAAGGGCTCCGTGAGTAAAAACAGCAGGGCTACCGGCGAGTGTTTGTGAAAACCCGAAAGGGCGCAACCTCATTAAAAGACACTTGCAGGGTCCTCACGACCTTGTAAGGAGAAACCACCCGCGTGAGATCCTTACGACTCACAAGGGAGCTACACACTTAGGAGTCCCCATGATTCCTAAGGAGAAAATACACTTGCGAGATCCCCACGACTCGTAAGGAGAACTCTCTTATGGGACCCTCACGGCTCATAAGACTTGAAAGTCTTAAATTACAGAGACCTAAACCTATGCTTAAGCAAAATCCCCCACAAACCTTTGACAATGCCCTACAAGTGGCTCATATTGACCCTTGTATACAATCCACGGGTGCGAATAAACATTTCCCCAGCAAAGTCCCACCCGTAACTAGGGATACGTCCATATGGTGAACAACCCTTATAAATCCTCTCGACTTATAAGGAGAAAGCCCTCTTGTAAGATCCTTACGACTTGCAAGAGGACATATACTTAGGAATCCTTACGATTCCTAAGGAGAAAATACACCTGCAAGATCCTCACGACTTGTAGGGAGAAATACCTTTGTGGGACCCTTACTGCTCATGAAGTCAAAAGCCTTAGTCGACAGGACCTTAACCCTGTTCGCTAAGCCACCTTTGTTCAACATCGACAGAGGCAGATGATGATTCGCTCCTGACCATATCCCAGTTGTAGCGGTGCTGATGCCGAAATTGGTGTCTAATCTCAGGTTTATGGCAAAAAGCCAGCAAGCCACACATGCATACGAAAGAGCCGAAATGATGGGGCAACTTGCAGTAAAAAGCAGCAAGTAAAAATGTATGCATGAAAAATAGCCGAAATGATGGGGCAACTCGCAATAAAAAGCAGCAAGTAAAGATGAAATAAATAGCCGAAATGATTGAGCACCGCGAAAAATAGCCGAAACGATAGGGCAATCGCGACCTTCGCGATATAAAAGCTGAAATGATGGAGCATCGCGGAAAAAAAAAAGAAATAAAATAAAAAAAAGTTTTAATTTATGCCCTACAGGTGATGTTCCATCACACCCTGTATACAATCCAAGGGCGTAAACAAAGAAGTGATCATACTTCCCCCCAGGTTTCATCAAAGAAAGAAGCTAAATCTCGACGGGCCGCAAGCAACCTAGAGATCATCCCAACACTCGTCTCGTAACAACGGACACAACTTCAAACAAAGCGGAGCAGTGGCAACCCCTAGTTCCATGGCTCGGCGATATACATATCACCAACAGTCAAACCTCCATTCCGTGAAATGCGGATACAATCAGCAAAATTCCTGGTTACGTGGAACACGGATAACGTCACTTTTTGACCCCGTGGAAAACGTCCAGAGCGGATCCTGGTCCTCGCAGAGCACGACAGTGAACCCGTGTGAAGCATCCAGAGTGGAGCCTAGTCCTCGCCGAACACGGCAGTGAACCGTGTGAAGCATCTAGTGCAAAATTCCTGGTTACCTGGAACGCGGATAACGTCACTCTTTGACCCCGTGGAAAACGTCCAGAGTGGATCCTGGTCCTCGCAAAGCACGGCAGTGAACCCGTGTGAAGCATCCAGAGCGGAGCCTAGTCCTCGCCGAAAACGGCAGTGAACCCATGTGAAGCATCTAGTGCAAAATTCCTGGTTACGTGGAACGCGGATAACGTCACTCATTGACCCCGTGGAAAATGTCCAGAGCGGATCCTGGTCCTCGCAGAGCACGGCAGTGAACCAGTGTGAAGCATCCAGAGCGGAGCCTAGTCCTCGCCGAACACGGCAGTGAACCCGTGTGAAGCATCTAGTGCAAAATTCCTGGTCACGTGGAACACGGATAATGTCACTCGTTGACCCCGCGGAAAATGCCCAGAGCGGAGCCTGGTCCTCGCCAAGCACGACAGTGAACCCGTGTGAAGCATCCAGAGCAAACACCGGACTGTGGAGTCCTTAAAATCCACGGACTACGATGTCCTTAACCTCGACCGTAATGTCTTAAAACTAACAATCAACCACCCTGATTCTATATTGATTCCACCTTGGTTTAGGGGTACATCTCTTCACTCCTTTGATACCTGGCGTTGTAATTCCTCAACGTCTTCAAAGAGGTGACGGGTCCCTGCAACCACACATCGGACTGTGGAGTCCCTAAATCCACGGACTATGACGTCCTTAACCTTGACCGTGATGTCTTAAAACTAACATTGGACTGTGGAGTCCTTAAATCCACGGACTATGACGTCCTTAACCTTGACCGTGATGTCTTAAAACTAACATCGGACTATGACATCCTTAACCTTGACCGTGATGTCTTAAAACTAACATCGGACTGTGGAGTCCTTAAATCCACGGACTATGACGTCCTTAACCTTGACCGTGATGTCTTAAAACTAACATCGGACTGTGGAGTCCTTAAATCCACGGACTATGACGTCCTTAACCTTGACCGTGATGTCTTAAAACTAACATCGGACCGTGGAGTCCTTAAATCCACGGACTATGACGTCCTTAACCTTGAC
The DNA here is from genome assembly GCA_030015575.1 of Agapanthus africanus. NCBI lineage: Eukaryota > Viridiplantae > Streptophyta > Magnoliopsida > Asparagales > Amaryllidaceae > Agapanthus > Agapanthus africanus. The sequence goes on from JASDDO010000031.1 coordinate 470,409,539, forward strand.
AGCGACGTCTTTAAACTACGATACCTTGAGCAACCCCTGACCCCGTAAAACACGGATAAGGGTGACCACATCCAGCACTTGCAGGTCCTCACGACCTGTAAGGAAGAAAATTCTCTTGTGAGATCCTTACGACTCTCAAGGGAAAACCCGCTTAAGAATCCTCACGATTCTTAAGAAGAACTTACACCTATGGGATCCTCTCGACCTGTAGGGAGAAAAACTCTTTATGAGACCTTCGTGGCTCATAAAGCGCGAAAGTCTTAGGAAGCAGATCTTAACCCTGAATCCTAAGCCATCACTGCCCTGCGAGGAGATCAAGATAAATTGTCTGCAAAACACATTCAATGAGAAGAGACACACCATTGAGAAGAAAAATGTATCTTTTATTCATAAACCAAAATGGATACAAAGTACAATTCATGAAAGAAACAAAAAGAAGATACTCTCATCCATGAGTATGTACAAAAAAGAAAGGAAAAGATACAAGTCTTTAAGCCGGCGGGCGATGTAGAAATTTGGTCATCTCATCCTGCTTTTGTTGGGCCACGGCCTCATGATTTAAGATCGTCAAAAGACGGGCCTCCGCCTGAGCCTGCTGGGCCTGATATGAAGCGAGCCGGCCTTCAAGCTCTTTCTCGGTGGCCTTATGAGCCTCGACCCTCTCACGAGTGAACGTGGCAGATTTATCAAGAGTCACCACCTCCCTGATAGACTCTTGAAGCACCCGCTAGAGTTCATACGCTTTGTTGGCCTTGGCAGTAAGACTCGCTTGAAGCTCGCTCGGCGCTTTAGAAGCCAGCTCCCTCTCCGAGAATTTACGGCCGAGCCTCTTCTCGCACGATGTCATGTTTGCCGCGCACCGCGCTGTCAGCCCCTGCAAGTATGCCTTTGCAGCCATGACCTCCGAGAAAAGACGGGAACTTTCAAGTGCGTGCAAGCAAGCCTCCACCTGCCGACAGAACTCCACCCAGACTCGCACCACCTCTTCGCTATGGTAGGTGGCAAGAAAAGGAAGAGAACCGTTAGCCTCCGCAGCAAATGCTTCAGCTGTGGTCGCACTGCCAGCACGAAGCTCCTCGATCAAAGACGACAGGGAGACAAGGCTCAATTAGGCCAAGCGCTCTGAAGCTCGCAGAGCATAAGGGCCAGGCGGCATAACGACACGCGATTCCAATGCTATTGGAGCTGGCAAGGCTGTTCAGAGTTGAAAAATATTAGTAAGGCTCTTAAGCAAAGGAACAAGTAAGGCTATACCGGAATGTCACTTACCTACGGTCATGCAAGTAGGAGCTGAGGGTTCCCCTGGCCCTTCGAGAACCTCGACCTCATCATCGACCTCCAAAGCTATAGAGAACATCAATGTCAATACGCAAAATAACAACGATGCTATGAGAAGTGATGAACAACACTCACCTTGTCCAGATGAGAGGACGATGCATTGAGGAGATATCGCCTGCGGAGCAGCCAGTTCCAAAAGACGCTGGAAGGATTGCCGAGGAGACAGATCGACAATGGAGGCCGCCAGTCCACGCAATTCTGAAAAGACAAAAGAGTTCAGGTAATAGAAAGATTACTAGCTCAAAACGTGGAAGGTTACCTTCGACACTCCTCCCATTCTGAGCCGGAGGGATAGCAGCTTCAACGGCCTCTGTCGTGACCTCAGGCTCCAACAAAGGTAGGGTAGTCCCGACTACCTCCATCTCAACCTCTGGGCCGCCTTCGGGTAGAGTCATTGGGACGACGACCACCGAGGGAACCTCTCCCAACGGAGCGAGCACCCTGGAATCAAGAGCCGCCACCGGAGGTTCTATTGCGAGGGGAATGGCATTGTCGGACCCATCCGCATCGAGTAAGGCTGCATCGGGAATGTCAACGGGCTCTAGCTGCAGCAAGCCAGTGGGGATCTCTCCCATCGCCGAAGACTCTGCACAAGTCGCACAAAATAAGGATATATATATACAAGCATAAGCAATCTGAAGAACTGCGAAGGAATATAAGAACATACCAATGCGCAGGGAAGCCTTCAGTATGGCTTCTTCTAACTGATGCTCCTTCTCAAGGAGTCGTGCTCGCCGAGGTTCGAGGGTAGACTCATGGCCGCCGGTCCACAGAGAAAGCGCGTCCGCAGCATCCTCCGAAGCGGCCTGTTTCAGGGCCCTTTCTCCCCATTCCTCCAAAGGGCCAATGAACCGCCGCCGAATCCATGAAGGGTCTTCATAAAAGATTACGGCAGGATAGGGCTTCTTCGGAACCCTGACGTTCTGGGACTCATCTTGGGAATGTCTTATAGCCTCAGCCAATTGTGCGGCCTCCTCGGCAGCCGAACCTGGGAAAAGAAGACCAGCGTCCGACTCTTGCACGGCCAGCGACCCATCTGGAAGTATGGGCTCCGACTCCGTTAAAGAATCAAGTAGGTTGGTGGCCACCCTCTTCCGCCTCTTAAATCTAGAACCGGCCGCCGAAGACGACCGTTTATTTCCTCGCGGAGCTTTGGTGCGTCGACAACCCACGTCGCCTTCAACACCATCGTCCCTATTACCCTTGCTTGGTGCCACAACCGAGGATGACACCGCCATTGTCGATGCCACGCGAGGCAATACTGCCGCAGGCGGTGGAGCTGCTACCGGGGCCCGTCTACCTCACGATCGGGTACCTAGAGGCATACCGGCTGTTGGAGTAAGGTCCACCCCTGACTCCCCCGGAATGAGCGCGGCACCAATCTCCCTCAGAGGGAAGCGGACCGGAGCCCTCAGTCGCAGCTTAGCTCCCGGAACCTGAGGAGGGGCATCATGACCAAGAAGCACCCTTCTTTCCTCAAGAATAATCGGGCTGACTCGATGGAGCTACCAACCCATGAACGATCCCATGCACCGGAGCGTATGCTCAGCTTCAGGGATCATAAAGTGGGAGCCGGTGTTCAACCTCACGAAATGATGTGCGGCATCGCGAACGGCATCAAGTGAAGGGACCGGCGCAACTATGAAAGCCTCAAAGGGAACGCCCTGGTCATATCCAAGCTGTCGGGCGAATCGATGCGGGTTGTACCGCATGAAAAGAGCTGCACTGTCCTGGCGAAACACCAAGTAACCCGGTCTAATTGTATACAAGTGCGCGGCCTTTCGGGGCTTCAAAGAAGGTACGTTGTCTTTGGACTGGTCCCAGAGTTGTTGAACTGGACCTGAGGGTGTAGACAAGACCCGATCATTAAAAACCAGCCCGCCAGCGGCGGCGTGAGGAGAAATCAACACCCGAATAGCCCCGAATTGAGTTGGGTCGGCGGCAGAAGCATCCACCAATCGCATAAGTCACGGGAAGGGATAGGCGTCGTAAAACGCGGGCCTCTGATGCATAGCGAAAGCCCCCAGCACATGCATTTCGACTCAGGACGTGAAATAATGAAGCGAAAAGTTTACTACATCCACGCCGGGAGTAGAGGTATTAGCTGCGGTGCCCAACCCATGATACAGGTGCGCCAAGGCCGGGATGCCGATGGCCAACCGTGTCCCCTCAGCGATACGATAAGCCGGGTAGATAACCGAAGCTCTCATAAAGCGACGATGCATGGGGATGACAAACCAACTGAGCCAGACACTAACAAACCCCACGAAGAACGTCTCCTCATCCATGCCGGGAGCAGCAATGGATTCAAAAGACGTCGGCGACATAATAGGGATGTAATACTGTGGCAGATCCGATTCAGTGGTCGGCAGCTTCTTCGGACCAAACCCAAAGGAGTCTCTAATGTTGGCGAACTTCGGGGTTGTCTTCGACAAGACGTCCTCATGAAGGAAACAAGCAATGAAGCTCTTGAAAGTAACACCCTGCTCTTCGGATTCGGTGAACAATCGGTTGAAGATACCTAGCGCCTTGATCAAACTGGGACGCTTGTGGTGGACGGCATTCTCAGCGGACAGGCCGTCAACCGGAGCAGGCTCGGGCTCAAAGATGTACTCGTCGGAGGGCAGCAACTCCTCATACAGACTACCCCTGATTGGCAACCCCGAGATGTCATAGAATTCTGCCAAAGAGATCGAGACCTCACGGTCCCCTAAAAGGAAAGTGTTAGTGGGAAGGTTCCACTGGTTCAAGAACGCCTTAACCTACCAAACATGCGGGGATTGATAGTGAAAGAGCGACGCGTATATCGCCTGGTAAAGCCCTACTTTCTGTAGCCGCGCACGATGGGCGGACAGGATGTAACGAGCCCAGAGAAGGTACCCCGTAGGGTGTCGAGGGGTGAGCCCTATCTTGTAGATTTGTCCCCATGGTTAGGCCTCACCCTGGCAAATGCGCCGCTCCATAATGTCTATAGCCGGGATCGGATGATTCGGGATACCGGTCGTCGAAGGCTCGAGCCTCCCCGTTGGAGTCCAGTTGGGCATCTCCACAGCAAAGACCGTCCTCGGAGGGTCCATCGGCAAAAACGGGAAAGTAGGCTCTGTTGGTTTTGCGCAGAGGAAACTCCGGCGACCCCGGATAATATGGCTGTACCAAGTTCCCCATAGAAGCAAGTCGGTACAGTTCGGGTCATGAGCCCGGATCATCGCCGTCGCTTCCTCATCGGATGGTGATTGAGAAAAAGCGGCCTCCGAGCGAATAAAGGAAAAACACGGAGCAGAAGCCATCACACCTGAAATCGAATGAAAGCAGACCGTCAAAAGCAAAGTCAGCAATATATATATATATATATGTATATCCATGCATGAACATGAAGACTAGTTGAAGAAAGCAACATCTGACTCTTTTTCTGGGACCATTGGCTACAAAACACATGGGCCCCACAGAATCAAGATGACGGCTCATTAATAATGAAACCGAGCAGTTGTGATAAGACAAAAGGGATACCCTCATGAAATAAAAAGTGGATTGCGGGTGGCCCTACACATCCCCTAGAAGACAAATCTACCTGGGATTCTACAACAAATCAAACAGGATCAAGGGAATTATATTCCCACAGAAGATATCATTACAAACCTCTGTTCCATTAATTACAGAAGGACAACCTAGGGCAAAGAGACCCCGGGAAGCCTCCATGTGAAGAAACCGAGTTCTTCATAGGAATCAAATTCCTTAGTAAGAAAAAGGAATTAAAATTCCCAGAAACACTTTTCCTGTGAATGGAGTTAAACTCCATGGATCATCATCTAAACCCTAAGAGATCTACTGTTGAAGGTTAAAATGGTTTCATACTTTGGTCAAAAAGCTTGAAGAAAAATGGATTCTTTGTTAAAAAAGGGGTAAAAACCCTTGTTTTGGATTTAAAATCCAAAGGAATGTGAAAGTTCATCGTTTGTTCAAGGACATTACCTGAGGAAAAGAGTCTTTGTCAACAGAGTTAAACTCTGAAAAGGTTTCAAGGCAGAGAACTAAGCTCTGGAAGAAGAGAATTAAATTTTCAGAAAAGTTTGCAAGAGAAGAAGATGAGAAAAGTGGAGGCTATTCTGAAAGGACAAGGGTATTTATAGGATGTGATGGAGACGCTTCATCTCCCCAAATCCCTAGAGGAATCCAACGGTCACAAAAGTGACAGCATTGCACTCACGTGCAAATACGTGAGAACAACGCTATGGGGGCCTTTGTTTCCTGATTTAAAATCAGGAGAGTTACGGAAGAGGCATCGCGTGCTAGCACGTGACCAGCAGTCACGTGTTGGCACGTGACAATTAAAAGCAGCGGCAAAGGCAGATTCGGCTCCTTGATTAAATCAAAGAAAAGGCTCCAGAAAGGGTCACGTGCTCATACGTGACCAGGGGTCGCGTGTTGACACGTGACGGCTGAACAGCGGCTAGAAGACAAAGCGCAGAAAGCAGAAGAAGGCCCGTTCCAAGGGGTCACGTGCCTACATGTGACCAGGGGTCACGTGCCTACACGTGACCAAGGGTCACGTGGCCATACGTGACCGGCTTTCAAAGCCTATCTATTTAACAGAATTAAATTCTGAACCACATTCGAATCTTTCCAAAGGAGAATAATTATTTGGAACCGATTGGATTAAAAATTTAAAGGTGATTAAATATCACCTATCTATGGAAAAATCTTGAACTTGGAAAGATTTTCCCTTAAAATCTAGCCGAAATAACAAAGGAATATCTTTGGATTCAAAATCCAATGGTGAATAAAATTCACCTAATAATCCAAAGGTCCAAAGGAATGATGAATGCAAATCAAATCTCTAACAAATACAAATCAAATCCCTCAATGAATGATTCACCAAAACTAATTGATTCTGCTCCTTCTCCTATAAATAGGAGCCAGAAAAGATAGAAAAAAAGGAGAGAGATGATCAGTCGAAAATATTGTATATTTTAGCCGGAAATTTCCTTAACATTTGCATACATTTATAAGTGTTCGGCATTCATATTCTACATATTAGCAAATCTGTCACAAAATATGAGATTGCATGTATTAGACTTTTAAACCGACACTTTAAAGGAAATTAACCGCATTTCATGGCATCGCATCATTTCTGTATTTGCGCAACACTTGTCTTGAGTCTGTGCAGGAAAATACGGAAGAAAATCAAAAGAAGCTGATCAAACAATAAGCCAACTCCATACTTTCAGATCTGGTAACATTTCAGGAGGAATTATTAAATTCAGCATATCAAAAGAAGGCCCATACAACATCCCAAGATCACACCAGAAAGCCCTAGGCCCAATCCTTCCAACAGAGCGCGGAAGAGCGGCGGTTATGGGGTATCTGCGGCGGAAGCGCCGCGGATCTGCCACGTCAGCAAATAATTTTTACAGCACAATTCCTCTCTCTGGTTCCACAGTCCATTCTGACACTTAAAAGTCCAGAATTCTCTCGAAGCTACTACAGATCAGAAATGAAGATTAAGAAGGCTAATCCTAAATTAAGCTCCTAATTAATCCTATTCTAGAAGCTCCTCCTAACTAATTACATCTAGAACCTTCTCCCCTAACTAACTTTTGGAGGGAAATTTGAATTTCCCCCAACAAACTTTTGGAGGGAAATTTGAATTTCCCCCAACAAACTTTTGGAGGGAAAGTTAGAATTTGAAATCCTAGATCTAGGGTTAGTTATCTATAAATAGAGCACTAGACCTAGGGTTAAAAGGGAATCAATCTTTAATAAAAAATCAATCAATAACCATTGGTTCATTCTACACCATTTTCTTCCACAAGTCTCGTGACAAGGCTTGTGCGAAACCCTAACCCTAATTCCACTCCTAATCCAAGATCTTGAGTACCAAATCAAGCAAGAAGCCTTCAACCTTTTAGGAGCCGAGCCGATCTTCAATCGGGCAAGTGATCCAAGCCGATCCGCGATCCACGGAGACGAGCGAAGCCAAGTCGACGATCAAGTTCTTCCTCTTGTAGTTCTTGAGTGATTGTAACGAAATTGTTGATATAAATAAAAGGTGAAATTCGTTAATCTTGCTTTCTTTTAATTCTTGCATCATGATTAGATCTCAATTTATAATTGTTGCTCTTGTTGTGATGTTTGAGTGAAACTCCGTTCGTAAAGGAGTCGAGACGATTGTAGAATGATGATGTAACAAATCTTAATACGATTTTTAAGTCCTACGAGTTTTGTAAACCCTAGCAAGTTCAAGAATCAATGACCTAGTTTCGTAGCGATGCTTTCTTGATTGTGATCGCTCGAAATTAGGGATCTACGATCGTTTCTTGAATTTACTAGAGGCTAGAATGTGAATGATATCGACGAAAGAACAAGGGATAAGATGAAACCTTAGTTTCACAAGAAATCCCTAATTCTCGATCGATCATCATCGATCTAGTATCAATTCATCGAAGGATAAGAATACGTAATTGTAAGATTACATCACATCTATAGATCCGATCGATTCCTACGAGCCTCATTTCGATTCTTGAGATTTGGTTTGGAAAAATCATCAAAACGATCAATTCTTGATTCTATCTTTTAATGCTTTCTTAGATCTAGTTTTTTCTAATTCTTGAACTTCAAATACAAATCTTGAATTGTTTTGTTTTCATTTCATTAAAGATTCAACTCATCTAATTCGAAAGACGAACGATTACACTTTCCCTGTGGACGATCCGCACTCACATACTAACTACAATCCGACACCGTAGTTGATTGCGGTCAAATAATTTTTGGTTGTGATTTCTATACTATTTGATTCGATTTATTACAATCACAGAAATTATAACAATCAAATGGCGCCGTTGCCGGGGATAGTGCGCTAATAGTTCGTATTTTGAAATTTGAGTTGAAAATTTTATTCCATCTAAATTTAGTGATCTAAATTCGTGCAAACACTAATACGTGTGTTGTGATTTGTTGCGAGAAAATCTGGAATCATTGGAGCTGGAGAAAAATTTTTCTGAACATACCAGAGAGCTGGAAATAGCAACAGAAAGCAGCTGAAGAAGTTTGATCCAGTGAGCCCACAACCCGAGCGCGGAAGAGCGGCATAATACCCTAATTCGCGGCGGATCCGCCGCAGGTGTGACTGTTCACTGCACAAATATTTTTCTGTAAGCTACTAACTTTCTTATCTCCTTCTTTCTCTGCTCCAATAACAATTTTGCTGCAGGTTTTCTTTGCAAATAAATCGCAGCGCCGCAAAGCAAAATAAATTTGTGCGTGTTTTTGATTCTTGTGGTTGTTGCATATTAATACGGAAATTTAAGGGGCACGACCAAATTCAAATTAGGTGGGGATTTCATTACCCTTTCTAGGCCCCGAAAATCGCAAAACTTGCATCCGCATTTACCCCCATTAACTAAAAGAAATCTAGAGATGACTCTAAGGACCGTCGCGCTCAATTAGGACAAGAGAAGGCCGTGGGTAATTCATTGCTTATCCGCGTTTTCTTGTGGTGCCTAAGACGAGTGTGTCTAAGGCTAGTGGTTATTAATTAGGCCCACTGTAGTGGTGGTTCCTTCCCACTTACCTGGCACTTATCCGGCCACAGGGGAACAAAGAGGCAGTGGAGGATTTATCCTGCGACTTGTCTTTTGGCAGTTAGGAGCGGTCTAGAGTTTGACCTAGGTGACCACTAGATTCTAGGGTTTTTGTGTGTTGCATTTGTTTTGTTGCATCATATTTTTCAAAAATCCGTATCTTTTTCAAAACAAACACCGCATTCATATCATTCCCCTAATTATAAATTCACGCTGCCACTTGTACTAACCCTTTTTAGTGCAAGATAGGCTGGACACGGGTGTCTAGTGCCCGTTAGTCCGCGTTTCCCTTATCGACCCTAAAGTCGGTATTTCTACATTTACCTTTTCCTTTACCCACCACCACACCCACATCGATGGATCCACCTCCATCGAATTTCTTTTCCACTACCCTGCCGCCGTCCGTTGGTGCGCAGAATCCAACTCGCATCTCTCTCCAAGAGAGGTGCTATCCAACACGAAGCCCACTTTCCACCTGTCTTTCCACACCACCAGCCAACGGGGAAAATTTTCAAATAAAACCCCAATACATCAACCTTTTACCAAAATTTCACGGTCTCGAGTCTGAAGACGCATACGTGTTTATCACGAAATTTGAAAATGTATGCGCAATGATGGGTACTTCACATCTTTCTGTGGATGCTTTACGTCTTCGTCTTCTCCCATTCACTTTGTGCGATTTAGCCGAGAAGTGGCTATATAACACGACCGCACATTCCATTTCAAATTGGGACGAATTCGTCAAAGCATTCCTTAAGAAATTCTACCCACATCAAAAGACAGCTCGAGTCCGTAGCGAAATCTATCAATTCACCCAGCTTCCAAATGAAACATTTTCAAAATGCCTTGACCGCTTCAAGGATCTGTTAATCCAATGTCCACATCACGGCATCCCGAGATGGGAATTGTGCCGAATCATTTATGAGGGCATTACTCCTTACACAAGACAGTCCCTTGAATCCATATGTCAAGGCAACTTTATGACCAAAGATGATTGGGAAGCCTGGAAATTTCTAGAAGATTTCGCTGAAAAATCTTTACAGTGGGAGGGTCTGAGTCAATCGTCTAGGGATGGCAATGATATTTCCATAGGAATTAGAGCTGAAATTTCAGCTTTACACAAGAAATTTGACGCTATGGAAAATAAATTTTTAGCTGCCGCCCTAAGTCAAATATCACTCTCCAAAACTGTATGTGGTTGTTGTTCTGATCCGTCTCACTTGACGGAAGAATGTCCGTTTCAAGGTCCTGAGCTTACAAATGCCTCATTTCAAAGACCTAGAAACGATCCTTCTTCCTCCACTTATGATCAGGGTTGGAGGAATAACCCTAACTTTGCTTGGAACCAATCACAATTTCAAAATACGGTTCCAACCTAAAACAATTTCCAAGGGGTCCCTTCACCACAACAGCACCCACCACTTCAATTGAGTCAGCACCCCTTCCAAGCATAAAACTTCCAAAATCCGGCCAACACTTTTGCACCGTCTAGTCCTTTGCAATTGACCGGTACAGATAATATCTCTGCACTAGCACAAACCTGGGATACTTTCATGAAACAATCCATCCAAAGGACGGCAAGTTTGCAATCTTCCGTCGAGAATGTAATGAAGATCATTATCTCTCAAAATGAAAACATCAAATCGATGGAAGAACAAATTGCATAACTAAAAGCCGAAAATAGTGCAAGAGAAAAAGGGAAACTTCCAGCTCAACCTTTACCTAATTCTAGCTATTCACATGATGTGGATGCAATCACGTTGAGATCTGGAAGAGTGCTTGACCATCACCTTGGGGAAGAGTTTGATGATACTGATAAATCAATCAATAGAACCCCGGCTGAGACCTTTCCACACACACACACTTCTTACCCCAGTTCTTCTACCCTACCATCTTCTTCCGAGCCTATTCTTCATTTCCCAAAAGGCTCGCCATTACAGCCCACCTCTTTTACCCCTCCACGGACGATCCCCACTTCTATTCTGGGATCTGTTCCACACACACTTTCTTCTCCTATGATGGACCCAGCGCTTATTGCTAAAGCGCCTTATCCGAATCGGTTAAGGGCTAACACACCGAGTCCACATATGGAGAAGATCATGAACATTTTTAAGCAAGTAAACACCAACATCCCTCTCCTAGATGCCATCCAACAAGTTCCGTCTTATGCTAAAACTCTTAAGAACTTGTGCACTAGAAAGAGGAAGAATCCAGTGCCAAAGAAGATTTTCATGGAAAAAACAATAGACACGGCTTTCCCCCAACAATTACCGAGGAAACGTAAGGATCCTGGATATCCTACTATTTCCGTTTCTATTGGGGGAAAACACATTAACCGTGCTCTATTAGACCTTGGCGCTAGTGTTAACTTGCTTCCTTACTCAGTCTATGAGCAATTAGGAATCGGAGAGTTGAAGCCAACCAATTGCACTCTCCAGATGGCTGACCGATCTATCACCAGACCTAGGGGTGAACTGGAGGATGTGTTAATAAAAATCGGAGAATTTATATTCCCGGTAGATTTTATTGTAATTGATACACAACCTGTAGCGAACCCACGGAATCAAATTCCGGTGATTTTAGGTCGCCCCTTTTTGGCCACTTCCAATGCTATTATCAACTGTCGTAACGGTTCTATGACCCTATCTTTCGGGAATAGGTCAATAGAGCTGAATATTTACAAGTTGGGAAGTGTACCCTCCGAACCTATTGCTCAGGTATGTTCTGTCGACTTAATGGATGTCGACAGCAGCGAATTTGATGATCCTCCTGATACTGATCTTGACTCTTTTCATATGTTATTGTTTGACCCAACTATGTATCATACATATACGGACTCTTCCACCGAGATGTCTGGGTCAGCAATTAACACGGATTATAAACTGTTCTTAGAGTCTGAAGATCACCCCGCACTTTGTGATGACATTATTCACCGGGGTATGGATGGAACTTTTGAGGAGATCTTTGCTGATGAACTCGCATTTTTGAATGACACGGGTGTTGAGACGAATCATGTCCAAATCAATGAAATTGAACCTCCACCCATTCTTCTGAAAAGTAATAAGAATGCGAGTAATCCATCACATTCACTGCATCGTCTCTCCAAAATGAGACGCACACACATTCTCTCCCACCACTTACCTTTTCCCCACTTCTTCTTCCACCAACCCGAGCATTGCATTGATAAAATTTTCGAATGGTTGGTGTTAACCTTCGGTCTTTGCAAAGCTTGGCATCGACCAATGATTTTTGACCCCCACTTGTGATTTTTAAAAGATTAACATTGCATAACTCAAGTTTGGGGGGGTATATTTTTTCTGGCTCTTGAAAAGAAAATTTTTACAAAAAGATGAGCCAAAAATAAGTTTCGGGGAGGTTCTTCACTTAAATATTTTGCCCCCACTAATAAATTCCTCCCAAGCTTACAGGTTTTCCGAGATTTAGCAGAAGGCAACAGTGAGGACACTGTTGAAAACAAGTTTGGGGGAGGTTTGTGCTTATTTTCGCATCATTTTCATCATACATTGCATAAGCACAAAACATTTTCGAAAACCATAAAAATTTAAAAAAAAAATTCAAAATTATAAAAATATTTTTTGTACATAAATAAGATAATGAAAGTTTAGATAGTGAACAATTACATCCATGAGATTAGAAAAATTTAAGAAAACTAAGAAAATTAGAAGTTTTCTTATACGAACTAGTAATAAGTAGTTATGAGCTGTTGTCCCAAGGGTTAGTAAGATGAAGGACGTCACTAATCTGAGGATAAAAATAAGTCTGAAAAATAGTTTCTATTCTGGAAGCCAAACATTTTGAACGTTGCTACCCTGCTATTCGCACTTACACACATCTTAAAGCCTGGGATAGTAGAGGATACCTTGAAATGCTCTTGTCTTAAAGCCAAAAGTATGGAAAAAAAATGTGTTTTAAAGTAGTGAGAAAAATGGATACTGGTTTTGTTATCACCAAGGGCAAGAAAAATATATAGCAAAAGGGTGCTTCTTCACCTAGTGCCCCAAGGTCAACTGGTCTGGGAGTCACTGCTATGCCTGAGGTGGTGCAAGACTAGGAAAATACACCAAGTTAGCAAGCACATTAGTAATCGGTCGGTTAGTACCTCAAGAAGTATTAACGGTCGCATGAAAGTGTGTGAGCAATCTCGTTTATCAAGAAGTACTGAGGTTGATGGGCAAGAGTATGATAGCTTGAATTGAATTCTCCGGGTGTAGGGATGTCTTTACACACACGCAGGGTGATATGATCGATGTTTGGAAGAAAGATAGGAATGAAGAATAAGACGATGTTTTATTGAGGGAGGACGTGATTTCTGACATCTTTTCATGACCATTAAGATAGGGCTCATGACAACCGAAAAGCTAGCTTAGTTGGAAACCCTAATTTTCAAGGCTTTTCTTTTACAATTCTTTTCTTTAAATGTAATATTCATGATCTTTCTTTTATTATTGGATTTTGTGGGTGCAATCCGCTGAAAACCCTCAGGAGACAACACTCCTCCTATTATGGACACCTAGAGGTTTAAAGGCTTGTTGCACGTGCTCAGTACAATCGTGTTGCCTACGAAAGTGTGCTAGTTAGTTTTTCTCTTTCTTTATTTTCTCCTTCTCTTTTTAATAAAACATTCGCTCGAGACGATCGAAATTAAGTTTGGGGGTATTTGATCAGTCGAAAATATTGTATATTTTAGCTGGAAATTTCCTTAACATTTGCATACATTTATAAGTGTTCGGCATTCATATTCTACATATTAGCAAATCTGTCACAAAATATGAGATTGCATGTATTAGACTTTTAAACCGACACTTTAAAGGAAATTAACCGCATTTCATGGCATCGCATCATTTCTGTATTTGCGCAACACTTGTCTTGAGTCTGTGCAGGAAAATACGGAAGAAAATCAAAAGAAGCTGATCAAACAATAAGCCAACTCCATACTTTCAGATCTGGTAACATTTCAGGAGGAATTATTAAATTCAGCATATCAAAAGAAGGCCCATACAACAGCCCAAGATCACACCAGAAAGCCCTAGGCCCAATCCTTCCAACAGAGCGCGGAAGAGCGGCGGTTATGGGGTATCTGCGGCGGAAGCGCCGCGGATCTGCCACGTCAGCAAATAATTTTTACAGCACAATTCCTCTCTCTGGTTCCACAGTCCATTCTGACACTTAAAAGTCCAGAATTCTCTCGAAGCTACTACAGATCAGAAATGAAGATTAAGAAGGCTAATCCTAAATTAAGCTCCTAATTAATCCTATTCTAGAAGCTCCTCCTAACTAATTACATCTAGAACATTCTCCCCTAACTAACTTTTGGAGGGAAATTTGAATTTCCCCCAACAAACTTTTGGAGGGAAATTTGAATTTCCCCCAACAAACTTTTGGAGGGAAAGTTAGAATTTGAAATCCTAGATCTAGGGTTAGTTATCTATAAATAGAGCACTAGACCTAGGGTTAAAAGGGAATCAATCTTTAATAAAAAATCAATCAATAACCATTGGTTCATTCTACACCATTTTCTTCCACAAGTCTCGTGACAAGGCTTGTGCGAAACCCTAACCCTAATTCCACTCCTAATCCAAGAGCTTGAGTACCAAATCAAGCAAGAAGCCTTCAACCTTTTAGGAGCCGAGCCGATCTTCAATCGAGCAAGTGATCCAAGCCGATCCGCGATCCACGGAGACGAGCGAAGCCAAGTCGACGATCAAGTTCTTCCTCTTGTAGTTCTTGAGTGATTGTAACGAAATTGTTGATATAAATAAAAGGTGAAATTCGTTAATCTTGCTTTCTTTTAATTCTTGCATCATGATTAGATCTCAATTTGTAATTGTTGCTCTTGTTGTGATGTTTGAGTGAAACTCCGTTCGTAAAGGAGTCGAGACGATTGTAGAATGATGATGTAACAAATCTTAATACGATTTTTAAGTCCTACGAGTTTTGTAAACCCTAGCAAGTTCAAGAATCAATGACCTAGTTTCGTAGCGATGCTTTCTTGATTGTGATCGCTCGAAATTAGGGATCTACGATCGTTTCTTGAATTTACTAGAGGCTAGAATGTGAATAATATCGACGAAAGAACAAGGGATAAGATGAAACCTTAGTTTCACAAGAAATCCCTAATTCTCGATCGATCATCATCGATCTAGTATCAATTCATCGAAGGATAAGAATACGTAATTGTAAGATTACATCACATCTATAGATCCGATCGATTCCTACGAGCCTCATTTCGATTCTTGAGATTTGGTTTGGAAAAATCATCAAAACGATCAATTCTTGATTCTATCTTTTAATGCTTTCTTAGATCTAGTTTTTTCTAATTCTTGAACTTCAAATACAAATCTTGAATTGTTTTGTTTTCTTTTCATTAAAAATTCAACTCATCTAATTTGAAAGACGAACGATTACACTTTCCCTGTGGACGATCCGCACTCACATACTAACTACAATCCGACACCGTAGTTGATTGCGGTCAAATAATTTTTGGTTGTGATTTCTATACTATTTGATTCGATTTATTACAATCACAGAAATTATATCAATCAAGAGACATATACAGAGATCGATATACAGAGAGATAGAGAAGAAAGAGAGAGAGCCTTGAGACTTTGGAAGAATTGGATCTTTTGCAAAAGAAAACCCTAGGTAAGAAAGGGAAAGCTTTTAAAGAAAAAAAAAGGAGAATTTAATTCTCGAAAGAGTTTAACTCTTATATTAAAAAAGAAGAACTTAGTTCTCTCTTTAGTGGAGGATCTGCAAAGTGCACATCTCCCTTGAATTGAGAATTTAATTCTCATTGGGTTGAGATCCTGCCATGCAGATCCAAAGCATAGGGAGGGAATGGAAGTTTGAGAATTTAATTCTCGTAGGAATTTAATTCCTTTAAAATAAAATTAGGGTTTAACCCTATATCATAGGAATTTAATTCCTTCAAATGAACAGAACCAGGGTTTAACCCTAGTCAAGAACTCAAATCTGTTAAAATAACAGGAACTTAATTCCTCACATGTATGGGAATTCAATTCTCACAGAAGACAAGTTAGAGTTCAACTCTATCTAAGAATATGATCCTTCAGAAGAAAACAAGAAGTTTATTGCTAGAGTTTAACCCCATGAAGAATCTAATTCTTAAAGAAAGATAAACGCATCCTCAAACAGGCAAGGAAACAGGGTCACGTGCTACCACGTGACCCCTGAAAAGGTCCACAGAGAAGGGTTTTGAGACAACTCCTCACGTGCCCCACGTGACCCCTAGCAGAAGCTCTAACAGACGAACACTTAAATGCCCATCACGTGATAGCACGTGACGCTCCAGAATACTCAATACTCTCGGCAGAACAAGTAAAGAGAGGGCGCTCTCACGTGCTACCACGTGACCCCCTCTTGCCTTAGTATTTAACACCAAATCGAAATCTCTGTGTCCAGTGTTTAACACTGATTTGCTTTAGTGTTTAATTAAAAACTCTCTTTGCAGTGTTTAACACTAAATTTCTTAGTGTTTAACACTAAATTAAATTTTGGTTACCATTAATTTGGAATCTCTCTTTCCAGGTTTAACACTGATTTGCTTTAGTGTTTAAACACTAACTTGAAACCTCTCTGGCCAGTGTTTAACATTGACCTGCTTTAGTGTTTAACACTAATTTGAAAGCCTTGCTGCTAGTATGTGACACTGATTATCTTTTGGCGTTTAACATCAGTTTGTCAAATCTCATTCCCAGTGTTCAACACTGTTGGTCTCTAGTGTTTAACACTAGCTTTAGCCCAATTGGCTAAGTTTCCAGAGGCAAAGCCTCTCCTTCAATGGACCAACAGAGGGCCCATATCCTAAGCATGATTGGACTTAGCCCAAGCTGGCCATAAGTCCTCAATTCAGACTTAACTGAGCCAATGGGCTCATAATATGATTAATTGGTCTTGGTTCTAAATTAAGCCAAAGACTATTTAATCTACCTCGGTTTAAGGGTACATCTCTTTACTCCTTTGATACTTGGCGTTGTAATTCCTCAACGTCTTCAAAGAGGTGACGGGTCCCGATGACCACACATTGATACGGACTGTGGGGTCCTTAAACTCATGGACTATGAGGTCCTTAACCTTGACCGAGATGTCTTAAAACTAATATCGGACTGTGGGGTCCTTAAACTCATGGACTATGAGGTGCTTAAACTTGACCGCGATGTCTTAAAACTAATATTGGATTGTGGAGTCCTTGAATCCACGGACTATGAGGTCCTTAACCTTGACTGGGATGTCTTAAAACTAACATCGGACTGTGGAGTCCTTGAATCCACGGACTATGAGGTCCTTAACCTTGACCGTGATGTCTTAAAACTAACATTGGACTGTGGAGTCCTTAAATCCACGGACTACGACGTCCTTAATCTTGATCGCAACGTCTTAAAACTAACAATGGACCGTAATGTCCTTAAACTATCTATGGACCGTAATGTCCTTAAACTATCTATGGACCGTAATGTTCTCAAACTACCTATGGACCGCAATGTCACTAAACTAAACAACAGGGCCTCCCCCTAAACTGCTCTCTTGTTGGATCTAAAACGATCCTGTTAAGTTGATCTTAGTCTAAATTTAGATTAACGTATCCTTAAAAAACGTTTAAGTTGATCTTAGTCTCAAATAAGGCTAACGTATCCTTAAACCCAACTCCAAAACTCAAATCTAAAATAGTACGGATTTGGACTAGTCCACGCCCTACGGGCGACGTCATAACTCAGTCTCCGTATACAATCCACGGGCAACCAAACACAAAATAAACACACACGACACGAAGTGAAATTTCTGGAGAAGGAGAAAGTTGTTACCGCAATGCGGTAGCGTAATTAACTGCAGGGGCTTGCGCCTGCAGGGAAGAGCGTCCCCACAATCAAAAACCCCTCAATCGAGGGGGAATCTAACGAAGTCTGCTACATCGGACGCATTCGTTTAAACCTTCGATACACGATGCCATAAATCAACTTGGCATCTTCGGAGAGGTAGACGGATAGCACCAATTAGCATCTGCCCCGAATCTCAGGCTAGATGTCCCTGCGTCGCGCCGTCTTTCAAAGGGGAACAACGACGATCCGACCAACATTACAGCACAACATAGAACATCAACGTGAATGTCACGTTCGCAAACTCGTCTAAAAGAACATATAGCAGTTAGACGGGTTTACCGATCAAATGACATTCACGGTCGCAGATAGAAATGTATGTACTGTTAAACGCACACTTAAAATATCGATCGACTAAATTCCAATTTGGCCCCTATAGCAAAAATAACACTTCACTAAAACCTGGGCCATGCCAGTATATGTCAAAAATCACAATTCCAAGTCAGGGGGCTACAGGAAAAATTTTGAAGCCCGTCGCCACTAAATGGCCGCGGAACTGCCGCCAATAGGGGGTAAGTGCGGCGGTTGCGCGGCGACTTGGAGGCTTCAGGAGCTCAAATTTTTTCTGTACCCTTAAAATCGCCTACACGGATTTTTAAGCCTCTGGAAAATATTTTTTGAACACTTTTGAAAATCGGCAGAGAACAGAAAAATGGAATCGGGATTTTGGAAATTTCCATCGATCGACCTTTCAAGCACGTTTAAACAAGCTAGTAAGGGGTTTAAAGGGTGGCTCTGATACCATGAAGGGTTCCGGCAGCGCCCCGGCCATCGAAATGTGGCCAAAATGTAGAACAAAAATTTCTGAAACCGGCGCTACCGCTACCCCCAATCCCGGATCGACCTTAAACCCTGAACAAGCAAACTAACTAAGAGTTAGAATCGTTATACCGAGTTGATCCGTGTCCTTCGGTTTTCATTCCAAGCTCCTAGCGATTCTTTGATGATGTTTGGTTGCCGGTCTTCCTCCATCTCCGATGATCCACCCGAGGGAAACGGCGCAAGCTCCAACCTTGACAAACGAGGTAACCTACGCTCCAAAGTCGCTAGCGATGGAGAGTGGGGGTGCATGAAAGTGTCACTATGTTATTCTCCCATCTCATGTGCTCAAGAGAGCAATGCAAGAAGAAAATGAATGGAGTGAGAAAACCTTTGGCATGAGCTAGAATGGCTAAGGCTTTTGTGAACTTGAGAGAGTGAGAGAGAGTGGGTTAGCATGTAATGTGTAATCATGCAAGAAAAAAAAATGAATCCCCACCAAGGAAGTGGCCGGCCCCCCTCTCCTTTCCTCAAAAAAAATATCATTTCCCATTAACCAATAAACAATGCAAACCATACTCAAGCCTATACCATGGTCATGTTCATGCCACCTCACACCCTCCACCTCATCATTAAACAAAATGAATTTCCATAAATGGAAAATCAAATAATGAGGTGGCAAAGCTTCTAGAAGCTATTCCGTATAAAATACGGAATACTTCCTGGTACATGTATCGAAATACATATACGCGTATTCATACAAAAATATGAATAGCCATGAGAGAAAATAAATAGCGAACAATAATACTAGAATACATATATATAAATACATATGTAAATTATTAAATCAAAACCTGATTTAATAAACTGGCTTAATCCTAAGCCACTAGTATTATCAACCGTCCAATCAAAGTCTGCACAGCAAGTGCACATATTTAATCGGACATCTGTATGTATCAACATACCTCATGTACACCATATCGCTTGAACCGTGAAAACCCTCTGTGTGGGACTTTAAAGACTCGTCAATACGCTGGCAGTGGGTTTAACCACAAGCACGTCAGCGGCACTAGCTGTACATAACGGCTATCCAGGTATTGAGCGAAAGGGAGGCCGACGAGCAAACTCATGCAGAACCCCTACTGAGCCTGACAGCGACAATATCCGTACAGTCCGGTCTGTTCGTCTAAGAGTATCGCATATCGAGTCTAAGGGGGTGGATAAAGTCAGACCCCTAACAACGCGACATTTAGTGTCGGGATGAAACCCATCATCACCTGAGAAACTATCGATCCTGGATCGATAATTCTCGTCCACCGTAGCCACGGATTTATGATGATGGCCATCCGTACACAACACGACATCAACCCCCAATACCGGGAGAGACGAATCCCCGACGATCCGATCACTGTCTCCATGTGGCTCGGGACTGTACCCAACTAAAACCTGTTTGCACGACTCCTTTGAGCCGTGGTAGGGTAGTAATCAAAGCACAGTGGGAACTCACACGAGACAAATGGCGATCTCAGCTCGACAGACTAATCTGTACACATGTCACCTAGAAACTGCTATCTGACAATAGGTATAATATCAACTAGCAGGTTCCTGGCGAGTCCATCCAGTGTACTCATAACCCAATGAGCACCTGTATACTATCTTAGGTGAAAAAACTAACACCAATGGCTTGCGAGACCTGGCCACCGCCCCTCGTCGGGGTCTCGATCAGTATACACTAGTCTACACTGGAATATCGATGCCCGGTCTTGATACTCCTACGACTAGGGACATTTAAGGATGTGCTTATAAACCCCAGCTCCCACATATATGATCGTCATCATGATGCTGGCAGTCAAGCAAGAATCCTATGGGCTCTATCAACATGTACATGATGATAAAGACAAACCAGATAGCGTACTATCATCTTGAGTAAGACTGTTTTATCCGTATAGGTCCTCCCTCAATCATCATAATCACAATTCCGCGACTATGATAATTGCCTTGAGGGCACTATAGCCAACAGTATTCATCAATCGAGCCCTATCTGCTCCCTAAGGACCGGTTCAACAGCTCCACGACTTGTCGAAAGAGGGGGTACCTTCTCTGAAGCCCAGGGAAGCCATGCACCTGTATGCGATCCGACCAGGTTATCTGGTATTTCGTCAGAACAGTGCGGCCCTCTTTATGCGGTACAACCCACACCGCTTTGCCCGGCAGCTTGGATATGATCAGGGCGTCCCCTTCAAGGCATTTACAGTGGCGCCTAGCCTATCGCCTGAAGCTGTTCGTGACGCCGCTCATCACTTTATGCGGCTAAACACTGGTTCTTACTTCATGATCCCTGAAGCTGACCATATTCCCCGATGTATGGGATCCTTCACGGGCTGGTACCTTCATCGGGTCAGTCCAATTATTGCTGAGGAGAAGAGGGTGCTTCTTGGATACTGATTGTTAGTGGTTCTGCGTGTTCAAGTTTTAGTTAAATACCGCAATCAAGACGGTTTCGCTTGTAGCTAGCCGGTTGAGTACGGGTCGTCCGCAGGGAGATGAGAATATTTTTCTATGTGCTTTAACGAGTTAAGTACGAGAGTTCAGATTTTGTTGTGATTATCTAAGTGTTGAGTTGATGTTTAAAGAGAGCTTGTTAGGGTTAGGATTAGGTTAGTTTGAGTTAGGAGTCTCCACATCTTTCGTTGCCCCTCTTAATATCGGTGTTACGGTAATCGGCAACAACGGGGATTAGCACGACTAGGAAGGAACTTGCGAGTATAAGCTAGGCTTTCCAACGCATAAGTTCTTCCTTTTGGTGCTTGTCCGTCCGTTCTTGGCTCTTAGCCATAACCTCCGGTTAATTCAACCACAACCGGTCTCACTACGGAATCACCGCTATCATGTAGGATAGGGTGCCGTAAGGAGCGGATTGTGGTTCAATTAACGGGAGTCGAATTAAGCTGTTGGGCAAGGAAAGAGTGAGAGAGATTTCCTTCTCTCAAACTTCCCTTATCCTACCCTAACAAGTATGAACTACTCACACATCATGATACAGAAAAATAAAACAAAACAAAAGAGGAAGATAGAAAGAAAGAGATTAGAAGAATACGACTAGCTATTTGCGACCTCACCTTGGCGAGGATCGAGCGTAAGCATCATGGTCGTTTTTAAGGATAAAGAAAAAGAGAGAAGAAAGAAACACAAGAAATAACAACAACTAGTTAACAAATTAAAATTACAACAATTAACAAGATAATGAGACAAGCATGATAATAAACGGTTCTTCTTTATTCATCACTCTTCACTCACAAGCTCACTACAAGTTTCAATGGAGAAGAGGCGAGAAGAGGAAGAAGAAACACAACTAAACTTAGCAAAATGAAAATACAAGAATCGACCCCCTCCTTCTCAAAGTTCTGGGCTATTTATAGGCTGGAGAATGGAAATCTAGGGCAACCACCAGAACACATCTGAAAAGACCAAAATACCCCTGGAAAAGTTTTGCCTGCCGCCACTATACGGCCGCGGATCCGCGGCCTAAGCATGCTTAGGCCGCGTTTCCGCGGCCATAGTAGGGTATTAGGCCTCCGTATTTTGTGGCTTTTCCTGGTCTTCTTTGTACTTTAGTATGGCATATGTGTTTTCTGAAAATACCTCCACATTTCTTCCAGAATTTCTGTTGAGGGAAATGTGGACTTTTTGTCAAGATTTGGCATGATTGCCTCGAGCCCCGTGTAGATTTCTTGGATCTTGTGCTGCCATTGAGCCTTGTGCATGAAGGTGACAATCGATTTGCCATTTTGTCTTCCTAAACTGGTATCTGGCAACATACGGATGAAGAGCGGAGACCGTGTTTTATCTGTTGTTGGCAGGAACCCGGATTTTGTCGTGTTTTCCATGAATTTCACCGTTTTAGAACCGAGAACCTGTATCCTGCAATTGACTAGCAAACACGGCTCAAGAGTATCTACCGATATGCAATGTGATAAAATTGGGCGGTATGAAAATGCAAAAATCTAATATGAACAAATACCCCAAAACTTATCATTTGCTCGTCCCGAGCAAAGCCAATTTATTCACAAAAAATTTCCTAACCTCACTTTCGCAGGGAACGCGATTGCACTGAGCATGTGCAACAAGCCGTTAAACCTCTAGGTGTCCCTAGTAGGAGGAGTGTTGTCTCCTGAGGGTTTTCAGCGGATACTACCCACAAAATCCGGTCAAGTTGGTTTTGTAAAATAACTAAGATTCAAACCCTAAAGTTTTGTTTCAGAAAATAACAATTCTATAATCCTAAGTCTAGACTATCGAACCTTTATTTTCCACACCTCACTTCTTATTTAACTACAGATTTTATATGTCTTTACGTGCAGTGCAAATAGTGTCGTTAAGTTCCAGAAGGATCGATTAAAGTCATCATGTCGCACAATAAAGCCCAGATAACAATTTTAAAAGGATCACATAAGTTTCATAGAGAGTTAAGCATTTTTCAAGTTTTGTTTTCCAGTAAGGTTTCAACTTCAGAATTTCTATCTTCCTTAACAGGAAACTCAGTCGTATTTTTCACTCCACATTTTTCTTGTTTTCATTTCATACACACCTCTGTGAACGTGCAATAGTCTTTATCATAGAATAAAACCTTCATATCTCCGTTAAAATTTTTTTTATAAAAGCCTGTCTTTTATCAAGATTATTCTCACACAAAGAACCGTTAGGAATTTTAACTCGGAGAGAACACTTGCTTGACTTTGTTTTAAAACTGGACTTTCTAGGTGTAGGGTGTTTTTCGTCACCCCATTGAGATGGGAATACGCGCACGCTTGTCAGGCGTACTACAGATTTCCCCTGTCTAGGGTAGGCCGGGGTTTAATGATTGTGGGGATCCGAATCTCCGGCAGCCGCGGACTAAGCTGCCGTTAATTACCCCTCGCCTTTGGGGTGAGGGAACCTCCGATTAACGGGTTTAAAAGGTCATGCGAACTCAATGTGTAGTGTACGTGTGTTTTGTTTTGAAAGGGGGGGTTTGGATATATCGGGAGCCACACAGAGTTTTTACGGGAGTCCCGCTACCCGGATAGCGGGCTGGGGGTCAAGGGGGATAGCAGCCCCCTTGCGGGGTTCGGGGCAGCGCCCCGGCTCAAAAATTTTTTTTAAAGGGGAGAGTGTTGCGGAGTATGTGTATGTGTAAATTTGTATACATATGTCTATATATATGTATGTACATAAAAAATAGGGGGAAAAGACATCCAAAGGATGCGTGGGGCAGCACCTTGGGCGCTCAAGCGCAAGCGCGCGCGCCACGTGTCGGCATGAGGGCGCCTTGCGTAGCGCGAGCACGCACGCCACGTGTCAGCACGAGGGCGCCTTGCGCAGCGCGAGCGCGCGCGCCACGTGTCGGCACGTGGGCGCCTTGCGCAGCGCGAGCGCGCGCGCCACGTGTCGGCACGAGGGCGCCTTGCGCAGCGCGAGCGCGCGCGCCACGTGTCGGCACGTGGGCGCCTTGCGCAGCGCGAGCGCCCGCGCCACGTGTCGGCACGTGGGCGCAAATTGCTCGAGCGCTAGCGCGCTGGTGAGGAAAAGAGGGCTTTTAGCCTAAAAAGGGATTTCTCAAAAGAGAAATCAGAGAGGAGTTGGACTCCTGAATGTGTTTTGGGGTTAATAAAAGGGGTTCTTCTTCTTCCTCCTGTTGCTTGCTGGATCTTGAAGATCAAGAGATGTGAAATCTCAAAATCTCTCCTTTTTGAGATCTGATGACAGAACCAAGTTCCTCTTTGTGGGTTTTGTGGTGAAAAACTAATTTGTTTTATAAAAAGAAGATTAAAACTCTTGATTTAATTCAAGAGGAAGAAGGAGGTTTTGGAACCTTGAAGAAGAAGAAAGGGTCTCAGATCTGGAAACTTTTTTTAGAGAGAGAAAAAGTTGTTGGGATATTTCATTATCCTTGCCTTTATAGGCCATACATTTTACACATAGCCCCTTGGGCTTCACAAAATGGCATTTTTCCTATCCCATGGCTCATGTGCCATTTCTTTTTGCACATAAGCCACGGGCTTTACAAAAATTTGGCTTTATGCCTATTTTTCTTACATTTATCCGAAAATAAAATAAAAGAAATACAACAAAATTATTTATTACAAAATTTTTATCTTGGCATGGGGGGAGGCCGGCCGCTTCATGTTCAGGCTCGACCCGGGCATGGGCCCACTGGATCTGGGCTTGGGCCCACTTAGCTTGGGGTTGACTTTGATTTTGACTTGGTCAACCGGGGTGTAAATTTTTATCCCAACACTAGGCTTCTTAGAGAGCTTTGGGCCAATGCACCCAAACCAGTTGGTTTTAGGGCATTAGGTGTAGAAACACCCTGGCGGACTTAATTACTCAAGTTACCTAGGTCCAAAAACAAAAGACAGTTTGGCGTGAAAATCAGATGATTTAATACGAACGGAGATATAACCGGCAGTTCAATTATTTTTTTGATAAAAGACATGTTTAGTGGGTTTGGTGTGTAATCATTCCAATCAAGTTTCAGATAAGTTATTTTTCAGACTTAGCTCCAATTACGGCATCAATAACATTCCTTCATATTCGCTTTACTTCATAAACTATGCCTCTCTCATAGGGAAGGCACGCAACAGAAAGATCGTCCGGGTGCACAACGGGGTTTGACCTGTAAAACAAGATGCCCTTCTGTCCATTTTTCCTCCCGGGCACGTAGAAAGTTTTCAGCTAGTCCACGGTAGAGACTGACAATGCGTCGAGCTCTTTGCACATCCGTTCCGGCACCCTTGTGATTGCCAGGGACCCTTCTGCGACTTTGAAGGTCTCTCGTAGTTTCGCTTGCTGCATGGGGGGCCAATCCGCACAGCTGTTGCACGGCAGGTCCTCTCCTTCTGACTCTTCAGTGTCACTGCCAATATGAGGGCGGACTTTGCTGCTAGATGGGCCTTCAGTAACAGATTCGTCCGTATCGCTGCCGAAACGTGGGCGAGTTTTACGGAAGGACGGGCTTCCAGCGTCGGACTCATCAGTGTCGCTGCCGAAATGCCGGCGCACTTGGGTATTTTTGCTTTTGAAAGTGACAGGCGGCGCAGATTTGCTTTTGAGTCTTGGGGCCGTTCTATCCTCAGTCAGTTGTGGCTTAGCATTTTGGTGGTTCGTAAAGTACCGAGAATCTTCATATCGGACTTCATGCACACCGAACGGCTGGATGTCTCCGTCAATGCGTCTTTCTTCGCCATTTTTAGTATACTTCATGCATTGATGGAGAGTGGACGGAATGATGCCGTAATCGTGGAGCCACGGCCGCCCTAAGAGAATCTTATAAGACGTGTCGGCGTCGATCACGTATATCTTAGCTTCAGTTTGCAGATCCCCGAATTTGATTGGCAAAGCTATAGACCCCAGAACTTGCTGGCAATTTTGGTTGAAACCTTGAATGACAATCCTTTCCCTTGACAGGTGTCGGACGTCTATTGACAAACTCTTCAGAGTTCGCAAGTTCATGATGTTCACTGAGGACCCCGGATCAATCAATATGCGATTAATTCGATCTCCGTCGCTGTACCCGGTCACGTAAAGTGGCCGATTATGCTCAGCCGTTCCCAGTAGCAAGTCTTCATCCTTAAATGTGACTGCGGCGGCATACAGAGCGTGCTGGGCTTCTTTCATATTAATTTCCGCAAAGTGAGCCTGATACCGCTCGGGGTTTTGTAGAGCGTGAATGAGAACATCTCTAAGCTCCTTAGATAGGACCAAGGCGTCGTAGATGCTCAGGAGAGACGGAAGCTTCCGGAGATGTGCCAAGACATTATAATCCATCGAGGAAGGACTTATGTTTTCATCAGTCGGTTCTCTGCCATCTTCTTCATTAGCGACTTGTTTTTCCTTCCCTTTCGGGGCGTTGCCCTGATTTGGTGGTAGAGCCCTGCCGCTTCTGAGCTGGATTTGATTGGCCTTTGTGGCGAGCTCCTCGTCCTCTTCAGGAAAACAGAGCTCATCCTCGGAATCACTGCCAAGATGGATGGCGTAGCAGGTCACTACTGGGATTTCTTCATTGGAGTCTTCTTCTAACTCCTCCAGAATTTCAGCCTCTTGTACAGGGAAGAACTCCTTCAATTGAATCAATGTTCTTTCCTTTTGTTCATATTCTACGAGGGAATCGATATATTTTTGAATGGTCGATCTCCCCGCAGACTCTTTTTCGCGCCGAGCTGCACTTTTCTTCTTCTTGAGCTTCTTGGATTTTGAGCTTGATGGATCCGCATTGGCAGCTGGACTGGTAGGCTTCTTCTGCCCTTCCCATTCCGTCCTGGGTTCTTTCCGAAGTAGCTTTATCATCTTCTTCGTCTTATTAGATATGTGCATATTCCATGGAGGCCGCGATGAGTCCGTTTCATTGCTCAGGGCAGCGGGTTCGGCTGTCTGCTCCTAGAAGGCTTCAGTTTCTGTCTGTATAAAGTTGGTGGTTGCAACTTGATTGTTCACCAACATGCTTTTGGACAGCTCGATCTCTCCAGCCTTGTACTGCTTCTCGACCCAGTCTTTGAAGATATAGCAATCCTCGATCGCATGGCTCACTACTCGGTGGTACGGGCAATACAGAGGATTGTCGGTCATTTTTGCTTCTTGGGGTCTTTTCGACTCCGGCAATTGTAGGCCGTTGTTCAAGGCATCTTTAAATATCTTGCGGACCTTGTCCCTTCCGAAAGAGTAAACCTTGTTCTTTTTCTCCTCTAGGGAAGGCCCGTCTCCTCCCAGCAATGGCTTTCGAGACCGGTTGGTTTTGGATTCGCCCGCCCTTCGCTTCTCTTCATTGTCGGAGGCATTGAAGACATTGGTACTGCTGGAACTCCCGCTTCTACGGTTGTCGTCCCGCTTGCTTTTCCAGGTTTTGTCTCTCTGAGAGTCCGGCGGGGACTCTTGCTTCGAGCGTTCCAGCATTTGGACTTTCTTGGTTAGCTCCTGAAATGTCTTGAGGCCCGCTGTACACAAGAATGGGACCATCCAATTGCTGAGGTTCCCAATAAGAAGGCTGACGGACTGGTCCTGCTCCAGCGGCGGTTCGCACTTGACCGTGAGATTACGCCATCGGGCGATAAAGTCAGTGTTGCTTTCATTCTTCCCCGGCTTGGTCCTCACAAGGTCGGCAATGGAGATTTTATCACTGACGCTCATGAATCTTTGCCGGAACAGAGACTCCATTTAGGCAAAGGTAATGACGGACCCGTCTGGTATGCTCGCGTACCAGTCGAAAGCGACACCGGTCAGGCTGTTGACAAATTGACGAAGAAGGAGCGCGTCATTGCCCCCTGTATTTCCGCACGATGCTTTGAAGTGGGCAACGTGCTGATTTGCATTCCCCGTTCCATCAAATCTTCCGAACTTAGGAATGATGTAGCTGCTCGGGAACTCAATCAGATCGTACTGCGCGGGGTATGGCTGCCCACTACTGCCGATTTCTTTCTGAGCTTCAGCTTCGGCCACCAATGTTTTAACCTTGCTGGTGACCAAATCCATTATCCGGTCCTGTGTTAGCGGGATAGTGCTATCTGGGGTCAATGCGTCCCCAGAAGCGGAGTGTGGCCGGCTTTCATGTGGCTCGACCAGTCTCGGTCCCAAAGGAACCGGCATTGGCTGCCTCGGATTGTCATCACCCGGCTGATTAGTAGCGGTTTGTGTCTGATTGGGAGGCGCTCGAGCAATTTGAGCAGTAAGCTGCATCACCACGTTCGTTAAGTCATCAATCTTCGAATAGAGCTTGGCCATCTCTTTATCTTTGCTCCTGAGTTGTTTTCGAAGCTCTTGAAGCAGCTCTTGTTCCGCAGTCCTAGGGCGGAAAGTCGGCTCTTCCTCGCTGTCCGAGCTTGACTCTGCATGGACCGAGGGGTCTTTCTGCCTATCATCCTCATCGAGAGGGTTTTCTTCATCTAGCGGGGGCGGCTGTTCTTGGGCGGCGGCAACCACATTCAGGCAAGATTGGGCTTGGGATGTGGTGGCCCCGTCCTTGCTTTTGCTGCGAAGGTTGTCGCTAGGGCGCCCGCCCGCCATATAGACCGTATGGATGGTATATCCGGACGTCTTTCTATCATTGGCAGCTGATTTCATGGATCGCTGTCTTGGCCCCTTTGTTTCGGTAGCTGGTAGTCGATTGAAGGCGGCTGGCCTAACCAGGTTCTTGGATGGTGCTGGCGCTTCTTTTCTGGGTTTGCCCCGCCGCTTTCGCGCGGCATAGAGTGCTTGATAGACTCTTGAAGAGACAGTGTCATACTTTTTCTGTTGGGGCCGGGACACGTCTCTTTGTGGCACTGTTAGGACCGCTGTCTTCTTGATTCTGGCGGTCATGGCGTTTTTCTGAACCCACTTCAGAGGCTCGAAGGAATTGCTGATTCTTACGTCCGACTCAGCCGTCATCGCGGGGCAACCCTGCACTTGGAACTTCACACGATTCCATTTGGCCGAAGCCTTGGCCCTCTTGTTGGCTCGATACCTGAGCCGCTTCTGCCTTAACTTTTCTGTTCTAAGCACCTGGCAAACTTCGGCTCTTTGGGAAGACGCCGCAGACCGGTTGATGGAGGGCCTTGGAGATACGCCAGATTGTGCATTTATTGGAGTCATCGCCTGAGCTCGTCCGCAACATTTGATGTTGCCCTTTGTACCGAAGTTCTTGCCCCTCGCTAGAGCACCAGGGAGTCGTTCAGACACCAACTTAAGTTTCGGTTGTGGTGCCTTGGCGATCACGACATTCGGCCTCTTGCCCCTTGAGACCGGCTTGGCCACCTGTTCCACTGGGACCTCTGCCAGATGAGCGCTTCCGGCAGGGTAGATGATGACAGAGCCAAACTGGCGGGGCGGTTCCTCCCATTGTCGACTGAGGCTTGCGGGGAGAACCACACGAGCGTTGATCTTGACCACGTACGGAATCGGGGTCGCATTGGAAGTTGAATTCGTCTGGGGAGACATTGTCGTCGAAGGTTGATTGCTGCACGGGAAAAAAAACATCATTTCAGTATAAGCAATCGATATGTATATTGATTGAGTTCGCATGAACGTTTAACCCGAAATATGGGAGGAGAGATCGGTCCTACCGGGCGTGCCAGAATCTGTAGGGTGTTTTTCGTCACCCCATTAAGATGGGAATACGTGCACGCTTGTCAGGCGTACTACAGATTCTCCCTGCCTAGGGTAGGCGGGGGTTTAATGATTGTGGGGATCCGAATCTCTGGCAGCCGCGGACTAAGCTGCCGTTAATTACCCCTCGCCTTTGGGGCGAGGGAACCTCCGATTAACGGGTTAAAATGGTCATGCGAACTCAATGTGTAGTGTACGTGTGTTTTGTTTTGAAAGGGGGGGTTTGGATATATCGGGAGCCACGCAGAGTTTTTACGGGGGTCCCGCTACCCGGATAGCGGGCTGGGGGTCAAGGGGGCTAGCAGCCCCCTTGCGGGGTTCGAGGCAGCGCCCCAGCCCAAAATTTTTTTTTAAAGGGGAGAGTGTTGCGGAGTATGTGTATGTGTAAATTTGTATACATATGTCTATATATATGTATGTACATAAAAAAGAGGGGGAAAAGACATCCAAAGGATGCGTGGGGCAGCACCTTGGGCGCTCAAGCGCAAGCGCAAGCGCAAGCGCCACGTGTCGGCATGAGGGTGCCTTGCGCAGCGCGAGCGCGCGCCACGTGTCGGCACGAGGGCGCCTTGCGCAGCGCGAGCGCGCGCGCCACGTGTCGGCACGTGGGCGCCTTGCGCAGCGCGCGCGCGCGCCACGTGTCGGCACGAAGGCGCCTTGCGCAGCGCGAGCGCGCGCGCCACGTGTCGGCACGAGGGCGCCTTGCGCGCGCGCCACGTGTCGGCACGTGGGCGTCTTGCGTAGCGCGAGCGCCACGTGTCGGCACGTGGGCGCAAATTGCTCGAGCGCTAGCGCGCTGGTGAGGAAAAGAGGGCTTTTAGCCTAAAAAGGGATTTCTCAAAAGAGAAATCAGAGAGGAGTTGGACTCCTGAATGTGTTTTGGGGTTAATAAAAGGGGTTCTTCTTCTTCCTCCTGTTGCTTGCTGGATCTTGAAGATCAAGAGATGTGAAATCTCAAAATCTCTCCTTTTTGAGATCTGATGACAGAACCAAGTTCCCCTTTGTGGGTTTTGTGGTGAAAAACTAATTTGTTTTATAAAAAGAAGATTAAAACTCTTGATTTAATTCAAGAGGAAGAAGGAGGTTTTGGAACCTTGAAGAAGAAGAAAGGGTCTCAGATCTGGAAACTTTTTTTAGAGAGAGAAAAAGTTGTTGGGATATTTCATTATCCTTGACTTTATAGGCCATACATTTTACACATAGCCCCTTGGGCTTCACAAAATGGCATTTTTCCTATCCCATGGCTCATGTGCCATTTCTTTTTGCACATAAGCCATGGGCTTTACAAAAATTTGGCTTTATGCCTATTTTTCTTACATTTATCCGAAAATAAAATAAAAGAAATACAACAAAATTATTTATTACAAAATTTTTATCTTGGCATGGGGGGAGGCCGGCCGCTTCATGTTCGGGCTCGACCCGGGCATGGGCCCACTGGATCTGGGCTTGGGCCCACTTAGCTTGGGGTTGACTTTGATTTTGACTTGGTCAACCGGGGTGTAAATTTTTACCCCAACACTAGGCTTCTTAGCGAGCTTTGGGCCAATGCACCCAAAC
Organism: Agapanthus africanus; assembly: GCA_030015575.1. Classification (NCBI taxonomy): domain Eukaryota; kingdom Viridiplantae; phylum Streptophyta; class Magnoliopsida; order Asparagales; family Amaryllidaceae; genus Agapanthus; species Agapanthus africanus. Next base: position 470,440,800 of record JASDDO010000031.1, read on the forward strand.
CAGTGGTTTTAGGGCATTAGGTGTAGAAACACCCTGGCGGACTTAATTACTCAAGTTACCTAGGTCCAAAAACAAAAGACAGTTTGGCGTGAAAATCAGATGATTTAATACGAACGGAGATATAACCGGCAGTTCAATTATTTTTTTGATAAAAGACATGTTTAGTGGGTTTGGTGTGTAATCATTCCAATCAAGTTTCAGATGAGTTATTTTTCAGACTTAGCTCCAATTATGGCATCAATAACATTCCTTCATATTCGCTTTACTTCATAAACTATTCTTGACATTACTTATTTCAGAACAAACCTATTTGATCCTCAGAAAATCATTTATCTGTTTAAAAGTTTAAACATGAAAGACTTGTCATCTAATTCCCAAAATTCACGACACGTGTAGTGTGATGTAAAGACGTATATCAGCTATAGTTAACTTCAAAGGAGAGTTATCTTTCAGGTTTTCAAAATCCAAACATAAGATTTAGTTATTCCTATTTTTTCAAACAAAAACCGTCGAATGTTGAATCAGAGTTCTTCCACAAGCTAACTTGACAAAATTTTTTTTATATTTTTAGAAAATTTTCAGATTTTTATGGATTTTATGGATTTAATATGCAGATGCAAAATATACATATGAATGCGAAGGTAAGAAATGCGTACCGAGTGTACCCCCAAACTTAAACTGGACAGTGTCCTCACTGTCATTGCATGAAGAGATCATTTGAAGGGTCAAAATTGTCGGTTAGCGAAACACAAATTTTCATTTGTTTTTGTTTTTAAAGAAAAGAAAAAGAATATACACAAATATATACAAAATGGTTTGTACATACCCCCAAAATTATTTGGAACAGTGTCCACTGTTCTTGGCTGGATAACCGAAGTTTGGAGGTAGGCAGAGGAAGATCATTCAGGGTAAACCGGCGCCTGTAAGAACAGGAGCTCCTCTGTTGGTTCGGCGTTAAGGTACGGTTTGCATCGGTGTCCATTTACTTTGAAAAGTGAACCATCCTTTGGATTTTCCAAATCCACAGCGCCCCGCGGATACACATTCCGCACAAAATACGGCCCTTTCCAGCGAGATCTGAGCTTTCCAGGATGGAAGTGAAGTCGGGTGTCGTAAAGCAGTACCTGCTGACCAGGTACGAAGGTTTTGCGCAAGAGGTGTTTATCGTGAAACACCTTCGTTCGATCCTTAACGACAACCGCGTTATCGTAAGCCTCATCCCTAAGCCCGTTCAGTTCGTTCAACTGCAGCTTCCGATGGCTGCCCGCATCTTCGAGAGATAGATTCAGCTCCTTTATCGCCCAAAATGCGCGATGCTCTATTTCGACAGGTAGGTGGCAGGCTTTTCCGTACACAAGCCGATAGGGAGACATGCCAAGGTCGGTCTTATAAGCGGTTCGAAATGCCCAAAGGGCATCAGTGAGTTTCAGCGACCAATCCTTACGGTTCTTGGAAACCGTCTTCTCCAGTATCTGCTTGATTTGCCGATTTGAAACTTCGGCCTGCCCGCAGGTTTGGGGGTGGTAGGGCGTAGAGAGCTTATGATTAATGGAATACTTCCGCATCAAGGCCTCGAAAGTCTTGTTGCAGAAATGACTTCCATTGTCGCTAATGATCGCTCGGGGGTGCAAAAACCGGGAGAAAATGTTTTCTTTAAAGAACCTAACGACAACTTGTTGTCGTTAGTCCGACTGGGCACAGCCTCGACCCATTTAGAGACGTAATCAACAGCTAGAACGATGTACAAGTTCCCGAAAGAGCTGGGAAACGGCCCCATGAAATCTATCCCCCAAACATCGAAAATCTCCACAACCAAGATCGGTTGGAGCGGCATCTCGTTCCTCCGGGATATCCGGCCCATGTGTTGGCACCGGGAGCAAGTCTTGCAATAGTCATGAGCGTCTTTGAAGATTTGTGGCCAGTAGAAACCACATTGCAAGATCTTCTCAGCTGTCTTTCTGGGCCCAAAATGCCCGCCACACGCTTGATCGTGGCAAAATGACAGCACACTCTTGAATTCCTCATCAGGGACACACCGACGAATAATCTGGTCGGGACAGTACTTGAACAAGTAGGGTTCGTCCCAGTAAAAGTGTTTTACTTGGGATAAGAAGCGAAGTCTGTCCTGACTTGACCATTCGGTCGGTAGTAATCCCGTGGCCAAATAGTTCACAATATCTGCGAACCAGGGTTCGCACGATACTGTCAAGAGCTGTTCATCCGGGAAAACGTCGTTGATTGGAATCGGAAGCGAAGGCGAAGAAGGAAGTCGTGAGAGATGGTCGGCAACTACGTTTTCACATCCTCGTTTGTCCTTAATGACAAGGTCAAACTCTTGAAGCAAGAGGATCCAACGTATTAACCGAGATTTATCATCTTTCTTCGCAAAAAGATGGCGCAGAGCAGAATGGTCAGTGTAGACAATGACTGGAGAGACGATGAGGTAGGGCCTGAACTTTTCTAAAGCAAATACAACAGCTAAGAATTCCTTCTCAGTTGTTGTATAGTTGAGTTGGGCGTCGTTCAGGGTTCGGCTCGTATAATAGATTACGTGCGGCATCTTGTTGATGTGTTGTCCAAGGACAGCACCAATGGAAAAGTCGGATGCATCGCACATAATCTCGAATGGGTGCGTCCAGTCAGGTGAAGAAAGAACGAGAGCAGAAGTGAGTGAGCGTTTCAGTGACTCGAATGCAGTCACACAGCTCAAGTTGAAGTCGAATGGCGTGTCCTTGGCCAGCAAAAGAGTCAAGGGCCTAGCAATCTTGCTAAAGTCCTTTATAAACCGTCTATAGAAACCGGCATGGCCAAGGAAGGCTTGGATATCTCTGACGCATCGGGGAGGAGGCAGATTGGAAATGACCTCAATCTTTGCTTTGTCAAGCTCTATGCCATTTTGCGAGATGATATGTCCTAAGACAATACCTTCGCGTACCATGAAGTGGCATTTCTCCCAGTTCAAAGTGAGATTCTTGTCCTTATATCGGGTAAGGACAGCGTCAAGATGCAGCAAACACTCGTTGAAGGAGTCGCCGAAGATGGAGAAGTCATCCATGAAAATCTCCAGAAATTTTTCCACCATGTCTGAGAAGATACCCATCATACACCGCTGGAAGGTAGCGGGCGCATTGCATAACCCAAAGGGCATGCGTCGATATGCAAACGTGCCGAAAGGACAAGTGAATGTGGTCTTGTCCTGGTCTTTTTCGGCGATGGGAATTTGATTATAGCCAGAGTACCCATCAAGAAAGCAGTAGTACTCGTGTCCGGCCAATCGTTCAAGCATCTGGTCAATGAAAGGTAGCGGAAAGTGGTCTTTCCGCGTTGCGGCGTTGAGTTTTCTGTAATCGATGCATACTCGCCACCCAGTTTGGGTGCGAGTGGGGATTAACTCGTTCGCCTCGTTGGTTATGACCATGATGCCCGACTTCTTGGGGACAACATGAATGGGGCTAACCCACTGGCTATCAGAGATAGGGTAAATGATACCACTATCTAGACATTTTACGATCTCCTTCTTCACGGCCTCTTTCATGACTGGATTAAGACGTCTTTGTGGATCCCGGGCTGGTTTGGCATCATCCATCAGATGAATGTGATGCTCAACGATTAGGGGACTAATCCCCTTGATGTCCGCCATGGACCAGCCAAAAGCTTGCCTGTTGCTGTGCAAGACCCCGAGAAGGGCTTTCTCTTGCTCGGGAGCTAGAGAAGCCGAGATGATGACAGGGAGGGTCTCGTTCTCACCTAAGTAAGCATACTTTAGGTGAGACGGCAACGGCTTGAGTTCGAGCGTTGGAGGTGAAACGATGGAAGGCAAGACTGGTGCAAAGGTCTCGAACTCAAAGGACTCCAGCAAAGGTTCAAAGCGAGTGTAAGCAACCGAGTTGGATGGTTCAGGTAACTCATCCGGAAAGTCGAAGGATTCAAACTCAGGTTGTGTGTGGCTAAGATTGTTCGAGAACGTGAAACACTCGTATTCGTTGTCGGGCGCAGAAACAGCAGCAGGTTCGAAGAGAAACGCACTAGTGGCGTCAAGATTATCGTGATCAAACAGAAACTCCTCGAATTCACACTCTTCTGGGGTGATCTCCTGGATCGAGCAGACGACCAATATATGAGCATTAGGTTCGGCGGGCTGATTCCCTAACCTAAAAATGTTGAGTTCAATCGTCATATTTCCAAAAGAGAGGTTCATCGAACCGTTGCGACAATTGATCACAGCATTTGAGGTTGCGAGAAATGGGCGACCGAGTATCACCGGAATTTGATTCCGGGGGTTAGCTACAGGCTGTGTGTCTAATACAATGAAGTCAACGGGGAATATGAAGTCCCCGACTCTTATCAACACATCCTCTAGCTCACCCCTAGGATGGGTGATCGATCGGTCGACCATTTGGAGAGTGCAGTGCGTGGGTTTCAGCTCTTCGACGCCTAATTGCTCGTATACTGAATACGGAAGCAAGTTAACACTGGCACCAAGATCTAATAGTGCGCGGTTGATGTTCTTATCCCCAATGGTAATTGAAATCGTAGGACAGCCAGGGTCCTTCCGTTTTTTTGGTAAAGATTGGGTAAGGGCATCACTCACAGCACTAGCCAAGAAAACTTTCTTGGGTACCTAAGACTTCCTCTTTTTCGTGCACAAGTCCTTTATGATTTTCGCGTAAGACGGGACTTGTTGGACAGCATCTAAAAGAGGAATGTTAATGTTAACTTGCTTGAATAACTCCAGAATCTTCTCCATTTGAGGATTTTGTTTATTAGACCTCAACCAGTTTGGAAATGGAACATTTTGAAAATTGGTTTAGTCTAATGCTGGAGGAGGAGATTGTGGAGTTGGAACGGATCCCAGAATAAGTGTTTTCGTGGAGTGTGAAGTGGGTCCGTTTAGAGCAGAAGAAGAGGAAGGGGAGCCTTGTGAAGAACGGAGAATAGGCTCAGAAGACGAAGAAGAAGAAGAAGAAGAAGCGGCGGCCGGGGTGTCATCGTTGATTCGTGTGCCAATGTTGTTTTGCAGCATCCTTCCCGATCTCAGTGTGGTCACGACACTCACATTATGGTTCTGTTGTTCAAGAGCAACATGTGCATTATGTGGGTGACCGGGATTTGGGAGTGGCTGGGACGGGAGCTTCCCCTTCTCTCGCTCGCTTAAGGCCGCGTTCAGCTGTGCAATCTGGGCCTCGATGGTCTTGATGCTTTGCCCGTGTGCGGCAGTGTGTTGCACTAAGGATTGAATGGAAGACTGGATGTTGGCGGTGGATTGAGTCGATTGTTTAACAAACGCCTCCAGACTTCGTTCGAGCGAGGAAACCTTATCGTTGTTTGACGGAACAAAGTTGTTTGGTGGAAAAGAATTGTTGGGTGCAAAGTTGTTCGTCTGATTTTGGAAAGGTTGGGGTTGGAAGGGCTGCTGATATTGATGTTGAGTTTGTTGTTGCGCTTGTTGTTGCGGCGGAGGGGTCCTTTGGAAATTGTTGCCCTGGAATTGATTCTGATTCTGATTCCAGGCGAAATTGGGGTGGTTCCTCCAACCGGGATTGTAGGTGGAAGAGTATGGATCATTCCTCGGTCTTTGCTGGAAGGCAGCATTAACCTGATCCTGTCCTTGCGAGGGTGGATTGTAAGGACACTCTTCGGTCAAGTGGGAAGGATCGGAACAACAAGCGCAAATGGTACGAAGGGGGAGAACAGGGGCAGGAGCAGGAGCAGGAGCAGAAAATTTGCTCTCTATCGCTTCAAGCTTTCTTGTTATTGCAGCCATTTCAGCTTTCATCGCAATAGAGACATCAAGTTGGTGGATTCCTACCCTAGACTGACCGGTAGAAGTGGAGGTAGAAGAAGAAGAAGTCGGTCTGGTGCTCTCCCATTGTAGCGTTTGCTCCGCAAGGTCGTCAAAGAACTGCCACGCTTTCTCGTCAGATTTCGATAGGAAGTGGCCCTGACAGATGGTCTCCAACAACTGCTTCGTTGCTGGGTTCAGGCCCTCGTATAAGGTTTGGCAAAGTTTCCATTTCTCTATACCGTGGTGAGGACACTGAACAAGAAGGTCTTTGTACCGGTCAAAGCACTTCCAGAAGGGTTCAGAAGGAACCTGGGAGAATTGGTTGATTTCATTTCGAATCCTTGCGGTCTTATGATTCGGATAGAATTTTTTTAGAAACGCTTTAACAAACTCGTCCCAGCTGGTGATTGAGTGGGAAGCGGTGCTATACAACCATTTTTCAGCAAGATCGCATAAAGTGAATGGAATGACCCGTAGACGTATAACATCGTCCGACAGCTGGGTGGTTTTCATCATGGCACAGACGTTTTGAAATTTATTGATGAAGATATAGGCATCTTCAGATTCAAGCCCATGAAAACGTGGAAGCATGTTGATGAAGTGGGGCTTAATTTCAAAGTTGTCCCCATTGGCCGGAGGAAGAGAAAGGCAGGTGGGAAGTGCAGAACGGGTGGGATAGAAACGATCCTGGAGCGCGATTCGCTGCGGCGCTACAACAGGCGGTGGTGGTGGGATATTGGTCTCCGTAGGAGGTGGAGCCAATCCAGTGGTGGTCAAAGAGATGTTCGGATTAAATCCCGAAATCGCGGAAGAAGAGGTTAGTGAAGGTGAGGGTGAAGATGTATGAACAGAATTCCGGTCAATGTCGGAGTTGGCCGGCAAAGGAAGAGGTGAAAGATGAGTGGACGGAGTATCGATGTCTGAGTCGATCGCGTAACGCGGACTAGACAGGCGCTAGTGTCCCGAGTCTAAGCGGACATACACTAAATGAGTTTAGTATAGTCAAAGCGGAGAAGGTGAGGGTAAGAAAACGTCAATGGAGAAAGGCGATGGGTGGTGGGTGAAAAATGGATTTGGCGACAAAGGGCAAGTTTTTATAAAAGTTTTTGTTTTTTTTCTTTTTTTTTGTTTTTAGAAAGAGATTTACAGAAATATGTACGGATATACGGCTTAAGTAATCACAAACAAGATATGCACAATCACACCTAGATCTAGGGTAACCTAGGTCTACTAGACCTGCTCCTGAACTTGATTGTCGAAGTTAAACAGTGTCGAGAAACGGGCTTAAAAATACACTGATCACGAGGCCAGGTAAATGCAGAGATAAGGGGAGGTTGTCCAACGCTTTCGTGAAGTTCCTTAATTAAATAACCCTTTCTCTTTCGGCGGTTGCGCCTTTAACACTTTCCTAGACACCCCGTAAACAATATACCGTTAAGCGAGATTCTAAACACGGTTTATCTTCTCCTAATGAGCGCGAAGTCCTTAGGGCTGAAGTCTAGTATTTTTTTAATTTACAATGGACAATGCATATGCTTTTGTGATTTTTGGGGTCCTGGGAAGGGTGATGAAATCCCCACCCAATCTGGATTGGTTTCAAGCCCCTTAAGTCCGTATTAAAGAAATGCAAAGCAGTAACAAATCAACTGCAAACAATTTTATTTTTATTGCGGCGCAAAGAATCCTGCACAAGAACAGTTTATTGGAAGGGGGAGAAGAGTTTGCGCAAAGAAATCTGCAGAAAACACAGTTTATTGGAGTTCAGAGGAGTGAGAGAGGGGAGAGAGACTTACAGAGAGATTTTGAGGCTCTGAAGCCACCAAGTGGCCGCGGATCCGCGGCCAAACACCACCTTGTGCCGCGGTTCCGCGGCTATGTGGTGGAATTGGAGCTTCAAAATTTTTGTGTGGGTCTCTGTGCTTGTCCTCTGCTTTTCTGGATTTGCTGAATCTTTAGTTGCTCACTGGAACTGCTCCAGAATCTTACAGTAGACCGTTTGCTTCATTTTGATCCGTCGCGGTGGAGCCGCGAAATGTGGGTCTATCTTCCCACGTCTTTGGCACTGTACTTGAACTCCGTATTATCCGACGTCTTTGGCGCCGATCTTGAACGTCGTATTTTCCTGCACACTTGCACAAAAGCTAATCAAAAACAACAAGATGGTTTTTTACAATGTATATTTTTTTGTTTTGTTTTTCGGTTATATTCACAAGTTAACCCGAAATTACACAAGAAAATAAACTACCGTCTCCCCGGCAACGGCGCCATTTGATTGTTAGTGGTTCTGCGTGTTCAAGTTTTAGTTAAATACCGCAATCAAGACGGTTTCGCTTGTAGCTAGCCGGTTGAGTACGGGTCGTCCGCAGGGAGATGGGAATCTTTTTCTATGTGCTTTAACGAGTTAAGTACGAGAGTTCAGATTTTGTTGTGATTATCTAAGTGTTGAGTTGATATTTAAAGAGAGCTTGTTAGGGTTAGGATTAGGTTAGTTTGAGTTAGGAGTCTCCACATCTTTCGTTGCCCCTCTTAATATCGGTGTTACGGTAATCGGCAACAACGGGGATTAGCACGACTAGGAAGGAACTTGCGAGTATAAGCTAGGCTTTCCAACGCATAAGTTCTTCCTTTCGGTGCTTGTCCGTCCGTTCTTGGCTCTTAGCCATAACCTCCGGTTAATTCAATCACAACCGGTCTCACTACGGAATCACCGCTATCATGTAGGATAGGGTGCCGTAAGGAGCGGATTGTGGTTCAATTAACGGGAGTCGAATTAAGCTGTTGGGCAAGGAAAGAGTGAGAGAGATTTCCTTCTCTCAAACTTCCCTTATCCTACCCTAACAAGTATGAACTACTCACACATCATGATACGGAAAAATAAAACAAAACAAAAGAGGAAGATAGAAAGAAAGAGATTAGAAGAATACGACTAGCTATTTGCGACCTCACCTTGGCGAGGATCGAGCGTAAGCATCATGGTCATTTTTAAGGATAAAGAAAAAGAGAGAAGAAAGAAACACAAGAAATAACAACTAGTTAACAAATTAAAATTACAACAATTAACAAGATAATGAGACAAGCATGATAATAAACGGTTCTTCTTTATTCATCACTCTTCACTCACAAGCTCACTACAAGTTTCAATGGAGAAGAGGTGAGAGGAGGAAGAAGAAACACAACTAAACTTAGCAAAATGAAAATACAAGAATCGACCCCCTCCTTCTCAAAGTTCTGGGCTATTTATAGGCTGGAGAATGGAAATCTAGGGCAACCACCAGAACACATCTGAAAAGACCAAAATACCCCTGGAAAAGTTTTGCCTGCCGCCACTATACGGCCGCGGATCCGCGGCCTAAGCATGCTTAGGCCGCGTTTCCGCGGCCATAGTAGGGTATTAGGCCTCCGTATTTTGTGTCTTTTCCTGGTCTTCTTTGTACTTCAGTATGGCATATGTGTTTTCTGAAAATACCTCCACATTTCTTCCAGAATTTCTGTTGAGGGAAAGGTGGACTTTTTGTCAAGATTTGGCATGATTGCCTCGAGCCCCGTGTAGATTTCTTGGATCTTGTGCTGCCATTGAGCCTTGTGCATGAAGGTGACAATCGATTTGCCATTTTGTCTTCCTAAACTGGTATCTGGCAACATACGGATGAAGAGCGGAGACCGTGTTTTATCTGTTGTTGGCAGGAACCCAGATTTTGTCGTGTTTTCCATGAATTTCACCGTTTTAGAACCGAGAACCTGTATCCTGCAATTGACTAGCAAACACGGCTCAAGAGTATCTACCGATATGCAATGTGATAAAATTGGACGGTATGAAAATGCAAAAATCTGATATGAACAGATACAGCGCTCCCATTCCGGCTCAAGCCACGGGAGTTCCGCCGCGACCGTGTGCACCGGTTCGCTTTTCCCTGAGGGACACCAGTGTTGTGTTATTCCAGAGGCAGCGGACGTGGACTTCACTCCCACAGCTGGTATGCCACTGGATACTCGAGCTCAATCGAGGGCTAATAGGGCCCCGGTAGCAGTATCATCGTCCGCAGCGTCGACAATGGCCGTGTCGTCCTCGGTAGCACCGCCAAGCGAGGGCGTCGAAGGTGAAATGGGTCAGCGTCGTGCCAAAGCTCCACGGGGTAGGAAACGGTCATCTTCGGCGGTTGGTTCTAGATCCAAGCGGCGGAGGAAGACGGCTACCAATCTGCTCGACTCTTTAATAGAGTCTGAGCCTATTCTTCAGGATGAACCGTTGGCTATGCAAGAGTCGGATGCTGGTCTACCTTTCCCGAGTTCATCTGCCGAGGAGGCCGCACAATTGGCTGAGGCTATAAGACGCTCGCAAGATGAATCAGAGAACGTAAGGATTTCGAAGAAGCCCTACCCTGTCGTCATCTTTTACGAGGACCCTCCGTGGATACGGCGACGATATATAGGCCCTTTGGAAGAATAGGGTGAAAGGGCCCTTAAACAGGCTATTTAAGCCGACGCCGAGGACGCTCTTTCACAGTGGACCGGTGGCCACGAGTCCACCCTCGGACCTCAGTGAGCACACCTCCTTAGGAAGGAGCGTCGGCTTGAACAAGCCATACTGGAAGCTCCCTTGCGCATCAGTATGTTCATGTATTTCTTTGTAATATTTCATGTTGCTTGCATACATATATATGTATCCTTATCCTTGTACAAACTTTGCAGGGACTTCGGCGGCGGCGGAGGCTCTGAGTCACGCTTTGACCGTGGATTCTGCTGATGTCCCCAGTGAAACACAAATCAGTATGGAGGGGGTCGATGCAACTATTGCTCTTGCGATAGAGTCTCCCTCGGTGGTTCGCGCTCCCAAAGCACTTGCTCCCTCGGGGGAGGCATCTTCGTCGGTCGCCGTTCTAATGGATCTTTCTGGGGGCGGCTCGGAGACTAGGGGAGGTAGTCGAGTCTACCGTCCTTCCGCTGGAGCCTGCGGTGGCAGCTGCTGCTTTTCGCTCAGAAGTAGCTACATTGGTCGACGTCCCCGATGATGTGCCCGAGGTCACGGAGGAGGCTGCTAAAGCTATCCCTCCAGCTCAGAATGGGAGGAGCATCAAAGGTAGCCTTCTATATCTTTTCATTAATAACTTCTCCATTATCTGAACCTTTCTGTCTTTTCAGAATTGCGCGGATTGGCGGCATCTATTGCCGATCTATCTCCCAGGCAGTCCGTTCAGCGCTTGTTGGATATGGCTGCTCCGCAGGAGATATCTCCTCAGCGTATCATGCTCTCTTCCGGGCAGGGTTAGTGTTGTTTACTCTCTTTTCACAGCATTGTTACTATTCCATAAAATGATATTGATGTCTTTTACAGTTCTGGAGGCCGACGACGAGGTTGAGATTCTTGAAAGGCCCGGGGAGCCTTCAGATCCCTCTTGCATGACTGTGGGTAAGTAAAGTCTCAATGTCGTTCCATTTGTTCTCTGCTTACAAGTTTCGCTGACTGTTTATAAATCTGAACAGCTCTGCCAATTCTCGCTGCGCTGGAGTCTCGCATCGCCATGCCACCTGGCTCTTATGCTCTGCGTGCCTCAGAACGGATGGCCAAGCTAAGCCTCGCCTCTCTGTCATCCCTAATTGAGGGACTTCGCGTTGGCAGTCTAATCACAGCCGAAGCGTTTGCTGCTGAAGCTAATGGCTCTCTTCCCTTTCTTGCCACCTATCATAGTGAAGCAGTGGTGCAAGTCTGGGTTGAGTTTTGTCGGCAGGTTGAGGCTTGCTTGCATGTGCTAGAATGTACACGCCTTTCTTCGGATGTTGTGGTGGCGAAGGCAAGCTTACAGGGTCTAATTGAGCGGTGTGCGGCGAATATGATATCATGTGAGAAAAGGCTCGGCCGCAAATTTTCAGAGAGGGAGCTGGCTTCTAAAGCGCTGAGGGAGCTTCAAGACAACCTTACGGCCAAGGCCAATAAAGCGTATGAACTTTGGCGAGTGCTTCAAGAGGCCATCAAGGAGGTGGTAGCCATCGATAGAGCCACCGTGTTCACTCGTGAAATGGTTGAGGCCTATAAAGCTACTGAGAAAGAGCTTGAAGGCCGGCTTGCCTCATACCAGGCCCAACAGGCTCAGGCGGAGGCCCGTCTTTTGGTGATACTGAATCATGAAGGTGAGGCCCAGCGAAAGAGGGACGAACTGGCTAATCTGTTAAATCGCCCGCCGACTTGAAGCATTGTATATATATTTTTCCATTCTTCCTTTGTACATACTCCTGAATAAGAGAATATTTTTTTGTTCTTTCACGAATTGTACTTTGTATTCATTTTGATTCATGAATAAAAGACATATTTTTCTTCACGATGGTGTGTCCCTTTTATTAAATGTATTCTGTGGATAGTCTATCTCAATTTCTTTGCAGGACAACGATGGTTTAGGATTCAGGGTTAAGATCTGCCTCCTAAGACTTTTCAACTTCATGAGCCGTGAGGGTCTCATGAAGAAATTTCTCCCTACCGGTCGAGAGGATCCCGTAGGTGTAATTTCTACTTAAGAATCGTGAGGATTCCTAAGTGTGTTTTCTCTTGAAATTCGTAAGGATCTCACAAGAGAGTTTTCTCCCTTACAAGTCGTGAGGACCCATAAGTGATGGGTGAGGTTATCATCATCCGCATTTCATGGAATCAGGATTTGCTTTGGATGCTTCCCACGGATTCACTGCCGTGTTCTGCGAGGACCAGGCTCCGCTTTGGACATTTCCCACGGGTCAGAATTGAAATTATCCGCGTTCCACGTAACCAGGAATTTTGCTCTGGATACTTCCCACGGGATCACTGCCGTGTTTTGCAAGGACCAGGCTCCACTCTGGATGCTTAACACGGGGTCGTTGCCGTGCTCTGCGAGGACCTGGATCTGCTCTGGATGTTTCCCACGGGGTCAGGATTGACATAAGCCGCGTTCCATGTAACCAGGAATTTTGCTCTGGATGCTTCCCATGGGTTCACTGCCGTGTTCTGCGAGGACCAGGCTCCGCTCTGGATGCTTCACACGGGGTCATTTCCGTACTCTGCGAGGACCAGGATCCGCTCTGGACGTTTCCCACAGGGTCAGGATTGACCTAAGCCGCGTTCCACGTAACCAGGAATTTTGCTCTGGATGCTTCCCACGGGTTCACTGCCGTGTTCTGCGAGGACCAGGCTCCGCTCTGGATGCTTCACACGGGGTCATTGCCGTGCTCTGCGAGGACCAGGATCCGCTCTGGACGTTTCCCACGGGGTCAGGATTGACATAAGCCGCGTTCCACGTAACTAGGAATTTTGCTCTAGATGCTTCCCATGGGTTCACTGCCGTGTTCTGCGAGGACCAGGCTCCACTCTGGGTGCTTCACATGGGGTCATTACCGTGCTCTGCGAGGACCAGGATCCGCTCTGGACGTTTCCCACGTGGTCAGGATTGACATAAGCCGCGTTCCACGTAACCAGGAATTTTTCTCTGGATGCTTCCCACGGGGTCACTGCCGTGTTCTGCGAGGATCAGGCTTCGCTCTGGATGCTTCACACGGGGTCATTGACGTGCTCTGCGAGGACCAGGATCCGCTCTGGACGTTTCCCACGGGGTTAGGATTGACAAAAGCCGCGTTCCGCATAACCAGGAATTTTGCTCTGGATGCTTCACACGGGGTCGCTGCCGTGTTCTGCGAGGACCAGAATCCGCTCTGGATGCTTCACACGGGGTCATTGTCGTGCTCTGCGAGGACCAGGATCCGCTCTGAACGTTTCCCACGGGGTCAGGATTGACATAAGCCGCGTTCCACGTAACCAAGAAGGGTTGACTTTATCCGCATTTCACGGAGTCGAGGTTTGACTCTCGGTCATCTGTGCACCGCCGAGTCATGGAGCTGGGAGTTGCCGCTGTTCCGCTTTGCTTGATTTTGTGTCTGTCGTAATGAGACGAATGTTGAAACGACCTCCAGGTTATCTGTGAACCGTCGAGATTTGGCTTCTTCTGATGGAACCTGGGGAGGAAAGGTGTGATTCCCTTTTTGTTTTCGCCCCTGGATTGTGTACAGGGATTGATGTGATATCACCTGTAGGGCATAAATTTCATCATTTTTTTTATTTCATTCCACGATGCTCTATCATTTCAGCTTTTATATCGCGAAGGTCGCGATTGCCCAATCATTTCGGCTATTTTTCGCGGTGCCCAATCATTTCGGCTATTTATTTTATTTTTTCTACTCGCTGCTTTTTATTGCGAGTTGCCCAATCATTTCGGCTGTTTTGCATGCATACATTTTTACTTGCTGACTTTGTTGCAAGTTGCCCCATCATTTCGACTTTTTTGCATGCATACATTTTTACTTTCTAACTTTGTTGCAAGTTGCCCCATCATTTCGGCCATTTTGCATTCATACATTTTTACTTGCTGACTTTGTTGCAAGTTGCCCCATCATTTCGGCTATTTCGTATGCATGTGTGGCTCGCTAGCTTTTTTGCTGAAAACTTGGAATTAGACACTGATTTCGGTATCAGCACCGCTACAACTGGGATATTGCCAGGAGCGAATCATCATTTGCCTCTGTCGATGACGAACAAAGATGGCTTAATAAACAGGGTTAAGATCCTGTCGACTAAGGCTTTTGACTTCATGAGCTGTAAGGGTCTCATAAAGGCATTTCTCCCTACAAGTCGTGAGGATCTCGTAGGTGCATTTTCTCCCTAGGAATCATGAGGATTCCTAAGTGCATGATCTCTTATAAGTCGTAAGGATCTTACAAGAGTGTTTTCTCCTTATAAGTCGAGAGGGCTTACAAGGGGTTCACCGTGCAAACATATCCCTAGTCACGGATGGGACTTTGTTGGGGAAATGTTTAATCGCGCCCGTGGATTGTATACAAGGGTCAGCATTGAGCCACTTGTAGGGCAGTATTGGAGGTTGTGGTGGCTGCTTAAGAACAGGTTCAGATCCCTGTAGCTTAAGACTTTTGAATCTTATGAACCATGAGGGTCCCATAAGAGGGTTCTCCTTACGAGTCGTGAGGATCTCGTAAGTGTGTTTTCTCCTTAGGGATCGTGAGGATTCCTAAGTGTGTTACTCCCTTGTGAGTCGTAAGGATCTCACGCAGGTGGTTTCTCCTTACAAAGTCGAGAGGACCTTGCAAATGTCTTTTAACGAGATTGCGCCCTTTCGGGTTTTCACAAAACTCGCCGGTAACCCTGCTATTTTTACCTACGGAGCCTTTTCGGGTTTTCATCCGTGTCCGTTTTGCTTATGGACATACCGTTTTCCTTTTTTTCTTCTTTTTTTTTTATTCTAACGAGGTTGCGCCCTTTCAGGTTTTCATCCGTGCCCATTTTGCTTATGGACATACCTTTTTTTTGTTTTTTTCTCTTTTTTTTATTCTTTTTTTTTTGTATCAGCTTTGGGATGCTGCAATCCACCGTAGTTTATCGACATCTCGGTCAACGACTAGTTTTAGGACGTAGTGGTCCGTTGTTAGTTTAAAGACGTTTCGGTCCGTCGTGAGTTTAAAAACGTTTCGGTCCATTATTAGTTTAAGGACGTTTCGGTCCATGATGCTGGCTACTACTTATAGAGTTCGAGCTTAGGAAGATAGCGAGCGGACATAGTCGTCGTCATCTATCATTGACCTAGGCCGTGACTCGTCAGGCGTAGTACTTTTTCGGGAAGTGACCGTTTATTGGCCTGAAAGGTCTTTCACCATGCATGTCCATGAGTAGATAGGCCCCACCCTGGTAGACCTTGTCTATGATATACGGGCTTTCATAGTTCGGCTCGAATTTCCCCCGTTTGGCACGATTGGGGATCATAGGTCTTTTGACCACTAGCACGAGTTCGTCTTGGCGGAATGTCCTCGGCCTAGTCAATCTTTCGTATGAGCGCGTCATCTTTTCTTTATAAGCCTCCAGATTTTGTTGCGCTATGAGCTGGGTTTCATTAAGGGCATCGAGCTCCTCAAGCCGAAGGTGAGCATTCTCTTCGTCCGTTAGCTCGTAATGAACTGCCACTCGTAAAGAGGGTAGCTCTATCTCGAGGGGGAGTACCGCCTCTGTACCAAATACCAATGCTTATGGCGTTGTGTTCATGGCCGTTCTGAACGTAGTTCGATATGCCCAGAGAGCTTCATGCAGTCTCTTATGCCGGTCCTTTTTATTTCGAGACACCGTCTTTTTCACGATCTTCATCAAGGTCTTGTTGAAAGCTTCAGCTAGACCGTTAACTCGGGGATTATAGACTGATGAATATCTCCAGTCTATGTTATGCTGTTGTGCGAAGCGGCTGATTTTGTGGCTTATGTAGGCCGGCCCGTTATCGGAGATGATCCGTCTTGGAGTTCCAAACCGATAAATGACGTGTGTCTTGAAGAAATGGAGGATATTTTCTGTCTTCACTTCCCTCAGCGGTACTGCTTCTACCCATTTAGAGAAGTAATCGGTTGTCGCTAAAATGAATCGATGTCCTCTGGACGATGCTGGTTCGATGGGGCCGATTATGTCAGTCCCTCACATTTCGAACGGCCAGCTAGCCACCGTTGGATGTAGAGGATTTGGATGCTGATGGATGAAGTCCCCGTGAATCTGGCAGGAATGGCACTGCTTCGCATACTCGAGGCAGTCCTGGATCATCGTGGGCTAATAATAACCCATCCGTTTGATCTTCACCTTCATCTTCGGCCCGGCTTGGTGAGAACCGTAGAGTCCGTCGTGAGATTCTTGGATGACTCTTTTTGCTTCTTCAGGTCCCAGGCATCTTAACCACAGAGAATCAAATGACCTTTTGTATAGAGTATCGTTGACGAAAGCGAAAGATAGGTCTCGCTTCATGAGTTGATGTTTTGAGGACGCATCTTCAGGCGTTCGATGGGATTTGAAGTAGTCTATAAAGACTTCTCTCCAATCCTCAACATTTTCTTGGTCTTTTACTTGTAGAGCTATTTGCTCGGTCTCTCCCTTTTCCTCGGAAAACTCCGGAGATATTTCTGCCGGTGCAAGAACCCGACGGCTTTGTACAACGATCCTCACGTCATCGAGGTTTTCGTCAGCCAGTTCTTTAGCGAGCTTGGCTAATGCATCCGCTTTGCTATTTTCCTCACACGGTATGCTTTCCAAGGTGTAAGAAGGAATTTGAGTCAGCAGTCGTTGTACTCTCACGCCGTACTTCACCAACTCTGGTTTGCATGTTTGATAGTCACCGTTTACTTGACTAATGACCAGTTGGGAGTCTCCGTATATGAGGAGGTTCTCAATTCCCATGTCGATGGCGATCTCAAAACCTGCTATCAAAGCTTCATACTCGGCTTCATTGTTTGTCCTCGGCTCCGTTAAGGAGAAGGCAAAGCGCATTATCCCTCCTTGTGGAGTCATGAAGATAAGGCCTATCCCTGATTTGATTATGGGTGTGCTTTGTTTGCGCTTCTTCATGGAAGATGCTCCATCAAAGTAAAGTTCCCACCGGGTATCACTTCCGCCGATCGTGTCAAACGCATGTTCGTCTGGCAGTTCGTAATTCAAAGGAGAATCGGCAGGTATCGAATGCTCAGCGAAGAAGTCGGTGATGGCCTGGCCTTTCACTGCCTTAAGAGGTCGATAAGTTATCGAGAATTCCATCAAGAGGAGGGCCCATTTAGCGAGCCGTCCCGTCAATATGGCCTTTGACATCTAATACTTGAGAGGATCCACCTTCGATATGAGGCGGACTTCATGCGCCAACGCATAGTGCCTGAGCTTCGTTATCGCGAAAATCAATGCCAGGCAGTGTTTTTCGATGGGGGAATAATTACTTTCTGCCCCCAGTAGAACTCGACTCAAATAGTAGAGGGCTCTCTCCTTCCCTTGGTCGTTCTCTTGTGCCCATAGCGCGCCTAAAGAGCCTTCAAGGGCTGTTGTATAAAGAATGAGAGGCTTTCCCTTGACCGGAGCGGCCAATACTGGCGGATTCTGCAGGTATTGTTTGATTTCGTCCAGTGCGTTTTGGCATTTACGATCCCAGACGAAAGCGGTTCCCTTCTTCATCAGGTGACTGTAAGAACGGCACTTGCCGGAAAGATTGGCTATAAATCGCCGGATATAGGCGAGCTTCCCTTGGAGAGACCGCAATTGCTTGTGATTCCTTGGCGAGGGCATCTCTATAATCGCCTTGATCTTTGACGGATCTATCTCGATGCCTCGGTGTCGGACGATGAATCCTAAGAACTTGCCCGAGGAAACTCCGAACGCGCATTTGAAAGGGTTCATCTTCAAGTTGTATTGCCGAAGGCGTTGAAACACGATTCTCAGATGTTCTAAATGTTCCTCGTATGATTTGGTTTTCACCACGAGGTCGTCGATATAGCATTCAACGATTTCATGTATGAGGTCGTCGAAGATCTTCGTCATGGCCCTCTGATAGGTGGCACCGGCGTTCTTTAGACCGAAAGGCATCACCTTGTGGCAGAATATACCCAAAGGGGTCCGGAAAGTGGTGTGCTTCTGGTCCTCGGGATGCATATTTATTTGATTGTATCCTGACGATCCGTCCATGAAGGAGAAGACTTCGTGAATGGATGTATTATCTATCGTCAGCTTAATGACTGGTACTGGGAAGTCATCCTTTGGGCAGGCTTTATTGAGATCCCGAAAGTCCACACATATGCGCACCGTTCCATTTTTCTTTATCACCGGGACGATGTTAGCGATCCAGTTAGGGTACTGAACCTCTTGGATGAACCAGAGTCGATTAGCTTTTTGACCTCGGCGTTGACGCTCATCTCAAGATCGAGCCGCATTCTTCTCGGTGATTGTTTAATTGGCTTGGCGTCCGGAGATACTGCCAATTTATGGACAACTATTTCTGGATCTAGCCCTGGCATCTCAGAGTAATTCCATGCGAAGCAATCTTTATGCTGCATAAACACGTCCTTTAGTGTAGCCACCCTTTCTTCAGACAACAGCTCACTGATGAACGTCGGCCGCGGGTCACTTGCCGTCCCCAAATCAATTTTCTTGAGATCATTTGCAGTAGTATGTATTCCATCTTCCAGCTCTTTTGGCGCCGGTGGAAACTCTGAGATCACCTCACCATCATCGTTTTCGAAGCACCAGGGGAGGTCATCCATATTCTTGGGGTCTTCTTCTGACAGCATTATCGTGTGACAGGTACGGGATTGTTTCCAAAATCGATATTGATCTGGTTCTACTCTCGCTATACGCGTGGCTTTCGGTTCATGCTTCTGCGGCGGAGCTTACCTTCCAGCTGTTGGATAGAACGAACCTGCCTTGTTGATATTGGTCTTCAACCCAGTTCTTGAAGGTGAAGAAGTCTTCGAGAGGATGTCCTATTGCTCGGTGATAGGAGCAATAGTCTGGGTGGGATACCTCATCTTCTTGTTCTCCTTACAAGGTCGAGAAGATCTTGCCAGTGTGCATAAATTTTTTACGAGTCTGAGCCCTTTCGGGTTTTCACAGACTTGCCGGTAGCCCTGATGTTTTCACTCACGGAGCCCTTTCGGGTTTTCATCCGTGCCCATTTTGCTTGCGGACGTACCAATTTTTTTTAGAGCGTGATTTAGGAAATAAATGTCCAACTTATGCTCTGTTCTTTCTCCAGGTGCGTCTTCGGGATTTGCCTTGGACGATGGATTAGCGAGTGATGCTGCCTGAGAAAGCATCTCCTGCAGATTTTCACGTTGCAATTGAACTTTAATCAAGGACCGAGTTTGAGGTCGGTGACTAGTAGAAACTCGAATTTCGTCTTTGGAATTCACCACATAGACTATGTGAACTACCATGCCCCCGGGCTTGGGATGTTTGGAGTTTTGGCCTTTGGAGTTTGCTCCGAGTATTTGAGCTTTATTAGGCCTCTTATTGTGAAAAGCCGCTTTAGTTTTGGGAGGAACCGCTGTATCAAGATCCGTCTTGGGGTGTGTCCCCTTCACCTGCTTCCACACCTTATATATAGATGAGGAAAGTTGTCTCAGGGAGCGAACTAGTTTTTGCTCTCATGGGATCTTCATGGGCTGCGGAGACTTCTTCAGTATTGCGGTAGGAGAACTTTGTCTGACCTTTCACAACAATTTGAAGCAGTTCCCAGTTAGAACAACAACATTCACCCCTGGGGTTGAAACAGGACTATACGGAGAATTGCCCCTAGTCATTTCGAATGATGCTGATATCGATGTCGATCGTTTCTTACGGTCGGGATTTGACTAGCTTCAGGATTCTGCCGGAGCCTACCCCCTGTTTCCTTTGAAAGCCTAAATATTCTTCCCCCTGCATCGACCTTGGTCCTTGGCAGGTGCCAGTTGTTGGAGGGCTGATTCTATCGACAAAGTTGCAGCTTGGGGATCCAGCCTGTGGAAGACAGATTTCCTCTGAGCCTCCTCCATCAGCGTTGAGGCACCGAGGGTGGGAGGTGGGAGCATCGATCCAAAGAGAAGCCCGTTGATTTCTTGAAGAGCCGGATTGCAGAGATTTGAGGCTGCAAATGACCCATACTTAACTCCACCGGATACGACAAAGCCTGAGTTGCTAGAGTGGGAGCAAACGCCATTTTTCATAGAGACGAAATGCCGGCTTCAGTATCCACTCCCCTAAGGGCAACCAAAAACATACAAACCGCGATTATCTGATCGCGGGAAAAACACGACACACGAAGTGTGGAGTGGAAAGAGGAAAAGGTCCCACCGGGCGTGCCAGAATCTATTCCCCGCCGAAAAACGCGACAAAGACGCGGCGAACGTCTAGCCTGAATTTCAGGGCAGATGCTAATTAGTGCTATCCGTCCACCTCTCCGAAGATGCCAAGTTGATTTATGGCACCATGTATCGAAGGTTTAAACGGATGCGGCCGATGTAGTGGACTTCGTCAGATCCCCCCTCGTTTGAGGGGTTTTTGATTGTAGGGACGCTCTTCCCTGCAGGCGCAAGCCCCTGCAGTTAATTACGCTACCGCATCGCGGTAACAACTTTTTCCTTCTCCATATGGTCACTTCGTGTCGTGGGTGTTTGTTTTGTGTTTGGTTGCCCGTGGATTGTATATGGAGACTAATTTATGTTGTCGCCCGTAGGGCGTGGACTAGTCCAAATCCGTATCTTTTTTAGATTTGGGTTTGGGGGGTTGGGTTTAAGGATACGTTAGCCTCATTTGAGACTAAGATCAACTTAAACGTTTTTTAAGGATACGTTAGTCTCATTTTAGACTAAGATCAACTTAACGGGATCGTTTAGATCCAACAAGAGAACAATTGGGCTCTATTGTTTAGTTTAGTGACATTGCGGTCGATTGGTTTAAGGACATTACGGTCCATTGTTAGTTTAAAGACATCGCGGTCGAGATTAAGAACATTATAGTCCATGAGTTTAAGGACCCCACAGTCCAATGTTAGTTTAAAGACATCACGGTCGAGGTTAAGGACATCATAGTCCATGAGTTTAAGGACCCCACAGTCCAATATTAGTTTAAAGACATCACGGTCGAGGTTAAGGACATCATAGTCCTTGGATTTAAGGACCCCACAGTCCAATGTTAGTTTAAAGACATCACGGTCGAGATTAAGGACATCACAGTCCATGAGTTTAAGGACCCCGCAGTCCAATGTTAGTTTAAAGGCATGACGGTCGAGGTTAAGGACATCATAGTCAATGAGTTTAAGGACCCCACGGTCCAATGTTAGTTTAAAGAGATTACGGTCGAGGTTAAGGACATCATAGTCCATGAGTTTAAGGACCCCACAGTCCAATGTTAGTTTAAAGACATTACGGTCGAGGTTAAGGACATCATAGTCCATGGGTTTAAGGACCCCACGGTCCAATGTTAGTTTAAAGACATTACGGTCGAGGTTAAGGACATCATAGTCCATGGGTTTAAGGACCCCACAGTCCATGAAATGGGTGGTTGTCGAGACCCGTCACCTCTCTGAAGACGTTGAAGGATTACAACGACAAATATCAGAGGAGTTAAGAGATGTACTCTCGAACCAAAGCGGATTAAGTGATCTGCAGTCCAATTTGGAACTAAGATCAATTAATTATATTATGAGCACATTGGCTCAGTTAAGTCTGAATTGAGGACTTATGGCCAACTTGGGCTAAGTCCAATTAAGTTTGAAATATTGGCCCTTTGTTGGACCATTAGACATTTGTCTGAGTTCAGCCCTTCATCATTCAACAATGCTTAAACAAGAGTTTGATAGCTTTGGTAACATTTTTATCTTTGACTGGGTATTAAACATTATAGCTCTGAGTTTTACTCAATTTTGAGATTCAGTTGAAGGGGAGGATTTTGCCTCTGGAGAATTAGCCAATTTGGCTAAAAATAGTGTTAAACACTAGAAATAG
The DNA here is from genome assembly GCA_030015575.1 of Agapanthus africanus. Taxonomy (NCBI): domain Eukaryota; kingdom Viridiplantae; phylum Streptophyta; class Magnoliopsida; order Asparagales; family Amaryllidaceae; genus Agapanthus; species Agapanthus africanus. Next base: position 470,462,872 of record JASDDO010000031.1, read on the forward strand.
AATTCTCGAATTAGTGTTAAACACTAGAAGACAACAGTGTTAAACACTGGGAATAAAACTCTCAAATTAGTGTTAAACACTATTGGGCAACAGTGTTAAACACTGGAAATAAAACCCTCAAATTAGTGTTAAACACTAAATAGGAATGGGTCATGTGGGGACACGTGAGGGCACCCAAAGGTGGGGCCAGATCCCTTTTACTTTGTTCTGTAAATAAGTGTTATACACTTTTGATTTTCTGGCCATCACGTGTTGGCACGTGATGGAGATTTGTGCGCTGATTATTGAAGCATTTATCAAGGGGTCACGTGGTAACACGTGAGAGCACCCAAATTAGAACCTGCCTTTGCTTTTATTTTCGTTGTTTTTGGAGGTCACGTGGGAGCACGTGAGGCATTGCCTCAAAGCTTTTTCCTTCTTATTTTTGGGGAATCTTTTCAGGGGTCACGTGGGGCCCGTGACCTTAGTTCTTTGCATGCATGGAGATCTTTCAAGTCTCTTTATTTTTAAGAATTAAATTCCCTTGTAGGGTTAAACCCTAATTATGTTTTAGAGGAATTAAATTCCCATGTATGTGAAAGAATTAAATTCTTATATAGGGTTAAACCCTAGTTCTGTCCTGGAGAAATTAAATTCCTACAACTTTAAGAGAATTAACTTCTCATATAGGGTTAAACCCTAATTTTATCTTGAAAGAATTAAATTCCTGTGAATTGAGAGAATTAAATTCTCATATAGGGTTAAACCCTAATTTTGTCTTGAAGGAATTAAATTCCTGTAAATTTGAGAGAATTAAATTCTCTAAACTCAATTCTCCCTCTAAGTTTTGGATCTGCATGGCAGAATCTCAACCTGATGAGAATTAAATTCTCAACCTATGGGGAGATTTGCTTCTGCAGATCTTCAACCAGAGGAAGAACTAAGTTCTTTTTGCAGAAGAGTTAAACTCTCAAATTGAGAATTAAATTCTCTTTTTTGAAGTTTTGATCATTTTCCCCTTTCTCACCTAGGGTTTCTTTCTTGAGAATTAAATTCTCCTTTCTTCTCTCTCTGCTATTTGCCTTTTGAAAATTTCAAGATCCCAAAATTCTATATCTTTCTTCTCTTCCTAGCTCCTATTTATAGGAGAAGGAAAAGAATCAATTTGTTTAGTAAATCTTTCATTGAAAGATTTTGTTTGTTTTTCGTAACTAATGTGATCTTTTAGATCACTCAGTGAATTTTATTCACCATTGGATTTTAAATCCAAAAGATATTCTGTTTGTTATTTTTGGTAAAATTTAGGGAAATCTTTCCTTGTCTAAAATCTTTCCATAAATTGGTGATTTTTAATCACCCTTGGATTTTTAATCCAACGATCCCCCATAATCCTTTTTTTGTTTGGAAAGATTTAAAGAAATACTTTCCCAGTTAGGGTCTTTGATTTCCTTTAGTTAGAATTTAATTTTATTAATTCAGAAGGCTTTTAAAGCCTATCACGTGTTGGCACGTGACTCCTCTTCATTCAAAATTTAATTCTGTATTTTAACTGGGCTAAAGACCATCACGTGTCAGCACGTTACCCTTGGTCATGTATGAGCACGTGACGGCCCATTGGAGTCTTTTCTTAGCCATTTGTTTACACTTCTGCTTGCTTAGAATTTAATTCTGTAAAAGAGATCACGTGTCAACACGTGACCCTTGGTCACGTGTGAACACGTGATACCTCATTGAGGTAATTCCTGATTTTTAATCAGGAAACAACTACAACGACGTTATTTGCACCGTTTCAGTCCGGTACTACAACGACGTTATTTGCACCATTTCATCCCCGTAGCATAGCAACGTTATTTTAGTAATGTGACTTCTGAGATTCCGTTGGATCCATACTCAAACTACCCCAACACTCCATGTATATTATTTTATAAACAAGTTTTCAAGATTGAGTTCATATCAAGAATCATGTATCATGTCAAATGTAAGTCATGTCAATTGTATTCATGGTTCGAGTCAAGTTAGATCAAGCATGTTAGTTTAGTACAAGTCATATCAATTGGCATATAAACATGTCAAGTGTTTAAGAATTCATGTTAAGTCATGTAGGATATCATGTATAAGGTATATATATGTAAATAGGCCATTTAGAAAAATTCATGGTATTTATGTAAAATACTATATTTAAATATCTCTAGATTGTTTTGATACAAGAAATTATTATTTAAAAGTCTAGGGTGTTCTAATAAAATATTCTGTAGGTAACTTAGAGTATTTTAGTAAAAATTAATCTTTCTAGAATTAAGAGATTTTATTGAAAACTCTAATTTAACACTTTGTTTCCTTTTAACTAATTAGAAATTACAAATAGTTATAACACCAAATTAATCTAACTTGTTATCTTTTCTTTTCTTTTATTTTAATTTTTATAGAAATTGTTTTATTTTGTTTATAAAAAACCGCAATTTCTTTTCTTTCGAGAACGCGCTCTGTGAAGAGCTCCGATCTCACCCACTGTACCTAAGATGTGCGATAATCCACATCATTTTTTAACAGGGCTCTCCTAAAGAGGGTTGTAAGGACGTAATTGCCAAGAGAAAAGGATTTAGGGTTAGAAACTATTTTTCATGACTTGAGGGCATTTTAGTGCAAGGAAAAGGTAATAGATATACACTTTATGTGAAACTGAACACCATAATCTAACCCACACAATATTTATTAGTTAAACCTTATAACTAATACCTTACTGTGTATTAATATATAAACTCAAATTTATGCTTACAAATGAACTGTACTGTAAAGGGTGAAATGTAAAATGACTAATAAATATTGCTCTTAGTTTGGAATAAATGCTGAATGCTCTAAAATCATGGCCATATAGCAGCTAATGCATGATGAACTAATCTTAATAATCATTATAAGTTTCATTGCTTGAGAAAAGAGATTAATGTTAGCTTTTTACTTGGCATATGCAGCAATACAAAACAAATCAAGCAACAGGATTGAATCTAATTTGTTTTAAAACAAATGCTATATTTCTATGAGAAATACAAATAGCCCGTGTCGATGAACTTGTGAGATCTATGATTTATCCAGGGTTTAGGTAAATTTTATGTATATTTCAGGTGATATGGAAAATCAATTCATTTCTACTGACCCGTATCATTACACCGTGTAGTAACAATGATAAAAATCAAAACTCTCGGTCTTTACTCTTTCTGCCTAATTTCAGTCAATCCCATAATTGAACATAGATTTGGTCTCAAACTATATGTGTACATGTATGGATTTCTCAAAGCTAAACCTTCTTCTCTCAATTATGTGATCTCAAAATCCAGTTACTTCTAAAAGGGGTTTAATGTATATATATGCATCACTTATGAAAATTTAAACAAAAATTATCATGCCGGAGGAGCTTCAAGGTGAAAATCAAAGACCCCAACGAGCAAAGCAATTACATTTCTTGTTATGTTAAAGCAATTAGATATCCCACTGGATTTGAAGATACCAGCAAAACTAAATACCATCTCAGCAGTACACTTGCAATGCCTCATAAGTGAATTCAACTAACAACTATAGAAGCTTAAATTTATATAAGTGGGCATGATACAACATGTGTAGGTGACTGGAACCAAAATATTATTGATTGGTATGAAGACAAGGGATGGACAGTGGGAAAGAACGGAAGAGAGAGAACAAAGAAGGGGACTTACGTGCGATTAGAATGGGTGAAAACGAGAGAAAACTCTTTCAGGAATTTCATGGAACACCTTCGAGCTCAAATTGAAACGTCGATGGATGAAGGTCTGTAGGTGTCGACGGTGGCCTTAGCGACTGTGGGCGACGGCTAGGAGCTCTGGTAGTGACTCAGTAGCGACACAGCGACGATGGAGCTCATGCTTGGATGCTGGAGTTGGCTCGAGGCTTGAGCTTGGTTGCTCAAGTTTTGGAGGGCTTGGTGTGAGGCTCGGGAGTAGAGGCCGGCGATGGGAGGTCAGAGAGGAGATTGGAGGAGCTAGGGTGACGATGGTGTGAGGGGGTCAGCCGACGAAGTGTGTGGCCGGCGAAGTGCTCGAGGGAGGTAGAGGATGAGGAAGAAATATATATATATATATAAGAAAGAGAGGGAATTTATGAGAGAGGAAGTGGGGAGAGTGGGGGCTAGGTTACACAAGAAGGGAGGGGAAGAGGTGAGGTCGGTTGTGAGAAGGAGAGAAGAAGAAGAGGATGGGTCGGTTTTGTATGAGGAGGGATGAATAATGGAGTGTTGGGGTTGTAATTAAAAGGGTAAAGAGTTAATTGATATGAGTTTTGAGATAGAAATGTGGGGAAGGAAAAGGTCGTGAGCAGTGTGAGTATGAGCTTGGGTTAAAAAGAATTTCGGTATTGGAAAACTAATTCTTGGGAAGTAGAAAAATGAAATTTGGGCTTGAGAAAAATAATAGGATAGGAAAATAGTTGGAGTGATGAAATAAAAATAAATAAACAGTATATTTATTAGAAAACAAAATATAATATAATATATTTAATAAAAATTAGACGATACGGAAAATACCAAAAATAATTAAATATTGTATTTTATTAAAGAAGGATGATACGAAGGTATAGAGATTTTAGGGTCGTTACATTCTATCCTTCTTAGAAAAATTTTGTCCTCGAAATTACTTAAGAATGATAATGCAACCGAACAAATAAACAAAATGGTTTAAAAAAATTGAGATGGCGATGAAATGTTTATACATTTGTTTCCGTTGCTTCGAGACGTGGGAAAATAAGAAGGGATTCAAGGAAATAGGATTTAAGAATGCAATCGTTACAGTCAACCTTCCTTAAATCAATTTCTTCCATAAAACTCCCTCAAGGATACGTTGCAACAACATAAGGATTAAAATAGTCGTAAAGGTTGGGGGTAAGGAATACTATTGCTATACATATGTTGCATGGAAAATTCAAGTAAAAGAAGAAACAAAAGAATGTAAGGATTTGAAATGGCTGAAAAAGATGGGAAGAAATTACCAGTGACAACGTGATCCATGGCTTCGGCCTCGACGGATGATATATTGAAAGCTTGATGTCTCGGCATGTTCCTTTGTGCTCGATGGTACACTTGTTACTAAGGGGGTAAAGGTTTTCCATGATGAGTTGGTGCATGAAAAACTAAATGAAGAGCGGGAGCTTGAATAGCTGGTCTTGGTGCAGGGGTTGCATCAGCTCTATACTGTGGGCATGCTCTTAAAGTGTGTGTAGGCGATCCACATATCATACAAAGACCGTTAGCTACTCTGCAATCCTTTGCTAGGTGCCCCGACCTCTTGCAGTAATTGCAGATTTTTGATTCATGGTTGTAAAACGACCATCCTGGTCTTCTGGGTGGCGCTATAGATTCTGGCATTGAGGAGGCTCCTCCAGTAATCTGGCTAACTGGATGTTTTTCTCCAGCCGACTGCGGTCTTCCCTTCTTCTTGATAACATATTCATAACGACGGGTTGCCTTCAAAGCTGCTTCATGAGTCGGAAAATCTCCCGGTGCTATAGCAGCCTGGATATCGAGGACTAAATCCTACTGAAAACGTCTGGCGCAGATCTCTGCGGTAAGAATCAGATGGGCAGCGAACCTGCCGAGCATAGTGAAATCGGCGTCGTATTCATCTACTGACTTGTCCCATATGGATTCTTGTTGTAAGTGGATAAATCGTTGCTCCATCTCAAAATGAGCAGTCTTAGGAAAATATTTGGCGTCAAAAAGTACACGAAACGTCTTCCACTCAATGGGCTGGGTAATCCGACTTTCTTCAGCCTTCCACCAAGCCCTGGCATTATTAGTAAGTTGGAGTTTCACAACTCAAACCCAAGACACTTCTGGAACTTGAGCCACTGTCAGGTCATCTTCGATACTCTGAGTCCATTCTTCAGCTTCTAAAGGGCTCTCTTTCCCAGAGAATTTCTTCGGGTGCAGTGCTCGGAATTGTTTCACTCTCGATACATCTGCTTCATGGTAGACTAATCCTTGATGAAGGAGAGCAGTTTTCCCCTGCTGACCATCAAGTAGGCTCTTGATAGACTCGAGAAACACCATCTATTCAATGAGTAGAGTTGCAGCAGTAGGTGGTGGTAGGGTCTCGCCGTTGATGTTGATCGGATCGGAGGAAGCCATCACCTTGGATTGAGAAGATGGATTATGATAGATTCAAAGGAATTGAAAGGTAAGGAATGTAAAAGTTGTTGGATTTTATTTTTTTTCTTGTATCATATTGCTTATGACTTCATGTAGAACTGATCTGCATGGCCCACCAACAAAACCTGTCACGCCCCGCTTCCCAAAAAAGCGATAACGGTACGTGACGAGCCCGCGACGTATTTATTTCGAGAAGGTAATTTCTCAAAACAAATATGCTAAGCGTAATGTAAGCAGTATAACAATGACAAGAATAGACAAGTGAAAATCAAATCCAACCACTTTATATATTTACATTTCCAACTTTACAACATTTAAACTGATATATGATGTCTGAAATAAGAAACATAAATCTAAAAGCCTAAACATGTGGCTAACTGAAACTAGAACTGGAAATAAAACTATGGAACGGTTTGTGGTGCGAGCTGGTCGTAATCCTATGCGGTCGGTTCCTCCTCATCAGTTCCTAGGTCATCTGACGAACATTCCAAGGAACAAAGAGATGGGTAGAATGCCCATCAGCGAACTTGTGCTCGGTAAGTCTCCAGAAAGGATAAGTGTAGAAATGATGATCACAAGTGTATAAATTGAGAACTAATATCATTAAGCAGTGAACGAGTAACACTAACTATTAAGCATGGTTATTCTATGTAACATAGCAGTTCTATATAACATAGCAGTGTAACCTAAGCATAGCAAACAAGTATAGCATGGCCGTGGAGTGTAGGTATAGTGAACATGAAGTGAATGTGAGTGTCCTAAAAGGTCTCTAAAATGGTAAATTTAACTAACGTGAGTTCAAGTGTGAATGTCAAATAAATCTCAAGAGTATTCTCGAACCCAAGGCTATCGTCCAGGGGCATGGAATCACAGGCCCAAAATAGCGGAACTTCAATTGTTGTTGAAGTATTCCAAACTCAATAGGCTATCATCTAGGGGCATGGAAACACGGGCCATCACTCATGAATTTGTGATGTACCGTTTCATCCTGGTACCACAGGGAAGTTATTTGTACCATTTCAGCCCAGTACTACAGCGACGTTATTTGCACCGTTTCAGCCCGGTACCACAGCAACGTTATTTTAGAAATGAGACTCCTGAGATTCCATTGGATTCATACTTAAATTACCCCAACACCCCATGTATATTAGTTTATGATTAATGTTACGAGTCTTGATCGAATTCATGAATACAAAAGATGATGTATAATATCAAGTTTTCAAGATTGAGTTCATGTAAAGAATCATGTATCATGTCAAGTGCAAGTCATGTCAATTGTATTCATGATTCGAGTGAAGTTAGATCAAGCATGTTAGTTTAGTACAAGTCATATCAAATGATCATATAAACATGTCAAGTGTTCAAGAATTCATGTTAAGTCATGTAGGATATCATGTATAGGGTATATATGTGAAAATAGGCCATTTAGAAAAATTCATGGTATTTATATAAAATACTATATTTTAATATCTCTAGATTGTTTTGATACAAGAAATTATTATTTAGAAGTCCAGAGTGTTCTGATAAAATATTCTTTAGGTAACTTAGGGTATTTTAGTAAAACTAATCTTTCTAGAATTAAGAGATTTTATTAAAAACTCTAATTTAACACTTTGTTTCTTTTGAGCTAATTATAAATTATAAATAGTTATAACCCCAAATTAATCTAACTTGTTATCTTTTCTTTTCTTTTATTTTAATTTTTATAGAAATTGTTTATTTTGTTTATAAAAAACCGCAATTTCTTTTCTTTCGAGAACACGATCCGTGAAGAGCTCCGATCTCACCCACTATATCTAAGATATGCGATAATCCATATCATCTTTTAACAGGGCTCCCCTAAAGAGGGTTGTAGGGACGTAATTGCCAAGAGAAAAGGATTTATGGCTAAAAACTATTTTTCATGACTTGAGGGTATTTTAGTGCAAATAAAAGGTAATAGATATAGACTTTATGTGAAACTGAACACCATAATCTAACCCACACAATATTTATTAGTTAAACCTTATAACTAATACCATACTGTGTATTAATATATAAACTCAAATTTATGCTTACAAATGAACTGTACTGTAATGGGTGAAATGTAAAATGACTAATAAATATTGATCTTAGTTTGGAATATAATGCCGAATGCTCTAAAATCATGGCCATATAGCAGCTAATGCATGATGAGCTAATCTTAATAATCATTATAAGTTTCATTGCTTAAGAAAATAGATTAATGTTAGCTTTTACTTAGCATATGCAGCAATACAAAACAAATCATGCAACGGGATTGAATCTAATTTGTTTTAAAACAAATGCTACATTCCTATAAGAAATACAAATAACCCGTGTCGATGAACTTGTGAGATGTATGATTTATCCAGGGCTCAGGCAAATTTCATGTATATTTTAGATGATATGGAAAATCAATTAATTTCTACTAACCTGTATCATTACACCGCGTAGTAACAATGACAAAAATCAAAACCCTCAGTCTTTACTCTTTCTGCCTAATTTCAGTCAATCCCATAATTGAACATAGATTTGGTCTCAAACTATATGTGTACATGTGTGGATTTCTCAAAGCCAAACCTTCTTCTTTTAGTTGTGTGATCTCAAAAGCCAGTTACTTCTAAAAAGGGGTTTAATGTATATATATGCATCACTTAGGAAAATTTAGACAAAAATTATCATGCAGGGGGAGCTTGAAGGTGAAAATCAAAGACCCCAACCAGCAAAGCAATTAGATTTCTTGTTATGTTAAAGCAATTAGATATCCCACTGGATTTAAAGATACCAGCAAAACTAAATACCATCTCAGCAGTACACTTGCAATGCCTCATAAGTGAATTCAACTAACAACTATAGAAGCTTAAATTTATATAAGTAGGCATGATACAACATGTGTAGATGACTGGAACCAAAATATTATTGATTGGTATGAAACAAGGGATAGACAGTGGGAAAGAATGGAAGAGAGAGAACGAAGAAGGGGACTTACGCGCAATTAGAATGGGTGAAAAAGAGAAAAAACTCTTTCAGGCATTGCATGGAACACCTCCGAGCTCAAATTGAAACATCGATGGATGAGGGTCTGTAGGCGTCGACGGTGCCTTAGCGGCTGCGGACGAAGGCTAGCAGCTCCGGCAGTGGCTCATTGGCAAGACGGCAATGATGGAGCTTAGTCTTGGATGATAGAGTTGGCTCGAGGCTTGAGCTCGGCTACTCAAGTTTCGGAGGGTGTAGCGTGAGGCTCGGGGGTAGAGGTCGGTGATGGGAGGTGAGAAAGGAGGTTGGAGGAGTTGGGGCAACGATGGTGTGAGGGGGTCAGCCGGCGAAGTGCTCCGGGGAGGTAGAGGATGAGGGAGAAAGAGAGAGAGAATGATATATATATATATATATATACACACACACAATAAAGAGAGAGGGAATTTACGAGAGAGAAAGTGGGGAGAGTGAGGGCTAGGTTACATAAGAGGGGAGGGGAAGAGGTGAGGTCGGTTGTGAGAAGGAGAGAAGAAGAAGTGGATGGGTCGGTTTTGTGTGAGGAGGGATGAATAGTGGAGTGTTGGGGTTGTAATTAAAAGCGTGAAGTGTTAATTGATATGTGTTTTGAGATAGAAACTTGGGGAAGGAAAAGGTTGAGCAGTGTGAGTTTGAGCTTGGGTTAAAAAGAATTTGGGTAATTGGAAAAATAATTCTTGGGAAGTAGAAAGTTGAAATTTGGGATTGAGGAAAATAACAGGATAGGAAAATAGTTGGAGTGATGAAATAAAAATAAATAAATAGTATATTTATTAAAAAACAAAATATATCATAATATATTTAATAAAAATTAGATGATACGGAAAAATCAAAAATAATTAAATACCGTATTTTATTAAAGAAGGATGATATGAAAGTATAGAAATTTTAGAGTCGTTATAAGTACCTATCTGGGGTTTTATGCTCTTTAGCACCTCACTAAATCTTTTCATAGCCAATTTCAATATTATGTGGCTCGAAACTGGTAATTCATAGACACCATCATTACGAAGTACCGAATGTAATTCCTGTCAGATTTCAAGCTCCTGCAAGCACTCGCGAGCACTCAACTTATCCATAGACTTCGAATCGTCCTATAACTATGTGCCAGCAATATTATCAAACACATTCTTCTCTATATGTATGACATCAATATTGTGTCGAATCAACAGATGTTTCCAGTAAGGAAGATTTCATGATATACTTTTCTTCTTCCACACACTCAACAATTTGTTATCTTTGGATCGCTTCCGTTTTTTTGTTTATTGAAGGAACCATCTGAGTTAAAACGGTTAAAACCTTACTGGAATTGACACGATAAAATCTGCTAAAAATTTTCTATCCCTGACAATTGTTTTGATGCTTCACCCTTTTCCAATATTCCATCAAACTTATTTGCCATCTTTCTATACGGATGATTCTCCGATAGCCACCTACGATAAAACCAGTAGCAAAACTTACCACGTGTCTTAAGCTGTAGGGCACGGTAATCAACACCACATGATGGACATGCATTCTTCACATAGGTGACCATCCAGATAACATGCCATATGCTGAAAAATTGTTGATTGTCCAAATAACAGCAACTCGCATTCTAAACTTCTCCTCGGCGTACGCATCATATGTCTCTACTCCATGTTCCCAGAGTTTTAGCAACTCTTCAATTAAAGGTTCCATATAGACGTTGATGTTCTGGCCATGTGAATAGTTTTCAGGAATTAATAAGGAAATAATCATATACGGTTGCTTTATACACATCTAGGGAGGCAGATTGTAAGGCATAAGCAATACCAGCCACGTGGACCAACTAGAGCTCATAAGTCCATAAGGCATAAAACCGCCGGTTGCCAAACCTAAACATATATTTCTCGGCTCATCCCTAAAATGATCAACACTATCTAATTGCTTCCATACTTCTGTATTAGCCAGATGCCTCAGCTTCCCGTCTTCGATCCGACGATTGTAATGCCATCGCATGATCTTCGCTATATCCTTTGAAATATATAAATTTTGCAACCTCTTAGCTAGGGGAAATAATGAAGGACTTTGGCTGAAGTTTTCTTGCTCTTATTGCTGACATTAGACGTTTCTGCGTTTGAATTTCTTTTAATATTTTTCCACCTAGACAAATTGCAAGTAGGACACTCATCGAGAGACGCATAATCCCTGCGATACAGCACACAGTCATTGGGACATGTGTCGATCTTCTCATACGAGAAACCAAGTTGTCTTAACAATCTTTTTTCTTGGTAATGATTCTCTAAAATGCTTTCCTTTCTTTCAAGAATTACATTGTGTAGGAGATCAAGAAGCATGTCAAAGTGCTCGTTAGCCATCCCGCTGATCATTTTAAGATGGAGAAGGCTTATTACAAATGACAGCCTACTAAATTCCGTACAGCCTTCATACAGATCTTTTTCGTTTTTCTCTAGAAGTTTATGAAATTCTTCTAATTCACTGGTGCCTTCAGATGGTTCAACATCATTCATTTCCTCTCCAGCAAATAAATCTTCCAACATCTCATGCGTGTCATCTATCCTGTCATTCGTCGGCAATTCAACTTGCGAAGTTGCAGTCTCATTATCCATCCCCATTTTCTCGTCATGTATTCCCTCACCATGCTAATTCCAATGTATGTAGTTCGGTTTAAAACCCTCTATAAATACATGTTCTTCTATCACTTCACGTCGAAAACGGGCTCTATTCTTACATTTCTTATAAGGACAGAACAAAAGTCCGTCTCGACTAAGCTTTGGGTCCATCTCTGCGTAATCTAAAAAGGGTTTAAGCTGATATTTAAATCGGGTGTCTCTCAAACTATACCTATCTTTTTTCCTCATGTGCATAAATGATTTATCCGGAAGAATTCTCATATGTTATCACACAGATAATAATATGAGTTTAATATATCTTATGAGTTTATTACAAGCTCATCATTAAATAAATTTTCAAGTTTTAAATTAGATTTCATGATGTGGACATATTAAAGTATTTAAAGTCATTTAAGATTAGCATAAGTACTCAAGGCAAAAGGTCGAGACGAATAATTGGTATCACGGCTGTCGGGGATAAAGGTCCTAATTTCCATTACGAATGCAACACTCACATCTCACATCCTCCTGATTTTTTTCCATTTCAAGAAAATTTCGGCAACACTTTCCCCTGTTCCTTCTGTTGGTACATAAATATGTACACGAGGAATAAATGGAAAGTACCGTCGAAACTTTTTGAAATGGACGAAAATATAGAAGGATGTGAGATGTGAGTCTTGCTGCATCGTAACATGTCCAAACTGGACAAATCCGACAATTACTGTATATTAAATCCCCCCGTCGAATACTACACATACGTTTGAAAAAATTGAACACGACGCTCTACTCTCACAAACATATAATGTGATCCTATCAATTCAACGGGAAAAATATTAAACATACACCATAATTGTCAGTTGGGAAACTATAGGTCGATCCTAAACAAGTTTAAGATCTTTCGATCTTAAACTTACTAATTAAATGAAAACATAAAATCCTGATTACGTTTCTAATCAAAATTTTAGGGTATCTCTTAACTTTCTATTTAATCGTTTTTTAATCAGGATCTCGGTTCACTGTTATCTAGTTTTAATTAAGATTTTTTAATTAATGTAATTAATGTTATAGGTTAATTAGTGTTAATTTTTCTTAATCAGTTTGATTTTATTTTTTATTTATACCATAGTTTAATTGGTATTAAAGAATTTGATTTTTTATTTTGATTTGGTTTATAAATTATGCTACAATTAAAAAATCTAAGAAATAAATCATAAGCAACAAAATATCAAATTATTAAATTTACAAAATAAAGGATATCGAATCATTAATAAATTTAAAGAATACAAGTTAGAACTTAGGATCAATAAATTTTTGAAATATTTCATATGTGGGCGCGTGCGCGCACACACATACACTCACACATACGTGCGCACACTCAAACACTCATACATACACTAGCTCACACACACACTCTAAAACTCATCCATCTTACCCTAAATTACCAAATTTCTATTTTAGTTTTTCATATATTTTCAATTTTAAAACTCATCTTACCGTAAATTACTAAATTACCAAATTTTCTAATTCAATTTTTCGTATGTTTTCAATTTCTCGATTATATTTCAATAATAAAACCCATGAATCTCAAAATAAAAAAAAAATCAAATCCTAATTTCATAATTCCATGATTTCATAATCCTAAACCCATCATCCTACAAATGATTCAATTTTTTGAAATTACTAATCAACTAATTTCAAAATTTAATAATCTAATTGAAAAAATTAGGGTTAGAAGGAGAAAACACTAACCTTGGTCGGAGCTGGAAAAGAAAAAACATATAGCAAGCTCCAACAGCAACAAATCAAACTATAACACCTACAAGAAAAAATTGCAATAAGTTTAATAGTTTTTTAAAAAAAATTGATGAAATATGGGGTAGGAATTTACCTTCGTGGATTGATGGGGGAGAATGAGGAGAAGAAGAAGGCAGCTCGCGGGTATAATCTGATCGAAGCATTAGCGACCATTTTAAACGGTCGCTAATGTTTTGGACATGGTCGCCAATACATTGGCGACCGTTTATTAGGAACTGTATAAATATTACGGTCATGAATACCACATTAGCAACCGTATAAATTATTATGGTCTTTAATAAACGGTCGTTAACGTGTACAGTTTCTACTAGTGGTTTTAGTTACTATTACGTGTCGCTAATACATAACGATAAAGCTCATAGGATCCTTACTTGACTACCTGGATTATGATGGTGATCATACTTATGAAATCTGGGTAGTCCATTAGCACATCCTTAAATGTTCCTAGTCGTGGGAGTATCGAGACTGGGCATCGATATTCCAGAGTAGACTAGTGTATACGTTTCTTAACCCTGACGAAGGGCTGTGGCCGATCTCACAGCCATTGGTGTATGACACCAAAAGTTGTATACAGATACTCACTGGATGAGTACACCAAATGGACTCGCCGAGAACTCTTAGATAATATTATACCTATCGTCAGATAGCAGTTCTTTGGTGACATGAGTACAGGGTAGTATGTAAACCTGAGATCGTCATTTGTCTCGTGTGAGTTCCCATTGTATTTTGATTACTACCCTACCACGGCTCTACTGAGGCATGCAAACAGGTTTTAGTTGGGTACAGTTCCGAGCCACATAGAGGCAGTAAGAGATCGAAAGGGATTCGTCTCTCCCGGTATAGGGAGTTGATATCGCACTGTGTTCGGTTGGCCATCACCATAAGTCCCTGGTTAGGGCGGATGAGATTTACTGATATGATATCAGTAATTTCTCGATTGATCATGAGCCTGACATCAACACGGCTTATCAGGATATTATGAGTCTGTTTATATCAGATTATTGCATTTCGATACCGCTCATTCTTAATCACATTTGGATATAGATAGGTGTTTTTGATCTGTGTTTGCTACATGGTTACAGGTTATAGGCTCTTAGGAGTATTAAGTCTAGAACAATGCAAATCACGTACATTCTCAACAGTTATGACGATTTCAGGACAAACCGCCGACAGACAGATAAAATACGGGTTTCGGCCATTCAAATTCGTTAGGTGCCGCTTACCAGTACAAGATACAAAATAAAGCGATGGTCATTCGTGTCTCAGACTGCATGGGATACGAGGGAGGCAACGCGAAGCACGAGGGAGGCATGCACGATGTCCAACAAGATTTGAAGAGATGTGTAACAACCGAGCCCAATGCAACTAGTTTCTGTTGCCGTATGTAGGCGTATGGTATTTATTTCATTGATCCTAATTGACTGTTGCTAGTTATAAATTTTATCCCGCCAATTCAATTCTGCATATAACAGTTTAGGGCATCTAAAATAAAATTAAAAATATTCGTCATGGCATGCTTGACACCCCTAACACTGTTGTAGCGTCCGTGCACCGTGTTCTCGTCCCGTTCAGTGAAACGGGCGAGTTTGGACGGCTACGCGCACGTACGTGTGTCCGTTTTGGGGGTATGCTTTTTGATTGTAAAATACTTCATTTTAAATTTTGGATCCCGCCTAAAATTTTCTTATTTCAATTTCAAATTTTTGGACCCGACCCGGATGCAATTTGGAAATATTTTACTTTGCGCCAAAATCCCAATTTCTATTATTTTAACCGTTATATATATGTAAGCTTAACCCATAATATTTTTCCTATCTTTAAATCTTTAATAAATTTTCCCATAACAACTTCCCCAACCAATCAAATAAATCCTTTCTAAAGTTTTCCAAACAAATTCATAATTCATCAGCCAATAACAACACCCTTTAACCCCATGGGCCCCACTCTCTCTCTCCTCTCGCTAACTCTCTCTCTCTCTCACTCTCTCTCTCCCTCCCCGTCTCTATCTCTCTCCTCTCTCTCCTCTCGCTAACTCTTTCTCTCTCTCTCTCCCCATTTCTCTTTCTCTCCCTCCCCCATATATTCTTTCTTCCTCCTTTTTCTTTCACAGAACGCGAACGCACCTCGCGCAACCCTAGCCATCGTCTCCCTCGCCGCCGCAGCCCCAACGCCGATACCACCATCACCGGCCTCCTCGCCTCCTCACCCTCGTCACATCCACATCCCCTTCTTCTTCTGTTGTGCACCTTGCTCCAGCAACCGCGGCCACCTGCAGCCGCACCTCGTCTTGGGATCGCCGCCGGAGATCTCCATACGTCCCAATCCTCCAACCCCTCCTCGTCATCTTCCTCCTCTTCTTTCTTCTCCCCGAGTCTTCCCCTGCACTGCCCTGCACACAACCAACTCGACCCCCGGTACTCACCTTCCTATCGTCGCCGACCATCCTTCGTCACTGTCGAGACCTCTTTCCACATCTTATCTCCCTCTCCTCTGTTCTCTTCTCCCTCATCAAACCCTGTGCAACCAGTAGCGAAACAGCATAAGAACCCTAGCCTTCAAGACCTGCAGCCACCACCCTTCGCCGGTAGACCCACGCCGGCAACCCCTCGGCGTCATCACCACGTGCCGACTCCCCTGAATCCCTGAACGCCATACCACAGTATGATCTCCTTCCCTTCACTCTTCTTGATTATTCTCTTATCTTTTCATGCTTTTTCAAAGGTGGTTTATTTACTATTTTTATGTCTCGCCGGAATCCGGCCGTGCCGGCGACGTGTCCCGACGATCCAGCGAGGTACTCTGGTCTGTGTGGTTCCACTGTTTGTCGTTTGGGTTCATTCCGTGAACCGTGCGCCCGTCGCAAGTTTTCCCCGCCGACGTTTTACGTTCCATTTTCCCGATTCGCGACCCGTCGAGGCAAGTACCCCTTACTACATGCTAAATAATATTTACATATACATTGATGACACCCTAAACCTGCAGTTTAACATTAGCACTATAATTTCCAATTTCCGTGTTCAATGTTGTTATATATCATTTTATCATCCAAGCTTGAAACCTACCGTTTGCAATTACCTTATTAAACCTAATAACCACATTTACCTGTTTAATCACATTTTTTTAATATTGACATGGCTTATGGCATTTATCTCTATAGTTTTATTCCATTCGGACACTCGTGTGCATTTAACCTGTAATAGCTGTATTGAACCTTTATATAAATCATTGCACCTCTAAAGTTCTTAAACTTGTTAACATGATTAAAATGCCATAATTGTCATACTGCATTCTCATAACATTGAAATCATCTCTGTGACACAACTGATAACTGTACTGCTAATTGAGTGAATCTGTCTATTGCTTACTTCATTGCTTAGATCATGTTGTTGATAACCATGCTTGATTATGTAGCTGATTGTGAGCACACCTATGATACCGTTTACATCTTGATCTGACTTGCTACTTACGTATTGCTTTACCCGACATTGTACTGTATACTGCTTGACCTGATGTACCATGACCTGACCCGTTGCCCGATCTTGTGTCTAATGCCAACAAACCTGACATGTAGTCCTCATGGACCGTTCTTGTTGTCTATCCAGACAAACCTGTTTACCTGATCCTGTGTTGGCATTAGTTTCTTGATTATGGGATACCTGACTTGACATACACATATAACTTGGGGGTATGGGGAAATCAAAAGTGAAACCTGACTTGTAACTCAACAGTTCTCTACCTGTTCTGATCAGTTTTAGGCTAGGCCAGCCTTGGAATGATGGTGCTGACATCATTCATCTGTATACATTCCTGTTTGGTGCCTAGCGGCATGTCTCGGTTTTAGCCCTAGAATCTGGGGCCGTGGTTTCGGGTATGTACGGGATACTATTGAGTTACATCGACGATTCATCAATTTGGTTTCAAAGACTTTAGAACCTGATAGAACAGTTTAGTTTACCCACTGCACACTACCCTGCACTGCTCTGACTTATATTATTGTTACCCTTGCTTTATTCATGTTTATATCGCATTGCATGTTACCCTGTTTATATTTTATTACTTGATGACATGACGCGCTGACGTCTGGGTTTTGCATGGCCCAGATTCTGTACCGCTGTCGCAGTCCGAGTAGGAGTACTTCAGCCGACAGGCTGAGCTGTGAGTGTCAGCAGTAGTTAGTTTTCTTTCCTGCATTTATTTCCTGATGTGAGCCCGCATTATGGAACATACATTCCAGTTATTTTGTATTAGATCTTTTGCTTCCGCATTTTATTATTCTTGACTCATGTTATCTTGGATTATGGACATGTTTTAGATAGTTTTATTTTGTTCTTGATATCTCTACAACCGTAATGTGACTGTGGATGGATACTTCCTACCTACAGGTAGCATGGTTGGCTATGTCACGTGCCCATTTTTAGCATACTCTGGGAAGCGGGGCGTGACAAGATGTGTATTCATAAGAAGATGAAAAAAGCCGTCATTTTGGACTTCTATTCATCTGAGATCAAATATAAGAGATTTTGCAAACATAACCCTGAAAAGGAGAAGAGTGTAGCATCAGAAGACAGTAGAAGAAAATTGGAGGCACAAATCCAATTTACTGTCGTGGATCCATGGCGATCATAATGCAAAGTGCAGCGGATCCGCCGCATGACTTGCGTCATCCATGACAATTTTTCAGGGACATTTTGGTAATCTTATGTATATTCAGAAGACACCCCTATCATTTCATTCCAGAGCCTATAAATAGCCCAGATCAGAAGTAAAGATGGGAGATGATACCTTAGGCTAAATTTTGTTAAACTAGGAGTTTAATTATATTTTTGTTAGCCTCTTCTACATCTTGTATGTCATTAAAGAAGTTGTGAGAATATTTTGAGTGTTGTATGAATGAAGATGAGAGTTTTTATAATCTTGCAATAAAGGTTTCTTCTTGTTCTTTTATTATCTTGCAATTTTATTTCATGTTCTTTAAATTTCTTAGATAACTTGGTTTTGATTTGATAAAGTAGATGTTTTTGTTTTCTTGATTTTTCTTTATTCATTTTCCTTAATCTCAATTTTTAAAGCAATGATACCTGACGGATGTTCTTTACTATCGTAAGGACCCAAGTAGTTAGCTTTCGATATTTTCACTGATATTCTATCCTCCTTTTCTTTCATTTATTGTTTGTTTTATTTTTAATGAGTGGGTAATTTCTCACTTGTTAGGGTTAAAGAGGGGGTAGTTTGAGTAGTGGAAAAATCCCTTGTTCTTCCCTTTACCCAACAAATTTAGATTGAATTTTGACCCAAGAAAACGTAACCTTCTCTTTTATGCACTTATCCTACATGATAATTATGATCCTAATCGAAGACTTGTTGCATTTGCTTGATATAAGGCTAGAACTAAGAGCAAAGAACGGAAGGACAAGGGACAATTAGAACGGACATAGCGTTTGGAAAGCATAGCTTATACTCAAGAGTAACCTTTTAAAGCACCATAATCCACGTTATTTCTGATTACTCTAGCATCAATTCTAAAAGTGCACAAATGAAAGAATATGAAATTCCGAACTCAACTGCCTATTCCAAAACCCTAGCAAGCGCTCTTTTGACATAATATATTACACATAGGATAACAACGAACCACTTAGACCATTTTGGACTTAACTCATCTAAAACAAGAACGAAAAATATACTTTCTCTCCATGGATGTGAAGGTAAGTCTTAGCACCTCTACAAGGGTTCTTTGAGCATCAAGTATGCAATTTTAAAAATCTATAGGGCTAAGTCTACTTAAACAAGATCATACTAGAGATTAGGGTTTTAAAACATAGCAAAATAAGTTCTAAACTAAGTGAAGAGAGGCTACAACCTTTGTAGTCTAGTCCTTCACTTCAATAACTCCAAGTAGTACTCTTCTTCGACTCCACTTGAAGGATGGAATGAGCTTGCTTGAAGTCTTCGTTGTCGAAGATGATCCACTTTAAGACAACTCACACTCAAGCTCATACTTCACTAATCAAGGTATTAGTGAAGAGAACAAGCTATACTAATTTGCAAGAGCAGTATAGGTTGATGAAGTAGGGATTTTTCTCACTAAAAATCTTTCTTTCTTTTTCTTTATCTCAACATAGAAAGAAAACTAGAGAGAAGAAGAAGATGAACTTGGAGATGAGAGTGAACCATGAGGATAAGATGAGATCAAGAAAAATGATGAATATTTGTGAATAAAACAAGGAAGGAAGATGAGTCATGGCTTCTCAAAACTTCTCAAAGCAACCAAAAAAATGACTCATTGTTCTTTTCTTTAATTCACATATATAAATCATTATCTTGTCATCTTTATCTCTAATGTGATTCTCACACATCCATGTTCCATGTATCATCAACCATGATAAAAATCAATATATATATATATAAAGAGAATAAAATCTTAAATGGGCTTAATATTAGTTTATATATATATATATATATATATATATATCAAATTATTAAATCAATACTTGATTCAGTAATTCGGTTATATCATATATACCCCGGCTAATATCAACTAACGCTAGATTAGAATACGGCATCATATACTCGTATTTAATCAAGCTCCCGCACATATCTTCATGTGTACCCTACTTCGTTTCGCTTGAGCTAGGAAATCTCTATGTGGGACTCTAAAGACTCGCCAATGCGCTAGCAGTAGGTAATGATCATATCAAAACCTACAAATCATCAGCGGTACTAGTTGGACGTAACGGCTACCCAGGTATTGAACGAATAGAAGATCTACAAGCAAACTTGTCCAAACTCCTATAGAGCCTATAATCAAAACTTTCCATACAGTCCGGTCTCTTCGTCTGATATGTCGCATATCAAGTCTGGGGGATGGAATCGTCAAACCCCAATAACTCGATAAGTCATGCCGATGTGTGGCTTATAACCTTTCAAGAAACTACTAACAACAGTTATCAGTAAATCTCATCAGTCCTGGCCAGGGACTTGCTGTTATAGCCAATACCGGAAGAGACGAAACCCTTCCTATCGCTCACTGCCTCCATATAACTCGGGACTGTATCCAAAAACCACCTGTTTGCACGACTCATTTGAGCCGTGGTAGGAAGGAAATAAAAGTACAATAGGAACCACACAAGACACTATGACGATCTTGGGTCTACAAACTAACATGCACAAGTGTCACTAGAGAACTGCTACCTGACGATAGGTATGGTACCGTCCAGGAGTTCTCGGTGAGTCCTGTTTAGTGTACTCATTCTCCAATGAACACCTTTGTACAATATTTGATGTCAAACACCAATAGTTTTGGGATTAACCATCGCCTCATACAGGGTCAAGAAGCGTACACACTAGTCTACTCTGGAATATCGATGCCCTGTCTCGATACTCTCTCGACTAGGAACTGTTAAGGATGTGCTTGTGGACTGCTCAAGACACACTAGTATAATCTACATCATAGTCCTGGTAGTCAAGCAAACATCCTAAGGGCTTTATCAACATGTATCAAAGAGACAGTAAACTAAAGCAAGTGCACATGTTAAGATAAAGAGCAACCAGATAGCATACTATCATGTTGAGCAAGAAAGTCCTATATATATATATATATATATATATATATGTCTAAGCATCCACTATAATATACAATAATGGCATCTAGGGCATACATATTCCTAACAATCTCCCACTTTCACTAAGGCCAGTTGTTGTAGTATCGCATACCCAATATCCCAAAAAGTCTCTCGAACTGTGTCTGGGGAAGGGCCTTCATGAGTGGATCCACTGTGTTGTCCTTCGTGTCTACTCTCCTGACCTCGATCTCGCGGCCATCAACTATCTTCTGGATCAGGTGATACTGCCTCAGAATATGTCTAGATTGCTGATGGGAGTAGGGCTGCTTAGCCAAAACCACAGCTCCATTGTTATCACAATACAAAGGTATTGGATCTACAATGAATGGAACCACACCAAGTTCAATAATGAACTTCTTTATCCAGACAGTCTCTTTGGAAATATCGTTGGCAGCGATGTATTCAGCCTCCATCATCGAGTCTGCAACGGTATCTTGCTTGGAACTCTTCCAACATACCGCCCCTCTATAGAGGGTAAAGACAAAGCCCGAGATAGACTTGTTGTCATCCTTATCACTTTGGAAGCTCGAATCGGTAAAGGACTCCACTTGAAGTTCTCCATTACCATACACCAAAAACAACTACTTAGTCCTTCACAAGTACTTAAGAATGTTCTTCACAGCTGTCCGGTGCTTCTCTCCGGGGTCTGATTAATAGTTACATACCACACTAAGTACGTAAGCTACATCCAGTCTGGTGCATAATATCGCGTATATGATAGACCCAACTGCAAAAGCATAGGGTATCTTTCAGGTGGGTGAGAAACCCTACTAGATCTGCGAAGTGGCTGAGGTTCGTCGGGGACTATTGAATCTTTCGGTTCTACCAAATTATCAGTTGTAGTTTGTGTATCTGGAACTTCTTTCAGCTCTACCGTGCTCCTACTAATTTCTTTTGCAAGAAATTCCTTTTCCAAAAAAATAGCATGTTGAGCAACAAACACCTTCTGTTCTTCGGTATGGTAGAAGATATGCCCTCACGAATGTTTGGAATATCCAACAAACTTACATAAAACAGACCTTGCCTCGAGTTTGTCCGAATTTTGCTTTTTAACATAAGCCGGGCAACCCCATATCTTAATGAAATAAAGATATCGTCTCTTCCCCTCCCATATCTCATATGGAGTAGTAGGCGCAGACTTGGTAGGAACCCTATTCAATATATAAGTAGCCGTTTCAAGCGCAAATCCCTAGAAGGAAATAGGTAACTCAGCAATACTCATCATAAAGAGCACCATATCTAATAGGGTGTGATTCCTCCGCTCCGATACACCATTATGCTGTGGTGTATATGGAAGAGTAAGCTGAGAGAGAATCTCATTCTCTTTTAGATAATCTCGGAATTCCTTGCGTAAGTATCCGCCACCACGATTAGATCAAAGGATTTTAATATTTTTACCCGTCTGGTTCTCTACTTCGCTCTTATATTCCTTAAATTTCTCAAAAACTTTAAATTTGTGTTTCAACAGGAACACATGTTCGAATCTTGAGAGATCATCGGTGAATGTAATGAAGTATGAGGAACCATTTCTGGCATGTGTAGGCATAAGACCACATGCATCACTATGTATCAGTCCCAAGAGTTCGGTAGCTCTTGCTCCGTGTCCCGTAAACGGTGTTTTGGTCATCTTACTTTTGAGACATGACTGACAAGTTTCATAATATGTAAATTCAAAAAGATTCAAATATCCATCTTTATGCAACTTGGCTAACCTGGTCGCATTGATATGACCAAGTCTACAGTGCTACAAGAAGGCTCCGTTCATTTTTGAACTTTTCCTCTTGTGAGTGTTTTGTTTATTTAGAACTGTATTTTGATTTAGAATATATAAACCATTACACAACGTACCAAACCCATTCAACACTTAATTTAGGAAAATGTTCATAACATTTTTCTCCAATGCAAAGTTATATCCATCTTTATCTAATAAAGATATGGATATTATATTGCACATCATAAACGGTGCGAAATATCAGTCGTTTAAAATAAATTTATTACATGTGTGTAATACTAGGTGATCGCCGACAGCTTCGGCAGCAACAATTCTTCCATTCCCTACTCTGAGAGACATATCACCCTTTCCCGGTTTTCTACTTTTCTTTAACCTTTGTAACATATTACAAATGTGGGATCCTGATCCGGTATCTAATACTCAGAACGTAGAGAAAACCGAGAAATAGTTTTCAATAACTAATACATCCGAAGAAGATGCATCAGAATGCTCTTTCTTCATTAGGGTTGCGTGGAAATTCTTGCATTCCCCTATCCCTTGCCCTTTCCCAGACTTATGACAGTTGTGATAAGATAGAGCGGAACCAATATTTCCCAGCCCAGTATAATAAGCGGGTTTGGTCAATACATCCATGTTATTTTCTTGATTAAGGCGTGACATGGTCGCTACGCGGAGAAAGAGAGAAGAAAACATCTGTTGGCTATAGTGTCCTCAAGTCAATTATTGTAATCGTAGGCACACGATTGTGATGATTGAGATAGGACCTATACGAGTAGAACAGTCTTACTCAAGATGATAGTATGCTATCTAGTTTATCTTTATCATCATATACATGCATTATGTGGTATTACAGATCACTATTACATATTGATAAAGTCCATAGGATTCTTGCTTAACTGCCAGCATTATGATGGCAATCATATACGTGGGAGTTGGATGGTCTATAAGCACATCCTTAAATGTCCCTAGTTAAGGGAGTATCGAGACTGGGTATCGATACTCCGGAGTACACTGGTATATATTTATCGAGACCCCGACGAGGGGCAGTGGCCGGTCTCACAATCCATTAGTGTCAGTTAGTCACCTAAGATAGTACACAGGTGCTCATTGGGTTATGAGTACACTAGACGAACTCACCCAGAACATGCTAGTTAGTATTATACCTATTGTCAGATAGCAGTTCTCAGGTGACATGAGTACAGGTTAGTCTGTCGACCTGAGATCCTCATTTTTCTTATGTGAGTTCCCATTGTACTTTGATTACTACCCTACCACGGCTCAAAGGAGTCGTGCAAATAGGTTTTAGTTGGGTACAGTCCCGAGCCACATGGAGGTAGGGAGCGGATCGTCGGGGATTCGTCTCTCCCGGTATTGGGGGTTGATGTCGCGCTGTGCATGGGTGTCCATCACCAGAAATCCTTGACCAAGGTAAACGAGAATTATTGATTTGGATCAGTAGTTTCTCAGTGAGTGATGGGCTTCATACCGACACGAAATATCGCGTTATTAGGGGTTTGACTTTATCCACCCCTAGACTCGATATGCGATAGTCTTAGACGAGCAGACCGGACTGCACGGAGATTGTCACGGACATGCTCAGCAGGGGTTCGGATGAGTTTGCTCGTCGGCCTTCCTTTCGTTCAATACCTGGATAACCGTTACGTACAGCTAGTGCCGCTGACATGCTTGTGGTTAAACCCACTGCCAGCATATTGACGAGTTTTTAGAGTCCCACACAGAGGGTTTTTCTGGTTCTGACGAAATGATGTAGTAGCCGTATTGGATACGTGCAAGGTTCCGATCGAATGGGTGCACTACTTACCCGGATTTTCGATCGGATGGTTGATAATACTAGCCAGCTCGGATTTGAGCCGGATTATTAAATCAAGTATTAATTTAATAATTTACGTATATATATTTTGATATGTATATTCTAGTATTATGTTCTTTGTGTTATTCTATCTCTTTGGGTATTCGTATTTCGGTACGCATATAGGTATGTATATACAGTAGAATATAATCCGTATTTATACAGATAACATTCTAGAAGATGGACACCTCATTTACTTTTTATCCATTTATTTTTAATGGATAATGAGGTGGAAAAGGAGAGAGGGGAGTATGGTGAGAGCCATGCTTGTATAGTGTTGCACAAATGAATTGTTAATTCATTTGTGCAAACTATTTGCTTGATTTTAAAATTGAAAGAATTAGTTTTACAAAACCAAGCTTCTCATTTTCTCTCACATATGGATGGCTCATTATTTTTGAGTTGAGCTCTCGCACCATTAGCTTCACCCCTTCTCTAGTTTTCCTGAGTTCCTCCACCTCTATTCTAAAACCTCCTCTCTACAATCTCATGAGTTGAGAATCGAGAGAAGATGTGAGATAGATAAACACTTGGATCCATTCACTACATCTTAGGCACTCTAGACTAGCAATCTAAAGTCACTAGTTGCTTCACTTGATCTTCGGTGTGGAGCTAGAGCCAAGAGATACATCCCTCAGATGGATCATCTTCGATGGAGGAAGACCGGCAACCAAGTTCAATCGAGGAAACCTCAAGGAGCTTGGGAAGATGGTAGAAGACCGAAGGACACGGTTCATTTGGTATAACCATTTCTAACCTTGTAGTTTAGCTCTTATTGTTTGCTAGTATAGGTTTATGGTTCGATCTTGACGGTTTCGTTAGCGCCAAGTATTTTAAACGCTGGTTTTTGTTCTACACCGGCCACGGTTGATGTCCAGGGTGCTATCGTAACTCAACAAAATTTTAGCGTATCCTCTTGTAAAATTAGATTGGTTATTATCTTATCTAATCAGGATGGCTCCCACTATTTTTATCAAATCTTCCTTCAAATTCTAAAAGTAAAATTAGCCGGGATTAATTACACCCTACAAGTTCGTTAATCGGTCAGCCAGACTTGTGTTGGTAGTCCGAGAGATTCTCCCCTTGCTTTCGCATAGAACTAATTAAATAATCTTGCTTCCGTAGGGGCATAACCTTGTTAACACCTTTCTAGACACTTACTGGATTAGCTAATTGTAAAGTGACAAACTCTCCCAGGAGTAACGCTTACTCATAATGGGTATCGAGATCCAACTATCAAATAGATGGTATGCAATCTCATTGCAAATTTCAACACTTGAAATTCCCAATAATGGTTTTTATCCCTAACTGTAAGCCAGTGTCGCACACCCCGCGGCTCACAGGGAGGCGGAAATTTCAAAAACGGTAATCTTTTGACCACGCAACACCGGCTATTACACCATGATCTTACTAAATCCTTAACTAGCTAGACTAACTTAAGGATTTATTTACTATGGTAGATTCTTATACCTAGTAGATCAAGTCCTTCGGGTCTTCTAGTGGTCATCTCCAAGGCTCCTCGGTTATCGGATTAAGGTTGCTCCATCGGTCTTCTCTTGTCAAAGATGATCCACTGCGAAGGTTTGTGCTCCAAGCTTCAACCTCCAAGTGAGGTAACTAGGGTAGAAGGTTTGCTAAGCCAACTAGCCTAGGAGATGTAGAAGGTATTAATGGATTGTTTGTCTCACTAAACCCTTGGCTCACAACATATGTGAATGATAGGATTTAGCATTAAGGAAGAAGATGATAGGGGAGACCTAGAGAGCTCAAGAGAGGAGAGCAACTCAAGAAATATCAAGTGAAGAAAATGAACCATCAAGAGAACAAGGTGTAGAGAATGGCACATATATTATCTCTCATCTCACTCATTGAGCCATGGCAAGAAAAACAATAAAATAAGCACCCATGCCTAAATAGTGGTCCCAATCTAATAAAATATATCTTGAGCCATTCCCTCCACCATGCCAAGCATGTCTCCTCCATTTCCACATCATTAATCCATTTAACAAAATGGATAAATCCAATAATGATGTGGTACCTTTTAGAAGCATATCTTGACAAATTACAAGAATGCCCCTCATACCGTATATACATACACATATCCGCATTCCGAAAAACACGGATACCCTGAGTCGATAACAATCCAATAATACAATATTAGAATCCGGCTTAAACCAAAGCCCACTAGTATTTTTTGCCTGATCATCATCAGTGTACAAGTACACGTACGTGATCGAAGCCCAGGTCATAAAACTATACGATGTCTACATCAAGTGCCTGAAGTAGGGAAACCCTCTGTGTGGGACTCTAAAGACTCGACACTATGCTGGCAGTGCGTATAACTATAGGCCGCAAGCGGTACTAGCTGTACGTAACGGTCCCCAGGTAGATATCGATAAGAAGGCCGATGAGGAAAACCCATCCGAACTCCTACTGAACCTGAATATGACAATCTCCCTACAGTCCGGTCTGTTCGTCTAAGAGTATCGCATATCGGGCCTAGGGATGGCAATCGTCAGACCCCTAATAGCGCAATAAGTCGTGCCGGAGTGTAGCCCAAAACACCTTGAGAAACTACTGGAATACCTACCAATAAATCTCGCTTGTCCTGGCCATGGACTTTGTGTAATAGCTCTCCGAACACAACACGGTATCAACCCCCAATACTGGGAGAGACGAATCCAGTCTAACCGCCACTGCCTCCAAGTGCTTCGACACTGCACCCAACTACTACCTGTTTGCACGACTCCTTTGATCCGTGGTAGGGTAGTAATCAAAGTACAGTGGGAACACACTCGAGGCGAAATAGCAGTGTCAAGTCGACGGACTAAACTGTACCATGTCACCTGGGAACTGCTACCCGACGATAGGTATAATATCAACCAACAGTTCCCTATGAGTCCTGTCCGGTGTACTCGTAACCTAACGAGCACCTGCATACTATCTCCAGTACGACGTACTAATGGCTGTGGGACAGACCATCTGTAAGTCCATGTCGCGCACCCCGCGGGATCGCGGGGAGGCAGAATAGGTGAAAAACAATTTTCATAAGATCGCGGCACGGACTTGGACTCCAGGATTGGTGCTAAACCCTAACTAGCAAACTAAAAGTGAGGTAAACTGAATGTACAGAAGTTTATACCTCACAATTCCGGTCCTTGGGGTCTTCATTTCTCGCTGTCCTTCTTCTTGTTGTTGACTCCATGGATCGATTCGGATCGCCTCTCCCTCATCGGTCTCCTCAACTCTAAGATGATCCACCCGAGGAGATGTGCATCGAACTCCTACCTCAACGGAGGCAACTAGGGCATCAAGGTCGCTACCCATGATGTCGTAGAGAATGTAGAGATGTGTGGATGGATTGTAATATCTATGCTTGCCCTAGATCACTCAACACATGAGTTCACTAGAGCTTTGAGGAAGAAGATGGCCTTTTTGGAAATGCTAGTGAGGAAAGAGAAAATGATGAAGATAGCTCTCTCCCCTTTTTGCAACCTGAACCATATTGATCATTCCCTTGATAAATCAATATCAATTATCAATTATATGGTTCAAGTAACAAAAAATGACTCATGGGCCAAAAACTCACCATGTGTCATAAGAAGCTAATCCATTTTCATGCAATTTCCACCTCATCCTCTTATGTCATAATGTATTTTCATTTAAATCAAAATGAATAATAACAATATGACATGTCACCTTCTAGAAGCATCTTTGACCAATTTACAAAAATGCCCCTCGTCTGTACATACGTACCCGTATCCGTATTCCGAAAAATGCGGATACAAAAACACGAAAACAATCCATTAGTACAATACTAGGATCCGGCTTAAACCAAAGCCCGATAGTATTGTCGGCCCGAATCATCATGCGCGCACGAATACACGCACGTGATCTAACCCTGTCGTAAAACCATACGACTTCTACATCTTTTGTCCAATGCTGGGAAACCCTCTGTGTGGGACTCTAAAGACTCGACACTACGCTGGCAGTGGGTTTAACCACAGGTCGCAAGCGGCACTAGCTGTACGTAACGACCCCCAGGTATATGTCGATGAGAAGGCCGATGAGAATAACTCATCCGAACTCCAACTGAGCCTATCTGTGACAATCTCCGTACAGTCCGGTCTGTTCGTTTAAGAGTATCGCATATCGGGCCAAGGGGGCGGTAAACGTCAGACCCATAATAGCGGTATAAGTCGTGTCGGAGTGAAGCCCATTACACCCTGAGAAACTACTGGAGTACCTACCAGTAAATCTCGCTTGCCCTGGCCAGGGACTTTGTGTAACGGCTCTCCAAACACAGTGCAATATCAACCCCCAATACCGGGAAATACTATCTAACCGCCACTGCCTCCAAGTGCTTCGGGACTGCACCCAAGTACTACCTGTTTGCACGACTCCTTTGAGCCATGGTAGGGTAGTAATCTAAGTACAGTGGGAACACACTTGAGGCGAAGTGGCAGTGTCAAGTCGACGGACTAAGCTGTACTCATGTCACCTAGGAACTGTTATCTGACAATAGGCATAGTACCAACCTACAGTTCCCGACGAGTCCTGTCCGGTGTACTCATAACCTAATGAGCACATGCATACTATCTCTAGTACGACATACTAATGGCTATGGGACAAACCATCTCCCTTGCTGGGATGAGAAGCGTATACACTAGTCTACTCCGGAGTATCGACGCCCCGTATCGATAATCCTACAACTAGGGACCTGCATAAGGATGTGCTTGTAGATTACCCAGCTCCCACTAGTGTGACTGCCATCACAACGCTGGTAATCAAGAAAAGATCCTAAGGGCTCTAATAATATGTATAAGCGATATGCTAAAAGAAACGCATGCACATATTAAAGTAGAAACAAACCAAGTAGCATACTACTATTTTGAGCAAGACTGTCTATACAACTGTGAATATCCTAAGCTTCCATTAAGTAATATACAAACTAGTATGATACAGTAATGGACTCTAGGGCATATATACTAACAATCTCCCACTTGCACTAGGGCCATGTACTGGCGTATCGAAGACCTATCATCTCGATCAGCCGCTCGCACTGAGTCTGGGGTATGGCCTTCGTGAATGGATCTGCAGTGTTATTCTCCGAATCTACTCTCCTCACCTCGATCTCCCGGCGATCTATGATCTCCCTGATCAGGTGGTACCGCCTCAAGATGTGCCTGGACTTCTGATGGGACCTGGGTTCCTTCGCTAAGGCTATAGCGATGTTGTTGTCGCAATACAACGGTATTGGATCAACAATGGTAGGAACCACCTGAAGCTCCGTGAGGAACTTCTTTATCCAGACAGCTTCCTTTGCGGCATCGCAAGCAGCTATGTACTCCGCTTCCATCGTCGAGTCAGCAACGGTTTCCTGCTTGGAGCTCTTCCAGCAAACTACCCCTCCATTGAGGGTAAAGACATAACCCGACATGGACTTGGAGTCATCCTTGTCACTCTGGAAGCTGGAGTCAGCAAAGGCCTCGATCTGGAGGTCTTTTCCGCCATACACCAAGAACATCTCCTTGGTCCTTCTTAGGTACTTGAGAATGTTCTTTACTGCTATCCAGTGTTTCTCTCCTGGGTCCGACTGATACCGGCTTACAACGCTTAATGCGTATGCTACATCAGGTCTGGTACACAACATCGCATACATTATAGAGCCTACCACAGATGCGTAGGGTATAGATGACATGCGTGCCCTTTCCAAATCAGTCTTTGGAGACATCTCTTTGGAGAGGGTGATTCCGTGACAAGCCGGCAGGTTACCATGCTTTGAATCTTCCATACTGAATCGTTTCAGTATGGTGTCGATGTACCTGAACTGTGAAAGTCCCAACATCCTTTTAGATCTATCACGATAGATCTGGATCCCTAGAATGTAGTTGGCATCGCCCAGGTCCTTCATGGAGAACCTCTGTGACAAGAATCTTTTGACTGACTGTAGGGTAGGAATGACATTTCCTATCAAGAGAATGTCATCTACGTACAAGACGAGGAATGCAACAGTTCTCCCTACAATCTTACTATATATGCATGGTTCATCTGGATTTTTGATAAAGTCAAATTCTTTGGCAGTATCATCAAAGCAGATGTTCCAACTCCGCGGTGCTTGTTTTAGTCCATAAATGGACTTAAGCAACTTGCACACTTTACCGCTGCTCCCACTCTGAATGAAACCCTCTGGCTGATCCATATAGACGCATTCTTCCAAATTTCCATTTAGAAAAGACGTATTTACGTCCATCTGCCATATCACATAATCATGGAAGGCGGCAATGGCAAGAAGGATTCGAATGGATTTGAGCATAGCCACTGGAGAAAAGGTTTCGTCATAGTCCAAACCAGGTCTTTGACGAAAACCCTTTGCAACAAGTCTAGCTTTATAGGTTTCAACCTGCCCATCTACACCAATCTTCTTTCTGAAGATCCATTTGCAGCCTACGGGTTTTACCCCTTCTGGAGCAATGTCCAAAGTCCAAACTTTGTTGGTGTACATGGACTCCATCTTGGTCCGCATTGCATCCAGCCATTTTACTGAATCACCGCTCTGAATGGCTTGCTGGAAGCTAGTAGGCTCATTATTTTCAATGACGCAATCCTCTCGATCCCCGTCTATGAGAAAACCGTAGTATCTCTCGGGTGGATGAGATTGCCTACTACTCCTGCGGAGTGGCGCTGAGATGTCCGGTTCTCCTGAAACTTCTGGTTCTACCAAGCTTTCAGTAATAGCTTGTGGTTCTGAAATTTCTTCCAGTTCTATTGTGGTCCTACTTATCTGATTTTCTAAAAATTCAGTTTCTGTAACACCCGAGTTCATTTATACCAATTCCAGTTCTCGTATTTCTTTATTCGTGATATTTCTTGATTTAACGTATCTTGGGTGCGAATTGTATTTTACACTTTATATTGCATTCGACCCGACCCGCTTGCTTGAACCTGTTAGAGTCTTATTTCTAGATTACATTGACTTGTTGCATGGACACGTGCATCTCATGATTAGTTCATACAGGCATTTTACCTGGTATTGCATCCTTTATTATGTAACATTTTAGATCACGGTAAATAAATTAAAATTGCATTTCATAGCCTGCATGATACCCCTAACCCTGTGGTAGCATCCCTGCATCTGGTTCTCGTCCCGTTCAGTGAAACGGACGTGTTTGGATGGCTGCGCGCATGTACGTGCGTCTTTTCTTCGGGGTATGCATTTTTGTTACATAATCTTTCATTTTAAATCTGGGACCTTGCATAAAATTTTCATATTTCAAATCCAAAATTTTGGACCCGACCCGGGCGCATTTCTGAATTGTTTTGTATCCCGCCAAATTCTAATTATTTTAATTTTTTTAAAAATTCGTTTATATTTTATTCTACAGCATAAGATTCATTTTCACTGATAACGAAAATATTTTTAACAACAAAAATCTTTTTCCTTTTCCCACAACCAATCAAAATCTTTCTTTTATTCACCCGGCCCTACTCTCGATTCTCTCTCTCTCTCTTCCCTTCTCTTTCTCTCTCCTTTCTCACTATTCTTTCTTTCTCTCCCCGCTACCCAACAAATTTCTCTCTCCTCCCCTCTCTCTCACTCCTCTCGATCTCTCTCATTCTCTCTATCTCTCCTCCCTCTCTCTCTCCTCCCTCTCTGTCTCTCTCCTCTCTCCTTCTCTCTCTCAGAAATCTCTCTCCCTTCCTATATTCGCCCTCTCTCTCACTTCTTCTTCTTCATTCCCTTTTCTTTCGCCTCGCAACCTTAAACCCCGCTCGTTCTCGCCCCATCTTGCCGTCGCCGCCTCTGCCACCTCGTTGTCGCCTCCTCACCCTCGTCATCTCCCCTACATCCTCCTCAACCGCAACCCCACTTCCCACGACACATTCAACCCGACAAACCCACCGCGACCATCTCCTCCTTCACCTGCACCCTTCACCGCCGGCGACCCCCACTTCCTCGTCGGCCTCCACTCATTTTCCTCGCCTCGTCTCCACTTCCTCTCCCTCTCCTCCCTTCACCGAAAGCACCTACACAGCCAACCCGAGAAACCCATGCACGCCCGCGCTCGCCTCATGCCGACGACCTCCTCGCCTTCATCCCCATCACCCCGACGTCTTAGCCTCAACCTCTTCCTTCTCCTTACCTCTCTCCAATCCCGACACCACCATCACCCACACCTGCAGCCCCGATGAACCCATCACCCGAGAACCCACAGAAAACCCTACCCACGCCTGAGCCCTTCCTCGTCTCTGCCTCGCCGCCAGCGATCGTCCCTCGCCGTCACTACCTCTTGGTACCCTATCTCCCTTCTCTCCTCTACTACTCCAGATCACAATGCATTTCCCCTGCAATCTTTGATCCCCGACGGCCAAGAACCCCTACACACTGCTACCTCGCCGGGAAACCCACACGCCGGCAACCCTCGTCGTTGTCGCCCCTGCCGAATCCCCTGGGATCCCAGAACGTATAACCACCGTAAGATCTCTTCCACTCATCTTTTTCTTTTCCAGGCATTTTGCATTTCATTCTTGTTTATTCACTGTTCTTGGTTTGCCGGAATCCGACCGAGCCGGCGATGATCACGACGACCCAGCAAGCATCTCTGACCCGTGTGATCCCCTAGTGCGTTGTTTGGACTCATTCCGTGTACCGTGCGCGCGTCGCGACTTTTCCCGCCGATGCGTGACGTTCCGTATACCGCTTCGTTATCCGATCAAGGCAAGTAAAACTTGCTACATGCTATTTAATTTATTATATACTTATTTGAATGCGCATTAAACCTGTAGTTTAAATTTAATACCATAATTTCCATTTTAACATTTCGATGTCCCGTTATATCATTTTAGATTTATAGCTCGAAACATACCATGTTGCATTTAGTTTTACTATGCATAGTACCAACATCCATATATAAATCAAATAACAATTATTTGCATAGCCCACAGTACCCCTTTTATAGTTTATACCCTATCGGACGACCGTTTGCATACATCTAGCCTAATTTATATTCAATCGCATTTCTAGATTATTTAGTACATATTAACATGATTTTAACATCCATATTTGTTATACTGTATTTAAGTATTGTTGAAACTATCCGTTAAACCCAAACTGATAACTGTGCAACCATATGTTTGAATCTATACCCTTTTGCATATCACATTACAATATTTCATTTTATCGTTCTACTAGTACCCCATGCTTGTTTTGCATACCCATGCTTATGCTAGTTTGATTATGAGCACCCACATGACATTTGGGGCACCCTGACATGACTTGTTACACCTACCACTTGATACGACATGGTACCATGCAAATCTTGACATGACATGATATCTATATACTACCTGGCTTGACCTGATGTACCATGGTGTTACCTGTTACTTGATCTTGTGTCTAATGCCAACAAACCTGACCAGTTGTCCTTACGGACAGTTCCTGTCGTCTATCCAGACAAACCAGTACCTGCCTGATCCCGTGTTGGCATTAGCTCTTGATTACTTAATACCTGACTTGAATACATATAACTTGGGGGTATGGGGAAATCAATGATGAAACCTGACTTGTAACTCGACAGTTCTACACCTGTTCTGATCAGTCTTACGGGCTAGGCCAGCCCCGGAGTGATGCTACGGACATCATTCGTCATTACCTACCATCCTTTACTGCCTTGCGGCACGTCTCGGGTTCAGCCCGAGAGTCATAGACCGTGATCCCGGGCACGCACGGGATACTATTGAGTTACATCGATGATTCATCAAATTGATTTCAAAGACTTGAGAGTAGTTAACCCAATAGACCGGTTTAGATTACTCACTGCACACTACCTTTCACTGTCATGATTTATATTGCTGTTACACTTGCATTGCCTTTTATGATCATACTTGCATGCCTTGCTACCCTGTTTATATATTATTGCTTGATATTATGACACGCTGACGCCTGGGTTTTGCATGGCCCAGATCCTCTACCTTTGTTGCAGACTGATCAGGAGTATTGCCGCTGTTATACCGAGCGGTGAAGATCCTGTTGGTATGCAGTTTTACTTTCCAGGTGTTTCATTTATTGTATCTTTTGCTTCCGCATATTATCATTTCTTGACTCATTTATTCTGGCTCATGGACATGTACTAGATAGTTTAGTTTACTTTCCTGTTCTTGATATCTCTGCAGCCGTAATGTGACTGTGGAAGGATTTTTCCTATCCACTGGTAGCATGGTTGGCTATGTCATGTGCCCATCTTAGCGTATTCTGGGAAGCGGGGCGTGACATGGTTCTTTTGGTATCAGAGCCATAGGATATAGGTTAATCGAGTTTGATTCTTTTGTAGTTGGGTATTGGACCCAATACACGAATCAGAATACTCGTGATTAGGAACATGTCCTGCCACCTTGTTATCGTGATTCTTGAATCATATCTTTCTTTTATCCTTCGCCTTGACGTTATGCAAACCACTTTGCATCTCAACTCGAAACACTTTTGTTTCTCTATTGTTCCTCCCTGTTTCTTGATCCTGACACTAGGATTTGGGTGACTTGAGTAGAGTTATGTAATTGTACCCATGAACTGCAGTATGGTTACAATGCGGTACTTTATTTAAGTAACTTGGAGTCCTAGTCTTGATTCACTTCCTTATTCCATGATCGTTATATTACCTTGTTTTTCTCGGTTCCATTGCTTACCAGTTATTGTTTTATCGCTAGCTTGAATCATGTTTCCCGTGCTCAATCATCTTCGGTATCTTGACTTCGGATGAAGTCATCTCGGTATCTTACTTGTTCATGTTTTCCCCGCATTAGAATTATTCAATTCTGGTGCATCCCTTTGTTTGTTGTTGTCTTGGGAATGGATTTTTGCGGCACTTTCCACGCTCATATTAATTGTAAGGAAAGGAAAGCGATTCTCCAGATTCCCGGACATCCGGAGCTTGTTTTGCTGGGGGAAGCGGTTCTGTCGGGCCAGTCGAGTTTAGGGCTAGGCCGACAAACAAGGTTTTTTCGTCGATGGAAGTTGATAAGGAAGAAGCGCCGGCTATCGTTCAAGAATTCATGGACGTGTTCGAAGACATCTCGGGATTATAGCCAAAACGAGGTGTGGAGTTTGCGATTGATCTTGTTTCTGGTGCAGCTCCAATCTCAAAGGCGTATTATCAAATGGCACCAGTGGAGTTGGAAGAAGTCATGAAGTAGGTTACCGAATTGCTTGAAAAGGGTTGGATTCGCAACAGAAATTTAATTTAGGAAGCTCCAGTTCTTCTAGTAAAGAAGATGATGTCACAAGGAGGATGTGCATCGATTATCGAGAATTAAACCGGGTGACTATTAAGAACAAGTACCCGATCCCTTGCATTGGTGAATTAATTGAGCAGCTTTGTGGCGCAAGGGTATTCTCGAAGCTGGATTTGCAATCCGGATATCATCAGATCTGAGTTAAATCAGAAGATATTTGCAAGACTGCGTTCCGACCTCGGTATGGACATTACGAGTATTTAGTGATTCCCTTCAGAGTAACGAATGCACCGGCGATATTTATGGACTTGATGAACCGAATCTTTTACCGTTCTTGGACCAGTTTATAGTGGTGATCATCGATGATATTCTGCTCTACTCGGGGAGCAAGGAAGGGCATGTAGAACACTTGAAGATCGCACTGCAGACATTGAGGCAAGAAAGATTGTATGCAAAGATGAGCAAGTGCGAGTTTTGGCTTGAAGAAGTAAAGTTTTGGGGCATATCATAGCTGGAGATAAAATCGCCGTTTATCCAGGGAAGATTG
Source organism: Agapanthus africanus (assembly GCA_030015575.1). Lineage (NCBI taxonomy): Eukaryota > Viridiplantae > Streptophyta > Magnoliopsida > Asparagales > Amaryllidaceae > Agapanthus > Agapanthus africanus. Next base: position 470,499,435 of record JASDDO010000031.1, read on the forward strand.
CAGCAGTTCAAGACTGGCCGATTCCGAAGAACGTTGTAGAGATCAGAAGTTTTCTTGGACTTGCAGGATACTATAAAAGGTTCGTGTTTTGACCAAGCTTACGCCCAAGGAAGTACCGTTTGTATGGACGGATAGGTGTGCGTCAGCTTTTGAGGCGTTGAAGCAGAGGTTGATAACCGCACCTGTTTTAACCGTACCAGACGGTTCCGGAGAATTGGTGATTCACAGCGACGCATCTGGGAAGGGTTTGAGATGTGTTTTGATGCAGCATGGGAAGGTTATAACTTACGCATCAAGACAGTTGAAGACCCATGAGATGAATTACCCAACTCATGACTTGGAGCTTGCGGCTGTTATATTCGCTTTGAAGGTTTGGAGACGCTACCTATTGGGCGAAAGAGTCGAAGTATTCACCGACCACAAAAGCCTAAAGTACATGTTCGCTCAGAAGGAGCTAATTGTGAGACAGTGAAGATGGTTGAAGCTGATGGCTGACTACGATCTTGGTCTCAAGAACCATCCAGGGGGAAAGTTAATGTAGTGCCGGATGCGCTTAGTCGGTTACCAGCAATTCGGATGTTGACTGCACATAAGGAGCTTATTAAAGACTTTCGAAGATTTGAGTAGGAGATCGTGTTACCGTATTCTTCAAGACAGTTGATGCAGCTGCAAGTACAGTCGTCGTTGAATGAGAATTTTAAAGCAGCGCAATTGCAAGACCCAAGATTGCAGAAGTTCGAGAACAGGTTGAAGCTGGACTTTGAACGGACTTATTGGTTCATGAAGATAGTTCGTTGCGATATGGTAGTCGTTTGTGTGTGCCAAAGGGAGACATCCACGAAGAAGTATGAAGAGGGCGCACAGTTCCGCATATTCCGTACATCCGGGAGGCACAAAGATATACCGAGATCTACGACAACATTTCTGATGGGAAGGCATGAACCGGGAGATTGCCCGCTTTGTAGCAAGTGCTTGGTGTGTCAGCAAGTTAAGGCTGAACATCAACGGGTTGCTGGTTATTGCAACCACTTTCGATTCCTCAATAGAAGTGGGAACATATAACCATGGATTTCGTGACGGCTTTACCGCGGAGTCCAAAAGGCAACAATGCAGATTGGGTGATTAATGATTCTTGGTCATTCAACGGAAGCTTTGGGCAGAATGGTACATGCAGGAGATTGTAAGATTTCATGGAGTTCCGGTGAGCATCGTGTCCTACCGTGACACTCGTTTCTTATCACACTTTTAGAAGAACTTACAGGAAGGTTTGGGACGCGATTGAGTTTAGCACAACTTATCATCCTCGAACAGATGGCCAGTCGGAGAGAACGATCCAAACTCTTGAAGACATGTTGATGGCGTGTATGTTAGACTTCCAGGATTCATGGGAGAATCATCTACACTTGGTGGAGTTTCGTACAACAACAGCTTTCAGGCGACTATTCAAATGGCTCCATTCGAAGCATTATATGGTCGCAAGTGTCGTTCACCTGTTTGTTAGGACGATGTTGGAGAACGAAGATTGTTGGGACCAGATTTGGTTGTACAGACAGTTGAGAAGGTTAATACTATCCGGAATCATATGAAAGCAGCACAAGACCGACAGAAGAGTTAGGCAGATACGTTGAGAAGACCTCTAGAGTTCGCCGTTGGTGATTTGGTATTCTTGAAGGTATCACCGACTAGAGGGGTGATTCGTTTCGGAAGTCGAGGAAAGTTTAGTCCTCGATTCGTTGGACCTTTCGAGATTTTGGGAGCATGTTGGAGAAGTGGCGTATCGTTTGCCGTTACCGCGATCTTTGGAGAATGTTCATTACGTGTTTTACGTACCTCAACTCCGTAGGTATGTTCGAGATGAAACACATGTGTTGAATCATCAGAGCTAACTGTATATGAAGATTTGACTTTTGAGGAACGACCGAGGTCGATGGTGGATCGAAGGGAAAAGGTTCTTAAGAACAAGGTTATCCCTCTTGTACTTGTTTCTTGGGGTAATCGTTCACATGGGGAGTCAACTTGGGAACGAGAAGTTGAAGTCCGACAGAAGTTTCCACAGCTGTTCCTGTAGTTTCTTGATTGTTTATCCTTTCTTGTTCTTGGAATTTCGAGGACAAAATTCGTTTTGTAGTTGGGTATAATGTAACACCCGAGTTCATTTATACCAATTACAGTTCTTGTATTTCTTTATTCGTGATATTTCTTGATTTAACGTATCTTGGGTGCGAATGGTATTTTACACTTTATATTGCATTCGACCCGACTCGCTTGCTTGAACCCGTTAGAGTCTTATTTCTAGAATACATTGACTTGTTGCATGGACACGTGCATCTCATGATTAGTTCATACAGGCATTTTACTTGGTATTGCATCCTTTATCATGTAACATTTTAGATCACGGTAAATAAATTAAAATTGCATTTCATAGCCTGCATGATACCCTTAACTCTATGGTAGCATCCCTGCATCCGGTTCTCGTCCCGTTCAGTGAAACGGACGTGTTTGGATGGCTATGCGCATGTACGTGCGTCCGTTCTTGGGGGTATGCATTTATGTTACATAATCTTTCATTTTAAATCTTGGACCTTGCATAAAATTTTCATATTTCAAATCCAAAATTTTGGACCCGACCTGGGCGCATTTCTGAATTGTTTTGTATCCCACCAAATTCTAATTAATTTTTAATTTTTTTAAAATTCGTTTGTATTTTATTCTACAGCATAAGATTGATTTTCACTGATAACGAAAATATTTTTAACAACAAAAATCTTTTTCCTTTTCCCACAACCAATCAAAATCTTTCTTTTATTCACCCGGCCCCACACTCGATTCTCTCTCTCTCTCTTCTCTTCTCTTTCTCTCGCCTTTCTCTCTATTCTTTCTTTCTCTCCCTGCTACCCAACAAATTTCTCTCTCCTCCCCTCTCTCTCACTCCTCTCGATCTCTCTCATTCTCTCTATCTCTTTCCTCTCGATCTCTCTCCCCCCTCTCTGTCTCTCTCCTCTCTCCTTCTCTCTCTCAGAAATCTCTCTCCCTGCCTATATTCTCCCTCTCTCTCTTCGTCTTCTTCATTCCATTTTCTTTCGCCTCGCAACCTTAAACCCCGCTCACTCTCACCACATCTTGCCGTCGCCACCTCCGCCACCTCGTCGTCGCCTCCTCACCCTCGTCATCTCCCCTATATCCTCCTCGACCGCAACCCCACAACCCACGAGACATTCAACCCGACGAACCCACCACGACCATCTCCTCCTTCACCTGCACCCTTCATCGCCGGCGACCCCCACTTCCTCGTCTTCCTCCACTCGTCTTCCTCGCCTCGTCTCCACTTCCTCTCCCTCTCCTCCCATCACCGAAAGCACCTACAGACCCAACCCGAGAAACCCATGCACGCCTGCGCTCGCCTCATGCCGACGACCTCCTCTCCTTCATCCCCATCACCCCGACGTCTTAGCCTCAACCTCTTCCTTCTCCTCACCTCTATCTAACCCCGACACCACCATCACCCACACCAGCAGCCCCGATGAACCCATCACCCGAGAACCCATAGAAAACCCTACCCATGCCTGAGCCCTTTCTCGTCTCTGCCTCGCCGCCGGCAATCGTCCCTCGCCGTCACTACCTCTTGGTACCCTATCTCCCTTCTCTCCTCTACTACTCCAGATCACAATGCATTTCCCCTGCAACCTTTGATCCCCGACGGACGAGAACCCCCTGCACACTGCTACCTCACCGGGAAACCCACACGCCGGCAACCCTCATCGTCATCGCCCCTGCCAACTCCCCTGGGATTCCAGAACGTATAACCACCGTAAGATCTCTTCCACTCTTCTTTTTCTTTTCCATGCATTTTGCATTTCATTCTTGTTTATTCACTGTTCTTGGTTTTCCGGAATCCGACCGTGCCGGAGACGATCACAACGATCCAGCAAGCATCTCTGACCCGTGTAATCCCCTAGTGCGTTCTTTGGACTCATTCCGTGTACCGTGCGCGCGTCGCGACTTTCCCGCCGACGCATAACGTTCTGTATACCGCTTCGTGATCCGATCAAGGCAAGTAAAACTTGCTACATGCTATTTAATTTATTATATACTTATTTGAATGCGCATTAAACCTGTAGTTTAAATTTAATACCATAATTTCCATTTTAACATTTCGATGTCCCGTTATATCATTTTAGATTTATAGCTCGAAACATACCATGTTGCATTTAGTTTTACTATGCATAGTACCAACATCCATATGTAAATCAAATAACAATTATTTGCATAGCCCACAGTACCCCTTTTATAGTTTATACCCTATCGGACGACCGTTTGCATACATCTAGACTAATTTATGTTCAATCGCATTTCTAGATTATTTGGTACATATTAACATGATTTTAACATCTATATTTGTTATACTGTATTTAAGTATTGTTGAAACTATCCGTTAAACCCAAACTGATAACTGTGCAACCATATATTTGAATCTGTACCCTTTTGCATATCACATTACAATATTTCATTTTATCGTTCTACTAGTACCCCATGCTTGTTTTGCATACCCATGCTTATGCTAGTTTAATTATGAGCACCCACATGACATTTGGAGCACCCTGACAAGACTTGTTACACCTACCACTTGATACGACATGGTACCGTGCAACTCTTGACATGACATGATATCTATATACTACCTGGCATGACCTGATGTACCATGGCGTTACCTGTTACTTGATCTTGTGTATAATGCCAACAAACCTGACCTGATGTCCTTACGGACAGTTCCTGTCGTCTATCCAGACAAACCTGTACCTGCCTGATCCCGTGTTGGCATTAGCTCTTGATTACTTAATACCTGACTTGAATACATATAACTTGGGGGTATGGGGAAATCAATGATGAAACCTGACTTGTAACTCGACAGTTCTACACCTGTTCTGATCAGTCTTACGGGCTCGGCAAGCCCCGGAGTGATGCTACGGACATCACTCATCATTACCTACCATCCTTTACTGCCTTGCGGCACGTCTCGGGTTCAGCCCGAGAGTCATAGACCGTGATCCCGGGCATGCACGGGATACTATTGAGTTACATCGATAATTCATCAAATTGATTTCAAAGACTTGAGAGTAGTTAACCCAATAAACCAGTTTAGATTACTCACTGCACACTACCTTTCACTGCCCTGATTTATATTGCTGTTACACTTGCTTTGCCTTTTATGATCATACTTGCATGTCTTTCTACCCTGTTTATATATTATTGCTTGATGTTATGACGCGCTGACGTCTGGGTTTTGCATGGCCTAGATCCTCTACCTTTGTTGCAGACTGATCAGGAGTATTGCCGCTGTTATACCGAGCGGTGAAGATCCTGTTGGTATGCAGTTTTACTTTCCAGGTGTTTCATTTATTGTATCTTTCGCTTCCGCATATTATCATTTCTTTACTCATTTATTCTGGCTCATGGACATGTACTAGATAGTTTAGTTTACTTTCATGTTCTTGATATCTCTACAGCCGTAATGTGACCGTGGAAGGATTTTTCCTATCCACAGGTAGCATGGTTGGCTATGTCATGTACCCATCTTAGCGTACTCTGGGAAGCGGGGCGTGACATGGTTCTTTTGGTATCAGAGCCATAGGATATCGGTTAATCGAGTTTGATTCGTTTGTAGTTGGGTATTGGACCCAATACACGAATCAGAATACTCGTGATTAGGAACATGTCCTGCCACCTTGTTATCGTGATTCTTGAATCATATCTTTCTTTTATCCTTCGCCTTGACGTTATGCAAACCACTTTGCATCTCAACTCGAAACCCTTTTGGTTCTCTATTGTTCCTCCCTGTTTCTTGATCCTGATACTAGGATTTGGGCGACTTGAGTGGAGTTATGTAATTGTACCCATGAACTGCAGGACGGTTACAATGTGGTACTCTATTTAAGTAACTTGGAGTCCTAGTCTTGATTCACTTCCTTATTCCATGATCGTTATATTACCTTGTTTTTCTTGGTTCCATTGCTTACCAGTTATTGTTTTATCGCCAGCTTGAATCATGTTTCCCGTGCTTAATCATCTTCGGTATCTTGACTTCGGATGAAGTCATCTCGGTATCTTACTTGTTCATGTTTTCCCTGCATTAGAATTATTCAATTCTGGTGCATCCCTTTGTTTTTTGTTGTCTTGGGAATAGATTTTCGCGGCACTTCCCATGCTCATATTAATTGTAAGGAAAGGAAATTGATTCTCCAGATTCCCGGACATCCGGAGCTTGTTTTGCTTGGGGAAGCGGTTCTGTCGGGCCAGTCGAGTTTAGGGCTAGGCCGACAAACAAGGTTCTTTCGTCGATGGAAGTTGATAAGGAAGAAGCACCGGCTATCGTTCGAGAATTCATGGACGTGTTTGAAGACATCTCGGGATTATCGCCAAAACGAGGTGTGAAGTTTGCGATTGATCTTGTTTCTGGTGCAGCGCCAATCTCAAAGGCGTATTATCAAATGGCACCAGTGGAGTTGGAAGAAGTCATGAAGTAGGTTACCGAATTGCTTGAAAAGGATTGGATTCGCAGCAGAAATTTAATTTGGGAAGCTCCGGTTCTTCTAGTAAAGAAGATGATGTCATAAGGAGGATGTGCATCGATTATCGAGAATTAAACCGGGTGACTATTAAGAACAAGTACCCGATCCCTCGCATTGGTGAATTAATTGAGCAGCTTTATGGCGCGAGGGTATTCTCGAAGCTGGATTTGCAATCCGGATATCATCAGGTCCGAGTTAAATCAGAAGATATTTGCAAGACTGCGTTCCGACCTCGGTATGGACATTACGAGTATTTAGTGATGCCCTTCGGAGTAACGAATGCACCGGCGATATTTATGGACTTGATGAACCGAATCTTTCACCGTTCTTAGACCAGTTTATAGTGGTGATCATCGATGATATTCTGGTCTACTCAGAGAGTAAGGAAGAGTATGTAGAACACTTGAAGATCGCACTACAGACATTGAGGCAAGAAAGATTGTATGCAAAGATGAGCAAGTGCGAGTTTTGGCTTGAAGAAGTAAAGTTTTGGGGCATATCGTAGCTGGAGATGGAATCTCCGTTTATCCAGGGAAGATTGCAGCAGTTCAAGACTGGCCGATTCCGAAGAACGTTGTAGAGATCAGAAGTTTTCTTGGACTTGCAGGATACTATAGAAGGTTCGTGTTTTGACCAAGCTTACGTGCAGGGAAGTACCGTTTGTATGGACGGATAAGTGTGCGTCAGCTTTTGAGGTGTTAAAGCAGAGGTTGATAACCGCACCTGTTTTAACCGTACCAGACGGTTCCGGAGAATTGGTGATTCACAGCGACGCATCTGGGAAGGGTTTGGGATGTGTTTTGATGCAGCATGGGAAGGTTATAGCTTACGCATCAAGACAGTTGAAGACCCATGAGATGAATTACCCAACTCATGACTTGGAGCTTGCGGCTGTTATATTCGCTTTGAAGGTTTGGAGACGCTACCTATTGGGCGAAAGAGTCGAAGTATTCACCGACCACAAAAGCCTAAAGTACATGTTCGCTCAGAAGAAGCTAATTGTGAGACAGCGAAGATGGTTGAAGCTGATGGCTGACTACGATCTTGGTCTCAAGAACCATCCAGGGGGAAAGTTAATGTAGTGCCAGATGCGCTTAGTCGGTTACCAGCAATTCGGATGTTGACTGCACATAAGGAGCTTATTGAAGACTTTCGAAGATTTGAGTTGGAGATCGTGTTACCGTATTCTTCAAGACAGTTGATGCAGCTGCTAGTACAGTCGTTGTTGAATGAGAATTTTAAAGCAGCGCAATTGCAAGACCCAAGATTGCAGAAGTTCGAGAACAGGTTGAAGTTGGACTTCGAACGGACTTATTGGTTCATGAAGATAGTTCGTTGCGATATGGTAGTCGTTTGTGTGTGCCAAAGGGAGACATCCACGAAGAAGTATGAAGAGGGCGCACAGTTCCGCATATTCCGTACATCCAGGAGGCACAAAGATATACCGAGATCTACGACAACATTTCTGATGGGAAGGCATGAACCGGGAGATTGCCCGCTTTGTAGCAAGTGCTTGGTGTGTCAACAAGTTAAGGCTGAACATCAACGGGTTGCTGGTTATTGCAACCACTTTCGATTCCTCAATGGAAGTGGGAACATATAACCATGGATTTCGTGACGGCTTTACCGCGGAGTCCAAAAGGCAACAATGCAGATTGGGTGATTAATGATTCTTGGTCATTCAACGGAAGCTTTGGGCAGAATGGTACATGCAGGAGATTGTAAGATTTCATGGAGTTCCGGTGAGCATCGTGTCCGACCGTGACACTCGTTTCTTATCAAACTTTTGGAAGAACTTACAGGAAGGTTTGGGACGCGATTGAGTTTAGCACAGCTTATCATCCTCGAACAGATGGCCAGTCGGAGAGAACGATCCAAACTCTTGAAGACATGTTGATGGCGTATATGTTAGACTTCCAGGATTCATGGGAGAATCATCTACACTTGGTGGAGTTTCGTACAACAACAGCTTTCAGGCGACTATTCAGATGGATCCATTCAAAGCATTATATGGTCGCAAGTGTCGTTCACCTTTTTGTTGGGACGATATTGGAGAACGAAGATTGTTGGGACCAGATTTGGTTGTACAGACAGTTGAGAAGGTTAATACTATCCGGAATCATATGAAAGCAGCACAAGACCGACAGAAGAGTTAGGCAGATACGTTGAGAAGACCTCGAGAGTTCGCCGTTGGTGATTTGGTATTCTTGAAGGTATCACCGACTAGAGGGGTGATTCGTTTCGGAAGTCGAGGAAAGTTTAGTCCTCGATTCGTTGGACCTTTCGAGATTTTGGGAGCATGTTAGAGAAGTGGCATATCGTTTGCCGTTACCGTGATCTTTGGAGAATGTTCATTACGTGTTTTACGTACCTCAACTCTGTAGGTATGTTCGAGATGAAACACATGTGTTGAATCATCAGAGCTAACTGTACAAGAAGATTTGACTTTTGAGAACGACCGAGGTCGATGGTGGATCGAAGGGAAAAGGTTCTTAAGAACAAGGTTATCCCTCTTGTACTTGTTTCTTGGGGTAATCGTTCACATGGGGAGTCAACTTGGGAACGAGAAGTTGAAGTCCGACAGAAGTTTCCACAGCTGTTCCTGTAGTTTCTTGATTGTTTATCCTTTCTTGTTCTTGGAATTTCGAGGACGAAATTCGTTTTGTAGTTGGGTATAATGTAACACCCGAGTTCATTTATACCAATTTCAGTTCTCGTATTTCTTTATTCGTGATATTTCTTGATTTAACGTATCTTGGGTGCGAATGGTATTTTACACTTTATATTGCATTCGACCCTACCCGCTTGCTTGAACTTGTTAGAGTCTTATTTCTAGATTACATTGACTTGTTGCATGGACACGTGCATCTCATGATTAGTTCATACAGGCATTTTACCTGGTATTGCATCCTTTATCATGTAACATTTTAGATCACGGTAAATAAATTAAAATTGCATTTCATAGCCTGCATGATACCCCTAACCCTGTGGTAGCATCCCTGCATCTGGTTCTCGTCCCGTTCAGTGAAACGGACGTGTTTGGATGGCAACGCGCATGTACGTGCGTCCGTTCTTGGGGTTATTCATTTATGTTACATAATCTTTCATTTTAAATCTTGGACCTTGCATAAAATTTTCATATTTCAAATCCAAAATTTTGGACCCGACCCGGGCGCATTTCAGAATTGTTTTGTATCCCGTCAAATTCTAATTATTTTAAATTTTTTTTAAATTCATTTATATTTTATTCTACAACATAAGATTGATTTTCACTGATAACGAAAATATTTTTAACAACAAAAATCTTTTTCCTTTTCCCACAACCAATCAAAATCTTTCTTTTATTCACCCGGCCCCACTCTCGATTCTCTCTCTCTCTCTCTTCCCTTCTCTTTCTCTCTCCTTTCTCTATATTCTTTCTTTCTCTCCCCGCTACCCAACAAATTTCTCTCTCCTCCCTTCTCTCTCACTCCTCTCGATCTCTCTCATTCTCTATATCTCTCTCCTCCCTCTCTCTCCTCTCAATCTCTCTCCTCCCTCTCTGTCTCTCTCCTCTCTCCTTCTCTCTTTCAGAAATCTCTCTCCCTGCCTATATTCTCCCTCTCTCTCTCTTCGTCTTCTTCATTCCCTTTTCTTTCGCCTTGCGGCCTTAAACCCCACTCGCTCTCGCCACATCTTGCCGTTGCCGCCTCCGCCGCCTCGTCGTCGCCTCTTCACCCTTGTCATCTCCCCAACATCTTCCTCAACCGCAACCCTACAACCCACAACCCACGACACATTCAACCCGACGAACCCACCGCGACCATCTCCTCCTTCACCTGCACCCTTCACTGCCAGCGACCCCCACTTCCTCGTCTTCCTCCACTCGTCTTCCTCGCCTCGTCTCCACTTCCTCTCCCCCTCCTCCCTTCACCGAAAGCACCTACACACCCAACCCAAGAAACCCATGCACGCCTGCGCTCGCCTCATGCCGACGACCTCCTCGCCTTCATCCCCATCACCCCGACGTCTTAGCCTCAACCTCTTCCTTCTCCTCACCTCTCTCCAACCCCGACACCATCATCACCCACACCTGCAGCCCCGACGAACCCATTACCCGAGAACCCACAGAAAACCCTACCCTCGCCTGAGCCCTACCTCTTGGTACCCTATCTCCCTTCTCTCCTCTACTACTCCAGATCATAATGCATTTCCCCTACAACCTTTGATCCCTGATGGCCAAGAACCCCCTACATACTGCTACCTCGCCGGGAAACCCACACGCCAGCAACCCTCGTCGTCGTCGCCCCTGCCGACTCCCCTAGGATCCCAGAACGTATAACCACCGTAAGATCTCTTCCACTCTTCTTTTTCTTTTCCATCCATTTTGCATTTCATTCTGGTTTATTCACTGTTCTTGGTTTGCCGGAATCCGACCGTGCCGGCGACGATCACGACGACCCAGCAAGCATCTCTGACCCGTGTGATCCCCTAGTGCGTTGTTTGGACTCATTCCGTGTACCGTGCGCGCGTCACGACTTTTCCCGCCGACGCGTGACGTTCCGTATACCGCTTCGTGATCCGATCAAGGAAAGTAAAACTTGCTACATGCTATTTAATTTATTATATACTTATTTGAATGCGCATTAAACCTGTAGTTTAAATTTAATACCATAATTTCCATTTTAACATTTCGATGTCCCGTTATATCATTTTAGATTTATAGCTCGAAACATACCATGTTGCATTTAGTTTTACTATGCATAGTACCAACATCCATATGTAAATCAAATAACAATTATTTGCATAGCCTACAGTACCCCTTTTATAGTTTATACCCTATCGGACGACCGTTTGCATACATCTAGCCTAATTTATGTTCAATCGCATTTCTAGATTATTTGGTACATATTAACATGATTTTAACATCCATATTTGTTATACTGTATTTAAGTATTGTTGAAACTATCCGTTAAACCCAAACTGATAACTGTGCAACTATATGTTTGAATCTGTACCCTTTTGCATATCACATTACAATATTTCATTTTATCGTTCTACTAGTACCCCATGCTTGTTTTGCATACCCATGCTTATGCTAGTTTGATTATGAGCACCCACATGACATTTGGAGCACCCTGACATGACTTGTTACACCTACCACTTAACACGACATGGTACTGTGCAACTCTTGACATGACATGATATCTATATACTACCTGGCTTGACCTGATGTACCATGGCATTTCCTGTTACTTGATCTTGTGTCTAATGCCAACAAACCTGACCTGTTGTCCTTACGGACAGTTCCTGTCGTCTATCCAGACAAACCTGTACCTGCCTGATCCCGTGTTGGCATTAGCTCTTGATTACTTAATACCGGACTTGAATACATATAACTTGGGGGTATGGGGAAATCAATGATAAAACCTGACTTGTAACTCGACAGTTCTATACCTGTTCTGATCAGTCTTACGGGCTAGGCCAGCCCCGGAGTGATGCTACGGACACCACTCGTCATTACCTACCATCCTTTACTGCCTTGTGACACGTCTCGGGTTCAGCCCAAGAGTCATAGACCGTGATCCCGGGCACGCACGGGATACTATTGAGTTACATCGATGATTCATCAAATTGATTTCAAAGACTTGAGAGTAGTTAACCCAATAGACCAGTTTAGATTACTCACTGCACACTACCTTTCACTGCCTTGATTTATATTGCTGTTACACTTGCTTTGCCTTTTATGATCATACTTGCATGTCTTGCTACTCTGTTTATATATTATTGCTTGATGTTATGACACGCTGACGTCTGGGTTTTGCATGGCCCAGATCCTCTACCTTTGTTGCAGACTGATCAGTTGTATTGCCACTGTTATACCGAGCGGTGAAGATCCTGTTGGTATGCAGTTTTACTTTCCAGGTGTTTCATTTATTGTATCTTTCGCTTCCGTATATTATCATTTCTTGGCTCATTTATTCTGGCTCATGGACATATACTAGATAGTTTAGTTTACTTTCCTGTTCTTGATATCTCTACAGCCGTAATATGACCGTGGAAGGATTTTTCCTATCCACAGGTAGCATGGTTGGCTATGTCACGTGCCCATCTTAGCATACTCTGGGAACCGGGGCGTGACAGTTTCCAAAAAGTGGGGATGCTGAGAAACAAAAACCTTTTGTTCCTCTTCGGAATAGAAAAGATACCCCCTGGAGTTCTTGGGGTATCCCACAAACTTACACAGTACTGAGCGTGCTTCGAGCTTGTCCGCATGCTGCCTTTTTACAAAAGCTGGACATCCCCATGTCTTAAGATACTTAAGACAGGGCTTCTTCCCACTCCACATCTGATATGGTGTGGTAGGCACAGTTTTGGTTGGAACCTTGTTCAAAAGATATGCAGCTGTTTCTAGTGCATAACCCCAGAAAGATCGCGGTAACTCAACCTTACTCATCATGGAACGAACCATATCTGATAGGGTTCTATTCCGCCTTTCCGATATACCGTTGTGTTGTGGTGTGTATGGAGGAGTAAGCTGAGAGAGAATTCCGTTCTCTTTTAAGTTGTCCAGAAACTCGGCACTCAAGTATTCACCACCTCGATCAGATCTCAGTGTCTTGATACTTTGGCATGTTTGTTTTTCCACTTCATTCTTGTATTCCCAGAATTTCTCAAAGGCTTCGGATTTATGCTTCATCAGGAAGACATGTCCATACCTAGAGAAATCATCCGTAAAAGTAATGAAGTATGAATAACCACTTCATGTATGTGTAGACATTAGACCACACACGTCACTGTGTATGAGTCCCAAAAGCTCGCTTGCTCTTACTCCGTGTCCAGTGAACGGAGTCTTCGTCATCTTTCCCATGAGACAAGATTCACAAGTAGCATAAGACTGAAACTCGAACGGATTCAAATATCCCTCTTTATGTAACTTCGTTAACCGTGTCTCATTGATATGACCCAGTCTACAATGCCATAAGAAAGCCTGATTTGTTTCCGGAGACTTTCTTTTAAGTGTGTTCTGGACACTGAAAACCTGAGCTTGATTTAATACGTATATTCCGTTTTCTAATGTACCTGACCCAATCAGAACTTGATTTAGGTGGATGTATACCACATCGCTTACAAAAGTAAAATCATATCCTTCCTTAGAAAATAAGGATACAGATATGATATTACAAGCTAGACTAGGTACATACAAACAGTTACGTAGAATCAATATCTGCCCACTTGTCAATCCAAGGTGATATTCCCCTACGGATTCAGTGTCCATGCTCATTCCGTTAGCAACCCTGAGAGTCATATCACCTAATCTGATAACTCTACGGTTTCTCAAAGCCTGTAATGAATTACAGATATGAGATCCCGATCCGGTATCTAGTATCCAGGAAGTAGAGTTAATTGACATACAGTTTTCTACTACAAACACACCCGAAGCCGAAGCCACAACATGCTTTGAATCCTGGCTACTGGCTTTCAAAGCCCTGCAATCCTTCTACCAATGTCCTTTCCCGTAACAATAAGGACGTCCTTCCTTCCCTACATCTAGTCCCGAAACTTTTGCCCTTCCCTTTCCTTCTACTTCCCTGGTTTCCTTCAGGGTGTAAGTAGAGGGCAGAGACTGTATAATCAAGTCAGTATTTGACCCGTTCTTCAACGTAGTCTTCAGGTTCGTGAGCTTATCAAAATAGCTAGTCTCTGTAAAGACGCTGTCCCCTACAGATGACCCGACAGCCAACCTCGCTTGAAGCAATTTGTTCGAGGTCTCATATCTTGCGATATGAGAATGCTCTCCATACAAGTCTTTGTTATGGAGGAAAACAGAAACTAAGTCCATCTTCTCGTACTGCCTCTGGTATGTACCATCGACTGAGGCCAACACGAGGCACTTGGCATTCGCACAGTCTTTTTCCGATGTCTTACGGGTATCAGTAAACGTGACGATGGAAACTGGTCCTGAGACGGCAGGGGTTGGATTAGTGAAGAGGTGTCCCAGTTTGTCATGGGTAATGGACATCTGGACAGACCTTTGCCAGTCAATACAGTCAGATTCAGTCATTTTATTATCTAGATGTAACCTATGTCTAGTCACTGGGTCGCTGCAATTAAGAGAGAGAGAAGAAAACACTTAGCATGACGTTCTTGCAAGTTTAGATTGGTTTTTAATTTATCTAAACAGGATGGCTCCCACTGTTTCTCGAATCCCTCCTTAAACCAGAAAAGAGAAATTAGTCAGGATTAATCTCACCATACAATTCTTGCTTAACCGTTCAGCCAGGCTAGTGTTGGTACTTCGAGGGAGGTTTTCTAACGCTTTCGCGAAATTCATTAATTACAAAACCTCTTTTCCATGGAGGCGTAGCCCCGCTAACACTGTTCTAGACACCTACTTGGTTTATAGCATTGATCGTTAAGTGAAATAATCTCCCGAGGAGTCGCGGATACTCACAGTAGGATCGGGATCCAAATATCATTGTATGATATTGCTGAAGGAATCCTACCAACATTATCAAATTCCAAATGGTATGCAGCACTAGCAAATTTCAATTTCCTTAGAAACTCCCGATGTGGATTTTTGCCCCATACTCTTATGACCTTGACGAAGGTCAACAAATCATAAGTCACATGTCAAGTTCTACCCATCATTGTCCAGGTTAATTTGAACCCACCCGTATATACCCTTGACGAAGGTCAACAACGTAATACGACTGTCCCAAACCAATGCATCTATCTATGCTACATATGAACACCAACAGCTACCAATCACTATGCCTTGACGAAGGTCAACAAACATAGCTTGAATACTATTGAATATACATATGAAATGACGGAGGGCTACGAATGGTTTTTGCGAAACCGTGAACGTAGTGAACTTGATATAATCGAAGGAACCTTGATAGCTTTTAAAAGGAGTGGTTTAAGCTCCGCGATTTTAAAAGTTTTGCTGTTTTTAGAAAAAACCGAGTGGTTTTGAAATTGTTCCAACGATTCAGCTTTGGTTTATTTGCTTTGCATTAATCTAATGCGGTCCCATCATTTATTCCTATCATTACAGAGAGAATTGAAAAAAAAAATCATGTCCTCTTATGCCATCCGCATTCGTCACGGGGCCCCGTCATCACCCGTTAGGTTACTTAACTAACGACAGAGCGGGGGCTGGACTAGCACGGATGCAAAACATAAGTGGCGCCTACTATATACCATATATAGATATTTTACAATCATCTCATGCAATAATAATCATTCCAGTCACAGATAAACATTTCAGATATGCTAAGAATGCCGCGTTTCGTTTAAGCCTGCAACGAAAGACGGATCCCACGGTCGCGATGAATAGCCAAACCCCACCTTAGACCCCTACAGGTACGGCAAACTACCTGCCAAATTCTAGAAGTGAAGCATCTTCCCTCAACAAAGTGAGTAGGCCACTCGGCACTTTAAAAAACCCGGTAGTTTGTGTACCCCACCTTGGGTCTATCCTAGGAGCAGAAAACAGTAAAAAGAAAATAATACAACAGTGGCTACAACCTCAACCCGGATGTGCCCCGCGAAATAATATTACAACAATTTTACAATTTACATGAATGAAAGATAAAAACGCTCATCTCACATTCCCGGCTATTCATCATCGACAATCAGAAAATGTTTATATACACAAACCAACAAATATGTGCAACTTCAAACTAACAGACATATAGCAATTAGATGAAGTTTAAAACACATATAAACATTACAGAAGAACCGGTTAGCCAAGTACAATTAGAATTTCGACCGAAAAACATTTTCCGTAACCACCCCAAATGCAAACCAACATTCAGAAACATACTGGGTAGAAACCAAATATTCCAGAGAACTAAACACCCAAAGAAAGAAATAACAGAAGAAGAATGTCCTGAATCGGCCACAACTCAGCCGCGACTCCACGGTGGATCGGTCCGATCCGCCGCGGTTCCGCGGTCGTCTTGGCGATTCAGGAGACCATTTTTCTTCAGTCATCTTAGAAAACTCTGCACATATTTTTAGTACACCTGAAATAATTCTTACAGCACTTTTAAAAATCGACTGAATGTAGGGTTTTCGGTGTTTTTGTTTTCCAGTTTTTCCGACGATCGAAGTTCTAAAGCTTGCTAACGAACTAGTTTGGGTTTAGTAGGCTCTGATACCACTGTAAGTCCATGTCGCGGACTCCGCGGGATCGCGGCGAGGCAGAATAGGTGAAAAACAATTTTCAAAAGATCGCGGCACGGACTTGGACTCCAGGATTGGTGCTAAACCCTAACTAGCAAACTAAAAGTGAGGTAAACTGAATGTACAGAAGTTTATACCTCACGATTCCGGTCCTTCGGGTCTTCATTCCTCGCTGTCCTTCTTCTTATTGTTGACTCCATGGATCAATTCGGATCGCCGCTCCCTCATCGGTCTCCTCAACTCCAAGATGATCCACCCGAGGAGATCTGCATCGAACTCCTACCTCAACGGAGGCAACTAGGGCATCAAGGTCGCTACCCATGATGTCATAGAGGATGTAGAGATGTGTGGATGGATTGTAATATCTAACACATAAGTTCACTAGAGCTTTGAGGAAGAAGATGGCCTTTTTGGAAATGCTAGTGAGGAAAGAGAAAATGATGAAGATAGCTCTCTCCCCTTTTTGCAACCTGAACCATATTGATCATTCCCTTGATAAATCAATATCAATTATCAATTATATGGTTCAAGTAACAAAAAATGACTCATGGGCCAAAAACTCACCATGTGTCATAAGAAGCTAAGTCCATTTTCATGCAATTTCCACCTCATCCACTTATGTCATAATGTATTTTCATTTAAACCAAAATGAATATTAACAATATAACATGTCACCTTCTAGAAGTATCTTTGACCAATTTACAAAAAATGCCCCGCGTCCGTACATACGTACCCGTATCCGTATTCCGAAAAATGCGGATACAAAAAGACGAAAACAATCCATCCGTACAATACTAGGATCCGGCTTAAACCAAAGCCCGCTAGTATTGTCCGCCCGAATCATCATGCGTGCACGAGTACACGCACGTGATCGAACCCTGTCATAAAACCATACGACTTCTACATCTTTTGTCCAATGCAGGGAAACCCTCTTTGTGGGACTCTAAAGACTCGACACTACGCTGGCAATGGGTTTAACCACAGGTCGCAAGCGGCACTAGCTGTACGTAACGACCCCCAGGTATATGTCGATGAGATGGCCGATGAGAATAACTCATCCGAACTCCAACTGATCCTATCTGTGACAATCTCCGTACAGTCCGGTCTGTTCGTCTAAGAGTATCGTATATCGGGCCTAGGGGGCGGTAAACGTCAGACCCCTAATAGCGGTATAAGTCGTGTCGGAGTGAAGCCCATTACACCCTGAGAAACTACTGGAGTACCTACCAGTAAATCTCGCTTGCCCTGGCCAGGGACTTTGTGTAACGGCTCTCCAAACACAGTGCGATATCAACCCCCAATACCCGGAGAGACAAATCCTATCTAACCGCCACTGCCTCCAAGTGCTTCGGGACTGCACCCAACTACTACCTGTTTGCACGACTCCTTTGAGCCGTGGTAGGGTAGTAATCTAAGTACAGTAGGAACACACTCGAGGCGAAGTGGCAGTGTCAAGTCGACGGACTAAGCTGTACTCATGTCACCTAGGAACTGTTATCTAACGATAGGTATAGTACCAACCTACAGTTCCCGACGAGTCCTTTCCGGTGTACTCATAACCTAATGAACACCTGCATACTATCTCTAGTATGACATACTAATGGCTGTGGGACAGACCATCTCCTCTGCTGGGATGAGAAGCGTATACACTAGTCTTCTCCGGAGTATCGACACCCCGTATCGATAATCCTATGACTAGGGACCTGCGTAAGGATGTGCTTGTAGATTACCCAGCTCCCACTAGTGTGACTGCCATCACAACGATGGTAATCAAGCAAAGATCCTAAGGGCTCTACTAATATGTATAAGTGATATGCTAAAAGAAACACATATAGAAACAAACCAAGTAGCATACTATTATTTTAAGCAAGACTGTCTATACAACTGTGAATATCCCAAGCTTCCATTAAGTAATATACAAACTAGTATGATACAGTAATGGCCTCTAGGGCATATACACTAACACCATCTCTCCTGCTGGGATGAGAAGAGTATACACTAGTCTACTCCGGAGTATCGATGCCCCGTCTCGATAATCCTACCACTAGGGACCTGTATAAGGATGTGCTTGTAGATTACCCAACCCCTACTAGTGTGACTGCCATCACAATGTTGGTAATCAAGCAAAGATCCTAAGGACTCTACTAATATGTATAAGTGATATATTAAAAGAAACACATGCACATATTGAAGTAGAAACAAACCAAGTAGCATACTACCATTTTGAGCAAGACTGTCAATACAACTGTGAATATCCCAAGCTTCCATTAAGTAATATACAAACCAGTATGCTACAATAATGGTCTCTAGGGCATATGCACTAACAATCTCCCACTTGCACTTGGGCCATGTACTGGCGTATCATAGACCTATCATCTCGATCAGCCGCTCGAATTGTGTCTGAGGGATGGCCTTCGTGAGTAGATATGAAGTGTTATTCTCCGTATCTACTTTCCTCACCTCGATCTCTCGGCGATCTACGATCTCCCTGATCAGGTGGTACCGCCTCAAAATGTTTCTGGACTTCAGATGGGACCTGGGTTCCTTCGCTAAAGCTATAGCACCGTTGTTGTCACAATACAGAGGTATTGGATCAATAATGGTCGGAACCACTTGAAGTTCTGTGAGGAACTTCTTCATCCATACAGCTTCTTTTGCGGCATCGCAAGCAGCTATGTACTCCACTTCCATCGTCGAGTCAGCAACGGTGTCCTTCTTGGAGCTCTTCCAACAGACCTCCCCTCCATTGAGGGTAAAGACATAACCCGACATGGACTTGGAGTCATCCTTGTCACTCTGAAAGCTGGAGTCAGCAAAGGCCTTGATCTGGAGGTCCTTTCCGCCGTACACCAAGAACATCTCCTTAGTCCTTCTCAGGTACTTGAGAATGTTCTTTACTGCTATCCATTGCTTCTCCCATGGGTTTGACTGATACCGGCTTACAACGCTCAATGCGTATGCTACATCTGGTCTGGTATATAACATCGCATATATTATAAAGCCTACCGCAGATGTGTAGGGTATAGTTGACATGCGAGCCCTTTCCAAATCAATCTTTGGAGACATCTCTTTGGAGAGGGTGATTCTGTAACAAGCCGGTATATTACCGTGTTTAGAATCTTCCATACTGAATCTTTTCAGTATGGTGTCGATGTACCTTGACTTTGATGGTATCACCCAGGTCCTTCATGGAGAACCTCTGTAATAAGTGTAGGGTTCCTAGGCACTCTAATAAGGTTCTACAAGGCATCAACCATGCCCGATTCAAAAAATAAATGTGCCGAACAACCCTAATCTAGATCGTTTACTAGAGATAAGGCGAAAAACAAGCAAGTAAACTACTTTACTACTAAGTGAAAGGGATTACAACCTTTGTAGATCCGGTCCTTCACTTCTAAAGCTCCGTGTTGATGTCCTTTCGCTGCGATCACCGCGATCCCGGACTCTTGTGACGGTTTCCTCGGAGAAATGAACGGACTAGATCGTTGACTTCGAGCCCGAAGATGATCTACGTCGAGGAGACTCAAACTCAATCTCCATCTTTATTAGGTCAAGAACTTTGTGAAGAGAACACCCTAAACTAAATGGCAAGTAGTAGAGGATGATGAAATAGGAAGTGGGTTTACTTTGGATTTGGATTTTTCACTCTTTTTCTTCACTTGAAAAAATTCTAGTAAGGTTTTCTTCTTCTTGAAGAAGAAGAAAGAAAAGAAGAAGAAAGAAAAGAATAAGAATTATGAATTAACTAAAATGAATAATCAAGTGAAGTATATCATAATGCAACAATGGGTGAGTTAACCTATGTAGAGACTAAACCCTAGTTTGAGTTAATGGTTAGGTTAATGAAAATCTCATGCAAAACAAAATGGTTGGACTTTGTCAAAGATGCTTGAAAGCTTCATGAAGCTTCAAGCAAAGACAAAGAAAGCCACCATTTTGTTTTACCAAAATAATTAAAAACCTAAACCATTATCTCAAATATGGTTAAGTCATACACACACCCAAGTTTGCATGTATCATCAATCATGATACAAACTAGTGCACAAACATATATCACATATACAACTTGTGCACATCAAGTGAGAAAATCAATCTTAAGTGAACAAATACTAGTTAATGTAAAGTAATATATCAAATATATAATTATACATTAAATTATTAAATCAATACTTGATTTAATGATCCGGTCATATCGCATATAACCGACTGATTGAACATTTCTTTGTGTGTCATTTTAGAGAATGAATATAGTTCACAATCAAAGAATTATATTTGACCGCAATCAACTACGGTGTCGGATGTAGATTGTAAGTGAGTGCGGATCGTCCACAGGGATTGTGCGATTCGTTTTTATATTTGCTTTGTTTGAATCGAAAAGTTAATCGAAAAGAAAAGAAAACATGATTCAAGAATTTATCAATTGATTCAAGTGTCACGAGTTTAATCAAGAATCAAGAAACTGATAAACAATCAAGAATTGGGTTTCAATAATATTTCCAAACAAAATGTCAAGAATCTAAATGAGGCTCGTAGGAATCGATCGGATCTATAGATGTGATGTAACCTCAAGATTTCGTATTCTTGTCCTTCGAAGGATTGATACTAGATCGATGATGATCGACGAGAGTTAGGGCTTTCTTGATTATACTAGGGTTTCATCGTTTAACCCTTGTTCTTTCGTTGATTTCATTCACATTCTAGCCTCTAGCAATTTCAAGAAACGATCGTAACTCCCCAATTTCGAGCGATATCAATCAAGAAAGCATCGCAACGAAATGGGTCGTCGGTTCTTGAATTTGCTAGGGTTTACAAAACTAGTAGGAATCAAGAATCGATTTAAGATATATTACATCATCATTCTATTGACCGTCTCGCCTCCTCGACGAGCGGAGTATTACTCAAGCATCACAACAATAATTATAACTAGAAATTTAGATTGACTCATGATGCAAGAATTTAAAGAAAACAAGATAAAAGAATTTCACCTTTTATTTATATCAACAATTTGATTACAGTCGCTCAAGAACTACAAGAGGAAGAATTAAATTGTCGACTTGGTTTCGCTCGGCTCCGTGAGTCACGAATCGGCTTGGACCACTTGCTCCGTTGAAGACCGGCTCGGCTCCTAAAAGGTTGCAAGGCTTCTTGCTTGAATGGGTACTCGGGATTTTGGCTTTTGAATGGAATTAGGGTTAGGGTTTCACACAAATCCTCTCACTAGATTTGTGGAAGAAGAAGATGAAGAGAGAGAGAATGGCTCTAAATTGGCTAAAAAATGATTAGATTCCAAGATGAATCAAGATGATTTACAAGTGAGCCTAGGGTCTTATTTATAGAGCACCCAAACCCTAAGCCTTTGAGTTCCCTCCAAAAGTTTGTTGAAAGACTTTGTTAGGCTTAGCTTAGGGTTTAAGCTAGGGTTTAGGTAGAAGTTTCTAGAATACAAGGCTTAGTTTAGTGTAGGAACAAGGGTTTTTTGATCTGGCAGAAGTCTCTGGAGTCTTCTGGAAGTTGACATGTCTTTTTGAAGTCTGGACCCAGCGATGAGAATTTTGCACCAAATTTGGGAAGCTGATTCCTTGGAACCACCGCGGATCCGCGGCGCAAGCAGGCTCCTGCCGCGGATCCGCGGCTGTCTATAGAGCTTGGGCCTTGGGCTTTTTGGTGTAGTCTTGGGCTGCTATTTGGGGCTTTATCTGATATGTTGATTTTTATTTTCCCTTTTAGATTGATACCAGATCTGAAATCATTGAGTTGGCGTAACGTTTGATCGGTACCATGTACATTTTTGCCTTTCTGCTGGATTTTCCTGCACAGATCTCAAAATAAGTGTTGCGCAAATGTAGGGATGATGCGATGCCATGAAATGTAGTCAATTTCCTTTATAGTGTCGGTTTTAGAGTCTAATACATGTAATCTGATATTTTGCAACAGTTTTGCTAATATGTAAAATATGAATGCCGAACACTTCTATATGGATGCAAATGATGAGGAAATTGCCGGTTAAAATATATAATATTTTCGACTAATCAAATTCCCCCAAATTTAATTTCGATCGTCTCGAGCGAACTGTTTTATTAAAAAGAGAAGGAGAAAATAAAGAAAGAGAAAAACTAACTAGCACACTTTCGTAGGCAACACGATTGCACTGAGCACGTGCAACAAGCCTTTAAACCTCTAGGTGTCCCTAGTAGGAGGAGTGTTGTCTCCTGAGGGTTTTCAGCGGATTGCACCCACAAAATCCAATAATAAAAGGAAGATCATGAATATTACATTTAAAGAAAAGAATTGTAAAAGAAAGAATTTGAAAATTAGGGTTTCCAACTAAGCTAGCTTTTCGGTTGTCATGAGCCCTATCTTAATGGTCATGAAAAAATGTCAGAAATCACGTCCTCCCTTAATAAAACATCGTCTTATTTTTCATTCCTATCTTTCTTCCAAACATCGATCATATCACCCTGCGTGTGTGTAAAGGACATCCTTTCACCCGGAGAATTCAATTCAAGCTATCATACTCTTGCCCATCAGCCTCAGTACTTTTTAATTAATGAATATTTAGATGAGATTGCTCACACACTTTCATGCGACCGTTAATACTTCTTGAGGTACTAACCGACCGATTACTCCTGTGCTTGCTTACTTGGTGTATTTTCCTCGTCTTGCACCACCTCAGGCATAGCAGTGACTCCCAGACCAGTTGGCCTTAGGGCACTAGGTGAAGAAGCACCCTCGCTATATATTTTTTATTGCCCTCGGTGATAACAAAACCAGTGTCCATTTTTCTCACCACTTTATATTTTCTTTATTCACTTTTTTTCCTTTTTATTTCCTTCATACTTTTGGTTTTAAGACAAGAGCATTTCAAGGTATCCTCTACTATCCCAGGCTTCAAGACGTGTGTAAGTGCGAATAGCAGGGTATCAACGTTCAAAATGTTTGGCTTCCAGAATAGAAACTATTTTTCAGACTTATTTTTATCCTCAGATTAGTGACGTCCTTCATCTTACTAACCCTTGGGACAACGGCTCATAACTACTTATTACTAGTTCGTATAAGAAAACTTCTAATTTTCTTAGTTTTCTAAAATTTTTCTAATCTCATAGATGTAATTGTTCACTATCTAAACTTTCATTATCTTATTTATATACAAAAAAGTGTAAATATTAAAATTATTTTTATACTTGAAAATTTTTAAATTTTTATGGGTTTTGAAAATTTTTCAATTTTTATAGATTTTTTTAAAAGAAATGTTTTGTGCTATGCAAATGATATGCAAATGATGTAAAAATAAGAACAAACCTCCCTCAAACTTGTTTTCAACAGTGTCCTCACTATTGCCAACAGCTATATCTGAAAAACCTGTAAATCTGGGAGGAATTATTAGTGGGGGCAAAATGTATAAGTGAAGAACTTCCCCCAAACTTATTCTTTTTCACTCACCTCCATTCAAAAGATGATACAGTGATATACTGGATATGAAGGTGAGACGGAGGAATTTTAATCCAAATAAACTGGCTCTTGTAAGAACAAGAGCTCCTCCGTGGGGTCAATGGAAAAATACGGCTTTAGTCTATGTCCATTTACTTTGAAAACGGTGCCGTTTTTAACATTTTCTACTTCTACTGCCCCGTGCGGGTATACAGACAAAAGGTCCCTTCCATCGAGATCGGAGCTTACCCGCATGAAGGTGTAATCGTGAATCATAAAGAAGGACTTGTTGACCAGGTGAAAATGTTTTCCTCAAAATGTTTTTATCGTGAAAAACCTTAGTCCTATTCTTTGTGATTACAGCGTTATCATAAGCTTCATCGTGGAGTTCGCTTAGCTCGTTCAGTTGCAGCTTCCGAAAGTTGCAAGCAAGGTTTAAATCAAAATTTATTTCCTTAATAGCCCACAATGTTTTATGCCCTATCTCGACGGGTAAGTGACATGCTTTTCCAAACACTATCCTATATGGAGACATCCCTAGGTCGGTCTTATATGCAGTTCGGAATGCCCAAAGAGAATCCGTCAGTTTGGTCGACCAGTCTTTTCTATTTTTAGCAACAGTTTTCTCTAGGATAAGTTTGATTTGTCTGTTTGAGATTTCAGCCTGCCCGCTTGTTTGGGGGTGATAGGGTGTAGAAAGTCGGTGGTTAATTGAGTATTTCCGCATCAGAGTCTCGAAAGACCTGTTGCAGAAGTGTGTCCCATTATCGCTAATAATAGCGCGTGGGTGTCCAAATCGCGAAAAGATATTCTCTTTCAAGAACTTAATGACAACTTTCTTGTCATTAGTGCGACATGGAATGGCTTCTACCCACTTTGAGACATAATCAACCGCCAGCAGTATGTACAAATTCCCAAAGGAATTGGGAAAAGGACCCATAAAATCTATGCCCCAAACATCGAATATTTCAACAACCAGGATGGGTTGCTGAGGCATTTCATTCCTCTGGGATATTCTACCCGTATACTGACATTGTGTACAGGTTTTGCAATGCTCAAATGCGTCCTTGAATAAGGTCGGCCAATAAAATCCACATTGCAAAACCTTTTCCGCTGTCTTTCTAGGACCAAAGTGACCCCCACAAGCCTGATCATGACAAAAAGAAAGAACACTCTTGAACTCTTCATTCGGGACACACCGGCGAATGATCTGATCAGGACAATATTTAAACAAATAGGGCTCGTCCCAGTAAAAGTGTTTTACTTGGGATAGAAAGCGGTATTTGTCCTGTTTCGACCAATCGCTGGGTATCAATCCCGTGGCATGATAGTTCACAATATCCCTGAACCATGGTTCATTGGATACGCTCAAGAGTTGCTCGTCAGGAAACGAGTCATTGATCGGCAGGGTTATAGGGGAAGAAATGATGCGTGAAAGATGGTCAGCTACTACGTTTTCACATCCTTTCTTATCTTTGATAACAAGATCGAATTCTTGTAACAGTAGGATCCAACGTATTAGTCGACCTTTGGCATCTTTCTTCGCCAAAAGATGTTTTAAAGTGGAATGGTCAGTATACACAACTATAGGTGAGCCAATTAAGTAAGGCCTGAAATTTTCTAATGCAAATATAACCGCTAAAAGTTCTTTTTCTGCGGTTGTATAATTGATTTGCGCATCATTCAGGGTCTTACTTGCATAGTAAATCACGTGTGGCATCTTTTCGATGTGCTGTCCTAAGACTGCACTTACTGCAAAATCAGATACGTCACACATCAGCTCAAAGGGGTAGTCCCAGTTTGGTGATGATAAAACGGGGGCTGAAGTGAGTGAGTGTTTAAGTGAGTCGAAAGCTGTCTCGCAATCCGAGTCAAAATGGAAGGTCGTATCCTTGGCCTGGAGAAGAGTTAAAGGTCTAGCAATTTTGCTAAAGTCCTTAATGAATCTCCTATAAAAGCCCGCATGGCCAAGGAAAGAGCGAATATCTTTTACGCTTTTGGGATGAGGGAGGTTTTGAATGATATCTATTTTGGCTCTGTCAATCTCAATGCCTTTCTGTGAAATGACATGTCCAAGAACAATTCCTTCTTGGACCATAAAATGGCATTTTTCCCAGTTCAAAGTCAAGTTCTTCTCTTTGCAACGAGTAAGAACAGCGTCAAGATTCGCAAGGCAATCGGAAAAAGAGTCTCCAAAAATCGAGAAGTCGTCCATAAAGATCTCCAGGAAATTCTCTACCATATCAGAGAATATCCCCATCATACACCGCTGAAAGGTAGCGGGAGCATTGCATAACCCGAAGGGCATGCGACTGTAAGCAAAGGCACCAAAAGGACAAGTAAAAGTGGTTTTATCTTGATCCTTTTTGGCGATGGGGACCTGATTATAGCCTGAGTATCCGTCCATAAAACAATAATACTCTCGTACCGCTAAGCGTTCCAGCATCTGATCAATGAATGGTAGAGGAAAGTGGTCTTTCCTCGTGGCAGCGTTGAGTTTTCTATAATCGATACATACACGCCACCCAGTTTGGGTGCGTGTCTGAATCAGCTCATTCGCCTCATTGGTTATAACTGTGATGCCGGATTTCTTAGGAACGACATGTATAGGACTCACCCATTGGCTATCGAAGATGGGGTATATAATACCATTATCTAAGCATTTGACGATCTCTTTCATGACCGCTTCCTTCATGATGGGATTCAACCGTCTCTGTGGTTCTCCGGTTGGTCTGGCATCATCCATCACATGTATATGATGTTCAACTATCAAGGGACTAATCCCTTTGATGTCCGCCATACTCTAACCAAACGCCTCTTTGTTAGATCTCAATACCGATAAAAGTGCATTCTCTTGCTCTAATGCTAGAGAAGCGGAAATTATAACCGGTAAAGACTCCTTCTCACCTAAATAAGCATATTTCAGATGAGAGGGTAAAATTTTGAGATCTAATTCGGGCGGAGAAATGATAGAAGGAGGGATCATTGAGTGATTTTTGGATTTACAAAGAAGCTCAGAGCCTGTGAAAGATACAGACTCGGCTGGAGAAAAGTCAGAAGCGCAGGACTCAAGTGTAGGTAAAGTGTCCTCACTAAGATCTTGTGTAAAGTCAAACAGAGATGTAGTAATGTCATCGAGATCAGTAAAGCAAAGTTTCTCAGCTCCACAATTATCGGGAGCGATCTCATGGACAGAGCACACATCTAAAATATGAGCTGAGGGTTCTGATGGCTGACTTCCAACTTTGTAGATATTTAATTCAATGGTCATATTTCCAAATGATAAGTTCATTGAACCGTTTCTACAGTTTATAACAGCGTTGGAAGTGGCAAGGAAGGGACATCCTAAAATCACCGGAATTTGACCCCGGGGGTTTGCTACAGGATGTGTGTCGAGTACAATGAAGTCTATAGGGAAAACAAATTCCCCGCCCTTTATCAACACATCTTCTAATTCACCCCTTGGTTTGGTGATAGATCGGTCTGCCATCTGGAGAGTGCAGTGAGCAGGTTTCAGCTCTCCAATCCCTAATTGCTCATAGACAGAATAAGGGAGCAGGTTAACACTTGCGCCAAGGTCTAAAAGAGCACGATTTATGTTTTTACCCCCAATAGAAATCGATATTGTAGGACATCCTGGGTCCTTTCGTTTCTTTGGTAGCTGGGGAATAAAAGCAGTGCTGATATTATTAGACATAAAGACCTTCTTCGGCACTTGAGTCTTCCTCTTCCTAGTGCACAAGTCCTTAAGAATTTTCGCATAAGCGGGGACTTGTTGAATTGCATCGAGGAGAGGGATATTGATGTTAACCTGTTTGAACATTTCTATAATTTTCTCCATAAGAGGACTCGTTCTGTTACCCCTTAACCGGTTCGGGTAAGGAGCTTTCGCAATAAGCGCAGGGTCCATCATTGGAGAAGGAAGAGGGGGTAGACGAGGTCCCAAAAGAGGTGTGGGGACCGTCTGTGGAGAACTATAAGGGTTGGGAGAAGGTGTCGAGCCTAAAGGGAAATGGAGAATAGGCTCGTGAGAAGATGGTGTGGTAGAAGAAGAAGGATCAGAAGGAGAAGTGTGTGTGTGTGGAAAGGTCTCAGCCGGGGTGTTGATATGATTTTCAGTATCATCAATACCTTCCCCGACATGATTGTTCAGCACTTTCCCCTATCTCAACGTTGTGATGGCATTTACATTGTAATGCCCAGGATTCTGTAGGGGTTGAGAGGGAAGTTTCCCTTTTTCCCTCGCACTCATTTCGGCTTTAAGGCGAGCTATTTCAGCTTCCATCGATCTGATACTCTCAGCTTGAGACACTGAGTTTTTCTTTATCTCACTGACGGAAGATCTAACCTCAGTCGAAACCTCTATAAAATTTGATAAAAGTGATTTCATGGTTTGAGTGAATTGAGAGAATTCGTCAGAACAGGACAACTGCATAGGATTAGACTGTGCAGGAGTGTTGCCCTAGTTTTGGAAATTTTGTGACTGGTAGGGGTGCTGAGTGAGTTGAAGGGGTTGCTGTTGTGGTGGAGGAAGAGCCCTTTGAAAATTATTCGTGTTTGGAACCGTGTTTTGAGATTGGTTTTGGTTCCAAGCGAAATTCGGGTGATTCCTCCAACCCTGATTGTACGTGGAAGAATATGGATCGTTTCGAGGTCTTTGAAATGCGGCATTACAATGCTCGTGACCTTGAAACGCAGAGTTTAATGGACATTCTTCCGTTAAATGAGACGGATCAGAACAGAACCCACAAACAGTTTTGGGGAGCGACATTGAGTTTAGGGAGGCTGCAGAAAATTTGTGTTCCATAGCGTCGAGCTTCTTTTGCATTGCTGCCATCTCAGCTCGAACACCTATGGACACATCTATTTGGTGTACGCCACCCCTATTCAATGGTTGGGTTCCACTCTCCCACTGTAGTGATTTTTCAGCGAACTCTTCTAAGTACTTCCAAGCTTCCCCATCATCCTTGGTCATAAAAGTACCTTGACACATGTTTTCAAGGCTCTGTTTAGTGTTTGAGTTAATGCCCTCATAAATGATGCGGCAAAGCTCCCATCTCGGGATGCCGTGATGAGGACACTGAACCAAAAGATCCTTGAAACGTTCAAAGCATTTAGAAAATGGTTCGGTAGGGAGTTGGGCAAATTGATTCAGTTCGCTACGGATTCGAGCTGTCTTTTGGATTGGGTAAAATTTCTTAAGGAATGCAGCGACGAATTCTTCCCAATTCGTAATAGTGTGTGCGGTAGTGTTATATAGCCACTTCTCGGCTATATCGCACAATGTAAATGGAAGAAGTCGTAGACGCATCGCATCCACTGAAAGTTGTGACGTACCCATCATTGCGCATACGTTTTCAAATTTGGTAATGAAAACGTAAGCGTCCTCAGTCTCGAGTCTGTGGAATTTGGGTAAAAGATTGATATACTGGGGCTTAATCTCAAAGTTATCCCCATTGGCTGGTGGTGTGGATAAGCAGGTCGAAAGAGGACCTCTAAGTGGATAGCATCTCTCCTGGAGAGAGATGCGGGGTGGATTCTGCACACCAACGGACGGCGGCAGATTAGGGTTAAAGAAGTTTGATGGATTCGGATCCATCGGTGTGGGCGTGGTAGTAGGTAAAGGAAAGGTAAATGGAGAAATATCGACTTCGGAGTCGATAAAGGGTACGCGGACTAAACGGGCACTAGAATCCCGTGTCCAGCCTATCTTGTAAAAAAGGGTTAGTACAAGTGGCAGCGTTAGCTTATAATTAGGGGTAAATGAATGCGGTGTTTGCTTTGAAAAAGGGACGGATTTTTGAAAAAAAATGATGCGACACAACAAATGCAGCACACAAACCCTAGAATCTAGTGGTCACCTAGGTCCGGCTCTAGACCGCTCCTAACTGCCAAAAGACAAGTCGCAGGATAGAATCCTCCACTGCCTCTTTGTTCCCCTATGGCCGGATAAGTGCCAGGTAAGTGGGAAGGTACTCCACTATGTAAGTAGTGGGCCTAATTAATAACCACTAGCCTTAGACACACTCGCCTTAGGCACCACAGGAAAATGCGGATAAGCAATGAATTACCCACGGCCTTCTTCTGTCCTAATTGAGTGCGACAGTCCTTAGAGTCATCTCTAGATATTTTTTAATTAATGTGGGTCAATGCGGATGCAAGTTTGGTGGTTTTCGGGGCCTAGGAAAGGTAATGAAATCCCCACCTAATTTGGATTTGGCCGTGCCCCTTAATATCCGTATTTATAATGCAAACAACCAAGAAACAAAATCACGCACAAATTTACTTTTGCAATTTGCGAGCTGCGATTATTTGCAAAGAATCCTGCAGAAAAGTATTAGTTGAAGCTAAAAAGAGGAGAGAGGAGAAGTCAAGAATTTACCTGAAGCAAAATTGTACAGAGAACTCTCCAAGGGGCCGCGGTTCCGCCGCGTATCCCTCCTTATGCCGCGCTTCCGCGGTTGAACTGTGGGATCACTGAACCAAACTTCTTCAGGAGCTTCCTGTTAATAACTCCAGCTCTCTGGAATTTTCCAAAAAAATTTCCCAATTTCCAGCAAGCTCCAGATTTCCTTGCAATGAAACACAACAAATTGTTTAGGGTTTGCACGAATTTTGATCTCAAAAATCACAATGAAATAAATCTTTCAATTCAAAACTATAATATGAAACGAATTAGCGCGCGATCCCCGGCAACGGCACCATTTGATTGAACATTTCTTTGTGTGTCGTTTTAGAGAATGAATATAGTTCACAATCAAAGAATTATATTTGACCGCAATCAACTACGGTGTCGGATGTAGATTGTAAGTGAGTGCGGATCGTCCACAGGGATTGTGCGATTCGTTTTTATATTTGCTTTGTTTGAATCGAAAAGTTAATCGAAAAGAAAAGAAAACATGATTCAAGAATTTATCAATTGATTCAAGTGTCACGAGTTTAATCAAGAATCAAGAAACTGATAAACAATCAAGAATTGGGTTTCGATAATATTTCCAAACAAAATGTCAAGAATCTAAATGAGGCTCGTAGGAATCGATCGGATCTATAGATGTGATGTAACCTCAAGATTGTATTCTTGTCCTTCGAAGGATTGATACTAGATCGATGATGATCGACGAGAGTTAGGGCTTTCTTGATTAAACTAGGGTTTCATCGTTTAACCCTTGTTCTTTCGTTGATTTCATTCACATTCTAGCCTCTAGCAATTTCAAGAAACGATCGTAACTCCCCAATTTCGAGCGATATCAATCAAGAAAGCATCGCAACGAAATGGGTCGTCGGTTCTTGAATTTGCTAGGGTTTACAAAACTCGTAGGAATCAAGAATCGATTTAAGATATATTACATCATCATTCTATTGACCGTCTCGACTCCTCGACGAGCGGAGTATTACTCAAGCATCACAACAAGAATTATAACTAGAAATTTAGATTGACTCATGATGCAAGAATTTAAAGAAAACAAGATAAAAGAATTTCACCTTTTATTTATATCAACAATTTGATTACAGTCACTCAAGAACTACAAGAGGAAGAATTAAATTGTCGACTTGGCTTCGCTCGGCTCCGTGAGTCGCGAATTGGCTTGGACCACTTGCTCCGTTGAAGACCGGCTCGGCTCCTAAAAGGTTGCAAGGCTTCTTGCTTGAATGGGTACTCGGGATCTTGGCTTTTGAATGGAATTAGGGTTAGGGTTTCACACAAATCCTCTCACTAGATTTGTGGAAGAAGAAGATGAAGAGAGAAAGAATGGCTCTAAATTGGCTAAAAAATGATTAGATTCCATGATGGATCAAGATGATTTACAAGTGAGCGTAGGGTCTTATTTATAGAGCACCCAAACCCTAAGCCTTTGAGTTCCCTCCAAAAGTTTGTTGAAAGACTTCTAGAAAGAGTTTGTTAGGCTTAGCTTAGGGTTTAAGCTAGGGTTTAGGTAGAAGTTTCTAGAATACAAGGCTTAGTTTAGTGTAGGAACAAGGGTTTTCTGATCTGGCAGAAGTCTCTGGAGTCTTCTGGAAGTTGACATGTCTTTTTGAAGTCTGGACCCAGCGATGAGAATTTTGCACCAAATTTGGGAAGCTGATTCCTTGGAACCACCGCGGATCCGCGGCGCAAGCAGGCTCCTGCCGCGGATCCGCGGCTGTCTGTAGAGCTTGGGCCTTGGGCTTTTTGGTGTAGTCTTGGGCTGCTATTTGGGGCTTTATCTGATATGTTGATTTTTATTTTCCCTTTTAGATTGATACCAGATATGAAATTATTGAGTTGGCGTAACGTTTGATCGGTACCATGTACATTTTTGCCTTTCTGCTGTATTTTCCTGCACAGATCTCAAAACAAGTGTTGCGCAAATGTAGGGATGATGCGATGCCATGAAATGTAGTCAATTTCCTTTATAGTGTCGGTTTTAGAGTCTAATACATGTAATCTGATATTTTGCAACAGTTTTGCTAATATGTAAAATATGAATGCCGAACACTTCTATATGGATGCAAATGATGAGGAAATTGCCGGCTAAAATATACAATATTTTTGACTAATCACCGACTAATATCTAGTGTATCAATATATCGAATCAACACTTGATTCGGTAACCCGGCTATATCACATATAACCGACCGATGATACAAATCGCGAGAATAGAATTCAGTATCACATACTGGTATTATTCTCGGTCCCGCATATATCTCATTTGCGCTCCTATTTTGTTTCGCTTGAGCCAGGAAACCTCTGTGTAGGACTCTAAAGACTCGTCAATACGCCGGCAGTAGGTGGTGATCATATCAATCACCCACAAACCGCAAGCGGTCTGCTAAACGTAACGGCCACCCGGGTATTGAGCGATCAGAAAATCAACGAGCAAGCCTGCTCACACTCCTGTGAATCCAATCAGTAACACTTACCGCACAGTCCGGTATGTTCGTCTGATATGTCGCATATCTCGTCTAGGGGTGGTAAACGTCAGACCCCAGAAGCTTGATAAGTCATGCCGATGTAAGGTCCATAACAAGCGTGAAACTACTGATAACTCTTACCAGTAAATCATTGCAACCCTGGCCAGGGATTTCCAGTTATGGCCAGTCGAGCATAGCGCAACATCAACCCCCAATACCGGGAGAGACGAATCCCCTCCTATCGCTCATTGCCTCCATGTGAATCGGGACTGTACCCAAAAACCACTTATTTGCACGACTCAGTAGAGCCGTTTTAGGATGGAAATCAAAGCACAGTGGGAGACATACAAGACTCTATGACGATCTCGGGTCAACAGACTAAGCTGTACTAGTGTCACCAGAGAACTGCCATCTGACGTGAGGTATAATACCATCTAGGAGTTCTCGGCGATTCCGTTCAGTGTACCCAGTCACCACTGAGCACTCGCATACCATCTCTGATGTCAGACACCAATGGATATGGGATCATCCATCGCCCATCACATGGGTCGAGAAGATATACGCTATTCTACTCTGGAATATCGATGCCCCGTCTCGATATTCCCACGACTAGGAACATTGAAGGATGTACTTATGGACTACCCATGCCCCACTAGTATGATCTACATCATAGTCCAGCAAGTCGAGTACAAATCCTAATGGCTTTATCAACATTTAACAGAGAGACAATAAGTATACATGTTAAGATAAAGAGCAACCAGATAGCGTACTATCATGTCGAGCAAGAAAGTCCTACCTATATATGTCCCAGCATCCACTACAATATACATCTCATGTATAGTAATGGCTTCTAGGGCATACATATAACTAACAATAAGAATCCTTTGACTGATTGTAGCATA
This sequence comes from Agapanthus africanus, assembly GCA_030015575.1. Taxonomy (NCBI): domain Eukaryota; kingdom Viridiplantae; phylum Streptophyta; class Magnoliopsida; order Asparagales; family Amaryllidaceae; genus Agapanthus; species Agapanthus africanus. Next base: position 470,533,396 of record JASDDO010000031.1, read on the forward strand.
TGAATGTCATTTCCTATCAAGAGAATGTCATCCATGTACAAGACGAGGAATACCACAGTTCTTCCTACAATCTTACTATAAATGCATGGTTCATCTGGATTTTTGATAAGATCGAATTCTTTGACAGTATCATCAAAACAGATGTTCCAACTCCGCGATGCCTGCTTTAGACCATAAATGGACTTAAGCAACTTGCACACTTTCCCGCTTCTCCCACTCTGAATGAAACACTCTAGCCGATCCATATAGACGCATTCATCCAAATTTCCATTTAGTAAAGCCGTCTTTACGTCCATCTTCCAGATCTCATAATCGTGGAAGGCAGCAATGGCAAGAAGGATCCAAATGGATTTGAGCATAGCCACTGGAGAAAAGGTTTCATCATAGTCCAAACCTGGTCTTTGATGAAAACCTTTTGCAACAAGTCTAGCCTTATAGGTTTCAACCTGTCCATCTATACCAATCTTCTTTCTGAAGATCCATTTGCAGCCTACGGGTTTTACCCCTTCTGAAGCAATGTCCAAGGTCTATACTTTGTTGGTGTACACGGACTCCATCTCAGTCCGCATTGCATCCAGCCATTTTACTGAGTCGCCGCTTTGAATGGCTTGCTGGAAGCTAGTAAGCACATCATTATCAATGATGCAATCCTCTCGATCCCCGTCTATGAGAAAACCGTAGTATTTCTCGGGCGGATGAGACTGCCTACTATTTCTGCGGAGTGGCACTGGAATGTCCGGTTCTCCTGAAACCTCTGGTTCTACCAAGCTTTCAGTAATAGCTCGTGGTTCTGGAATTTCTTCCAGTTCTATTGCGCTCCCACTTTTCTGATTTTCTAAAAATTCAGAATCTAAGAAGTAGGCATGACGAGAAACAAAGACCTTTTGTTCCTCTGCTCAATAGAAATAATACCCTCTGGAGTTCTTTGGGTATCCCACAAACTTACACAGTACTGAGCGTGCCTCGAGTTTGTCCGTATGCTGCTTTTTAACAAAAGATGGACATCCACATGTCTTAAGGTACTTAAGATAGGGTTTCTTCCCACTCAACATCTGATCTGGTGTGGTAGGCACAGTCTTGGTAGGAACCTTATTCAGAAGATATGCAGCTGATTCTAGTGCATAACCCCAGAAAGATTGCGGAAACTCAGCGTTACTCATCATGGAACGAGCCATATCTAATAGGGTTCGATTCTGCTTTTTCGATACACCATTGTGTTGTGGAGTGTATGGAGGAGTAAGCCGAGAGAGAATTCCATTCTCTTTTAAGTATCCAGGAACTCGGCACTCAAGTATTCACCACCTCGATCAGATCTCAGTGTCTTGATACTTTTGCCTGTTTGTTTTTCCACTTCATTCTTGTATTCCCAGAATTTCTCAAAAGCCTCGGATTTATGCTTCATCAAGAAGACATGCCCATACCGAGAGAAATCATCCGTAAAAGTAATGAAATAGGAATAACTAGTTCGTGCATGTGTAAACATTGGACCACACACATCGCTGTGTATGAGTCCTAAGAGCTCGCTCGCTCTTACTCCGTGTCCAGTGAACGGAGTCTTTTTCATCTTTCCCATGAGACAAGATTGACAAGTTGCATAAGACTGATATTCGAACGGATCCAAATATCCCTCTCTATGTAGCTTTGTCAATTGTGTTTCATTGATGTGACCCAGTCTACAATACCATAAGAAAGCCTGATTTAATTCCGGAGACTTTCTTTTAAGTGTGTTCTGGACACTGAAAACCTGAGCTTGATTTAATACGTATATACCATTATCTAATGTACCTGACCCAATCAGAGCTTGATTCAGGTGGATGTAGACCACGTCGCTTACAAATGTAAAATCATATCCTTCCTTAGAAAGTAAGGATACAGATATGATGTTACAAGCTAGACTAGGTACATACAAACAGTTATGTAGAATCAATGTCTGCCCACTTGTCAATCCAAGATGATATTCCCCTACGGATTCAACGTCCACGCTCATTCCGTTAGCAACCCAGAGAGTAATATCACCTAACCTGATAACTTTACGGTTTCTCAAAGCCTGTAATGAATTACAGATATGAGATCCTGTTCCGGTATCTAGTACCCAGGAAGTAGAGTTAATTGACATACAGTTTTCTATTACAAACACAACCGAAGTCGAACCCACAACATGCTTCGGATCCTAGATTCTGGCTTTCAAAGCCTTGTAATCCCTCTGCCAATACCCTTTCCCGTGACAATAGGAATATCCCTCCTTTCCTACTGTTAGCCCAGAAACTTTTGCCCTTCCCTGTCCTTCTACCTTACTGACACCGTGTTAGTTGTATGTATGCCCTAGAGGCCAGTATTGTACAGATGATGTATATTATATTGGATGCTTGGACATATATAGAGATGAATTTCTTGCTCGATATGATAGTATGCTATCTGGTTACTCTTTATCTTAACATGTACACTAGTCTCTTTAAATTGTCTTATGGTTACATGTTGGTAAAGCCCTTAGGATGTGTACTTGACTGCCTGGACTATGATGCAGATCATACTAGTGGGGACATGGTAGTCCATAAGTACATCCTTCAAGGTCCCTAGTTGTGGGTGTATTGAGACGGGGCATCGATATACCAGAGTAGACTAGCGTATACGCTTCTCGACCCATGGGATGGGCGATGGATGATCCCATATCCATTGGTGTTTGACATCAGAGATGGTATACGGATGCTCAGTGGAGACTGGGTACACTGGACGGACTCGCCGAGAACTCCCAGATGGTATTATACCTCACGTCAGATGGCAGTTCTCAGGTGACACTTGTGCAGGTTAGTCTGTAGACCCGAGATCGTCATAGAGTCTTGTGTGATTCCCACTGTGCTTTGATCTCCACCTTACCACGTCCATGAGGGCATGCAAAACGGTGGTCTTTGGGTACAGTCCCGAGTCACATGGAGGCAATGAGCGATAGGAGGGGTTTCGTCTCTCCCGGTATTGGGGGTTGATGTTGCGCTGTGCTCGATTGGCCTTAACAGGGAAGTCCCTGGCCAGGGCTGATCAGAGATTTGCTGGTAAGTGTTACCAGTAGTTTCTCGACCCGTTATGAGCCTCACATCGGCACGACTTATCGGTTATTGGGGTCTGACGTTTACCACCCCTAGACTTGATATGCGACGTATCAGACGAACAGACCGGACTGTACGGTAAGTGTTACTGGTTGGATTCACAGGAGTGTGAGCGGGCTAGCTCGTCGATCTTCTAATCGCTCAATACCCGGATGGCCGTTACGTTTAGCAGACCGCTTGCGGCTTGTGGGTGCTTGATATGATCATCATCTGCTACCGGCGTATTGACGAGTCTTTAGAGTCCTACACAGAGGTTTCCTGGCTCAAGCGAAACGAAATAGGAGCGCATATGAGATATGTGCGGGACCGAGAATAATGCGCGTATGTGATACCGCATTTCATTCTCGCGATAAATGTTTCGATTGGTTATATTCGATATGACCTAGTTATCGAATCATTGATTCGATAAATCGATACATTGAATACTAGTCGGTTATGTGCGACATGACCGGATCATTGAATCAAATGTTGATTTAATGATTTAATGTATAATTATATATTTGATATATTACTTTGCATTAACTAGTATTGGTTCACTTTATATGGATTTTCTCACTTGATGTGCAAGTTGTATATGTGATATACTTTTGTGCACATATTAGTATCATGTTTGATGATGCTTGATTATTTAGTTAAGTATATAGAATTAAACCATGGTTAATTTGATAATTAGGGTTTTGCATATTCATTTATTTATTTATTTGTTCATTTATTTATTTTGAAAAGATTGAGATAAGAATGGTGGAGAAGTTTGTCTTTAGTTGAAGCTTCATGAAGCTTTGACTTCTTAACCATTCTTGTCTTCATGCTTAACCCTAACCTATCCAACTAACCATGGTCTATTCTCTACACTCAACTATGGTTTGCTTATGATAAGTATTGAATTATTTTCATTTTAATTCAACACTTATCATATTCTTTCTTCTTCTTGACCTTCTTCTTCAAGAAAGAAACCTTGATGCCATCAATAGCAACTTGAGATCCAAAGTGAGAAATCCAATTCTAAAGTGAACCCACCTCCTATTTCTTCACCCTCTACCTCTTGCCAAGTTGTTTTGGGTGTTTTCTTCACAATTCTCACCACTTGGTGAAGTTGGAGCTTGAACTTGTGCAACCTCGACGTAGATCATCTTCGGCACGAAGCCGACGACCTATTCCGCTCACTTCTCCGATGAAGCCGTCGCGAGAGTCCGAGATTCGAGATGGACAGCGAGAGGACGACCACGTGGAGCTAAGGAAGTGGATATCCTGATCTACAAAGGTTGTAACTTCCGATCTTTAGTTAAAGTGTTAACTAGATTTGATTTTCGTCTAGAATTCTAGCCAACGATCCGCGTTAGGGTTTCGCGGCACCCATAATTTTTGAAAATGGCATGGTTGATGCCTTGTGAGACCTCTATAGGGTGCCTAGGAACCTTTCACACCGCATATCAGCTTTATGGAGGTCTTCTTCTTCTCACCCTTTGCTTTCGCCTTGGATGCAGAAGAGGAAGATTCCCCAATAAGCTGAGTAGGTGTCACTCTGGTTTCCTTCAGGGTGCCCTCAACTGGAAGTATAATTCTCTTCCCCTGGGCAAAAGTAGATGGTAGGGACTGTAGAAACAGGTCGACATATGACCTGTTTCCCAACGTAGTTTCCAGGTCCGTGAGCTCATCAATATAGCTAGTCATCGTAAGGATGTTGTCCCCTACAGATGACCCGATAGCCAACCTCGCTTGAAGCAATTCCTTTGAGATCGCATATCTTGAGATACGAGATTGCTCTCCATATAAATCTTTGTTATGGAGGAAGATGGAAGCTAAGTCCTTCTTCTCGTGCTGCCTCTGGTTTACACCATCCACTGAGGCCAACAGAGGCACTTAGCATTCGCACAGTCTTTTTCCGATGTCTTACGAATATCAATATCCGTGATGGTAGAAACTGGACCTGAGACGGCAGGGGCTTGAGTAGTAATAAGGTGTCCCAGCTTGTCATAGGCAATGGACATCTGGACAGACCTTTACCAGTCATTATAGTCAGATTCAGTCATTTTATTATCTAGATGTAACCTAGTTTTGGTCACTGGGTCGCTGCAATTAAGAGAGAGAAAGAGAAAAATACTCAGCATGATGCTCTTGCAAGTTTAAATTGGTTTTTAATTTATCTAAACAAGATGGCTCCTACTGTTTCTCGAATCCTTCCTCAAACCATAAAAGAAGAATTAGTCAGGATTAATCTCACCGTACAATACTTGCTTTCAGCCAGGCTAGTGTCAGTACTTCGAGGGAGGTTTTACGACGCTTTCGCGAAGTTTTTTAATTAAATAACCTCTTTTCCCTGGAGGCGTAGCCCCGCTAACACTGTTCTAGACACCTACTTGGTTTATAGCATTGATCGTCAAGTGAAGAATGTCCCGAGGAGTAGCGGATACTCACAGTAGGATCGGGATCCAAATATCATTGTGTGATAACCCTGAAGGAATCCTACCAACATTATCACACTCCAAATGGTATGCAGCACTAGCAAGTTTCAGTTTCTTTAGAACTCCCGATGTGGATTTTTGCCCCATGCTCTTATGATCTTGACGAAGGCCAACAAATCATAAGTCACATGTCAAGTTCTACCCATCATTGTCCAGGTTAATTTGAACCCACCCGTATATACCCTTGACGAAGGCCAACAAGGTCATACGACTGTCCCAAACCAACGCATCTATCTATGCCACATATGAACACCCGGCAGCTACCAATCACTATGCCTTGACGAAAGCCAACAAACATAGCTTGAATACTACTGACTATTCATATGAAATGACGGAGGGCTAGGAATGGTTTTGGCAAAACCGTGAACGTAGTGAACTTGATATAATCGAAGGAACCTGATAACTTTTCAAAGGAGTGGTTTAAGCTCCACATTTAAAAGTCTGTTGTTTTAAAATAACCGAGTGGTTTTAAAATTTGTTCCAACGATTCAGCTTTGGTTTGTTTGCTTTGAATTAATGTAATGCAGTCCCATCAATTAACCTACCATTGCAGAAAACAACGAAAATACAACGTACGCTTATGCCATCCGCATTCGCCACGGGGCCCCGTCATCACCCGTTAGGTTACTTACTAACGACAGAGCGGGGCTGGACTAGCGCGGATGCAAAACATAAGCAACGTTTATTATATAATACATATATAATAATATCCATTCGTCAGACGCAACGATAGGTATTCCAGATCACAGATGAACACATTGGATAAACTAGGAATTTCCCGTTTCGTTTGAGCCTGTAACGAAAGACGGATTTCACGGTCGTGATGAATAGCCAAAACCCCATCCTAGACCCCTACGAGTGCAGCAAACTACCCGCCAAATACCCGAAATGAAGCAACCTCCCTCAACAAAGTGAGTAGGCCAGTCGGCACTTCAAAGTACCCGGTAGTTTTTGCACCCACCTTGGGTCTATCCTAGGAGCAAAAACAGTAAAAGAAATAATACAACGATGGCTACAACCTCAACCCTGATGTGCCCCACAAAAAACAATATTACATCACTTTATAAATTTACATCGAATGAAAGAATGAAAACTCTCATCTCACATCCCCGGCTATTCATCCACGACGATCCAACAAGTTCATATTCATAAACCATCACAACAGTATCACAGATATGTGCAACCCCGACTAATCGACGTATAGCAATTAGTCGACGTTTCCAAACACATATATCAAACACAGAAGATCCGATTAGCTAAAGTACTTAGAATTTCGATCGATTACCACATTTGAATCTACCCCAAGTACAACACATTACACAAAAGATTCTGGGTAGAAACAAAATATCAGAAAAATCACAAAACACCAAGATAGACAAACTGCAGGAAAAATGAGTCGACTCGGCAGCGGATTCACGGCGAAACGCATGGTTTCGCTTCGCTTCCACGGTGTTCTAACCGAGTTGCGATCTTGTTTTTCTTGGGTGTCCTACAAAAAGCCTGCACGTATTTTTAAGGTCCCTGAAAACATTTTTGGACCAGTTTTGAAAATCGACAGAAACTGTGCAATTTTGACGCATTTTTGCGATTTTCCGGCGATCGAATTTCTAACACTTTGCTAACTAGTTAGTTAAGATTTTATAGGCTCTGATACCACTGTAGGCCAGTGTCGTGCAACCCGCGGTTCGCGGGGAGGCTGAAATTTCAAAAACGGTAATCTTTTGACTACGCAACACCGGCTATTACACCATGATCTTACTAAAGCCTTAACTAGCTACACTAACTTGAGGATTTATCTACTATGGTAGATTCTTATACCTAGTAGACCAAGTCCTTCAGGTCTTCTAGTGGTCCTCTCCAAGGCTCCTCGGTGATCGGATCAAGCTTGCTCCATCGGTCTTCTCTTGTCAAAGATGATCCACCGCGAAGGTTTGTGCTCCAAGCTTCAACCTCCAAGTAAGGTAACTAGGGTAGAAGGTTTGCTAAGCCAACTAGCCTAGGAGATGTAGAATGTGTTAATGAATTGTTTGTCTCACTAAACCCTTGGCTCACAACACATGTGAATGATAGGGTTTAACATTGAGGAAGAAGATGATGGAGGAGACCTAGAGAGCTCAAGAGAGGAGAGCAACTCAAGAAATATCAGGTGAAGAAAATGAACCATCAAGAGAACAAGGTGTAGAGAATGGCACATATATTATCTCTCATCTCACTCATTGAGCCATGGCAAGAAAAACAATAAAATTAGCACCCATGCTTCAATAGTGATCCCAATCTAATAAAATATACCATGAGCCATTCCCTCCACCATGCCAAGCATGTCTCCTCCATTCCCACATCATTAATCCATTAACAAAATGGATAAATCCAATAATGATGTGGCACCTTCTAGAAGCATACCTTGACAAATTACAAGAATTCCCCTCATACTGTATATACATACCCGTATCCACATTCCGAAAAGCATGGATACCCTGAGACGATAACAATCCAATAATACAATATTAGAATTCGGCTTAAACCAAAGCCCATTCGTATTGTCTGCCTGATCATCATCAGTGTACAAGTACACGTACGTGATCGAAGCCCAGGTCATAAAACCATACAACGTCTACATCAATTGCTTGAACTAGGGAAACCCTCTGTGTGGGACTCTAAAGACTCGACACTACGCTGGCAGTAGGTTTAACCATAGGCCGCAAGCGGTACTAGCTGTACGTAACGGTCCCCAAGTAGATGTCGATAAGAAGGCCGATGAGGAAAACCCATCCGAACTCCTACTGAGCCTGAATGTGACAATCTCCTTACAGTCTGGTATGTTCGTCTAAGAGTATCGCATATCAGGCCTAGGGGGCGGTAATCGTCAGACCCCTAATAGCGCAATAAGTCGTGCCGGAGTGTAACCCAAAACACCTTGAGAAACTACTGGAATACCTACCAGTGAATCTCGCTTTCCCTGGCCAGGGAGTTTGTGTAATGGCTCTCCGAACACAGCACGATATCAACCCCCAATACCGGGAGAGACGAATCCTATCTAACCGCCACTGCCTCCAAGTGCTTCGGGACTGCACCCAACTACTACCTGTTTGCACGACTCCTTTAGCCGTGGTAGGGTAGTAATCAAAGTACAGTGGGAACACACTCGAGGTGAAATAGCAGTGTCAAGTCGACGGACTAAGCTGTACTCATGTCACCTGGGAACTGCTACCCAACGATAGATATAATACCAACCAACAGTTCCCTACGAGTCATGTCCGGTGTACTCGTAACCTAACGAGCACTTGCATACTATCTCCAGTACGACGTACTAATGGCTGTGGGACAGACCATCTCCCCTGCTGGGATGAGAAGCGTATACACTAGTCTACTCCGGAGTATTGATGCCCCATCTCGATAATCCTATGACTAGGGACCTGTATAAGGATGTACTTGTAGATTACCCAGCCCCCACTAGTGTGACTTCCATCACAACGCTGGTAATCAAGCAAAGATCCTAAGGACTCTACTAATATGTATAAGCGATATGTTAAAAGAAACACATGCACATATTGAAGTAGAAACAAACCAAGTAGTATACTACCATTTTGAGCAAGACTGTCAATACAACTGTGAATATCCCAAGCTTCCATTAAGTAATATATAAACCAGTATGATACAATAATAGCCTCTAGGGCATATACACTAACACTAACGACCTATGACCTTGACGGAGGTCAGCAAACCATAGGCCGCCAGTCAAGTTCAACCCGTCATTTCTTGATCAATTCGAACCCACCAACACAAACTCTTAATGGAGGTCAACAAAGCTATGTGGTTGTCCTTACAGATCGCATCTATATGCTGCAGATAAGTATTACCCGCTACCGTACACTGTGCCTTGACGGAAGTCAACAAACACAGCATGAATACTAAACAATACATATCTGAAATGACGGAGGGCTGCGACTGGTTTTGAAGAAAACCTTTAACGTAATGAACTTGATATCGTTGCAGAATCTAGTGATTTGAAAAGGAGTGGTTTAAGCTCCGCTTTAAAAATCGAGTGGTTTTTCAAAGCAAACCAAGTGGGTTGTAGCATTCGCTAGTTTTTGCTAAAGAGGTCATTCCCGGTGAAGGGATCTTGGCTCTTTCCTTATCGAATGAGGTGCTGGATATTTATAATAGAATACTACTATGCAAAGCAAGAACTAGAGCTACCTTTTGAAAAAGTGATTCTACAACATCTTTTAGGTTTCTTTTCTTTTTCATTAATCTTATTAATGAAGTCCCATCAATTATGTTTTCTAAATATCACAGAAGAAATGAAAATAAAACACACATATATACCATCCGCATTCGCCACAGGGATCCGGATCTTCACCGTAAGGTAACTTAACTTACGGTAGGGCGGGGTCAGGACTAGTGCAGATACAAAACATATATTGTGTCTACTAATATATCATATATATAAGCAGCATTCGTCTCACGCAGTTATATGATCACATCACAGCACAGCACAACAGAAGTAGGTATATGAAATATAGGATATATTAGGAGGTCCGTGTTTTAGATTAAGCCAGTAACGAAAAACACGGATTCCACGGTCGTGATGAATAGCCATGCCCACATCCCTAGAACCCTACGAGAGCGGCAAGCAACCTTACCAATTCTAGAGTTAGGCGACCGCTCTCGACTCCTTGAGATTGCCTCTCACTGGACTCTAGAACCCAGTTACTTGTGCTCTCCGCTTTGCATATATCCTAATGCAGAAAAGTAAATAATACACATCGAATGGAGACAACAAGCTTAACCCGGAAGTGTCCTAATAAAAGAATATTACATAGAATTATTTATATGAATGAAAATTGAAAATCTCTCATCTCATATAAAACCCCTGACTATTCAATCATGACAATCTAATATAACATATCGATATAGTAACACAATAACATCACATGTCATCAACGTAAGTAAATATGCATAGCCCTAATGTCATTGTCGTATAGCAACGAGAACGGGGATACTACCACATATTATACTTACGGTGCAAAAAATAAATGAATACTATAATAATTAGAATCCGCATCTATAGACATCATAAACCTGGATTATCACATATTCCGAATTTCATGTCTAACCCTATAAACCTTACATTTAATCCTCGAATTGAAAACCCTTTTCAAAAATTAAGTCGGGCAATTCAACAAGATTCCCAATTAAAAGATTGAAGGCTCATCGGGAACTTTAGTGGATGGCTGCACCCCTCGAGACCATCAACGAAGTGGACTTGGGAGGAACACCGTGGCCGCAAGCACCCGAGTGGATGCTCTTTATCATGGGGTTCTCCTATAGTCACTTGGTCGAGGCAAAGAGGTGTGGCTCTCTACTAGTATCTTCCGGCAAGTATTCACATACGATACGAGATTATGACGGAGTTTCGATCCAAATCCAAACTCCATGGTAATCCATCATTTGAGACTAAAATGTGAGATTTACAAATCGACAACTAGTCTTTGCAAAACTAATCAATGTGGATTCCAAAAATTGTATCACATAACCAAAGAAATTAGACAAAGTTAACATTTCGATCGATATTTCAATCAACAATTCATAAAGACCTCAACCACTTGAGCCTCATCACAAATATCCAAAAAAATCAGGTAGGAGAAAACGAAGTAACACAAGAAAAATGGAATCTAACTCCACAATTGCACCACGGAACCGTGGCTAGAGCATGGTCTAGGAGGTGGTTCCGCAGCTAAATGGTGGAACTAGATTATCATATTTCTTGTGCCTCCTTAGAATACCCTGCACGATTTTTTGAGAATTTTTAATATGAAAAATCTTGAAGATTTAACAATTGGACAGAAACTAGCAAAAAGCGGGTTTTAAAATGTCGATCGAACACTTTAACTTCGTTTAGATTTCGCCTAAGCCTCTAGTTTGTCTCTGATTCCATGGAAGTAAGTCTTAGCACCTCTACAAGGGTTTTATAAGCATCAAGTATGCAATTTTAAAAATCTAGAGGGCTAAGGCTACTTAAACAAGATTATACTAGAGATTAGGGTTTTAAATCATAGCAAAACAAGTTCTAAACTAAGTGAAGAGAGGCTACAACTTTTGTAGTCTAGTCCTTCACTTCAAAAGCTCCAAGTCGTAGTCTCTAGAACTTTTCTTTGACTCCACTTGAAGGATTGAATGAGCTTGCTTGAAGTCTTCTTCGTCGAAGATGATCCATCTTGAGGCAACTCACACTCAAGCTCACACTTTACTAATCAAGGTATTAGTGAAGAGAACAACCTATTCTAATTTCCTAGAGTAGTGTAGGTTGATGAACTAAGGATTTTGCTCACTAAAAATCTTTCTTTCTTTTTCTTTATCTCAACCTAGAAAGAAAACTAGAGAGAAGAAGAAGATGATCTTGAGGATGAGAGTGAACCTTGAGGATAAGATGAGATCAAGAAAAATGATGAATATGTGTGAATAAAACAAGAAATGAAGATGAGTCATGGCTTCTCAAAAATTCTCAAAGCAACCAAAAAAATGACTCATTCATCTTTTCTTTTATTCACATATATAAATCATTATCTTGTCATCTTTATCTTTAATGAAATTCTCACACATCTATGTTCCATGTATCATCAACCATGATACAAATCAATATATATATATATATATATATATATATATATATATATATATATATATATATATATATATATAAAGAAGAAAATCTTAAGTGAGCTTAATATTAGTGTGTGTGTGTATTGAATTATTAAATCAATACTTGATTCGATAATCTAGTTATATCATATATAATCCGGCTAATATCAACTAACACTAGATTACAATACAGTATCATATACTCGTATTTAATCAAGCTCCCGCACATATCTCCATACATGCCCTACTTCGTTTCGCTTGAGCTAGGAAATCTCTATCTAGGTCTCTAAAGACTCGCCAATACGCCAGCAGTAGATAATGATCATATCAAATACCTACAAGCCGTCAACGGTACTAGCTGGACGTAACGGATACCCAGGTATTGAACGAATAGAAGATCAACAAGCAAATTTGTCCAAACTCCTGTAGATCCTATAAGCAACACTTACCATACAGTCTGGTCTCTTCGTCTGATATGTTGCATATCGAGTCTAAGGATAGAATCGTCAGACCCTGATAACTCGATAGGTCATGCCGATGTGTGGCCTATAACCTTTCGAGAAACTACTGACAACACTTATCAGTAAATCGCATCAGCCCTACCCAGGTACTTGCTGTTATAGTCAATCGAGTATAGCACAACATCAACTCCTAATACCGGGAGAGACGAAACCCGTCCCGTCGCTCACTGCCTTCATGTGACTCAGGACTGTACCCAAAAACCACTTGTTTGCAAGACTCATTTGAGCCATAGTAGGAGGAAATCAAAGTACAGTGGGAACCACACAAGACACTATGACGATCTTGGGTCTACAGACTAATCTGCACAAGTGTCACTAGAGAACTACTATCTGAGGATATGTATGGTACCATCTAAGAGTTCTCGGTGAGGCATGTTCGGTGTACTCATTCTCCAATGAGCACCTGTGTACAATCTTTGATATTAAACACCAATGGTTGTGGGATCAACCATCGCCCCATACAGGGTCAAGAAACGTACAAACTAGTCTACTCTGTAATATCGATGCCCTGTCTCAATACTCCCTCAACTAAGAACTGTTAAGGATGTGGTTGTGGACTACTCAAGCCCCACTAGTATGATCTACATCATAGTCCTGATAGTCAAGCGAACATCCTGAGGTTTTTATCAACATGTATCAAAGAGACAGTAAACTAAAACAAGTGCATATGTTAAGATAAAGAGTAACAAAATAGCATACTATCATGTTGAGCAAGAAAGTTCTCTTTATATATATGTCCAAGCATCCACTATAATATACAATAATGGCCTCTACGGTATACATATTCCTAATAGGATGACCCGTACTCATCGTGGCTAACAATAAGTGACACTGTCTTAATTGCGGTAAGTAGAACTTCATGAAACACACAAAAACACATTAATCAAATGGTGTCATTGCCGAAGAGACAGTAACATATTTCTTCTTGTGATTTTGGGTTAACTAGTGTATAAAACTAACAAATTTCAAAAGAAAACCAAAACAAAAACTAACGTTTTTTGACGTTTTGTTCTCTATATTTTTGATCTGTTATCACTCTGAAATAAATTGAAAATTTTGAAGTATAAAAATGGCACACTCATAGAACACAAAGAAGACTACAAAAAGTCGGGGCCTCATTTCCTTCACTTGACCACCTATTTATTCCATCTAGTCGCAAATAGAAGCCCCACTTGCTTAGTTTTCCCAATTTTTTTATTTTGACGGATTTACGAACAGCGATCATGCGAAGCAAAGTGAGCATTCAAGAGCAAGGGGATAGTAAAGTACAGTGCCAAATATCCAGATAGTTTGACTAGCGCAAGCGAACTTTCCAAGCCATCGGGATTGACTCAACGAAGGTTTCTTAATCTAAAACATTCGGCGCGTTGTTCACCACCGAAAACAGAGACGAACTAAGATAGATCGTCTTGCTTGAATTTGGTGACAGATGGTATTTGGACTTATATATCCACATCTCCGAAAATACCAAGTTGATTTATGGCACCATATATCGGAGGTTTGGACAGACACGGCCATTGTAGCAAACTTCATCAGATTCTCCCTCGTTTGTGATGAGTTTTTGATTGTGGGGACGCTCTTCTCTGCAGGCGCAAGCCTCTACAGTTAATTACGTCACCACGTTGCGATAACCACTTTCTCCTGCTCCGAAAGTTCACTTCGTGTCGTGTTATGTTTATTTTATTTTGGGTTGCCCGTGGATTGTATACGGAGACTAATTTATGTCGTCACCCGTAGGGCGCGGATTAGTCCAAATCCGTATATTTGAGATTTGGGTTTAGATCAAGAATTTTGCTTGATAGGGCCTGCATTGGTAGCTTGGTTTGCCAACGGGAATGAACTTAGGATGCAGATCTCACATTTGTGAGGTCTATCGGTTCATGGGATATTTGGATTTGATATAAGGATCATCAACCATATTTGAGACTAAGATCGACTTATGAGCAGTGAGCATATGGGCTCAACTGGTCATTAGATCATATATGAATAACCCATGGATAGTATACGGTAGTCATTATGGAGACAATCCGCAGGGCAAAACATATTAGTTTAAAGACGTCGCGGTCCAACATTCCCTATTTGGGACAAATGTTAGTTTAAGGACATTTCGGTCCAACATTCTTATTTTGAGGACGAATATTAGTTTAAGAACATTTCGGTCCATTATCGCCATATTTGGAGACACATATTAGTTTAAGGACATGTCGGTCCGTTATCGTTTTGCGCACACATGTATTTGATACGTGGCAGAGTGAACGATGGTAACATGGAATGCGCCCAATTTGAGGTGCGATCCGATTTAAGGTGTGCACATCAATTTGGAAGTGCATTATTGTGGGATGAAATGAGTTGTTGGTTGTCGGGACCCGCCACCTCTCTGAAGACGTTAAGGAATTACATCGACATTTATCAGAGATGTGGAAAGATGTACCCTTGAACCAAATCCCGTATTTGAGGGGAAAAGGGGTTGTGGACCTAAGAATCGTTAGTCATATTTGGGACTAAGATTTCCTTAGGAGATATGGGATGAATATCATTTTGGATATCATCAATAAAAGATCATTAGTCATATTTGAGACTAAGATCAATTTGGAAATCACGAGCCTATGGGCTCGGTTGATTTAAAATCAAAGAGGTTTAACCTCAAGAAACATAGCCAATTTAGGCTGAGAATGGGTTTCTATACTACCCAGCAGTGCTAAGCACTAAGATATACAGCGCTCACGTGTGTTTCCCATGTGGCGCTGGAATAGTGCTAAGCATTAATCTTTTCTGGCGCTCACGTGCTTTTTACGTAAGGCGCTGGGTTTTTAGCCTTGGGCACTCATGTGCTTTTTACGTGAGACGCTACAATAGTGCTAAGCACTAATTTTCTCTGGCGCCCAAGTGTGTTTCACGTGAGGCGCTATGTTTTTGAAGATTCAATCTCTGTCGGTGTTTTTTAGAGAACTTAAATCTCTGTTAATGGTATTTTGACCATTAACGATCACCAAGATCACTATTTTGAGAATCTTGGATCGGGTTTTTAAAAAACTAAGTTCTTGATTTGAAAGACTAAATTCCTGGAGTATTATGGACTCCATTTTTTTATGTTCTTGTATCCATATTCTCCTCTGAATCTTTGATTCTCAAGAACAAAATCTTCCAGATGAGAATTAAATTCTCAACTTGTGGGAAACTTGTCTTGTGGATCTCAGATCTAGAGAAGAAACTAAGTTCTTTTAAAAGGGTTAAACCCTTAGATGTGATATGATAGGTAAAAAAGATATTTTTGATCTCTTCTTTTTTCTTTACCTAGAGCTTCTAGGAGGGAGATCTTCTTCAAGAGAGAATTAAATTCTCTGTTGTTTTTAGAGCATTCTGTATTTTTACAGAAGTTTATGGGAGGTCTCATTTTTTCTTTTTTATCGAGTCATCCTCTTCTTCTCCTCCTCCTCTTGATTAATCTCTTTGCTCCTATTTATACGAGAAGAGAAAAATCAATTTATTGAGAAAATCTCTCATTGAGAGATCATGATTGATTTCATGATCAATCAAAATGATCTTTTAGATTAATCGGTGAATTTTATTCACTGTTGGATTCTTAATCCAAAGGCTCTCTATTTAACAGGGAAGATTTCTTATTTTTTTAACAAGATTAGGAAATATTTACCTAAGATAAAATTTTCTTCTATCATATGAATATCCTGTTAGTTTAACAAGATTAGAATTATATTCTATCATATTGATATCTTGTTAGTTTAACAAAATTAGAATTTTATTCCAACATAGAATTTAATTCTATCACATATAATTTTATTCTATCATATGAATATCTAGTTAGTTTAACAGAATTAGAATTTTATTCTATAATATGAATATCTTGTTAGTTTAACAAGATTATGAATATATTTTCCTATTATAGAATTTAATTCTGTTATATGAATATCTTCTTAGTTTAACAAAATTAGGAAAATATTTTTCTAAGATAGAATTTTATTCTATCAGATTATTTAATTGGTGATATTTTATCACCATTAGATTTTAAATCCAAGATTCTCTGTTAGAGAAAAATCTTTCCATATTAGAAAGATCAGGGAAAATATTTCCCAAATAGAATTTAATTCTATCACATAGAATTTAATTCTATCATATGGGAGCATTTTAAATTGGGACACTCACGTGCTTTGCAGGTGAGCACTGCCAAAGAAAGTGGTAAGAGAACTCACGTATGTAACACATGACCCCTAGTATGGGTTTTAGCCTGTTTATTTCAGCGCTCATATGCTTTGCATATGAGCGCTCATGTGTTTAACACGTGAGGCTTGTTTGGCCTTTGGTTATTTATGTTCAGCGCTCATATGCTTTATATATAAGCACTCACGTGTTTAATACGTGAGGCCAGTTTGGCCTTTTAGGTTTACATGTTTAACACGTGAGGCCAGTTTGGCCATTAGTTATTTGTTTTCAGCGCTTATATGCTTTGCATATAAGCGCCCACGTATTTAACACGTGAGGCCAGTTTGGCACTTGGTTATTTGTTTTCAGCGCTTATATGCTTTGTATATAAGCGCTCACGTATTAAACACATGATGCCAAACTGTGTGAATTCTTTTCCTCTTTATTCTCTTCCTTTTTTATAAGAGAACAAGTAGCTCTTAGCCAAAAAATTCAGCAGGAACAAATGCCCTCCACTACTTTACCTACGTAAGTATGTACATGGGTGAAGTAGTGCAAAGTTATGCATCTCTATAGAATTGATGGCTCAGGAGACAGGTTTAGGTCCCTATCACCTAAGACTTTTTTATCTTCATGAGACGTAAGGGTCTCAAGAAGGTTTTTCTCCATATGAATCGTGAGGATCTCATATGTGCGTATTATCCCTAAAAATCATGAGGATTCCTAAGTGTTTTCAATTTCGTGAGTCATAAGGGTCTCACGCAAGTATTTTCTCCTTACGAGTCGAGGGGACCCGCAAGTAGTTTCTTCACTTTATTAGCGAATGTAGCCCATGGATAGTGTACAAGAGTCAGTTTGGACCTTCTTGTAGGGCAGCAATGGCTTAGGAAATAGGTTTAGATCTGTGCCTACGGCTTTTCAACTTTATGAGCCGTGAGGGTCTCATAAAGACTTTTCTCCCTATGAGTCGAGAGGATCTCGTAGGTGTATATTCTCCTTAGAAATCGTGAGAACTTCTAAGTGCATTTTCTCTTGAGAGTCGTAAGGATCTCATAAGAGAATTTTCTCCTTACGAGTCAAGAACACTCGTAAGTGGCTTCTTCTCTTCATTGGTATGCGACTTTGGAGAATGTGGCCCATGGATAGTGTAAAAGAGTCAATTTGGACCTACTTGTAAAGCCACAGTGCTCAGGAAACAGGTTGATATCCCCGTCGCCTAAGGATTTTCACCTTCATGAGCCACGATGGTTTCATAAAGATGTTTTTCCCTACAAGTCGAGACGAGTCGAGAGGATCTCGCAGGTGTATCCTAACATGAAATATAGATAACCCCCATTCTTTTACGACAAAGGTGTTAGTGTATATGCCCTAGAGGCCATTACTGTATCATACTAGTTTGTATATTACTTAATGGAAGCTTGGGATATTCACCTTGTATATACAATCTTGCTCAAAATAGTAGTATGCTACTTGGTTTGTTTCTACTTCAATGTGTACATGTGTTTATTTTTGTATATCGCCTATACACATTAGTGGAGCCCTTAGGATCTTTGCTTGATTACCAGCGATGTGATGGCCGTCACACTAGTGGGGCTGGGTAATCTATAAGCACATCCTTATGCAGGTCCCTGGTCGCAGGACTATCGAGACAGGGCATCGATACTCCGGAGTAGACCAGCGCATGCGCTTCTCATCCCAGTGTGGGAGACGGTCTGTCCCACAGCCGTCAGTACGTCGTACTTGAGATAGTATGCGGGTGCTCGTTAGGTTACGGGTACACTGGACAGGACTCGTCGGGAACTGACTAGTTGGTATTATGCCTATCGTCAGTTATCAGTTCCCAGGTGACATGAGTACAGCTTAGTCCGCTGACTTGACACTGTCACTTCGCCTCGAGTGTGTTCCCACTGTACTTTGATTACTACCCTACCACGGCTCAAAGGAGCCGTGCAAACAGGTAGTAGTTGGGTGCAGTCCCGAAGCACTTGGAGGCAGTAACGGTTAGACAGGATTCGTCTCTCCCGGTATTGGGGGTTGACATCGCGCTGTGTCTAGGAGAGCCATTACACGAGTAGTCCCTGGCCAGGGCAAACGAGATATATTGGTAGGCTTCCAGTGTTATCTCAGGGTGTTTTGGGCTTCGCTCCGGCACGACTTGTACCGCTATTGGGGGACTGACGTTTACCTCCCCCTAGGCCCGCCATGCGATGTATAAGACGAACAGACTGGACTGTACAGAGAATGTCACACTCAGGCTCAGTAGGAGTTCAGATGGGTTTCGCCTCGTCGGTCTTCTTGTCGGCATTACCTGGGGACCGTTACACACAGCTAGTGCCGCTTGCGGTCTGTGGTTAAACCCACTGCCAGCGTAGTGTCGAGTCTTTAGAGTCCCACACAGAAAGCTTTTCGCCTTTAGGCAAAAGAGTAGAGGTCGCATGGTTTTGCGACAGGTTGCATGGTTTTGCGACAGGGTTCGGTCACATCCGTGCACTTGTGCACGTACAGTGTCCGGACAGTTTACACTAGCAGGCTTTGGTTTAAGCCAGATCTTAGTGTACCTTTTGGGATTGGATTTATCCAGTATGCATTCGTGTTCCTCGGAACGCGGATGCGGGTGTGTATGCACAGTTGACGGAGAGACAGAGGCAGCGGATTCTCATTAGGGTTGTTGACAGTTGACCGTTGACTATTTGACTTTTTGCTCAACCCTAATGAGAATATGATATATGATTAACTATTATATTAATTAAGTATTATGGTGACATGGTTGTTGACTTTTGTTGACTTTGTTGACTTGTTGACTTTTGTTGACTTGTTGACTTTGTTGACCGGTTGACTAGGCTTGACTAGTTGACCATCATGATAACCATAGCCATCATTTCATGGCAAAGACTTTTGCTTGCTTGCTCATTTGTGCAAAATGAGTGCATGAAATGATATGGTTATGGTTGCTTCAACCATCACATAACACTTGATTTGATATAATGAGTTATGATGACTTTGGATTATGAGAGGGTGAGAGACAAAATACTTGCTCATTCTTTCTTGCTCATTCTCTCTCTTGTTCTTGAGCTCTCTTGTTTTGCTCTCACCCTCTTGCTCTTGCTCCCTCTCTTGAATCTATGGTTCTCTTGTCTCATGAGTTGAGAATCAAGAACCATAGATAAAATCCCATACAAACTCTTCTCTACTCACTCTAGTTCACAAGGTTTAGCAAACCGAGTGAACTAGTTTCTTCAAAGAACGAAGAAGGAGCCAAAGGTTGGAGCTTTCAGGTGGATCTATCTTCGGCGTACGGAGACGACGAGAAGAAGCCAATCCGGACCACCATCGGAGCTTGAAGACGAAGGAGTTCAAGACAAGCAAGGTATAACCCCCTAACCGAGTAGCTAGAAACTCGTAGTTAGGTTGTTAGATAGATGTTTAACCAAGATCCGGGTTTTAGGTCCATGTTACCACCTCCATAAAAATCGTTTTTTTACCAAATTCCGCATTCCCGAAAGTACCGGGAGAGGTAGCATGGACTTACAGTGGTATCAGAGCCAGGTTAAACTCTATCTAACATGTTAGCAAGTAACTAGAAGATCGATCAAAGAAAAAGTCCCGAAAACGAACCCCGAAATTCGAACTTTCTGTCGATTTTTATACTGTTCAAAAGTTGATTATTTTCATCTCTAAAATCGGCTCAGGGTTTTTAAAAGCTACTGTAGAAAAATCACCAAGAGTTCCCCCTAAACGACCGCGGAAACGCGGCAATAGCAAGCTATTGCCGCGGTTCCGCGGCCTCCTTGGCCCCTCTCTGGTGTTTCTTTGCTACAGTGTACTTGCAGGGGTATTTTGGGATTTTTGGAATATATATTTTCTGCCCAGATTTTCCAGAACGAAAATTTTATTTTTGGGGTCCCGAAAATCCGTATTTTTGATCGAACTTTTAAAAGACTTAAGCTAACGGGTTTTTCTGTAATGTGATATTTGTATTGAACATCTGCTAATCGCTATATGTCGATTAGTGGGGGTTATACAAATCTGTGATCTGTAATGTTGCTGGAATGTGTATATGAATATGTTGGATTGTCGCGGGTGAATAGACGGGGGTTGTGAGACGAGAGTTTTCTTTTCTTTCAATTCATGTAAATTTGTAAATTGATGTAATAATTATTTGTATGGCCGCACAACCGGGTCGGGGTTGTAGCCGTCATTGTATAATTTCTTTTTACTGTTTTTGCTCCTAGGATAGACCCATGGAGGGGGTGCACAAACTACCGGGTATGCTGAAGTGTCGAGTGGCCTACTCATGGAGATGGGGGAAGTTGCTACGCTTCGGGTACTTGGCGGGTAGTTTGCCGCACCCGTAGGGGTCTTGGGTGGGGTATTGGCTATTCACCGCGACCGTGTAATCTGTCTTTCGTTACAGGCTCGTACGAATTGCAGATTCCTAGTATATCCAATGTATTCATCTGTGATCTGAAATGTTTATCATTGCAGTATATCTATATATGATATTATTTAGGCGTTGCTTATGTTTTACAGACGCGCTAGCCCAGCCCCCGCTCTGTCGTTAGTTAAGTAACCTAACGGGTAATGACGGGGCCCAGTGGCGAATGCGAATGGCATAAGCGTACGTCATATTTTGGTTGTTTTCTGCAATGGTAGGATTAAATGATAGGACGCATTAAAAGAACTAATGCAAGAATATCACGCATTAAAAGAACTAATGCAAGATAATAAACTAAGTTAATGTCGTTGGAACACTTTCGAAAAACCACTCGGTTCTTTTCAAAACCAACTTTTAAATGCGGAGCTTGAGCCACTCCTTTTAAAATCTATCTCGTTCCATCGACCAAATCAAGTTCACTACGTTCACGGTTTTGCCAAAACCATCCGTAGCCCTCCATCATTTCAGTTAAATATTCGGTAGTATTCAAGCTATGTATTTTGACCTCACGCCAAGGCATAGTGATTGGTAGCTGCCGGATATTTATCTGTTGCATAGATAGAATGCGTTGGTTTGAGACAGTCGTACTGCCATTTTGGCCTACGTCAAGGGTATGTACGGGTGGGTTCAAATTAACCTGGATAATGATGGGACGAACTTGACATGTGACTTATGACATTTTGACCTCACGCCAAGGTCATAAGAGCATGGGGCAAAAATCCACATCGGGAGTTTCATAAGTACTGAAACTTGCTAGATTTGCATACCATTTGGAGTGTGATGATTCTGGTAGGATTCCTTCAGTTTCGTCACACGATGATATTTGGATCCCGATCCTACTGTGAGTATATGCTACTCCTAGGGAAATTTCTCACTAAACGATCAATGCTATAAACCTAGTAGGTGCCTAGAAAGGTGTTAGCGGGGCTACACCCCCAGGGAAAAGAGGTTCTTTAATTAAGGAACTTCACGAAAGCGTTGGAAAACCTCCCTCGAAGTACCGACACCGGCCTGGCTGAACGGTTAAGCAAGTATTGTGCGGTGGGATTGATCCCGACTAATTCTTCCTTTATGGTTTGAGGAGGGATTCGAGAAACAGTGGGAGCCATCCTGTTTAGACAAACTAAAAACCACTCTAAACTTGCAAGAGCATCATGCTGAGTGTTTCTTCTTCTCTCTCCTAATTGCAGCGACCAATCGACATGACTGGACTTAAGTTACTTCTAGATAAAAACATACTGACAGGGCCAAACTACAAAGATTGGCTCAGGAATGTCAAAATGGCAATCACTTACGACAAGCTGGGGTATCTTCTTACCACCAAAGCTCCCCCTGTCCCTGGTCCCACTTCCAGCGTCGCGGATAAGGAAATCCGCAAGACTTGGGAGATTGATAGCGCGAAGGCCAAGTGCCTCGTACTTGCCTCGATGGACAACGAACATCAGAGGAGGCACGAGAATATGGACCTTGAATCCATATTTCTCCATACAAAAGAACTGTATGGAGAGCAATCTCGTATCGCAAGATACGAAGCGTCGAAAAAGTTATTTTCGGCAAAGATGGCCGTCGGATCATCAGTAGCCGAGCACGTGCTAAAGATGATCGGCTACATTGAGGAGCTCGCGGACTTAGGGACCACATTGGAGAGTGAACTCTATACGGACATAGTTCTCTAGTCCCTTCCTTCCACTTACGCCCAGTTTATACTGAACTTCAACCTACAAGAAAAAGAGGTTGAACTTTCAGAGCTCCTCAACATGCTGAGGAGCGCAGAGGGCACCCTACAGAAAGGTAGGGAAACATCCACTTTGTTTGTAGGAGGATCATCTTCTTCTAGGTCCAAGGCGAAAGCCAAGGGAAAGAAGAAGAAAGCCCCCGCCAAACCAAGGGGCGGTGTTAGTAAAGTGAATACGAAGGGAAAAGCTAAAGCAACAAAGAAAGCGGGGAAGCTTGTGGATAAGGAAGAATGCTTCTATTGTCATAAGAAAGGTCACTGGAAGAATGATTGCAGGGCTTGGAAAGCCAGAACACAGGAATTGAAGCAGGTTGCAGCTTCAGCTTCAGGTGTGTATGTTATTGAAAACTGTCTTTCAATAAACTCTACTTCCTGGGTATTGGATACCGGATCAGGATCTCATATCTGTAATTCTTTGCAGGCGTTGAGAAACCGTAGGGTTTTGAAGGCAGGTGACATGACCCTCAGAGTTGCGAACGGAGCTAGCATGGATGCTAAAGCCGTGGGGGACTATCACCTGGGAATGTCAGATGGACATGTTTTGGTTTTGCGTAATTGCTTTTTTGTACCCAACGCAACTTGTAATATCATTTATGTATCTTTAGTTTCTAAAGAAGGTTATGAATTTGCGTTTGTAAGTAATGTTGTAAACATTCACCTTAATCAAGTTCTGATTGGGTCAGGTACATTGAGTAATGGTATATACGTATTGAACCAACCACAGATTTTCAATGTCCAGAATACACACAAAAGAAAGTCTCCAGAAATAAATCAGACTTTCTTGTGGCATTGTAGACTGGGTCACATCAATGAGAGAAGGTTGACGAAGTTGCATACAGAAGGATATTTGAATGCGTTCGAATATCAATCGTATGCCACTTGTCAATCCTGTCTCAAAGGAAAGATGATAAAGACTCCGTTTACTGGACATGGAGTAAGAGCGAGCGAGCTCTTGGGACTCGTACACAGTGACGTGTGCGGTCCAATGTCTACACATGCGCGAAGCGGTTATTCTTACTTCATTACTTTTACGGATGACTTCTCAAGGTACGGTCATGTCTTCTTAATGAAACATAAGTCCGAAGCCTTTGGAAAATTCCAGGAGTATAAGAATGAAGTAGAAAACAGACCGGCAAAAGTATTAAGATTCTAAGATCGGATCGAGGTGGAGAATACTTAAGTGCCGAGTTCCTGGACTATTTAAAAGAGAACGGAATTCTCTCTCAGCTTACTCCTCCATACACTCCGCAACATAACGGTGTATCGGAGAGACGGAACCGGACCCTATTGGATATGGTACGGTCCATGATGAGTAACGCTGAGTTGCCGCGATCATTCTGGGGATATGCGCTAGAATCAGCCGCATACCTTTTGAACCAAGTTCCTACTAAGACCGTGCCTACCACACCATATGAGTTATGGAGTGGGAAGAAACCCTATCTTCAATATCTGAAGATCTGGGGATGTCCAGCTTTTGTCAAAATGCAGCATGCGGACAAACTCGAGGCACACTCAGTACTGTGCAAGTTTGTGGGATACCCAAAGAACACCAGGGGGTATCTTTTCTACTACGCAGAGGAACAAAAAGTCCTTGTTTCTCGTAATGCCCACTTTCTAGAACACCAGTTCTTAGAAAAGGAAATTAGTGGGAGCGCAGTAGAACTGGAAGAAATACCAGAACCACGGACTATTACTGAAAGTTTAGTGGAACCAGAGGGTTCGGAAGAACAGGACATTCCTACGCCGCTCCGCAGAAGTAGTAGGCAGTCTCATCCGCCCGAGAGATACTACGGTTTTCTCATAGACGGGGATAGAGAGGATTGCATCATAGATGGGCCTACTAGCTTCCAGCAGGCCGTTCAGAGCGTTGACTCGGTAAAATGGCTGGATGCAATGCGGACCGAAATGGAGTCCATGTACACCAACAAGGTATGGACGTTGGACATTGCTCCAGACGGGTAAAACCCGTAGGATGCAAGTGGATCTTCAAAAGGAAGATTGGTGTAGATGGACAGGTTGAGACCTATAAAGCTAGGCTGGTAGCAAAGGGTTTTCGTCAAAGACCTGGCTTGGACTATGACGAAACCTTTTCTCCAGTAGCCATGCTGAAATCCATTCGGATCCTTCTTGCCATTGCTGCCTTCCACGATTATGAGATCTGGCAAATGGACGTAAAGACCGCTTTTCTAAATGGAAATTTAGAGGAGTGTGTCTATATGGACCAACCAGAGGGTTTCATTCAGAGTGGGAGCAGCGGAAAGGTGTGCAAGTTGCTTAAGTCTATCTATGGACTAAAGCAGGCATCGCGGAGTTGGAACATCTGCTTTGATGAGACGGTCAAAGAATTTGGCTTCATCAAAAATCCATATGAACCATGCATCTATAGTAGATTTATAGCGAGAACTGTAGTATTCCTCATTTTATACGTGGATGACATTCTCTTAATAGGAAATGACATTCCTATGCTACAATCTGTCAAGGGGTTCTTGTCACACAAGTTCTTCATGAAAGACCTGGGTGATGCCTCATACATCCTGGGGATCCGGATCCATCGTGATAGATCCAAGAGGATATTAGGACTTTCTCAGTCCAGGTACATCGACACCGTACTGAAAAGATTCAGTATGGAAGATTCCAAGCGCGGTAACCTACCGGCTTGTCACGGGATCACCCTCTCTAAAGAGATGTCTCCCAAGACTGATTTGGAGAGAGATCGCATGTCTATTATACCCTACGCTTTTGCGGTAGGCTCTATAATGTATGCGATGTTGTGTACCAGACCGGATGTAGCTTATGCACTGAGTGTGGTAAGCCGGTATCAGTCAAACCCTGGGGAGAAACACTGGATAGTAGTAAAGAACATTCTCAAGTACCTGAGAAGGACTAAGGAGATGTTCTTGGTGTATGGCGGAAAAGACCTCCAGATCGAGGCCTTTGCTGACTCCAGCTTCCAGAGTGACAAGGATGATTCCAAGTACATGTCGGGTTTTGTCTTTACCCTCAATGGAGGGGCGGTATGTTGGAAGAGTTCCAAACAAGAAACCGTTGCAGACTCGACGATGGAAGCAGAATACATCGCTGCATCTGATGCCGCAAAAGAAGCTGTCTGGATGAGGAAGTTCTTGAAAGAACTTCAGGTGGTTCCGTCCATTGTTGATCCAATACCTCTGTATTGCGACAACAACGGGGCTATAGCTTTAGCGAAGGAACCCAGGTCCCATCAGAGATCCAGGCACATCTTGAGGCGGTATCACCTGATCAGGGAGATCGTGGATCGCCAGGAGATCGAGGTTCGGAGAGTCGCTTCAGAAGATAACACTGCAGATCCATTCACCAAGGCCCTGCCCCAGACTCAGTTCGAGCGGCTGATCGAGATGATAGGTCTTCGATACGCCAGTACATGGTCTTAGTGCAAGTGGGAGATTGTTAGTGTATATGCCCTAGAGGCCATTACTGTATCATACTAGTTTGTATATTACTTAATGGAAGCTTGGGATATTCACCTTGTATATACAATCTTGCTCAAAATAGTAGTATGCTACTTGGTTTGTTTCTACTTCAATGTGTACATGTGTTTATTTTTGTATATCGCCTATACACATTAGTGGAGCCCTTAGGATCTTTGCTTGATTACCAGCGATGTGATGGCCGTCACACTAGTGGGGCTGGGTAATCTATAAGCACATCCTTATGCAGGTCCCTGGTCGCAGGACTATCGAGACAGGGCATCGATACTCCGGAGTAGACCAGCGCATGCGCTTCTCATCCCAGTATGGGAGACGGTCTGTCCCACAGCCGTCAGTACGTCGTACTTGAGATAGTATGCGGGTGCTCGTTGGGTTACGGGTACACTGGACAGGACTCGTCGGGAACTGACTAGTTGGTATTATGCCTATTGTCAGTTATCAGTTCCCAGGTGACATGAGTACAGATTAGTCCGCTGACTTGACACTGTCACTTCGCCTCGAGTGTGTTCCCACTGTACTTTGATTACTACCCTACCATGGCTCAAAGGAGCCGTGCAAACAGGTAGTAGTTGGGTGCAGTCCCGAAGCACTTGGAGGCAGTGACGGTTAGACAGGATTCGTCTCTCCCGGTATTGGGGGTTGACATCGCGCTGTGTCTAGGAGAGCCATTACACGAGTAGTCCCTGGCCAGGGCAAACGAGATATACTGGTAGGCTTCCAGTGTTATCTCAGGGTGTTTTGGGCTTCGCTCCGGCACGACTTGTACCGCTATTGGGGGATTGACGTTTACCGCCCCTAGGCCCGCCATGCGATGTATCAGACGAACAGACCGGACTGTACGGAGAATGTCACACTCAGGCTCAGTAGGAGTTCAGATGGGTTTCGCCTCGTCGGTCTTCTTGTCGGCATTACCTGGGGACCGTTACGCACAGCTAGTGCCGCTTGCGGTCTGTGGTTAAACCCACTGCCAGCGTAGTGTCGAGTCTTTAGAGTCCCACACAGAAAGCTTTTCGCCTTTAGGCAAAAGAGTAGAGGTCGCATGGTTTTGCGACAGGGTTCGGTCACATCCGTGCACTTGTGCACGTACAGTGTCCGGACAGTTTACACTAGCAGGCTTTGGTTTAAGCCAGATCCTAGTGTACCTTTTGGGATTGGATTTATCCAGTATGCATTCGTGTTCCTCGGAACGCGGATGCGGGTGTGTATCCACAGTTGACGGGGAGACAGAGGCAGCGGATTCTCATTAGGGTTGTTGACAGTTGACCGTTGACTATTTGACTTTTTGCTCAACCCTAATGAGAATATGATATGTGATTAACTATTATATTAATTAAGTATTATGGTGACATGGTTGTTGACTTTTGTTGACTTTGTGGACTTGTTGACTTTTGTTGACTTTGTTGACCGGTTGACTAGGCTTCACTAGTTGACCATCATGATAACCATAGCCATCATTTCATGGCAAAGACTTTTGCTTGCTTGCTCATTTGTGCAAAATGAGTGCATGAAATGATATGGTTATGGTTGCTTCAACCATCACATAACACTTGATTTGGTATAATGAGTTATGATGACTTTCGATTATGAGAGGGTGAGAGACAAAAGACTTGCTCATTCTTTCTTGCTCATTCTCTCTCTTGTTCTTGAGCTCTCTTGTTTTGCTCTCACCCTCTTGCTCTTGCTCCCTCTCTTGAATCTTTGGTTCTCTTGTCTCATGAGTTGAGAATCAAGAACCATAGATAAAATCCCATACAAACTCTTCTCTACTCACTCTAGTTCACAAGGTTTAGCAAACCGAGTGAACTAGTTTCTTCAAGGAACGAAGGAGGAACCAAAGGTTGGAGTTTTCAGGTGGATCTATCTTCGGCGTACGGAGACGACGAGAAGAAGCCAATCCGGACCACCATCGGAGCTTGAAGACGAAGGAGTTCAAGACAAGCAAAGTATAACCCCCTAACCGAGTAGCTAGAAACTCGTAGTTAGGTTGTTAGATAGATGTTTAACCAAGATCCAGGTTTTAGGTCCATGTTACCACCTCCATAAAAATCGTTTTTTACCAAATTCCGCATTCCCGAAAGTACCGGGAGAGGTAGCATGGACTTACAAAAGGTCCGTTAGGTTTGTGGTACTAAGGTTTAGTCCATGGTACCATCGTGTTGGTTGATATATTCCTCGATATGCAGTCTTTAAGCTGTTATTCAAGTAGCCTCGCGACTGTCGTCTTTTTGATCCCTTCGGGGGCTGGACAAGACGTCTTCAAGTAATCTCTTTAGGTTATATTACCGTCGAAAGATCAAGCATTAGGAATTTTCCATGATGCTTTTTACTTGAGGTTAGGCTCAATTTGGAGCCCCGATGAGTCATAACCGCACCCTTCTGGGGTGGGATGATCTCCAATGGTCTTTTAAACTTTATATGAGTTGTCGTCAAGACCCGAAGCTAGGAATATGCCATCACTTCATTTTTCTTTTGTTTTTATGATGTCACGCCAATTCTTTGCTGAAGTCGGGAAACATCTGTATGATCTCTATGCTGTACGTATTGCAATCAAGATCTGGAGATAGGGATATGCCATTGCACCAATTTCATTTGATAATTGCGTCCGCATCTTGCTGAAATGAGGGGGAACGCCGAGATAGTCTCTAGGTTGTATATGAACCGTCAAGACTTGGAGTTAGGATTTTGCCATTACTCCATTTTTATTTGACCCTTAGGTCTTTGTTGACGTTGTGTCTGCATCCTGCAGGAATGAGGAGAACATCGGGGTGATCTCTAGGCTTTAGATGTTGCCATTAAGATCCGAAGCTAGGATTTTTCCGTCACTTCACGTTTATTTGATTGGTGTGTCTACCTCTGCTGGAACGAAAGGGGGACATAAGGATAATCTCGAGGCTGTATATGTACTGTCAAGACTTGGAGCTAGGATTTTGCTATTGCTCTATTTTTGTTTTGACCCTTGGATCTTTTATTGATGTTGCATCTACATCCTGCTGGAATGAGGAGAACGTCGGGGTGATTTCTAGGCTTTAAATGTTGCCGTCGAGATCTGGAGCTAGGAATATGGCATTGCTCCACTTATATTTGGCCATTGGATCCTTATTAACGTTGTATCTGCACCGAGAAGGAACGTCGAGATGGAACTAGGATTTTGCCATTACTCCTTTTTTATTTGGCTCATTGGAACTTTGTTGATGTCATGTCTGCACCCTGTTGGAATGAGAAGAAGTCGGATTGGTCTTGTAATACCCAGTTCTTTTATACACCAATATTCGAATTTTTATAAAAAGGGTTAATTACAAATTTATTTATTTATATCTATAAACTAATTTAAATATTTTTAAACTCCCAATCCATTTTATTTTCCCTCTCTCTTTTCTCAAACCCTAATCCCAATTCCCCATTTCCTTTTTCCATTTATATAAACCTCTTTTCCCCTAGGCCCAACAGAACAAATTAAATTCTTTTAACATTCAAAGCCCGGCCTTTCCCAAACCCTCAGCCCAAAGAATTTTTCCCTCACAATTAAAACATTTTTCCCCAAGCCCAAACAATTGTCCATTCTCATTTCTTTTGAATTCCCACAAATCCAAACCCAAATCTCCATAAAAAATTCTCATATTAATCACCATTATTATTCCCCAATTAATCCCCACTTAATTCTTTTAATCACCACATTTTACCCTACTCTCTCTTCATATAATTCTCATTTAATTATTTTAATTAATTTTCCCCCATTCTCTCTCTCTCTCTCCCTCTCCCTGCTCACGCGCACTCTTTTCCTTCACCCACATTTTTCCTTGTCTCCCTTTTCTAATTATTCTCAATTAAATATATTTCTCCCACATTACCCCTCTCTCTCCTCTCGTTCTCTATTTTCTCTCTCCCTCCCTCTCACACGTTACTCTCTCTCTCTCTTTTCCTTAATTTTCATTAATTAAAATTTCCTCACGTTACATTCTCTCTCTCCCTCACTTTCTCTCTCCCGCGTAACTCCCTCTCTCTCCCCCTCACACTCCACCTTTCTCGTCTCCTCCCCTTGCAACCATCCCCGACAACGAGACCCACCACAACAAGCCCGAAGCAACAGCCCAGCCTTGCCTGCACACCCTCGTCGCCGTCGATTCATCGTCACCGACGTCTCCGCACCTCACCTCCTAGCTCATCACCGACCAACCGTCATCACCTCCTCCGACGAACCGACCCCTCTCTTCCACCAACTCAAACTCCGACAACCACTGCCCGAGCTCCCCTCCACTGCGCGCCAGCCACCACCTCCACCATCGGTGCTCACCAGCCGTCACCCTCGCCATTGTGACCTCCCCGCTTCCAGCTGTGCCCTCCACGTCCTCCACCCGACCCCTGAGCTCCCCATCACCTCCGACTCGAGCTCATTCCCGACGACTCAACTCCGAGCCACCTCCGGCGCTACCTCCTTCCTCACCCATAGCCGAGCATCCCCCTCACCTCAACTCCTTAAACCTTCGATCACCCCCTACCTACCCGAGTTCCCTTCCTCCATTGCCGGCGAGACTTCATCTTCCCCGAGAAAGCCTTGCATCCAAGCCCCCTTCAGCCGCTGCCTCCTTCGCCATCACAACACAGCTGCACCCATGAGCCCCCTTGCTGCGCAGCATCAACTTCGAACCCAAGCTCGAACAGAGGCCAAACCGTAGCCGCGCTCGCGTCGTTGTGCTGCCCATGCCCGTATTCGTGCCACCATCATCATCGCTATAGTGATCGTCGATTCATCGCAGGCAAGTTTAATTACTTGCTTACATGCTAATATATATATATATATATATATCGTCCGATAATATCTCGTGATTAATAATAGACCGTATTAATTTAAGTTAATTTGGATTTGGGTATTAATCGAGTCAAATATCTCAAGTTAATTTCGTATAGAAGTTCTTAAATTATTTCATGTGGATTGAGTGAACGTAATCGACATTTCGATCGATAAACGATTGCTTCGTATAGGTATTAGATATGGAACTCTTTGCGAAAACCAAATCAAATATGGCGGAACTCATGATAAATAAATCTCTTTACTGTTTATGATTATCTTGTGAAAATTTTGATGTAAAATAATGTTATTTCACACATGAAATGACATTTTCGACAATCGACTCAAAATCTGGAAATCCCATTTATGATATCCCGTAAAATTCATAATAAATCATATTTAAATCGTATCGTGATGTGCTAAGGCTCGTTATTAAGATGACTGAATAATCTATAAATCTATGGAAATATTTCCTGAATTTTAATGTGTTATGATAATGAAAACTGGGGAGAATTACGACCCTGGACTGCAGTCCAGAGCAGTAATCCCAGTTCACCCTAGTTTTGAAATCACCGTATAACATTGCTCAAATGCGAAAATGTGTGGAAACCTATATCGTTACGTAGAAAATTGAGTTATCTTTCTTACCCCACTAGTTTCACTGGATTCCTTAACTGTATGATATTTTTAACATATTTTATAATGACGATGTGTTCTGCTGAATTCTGCAGCGGCAGATTTTACACATTGATAACATGACCATAACTCCATATTGAAATAGAATATTACTGATCCTCCAATTGCGTTGGAAACATAACTAATAACCCTAAAGATTATTCAACTATAGTGTCGCCTAAATCTGATCCCAACTGGGATTAAAATGCGTTGCGAAATGGACTTCTGATTCTGAAACCGGATTTCCAGCAGTGAACGCTTAAAATGAAACGGCCATATCTAGTGATCCTGAAACCCGATTGAAGTGAAACCAAATTTGCTGTGTAGATAATCAAATATACTACTTATCCCCTGTTCATTGTTTCGCTAAATTTTGGCATATATTATTTATGATAAATTATGCAAGTGGTAGGATACCGACATATGATATCTTAATCCTGCCTTACATACTGTTTTCTCCTCACATCATATGTATATGTTATTGCATTGGTAGCCTAGTGATCATGTGCATTACCCAGTTCTAGGTATTAGCGGTGATTGTGGCAAGTACGTTATTGTTCGTGCATGAGTGGGTAAGTGAAATTGGCACGTACTTGTACACAATCAGTGAACCCTATTATTCTATTGCATTGTCGACGTCTGTGGGACGCGTATAAGTGTGACTATAAGTGGTATGGGACACTTATGGAAGCTCTTGTACGGGTGTCACAGATAAGGCACCAGACACTGCCCATTTATCTTAGGTATTAGTCGGGACGTGCTTGATGGAGATCCTGTCTCCAGTTCTCGCGCAGACTTGTCATGGACCGACCGGTATTTGAGGTTATGGTTAGCGTTTGATGTAGACCATGGGGTGTGGGGTAGTTTGAGTGTGAGTTCAACAGAATCTCGGGAGTCCCATACTGGCTTATATATATGGAGATATATGGAGATTTACAGGGTACATGATTATTACCGTGAGTTATATTTTAGGCCCGTGGTCCCTTGCCCTTGGGTCCTACCCTTGGGTGGAGGACACTCGCGAGTGGTTGACTCTCACACTTGGACTGACGATAGGCTTAATGACCTGTACAGTGAGACTTAGAGACTGATAGGGATAATAGTATTGTTATACATTACTTACTGTGTTGGCATACTATTTTACCGCTTTATTGTTCACCTGATCTATTGGACACTTCATTGGTTACTTCATGTTCATATCTTTACCGTCTTGATTTACTGTTATATATCTATTATTATTGTTCGTGTTGACACTTGCAACTATATATTTATATTGCTATTGTGTCGCTCTGACGACCTGAGTATGCATGCTCAGTGTGAGGAGTGGATCTAGCCTGGACCAGGACCAGACGTACATCGCGGACATCTTGATCAGCTATCCAGAGCTATACTCTTTTTACCTTCATCAGGTCAGTTCTTTGTATTTGTTTTGTTTCAGATACTGCATTTCTCATTACCTGTGCGTTGTTTACTGATTACCACGTAAAGCTAGAAGCCGAAGTGTGACTACGGCAGGATATTTCCTTGACCGTAGGAGCATGGCTGGCCTTGTCAACCCTTCGTATTCCGTATTTTGGAAAGAGGAGCGTGACAGGTCTCTAAGTTGTATATGAACCGTCGAAACTTGGAGCTAGGATTTTGCCATGGCTCCATTTTTTGCTTTTGACCCTTCGGTCTTTCTTGTTTGATGGTGACATTGCGTCCGCATCTTGCTAGAATGAGAAGGAACGTCGGGATAGTCTCTAGGTTGTATATGTACCGTCAAGACTTGGAGCTAGGATTTTGCCATCACTACTATTTTATTCGACCCTTGGGTCATTGTTGACGTCGTGTCTGCACCCTGCTGGCATAAGAAGCATGCCGAGTCAATGTTTAGGCTGTAGATATTGCCATCAAGATCTGGCTCTCCCTTTAATGGGTCCTGGTGGGAAAATATGGTTCCCTTTCTTTTATTTGTGCCCATGGATTGTATATAGGAGTCGTTGTGAACCTACCTACAGGGCAGAAAAGTTTCATTTTCATTTTTTTTTCTTTCTGCGATGCTCTATCTTTTCAATTTTTTACGTTGTGAAAGTCCCGATTACCCGATCATTTCGGTTATTTATCGCGGTGCCCAATCATTTCGGCTGTTTTTGTTTTTACTCGCTGCTTTTTATTGCGAGTTGTCTTATAATTTCGGTTGTTTTTTTTAAGTGATTTGAAATATGATACCAATCCTGGCATCAGCATCGCTACCAATGGAATATTACCAGGAGAGAATCATCATTTGCCTTGAGAGGAGTTGGGGTTTGACACCTATTTAGGCATCAACATCGCTACAACTGGAATATTGCCAGGAGCGAATCATCATTTGCCTTTGTTGGTTTGAACAAAGATGGCTTAGCAAACAGGATTAGGATCATGTCGACTAACGCTTTTTGACTTTATGGGCCGTAAGGATCTCATAAAGGTATTTCTCCCTACAAGTCGTGAGGATCTCATAGGTGTATTTTTTTCCTTAGGAATCGTAGGAATTCCTAAGTGATATTTTCTCTTGTAAGTCATAAGGATCTTCCAAGAGTGTTTTCTCCTTATAAGTCAAGAGGGCTTACAAGTGGCGTTCACCATACGGGGACATTTCTCATCATTGGTGGAACTTGGTGTGGGATATATTTATTTATGCTCGCAGATTGTATACAAGGGTCAATACAGGACCGCCTGTAGTTAGAGGAATATGAGGGCTTAAGAACATGTTCAGATCCTGTAGTTTAAGGTTTTTGAATCTTATGAACTGTGAGGGTCTCATAAGGGGAATTCTCCTTACGAGTCGTGAGGATCTCACAAGTGTAGTTTCTTCTTAGGAATCGTAGGTATTCCTAAGTGTGTTGCTCCTTTGTGAGTCGTAAGGATCTCATGCAGTTTTTTTAAGAGATTGCACCCTTTCGGGTTTTTGCGAAGCTCGCCAGCAGTCCTGCTGTTTTTACTCACGGCGCCCTTTCGGGTATTCATCCTCACCCATTTCTCTTGTGGACAACCGTTTTTTTAAACGATGGAATACCCGAGAGTGGTTTCACCGCAGGTGCCTATCTGTTTTCCGGTAGGACTTGAGCTGCAACCCTCGCCGTTGAGACTTCGATTGCAATATAGATCTCAAGGGAGGACATCGCCGTATTTAGGGCGGTGCGGTAGTTTAGGGACATTCCGGTCCATTATCGCCATATTTTAGCCAAAATTTTAGTTTAGGGACATCTCAGTCCGTTGTTAGTTTAGGAATATCTCGATCCGTTATCGCCATGTTTGAGGCGGATTGTTAGTTTAGGGACTTCTCGGTCCATTCTTTTTCATTAGGTCAGGATGTTACATAACCCATACCTTCCGACACTTGTTTGTTGAGGTGCTACTGCCTATCCTTTGTATGTATGGACACTTCACACCTCAAGCACTTTTCACCCTTTTGGACTGCTTCTTTTGTTATTACAGCAATCAGGGTTTTTTTGCGGGAAATACCGGGCATTTTACACGGCACCTGCCCCCTGCTCAATGTCGCTTTTGTAAGGTTACTAGGCACTGTCACAAGGGTCTATAAGGCATCAACCATGCCCGATTTAAATTTTAGACGTGCCGAACAATCCTAACTAAGATCTTAGACTAGAGATTTGGCGAAACAAAGCAAGTAAACAACTTTACTTCTAAGATTTAGGGATTACAACCTTTGTAGTCCATTCCTTCACTTCTAAAGCTCCGTGTTGAGGTCCCTTCACTGCGATCATCGAGTACCCGGACTCTAGAGAGGCTCCATGATGAGAAAGATGCAATCTTGCTTCCGATCTTCGATAACAAAGATGATCTATCTTGAAGAAACTCAAGCCCAAGCTTTTGATTCGCTAATCAAGTATTAGCAAAGCAAACACCCTAATCTAAGCGGCTAGAATAGATAAAGATGATGAAGTAGGAATTTAGCACTCTTTTGTTTTCTTTATCTCACTCAAAATCATCACACATGAAAAAGCTAGTAAGCTTTTTCCAAGGAAGAAGAAGGAGGAGATGATCAAATCCTTTTGTGATGAATAATGAACCAATTGTGGTTAGAAATGCAACCATGGGTTAAGTATGAAGACTTAACACATGTAGAGAATTAACTATGGTTAAAGCGTTGGGTTGGGTTAAAGAAATATCTATGCAAAATATCAAGGTCAAAGTCAAAGCTTCAAGAAGCTTCTTGAAAGCTTCATGAAAGTTTAACCCTAATCCAAACCCTAACCATATTTAAACTCCACAAATCATGTTGCATTTATAACCATAACATATTACAATATTATATATCACATATACAATATTTATTGTAACAAAATAAAATAATACAATTAACATATATCACATATATATCAATGTATTACCCGAGTGAGAAAAAGAATCTTTAAGTGAGCTAATATTAGTTAATGTAATTTAATATATCAAATATATAATTATACATTAAATTATCGAATCAACATTTGATCTGATAACCCGGCTATTTCACAAATAACCGACTAATATAATCTGTATTAGTTCATCGAATCAACACTTGATCCGATGACCTGGCTATATCACATATACCCGGCCGATATCACATATCGCGAGAATCTAATACGGTATCACATACACGTATTGTTCTCGGTCCTGCACATATCACATATGTGGTCCTACTCCGATTTTCCTGAGCCAGGAAACCTCTGTGTAGGACTCTAAAGAATCGTCAATACGCCAGCAGTAGGTGATGATTATATCAAACACCCACAAGCTGCAAGCGGTCAGCTAAACGTAACAACCACCCAGGTATTAAGCAATCAGAAGATCAACAAGCAAGCCTGTACATTCTCCCGTGAATCCAACCAGTAACACTCCCGTACAGTCCGGTCTCTTCGTCTAATATGTCGCATATCTCTCCTAAGGGTGGTAAACGTCAGACCCCAGTAGCTTGATAAGTTATGTCGATATGAGATCCATAACAGTTCGAGAAACTACTGGTAACACTTACCAGTAAATATCTGCAACCCTGGCCAGGGATTTCCAGTTATAGCCAATCGAACACAGAGCAACATCAACTCCCTATACCAGGAGAGACAAATCCCCTCCTATCGCTCATTGCCTCCATGTGATTCGGGACTGTACCCAAAAGCCACCTTTTTGCACGCCCTCTTGGACGTGGTATGATGGAAATCAAAGCACAGTAGGAATCACACAAGACTCTATGACGATATCGGGTCTACAGACTAACCTGTACCAGTGTCACCAGAGAACTGCTATCTGACGTGAGGTATAATACCATCTGGGAGTTCTCGGCGAGTCCGTCCAGTGTACCCAGTCTCCACTGAGCACCCGTATACCTTCTCTGATGTCAAACACCAATGGATATGGGATCATCCATCGCTCATCATATGGGTCAAGAAGCGCATACGCTAGTCTACTCTGGTATATCGATGCCCTGTTTCGATACACCTACGACTAGGAACATTTGAAGGATGTACTTGGAGACTACTATGTCCCAACTAGTATGATCCACATCATAGTCCCGGTAGTCAAGTACTCATCCTTAGGGCTTTATCAACATGTAATATAGAGACAATCAGAGTACATGTTAAGATAAAGAGTAACCAGATAGCATAATATCATGTCGAGCAAGAAAGTCCTCCCTATATATGTCCAAGCATCCACTACAATATACATCGTATGTACAGTAATGGCCTCTAGGGCATACATATAACTAACAATCTCCCACTTGCACTAGGACCATCTGTTGTGGTATCACATACCCAACAATCAGCTGTGGTTGAAGTATCTCATACTCAACCATCCTATAAAAGTCTCTACTGGAGAATAGGCCTTTGTCAGTGGATCCGCGCTGTTGTCCTCTATGTCTACTCTCCTAATCTCAATCTTCCTGGAGAACAACTATCTCCATGATCAGGCGATACTGCCTAAGAATATGTCTGGATCTCAGATGGGACGGGGGGTTCCTTGGCAAAAACCACAACTCCATTGTCACACAATGGGAGGAACGAAGTTCATCTCATGAACTAGTGTACATCCAGACTATTTCTTTGGTAGCATCCTTGGTAATGATGTATCTTACCTTTAATCGTCTAGTATGTCACGGTATCTAGCTTGGAACTCTTCCAACATACCGTCCCTCCACTGAGGGTATAGAAAATGCCTGTGACTGACATTCAGTC
This sequence comes from Agapanthus africanus, assembly GCA_030015575.1. Taxonomy (NCBI): domain Eukaryota; kingdom Viridiplantae; phylum Streptophyta; class Magnoliopsida; order Asparagales; family Amaryllidaceae; genus Agapanthus; species Agapanthus africanus. The sequence continues at coordinate 470,571,569 of JASDDO010000031.1, forward strand.
GTCCTTATCACCCTGGAACCTTTCCAGTGATTCTCCCCAGGATCTATTGATACCATCTCACTACAACTAGTGAGAATCTTAACATCCAATTAGATCTATCTCATAGATCCAAAACCCAGGATTTAGGAGGTATCACCTTGATCCTATATAGAGAATCCTTGTGATAAGAGGAGATTGACCGAGCGTAGCATAGGAAACTCCTTCCCTATCAAGAGTATGTCATTCACGTACAATACGAGGATCATCACCATACTCTCTACTACCCTTTTGTATATACAAGATTCATCTACCATTTTGATGAAGTCAAACTCTTTGACTTCCATATCAAAATAGACGTTCCAACTTCGCGATGCCTGCTTTATCGCATAAAACACCTTGCACACGTTTCCGCTACTCTCACTGTCTACAAAGCCCTCTGGCTGTATACTTATAGACGCTCTCTTCTAAATCATCATTTAGAAAAGCTGTCATGACACCCAACCGCCAGATATCGTAGTTATGGTATGTAGCAATGGCAAGTAGGATCTGGATGGACTTAAGCATAGCTTTGAAAGTCTCAACTTTTCCATGTACACCAAGTAATCTTCTCAAGATATACTTGCTTCTGATGGGGATTTAACCCTTCAGATAAACCAACCAAAGTCCATACTTTGTTGGTGTATAAGAATTCCATCTCAGATCGCTAAGCATCCAGCCATACTCACAGAGTCCCCACTCCTGATGGCCTGCTCGAAACAAGTTGGGTCATCATCTCATGATGCAATCCTCGCTCCCACTGTCATAGAGAAACCGAAGTATCTCTCAGGTGGGTGAGGAACCCTACTAGATCGGCGGAGAGGCTGAGGTTCATTGGAAACTATTGAATCCTTTGGTTTTACCAAATCATCAGCTGCAGTTTTGTATAGCTGGAACTCTTTCCAGTTCTACCTCATGACCACTAATTTCTTCACAAGAAATTCCCTTTCACAAAGGTGGCATTCTGAGAAACAAAACATCTTTTGTTCCTCATTTTGGTAGAAGATATTCCCTTGCGAATGCTTGGGATATCCAACAAACTTCCACAGAACTAACCTTGCCTTGAGCTTGTCTGGATTATGCTTTTAAACATAGGCCGGACAACCCCAAATCTTAACTTACTTAAGATATGGGCTCTTCCCATACCATATCACATATGGAGTGGTAGGCAACTGATTTGATTGGAACCCTATTCAATAGGTATGCAGCTTCACAAGTGCATAACTCCCAAAAGGAAAATAGGAAACTCAGTAGTACTCATCATAGAGCGCACCATATCAAATAGGGTGTTATTGCTCCGCCCCGATACACCGACGTGCTATGGTGTATACGGAGGAGTAATGTTGAGAGAGAGTCTCATTCTCCTTTAGAATAGTCCAGGAATCCCGTGCTCAAGTATTCTCCTCTCTGATCACATCAAAGGACATAATACTTATACCCGTTTTGGTTCTCTACTTCTAACTCAAATTCATTGAATTTCTCAAAAGGTTCAGACTTGTGTTTCAATAAGAACACATGTGCGAATCTTGAGAGACCATCAGTGAATATAATGAAGTACAAAGAACCGGTCTTGGCATGTGTAGACAGGGGACCTTCATACATTAGCATGTATCAATCCCAAGAGTTCACTAACTCTTTCTCTATTTCCAATAAACAGAGCTGTGGTCATCTTATCTTTGTGACATGACCGGCAAGTTTCACAAGATGTAAATTCAAACAAATTTAAATATGCATTTAAATGTAACTTCAGCTGGTCGAGTCACATTGATATGACCTAGTCTACAATGCCTCAAGAAGGATTCGTTCATTTCTGAACTCTTCCTCTTGTGTGTGTTCTGTATACTAAAACAGTAATTTGATTTAGAACGTATATGCTTTTAGATAACGTGCCTGAACTGATCAACTCTTGATATAGGAAATGTTCAAAACATTATCCACCAATACAAAATTATATCCTTCTTTACTAATAAAGAGACTGATATGATGTTGTATATCAGGTTCGGTATCTAATAACATTCGTTCAGAATCAATGTATTCTGGTAATACAGGGTGATAACTGCCAACAGCCTTGGCTGCAACACTTGCATCTTTTCCAACTCTTGAAACTTATCACCCGTTCTCAGTTCTCTACCTATCTGTAGCCCATGTAACAAATTACATTTGCGGGATCCCGATCCGGTATCTCATACCCAGGACGTAAAGGATACTGAGAAACAGTTCTCGGTAATGAACATACCCGAAGATGATGCATCAACATGCACTTTCTTCGTTTGGGCGGCACGGGAATTCTGGTAATCCCGTATTTCCTGCTCGGTCTTATAACAATTATAAGTTGGAGCGGGACCAATGTTTCCTAGCGCAGTATAACAAGCGGGTTCGGTCAATACATCCGTATTATTATCTTGATTAAGACGTGACATAGTCGCAACCAGGAAAGAGAGAAGAAAACACTCAGCGTATGCTCTTGCAAGATTAGATTGGTTATTAATATATCTAATCAGGATGTCTCCCACTGTTTTAGTCAAATCTTCCTTCAAACCCTAAAAGGAAAGACTAGCCGGGATTAATTACACCCTACAACTTCGCCAATCTTTCAGTCAGGCCAGTGCCGGTACTTTGAGGGAGGTTCCCCGTGCTTTTGCACGGACCTAATTAAAATAAACCTCGTTTTCCCAGGGGCGTAACCCCGTTAACACCTTTCTAGACACATACTTGATCGGCTAATTGTAATGTTTAAAACTCTCCCAGGAGTAACTCTTACTCGCAGCGGGTATCGGGATCCAACTATCTAATAGAAGGTATGCAATCTCATTGCAAATTTCAACACTTGAAATTCCCGATAATATTTTACCCCTAGCGTGCTATGACCTTGACGCATGCCAAACAACCCATAGTCCGCTAGTCAAGTTCAACCCGTACATTTCCCGATTGAATTAAACCCACCCGTACGACCCTTGACGCATGCCAAACAACGCCGTACGAATACCCTAATCCAATCGCATCGTATGCTGGCAGATAAGCACTAGTTAGCTACCGTACACTACGCCTTGATGCATGCCAAACTACCACAGCACGAATACTAAGTAGTACTTATCTGAAATGACGGAGGGCTACGACGGGTTTTTAAGAAAACCCGTTGCGTAATGAACTTGATATCGTTGTAGAATCGAGTGAATTTTGAATGGAGTGTTTTTGAGGCTTTTACTAGTTTTGCTAAAGAGGTCACTCCCGGTGAAGGGATCTCGGCTCTTTCCTTATCGAATAAGGTGCAGGATATTTCACAAATACCACGGTGCAAAGCAAGAACTATAAAAACAATCAAAAGACAAACCGAGTTTGTAGCATCTGCTAGTTTCGCTAAAGAGGTCACTCCCGGTGAAGGAATCTCGGCTCTTTCCTTATCGAATAAGGTGCTGGATATTCTACAAGGAATACCGCTATGCAAAGCAAGAACTAGAGCTACCAGTTTTTAAAAAAGTTTCTACAACATCTTTAGGTTTCTTTTATTTCATTAATCTCATTAATGAAGTCCCATTTTAATTATGCTTCACAAGCATCAGATATGAAACGAAATCCGCAATATAACATATATCTCATATATATAATATAAACATTCGTCTCAGGCAGTAATATGATCTCATCGCAGAACATTGCAGCAGAAGAACATATATGAAATATTGGATATACTAGAAGGTCCGTGTTTTAATACGAGCCTGTATAAAACACGGATTCCACGGTCGCGATGAATAGCCAAACCCACATCCCTAGAGCCCTACGAGAGTGGCAAGAAACACTGCCAATTCTTGGGTTAGGAGACCCGGTCTTGGCTCCTCAAGATGGTCTCCCACTGGACCCTAGAACCCGGTTACTTGTGCTCCCCGCCTTGGGTCTACCTAATGCGGAAAACCTGATCGAATGCTCGTTGAAAACTTTAGTAGACGGCCGCACCCCCGATGCCGTCGACGAAGTGCACTAAGACGGAATACCGCTGCCGCGAGCACCCGAACGGATGCTTTTTAGCGACGAGGTTCTCCTACAGTCACTTAGTCGGGGCCTTGGGGCATGGCTGTCTATTAAGTTTACCCGGCGAGTATCCGCGTACGCTACGTGATTGCAACGGACTTTTGATCGCATAAAAATCCCGTGGCAACCGATCATCTGAGACTAAACCGCTAGATTTATAACATTCAAATTAGTTATCTCATAACTACATGTGGATTCTAAATATTGTATCACATTCCAGATAAATAGACAATGTTAAACTTTCCGATCGAATAAACAAACACCCAAGATTTCCCAAATAGCTCAACACTTGAGCGGAGTTCAAAAAGTATCCATCACATGCCACAACACCAATGGTCCAGCCGTAGAAGGGTCAAACCAATGCCTCACATGTGGCAACATCGTACTGCCCCAAACCTTAAGGTTTAGAGGAGGTTCAGATGGTCACATAATCGAGTTAAGGTTTGTGTTCTTCTAGAGGGTCCACGGCGTTACTTGCACGACTATGAATGGTCTTCAACCAAGGAAAAAATCCAACACTTGAAAATTTTCCGACAGGGGAAAAAGTGAGTTATTGATATCCGTTTGAACTTTTTAACACGTTCTAAATTATCCGGAAAAACTTAAACGAAGTTAAACTTTCCAATCGAATCAACGAATACAAAAGATCTCCAGAAAACTCAACACTTGAGTAGAATTAAAAATTCCCAGAAGCAGATAGAAATACCTACGGTTATTACTGTGCAAAGAACTAACCCTAATGCCCCTATACGGCCGCGGAACCGCCACGCAAGGCATGGTATTACCGCGGTTCCACGGCTCTTTAAGGAAATTAGGATGTTGTTTTTCACAGTAACCCTTAGAATTCCCTGCTTAATTTTCTAAGTATTTTTAATACAGAAAAAATCAACATTTTAAAAAATTTCCAGAGAGGGGGTGTATATCGACGTTTCGGGGTTCGATCGGACTTTAAACTTCGTTTAGACTTCGCCTAAAGCTCTAGCTTGGCTCTGATACCACTGTAGGGTTACTAGGAACAGTCACAAGGGTCTATAAGGCATCAACCATGCCCGATTTAAATTTTAGACGTACCGAACAATCCTAACCAAGATCTTAGACTAGAGATTTGGCGAAACAAAGCAAGTAAACAACTTTACTTCTATGAGTTAAGGATTACAATTTTTGTAGTCCGTTCCTTCACTTCTAAAGCTCCGTGTTGAGGTCCCTTCGCTGCGATCATCGAGTACCCGGACTCTAGAGAGGCTCCATGAAGAGAAAGATGCAATCTTGCTACCGATCTTCGATAACAAAGATGATCTACCTTGAAGAAACTCAAGCTCAAGCTTTTGATTCACTAATCAAGTATTAGCAAAGCAAACACCCTAATCTAAGAGGCTAGAATAGATGAGGGTGATGAAGTAGGAATTTACCACTCTTTTGTTTTCTTTATCTCACTCAAAATCATCACACATGAAAAAGCTAGTAAGTTTTTTCCAAGGAAGAAGAAGGAGGAGATGATCAAATCCTTTTGTGATGAATAATGAACCAATTGTGGTTAGAAATGCAACCATGGGTTAAGTATGAAGACTTAACCCATGTAGAGAATTAACTATGGTTAAAGGGTTGGATTGGGTTAAAGAAATATCTATGCAAAATATCAAGGTCAAAATCAAAGCTTCAAGAAGCTTCTTGAAAGCTTCATGAAAGTTTAACCCTAATCCAAACCCTAACCATATTTAAACTCCACAAATCATGTTGCATTTATAACCATAAAATGTTACAATATTATATATCACATATACAATATTTATTGTAACAAAATAAAATAATACAATTAACATATATCACATATATATCAATATATTACCCGAGTGAGAAAAAGAATCTTTAAGTGAGCTAATATTAGTTAATGTAATTTAATATATCAAATATATAATTATACATTAAATTATCGAATCAACACTTGATCTGATAATCCGGCTATTTCACAAATAACCGACTAATATAATCTGTATCAGTTCATTGAATCAACACTTGATCCGATGACCCGGCTATATCACATATACCCGGCCGATATCACATATCGCGAGAATCTAACATGGTATCACATACACGTATTGTTCTCGGTCCCGCATATATCACATATGTGCTCCTACTCCGTTTTGCCTGAGCCAGGAAACCTCTGTGTAGGACTCTAAAGAATCGTCAATACGCCGGCAGTAGGTGATGATCATATCAAACATCCACAAGCTGCAAGCAGTCAGCTAAACGTAACAGCCACCCAGGTATTGAGCAATCAGAAGATCAATAAGCAAACCTGTACATTCTCCCGTGAATCCAACCAGTAACACTCCCGTACAGTCCGGTCTCTTCGTCTGATATGTCGCATATCTCGCCTAGGGGTGGTAAACGTCAGACCCCAGTAGCTTGATAAGTCGTGTCGATATGAGGTCCATAACAGTTCGAGAAACTACTGGTAATACTTACCAGTAAATCTCAGCAACCCTGGCCAGGGATTTCAAGTTATAGCCAATCGAACACAGCGCAACATCAACTCCCTATACCGGGAGAGACGAATCCCCTCCTATCGCTCATTGCCTCCATGTGATTCGGGACTGTACCCAAAAGCCACCTTTTTGCACACCCTCTTGGACGTGGTATGATGGAAATCAAAGCACAGTAGGAATCACACAAGACTCTATGACGATCTCGGGTCTACAGACTAACATGTGCCAGTGTCACCAGAGAACTGCCATCTGACGTGAGGTATAATACCATCTGGGAGTTCTCGGCGATTCCGTCCAGTGTACCCAGTCTCCACTGAGCACCCGTATACCTTCTCTGATGTCAAACACCAATGGATATGGGACCATCCATCGCCCATCATATGGGTCAAGAAGCGCATACGCTTGTCTACTCTAGTATATCGTTGCCCTGTTTCGATACACCTACGACTAGGAACATTTGAAGGATGTACTTGGCGACTACTCTGTCCCCACTAGTATGATCCGCATCATAGTCCTGGTAGTCAAGTACTCATCCTAAGGGCTTTATCAACATGTAACATAGAGACAATCAGAGTACATGTTAAGATAAAGAGTAACCAGATAGCATACTATCATGTCGAGCAAGAAAGTCCTCCCTATATATGTCCAAGCATCCACTACAATATACATCGCATGTATAGTAATGGCCTCTAGGGCATACATATAACGATACTGATGAAGCATCTTCTTCATATATGAAGGAATGAGATATCACGTCATTCTTTCTGTCGAGTCTTCCTCTTCCTTAGAAGAATGAACTTGACTTGGGGGGGGTTTCCCCTCATCGTTTGATTCGGAGTGGAATATGGATTTCACATCCCTCCCATGGTTTTTTTGTTCAAGCAGGATATTCCACTTGATTGTAGGACCCGTTTGTAGGTCTCTTGATATCTTTTCTGTTCTTTGAGAGCAAAGGACCATCTTACGTAGTGATTCTGCCGCCAAGGACGAATATACCCCCTGTGTATATTTCAGGGGGAGGGAAAGTACCCACGTCGTTGCTATTTTGGCGATAGATTACTTTAGAGCCGCTCATCTTGTTGAGCGTTGGCGACAAACGCCACCTTACATTTGCTTTTCACTCATCTTCATTGGATGAGGAAGAATCTTGACCCATCTGATCCAATCGAGCCATTTTATCTATGAGCTTTTGGAAGGTCGTTGGCTTGAAGAGGGTCATATATGGGAACACCTTTGAATTTAGGTCAAGGGTGGCTATGAACATTCCCACGGCGGCAGCTTCGTCGATGCGTTGCTTGCATTTTGACCAGAGATTACGCCATCGGGTAACATATTGAACCCATGTCTCACTCGATCCAACCGTTTCATTGACCAACGCTACAGCGGTGATGTGTTTATTCACACCAGAAAACTTCTGACAAAAGAGTATATCCATCTCATCAAAGTTCTTTACGGAATCATTTAAGAGTCCCGTATACTATTCGAAGGCGATGCCTGTCAGACTGCCGACGAACTGTCGGAGGAGTAATATGTCATTTCCTCTAGTGTTGCTGCACATGAATTTAAAACGCGCGATGTGCTGGCGAGGATTCCCAGTTCCTTCATACGTGTAGAAATTTGGAAGTGTGTACTCTGGCGGGTACTGTATTTGATCGAAGCACACCGGATACGGTCGACCGGTCTTGATCGATCTATTTGCAGTATCACTGGCGTAGTGAGCTTTGATTTGCTGAGTGATATATTCGTCCATCTTTGCTTTTGGAATCATTTCATCTTCGCCTATTGATGAGGCTTGCAGAGAATTTGCAATGTCACCCTTATTTTTAAGAGCAACTACCAGTGGTTCATCTGCCAGTGGTTCCGATTGAACCATCATTCCAGCTATATTCTGGATCAGAATGGCCATCTGGTCATTTTAGCGGACATCCCTGCCGCTTCTTCATCTCTCTTTTTTAGAGCGCGCTTTAGGAAATCAATATCCGACTCCTTCCCTATTCTTTCTTCGGGTGCGTCCTCGAGATTTTCCTTAGGTAATGGATTAGCGAGCGCTGCCACCTGAGCGAGCATCTTCTGCAACTTTACACGTTGCAGTTGAAATTTTGTCAGGGACCGAGTTTGAGGTCGGTGACTCATAGAAGCTCAAACTTTGTCTTTGGAGTTCACCACATAGACTGTGTAAACTACCATACCTCCAGGCTTAGGACATCTAGAATCTTGACCCTTGGAGTTTGCCTCGGGCATTTGGATTTTATTAGACATCCCTTTTTTTGTGAGAAGTCGCTTTGTCTTTGGGAGGAACCGTTGTATCAGGAACCGTCTTGGAATGAGTCCCTTTATATTTTAAAGGGGATTTGTCAGAATTTGGCTGACGTTTAGGGGAAGAGCCGTGGTTGACGACGGAATCCTTCACATGCTTCCACACCTTATATATAGATAAGGAAAGTTCTTTTGGGGAGCGAACCATTTTCTGCTTGCGTTGGATCTCCACAGGCCGTGGAGATTTCTTCAATATTGCGGTGGGAGAATTTTGTCTGATCTTTCACAACAGTTCGAAGCTGTTCCCAGTTGGAACAATAGCATTCACCACTGGGGTTGAAACAGAACCATACGGAGAACCGCCCCCAGCTTGTTTTGTATGTCACCGATATCGATGTCGACCGTTTCTTAAGGCCGGAATTTAATTACCTTGGAATTTTGCTGAGCCTACCCCCTATTTTCTTTGAGAGCTTGAATATTCTGCCCTCTGCGTCGACCATGGCCTTTAGAAGGTACCTGTTGTTTAGAGATCGATTCCATCGGCAAAGTAGAAACTTGAGGAGCCGGCCTATGGAAGACAGACTTCTTCTGGGATTTCTCCTTCAGCGTTGAGGTACCGAGGATGGGAGGTGGGAGCATAAACCCAAAGAGAAGCCGATTGATTTCTTGAAGAGCCGGATTGCAGAGATTTGAGGCTGCAAGTGGCCCATACTTTACTCCACCAGATGTAACAGAGCCTGAGTTGTGATGAGTGGAAGCAAACGCCATTTTGCATAGAGACAAAACGCCGGCATCAGTATCACATCACCCAAGGGCAACTACAAACATCTATACCACGATTATTTGATCGTGGAAAAACACGACACACAAAGTGTAGAGTAGAAAGAAGAAGAAGTCCCACCGGGCATGCCAGAATCTGTTCACCGCCGAAAACTGGACCGAACTAGGATATATCGTGTTGCCTGAATTTTGGGGTAGATGCTATTTGGAATTATCCATCCACCTCTCCGAATATACCAAGTTGATTTATGGAACTATATATCGGAGGTTTTGACAGACGTGATCGTTGTAGTAGACTTCATAAGATTCCCCCTCGTTTGTGAGGGTTTTTTTATTGTAGGGACGCTCTTCCCTGCAGGCGCAAGCCCCTTACAGTTAATTACGTTACCACGTTGCGATAACTGTTGGCTATAGTGCCCTCAAGGCAATTATCATAGTCGCGGACTTGTGATTATGATGATTGAGTGAGGACCTATACCGATAAAACAGTCTTACTCAAGATGATAGTATGCTATCTGGTTTGCCTTTATCATCATGTACATGTTGATAGAGCCCATAGGATTCTTGCTTGACTGCCAGCATTATGATGGCGATCATATATGTGGGAGCTGGGGTCTATAAGCACATCCTTAAATGTCCCTAGTCATAGGAGTATCGAGACCGGGCATCGATACTCCAGTGTAGACTAGTGTATACTGATCGAGACCCCGACGAGGGGCGGTGGCCAGGTCTCACAAGCCATTGGTGTTAGTTTGTTCACCTAAGATAGTATACAGGTGCTCATTGGGTTATGAGTACACTGGACGGACTCGCCGGGAACCTACTAGTTGGTATTATACCTATTGTCAGATAGCAGTTCCCGGGTGACATGTGTGCAGGTTAGTCTGCCGACCTGATATCGTCATTTGTCTCGTGTGAGTTCCCACTGTGCTTTGATTACTACCCTACCACGGCTCAAAGGAGTCGTGCAAACAGGTTTTAGTTGGGTACAGTCCCGAGCCATATGGAGGCAGTGATCGGATCGTCGGGGATTCATCTCTCCCGGTATTGGGGGTTGATGTCGCATTGTGTACGGGTGGCCATCACCAGAAATCCATGGCCATGGCGAATGAGAATAACCGATCCAGGATCGATAGTTTATCAGGTGGTGATAGGTTACATGCCGACACTAAATATCACGTTGTTAGGGGTCTGACTTTTTCCACCCCCTAGACTCGATATGCGATACTCTTAGACGAACAGACCGGACTGTACGGATATTGTCACTGTCAGGCTCAGTAGGGGTTCAGGATGAGTTTGCTCGTCGGCTTCCCTTTCGCTCAATACCTGTGTAGCCGTTACGTACAGCTAGTGCCGCTGACGTGCTTGTGGTTAAACCCACTGCCAGCGTGTTGACGAGTCTTTAGAGTCCCACACAGAGGGTTTTCTCGGTTCAGGCGATATGGTGTACATGGCATATGTTGATATATACAGGTGTCCGATTAAATATGTGCACTTGCTGCGCAGACTTTAATTGGACGGTTGATAATACTAGCGGCTTAGGATTAAGCCAGTTTATTAAATCAGGTTTTGATTTAATAATTTATATATGTATTTGTATATACGTATTCTAGTATTATTGTTCACTATTCGTTTTCTCTCTCGGCTATTCGTATTTTGGTACGAATACGCGTATATGTATTTCGGTACATGTACCGGAAAGTATTCCGTATTTTATACGGAATAGCTTCTAGAAGATGCCACATCATTTATATGATTTTCCATTTATGGAAATTCATTTGGTTTTTATAAATGAGGTGGAATTTGTGAGGTGGCATGAACATTGTTCATGGAATGGGCATGAGTCAAAAGCATGGTTTCAAAGTATGGTTTGGATTTTTTTATTTGATTAAAAGGAAATGATATTCTTTGGGTGGAAGAGAGAGGAGGGGCCGGCCATGATTTTGGGGTGGGATTCATCTCATTTGATATATCATTACACTTGCACACCCCTCTCTCTCATTCACAAGAAAAAGACTTAGTCATTTTTGTTTGCCTCATGCCAAAGCTTTCCTTACTCCTCATTCATCTTCTATGGATGCTCTCTTGAGCTCATGGGTAGAGAGAAAATTGTAGTGACACTTTCATACACCCCCACTCTCTATCGCTAGCGACTTTGGAGCGTCGGTTACCTCGTTTGTCGAGATTGGAGCTTGCGTCGTTTCTCTCTGGTGGATCATCGGAGATGGAGGAAGACCGGCAACCAAACATCATCAAAGGATCGCTAGGAGCTTGGAATGAAGACCGAAAGACTCGAATCATCTCGGTATAAAGATTCTAACTCTTAGTTAGCTCGCTAGTATAGGGTTTAAGGTCGATCCGGAAATCGGGTAGCGGTAGCGCCGGTTTTAGAAATTTTTGTTCCGCATTTTGGCCGCATTTCGATGGCCGGAGCGCTGCCGGGACCCAACATGGTATCAGAGCCACCCTTTAAACCCCCTACTAGCTTGTTTAAACGTGCTTAAAAGATCGATCGACGGAAATTACCGAAATCACGATTCCAATTATCAGTTTGCTGTCGATTTTTAAATCTGGTCAAAAAATTATTTCACACATCTTAAAAATCCGTGCAGGCAATTTTAAGGAAACGGGAAAAATTTGGGCTCCTGTTGCCTCCAATACGCCGCGGAACCGCCGCACTAACCCCCTATTGGCGGCGGTTCCTCGGCCATTTATTGGCAACGGGCTCCAAATTTTTCACTGTAGCCCAGAGACTTGGAATTGTAATTTTTTTGATATTCTGTTTTGGCCCAGGTTTCAGTTAAGTGTTGTTTTGCTATTGGGGCCAATTTGGAACTTAATCGATCGATAATTTAAGTGGGCGTTTAACAATACATACATTTCTATCTGCGACTGTGAAGGTCATTTGATCGGTAAACCCGTCTAACTGCTATTTGTCTTTTCGACAGGTTTGCGAACGTGACATTCACGTTGATGTTCTGTGTTGTGATGTGATGTGATTTTGGTTGGATCGTCATGATGGATAGCAATGGTGCAATGTTAGTACAGTTTATTTTCATTTGTACATTTGATATTGCGGGGCGAGCGTCCGACATGTGGACTGTCGTCACTGCCAGTTCGTATATTATTCTTTTGGGGCACGACCGGGCTGAAGTTGATGTCACCCTTGTATATTATTTTCTTTTCTGTACTAGGATTACCCCGCGGTGGGGTGCACGAATAGCCGGATTCTAGAGGGCAACTGGTCCGCATCTCATAGCATTGGGACAGAGGGGACCTTACACTAGAATTGGCGGGCTGTTCGCCGCACTCGTAGGGGGTATAGATTGACCCAGGAGAGGTGCTCAAGTTACCGGATTCCGTGAAGTGCTGGGTGGTCCATTTACGTTGCTGAAGGGGGCTGCCTCGCTTCTGGTTTTGCGGGTAACTTGCCGCGCTCGTAGGGGTTTAGGTTTCATTGCACATGCTATCCACACGACAGGGAACATCGGGTCTCACTTGCGGCTCAAGTGAAACCCGGGGCTCCAGATTATCAACCATTCTGTGTTGTTTCTGTGATATTTCTGTGATGTTGCTTTATCTCATTCCTGGGACGAATGTTATATATATATATATTTATATATACTAGTAGATGTTGTATATGTTTTGAACCCGCGCTAGCCCAGTCCCCGCTCTGTCGTTAGTTAAGTAACCTAACGGGTGATGACGAGACCCAGTGGCGAATGCGGATGGCATATACGTACATTTTATTTTCGTTCTTTTCTGGTGTGATTAATTGATGGGACTGCATAGATTCTTATCAAAGCAAGGATAAAACAAACCTATATTTGATGTTGTTGGAACCAGGTTTTTAAAAAAAAACTGACATTACAGACGTTTTCTTTTGCTTTGCATCGTGGTATTCATTTGGAATATCCTGCACCTCATTCGACGAGGCAAGGGCCGAGATCTCTTCATCGGGAGTGACCCCCTAGGTAAAAGTTTGCGTCAACGTAATAACTTTACTATAGTCGATTATTTTTACTTTGCATCGTGGTATTCATTTGGAATATCCTGCACCTCATTCTACGGGGAAAGAGCCGAAATCCCTTCACCGGGAGTAACCTCTTTAGCAAAAGTTTTCGCCACTATATATTTGTAAAACCACTTGGATTCCTTCAACGAGATCAAGTTCATTACGTTAAAGGTTTTTCGCCAAAAACCAGCCGTAGCCCTCCGTCATTTCAGACTAGTATTGCTTAGTATTCGTGCTACGTTTGTCGTTGCTATTCGCCGAGACGTAGTGTGCGGTAGCTCTGTAATGCTTTTCTGTCGCATGGTTATGTGGATTGGTTAGGACAGTCGTACGACTTTGTTGATTATTCGTCAAGGGTCATGTGGGTGGGTTTAATGCAATCAAGAAAATGACGGGTTGAACTTGACTAGGACCTTTTGATTTGTTGATTATTCGTCAAGGTCACTTGGGTCCTAGGGGTAAAAATCACATCGGGAGTTTCAAACATACAGGAAACTTGCCAGGCTTGCGCATACCTTCTGAAGTGTGGTGACTTGAGTGGCTTCCATCAAGTTATCATGCGATGATAGTTGGATCCCAATTCCCACTGATGAGTAGGATTACTCCTCGGGTGATTCCGACTAATTCTCCTTTCAGGTTTGGAGGAGCATTCGAGAAAACAGTGGGATCCATCCAGATTAGATAAAATGATTAACCATTCTGATCTAGGTTAGAGTGCACGTTGAGTGTTTCTTTTCTCTCTCTCTCTGGCTGCGACTATGACCCGACCCTTGACTAAAACTCATAAACCAAGTTGACCGAACCTTCTTAAAATACTTTGGCTTTTGGAATGTTACGGCGTCGCATACATCATTGCCACTTCTATATCACCTTTGCATTTTCTCCAGAACATCCCGTATTATTACGAACATCCACTTCCATTGGATAAATCCATCGTATAGTTACATACGAACTCGAAGTAACTTTTTCAAGGATGGATTCTGGTTCTGGAGAGATTGAATAGGATTATTCGGTTGTCTTTTCTCTTTACCTTCTCTCAGGTTGTGAGGGCTCCTAGGATTAGGAGAGGGTACACCTATTGAGCTTATTGGATAGTCTTCTTCCAAACCATAGGCAGGTGCCGAACGGTAGGGAAGGAAGAAAACCAACAAGCTTAACTATGGTGTACAGAAGGTAATAAGTAAAGACATATAAAGGGATTAGAATAATGGCAAAGGAAATTGCGATCACCATCATTCACGACAAAGACCATGTATACCCATGCCACTCCTGCATCCACTTTGCTTTTCTCTAGGACACTCCGTATCACTACGGATATCCACTTCCATTGGATAAATCCATCGTATGGTTATATACGAACTCGAAGGAACCTTTTCGAGGATGGATTCTGGTTCAGGAGAAAAAGAATAGGATTATTCAGATGTCTTTTCTCTTTACCTTCTCTCAGGTTGTGAGGGATCCTAGGATTAGGAGAGTACACCTATTACGCTTATTGGATAGTCTTCTTCTAAACCTTAGGCCGGTGCCGAAGGGTAGGGAAAGAAGAAAACCAATTAGCCTAAAGAAGGTGTACAGAAGGTAATAAGTAAAGGCATAATAAAGGGATTGGAGTGAGGGCAGGTAAAGTATATGGTTACTGTCATGAATCAGGATAGTGGAAGAGGCGTTATTAGGAATACCAGTTAACCCCTTTTAAAACATTTTCATGTTTCAGTCTGACTATGCGATGTTAATTGAAAACTGTTTTCCCAATTAGAATCTATCTCTAGGGTATGTATTTACCAGATCAGTTTCTCACATCTGCATGTTATTACGGATGGTGAGTGGAAGTAAGATATTGGGAATTGGGTGATTAGATCCTCATTATATCGAAATTCGTTGTAATTGGTGATATTTGAGGAAATCATCTGGATTTTGCCGGATGGCAAATATATGGATTTGAATATCCGTTGTTATGCACCAATTTCAAACTGATGTATCTGTACGTTTATTTTTATAAAGTGAGATATCTCTTTTTGATATTATGTCTGTGACATTTACCTATATCGGTTAGTGATTAGGTAAGGTGCATTCAACGGCGGTGTAATTCTTCTTAACCATACTACAGTTTTTCAACCTACGACGCACAGGATTTGAGTTGTTGAACTCAGGGGACTTATACAAAGTATTGTATGTTGTCCAGTGTCCATTAGGACAAAGGGGTTGGTACTCGTACTATATTGTGTTTACTTATGACTTCTCCAGTTCTGGACATGTATTTCGTTGAAATGCAAGGTCCAGATATTCAGAAGTTATAGGTATAAGAATAAAGTAGAGAACCATTTGTTGTAAGTATCAAGATTCTTCGAGGAAGTCGAAGATGTAGATACTTGTGTTTGGTATTCCGTTAATAGTAATGGTTTTGAGAACTTGTTTCTCTTTCAGGTCACTCATATATGGATGCACTCCTAGATGAGTAATGCTGATTGACCTTTTGCCATTTGGATGATATGCACTAAAGACAGCTGCATGTTTTTGAATCTGGTTTAAATTAAATTAGTGCTTTTGTTTCTATATTAGATATATATAGAATCAATTTATATCTTGACGATGTTAAGGTATAGGGAGTTGTCCGGCTGATGCTTAAAACCAGAATCCGGATAAACTCAAGGCATGTTTCAGTAATGGCTGTTTGTGGGTTATTCCGGGTTTTGACGAGGGTTAACTTTCTACCATCAGGAAGATCAATATTTATATTGTTCTTAACTCGCCACGGTTTTAATAAAATGGATTTATTCAGAAAACAGAAGTGGGAGTATGGTAGAACTGGAAGTTATTCCAGAACCACAAACGATTACTGGAAATTTAATAGAACCTAAGGTTTCAATTGGATTTGATGTTCCATTAGCCACTCCGCAGATTTGGTGGGTAACCTCAGCCACCCGAGAGTTACTTCGGTCTTCTCAGTAACGGTGACAGCGAGGTCCTTGTTTACCCAGACTTGCCATTACTGTTGTTCTAGACTATAAGACCCGGCAGGAGGATGAGTATAGCGTCATTCTAAACTTTCTTCGGAAGTGCACGTGTATATGACTCTGCCATAGGGTTGTTATAGTCAGTGGGAGCAGCGGAAGCATAGTAGGCAAGTAGCTTATGTCTATTTATAGACTAAAGCAAGTATAGCGGAAATAGATCATCTATTTATGATGTGATAGTCATAGGCTTTGACCTTATCAGAATAGGAGATGGATCAGGTAAGAAGGCAGTAGGGTGTGATGTCCTGCTATTTGGGATGACATGCACTTATAGGAAAAGATATTCATATACTACGATCGGTTATATTGTGGTTGTCACACAGTTGTTTCTCCGCATAGGATATGGGTATAATATCAGGTTTCTGGTTACTAGATCTATGGTTTTAGATCTAGATTTGGGAAGTATCATAATCTGGGTACTTTGACATTAAATGGACGACTCCTGGCATGGTGGTGTACCTGCAGGTGATGGAGTCACCCTCTCTAAAGGTTTCTTACGGACTAAAGGGGAGAGGGATCTGCATGATTAGCATATCACTTGCTTAGGCAATTGAGTTAATCATGAAATGTCAAGTACCACACCAGATATTGCTTTTGCACTAGATGCAATAAGTAGATATATTAATCCAATATTGGAGAAACATTGGAAAACAGTTTATGAACATAAGTGAATGTTACGGCAGCCTCCTTTAGGAGACGGTTATCATTTCAGGCTTCCAAGGTGACCTGGATGACAGAGTGACTGTCAGAGTTATAGTTTTCCCTTTTTTTGAGGGACAGTATGTTGGACGGGTGGTCCAAGCGAATACTGAGGAAAGGCATGGCGCAGAATACTGATTAAATTCAGTGGACGATATAGTCTAAATAGTTTGCTAGATTTGGAGTTCGTTTGTGAACTGGGTCCCATCAGATATCCAGACAAATTCTAAGACAGGTATTGCCCGTTTCGGGAGATAGTTTTCTCCGCGAAGTTGAGATATAGAGAGATGCAGAAAGAAACATTCGAGCGGATCCACTCACTGAGGCTATTTCTCGAACGCAATCATTTTCACAAACGGGCTTTGCGAAAATGATTAGTAGAGAAGTTGGGTGTTCGGTATCACACGGGCTGTGAGTATGCGAAATTGCAATAATTGGCCTTAAGTGCAAGTTAGAGATTGTTGGCTATAGTGCCCTCAAGGCAATCATCATAGTCGTGGACTTGTGATTATGATGATTGAGTGAGGACCTATACCGATAAAAACAGTCTTACTCAAGATGATAGTATGCTATCTGGTTTGCCTTTATCATCATGTACATGTTGATAGAGCCCATAGGATTCTTGCTTGACTGCCAGCATTATGATGACGATCATATATGTGGGAGCTGGGGCCTATAAGCACATCCTTAAATGTCCCTAGTCGTAGGAGTATCGAGACCGGTCATCGATACTCCAGTGTAGACTAGTGTATATTGATCGAGACCCCGACGAGGGGCGGTGGCCAGGTCTCACAAGCCATTGGTATTAGTTTGTTCACCTAAGATAGTATACAGGTGCTCATTGGGTTATGAGTACACTGGACGGACTCACCGGGAACCTGCTAGTTGGTATTATACCTATTGTCAGATAGCAGTTCACAGGTGACATGTGTGCAGGTTAGTCTGCCGACCTGAAATCGTCATTTGTCTCGTGTGAGTTCCCACTGTGCTTTGATTACTACCCTACCACGGCTCAAAGGAGTCGTGCAAACAGGTTTTATTTGGGTACAGTCCCGAGCCACATGGAGGCAGTGATCGGATCGTCGGGGATTCGTCTCACCCGGTATTGGGGGTTGATGTCGTATTGTGTACGGGTGGCCATCACCAGAAATCCATGGCCATGGTGAACGAGAATTACCGATCCAGGATCGATAGTTTCTCAGGTGGTGATGGGTTACATGCCGACACTAAATATCACGTTGTTAGGGGTCTGACTTTTTCCACCCCCCTAGACTCGATATGCGATACTCTTAGACGAACAGACCGGACTGTACGGATATTGTCACTGTCAGGCTCAGTAGGGGTTCAGGATGAGTTTGCTCGTCGGCTTCCCTTTCACTCAATACCTGGGTAGCCGTTACGTACAGCTAGTGCCGCTGACGTGCTTGTGGTTAAACCCATTGCCAGCGTGCTGACGAGTCTTTAGAGTCCCACACAGAGGGTTTTCTCGGTTCAGGCGATATGGTGTACATGGCGTATGTTGATACTGTTGGAGATAGTGCCCTCAGATTCAATTATTCGATCACAGGCACGCGATTACAATGATTGATGGAGGACCTATCCCGATAGGACAGTCTTACTCATGATGATAGTATGCTATCTGGTGTACCTTTATCATCGTGTACTGCTTTAGGTGACCTGACAAGTCGCTATTACACGTTGATAGAGCCCCTAGGATTCTTGCTTGACCACCAGCAGTATGAGGGCGATCATATACGTGGGAGCTGGTAGTCTATAAGCACATCCTTAAATGGTCCCTAGTCGTGGGAGTTTCGAGATAGGGCATCGATACTCCAGAGTAGACTAGTGTGTATATTCGAGACCCCGACGAGGGGCGGTGGCCGGTCTCACAAGCCACTGGTGTCAGCTCGTTCACCTAAGATGTATACAGGTGCTCATTGGGTTATGAGTACACCGGACAGGACTCGCCGGGAACATACTAGTTGGTCATATACCAGACGTCAGATGGCAGTTCCCTGGTGACATGTGTACAGGTTAGTTCATCGACCTAGGGATCGTCATTTTTCTCGTGTGAGTTCCCACTGTACTTTGATTACTACCCTACCACGGCTCAAAGGAGTCGTGCAAACAGGTTTTAGTTGGGTACAGTCCCGAGCCACATGGAGGCAGTGAGCGCATCTTCAGGGGTTCGTCTCTCCCGGTATTGGGGGTGAGGTCGCGCTGTGTTTAGGAGAGCCATTACACGAAGCCCTCGGCCGAGGCAAGGAGATTTACTGGTAGGTATTCCAGTAGTATCTCAGGGTGTTCTGGGCTACACTCCGACACGACTTGTACCGCTTTTGGGGGTCTGACTTTTACCAACCCCCTAGGCCCGCCATGCGATGCTCATAGACGAACGGACCGGACTGTACGGATATTGTCATTGACAGGCTCAGTAGGGTTGTCAGGCTGAGTTCGCTCACAGACGTCCCTTTTAGTCAATACCTGGTAGCCCGTTACGTATTGGCTTATACCTCTGACGTGCTGGTGGTTAAATCCACAACCAAGGTGTTGACGAGTCTTTAGAGTCCCCCACATTCAGTTACTCAGCTTTTGGGCGAAAAGCTGTAGAGGCCGTATGGAGATATGGCAAGGTCCGATCAGATACGTGCGGTATTGCACGGATCAGGATCGGACAGTTTGTACTACAGGCCGTATGGTTATATGGCAGGGTTCGATCAGATACGTGCGGTATTGTACGCATCAGGATCGAACGGATTTTACTGGCCGGCTTTGGTTTAAACCGGATCCTAGTATAGTACAGTGTAGATTTTGTCTCATTGCATTTGTATTTCGGTCGGAATACAGACGCGGGTGTGTATACACAGTATCGGGGTTTTCCTGTAATTTATTACGGGACCAGTTTTCTGGAGTTGCCAGTTTACTTTCCGTTTCGGCCATTCCCTTAGGGGAAGAGATTGATTCATTTTTGTGAGTGGCATTTTTGGTTCTCATGGTGCTAAGAAAAATGCTCTCTAGTTCATCCAAAAATATCCTTTCTTTCCTCCACCAAAGGCACCTCCATAAACCCCAAATGAGATACAAGCCTCTACACTACATTCTACAGCAAACCTTGGGCACATCGACTAGCCAGCTTCGTGCCCGAGTTGCCTCGGTATTGAGGTGGGAGCCCGTAAAAGATGCAGACGATGTGGTGCCCTTCCGGCGAGGAGGCGACGACCGGAGATTCCGCGAGAGATCGGGACGATGACGAGAAGACCGGAGGACTCGGATCAGTCGGTATATCTCTATTCCCTATCTTGTAGTTAGCTAGGACTTGTTAATGGTTCGATCCGGGTTTAGTGCGCGGTGGTGCCGGTTTGCTAAGTTCGCAAAATTAAAGTTTATCACCGCTTCCGCATTTTGGCTTCGGGATGGAGGCCGGGGCGCCGCCGTGCACTTACAGTGGTATCAGAGCCTCGCCATTAACTTAGTCTAGCTTTTTTTAATGTGTTTACATTTCCGATCGACCAAAATTCCAAAATCCGCATTTTTGTTCACATCAGTTTTTTGTTGAAATTTTTTGGAGTCGAAAAATTTTTCAGGTTACAGAAAAGTGATCTACTAGAAAAAATAAGAATTCTGTGAAAATTCGATGCAACAACTCCACTGTAGGAGCGCGGAACCGCGGCCAAACACCCCTTTGGGCCGCGGTTCCGCCGCACTATTTTGGGTTCCCTGCACCAAATTTCTACAGTATCTTTCTGGGGTGAAAATTGGGTTTTTGGAATAATAACATTGGGCCCAGAATTTCTTGATCTGCTACAGTAATGCCTTGAGGCCCACTTGTTAAAATTTGATCGATCGGATATTTTAAACACATTATTTCACAGTATTTACATTATATCTGCGACCGTGAATGTCACTTGATCGGTAAATCCTGTCTAACTGCTATAGCCCGGTTAGACGGATTTACGAACGTGACTTTCACGTTGATGTTCTGTTTTTGCTGTGATGTTGCGGATCGGTCGTGGGGGATAGCCTAGATGCAATGCTAGTACAGTTTTTGTTGTATCATATACATTTGATATTGCGGGGCGAGCGTCCGACATGTGGACTGCCGTCACTGCCTGTTTGAATTATTATTTTGGTGCACGGCCAGGTTGCGGTCGATGTACCCGTTGTATGTATATTTTACTTTCTGTACTAGGATTACCCCGCGGAGGGGTGCACAGATAGCCGGGTTCTAGAGGGCAACAAGCCCGAATCTCATGGCATTGAGACGGAGGGGGCTTCACTCTAGGATTGGCGGGCTATTCGCCCCACTCGTAGGGGGTACAGGTTGACCCAGGAAGGGTGCCCAAGTTACCAGATTCCGTGAAGTGCTGGGTGGTCCATTCACGGTACTGAAAGGGGCTGCCTCGCTTCAGGTTTTGGCGGGTGACTTGCTGCGCCCGTAGGGGTCTAGGATTTCATTGCACAGGCTATCCATACGACCAGGGGAACGTCGGGTTTCAGTAGTGGCTCTTTGAAACCCGGGGATCCTAGATATCTGTATTGTTCTGTGATGCTGTACATTTCTGTGATGTTGCATTTTATCACGCCTTGAGCGAATATAATATATTGGTATATATATTAGTAGATGTTGTATATGTTTTGCATCCGCGCTAGTCCAGTCCCCGCTCTGTCGTTAGTTAGCTAACCTAACGGGTAATGACGGGACCCAGTGGCGAATGCGGATGGCATATACGTACATCAGTATATTTTCGTTCTTTGTGGTGTGATCAATTGATGGGACTGCGTTGATTCGGATCAATGCAAGTTAAAAACAAACCTAATCTGATGTTGTTGGAACACTTTTCAAAAAGCTGTTATTGCAAGGACGTTCACTTTTGTTTTGCATCGTGGTATTCAGTTGGAATATCCTGCTCCTCAGTCGACGAGGCAAGGGCCGAGATCCCTTCACCGGGAGTGACCCCTTGGACAAAAAGTTTGCGTCAGGGCAATAACTTCACTATAGCCGATTACTTTTGCTTTGCATCGTGGTATTCAGTTGGAATATCCTGCACCTCATTCTACGGGGAAAGAGCCGAGATCCCTTCACCGGGAGTGACCTCTTTAGCGAAGGTTTTCGTCACTATATTTTTAAAAGCTATCCGTTCCTTCAACGATATCAAGTTCATTACGTTAAAGGTTTTCGCCAGAAACCATTCGTAGCCCTCCGTCATTTCAGTTAAATATCCGGTAGTATTCAAGCTATGTATTTTGACCTCACGCCAAGGCATAGTGGTTGGTAGCTGCCGGGTATTTATCTGTTGCATAGATAGATGCGTTGGTTTGGGACAGTCGTACTACTATTTTGGCCTACGTCAAGGGTATGTACGGGTGGGTTCAAATTAACCTGGATAATGACGGGTAGAACTTGACATGTGACTTATGATATTTTGACCTCACGCCAAGGTCATAAGAGCATGGGGCAGAAATCTCATCGGGAGTTTCAAAAGTACTGAAACTTGCCAGATATGCGCATACCTTCTGGAGTGTGATAGCGTGAGCGGATTCCGTCACGTTATCATGCGATGATAGTTGGATCCTGATTCCCGCTGATGAGTTGGTTTACTCCTCGGGTATTCCCGACTAATTCTTCTTTCAGGTTTGGAGGAGAATTTGAGGTACAGTGGGAGGTTTCCAGATTAGATTAAGTGATAACCATTCTGATCTAGGATAGAGTGCACGCTGAGTGTTTCTTTTCTCTCTCTCTCTCTTGGCAGCGACCATTGACCCGACCCTAGACTATGACTCAGTGACCAAGTTGATCGAACCTTCTTAAACACTGGCTTTTGGATTGTCAGAGTTGCAAACCTCTTTGCCACTCCTACTTTTACCCTTTTCTCCAGGACACCCCGTATTACTACGAACGTCCACTTCCATTGGACAAAACCATCGTATGGTTATATACGAACTCGAAGGACTTCGAGGATGGTTTCTGGTTCTGGAGAAAACGGATAAGACTATTCAGTTGTCTTTTCCTTTTACCTTCTCTCAGGTTGCGAGTACTCCTTGGTTTAGGAGTAGTACACCTATTACGCAAATTGGATAGTCTTCTTCCAAACCTTAGGCTGGTGCCGACCGGTAGGGAATGAAGAAAACCAATTAGCCTAACGATGGTGTACAGAAGGTATTGAGTTAAGACAAAGCAAGGGATTAGTAAGAGGGCAAAGTAAATTGCGACTGCTATTCACGACCAAACCAAGTATTCCTTCGTCAATCCTAAATCACCTTTGTATTTCTCCAGGACACTCTGTATCACTACGAAGATCCACAGTTTATTGGATACTCCATCGTATGGTTATATACGAACTCGAAAGAAACTCGTTTCAGTTCGGGGATGGATTCTGGTTCAGGAGAAATAGGAATAAGATTTATTCAGGTGTCTTTTATCTTCACCTTCTCTCGCATTGCGAGTGTTCCTAGGATTAGGGCAGTACACCCATTATGCTTATTGGATAGTCTTCTTCCAAACCATAGGCTGGTGCCGAACGGTAGGGAAGGAAGAAAACCATTTGGCCTAAAGGGGTGTGCAGAAGGTAATGACTAAAGACATATGAAGGGATTTGGAGAGGTGGCAAAGAATTGTACGGTTACAGTCGTGAATCTGGAAGAGGCATTACTAGGAATACCGGGATACCCCATCGAAACATTTCAATGTTTCAGTTTCACTGTGTACTGTTAAACGAAAACTGATTTCCCAATTAGACACTTGCTCCAGGGTATGTATTTACCAAGAATGATTCTCACATCTGTATGGTTTTACAGATGATGAGTGGGAGTAAGTTATTGGGAATTGGGTGATCATCCTCATTATATCGGGATTCGTTGTAATCGGTGATATTTGAGGAAGTCACCTGGGTTGGTTGCCGGACGGCAAATATTTGGTTTTGAATATCCGCTGTTGTGCACCAATTTCAAATTGATATATCTGTACGTCTATTTTTATAGAGTGAGATATACCTTTCTGAAATTATGTCTACGACATTTACCTATATCAGTGGATGGTTAGGTAAGGAGCATTAAACAGCGGTGTAATTCTTCTTAACCATAAGTACAGTTTTCAACCTACGACACACAGTGAATGAGTTATCAGACTCAAGGGACTTATACAGAGTATTGTATGTTGTCCAGGGTCCATCAGGACAAAGGGGTTGGTCCTCGTACTATATTCGGTTTACTTATGACTTCTCTAGTTTTTAGACAGGTGTTTCGCGCAAACACAGGGTCTGAATTTTGAGAAGTTATAGGTATTTGAATAAAGTAGAGAACCAGGTATTGCAAGTATCGGGATTCTTCAAAGTGATCGAAGATGTAGATACTTGAGTATGGTATTCAGTTGATAGTAATGATTAAGAGAACTTGCTTCTCTTTCAGGTTACTCATAATTGGAAGCATTCCTAAGTTGAGTAACGCTGATCGGCCTCCTTCCATTTAGTTGACATGCACTGGAGACAGCTGCATAATTTGAATCTGGTTCAATTAAATCAGTGCCTCTGGTTCTATATTGGATATAGAACAGTTCATATCTTAACGATGTTAAAGTACGGGGAGTTGTCCGGCCTATGCTTAAAACCAGACTCTGGATAACTCAAGGCACGTTTCTGTAATGGCTGTTTGTGGGTTGACCCAGGCTATGACGAGGGTTGACTTTCTACCATCTGGAAGATCAATAGCGATATTATTCTAGACTCGCCACAGTTTTATTAAAAATGGATTTTTTCAGAAAACAGTAGTGAGAGTATGGTAGAACTGGAAGTGATTCCAGAACCACAAACGATTACTGAAGATTTGATAGGAACCTAAAGATTCAATCTGGCTTGACATTCCATTGGCCACTCCGCAGATAAGGTGGGTAACCTTAGGCACCCGAGAGGTACTCCGGTAGCCTCAAGGACGGTGGCAGGGAGGTTCTTGTTTACCCACACTTGCCATTGCTGCTGTTCCAGGCTACGAGACCCGGCAGGAGGATGAGTATAGCGTCGTTCTGAACTGGCTTCAGAAGTGTACGTGTATATGACTTTGCCAGAGGGTTGTCGTAGTCAGTGGGAGCAGCGGAAGCATTGGTGGACAGGTAGCTTATGTCTATTTATAGACTAAAGCAGATATAGCGGAGATAGATCATCAATTTCTGATGTGACAGTCATAGGTTTGACTTCATCAGAATAGGGGATAGATCTGTTGAGAAGGTAGTAAGGTGTGATATCATGGTATTTGGATGACATACACAGAGTAGGAAGTAATATTCCTACACTACAATTGGTTATACTTTGGTCGTTACACAGTGTTTTCTCCACACAGGACTTGGATATTACATCAGACATACTGGTTACTAGATCTATGGTTTTAGATCTAGATTTGGGTGGTTTCCCAATTAAGGGTACTTAGACAGCATTCTAAGAGTATTTAGAATGGACGACTCCTGGCACGGTAGTGTACTTGCAGGTGATGGAGTCACCCTCTCTAAAGGTGTCTTACAGACTAAAATAGAGAGGGATGTGCATGATTGACAGATCACTTGCTTAGGCAATTGAGTCAATCATGAGATGTCAAGTACCACACCAGATGTTGTTCTTATACTAAATGCAATAAGTTGATATTGATCCAATCCTGGAGAAGCAGGCGGAAGCAGTTTTAGAACATAAGTGAATGTTCTAGGGATATGATAACGACAGCCTCATTCGGGAGACAGTTATCATTCCAGGCTTCCAAGGTGACATGGAAGACAAGGAGGTTGTCGGAGTTATAGTTTTCCTTCTGATGAGGGGCAGTATTTTGGACAGGTGGTCCAAGGAAATACTGAGGGTGGCATGGCGCAGGATACTGATTAAGTTCAGTTGACGATACAGTCTAAGAAGTTTGGATTTGGAGTTCATTTATGAGCTAGGTCCCATCAGACATCCAGACACATTCTAAGACAGGTATTACTCATTTCGGGAGATGGGTTTCTCCACGAACTTGAGATATAGAGAGACATAGAAAGAGACATCAAGGCGGATCCACTCACTGAGGCTATTCCTCGAACGCAATAGTCCCGCAAGCGAGCTTTGTGAGATTGACTAGTAGAGGAGTTGGGTGTTCGGTATCACACGTGCTGTGAGTATGCGACATCGCAATAATTAACCTTGAGTGCAAGTGGGAGATTGTTGGAGATAGTGCCCTCAGATTCAATTATTCGATCACAGGCACGTGATTACAATGATTGATGGAGGACCTATCCCGATAGGACAGTCTTACTCATGATGATAGTATGCTATCTGGTTTACCTTTATCATCGTGTACTGCTTTAGGTGACCTGACAAGTCGCTATTACACGTTGATAGAGCCCCTAGGATTCTTGCTTGACCACCAGCAGTATGAGGGCGATCATATACGTGGGAGCTGGTAGTCTATAAGCACATTCTTAAATGGTCCCTAGTAGTGGGAGTTTCGAGATAGGGCATTGATACTCCAGAGTAGACTAGTGTGTACATTCGAGACCCCGACGAGGGGCGGTGGCCGGTCTCACAAGCCACTGGTGTCAACTCGTTCACCTAAGATGTATACAGGTGCTCATTGGGTTATGAGTACACCGGACAGGACTCGCCGGGAACATGCTAGTTGGTCATATACCAGACGTCAGATGGCAGTTCCCCGGTGACATGTGTACAGGTTAGTTCATCGACCTGGGGATCGTCATTTGTCTCGTGTGAGTTCCCACTGTACTTTGATTACTACCCTACCACGGCTCAAAGGAGTCGTGCAAACAGGTTTTAGTTGGGTACAGTCCCGAACCACATGGAGGCAGTGAGCGCATCTTCAGGGGTTCGTCTCTCCCGGTATTGGGGGTGAGGTCGCGCTGTGTCTAGGAGAGCCATTACACGAAGCCCTCGGCCGAGGCAAGGAGATTTACTGGTAGGTATTCCAGTAGTATCTCAGGGTGTTCTGGGCTACACTCCGACACGACTTGTACCGCTTTTGGGGGTCTGATTTTTACCAACCCCCTAGGCCCGCCATGCGATGCTCATAGACGAACGGACCGGACTGTACGGATATTATCACTGACAGGCTCAGTAGGGTTGTCAGGCTGAGTTCGCTCACAGACGTCCCTTTTAGTCAATACCTGGTAGCCCGTTACGTATTGGCTTATACCTCTGACGTGCTAGTGGTTAAATCCACAACCAAGGTGTTGACGAGTCTTTAGAGTCCCCCACATTCAGTTACTCAGCTTTCGGGCGAAAAGCTATAGAGGCCGTATGGAGATATGGCAAGGTCCGATCAGATACGTGCGGTATTGCACGGATCAGAATCGGACAGTTTGTACTACAGGCCGTATGGTTATATGGCAGGGTTCGATCAGATACGTGCGGTATTGCACGTATCAGGATCGAATGGATTTTACTGGCCGGCTTTGGTTTAAACCGGATCCTAGTATAGTACAGTATAGATTTTGTCTCATTGCATTTGTATTTCGGTCGGAATACAGACGCGGGTGTGTATACACAGTATCGGGGTTTTCCTGTAATTTATTACGGGACCAGTTTTCTGGAGTTGCCAGTTTGCTTTCCGTTTCGGCCATTCCCTTAGGGGAAGAGATTGATTCATTTTTGTGAGTGGCATTTTTGGTTCTCATGGTGCTAAGAAAAATGCTCTCTAGTTCATCCAAAAATATCCTTTCTTTCCTCCACCAAAGGCACCTCCATAAACCCCAAATGAGACACAAGCCTCTACACTACATTCTACAGCAAACCTTGGGCACGTCGACTAGCCAGCTTCGTGCCCGAGTTGCCTCGGTATTGAGGTGGGAGCCCGTAAAAGATGCAGACGATGTGGTGCCCTTCCGGCGAGGAGGCGACGACCGGAGATTCCGCGAGAGATCGGGACGATGACGAGAAGACCGGAGGACTCGGATCAGTCGGTATATCTCTATTCCCTATCTTGTAGTTAACTAGGACTTGTTAATGGTTCGATCCGGGTTTAGTGCGCGGTGGTGCCGGTTTGCTAAGTTCGCAAAATTAAAGTTTATCACCGCTTCCGCATTTTGGCCTCGGGATGGAGGCCGGGGCGCCGCCGTGCACTTACAGATACATACAGTTGTCCGATTAACTATGTGCACTTGCTGCGCAGACTTTAATTGGACGGTTGATAATATTAGCGGCTTAGGATTAAGCCAGTTTATTAAATCAGGTTTTGATTTAATAATTTATATATGTATTTGTATATACATATTCTATTATTATTATTCACTATTCGTTTTCTCTCTCGGCTATTCGTATTTTGGTACGAATACGCGTATATGTATTTCGGTACATGTACTGGGAAGTATTTCGTATTTTATACGGAATAGCTTTTAGAAGATGCCACATCATTTATATGATTTTCCATTTATGGAAATTCATTTGGTTTTTATAAATGAGGTAGAATTTGTGAGGTGGCATGAACATTGTTCATGGAATGGGCATGAGTCAAAAGCATGGTTTCAAAGTATGGTTTGGATTTTTTTATTTGATTAAAAGGAAATGATATTCTTTGGGTGGAAGAGTGAGGAGGGGCCGGCCATGATTTTGGGGTGGGATTCATCTCATTTGATATATCATTACACTTGCACACCCCTCTCTCTCATTCACAAGAAAAAGACTTAGTCATTTTTGTTTGCCTCATGCCAAAGCTTTCCTTACTCCTCATTCATCTTCTATGGATGCTCTCTTGAGCTCATGGGTAGAGAGAAAATTGTAGTGACACTTTCATACACCCCCACTCTCCATCGCTAGCGACTTTGGAGCGTCGGTTACCTCGTTTGTCGAGGTTGGAGCTTGTGTCGTTTCCCTCGGGTGGATCATCGGAGATGGAGGAAAACCGGCAACCAAACATCATCAAAGGATCGCTAGGAGCTTGGAATGAAGACCGAAGGACTCGGATCATCTCGGTATAAAGATTCTAACTCTTAGTTAGCTCGCTAGTATAGTGTTTAAGGTCGATCCGGAAATCGGGTAACGGTAGCGCCGGTTTTAGAAATTTTTGTTCCGCATTTTGGCCGCATTTCGACGGCCGGGGCGCTGCCGGGACCCAACAATAACCACTTTCTCCTGCTCCGGAAGTTCACTTCGTGTTGTGTTGTGTTTGTTTTATTGTGGATTACCAATAGATTGTATACGGAGACTAATTAATGTCGTCGCCCATAGGACGCGGATTAGTCCAAATCCGTATATCTGAGGTTTGGGTTTAGGTCAAGAATTTTGCTTGACGGGGCCTACGTTGGTAGCTTGGTTTGCCAACGGGAATGAACTTAGAACGCGAATCTCACATTTGTGAGGTCCATCGGTTCATAGTATATTTAGGTTTGATCTAAGGATCATTAGCCATATTTTAGACTAAGATCGACTTATGAGCAGAGAGTATATGGGCTCAACTGATCATTAGATCATATATGAATAGCCCATGTATAGTATACGGTAGTCATTATGGAGACAGTCCGCAGGACAAAACATATTAGTTTAAAAACGTCGTGGTCCAATATTTCCTGTTTGGGACGAATGTTAGTTTAAGAACATTTCGGTCCAACATTCCCATTTTGGGGATGAATATTAGTTTAAAGACATTTCAGTCCATTATCGCCATATTTGGGAACGAATATTAGTTTAAGGATATTTCGGTCCATTATCGTTTTGAGCGCACGTTTATTTCTTACGTGGCGGAGTGAACGACGGTAACATGGAATGCGCCCAATTTGGGGTGCGATCCGATTTGAGGTATGCACATCAATTTGGAAGTGCATTATTATGGGATGAAAGGAGTTGTTGGTTGTCGGGACCCGCCACCTCTCTGAAGACGTTGAAGAATTACAATGACATATATCAAAGATGTGGAAAGATGTACCCTTGAACCAAATCTCGTATTTGACGGAAAAAGAGGTTGTGGACCTAAGAATCGTTAGTCATATTTGGGACTAAGATTGCCTTAGGAGATATGGGATGAATATCATTTTGGATATCATCAATAAGAGATCATTAGTTTTGAGACTAAGATCGGTTTGGAAATCACGAGCATATGGGCCCGGTTTATTTAAAATCAAAGAGGTTTAACCTTAAGAAACTTAGCCAATTTGGGCTGAGATTGGCATTTCTATACTAGCCAGTAGTGCTAAGCACTAGGATATACAGAGCTCACGTGTGTTTCACGTGAAGCGCTGGAATAGTGCTAAGCACTAATCTTTTCTAGCGCTCACGTGTTTTTCACGTGAGGTGCTGGGTTTTTAGCCTTGGCCGCTCACGTGCTTTTTCACATGAGGCACTGCGTTTTTAGCCTTGGGCGCTCATATGCTTTTCATGTGAGGCACTACAATAGTGTTAAGCAATAATTTTCTCTGGCGCTTACGTGTGTTTCACGTGAGGCGCTATGTTTTTGGAGATTTAATCTCTGTCGATATTTTTTAGAGAACTTAAATCTCTGTTAATGGTATTTTGACTATTAACGATCACCAAGATCGCAATTTTGAGGATCTTGGATCGGGCTTTTAAAGAACTAAGTTCTTGATTTGAAGGAACTAAGTTCCTGGAGTATTATGGACTCCATGTTTTTTTTATGTTCTTGTATCCATGTTCTCCTCTGAATCTTTGATTCTCAAGAACAAGATCTTCCCGATAAGAATTAAATTCTCAACTTGTGGGAGACTTGTCTTGTGGATTTCAGATCAAGAGAAAGAACTAAATTCTTTTAATATGGTTAAACACTTAGATGTGATATGATAGGTAAAGAAGATATTTTGATCTCTTCTTTTTTCTTTAACTAGGGCTTTTAGGAGGGAGATCTCCTTCTTTGAGAGAATTAAATTCTTTGTTGTTTTTAGAGTCTTCTGTATTTTTACAGAAGCTTATGGGGGGGTCTCCTCTTTTCTTTTTTATCGAGTCCTCCTCCTCTTCTTCTCCTCCTCTTGATTAATCCATTTGCTCCTATTTATAGGAGAAGAGAAAAATCAATTTATTGAGAAAATCTTTCATTGAGAGATCATGATTGATTTCATGGTCAATCAAAATGATCTTTCATATCAATCGGTGAATTTTATTCACCGTTAGATTCTTAATCCAAAGGCTCTTTTTTTAACAGAGAAGATTTCTTATTTGTTTGATAAAATTAAAAAATATTTTCCTAAGATAGAATTTTATTCTATCATATGAATATCTTGTTAGTTTAACAAGATTAAAATTTTATTCTATCATATAGATATCTTATTAGTTTAACAAGATTAGGAAGATATTTTCCTAATATAGAATTTAATTCTATCATATGGATATCTTGTTAGTTTAACAAGATTAGAATTTTATTCCAATATAGAATTTAATTCTATCACATGAATATCGTGTTAGTTTAACAAGATTAGAATTTTATTCTATAATATGAATATCTTGTTAGTTTAACAAGATTAGGAATATATTTTCCTAACATAGAATTTAATTCTGTTATATGAATATCTTGTTAGTTTAACAAGATTAGGAAAATATTTTTCTAAGATAGAATTTTTTTCTATCAGATGATTTAATTGGTGATATTTTATCACCATTGGATTTTAAATCCAAAATTCTCTGTTAGAGAAAGATCTTTCCATATTAGAAAGATTAGGGAAAATATTTCCCAAATAGAATTTAATTTTATCATATGAGAGCATCTTAAATTGGGCGCTCACGTGCTTTGCATGTAAGCACTGCCAAAGAAAGTGTCAAGAGAACTCACGTGTTTAACATGTGACCTCTAGTGTGGATTTTATCCTGTTTATTTTCAGCGCTCATATGCATTGCATATGAGCGCTCGCACGTGAGGCATATTTGGCCATTGGTTATTTATGTTCAGCGCTCATATACTTTGTATATAAGCGCTCATATGTTTAACACGTGAGGCCAGTTTTTCCTTTAGTTTTATTTTATTCAGCGCTCATATGCTTTGCATATGAGCACTCACGTGTTTAACACGTGAAGCCAGTTTGGCCCTTATTTATTTATTTTCAGCGCTTATATGCTTTGCATATAAACGCCCACGTGTTTAACACGTGAGACCGGTTTGGCCCTTAGTTATTTTTTTCCAACGATTATATGCTTTGCATATAAACGCTCACGTGTTAAACACGGGATACCAAGCTGTGGGAATTCTTTTCCTTTTTCTTCTCTTCCTTTTTTATAAAAGAACAAGTAGCTCTTAACCAAAAAATTGGTGGGAACACGCGTATTTTTCTATCTCCTTCTCAATCAAATTCGACGCTCCAATACTCTATTTTCTACAGAATTCTTTGCAAAGTTCGCCGCTAAAAGCCAAAAAGAAACTAACTGTATTTGTTGCAGCGCCACCGCTTAATTTAAAAAATGATTGTTTGATGTTTTCAACAACCTTTTATTGAATTGCGTATTGCATCTATAATACGGAAATTAATGGTCACAAACCCAAATTCATATTAGGTGGGGAGTTCATCATCCTTCCAAAGCTTTAAAAATCAGTAAAAGCATAAGCATTTGTTGGATATGTATGCCCTAGAGGCCTTCATTGTACAGGATGCTAGGGATATGTATGTACAGGACAATCTTGCTCGATATGATAGTATACTTTCTGGTTTGTCTTTATCTTAACATATGATGTGTTTTACTTAGTATTTCATATCTTGTATACATGTTGATAGAGCTGTAGGATCTTTGCCTAACTACCAGTATTGTGATGGCAATCATACTTGTGAGAGCTGGGTAGTCGATAGGCACTCCTTAAAGTGTCCCTAGTGGTAAGAGTATCGAGACTGGGTATCGATACTCCAGAGTAGACTAGTGTATACACATCTAGACCCTGACGAGAGGCGATGAATTGGTCCCGCAGCTATTGGTGAGGTGCATCTAAGATTGTATACAGGTGCTCACTAGGGTGCGAGTACACCGGACGGACTCGCCGAGAACTGACTAGATAGTATTATACCTAGCGTCAGATAGCAGGTCTCTGGTGACATGAGTGCAGATAGTCTGTCGACCTGAAGTCGTCATTTGTCTCGTGTGATTTTCCACCGTGCTTTGATTACTACCCTACTACAGCTCTACTGAGTCGTGCAAACAGGCTTTAGTTGGGTACAAATCTGACCAAATGGAGACAGTGAGCGACTGTTGGGGATTCTTCTCTCCCGGTATAGGGAGTCGATATCGTGCTATGATCAGTTGGTCAACACTATAAGTCCCTGGCAAGGGCGGATTGAGAATTACTGGTGGTTGTACCAGTAGATTCTCGGATGGTCTTGAGCCATACCGACACGACTTGTCCGGTTATTAGGAGTCTGACATTTCCACCCCCTTAGAGCTTGCATGCGATACTCTCAGATGAACAGACCGGACTGCAGGGAGATTATCACGGACAAGCTTAGTACGGGTTCGGATGAGTTCGCTCGTCGGCCTTCTTTTCGACATGTACCTGGGTAGCCGTTACATACAGCTAGCGCCGCTGACGGACTTGTGGTTAAACCCACTGCCAGCATACTATTGAGTTTTTACAGTCCCACACAGAGGGTTTCCCTGGTTCAGGCGAAACGATGTAGAGGCCGTATGATTTTACGGCAGGGTTTCGATCATATACGTGTACTGGCTATACGGATGATGTTCGGACGGATAATACTAGTGGGCTTTGGTTTAAGCCGGATTCTAGTGTTATATTGTTGGATTATTATTATCTCATTGTATTTTTCGGAATACGAATACGGGTATGTATATACGGTGAGGGCATTCTTGTAATTTTACAAGACATGCTTCTAGAAGGAGACACCTCATTATTAGTTTTATCTATTTTTAGAAATGGATTAATGAGGTGGAAATTGGAAATATTTGAGGCATGGATGAAAGCATGGCTAAGTTATTTGTTTATTCGTTTGACTTTATTATTCAAGCATGGTTGCTTATTTTCTATGGAAAATAATCCATGCTTGATGATTGCAAACACTTAGCCATTCTCTCATCCATCACAACACTTAGCTCATTTTGCATTTGCTTCTTCTCTCTCCAAGTTTTCTCCTCCTTCTTCCTCAAACTCTAACCTTTCACATGAGTTTTGAATCCAAGGGTTCTTGAGATAAAACACTCCAATCATCTTTCTCTACATCTTCTAAGTTGTCTAGTCTAGCAAACTAAACATCTTAATTACCTCACTTGAGGTTGAAGCTTGAACCATAGGCTCTCGGGTGGATCATCTTCAACATAGAAGAGACCAACGATCGAGTTCCATTCAAGCTTTCTAGAAGCCAAGAAGAGGAGAAGAATATTCGAGCTTGAACCAAGGAGCCAAGAAGGAAAAAGAAGACCGAAAGGACTTGGACACGAAGGTATATCTCTCACCGAGTAGTTAGAACCTTCTTGTAGCAAGTGATAGCTAGTTATAGTTTAATTAAGATCCTAGATTGTTTTGGTCGATGTTGCAAAGCCTTGATTTTGAAATAGAAAAAATCGTTTTTTGTGTATTCTGCCTCCCCACGAACTCGCGGGGTGCACAACATCGACTTACACTGGTATCAGAGCCACTTAAACCTTAACTAGTTAGAATTTCGATCGTCAAAAAAATCCTGAAATCATATTTTCAAAGTAATGCTTGCTGTCAATTTTTAAAACTGTTCAAAAAATTATTTCGGTGGGCTTAAAAATACATGCAGGCATTTATTAGAACATATAAGAAAAGCGAGCTCGTAATCGTCCAAGACCACCGCGGTACCGCGGCCAAACTCACTGTTTAGCCGTGGATATGCAGCCCAGTCATGGTCGATTCGCTTCGATTTTCTTCTATGGGTCTCATTATTGGAAATATGATTTCTTACATATTAATTTTCTACCCAGTATTGTTTGTGTACTGGTTTGTACATGGGGTAGACACGAAAAATATTTTTGATCGAAATTCTAAGTTACTTAGCTAATCTCGGTTTTCTGTGTTTGTTTATATGTTGCTAAACGTCTCCTAATTTCTATTTGTCGATTAGTGGGGGTTTTACATATCTGTGATTTGGTGATGGTTTGTGTATATGGAATATTGGATCATCGTGAATGAATAGCCGGGGGATGTGAGAAAAGTGTTTTCTTTTCTTTCATTCATGTAAATTTGTAAATTGATGTAATATTATTTTTGCAGGGCACATCCGGGTTAAGGTTGTAGCCACCGTTGTATTATTTCATTTACTGTTTCTTGCACCTAAGATAGACCCAAGATGAGATGCATAAACTACCAGGTTCTTGAAGTGCCGAGTGGCCTACTCATTTTATTGAGGGAGGTTGCT
This sequence comes from Agapanthus africanus, assembly GCA_030015575.1. NCBI lineage: Eukaryota > Viridiplantae > Streptophyta > Magnoliopsida > Asparagales > Amaryllidaceae > Agapanthus > Agapanthus africanus. Next base: position 470,607,131 of record JASDDO010000031.1, read on the forward strand.
TCACTTCGGGAATTTGGCAGGTAATTTGCCACACCCGTAGGGGTCTAGGGTGGTGTTTTGGCTATTCATCACGACCGTGGAATCCGTGTTTCGTTATAGGCTAAAACGAAACACGGAAATTCTACTATATCCAATATATTCATCTGTGATCTGTATATATATATATAATAAGCATTGCTTATGTTTTGCACCCGCGCTAGTCCGACCACCGCTCTGCCGTTAGTTATATAACCTAACGGTGCATGACGGAGCCCCATGGCAAATGCGGATGGCATAAGCGTATGTTCTATTTTCGTTTCTTTTTCTGCAATGATAAGGTTAATTGATGGGACCGCATTAATTTTGATTAATGAAAGGAAATAAATCTAAAATCTGATATCGTTGGAACAATTACAAAACCACTCGGTTTTCTTTAAAAAGCGGAGCTTAAACCACTCCTTTTCAAAAGCTATCCCGTTCCTTCGACTATATCAAGTTCATTACGTTAACGGTTTTCGCCAAAAACCAGCCGTAGCCCTCCGTCATTTCAGATAGGTATTTACTAGTATTCATGCTATGTGTTTTGACCTTCGCTAAGGCATAGTATTTTGTAGCTAGTGGATGCTTATCTGTAGCATAGATAGATGCATTAGTCTAGGACATGCGTACAGCTTTTTTGGCCTTCATCAAAGGCTTGTACGAATGGGTCTAGATTAATCTGGATAATGACGGGTTGAACTTGACTTGCGACTTATGATATTTTGACCTTCGTCAAAGTTATAAGCACTCGGGGCAAAAATCACATCGGGAGTTTCAAACATAAAGGAACTTGCTAGTGTTGCATGTTTTCTGGAGTGTGGTATTTTTGGCAGGCTTCCTTCAAAATCATCACACAATGATAGTTGGGTCCTGATCCTACTATGAGTATCCGCTACTCTTCGGAAGATTTTTTCACTTATCAATGTTATAAACCAAGTAGGTGCCTAGAACAGTGTTAGCGGGCTACACCTCCAGGGAAAAGAGGTTATGTAATTAAAGAACTTCGCGAAAGCATTGAAAAACCTCCCTCGAAGTACCGACACTAGCCTGGCCGAAAGGTTAAGCAAGTATTGTGACGTGCGATTAATCCTGACTAATTTTTCTTTTAGGGTTTGAAGAAGAATTCAAGGAAAGGGTGGGAGCCATCCTGTTTAGATAAACTAATAACCAATCTAAACTTGCAAAAGCATATACTGAGTGTTTCTTTTCTTTCTCTCCTAATTGCAGCGACCATGACGGGACTTAAGCTAATACTAGATAAAAATAAACTCGCTGGGCCAAACTATAAAGACTGGCTAAAGAATGTTCAAATGGCCCTTACATATGATAAGGTCGCATACGTCCTTACGGCGAAAGCTCCCATGTTCCCGGTCCAAAATCCTCGGTCGCAGACATTGAGGTCTGTAAGACCTGGGATCTTGATTGCACGAAAGCCAAGTGCCTTGTGCTGGCCTCCATGAATAATGAACATCAGAGGTGGCACGAGAAGATGGACCTTGCTTCCATCTTCCTCCATACCAAAGAATTATATGAAGAGCAATCTCGTGTTGCAAGATATGAGACCTCGAAGAAATTGTTTCAAGCGAGGTTGGCTATCAGATCATCTGTTGGGGACCACTTCCTAAAGATGATTTCTCTCATAGAAGAGCTCGCGGGCCTGGGAACTACGTTAGAGAATGAGTTGTACATCAACTTGATTCTACAGTCCTTTCCATCCATCTATGCCCAGTTCATATTGAATTTCAATATGTAAAATATGGAAATTTCACTTCCTGAGCTCCTCAACATGTTGAGGATGGCAGAGGACATCTTGAATAAAACCAAGGAAACGCCTGCTCTTTTTGTTGGGGAATCTTCTTCTGCTAGATCCAAGGCTAAGTCCAAGGGGAAAAAGAAGAAGGCCCCCACCAAACTGAGTGGAGGTGTGCAAAAGGTGCAGGGAAAAGGAAAGGAAAAGATAAGGGGGCAGCCACAAAGGAAGAATGCTTCTATTATCGGAAAAAGGGACATTGGAAGAAGGACTGTTGGACCCTAAAGGCCAAGAATCGGGACACGAAGCAAGTTGTGGTTTCGGTTTCAGGTGTGTTCGTGATTGAAAACTGTTTCTCTATAAACTCTACTTCCTGGGTATTTGATAACGGATCAGGATCTCACATCTGTAGTTCATTGCAAGCGCTGAGAAACCATAGAGTTTTGAGAAAAAGTGATATGACCCTTAGGGTTGGCAACGGAGCCAGTGTAGATACTGTTGCAGTAAGGGAATATCACCTAGGATTGGCGAGTGGACATATTTTGTTATTGCGTAACTGCTTTTGTGTACCCAGTATGGTGTGCAATATTATATCTATATCTTTATTATCTAATGAAAGATATAATTTTGCACTTGTAAGCAATGTTATAAATATTCACCTAAATCGTGAAATGGTTGGGTCGGGTACACTTAATAATGGAATATACATTCTAAATCAACATCAAGTTTTCAACGTCAAAAACACACTAAAAAGAAAAGCTTCAGAATTAAACCAAACTTTCTTATGGCATTGTAGACTTGGTCATATAAATGAAACACGACTAACCAAGTTACGTAAAGAAGGATACTTAGATCCGTTTGAGTATCAATCATATGCAACTTGTCAATCATGTATCAGAGGAAAGATGACAAAAACTCCATTCACTGGACACGGAGAAAGGGTTACTGAGCTCCTGGGACTCATACACAGCGACGTGTGTAGGCCAATGTCTATGCATGCAAGAAGTGGCTATTCCTACTTCATTACTTTCATAGATTATTTCTCAAGGTATGGACATGCATTCTTAGTGAAATATATCCAAGGCCTTTGAGAAATTCCAAGAGTATAAGAATGAAGCAGAAAAGCAAACCAGCAAAAGTATCAAGATGCTCTGATCCGATCGGGGTAATGAATACTTAAGTGCCGAGTTCCTGGAATATCTAAAAGAGAATGAAATTCTCTCTCAGCTTACTCCTCCATACATACCATAACACAACGGTGTATCAGAAAAATGGAATCGCACCTTACTTGATATGGTGCGTTCCATGATAAGTAAAGCAGAATCGCCACCCTCCTTCTGGGGTTATGCATTAAAAGTTGTTGCATACCTATTGAATAAGGTTCCAATTAAGTCTGTTCCTACCACTCCATATGAAATGTAGAGTGGAAAGAAACCCTGTCTTAAGTATCTGAAGATATGGGGTTGTCCTGCCTTTGTCAAAAAGATTCATCCGGACAAGCTCGAGGCGCATTCAGTATTGTGTAAGTTTGTGGGATGCCTCAGGAATTCTAAGGGATATTATTTCTATTGCGCTGAGGAACAAAAGATCTTTGTTTCTCATCATGCCCGCTTCATGGAAACTCAATTTCTCGAAAAAGAGATAAGTGGGAGCGCAGTAGAGATGGAAGAAATTCTAGAACCACAAACTATTACTGAAAACTTAGTAGAACCTGAGATTTCAATAGAACCGGACATACCTACGCCACTCTGCAGATCTAGAATGCAGTCTCATCCGCCCGAAAGATACTACGGTTTTCTCTTAGACGGGGATCGAAAAGATTGCATCATCTATGATGATGAGCTGACTAGTTTTCAGCAAGCCATCACGAGTAAAGATTCGGTGAAGTGGCCGGATGCTATGCGATCCGAGATGGAATCCATGTACACAAACCAAGCTTGGACTTTGGATTTTGCTCCTACTGGGATAAAACCCGTAGGATGCAAATGGATCTTCAAACGAAGATTGGTGTAGATAGTCAGGTAGAAACCTACAAAGCTAGACTTGTTGCTAAGGGTTTTCGTCAAAGACCGGGATTAGACTATGACGAAACTTTTTCACCAGTAGCTATACTTAAATCCATTCGGATTCTACTTTCCATTGATGCCTTCCATGACTATGACATCTGGCAGATGGATGTTAAAACCGCTTTTCTAAATGGAAGTTTAGAAGAGTGTGTTTACATGGATCGACCAGAGGGTTTCGTAGACAGTGGAAGCAGCGGAAAGGTGTGCAAGTTGCTCAAATCCGTTTATGGATTAAAGCAGGCATCGCGGAGTTAGAACATCTGCTTTGATGAGACGGTCAGGGATTTTGACTTTATCAAAAATGTAGATGAACATTATATTTATAAGAAGATTGTAGGGAGAACTGTGGTATTTCTCGTTTTATACGTTGATGATATTCTCCTGATATGAAATGACATTCCTATGCTACAATTGGCTAAGCTGTTCTTGTCATAGAAGTTCTCTATGAAAGACCTGAGTGATGCCTCGTACATTCTGGGGATTAAGATCTATCGTGACAGATCTAAAACAATGTTGGGACTTTCACAGTCGAGGTACATCAACGCCGTACTGAACAGGTTTAGTATGGAAGATTCTAAGCGCGGTAATTTACCCGCTTGTCACGGAATCGCTCTCTCCAAAGAGATGTCTCCCAAGACTGATGAGGAGAGTGCTCGCATGAGCATAGTACCCTACGCTTCGGCGGTAGGGTCAATAATGTATGCGATATTATGCACCGGACCAGATGTAGAATACGCACTTAGCGTGGTAAGCAGGTATCAGTCTAACCTAGGTGACAAATATTGGATAGCAGTAAAGAACATTTTTAAGTACCTAAGAAGGACTAAAGAGATGTTCCTGGTGTACGGTAATGGGGACCTCCAGATCGAGGCTTTTACCGACTCTGGCTTCCAAAGTGACAATGATGACTCTAAATCTGTCTTGGGTTATGTGTTTACCCTCAACGGAGGGGAGGTCTGTTGGAAGAGTTCCAAATAGGATACCGTAGCAGACTCGGCGATGGAGGCTGAGTACATCGCTGCTTGTGATGCCACAAAAGAGGCAGCCTGGATGAGGACGTTCATTTTTGAATTTCAGGTGGTTCCATCCATTGCTAATCCAATACCTTTGTATTGCGATAACAACGGAGCTATGGCTTTGGCAAAGGAACCACAGTCCCATAAGAAATCCAGACATATCTTGAGGCGGTATCACCTGATCATGGAGATCGTGGATCGCCAGGAGATCAAAGTGTGGAGAGTAGATACAAAGGACAACACGGCAGATCCATTCACGAAGGCCATCCTTCAAATCCAATTCGAGAAACTGTTCGAGATGTTGGGCATGCGGTACACCGGCAACTGGCTCCAGTGCAGACAGTGGGTGCTTATTGCGCCAATTACAGGCCTTAGTGCAAGTGGGAGATTGTTGGATATGTATGCCCTAGAGGCCTTCATTGTACAGGTGTATATAGAGGATAATCTTGCTCAATATGATAATATGCTATCTGGTTTGTCTTTATCTTAACACGTGATGTATTTTACTTAGTATTTCAAATCTTGTATACATGTTGATAGAGCCCGTAGGATCTTTGCCTAACTACCAACGTTGTGATGGCAATCATACTTGTGGGACCTGGGTAGTCGATAGGCACATCCTTAAAGTGTCCCTAGTCGTAGGAGTATCGAGACTGGGCATCGATACTCTAGAGTAGACTAGTGTATACATATCTATACCTTGACGAGGGGCGATGGATTGGTCCTGCAGCCATTGGTGAAGTGCACCTAAGATCATATACAGGTGCTCACTAGGGTGTGAGTACACCGGACGGACTCGCCGAGAACTAACTAGATGGTATTATACCTAGCGTCACATAGCAGTTCTCTGGTGAGATGAGTGCAGATAGTCTGTCGACCTGAGGTCTTCATTTTTCTCGTGTGAGTTCCCACTGTGCTTTGATTACTACCCTACCACGGCTCTACTAAGTCGTGCAAATAGGTTTTAGTTGGGTACGGTCCCGAGCCACATGGAGGCAGTGGGCGACTATTAGGGATTTGTCTCTCCCGGTATAGGGAGTCGATGTCGCGCTGTGATCGGTTGGTCAACACCATGAGTCCTTGACCAGGACAGATTGAGAATTACTGGTGATTGGACCGGTAGATTCTCGGATGGTCTTGAGCCACACCGACACAACATGTCTGGTTATTAAGGGTTTGGCATTTTCCACAACCCTAAACCTTGCATGCGATACTCTCAGACAAACAGACCGGACTACACGAAGATTGTCACGGACAGGCTCAGTACGGGTTCGGATAAGTTCGCTCGTCGGCCTCTTTTCAACATGTACCTGGGTAGTTGTTACGTACAGCTAGTGTCGCTGACGGACTTGTGGTTAAACCCACTGCCAGTATACTGTCGAGTCTTTAGAGTCCCACACAGAGGGTTTTCCTGGTTCAGGAGAAACGATGTAGAGGCCGTATGGTTTTACGGCAGGGTTCCGATCATATACATGTATTGGCTACATGGATGATGTTCGTACGGATAATACTAGTGGGCTTTGGTTTAAGCTGGATTCTAGTGTTATATTGTTCGATTACTATTACCTTATTGTATTCGTATTTTTCGGAATACGAATACGGGTATTGTTCCCCAATAAAAAAGCGATGAGGGAAAGTTCCTCACTAAAACAGCCCCACGTGTTTAACACGTGAGTGCCTATATGCAACGCATATAGGAACAGCAATTAAAACAATTGCTAGGCTAAAACAGCCCCACATGTTTAATACGTGAGTGCCTATATGAAACGCATATAGGCATAGCAATTAAAACAATTGCTAGGCTAAAACAGCCCCGCGTGTTTAACACGTGAGTGCTTATATACAACGGATATAGGCACAGCAATTAAAACATTTGCTAGGCTAAAATAGCCCCACATGTTTAACACGTGGGTGCCTATATGCAACGCATATAAGCACAGCAATTAAAATAATTGCAAGGCCAAAAAGCCCCACGTGTTTAACACATGAGTGCATATATGCAACGCATATAGGCACTGCAATTAAAACAATTGCTAGGCTAAAACAGCCCCACGTGTTTAACACGTGAATGCCTATATGCAACGCATATAGGCACAGCAATTAAAACAATTGCTACGCTAAAACAGCCCCACGTGTTTAGCACGTGAGTGCCTATATGCAACTCATATAGGCACAGCAATTAAAACAATTGCCAAGCTAATAAGCCTCACGTGTCAAACACGTGAGAATACTTCCCTACGTAGAATTAAATTCTACTCAACAAGGAACCGTTGGATCAAAGACCCAATGATGATAGAATTAAATTTTATTGAACTTTTAAATAGGAAATGATATTTTCTGTTAAACAGAAAGTTGGCGGATCAAAGATCCCATGAGTTGGAAAATATTTTTCATCTCTCTTTAAAACAAAAAAATTATGCTCCGTTAAATCAAGCACCCTTGGATTAAAAATCCAACGGTGATTAAAATCACCAATCTACAGAATAAATTATGTACAGGAAAATATTTTCCTAATCTTTTTTAAGAAACAAGAAAATATGTTATGTGAGACAGAACCCTTGGATCAAAGATCCAATAGCGGGTAAAACCCCTAAATCAATTGAAGTCTCTCAATGAGAGATTTCCTAAAACTAATTAACAAACTTCTCTCCGCTATATAGAGAACCCAAGACTTCAAGTTAAAAAGGAGGAGGAGGAAGAAACAGAAGAGAGCATACAAAAAAAAGAAAGAGAATTCAATTCTCTAAAAGAAGAAGATCCCCTTCTTCAACAAACAAAATTAGGTAAGAAGAATATACAGAGATTATCATATCCCTTCTTTGCATCTTTAAGGGTTTAACCCTTCAAAAAAAAGAACTTGGTTCTTCCTCTGGTTGAGATCTGCAGAAGCAGAACTTCCCATAAGTTGAGAATTTAATTCTCATCGGGGAGATTCTGTTATGCAGATTCAAAATTTAGGAGAAAGAACTAAGTTTAAAGAATCTAATTCTTACACAAGTATATAGGATTTAATTCCTTTGATAAAACTAGGGTTTAACCCTGTAAAGAAGTTAATTCTTATAAGACAAGAGACTTGAAATTCTTTAAACTCAGATCCCAGTATCGTTAATATGAGATCAAGATCTTCATACACATAGAAGGAAAGACTGGTAATTCATTAGTGTTCAACACTATAACGAAACCTCACGTGTTTCCCCACGTGAGCACCTCTGATGAACAAAAAAGAATGGCTGAGACCGAGTCACGTGTTTCACACGCGAGCATTTAAAAAGAACAAGAAGTGCCTATTGGGGCAGTCACGTGTTTTCCATGCGACACCCAATCAAGTGCTTAGCACTTATATGAAAAAGGGAATAGACCCAAAAACAGCACTCACATTTTGAAGGTGCCTCACTTGTTCGCACGTGAGCACCACAGGGTCCAAGTGCTTAGCACTTATAAATGAAAGAGAAATAAAATCCATATAGCAGTTCCTATTTCGGCCGCCTCACGTGCTCACACATGAGTCGAATGCTTAGCACTTATAAAAGAAGAGGGAAATAAAACCCAAAAAGGCAGTACCAACTTTGGCGCCTCACGTGCTCACACGTGAGTGCCACAAGAATTAAGTGTTTAACACTTATATATAAATGGTGACTTGAACCCAATGTCCAGCGCCAACTTTGATGTGCCTCGCGTGCCACACGTGAGCGCCCCCCAGAATCCAGTGTTTAACACTGCTGTAGAACCTCACGTGGGAACACGTGAGTGCTGAACGTATACTAGTGTTTAACACTATAGGAAATCCACTCCAACCTTAAGTTGGCTAAGTCTTCTTGAGATTAAAATATTTTCGATCTCCAAATAGACCGAGCCTCTATGCTCATGACTTCCCAAACTAATCTTAGTCTCAAAATAAGACAAATGATTTCTGGACTCGACCTTCTCCCCTCAATCTGGAAATTGGTTCAAGGGTACATCTCTCACACCTCTGATACATGTCATTATAATTCTTCAACGTCTTCAGAGAGATGGTGGGTCCCGACAACCAACAACTCTTTGGTGCACTCCCAAACTGATGGGCACATCCCAATACGGATCGCAACGTCCTTAAACTACAACGGACCGCAACATCCTTAAACTAAACTCTACGAACCTAACGTCCTTAAACTAACCTATACGGACCGTAACGTCCTCAAACTACTACGGACCGTAACGTCCTTAAGCTAAACCCTCACCTATAACATGGTGATCTACGAACCGAAACGTTCTTAAACTAACAGCGGACCGTAATGTCCATAAACTTAAACAATCGAGCCCAAATGCTCTTTTGTGGGATCTGAATGATCCTAAAACTCTATTGAGTAGATCTTAGTCTCGAATTAGACTAGCGTATCCTTAACAAAAATTTAAATCGATCTTGATCTCAAAACAGATTAACGATCCTTAAATTAACCCAAATCCAAATCTAAGATATACGGATTTGGACTAATCCACGCCCTACGAACAACAACATAAATTAGTCTCCGTATACAATCCACGGGCAACCAAAAATAAAAAAAACACACACGACATGAAGTGAACTTCTGGAGCCAGAGAAAGTGGTTATCGTGATGCGGTAATGTAATTAACTGCAAGGGCTTGCGCCTACAGGGAAGAGCGTCCCCACAATAAAAAAAACCCTCGCAAACGAGGGGGAATCTGACGAAGTCTGCTACAACGGCCGCATATGTCCAAACCTCCGAAACACAGTGCCATAAATCAACTTGGCATCTTCGGAGAGGTGGATGGATAAACCCAAATAGCATATGTCCCCAAATTCAGGCAAGACGACCATCCCGGATCGTCTCTGGTTTTCGGCGGTAAACAGATTCTGGCACGCCCGGTGGGACCTATTCCTCTTTCCACTCCACACTTCGTGTGTCCTGTTCGTGAACAAGTTGCGGTTTGCTATGGTTGCTCATATATTCGAGGTACTAAGATTTGGTGTCTTGCTCTTGTGCAGAAGATAACATCGATGGCTTCCAGCTGCACTAATTGCAACAGAAACTCTCGCTCCACCCTAACTGGAGGAGTGACATACAGGCCGAACGTAGCCTCCATCTTTGCAATTCCAATGGATCAGGTGATTCAGGTCACTACTGGATTATTCTTCGGGACCATGCTCCCGCCAGCAAGCTTTAGTGCCCCAGTGCCACCATAAGAAGCTCTCAAGAAGTCGGTCTTCGATCGACTTGCAACCTCCACGGCCCCTCTCAACGGGTCATCCAATTCTGACACCTCAGTCTTCAACAGGCTGAGCCACAGCTCAAGTGGGCCCGCAAAGAGGCTCGCGATACCTGAAGGGGTTATCCCGAAACGGATAGTCGTTCCAGCTTCGGCGGGAGAAGTCATCATAAGAGTTTCACCTACCAAAGGATCGGTCTTCGCAAGATTGGGCGTTCCAACTCCTCCGACGGGTGAAGTCGTCCGAAGTGCTTCCCCTACCAGAAAGTTGGCCTTCGACAGATTGGTTATTCCCTCTCAACGGACGTCAGTCTTCGACAGGCTGGCACCAGCAGTAGCCCTTCACCAAAGCAAGGGGCATGACGAAGCCACTTACACAACTAAGGTGATCCCATCTGCAAGACGTGCTCGACATCGCCACTGGCGCCGAGTGAGAAGAGTTGGAGGAAGCTCCCCCTCTGGACTTACCCCACCAGCTCTAATGGTGGAAATTGATGCTGTTGTTCTAACTGGGAACAGTTTCGATCCGTTCAGGAGGGTGCGAAAGAACTCTCCAAACGCTGTATTGAAGAAGTCTCCTCCATCTGCTGAAAACGTGACACGGGTGAGGCCGGAGCAGCCCCCTCAGTGGCTGTCCTCCAAAATCCATATGCTCTAGAGGAAAGTTCAAGACTCTGTAATTGAAAAAAATTACTCTCGCCGACTAGAGAAAAATAAGGCTCGACAGGAGGAGGACCATCCCTTTGCTATACAATGGAAGGCCTCGTCCACATGAGTGCCAGTTGCAACAGCCCCTCCAACTTCGACCTCCCACAAAAAGAGAAGGCCTGAGAATCTCCCACCACCGGCAGCAAATCCCAAAGGTGATGGACCCAAATGCCCTAAGTCGGGGGGGTATGGTTGTACATACCGTCTACATGGCTTTCGGAAAAGAGGATAGTCGTACTTCCATGAGTCATCGACCGCAAACTCGGTCGTTAACAAAAACTCAGGAGCAACAACAAAAGCTTTAAGAGATGCTGACGAAAATGGCCGCACTCACTGGGAAGAAAGAAAGCGCGAAATCAACGTCTGAACAACGCCAGGAGCAGGAGACTAATACAGAATTTCTGCGAAGGGTGCTCGAAATGAAGGATAAAGAGGCCACGGAATAGGCTGCTAATATAAAGCAGATGGCGCTTCTGTTCCAAGACATGGTTGGGATGATGATCCAGCTAGACCCTCCAACCGAAGACCCTCAGATAATCGTCGAGGACGACAGAGGGGAAACGTCAAACCCTCTTCCGGATTTCTCAACGGCCAAGGAAGAAACGATCTCCAAGGCTGCCGTTAATGACTACATAGCTCAATAAATACGAGCTCATCAAGCGAGTGAAGCGGCTGGCCAAGTCGTCAGAACTGGGCGACCTTATCCAGGCTGGTACGATCAAATCAAGTACCCGCCAGGATATACGATCCCTAAGTTCCATGTGTATAAAGGGATGGGCAATCTACACCAGCACGTTGCTCAATTGAGAGCTTTGTGCGGTAATACTTGAGGCGACGACAAACTCCTTCTTCACCAGTTTGTTGGCAGCATGTCCGAGACGGCGTTTGAATGGTACTCGGAGCTCCCAAAGGACTCTGTCAAAATATTCACGGAGATGGAATTACTATTCACACAGCGGTTCGCAAGCGCAAGAGAGCGCATCCCGATCATGGCATTAATCAATGCCAAGGTGAAGCCAGGAGAGACCTGGGTTCAATACGCAATTCGATGGCGGAACCTATAGACGAGATGTGAACAACGCATTGAAGAAGCTCCGATCGTGGGCATTGTAACAACTCCAAATTCTATGTACGGAAAATTCATTAAAAGTTAATGTACAATTGGGGTATTTACAATTCCTGTGAATACTATAAGTATTTGTTTTGATTTAGAACAACAAGAAAGTACTTGTAGCGCATTGGTAAAGTCTTGAACTGCTGTGGCGTAGCCCCTGTGATCGAATCCCCCTAGCCACATTATCTTTTTAGTTATTTTTCTTTTAATATTTTAGAAGCTCAAGAGTTTGCATGAGCACTGCATGTAAACTAAAGAGTCACACTTAAAACAAGCAAGTGCACTGTGGTATTTAGACCGACCCCGACACGTGGCCAAATCCGAGCCAACACCTCCATGATCCGACTGGCGAGAATTGATTTGGGGCCGGCGCCGCTGGATTTTCCAAGTTCAAACCCAAAATTTTTCTTTTGTCCTAGACCCTTGGAATCCCCCTTAACTCCAGTATTGCTTATTTACTCTGCACAATTATAGAGAATAATACAACCCTTCAAATTCTATTTTAATGCATTATTCATTCCCCTTAAACCCTAGATTGCCGTATAAATACCCACCCCATCTTACACCCCTCTCACTCAGAGTTCTCTTGCAAAAATTATACCAAATTCCCAAGTCTTTTAGTGTACAAGTGGAGTTAGTGAAGGGCGAAGCTCCGACGAACTTCCGAGGAGATTCCGACGACGAATCGACGCCCCGAACCTTTCTTTAGGACCCTCTCTCTCTCTCTCCTCTAGTCCAACAAGCCAGTAAGTCCCATCTCCCCTCTCATATTACACTTTAAAAAGTTATATTTCTAAAACCCGACGGAAGCTGAGTTAGTCCAACATCCGATTCGGTTTTCTTTAAAAATTACACTTTTCTCTAACAAGATAAAACCATATTCTTATAGGTTGATTAATAAACATTAAAAAACTCAATAAAACAAGTTTCACATCAAAATATTCATTTTTGTGACATATATCGCATTTTTACATAAAAATACCACAAACTATTCATTTCGACATTATAACCTTTATTCCTTGCTATACCTTTAGATAGTTCACAAGGTAATGACCTACCTCATCACAACACACATCTCTTTCAGAGCACGATGAAGTTTGGAACAATAGAATATGGGAAAATACGACTTTACAAATAAATGCCCTAAACTTATAAAACCGTTTTCTATAAAAGATGTATTAAGTATTTCCATGCAATTGCGCCTCTACAACCCATTTTGGGGACCCCGTTCGGGATGGTGCGGATTATCGTACATCCTCGGGCTTAGTAGAGTGAGATGCAGACCTCCGCAAGGAGCATTCGATCTCGATGGAAATTTTTATACATTTTTCTTTAGAAAAATGAGATTTCTACGAGAAAATAAATAAATTTTTTTCATTATATATATATATATTATCAAAAGATCTATTTTAAATATATAAATATTCCAAGTTTTCTAAATCAAAGGAATCATTATTACATGAAAATACCATTCAAATACAACACAAGTACAACATTTCAAGAAAATACATTATACTATGAAACTAGGTTCTATTTACTAGAAATGGCACAATTGTAGAATACACATCTATGAAAAACTCTAAACATGATAATTAAATGCTTGAGGTGTATTTTGAAATTATGCCAAAACAATTTTTACATAAAACCCCCTCAAGTTATACTAAATTACAATAAGAATCCTAGTAAATATAGGTTTAAGCGGGACCAGTCTCTTGAGCCTCAGGGAGCCGGGGATATGGGTGCTTGCCTATCTAAGGTAGACAACCTAACAAACGGTGTTATCAATACGGTAATTGTCTTGGAAAAAGACACAAATCCTGCCGTCCATGTGCAGCAGTTACCGATAAGATCAGAACCTAATTCAGGACTTCAATTTTTTTTATAATTTTCTGACTCAGACTGAGTCTAAATATAATCAATTGTAACGTTTTGAAAATCGTTTCGGTGAAATTTCGGAAAATCGGTAAAATAAGAGGATTTTCTGTAAAAAATCAAAATACAAATATCTTTATTTTAAAATTAAATATACATATTCTAGCTATGTAATTGCTAGTATTTGGTGTTTATTGAGCCACTGTTGAAATTTCAAATTTTCTGAAAATTTTTCCGAAATTAATTATTTTAATATTATTTTAAGCCGTCACTAATACATTTAATTAGGGAAAATTAAAAATTGGAATGAGTTGAAACAAATTTTGTGCATCATAACACATTAAACAAAATTTTAACATGTTATTTTTGAAATGAAATGGTTTGCCAAAACGGTTTAGAAAATATTGAAGAAAAAGGGTTTTTTTAGTGAATTTAGTGTAAATGGATGTTTGGGGTATAGTATTTATCATTTTTCATCACCCCACACCCATATCCACACTCACACACCCCCATTTTTCCCTCCTCTTGGCTGAATTCAGCAGCCCCCCTCAATTTTACCCACTTTTTTTGCAAAAGAAAGGAAAAGAAAAGAAAAGGAAATGATAGAAGTAAAAAGGTGGACTTTGACTTTTTCCCCACTTTCTCCATCTCACTCTCTCTCCTCCCTCACCCCTCCCCACATTCCTGGCCGAAAATTCTGGCCCCAAAACAGCAGCACTCTTCCCTCTTCTTCCCTCATTTTCCCTCAAGAAAAATTCACCAATTTCCATCTAAAATCAAAACTAAAATTCAAAACAAAGCCCTACCCATTTTCCCTCATCTCCTTTAGCATGGATCTTGGTGCAAAGATTTCAAATTGGAGGTCTAGATTTCAAGTTTGATCATGGTTTGTGAGGTATAACTTTTGACCCATTGTTCAATTGTTGGTTTAAATTCCTTAATGTAGCTTATTAGGTGATTAATTATGGTTTAATTGAAAAGATGTGGGTTTTCAAGAGAAGGTTTAGATTAGGGTTTGTGAAAATCTAGTTAGGGTTTTGTGTTGTGAGACTATGGTTGTGGGATGTATTTGACATATCAATGTTATGCTAAATCAAATTAAGTTGCTAGTTTGCATTTTTGTTGATTTAAATTGTGATAATTATATAAATTGCAAACTAGGTTTTTAAAATATTTATATTGTGGTGAGATAAAATTCTAATTAAGGTTACATGTCATTATTAATATTATAATGAGTGGTTTAATGCCTTTGGATCATGCAAAATCAAGCGTAGTTGTTGTTTTGTGCATTTTCACTCGAAATTGTTAAAATTAGATAAATTGCAAAACTAGAATTTTTAGTTTTATAAGAATTGATGAGATTAAATTTCTGAAATGGGTTGTATGACTTATTTAAGATGTTTAATAAGTATTATAACCGCTAGATTTATTTAAACGTCGAGTTTTGTACTAAAGCGGGTAATTTTTGCTTGCTAGATTTTCGGAAAAATGGCTTTTAAAGTGAGTTTGGGGTTTTTGTGAATTTTAACCTATTTTATATTATAATTAGTGTTCGTGAATGCGCAAATGAGTGTGCTTGGGTTTTTCTCGATGGTTTGACGTTTGTATATCGACATCGAGGGTTGGTTTGGCTATTCTTGCATGCGTAGGCGATAGGTTTTGACCTATGCGCGATACGCGTGCCGATTTGATTTTCGTATGCCGTTTCGATTTCGAATTTGGTTTTAATGCGATACGGTGCGTTATGACATGTAGGTACCCCATGTGGACTTCGAGATGACAAGCAAGCGCATGGCGACGTCGGCACCGGCTAGTGAGGACCAGGTGAGTAGATTTATATCTACGGGGAGAAGTCGGGTGGATGGCGTATAGCACCCCTGCAGTTCGTGGTGATATATACGAATACGTATACACACATATATTGATGTTCATTGTTGATTTTATAGATGATAAAGATAGATTTTAGGTGTGATTGGATAGGTTTAGTGTTGCGAGACCCTAGAGTAGAGGTTGCACCACATTTACACACACACCCATACTTGCATGCATTCTTCTTTCATATGTGTTTATATGGGGCTATATTGTTATGTGTTCACATGGGTATGGGACTATGTGTTCACATACTGGATTTGAGGATAGTGTTTGGGAATTGAGGTGAGTCGATGAGATGTGATTTGAGATCATAAGATCGGTGATTTGGTAGAATTCATGTTTGAGATACGTTATGATATTATAGCGGATTGTTGGACGACGATACCATGTGAATAGTGATATCAATAAAATGATCGACATGTGGTCGTGTTATGAGATATGATATGTGCTGATGATATCGGTTGTACGAGATTGTCGATCAGTAGTCAGATCATGATTATATTGATGATATTAGTATTGTACTAGACATAGATCAGTACCCGGTTTATGACCTTGATAAAAAGGATACCAGATGAATAATATGAAGAATATAATATTGACCGTACCCCGATTTGGGGTGCCGTACGACGGATTTACGTACGAGCTATTTGTTGATGTTTGATCCGCACTCTTGACTTGGGAATATTGATTATAGATATGGTATCGGATGTGACATTATCGAGACGGGATCACCGACTAAGATATATATATATATATATATATATATATATATATATATATATATATATATATATATATATATATATATACACGCACACACACATATGTATCGACTCAGGTATTAGGCGGTTTCCTTACCTTTAGTTTAGTTTGACAGCTTAGCCCTATAGTTTAGTGTAGTTGTCAGCCCATATTAGTTGTCGTTGTGTCTGGTATTCAGCTCCCGCTCATTATTGTTGTTCGCTCCGCATCGCCTGCTTACATTATGATTCATATTCTATTGTTGATATCATGCTGTTAGGACACCAGCACCATTACCGATGACGCGTATGTACCACGTACACTTACTTGCCGGCTCACACACATCTTCATCGGTAATTGCCATGTCACGAACACTTTAGAAAATACTATTTCATTTGACATAGGTTGTTAGCTAATAGTTTAGACATGATATTAGTATACTTGCCTTATATGCTAGTTTAGACATTGTAGATATTACTTGCTACTTCATGCATGTTATTATTCATTGATATGCAGCATTCATGGATTTTTATGTCTATATTCATTGTTTACATGCTATTGAGGATTTGGATTCGGATTCGGATTTTCATGAGATTTCCTGGATTTGGGGGAAAACCGCAAAAACACTTATAAAATTCTTTTTTCTTTTTTTTTTAAAAAAGAAAAGTGCGGTTTTCCCATGATGTATGAGTCGTCCACCATGAGTTTGCTGATGGATTTCGAGACCCGAGTTCGAGGAGTGGAGGAACCGTTTTAGGTACATGGTGGACCCGGTGCGGTACCCCGGGGCAAGAGGATCGCAGATGATGGCGTTGAGCCTGGCAGGGGAGCACTACCGACCGGTGATATTACCCGATGCGTCGGATATCCGGAGGATACCGTCGTGGTCTTGAGATTGATGGTAGGGGCCGGTCTAGATTGACGGCGCCCTAGATAGTGAGATTGAGACATTGAGATCCTGAGATATTGAGACATTGGGATTTATGTTTTGTGTCGATGTTAGACACTGTTTATGCTGATTTCATTTATGATACCTCTTTTAAAAGTACAGAAATCTCACTAAATTATGAAAGCAGTTTTATTCAGTACATGCATTCTGTTTCATGCATTCATACATCATCCATATGATATATTGCTACCTGAAGCACTGACACGGGCACATGGGATTACACTCGGGCTAGATATTTACCCTAGTCATTGTTATAGGCTGCATGTTATATATATTTGAGGATATATTATGATCATATGACCTAGGATTGCGTTGTTCATGCGATTTCTGTTCGTAAATGTTTTCTACTCACGAGTTGGCAACTCACCCCCGTTGTGCCACAGTTTTTTGCAGGTTTTGTCGTTTAGGTTTCATTACGGCTTTGCTGGCACTACTTCCATTTTCGGGTGATTTGCTAATAGGTAGGTTTATTTGTATCGTACCCCTCATTATATACCTTGTATATTATTACTCTGTTGTATCTAGAAGTTCCATCAACCAAACATGTATTTATTTTGAGATAGAGACCATGATGTTATTCTTTCGACCTTAGTCGCGCGTTATATTTCTGTGGATTTCTTGTGGTTTTGAGTTCCCTTTTGAGTTTTTGATCCTTGCCCTTGGCGTTGTATATTATATTGCTTGTGTGGTTGTGACCGTCGATTAACGAAGAGCTAGCTCCCGCTTGGGGATGCCTTTTATTGATTTCGTATACTATTCATGTTGTGTCCCGTTTGGGGGCCAGTATTTACAAAGGAGACTCTACCGAAATTTTCAGGAAATATTTGATGTTTTTAAAAAAACGCATAATTCGGCTTATGCTATTAAAACTACTTGATTTTAAATTGGTTTTCCTTTACTCTACTACTTTTCTTGGTTTGGATTTCTGGGTTCTCGGCTTACTCAGATTACGTACGCCTTGAGACGTTTCGTAGCTTAAGTGTCGGTCATGTTCCGTACTTTCGGGACGTGACATCAATCTGACTTGAATATGATTCAAGTATAAAACCATAATTCAATATGAATCCATATACTTAATCTATTCAATCTATATAACTTGACTGAACCGAACCATGGATATACTCCATTTACATGTTCATCCATTATATCCGTTCCATTACTGATATCATAGTTTCTGCAAGTCATCCATCTATACAATTTATAATTCAAGGCAATACAATACAAACAATACAGTCAAGATATCGCGGGGTTTATAAGGGGTAGATTGGTATGGAAGGTGTTAAAAGTGGCACGAGACTGCAACCATAAGACACCTAACCTGAATCTCCATTGTCGTTGTACCGTGGCTGAACGGTTCCTTGTATACCATATACCTTAGCCTCCGGGATAGTAAGACTCCTCTCGTATACACTGGCACTTTCTATACCAAGCTACAAACAACAGCGTTAATAATATAATACAACTTTAAAAGTCGCATTCTCCTTCTGTCTATTTTGTCTCTTCTTACTTTTGGGACTTACCGAGCGATTGTTCGCTGACGACATTCCTTTCTTCTTTCTTTGGAATGTTGTCAGGTAATTAGGACCTTCTGGAGACAGAGCCCACCAGCGAGGATTTGGATCATTTAGCCTTCGACCCGGAGCTCTAGTTACTTGTACATTTCATTTTCATTTCTTTTATGCCATTGTTTAGGCATTGCTTTCAGTACATGTATTTTCTTTTCAGTTGTATTGTAAAAAGAATGTTAATAAATAAAGTTGTTGTTCATTTACTTTTGGTCTCTTGTGTATATTTTATTTTATATGTCTTAGATACGCTTAGCGTGTTTACTTCTTAGTAAATACGTAGCGGCCTCGTCGCGTCCTCTGCCCGTACTCTGGGAAGCGAGGCATGACAGGTTTTGTTGGTGGTCCATGCAGGTCCGTTCTGCGTGAACAACCTAAGCAATATAACACAAGAACCAGCAACTGAAAACATTCTTTACAATTTAAATTCCTTGAATCTTCCAATTTCATATATTTTGAATCAGTCCTAACCCAAATTTTTCTTTCAAGGTTATGGGTTCCCCAAACAACACCAGCACCAACTTCAACAACACTCCACCACCCCTACCAATTGCACCGGCCGTAGCTGCTCCGATCAATGAGCAGACGGTACTGCTTAAGGCGATCCGCGGTCTCCTGGAGGGACAGCAGCAGCAGACTGCTATCTTGATGAACCGTCCCAAGGCAGAAGCACCTGGGGTGAAGCAATTCAGGGCCTTGCACCCTAAGCAGTTCTCAGGAAAAGAGAGCCCCATAGAAACTGAGGAATGGGCTCAGAGTATTAAAGATGACTTGGCAGCAGCACAAGTGCCAGAGGTTGCTTGGGTTCGAGTTGCAAAGCTGCAGCTCACCGATAATGCACGGGTTTGGTGGAAGGCGGAAGAAAGTCGTTTCACGCAACCGATCAAATGGAGGACTTTCCGCGATATGTTCGACGCAAAGTACTTCCCCAAGACTGCCAGATTTGACATGGAACAACAATTCATCCACCTACAACAGGGTTCAATGTGGACCAAATCAGTGGATGACTACGATGCTGGGTTTACCATGCTCAGTCGGTAAGATATGTCTCAATATTTCAATTTTCAAATATCAAATACTACATAGCTAACACAATACCTTAACAGATTCGCGGCACACCTAATACCGACGGATGAGATCAGAGCCCGACGATTCCAACAGGGGTTAGATCCGGAGATCCAGGCTGCATTAGCCACAGGAGATTTCCCAATTCATGAATTGGCTCTAAAAGCGGCCCGTCGATATGAGACGGTGGTAAAGATGAGGGGCAGACATCAGTCTGCCGGGATGAAATGCCCTGCCAACCAGATGGCAAGAGGAGCCTCTTCAAGGCCACCTTTTGTGCCAAGGAGACCGGGAGTACCAAACAACAGGCCTAGCCTAGCCCAGCCTTTTGCACCTATTGCAGGAGGGATGGACATATGATGAAGGATTGCCAGCGAGCAAATCGCCTTTGCTTAGTCTGCGGCTTAGCTACTCATAATATTGGGTCTTGTCCTCATAGGCACAACCCATATACTTTACCCAGGCCAGCAATCACTTACCAGCAGCGCCCAGTCATCCAGGCACCTGCTCCGAGACTTGCACTACTTGCTCCACCTCCTAGTGGACCGACTGCACCTCCTCCTCGTCAGTTCAATCAAACTCAAAAGAACCCACCTCAAGGACCAAGGAACGGACAGAGGAATGCTCCTCCAGCAAGAAAGAATGTGCCGAGGCAACAGGCTTTCACAATGACCGTGGAAGAAGCTGAAGCCACCGGCCAAGTCATTGCTGGTAACACTTCCCTTTCAAATTCTCTTTCAGATTATAGGCATACCTATATATCTTTTCTTTCTACCTAAAACATATCTCACATATAACTTAGGTACAATCTTAGTAGCCTCACTCCGTGCACTTGCACTCTTCGATACTGGAGCATCGCATTGCTTTATGTCGCAATGGTTCGTCCGAACTCATGCGATTTTAGTCACACCGCTTGTATCCAACTGGAATGTCAGTTCAAGGAACGGCGTTCTTAAAGCAACAATGGGATACAACTTGTGTCCAGTGGTCGTCTGCAGCATAGAATTCTATGCTGACTTTAAGGTGTTGTACATACCGAACTTCGATGTGGTTTTGGGTATGGATTGGCTAGGAACCTTCTACGCTACCATCGACTATCATCAAAGGAGGGTAGTATTTGAGATTCCAGACCATCCGGTCTTCTATTTCAAAAGTGGAGACCGTATCCTGGAGCTAAGTACATACAAGGCGAAACCAAAGAAGGCGGTGATTGCAGCAATTCAAGCGGAGGAAGGATCGAAGCCAGAAGTGGTTCGAGAGTTCAACGATGTGTTTCCAGAAGCGGAGGAAGGATCGAAGCCAGAAGTGGTTCGATATATCAGGTTTGCCTCCCGACCGAGCTCTTGAATTCAGCATTGATTTAATACCAGGAACACAACTGGTAATCAAAGCACCGTATCGACTAAGTCCGGAAGGTTTAAAGGAGGTTCGAACTCAGTTAGACGAATTATTAAAGAAAGGATGGATTCGTCCCAGCACTTCAAGTTGGAGATCTCCAGTTCTACTTGTGAAGAAGAAAGAAGGTTCATACAGAATGTGCATTGATTATAGAGCCTTGAACGAAGTAACAATAAAGAACAAGTACCAACTACCGCGCATCGACGATCTGTTCGATCAGCTAAGTGGATCTTGCGTTTTCTCCAAGTTAGATCTTCGTTCGGGTTATCATTAGGTGAAAGTCAAGGAATCTGATATCCATAAAACGGCATTCAGAACTCGCTATGGTCATTACAAATTTCTTGTGATGCCATTTAGTGTGACCATCACACCAGCAATATTCATGAACCTAGAATCAAGTTTTCCGGGAGTACATAGACAGGTTTGTTGTCATCTTCATCGACGACATCCTGGTGTATTCTAAGAGTCAGAAGGAACACACCGAACACTTGAGAATTGTCCTGGAAACTCTACGACAACATCAATTATATGCCAAGTATACTAAATGCGAGTTTTTGCTAGATCAAGTTGGTTTTCTCGGACATATTGTATCAGGCGAATGAATCTCTGTAGATCCAACGAAAGTTTCAGCAGTAAACGAATGGCCGACACCAAAATTAATGAAGGACATTCGAAGTTTCTTGGGTCTAGCTGGATATTACCGAAGGTTCATTGAAGGATTTTCGAAGATAGCAACACCCTTGACCAAACTCACACGTAAAGATAAAGAATTCATGTGGTCAGAAGCATACGAATAAGCTTTCGTAGAACTCAAGACAAGATTGATATCATCGCCTATTCTCGTTATACCGGACCAATCTGGAGGTTTCAAAGTGCATTGCGATGCATCCGGTAAGGGATTAGGATGTATTCTACATCAGCACGGTAAGGTTGTGGCTTATACTTCAAGACAGCTGAAAATTCATGAGCGCAATTATCCGACGCATGACTTGGAATTGGCGGCCGTAATCTTTGCTCTTAAGATTTGGCGCCATTATCTTCTTGGTGAACGAATGAACATATACACAGTTCAAAAGAGCCCGAAATATGTGTTTACTCAGAAGGAGTTGAATATGCGGCAGAAACGATGGTTAGAACTCATGGCAGACTTCGACATCAACCTGCAATATCACCCAGGGAAGGTGAATGTAGTACCTGATGCCCTTAGTCGCCAACCATTAGCAATGAATCTCACCGCTCAGTGGAAGCTTCAACAAGACTTGCATCAGATAAAGATTGAAGTGGTCATGCCAGGTAACACTTCAAGTTTGATGAACTTACAAGTTCAATCTACCATTGTCAATCAGATCAAAGAAGCTCAAGCAAGGGATGCTAAGTTGCAAAAGATCAGAGAACAAATAGAGAATGGACTCATAACAAACTTCATCATTCATGTAGACGAATTTTTGAGATACGACAGCAGACTGTGTGTACCAAAAGGTTCTGTTCGGAAAGAGTTAATGAAAGAAGCTCATAGCTCTCCCTACTCAGTACACCCTGATGGTACAAAGATGTACAAAGATCTGCGTCAAAATTACTGGTGGCATGGAATGAAGCGTGAGGTGGCCAGAAGCGTCGCTAAATGCTTGGTGTGTCAGCAAGTAAAGGCTGAACATCATAGGACTGTTGGATTACTTCAACCGTTACCTATCCCAGAATGGAAATGGCAACACATCACGATAGATTTTGTAAATGCTCTTCCTCGTAGCACAAAGGGTAACGATGCGGTATGGGTTATTATGGATCGACTCACAAAGTCGGCTCACTTCATCCCATTTTGAATTGGCCAATCTACTAAGACATTAGCAAAGAAGTATATGGAGGTAAGAATCTAAGTAAGATTTTAAACTCTTCAAATATGTACTATCCCTGATACCCATGAACTCATACAGGAGATCGTGAGACTTCATGGAGTACCGGTCTGCATTGTCTTCGATCGTGACACCAGGTTTCGATCACAACTTTGGCAAAGTCTGCAAGCGAGCTTGGGAACAAATCTAAACTTCGGCACAGCTTATCATCCACAAACTGATGGTCAGCCTGAGCGAACTATTCAAATCTTAGAAGATATGCTAAGAGCGTGTATGCTAGACTTCGGAGGATCGTGGGAAGATCGCCTACATCTTGTGGAGTTTTCATACAACAACAATTACCAAGTAAGCATCGGAATGGCACCTTTTGCAGCGCTTTATGGAAGAAAGTGTCGATCGCCATTAAATTGGGACGCCATCGGAGATAGGAAACTCCTTGGACCTGAGATGATAGTAGCAACTGTCAACGTAGTTCGTACTATCAGGGAAAGAATGCGCATAGCCCAAGATCGACAGAAGCACTGGGCTGATGCAAAGCGCCGTCATTTGGAGTTCCAACCGGAAGATCACGTATTTCTAAAGATATCTCTAAACAGTGGAGTGATTCGTTTTGGAAGACGGGGTAAGCTAAGTCCAAGATACATTAAACCGTTCGACATACTCGAACGAGTCGGTGAAGTGGCTTATCGCTTGGCACTTCCACCTTCATTGGAAGGAGTGCACAATGCGTTCCACATATCCCAACTCATAAGGTATGTGAGGGACCCCAGCCATGTACTTGATCACTCCGAACTCACTACACAGCCAGATTTATCTTGTGAGCAGAAACCTGTTGAGATCCTGGATAGAAAGGTGAAATCACTTCGGAACAAGGAAATCAACTTGGTTCGAATGATGTGGAAGAAAGACACTCCAAGAGAATCGACATGGAAAGGGAGGATGAGAAGCGTGCAAGATATCCTCACTTATTTGTAAACTAGTCCTTAAAATAAATTGTAAATTTCGAGAACGAAATTTTAGTAAGAAGGGTAGACTGTAACAACTCCAAATTCTATGTACAGAAAATTCATTAAAAATTAATGTACACTTGGGGTATTTACAATTCCTGTGAATGCTATAAGTATTTGTTTTGATTTAGAACAGCAAGAAAGTACTTGTAGCACATTGGTAAAGCCTTGCACTGCTGTGGCGTAGCCCCTGTGATCGAATCCCCCCAACCTCATTAACCTTTTAGTTATTTTTCTTTTAATCTTTTAGAAGCCCAAGAGTTTGCACGAGCACTGCACGTAAGCTGAAGAGTCACACTTAAAAGAAACAAGTGCACTGTGGTACTTGGACCGACCCCGATACGTGGCACAAATCCGAGCCCCCACCTCCATGATCCGACCGGCGAGAATTAATCTGGGGCCGGCGCCGCCGGATTTTCCAAGTTCAAACCCAAAAATTTTCTTTTGCCCTAGACCCTTGGACCCCCCCTAACTCCAGTAGTGCTTATTTACTCTGCACAATTACAGAGAATAATACAACCCTTCAAATTCTATTTTAATGCATTATTCATTCCCCTTAAACCCTAGATTGCCCTATAAATACCCACCCCATCTTACACCCCTCTCATTCAGAATTCTCTTGCAAAATTATACCAAATTCCCAAGTCTTTTAGGGTACAAGTGGAGTTAGTGAAGGGTGAAGCTCCGATGAACATCCATGGAGATTCCGGCGATGAATCGACATTCTGAAGCATTCTTTAGTACCCTCTCTCTCTCCTCTGGTCCAACAAGCAGTAAGTCACATCTCCCCTCTCATCTTATTCTTTCAAAAGTTCTATTTCTAAAACCCGACGGAAGCGGAGTTAGTTCGACTTCAGATTTGGTTTTCATTAAAAACTACACTTTTCTCTAACAAGATAAAACCATATTCTTATATGTTGATTAATAAACAATAGAAAACTCAATAAAACAAGTTTCACATCAAAATATTCATTTTTGTGACATCTATCGCAATTTTACATACAAATACCACAAACTATTCATTTTGACATTATAACCTTTATTCCTTGCTATACCTTTAGATAGTTCACGAGATAATGACCTACCTCATCACAACACACATCTCTATCATAGCACGATGAAATTTGGAACAATAGAATACGGAAAAATACGAATTTACAAATAAATACCCTAAACTTATAAAACTGTTTTCTATAAATGGTGTATTAAGTATTTCCATGCGATTGCGCCTCTACAACCCATTTTGGGAAACCCGTTCAGGATGGTGCGGATTATCACACATCCTCGGGCTTAGAAGAGCGAGATGCAGACCTCCGCAAGGAGCATTCAATCTTGATGGAAATTTTTATATATTTTTCTTTAGAAAAATGAGATTTCTACAAGAAAATAAATAAATTATTTTCATTAAATATATATATATATATATATATATATATATATATTATCAAAAGATCTATTTTAAATATATAAATATTCCAAGTTTTCTAAATCAAAGGAATCATTATTACATTTCAAGAAAATATCTTATACTATGAAACTAGGTTCTATTTACTAGAAATGGCACAATTGTAGAATACACATCTATAAAAAAAACTCTAAAGACGATAATTAAATGCTTGAGGTGTATTTTGAAATTATGCCAAAACTATTTTTACATAAAACCCCCTCAAGTTATACTAAATTACAATAAGGATCCTAGTAAACATAGGTTTAAGCGGGACCAGTATCTTGAGCCTTAGGGAGCCGCAGATATGGGTGCTTGCCTATCTAAGGTAAACAACCTAACAAACGGTGTTATCAATACGGTAATTGTCTTGGAAAAAGACACAAATCCTGCCGTCCATGTGCAGCAGTTACCGATAACATCATAACCTAATTCAGGACTTCAATTTCTTTTCTAATTGTCTGACTCAGACTGAGTCTAAATATAATCAATCTGACCTGAATATGATTCAAGTATAAAACCACAATTCAATATGAATCCATATACTCAATCTATTCAATCTATATAACTTGACTAAACCAAACCATAGATATACTCCATTTACATGTTCATCCATTATATCTATTCCATTACTGATATCATGGTTTCGGCAAGTCGTCCATCTATACAATTTATAATTTAAGACAATACAATACAAACAATACAATCAAGACATCGCGGGGTATATAAGGGGTAGATTGGTATGGAAGGTGTTAAAAGTGGCACGAGACTGCAACCATAAGACACCTAACCTGAATCTCCATTGTCGTTGTACCATGGCTAAACGGTTCCTTGTACTCTGTATACTTTAATCTCCGGGATAGTGAGACTCCTCTCGTATACACTAGCACTTTCTGTACCAAGCTACAAACAACAGCGTTAACAATATAATACAACTTTAAAAGTAACATTCCCCTTCTGTCTATTCTGACTCTTCTTACTTTTGGGACTTACCGAGCGATTTTTCGTTGACGACATTCTTTTCTTCTTTCTTTGGAATGTTGTCAGGTGATTCGGACCTTCTAGAGACAGAGCCCACCAGCGAGGATTTGGATCAGCTAGCCTTCGTCCCGGAGCTCTAGTTACTTGTACATTTCATTTTCATTTCTGTTATGCCATTGTTTAGGCATTGCTTTCAGTATATGTATTTTCTTTTCAATTGTATTGTAAAAAGAATATTAATAAATAAAGTTGATATTCATTTACATTTTGTCTCTTGTGTATATTTTATTTTATATTGCTTAGATACGCTTAGCGTGTTTACTTCTTAGTAAATACGTAGCGGCCTCGTCGTGTCCTCTGCCCGTACTCTGGGAAGCAAGGCGTGACAGGCATATTCGTAGGGATCCTCGATCCTCAGACGACTGTATCCCAATTCATGATGTTCTTCAAGCCGAGCACCTTCCAGGATTTGATCAACAAGCTGGCCTAAATGGAACAGATGGACCACAGGCATCCCTCTTCAAAAATGGACCCTCAAAATGCAAAGGGTAAAGGGAAAGCGATCTTCTTGCCAATACTCAACAACAACCGAGTGACCCGAAACCAGTTGCTTGTCAAAACAACGTGCGCCCGCGCCAATCCCTCGATGAGAATCTAGGACGTGCTTATCCATTTCCCCGTGATAAAATGAGGAGACTGTTCGAACTGGCAATGCGCAACAAACTCATCACGCTGCTGGATCCGAGACGTCCAATACAGTCCGGTGATGTCAATAATCCCAACTATTGCTCCTACCACAGAGTAGTGGGCCACCGAATTGAGGACTGCTGTGTCTTCAAAAACCGGGTCGAGGACCAGTACCGGCAAGGGAAGTTTGCACTGTAAGAAAACTGGAGGGTAAACCCGCCACAGAGGCATGCTCTTAAAAAGGTGGATACGCCGGGGGCATTATGCTCGTTTGTGGAAGAAGTTCCTTGGGAAGTGGTCCTTTCAGCTAAAACCAAAAGAATGTTGAAGGATCTTCAAGTATGTCCGGCGATCAAATGAAAAAGCCCGCTGAAACCCGAGATCATTGAGAGGATGCTTAAACCGTGCCCAACACCGAAAACCGGTAACGATGGGTAAAACCTCCAGGCCAAGCCTTCGAAGTCTTTGAAGGCAAAGAAGAAGACCAAGAAGCCCACACAGCCTGACGACAAGCGCACGGACCTGCAAAGGAACATCGATGCACTGGAGGAGTATAACCAGAAGGCGCGGACCCTAGTCACTCTCGAAGAGTTTCTCAAGCAAATCCTTAAGAATGGAGATAGTGATGATGATGATGAGGGAAATGGCTCGTCGGGAGAAACCGAAGATTATGTGACAAGTTGCCACATGGTTTCTCACTTGTCCTCAAATGGCAAAGAAGCTCCCTCAGCGTTAGAAAACAACGCATAGGAACTGGGGGCAGGATCGGTGCCAAAATCTCCGGAGCTGCCAGAAGACCCAATTGACAGGCTGCTAAACGAAGCCCTTAAAAAGAGCAGAGCTGACTGAGAACGTGAAACGGCCATATATGAAAAGGCCAAGCATCGACGTCGGGATGAAGAAAACGCAGCGAGGAAGAGTCATAAAGTACTCCAACCAGAGAGAAGCAGAGTCACTCGTGCCAAATTCACGGGGACTTCATCCACCAACATCCAAATCCGCTACACCCAACGGTAGCCAGCTGGCCGTTCGAAATATGGGAAACCGATATAATCGGCCCCATTGAGCCAGTATCATCCAAAGGACATCGGTTCATATTAGCAATAACTGATTACTTCTCTAAGTGGGCAGAGGCAATACCGCTAAGGGAAGTGAAGACGAAGAACATCCTCCATTTCTTCAGGACACATGTCATCTACTGGTTCGGCACTCCATGACGGATCATCTCGGATAATGGGCCGGCTTACAGAAGCCATAAGATCGGCAGCTTCGCACAGCAGTATAATATAGATTGGAGATACTCTTCAGTATATTATCCCCGAGCTAATAGTCTAGCTGAGGCTTTCAACAAGACCTTGACGAAGATCATAAAGAAAACGGTGTCCATAAACAAAAAGGATTAGCATGAGAGACTGCATGAAGCTCTCTGGGCGTATCGAACCACGTTCAAAGCAGCTACGAATTCAACACCATACGCGTTGGTATTTAGCATGGAAGAGGTACTTCCCTTGGAGATAGAGCTACCCTCTCTACGAGTGGCAGTTCGATACGAGCTGACGGATGAAGAAAATGCCCATCTTCGGCTTGAGGAGCTCGATGCCCTCGATGAAACTCGTCTTATGGCGCAGCAAAACCTGGAAGCTTACAAAGCAAGGATGACGTGCTCATACGAAAGACTAACCAGACCGAGAACATTCCGCCAAGGCGAACTCGTGTTAGCCGTAAAAAGACCTATGATCCCCAATTGTGCAAAGCGGGGAAAATTCAAGCCGAACTACGAGGGTCTATACATCATAGACAAGGTCTACCAAGGTAGGGCCTACTTGCTCATGGATGGCGAAAGACCCTTCTAGCCAATAAACGGCCGGTTCCTTAAGAAATACTACGCCTGACAAGTCACAACTCAGGTTAATGATAGATGATGACGCTCGTGTCCGCTCGCTGTCTTCCCGAGTCAAGACTCTATAAGTAGTATCCGGCAAAACTTCGCCTCGAAGCTGGCCATGGACCGCCATGTCCCTAAACTAACAGCGGGCCGAGATGTCCCTAAACTAACAACGGACCGAGATGTCCTTAAACTAAATACGTTGCCTCAAACATGGCGATAGTAGAATTCAAGTCCATAAGTCCCAGCAGCGAGGACTGCAGCTTAAGTCCCACTGACCGCGCAGCTGCCCTGGTGGCAAAGTCTACCATAAGTTCCATTGGCGAACAGAGGAGTAAAAAAAATTCAACAAGCTAAATGGGCACGGATGAGAACCCGAAAGGGCGCCGTGAGTAAAAACATCAGGGCTGCCGGCGAGCTTGTAAAAACCTGAAAGAGCGCAATCTCGTTGTTAAAAAAACGGTACGTTCACAAGCGAAAAGGGCACGGATGAAAACCCGAAAAGGGCGCCATGAGTAAAAATAGTAAGGCTACTGGCAAGTTTGTGAAAACCCGAAAGGGCGCAATCTCGTTAAAATAAAGACACCTACAAGGTCCTCTCGACCTTGTGAAGAGAAAACACTTGCGTGAGATCCCTATGACTCATAAGGGAGTAACACGCTTAGGGATTCCCACGATTCCTAAGGAGAAATTACACTTACAAGATCCTCACGACTCGTAAGGAGAATTCCCCCCTGTGAGACCTTCACGTCTTATAGGATTTAGAAGCCTTAAGATAGGGGACCTGAACTTGTTCTTAAGCGATCACACTCCCTAAGTTGCCCTACAGGCGGTACAATGCTGGCCCCTGTATACAATCCATGAGCACAAATAAACGTTTCCCCCACCAAGTTCTACCAATCGCGAGGAATGTCCTCATATGGTAAACGACATTTGTAAGTGTTAGTGTATATGCCCTAAAGGCCATTACTGTATCATACTAGTATGTATATTACTTGATGGAAGCTTGGGATATTCACAGTTGTACAGACAATCTTGCTCGAAATAGTAGTATGCTACTTGGTTTGTCTCTGCTTTAATGTGTACATGTGTGTTTCTTTATTATATCACCTTTACGCATTAGTAGAGCCCTTAGGATCTTTGCTTGATTACCAGCGTTGTGATGGCGATCACACTCGTGGGGGCTGGGTAATCCATAAGCACATCCTTATACACGTCCCTAGTCGTGGGATTATCGAGACAGGGCATCGATACTCCGGAGTAGACTAGCGTATGCGCTTCTCATCCCAGCACGGGAGACGGTCTGTCCCACAGCCGTCAGTACGCCGTACTTAAGATAGTATGCGGGTGCTCGTTAGGTTACGAGTACACTGGACAGGACTCGTCGGGAACTGATGGTTGGTATTATACCTATCGTCAGTTATCAGTTCCCAGGTGACATGAGTACAGCTTAGTCCGCTGACTTGACACTGTCACTTCGCCTCAAGTGTGTTCCCACTGTTCTTTGATTACTGCCCTACCACGATTCTACTGAGTCGTGCAAACAGGTAGTAGTTAGGTGCAGTCCCGAAGCACTTGGAGGCAGTGACGGTTAGACAGGATTCGTCTCTCCCGATATTGGGGGTTGACATCGCGCTGTGTCTAGGAGAGCCATTACATGAGTAGTCCCTGGCCAGGGCAAGCGAGATATACTGGTAGGTTTCCGGTGTTATCTCAGGGTGTACTGGGCTTCACTCCGACACGACTTGTACCGCTATTAGGGGACTGACGTTTACTACCCCCTAGGCCCGCCATGCGATGTATCAGACCGGACTGTACGGAGATTGTCACATACAGGCTCAGTAGGAGTTCGAATGGGATTACCTCATCGGCCTTCTTATCGACATCTACCTGGGGACCGTTACGTACAGCTAGTGCCGCTTGCGGTCTGTGGTTAACCCCACTGCCAGCGTAGTGTCGAGTCTTTAGAGTCCCACACAGAGGGTTACTCGCCTTTGGGCAAAACAGAGTAGAGGTCGCATGGTTTTGCGACAGGGTTCGTTCACATCCGCGCACTTGTGCACGTTTGGTGTCCGGACAGTCATTACTAGCGGGCTCTGGTTTGAGCCGGATCCTAGTATATGCTTTGGGGTTAGTTTTATCTCATTGTTTTCATGTTCCTCGGAACATGAATGCGGGTGTGTATGCACAGTTGATTGAGGCGGAGGAAGAGTTTGTTCATTAGGGTTTTGGAACGGGTGTGTATGCACAGTTCACAGTTGTCTTTTTCCAAACCCTAATGATCTTGTGATTTATCAATTAATAATATTAATTAAATGAAATTGTGTCATGGTTGGGTTTGTTGACTTGTTGACCATGGTTGACTAGTTGACTAGGTTTGAAACATTGACCATCATCATTACCCTTTTTAGATGCTCTTTGATCTTTGCAAAATTTATTTATTGTGATATGATAATGGTCTCTTCAATCCATCCATCACCTTTTTCATTTTGAATTAATATTATTATTAGAAAATCACATATATGTTATGGTTGTAAAAATACCATATCATTCTATCATTTTGTTTCTCTCTCTTCACTTCGTCTTCTTCCTCCTCTAGTTCAAGGAGAGCAAATCTCATGTGTTGAGAATCATCTCCTTGAAGATATAACACCCCAAAGCACACTCTACTCGCTCTAAGGTAGAAGTTCTAGCAAGCCGGATACCTTAGTTCTCTCAAGATCGAGAAAGGAGCCCAAGGATGAAGCCCTCAGGTGGATCTATCTTCGACAAAGAGGAGATGAGGAGGGGAAGCCATTCAAACTACCACAAAGAGCAAGCGAGGAGAAGAACAACAAGAAGAGAAGGAGTTCAAGTTGAGGTATAACCCCTAACCGAGTGGA
This sequence comes from Agapanthus africanus, assembly GCA_030015575.1. Classification (NCBI taxonomy): domain Eukaryota; kingdom Viridiplantae; phylum Streptophyta; class Magnoliopsida; order Asparagales; family Amaryllidaceae; genus Agapanthus; species Agapanthus africanus. The sequence goes on from JASDDO010000031.1 coordinate 470,639,206, forward strand.
TAAGTCTCTAGTTAGGATGCTAGTGTGTAGTTTAGCAAAGATCCGGCTTTTACGGTCCATGTTACCAAGCTTAGAAAATTTTTGTTTTACCGTTTCCACAACCCCGAAAGTACTGGGAGAGGTAACGTGGACCTAACAGTGGTATCAGAGCCTAACTAAACACACCCTAGCATGTTAGCAAGGTATTCAGAATATCGACCGAACGATAAAACCGAAAAACACCCCGGAAACCCTGAGTTTCTGCCGATTTTTTTTCTGCTCAGAAAATAATAAATCATGTCTTAAAAATCGGCTCAGGCTTTTGTTAGAACAGGCAAGAAAAATGATCGCACGAGTCGACTAACTCACAGCGGTTCCGCGGCAGAAGCTTGCTTCTGCCGCCGAACCGCGGCCGAGTTGACTCGGCCGTAGATCATTTTTGTTGCAGTTTGTTTCTGGTGGGTTTTTGGGATTTTTGGTATATGATTTTTCTGCCCAGATTTTCCAGAAAGCAAAATTTGTTTTTGGGGCTTAAAAATCCGTATTTTTGGTCGATGTTCTGTAGACTTTGGCTAATGGTTATATCTGTAATGTTTTATGTGTATTGAACGTCTGCTAATCGTTATACGTCGATTAGTGGGGGTTATACATATCTGTGATCTGTAATGCTGATGGTTTGTGTATATGAACTCGTTGGATTGTCGCGGATGAATAGCTGGGGTGGATGTGAGATGAGAGTTTCTTTTTCTTTCATTCATGTAATAAAATTTGTAAATTGATGTAATATTATTTGTATGGCCGCACAACCGGGTCGGGGTTGTAGCCGTCATTGTATAATTCTTTTTACTGTTTTTGCTCCTAGGATAGACCCATGGAGGGGGTGCACAAACTACCGGGTATCTCGAAGTGCCGAGTGGCCTACTCACGGCGTTGAGGGAGGTTGTGTTAGTGTATATGCCCTAGAGGCCATTACTGTATCATACTAGTTTGTATATTACTTAATGGATGCTTGGGATATTCACCTTGTATATACAATCTTGCTCAAAATAGTAGTATGCTACTTGGTTTGTCTCTACTTCAATGTGTACTTGTGTTTATTTTACTATATCACTTATACGCATTAGTGGAGCCCTTAGGATCTTTGCTTGATTACCAGCGTTGTGATGGCAGTCACACTAGTGGGGGCTGGGTAATCTATAAGCACATCCTTATACAGGTCCCTAGTCGCAGGACTATCGAGACAGGGCATCGATACTCCGGAGTAGACTAGCGTATGCGCTTCTCATCCCAGTGTGGGAGATGGTCTGTCCCACAGCCATCAGTACGTCGTACTGGAGATAGTATACGGGTGCTCGTTGGGTTACGAGTACACTGGACAGGACTCGTCGGGAACTGACAGGTTGGTATTATACCTATCGTCAGTCGTCAGTTCCCAGGTGACATGAGTACAGCTTAGTCCGCTGACTTGACACTGGCACTTCGCCTCGAGTGTGTTCCCACTGCACTTTGATCACTACCCTACCACGGCTCAAAGGAGTCGTGCAAACAGGTGGTGGTTGGGTGCAGTCCCGAAGCACTTGGAGGCAGTGACGGTTAGACAGGATTCATCTCTCCCGGTATTGGGGGTTGACATCGCGCTGTGTCTAGGAGAGCCATTACACGAGTAGTCCCTGGCCAGGGCAAACGAGATATACTGGTAGGTTTCCAGTGTTATCTCAGGGTGTTTTGGGCTTCGCTCCGGCACGACTTGTACCGCTATTGGGGGACTGACGTTTACCGCCCCCTAGGCCCGCCATGCGATGTATCAGACGAACAGACCGGACTGTACGGAGAATGTCACATTCAGACTCAGTAGGAGTTCAGATGGGGTTTCACCTCGTCAGCCTTCTTGTCGGCATCTACCTGGGGACCGTTACGCACAGCTAGTGCCGCTTGCGGTCTGTGGTTAAACCCACTGCCAGCGTAGTGTCGAGTCTTTAGAGTCCCACACAGAGGGTATTCGCCTCTGGGCAAAACAGAGTAGAGGTCGCATGGTTTTGCGACAGGGTTCGTTCTCATCCGCGCACTTGTGCACGTTTGGAGTCCGGACGGATTATACTGGCAGGCTCTGGTTTGAGCCAGATACTGGTATATGTTTATGGGATTGCTTTTATATCTTGGTATTCTTGTTTTTCGGAACGAGAATGCAGGTGTGTATGCACAGTTGCTTGAGGCGGAGAATGAGGTTTTTCATTAGGGTTTCGGAACGGGTGCGTATGCACAATTGACAGTCTTCATTTTCCAAACCCTAATGGATTTATATATTATCTATTAATAATAATAATTAAATGAGAATTATGTTATGGTTGTTTTTGTTGACTTGTTGACCTTGGTTGACTTGTTGACCATTGACCACTTTCATGCCTTGAAAGTCTTCCTTGATTCATGCTTACTTTTCATTAAATGAAGCATGGTTGTGGTCATTCAAAATACTACCATCAACTATTCTCATTTTCAATTATTATCATTTAGATAATTCATTTCTTTTGCAATATGGTTGCAAGAAAGAAATAATTGAGCTCATTCTATCATAACCTCTCTCTCTCCTCATTTTCATCTTCTTCTTCCTCTTGAAAAGAGAAACCTTCTCATGTGTTGAGAATCATTCTCTTTTGATAGAAAAGCAAACCCTAATCTCTCTCTACTCATTCTAGGATGAAGGTTTAGCAAACCGGAAACCCTAGTTCACTCAAAGATCGAGGAAGAGCCCAAAGTCGGACCTTCGAGGTGGATCCATCTTCGACGGGAGAAGGCGACGAAAAGAGAACCATCAACCTCTACAAGGTTTGAAGAAGAAGGAGTTCAAGTTTAGGTATAACCATCTTCCATAGTAGCTAACTCTCTTTAGCTTGTTAACTAGTTTTAGTTTAGACAACGATCCCGACATAGTTTAGTCCATGTTGCCTCTTGCGATAAAAATTCGTTTTTTATACCGTTTCCGCCTCCCCGTAAGTACCGGGGGTCGCAATATGGACTTACAGTGGTATCAGAGCCTAACTAAACTTAAACTAGCTTGGTAGTGAAGTGTAACGAAGTTCGGAACCGTAAAAAACCCAAAAAAAACCGTATTTTCAAAAACCTGAGTTTCTGTTGAAATTTTTTGGGCTCAAAATAAAAAAATTTATATTTGTAAAATCATCTCAGGCTTTTCTAAGAACACCCATGAAAAACGATCCAGTGAGGAGCTCAAAGCGCCGCGCATCCGCGGCACGAGGTAGGCTCGTGCCGCGGAACCGCCGCGCTTTGTCGTCTTCTGCGCCTCGTTTTTCGTGCAGTGTTCTTGTTGTGGGATTTTGGGATTTTTAAAATATATTATATGTACCCAGATTTTCCAGAAAAGAAATTTCCTTTTGGGGTCCTATAATTCCGTATTTTTCCGAACTTCACTACACTTTGGCTATATTGGTTATATCTGTGATGTTTGCATGTATTGAACGTCGGCTAATCGCTATAGGTCGATTAGTCGGGGTTATACATGATCTGTAATGTGCTGGAATGTGTATATGAATGTGTTGGACTGTCGCGGGTGAATAGCCGGGGTTGGATGTGAGATGAGCTTTTGTTTTTCTTTCATTCATTTGTAAATGTAAATTGATGTAATTATATTATTTGTTTGGCCGCACAACCGGGTCGGGGTTGTAGCCGTCATTGTATAATTCTTTTTACTGTTTTTGCTCCTAGGATAGACCCATGGAGGGGGTGCACAAACTACCGAGTACTTGGCGAGTAGTTTGCCGCACCCGTAGGGGTCTTGGGTGGGGTATTGGCTATTCACCGCGACCGTGTTATCCGCTTTTCGTTTCAGGCTCGAAAGAAATGCGGATTGCTAGTATATCCAATGTATTCATCTGTGATCTGTAATGTCTATCATTGCTTTCTATTTAGGCGTTGCTTATGTTTTACAGCCGCGCTAGCCCAGCCCCCGCTCTGTCGTTAGTTAAGTAACCTAACGGGTGATGACGGGGCCCCGTGGCGAATGCATATGGCATAAGCGTACGTCATATTTTGGTTGTTTTCTGCAATGGTAGGATTTAAATGATGGGACGCATTAAAAGAACTAATGCAAGATAATAAACCAAGTTAAAGTCGTTGGAACACTTTCGAAAAACCACTCGGTTCTTTTCAAAACTAACTTTTAAAATGCGGAGCTTGAGCCACTCCATTTAAAAGCTATCTCGTTCCATCGACCAAATCAAGTTCACTACGTTCACGGTTTTGCCAAAACCATTCGTAGCCCTCCGTCGTTTCGTATGAATATTCAAATAGTATTCAAGCTGTGTTTGTTGACCTTCGTCAAGGCATAGTGATTGGTAGCTGTTAAGTATTCATATGTAGCATAGATAGATGCGTTGGTTTGGGACACTCACATTACCTTGTTGACCTTCGTCAAGGGTATATGCGGGTGGATTCAAATTAACCTGGATAATGACGGGCAGAACTTGACATGTGACTTATGATTTGTTGACCTTCGTCAAGGTCATAAGAGCATGGGGCAAAAATCCACATCGGGAGTTTCATAAGTACTGAAACTTGCTAGATTTGCATACCATTTGGAGTGTGGTGATTCTGGTAGGATTCCTTCAGTTTCGTCACGCGATGATATTTGGATCCCGATCCTACTGTGAGTATATGCTACTCCTCGGGAAATTTCTCACTTAACGATCAATGCTATAAACCTAGTAGGTGCCTAGAAAGGTGTTAGCGGGGCTACGCCCCCAGGGAAAAGAGGTTCTTTAATTAAGGAACTTCGCGAAAGCGTTGGAAAACCTCCCTCGAAGTACCGACACCAGCCTGGCCGAACGGTTAAGCAAGTATTGTACGGTGGGATTGATCCTGACTAATTCTTCCTTTATGGTTTGAGGAGGGATTCGAGAAACAGTGGGAGCCATCCTGTTTAGACAAACTAAAAACCACTCTAAACTTGCAAGAGCATCATGCTGAGTGTTTCTTCTTCTCTCTCCTAATTGCAGCGACCAATCAACATGACTGGACTTAAGTTACTCCTAGATAAAAACAAGCTGACAGGGCCAAACTACAAAGATTGGCTCAGGAATGTCAAGATAGCAATCACTTATGACAAACTGGGGTATCTTCTTACCACCAAAGCTCCCCCTGTCCCTGGTCCAACTTCCAGCGTCGCGGATAAGGAAATCCGTAAGACTTGGGAGATTGATAGCGCGAAGGCCAAGTGCCTCTTGCTTGCCTCGATGGACAACGAACATCAGAGGAGGCATGAGAATATGGACATGGAGTCCATATTGCTTCATACAAAAGAACTGTATGGAGAGCAATCACGTATCGCAAGATACGAAGCGTCGAAAAAGTTGTTTTCGACAAGAATGGCCGTCGGATCATCAGTAGCCGAGCACGTGCTAAAGATGATCGGTTACATTGAGGAGCTCGCTGACCTAGGGATCACATTGGAGAGTGAGCTATATACGGATATAGTTCTCCAGTCCCTTCCTTCCACTTACGCCCAGTTTATAATGAATTTCAACCTACAAGAAAAGGAGGTTGAACTTTCAGAACTCCTCAACCTGCTGAGGAGTGCAGAGGGCACCCTACAGAAAGGTAGGGAAACATCCACTTTGTTTGTAGGAGGATCATCTTCTTCTAGGTCCAAGGCGAAAGCCAAGGGAAAGAAGAAGAAAGCCCCCGCCAAACCAAGGGGCGGTGTTAGTAAAGTGGATACGAAGGGAAAAGGAAAAGCAACAAAGATAGCGGGAAAGCTTGTGGATAAGGAAGAATGCTTCTTTTGTCATAAGAAAGGACACTGGAAGAATGATTGCAGGGCCTGGAAGGCCAGAACACAGGAATTGAAGCAGGTTGCAGCTTCAGCTTCAGGTGTGTATGTTATTGAAAACTGTCTTTCTATAAACTCTACTTCCTGGGTATTGGATACCGGATCAGGATCTCATATCTGTAATTCTTTGCAGGCGTTGAGAAACCGTAGTGTTTTGAAAGCAGGTGACATGACCCTCAGAGTTGCAAACGGAGCGAGCATGGATGCTAAAGCCGTGGGGGACTATCACCTGGGAATGTCAGATGGACATGTTTTGGTTTTGCGTAATTGCTTTTTTGTACCCAACGCAACTTGTAATATCATTTCTGTATCTTTAGTTTCTAAAGAAGGTTATGAATTTGCGTTTGTAAGTAATGTTGTAAACATTCGCCTTAATCAAGTTTTGATTGGGTCAGGTACTTTGAGTAATGGTATATACGTATTGAACCAACCACAGATTTTTAATGTCCAGAATACACACAAAAGAAAGTCTCCAGAAATAAACCAGACTTTCTTATGGCATTGTAGATTGGGTCACATCAATGAGAGAAGGTTGACGAAGTTACATACAGAAGGGTATTTGAATGCGTTCGAATATCAGTCGTATGCCACTTGTCAATCCTGTCTCAAGGGAAAGATGACAAAGACTCCGTTTACTGGACATGGAGAAAGAGCGAGCGAGCTCTTGGGACTCGTACACAGCGACGTGTGCGGTCCAATGTCTACACATGCCCGAAGCGGACATTCTTACTTCATTACTTTTACGGATGACTTCTCAAGGTACGGTTATGTTTTCTTAATGAAACATAAGTCCGAGGCTTTTGGAAAATTCCAGGAGTATAAGAATGAAGTAGAGAAACAGACCGGCAAAAGTATTAAGATTCTAAGATCGGATCGAGGTGGAGAATACTTAAGTGCCGAATTCCTGAATTACTTAAAAGAGAATGGTATTCTCTCTCAGCTTACTCCTCCATACACTCCGCAACATAATGGTGTATCGGAGAGACGGAACCGAACCCTATTGGATATGGTTCGGTCCATGATGAGTAACGCTGAGTTACCGCGATCATTCTGGGGATATGCAATAGAAGCAGCTGCGTATCTCTTGAACAAGGCTCCCACCAAGACTGTGCCTACCACCCCTTATGAGATGTGGACTGGGAAGAAACCCTGTCTCAAGTATCTTAAAGTATGGGGATGTCCAGCCTTTGTAAAAAGGCAGCATGCGGACAAGCTTGAGGCACGTTCAGTACAGTGTAAGTTTGTGGGATACCCAAGGAACTCCAGGGGGTATCTTTTCTATTCCGCTGAGGAACAAAAGGTTTTTGTTTCTCAGCATGCCCGCTTCTTGGAAACTGAGTTTTTGGAAACCCAGATAAGTGGGAGCACAATAGAACTGGAAGAAGTTCCAGAACCACAGACTGTTACTGAAAGCTTAGTGGAACCAGAGGGTTCAACAGAACAGGACATTCCTACGCCGCTCCGCAGAAGTAGTAGGCAGTCTCATCCGCCCGAGAGATACTACGGTTTTCTCATAGACGGGGATAGAGAGGATTGCATCATAGATTATGATGAGCCTACTAGCTTCCAGCAGGCCGTTCAGAGCGTTGACTCAGTGAAATGGCTGGATGCAATGCGGACCGAAATGGAGTCCATGTACACCAACAAGGTATGGACGTTGGACATTGCTCCAGACGGGGTAAAACCCGTAGGATGCAAGTGGATCTTCAAAAGGAAGATTGGTGTAGATGGACAGGTTGAGACCTATAAAGCTAGGCTGGTAGCAAAGGGTTTCCGTCAAAGACCTGGCTTGGACTATGACGAAACCTTTTCTCCAGTAGCCATGCTGAAATCCATTCGGATCCTTCTTGCCATCGCTGCCTTCCACGATTATGAGATCTGGCAAATGGACGTAAAGACAGCTTTTCTAAATGGAAATTTAGAGGAGTGTGTCTATATGGACCAGCCAGAGGGCTTCATTCAGAGTGGGAGCAGCGGGAAGGTGTGCAAGTTGCTTAAGTCCATCTATGGACTAAAGCAGGCATCGCGGAGTTGGAACATCTGTTTTGATGAGACGGTCAAAGAATTTGGCTTTATCAAAAATCCAGATGAACCATGCATCTATAGTAGATTTGTAGCGAGAACTGTAGTATTCCTCGTTTTATACGTGGATGACATTCTCTTAATAGGAAATGGCATTCCTATGCTACAATCTGTCAAGGGGTTCTTGTCACAAAGGTTCTCCATGAAAGACCTGGGTGATGCCTCATACATCCTGGGGATCCGGATCCATCGTGATAGATCCAAGAGGATATTGGGACTTTCTCAGTCCAGGTACATTGACACCATAGTGAAGAGATTCAGTATGGAAGATTCCAAGCGCGGTAACCTACCGGCTTGTCACGGGATCACCCTCTCTAAAGAGATGTCTCCCAAGACTGATTTGGAGAAGGATCGCATGTCTATTATACCCTACGCTTCTGCGGTAGGCTCTATAATGTATGCGATGTTATGTACCAGACCAGATGTAGCTTATGCACTGAGTGTGGTAAGCCGGTATCAGTCAAACCCTGGGGAGAAACACTGGATAGCGGTAAAGAACATTCTCAAGTACCTGAGAAGGACTAAGGAGATGTTCTTGGTGTATGGCGGAAAAGACCTCCAGATCGAGGCCTTTGCTGACTCCAGCTTCCAGAGTGACAAGGATGATTCCAAGTCCATGTCGGGCTTTGTCTTTACCCTCAATGGAGGGGCGGTGTGTTGGAAGAGTTCCAAACAGGAAACCGTTGCAGACTCGACGATGGAAGCGGAATACATCGCTGCATCTGATGCCGCAAAAGAAGCTGTCTGGATGAGGAAGTTCTTGAAAGAACTACAGGTGGTTCCGTCCATTGTTGATCCAATACCTCTGTATTGCGACAACAATGGGGCTATAGCTTTAGCGAAGGAACCGAGGTCCCATCAGAGATCCAGGCACATCTTGAGGCGGTATCACCTGATCAGGGAGATCGTGGATCGCAAGGAGATCGAGGTTCGGAGAGTAGCTTCAGAAGACAACACTGCAGATCCATTCACCAAGGCCCTGCCCCAGACTCAGTTCGAGCGGCTGATCGAGATGATAAGTCTTCGATACGCCAGTACATGGCCTTAGTGCAAGTGGGAGATTGTTAGTGTATATGCCCTAGAGGCCATTACTGTATCATACTAGTTTGTATATTACTTAATGGATGCTTGGGATATTCACCTTGTATATACAATCTTGCTCAAAATAGTAGTATGCTACTTGGTTTGTCTCTACTTCAATGTGTACTTGTGTTTATTTTACTATATCACTTATACGCATTAGTGGAGCCCTTAGGATCTTTGCTTGATTACCAGCGTTGTGATGGCAGTCACACTAGTGGGGGCTGGGTAATCTATAAGCACATCCTTATACAGGTCCCTAGTCGCAGGACTATCGAGACAGGGCATCGATACTCCGGAGTAGACTAGCGTATGCGCTTCTCATCCCAGTGTGGGAGATGGTCTGTCCCACAGCCATCAGTACGTCGTACTGGAGATAGTATACGGGTGCTCGTTGGGTTACGAGTACACTGGACAGGACTCGTCGGGAACTGACAGGTTGGTATTATACCTATCGTCAGTCGTCAGTTCCCAGGTGACATGAGTACAGCTTAGTCCGCTGACTTGACACTGGCACTTCGCCTCGAGTGTGTTCCCACTGCACTTTGATCACTACCCTACCACGGCTCAAAGGAGTCGTGCAAACAGGTGGTGGTTGGGTGCAGTCCCGAAGCACTTGGAGGCAGTGACGGTTAGACAGGATTCGTCTCTCCCGGTATTGGGGGTTGACATCGCGCTGTGTCTAGGAGAGCCATTACACGAGTAGTCCCTGGCCAGGGCAAACGAGATATACTGGTAGGTTTCCAGTGTTATCTCAGGGTGTTTTGGGCTTCGCTCCGGCACGACTTGTACCGCTATTGGGGGACTGACGTTTACCGCCCCCTAGGCCCGCCATGCGATGTATCAGACGAACAGACCGGACTGTACGGAGAATGTCACATTCAGACTCAGTAGGAGTTCAGATGGGGTTTCACCTCGTCAGCCTTCTTGTCGGCATCTACCTGGGGACCGTTACGCACAGCTAGTGCCGCTTGCGGTCTGTGGTTAAACCCACTGCCAGCGTAGTGTCGAGTCTTTAGAGTCCCACACAGAGGGTATTCGCCTCTGGGCAAAACAGAGTAGAGGTCGCATGGTTTTGCGACAGGGTTCGTTCTCATCCGCGCACTTGTGCACGTTTGGAGTCCGGACGGATTATACTGGCAGGCTCTGGTTTGAGCCAGATACTGGTATATGTTTATGGGGTTGCTTTTATATCTTGGTATTCTTGTTTTTCGGAACGAGAATGCAGGTGTGTATGCACAGTTGCTTGAGGCGGAGAATGAGGTTTTTCATTAGGGTTTCGGAACGGGTGCGTATGCACAATTGACAGTCTTCATTTTCCAAACCCTAATGGATTTATATATTATCTATTAATAATAATAATTAAATGAGAATTATGTTATGGTTGTTTTTGTTGACTTGTTGACCTTGGTTGACTTGTTGACCATTGACCACTTTCATGCCTTGAAAGTCTTCCTTGATTCATGCTTACTTTTCATTAAATGAAGCATGGTTGTGGTCATTCAAAATACTACCATCAACTATTCTCATTTTCAATTATTATCATTTAGATAATTCATTTCTTTTGCAATATGGTTGCAAGAAAGAAATAATTGAGCTCATTCTATCATAACCTCTCTCTCTCCTCATTTTCATCTTCTTCTTCCTCTTGAAAAGAGAAACCTTCTCATGTGTTGAGAATCATTCTCTTTTGATAGAAAAGCAAACCCTAATCTCTCTCTACTCATTCTAGGATGAAGGTTTAGCAAACCGGAAACCCTAGTTCACTCAAAGATCGAGGAAGAGCCCAAAGTCGGACCTTCGAGGTGGATCCATCTTCGACGGGAGAAGGCGACGAAAAGAGAACCATCAACCTCTACAAGGTTTGAAGAAGAAGGAGTTCAAGTTTAGGTATAACCATCTTCCATAGTAGCTAACTCTCTTTAGCTTGTTAACTAGTTTTAGTTTAGACAACGATCCCGACATAGTTTAGTCCATGTTGCCTCTTGCGATAAAAATTCGTTTTTTATACCGTTTCCGCCTCCCCGTAAGTACCGGGGGTCGCAATATGGACTTACAGGTTGCTTCTCTTCGGATACTTGGCGGGTAGTTTGCCGCACCTGTAGGGGTCTTGGGTGGGGTATTAGCTATTCATCGCGACCGTGTAATCCGCTTTTCGTTGCAGGCTCGAACGAATCGCGGGTTCCTAGTATATCCAAAATGTTCATCTGTGATCTGGATTGGCTATCATTGCTATATATCTATATATAATAACTATTTAGGCGTTGCTTATGTTTTTCAGCCGCGCTAGCCCAGCCCCCGCTCTGTCGTTAGTTAAGTAACCTAACGGGTGATGACGGGGCCCCGTGGCGAATGCGAATGGCATAAGCGTACGTCATATTTTGGTTGTTTTCTGCAATGGTAGGATTTTAAATGATGGGACGCATTAAAAGAACTAATGCAAGAAAATAAACCTAAAAGACGTTGTTGGAACAAGTTTTTCAAAAAGTTGTTATTGCAAGGACGTTAATTTTTGTTTTGCATCGCGGTATTCGGTTATGAATGCCCAGCACCTCATTCGACGAGGCAAGGGCCGAGATCCCTTCATCGGGAGTGACCCCTTGGACAAAAGTTTGCGTCAGGGCGATAACTTCACCATAGTCGATTATTCTTGCTTTGCATCGAGGTATTCATCTTATGAATACCCAGCACCTCACTCGACGAGGAAAGAGCCGAGATCCCTTCACAGGGAGTGACCTCTTTAGCAAAAGTTTTCGTCACTATGTTTTCAAAAAGTCTATCATGTTCCTTCAACTACATCAAGTTCATTACGTTAACGGGTTTTTCGCCAAAAACCCAGCCGTAGCCCTCCGTCATTTCAGATAATTAATACTTAGTATTCGTGCTGCGTTTGTTGATTATTCGTTAAGACACAGTGAACGGTAGCTGAGTAATAATTCTCTGTTGCACTGATAGATGCGATTGGTTAGGACGGTCGCATGATTTTGTTGATTATTCGTCAAGGATCATGCGGGCGGGTCTAATGCAATCTTGGATAACGACGGGTTGAACTTGACTAGGACCTTTTGATTTGTTGATTATTCATCAAGGTCACTTGGGTCCTAGGGGCAAAAACCACATCGGGAGTTTCTAAAGAAACTGAAACTTGCAGATTTAGCATACCTTCTGGAGTGTGGTGACTAGAGTGGGTTCCATCTAGGTCATCACACAATGATAGTTGGATCCCGATCCCACTGATTAGTTGGATTACTCTTGGGAAATTACTTCACTTAACAATCAATGCTATAAACCTAGTAGGTGTCTAGAAAGGTGTTAGCGGGGCTACGCCCCCAGGGAAAAGAGGTTCTTAAATTAAGGAACTTCGCGAAAGCGTTGGAAAACCTCCCTCGAAGTACCGACACTAGCCTGGCTGAAAGGTTAAGCAAGTATTGTGACGTGAATTAAATCCCGACTAGTTCTTCTTTTAAAAGGTTTTAAGAAGAATTTGAGGAAACAGTGGGAGACATCCTGGTTAGATAAACTAATAAACCAATCTAATCTTGCAAGAGCGCACGCTGAGTGTTTCTTTTCTCTCTCTCTCCAGGTAGCAACCATTTCACGCCCTAATCAAGATAATAAAATGTATCGCTTGACCGATCCGAATTCTTATTCGGGGCTGGGGAACGTTGGTTCAACTCTAACTTGTGACAACAGTCATAAGTATGAGTAAGGGAAAGGGGATTGTATGGATTCCCAGGATACCCAGTTGAAGAAGAAGCATGGTTTTGCATCTACTTCAGGTATTCTTATAATTGAGAACTGTTTTACGGTCAGCCCTACCTCCTGGGTACTTGATACCGGATCAGGATCTCATATCTGTAATTTATTGTAGGGACTGAGAAAAAGTAGGAAAGTTGCACCGGGTGATATGTCGCTCAGAGTAGCGAATGGAGCACAAGTTAATGCGGCAGCCGTCGGTGAATATCACCTAGTATTGCCAAATGGCAAGACTATGATTTTGAACGATTGCTACTATGTACCCTCCATGGTTTGCAACATCATATCAGTTTCTTTACTCGATAAAGATGGATATAACTTTGTTCTTGATAGAAATATCATGAACATTTACCTTCATAAGGTACTGGTTGCAGAGGGTACACTGTGTAATGGTATCTACGTTCTAAATCAGAATACGGTTCTCAATATACAAAACACACGCAAGAGGAAGAATTCAGATACGAATGAATCCTACTTGTGGCATTGTAGACTTGGTCATATCGGAGAGAAAAGACTGAGTAAGTTGCATAAAGATGGACTCTTGAATGCGTTCGAGTTTTCATCTTATGAAACTTGTCAGTCCTATCTCAAAGGGAAGATGACCAAATCTCCGTTCACCGGACATGGAGAAAGAGCAGCAGAGCTCTTGGGACTCATACACAGTGATGTATGTGGTCCGATGTCTACACATGCAAGGGGTGGGTTCTCCTACTTCATCACATTCACTGACGATCTCTCTAGGTTCGGATATGTGTATCTGATGAAACACAAATCTGAAGCTTTTGAGAAATCAAGGAATTCAGAAAGGAAGTAGAAAACCAGACTGGCAAAAGTATCAAGATCCTACGGTCTGATAGAGGAGGGGAGTACTTAAGCTCGAAATTCCTAGATTACTTAAAAGAGAATGGTATTCTCTCTCAGCTTACTCCTCCTTATACACCACAGCACAACGGTGTATCGGAGCGGAGGAATCGTACCCTATTGGATATGGTTCGCTCCATGATGAGTAGTGCTGAGTTACCTCTTTCATTCTGGGGACATGCGCTTCAGACAGCGGCATACCTTTTGAATCAAGTTCCGTCCAAATCTGTGCCTAAAACTCCGTATGAAATATGGAGCAGTAAGAAACCATGTCTTAAATTTATTAAGATATGGGGTTGTCCGGCCTATGTGAAAACACAGAAACCGGACAAGCTAGAGGCACGGTCAGTTCTGTGTAAATTTGTGGGATATCCTAAAGACTCACTAGGATATCTGTTCTACCACACTGAGGAACAGAAGGTGTTTGTATCTCGCCACGCTACCTTTTTAGAAAGGGAGTTTCTTGCAAAAGAAGCTAGTGGGAGTTCGGTAGAACTGGAAGCAATTCAGCGACCACAAAATATAACTAAAAATTTGGAGGAACCGCTAGATTCAATAACCCCAAACGAACCTCAGTCACTTCGCAGATCTGGTAGGATTTCTCATCCGCCCGAGAGATACTACGGTTTTCTCATTGACGGGGATCGAGAGGATTGCATCTTGGAAGAAGATGACCCTACTAGTTTCAGACAGGCCATTATCAGTAGGGATTCTGATAAGTGGCAGGAAGCAATGCAATCCGAAATGGAGTCCATGTACGCCAATAAAGTGTGGACCTTGGATATTGCTCCACCTGGGGTAAAACACGTTGGATGCAAATGGATCTACAAAAGGAAACTTGGTGTAGATGGGCAGGTGGAAACCTATAAGGCTAGACTCGTTTCAAAAGGTTTTCGTCAAAGACCTGGTTTGGACTATGACGAAACTTTTTCTCCGGTGGCTATGCTCAAATCCATTCGGATCCTACTTGCCATTGCTGCCTTCCATGACTATGAAATCTGGCAGATGAATGTTAAAACGGCTTTCCTGAACGGTTGTTTGGAAGAGTGCGTTTACATGGATCAGCCGGAAGGTTTCGTAGACAGTGGGAGCAGCGGGAAGGTGTGCAAGTTGCTTAAATCCATTTATGGATTAAAGCAGGCATCGCGGAGCTGGAACATCTATTTTGATGAGGCAATCAAGGAATTTGATTTCATCAAGAACGAAGATGAACCTTGTGTCTATAAGAAGATTGTAGGACGAACTGTCGTATTCCTAGTCTTGTACGTGGACGACATTCTTTTGATAGGAAATGACATTCATATGCTACAATCGGTCAAGCTATTTTTGTCACAAAGGTTCTCCATGAAGGACCTGGGTGATGCCTCGTACATTCTGGGGATCAAGATCTATAGAGATAGATCCAAGAGACTACTGGGACTTTCGCATTCCAGGTACATAGAGACCGTACTAAAGAGATTTAGTATGGAGGATTCCAAGCGCGGTAACATACCCGCATTGCACGGAATTACCCTCTCCAAGAAAATGTCTCCTAAGACTGACGAGGAGAGGGTTCGCATGAGCACTATACCCTACGCTTCGGCGGTAGGATCTATAATGTATGTGATGCTATGTACAAGACCAGATGTAGCTTACGCGCTGAGCGCGGTAAGCCGGTATCAGTCAGACCCAGGTGAGGACCACTGGACAGCAGTGAAGAACATTCTCAAGTACCTGAGAAGGACTAAGGAGATGTTCCTGGTTTACGGTAATGGAGACCTCAGGGTCGAGTCCTTTATCGATTCAAGCTTCCAGAGTGACAAAGATGACAGCAAGTCTGTCTCGGGTTTTGTGTTTACCCTCAACGGAGGGGCGGTATGTTGGAGGAGTTCCAAACAGGATACCGTCGCAGACTCGACGATGGAGGCTGAATACATTGCTGCAAGCGATGCTGCAAAAGAGGCAGTCTGGATGAAGAAGTTCATTACTGAACTTCAGGTGGTTCCGTCCATTGTTGACCCAATACCTTTGTATTGCGATAACAATGGGGCTATAGCTTTAGCGAAGGAACCAAGGTCCCATCAGAAATCTAGGCACATCTTAAGGCGGTATCACCTGATTAGAGAGATCATTGATCGCCAGAAGATCGAGGTGCGGAGAGTGGACACAAAGGACAACACAGCGGACCCATTCACGAAGGCCTTACCCCAGACTCAGTTCGAGCGGCTGATCGAGATGATAGGTCTTCGATACGCCAGTACATGGCCTTAGTGCAAATGGGAGATTGTTAGTGTATATGCCCTAAAGGCCATTACTGTATCATACTAGTATGTATATTACTTGATGAAAGCTTAGGATATTCACAGTTGTACAGACAATCTTGCTCGAAATAGTAGTATGCTACTTGGTTTGTCTCTGCTTTAATGTGTACATGTGTGTTTCTTTATTATATCACCTTTACGCATTAGTAGAGCCCTTAGGATCTTTGCTTGATTACCGGCGTTGTGATGGCGATCACACTCGTGGGGGCTGGGTAATCCACAAGCACATCCTTATACACGTCCCTAGTCGTGGGATTATCGAGACAGGGCATCGATACTCTGGAGTAGACTAGCGTATGCGCTTCTCATCCCAGTACGGGAGACGGTCTGTCCCACAGCCGTCAGTACGTCGTACTTGAGATAGTATGCGGGTGCTCGTTAGGTTACGAGTACACTGGACAGGACTCGTCGGGAACTGATGGTTGGTATTATACCTATCGTCAGTTATCAGTTCCCAGGTGACATGAGTACAGCTTAGTCCGCTGACTTGACACTGTCACTTCGCCTCAAGTGTGTTCCCACTGTTCTTTGATTACTGCCCTACCACGATTCTACTGAGTCGTGCAATCAGGTAGTAGTTGGGTGCAGTCCCGAAGCACTTGGAGGCAGTGACGGTTAGACAGGATTCGTCTCTCCCGGTATTGGGGGTTGACATCGCGCTATGTCTAGGAGAGCCATTACACGAGTAGTCCCTGGCCAGGGCAAGCGAGATATACTGGTAGGTTTCCGGTGTTATCTCAGGGTGTACTGGGCTTCACTCCGACACGACTTGTACCGCTATTAGGGGACTGACGTTTACCGCACCCTAGGCCCGCCATGCGATGTATCGGACCGGACTGTACGGAGATTGTCACATACAGGCTCAGTAGGAGTTCGGATGGGATTACCTCATCGGCCTTCTTATCGACATCTACTTCCTGTTATGCCACTGTTTAGGCATTGCTTTTCATTCCAGTTGTATTTTCTCTTCCTGCATTGTAAAAAGAATGTTATTGATAGAATGTCGTCAGCGAACAGGTCGCTCGGTAAGTCCCAAAGATAAGAAGAATGAGAATGACAGAGTAACAGTATTTTCTAAGGTATTATATTATGAATATTATGGAACATTGTGTAACGCTGTTGTTTGTAGCTTGGTTCAGAAGGATGCCGGTGTATACGAGGGGGATCTCTATATGCTAGAGATCAGGGCAAAAAGAAGTACAAGGAACCGTTATGCCACGGTACAACAGCAATAGGATTCGGGTTAGGTGTCTTATTCTGACCACCTCGTGCCACCTTTAACACCTTCCGTACCAATCTACCCCTTAAACCCCGTGGTGTTTTAACAGTAATGTGGTATTGGAATATGTAAGTTGGATGACTGACCAAAACCATGATATCAGTAAATATGTTGCAACTGTATAATCAGGTAAATGGAATATCAGGATAATGGATGAATATCCATGGTTTGATTCAGTCAAAAAGGATATATTGTTAACTGGATTCAGGGTTTCATGTATTCAAAGTGTGTTGGAATATAAAAGAATATAGATTGACTTGAATCATATTCGAGTCAGGAATAGTCAGACTCTAACCCGAGTCAGACTAAAAGAAGATAATTTGAAGTTCAATATTAGCTAGGGGCCTTATAGTAATTTGTAAAACTTGAGGGGGTTTTATGTAAAAAGTACTTTTGTATATTTTTCAAAATACACCTCAAGTGTTTATTATTCGTCTTATTTGTTATAATGAATGTGAATTTTATTTGTGTTATTCTAGTGAATATATCCTAATAAAAGTATCAATTGGTTTATCTGAAATTCATGGTATTTTAATGTAACCTTTAATCTTGTAATTTTTAGAAAAAAGTGGAAACGTTATATTATGATAAAATAGGTGTTTAAATGATAATTATATATATATTAACACATGAATTATTTTATATAAATATTTTATTTAGAAAAAATCTCATTTCCCTAAATATCGTATTTTGACCCTTCGAGACCGAATGCTCCTTGCGGAGGTCTGAATCTCGCACTACTAGCCTGCGGGTGCACGATGAACCGTACTATCCCTAACAGGTTCCCCAAAAGTGGGTTGTAGCGGCGCTTTGCTTAGGTTTATAAATACTTTTCATTTGGGAAAACGGTTTTATAAGTATGTGGTATTTATTTGCAAAAAAGTATAGTTTTCCGTATTTTAGTTATTATGGTTTCCTAAACTAACTAGCCTATTTCTAAGGTCTAAACGATGAGTCATTAGAAGCCTCAAATCGCCTCTTCACCGTCAATTGCGGCCAGGTAAGTGCCAGGTAAGTGGGAAGGAACCACGGTCGTGGGCCTAATTAAAAACCACTAGCCTTAGACACACTTGCCTAGGCACCACAAGACAGTTTAGATAAACGATCGATGTCCATGACCAATCGTGTTTTCATTTTATTAAAAGATTTTATCTAGAAAAGTTTACAACTTAAAGCTTTAAATAAAGGTTAGGGTATTTTAGTGAAAAGTCCTGTAATTCCGTATTCTGTATTTTTTTGATATTTATCAATTAGGGTTAGATTGAGTGTGTGTAGGGGTAGGTCATTACCCCGTGACTTATATTAAGTTTTGGTGAAGTTTAAAGGTAAAACATGACAAGTTAAAGTTGAAGGTATTAAAGTGCAAGAATACGGTATTTAAAAACGTTATCATTTTATGTGTGAAATTTCATTCAAATTGGGTTCTACAAGTTTAGTGATCAAGATAAGCCTATTTAGGAGTGAGGGAATTAATTAAACTAAGAAAAATGAACTTCATGGTATTTTTATGAAAGGAGTACGGTTTTACAAAGAACTTATCATTTCATGTGAAAAAGTTTGATTAAATCGGTTTATGGATGATTAATAGTCAACAGGCATATGGGTAGATAATATGTATTAGGTGACAAGTGGAAATTTAGAGAAAAACCGAATCGGAAATCGGTTTGTCCGATTTCCATCGGGTTCCAAAAAGTCGTATTTTTACTTTAAAGAAAAGAGAGATAGAAGAAGGTGGGACTTACGATTTGGACAAGCTAAGGAAGCTAGAGGTCGTGGTGGTTGTCGATTCGTTGAAAATGTCGCGAAGGTCCTGATCCGGTCGCCGGAATCCGTCGTCGATTTCTGCAGCGCTTCGCTTCTCGCTCTTCGTACCGAGTTCTCGAGAATTTGGGAGAGTGGACTTAGAGTTGTGAAGGGAAAAGGTAGAGTATAGGGGTCTTTATATAGGGCTAGGCTAGGGTTAGGATTAGGGTTAAAAAAAATATTAAAAAATATAAAGAAAAACATTAAAAATTCATTGAATTTGGTCTTAAAAGAGATTTAATTGAAAATTGGTAACCGTACTGGAAAATTGAAGTATGCAGGTGAAGAGACCCAGTCAACACGAACATTTTTCTTGTTGACGACTCGGCCGACCGGCCGAGTCCGGCCGGCGGTGCCGGCCGATTCGGCCGAGTCGCGGCCGAGTCGGGTGTCGTTGGGTCGGGCTCGGTCTGGGGGGAATTTTGGTATAGCTTAATTTTCTTAAATCGAAATAAATAGTGAGTTATGGCTGTTTGACCGTTTGACTTCTAAAAAAAATTAAAACAAAAGGATATAAAAATTATGTGGGGCATGGGATTCGAACTCTGGTGGCTTGGTTCAGCAGTGCAAGGTATTATCAATGAGCTACAAGCTCCTTCTTGTAATTATTGTAAGGAATTAGATACTTAATTTGTTTCCAGCAACATCAATACTCCAAGTGTACACTATATTTAAAGCAAATTTTTGGTTTACAAAATTGGAGTTGTTACAATCTACCCTCCTTACAAAAATTTCGTCCTCGAAATTTACAACTTTTATTTAAGGACTAATTTACAAAAAGGTGCGGATATCTTGCACGCATCTCATCCTCCCTTTCCCACGTGGATTCTCCTGGAGTGTCTTTCCTCCACATTACCCGGACTAAATTAACTTCTTTGTTCCGAAGTGTCTTCACTTTCCTGTCCAGGATCTCCACAGGTTGTTGCTCACAAGACAAATCGGGCTGTATCGTGAGCTCGGAATGATCAAGTACATGGCTGGGGTCACTCACATACCTTCTGAGTTGGGATATGTGGAACACGTTATGCACTCCTTCCAATGAGGGTGGAAGCGCTAAACGATATGCCACCTCACCGACTCGTTCGAGTATATCGAACAGTCCAATGTATCTTCGACTCAACTTTCCCCGTCTTCCAAATCTGATCACTCCGCGGTTCGGAGAGATTTTCAGGAATACATGATCTCCTGGCTGGAACTCCAAGTGTCGTCTCTTCGCATCAGCCCAGTGTTTCTGTCTATCTTGGGCTATGCGCATTCTTTCCTTGATAGTACGAACCACATCAACGGTCGCTACTATCATCTCTGGTCCAAGGAGTTCCCTATCTCCGATGTCATCCCAACTTAATGGCGATCGACACTTCCTTCCATACAATGCTGCAAAAGGTGCCATTCCTATACTTGCTTGCTAGCTGTTATTGTACGCAAACTCCACAAGATGCAGGTGATCTTCCCACGATCCCTTGAAGTCGAGCATACATGCTCTGAGCATATCCTCCAAGATCTGAATAGTTCGTTCCGACTGGCCATCTGTTTGTGGATGATAAGCCATGCTGAAGTTCAGACTTGTTCCCAAGCTAGCTTGCAGACTCTGCCAAAATTGAGATCGGAACCTGGTGTCACGATCGGAGACAATGTAGACCGGTACTCCATGAAGTCTAACAATTTCCTGTATGAGTTCATGGGTATCAGAGATAGTACATTATGAAGAGTTTTTAAATCTTAAATTAGATTATTACCTCCATGTACTTTTTCGCTAATGTCTCGGTTGATTGGCCAACTCGAAATGGGATGAAGTGAGCCAACTTTGTGAGTCGATCCACAATGACCCAAATCGCATCGTTACCCTTTGTGCTGCGAGGAAGAGCAGTTACAAAGTCCATCGTGATATGCTGCCACTTCCATTCTGGGATTGGTAACGGTTGAAGTAGTCCATCTGTCCTGTGATGTTCAGCCTTTACTTACTGACACACCAAACATTTTGCGACGCTCCTGGCTACTTCACGCTTCATTCCATGCCACCAATAATTCTGACGTAGATCTTTGTACATTTTGGTACCTCCAGGATGTACTGAATAGGGAGACATGTGAGCTTCTTTCATTAACTCTTCCCGAACAGAACCCTTTGGTACACACAATCTGCTGCCGTATCTCAAAGATCCGTCTTCATGGATGATGAAATCTGTTCTGAGTCCATTCTCCACTTGTTCTCTGTTCTTTTGCAACTTAGCATCGCTGGCTTGAGCTGCCTTGATCTGGTTGACAATAGTTGATTGGACTTGTAAATTCATCAAATTTGAAACATCACCTGGCATGACTAGTTCGATCTCCATCTGATGTAGGTCTTGCTGAAGCTTCCACTGGGCGGTGAGATTCATTGCTAATGGTTGGCGACTAAGAGTATCAGGTACTACGTTCACCTTTCCTGGATGATATTGCAAATTGATGTCAAAGTCCGCCATCAGTTCTAACCATCTTCTCTGCCGCATATTCAACTCTTTCTGAGTAAACACGTACTTCAGACTTTTATGATCTGTGTAGATGTTCACTCGTTCACCAAGTAAGTAGTGGCGCCAAATCTTGAGAGCAAAAATAACGGCTGCCAACTCTAGATCATGCGTCGGATAATTGCGCTCATGAGTCTTCAGTTGTCTTGAAGCATAAGCCACAACCTTACCGTGCTGATGTAGAATACATCCTAGTCCCTTACCGGATGCATCACAATGCACTTCGAATCCTCTAGATTGATCCGGTATGGCGAGAATAGGTGCAGATGTCAGTCTTGACTTGAGTTCTACGAAAGCTTGCTCGCATGCTTCTGACCACACAAATTCTTCATCTTTTCGTGTGAGCTTGGTCAGGGGTGTTGCTATCTTCGAAAAGCTTTTAATGAATCTTCTGTAATATCCAGCTAAGCCCAAGAAACTCCGAATATCCTTCACTGATTTTGGTGTAGGCCATTCGCTAACTGCTGAAACTTTTGCTGGATCCACAGAAATCCCTTCTCCTGATACGATGTGTCCAATAAAACCAACCTGTTTTAGCCAAAACTCGCACTTGCTGTATTTGGCATAAAGCTTATGTTGTCGAAGAGTTTCCAGGACAATTCGTAAGTGCTCCGCATGCTCCTTCCGATTCTTAGAATATACCAGGATGTCGTCGATGAAGATGACAACGAATCTGTCTAAATACTCCCGGAAAACTTGGTTCATAAGGTTCATGAAGATTGCTGGTGCATTGGTCACTCCAAATGGCATTACTAGAAATTCGTAATGTCCATAGCGAGTTCTGAAAGCTGTTTTGTGAATATCAGCCTCCTTGACCTTCACTTGATGATAACCTGAACGAAGGTCTAGTTTAGAGAAGACACAAGATCCACTTAGCTGATCGAATAAATCGTCGATGCGCGGGAGTGGATACTTGTTCTTTATAGTAACTTCGTTCAAGGCCCTATAGTCGATGCACATTCTGTATGAACCTTCCTTCTTCTTCACCAACAGTACAGGTGCTCCCCAACTTGAAGTGCTGGGACGAATCCATCCTTTCGCCAGTAATTCGTCCAACTGTGTTCGAACTTCTTTCAATCCTTCCGGACTTAGTCTATACGGTGCTTTGATCACTGGTTGTGCTCCTGGTACTAAGACAATACTAAATTCAAGAGCTCGATCGGGAGGCAAACCTGATATATCGTCAGGGAATACATCGTCGAACTCTCGAACTACCTCCGGTCTTGATTCTTCCTCTGCATGAGCTGCTGTAACTACTGCTTCCCTTGGTTTCGCTTTGTAAGTACTTCGCTCCAGGGTACGATCTCCACTCTTGAAATAGAAGATCGGAAGATCTGGAATCTCAAATACTACCCTCCTTTGACGACAGTCGATGGTAGCATAAAAGGTTCCAAGCCAGTCCATTCCTAGAACCACATCGAAGTTTGGTATGTCCAGTACTTTGAAGTCAGCGTAAAACTCTCGACTGCAGACGATGACTGGACACATGCTGTATCCCGTAGTTGCCTTTAGAACACCATTTCCAGAACTGACGTTCCAGCTAGATACAAGCGGTGAGACTGGAATCGCATGGGTTCGGACAAACCGTTGAGACATAAAGCAGTGGAATGCTCCAGTATCGAACAGTGCAAGTGCAGGTAGTGAAGCTACTAGGATTGTACCTAAGGTATATGGGATAGGTTTTAGGTATAGGGAAAGTGTGTAGGTAAACAAAACTAAAAGATGAATTTGAGAAAGAAAGTTTACCAGTAATGACTTGGCCCGTGGCCTCAGCTTCTTCCACAGACATCATGAAAGCCTGGCGCTTCGGCACATTCCTCCTGGCCTGAGGAGCATTCCTCTGAACGTTCCTTTGAGCTTGATGGAACTGTCGAGGAGGTGGTGCAGCTTGGGGTCCCCTAGGTGGTGCAGGCAGTGCAAGTCTGGGAGCAGGTGCCGGAAGGGCTGGTCGCTGCTAATAAGTATTTGCTGGCCTGGGTGCAGCAACTGAGTTCTGCCTTTGGGGACAAGATCCAATATCATGAGTGGCTGAACCGCAGATTAAGCAGAGACGGTTGGCTCGACGGCAGTCCTTCATCATATGTCCAGTTCTCTTGCAGTAGGTACAAAAGGCTAGGCTAGGACGATGAGTTGGTACTCCGGGTCGCCTCGGCACGAAAGATGTTCTGGACGTGGCTCCACCTGCCATCTGGTTGGAAGGGCGTTTGACTCCTGCAGACTGAGGACTGCCCCTCTCTTTTATGACTGCCTCATAACTGCGGGCAGCTTTCAGGGCTTCCTCATGAGTCAAAAACTTTCCTGTGGCTAGAGCAGCCTTGATCTCTGTGTCCAAACCTTGCTGAAAACGACGGGCTCTGATCTCGTCCGTCGGTATCAGGTGTGCCGCGAATCTATTTAAAAATTGTGTTAGCTGTGTAATATGTGATATTTAAAAATTGAACTATTGTGACATATCTTACCGGCTCAACATAGTGAACTCAGCATCGTATTCATCTACCGATTTCTCCCACATTGATCCTTGTTGTAGATGAATAAACTGCTGCTCCATAGCGAACCTGGCAGTCACAGGGAAATATTTCGCGTCAAACTTTTCGCGAAATGTCTTCCATTCAGTCGGCTGCGCTAGACGGGTTTCTTCCGCCTTCCACCAATTTCGAGCATTATCCGTGAGCTGTAGCTTCGCTACACGGACCCAAGCGTTATCTGGCACTTGAGCTGCTGCTAGATCGTCTTCGATGCTTTGTGCCCATTCTTCTGCTTCGAGAGGGCTTCCTTTACCAGAGAACTGCTTTGGGTGCAAAGCCCAGAATTGCTTTACTCCCGGTGCATCGTTATCAGGACGGCTCAGAAGTTGTTGCTGTCCCTCGAGAAGACTGCGGATCGCATCGAATAACATCGTTTGCTCAGTGGGTGGTGCGGGAACAGCTGGTGTGAGAGGTAGTGCTGATGGGGTGTTGTTGACGTTGGTGCTGGTGTTGTTCGGGGAATCCATAATCCTGAAGAAAAATTTGGATTAGGACAGATTCAGATACATGAAATGATAAGATTCAAGAAATAGAGATTCAAAGAACATGAATTGTAAAGAATGTTTTAGTTGCTGGTTCTTGTGTTATATTGCTTAGGTTGTTCACGCAGACCAGAACTTCATGACAGGGATTCATACAGCTCTGACCTGCATGGGCCACCAACAAAACCCGTCACGCCCCG
This sequence comes from Agapanthus africanus, assembly GCA_030015575.1. Taxonomy (NCBI): domain Eukaryota; kingdom Viridiplantae; phylum Streptophyta; class Magnoliopsida; order Asparagales; family Amaryllidaceae; genus Agapanthus; species Agapanthus africanus. The sequence continues at coordinate 470,663,899 of JASDDO010000031.1, forward strand.
CTTCCCAGTGTACGGCGAAGTGGACGCGACGAGGCCCGCTACGTATATACTCAGAAGTATATACGCTAAGCGTAACTAAGCAATATAAAGTAAATCACAAGAGACGAATAATATAAAAATAACAGCAACTTTTATTAATAACATTCTTTTTACAATGCAGGAAAAGAAAATACAACTGGAATGAAAAGCAATGCCTAAACAGTGGCATAACGGGAAATGAAATAAACTGAAAAGAACAAGGTACAATTATCTAGAGCTCTGGGTCTACCTGGAACTGCTCCAAATCTTCACCGGTGGGCTCAATCTCAGCTTGGTCCAACGCACCTGACGACATTCAAAGAAAAAAGAGATAGAATGTCGTCAGCGAACAGGTCGCTCGGTAAGTCCCAAAGATAAGAAGAATGAGAATGACAAAGTAACAGTATTTTCTAAGGTATTATATTGTGAATATTATGGAACATTGTGTAACGCTGTTGTTTGTAGCTTGGTACAGAAGGATGCCAGTGTATACGAGGGGGATCTCTATATGCTAGAGATCAGGGCAAAAGGAAGTACAAGGAACCGTTATGCCACAGTACAACAGCAATAGGATTCGGGTTAGGTGTCTTATTCTGACCACCTCGTGCCACCTTTAACACCTTCCGTACCAATCTACCCCTTAAACCCCGTGGTGTTTTAACAGTAATGTGGTATTGGAATATGTAAGTTGGATGACTGACCAAAACCATGATATCAGTAAATATGTTGCAACTGTATAATCAGGTAAATGGAATATCAGGATAATGGATGAATATCCATGGTTTGATTCAGTCAAAAAGGATATATTGTTAACTGGATTCAGGGTTTCATGTATTCAAAGTGTGTTGGAATATAAAAGAATATAGATTGACTTGAATCATATTCGAGTCAGGAATAGTCAGACTCTAACCCGAGTCAGACTAAAAGAAGATAATTTGAAGTTCAATATTAGCTAGGGGCCTTATAGTAATTTGTAAAACTTGAGGGGGTTTTATGTAAAAAGTACTTTTGTATATTTTTCAAAATACACCTCAAGTGTTTATTATTCGTCTTATTTGTTATAATGAATGTGAATTTTATTTGTGTTATTCTAGTGAATATATCATAATAAAAGTATCAATTGGTTTATCTGAAATTCATGGTATTTTAATGTAACCTTTAATCTTGTAATTTTTAGAAAAAAGTGGAAACGTTATATTATGATAAAATAGGTGTTTAAATGATAATTATATATATATTAACACATGAATTATTTTATATAAATATTTTATTTAGAAAAAATCTCATTTCCCTAAATATCGTTTTTTGACCCTTCGAGACCGAATGCTCCTTGCGGAGGTCTGAATCTCGCACTACTAGCCTGCGGGTGCACGATGAACCGTACTATCCCTAACAGGTTCCCCAAAAGTGGGTTGTAGCGGCGCTTTGCTTAGGTTTATAAATACTTTTCATTTGGGAAAACGGTTTTATAAGTATGGGGTATTTATTTGCAAAAAAGTATAGTTTTCCGTATTTTAGTTATTAGGGTTTCCTAAACTAACTAGCCTATTTCTAAGGTCTAAACGATGAGTCATTAGAAGCCTCAAATCGCCTCTTCACCGTCAATTGCGGCCAGGTAAGTGCCAGGTAAGTGGGAAGGAACCACGGTCGTGGGCCTAATTAAAAACCACTAGCCTTAGACACACTTGCCTAGGCACCACAAGACAGTTTAGATAAACGATCGATGTCCATGACCAATCGTGTTTTCATTTTATTAAAAGATTTTATCTAGAAAAGTTTACAACTTAAAGCTTTAAATAAAGGTTAGGGTATTTTAGTGAAAAGTCCTGTAATTCCGTATTCTGTATTTTTTTGATATTTATCAATTAGGGTTAGATTGAGTGTGTGTAGGGGTAGGTCATTACGCCGTGACTTATATTAAGTTTTGGTGAAGTTTAAAGGTAAAACATGACAAGTTAAAGTTGAAGGTATTAAAGTGCAAGAATACGGTATTTAAAAACGTTATCATTTTATGTATGAAATTTCATTCAAATTGGGTTCTACAAGTTTAGTGATCAAGATAAGCCTATTTAGGAGTGAGGGAATTAATTAAACTAAGAAAAATGAACTTCATGGTATTTTTATGAAAGGAGTACGGTTTTACAAAGAACTTATCATTTCATGTGAAAAAGTTTGATTAAATCGGTTTATGGGTGATTAATAGTCAACAGGCATATGGGTAGATAATATGTATTAGGTGACAAGTGGAAATTTAGAGAAAAACCGAATCGGAAATCGGTTTGTCCGATTTCCGTCGGGTTCCAAAAAGTCGTATTTTTACTTTAAAGAAAAGAGAGATAGAAGAAGGTGGGACTTACGATTTGGACAAGCTAAGGAAGCTAGAGGTCGTGGTGGTTGTCGATTCGTTGAAAATGTCGCGAAGGTCCTGATCCGGTCGCCGGAATCCGTCGTCGATTTCGGCAGCGCTTCGCTTCTCGCTCTTCGTACCGAGTTCTCGAGAATTTGGGAGAGTGGACTTAGTGTTGTGAAGGGAAAAGGTAGAGTATAGGGGTCTTTATATAGGGCTAGGCTAGGGTTAGGGTTAGGGTTAAAAAAAATATAAAAAAATATTAAAAAAAACATTAAAAATTCATTGAATTTGGTCTTAAAAGAGATTTAATTGAAAATTGGTAACCGTACTGGAAAATTGAAGTATGCAGGTGAAGAGACCCAGTCAACACGAACATTTTTCGTGTTGACGACTCGGCCGACCAGCCGAGTCCGGCCGGCGGCACCGGCCGATTCGACCGAGTCGGGTGTCGTTGGGTCGGGCTCGGTCTGGGGGGAATTTTGGTATAGTTTAATTTTCTTAAATCGCAATAAATAATGAGTTATGGCTGTTTGACCGTTTGACTTCTAAAAAAAATTAAAACAAAAGGATATAAAAATTATGTGGGGCATGGGATTCGAACTCTGGTGGCTTGGTTCCGCAGTGCAAGGTATTACTAATGAGCTACAAGCTCCTTCTTGTAATTATTGTAAGGAATTAGATACTTAATTTGTTTCCAGCAACATCAATACTCCAAGTGTACACTATATTTAAAGCAAATTTTTGGTATACAAAATTGGAGTTGTTACAGTACAGCTAGTGCCGCTTGCGGTCTGTGGTTAACCCCACTGCCAGCGTAGTGTCGAGTCTTTAGAGTCCCACACAGAGGGTTACTCGCCATTGGGCAAAACAGAGTAGAGGTCGCATGGTTTTGCGACAGGGTTCGTTCACATCCGCGCACTTGTGCACGTTTGGTGTCCGGACAGTCATTACTAGCGGGCTCTGGTTTGAGCCGGATCCTAGTATATGCTTTGGGGTTAGTTTTATCTCATTGTGTTCATGTTCCTCGGAACATGAATGCGGGTGTGTATGCACAGTTGATTGAGGCGGAGGAAGAGTTTGTTCATTAGGGTTTTGGAACGGGTGTGTATGCACAGTTGACAGTTGTCTTTTTCCAAACCCTAATGATCTTGTGATTTATCAATTAATAATATTAATTAAATGAAATTGTGTCATGGTTGGGTTTGTTGACTTGTTGACCATGGTTGACTAGTTGACTAGGTTTGAAACATTGACCATCATCATTACCCTTTTTAGATGCTCTTTGATCTTTGCAAAATTCATTTATTGTGATATGATAATGGTCTCTTCAATCCATCCATCACCTTTTTCATTTTGAATTAATATTATTATTAGAAAATCACATATATGTTATGGTTGTAAAAATACCATATCATTCTATCATTTTGTTTCTCTCTTCACTTCATCTTCTTCCTCCTCTAGTTCAAGGAGAGCAAATCTCATGTGTTGAGAATCATCTCCTTGAAGATATAACACCCCAAAGCACACTCTGCTCACTCTAAGGTAGAAGGTCTAGCAAGCCGGATACCTTAGTTCTCTCAAGATCGAGAAAGGAGCCCAAGGATGAAGCCCTCAGGTGGATCTATCTTCGACAAAGAGGAGATGAGGAGGGGAAGCCATTCAAAATACCACAAAGAGCAAGCGAGGAGAAGAACAACAAGAAGAGAAGGAGTTCAAGTTGAGGTATAACCCCTAACCGAGTAGATAAGTCTCTAGTTAGGATGCTAGTGTGTAGTTTAGCAAAGATCCGACTTTTACGGTCCATGTTACCAAGCTTAGAAAATTTTTGTTTTACCGTTTCCGCAACCCCGAAAGTACCGGGAGAGGTAACGTGGACCTAACAGTAAGTCCTTTCGACTTATAGGGAGAAAATACTCTTATGAGATCCTTACGACTTATAAGAGAAAACACCACTTAGAAGTCCTTACGACTTCTAAGGAGAATAGACACCTACGAGATCCTCACGACTCGTAGGGAGAAATAACTTTATGAGACCCTTACGGCTCATAAAGTCAAAAAGTCATAGTCGACAGGATCCTAACCCTGTCTACTAAGCCACTTTTGTTCAAATCAGCAAAGGCAAATGATGATTCACTCCTGGCAATATTCCAGTCGTAGTGATGCTGATGCCTAAGTTGGTATCAAATGCTAAGTCCTTTCAAGGCAAATGATGATTCGCTCCTGGCAATATTACAGTCGCAGTGATACTAATGCCTGAACGGGTATCAATTCCAATTCCTTTCACGGTAAATGATGATTCGCTCCTGGCAATATTCCAGTCGCAGCGGTGCTGATGCCAAGATTGGGATCAGATCTCAAGTTCCATACTCGCAATAAAAATCGGCGAGCAAAATATATGCATATGAAATAGCCGAAATGATGGAGCAGCTCGCAATAAAAATCAGCGAGCAAAATATATACATATAAAAATAGCCGAAATGTTTGGGCAACTAGTAATAAAAAGCAGCGAGTAAAAAGGAAAAACAGCCAAAATAATTGGGCACAACGATAAAACAGCCGAAATGATTGGGAAATCGCAACTTTCGCGATATAAAAAGATGAAATGATAGAGCATCACGGAAAGAACTAAAAAAAATGATGAAACTTTTGCCCTGCAGGTAAGTCCATATCAACCTCTGTATACAATCCATGGGCATAAACGAAAAAGGAACCGCATTTCCCCACCGGGCTCTGTCAAAGGGAGAACCAAATCTCGACGGCAACATCTGTAGCCTAGAAGATCAACACGGCATTTTTTCTCACTCCAGCAGGATGCAGACACAACGTCAACAATCGACCCTAGGGTCTGAAGGGTACCAGCAACGCCCCGGCCGTCGAAACGCGGCCAAAATGCGGAACAAAATTTTCTTAAGCCGGAGCTACCGCTACCCGAATCCCGGATCGACCTTAAACCCTAAACTAGCAAGCTAACTAAGAGTTAGAAAGGTTATACCGAGATGATCGGAGTCCTACGGTCTTCATTCCAAACTCCTAGCGGCTCCATGATGATGTTTAGTCGCCGGTCTTCCTCCATCTCCGATGATCCACCCGAGGGAAACGGTGCAAGCTCCGACGAACGAGCTAACCGACGCTCCAAAGTCGCTAGCTATGGAGAGTCGAGGTGTAGTAGTGTGTCACTATGTTTTTCTCTCTACTCAAAGTGCTCATGGAGCAACCATAGAAGATGAAGAAGGAGGTGATGAAGACTTGGCATGAACAAAGAATGGTGTGAACTTGAGAGAATGAGAGAGAGGGCTAATGTGTGTAATAATGTAATAATCTCAAAATGAAAAATCAACCCCCATCAAAGAGTGGCCGGCCCCTCCTCTCTCCTCCACTCAAAAAAGAAATCATTTTCTTTTTCAATCAATTGCAATAAAATAATTGCAACCATACTTTGTTCCATGCCTTGACCCATACCTCCTTTCCACCTCATTTCCCAAATGTTTTTCAATAAAGAAAATCATTAATGAGGTGGCACCTTCTAGAAGCAATTCCGTATAAAATACGGAATACTTCCGGTACATGTACCGAAATACATATACGCGTATTCGTACAAAAATACGAATAGCCGAGAGAGAAAATAAATAGCGAGCAATAATACTAGAATACATATATATATATATACATATGTAAATTATTAAATCAAAACCTGATTTAATAATCTGGCTTAATCTTAAACCGCTAGTATTATCAACCGTCCGATTAAAGTCTGCACAGCAAGTGCACATATTTAATCGGACACCTGTATGTATCAACATACGCCATGTACACCATATCGCCTGAACCGTGAAAACCCTCTGTGGGGACTCTAAAGACTCCTCAATACACTGGCAGTGGGTTTAACCACAAGCACGTTAGCGGCACTAGCTGTACGTAACGGCTACTCAGGTATTAAGCGAAAGGGAGGACGACAAGAAAACTCATCCTAAACCTTTACTGAGCCTGACGGTGATAATATTCGTACAGTCCGATCTGTTCGTCTACGAGTATCGCATATCGAGTCCGGGGGTGGATAAAGTCAGACCCCCGACAACGCGATATTTAGTGTCGGCATGATACCCATCACCCTCTGAGAGACTATCGATCCTGGATCGGTAATCCTAGTCTACCATGGCCATGGATTTGTGGTGATGGCCACCCGTACACAACGCAACATCAACCCCCAATACCGGGAGAGACGAATCCCCGACGATCCGATCACTGCATCTATATGGCTCGGGACTGTACCCAACTAAAACCTGTTTGCACGATTCCTTTGAGCCGTGGTAGGGTAGTAATCAAAGTACAGTGGGAACTCATACGAGACAAATGACGATCTCAGGTCGACAGACTAACCTGTACACATCTCACCTGGGAACTGCTATCTGACAATAGGTATAATACCAACTAGCAGGTTCCCGGTGAGTCCGTCCAGTGTACTCATAACCCAATGAGCACATGTATACTATCTTAGGTGAACAAACTAACACCAATGGCTTGTGAGACCTGGCCACCGCCCCTCGTCGGGGTCTCGATCAGTATACACTAGTCTACACTGGAGTATCGATGCCCGGTCTCAATACTCCTACGACTAGGGACATTTAAGGATGTGCTTATAGACCCCAGCTCCCACATATATGATCCCCATCATAATGCTGGCAGTCAAGCAAGAATCCTAAGGGCTTTATCAACATGTACATGATGATAAAGACAAACCAGATAGCATACTATCATCTTGAGTAAGACTGTTTCATCAGTATAGGTCCTGCCTCAATCATCATAATCACAAGTCCACGACTATGATAATTGCCTTGAGGGCACTATAGCCAACAATCTCCCACTTGCACTTAAGGCCAATTATTGCGATGTCGCATACTCACAGCCCGTGTGATACCGAATACCCAACTTCTCTACTAATCAGTTTTGCAAAACCCGTTTGCGAAAATGATTGTATTCGACAAATAGCCTCAGTAAGTGGATCCGCTCCAATATTTCTCTATGTATCTCTCTATATCTCAACTTCACGGAGAAAACCATCTCCCGAAATGAGCAATACTTGTCTTAGAATTTGTCTGGATGTCTGATGGGACCCAGTTCATAAATGAACTCCAAATCCAGCAAACTACTTAGACTGTATCGTCCACTGAATTTAATCAGTATCCTGCGCCATGCCTTTCCTCAGTATCCGCTTGGACCACCTGTCCAACATACTGTCCCTCAAAAGAGGGAAAAACTATAACTCTGACAGTCACTCTGTCATCCAGGTCACCTTGGAAGCCTGAAATGATAACCGTCTCCTGAAGGAGGCTGCCATTACCATATCCCAAGAACATTCACTTATGTTCATAAACTGCTTCCCAATGTTTCTCCAGAATTGGATTAATATATATTTATTGCAGCTAGTGCAAAAAACAATATCTGGTATGGTACTTGACATTTCATGATTAACTCAATTACCTAAGCAAGTGATATGCTAATCATGTAGATCTCTCTCCCATTTAGTCTGTAAGTGTCACGCCCCGCTTCCCAGAGTACACAAGATTGGGCACGTGACATAGCCAACCATGCTACCTGTGGGTAGGAAGTATCCATCCACAGTCACATTACGGCTGTAGAGATATCAAGAACAATATAAATAAACTATCTAACACATGTCCAAATCCATAATGATAAGAGTCAATGAAAAATAAATGCGGAAGCAAATGATCCAATACAGTAATAGAAAGGTACGTCCCATAATGCGGGATCGCACCTGGAAATAAAATGCAATAAATGAACTAACCACTGCAGAACTCACACATCAGCCTGCTGGCTGAAGTACTCCTGCTCGGTCGGCGACAGTGGTAAAGAATCTGGGCCATGCAAAACCCAGACGTCAGCGCGTCATGTCAACCAAATAATATAATATAAACATGGTAACCAGCAATGCAGGTATGAACATGAATAAAACAGTACTAATAAATAACCGTGCAGAGTAATGTGCCGTGGTAACTAAACTGTCCTCTCAGGTTTCTACTCTATAGTCTTTGAAATCAATTGATGAATCGTCGATGTAACTCAATAGTATCACGTACATACCCGGGACCACGGCCACAATATTCTCGGCTGCAGCCGAGACATGCCGCTAGGCACAAAACATGAAAGTGTACACTCGGTAGTACCCCGTACATACCCGGGATCACGGCCATAATATTCTCGGCCGAAACCGAGACATGCCGCTAGGCACAAAATAGGAATGTGTACACTCGAACTGGTAGTGAACTGTCGAGTTACAAGTCAGGTTCATCTTTGATTTCCCCATACCCCCAAGTTATGTATGTCAGGTCAGGTATTCAGTAGTCAAGGACTAATGTCAACACAGAATCAGGTAAAAGCAGGTATGTCTGGATAGACAGCAGGAATGGTCCATGAGGACCCCAAGTCAGGTTGTAGTCCAATAGGTTGAGTCAGTATGTATAGGGTGTCATGTCCGGTGTATCAGTACATGTGTCAGGTGTATCAAGATCGGGTCAATATGTAATGCAATCAAATGTATGCTTATAACAGGTATAGTAACGAATAAGGAACAACAGCAGGAACAGTAAATAACAATATTATTCCATGTAAACACAGTGATGCTTTGTATTCTCTTATTAACAGGTTCAAGCACCCTTGGGGTGCAATAGTCACAAAGTGAAACAATATCAACAACATACGTAATGAAGCTACATGAATTTAAACTAAAGCATAATAATTGTCTCATGGGTGATTTAACAATGAAGCAGGGACGATCTAATTGGTTTAATTAGTTAAAGCATGGATTAATAGCATACCACTTAATTTTACGAAGCTACCATACTGATTTAATGTCAAGGAGAAATGCAACCGTCAATTCTAGTCATACTGTACTATCGATATCACCATCATTATGTTGTATTATAATATGATATTCAACTACATAGCAAGACTAGATCTTGTATGCTAGCATGTTAGAGCAAGTATTCGGATACTTGCCTCGACGGTTTCGCAAACCGGAAAGCACGGATGCAATGTCGGCAAAAAACACGAGACGGGTGCACGGGCTACGGGTCGAGCCCTAACAGCGAACAGCGGGACCACACGGACCAGAGCACTTCGCTGGAGAGTCGGGTCCAAACGACGGCACGGCCGGATTCCGGCAAAAGTCAAAGGCGACGAAGTTAGCAAACACGATATACGTATTAAAGATCAGCGGGGAAAATCTAGTACAAAAGGGAAAATAAAGGGATGCTTACAGGGAAGAACCAGGGCACCCACGACGGGTTCGACGGCGATGGGGCGCTGGCGAGGCGGCGATGGGGCGACGGCTGGAATTTTCTGGTTTCGTTGGAAAGAGGGTGGTGCGGTGAGTAGTGGGGTGCTGGCCCGCTCTGGTGATCAAGGGAAGACGGAGGTGGTCGGAGGTGGCTCTGGCGACGACGGGGGGTCGACGGCGTACCTTTTCCGGCGGACCAGAGGTTTAGGCGATAGGGGTTTGGGCTCGGGTTGGTGGTGGTCCGGTGAGGGGAGGAGGAAGAAGACGACGAGGTTGGGACGAGGGTGAAGAGAGGGAGTCTCTGGCGTCGTCGGCGATGGGAGGCGGCGGCGACGGCGAGACCCGTGTGCAGGTGGTGGCGTCGGGGTTGGGTCGCGGGCTCTGAAGGAGGGAGGAGAGGAGGTAGGGAGGGTGCGGCTAGGCTGAGGAGGCGAGGACAGCGACGGCGAGGTCGCGAAGAGGTCGGCGGCGCAGGCACGAGGAGGCTAGGGTTAGGGTTTGGAGGTTCTCGCGGTGGGTTTCTTCTCGTGGTGGAGGTGAGGAATATAAAAGAGAGAGAGGGAGAAGATTATAGAGAGAGACAGAGAGAGATTTTTAGGAGATAGAGAGAGAGTGAGATTAGAGAGAGATAGAGAGAGACGGAGAGAGAGAGAGTGAGGCGGGGCCCACGAGAACTTAAACGCCTCGCGATTGGCTGCTGCAGATTTCTTTAGTTGTTAGAAAATTATTATAAAGATTAAGCAACAGTAAAATTTGGTTATAGAAACGAAATAACATAGGTTTGAATATTTTATTAATTAAGGATTTTGGCGCTAAATGAAACATTTCCAAATCGCGCCCGGGTTGCGCCCAAATGTTTCAAATTCAAATTATAGGATTTTAAGCGGGTTCCAAATTTTGAAAAGAGGTGTTTTATGATTAAAATGCATGCCCCCCAAGTTGGACACTTGCACGCGCGCGTAGCCGTCCAAACTTGTCCGTTTAGCCGAACGGGAAGAAATCTCGACACGCGGACGCTACCACGCGACTAGTGGCGACGAGTAGGCCAACATGGATATTTTTAATTTCATTTTCGGTGTTAAAATTTGTTATGTGCCAAAATGACTTAACCGGTTAAAATTTAGCAATAAATACCAAACAATCAGGATAATTGGAAAGAGCAATGTATAACACTCAACTAGCAATAGAAATAGTATTATTGGGCTCGGGTGTTACATCATACCCAACTACAAAAAGAATTTCGTCCTCGAAATTCCAAGAATACAAGATAGATAGCTACAGAAAGAGGTGAGGAAACTTCTGCCGGATCTCGTCTTCTCGCTCCCAAGTGGGTTCTCCATGCGATCGATTACCCCAAGAAATTAGCACAAGGGGGATAATCTTGCTCTTGAGAACCTTTTCTCTTCGATCCTTGATTTCAACTGGTCGCTCTTCAAAAGTTAGGTCCTTCCGTACAGTCAACTCCGAATGATCCAAGACGTGAGTTTCATCTCGAACATACCTCCGTAGTTGAGATACATGAAACACATCGTGCACTCCTGCCAAGGACTGTGGTAACGCCAAACGGTAAGCTACCTCTCCAACACGCTCCAATATCTCGAAGGGTCCAACGAATCGGGGACTAAGCTTTCCCTGACTCCCAAAGCGAATCACCCCTCTAGTCGGTGATATCTTCAGGAATACCAAATCGCCCACGGCGAACTCTAGAGGTCTTCTTGACGTGCCGGCCCAACTTTTCTGTCTGTCTTGAGCTGCCTTCATATGCTTCCTGATTGTATTCACCTTCTCAACTGTCTGTACCACCAAATCTGGTCCCAGTAACCTTCGTTCACCAACATCATCCCAACAAACCGGTGAACGGCACTTACGACTATACAACACTTCAAACGGAGCCATCTGAATAGTCGCTTGGAAGCTATTGTTGTACGAAAACTCTACCAGGTGTAGATGATCCTCCCAAGAACCTTTGAAGTCCAACATGCAAGCCCTCAACATATCTTCAAGGGTCTGGATCGTTCTCTCCGATTGTCCATCAGTCTGAGGATGATAAGCGGTGCTAAACTTCAATCGAGTCCCCAAACTTTCTTGTAAACTCCTCCAAAAGTGCGACAAGAACCGAGTGTCCCGATCGGACACGATGCTCACCGGTACTCCATGCAATCTTACAATCTCCTGCATGTACCGCTCTGCCAAAGTCTCCGTCGATTGACCAACCCGAAAAGGAATGAAGTGAGCTACCTTGGTCAACCGATCGACAATCACCCATACGGCATTGTTGCCCTTTGGACTCCGCGGTAAAGCCGTCACGAAATCCATGGTTATATGTTCCCACTTCCACTGAGGAATCGGAAGTGGTTGCAACAAACCAGCAACCCTTTGGTGTTCAGCCTTGACTTGCTGACACACCAAGCACTTAGCCACGAAGCGAGCAATTTCCCGTTTCATACCTTCCCACCAGAAGTGCTGTCGGATATCTCGGTACATCTTTGTCCTTCCTGGATGTACAGAGTAAGCTGAACTGTGTGCCTCCTTCATAAGCTCTTCACGCACATCCCCTTTTGGCACACATACACGGCTACCATACCTCAACGAACCATCTTCGTGAATCAGTAAATCGGTTCGTAGTCCGGCCTCGAAACTTTCGTAGTCTAGGATCCTGCGATTGTGACGCTTTAATCTTCTCAACCAAGGACGACTGTACTTGCAACTGCATCAACTGTCCCGTAGCATGTGGTAGCACAACCTCCAAGTCAAATCTCTGAAAATCCGCAATGATCTCCCTTTGTGCGGTCAATACCTGAATTGCTGGTAACCGACTTAGCGCATCTGGCACGACGTTAACTTTTCCCGGATGGTACTTAAGATCAAGGTCGTAGTCGGCCATCAGCTCCAACCATCTGCGTTGCCTCATGTTCAACTCCTTCTGAGTGAACACATATTTCAAACTCTTGTGATCTGTAAAGACTTCGACTCTCTCGCCCAAAAGGTAGTGTCCCCAAATCTTCAGGGCGAAGATCACGGCTGCAAGCTCCAAGTCATGAGTCGGATAATTCTTCTCATGAGTCTTCAGTTGTCTCGATGCGTAAGCGACGACTTTCCCATTCTGCATCAAAACACATCCCAATCCTTTTCCGGATGCGTCGCTGGGGATCACCAGTCCTCCTGAATTATCTGGTACGGTCAGGATCGGGCGGTTATCAACTTCTGCTTCAACGCCTCGAAGGCCAATGCACATCCATCCGTCCAAACAAACGGTACCTCCTTTCGCGTAAGCTTGGTTAACGGCTCTGCCAAACGAGCGAAGTTCTCCACAAATCTCCTGTAGTATCCGGCGAGCCCAAGAAACTTCTTATCTCCTCAACATTCTTCGGAATAGGCCAATCTCGAACTGCTGCAATCTTTTCGGGATCGACGGCGATTCCATCGCCCGACACGACAGGCCCCAGAAATTTCACTTCTTCCAGCCAGAATTCGCACTTACTCATCTTCACGAATAATTTCTCCTGTCTCAGCGTCTGCAGTGCGATCTTTAAATGCTCAGCATGTTCCTCCGGACTCTTCGAGTACACTAGAATATCGTCAATGAATACCACAATAAACTGGTCCAAGAATGGTGAAAAGACTCTGTTCATCAAATCCAGGAATATTGCCGGCGCGTTCGTCACTCCGAAGGGCATCACTAGATACTCGAAATGTCCATATCGAGCTCGAAACGCCGTCTTGCAAATGTCTTCTGCTTTTACTCGGACCAGATGATATCCAGATCGTAAATCCAATTTCGAGAATACCCTCGCGCCACTAAGCTGCTCAAAAAGTTCTCCAATGCGTGGGATCGGGTACTTGTTCTTAATAGTCACCCGGTTCAATTCTCGATAATCAATGCACATCCTTCTCGTGCCATCTTTCTTCTTTACTAAAAGAACTGGAGCTCCCCAAGGCGAGTTGCTGCTTCGAATCCATCCCTTCTCAAGTAATTCACCAACTTGCTTCTTAACTCCTTCCAATTCCATTGGTGCCATTGGATAGTAAGCTTTAGACACTGGCTCTGCACCAGGACTAAGGTCAATCGCAACCTCCACATCTCGCTTCGGCGGTAAGCCTGATATATCTTCAAACACATTCATAAAGTCACGAACAACTGCCTGCTCTTCTTTACTACCAACTTCTATAGCTGCAAGAACACTGTTTGTCGTCCTAGCCCTAAACTCGACTGGCCCGACAGAACTGCTTCCTTACCGCAACTACTGTCTGCATCGTTGGTCGCGAGAGGTCCAGCGAGACTACTGAGTCTCGTCCACTCTGCTGCATGCACGTCCACGGTTGCTCCATTCTGCCTTAGTCCGATGAACTCCTCTTCCATTTCCTCCCGTGCAGTCCGCGGGAAGACTTTTTCCAGGAAACTTCCAGGGAAAAAATCCGCCCAACTGATCGGCTTGGGCAAGCGGGTCTCCTCCACAAGCCATCACTCTCGGGCGTAATCCACTAGTTGAATGTGCACCACATCAACTCCTTTGTCTTCTGGGATCTGTGCCGCAATCAGTAAATTCTTCGTGTCCACTAGCCACTGCTCGGCTGGCAACGGCTCCTCCAAACCAGTGAAAGTAGTAGGACCCAACCGTCTGAAATCTGCTACAGCGCCTACTCGTTCGACTGGTCTAGTTCCATCGTTGTTTACAGACTGCTGAACGATCTGCAAACCTTCCTGAAACGAATCTGCTATTGCTGGATCAGCTCAGTCTGTCTCTTAGATTCCCAGCATTTCTCTTATCACTCCAAGCATGGCGGCTTCGTGCACACGCCTCTGGTACGTCTTCAACTTCTTACCTGCCATCATCCTGAACTCAAAACACCCAACATTAGCATGATGATAGATTCTGAATATGGATCAAGGCTAGAACTCCAAGATACTTAAATAGAGTACCGCATTGTAGCTATGCCGCGGTATCATAGCCACAATTACATAACTCCATCCAAGTTGCCTAAGTCCTAGAGATAACAAGGAATCAGGTTTTCGAATCGGTATGCAAAGGAAGTTTGCACATCGTAAAAGATATAATCAGGAAGAATATGATTCAAGAATGGTAAAACGGTCAAGGTGGTAGGACATGTTTTTCCTAAGCACGGGTATTCTGATTCGTGTATCGGGTATAATACCCAACTACAAAAGAACCAACCCAATTAACCTATGGCTCTGATACCAAAAGAACCATGTCACGCCCCGCTTCCCAGAGTACGCAAGATTGGGCACGTGACATAGCCAACCATGCTACCTGTGGGTAGGAAGTATCCATCCACAGTCACATTACGGCTGTAGAGATATCAAGAACAATATAAATAAACTATCTAACACATGTCCAAATCCATAATGATAAGAGTCAATGAAAAATAAATGCGGAAGCAAATGATGCAATACAGTAATAGAAAGGTACGTCCCATAATGCGGGATCGCACCTGGAAATAAAATGCAATAAATGAACTAACCACTGCAGAACTCACACATCAGCCTGCTGGCTGAAGTACTCCTGCTCGGTCGGCGACAGTGGTAAAGAATCTGGGCCATGCAAAACCCAGACGTCAGCGCGTCATGTCAACCAAATAATATAATATAAACATGGTAACCAGCAATGCAGGTATGAACATGAATAAAACAGTACTAATAAATAACCGTGCAGAGTAATGTGCCGTGGTAACTAAACTGTCCTCTCAGGTTTCTACTCTATAGTCTTTGAAATCAATTGATGAATCGTCGATGTAACTCAATAGTATCCCGTACATACCCGGGACCACGGCCACAATATTCTCGGCTGCAGCCGAGACATGCCGCTAGGCACAAAACATGAAAGTGTACACTCGATAGTACCCCGTACATACCCGGGATCACGGCCACAATATTCTCGGCCGAAACCGAGACATGCCGCTAGGCACAAAATAGGAATGTGTACACTCGAACTGGTAGTGAACTGTCGAGTTACAAGTCAGGTTCATCTTTGATTTCCCCATACCCCCAAGTTATGTATGTCAGGTCAGGTATTCAGTAGTTAAGGACTAATGTCAACACAGAATCAGGTAATAGCAGGTATGTCTGGATAGACAGCAGGAATGGTCCATGAGGACCCCAAGTCAGGTTGTAGTCCAATAGGTTGAGTCAGTATGTATAGGGTGTCATGTCCGGTGTATCAGTACATGTGTCAGGTGTATCAAGATCGGGTCAATATGTAATGCAATCAAATGTATGCTTATAACAGGTATAGTAACGAATAAGGAACAACAGCAGGAACAGTAAATAACAATATTATTCCATGTAAACACAGTGATGCTTTGTATTCTCTTATTAACGGGTTCAAGCATCCTTGGGGTGCAATAGTCACAAAGTGAAACAATATCAACAACATACGTAATGAAGCTACATGAATTTAAACTAAAGCATAATAATTGTCTCATGGGTGATTTAACAATGAAGCAGGGACGATCTAATTGGTTTAATTAGTTAAAGCATGGATTAATAGCATACCACTTAATTTTACGAAGCTACCATACTGATTTAATGTCAAGGAGAAATGCAACCGTCAATTCTAGTCATACTGTACTATCGATATCACCATCATTATGTTGTATTATAATATGATATTCAACTACGTAGCAAGACTGGATCTTGTATGCTAGCATGTTAGAGCAAGTATTCGGATACTTGCCTCGACGGTTTCGCAAACCGGAAAGCACGGATGCAATGTCGGCAGAAAACACGAGACGGGTGCACGGGCTACGGGTCGAGTCCTAACAGCGAACAGCGGGACCACACGGACCAGAGCACTTCGCTGGAGAGTCGGGTCCAAACGACGGCACGGCCGGATTCCGGCAAAAGTCAAAGGCG
Organism: Agapanthus africanus; assembly: GCA_030015575.1. NCBI lineage: Eukaryota > Viridiplantae > Streptophyta > Magnoliopsida > Asparagales > Amaryllidaceae > Agapanthus > Agapanthus africanus. Next base: position 470,680,432 of record JASDDO010000031.1, read on the forward strand.
ACGAAGTTAGCAAACAAGATATACGTACTAAAGATCAGCGGGGAAAATCTAGTACAAAAGGGAAGATAAAGGGATGCTTACAGGGAAGAACCAGGGCACCCACGACGGGTTCGACGGCGATGGGGCGCCGGCGAGGCAGCGACGGCGAGCAACGACGGCTGGAATTTTCTGGGTTCGTTGGAAAGAGGGTGGTGCGGTGAGTAGTGGGGTGCTGGCCCGCTCTGGTGATCAAGGGAAGACGGAGGTGGTCGGAGGTGGCTCTGGCGACGACGGGGGGTCGACGGCGTACCTTTTCCGGCGGACCAGAGGTTTAGGCGATGGGGTTTTGGGCTCGGGTTGGTGGTGGTCCGGTGAGGGGAGGAGGAAGAAGACGACGAGGTTGGGACGAGGGTGAAGAGAGGGAGTCTCTGGCGTCGTCGGCGATGGGAGGCGGCGGCGACGGCGAGACCCGTGTGCAGGTGGTGGCGTCGGGGTTGGGTCGCGGGCTCTGAAGGAGGGAGGAGAGGAGGTAGGGAGGGTGCGGCTAGGCTGAGGAGGCGAGGACAGCGACGGCGAGGTCGCGAGGAGGTCGGCGGCGCAGGCACGAGGAGGCTAGGGTTAGGGTTTGGAGGTTCTCGCGGTGGGTTTCTTCTCGTGGTGGAGGTGAGGAATATAAAAGAGAGAGAGGGAGAAGATTATAGAGAGAGACAGAGAGAGATTTTTAGGAGATAGAGAGAGAGTGAGATTAGAGAGAGACGGAGAGAGAGAGAGAGTGAGAGAGTGAGGCGGGGCCCACGAGAACTTAAACGCCTCGCGATTGGCTGCTGCAGATTTCTTTAGTTGTTAGAAAATTATTATAAAGATTAAGCAACAGTAAGATTTGGTTATAGAAACGAAATAACATAGGTTTGAATATTTTATTAATTTAGGATTTTGGCGCTAAATGAAACATTTCCAAATCGCGCCCGGGTTGCGCCCAAATGTTTCAAATTCAAATTATAAGATTTTAAGCGGGTTCCAAATTTTGAAAAGAAGTGTTTTATGATTAAAATGCATGCCCCCCAAGTCGGACACTTGTACTCGCGCGTAGCCGTCCAAACTTGTCCGTTTAGCCGAACGGGAAGAAATCTCGACACGCGGACGCTACCACGCGACTAGTGGCGACGAGTAGGCCAACATGGATATTTTTAATTTCATTTTCGGTGTTAAAATTTGTTATGTGCCAAAATGACTTAACCGGTTAAAATTTAGCAATAAACACCAAACAATCAGGATAATTGGAAAGAGCAATGTATAACACTCAACTAGCAATAGAAATAGTATTATTGGGCTCGGGTGTTACAGTAAGACACCTTTAGAGAGGTTGACTCCATCACCTGCAGGTACACCACCATGCCAGGAGTCGTCCATTTAATGTCAAAGTACCCAGATTGGGATACTTCCCAAATCTAGATATAAAACCATAGATCTAGTAACCAGAAAACCTGATATTATTTCCATATCCTATGTAGAGAAACAACTTTGTGACAACCATAGTATAACCGATCGCAGTATAGGAATATCTCTTCCTATCAAGTGCATGTCATCCAAATATCTAGACATCACTCTCTACTACCTTCTTACCAGATCCATCTTCTATTCTGATGAAGTCAAAACCTATGACTATCATATCAGAAATAGATGATCTATTTCCGCTATACCTGCTTTAGTCTATAAATAGACATAAGCTACTTGCCTACTCTGCTTCTGCTGCTCCCACTGACTACAACAACCCTCTGGCAGAGTCATATATACGTGCACTTCTAAAGCTAGTTTAGAATAACGCTATACTCATCCTCCTGCCGGGTCTTATAGTCTAGAACAGCAGCAATGGCAAGTCTGGGTAAACAAGAACCTCCCTGTCACCGTCTCTGAGAAGACCGAAGTACCTCTCGGGTGCCTGAGGTTACCCACCAAATCTGCGGAGTGGTTAATGGAACATCAAATCCAATTGAATCCTTGAGTTCTATTAAATTTCCAGTAATCGTTTGTGGTTCAGGAATAACTTCCAGTTCTACCATACTCCCACTTCTGTTTTCTGAAAAAATCCATTTTACTAAAAACTGTGGCGAGTCAAGAACAATATAAATATTGATCTTCATGATGGTAGAAAGTTAACCCTCGTCAAAGCCCGGGATAACCCACAAACTGCCATTACTGAAACGTGCTTTGAGTTTATCCGGATTCTGGTTTTAAGCATCAGCCGAACAACTCCCTATACATCAACATCATCAAGATATAAATTGATTCTATATATATCCGATATAGAAACAAAAGCACTAATTTAATTGGAACCAGATTCAAAATCATGCAGCTGTCTCCAGTGCATATCAACCAAATGGAAAGAGGACAATCAACATTACTCATCTAGGAGTGCATCCATATATGAGTAACCCGAAAGAGAAGCAAGTTCTCAAAATCATTACTATCAATGGAATACCAAACACAAGTATCTACATCTTCGACTTCATCGAAGAATCCTGACACTTCCAACAAATGGTTTTGTACTTTATTCTTATACCTATAACTTATCAATATCTTGACCTTGCATTTCAACGAAATACATGTCTATAACTTAGAGAAGTTATGAGTAAACAGAGTATAGTACAAATACCAACCCCCATTTCCTAATGGACACTGGATAATATACAATACTTTGTATAAGTCCCCTGAGTTCAATAACTCAAACCCTGTGCGTCGTAGGTTGAAAAACTGTACTATGGTTAAGAAGAATTACACCGTTGTTGAATGCACCTTACCTAATCACCAACTGATATAGGTAAATGTCACAGACATAATATCAAAAAGTTATATCTCACTTTATAAAATAAATGTACAGATATATCAGTTTGAAATTGGTGCATAACAATGGATATTCAAAACCAAATATTCGCCATCCGGCAAAAACCCAGGCGATTTCCTCAAATATCACCAATTACAACGAATTCTGATATTATGAGGATCTAATCACCCAATTCCCAATATCTTACTCCCACTCACCATCTATAATAACATGCAGATGTGAGAAACTGATCTGGTAAATACATACCCTGGAGTTAAATTCCAACTGGGAAAACAATTATCAATTAACATCGCACAGTCAAACTGAAACATGAAAATGTTTCGAAGGGGTTTACTGGTATTCCTAGTAACGCATCTTCCACTATCCTGATTCACGACAGTAACCATATACTTACCTGCCCTCACTCCAATCCCGTTATTATGTCTTTACTTATTACCTTCTGTACACCTTCTTTAGGCTAACTGGTTTTCTTCTTTCCCTACCCTTCGGCACCAGCCTAAGGTTTGGAAGAAGACTATCCAGTAAGCGTAATAGGTGTACTCTCCTAATCCTAGGAGCCCTCGCAACTTGAGAGGAGGTAAAGAGAAAAGACATCTGAATAATCCTATTCTTTTTCTCCTGAACCAGAATCCATCCTCGAAAAAGTTCCTTCAAGTTCGTATGTAACTATACGATGGATTTATCCAATGGAAGTAGATATCCGTAATGATACGGAGTGTCCTGGAGAAATGCAAAGTGGATGTAGGAGTGGCAAGGGTATACCTGGTTTCGTCGTGAATGATGGTGATCGCATTTCCTTTGCCATTATTCTAATCTCTTTATTTGCCTTTACTTATTACCTTCTGTACACCACACTTAAGCTTAATTGGTTTTCTTCCTTCCCTACCGTTCGGCACCTGCCTATGGTTTAGAGGAAGACTATCCAATAAGCTCAATAGGTGTACCCTCTCCTAATCCTAGGAGCCCTCACAATCTGAGAGAAGGTAAAGAGAAAAGACAACCGAATAATCCTATTCAATCTCTCCAGAACCAGAATCCATCCTCGAATCAGATCCTTCGAGTTCATATATAACCATACGATGGATTTATCCAATGGAAGTGGGCGTTCGTAGTGATACGAGGTGTTCTGGAGAAACGCAAAGGTGATATAGAAGTGGCAATGATGTATGCGACACCGTAACATTCCAAAAGCCAAAGTGTTTTAAGAAGGTTCGGTTAATTGGGTTCATGAGTTTTAGTCAAAGGTCGGGTCAAAATCACAGCCAGAGAGAGAAGAAACACTCAGCGTGCACTCTAACCTAGATCAGAATGGTTAATCAATTTATCTAATCTGGATGGCTCCCACTATATCCTCGAATTCTCCTCCAAACCTGAAAGGAGAATTAGTCGGAATCACCCGAGGAGTAATCCTACTCATCAGTGGGAATCGGGATCCAACTATCATCGCATGATAACTTGATGGAAGCCACTCAAGTCACCACACTCCAGAAGGTATGCGCAAGCCTGGCAAGTTTCCTATATGTTTGAAACTCCCGATGTGATTTTTACCCCAAGCGGCTTATGACCTTGACTAGGTCAGCATATCATAAGTCGCAAGTCAAGTTCAACCCGTCATTATCCTGGATTAATTAGACCCACCCGTACGAGCCCTTGACTAGGTCAACATGACCGTACGACTGTCCTAACCAATCGCATATCCATACAACAGAAAAGTACTACAGAGTTACCGAACACTACGTCTTGACTAGGTCAACATACGCAGCACGAATACTAAGCAATACTCGTCTGAAATTACGGAGGGCTACGGCTGGTTTTTGGCGAAAAACCTTTAACGTAATAAACTTGATATCGTTAAAGGAATCCAAGTGGTTTTATAAATATATAGTGGCGAAAACTTTTGCTAAAGAAGTCACTCCCGGTGAAGGGATCTCGGCTCTTTCCCCGTCGAATGGGGTGCAGGATATCCCAAACTGAATACCACGATGCAAAGCAAAAATAATCGACTATAGTAAAGTTATTACGTTGACGCAAACTTTTACCCAAGGGGTCACTCCCGATGAAGGGATCTCGGCCCTTGCCTCGTCGAATGAGGTGCAAGATATTCCAAACTGAATACCACGATGCAAAGCAAAAGAGAACGTCTGTAATGTCAGTTTTTTTTAAAAAAACTTTGTTCCAACAACATCATATATAGGTTTATTTTATCCTTGCATTGATAAGAATCTATGCAGTCCCATCAATTAATCACACCAGAAAAGAACGAAAATAAAATGTACGTATATGCCATCCGCATTAGCCACTGGGTCCCGTCATCACCCGTTAGGTTACTTAACTAACGACAGAGCGGGGACTGGGCTAGCGCGAGTGCAAAACATATACAACATCTACTATGTTAGTTATATGTATGCCCTAGAGGCCATTACTGTACATACGATGTATATTGTAGTGGATGCTAGGACATATATAGGGAGGACTTTCTTGCTCGACATGATAGTATGCTATCTGGTTGTACTTTATCTTAACATGTACTCTGATTGTCTCTATGTTACATGTTGATAAAGCCCTTAGGATATGTACTCGACTACTGGGACTATGATGAGATCATACTAGTGGGGCCACGGTAGTCGGCGAGTACATCCTATAACTGTTCCTAGTCGAGGGTGTATCGAGACAGGGCATCGATGCACCAGAGTAGACTAGCGTATACGCATCTTGACCCATATGATGGGCGATGGATGATCCCATATCCATCGGTGTTTGACATCAAGGATGGTGTACGGGTGCTCAGTGGAGACTGGGTACACTGGACGGACTCGCCGAGAACTCCCAGATGGTATTATACCATACGTCAGATGGCAGTTCTCCGGTGACACTGGTACAGAGTAGTCTGTTGACCCGAGATCGTCATAGAGTCTTGTGTGGTTCCCACTGTGCTTTGATTTCCATCATACCACGTCCAAGAGGGCGTGCAAAAAGGTGGCTTTTGGGTACAGTCCCGAATCACATGGAGGCAATGAGCGATAGGAGGGGATTCGTCTCTCCCGGTATAGGGAGTTGATGTTGTGCTGTGTTCGATTGGCTATAACCGGAAATCCCTGGCCAGGGTTGCTGAGATTTACTGGTAAGTGTTATCAGTAGTTTCTCGAAATGTTATAGACCTCAAATCGACACGACTTATCAAGCTACTGGGGTCTGACGTTTACCACCCTTAGGCGAGATATGTGACATATCAGACGACGAGACCGGACTGTACGGGAGTGTTACTGTTTGGATCCACAGGAGAAAGTACAGGCTTGCTTGTTGATCTTCTGAGCGCTCAATACCTGGGTAGCTGTTACGTTTAGCTGACCGCTTGCAGCTTGTGGGTGTTTGATATGATCATCACCTACTGCCGGCGTATTGACGATTCTTTAGAGTCCTACACAGAGGTTTCTTGACTCAGGCAAAACGGAGTAGGAGCACATATGTGATATGTGCAGGACCGAGGATAATGCAATATGTGATACCGTATTATATTCTCGCGATATTTGATATCAGCCGGGTCATCGGATCAAGTGTTGATTCGATGAATCGGTACGGATAAATATTAGCCGGTTATATGCGATATAGCCGGATTGTCGGATCAAGTGTTGATTCGATAATTTAATGTATAATAATATATGTGATATATTTAATTGCATTAACTAATATTTGCTCACTAAAAGATTCTTTTTCTCACTCGGGTAATACATTGATATATATGCGATATATGTTAATTGTATTATTTTATTTTGTTACGGTAAATATTATATATGTGATATATAATATTGTAACATGATATGATAACTAATGCAACTCGTTTAGTGGAGTTTAAACTTGATTAGGGTTCGGATTAGGGTTAATCTTTCTAGAAGTTTCTAGAAGGATTTGTTTTGTTTTGTGAAAGATATTTGTTCATGACTCATGCTTTAACTTTACCCAAAACCCTAACCCTAGTCAATTCTCTACAATGGTTAAGTGAACCATGGTTGCATTATTCTTCATATTAATCCTTTCTTATTCATCACAAAAGAGAATGGAACACTATTCTTCTTCTTCCTCCATTTTCTTTCATGGAAAAACCTTTCTTGATTTTTCCAAGTGATGAATAATAGTGAGAAAAAGATAAATAAATAGAGCAAAATTCCTACTTCATCATCCTCATCTTCCCTTGCCATTTAGATGAGGGTGTTCACATCATTTCATGAGTGTTAGCTTGTGTTAAAGAAACTTCGAGGTAGATCATCTTAGTATCGAAGATCGGAAGCAAAGGTTGCGTCTTTCTCTTCGTGGAACCTCTCGAGAGTCCGGATCCCGATGATCGCAGCGAAGGGACCACAACATGGAGCATATGAAGTGAAGGACCGGATCTACAAAGGTTGTGATCCCTCTCACTTAGTGTTAAATTGTTTAGCATGCAAGTTATCGCCTAATCTCTAGTTTAAAGTTCCGTATTCGGGTTGTTCGGCACGGCTAAATTTTTATTCGGGCATGGTTGATGCCTCGTAGACTCTTGTGCGCGTGCCTAGCAACCCTACAGTGGTATCAGAGCCAAGCTAGAGCTTTAGGCGAAGTCTAGACGAAGTTTAAAGTCCGATCGAACCCGGAAAACCCGAAACACTAAACTCAAAATTGCTCTGTGGAAATTTTCTAAAATCTGGGATTTTTCCAAATTAAAAATGTCCAAAAATTACAGCAGGTAATTACAAGAATTACTGTGAAACACGTGCGCGTAATTCGACAACAGTAGCGCGGAACCGCGGCCCCACCCCAGCTTGCGCGGCGGTTCCGCGGCCACGTGATCGATTCATGTCACGTGCGTTTCACAGTAACTCATATTTTTCAATGTTGTAATTTCTGGGAATTTTTAATATTTATTTTACAGTTGAGTTTTCTGGAGTTGTGTTGGGGATTCGATGTTTCGATCGGAGTATTAGATTTTGTCTATGTGTTTTTTCCGGATAACTTTTAGAAACTGTTAAAAAGTTCGAACGGATATCAATAACTCACTTTTTCCCCTGTCGGAAAATTTTTCAAAAGTTGGATTTTTCCTAGTGTTTAAGAATGTTCTAAGTCGTGCAAGTAACTCGATGGACCCTCTAGAAGACAACAAACCTTAACTCGATTATGTGACCGTCTTGAACTGCCCTTTGAACCTTAGGGTTTGGGGCAGTACGGCGTGCCACATGTGAGGCGTTGGCTTGACCCTTCTACGGCTGGACCATTGGTACTGTGGCATGTGATGGACGTTTTTAAACTGATTTCAAGTGTTGAGATATATTGGGGAAATCTTGGGTGCTTGATGATTCGATCGGAAAGTTTAACTTTTTCTGTTTATCTGGAATGTGATACAATAATTGGAATCCACAAATAGTTATGAAATAACTGATTTGAATATTATAAACATAGTAGTTTAGTCTCAGTTGATCGGTTGCTACGGAATTTTGATGTGATCAAAAGTCCGTCGCAATCACGTAGTGTACGCGGATACTCGCCGGGTAAACTTAATAGACAGCCTCACTCCATGGCCCCGACCAAGTGACCGTAGGAGAACCCCGTCACCGAAAGCATCCGTTCGGGTGCTCCCGGTAGCGGTGTTCCGCCTTGGTGCACTTCGTCGACGGTATCGGGGGTGCGGCCGTCTACTAAAGTTTGCGACGAACATTCGATCAGGACGTCGAGAATCTTGTTGAATTGCCCGACTTGGTATTGAAAAGAGTTTTTCGATAATGAGACTAAAATGCGGGGTTTATAATTGTTAGGCATGCGATGTCTAAGGAATTCATTTGGTTAGGCATGCGATGTCTAAGGAAGTTGCGGATTCCAACTGTTGTAGTTTTACACTTTCTTTTCTGTGACCGTAAGCGTAGTATGTGGTGTATTGCCGGCTTCGTTGCTATACATCAACGACAATCGGGATACGCATACTTGCTTACGTTGATGATATGAGATATTATGTGTTGCTGTGATATGTTGTATTGGATCGTCGCGTTTGAATAGCCGGGGGTTTTATGTGAGATGAGAGTTTTTCTTTTTCATTCATGTAAATTTCATTTGTATGTAATATTCTTTTATTGGGGCACTTCCAGGTAGCGGAAGATGTCACCGTTGTATATTATTTACTTTTCCGCATTAGGTAGACCCAAGGCGGGGAGCACAAGTAACCGGGTTCTAGGGTCCAGTGGAAGACCATCTCGAGGAGTCGAGACCGGGTCTCCTAACCTTAGAATTGGCAGTGTTACTTGCCGCTCTCGTAGGGGTCTAGGGATGTGGGTTTGGCTATTCATCACGACCGTGGAATCCGTGTTTTATACTGGCTCGTATTGAAAACACAGACGTCCTAGTATATCCAATATTTCATATATGTTCTTCTGCTGCAATGTTCTGTGATGAGATCATATTACTGCCTGAGACGAATGTTTATATATTATATATATGAGATATATGTTATATTGCAGATTTCGTTTCAAAAGAGATGCTTGAGAAGCATATTAAAATGGGACTTCATTAATGAGATTAATGAATTAAAAGAAACATAAGATGTTGTAGAAACTTATTTAAAAACTGGTAGCTCTAGTTGTTGCTTTGCATAGCGGTGTTCCTTGTAGAACATCCAGCACCTTATTCGATAAGGAAAGGACCGAGATCCCTTCACCGGGAGTGACTCCTTTAGCAATAACTGGCAGATGCTATAAACTCGGTTTGTCTTTTGATTGCTTCTATAGTTTCTGCTTTGCACAACGGTATATATGATATATCCTGCACCTTATTCGATGAGGAAAGGGTCGACGATCCCTTCACCGGGAGTGACCCCTTTAGCAAAACTAGAAAAGCCTCAAAAGCATTCCATTTAAAATCACTCGATTCTACAACGATATCAAGTTCATTACGCAATAGGTTTTCTGAAAAACCTGTCGTAGCTCTCCGTCATTTCAGATAAGTTGTATATAGTATTCGTGCTGCATTTGTTGGCTTTCGTCAAGGTGCAGTGTGCGGTAGCTATATGCTCCTTATCTGCTAGCATACGATGCGATTGGATTAGGGTAGTCGTGCGGCTTTGTTGGCTTTCGTCAAGGGTCGTGCGGGTGGGTTTAATTCAATCAAGAAATGTACGGGTTGAACTTGACTAGCGGGCTATGGTTTGTTGGCTTTCGTCAAGGTCATAGCATGTTAGGGGCAAAATATTATTGGGAATTTCAAGTGTTGAAATTTGCAATGAGATTGCATACCTTCTATGAGATAGTTGGATCCCGATACCCGCTGCGAGTAAGAGTTACTCCTGGGAGAGTTTTTCACATTACAATTAGCCGATCAAATAGGTGTCTATAAAGGTGTTAACGGGGTTACGCCTCTAGGAAAACGAGGTTTACATTAATTAGGTTCGTGCGAAAGCACGGGGGACCTCCCTCAAAGTACCGACACTGGCCTGGCTGAAAGATTGGCGAACTTGTAGCGTGTAATTAATCCCGGCTAGTCTTTCCTTTTAGGGTTTGAAGGAAGATTTGACTAAAACAGTGGGAGACATCCTGATTAGATATATTAGATAACCAATCTAATCTTGCAAGAGCATACGCTGAGTGTTTTCTTCTCTCTCTCTCCAGATAGCGACCATATCACGCCTTAATCAAGATAATAAAACGGATATATTGACCGAACCCGCTTGTTATACTGAGCTGGGGAACGTTGGTCCCGCTCCAACTTATAATTGTTATAAGACAGAGCAGGAAATTGGGGAATACCAGATTTCCCGTGCCGCCCAAACGAAGAAAGTGCATGTTGATGCATCATCTTCGGGTGTGTTCATTACAAAGAACTGGTTCTCAGTATCCTTTACGTCCTGGGTATGTGATACCGGATCAGGATCCCGCATATGTAATCTGTTACATGGGCTACAGATAGGTAGAGAACTGAGAACGGGTGATAAGTTTCATGAGACAGAAAACGGTGCAAGTGTTGCAGCCAAGTCTGTTGGTCACTGTCACCCTGTATTACTAGAATACATTGATTCTGAACAAATGTTATTAAGATACCGAACCTGATATACAAAATCATATCAGTCTCTTTATTAGTAAAGAAAGGATATAATTTTGTATTGTTGGATAATGTTTTGAACATTTCCTATATCAAGAGTTGATCGGTTCAGGCACGTTATCTAAAAGCATTCACGTTCTAAATCAAACTACAGTTCTTAGTATACGGAACACACACAAGAGGAAGAGTTCAGAAATGAACGAATCCTTCTTGAGGCATTGTAGACTGGGTCATATCAATGCGACCCGACTGGCTGAAGTTACATTTAGATGCATATTTAAATCTGTTTGAATTTACATCTTGTGAAACTTGCCAATCATGTCACAAAGATAAGATGACCACAGCTCTGTTTATTGGAAACAGAGAAAGAGTTAGTGAACTTTTGGGATTGATACATGCTGATGTATGAAAGACCCCTGTCTACACATGCCAAGATCGGTTCTTTGTACTTCATTACATTCTCTGATAATCTCTCAAGATTCAGACATATGTTCCTGTTGAAACACAAGTCCGAACCTTTTGAGATATTCACAGAATATAAGTTAGAAGTAGAGAACCAAAATACGGGTAAAAGTATTATGTCCTTTGATGAGATCAAGGAGGAGAATACTTGAGCACGGGATTCCTGGACTGTTCTAAAGGAGAATGAGATTCTCTCGCAGCATTACTCCTCCGTATACACCATAGCACGATGGTATATCGGGGCGGAGCAATAGCACCCTATGTGATACGGTGTGCTCTATGATGAGTACTACTGAGTTTCCTATTTCCTTTTGGGAGTTATGCACTTGAGAAGCTGCATACCTATTGAATAGGGTTCAAATCAAATTAGTTGCTTACCACTTCATATGCGATATGGAATGGGAAGAGCCCATATCTTAAGTTTGTTAAGATTTGGGGCTGTCCGGCCTATGTCTAAAAGCAAAATCCGGACAAGCTCGAGACAAGGTCTGTTATGTAGAACTGGAAATGTTCCAGCTATACAAAATACAACAGATGATTTGATAGAACCAAAGGATTCAATAGTTTCCAACGAACCTCAGCCTCTCCGCCGATCTAGTAGGGTTCCTCACCCACCTGAGAGATACTTCGGTTTCTCTATGACAGTGGGAGCGAGGATTGCATCATGAGATGATGACCCAACTAGTTTCGAGCTGGCCATCAGGAGTGCGACTCTGTAAGAATGGCTGGATGCTTATCGATCTGAGATGGAATCCTTATACACCAACAAAGTATGGACTTTGGTTGCTTTATCTGAAGGGTTAAATCCCCATCAGGAGCGAGTATATCTTGAGAAGATTACTTGGTGTACATGGAAAAGTTGAGACTTTCAAAGCTATGCTAAAGTCCATTCAGATCCTACTTGCCACGGCTACATACCATGACTACGATATCTGGTGGTTGGGTGTCATGACTGCTTTTCTAAATGATGTTTTAGAAAAGAGCGTCTATAAGTACACAGCCAGAGGGCTTCGTAAACAGTGGGAGCAGCGGAAACGTGTGTAAGATGTTTTATATGATAAAACAGGCATCGCGGAGTTGGAACATCTATTTTGATGTGGTAGTCAAAGAGTTTGACTTCATCAAAATGGTAGATGAACCTTGTATATACGAAAAGGTAGTAGAGAGTATGGTGGTGATCCTCGTAGAGTACGTGGATGACATACTCTTGATAGGGAAGGAGTTTCCTATGCTACGCTCGGTCAATCTCCGCTTATCACAAGGATTCTCCATATAGGATCAAAGTGATACCTACTAAATCCTAGGTTTTGGATCTATGAGATAGATCTAATTGGATGTTAGGATACTCACTAGTTGTAGTGAGATGGTATCAATCGATCCTGGGGAGAATCACTGGAATGGTTCCAGGGTGATAAGGACGACTGAATGTCAGTCGCAGGCTTGTCTATACCCTCAGTGGAGGGACGGTATGTTGGAAGAGTTCCAAGCTAGATATCGTGACATACTAGATGATTAAAGGCAAGATACATCGTTACCAAGGATGCTACCAAAGAGGCAGTCTGGATATATATAAGTTCATAAGATGAACTTTGTTCCTACCATTGTGTGACAATGGAGTTGTGGCTTATGCCAAGGAACTACCGTCCCATCAGAAATCCAGATATAATTCTTAGGCAGTATCACCTGATCATGGAGATGGTTGATCTCCAGGGAGATCGAGGTTAGGAGAGTAGACACAGAGGACAACAGCGCGAATCCACTCACAAAGGCCTTTTTCCCAGTAGAGACTTTTATGGGATGGTTGAGTATGAGATACTTCAACCGCAGCTAATTGTTGGGTATGCGATACCATAACAGATGGCCCTAGTGCAAGTGGGAGATTGCTACACCCTAGAGGCCATTACTGTACATACGATGTATATTGTAGTGGATGCTAGGACATATATAGGGAGGACTTTCTTGCTCGACATGATAGTATGCTATCTGGTTGTACTTTATCTTAACATGTACTCTGATTGTCTCTATGTTACATGTTGATAAAGCCCTTAGGATATGTACTCGACTACTGGGACTATGATGAGATCATACTAGTGGGGCCACGGTAGTCGGCGAGTACATCCTATAACTGTTCCTAGTCGAGGGTGTATCGAGACAGGGCATCGATGCACCAGAGTAGACTAGCGTATACGCATATTGACCCATATGATGGGCGATGGATGATCCCATATCCATCGGTGTTTGACATCAAGGATGGTGTACGGGTGCTCAGTGGAGACTGGGTACACTGGACGGACTCGCCGAGAACTCCCAGATGGTATTATACCATACGTCAGATGGCAGTTCTCCGGTGACACTGGTACAGAGTAGTCTGTTGACCCGAGATCGTCATAGAGTCTTGTGTGGTTCCCACTGTGCTTTGATTTCCATCATACCACGTCCAAGAGGGCATGCAAAAAGGTGGCTTTTGGGTACAGTCCCGAATCACATGGAGGCAATGAGCGATAGGAGGGGATTCGTCTCTCCCGGTATAGGGAGTTGATGTTGTGCTGTGTTCGATTGGCTATAACCGGAAATCCCTGGCCAGGGTTGCTGAGATTTACTGGTAAGTGTTATCAGTAGTTTCTCGAAATGTTATAGACCTCAAATCGACACGACTTATCAAGCTACTGGGGTCTGACGTTTACCACCCTTAGGCGAGATATGCGACATATCAGACGACGAGACCGGACTGTACGGGAGTGTTACTGTTTGGATCCACTGGAGAAAGTACAGGCTTGCTTGTTGATCTTCTGAGCGCTCAATACCTGGGTAGCTGTTACATTTAGCTGACCGCTTGCAGCTTGTGGGTGTTTGATATGATCATCACCTACTGCCGGCGTATTGACGATTCTTTAGAGTCCTACACAGAGGTTTCTTGACTCAGGCGAAACGGAGTAGGAACATATATGTGATATGTACGGGACCGAGGATAATGCAATATGTGATACCGTATTATATTCTCGCGATATTTGATATCAGCCGGGTCATCGGATCAAGTGTTGATTCGATGAATCGGTACGGATAAATATTAGCCGGTTATATGCGATATAGCCGGATTGTCGGATCAAGTGTTGATTCGATAATTTAATGTATAATAATATATGTGATATATTAAATTGCATTAACTAATATTTGCTCACTAAAAGATTCTTTTTCTCACTCGGGTAATACATTGATATATATGCGATATATGTTAATTGTATTATTTTATTTTGTTACGGTAAATATTATATATGTGATATATAATATTGTAACATGATATGATAACTAATGCAACTCGTTTAGTGGAGTTTAAACTTGATTAGGGTTCGGATTAGGGTTAATCTTTCTAGAAGTTTCTAGAAGGATTTGTTTTGTTTTGTGAAAGATATTTGTTCATGACTCATGCTTTAACTTTACCCAAAACCCTAACCCTAGTCAATTCTCTACAATGGTTAAGTGAACCATGGTTGCATTATTCTTCATATTAATCCTTTCTTATTCATCACAAAAGAGAATGGAACACTATTCTTCTTCTTCCTCCATTTTCTTTCATGGAAAAACCTTTCTTGATTTTTCCAAGTGATGAATAATAGTGAGAAAAAGATAAATAAATAGAGCAAAATTCCTACTTCATCATCCTCATCTTCCCTTGCCATTTAGATGAGGGTGTTCACATCATTTCATAAGTGTTAGCTTGTGTTAAAGAAACTTCGAGGTAGATCATCTTAGTATCGAAGATCGGAAGCAAAGGTTGCGTCTTTCTCTTCGTGGAACCTCTCGAGAGTCCGGATCCCGATGATCGCAGCGAAGGGACCACAACACGGAGCATATGAAGTGAAGGACCGGATCTACAAAGGTTGTGATCTCTCTCACTTAGTGTTAAATTGTTTAGCATGCAAGTTATCGCCTAATCTCTAGTTTAAAGTTCCGTATTCGGGTTGTTCGGCACGGCTAAATTTTTATTCGGGCATGGTTGATACCTCGTAGACCCTTGTGCGCGTGCCTAGCAACCCTACATACTAGTATATATAAATATATATATAACAATCGTCCCAGGCATGATATAAAGCAACATCACAGAAGCATCACAGAAACAACACAGAATGGTGGATAGTCTGGAGCCCCGGGTTTCACTTAAACCGCAAGTGAGACCCGACGTTCCCTGTCGTGTGGATAGCATGTGCAATGAAACCTAGACCCCTACGAGCACGGCAAGTTACCCGCCAAAACCAGAAGTGAGGCAGCCCACTTCAACAACGTGAATGGGCTACCCGGCACTTCTCGGAATCCGGTAACTTGAGCACCCCTTCCTGGGTCAACCTATACCCCCTACGAGTGCGGCGAATAGCCCGCCAATTCTAGAGTAAGGTCCCCTCCGTCTCAACGCCAAGTGATGCGGACCAGTTGCCCTCTAGAACCCGGCTATTCGTGCACTCCACCTCGGGGTAATCCTAGTACAGAAAATAAAATAATATACAAGGGTGACATCGACCTCAGCCCGGTCGTGCCCCAAAAGAATAATATACAAACTGGCAGTGACGGCAGTCCACATGTCGGACGCTCACCCCGCAATATCAAATATACAAATGAAATTAAACTGTACTAACATTGCACCATAGCTATCCACCACGACGATCCAACCAACATCACAGCACAACACAGAACATCAACGTGAATGTCACGTTCGCAAACCCGTCTAAAAGACATATAGCAGATAGACGGGTTTACCGATCAAATGACATTCACGGTCGCAGATTATAATGTTTGCACTGTCAAACGCACGCTTAAAATATCGATCGACTAACTTCCAAATTGGCCCCAACAGCAAAACCAACACTTCACAGAAAACTGGGCCAAAAAAAAATATCACAAAAATCACAATTCCAAGTCAGGGGCTACAGGAGAAATTTTGAAACCCGTCGCCACTAGATGGCCACGGAACCGCCGCCAAAAGGGGGTAACTGCGGCGGTTCCACTGCGCTTTGGAGGCATCAGGAGCCCAAAATTTTCCAGTACCTTTAAAATCGCCTGCACGGATTTTTAAGATGCCTGAAATAATTTTTTTGACCACTTTTGAAAATCGACAGCAACTGTGAAAATGGAATCGTGATTTCGGTAAATTCCGTCGATCGATCTTTTAAACACGTTTAAACAAGCTAGTAAGGGTTTAAAGGGTGGCTATGATACAATGTTGGGTACCGGCAGCGCCCCGGCCGTCGAAACGCGGCCAAAATGCGGAACAAAATTTTCTTAAACTGGCGCTACCGCTACCCGAATCCCGGATCGACCTTAAACCCTAAACTAGAAAGCTAACTAAGAGTTAGAAAGGTTATACCGAGATGATCCGAGTCCTTCGGTCTTCATTCCAAACTCCTAGCGGCTCCATGATGATGTTTGGTCGCCGGTCTTCCTCCATCTCCGATGATCCACCCAAGGGAAACGGCGCAAGCTCCAACCTCGACGAACGAGCTAACCGACGCTCCAAAGTCGCTAGCTATGGAGAGTCGAGGTGTAGTAGTATGTCACTATGTTTTTCTCTCTACTCAAAGTGCTCATGGAGCAACCATAGAAGATGAAGAAGGAGGTGATGAAGACTTGGCATGAACAAAGAATGGTGTGAACTTGAGAGAATGAGAGAGAGGGCTAATGTGTGTAATAATGTAATAATCTCAAAATGAAAAATCAACCCCCATCAAAGAGTGGCCGGCCCCTCCTCTCTCCTCCACTCAAAAAAGAAATCATTTTCTTTTTCAATCAATTGCAATAAAATAATAGCAACCATACTTTGTTCCATGCCTTGACCCATACCTCCTTTCCACCTCATTTCCCAAATGTTTTTCAATAAAGAAAATCATTAATAAGGTGGAACCTTCTAGAAGCTATTCCGTATAAAATACGGAATACTTCCGGTACATGTACCGAAATACATATACGCGTATTCGTACAAAAATACGAATAGCCGAGAGAGAAAATAAATAGCGAACAATAATACTAGAATACATATATATAAATGCATATGTAAATTATTAAATCAAAACCTGATTTAATAATCTGGCTTAATCCTAAGTCGCTAGTATTATCAACCGTCCGATTAAAGTCTGCGCAGCAAGTGCACATATTTAATCGGACACCTATATGTATCAACATACGCCATGTACACCATATCGCCTGAACCGTGAAAACCCTCTGTGTGGGACTCAAAAGACTCGTCAATACGCTAGCAGTGGGTTTAACCACAAACACGTCAGCGACACTAGCTGTACGTAACGGCTACCCAAGTATTGAGCGAAAGGGAGGCCGACGAGCAAACTCATCCTGAACCCCTACTGAGCCTGACAGTGACAATATCCGTACAGTCCGGTCTGTTCGTCTACGAGTATTGCATATCGAGTCCGGGGATGGATAAAGACCCCTAACAACGGGATATTTAGTGTCGGCATGATACCCATCACCCTCTGAGAGACTATCGATCCCGGATCGGTAATCCTCGTCTACCATGGCCATGGATTTGTGGTGATGGCCACCCGTACACAACGCGACATCAACCCCCAATACCGGGAGAGACGAATCCCCGACGATCCGATCACTGCATCCATATGGCTCGGGACTGTACCCAACTAAAACCTGTTTGCACGACTCCTTTGAGCCGTGGTAGGGTAGTAATCAAAGTACAGTGGGAACTCATACGAGACAAATGACGATCTCAGGTCGACAGACTAACCTGTACACATGTCACCTGGGAACTGCTATCTGACAATAGGTATAATACCAACTAGCAGGTTCCCGGCGAGTCCGTCCAGTGTACTCATAACCCAATGAGCACCTGTATACTATCTTAGGTGAACAAACTAACACCAATGGCTTGTGAGACCTGGCCACCGCCCCTCGTCGGGGTCTCGATCAGTATACACTAGTCTACACTGGAGTATCGATGCCCGGTCTCGATACTCCTACGACTAGGGACATTTAAGGATATGCTTATAGACCCCAGCTCCCACATATATGATCGCCATCATAATGCTGGCAGTCAAGCAAGAATCCTAAAGGCTCTATCAACATGTACATGATGATAAAGACAAACCAGATAGCATACTATCATCTTGAGTAAGACTGTTTCATCAGTATAGGTCCTGCCTCAATCATCATAATCACAAGTCCGCGACTATGATAATTGCCTTGAGGGCACTATAGCCAACAGGGTCAAAACCTCGGAGCCATGGTAAAGTCCCTAGTTCCAATCCTCGACGGTTCACCTACAACCTAGAGACTACATCGGAGCCATGACAAAGTCCCTAGTTCCAAATCTCGATGGTTCACAGACAGCCTAGAGATCAACAAAGGCGTTTCCTCTCACTCCAATAGGATGAAGATGCAACGTCAACAAAGTGGAGCCACGGCAAAGTCCCTAGTTCCAAATATCGAAGGTTCACAAACAGCCTAGAGATCAACGACGGCGTTTCTTCTCACTCCAGCAGGAATGCAGACGCAACGTCAATAAAATGGAGCCATGGCAAAATCCCTAGTTCTAATTCTAAATGGTTCACAGACAGCCTAGAGATCAACAACGGCATTTCTTCTCACTCCAGCAGGATGCAGACGCGACGTCAACAAACGACCCCGGGGTCAACAAAACAGAGCCATGGCAAAGTCCCTAGTTCCAAATCTCGACGGTTCACAGACAGCCTAGAGATCAACAACGGCGTTTCTTCTCACTCCAGCAGGATGCAGGCGCGACGCCAACAAATGACCCCAGGGTCAAAACAAATGGAGCCATAGCAAAGTCCCAGTTCCAAGCCTCGATGGTTCACCAACAACCTAGATACTACCTCGGAGCTATGGCAAAGTCCCTAGTTCTAGGTTTCGACGGTTCATAGACAACCTAGAGATAAACAGCGGCGTTCCTTCTGAACTCCAGCTGGATGCAGATGCAACGTCAACAACCGACCCTAGGGTCAAAACAATAGAGCCATGGCAAAGTCCCTAGTTCTTAGCCTCGACGGTTCACAGACAACCTAAAGACAACCGCGACATTCGTCTCGTTACAGCAGATGCAATGCCAGCAAACGAAGCGAAGGAAAATCCCTAGCTTCAGGGTCTTGACGGCAACTCAAATAAAACCTGAAAGACTATCAGAGATCATCCGACACCAGCGCGGAGTGGTTATGGCTCATCGGGGCTCCCAAACTGAGCCTAACCTCAAGTAAAAAGCGGCATGGAAAATCCCTAACGCTTGCTCTTCCGACGGTAATATGACCTGGGAGATTACTTGAAGACATCTTGTCCAGCCCACGAAGGGATCAGAGACACGACAGTCACGGGGCTACTCGAACAACAAGATTGCATATCGAGGAATGCATCAGCCAACGCGACGGTACAATGAATAAAACCCTAGAACCACATACCCTAACGGACCTCTGTCGTAAAGAGTATGGGTTAACTGTGACGTTAGGACCAGTTTGCCTACAAGCCCAAGGGAGGTAAACTAAACAAGCTCCGAAATGAGTGCATAAACTAGAGACTTCAGGATGAGTGAATAAACTACAAGCTCCGAAATGAGTTCATAAACTAAAGACTCCGGGATGAGTGAATAAACTACAAACTCCGAAATGAGTATATAAACTACTTTATGCTAAGCCAAGATAGAAAAAGAAAGAAAAACGCTAGTATGAAGAAAAATATGTCTTTTATTCATAAATCAAAATGAATACAAGATACTCTTATTCATGAATGAATACAAAAGAAAAGAAGAAGAAGGAAAATATACAGCGACAAAAAATGTTTAAGCCGGCGGATGGTGCAATAAGCTAGTAAGTTCGTCATTCTTCCGCTGGACCTCGACTTCAAGCTTCGTTAGTGCGGCAAGATGGGTATCCTCCTGAGTCTGCTGAGTCTGATATGAAGCAAACTGACTCTCAAGCTCCCTTTCAGCGACTTTATGGACTTCAACCATCTCGCGGGTAAAGATAGCGGCTTTATCAAGAGCCACCACCTCGGTAATAGCTTCTTGAAAACCCCTCCAAATTTCGTATGTGCGAGTAGTCTTGGAGGTGAGCTGAGCCTGAAGTTCCCCCAAAGCGTTTGAAGCTAGCTCCCTCTCCGAAAACTTCCAGTTGAGCCTTTTCTTGCATGACTGTAGATTGGCTGCGCACCGTTCGATCCATCCCCGCAGACTCGATTTTACGGTTAAGATGTCGGAAGGAAGGCGGATGCACTCAAGCCCGTGTAGGCAGACCTCCACTCGGAGACAGTACTCAACCCAAACACGCACCAATGGTTTGTCATGATAAGCGGCGAGAACGGACAAGGAAGCATTGGCTTCGACAGCAAATTCTTCGGCCGTGACAAAGGTACCAGCGTGAAGGTCTTCAATGAGAGCCGTCAGGGAGTAAATGCTTTGTTTTACCATCCTTTCAAACGCATGCCGGGCATAGGGGCCTGGTGGCATGGGGATCCGAGATTCTAATGGGGTTAGGGTTGGTAAATCTGTCAAGATTTATGAACAGTCGGTGAGATTTACAAACATGGCATAGACAAAACAATGCCGAAGATAAAGCCTTACTTACCCACAGTCATGCAATGGGGGGTTTGAGAGATCCCTAGGCCCATCAAGGATCTCGACTTCATCATCGGCTTCCAGAACTGTGGAGTGTGTATTAGCGTCATTATAAAAAATAATAATAAAACAAAAGGGGTTAAAGAACACCAACCTTGCCCAAAAGAAAGGACTATGCTTTGCGGGGGTATCGCCTGTGGGGCAGTCATATCGAGCAAACGCTGGAAGGTTTTTCTAGGAGATAGATCCACGATGAAAGCCGCCAATTCCCGCAATTCAGAAGGAAGGAAGGGTTCGGATAACGGAGGGATCGTTAAAACGAAATGCAGAAGATTACCTTCGATACTTCGCCCACCTTGAACTGGAGGGATGGCAGCCTCCTCCACACCTTCAGGTACATCATTGGGAATATGTACTGGCGTAGCAGCTTCCAATTGAGAAACAAAAGCCGCCACTTTAGGCTCCAAGGAGAGGATAGCGGTCTCGGCAATCCTTTTTACGCCCTCCAGGGCGCCACTAGAGAGATCCATTGGATTTATGGCCGGTGAGGTCACCTCTGCTGAAAGTGCAGATACTGAAGGGATGGAAGTCGCCACCGGGAGCTCCAAGACAGGACTAACAGCTTCAGCAATCTCTTCTACACCCTTCGGTGCATCACTAGAGATGTCCATGGGATCTGTGGCCAGTGAGGTCATCTCTGCTGGAGGAATAGACACAGAAGGAACAGAAGTTACAACCGGAAGCTCCACAGCAAGAGTAGCAGCTTTAATAATCTCCTCTACACATGCTGGTGGATCATGGGAGATATTTGTAGATTCCACAGTTATGGCCCGATCTGGACTCAAATCCTCTTTCGCTGCCGAAGTCCCTACAAAGTTTTCACAAAAATGAGAAGACATAAAAGTAATACAAACTATTCGCTAAAAGAATGACACGAGAAAGACGCGTACCAATACACCAAGGAGCTTGAAGTAGGGCTTTTTCAAGACGTCTTTCCTTTCTGGCTAAGTACGCTCGCCGAGGTTCAAGCGCAAATGAATGACTACCGTCTTTAATGCAAGCTCGTCTTCGAAGGCAGCCGTTATGAGCTGTTTGAGGGCATGTTCTTCTTCTATTAACAAAGGACCCATATGTACAGGTCGTAATGATGGATCAACGTCATAGAATATAACAGGAGGGTATAGCTTTTTCGGGACGCACACGTTCTCGGTCTCATCTTGTGAGCGCCTCAAAGCATCAGCCAATTGCGCAGCCTTCTTGGCAAACGAGCCAGGGTAGATAAGACCGGTGTCTGACTCCTCCATAGATATCGGTTCGTCCTGAATAAACGGCTCGGACTCAAACAAAGTGTCGAGTAAGATAGCAACCGATTTCTTCCTCCTTTTGGAACTTGTGTTAACACTAGCGGAAGAATGCTTCCTCCCCTTGGGCGCTTTGGCACGACGTTGCCCAACTTCACTTTCAGTATCCCCCATTGGCGACACCACCTTTGGTGACACCGCCGCTGGTGACACTACTATTGGTGCTTCATTGGGCCTTTGCTTGGGCTCTAGTGCGCACTGGCATACCAGCAGTGCGAGGAGACGATTCTATTTCGGCGGCTTTGGAGATAAGTACCGGACCACTATCCCTCAGTGGAGAGCAAACTACTGACCGCGACCGTAACGGAGCGCTAGTGGCTTAGGTCGGAGCTAGAACTCTACATTCGAAGAGTACCCGCCTCTCCTCGACAATGACAGGACCGACTCGATGGCGATACCAACCCTTGAAAGACCCCACAGACCTTGGAAGATAGTCGGACTCAAGGATCATGAAATGGGAGACGGTGTTCAGCCGCATAAAATGATGGATGACGTCACGAGTGACTTATGGAGACAAAGTGGGCTCAACTAAAAATGCCTCGAGAGGGATGCCCTGGTTATAGCCCAATTGCTGGGCAAAGCGGTGTGGATTATACCACATAAAAAGAACCGTGTCATTCTGACGAAACACCAAATAGCCCAGCCTAATCGAGTACAGGTGCATAATCTCTTTAGGCTTTAGAGATGGCGCTCCACCCTTTGACAGATCAAATAGCTGCTGAATGGGCCCCACGGGAGCAGATAGGACTCGGTCATTAAAAACTATCCCGCCCTCATTTGAGTATGGGTTAAGCAACACGCGGAGGGCCCCTAGCTGAGTCAGATCGGGAGCGAAAGCATCCACCAACCTCATAACCCGTGGGAAGGTATAGAAGTCATAAAAATCTGGCCGCCGGTGAGCAGCAAATGCTCCCAATACATTCATCTCGATCCACGACGTGAAGAAGTGGAGGGAGAGATTCACAATTTCCGGGCCTGGGGTCGAATTATTAGCCGCAACGCTTAATCCATGATATAAGTGCGACAATCGTGCAACACCAACGGCCAATCGTGCCCCTCCAGCTATGCGATGAGCGGGGTAGAAGACGGAGGCTCTCATAAAGCGTCAATGTGTCGGTATGGCGAACCAACTGAGCCCGAGACCGAACAAAGAAGGTCTCTTCGTCCATGCTGGGAGCCACAATCGCATCGAAGGAAATGGCCGTCAAGATCGGAATATAGAACTGCGGCAAATCTTCCTCTTTGGCCGGCAGTTTATTCAACCCGAACCCAAAAGGGTCGTCGATGTTCGCGAACTTTGGAGCTTCTTTGGATAAAGCGTCTCCACGAAGAAAGCAGGCAATGAAAGTCTCAAAGGTGACGCATTGCCCTTCTGACATCACGAACAGTTTTTCAAAGATACCGAGAGCTTTGATTATACTTGGGTACTTATGACGGACGGTATTTTCAGTCGTCGGGCCATCAAGAATAGTAGGCACGGTCGCGAACACATACTCATCGGGAGGCAGCAACTCTTCATAATGCTCTCTCCTGATCGGCAATCAGGAGATCTCGTGGAACTCTTCCAGTGAAATCGAGACCTCGCGATCCCCTAGCAAGAAGGTGTTGGTGGGAAGATTCCATTGGTTCAGAAAGGCTTTAACCCACCAGACGTGAGGGACCTGGTAATGAAATAGAGACGCATACACCGCCTGATACAGCCCAGCCTTCTGTAACCATGCACGGTAGGCGGAAAGAACGTATCGAGCCCAGGGAAGGTAGCCTACTGGGTGGCGCGGGGTAAGGCCTACCTTATAAACTTGCCCCCAGGGTCGGGTTTCACCCTGACATATGCGGCGCCCCAGAATATCTAGAGCCGGCAGGGGCTGGTTGGGTATCCCAGTTATTGACGGCTCAAGCCGGCCTGTAGGAGTCCAGTTAGTCGCCTCCACCGCGTAAGCGGTCTGTGGGCGTTCCGTCAGCAATATTGGGCAAAGGAGCTCTATTGGCACCTCACAAGTAAAGCTACGACAGCCCCGGATGATATGACCATACCAAACCCCCAATAAGAGTAGACCCATACATTCCCTATCATGTGCCATGATCATTGCCATAGCTTCCTCGTCCGCCGGCGATTGCGGAAAAGCGGCGTCTGAGCGAGTATAAGAAAAGTAGGGAAGTGAAGCCATTGTTCCTAAAATAAGGGAAAGAAAAACCATTAATAAAACATATATGTATATAATAACAGAAGAAAACGACAGGATGTTTGTTCCATGGGACCACTGACTGCAAAACCAATGGACCCCACAAAATCAATATGGCGGCTCACCAATGATGAGGCAAGATAATCATTGCAAGAATCAAAAAGGATTCTCATTAAATAGACATTGGAATTTAAACAACTCTTAACATCCTCAAAGAAAAATGAGGTCTGTCAAAATACCCAACGAATTAAAATCTGCAAAAAATGAAAATATGCCCAAGAACGCCATGGAATAAATTTCCCAAAGGGCCTCTTAATCTTTCAGAGCTAAGCTCTGTAATGAGGAAACAAATTTCTTTTAAACAATGGAATTAAATTCCAAGGATCTTAAAAGATCGGTGACAGGGTAAAACCCTAAGAGGAGGATCAACGATCCCCATTGATTCAAGATCTTAAAATCCACAAAAAAATATGTGATTTGGATTTTTAAGAAACCAATCTAAGAAAAGAGCAACGCTTTGTCCCCGGATTTAAAATCCACGATGAAAAGAGCAATAAAAAGGGGGTTTCCATTCATAATCCTTACCAAAGAAAAAGTTTTAACAGAGTTTAACTCTGAGATCCCAGTAAGCAGAGAACTAAGCTTTGAAGAGGAGAATTAAATTCTCAAGGAAAACAAGTAAGAAAGAAGATGAAAGAACAGTGGCTTCCCAAAGGCAAAAGCCTTGCATTTATAAGACATGATGAGGAGAGGTTCATCTTCCCATTCCCCTAGGCAATCCAATGGCTGTGAGGACAGACAACGTTGCACCCATGTGCAAGCCACGTGAGAGCAACGCTGGGTGGCATTTGTTCCCTTATAAAAAAGGGATGAGGGAAAGTTCCTCACTAAAACAGCCCCACGTGTTTAGCACATGAGTGCCTATATGCAACGCATATAGGCACGGCAATTAAAACAATTGCTAGGCTAAAACAGCCCCACGTGTTTAACACGTGAGTGCCTATTTGCAACGCATATAAGCATAGCAATTAAAACAGTTACAAGGCCAAAACAGCCCCTCGTGTTTAACACGTGAGTGCCTATATGCAACGCATATAGGCACAGCAATTAAAACATTTGCTAGGCTAACACAGCCCCATGTGTTTAACACGTAAGTGCCTATATGCAACGCATATAGGCATAGCAATTAAAACAATTGCAAAGCCAAAGAGCCCCACGTGTTTAACACGTGAGTGCCTATATGCAACGCATATGGCACTGCAATTAAAATAATTGCTAGGCTAAAACAGCCCTACGTGTTTAACACGTGGGTGCCTATATGCAACGCATATAGGCACAGCAATTAAAACAATTGCTAAGCTAAAACAGCTCCACGTGTTTAACACGTGAGTGCCTATATGCAACGCATATAGGCACAGCAATTAAAATAATTGCCAAGCTAATAAGCCTCACGTGTCAAACACGTGAGGACACTTCCCTACGTAGAATTAAATTCTACTCAACAAGGAACCGTTGGATCAAAGATCCAATGATGATAGAATTAAATTCTATTAAACTTTTAAATAGGAAGTGATATTTTCTGTTAAACAAAAAGTTGGCGGATCAAAGATCCCATGAGTTGGAAAATATTTTTCATCTCTCTTTAGAACAACAAAATTGTGCTCCGTTAAACCAAGCACCCTTGAATTAAAAATCCAACGGTGATTAAAAATCACCAATCTACAGAATAAATTCTATACAGGAAAATATTTTCCTAATCTTGTTTAAGAAACAAGAAAATATGTTTTGTGAGACAGGACCCTTGGATCAAAGATCCAACAGCGGGTAAAACTCCCAAATCAATTGAAGTCTCTCAATGAGAGATTTCCTAAAACTAATTAACAAACGTCTTTCCACTATATAAAGAACCCAAGACTTCAAATTAAAAAAGAGGAGGAGGAAGAAACAGAAGAGTGCATACAAAAAAAGGGGGGGAAAGAGAAAGAGTATTCAATTCTCTAAAAGAAGAAGATCCCTTTCTTAAACAAAAAAAACTAGATAAGAAAAAAATACAGAGATTATCCTATCCCTTCTTCGCCTCTTTAAGGGTTAACCCTTCAAAAAAAAGAACTTGGTTCTTTCTTTGGTTGAGGTCTGCAGAAGAAGATCTCCCCACAAGTTGAGAATTTAATTCTCATCGGGAAGATTTTGTTATGCAGATTCAAAAATTAAGGGAAAGAACTAAGTTCAAAGAATTTAATTCTTACACAAGTATATAGGAATTTAATTCTTTTGATAAAACTAGGGTTTAACCTTGTAAAGAATTTAATTCTTATAAGACAAGAAACTTGAAATTCTTTAAACTCAGATCCCAGCATCGTTAATATGAGATCAAGATCTTCATGCACATAGAAAGAAAGACCGGTAATTCATTAGTGTTCAACACTATAACGAAACCTCATGTGTTTCTCCACGTGAGCACCTCTGATGAACAAAAAGAATGGCTGAGACCGAGTTACGTGTTTCACACACGAGCATTTAAAAAGAACAAGAAGTGCCTCCTGGAGCAGTCACGTGTTTTCCATGCGACCTCCAATCAAGTGCTTAGCACTTATATGAAAAAGGGAATAGACCCAAAAACAGCGCTCACATTTTGAAGGCGCCTCACGTGTTCGCACGTGAGTACCACAGGGTCCAAGTACTTAGCACTTATAAAGGAAAGAGAAATAAAATCCATATAACAGTTCTTATTTCGGGCGCCTCACGTGCTCACACATGAGCCAGATGCTTAGCACTTATAAAAGAAGAGGGAAATAAAACCTAAAAAGGCAGTACCAACTTTAGGGCGCCTCACGTGCTCACGCGTGAGTGCCACAAGAATTAAGTGTTTAACACTTATAAATAAATGGGGACTTGAACCCAATGTACAGCGCCAACTTTGAGGTGCCTCACGTGCCACACATGAGTGCCTTCGGAATCCAGTGTTTAACACTGCTGTAGAACCTCACGTGGGAACACGTGAGTACTGAACGTATACTAGTGTTTAACACTATGAGAAATCAACTCTATGCTCAAGTTGGCTAAGTTTTCTTGAGATTAAAACATCTTCGATCTCCAAATATACCGAACCTCTATGCTCATGACTTCCCAAACTAATCTTAGTCTCAAAATACGATAAATGATTTCTGGGCTCGACCTTCTCCCCTCAATCTGGAAATTGGTTCAAGGGTACATCTCTCCACATCTCTGATACATGTCATTGTAATTCTTCAATGTCTTCAGAGAGATGGCGGGTCCCGACAACCAACAATTCTTTGGTGTACTCCCAAACCGATGGGCACATCCCAATACGGATCTCAATGTCCTTAAACTACAACGGACCGTAACATCCTTAAACTACAACGGACCGTAACGTCCTTAAACTAAACTTACGGACCGTAACGTTCTTAAACTAAACTCTACGGATCGTAACATCCTCAAACTACTATGGACCGTAACGTCCTTAAACTAAACCCTCACCTCCAAAATGGTGATCTATGGACTGAAACGTCCTTAAATTAACAACGGGCCGTAACGTCCTTAAGCTAAAACAATCGAGCCCAAATGCACTTTTGTGGAATCTGAATGATCCTAAAACCCTGTTGAGTAGATCTTAGTCTCAAATTAGACTAACGTATTCTTAACAAAAATTTAAGTCGATCTTGATCTCAAACCAGATTAACGATCCTTAAATCAACCCAAATCCAAATAAAAAATATACGGATTTTGACTAATCCACGCCCTATGGTGACAACATAAATTAGTCTCCGTATACAATCCACGGGCAACCAAAAATAAAACAAACACACACGGCACGAAGTGAACTTCTGGAGCCAGAGAAAATGGTTATCACGATGCGGTAACGTAATTAACTGCAGGGGCTTGTGCCTGCAGGGAAGAGCGTCCCCACAATAAAAAAAAACCTCACAAATGAGGGAAAATCTGACGAAGTCTGCTACAATGGCCGCATCCGTCCAAACCTCCAATACACAGTGCCATAAATCAACTTGGTATTTTCGGAGAGGTGGACGGATAAACCCAAATAGCATATGTCCCCAAATTCAGGCAAGACGACCATCCCGGCTCGTCTCCGGTTTTCGGCGGTAAACAGGTATGTATATACGGTGAGGGCATTCTTGTAATTTCACAAGACATGTTTCTAGAAGGAAACACCTCATTATTAGTTTTGTCTATTTTTAGAAATGGATTAATGAGGTGGAAATTTGAGATATTTGAGGCATGGAGGAAAGCATGGCTAAGTTATTTGTTTATTCATTTGACTTTACTATTCAAGCATGGTTACTTATTTTCTATAGAAAATAATCCATGATTGATGATTGCAAACACTTAGCCATTCTCTCATCCATCACAACACTTAGCTCATTTTGAATTTGCTCTTTATCTCTCCAAGTTTTCTCCTCCTTCTTCCTCAAACCATAACCCTTCACATGAGTTGTGAATCCAAGGGTTCTTAAGATAAAACACTCCATTCATCTTTCTCTGCATCTTCTAAATTGTCTAGTCTAGTAAACTAAACATCTTAGTTACCTTACTTGAGATTGAAGCTTGAACCATAGGCTCTCGGGTGGATCATCTTCGACATAGAGGAGACCGACGATCGAGTTCCATTCAAGATTTCTAGGAGCCAAGAAGAGGAGAAGAAGGTTCGAGCTTGAACCAAGGTGCCAAGAAGGAAAAAGAAGACCCGAAGGACTTGGACACAAAGGTATATCTCTCACCGAGTAGTTAGAACCTTCTTGTAGCAAGTGATAGCTAGTTATGGTTTAATTAAGATCCTGGATTGTTTTGGTCGATGTTGCAAAGCCTTGATTTTGAAATAGAAAAAATCATTTTTTGTGTATTCCATGTTGGATATAGTGCCCTCAAAGTCAATTATTGGATCGCAGGCATGTGATTGCAATGATTGAGGGGGGACCTATGCCGGTAGGACAATCTTACTCAAGATGATAGTATGCTATCTGGTTTATCTTTATCATCGTGTACATGCTTTAGGTGATGTTACAGATCACTATTGCACGTTGATAGAGCGCTTAGGATTCTTGCTTGACTACCAGCAGTATGAGGGCGATCATGTACGTGAGAGTTGGGTAGTCTATAAGCACATCCTTAAAGTGGTCTCTAGTCGTGGGAGCTTCGAGACTGGGCATCGATACTCCATTAGTAGACTAGTGTATACAGTCGAGACCCCGACGAGGGACGGTGGCCGGTCTCACAAGCCATTGGTGTCAGTTGGTTCACCTAAGATGTATGCAGGTGCTCATTGGGTTATGAGTACACCAGACAGGACTCGCTGGGAATATGCTAGTTGGTATTATACCTAACGTCATATAGCAGTTCCCTGGTGACATGTGTACAGGTTAGTTCATCTACCTGAGATCGTCATTTGTCTCGTGTGAGTTCCCACTGTGCTTTGATTACTACCCTACCACGGCTTAAAGGAGTCGTGCAAACAGGTTTTAGTTAGGTACAGTCCCGAGCCACATGGAGGCAGTGAGCGGATCGGCAGGGGTTTCGTCTCTTCCGGTATTGGGGGTGAGATCGCGCTGTGTCTATGAGAGCCATTACACGAAGTCCTTAGCCAAGGCAAAGGAGATTTACTGGTAGGTATTCCAGTAGTATCTCAGGGTGTTCTGAGCTACACTCCGACACGACTTGTACCGCTTTTGGGGGTCTGACTTTCACCAACCCTAGGCCCGACATGCGATACTCATAGACGAACGGACCGGACTGTACAGATATTGTCACTGACAGGCTCAGTAGGGTTTCAGGATGAGTTCGCTCATCGACCTCCCTTTTGGTCAATACCTGGTAGCCCGTTACGTACAGCTAGTACCACTGACGTGCTAGTGGTTAAATCCGCAGCCAATGTATTGACAAGTCTTTAGAGTCCCCCACAAACAGTTTCTCAAGTTTCGGGCGAAACGTTGTAGAGGCCATATGATATATGGCAGGGTTCGATCATATACATGCTGCCGTGCACGGATCATGATCGGACGGATCATACTAGTGGGCTTTGGTTTAAGCCGGGTCCTAGTATTAGATTTGTTGGATTACTTTAGTCTCATCGTATTTGCATTCAGTCGAAATGCGGATGCAGGTATGTATATACAGGTGAGGGGTATCCTTGTGATCCATCACGAGTTTACTTTAGATGTTGCCATATCTTTTTATTGTTGTAAACATTTGGATTAATGTTTACATGTGGAAATTGTGAGTGGAAATGATCATGAGGAGCATTTAATGTGACATGGACATGTTTAGTGACTCATGGTCTCTTTATTTGTGCTAATGTCACATTAGGATTTGTTTATTGTGTTGAATTGATGGATGGAGAAAGAGAGGGCAGCCATAGGCTTGGGTTGGCTCTTGGATTATCATTCTAGTGCTCTCATCTTTTATCTCACACATAATAGAAAGAAAAGGCTCTTCTCTTTTTTTCTTCTTCTTGCTCACAAGTTCCACCATTGGTATCATCTTCTACCTCCACTCTACCCATCTCATGTGTTGAGAATCCTAGAGTGTCAAGAGACAAAGTTATCACACACATTCTCTACCTCACCTTGGACACGTCGGCTAGCAAACTTCGTGTCCGAGTTTCTTCGGTTCGAAGCGGGAGCCCGTAAAAAGACTCATTGATGTGGTGCCCTTCCGACGAGGAGACCGGAGATCGGAGATGCCGCGAGGAGCTTGGGATGGTAGCCAAAGACTGAAGGATACGGATCGATCGGTATAGCCACTCTCACTTCTTAGTAGTTAGCTAGTTTAGCGTTAATGGTTCGATCCGGGTGAAAGACTACGATAGCGCCGGTTTCCTAAAAAGATTTTGTTTCCGCATTTGGCCTCGGATTGACGACCGGGACGCTACCGTAGACTTACATGGTATCAGAGCCACTCCATTAACCTTTACTAGCTTGTTCTAACATGTTTAAAACATCGATCGATCAAAATTTCCGAAACCGCATTTCAATTTTCTGAGTTTCTATCGAAATTTTTTTGTGGTCGAAAAATTATTTTGGGTATGTCAGAAAATCAGGCAGGCTTTTTTAAGACCTCTGTAGAAATTTGGTATCGTGAGTCTACAGTAACGCCGCGGAACCACGGCAATACCCACATTTTGGCCGCGGTTCCATCGCAGTTATGTGGCTTCCTGCACCATTTTTCTTGTGCCGGTCTTTTGTGTGGAATTGCGGTTTCTGGATTATTTTGTTTAGGCCCAGATTTGTTACAGTACTGGATTTGTGCTTGGGGCCCACTTCGGGAAATTTTTTCGATCGAAATTTAAATAAGTTAGTTCACAGTACTTACATTACTATCTGTGACCGTGAATGTCATTCGAGCGGTAAATCTTGTCTAATTGCTATAGCTCTTTTAGACGGATTTGCGAGCGTGACATTCACGTTGATGTTCTGTGTTGTGCTGTGATGTTGCGGATTTGTCGTGGTGGATAGCTTGGTGCAATGTCAGTGCAGTTTAGTACTATTTGTACATTTGATATTGTGGGGCGAGCGTCCGACATGTAGACTGCCGTCATTACCTGTTTGTATATTATTCTTTTAGGGCACGACCGGGTTGAAGTCGATATACCCGTTGTACATATTTTATTTTCTGTACTAAGATTACCCCGCGGTAGGGTGCACGGATAGCCGGGTTCTAGAGGGCAACGAGCCCGCATCTCATGGCTTTAAGATGAAGGGGGCTTTGCTCTAGAATTGGTGGGCTATTCACCGCACTCGTAGGGGGTATAGGTTGACCCAAGGAGGGGTGCTCAAGTTACCGGATTCCGTGAAGTGCTTGGTGGTCCATTCACTTTGTTAAAGGGGGCTGCCTCACTTCAGGTTTTGGCGGGTAACTTGCCGCACCCGTAGGGGTCTAGGTTTTCATTGCACAGGCTATACACACGACCAGGGGAACGTCGGGTTTCAGTTGCGGCTCAAAGGAAACCCGGGGATCCCAGATTATCTGTATTGTTCTGTGATGCTTATTACATTTCTGTGATGTTGCATTTATCATGCCATGAGCGATTATTATATATTGATATATATACTAGTAGATGTTGTATATGTTTTACATCCGCGCTAGTCCAGTCCCCGCTCTGTCGTTAGTTAAGTAACCTAACGAGTGATGACGGGACCCAGTGGCGAATGCGAATGGCATATACGTACATCATATTTTTGTTCTTTATTGGTGTGATCAATTGATGGGACTGCATTGATTCGGATCAATGCAAGCTAAACAAACCTGTTTGATATTGTTGGAACAAATTTTTCAAAAAGCTGTTATTGCAAGGACGTTCTCTTTTGTTTTGCACAGTGGTATTCGGTTATGAATATCCAGCACCTCAGTCGACGAGGCAAGGGCCGAGATCCCTTCACCGGGAGTGACCACTTGGACAGAAATTTGCGCCAGGGTAATAACTTCACTATAGTCGATTACTTTTTGCTTTGCATCATGGTATTCAGTTGGAATATCCTGCACCTCATTCTACGGGGAAAGAGCCGAGATCCCTTCACCGGGAGTGACCTCTTTAGCAAAGTTTTTCGCCACTATATTTTTATAAAAAGCTATCCGGTTCCATCAACGATATCAAGTTCATTACGTTAAAGGTTTTTCTCCAAAAACCATTCGTAGCCCTCCGTCATTTCAGACGGGTAGCACTTAGTATTCATGCTATGTTTGTTGGCCTTAGTCAAGGCATAGTGTATGGTAGCTATTTGTTACTTTTCTGCTGCATAAATAGATGCATTGGTTTGGGACAGTCGTACAGCCTTATTGGCCCTAGTCAAGGGCTTGTACGGGTAGGTTCAAATTAACCTGGATAATGACGGGTAGAACTTGACATGTGACTTATGATTTGTTGGCCTTAGTCAAGGTCATAAGAGCATAGGGTAAAAATCACATCGGGAGTTTCTAAAGAAACTGAAACTTGCCAGACATGCGCATACCTTCTGGAGTGTGATAACGTGAGTGGATTCCATCACGTTATCATGTGATGATAGTTGGATCCCGATTCCCACTGATGAGTTGGTTTACTCCTCGGGTGATCCCGACTAATTCTTCTTTCAGGTTTGGAGAAGAATTTGAGGATACAGTGGGAGGTTTCCTGATTAGATAAAGTGATAACTATTCTGATCTAGGTTAGAGTGCACGCAGAGTGTTTCTTTTCTCTCTCTCTTTGGCAGTAACCATGGGCCGACCCTAGACTATGACTCAGTGACCAAGATTAACCGAACCTTCTTAAAACACTGGCTTTTGGATTGTCAGAGTTGCATACCTCATTGTCACGCCTACTTTTACCCTTTTCTCCAGAACACCCCGTATTACTACGAACATCCATTTCCATTGGATAAAACCATCGTATGGTTATATACGAACTCGAAGGAACTTGTTCCAGATTCAAGGATGGTTTCCGGTTCTGGAGAAAATGAATAGGACTATTCAGTTGTCTTTTCCTTTTACCTTCTCTCAGGTTGCGAGTGTTCCTTGGATTAGGACGGTACACCTATTACGCTTATTGGATAGTCTTCTTCCAAACCATAGTCAGGTGCCGAAAGGTGGGGAAGGAAGAAAACCAATCAGCCTAAGTGAGGTGTACAGAAGATAATAAGTAAAGACAAAATAAAGGGATTAGAAAGAGGTCAAAGTAAATTGCGACTGCTATTCACGACCAAACCAAGTATTTCATCGCCACTCCTACTTCACCTTTGTATTTCTCCAGAACACTCCATATCACTACGAAAATCCACAGTTTATTGGATACTCCATCGTATGGTTATATACGAACTCGAAGGGACTTGTTCCAGTTCAGGGATGGATTCTGGTTCAGGAGAAATAGGAATGAGGTTTATTCAGTTGTATTTTATCTTTACCTTCTCTCGGGTTGTGAGTGCTCTTAGGATTAGGACAGTACACCTATTACGCTTATTGGATAGTCTTCTTCTAAACCATAGGCTGGTGTCGAACGGTAGGGAAGGAAGAAAACCATTTGGCCTAAAGGTGGTGTACAGAAGGTAATGACTAAAGACATATAAAGGGATTTAGAGAGATGGCAAAGAAATATACGGTTACAGTCATGAATCTGGATAATAGAAGAGGGATTACTAGGAATACCAGGACAACCCTTCGAAATATTTACATGTTTCAGTTTCACTGTGTATTGTTAAAAGAAAACCGATTTCCCAATTAGCCCTTACTCCAGGGTATGTATTTACCAGATTTGATTATCACATCTATACAGCTTTACAGATGATGAGTGGGAGTAAGTTATTGGGAATTAGGTGATCATCCTCATTATATCGGGATTCGTTGTAATTGGTGATATTTGAGGAAATCACCTGGGTTTTTGCCGGACAGCAAATATTTGGTTTTGAATATCCGTTGTTATGCACCAATTTCAAATTGATATATCTGTACGTTTATTTTTATAAAGTGAGATATAACTTTTTGAAATTATGTCCATGACATTTACCTATATCAGTTGATGGTTAGGTAAGGAGCATTCAACAGCGGTGTAATTCTTCATAACCATAGTACAGTTTTCAACCTACGACGCACAGGGTTTGAGTTATTCAACTCAGGAGACTTATACAAAGCATTGTATATTATCCAGTGTCCATTAGGACAGAGGGGTTGGTCATCGTACTATATTCTATTTACTTGTGACTTCTCTAGTTTTAGACAAGTGTTTCGTAGAAATGCAAGGTCTAAGTTTTGAGAAGTTATAGGTATAAGAATAAAGTAAAGAACCAGCTGTTGCAAGTATCAGGACCCTTCAAGGTGATCGAAGATGTAGATGCTTGTATCCGGTATTCAGTTGATAGTAAAGGTTTTGAGAAACTTGTTTCTCTTTCAGGTTACTCATATCCGGATGCATTCCTAAGTTGAGTAACGCTGATCGGCCTCCTTCCATTTAGTTGACATGCACTGGAGACAGCTGCATGATTTGAATCTGGTTCCAATTAAATCAGTGCCTCTGTTTCTATATTAGATATAGAATGGCTCATATCTTAACGATGTTAAGGTATATGGAGTTGTCCGGCTTATGCTTAAAACCAGACTCTGGATAACTCAAGGCACATTTCTGTAATGGCTGTTTGTGGGTTGACCCGGGCTATGAAAAGGGTTGACTTTCTACCATCTGGAAGATCAATAGTGATATTGTTCTAGACTCGCCACAGTTTTAATAAAAATGGATTTTTTCAGAAAACAGTAGTGGGAGTATGGTAGAACTGGAAGTGATTCTAGAACCATAAACGATTACTGGAAATTTAATAAGAACCTAAAGATTCAATCAGGTTTGACTTTCCATTGGCCACTCCGCAGATATGGTGGGTAACCTCAGGACTCGAGAGGTATTTCGGTATACTCAAAGACGGTGACAGGGAGGTTCTTGTTTACCCGGACTTGACACTACTGTTGTTCCTGTAGGGTTCCTAGGCACGCTAATGAGGTCTCACAAGGCATCAACCATGCCAATTTTAAATTTTATGGGTGCCGAGAAACCCTAATACGGATCGTCGACTAGAAATTTAGGCGAAATTCGAATCTAGTTAACAACTTAACTAAAGATAAGAAGCTACAACCTTTGTAGATCCGGATATCCACTTCCTTAGCTCCACGTAGACGTCCTCTCGCTGTCCGTCTCGAATCCCAAACTCAAGCATCAGCTTCATCGGAGAAATGGGCGGGCAAGGTCGTCGGCTTCGTGCCGAAGATAATCTACGTCGAGGTTTCACAAGATCTAGCTCCGACTTCACCAAGTTGTGAAACTTGTGAAGAAAACACCCAAAACAACTTGGCAAGAGGTAGAGGGTGAAGAAATAGGAGGTGGGTTCACTTTAGAATTGGATTTCTCACACTTTAGCTCAAGTTGTCATTAATGGACTTAAGCTTTTTCTTTTGAAGATGAAGAAGAAGATGAAGCTAGAATATGATAAGTATTTTCCATAATAGAAAAGAAATCAATACTTATCATATCCTAACTAAGGTCAAGTGTAGAGAATAGACCATGGTAAGTGGGAATGGTTGGGGTTAAGCATGAAGACAAAATGGTCTCTTTAGTCAAAGCTTCATGAAGCTTCAACAAGCTTCATGATAAAAAGAAACCATTTTCTTTTCTTTTATCTATTTAAATAAATAAAGAATGGATAAATAAATAGATGAATAACTCAAAACCCTAACCATTATCATAACCATGGTTTAATTCTTTGCACAAACCCAAGTAAGTATGTATCATCAAACATGATACAATCAAGTGCACACAAAAGCATATCACATATACAATGTGCACTTGAAGTGAGAAAATCCTTTTAAAGTGAACCAATACTAGTTAATGCAAAGTAATATATCAAATATATAATTATACATTAAATCATTAAATCAACATTTGATTCAATGATCCGGTCATGTCGCACATAACCGACTAGTATCCAATGTATCGATTTATCGAATCAATGATTCGATAACTAGGTCATATCGAATATAACCAATCGAAACATTTATCGCGAGAATGAAATACGGTATCATATACACGCATTATTCTCGCTCCCGCACATATCTCATATGCGCTCCTATTTCGTTTCGCTTGAGCCAGGAAACCTCTGTGTAGGACTCTAAAGACTCATCAATACGCCGGTAGCAGATGATGATCATATCAAGCACCCACAAGCCGCAAGCGGTCTGCTAAACGTAACGGCCATCCGGGTATTGAGCGATCAGAGGATCGACGAGCTAGCCCACTCACATTCCTGTGAATCCAACCAGTAACACTTACCGTACAGTCCGGTCTGTTCGTCTGATATGTCGCATATCAAGTCTAGGGGTGGTAAATGTCAGACCCCAATAACCGATAAGTCGTGCCGATGTGAGGCTCATAACGGGTCGAGAAACTACTGGTAACTCTTACCAGCAAATCTCTGATCAGCTCTGGCCAGGGACTTCCCTGTTACGGCCAATCGAGCACAGCGCAACATCAACCCCTAATACCGGGAGAGACGGAACCCCTCCTATCGCTCATTGCCTCCATGTGACTCGGGACTGTACCCAAAGACCACCGTTTTGCACGCCCTCATGGACGTGGTAAGGTGGAGATCAAAGCACAGTGGGAATCACACAAGACTCTATGACGATCTCGGGTCTACAAACTAACCTGTACAAGTGTCACCTGAGAACTGCCATCTGACGTGAGGTATAATACCATCTGGGAGTTCTCGGCGAGTCCGTCCAGTGTACCCAGTCTCCACTAAACACCCGTACACCATCTCTGATGTCAAACACCAATGGATATGGGATCATCCATCGCCTATCTCATGGGTCGAGAAGCGTATACGCTAGTCTATTCTGGTATATCGATGCCCCGTCTCGATACACCCACGACTAGGGACCTTGAAGGATGTACTTATAGACTACCATGCCCCCACTAGTATGATCTGCATCATAGTCCAGGTAGTCAAGTACACATCCTAAAGGCTTTACCAACATGTAACTATAAGACAGTTTAAAGAGACTAGTGTACATGTTAAGATAAAGAGCAACCAGATAGCATACTATCATATCGAGCAAGAAATTCATCTCTATATATGTCCAAGCATCCAATATAATATACATCATCTGTACAATACTGGCCTCTAGGGCATACATACAACTAACAATCTCCCACTTGCACTAGGGCCAGCTGCTGTAGTATCGCATACCGAGCATCCCGAAGAGTCTCTCAAACTGTATCTGGGGAATGGCCTTTGTGAGTGGATCCGCCGTGTTGTCCTTCGTGTCAACCCTCCTGACCTCGATCACCCGGCGATCAACTATCTCCCGGATCAGGTGATACCACCTCAGAATATGCCTGGATCGCTGATGGGACCTGGGTTCCTTGGCCAAAGCCACCGCTCCATTGTTATCGCAATACAAAGGTATTGGATGCTCAATGGATGGAACCACTCCAAGTTCAGTAATGAACTTCTTGATCCAGACAGCCTCTTTGGCAGCATCATTGGCAGCGATGTATTCAGCCTCCATCGTCGAGTCTGCCACGGTTTCCTGCTTGGAACTCTTCCAGCTAACCGCCCCTCCGTAAAGGGTAAAGACAAATCCCGACTGCGACTTAGAGTCGTCCTTATCACTCTGGAAGCTCGAATCGGTAAAGGACTCCACTTGGAGTTCTCCGTTACCATACACCAAGAGCATCTCTTTAGTCCTTCGTAAGTACTTGAGGATGCTCTTCACAGCTGTCCAGTGACTCTCTCCAGGATCAGCTTGATACCTGCTCACTACACTTAGTGAGTATGCTACATCGGGTCTGGTACATAGCATCGCATACATGATAGAGCCTACAGCCGAAGCATAGGGTATCCCTTGCATGCGAGCCCTCTCCAAATCAGTCTTGGGAGACATCTCTTTGGAGAGAGTGACTCCAGAGATCGTGTGCAAGTTCCCACGCTTGGATTCTTCCATACTAAACCTCTTTAGTATGGTGTCAATGTACCTGGATTGGGACAATCCCAAAATCCTTTTGGATCTATCCCTATAGATCCTAATTCCCAATATGCAGGAGGCATCACCAAGATCTTTCATCGAGAATCTTTGTGATAAGAAGAGCTTGACCGATTGCAGCATAGGAATATCATTTCCTATCAAGAGTATGCCGTCCACGTACAATACGAGAAAGACAACCTTACTCTCTGCCACCTTCTTATAGATACAAGGTTCATCTGGGTTTTTGACGAAATCAAACTCTTTGATAACGACGTCAAAGCAGATGTTCCAACTCCGCGATGCTTGCTTTAATCCATAAATGGATTTAAGCAGCTTGCACACCTTCCCGCTGCTCCCTCTATCTACGAAGCCCTCTAGCTGAGTCATGTACACGCACTCTTCTAAATCACCATTTAGAAAGGCGGTCTTAACATCCATTTGCCAGATTTCGTAATCATGATATGCAGCGATGGCAAGCATGATCCGGATGGATTTAAGCATAGCCACTGGAGAAAAGGTTTCGTCATAGTCCACACCTGGTCTTTGACGAAAACCCTTTGCAACAAGTCTAGCTTTGAAAGTCTCCACTTTCCCATCTACACCAAGTTTCTTCTTGAAGATCCACTTGCTCCCAATGGGTTTTACCCCTTCAGGAGCAATGTCCAAAGTCCATACTTTGTTGGTGTACATGGATTCCATCTCGGACCGCATAGCATCCAGCCATTTCACTGAGTCCCTACTCGTGATGGCCTGCTCGAAGCTAGTTGGGTCATCATCCTCCATGATGCAATCCTCGCTCCCACCATCCATGAGAAAACCGTAGTATCTCTCAGGTTGGCGAGGAACCCTACTAGATCGGCGGAGAGGCTGAGGTTCGTCGGGAGCTACTGAATCCTCTGGTTCCACTAAATCTTCAGTTTGAGTTTGTGTAGCCGGAACCTCTTCCAGCTCTACCACTTTGCCACTAATTTCTTTTTCAAGGAATTCCTTTTCTAAAAAGGTGGCATTTTGAGCAACAAACACTTTTTGTTCCTCACTGTGGTAGAAAAAATACCCATATGAATTCTTTGGATATCCCACAAACTTGCAGAGAACTGACCATGCCTCGAGCTTGTCCGGATTTTGTCTTTTGACATAGGCTGGACAACCCCATATCTTAACTCGTTTAAGATATGGCCTCTTCCCACTCTATATCTCATATGGTGTGGTAGGTACAGATTTAGATGGAACTTGATTCAATAGGTATGCTGCTGTCTCCAGCGCATAACCCCAGAAGGAAATAGGTAACTCAGCTGTGCTCATCATAGAGCGCACCATATCTAATAGGGTGCGGTTCCTCCGTTCTGATACACCGTTGTGCTGTGGTGTATATGGAGGAGTCAGCTGAGAGAGAATCCCATTCTCTTTTAGGAAGTCCATGAATTCATTGCTTAAGTATTCTCCTCCTCGATCAGATCGAAGGATTTTAATACTTTTTCCGGTTTGGTTCTCGACTTCCCTTTTATATTCTCTAAATTTCTCAAAAGCTTCTGATTTGTGTTTCATCAGGAACACATATCCGAATCTAGAGAGATCGTCAGTGAATGTAATGAAGTACGAAGAACCATCCCTGGCATGTGTAGACATGGGACCGCATACATCACTATGTATCAGTCCCAAGAGTTCGGTAACTCTTTCTCTGTGTCCCGTAAACGGAGTTTTGGTCATCTTGCCTTTGAGACATGACTGGCAAGTGTCATAAGATGAAAATTCAAACGGATTTAAATATCCATCTTTATGCAACTTGGCTAGTCGTGTCGCATTGATGTGACCCAGTCTACAATGCCACAAGAAGGATTCGTTCAGTTCCGAACTCTTCCTCTTGTGTGTGTTTGTTATGCTCAGAACTGTTGATTGATTTAGAACATAAATGCCATTGCACAACATGCCTGATCCAACCAACTTTTGGTTACGAAAAATGTTCATAACATTGTCCTGTAATACAAAATTATATCTCTCTTTACTTAATAAAGAAACCGATATAATGTTGCATATCAGGTTCGGCATGTAATAGCATTCGTTCAGAACCAATGTATTACCAGTTGGTAATGCAAGGTGATATTCCCCGACAGTCTTAGCTGCAACAATTGCACCATTTCCAACTCTAATGTCTTTATCGCCTTCTCCAAGTTCTCTACCTTTCCTGAGCCCATGTAACTGATTACATATATGGGATCCTGACCCGGTATCTAATACCCAGGACATAGAGCAAATGGAGAAACAGTTCTCTGTAACGAACACACCCGAAGAAAATGCATCATCATATACTTTCTTCATTCGGGTGGCATGGGAATCCTGGTATTCCCCTATATCCTGTTCATTCCTATAACTCTTATAAGAAAGAACGGAACCAACGTTCCCCAGCACAGTATAACATGCGGGTTCGGTCAATACATCCATATTATTATCTTGATTAGGGCCTGACATGGTCACTACCTGGAGAGAGAGAGAAGAAAACACTTTAGCGTATGCTCGTGCAAGATCAGATTGGTTATTATCTTATCTAATCAGGATGGCTCCCACTGTTTTTATCAAATCTTCCTTCAAACCCTAAAAGGAAAGACTAGCCGGGATTAATTACACACTACAAGTTCGCCAATCTTTCAGCCAGGCCAGTGTCGGTACTTTGAGGGAGGTCCCCCGTGCTTTCGCACGAACCTAATTAATGTAAACCTCGTTTTCCCATAGGCGTAACCCCGTTGACACCTTTCTAGACACCTACTTGATCGGCTAATTGCAATGTGCAAAACTCTCCCAGGAGTAACTCTTACTCGCAGTGGGTATCGG
Source organism: Agapanthus africanus (assembly GCA_030015575.1). NCBI lineage: Eukaryota > Viridiplantae > Streptophyta > Magnoliopsida > Asparagales > Amaryllidaceae > Agapanthus > Agapanthus africanus. The sequence goes on from JASDDO010000031.1 coordinate 470,722,213, forward strand.
GATCCAACTATCTCATAGAAGGTATGCAATCTCATTGCAAATTTCAACACTTGAAATTCCCGATAATATTTTGCCCCGAACGATCTATGACCTTGACAAGGTCAACAAACCATAGACCGCAAGTCAAGTTCAACCCGTCATTTCTTGATTGAATCAAACCCACCCGCACGACCCTTGACAAGGTCAACAAGGCCGTACGACTACCCTAACCCAATCTGCATCATATACACAAGCAGATAAATACTGGTTAGCTACCGCACACTGCGCCTTGACAAGGTCAACAAACGCAGCACGAATACTAAACAGGACTTATCTGAAATGACGGAGGGCTACGACAGATTTTTCTGAAAACCTATTGCGTAATGAACTTGATATCGTTGTAGAATCAAATGAAGTTTTGAAATGGAGTGATTTTGAGGCTTTTCTAGTTTTGCTAAAGGGGTCACTCCCGGTGAAGGGATCGTCGGCCCTTTCCTCGTCGAATGAGGTGCGGGATATATCATATATATCACTGTGCAAAGCAGAAACTATAGAAGCAATCAAAAGTCAAACCGAGTGTGTAGCATCTGCCAGTTATTGCTAAAGGTGTCACTCCCGGTGAAGGGATCTCGGTCCTTTCCTCATCGAATAAGGTGCAGGATATATCACATATACCGCTGTGCAAAGCAAGAACTGTAGCTACCTGTTTTATTTAAAATTTGATTCTACAACATCTTAGGTTTCTTTTATTTCATTAATCACATTAATGAAGTCCCATCATTTAAGTCACCTAAACATCACAGATAAATATGACGTACACTTATGCCATCCGCATTCGCCTCGATGTCCCCTCGTGCACCGTTAGGTTAGGTAACTAACGACAGAGCAGGGCAGGGCTAGTGCGGGTGCAAAACATAAGTAACGTCTATATAATATATCATATATACTATATAAAGTATCTATCAAAGAACATCACATGATCACATCACAGATATCGCAGCAGAAAATATCATATGAAATATTGGATATACTAGGACGTCCGTGTTTTCAATACGAGCCAGTATAAAACACGGATTCCACGGTTGTGATGAATAGCCAATCCCACACCCCTAGACCCCTACGAGAGCGGCAAGCAACCCTACCAATTCTAGGGTTAGGAGACCCGGACTCGACTCCTCGAGTTGGTCTCCCACTGGACCCCGAACCCGGTTACTTGTGCTCCCCTCCTTGGGTCTATCCTAATGCGGAAAAGAAAATAATATACAAAAGGTGACATCTTCCGCAACCTGGAAGTGCCCCAAATAAAAGAATATTACATACAAGTTTTTACATGAATGAAAATGAAAAACACTCATCTCACATAAAAACCCCCGGCTATTCAAACACGACGATCCAATATAACATATCCAGCAACACATAACATCACATGTCATCAACGTAAGTAAATATGCGCATCCCAATTGTCGTTGACATATAGCAACGAAACCGGCGATATCACATATTACACTTACGGTCACAGAAAAGAAAGTGTAAAACTACAACAGTTGGAATCCGCAACCTCATTAGACATCACATGCCTAATCAAATGAAATACTTAGACATCACATGCCTAACAATTATAAATCCCGCATTTTAGTCTCATTATCGAAAACTCTTTTCAATATCAAATGAAACTAAACCGCTAGATTTATAACTTTCATTCAGTTATCTCATAACTGTTTGTGAATTCCAATTATTGTATCCCATTCCGGATAAATAGAAAATTTTAAACTTTCCGATCGAACATTCGAACACCCAAGTTTTCCCGAAACCGATCAACACATGAAATAAGTTCAAAGACATTCATTTCATGCCTCAGTACCAACGGTCCAGCCGTAGAAGGGTCAAGCCAACGCCTCACATGTGGCACGCCGTACTGCCCCAAACCCGAAGGTTCAAAGGGCAGTTCAAGACGGTCACATAATCGAGTTAAGGTTTGTTGTCTTCTAGAGGGACCATCGCGTTACTTGCACTACTCAGAACGTCCTTAAACCACAGAAAAATCCAACACTTGGTAATTTTTCCGGCAGGGGAAAAGTTGGGTATTTATATCCGGTCGAACTTTTTAACATATTCTAAAGTTATCCGGAAAAACACAAAGACGAAATTTGATAATCCGATCGAATCTTCGATTCCCAATGCAACCCCAGAACACTCAACTCTTAAGTCAAATTAAAAATTCCCAGAAAACTCAGCATAATAAAATAGGAATTACTGTGCAAAAAGGGAATGATGACGTCATCTTTTAGCCGCGGAACCGCCGCAGAAGCCAAGCTTCTGCCACGGTTCCGCCGCACTCTTTACTATTCATTTGAAAAAATTTGCACCGTAATTCTTAGAATTCCCTGCTGAATTTTTTAAGCATTTTTAATCTGGAAAGAGCCCAGTTTTTAGAAAAAGTCCAGAGAGCGTTGAAAAATTAGGGTTTCGGGTTCGATCGGGTTTCAAACATCGTAAAAGCATCGCCTAAGGCTCTAGCTAGGCTCTGATACCACCGTAGGGTTCCTAGGCACGCTAATGAGGTCTCACAAGGCATCAACCATGCCAATTTTAAATTTTATGGGTGCCGAGAAACCCTAATACGGATCGTCGACTAGAAATTTAGGCGAAATTCGAATCTAGTTAACAACTTAACTAAAGATAAGAAGCTACAACCTTTGTAGATCCGGATATCCACTTCCTTAGCTCCACGTAGACGTCCTCTCCCTGTCCATCTCGAATCCCGAACTCAAGCATCGGCTTCATCGGAGAAATGGGCGGGCAAGGTCGTCGGCTTCGTGCCGAAGATGATCTACGTCGAGGTTTCACAAGATCTAGCTCCGACTTCACCAAGTTGTGAAACTTGTGAAGAAAACACCCAAAACAACTTGGCAAGAGGTAGAGGGTGAAGAAATAGGAGGTGGGTTCACTTTAGAATTGGATTTCTCACACTTTAGCTCAAGTTGCCATTAATGGACTTAAGCTTTTTCTTTTGAAGATGAAGAAGATGATGAAGCTAGAAGATGATAAGTATTTTCCATAATAGAAAAGAAATCAATACTTATCATATCCTAACTAAGGTCAAGTGTAGAGAATAGACCATGGTAAGTGGGAATGGTTGGGGTTAAGCATGAAGACAAAATGGTCTCTTTAGTCAAAGCTTCATGAAGCTTCAACAAGCTTCATGATAAAAAGAAACCATTTTCTTTTCTTTTATCTATTTAAATAAATAAAGAATGGATAAATAAATAGATGAATAACTCAAAACCCTAACCATTATCATAACCATGGTTTAATTCTTTGCACAAACCCAAGTAAGTATGCATCATCAAACATGATACAATCAAGTGCACACAAAAGCATATCACATATACAATGTGCACTTGAAGTGAGAAAATCCTTTTAAAGTGAACCAATACTAGTTAATGCAAAGTAATATATTAAATATATAATTATATATTAAATCATTAAATCAACATTTGATTCAATGATCCGGTCATGTCGCACATAACCGACTAGTATCCAATGTATCGATTTATCGAATCAATGATTCGATAACTAGGTCATATCGAATATAACCAATCGAAACATTTATCGCGAGAATGAAATACGGTATCACATACACGCATTATTCTCGCTCCCGCACATATCTCATATGCGCTCCTATTTCGTTTCGCTTGAGCCAGGAAACCTCTGTGTAGGACTCTAAAGACTCGTCAATACGCCGGTAGCAGATGATGATCATATCAAGCACCCACAAGCCACAAGCGGTCTGCTAAATGTAACGGCCATCCGGGTATTGAGCGATCAGAGGATCGACGAGCTAGCCCGCTCACACTCCTGTGAATCCAACCAGTAACACTTACCGTACAGTCCGGTCTGTTCATCTGATATGTCGCATATCAAGTCTAGGGGTGGTAAACGTCAGACCCCAATAACCGATAAGTCGTGCCGATGTGAGGCTCATAACGGGTCGAGAAACTACTGGTAACTCTTACCAGCAAATCTCTGATCAGCCATGGCCAGGGACTTCCCTGTTACGGCCAATCGAGCACAGCGCAACATCAACCCCCAATACCGGGAGAGACAAAACCCCTCCTATCGCTCATTGCCTCCATGTGACTTGGGACTGTACCCAAAGACCACCGTTTTGCACGCCCTCATGGACGTGGTAAGGTGGAGATCAAAGCACAGTGGGAATCACACAAGACTCTATGACGATCTCGGGTCTACAAACTAACCTGTACAAGTGTCACCTGAGAACTGCCATCTGACGTGAGGTATAATACCATCTGGGAGTTCTCGGCGAGTCCGTCCAGTGTACCCAGTCTCCACTGAGCACCCGTACACCATCTCTGATGTCAAACACCAATGGATATGGGATCATCCATCGCCCATCTCATGGGTCGAGAAGCGTATACGCTAGTCTACTCTGGTATATCGATGCCCCGTCTCGATACACCCACGACTAGGGACCTTGAAGAATGTACTTATAGACTACCATGCCCCCACTAGTATGATCTGCATCATAGTCCAGATAGTCAAGTACACATCCTAATGGCTTTACCAACATGTAACTATAAGACAGTTTAAAGAGACTAGTGTACATGTTAAGATAAAGAGCAACCAGATAGCATACTATCATATCGAGCAAGAAAGTCATCTCTATATATGTCCAAGCATCCAATATAATATACATCATCTGTACAATACTGGCCTCTAGGGCATACATACAACTAACAGTTCCAAGCTATGAGACCCGGCAGGAGGATGAGTATAGCATCGTTCTAAACTAGCTTTAGAAGTGCACGTGTATATGACTCTGCCAGAGGGTTGTCATAGTCAGTGGGAGCAGCGGAAGAATAGTGGACAAGTAGCTTATGTCTATTTATGGACTAGAGCACATATAGCGGAGATAGATCATCTATTTTTGATGTGACAGTCATGGGTTTGACTTCATCAGAATAGGAGATGGATCTGTTAAGAAGGTAGTAGGGTGTGATGTCCTGGCATTTGGATGACATACACAGAGTAGGAAGTGAAATTCTTATACTACGATCGGTTATACTTTGGTTGTCACACAGTGGTTTCTCCACATAGGATATAGATATAATATCAGACATTCTGGTTACTAGATCTATGGTTTTAGATCTAGATTTGAGAAGAGTCCCAATCTGGGTACTTAGACAGTATTCTAAAGGTGTTTTAGAATGGACGACTCCTGGCATGGTGGTGTACCTGCAGGTGATGGAGTCACCCTCTCTAAAGGTGTCTTACAGACTAAAGGGGAGAGAGATGCGATGATTGGCACATCACTTGCTTAGGCAATTGAGTCAATCATGAGATGTCAAGTACCTCACCAGATGTTGTTTTTGCACTAGATGCAATGAGTTGTGATATTAATCCAATCCTGGAGAAACATTCGGAAGCAGTTTTAGAACATAAGTGGATGTTCTAGGGATATGATAACGACAGCCTCCTTCGGGAGACGGTTATTATTCCAGGCTTCCAAGGTGACCTGGATGACAGAGTGACTGTCAGAGTTATAGTTTTCTCTTTGACGAGGGGCAGTAGTTTTGACAGGAGGTCCAAGCGGATACTGAGGGAGGCATGGCGCAGGATACTGATTAAGTTCAGTTGACGATACAGTCTAAGAAGTTTGGATTTGGAGATCATTTATGAACTAGATCCCATCAGATATCCAGACATATTCTAAGACAGGTATTGCTCATTTCGGGAGATGGCTTTCTCCGCGAACTTGAGATAATGAGAGACATAGAAAGAAACATCAGAGCGGATCCACTCACTGAGGCTATTTCTCGAACGCAATAGTTTCACAAACAAGTTTTGTGAGACTGATCAGTAGAGAAGTTGGGTGTTCGGTATCACACGGGCTGTGAGTATGCGACATCGCAATAATTAGCCTTGAGTGCAAGTGGGAGATTGTTGGATATAGTGCCCTCAAAGTCAATTATTGGATCGCAGGCATGTGATTGCAATGATTGAGGGAGGACCTATGCTGGTAGGACGGTCTTACTCAAGATGATAGTATGCTATCTGGTTTATCTTTATCATCGTGTACATGCTTTTGGTGATGTTACAGATCACTATTGCATGTTGATAGAGCCCTTAGGATTCTTGCATGACTAACAACAGTATGAGGGCGATCATATACGTGAGAGTTGGGCAGTCTATAAGCACATCCTTAAAGTGGTCCCTGGTCGTGGGAGTTTCGAGACTGGGTATCGATACTCCATTAGTAGACTAGTGTATACAGTCGAGACCCCGACGAGGGGCGGTGGCCGGTCTCACAAGCCATTGGTGTCAGTTAGTTCACCTAAGATGTATGCAGGTGCTCATTGGGTTATGAGTACACCGGACAGGACTCGCCAGGAACATGCTAGTTGGTATTATACCTGACGTCAGATATCAGTTCCCTGGTGACATGTGTACAGGTTAGTTCATCGACCTGAGATCGTCATTTGTCTCGTGTGAGTTCCCACTGTGCTTTGATTACTACCTTACCACGACTTAAAGGAGGCGTGCAAACAGGTTTTAGTTGGGTACAGTCCCGAGCCACATGGAGGCAGTGAGCGGATCGGCAGGGGTTTCGTCTCTCCCGGTATTGGGGGTGAGATCGCGCTGTGTCTAGGAGAGCCATTACACGAAGTCCTTAGCCAAGGCAAAGGAGATTTACTGGTAGGTATTCTAGTAGTATCTTAGGGTGTTCTGGGCTACACTCCGACACGACTTGTACCGCTTTTAGGGGTCTGAATTTCACCAACCCCCTAGGCCCGACATGCGATACTCATAGACGGACGGACCGGACTGTATGGATATTGTCACTGACAGGCTCAGTAGGGTTTCAGGATGAGTTCGCTCATCAACCTCCCTTTTGGTCAATACCCGGTAGCCCGTTACGTACAGCTAGTGCCACTGACGTGCTGGTGGTTAAATCCACAGCCAGTGTATTGACGAGTCTTTAGAGTCCCCCACAGACAGTTTCTCAAGTTTTGGGCGAAACGTTGTAGAGGTCATATGATATATGGCAGGGTTCGATCATATACATGCTGTCGTGCACGGATTATGATCGGACGGATCATACTAGTGGGCTTTGGTTTAAGCCGGATACTAGTATTAGATTTGTTGGATTACTTTAGTCTCATCGCATTTGCATTCAGTCGAAATGCGGATGCAGGTATGTATATACAGGTGAGGGGTATCCTTGTGATCCGTCACGGGTTTACTTTAGATGTTTCCATATCTTTTTATTGTTGTAAACAATTGGATTAATGTTTACATGTGGAAATTGTGAGTGGAAATGATCATGAGGAGCATTTAATGTGACATGGATATGTTTAGTGACTCATGGTCTCTTTATTTATGCTAATGTCACATTAGCATTTGTTTATTGTGTTGAATAGATGGATAGAGAGAGAGGGCAGCCATAGGCTTGAGGTTGGTATAGGGTTACTAGGCACTCTCACAAGGGTCTACAAGGCATCAACCATGCCCGATTTAAAATTTAGACGTGCCGAACAACCCTAACCAAGATCTTTAAACTAGAGATTAGGCGAAACAAAGCAAGTAAACAACTTTACTTCTAAGAGTTTGGGATTACAACCTTTGTAGTCTGGTCCTTCACTTCATAAGCTCCGTGTTGAGGTCCCTTCGCTGCGATCATCAAGTTCCCGGACTCTAGAGAGGCTCCACGAAGAGAAAGATGCATGCTTGCTTCCGATCTTCGATAACAAAGATGATCTACCTTGAAGTTTCTTTAACACAAGCTCTTTCTCACTAATGAAGTGAACACCCTAATCTAAATGGCTAGGATGGATTAGGATGATGAAATAGGAATTTAGCTCTCATTTATTTTCTCAATCTCACTCATTTTCATCACCTCTCAAAAAGCTAGAAAGCTTTTCAAGCAAGAAGGAAGAAGAAGAAGAAGCTAACTCTTTTGTGATGAATAATGAAATGTGTAGTGTGGTTAGAAATGCAACCATGGGTTAAGTATGAGGACTTAACCCATGTAGAGAAACAACTATAGTTAAAGGGTTGGATTGGGTTAAAGAAATATCACAAAATATCCAAGTCAAAGTCAAAGCTTCAAGAAGCTTCATAAAAGCTTAACCCTAATCCAAACCCTAACCATATTTATTCTCCACAAAACATGTTGCATTTATAACCATAACATGTTACAATATTATATATCACATATACAATATTTATTGTAACAAAATAAAATAATACAATTAACATATATCGCATATATATCAATGTATTACCCGAGTGAGAAAAAGAATCTTTTAGTGAGCTTATATTAGTTAATGTAATTTAATATATCAAATATATAATTATACATTAAATTATCGAATCAACACTTGATCCGATAATCCGGCTATTTCACAAATAACCGACTAATATAATCTGTATCAGTTCATCGAATCAACACTTGATCCGATGACCCGGCTATATCTCATATACCCGGCCGATATCTCATATCGCGAGAATCTAATACGGTATCACGTACATGTATTGTTCTCTGTCCCGCACATATCATATATGTGCTCCTACTCCGTTTTGCCCGAGCCAGGAAACCTCTGTGTAGGCTCTAAAGAATCGTCAATACGCCGGCAGTAGGTGATAATCATATCAAACACCCACAAGCTGCAAGCGGTCAGCTAAACGTAACAGCCACCTAGGTATTGAGCGATCAGAAGATCAACAAGCAAGCCTGTACATTCTCCTGCGAATCCAATCAGTAACACTCCCGTACAGTCCAGTCTCTTCGTCTGATATATCGCATATCTCGTCTAGGGGTGGTAAACGTCAGACCCCGGTAGCTTGATAAGTCGTGTCGATATGAGGTCTATAACAGTTTGAGAAACTACTGATAACACTTACCAGTAAATCTCAGCAACCCTGGCTAGGGATTTCCAGTTATAGCCAATCGAACACAGCGCAACATCAACTCCCTATACCGGAAGAGACGAATCCCTCCTATCGCTCATTGCCTCCATGTGATTCGGGACTGTACCCAAAAGCCACCTTTTTGCACGCCCTCTTGGACTTGGTATGATGGAAATCAAAGCACAGTGGGAATCACACAAGACTCTATGACGATCTCGGGTCTACGGACTAACCTGTACCAGTGTCACCAAAGAACTGCCATCTGATGTGAGGTATAATACCATCTGGGAGTTCTCGGCGAGTCCGTCCAGTGTATCCAGTCTCCACTGAGCACCCGTATACCTTCTCTGATGTCAAACACCAATGGATATGGGATCATCCATCGCCCATCATATGGGTCAAGAAGCGCATACGCTAGTCTACTCTGGAGTATCGATGCCCTGTCTCGGTACTCCCACGACTAGGAACATTTGAAGCATGTACTTGACGACTACACTGTCCCCACTAGTATAATCCGCGTCATAGTGCTAGTAGTCAAGTACTCATCCTAAGGGCTTTATCAACATGTAACATAGAGACAATCAGAGTACATGTTAAGATAAAGAGCAACCAGATAGCATACTATCATGTCGAGCAAGAAAGTCCTCCCTATATATGTCCCAGCATCCACTACAATATACAACGCATGTATAGTAATGACCTCTAGGGCATACATATAACTAACAATCTCCCACTTGCACTAGGGCCATCTGTTGTGGTATCACATACCCAACAATTAGCTGCGGTTGAAGTATCTCATACTCAACCATCCCATAAAAGTCTCTACTGGGAAAAAGGCCTTTGTGAGTGGATCCGCGCTATTGTCCTCTGTGTCTACTCTCCTAATCTCGATCTCCCTGGAGATAAACCATCTCCATGATCAGGTGATACTGCCTGAGAATTATATCTGGATTTCTGATGGGACGGGCGTTCCTAGGCCAAAGCCATTACTCCATTGTCACACAATGGTTGGAACGAAGTTCATCTCATGAACTTATATATATCCAGACTGCCTCTTTGGTAGCATCCTTGGTAACGACGTATCTTGCCTTTAATCGTCTAGTAAGTCACGGTATCTAGCTTGAAACTCTTCCAACATATCGTCCCTCCACTGAGGGTAAAGACAATGCCTGCGACTGATATTCAGTCGTCCTTATCACTCTGGAACCTTTTCCAGTGATTCTCCCCAGGATCGTTTGATACCATCTCACTACAACTAGTGAGAATCCTAACATCCATTTTAGATCTATCTCATAGATATAAAACCTAGGATTTAGGAGGTATCACCTTGATCCTATATGGAGAATCCTTGTGATAAGCGGAGATTGACCGAGCGTAGCATAGGAAACTCCTTCCCTATCAAGAGTATGCCATCCACGTACTTTACGAGGATCACCACCATACTCCCTACTTTCTTTTTGTATATACAAGATTCATCTACCATTTTGATGAAGTCAAACTCTTTGACTACCACATCAAAATAGACGTTCCAACTCCGCGATGCCTGATTTATCACATAAAACATCTTGCACACATTTCCGCTGCTCCTACTGTCTACGAAGCCCTCTGGCTGTGTACTTATAGACGCTCTCTTCCAAATCAACATTTAGAAAAGCAGTCATGGCACCTAACCGCCAGATATCGTAGTCATGGTATGTAGCCGTGGCAAGTAGGATCTGGATGGACTTAAGCATGGCTTTGAAAGTCTCAACCTTTCCATGTACACCAAGTAATCTTCTCAAGATATACTTGCTCCTAATAGGGATTTAACCCTTCAGATAAAGCAACCAAAGTCCATACTTTGTTGGTGTATAAGGATTCCATCTCAGATCGCTAAGCATCCAGCCATTCTTACAGAGTCCTACTCCTGATGGCCTGCTCGAAACTAGTTGGGTCATCATCTCATGATATAATCCTCGCTCCCACTGTCATAGAGAAACCGAAGTATCTCTCAGGTGGATGAGTAACCCTACCAGATCGGCGGAGAGGCTGAGGTTCATTGGAAACTATTGAATCCTCCGGTTCTACCAAATCATCAGCTGCAGTTTGTATAGCTGGAACTCCTTCCAGTTCTACCTCATGACCACTAACTTTTCCATAAGAAATTCCCTTTCACAAAGGTGGCATGTTGAGAAACAAAACATCTTTTGTTCCACGGTTAGGTAGAAGATATTCCCTTGCGTATGCTTGGGATATCCAACAAACTTCCACAAATCTGACTTTTCCTCGAACTTGTCCGAATTTTGCTTTTTAGACATAGGCCGGACAACCCCAAATCTTAACAAACTTAAGATATGGGCTCTTCCCTTTCCATATCACATATGAAGTGGTAGGCAACTGATTTGAGTTGAACCTTATTCAATAGGTATGCAGCTTCTCAAGTGCATAACTCCCAAAAGGAAATAGGAAACTCAGGAGTACTCATCATAGAGCACACCATATCTAATAGGGTGTGTTTGCTCCGTCCCGATATACCGACGTGTTGTGGTGTATACGGAGGAGTAATGCTGAGAGAGAATCTCATTCTCCTTTAGAATAGTCCAGGAATTTCGTGCTCAAGTATTCTCTTCCCTGATCTCATCAAAGTACATAATACTTATACCCGTTTTTGGTTCTCTACTTCTAACTTATATTCTGTGAATATCTCAAAAGCTTCGGACTTGTGTTTCATCAGGAACATATGTCTGAATCTTGAGAGATCATCAGTGAATGTAATGAAGTACAAAGAACCAGTCCTAGCATGTGTAGACAGGGAACTTACATACATCATCATGTATCAATCCCAAGAGTTCACTAACTCTTTCTCTGTTTCCAATAAACGGAGTTGTGGTCATCTTATCTCTATGACATGACCGGCAAGTTTCACAAGATGTAAATTCAAACTAATTTAAATATGCATCTAAATGTAACTTCAGCTAGTCGGGTCGCATTGATATGACCTAGTCTACCATGCCTCAAGAAGGATTCATTCATTTCTGAACTCTTCCTCTTGTGTGTGCTCTGTACGTTTAAGAACTGTGGTTTGATTTAGAACGTCTATGCTTTCAGATAACGTGCCTGAACCGATCAACTCTTGATATAGGAAATGTTCAAAACAATATCTAACAATACAAAATTATATCCTTCTTTACTAATAAAGAGACTGGTATGATGTTGTATATCAGGTTCGGTATCTAATAACATTCGTTCAGAATCAATGTATTCCGGTAATACAGGGTGATAACTGCCAACAAACTTGGCTGCAACACTTGCATCATTTCCAACTCTTGAAACTTATCACCCGTTCTCAGTTCTCTACCTTTCTGTAGCCCATGTAACAAATTACATTTGTGGGATCCTGATCCGGTATCTCATACCCAGGACGTAAAGGATACTGAGAAACAGTTCTCGGTAATGAACATACCCGAAGATGATGCATCAACATGCACATTCTTCGTTTGGGCGGCACGGGAATTCTGGTAATCCCCTATTTCCTGCTCTGTCTTATAACAATTATAAGTTGGAGCGGGACCTGTAAGGTTTGTCTAGCACCCTATAATGAGTTTTGAAGCATCACATGTCCCAAAGTTTGGATTTTTACGGTGCTAAACAAGCATGCAAAGGAATCGATCCTAGAAAATTAGGGTTTCGAAACTTAAAACTTATAAAGTTAGGGTTTAGAGACTACAACCTTTGTAGCTCCCTTTTGTAGGACTCCTTGGTGTCTTGGGTGTTGGAAGAAGGTCCTCTTGAAGTCCTCTCACGTCCACGACGATCCACCCGGAGTTTCCCGTCCAAGCTTGCAACTTTGGAAAAACAAAGAGAACACTCTAATCAAGTTGGCTAAACTTGAGTAGAATGATGTTGTGGCTAAGGATCTCACTTCAAAAACCTTTCTTTAAGTGTGTTTAACTCACTAGAAAAAACTAGAGAGGAAATGGTGAAGGAGGATGAAGATGGTAGCTTTTTCTTTTTAGCAAGAGTAAAAGATAAAGATGACCCTTAGAAAAAGAAATGAAATATAACCTTTTATATTTTATTCCTTCTTGAATACAACCATGGTTAAGTGATGGAGAGTTTATTTAACTTGAGTTTTAAATGATAAAGAGAAGGATAACCCAAGGTTAGTGGTAGGTGAGCTTGATTAGGTTAGAAGAAGAATGTAGAAGCTAGTAAAGATTATCCTTCTCTTTCAATATTGTTTTAAATACAAAAACAAATAAAAATCCATCATTTAACCTATGGTGTGAGTCTTATATTGCCACCATTTCCATGTGCTAACAACCATGATAGATAGGTGTATGTATGTATGCATGTATGCTAATCCACATGTGCATGAAACTAGAATGAAAGAAAGAAACACATGCATGCATGCATGCATCCATCAAATACAAGAAAGGGTTTAATTGAGAAAACTAATGGTTAAATGATAAATCAACACTTGATTTATCAATCCGGCCATATCATATATGACCCCACCAAAAGCAAGCCGCCCGATCAATGTTTGGTATCCTATACGCGCAATTTAATCGGGTCCATGCGCATATCGCATACGCGCACCACAACGTTTCGCCTGGACTAGGTAACTCCTGTGTGGGACTCTAAGACTCATCAATACACCGGCAGAGGGTAATGATCATATCAAGTACCCCCAAGCCGCAAGCGGTCAGCTAAACGTAACGGCCACCCGGGTATTGAGCGATCAGAAGAAAATAAGCGAACCTGCTACAACTCCCGTCGAGCCAACCGGCAACACTACCGTACAGTCCGGTCTCTTCGTCAGATATGCTGCATATCGAGCCTAGGGATGGTCACGTCGACCCCAATAACTCAATAAGTCGTGCCGGTGAATGGTCTATAACAGATCGAGAAACTACTGATAACACTTATCAGCAATTCTCAGCAGCCCTGGCCAGGGACTTGCTGATATAACCAGTCGGGCACTGCACAGCATCAACTCCCAATATCGGGAGAGACGAAACCCCTCCTATCGCTCATCGCCTTCGTGTGTCTCGGGACTGTACCCAACGGCCACCTGTTTGCACGACTCGGTAGAGCTGTGGTAGGGTGGCAATCAAAATACAGTGGGAGAATACACAAGACTCTATGACGATCTCGGGTCTACAGACTAACCTGTACCAGTGTCACCTGAGAACTGCTATCCGACGATAGATATAATTCCATATAGGAGTTCTCGGTGAGTCCGTCCAGTGTACCCAGTCACCACTGAGCACCCGTATATGATCTTGATGTCAAACATCGATGAATGTGGGAACATCCATCGCCCATCACATGGGTCTAGTATCATATACGCTAGTCTACTCTGGTATATCGATGCCCCGTCTCGATACACCTCTACAGACTAACCTGTACCAGTGTCACCTGAGAACTGCTATCCGACGATAGATATAATTCCATATAGGAGTTCTCGGTGAGTCCGTCCAGTGTACCCAGTCACCACTGAGCACCCGTATATGATCTTGATGTCAAACATCGATGAATGTGGGAACATCCATCGCCCATCACATGGGTCTAGTATCATATACGCTAGTCTACTCTGGTATATCGATGCCCCGTCTCGATACACCTCCGACTAGGGACATTTCAGGATATGCTTATAAACTACAGATGTCTCACTAGTATGATCTCTATCATAATCACTGTAGTCAAGCCGATATCCTCAGGGCTTTATCAGCATGTATGAATGAATAAAAGCATGATCAAATCAACATGTCAGATAAAGAAGAACCAGATAGCATACTATCATGTCGAGCAAGAATGCATACTGAATATATATATACATGTATAGATACATCCACTATCACATAATGGCCTCTAGGGCATACATATATCCAACAATCTCCCACTTGCACTAAGGCTAGTTATTGGCGTATCTCATACCCAACATCTCAAAAAGTCGCTCATGCTGTGGCTGAGGGAGGGCCTTGGTGAGTGGATCCGCGGTGTTATTCTTTGTGTCTACTCTCTTAATCTCGATCTCGCGGCGATCTACAATCTCCCGGACCAAATGAAAGCGCCTCAGGATGTGTCTGGACCGCTGATGGGACCTGGGCTCCTTGGCTAACGCCATAGCCCCATTATTGTCACAATACAAGGGTATTGGATCAACAATGGTTGGAACTACTCCTAGCTCCGAGACGAACTTCTTCATCCAGACGGCTTCCTTGGCGGCATCATTTGCAGCAATGTACTCAGCCTCCATCGTAGAGTCTACAACGGTATCCTGTTTGGAACTCTTCCAACTTACCGCCCCTCCATTGAGGGTAAATACAAACCCTGAGATAGATTTGCTGTCATCCTTATCGCTCTGGAAGCTCGAATCGGTAAAGGCCTCCATTTGGAGATCTGTATTACCATACACCAAGAACAATTCTTTAGTCCTTCGTAAGTACTTAAGAATGTTCTTCACAGCTGTCCAGTGGTTCTCCCCTGGGTTGGATTGATACCTGCTTACAACACTAAGTGCATAAGCTACATCTGGACGTGTACATAACATCGCATACATTATAGATCCTACTGCCGAAGCATAAGGTATAATGCTCATGCGAGCTCTCTCTTCATCGGTCTTTGGACAAGAATCCTTGGAGAGAGTGACTTCATGGCAAGCGGGTAAGGCACCCCGCTTGGAGTCTTCCATACTAAACCTTTTTAGGATGGTGTTGATGTACCTGGTTTGGGACAATCCCAATAACTTTTTGGATCTATCCCTATAGATCCTTATGCCCAGGATGTATGTGGCATCACCCAGGTCCTTCATGGAGAACCTTAGTGATAAGAATGATTTGACCGACTGTAGCATAGGAATATCATTTCCTATTAGAAGAATGTCATCCACGTACAATACGAGGAATGTGACAGCTCTTCCTACAGCCTTCTTATAAACAAAAGATTCATCTGGATTTTTGATGAAATCAAACTCTTTGATAACATCATTGAAACAGATGTTCCAACTCCGAGATGCCTGCTTTAACCCATATATGGATTTAAGCAGTCTACATGCTTTCCCGCTGCTCCCACTGTCAATGAAGCCCTCTGGCTGATCCATATAAACGCACTCTTCTAAATCTCCATTTAGAAATGCTGTTTTAACGTCCATCTGCCAGATTTCATAGTCGTAGTGAGCAGCGATAGCAAGTAGGATCCGAATGGATTTAAGCATGGCTACGGGCGAAAAAGTTTCGTCATAGTCCAAACCTGGTCTTTGACGAAAGCCTTTCGCCACTAGTCTTGCCTTATAGGTCTCTACCTGCCCATCCACACCAATCTTTCTTTTAAAGATCCATTTGGACCCTACAGGTTTTACCCCAGGGGGTACAACGTCCAAAGTCCATACTTTGTTGGTGTACATAAACTCCATTTCGGATCTCATGGCATCCAGCCACTTCACAGAGTCACCACTCGTGATAGCTTGCTGAAAACTGGTAGGATCATCATCATCCATGATGCAATCTTCTCCGTCACCATCAATGAGGAAACCGTAGTACCTCTCCGGTGGGCGAGCAGTCCTACCAGACCTACGGAGTGGCCGAGGTTCTTCAGTTTCTGTTGCAACAGCCGGTTCAACCAAATCGTCATTTATAGTTTGTGTCTCCAGAACCTCTTCTAGATCCACTACCTTGCCATTATCTTTATCTGTGAAAAACTCTTTTTCCAAGAATGTGGCATACTGAGAAACAAACACCTTTTGTTCCTCTTTGTGGTAGAACAGATATCCATAAGAATTCTTTGGATATCCCACAAAGTTACACATGACTGACCGTGTCTCGAGTTTGTCCGGATTCTGCTTTTTAACATAGGCCGGGCAACCCCAAATCTTAATTCTCTTAAGAGATGGTCTCTTCCCATTCCATATCTCATATGGCATGGTAGACACGGCTTTGGTTGGAACCCTGTTTAGCAGAAACGCTGCAGTCTCCGATGCATGCCCCCAAAACGAGACTGGTAACTCAGCGTCACTCATCATGGACCGGACCATATCTAATAGGGTCCTATTCCGTCGTTCTGACACACCGTTGTGCTGTGGTGTGTAAGGGGGAGTGAGCTGAGAGAGAATCCCATTCTCTTTTAGGAAGTTTGCAAATTCTGTACTGAGATACTCACCACCTCGATCTGATCGAAGCATTTTGATACTCAAGCCGGTTTGTTTTTCTACTTCTTGTTTATATTCAATGAATTTCTCGAAAGCGTCGGACTTGTGCTTTAATAAAAATACATGACCGAATCTTGAGAAGTCGTCAGTGAATGTAATGAAGTATGAAAAACCGCCTCTAGCCTGTGTAGACATTGGCCCACATACATCACTATGTATGAGGCCTAGGAGCTGAGTAGCTCTTTCTCCGTGTCCGGTAAACGGAGTTTTGGTCATTTTACCCTTGATACAAGACTGGCAAGTCGCATAAGATTTATATTCAAAAGAGTTTAAATATCCATCTTTGTGTAACTTGTTTAGTCTTGTTTCGTTAATATGACCAAGTCTACAATGCCAAAGAAAAGCTTCATTTAATTCTGAAAGTTTTCTTTTATTAGTGTGTTGTATACTGAAAACTGTGTGTTGATTTAGGACATATATTCCGTTATTAAGCGTACCATACCCAACCAACATTTGATTTAGGTGAATGTTCATAACATTGTTCTGCAGTACAAAATTATATCCTTCATTGTCCAACAAAGAAACGGATATTATATTACATAGCATACTTGGTACAAAATAACATGGATTCAAAATCAAAATACATCCAGATGGCAACCCCAAGTGATACTCTCCCACAACGACTGTATGTACATTGGAACCATTTCCAACGCGGAGAGTATGGTCACCTGTCTTCAAAACCTTGCTATTTCTCAGCCCCTGCATAGAATTGCAAATGTGAGAACCTGAACCGGTATCTAATACCCAGGAAGCAGAGTTTATTGAAAAACAGTTTTCTGTCACAAACGCACCTGAAGCAGAAGCATCACCATGCTTCTTCTTGAGACTTAAGTACTCCGTGCAGTTGCGCTTCCAATGTCCTGTCTTGTGGCAATGAAAACATTCGCCTTTCCCCGAGTCTCCAGCCTTGGACTTTTCCTTTCCCTTCACCTTTTTAACTCCACCCTTAGGATTAGTGGGTTTCTTCTTTTTCTTTCCCTTGGCCTTAGCTTTCGGGCGAGAAGAGGAAGACTGTCCAATAGCCATAACGGGAGTTTTTACTGACTTCATAGTGCTCTCTGCACTCCTTAACATATTAAGGAGTTCAGGGAGTTCCTTCTCCATGCCGTGCATGTTGAAGTTCACTATGAATTGAGCAAAGGTGGAGGGGAGGGACTGCAGAATAATATCTATATATTGTTCATTGTCCATTGTCCATCCTAGGTCCTCAAGCTCTTCTATAAGAGCTATCATCTTCAGAACATGGTCTCCTACTGGTGTGCCAGGGGCCATTCGCATCTGAAACAGTTTCTTTGATGCTTCGTATCGTAATACGCGGGATTGCTCTCCATACAACTCCTTTGTATGGAGAAATATGGTTTGAATGTCCATATTCTCGTGCTGCTTTTGATGTGTATTGTCCATCGATGCAAGCGCGAGGCATTTGGCCGTGGCACAGTCAGCGTCCCATGTCTTGCGGACTTCAACGTCCGCAACTGAGGATTTTGGACCTGGGACGGGCGGGGCTGAAGCCGTGAGGACATATGATACTTTACATAAGTCAAGGCGATTTTTAGATTCCTCAGCCAGTCTTTATAATTGGTCCCATTCAGTTTGTTTTTATCTAGTAGAAGCTTGAGTCCAGTCATGGGTATCTGCCATTAAGAGAGAGAAAAGAATACACTCAGCGAAAGCTCTTGCACAGATCAGATTGGTTATTATCTTGTCTAATCGATGTCTCCCACTGCTTTAATCAAGTTTTTCTTTCAAACCTTAAAAAGAAAACTAGCCAGGATTAATTACAGTCTACAACTTCGCTAACCGTTCAGCCAGGCCAGTGTCGGTACTTGAGGGAGGTTCCCCGTGCTTTCACACGGACCTAATTAAAGTAAACCTCGTTTTCCCAGAGGCGTAGCCCCGTTAACACCTTTCTAGACACCTAATGAGTTAGCTAATTGTAAACTGCAAAATTCTCCTAGGAGCAACTATTGCCCACAGTGGGATCGGGATCCAACCATCACATGGAAGGTATGCAATCTCATTGCAAATTTCAACACTTGAAATTCCCGATGTAATTTCTACCCCTAGTACTTATGACCTTAACTATGGTCAACAAATCATAAGTACCAGTCAAGTTCTACCCGTCATTTCTTGATCAATTAGACCCACCCATATGACCCTTAACTATGGTCAACAAAGTCGCATGAATGTCCCAATTAATCTGCATCATATGCAGTGTAGGAAGACATCACTTAGCTATCGTACACTACGTCTTAACTAAAGTCAACAAACGTAGCACGAATACTAAGTACTCTACTTCCTAAAATGACGGAGGGTTGCGAATGATTTTTAAGAAAATCTTTAACGCTTTGAACTTGATATCGTTGCAGAATCAAACGGTTTTTAAAAGGAATGGCTTGTGCTCCGTAGTTTTGAAATATAGCTTTTTCATAAAGAGCCGAGTGGTTTTCAAATTTGATTCTACAACATCTTTTTAGGTTTATTTTCTTTACATTAATCATATTAATGTAATCCCATCATTTAAGTCCTTAAGCCAATCACAGAAAAGAAACGAAAATAACACGTACGCTTATGCCATCCGCATTCGCCGTAATGTTCCGTTATGCACCGTTAGGTTACTTAACTAACGGCATACCGGGACGGGACTAGCGCGGGTGTAAAACATAAGCAATGTCTACTATATATCATATATATAATATGTCATTCGTCTCAGATATCACAGAACACAGGCAGCAGAAACATATATATAATGTGGGATATACTAGGACGTCCATATTTAGTATTTAGCCAATAATAGAAAATACGGATTCCACAGTCGCGATGAATAGCCAAGCCCACACCCCTAGACCCCTACGAGAGCGGCAAGCGACCCTACCAATCCTGGAGTTTAGAAGACCCGGTCTTGACTCCTCGAGATGGCCTCCCACTGAACCCCAGAACCCGGTCACTTGTGCTCCCCATCTTGGGTCTATCCTAATGCGGAAAAGTAAATAATATACAACACTGGTGACACAACCTCAACCCGGAAGTGCCCCAAATAAAAGAATATTACATTACATTTGAATTTACATGAATGAAAATATAAAACTCTCATCTCACATAAAACCCCCCGGCTATTCAATTGCGACAATCCTGCACATCATATCTCAGCAACACATAATATCACATATCATCAACGTAAGTAAGTATGCGTACCCCGATTGTCGTTGATGTATAGCAACGAAACCGGCGATATCGAACATACTACACTTACGGTCACAGAAAAGAAAGTGTAAAACTACAATATTTGGAATCCACATTCTCTTTAGACATCATAAATGCGAAATATCACATATTTCGTATTTCATGCCTAAACTATATGAATTCCACATATTGTATCACATTCCAGATAAACAGACAGTATTAAAGTTTTCGAACGAACGATCAAGTACCCAAGATTCACTAAAGCTCAACACTTGAGCAGGGTTCAAAAATCCGAAGTGTGACACAGTAGTAGCGGTCCAGCCGTAGAAAGGTCAAGCCAACGCCTCACATGTGGCACGCCGTACTGCCCCAAACCCTAGGGTTCAAAGGGCAGTTCAAGACTGTCACATAATCGAGTTAAGGTTTGTTGTCTTCTAGAGGGACCACCACAAAAAGACTTGCACGTATCTCCAAAGTATTTAAACCCCGTGAATAGTGAGTAAATGATACTCGTTCAAACACTTCAACACTTTCTAATTTACCCGGAAAAGCTACGAAATGAAAATACCGATCAAAACTACGCGTCCAAAACCATCTCCAGAAAATACAGTACTATATCCAGATTAAACATACCTAAAACAGTATACTAGCAGACCTAGGAATTATGGTGCAATTTTTATAGCAAGATGCCACTGTACGGCCGCGGACCCGCGGCCTAAGAAAGGAATTGCCGCGGTTCCGCGGCCATATGAACAGTTCACTTGATCGTATTTCACCATTATTCTTAGTTTTCCCTGCTGTATTTTTTAAGTATTTTTAATTCTGAAAAAAGTCAGATTTTAAAAATTGTCCAGAGAGGGTCCAAAAAATCGTATTTTTAGTCCGATCGGGATTTTTACTTCGTAAAAGCGTCGCCTAATGTTCTAGGTCGGCTCTGATACCAATATTAGTCAGGCAGCCACCCCATCCAATGGGGTCGCCGTGGCACCAACGGGTCCCTCAGCCGCTACTTTTTACGCATGCCCCCTCGCGAGGACTACAACCCGCCGGAACACCTTCCGGTCTTGGGACACCCTGGGGGTAAGAGCCTATGCTTCGCCACACTGTCACACAGTGAGAACCCCCCATAGGTCGACATCCAATGCCTAGTAGCTCTGATACCAATGTAAGGTTTGTCTAGCATCCTATAATGAGTTTTGAAGCATCACATGTCCCAAAGTTTGGATTTTTACGGTGCTAAACAAGCATACAAAGGAATCGATCCTAGAAAATTAGGGTTTTCGAAACTTAAAACTTATAAAGTTAGGGTTTATAGACTACAACCTTTGTAGCTCCCTTTTGTAGGACTCCTTGGTGTCTTGGGTGTTGGAAGAAGGTCCTCTTGAAGTCCTCTCACGTTCACGATGATCCACCCGGAGTTTTCCGTCCAAGCTTGCAACTTTGGAAAAACAAAGAGAACACTCTAATCAAGTTGGCTAAACTTGAGTAGAATGATATTGTGGCTAAGGATCTCACTTCAAAAACCTTTCTTTAAGTGTGTTTAACTCACTAGAAAAAACTAGAGAGGAAATGGTGAAGGAGGATGAAGATGGTGGCTTTTTCTTTTTAGCAAGAGTAAAAGATAAAGATGACCCTTAGAAAAAGAAATGAAATATAACCTTTTATATTTTATTCCTTCTTGAATACAACCATGGTTAAGTGATGGAGAGTTTATTTAACTTGAGTTTTAAATGATAAAGAGAAGGATAACCCAAGGTTAGTGGTAGGTGAGCTTGGTTAGGTTAGAAGAAGAATGTAGAAGCTAGTAAAGATTATCCTTCTCTTTTCAATATTGTTTTAAATACAAAAACAAATAAAAATCCATCATTTAACCTATGGTGTGAGTCTTATATTGCCACCATTTCCATGTGCTAACAACCATGATAGATGGGTGTATGTATGTATGCATGTATGCACATCCACATGTGCATGAAACTAGAATGAAAGAAAGAAACGCATGCATGCATGCATACATCCATCAAATACAAGAAAGGGTATAAGTGAGAAAACTAATGGTTAAATGATAAATCAACACTTGATTTATCAATCCGGCCATATCACATATGACCCCACCAAAAGCAAGCCGCCCGATCAATGTTCGGTATCCTATACGCGCAATTTAATCGGGTCCATGCGCATATCGCATACGCGCACCACAACGTTTCACCTGGACTAGGTAACTCCTGTGTGGGACTCTAAGACTCGTCAATACGCCGGCAGAGGGTAATGATCATATCAAGTACCCCCAAGCCGCAAGCGGTCAGCTAAACGTAACGGCCACCCGGGTATTGAGCGATCAGAAGAAAACAAGCGAACCTGCTACAACTCCCGTCGAGCCAACCGGCAACACTACCGTACAATCCGGTATCTTCGTCAGATATGCTGCATATCGAGCCTAGGGATGGTCACATCAACCCCAATAACTCAATAAGTCGTGCCGGTGAATGGTCTATAACAGATCGAGAAACTTCTGATAACACTTATCAGCAATTCTCAGCAGCCCTGGCCAGGGACTTGCTGATATAACCAGTCGGGCACTGCACAGCATCAACTCCCAATATCGGGAGAGACGAAACCCCTCCTATCGCTCATCGTCTCCGTGTGTCTCGGGACTGTACCCAATGGCCACCTGTTTGCACGACTCGGTAGAGCCGTGGTAGGGTGGCAATCAAAATACAGTAGGAGAATACACAAGACTTTATGACGATCTCGGGTCTACAGACTAACCTGTACCAGTGTCACCTGAGAACTGCTATCCGACGATAGATATAATTCCATATAGGAGTTCTCGGTGAGTCCGTCCAGTGTACCCAGTCACCACTGAGCACCCGTATATGATCTTGATGTCAAACATCGATGAATGTGGGAACATCCATCGCCCATCACATGGGTCTAGTATCATATACGCTAGTCTACTCTGGTATATCGATGCCCCGTCTCGATACACCTCCGACTAGGGACATTTCAGGATATGCTTATAAACTACAGATGTCCCACTAGTATGATCTCTATCATAATCACTGTAGTCAAGCCGATATCCTCAGGGCTTTATCAGCATGTATGAATGAATAAAAGCATGATCAAATCAACATGTCAGATAAAGAAGAACCAGATAGCATACTATCATGTTGAGCAAGAATGCATACTGAATATATATATACATGTATAGATACATCCACTATCACATAGTGGCCTCTAGGGCATACATATATCCAACAGGACCAACGTTCCTTAGCGCAGTATAACAAGCGGGTTCGGTCAATACATCCGTATTATTATCTTAATTAAAGCATGACATGGTCGCTACCTGGAGAGAGATAGAAGAAAACACTCAGCGTGTGCTTTTACAAGATTAGATTGGTTATCAATTTATCTAATCAGGATGTCTCCCACTGTTTTAGTCAAATCTTCCTTCAAACCCTAAAAGGAAAGACTAGCTGGGATTAATTACACCCTACAAGTTCGCCAATCTTTCAGCCAGGCCAGTGCCGGTACTTTGAGGGAGGTTCCCCGTGCTTTCGCACGGACCTAATTAAAGTAAACCTCGTTTTCCCAGGGGCGTAACCCCGTTGACACCTTTCTAGACACCTACTTGATCGGCTAATTGTAATGTGTAAAACTCTTCCAGGAGTAACTCTTACTCGCAGCGGGTATCGGGATCCAACTATCTCATAGAAGGTATGCAATCTCATTGCAAATTTCAACTCTTGAAATTCCCAATAATATTTTACCCCTAGCATCCTATGACCTTGACGAAAGCCAACAAACCATAGGCTACTAGTCAAGTTCAACCCGTCATTTCCCGATTGAATTAAACCTACCCGTACGACCCTTGACGAAAGCCAACAAAGCCGCACGACTACCCTAACTCAATCGCATCATATGCTTATACAGATAAGCATAAATAGCTACCGCACACTACGCCTTGACGAAAGCCAACAAACGTAGTACGAATACTATGAAGTACTTATCTGAAATGACGGAGGGCTACGACGGGTTTTTAAGAAAACCCTTTGCGTAATGAACTTGATATCGTTGTAGAATCGAGTGATTTTAATTGTGATGTTTTTGAGGCCTTTTCTAGTTTTGCTAAAGAGGTCACTCCCGGTGAAGGGATCGTCGGCTCTTTCCTTATCGAATAAGGTGCAGGATATTTCATAAATATCGCTGTGCAAAGCAAGAACTATCGAAGCAATCAAAAGACAAACCGAGTTTGTAGCATCTGCTAGTTTCGCTAAAGAGGTCACTCCAGGTGAAGGGATCTCGGCTCTTTCCTTATCGAATAAGGTGCTGGGTATTCTACAAGGAATACCGCTATGCAAAGCAAGAACTAGAGCAACCTGTTTTTGAGACAAGTTTCTACAACATCTTTAGGTTTCTTTTAGTTTCATTAATCTCATTAATGAAGTCCCATTTTAATTATGCTTCACAAGCATCAGATATGAAACAAAATCAACAATATATAATATATATCTCATATATATAATATAAACATTCGTCTCAGGCAGTAATATGATCTCATCACAGAACATTGCAGCAGAAGAACATATATGAAACATTGGATATACTAGGAGGTCCGAGTTTTAATACGAGCCTGTATAAAACACGGATTCCACGGTCGCGATGAATAGCCAAACCCACATCCCTAGACCCCTACGAGAGCGGCAAGCAACACTGCCAATTCTAGGGTTAGGAGACCCGGTCTCGACTCCTCGAGATGGTCTCCCACTAGACCCTAGAACCCGGTTACTTGTGCTCCCCGCCTTGGGTCTACCTAATGCGGAAAAATAAATAATATACAATGGTGACATCATCCTCAGCCCGGAAGTGCCCCAATAAAAGAATATTACATACAATTGAATTTTACATAAATGAAAATAAAAACTCTCATCTCACATAAAACCCCCGGCTATTCAGACACGACGATCCAATATAACATATCACAGCAACACATAATATCGCATATCATCAACGTAAGTAAATATGTGTATCCCAATTATCGTTGATGTATAGCAATGAAACCGGCAATACACCACATATTACACTTACGGTCGCAGAAAAGAAAGTGTAAAACTACAACAGTTGGAATCCGCAACCTTCTTAGACATCTCATGCCTAACCAAATGAATTCCTTAGACATCGCATGCCTAACAATTATAAACCCCGCATTTTAGTCTCAATATCGAAAACTCTTTTCAATATCAAGTCGGGCAATTCAACAAGATTCCTGACATCCTGATCGAATGCTCGTCGCAAACTTTAGTAGACGGCCGCACCCCGGATGCCGTCGACGAAGTGGACTAAGGCGGAACACCGCTGCCGCGAGCACCCAAACGGATGCTTTTGGCGACGGGGTTCTCCTACAGTCACTTGGACGGGGTTATGGGGCGTGGCTATCTATTAAGTTTATCCGGCGAGTATCTGAGTACGCTACGTGATTGCGATGGACTTTTGATCGCATCAAAATCCCGTGGCAACCAATCATCTGAGACTAAACCGCTAGACTTATAACATTCAAATTAGTTATCTCATAACTACATGTGGATTCCAAATATTGTATCACATTCCAGATGAATAGACAATGTTAAACTTTCCGATCGAATAAACAAACATCCAAAATTTCCCAAATAGCTCAACACTTGAGCTGAGTTCAAAAAGTATCCATCACATGCCACAGTACCAATGGTCCAGCCATAGAAGGGTCAAACCAACGCCTCACATGTGGCAACGTCGTACTGCCCCAAACCCTAAGGTTTAGAGGCAGTTCAGACGGTCACATAATCGAGTTAAGGTTTGTGTTCTTCTAGAGGGTCCACCGCGTTACTTGCATGACTTAGAACGTTCTTAAACTACGGAAAAATCCAACACTTGGAAATTTTTCCGGCAGGGGAAAAAGTGAGTTATTGATATCCGGTCAAACTTTTTAACACGTTCTAAAATTACCCGGAAAAACTTAAACGAAGTTATCGAATCAACGAGTTCCCAATACAACCCAGAAAACTCAACACTTGAGAAGAATTAAAAATTCCCAGAACTATCAAAAAGGACCCAAGAATAAATACCAGAAGTAGTGGGCCCCAACTCCAATTATTGGTCGCGGAACCACCGCCAAACGCATGGTTTGGCCGCGGTTCCGCGGTCACGTGAGGGATTTGGTGGTCCGTACTTCACAGTAATTCTTATATTTCCCTACATGATTTTCTGAGTATTTTTAATATGAAAAAATCAATATTTTTAGAAAATATCCAGAGAGGGGTCTAAACCGAGTATTCGGAATTTGATCGGACATTCAACTTCGCCTAGACTTCGCCTAAAGCTCTACCTTAGCTCTGATACCACTATAGGGTTACTAGGCACTCTCACAAGGGTCTACAAGGTATCAACCTGTAAGTCCACGGTAGCGCCCCGGCCGTCTAACAGACGCCAATATGCGGAACAAAACTTTTACGACTGGCGCTAACGCGTACTATAACCCGGATCTGCCATTAAAGCTAAACTAACAAATTGTAAAGAGGGTAGAATTGTTATACCGAACGATCCGAGTCCTTCGGTCTTTAACCATTATCCCACGCTTTGTTGCGGCGGCTTCGTTCTTCTGAAACTCCAGCCTCGTCGTCCAGGTGGCACCACGTCAACGGATCTTTAAAAGGGCTCCCGCCTCTGAACCGAGGCAACTCGGTCGTCAAGTTTGCTAAAAGAGACGACCAAGATGAAGTAAAGAATGAGTAGAACACTTTGTCTCGTTACGTCCAAGGCTATGGACGAACGGTTAAAAGAAGTTGCCATTTGGAATCGGGTGAATGGAAATTGAACTAGGAAATTTCCATACACTAAACTATCATAATCTATTTCTCTCAAGCAAATGAAAAAACCATATCCTCTCACAAAGAGGGGGCCGGCCATTATGTAGAAGTGGGAGGGTGAGTGTAGGAGAGGAGAGGGTGAGTGTAAGCAAAATATCAAGGAGAAAATATCTATCATGCAAACAAAACCTCATAAATGCAAATACCACCTTGCAAAAAACATTTAATGCATCAAGTGAGTCATTAAACCATTAATGCAAAGTGATGACACACTTAACCTAGTCACCTCTTCTAGAAGCTTCCACACTCATGAAGAAAAGATAAATCCGTATTTAACCGAATATTAAATACGGCTGATAGAAAAACTGGAAACTGGCAACTTCCAAAAGTGATCCTGAAATGAATTTCAGGATAACCCCGTAACAGTATAAACATACCCGCATTTGTATTACGACTAAATACAAATGAAACTGAGACAAAGATATTATATCTACACAGTATAATAGTGGGATCCGGCTTAAACCAAAGCCTACCAGTATTATCTGCCTGAAAAATGACACGTGCGAAAACGCACGTGCATTTTCCGAACCCTGCCATAATATCATACGGTATCTACAACGTTTCGCCCGAACTTGGGAAAGTGTCTGTGGGGGACTCTAATGACTCATCAATACACTGGCACTGGGTATAACCACTAGCACGTCAGAGGTACAAGCTGTACGTAATGGTTTTCCTATGTATTAATTGGAAGGGAATCTGACGAGCGAACTCATCTATAAACCCTACTGAGCCTGACAGTGACAATATCTGTACAGTCCAGAACATTCGTCTATGAGTATCGTATATACGGCCTAGGGAACCGGTAAACGTCAGACCCCCAATAGCAGTATAAGTCGTGTCAGAGAGCAGCCCAGAACACCCTGAGATACTACTGGTATACCTACAAGTATATCTCGATTACCCTGGCCAGGGATTTCGTGTAATGGCTCTCCTAAACACAGCGCGATCTCACCCCCAATACCGGGAGAGACGAATCTCCGAAGATCCGCTCACTTGCCTCCAATGTGGCTCGGGACTGTACCCAAAATATACCTGTTTGCACGATTCCTTTGACCCGTGGTAGGGTATAAGTCAAAGCACGGTGGGAACTCACACGAGACAAATGACGACCTCAGGTCGATGAACTAACCTGTACACATGTCACCACGGAACTGCTATCTGACGATATGTATAATACCAACTAGCATGTTCCCGGCGAGTCCTGTCCGGTGTACTCATAACCCAATGAGCACCTGTATACATCTTAAGTGATCCAACTGACACCAGTGGCTTATGAGACCGGCCACCGCCCCTCGTCGGGGTCTCGACTGTATACACTAGTCTACTCTGGAGTATCGATGCCCTGTCTCGAAACTCCTACGACTAGGGACACTTTAAGGATGTGCTTATATACCCCAGCTCCCACATATATGATCGTCATCATACTGCTGGTAGTCAAGCAAGAATCTTATGGGCTTTATCAACATGTACATGATGATAAAGACAAACCAGATAGCATACTATCATCTCGAGTAAGACTGTTTTATCGGTATAGGTCCTCCCTCAATCATTGCAATCACGTACCTGCGATCCAATAATTGACTTAGAGGGCACTATATCCAACAATCTCCCACTTGCACTTAAGGCCAATTATTGCGATGTCGTGTACTCACAGCTCGTGTGATACCGAGCATCCAACTTCTCTACTAATCAGTTTCACAAAGCTCGTTTGTAAAACTCTTGTGTTCGAGAAATAGTCTTAGTGGTGGATCCGCTTCGGTGTTTCTTTCTGTATCTCTCTATATCTCAACTTCGCGGAGAAAACCATCTCCCGAATTGAGTAATACCTGTCTTAGAATATGTTTGGATATCTGATGGGATCTAGTTCATAAATGAACTACAAATCCAAACTACTTAGACCGTATTAATAACTGAACCTAATCAGTATCCAGCACCATGCCTCCCACAGTATCCTCTTGGACCACCTGTCCATAATACTGTCCATCGTCAGAGGGAAAACTATAACTCTGACAATCACTCTATCATCCATGTCACCTTTGAAGCCTGGAATGATAACCGTCTCCCGAAGTAGGCCGTCGTCATCAAATCCGTAGAACATTCACTTATGTTCTAAAACTGCTTCCTAATGTTTCTCCAGGATTCGATTAATATAAACTTATCGCATCTAGTGTAATAACAACATCTGGTGTGGTACTTGATATCTCACGATTGACTCAATTGCCTAAGCAAGTGATCTGCCAATCATACACATCCCTCTCCCCTTTAGTCTGTAAGACACCTTTAGAGAGGGTGACTCCATTACCTGCAGGTATACCACCATGCCAGGAGTCATTTATTCTAAAATACTATTAGAATACTGTCAAAGTACCTACATTGGAAAACTACCCAAATCTAGATCTAAAACCATAGATCTTGTATCCAGAATGTCAGATATTACATCTATGTCCTTTGTGGAGAAACAACTGTGTGACGACCTCAGTACAACCGATCGTAGTATAGGAATTCTACTTCCTACTCTGTGTATGTCATCCATATACCAGGACATTACACCCTACTACCTTTTTAACAGATCCATCCTCTATTCTGATGAAGTCAAACCCATGACTGTCATATCAAAAATCAGATGATCTATCTCCGCTATATCTGCTCAAGTCTATAAATAGACACTAGCTACTTGCCCACTACGCTTCCGCTGCTCCCACTGACTACGACAACCCTCTGGCAGAATAATATATGCGTGTACTTCTAAAACTAGTTTAGAACGACGCTATACATATCCTCCCACCGGGTCTCATAGTCTGGAACAACAGTAGTGTCAAGTCTGGGTAAACAAGAACCTCTCTGTCACCTTCCTTGATGCTACCTGAGTACCTCTCGGGTGTCTGAGGTTACCCACCATTTCTGTGGAGTGGCTATTGGAATGTCAAACCTGATTGAATATATAGGTCCTATTAAACTTTTCGTAATCGTTTGCGGTTCTGGAATCACTTCCAGTTCTACCATGCTCCCACTATTGTTTTCTGAAAAAATCCATTTTAAAAAAACTGTGGCGAGTCAAGAACAATATCACTATTGATCTTCCAGATGGTAGAAAATCAACCCTCGTCGAAGCTAGGGTCAACCCACAAACTGCCATTACAGAAATGTGTCTCGAGTTATCCAGTGTCTGGTTTTAAGCATAAGCTGGACAACTCCCCGTACCTTAACATCGTTAAGATATGAAGCATTCTATATCAAATATAGAAACTTTGGCACTTTTTTAATTGGAACCAGATTCAAATTATACAGCTGTCTCCAGTGCATATCATCTTAATGGAGAGAGGCTAATCAGCATTACTCAACTTAGGAATCCATCCAATTATGAGTAACCTGAAAGAGAAACAAGTTTCTCAAAAATGTTACTATCAACTGAATACCAATCACAAGAATCTATATCTTCAAATTCTTTGAAGAATCCCGATACTTGCGACACCTGGTTCTCTACTTTATTCCTATACCCACAACTTCTCAAAACTTAGACATTGTATTTCTACGAAACACTTGTCTAAAAGCTAGAGAAGTCACAAGTAAATAGAAAATAGTACGAGGACCAATCCCTTTGTCCTGATGGATACTGGACAACATACAATACTCTGTATAAGTCCGATGAGTTGAATAACTCAAAACATGTGCATCGTAGGTTGAAAAATGTACCCAGGCGATTTCCTCAAATATCACCAATTACAAAGAATTCCGATATAATGAGGATGATCACCTAATTCCCAATAACTTACTCCCACTCATTATCTGTAAAACTATACAGATGTGAGAATGAAATCTGGTAAATACATACCCTGGAGTAAGTATCCAATCGGGAAATCAGTTTTCTATTAACAATGCACAGTGAATATGAAACATAAATATGTTTCGTAGGGTTATCCTGGTATTCATAGTAATGCCTCTTCCATAATTTCAAATCATGACTTTAACCGCATATTTCCCTGTCATCTTCCAATTCCTTTTATTTGTTTTTAGTCATTACATTCTGTACACCATCATTAGGCTAAATGGTTTTCTTCCTTCCCTACCGTTCGGCACCAGCCTATGGTTTGAAATAAGAATATCCAGTAAGCATAATAGGTGTACCCTCCTGAACCTAGGAGTACTCTCAACTTGAGAGAAGGTAATGATAAAAGACAATTGAATATAAACCTTATTCCTATTTCTCCTGAACCAGAATCCATCCTCGAAAAAATATCCTTCGAGTTCGTATATAACCATACGATGGATTTATCCAATGGAATTGGATGTTCGTAGTGATACGGGTTGTTCTGGAGAAATCAAAGGTGAAGTAGGAGTGGCGATGAAATACGTGGTTTGGTCGTGAATGTAAATAGTCGCAATTTACTTTGCCCTCTTTCTAATTCCTTTATCTTGTCTTTACATATTACCTTTTGCACACCCTACTTAGGATAATTGGTTTTCTTCATTCCCTACCATTCGGCACCTGCCTATGGTTTAGAAGAAGACTATCCAATAAGCGTAATAGGTGTACTCTCCTAAACCAAGGAGCCCTCGCAACCTGAAAGAAGGTGATAATAAAAGACAACTGAATAAACTAATTCTATTTCTCCTGAACCTGGATCCATCCTCGAAGAATTCCCTTCGAGTTCGTATATAACCATACGATAGATCTATCCAATGGAAGTGGATGTCCGTAGTAATACGAGGTGTTCTGAGAAATACAGAGGGTAAAAGAAAGAGCGGCAATGACTTATGCAACTTTAGACAATCCAAAAGCTAGTATATTAAGAAGGTTCGGACAACTTTGGTCACTGAGTTATAGTCAATGGTCGGTCAAAGGTCGCTGCCAAAGAGAGAGAGAAAAGAAACACTCTGCGTGCACTCTAACCTAGATCAGAATGGTTATCACTTTATCTAATTAGGAAACCTCCCACTGTTATCTCAAATTCTCCTCCAAACCTGAAAGAAGAATTAGTCGGGGTCACCCGAAGAGTAAACCAACTCATCAGTGAGAATCGGAATCCAACTATCATCGTATGATAACTTGATGGAAGCCACTCAAGTCAACACATTCCAGAAGGTATGCGCAAGTCTGGCAAGTTTCTTGTATGTTTGAAACTCCTGATATAATTTTTATCCCATGCTCTTATGACCTTGACGTAGGCCAACAAATCATAAGCAACATGTCAAGTTCTACCGGTCGTTGTCCAGATTAATTTAAGTCATCGTACATGCCCTTGACGTAGGCCAACAAGGCTGTACGTCTGACTTAAACTAATGCATCTATCTATGCAACAAATGAATACCCAGCAGCTACCAGACACTACGCCTTGACGTAGGCCAACAAACATAGCTTGAATACTACTGACCATCCATAAGAAATGACGGAGGATTACGGCTGGTTTTTGGCAAAAAAACCTTTAACGTAATGAACTTGATCTCGTTGAAGGAACCTGATAGCTTTATAAAAAATATATAGTAGCGAAAACCTTTTGCTAAAGAAGTCACTCCCGGTGAAGCGATCTCGGCTCTTTCCTCGTGGAATGAGGTGCAGGATATTCCAACTGAATACCGCTATGCAAAACAAAAGGAAACGTCTTTGTAATAATTTCTTTTTGAATTTGTTCCAACAACATCAAATATAGGTTTGTTTTATCCTTGCATTGATAAGAATCAATGCAGTCCCATCAATCAATCACACCAGAAAAGAACGAAAATAAAATGTACGTATATGCCATCCGCATTCGTCACTGGGTCCCGTCATCACCCGTTAGGTTACTTAACTAACGACAGAGCGGGGACTGGACTAGCGCGGGTGTAAAACATATACAACATCTAATAGTATATATACTAATATACAATAATCGCTCCAGGCGTGATAATATGCAACATTACAGAAAAATAATAAGCATCACAGAACAATACAGATAATCTGGGATCCCCGGGTTTCACAGATCCGCTGCTGAAAACCGACGTTCCTCTGGTCGTGTGGATAGCATGTGCAATGAAACCTAGACCCCTACGGGTGAGGCAAGTTACCCGCCAAAACTTGAAGCGAGGTAGTCCCCCACAACATAGTGAATGGAACACCCGGCACTTCACGGAATCCGGTAAATTGAGCACCCCTCCTTGGGTCAACCTGTACCCTCTACGAGTGCGGCGAATAGTCTGCCAATTCTAGAGTGAGGTCCCTTTGCCTCTCAAAGCCATGAGATACGGACCCGTTGCCCTCCAGAACCCGGCTATCCGTGCACTCCTTCGCGGGATAAACCTAGTACAGAAATAAAAATATACAACGGGTCCATCGACCTCAACCTGGTCGTGCCCCAAAAGAATATTATACAGCAGGCAGTGACGGCAGTCCACAAGTCGGACGCTAGCCCCGCAATATCAAAAGTACAAATAAATCCAAACAGCACTATCATTGCATCCTGCTATCCACCACGACGAATCCGCAACAACACAGCACAACACAGAACATCAACGCGAATGTCACATTCGCAAACCCGTCTAAAAGAACTATAGCAATCAGACGCGGTTTACCAATCAAATGACATTCCCGGTCGGAGATATAATGAAAGTACTCTAAACTAACAAGTTTAAAATTTCGATCGACAAAACTTTCCGAAATGGGCCCCACGTACATCTGCTGTACAGTAACAAAATCTGGGCCAAAACAAACAGTACCAGAAACCACATTTCCCTGTGAAGAAACCCCTGTAAAATTTTGGAGCACTGTTCCTATTAAACTGCCGCGGATGCGCGGTTAAACCCTAGGTTTGACCATGGATCCGCGGTGGTTCTAAAAGATCACGTGACCAAATTTGTACGGATGGCTTAGAAAAGCCTGCTAGTTTTTCTGTGATATAAAAAATAATTTTTGGAACAGTTTAAAAATCAACAGAAACTTTATGTACAGAAAAATGTAGTTTCGGAAATTCCGTTCGATCGATCTTTTAAACGCGTTAGCACAAGTTAGTATAGCTTAATGGTGAGGCTCTGATACCACTGTAAGTCTACGGTAGCGCCCCGACCGTCTAACAGACGCCAATATGCGGAACAAAACTTTTACGACTGGCGCTATCGTGTACTATAACCCGGATCTGCCATTAAAGCTAAACTAACAAATTGTAAAGAGGGTAGAATTGTTATACCGAACGATCCGAGTCCTTCGGTCTTTAACCATTATCCCACGCTTTGTTGCGGCGGCTTCGTTCTTCTGAAACTCCAGTCTCGTCGTCCAGGTGGCACCACGTCGACGGATCTTTAAACGGGCTCCCGCCTCTGAACCGAGGCAACTCGGTCGTCAAGTTTGCTAAAAGAGACGATCAAGATGAAGTAGAGAATGAGTAGAACACTTTGTCTCGTTACGTCCAAGGCTATGGACGAACGGTTAAAAGAAGTTGTCATTTGGAATCGGGTGAATGGAAATTGAACTAGGAAATTTCCATACACTAAACTATCATAATCTTTTTCTCTCAAGCAAATGAAAAAACCATATCCTCTCACAAAGAGGGGGCCGGCCATTATGTAGAAGTGGGAGGGTGAGTGTAGGAGATGAGAGGGTGAGTGTAAGCAAAATATCAAGGAGAAAATATCTATCATGTAAACAAAACCTCATAAATGCAAATACCACCTTGCAAAAAACATTTAATGCATCAAGTGAGTCATTAAACCATTAATGCAAAGTGATGACACACTTAACCTAGTCACCTCTTCTAGAAGCTTCCACACTCATGAAGAAAAGATAAATCCGTATTTAACCGAATGTTAAATACGGCTGATAGAAAAACTGGAAACTGGCAACTTCCAAAAATGATCCTGAAACGAATTTCAGGATAACCCCGTAACAGTATAAACATACCCGCATTTGTATTACGACTAAATATAAATGCAACTGAGATAAAGATATTATATCTATACAGTATAATACTGGGATCCGGCTTAAACCAAAGCCTACCAGTATTATCTGCCCGAAAAATGACACGTGCGAAAACGCACGTGCATTTTCCGAACCCTGCCATAATACCATACGGCATCTACAACGTTTCGCCCGAACTTGGGAAAGTGTCTGTGGGGGACTCTAATGACTCAT
Source organism: Agapanthus africanus (assembly GCA_030015575.1). Taxonomy (NCBI): domain Eukaryota; kingdom Viridiplantae; phylum Streptophyta; class Magnoliopsida; order Asparagales; family Amaryllidaceae; genus Agapanthus; species Agapanthus africanus. The sequence continues at coordinate 470,757,494 of JASDDO010000031.1, forward strand.
CAATACACTGGCACTGGGTATAACCACTAGCACGTCAGAGGTACAAGCTGTACGTAATGGTTTTCCTATGTATTAATTGGAAGGGAATCTGACGAGCGAACTCATCTATAAACCCTACTGAGCCTGACAGTGACAATATCTGTACAGTCCGGAACATTCGTCTATGAGTATCGCATATACGGCCTAGGGGACCGGTAAACGTCAGACCCCCAATAGCAGTATAAGTCGTGTCAGAGAGCAGCCCAGAACACCCTGAGATACTACTGGTATACCTACCAGTATATCTCGATTACCCTGGCCAGGGATTTCGTGTAATGGCTCTCCTAAACACAGCGCGATCTCACCCCCAATACCGGGAGAGACGAATCTCCGAAGATCCGCTCACTTGCCTCCAATGTGGCTCGGGACTGTACTCAAAATATACCTGTTTGCACGATTCCTTTGACCCGTGGTAGGGTATAAGTCAAAGCACGGTGGGAACTCACACGAGACAAATGACGACCTCAGGTCGATGAACTAACCTGTACACATGTCACCACGGAACTGCTATCTGACGATATGTATAATACCAACTAGCATGTTCCCGGCGAGTCCTGTCCGGTGTACTCATAACCCAATGAGCACCTGTATACATCTTAGGTGATCCAACTGACACCAGTGGCTTGTGAGACCGGCCACCGCCCCTCGTCGGGGTCTCGACTGTATACACTAGTCTACTCTGGAGTATCGATGCCCTGTCTCGAAACTCCTACGACTAGGGACACTTTAAGGATGTGCTTATATACCCCAGCTCCCACATATATGATCGCCATCATACTGCTGGTAGTCAAGCAAGAATCATATGGGCTTTATCAACATGTACATAATGATAAAGACAAACCAGATAGCATACTATCATCTCGAGTAAGACCGTTTTATCGGTATAGGTCCTCCCTCAATCATTGCAATCACGTACCTGCGATCCAATAATTGACTTAGAGAGCACTATATCCAACACAACCATGCCCGATTTAAAATTTAGACGTGCCGAACAACCCTAACCAAGATCTTTAAACTAGAGATTAGGCGAAACAAAGCAAGTAAACAACTTTACTTCTAAGAGTTTGGGATTACAACCTTTGTAATCCAGTCCTTCACTTCATAAGCTCCGTGTTGAGGTCCCTTTACTGCGATAATCAAGTTCCCGGACTCTAGAGAGGCTCCACGAAGAGAAAGATGCATGCTTGCTTCCGATCTTCGATAACAAAGATGATCTACCTTGAAGTTTCTTTAACACAAGCTCTCACTCACTAATGAAGTGAACACCCTAATCTAAATGGCTAGGATGGATTAGGATAATGAAGTAGGAATTTAGCTCTCATTTATTTTCTCAATCTCACTCATTTTCATCACCTCTCAAAAAGCTAGAAAGCTTTTCAAGCAAGAAGGAAGAAGAAGAAGAAGCTAACTCTTTTGTGATGAATAATGAAATGTGTAGTGTGGTTAGAAATGCAACCATGGGTTAAGTATGATGACTTAACCCATGTAGAGAAACAACTATGGTTAAAGGGTTGGGTTGGGTTAAAGAAATATCACAAAATATCCAAGTCAAAGTCAAAGCTTCAAGAAGCTTCTTGAAAGCTTCATGAAAGCTTAACCCTAATCCTAACCCTAACCATATTTATTCTCCACAAACCATGTTGCATTTATAACCATAACATGTTACAATATTATATATCATATATACAATATTTATTCTAACAAAATAAAATAATACAATTAACATATATCGCATATATATCAATGTATTACCCGAGTGAGAAAAAGAATCTTTTAGTGAGTTTATATTAGTTGATGTAATTTAATATATCAAATATATAATTATACATTAAATTATCGAATCAACACTTGATCCGATAATCCGGCTATTTCACAAATAACCGACTAATATAATCTGTATCAGTTCATCGAATCAACACTTGATCCGATGACCCGGCTATATCTCATATACCCGGCCGATATCTCATATCGCGAGAATCTAATACGGCATCACATACATGTATTGTTCTCGGTCCCGCACATATCATATATGTGCTCCTACTCCGTTTTGCCCGAGCCAGGAAACCTCTGTGTAGGACTCTAAAGAATCGTCAATACGCCGGCAGTAGGTGATGATCATATCAAATACCCACAAGCTGCAAGCGGTCAGCTAAATGTAACAGCCACCCAGGTATTGAGCGATCAGAATATTAACAAGCAAGCATGTACATTCTCCTGCGAATCCAATCAGTAACACTCCCGTACAGTCCGGTCTCTTCATCTGATATGTCGCATATCTCGCCTAGGGGTGGTAAACGTCAGACCCCCGTAGCTTGATAAGTCGTGTCGATATAAGGTCTATAACAGTTCGAGAAACTACTGATAACACTTACCAGTAAATCTCAGCAACCCTGGCCAGGGATTTCCAGTTATAGCCAATCGAACACAGCGCAACATCAACTCCCTATACCAGAAGAGACGAATCCCCTCCTATCGCTCATTGCCTCCATGTGATTCGGGACTGTACCCAAAAGCCAGCTTTTTGCACGCCCTCTTGGACGTGGTATGATGGAAATCAAAGCACAGTGGGAATCACACAAGACTCTACGACGATCTCGGGTCTACAGACTAACATGTACCAGTGTCACCAGAGAACTGCTGTCTGACGTGAGGTATAATACCATCTGGGAGTTCTCGGCGAGTCCGTCCAGTGTACCCAGTCTCCACTGAGCACCCGTATACCTTCTCTGATGTCAAACACCAATGGATATGGGATCATCCATCGCCCATCATATGGGTCAAGAAGCGCATACGCTAGTCTACTCTGGAGTATCGATGCCCTGTCTCGGAACTCCCACGACTAGGAACATTTGAAGGATGTACTTGACGACTACACTGTCTCTACTAGTATGATCCGCATCATAGTCCTGGTAGTCAAGTACTCATCCTAAGAGCCTTATCAACATGTAACATAGAGACAATCAGAGTACATGTTAAGATAAAGAGCAACCGGATAGCATACTATCATGTCGAGCAAGAAAGTCCTCCCTATATATGTCCCAGCATCCACTGCAATATACAACGCATGTATAGTAATGGCCTCTAGGGCATACATATAACTAACAGTTAGCTCTTGGATTATCATTCTAGTGCTCTCATCTTTTATCTCACACATAATAGAAAGAAAAGGCTCTTCTCTTTTTTTTCTTCTTCTTGCTCACAAGTTCCACCATTGGCATCATCTTCTACCTCCACTCTACCCATCTCATGTGTTGAGAATCCTAGAGTGTCAAGAGACAAAGTTATCACACATATTCTCTACCTCACCTTGGACACGTCGGCTAGCAAACTTCGTGTCCGAGTTGCTTCAGTTTGAAGCTGGAGCCCGTAAAAAGACTTATTGATGTGGTGCCCTTCCGACGAGGAGACCGGAGATCGGAGATGCCGCGAAGAGCTTGGGATGGTGGCCAAAGACCGAAGGACACGGATCGATCGGTATAGCCACTCTCTCTTCTTAGTAGTTAGCTAGTTTAGCGTTAATGGTTCGATCCGGGTGAAAGACTACGATAGCGCCGGTTTCCTAAAAAGTTTTTGTTTCCGCATTTGGCCTCGGATTGACGGCCGGGGTGCTACCATAGACTTACATTCCGCCTTCCCGTGAACCCGCGGGGTGCACGACATCGACTTACAGTATTACCTTAAGTTAATTAAAAAAGATTTAGACCAAACCTTTAAGGATTTTTCACGCTCAATTAGGACAAGAGAAGGTTATAGGGATTCTATTGTTTATCTAAACTTTATCGTGTGGTTTCTAAGAAAAGTGTTAAGGACGGGAGTCCTGCAAAGTGGGAAGGTTCTTAAATTAAGAAATTTAGCGAAAACCTTAAACAACCTCCCTTACCTCACTTTCATTTACCTAGCCATACTTGATTAGTGAAGATGCAGGTAGAGGGTTATGCTGCAATTTGTCGCTTGGAAGTTTAGGAGCGGTCTAGTTTGGACTTTGAAGACGCTAACTCTAGGTTTTAATTGTGCAGTTTTGGTAGTGATTGATTGACTTGAGTCTGTTATTTCCGTATTTTTCCAAATCAAAAGAAAAAATCCAAAAATTTACAAAAAAATTCCATTTTCACCGTATTTTTACCTCCACCTACTTTCTCTCCATTAGCGTTTTCATATTCTCACCTTCTACAAATACGCTTTGACAATATTAAACTTTTTAGTGTATGCCCGTTTGGGCTTGGGACCCTATTATCCGTTTAGTCCACGTTTCGTTAGTCGCTACGGACTGCGCAATCGACTCCGAAGTCGATTTTTATTTCACACCCTTTGCCTTTACCGGTCAACTCCAATATTGACTGTGATTCTATTCACACATCTTCACCTTCTTTTTCACATACCTCTTCTTTTGAAATGTCCGCGCAATGCTTCCCACTTATCTTTCTCTTCCACCGGCCAATGAGGATAATTTTGAAATTAATCTCCACTTCATCAACATGTTTCCCAAATTCCATAGGCTTGAATTCGAGGACGCTTATGTTTTTATCAATAAATTTCAGTAAGTTTGTGCAATGATGAAGACAACCCAATTGTCTGATGATGCCATCCGGCTACGAATTCTCCCTTTCACTCTTTGTGATCTTGCAGAAAAATCGCTATATACCACCGCATCTCATTCTATAACCAGTTAGGATGAATTCTTAAAAGCGTTTTAAAGAAATTTTACCCTTATCATAAAACCGCGCGCATCAAAAATGAGATAAATCAATTCACCCAGCTTCCAATTGAACCCTTTTGGAAGTGCTTTGATCGGTATAAGGATCACCTTGTACAGTGTCCTCACCATGGTATCGAGAAATAACAAATTTGCCAAATTTTGTACGAGGTCCTGAATCAAGCAACTAGACAGTTGATGGAAACCATATGTCAAGGCTGCTTCCTATCCAAATCCGAGGAGGCTTAGAAATTTTTTGATGATCTCGCAGAACAAACGCTGCAGTTGGAGAGTACCTGGCCGAACGCTTCATTTTCTTCATCCTCTTCTTCCGGTCAATCTAGAGCAGGAGTTCATCAACTTGATATCTCAATCGCAATGAAAGCCGAGATGGCTGCAATAACACGGAAGCTAGAAGTAATTGAGAACAAATTTTCATCTCCTTCTCCTAGCCCTGTTGCTCCCTTTCGAACCGTGTGTGCTTGTTGTTCCGATCCGTCACATTTGACAGAAGAGTGTCCTTTGAATCCACCATTTCAGGGTCAGGAATAAGCCAATGCTGCTTCTCAGCAATGACCCAGAAATGATCCTTACTCTTCCACGTATAATTGGGTGGACACGCTATAAAGATTGTATGCTCTTAACCTAGTAGTTTAGATCTCTTGTTGTTTGCTAGTTTAATGTTTGGATGATTTCTAGGGTATTTAGTTTCTAATCTTGCTTAAAAATCATCATTTTCGCTTCCGCCTTGGCTGTGTGTCTAGCGGTGCAAGCATTACGAACTTGCAAAGAAGATATAACAGTTGGTGATAGAGAGAAGGGGGAGGGAAAGATAGGTTACAATTTTTAAGGGAGAGATGGGGTTAGTTGTGGTTTTTGAATTTTATTGGAGTTTTGTGGGCTTTTTAATTAATTTCTCTTGAAGAATGATAAAGCCATGCTATCAACCAATTTCAAAATTGGAGACCTCCTTCTTTTAGCACTATAACGGTGTGCGTGTGTGTGTATGAAAGAATAATGAAGAAAAGATGCCCTGAGAGGCTTTTCCATTAGGTGGCGTTAAAAATCTTTGTCCTCCATGATTTTTTTCGATGATCGGCACTCATTATTATCATCTTTATCATGTAAGATGTGGATACACCAAACTTCATATGATTCTGTCTCTTTTTCACCGTTGAATTAGCTATGTAAAAATTTCTATTTTCGGTAAATAGTTAATTTTGCACCCGCTAAATTAACGGTGAAAAGGGATAGAATCATATAAACTTTAGTGTATCCACATCTTACATGATAAAGATGATAATGATGAGTGTCGATCGTCGAAAAAAATATATGGAGGATATATTTTTTCGACGCTATAAGAGAAAATTCCCTCCTATGGCACCTTTCCTTCATTATTCTTATGTGTGTGTGTAATTTATTGCAGACCGGTCCACGATTTTAAAAAATGGGAACTCTCAATCCACGACATATTTGAACGATCAAAACCATTCAAGTTAATCACCCTACCCTCAAATGTATGTGTATAAAAATAAAAAGATTTAAATACATCTAACCGATGTATTTGATGGGGTTTATGTTGCTAAATGCACATGCAAAACACTTCCATTCGAGATAGTTTTTCATCCGTATACTATATAGGACATATAGAACATCTTGGATAGTGCGGATCGTTGAACGGAGATCAAACAAAAAAGTTCATGGATTTGAAAAAATACGAACCCGGCCTAACGGATCTGCGCGCGCGCGCACACACATACACACTCTCTCTCTATATATATATATATATAATATAGAAAAGAGGTCATAGGAGGTTTTTTCGTTAGGTGGTATCAAAAATCTATATTCTCCATGGTTTTTTTCGACGATCGGCACTCATCCTCATCATCGTTATCATGTAAGATGTGGATACACCAAATTTCATGTGATTTGTTCATATCAGATTTTTGCATTTTTATATCGCCCATTCTTAGTCACATTGCATGTAAGTAGGTACTTTTGATCCATGTCTGCTAAATAGTTGCAGGTTATAGGTTCTCAGATCATTGCAGTGAAATTCATGAAAAGACGCTACAAATGTGAGACTACGACCAACAATAGATGAATCCGTATGATGCCGCCCACCATTTCAAGGAACAACTGAAAACCATTAGACAGTTCAATGCACAAAGTTCAAGGGCAGCACAAGATTCAAGATTTCAACTTGAAGCTCACGGTAAAAAGTCCACCGTTGAATATCTGGAAGAGAATTGAAGAGATTCTGAGAGACCAAGTGAAGAAAACAGAAGATAAAAGCAACTTGAAGAAACCCTAAAGAATTAGGCCCATGAGCCCACCAAATGGCCATGGATCCGCGGCTAAACAGGCTATTCTGCCGCGGTTCCACGGCCGTGCAATGCACGTGTCGGTGGGGTGTCAGTGCTTTGACTCGGTCTTTGGAGTTGTTTTGTAATTTCATGTATGGATCAGAATGTAAACCTAGAGTTTTTCCTATCTATAAATAGGAGGGCTCAAAGCCAAATAAAGGGTGCCTCTTCGAGGGTGCCTTTCTTAGGATGACTATCTTTGCCTTTTTTCTAGATCTAAATTCAATTGTAATGCGTTCTTGAGGTCATCAATAAAGTAAGAGTTTTTATTTTTATCTCGCATTCTTTTATTATCTGAATTTAATTCTTACAATTTTTATCTGTTCTTTTAATATCTGCAATTTAGTTTTCTAGTATAAAAATTATTTTAAAAATGAATTTCATTGATCATAACTTTCCTAATGAGTGAGTAATCCCTCACTTGTTAGGGTTAGGATAGGGAAGGTTTGAGAGATGGAAATCTCTCTCACTCCTTTCTTTGCCCATATAATTTTATTAAAAGGACTCTTTTTAAATCAACCACACACCGCTCACTACGGCACCCTATCCTACGTGATAGCGGTGATTCCCTAGTCAGACCGGGTGTTATTGAATTAACTGGAGGTTAGGGTTAAGAGCCAAGAACGGACGGACAAGGACCAAAAGGAAGAAACTTAGTTTCTTCCCAGTCGTGCCAATCCCCGTTGTTGTCGATTACCCTAACACCTTTAATCATAACTAAGGCATTGATAGAAGCGAGAAGATCCCTATCTCGAACTAACCTAATCCTAACCCTAGCAAGCTTTTTATCAACTTTTATCTCATTCTTAGATCTTAAAACAAAACCACCAATTTTTTGGACTTAACTCGTTAAAACATAAAGAAAAGAAATTCTTCTCCCTGTGGTTCGACCCGTACTCAACCGGCTAGCTAACAAGCGACACCGTTATTGATTGCGGTATATTCTTAATATTTTATCTTGATTTTAAAACGCTCACATACGCAAAAGATCAACCAATCAAATGGCACTGTTGCCGGGAAGACGGTAGTCTCTTTCTTTGTGTAATTTCGGGTTAATAAAAAAAATTATAAAAATTGAAAAAAATTTAAAACAAAATAAAATAAAAATCATCCTGTTCTATTTGAAAGGTTTTTGTGCAAGTGTGCAGGCTTGGAGCAAACTCTGTTTCAGATCTGGAGCAAGCCCAATGAACAAATCAAGAAACAGAGGATCTGAACACACAGGGGAGAATCAAAACAATACAGAGAAAAATATTGGAGATCTAAACCAACTAAACCGCCGCGGAACCGCGGCAGATTCAAGCAGTTGACCGCGGAACCGCGGTCAACCTGTGACATCAGCACCCCAAATTTCTCTGTAAGTATATTTTTTCTATCTCCTACCCCCTGAACTCCACTGAAAATTTACCTGCAGGTATTCTTTGCACAGCAACTTCTTCTTCATATCCAATAAATTGTTTTTGTGCAGGATTCTTTGCGCCGCAAATAAATAAATAAAAAATTGGCAAGTGTTTTAGATTTTGTGTGTTAATTGCTTTGCATATTTAAAACGGAATTTAAGGGGCTATAACACCAATCAAGATTGGGTGGGGATTTCATTACCCTTCCTAAGACCCCAAAAATCACTAAAAGCATATGCATCACCCTTGAGCTAATTAAAAAATATCTAGACTCAGCCAATTAAGGACGGTCGCGCTCATTAGGACAAAGGAAGGTTGTGGGCATTCATTCGTTTATCTAAACCTGACTTTGTGGTGCCTAGGCTAGACAAGTGAGAAAGGTAATTTTAAAAGGCTCGTCTCACGGTGATTCATGAATGGATCCCTCCTTTCTTCATTTGTGCTTACATGGCCACAATTGGCCGTGAAGAGGCGATTTGAGGGTTATCTCACAACTTGTCATTTTGGAACAGTTAGGAGCAGTCTAGTTGACTTAGGAGACCCTAGCTCTAGGTTTGATTGTGCATGGTTAAACTGTGATTGTTTGAAATTGTGACGTAGTTCCGTACAAATTTTGCAAAAACTCTTTCTAAAAAAACACTTTCAAAAATTTCAAAACTCCAAATACAAATAATTTTTTTTAAAAAAAATTAAAAAAAATTAAAAATATTAAAATATTAAAAAAAAATCACATTCTTTTTCTTCTCCTTTCTCTCATCACATCATGGGTACCCCACCTCACAAAACTCTTGCCGAACTTTGGTACCCTTAACCAGACATTACTTCCTACGCTTCTTGTTTTGGTCGAATTTCGAACGACCCCTCCATGCCCAAAATTCTTTGAAAGATCGAATAGACGCATCTAGGACAACCAGTTGGACTCCGCAATCCATATTATATCAACCATTTCAATCTTCACCACCTTCTTACGTTGATACCCCTTTTTCGAGTCCTATTGTAACTCCGAAACCCATGTCTATTGCTGAACATATTGAACAATCCCGTAACCGATCTTTCGCTCCTTTGACCACTGTGAATTCTTTGGATTAACAATTCAATTCACCTTCTTATCCAAATATTGATCCTACTCATGTCCAACCATTCAATTCCTACCAGTCCTACCCGACTTTTGCACCTTCCCGTGACATTGTTTCTACACAGCCATTTGGGAGTTTCACGTATCCAAACAATTTTGAATCTTTTACTGAAATCTCGTCACAACCCATGTCTAGTCTTGAACAGTCGTTGGAAGACTTTATGGTAGCGTCATGCCAACAGATGAGGGATTTGAATGCGTCCATGGCCGCCCTTATACAACCTAGTGACCCGGTAGCTAGTTTCTAACTAGCTCTAAATTTTCCAATGTATGATGAGGCGGTTGGAAAGATTGATAATTTGAGTGGAGAGAGTGAGCTGTGCACCCTTCCAAATCAAACCTACCCATCCCCAATTGAATCCCACAATTCCGGTTTTGAATGTCTATCAAGTGTTCCAAATGATTCACCGGTTGAAAATAAACCATTTAATGAGTTGTGCGACTTTGTAGTGTTTGATTTACCTGATTGTGAAGGGTCCCTTTCGAGTGAAACCATCACCAATCATTTTGACCTCTACACCTCCACTCTAGAACCTGAATTGATTAATATCCATCCTTTTGATGAGGTGTCTGAAAAAATTGATTTTCACTTGATTGAGGATATAGATGCTGGGAATATTTTGGATGATGAAACCATAAATTTGGATGAGTTTCTCTCTCCAATTCATCATCCCGAGTCATTAACTGTTTTTCCCGAACTTCATATGCGTCTTGATTTTGATGAGAATTGCATGGATAAGCTAAATTTTGAGTAGAGTATTAAGGAAATTATTGAGGATGAAGCAGTTTTACTTGAGGAATCGGATTTTCTAATTCATTCTATCCCTTTCATTGACTGCACACACCCTCCTGAATCTTTAACCGATACCCTTCCTCAATCACTTCCCTCCATCCTTGTTCCGACCTTGTAAGAAACCGTTGCACTTTCATTTTTTATGTCTGGTTTACTAAGTTCGACGTACCCATGTTTTCTCACGAATCTTGAGGGATTTGACCTCATTTCTCAGTGGGTTGATAGATTAGCACAATCGCTTTTTACACATCGGTCATTACAAATTGTGCTAATTTATACACTCCATCTCCACCCTCAAGTTCGTATTCAACTTCTTTCTCCCATTTTCTCAGGTTCTTCTTCTATTCTTCCTATAATTTCAGTTAGTGTTGATGAATCACAATCCGATAATTCAAGTTTGATCATTCCAGAAAGCCAACTTGATTTGGATATTTTTGAAAATGAGGTATATGAGTTTTTCGAGTCTCCTACCTCCATAATTTTTGACAAATCAAGTATGATAAATTCTGGCACAAAACTTACTGACTGTAAAATGTTCAATTACATCGATGAGAGTTTTGAAGAACTTTTCGCTGACGAACTTGCATTCCTAAACAACAAGGATTTTGTGATTAATCAACCTCCACCTATAGAAATTGAACCACCACCCTTTCTTCTTATAAAATACGAGAATGCCAATATTCCACTCATTTCTGATCATTCACATTCTCGTTTTTATTTATCATCACCTCTTATCTCCTCACATTCACGCTCACGCAAACCCTTTCCATACCACCACTTATCTCTTCTCCACTTTTTCTTGGCTCTATATAACATGTTCTTCCACCGACCTATACGTTACATTGATAAATTCTTCAAATGGTTGGTGTTGACTTTTGGTCTTTGCAAAGCTTGGTATTGACCAATTACTTTAAACCCCCTCTTTAAAAGCTTAATATTGTTTAACTCAAGTTTGGGGGGGATATAATTTGGCTCTCGAAAATAATTTTTTCTAACTCAAAGTGGTGAGCCAAAAATAAGTTTGGGGGAGATTTTCACGATCATATTTCATGTCCCCGTTAATAAATTATTCCTCCCAAGTTTACAAGTTTATGAGATTTAAAAAATGGCAACAGTAGAAACAATGTTTCATTTAAGTTTGGGAGAACCTTTTTGTGTATATATATTTTGTTTTCTTTTTCTGTTAATAAAAAAACATGGGAGTACCGGCAATTTTGACCCTCTTGGTGTAGCCTGACAGTAAGGGCACTGTCAAGTTTAAGTTTGGGGGTGTACTCGGTAAGCTTTCTTCCTTCGCATTCATGTGTATATTTTTGCATTTGCATACTTATTTTAAAATCCATAAAAATCAAAAAATTTAAAAATTATAAAAATTGAAAAGTTCAATTCTGGACATATTTGACTTAAGTTCAACATGACGGTTGACTAGTTAGGAAAAACTAGATCGTAAACTTAGTAAATTAAAAATCCCTAAAATAACTTTTCTTAAAGTTTAACTGTAGAAAATATATGTCCTTGTAGTTTATTTAGAAATAGACAAATTTTGAGTTCAGTTCTTAGGCTAAGTCAAAACAAGGGAAGAGTATTGAAATTTTTATTTGAAATGTAAGTCTGAAAATAATTCTGAACCTTAAGTCTAAATTCTGAAAATATATACCCTACAACTAGCACATATACGCACCTTGAAACTTGGGATAGTAGAGGATACCTTGAAATACTCTTGTCTAAAATCCTTAGTATGAAGGAAAATAAAATAAAAATACAAGTGTGAATTAAGAGATAAAAAAAATGAACACTGGTTTTGTAAATTACTTAAGGCTGCATAAATAAAAAATATAGTAAGGGTGCTTTATCACCTAGTGCCTTAGACCAACTGGTTTGGAAGTCACTGTTAAGCCTTAGGTATTGCAAGACGAGGAATTATGCCTAAAATGCGCGAACACATTTTGTAATCGGTCGTTAGTACCTCAAGAAGTATTAACGGTCGCATGAAGGATGTGTGAGCAATTTCATCTAAAATTCACCAACTAAAAGTACTTTGGACGATGGACAAGAGTATGATAGCTTGAATTGAATTTCCAAGTGTAGGGGTGATAATTACACACATGTAGGGGTATATGATTGGGGTTTGGATGAGAGATAGGAATGAAAGATGGGGCTTATACCTTCAGTAGATATGATAAAAATTCCTAAGTTGAGATGGAACCTTAGAAGAAAATTCAAAAGATGTTGAAAGCTTAATAAATTTACAGAACATATACGATCTTAAGTTAAATGATAAGTGAGTGCGAAAAATATGGGTTGATGATTTCTAAGTTGAAGATAATAGAACTTCTTGCTAGAATACCGAATTGAAAAATGAAAGTTAATAGGCCAAATTGATCGGATTTTGTGGGTAGTATCCGTTGAAACCCCTAAGGAGACAACACTCCTCCTACTAGGGACACCTAGAGGTTTAATGGCTTGTTGCACGAACTCAGTGCAATCGTGATTCCCTGCGAAAGTGAGGTAAGGATTTTTCGAGAATAAAATTGGCTTTGCTCGGGACGAGCAAAAGATAAGTTTGGGGGTATTTGTTCATATCAGATTTTTGCATTTTTATATCGCCCATTCTTAGTCACATTGCATGTAAGTAGGTACTTTTGATCCATGTCTGCTAAATAGTTGCAGGTTATAGGTTCTCAGATCATTACAGTGAAATTCATGAAAAGACGCTACAAATGTGAGACTACGACCAACAATAGATGAATCCGTATGATGCCGCCCACCATTTCAAGGAACAACTGAAAATCATTAGACAGTTCAATGCACAAAGTTCAAGGGCAGCACAAGATTCAAGACTTCAACGTGAAGCTCACGGTAAAAAGTCCACTGTTGAATATCTGGAAGAGAATTGAAGAGATTCTGAGAGACCAAGTGAAGAAAATAGAAGATAAAAGCAACTTGAAAAAACCCTAAAAAATTGGGCCCATGAGCCCACCAAATGGCCGCAGATCCGCGGCCAAACAGGCTATTCTGCCGCGGTTCCGCGTCCGTGCAATGCACGTGTCGGTGGGGTGTCGGTGCTTTGACTCGGTCTTTGGGGTTGTTTTGTAATTTCATGTATGGATCAGAATGTAAACCTAGGGTTTTTCCTATCTATAAATAGGATGGCTCAAAACCAAATAAAGGGTGCCTCTTCGAGGGTGCCTTTCTTAGGATGCCTATCTTTGCCTTTTTTTCTAGATCTAAATTCAATTGTAATGCGTTCTTGAGGTCATCAATAAAGTAAGAGTTTTTATTTTTATCTCGCATTCTTTTATTATCTGAATTTAATTCTTGCAATTTTTATCTGTTCTTTTAATATCTGCAATTTAGTTTTCTAGTATAAAAATTATTAAAAAATGAATTTCATTGATCATAACTTTCCTAATGAGTGAGTAATCCCTCACTTGTTAGGGTTAGGATAGGGAAGGTTTGAGAGATGGAAATCTCTCTCGCTCCTTTCTTTGCCTATATAATTTTATTAAAATGACTCTTTTTAAATCAACCACACACCGCTCACTACGGCACCCTATCCTACGTGATAGCGGTGATTCCCTAGTTAGACCGGGTGTGATTGAATTAACTGGAGGTTAGGGCTAAGAGCCAAGAACGAACGGACAAGGACTAAAAGGAAGAAACTTAGTTTCTTCCCAGTCGTGCTAATCCCCGTTGTTGCCGATTACCCTAACACTTTTATTCATAACTAAGACATTGATAGAAGCGAGAAGATCCCTATCTCGAACTAACCTAATTCTAACCCTAGCAAGATTTTTATCAACTTTTATCTCATTTTTAGATCTTAAAACAAAACCATCAATTTTTTGGACTTAACTCATTAAAACATAAAGAAAAGAAATCCTTCTTCCTGTGGTTCGACCCGTACTCAACCGGCTAGCTACCAAGCGACACTGTTATTGATTGCGGTATATTCTTAATTTTTTATCTTGATTTTAAAACGCTCCCATACGAAAAAGATCAACCAATCATGATTCCGCCACTTTTTCACCGTTGAATTAGCAATATAAAAGGTTCTATTATCGGTAAACCGTTAATTTTGCACGCACTAAATCAACGATGAAAAATTGATGGAATCATATGAAATTTGGTATATCCACATCTTACATGATAACGATGATGATGATGAGTGCCGATCGTTGAAAATAATCATGGAGAGTGTATCTTTTTCGACGCTATAGGAGAAAATTCCCTTTCATGGCATCTTTCCTTCGTTATATATGTATGTATATATATATATATATATAGAGAGAGAGAGAGAGAGTAAATTTTGGGATATGTGCTAACAATTATGAATAAAATATTTCATTTATTACCAAACATAATATAATTGAATACATAAATCCCAAAGTTAATCTAATACTGAAAAATAAGAATGATTTATTTCTAAATCTTTTAGATAGAATCCTAGTCTCTCTCTCTCCACAAACACGTCTCTATATATAATGCAAATACCCTTGGTTAGAGGTCCACCCTTCTCATTTTTTCTAGAAAATTAGAAGAAAAAAAAGGAGAAAAATCATCATCTCTCAAGCCCTCCACATCATCTCTCTCACATCTCAAACCCTCCAGATCATCTCTCTCTCTCCTAAAAAACAATTAACGGTTTATCTAAAACCTTCCATATCATCTCTTCCAATATATATATATATATATATATATATATATATATATATATATATATATATATATATATATATAATGCAAATACCCTTGGTTAAAGGTCCATCCTTCTTCTTTTTTCAAGAAAAAAAGAAGGAAAAAAAGAAAAAACCTCACCTCTCAAGCCCTCCACACCATCTCTCTCTCTCCTAAAAAACAATTAATTGTTTATCTCGAGCCTTCCATATCATCTCTTCCAATATATATATATATATATATATATATATATATATATATATATAGAGAGAGAGAGAGAGAGAGAGAGGTTGGTTAGAGGACCCTCCACATTTCTCTTTCTCCCCCCTTCTTAAATTTTTTAAACCAACACGTATAACGCACGTGCATAAATTCTAGTACTATTATAACTACAAGTCCTTAGATGACGTCATTAATCAACAAAATAAAAAATAGAAAAAATGACAAGATTCCAATAGACAAAGTTGAGCATTGGAGGTATTATAACAACTCCAATTTTAATGTACAGAAAATTCATTTAAAAATTAATATACAAATGGAGTATTTGCAATTATGTGTATACTATAAGTATTTGAATTGCTTTTGAACAGCAAGAAAGCACTTGTAGCTCATTAGTAAAGCCTTACACTGCTGTGACATAGCCCCTATGATCGAATCCCCTCAGCCACATTATCTTTTTGTTGATTTTTCTTTCAATCATTTTGAAGCCCAAAAGTTTGCGCGTGCACAACACGTAAAATGAAAAGTCACAGAGTAATCAAATATGTGCACTGATTTATACCAAGCGACGAAGACACGTGGCCAAAATCTCAAGCCCCATCACCAGGAATGGACCGGCGAGATCTTCACTTTAACTGGCACCGCCGGGCCCCCCGTAGGGGATGGTCCCCAATTTCTTCCCCTGGCACCTCTTTGCTTACCTCCACTAACCTCATACAGTTTGTTTACTCTGCATTTATCCAGAAAGTGTAATTTCACTCTTTAATTCTATTTTTAATGCATTCTTTAACCCTCAAACCCTAATTTTCTCTATAAATACCATACCATATTTTGCCTCTCCTCACTCGGAATTTCATTACAAAAACTCTCAAAAATTTCCAAGTCCCAAGTTGTACAAGTTGAGTTAGCAAGAGGCGAAGTTCCGACGATGTTCCAAGAAAAATCCAGCGATGAAATTATGCCCAGATGGTTCCAAATTCTTCATCCTTCTTCCTTCTTTCTTTATAGCTTGTAAGTCCCCTCTCCTCTTCTCTTTTGCTATTCTAAAACCTTTTCTTTTCAAAACTCGTCGGAAGCGGAATTATTCTGACTTCCGACTCTCTTTTCTTTCAAAACACAATTTTTCTTAAACAATAAAATACCATATTCTCTCATAATATTTAACAAATATAAATAAACACATTAGAACAAGTTTCATCACAAAATAATTCATGTTGCAATTTTTATTTCACTTTTACAGTAAAATACCATCATGTTACATACAACTTGTAAATATTCAATTTAACCGTATTACCTTTAGATAACTCACGAGGTAATGACCTATCTCATCACAACACACATTTTTGACATAGCACGATGAGTTTTGGGATTCTAGATTATGGGAAAATACGCTTTTACGAACAAATATCTTAAACAATTAAAAACCATTTTCTTTAAAAAGAGTGTTAATTAATTCCTTGCAAATACGCCTCTATAACCCAATTTGGGGAACCCCGATCGGGATGGTGGGGGTTATCGCACATCCTCAGTCCTAGTAAAGCGATATGCAGACCTCCGCAAGGAGCATTCGATCTCGATGGAATTATTAATGCAATTTTTAAGAAAATGAGATTTCTACAAAATAAATAAAAAATATTTTTATTAAATATATAAATAATTATAATGATTATCAAAATATCTATTTTAAAATATATTATAACTATTCCATATTTTCTAAATCAAAGGAATCCCAATTCCATGAAACTACCATTACAGTTCAATACAAACTTCAATATTTCATTAAAATACAATATACAATGAAAACTAGGTTCTACTCACTAGAAAATTTCACTTATATTAAATATACATCTATGAAAACCCTAAAAACGATAATTAAATACTTGAGGTGTATTTTAAAAATATATCAAACTATTTTTACATAAAAACCCCTCAAGTTATACTAAATTACAATAAGGACCCTAGTAAATATAGGTTAAGCGGGACCAGTTCTCTTGAGCCTCAGAGAGCCGGAGAATATGGGTGTGCCTATCTAAGGTAGATAACTTAACAACGGTGTTAGCAATACAGTAATTGTCTTGGAAAAAGACACAAATCCTGCCGTCCATGTGCAGCAGTTACCGATAACATCAAAACTAATTCAGGACTTTAATTTCTTTTCAAAGTGTTTGACTCAGACAGAGTCTCAATCTAATCAATCTGACTTGAATATGATTCAAGTATAAACGACAATATAACATGAATCCATGAATACCATAATTCAATCTATATCTCTATTTTGACCGAACCGAACCATGGATATACTCCGTTTACATGACTATCCATTTATATCCATTCTGTTTACTGATATCATGGTTTCGGCAAGTCATCCATCTATATAACAAAACAATACAATCAATACAAAAGACATTACGGGGTTTTAAGGGGTAGACTGGTACGGAATGTGTTAGAAGTGGCACGAGACGGTCACTTTAATACACCTAATCTGAATATCCATTGCCGTTGTACCGTGGCAGAACGGTTCCTTGTGCTCTGTATACCTTAGTCTCCGGAATAGTGGGACTGCTCTCGTATACACTGGCATATTCTGTAACAAGCTACAAACAACTGCGTTAACATTATAATCAAACATTACTGGTTATACTCTCTTTCTGTCTATTCCATCTCTATCAATCTTTCGGACTTACCGAGCGATTGTTCGCTGACGACATTCCTTTCTTCTTTCTTTGGAATGTTGTCAGGTGGATCGGACTCACTGGAGATCGAGTCCAATACTGAATACTTGGAGCAGTTAGCCTTTGACCCCGAGCTTTAGATACTTGTACATATTTTCATTTCAGTTATATCATTGTTTAGGCATTACTTTCTATTCATGTATTTACATTTCCAGTTGTACCTGTAAAGAATTGTTAAATAAATAAAAGTTGCTGTTAATTTATATTCCTGTCTCTTGCGTACATTTTACTTTATATTGCTTAGATACGCTTAGCGTATTTACTTCAAAGTAAATACGTAGAGGACCCTAGTCGTGTCCCCTTGCTCGTACACCGGGAAGCGGGGCGTGACAGGTTTTGTTGGTGGCCCATGCAGGTCAGTTCTGCATAGACATGCAGGTCAATTCTGCATGAAATCCTAAGCAATATAACACAAGAATCAGCAACTAAAATCATTCTTTACATTTCATATTTTTTGAATCTTACAATTTCATATACTTTGAATCTTTCCTAACCCAAATTTTCTTTTAAGGTTATGGATTCTCCAAACAACACCAGCATCAACTTCAACAACACACTACCACCTCTACCGCTTGCGCCTACCGTTGCTGCTCTAATCAATGAGCAGACAGTACTGCTTGAGGCGATCCACAGCCTCCTGGAAGGACAACAGCAGCAGACTGCTATTCTGATGAACCGTCCAGAAGCGGAAGCGCCCGAAGTAAAGCAATTCCGGGCATTGCGCCCAAAACAATTTTCGGAAAAAGAGAGCCCCTGGAAGCTGAAGAATGGGCTCAATGTATTAAGGATGACCTAGCCGCGGTACAAGTGCTAGAGATTGCTTGGGTTCGAGTTGCAAAGCTGCAACTCACTGACAACGCCCGAGTTTGGTGGAAGGCAGAAGAAAGCCTTCTTGTTCAACCTATCGAATAGAGGACTTTTCGCGACATGCTCGACGCGGAATACTTCCCAGAGACTGCCCGATTTGATATGGAGCAGCAATTTATTCATCTACAACAGGGTTCGATATGGACCAAATCAGTGGATGAGTATGATGCTGAGTTTACCATACTCAGTAGGTAAGATATGTCTCAATATTTGATTTTCAAATATCACATACTACACAGCTAACACAAGACCTTAACAGGTTCGCGGCACACTTAATACCAACTGCTGAGATCAGATCCAGAAGATTTTAGCAAGGGTTAGATCCAGAGATCCAAGCTGCCTTAGCTACAGAGGATTTCCCAGCCCACGAATTAGCCCTGAAGGCTGCCAGTCGATATGAAGCAATGGTGAAGATGAAGGGCAGACCCCACTCTGCCAGAGTGAAGCGCCCTATCACTCAGATGGTAGGAGGAGCCTCTTCAAAGCCACATTTTGTGCCCAGGAGACCGGAAGTACCAAACAACCGGCCCAACCCAGCCTTTTGTATCTACTGCAGGAGAGATGGACACATGGAAAAAGACTACCGGCGTGCAAATCGCCTTTGCTTAGTCTGCGGCTCAGCCACTCATGATATTGGGTCTTGTCCTCGTAGACATAACCCAACACCCATACCAGCAATTACTTACCAGCAGCGTCCAGCCATCCAGGAACCTGCTCCAAGACTCGCTCTCTCTGCTCCACCTCCTCGTGGACCAATTGCACCTCCTCCTCGTCAGTTCCATTAAGCTCAAAGGAACACACCTTAAGTACAAAGGAACGGACAGAGGAATGCTCCTCCAGCAAGGAGGAAAGTACCGAGGCGCCATGCTTTCACAACGACCATGGAAGAAGCTAAAGCCACCGGCCAAGTCATCACTGATAACAATTTCCTTTCAAACTTTCTTTCAGTCTATATACATACCTACATATCTTTTCCTTATACCCAAAACCTATCCCACATAACTTAGGTACAATCTTAGTCGCCTCACTTCCTGCACTAGCACTCTTCGATAATGGAGCATCACATTGCTTTATGTCGCAACGGTTCGTCCGAACTCATGTGATTCCAGTCAAACCTTTCGTATCTGGCTGGAATGTCAGTTCAAAGAACGGCGTTCTAAAGGCAATAATGGGATACGGCCTGTGTCCAGTGGTCGTCTGCAGCAGAGAATTCTATGCTGACTTCAAGGTGCTGGACATACCGAATTTTGATGTCGTTTTGGGTATGGATTGGCTCGGAACTTTTTACGCTACCATCAACTGTCGTTAAAGGAGGTTAGTGTTTGAGATTCCAGAGCATTCGGTCTTTTATTTCAAAAGTGGAGACCGTACCCTGGAGCCAAGTACATACAAGGCAAAACCAAAGAAGGCGGTGATCGCAACACTTCAAGCGGAGGAAGGATCGAAGCCAGAGATAGTTCAAGAGTTCGACGATGTATTTCCTGAAGACATATCAGGTTTGCTTCCCGATCGAGCTCTTGAATTCAGTATTGATTTAGTACCTGGAGCACAACCGATGATCAAAGCACCGTATCGGTTAAACCCTGAAGGTTTGAAGGAAGTTCGTACTCAGTTGGATGAATTATTGACTTAAGGATGGATTCGTCCCAGCACTTCAAGTTGGGGATCACCAGTTCTGCTTGTAAAGAAGAAGGAAGGTTCATATCGAATGTGCATTAATTATAGAGCTCTGAACGAAGTAACTATAAAGAACAAGTATCCACTCCTACACATCGACGATCTGTTCGATCAGCTAAATGGATCTTGCATTTTCTCCAAGTTAGATCTTCGTTCGGGTTATCATCAGGTGAAGGTCAAAGAATCTGATATCCATAAAACGGCATTCAGAACTCGCTATGGTCATTACGAATTTCTTGTGATACCATTTGGAGTGACCAACACACCGGCTATATTCATAAACCTAATGAATCAAGTTTTCCGAGAGTACCTAGACGGTTTGTTGTCATTTTCATCGACGACATCATAGTGTATTCTAAGAGTCGGAAAGAACACGCCGAATACCTACGAACCGTCCTGGAGACTCTACGACAGCATCAACTCTATGCCAGGTACAGCAAGTGTAAGTTTTGGCTAGATCAAGTTGGTTTTCTCGGACATATTGTATCAGGCGATGGAATCTCTGTAGATCCAGCTAAGGTATCAGCAGTAAGCGAATGGTCGACACCGAATTCAGTGAAGGACATTCGAAGTTTCTTGGGTCTAGCAGGATATTAAAAAGGTTTATTGAAGGATTTTACGAAGATTGCAACACCCCTGACCAAGTTCACGCGTAAAGATGAAGAATTCGTGTGGTCAGAAGCATGCGGACAAGTTTTCGTAGAACTCAAGGCAAGATTGACATCAGCGCCTATCCTTGCCATACCAGATCAATCTGGAGATTTCAAAGTGCATTGCGATGCATCCGATAAAGGATTAGGATGTGTTCTACATCAACACGGTAAAGTCGTAGCTTATGCATCAAGACAGCTAAAGATTCATGAGCACAACTATCCGACGCATGATCTGGAGTTGGCAGCCGTAATCTTTGCTTTCAAGATTTGGCGCCATTATCTTCTTGGTGAACGAGTGGACATATACACGGACCACAAAAGTCTAAAATATGTGTTTACTCAGAAAGGGTTGAATATGCGGCAGAGAAGATAGTTAGAACTCATGGCAGACTTCGACATCAACCTACAATATCATCCAGGGAAGGTGAATGTAGTACCTGATGCACTTAGTCGCCAACCATTAGCATTGAATCTCACCGCACAGTGGAAGCTTCAACAATACTTGCATCAAATGGAGATTGAAGCGGTCATGCCAGGTAACGCTTCAAGTTTGATAAACTTACAAGTTCAATCTACCATTGTCAATTAAATCAAATCAGCTCAAGCAAGTGATGCTAAGTTGCAAAAGATCAGAGAACAAGTAGAAAGTGGACTTCGAACAGACTTCATCATCCATGAAGACGAATCTTTGAGATACGGCAGTAGATTGTGTGTACCAAAAGGTTATGTGTGAGAAGAGTTGATGAAAGAAGCTCATAGCTCTTCTTATTCAGTACAACTTGGAGGTACAAAGATGTATAAAGATCTGCGTCAAAATTACTGGTGGCATGGAATGAAGCGTGAAGTAACCAGAAGCGTCGCTAAATACTTGGTGTGTCAGCAAGTAAAAGCTGAATATTACAGAACTGCTGGTTTACTTCAACCGTTACCTATCTCAGAATGGAAGTGGCAACACATCACAATGGAATTCGTGACTGCACTTCCTCGCAGCACGAAGGGTAACGGTGCGGTATGGGTTATTGTGGATCGACTCACAAAATTGGCTCACTTCATCCCATTTCGAGTTGGCCAATCTACTGAGACGCTGGCAAAGAAGTACATGGAGGTAAAAATCTAAGTAAGATTTAAATCTTCAATATGTACTATCTCTGATATCTATGAACTCATGCAGGAAATCGTGAGATTACATGGAGTACCGGTTTGCATTGTCTCCGATCGTGACACAAGATTTCGATCGCAATTTTGGCAGAGTCTGCAAGCTAGCTTGGGAACAAGTCTGATATTCAGCACAACTTATTATCCACAAACAGATGGTCAGTCTAAGCGAACGATTCAGATCTTAGAAGATATGCTAAGAGCGTGTATGCTAGACTTTGGAGGATCGTGGGAAGATCGCGTACACCTTGTGGAGTTTTCATACAACAACAACTACCATTTGCAGCGCTCTATTGAAGGAAGTGTCGATCGCTATTAAGTTGGGACGACATCGGAGATAGAGAACACCTTGGACCTGAGATGATAGTAGCAACAGTGGATATAGTTCGCACTATCAGAGAAAGAATGCGCATAGCTCAAGATCGATAGAAGCACTGGGCTGATATAAAGCGCCGTCACTTGGAGTTCCAACCGGGAGAACATGAATTTTTGAAGATATCTTCGAACCGTGGAGTGATTCACTTTGGAAGACGGGGTAAGCTCAGTCCGAGATATATTGGACTGTTCGACATACTCGAATGAGTCGGAGAAGTGACTTATCGCTTGGCACTTCCACCTTCATTGGAAGGAGTGCACAACGTGTTCCACATATCCTAACTCAGAAGGTATATGAGTGACCCCAGCCATATTCTTGATCACTCCGAGCTTATTGTACAGCCAGATTTATCCTGTGGGCAACAACCTGTTGAAATCCTGGATAGAAAGGTGAAGTCACTTTGGAACAAGAAAGTAAACTTGGTTCGAGTGATGTGGAGAAAAGATTCACCAGGAGAATCAACATTGGAACGTGAGGACGACATACATGCAAGATACCCTCATTTGTTTGTAAACTAGTCCTTAAAATAATTGTAAATTTTGATGACAAAATTTTTGTAAGGAGGGTAGAATGTAACAACTCCAATTTCAATGTACAAAAAATTCATTTAAAAGTTAATGTACAAATAGAGTATTTGCAATCCTGTGTACACTATAAGTATTTGAATTGCTTTTGAACAGCAAGAAAGCACTTATAGCTCATTGGTAAAGTCTTGCACTGCTGTGACGCAGCCCCTGTGATCGAATCCCCTCAGCCACATTATATTTTTGTTGATTTTTCTTTTAATATTTTAGAAGCCCAAAAGTTTGCACATGCACAACACGTAAAATGAAAATTCACAGAGTAATCAAACATGTGCACTGAGTTATACCAAGCGACGAAGACACGTGGCCAAAATCCCAAGCCCCATCACCGGGAATGGACTGGCGAGATCTTCCCTTTAACCGGCACCGCCGGGCCTCCCGTAGGGGATGGTCCCCAATTTCTTCCCCTGGCACCCCTTTGCCTATCCCACTAACCCCATATAGTTTGTTTACTCTGCATTTATCCAAAGAGTGTAATTTCACTCTTTAATTCTAATTTTAATGCATTCTTTAACCCTCAAAAAACCTAATTTTCCCTATAAATAACATACCATATTTCCCCCCTCCTCACTCAGGATTTCATTACAAAAACTCTCAAAAATTTCCAAGTCCCAAGTTGTACAAGTGGAGTTAGCAAGAGGCGAAGTTCCGGCGACGTTCCAAGAAGAATCCGGCGACAAAACGACGCGCCAACGGTTCCAAAGTCTTCCTCCTTCTTCCTTCTTTCTTTATAGCTTATAAGTCCCCTCTCCCCTTCTCTTTTGCTATTCTAAAACTTCTTCTTTTCAAAACTCGTCGGAAGCGGAGTTATTCCGACTTCCGACTCTCTTTTCTTTCAAAACACCATTTTTCTTAAACATAAAATACCATATTCTCTCATAATGTTTAACAAACATAAATAAACACATCAGAACAAGTTTCATCACAAAATAATTCATGTTGCAATTTTTATTTCACCTTTACAGTAAAATACCATCATGTTATATACAACTTGTAAATATTTAATTTAACCGTATTACCTTTAGATAACTCACGAGGTAATGATCTAACTCATTACAAGTGACATTTTGGACATAGAACGATGAGTTTTGGGATTCTAGATTATGGGAAAATACGCTTTTACGAACAAATACCTTAAACAGTTAAAAACCGTTTTCTTTAAAAAGAGTGTTAATTAATTTCTTGCAAATATGCCTCTACAACCCAATTTGGGGAACCCCGATCGGGATGGTGCGGGTTATCGCATGTCCTCGGGCCTAGTATAGCGAGATGCAGACCTTCGCAAGGAACATTCGATCTCGATGGAATTGTTAATGCAATTTTTAAGAAAATGAGATTTCTGCAAAATAAATAAAATATATTTTTATTAAAGATATAAATAATTATAACTATTATCAAAATATTTATTTTAAAATATATTATAAATATTCCATGTTTTCTAAATCAAAGGAATCACAATTCCATGAAACTACCATTACAGTTCAATACAAACTCCAATATTTCATTAAAATACAATATACAATGAAAACTAGGTTCTACCCACTAGAAAATTTCACTTTTATAAAATATATATCTATGAAAATCCTAAAGACGATAATTAAATACTTGATGTGTATTTTGAAAATATATCAAACTATTTTTACATAAAACCCTCTCAAGTTATATTAAATTACAATAATGACCCTAGTAAATATAGGTTAAGCGGGACCAGTTCTCTTGAGCCTCAGGGAGCCGGAGAATATGGGTACTTGCCTATCCAAGGTAGACAACCTAACAACGGTGTTATCAACACGGTAATTGTCTTGGAAAAAGACACAAATCTTGCCGTCCATGTGTAGCAGTTACCGATAACATCAAAACTAATTAAGGACTTCAATTTCTTTTCAAAGTGTCTGACTTAGACAGAGTCTCAATCTAATCAATCTGACTTGAATATGATTCAAGTATAAACTACAGTACAACATGAATCCATGAATACCAAGATTCAATCTATATCAATCTATTTTGACCGAACCGAACCATGGATATACTCTGTTTATATGACTATCCGTTTATATCCATTCTGTTTACTGATATCATGGTTTCGGCAAGTCATCCATCTATATAACAAAACAATACAATCAACACAAAAGACATTACGGGGTTTTAAGCGGGTAGATTGGTACGGAATGTGTTAGAAGTGGCACGAGACGGTCACTTTAATACACCTAACTTGAATATCCATTGTTGTTGTACCGTGGCTGAACAGTTCCTTGTGCTCCGTATACCTTAGTCTCCGGAATAGTGGGACTTCTCTCATATATACTGGCATATTCTGTAACAAGCTACAAACAACTGCGTTAACATTATAATCAAATATTACTAATTATACTCTCTTTCTGTCTATTCTATCTCTATCTATCTTTGGGACTTACCGATCGATTATTCGCTAACGACATTCCTTTCTTCTTTCTTTGGAATGTTGCCAGGTGGATCGGATTCACTGGAGATCGAGTCCAGTACTGAAGACTTGGAGCAGTTAGCCTTTGACCCCGAACTTTAGATACTTGTAAATATTTTCATTTCAGTTATGCTATTGTTTAGGCATTGCTTTCTATTCATATATTTACATTTCCAGCTGTACTTGTAAAGAATTGTTAAAAAAATAAAAGTTGATGTTAATTTATATTCCCGTCTCCTGTGTACATTTTACTTTATATTGCTTAGATACGCTTAGCGTATTTATTTTGGAGTAAATACGTAGCGGACCCCAGTCGCGTCCCCTTGCCCGTACACCGGGAAGCAGGGCGTGACAGATGTACAACCCATCCACCACAAAAAGACAAAAATAAGAAAATGAAATGTTAACAACCCTGTCTCTCTCATTCATTATACTTTCTCTCTCATGTTCAAAAACTTAAAAAAGATGTCTTATAAATCTATTTATAAACCCTTATATTTTTGTTATTTTGTATAACTTATAAATTTTTCGATTCCAATATTACTATTAACTGAGTTCATTTAATTTAAATTTAGAAAACTTTAAATATATTTAGAATTTTTCGTGTAATGTGCATGATAAAAAAAATTACACACTTCTTTGGTATATATGTTGTTCAAAATACAAACGTGTATCGCATGTGTAAAATACTAGTACTATTATAACCCAAACCCTATGGGATGATGTCATTATTACATCATTTTGTAAGGGAAAAAAACTCAAAAAAAGAAAAAAAAATCCTACAAGCAAAAGCTCCTCAGCTAGGTTGTATACCCAAAAATTTTGGATGGTGATACAATTATTACATTATTTTACAAGATAAATAATTAGAAAAAGGGGGAAAAAATACAACAAGCAAACATGATCAAGTAGGTTGTACATCTCATCTTAATAAAAAATAAAATAAAATATATTCTCTTATTCAAGTTACCAACATCATCACACTAGGCATTTTTAAATGTCTTTTTTTGAATTCAAAATTCAAACCTTTCACCCTCCCCCTCACACACATATGTACTCTCATTTACTAGTTATAATAAAAAGATAAAAGAAAACTAATCAAATACAAGCTTGGTGAATTTGAACAATTTATAGATAACCCCTCAAATATTTATGTTTTCTTTTTAAATTTTTTTCATATCTTTGTCCATGGCATCAAATATATACGCATGCATATCGCACGTGCAAAATACCAGTATATATTATATTAGAACTGGTCCATAAGCCTCACCCAAGGCACGTGCAAAATACTAGTGTGTGTGTGAGAGGATAATGGAGGAAAGAGGCCCCATGAGGCTTTTTACGTTAGGTGACGGTAAAAAGTACGCCCTCCACTATTTTATTCGACGATCGGCACATTCCAACTTGATACCCATCCTCTAATTTGTCGATACACCAAATTTCATATGATTACAACACCATTTCAACGCTGATTTAGTGGGTGCAAAATTAACGGTTTACTAACAATAGAACTTTTTATATTGTTAATCAACGGTGAAATGGTGTTGTAATCATACGACATTACATTTGGTGTATCGACAAATTAGAGGATGAATATCAAGTTGGAAGGTGTCGATCGTTAAATAAAATGGAGGACTTACTTTTTGTCACCATCTAACGCAAAATGCCTCCTAAAGTCTCTTTGCTCCATTATTCTGTCTATATATATATTGGAACTGGTCCGTAAGCCTCAAGCACACACCATGCCCACCCACAAGCTCATTTACAACCCAAGAATTTGCCCTGTAATCATTAATTTGCGGCCACTTCACTTTTGGGTTTTCCAAACCGGCCATGCCCTACTTACTGAGCTATTTGCTCATTGGTTTAATTTAAACCTCAATGTAAAAGTTCAAACGCTTCTCCCCAAAATCCCTAGTTTTCCCTCTCCCGCGCCTCTCTGATGCTGCAGCTTTTCTTCCCTAATTCAATCTTCAATTTCTTCCAAAAAAAAAAAAACCCTAAAGATTCCAACTTTTTTGTTACAATTTTTCAAGCGATTGGGGACTTGACGAATCGGAAGAGCGCCGTGAAACAAATCTCGCAGTAGACATTTAAGTTGTTCAAAGAAATCTCAAAAAGGTACTCCAATTGAATTTATCTCACCTTTTATTTGATATTTTCAGTGATTTGTGAAGCTGATTTTTTTATTTCTTATCTGTGAATACATCATGTTTTTCCCGTGACAAATTTTAAAAGAAGTCCCCATTTAAAATTTAATTATTAGAAATTTCTTCCTTATATCTCTACTATTTTTTATTATTTATTCTTAGATAATCCACATCATCAAGACCTTTCAAAATAAAATATTACATAGGCTAAAAGATATTGCAGCAATAAGGGTTATAATCTCTGCTGTATTACACAATAATTTCTACATATATTGTTACAATCTTTTCGGTTAGGAGCTAATCGGTAAATATAGGAAACTGATGGGGTTATTTTGTAAATTGTCTAAATCAGTTCCTATAAGCATTAGTTTGGTGAGAGAGAGGTTTTGAGCTTGAGTTGAATTAATTTCTTTAAGCATCCTTTGTAAAGTTGTGGGATCTCTTTAAAACCCTCACTCCAAAACCAAAAAGGGAGGGGAGGACCCGTAGAGTAACGGACAGTAGATCCGGACCTATCTCAATGAAATAGTTGCCATCTTCCTTGAGTAGTATCATATATTCACGTGCATCATACGTGCAAAAAACTAGTTTTTTTCTTAAATATTTGAAAACCGACTTCTAGATAAATCTGCGCAAGATTGTTTTTTATTCAGTGTTAATACAAATCAGGGGTTGCCATCTTTGGATTCGTGTAGAAAGTATTTTGTAATCGGAAGTGATTTTAATTCTTGAGTAACCAAACTCAGATCTATCCAAGCTTCTTAACAAATCCGATTGACTGTAGCAAGTAAGGTTGGAAATTTTATGATTCTTTAATATTCTTTCGTTTTGAAGCTCATGATTGAATTTGCACCAAAGGTATAAAATGGACATATATGATGCTACTAGACAAACTCATAACTCATGGGCCAGTTGGTTGTGGTATGGGTATGCGGGGTGGGAGGTCTCGTGTTCGAGCCTCTACACGCACAGGGTATTTCCCCTTTCTCCCATTCTTTCTTTAATTAAATGTGCACGTCCAGGTTTGATCCTAGACGCGCATGAGTGCGTGTCATCCTGGGCTAGTCAGGGGTGCTCGGTTTTAGAAAAAATTGATGCTACTTGACAAGTTTTAATTGATTGAATAAACTAACACTATCTAATCCATCACATGAGTGATATTAACTTGGAAAGAAACGAACAATGCAAGAAAGTTTCCCCATTGAGGAACTAATTTGCATCTGAACTCATGCTTGAGTTTCATAAAGACCAAGATAAGTAGTTCACTTAATTACTATATAATCAAGTACAAATTATCAACAAGAGTATGCATAGATTCATACAATCAAGCACAAATTATCCCTACAAGAGCATGCATAGCACAGTTGTTTTCAAGAGACAGCTAATTTGTAAAATAATAGCCTTTGTACGAAAGTCTTAATGTCCAACAACACGAATCATTTTGCATCACTAGCTGATAGGTGATATCTCCATAATTAGCACTTCCCTTTATTTTGCAGATATGATGCAGAAATAGAAGCTAATCTTGTATATAATACGTTTCCTGTCTTAAAAGTAAAATGAAACATAAGGCTTAAAGTCTTGGGTAAAAAATGATTTTGGCATAAATCTATTGTTGTCAGCCTTGCATTCGTCTTAACGCTAAATAAAGATGAAAATTCAGCTCTAGCTGCACGAGATTGTCACGAGGTCAATTTTCACAAATAAAAAAACATGTGGTTGATTTCACTAATTAAAGTATAACCCATAAATTTAAAAAAAATTGCTCATTGGGGGGGGGGGGGGCGGCGGCTAAAATGCATGAAATCCCCACTTTTGATCGAAAAGCAGGAACCCCTTAACTTGGAAAACCCGTGCTTTACCCAGCAAATTTAACACAATTTTCTCGATCTTGTTTTTCTAAAACGTCCTTCGTTCTTCCCTTTATTTTTTCAGCTTTTCTTACGTATAATTATTTCTGTCTAAAAATCTCCAATTCAATTCTACCTTCCATATTTCTTTGCTCCTCTCTTCCAAAGAGTGGGCATGAATTCAAGAGAGTATGGATCCGGGAAAGAAAAAGATGAAATAGCAATTGGGTTAGTCATTTTATATTGATAGAGTAGCATTTTGCGGTATATCTGTATTGTTATAACTAGAAGTCTTTAGACGATTTCATTAATCAACAAAATAAAAAATAGAAAAAATGATAAAATTTCAATAGCCAAAGTCGAGTATTGGAGATGTTCACCTCAAAATTTCATACTCAAAAAATAGAAAAAATGATAAAATTTCATTCGCCACAAAAGACAAGAATAAGAAAATGGAAAGTTAACAACTCTTTATCTTTCTCTCAAAATTAATTACACATTCTCTCTCATACTCAAAATCCCAAAAAGAGATGTCTTACAAATTTATAAATAAGCCCGTATATTTTTATTATTTTATGTAACTTATAAATTTCTCAATTCTAATATTACCAATAACCACATTCATTTAATTTAAATTTAAAATGACTTATCTTTAGAAATTCTCATGTAATGTTTATGATAAAAAAATTTACACACGCTTTTAGTAAATATGTTGTTCAAAATATACAAATGTGCAAAATTACTATACTATGTATAACTTGAAGTTCGTTGGATGATGTCATTGATCAACAAAATAAAAAATAGAAAAAAATGACAAAATTCCAATAGCCAAAATTGAGAATTGGAGATATTCATCTTATCCACTACAAAAAACAAAATAAGAAAATGAAAAGCCAGCTATCCTCTTTCTCTCTCATTCATTACACATTCTTTTTCATGCTCCAAAACCTAAAAAGAGATATGCCTTACAAATTCATATATAAGCCTTTATATCTTTTTTATTTTTTAACGCATAAATTTCTCGATTCTAATATTACAAATAACTGTATTCATTTAATTTAAATTTAGAAAAACTATAGGTATCATTAGAAATTTTCATTAATATATTACACACGCTTTCAGTGCCATGTATATATGTTGTTCAAAATATACACACGTGCATTGCACGTGCACCATACTAGTTAGAGTAAATGTTAACTCTGTTAATGTTTATGGGGGAAGTGCAGGATTATCTAGTTAAGGGAGGAATCCCGCGTTTCAGATAAAAGTGAAGGGGTTTCCGCTTTTCTTCATTTTTACAAATAATGCAAATCAGCGTTTTTGAAGGCATCTGAGGCGCGCCTCAGGGCGAATGGTTAGGGTTTCACCGTGGAGCGCAGAGGAGAGGCAAGACCTTCCTTTGAACCATACGCTTCATTCACGAAGCTCTATTGAGGCGGACGAAGCGTACACTTCAATCGTGAAGCGTGTTGAAGAGTACGCTTCTTTTGTTTGGAAATAAAGCCAAAAAAGCTTAAATTCTAATCTGGATCGTGGATTGTCTTCTAAATTTCAAGTTAGCAGCGAAATCGAGATTAGGAGGCGAGGATCGAAAGTGCTGCGTAAGTTGACAGCGAGATCGAGCCTAGAAGGCTAGGATCGAAGGTGATATGAGAGAATAAAGCCTTGTTCTTTCATTGTTGGCGGCGTAGGGAACCTACGCGAGGAAGCACTAGGTTTTTTTTCCCTTTGTGGTGCTGTAGTAAGAGAGTTACAAAGGGATAGGTTATTGAGTTTGGGCTTTGGGTTAATAAGACATCACATAACATTTCAATCTTTCTTCTTCTCTATCTCTACACAAGTAAACAAAGATTCAGTAGTCATTGATAATTTAAAAATTAAAACCACACTATAAAACTATATTATTATTAAATATTAACTAACATCCATAATTTATTATGTTAAGAATATCTTTGTTTTGGCATATGAGTAAAACACGACCATAATATTATCTTATATTCTCTATTTATTTATTTTTATAATTATACGAAAATCTTGAAGCTTACGCCTCACGTCTTGAGGCCTAATGCCTTGTCTAGCCGAAGGTCGAATGCTTCACCTCACGCCTCCGCCTTTTAAAACACTGTTGCAAATTATGATTTAACACAAGCATGTCTATTATATTTTGGGCTAAATCTAGGTATTATCTTGAGATAACCTCATTTGTTCCACTTCCACCCTTTTGTGACCAAGCCAGATGTTAGAGAGTGATCCTTTCTGAAAATGTTAGGGATACTAAATTGACTCAGGATCTGCAAATCAGGATACTTAGTTGCAATCCCTGAAATTTTCGACTCGTTTGTAGTCATGAAACCATAATGCTTTGTCTCTTGCTTTCAGTACAGCGAAAATCAATTTATGGATTTAATTATGTGAATCCAGCAGTGTTGCATGTTGAGTATAATCGAAGATACTTTCTAATTTGATATTGCAGTCATTGGCTTCTATGTTGAGTGTAATTAATATCATCATTTGTCTCTAGGATATGACTATTATGACTTGAGAGTTCTATTATTATAACCGAAGCCTGCTGTTTTTTGTGTTTTCAAATCTTTAACCGTGCATCTCCAGAGGCATATTCAGATTTTTCTCATTCCTTTTTTAGCATGAAGACTCATGCTTAGCATTTCCCAATGCTAAAGGAAGAACTAGGGGAAAAGAGGCTTGGCGAAGGGAAAATAGAGAAAACACTGGAAATTACATGTTACATGTTTTAATATTATAGACATGGAGATCAACATGGCCGAAGCCGACCGCGGAAAATATCGCCAAAAGTCGACTTTTAGAGGCGACACGGTAGGTAATTTCCTGCCGTGCCACAACATACTCCGTTTCCTATTATATAAAATACTCTATAGGATTGGGAAACTCATTTATAATTCAATTGTCATACAACATATTGATGTTTACTTTTTTAAGTATAATAATCCTGCAAACTCACAAAGTTTACTAAGCTTACAATCATTGACTTTCGCGTATATTATACATATTTTATTAATGCCTATCAGTAATCTTAATTATATACTATCTAATATAAATTTGATTCAGTTGAGTCTTGTTCAAGTACCTGTGTTATATCATTGGACACCGAATTAGTGTCTCATAAGAACTCTGAGGTTTCCGATTTGTTTCTTTTAGGTTTAAATTCTTAGGAGGTTTTTTACTTATCGAATCTGTACAATATCTTCGCTTCTCATAACGGCAACTATAGTCACTTTGCTATATTTTCATTTTAAAATAATAGAGTCAGTTTTAATGTTTCATTCACAGGAAATATGTGAGCATTAAAAGTTAACTAGTTATGAAAGCCAAGAATTATGGTTTCTGTAACTTCTCTGGGAAACACATAAGGCCTGAGTTCAGTCGAGGCCTTTAACTTACAGCTCATCACACGTATTACATGATTAACACTAATCAAAGTGAAGGCTCAACTTAACTGAATATTCACATGTTTTTGTCTGCTCAAGCTACATTTAATTTCACAAATCCACATGCTAAAGATAGTTGACTATTCTTTAGTATGTACTTTGTTTCTTTTACTAATTATTTTCTCTTTTGAGTCCTTGATTTTATTTTTTCAATTTTTTTTCTTTTGTTGGCTGAAAAGTCTAATCCTTATTGCAAGGAAGCAAGCAACTTGTTCATAATTAAGTATCGCGTCACATGATTAGCATTTGCAACTAAAAAATTCCACTTCTCATCGCACACTTCTAGCATATATGTATAAACCATTCTTATTTACGCAAGAAACAACTTTCACACTCTATACTGAATTCATATTCTGAGAGGTGCCATGATCACTACAAATCTTGTTCAATGCAAATTTTCCAAGTTTTCGGACAATTTCAGAGTGTGTTTAATGAAAACACTCCTGCTGATTGGTTTCGTGTTCTTCCTAGTTCATGTACTATCTGACCATCTCTATTTCAGTTCAGCTGGTTATTATGAAAACGACCCCATACTAAGACAATCGCCGTCTTCTGCTGATTTTACGGCTCCTACCAATATCAGCCACTTAGCATTCATGCTCTCTGGCTCTGCTAAAGGGTGGCGGGACCGTGGGCCCTATGTCGATCTATGGTGGCGCCCGAACCAAACCCGTGGCTTTGTTTGGTTAGAGCAGGCCCCGACTGAATACCAATGGCCTTCAACTTCACCTCCTTATCGAATTTCCGAGAACACCGATAGGTTCAAAGCTTACGATCATCATAACAATCCATATACTGTGAGGACGGCAAGAATGATCCTAGAGACCTATAAACTAGGTTTGAAAGGCGTGAGATGGTTCGTGAAGGCCGATGATGACACGATTTTATTTCTGGATAATTTGGTCGAGGTCTTGGGAAAATATGATCATAACGGGTATTATTACATTGGAGGGAATTCAGAATGCGTCGCACAAAATGATCAGCATGCGTTTAACATGGCATTTGGCGGAGCTGGAATTGCCGTGAGCTACCCTCTTGTAAAGGCTTTGGCCAAGAATTTAGACGGTTGTATTAAGAGGTACCCGACTTTGTATGGAGAAGATCATGTTATACAATCTTGTATGACTGAGCTCGGGGTGTCGTTTACAAGAGAACTAGGGCTTCATCAGGTTTGTTAGCTGACTTTTGGGCGGAATTTCACTATATTACCATGACTTTCACTGTTTTTCAGCTAATATCATTTATATTATAAATTGCAAGTTGATACATTAACTTAGTGATTTATCAAATAAATACCACGACCGTTTAGTGTCTTACAATTTTGGAAAATGTTGGGACATTTGCATCCACCAAAAGATGAGAAGTCATACTAAGATTTGACAGAAAATTGACCATCTGCGCTCCCCTTTCAATTCCGAATATCTTTCTGTTTGAGAGCAGTGGGCAGGGAGGTAATTGGGATTAGAGAATCAATAAATGTTGGTGTTCTTTGAAAAAGAAAGATGATATCTAAATTTAGGACACTAGATTCGCTGCCCGTTTTTTAACTTTGTCATAGAGAAAACTTATGCTTTTTGATTCTATCAAAAAATCTGATTGCGTCGCCCCTTGTGCAAAACGATTAGCATGCGATGAACATGGCTTTTGGCGGAGCTGGAATTGCTGTGAGCTTGTAAGGCGTAGGTGTAACGACCCGGAAATGGCACGTGACCGGCACTTGAATCACGTGAAGTCTATATGACCCTACTGTAACCCAAGCAAGCCAAAAATCAGGAATCTAAACTATTTTAAAGAAAATAATGGAGGTGTAGTTTTGAAATAGGTTTATTAAAATGAAATTTAGTTTGGTTTGAAATATAATAAAATTTGATTGAAAATAATTTTCGTCGTTTTAAAATCGGGCAGCACCTCCTCTGTAAATTTTGAAGAAAACCCTGTACAATGCATATAATATAAAATCATCCCCACACGGGAGCGAGCTCACACCCACACGGCAGAGACCCAATCTAAGCAATAATATACGACGCTCAAGAGGAAGAATTACAAGCAAAAATCAAAAGAAAAGTACATAAACAACTGAAGTCGATTCCACATGAGTCCGACACCTAAAACATATATATCTAAGTCTCGTCTCTAAGTCATAAATATATAAGTGATTGATGGAGTTTTTAATTAGATACAAAAGAGTATATACATATACAAAAGGCGGTTACGATATAACTGTGTAACCCACTTAGCAAAAACAATCACCCGAAGAAGAGAAATGTGCCAGCAAGCCACTGCTGATCCAAGCGGTCGATCCTGCAAGAACTATGACACAACGGGGGTGAGTTGCCAACTCGTGAGTTAAAAAGATATCACAAGAGAAATCGTATGAATAACGACCTATCTAAGTCATAAAGTACAATACTATCATACTATACGATAACATATATATACTATATAAGTACTATAAGAACATCCCAATAGATCGCGTAAACATCTCATATATATAGCATGCATCCAAGTAAGCATATAAACTGGTCGAAAGATGTATGTAAATCGTTTCAAAATATCTGTATGATATGTATATCATGGCACAAGCAGCGGGCGTTGATTTTTAAAGCAATATATGCAATTTTTTTAAAGTATACGTCACGCCTTTTAGAAATGATTTAAAATGATTTCCTTTTGAAAGTTTCTTGTGTCGTCATTAGACACGTGGGAAAACAAGGAGACTATAGCTCCTTTAGAAATCTTTTTAATGTAAATCGATAAATGAAAATAATAATTCAGGTACAGTCTCTAGGACCAGTTCTGTTCGGCTACTATATAACATAAACCATCTCAATCTATGCAGGACATCTATATTGATCTCTCACATATATAACATATATAAGTATCAGCGCATCATATCGGGTCGCACAACATGGAAATATATCCTCCACAAGATTATCATCATCAAATGAGTGTCCATCATCGACACTCGAAATCATCATCAAATGAGTGTCCATCACCGACACTTGAAATCTCAATCTCGTTTTGGAACACCGGCCATATCCACCATGTTCAAGATTATCATCTATCGGTATTCTCCAGATATCCGCCGTGATTTAAACTATCGCCGGTAACAATCAGTCTTGCTAGGCTTTCCGTACTTCCTTACGGCCTCGCAACCCTTTGAAGTCGTACCGGGTCCACCATGTATCCGTAATCGGTTATCCCCTATCTCGATTCGGATATCAAATCATAAAAACCAGAAAACTCATGGTGGACGTCCAAATCATCATATCAAAAGAAGACCATATTTTTTTAAACATACACAAGTTTTATAAATCACACCGCGGCTTTTCAAATCTATGGAAAATATCAAGTTCCGAAGAACACATACATAATTCATCTTGCCGCACTTAACAATAATCATATACGAATATACATGGCAATGGTATTCGTATATCGAAATCATCAAGTATCATGCATACCGGCATAAATAACTAAAACATGAATAAGCATGGCAATTTTTACTTTTTACCGTGTCACGACAATACTAATGATGTGTTGTGTAGCATACGCGTTTGTGATCGTGTAATATGATAATCATTAGTACTTATGCAAGTGTTCTATCAAGTGTGTTCACACAAGAATAATTTTCAATTCCATCATAAACATCAATATCATAATCGGCAACAATGCATCATGAATCTTTCTTCATTTGATGATTAAATACACGGATATATCAATCAATCACATATATATAACGAAGTCATAATAGATAACATTGACATCAACATGGATATAATTTAGCATGTCAATCCTACAGTATCATGGCAGTACCAATGATGTGTAGTGTAACATGCGAGTCTGTGATGGCATCATATAGCAATTATTGGTAGTTATGCAGTGTTCTATAAGTGTTCATATAAGTATGGTATCGTAAACTAATTATACGAAGCATATAAAGACGAATAATATAAGCGTAGCGCAACTTAACAAATTAAACGAAACGCGAGCGTATAATGAGTAAAAGAAACGTAACGTGAACAAGCGTTATAAATTCAATTATATAGTTTAAAATAGAACGAAACATTGTTTTGAAATGAGGAAGCTGTAATGTTTTTAATATAGATATTTATTTGAAATTAGCAGCACATCCTCGGCATTAGAGTTTAAAATAGAAAATGAATCGTTGGTTTTACAAATAGTACAATCTTAGCATTCATAGTTTTCCTAATCGGTATACATAGCAAGACTCCACGAGTCAAATAAATACCGTCCGCATTTGACAATCTATCCTCATCTCATCAAGTACGTGATCTCACCTCGTACGATCTCAATCCAAATATCCAATCTCAAGCAGTACAGACCTCAAGTCGTGTATGACACATATCATTAATCATATATACTTATATTTAGTTTGCGAGTTATGAATTGTACACTAATTACATAGTCTACGAACTAATTATAGGTTAAGTATCCATGTTACGTATATACGTTTTCTATACTAAGTTTTCCCTAAAACTCGTTTCGGAGGTGCTATACGCCATCCATCCGACTTCCCCCGTAGATATAAATCTACTCACCAAAATCTGTCTTAATCTAGTCGAAGCCGACGACCGTCTTGCCCTTCTTCGCCGTCTTGAAAGTCCCTGCAATCGACCCTATAACCAAAGTAGTCATAAACATGCAAGGAAATTCTATTAAAATCAATACAAACCCAATAAAACGAAATACGAAGAAAATATCAAAACTGTCAAAAATAATGAAGGGCAGACGTTTGTAGCTCTAATGGCAGACGTCTGGCTAAACTGTTACTGTCGCACATAGAGCAAAACAGACGTCTGAAGAAGGGCTTCCAGACGCCTGAAGGCCAAAACCCAAGAAAACCAAATCAAAGGCAAACGTCTGACTCATCAAGCATCAGATGTCTGACTTGGAAAATATTTCAAACCAGCAAGCTCAAGACAGACGTTTGAAACTTCTGAGCTCAGACATTTGGTGAACAAAAATCATGAAAAGCAGACATCTGAAGCTTTTGAGCTCCAATGTTTGGTGAACAAATGAAGAAATAAAGTTTATCGGTAGACGTCTGAAGCTTTGGAGGATTGACATATGCAAAAGAAAATTATGAAGCACAGATCATGGTAGACATCTGAAGCTCTCTAAAGTAGACGTCTGCAGAAGGAATCTGCTGAAACGAATTTTCTAAAATTTGTTTAACTTTGAAAATCCAATCCTTTGCATCAAAATACCATCAACTTTCCCAAAATGAGTTGTAATCAACTACAAAACTTTGCTAACACCTTACAAATACAAGTAACCATTTAAAACCCTATCATTGAAAGTTTTGAACCATAAAAATATGATCTTTATGTAAACTATAAAGTTTTATGCCAATTGAACCCTAAACTTGAAAACTAAGGATTACCTCTTGAGAAAGATGAAATGAAGAGAGGATCCAAGTGCTACTTGAATACTTGAGTTTGACACTACTTGAGGTCTTGATGGTGGTTCCAACTTGAAAGATATGATTTGGGTATTGAGGAGATGAAGTGTGGAGTTTGTGTTTGGAGTTGGGTTAGAAGAGATTGTGAGAGTGAGCTATTAGTTTGTGTGAGGATTTGAGAGAGGTTGAGAGAGGATGAGGGAATGGGAGTGTTTGTGAGTTTGAGAGTGACAAGGGGGGGAAGTGAGGATGAAAAATGGGAGGAGAATGGAAATATGGTATGGGCAGTCTATGCCTCACATGTCCCCCTCTCATCTATATTAAAACCAAATTTAAACCGAACCATGCAAATTTAAAATATTAATTCCCAACTTAGAGAAAAGCTATGGTTAAAAATCCTTACCATGTCCATAAATATCAAACCCTAATTCTCACTTAAAGAACATTACCCAAATCATTAACATAAACCTATACTTGAAATGTTTAATGAGTATTAATTAGATAAGGAAAATATTGGTTTTTTTATCCCCAATTTATAGATATATTTTAATATCAAATTATGATAATCCAACTAAATAATTGGTATCATTTTTAATAAAACTCGAAATATTATTTAAATTTCTAAAATAATCTTTTAAAATTCAGAAATGTTATAATATTCTCCTTTAAATAAACTCTGTCTCCGAATTTAAATTTAAACTCAAATCTTAAAACATTTCATTAAATCAAATCGAAAAGGGGCTCTGAAGTCTCACATAGGCAAAAAGTACCATGATGCAATGCATGCGCATGAAAACAAAAGTGCGAATCCTGGATAATTAAAACTCTAACACATGTTAAGAGAAGCACAAGCTATGTTGCAAAGTGGAAAGTGCGAAATCAACCGTTTAAATCAAGCACATGACCAATCACAAACATAAACATGGCTATAATACCTATATAGAATAATATATCTCATCAAGTGCAATGCACGCAAACGAATTAACCTCAACGGGTGTGTACAAAAACTAAACAATATGCGACGGGTGCACGAAAACATAAGTGCATATGGGTGCACGTAAATAACATTCATCTAAAGTGCATGAAAACCACATCAAGTGTATTGAGTGTGCACGGAAACATGTGCATCGAGTGTGCACGAAATCAACATCAAGTGTATCTAATGTGCACGAAAACGACAATCAAGTGCAACTGGTGTGCACAAAATATCAATCAAGTGCATCTGCTGTGCACAAAACATCAATCATCAAAACTCAAAAGTCAAACAACCGACATCGAAGTATATCTTTTTCAACGTTGAAAGTGTGATACTCGGATCACCAAAACTCAAATCAAAACAACTGACATTGAAATATACCTCCTTCAATGTCGATAGGTGTCTGAGCACCCATAGCTGGAAGAGCAAGAACTTTCACTTGTCTTCTGCCCACGGTCTGGCGTCATCTGTCTCTTGGTCTTCGTCTTCTTGGTACAGGACCACCAAATCCACGGCCTCTCGGTACAACTGCTGGGTGTGGAACTGCCACCCTGCCCGGACGCCTCACGGTATAAGCCTTGGCGAAATGACATGACCTCTTGCACTCGTAACACACCGGCGGCGACCTCTGGCCCTGCAGATACACGCCATACAACTGGCCCTGGGTCCGATCTTTATCACTATATCCTGGTAAGAACACGCTACGGCCTCTGCCTGTATCATTTCTGCCGAAGTGCCCGGAAACTGGCACATCAAAACGAACCCGCAGCTGCAATCTCATCAAGACGTTCTTCTATCAGCGTTGCCGCATCTAAACCTTCTGCATACATATCAAAACGCTGAGCGCCAACGGATAAGAACAACGGCACATCGAGACTTCACACGAATCTCTTAATCCATTTCTTTTCAGTTTCGACCAAGTAGGGAGCATATCGCGATAGCTGTGTGAACTGTAAGTCATACTTGGCTACGGTTATGTCCGGAGTCTTACTCAAAAACTCGAAACTACGAGTTCGGGCATCTCTGACGCTCTGCGGAAGAAATTTGACTAAGTAGACCTTCGAGAACTTGTTCCACGTCATTGGAGGAAGACCCATTGCTCGGGCTCTCTCAATCGACTTACATCAAGTCTGAGCAAGACCCTCCAAACGAAAGCTAGCCAACTCCATTGATCTCGCATCGGAGTATCTCAACGAACGAAATATCCTAACCATCCTATTTACGAATGACTGAGGATCCTCTGCCACATCTATACCCTAAACACAGGTGGATTCAGCTTCATGAACTCTGGAAGCGACATCTCGATCATCAATGAGTGGTATGACTGTCTGAACTGTAGGCAACACAACGTCCTCCGGAGTAGGTTGTATAACAACAGGCCTTTGAGTCCGGCTGGCCTCAACTAACGACCCGACCATATGGTGTAGATCCTGAACACTCGTCTCAAACGAGAAATCCTATCATAAAAAGGATGATCAATCTGTTCATGTGTCACTGGGATACCATCTTGGTCAGTCCTCGTCTCAGATGAGCATGCCCTGACCTCGTCTCTCGCCGCAGCCTTCTCGGCTCGCTTAGACAGTGACTGGAACAAGCAACCAAGAATCAATGAGGATAAATCAACTGGAACGAATGAATGCATCGAATAGAAGAAAGGATCTCAAGATAAATTCTAAGGTTACTTAGGCGGAGTATCGTATCGTAAATATGCCGAGGAACATACGTACGGTACGTTATTCTACTTAGTACCTACTCCATCATACCAAGGTCAACTTACGAAAGTTCGGGTCTAATATGTAGTGATATGTATGCCCTAAAGGCCATTATTGTAAATTATAGTGGATGCTTGGACATATATATAGAAGACATTCTTGTTCAATATGGTAGTATGCTATCTGGTTTCTCTTTATTTTAACATGTGCGTTTGTTCTAGTTTACTATTTCATTGATACATGTTGATAAATCCCTTAGGATGTTTGCTTGACTGCCAGGGATATAATGTAGATCATACTAGTGGGGCCTAAGTAGTCCATATGTACATCCTTAAATGTTTCCAGTTGAGAGAGTATCGAGATAGGGCATCGATATTTCAGAGTAGACTAGTGTATATGTTTCTTGACCCTATATGGGGCGATACTTGATCCTACAACCATTGGTGTTTGACACCAAAGATTGTATACATGTGCTCATTGGAGAATGAGTACACCGAACGGACTCGCCGAGAACTTTTAGATGGTACTATACCTATCGCCAGATAGCAGTTTTCTGGTGAAACTTGTACATGTTAGTTTGTAGACCCGAGATCGTCATAGTGTCTTGTGTGGTTCTCATTGTGCTTTGATTACCTCCTTACAACGGCTCTACTGAGTCGTGCAAATGTATGGTAGTTGGGTATAGTCCTGAGTCACATGAAGTAAGTAAGCGAT
This sequence comes from Agapanthus africanus, assembly GCA_030015575.1. NCBI lineage: Eukaryota > Viridiplantae > Streptophyta > Magnoliopsida > Asparagales > Amaryllidaceae > Agapanthus > Agapanthus africanus. Next base: position 470,799,591 of record JASDDO010000031.1, read on the forward strand.
GGGAGGGGTCTCGACTCTCCCGGTATAGAGAGTTGATGTTGTGCTATACTCGATTGGCTATAACTGTAAGTCCTTGGTTAGGGCCGATGAGATTTACTGATAAGTGTTATCAGTAGTTTCTCGATTGGTTATATGCCAGATATCAGCATGACAAATGTATGGTAGTTGGGTATAGTCCTGAGTCACATGAAGTAAGTAAGCGATGGGAGGGGTCTCGACTCTCCCGGTATAGAGAGTTGATGTTGTGCTATACTCGATTGGCTATAACTGCAAGTCCTTGGTTAGGGCCGATGAGATTTACTGATAAGTGTTATCAGTAGTTTCTCGATTGGTTATATGCCAGATATCAGCATGACTTATCAGGTTATTGAGCTCTGACGATACCACCTCCAGACTCGACATGCAACATATCAGATGGAGAGACCGGACTGTATGGTAAGTGTTGCTTATATACTCTACATGGAGTTTGTACAAGTTTACCTGCTGACTGATCGCACGCTCTTGGCGTGTCGGATGTTCAAAGAATTAAAGTGTAACCGCGATCAGGACGGTGTCGCTTTGCAGTTAGCCGGTTGAGCACGGGTCGGTCCACAGGGAGATGGTGTATTTTACCTTCTTGTCTTAGACGAGTCAATAAAGAATCTGTGTATGAGTTTGATTCTAACCTATGTGTTTATTTGCAAGTATAAAGTTAAGAAAAATACGAGATTGTAAGCTAAAGAAATTCGTACTCAAAACCTTTGAGCCGAGTCTTGACCAATTGAAGCTAGACAATCGGCAACAACGTGGATTAGGGGATTTAAGCACGGTTTCGTGGAATCCGGCTTATTTACCCTTGTCCTTCCGTTCTTGTCTCTTGCTTTCGCCTCCGGCCAAATGAAACGCAACCGGTCGCGGTTAAGAATCACCGTTACCTTGTCAGGGTACGGTGCCTAACGGAGCGCTTGCGTATGGTTTGGACGGAGTTCAATGGAAAATAACGGGAAAAGGAATTGGGCAAAGAAATGTTAACTTACAATATCATATGGATTCTTAACAACAACAATTACATTCATTCACAAAAGAGAACCAAAAAGAGAGAACAAAAAGAAAAGAACAAAGAAAAGAAAAGATTACAAGAATATAAGTGCATGGAATTTAAGTGCATGAAATAAATTGCAAGTAATAAAAAGCGAGTAATAAAAAGCGAGTAAAAAGAACAAGGAACTAGGACTCAAGACAAGCATGTGATCAATAGCCAACCCTTAAACTTGCAAGCTCAATCAAGAGGTTGCAAGATCAAGGGAAGGGTAGAGAACGCATGTGAAATGAAGTGCTAGTCCCGTGAGAAAATACGACCCTTGAGATCAATAACTAACCCTTAACCATGCAAGCTCAATGAAGAGGTTGAATGATCAAGAGAAAGCAAGAATCTCAAGGGGAAGAAGAAACACAAGAGAATGATACAAAACCCTCATCTTCATTGATCTCCACTCAAAAAGCTCTCACTACAATTTTCATGGAAAAAGAATGAAGAAGAAGAAGAAAAACTATACAAAAAGACTACAAAAGAGGAACAAAAGAATGACCTTTGGTTGGGCTCAAATCTGGAGTATTTATAGGCAGGGAATGGGAACCCTAGGGCCAAATTCTGATATAATATGGAGTACCCAAAGTGCCCCCAAAAACCCAGCAGATGAGGCGCCAACATGGACGCGGATCCGCGGCCAATATCCTCTATTGGCCGCGGATCCGTGGCCCTTTAGAGGTGTTAGGGTGTCATCTTTTGGGGGATTCCCTGGTTTGTTGTGTACATTATTCTGGTATCTGTATTTTTTCATAATTTCTTCATGAATTTTCCAGAATTTCTGTTGAGGGAAAGGTGGACTTTTTGTCAAGATTTGGAATGATTGCCTCGAGCTCCGCGTAGATCTCTTGGATCTTGTGCTACCATTGAGCCTTGTGCCTGAAAACGACATTGATTTGACATTTTGTCTTCCTAAACTGGTATCTGGCAGCATACGGATGAAGAGCGGAGACCGTGTTTTATCTGTGGTTGGCAGGAACCCGGATTTTGTCGTGTTTTCCATGAATTTCACCGTTTTAGAATCGAGAACCTGTATCCTGCAAATATGTAACAAACACGGATTAAAAGCACCTACCTATAAACAACCGAGCGTAAGAATGGGCGGTATAAAATGCAGTATTCTGTGATGAACAAATACCCCCAAACTTAACTTTTGCTCGTCCCGAGCAAAACCAATTATTCACAAAAATAAAATCCTAACCGCACTTTCGCAAGGAACGCGATTGCACTGAGCATGTGCAACAAGCCGTTAAACCTCTAGGTGTCCCTAGTAGGAGGAGTGTTGTCTCCTGAGGGTTTTCAGTGGATTACACCCACAAAATCCCGTCAAGCTAGTGTCATAAGTTAACGTCGATTCTACTCCTACAGTTTAGTATTTACGTTAGAAATTCTATCATCCTAAGTTAGAAATATCCAACCCTTATGCTTCACACCTCTAATCTATTTATTCTTAGGTCCTATACGTTCCAAAAAAGTTTAGAAAGATGTTGGTTCTCCTGAGTTTTCCTTCTAAAGTGCGGCCTCAAATCAGGGATTTTTATCAACTTTACAGAAAACACAAGTCTTATTCTTTATTTCTATCTTTTATTCAAACATCGATTGTATACCCCTACGTGTGTGTATATTTGCACCCCTACACTTAAGAATTCAATTCAAGCTATAATACCCTTGCCCTAATACCTAATACTACTTCTTTTCATTAAGGATGGACGGATTTGCTCACACACCTTTCATGCGACTATTAATGCTTCTTGAGGCACCAACGGCCGATTACTGAATGTGTGAACATTAAAGCGTAAATAGCAGTTTCCAGGTCTTGAATTTATTCTATTTTTTTTTCTTTTTCTTTTTCTTTTTTTCTTTTTTTTCAAGACCGGATATATTTTTCAATATGCTTTTTTGGTGTTTAGCTTTAAATACCGTTTTTTCTTTCATACTAGGTTTTCAGGCAAGAGTATTTCTAGGTATCCTCTACTATCCCAAGTTTCAAGGTGCGTGTAAGTGCAGTTTGTAGGGTATATACTTTCTAAATTTGAACTCAAGAAAAGAAATTATTTTTCAGACTTATCCTTTAGTAAAGCTTCAATACTTTCTCTTCATCTTGACTTAACTTAAGAACTGAACTCAAGATTACCTAATTCTCAAAAAAAACTGTAAGGACGTATACTTACCAAGTTTAAACAGAATGATGGTTATTTTTAGGGTTTTCAATTCCTAAGCCTAGAATTTAGTTATTTCTATCATATCAACTAATCTTTCGAAATAAAGATCAAAGTTACCCTATTAGCTAACTTGACGACAAAGTTTTTATATTTTTGGAAAATTTTCGATTTTTGTGGGTTTTTAATAAGGTATGCAAATGCAAAATATACAAATGAATGCGAAGGAAGAAAGCTTACCGAGCACACCCCCAAACTTAAACTTGACAGTGCCCTCACTGTCAGGCTATACCAAGAGGGTCAAAATTGTCGGCGCTCCCCCTAAAAACAAATTATATACAAAAAGGAAAAACAAAAAATATATACAAAAAAATGCCCCCCCAAACTTAAGTAAAACAGTGTTTCCACTGTTAAGCGTTGAAATTCAGTATCGGGGGGGAAAGAAAACAGTATCAAACTATACAAGGCCTTACACAGGCCAAAAGTTAACACCAACCATTCAAAATTTTTATCTCTATAATGTGCTGGTTGGGGAAAGAAGGCGTAGAGAAAAGAGATGGACAATACGCGAGACCGTATGCGAAGAGAAGCGGGATACGGTCTCGGTATATGAGAGGAAGAAGAATGGCGGAAGGGAAAAAGAAGTGGAATACGAAGTTGAGGGTGCAAATGGAGTAAATAGATTAGCACAATTTGTGATGAGCGATGTGTAAAAAGCGATTGTGCTAATATATTTACCCGTCGAGAAATGGGGTCAAATCCCTCAAGATTCGTGAGAAACCATGGATACGCCGAACTTGGTAAACCAGACATACGAAATGAAAGTAAGACGGTTTCTTGCATGGTCGGAACGATGGAATGGGTGGAGGGAAGTGGTTGAGGAAGGTTATCGGTTAAAGGTTCAGGGTGGTGTACACAGTCAGTGGAAGGAACATGATGAATTGGAAAATCCGACTCATCAAGCAAAACTGGTTCATCCTCAAAACTATCCTCAATATTCTCTTCAAAATTTAGCACATCCATGCACTTCTCTTCAAAATCCAGACGCATATGGGGTTCGGGAAAAATATTTAATGACTCGGGATGATGATTTGAAGAGACAAACTCAGCCAAATCTACGGGTTCATCATCCAAAATATTCCCGGCGTCAATATCCTTAATCAAGTGAAAATCAAAATTCTCTGACACCTCAACAAAAGCATGGATATCAATCGATTCAGGTTCTAAAGTGGAGGTGTAGAGGTCAAAAGGTTTGGGATTGGTTTCACTTGGAAGGGACCCTTCACAATCAGGTAAATCAAACACTACAAAGTCGCACAACTCATTAATCATTCTATCTTCAATTGATAAAGCATGTGGGACACTCGATAGACTTTCAAAACAAGAGTTGTGGGATTCAACTTGGGACGGGTAGGTTTGATTTGGAAGGGGGTACATCTCACTCTCTCCACTCAAATTCACAGCCTGTCCTACCGCCTCTTCATACATTGGAAAATTTGGAGCTAGCTGGAAACTAGCTACCGAATCAGTAGGTTGTATGAGAGCGGCCATGGACGCATTCAAATCCATCATCTGTTGGCTTGACGCTACCCTAAAGTCTTCCAACGACTGTTCCAGACTAGACATGGGTTGTGAAGGGGTTTCAGTAAAAGATTCAAAGTTGTTTGGATACTGAAAACTCCCAAATGGCGGTTCTGAAGCAATGTCTAGGGAAGGTGCAAAAGTAGGGTAGGATTGGTAGGAATTGAATGGCTGGACAGGAGTGGGATCAACATTGGGATAAGAAGGTGAATGGAATTGGTGATCCCAAGAATTTGAAGCGGTGAAAGGAGTGAAAGATCGGCTACGAGATTGTTCAATACGTTCAGCAAGAGACATAGGTCTTGTGGCTACAACTGGACTTTCAAAAGGGGTATCAACGCAAGAAGAGGTGAATGTTTGAAACGGTTGATACGAAGTGGATTGCGGGGTCCAGTTGTTCGTCCTAGACGCGTCTATCCGATCTTTCAAAGAAATTTTCGGCATGGAGGGGTCGTTCGGTGATCGGCTAAAGCAAGAACCGTAAGAAGTAATGTCTGGTTGTGGGTACCAAAGTTCGGCAAGAGTTTTGCGAGGTGGGGTACCCATGATATGAAGAGAGAAGGAAAGAAAGGAAGAGAAAAGGAGGGGAAAAAGAATATGATTTTTTTTTATATAGTTTATATATTAACAAAAGAATGAAATATACACACAAAAAGAATATGGACAAAAATAATCACGACACAAATAATACCACACACCTAATCGTTCTAGGGTTAACCTAGGTCAACTAGACCTGCTCCAGAACTTGATTGTCGAAGTAAAACTGTGTCGAGAAACAGGCTCAAGATACACTGATCACGAGGCCAGGTAAGTGCAGAGATAAGGGGAGGTTTTCCAACGTTTTCGCGAAGTTCCTTAATTAAATAACCCTTTCTCTTTTGGTTGTTTCGCCGTTAACACTTTCCTAGACACCCCGTAAACAATATACCGTTAAGCAAGGTTCTAAACACAGTTAACTTCTCCTAGTGAGCGCGAAGTCCTTAAGGCTTAAAGTCTAGTTTCTTTTAAATTTTGTGCGGGTAAACGTTATGCTCAAGTTCGTGATTTGTGGGCCACGGAAAAGGTGATGAAATCCTTTACCGTATCTTGTGGGGTTCGCTTGCCCTTAAATCCGTATTAATTGATGCAATGCGCAATTCAATAAAAATTCTATAAAGAATCAAAAAATCGTTTTTTTAAGCGCGGCGCTGCAACAAATACGGGTTAGTCAATTTTTAGCGTTTGCTAGAGAACTTGCAAAGAATCCTGCAAAGAATAGTATATTGGATGCGTCGGATTTGAGAAGAAGGTGTTAGTAAAATACGTACCGTTAAGTTTTGGGTTAGGAAACCCCCGTTGAATCAAATCCGGTAAGCTTGAAAAGTTCGCTTGCGCGGGTCAAACTACCCGGATCTTTGGCACTGTACTTTGCAATCACCTTAGCTTTGAACGCACACTTTGCTCCCCACGATCGCAGTTTGCAAATACGCAAAAATCTGCACACTTGCCCATAAAAATTATCAAAAAAAACAAAAAGATTTTTTTTTAAATATTTATAAATATATACAAAAAGAATATTAGCCCGAATAACAAGAAAGAAAATACGTTACCATCTCCCCGGCAACGGCGCCATTTGATCGCACGCTCTTGGCGTGTCGGATGTTCAAAGAATTAAAGTGTAACCGCGATCAGGACGGTGTCGCTTTGCAGCTAGCCAGTTGAGCACGGGTCGGTCCACAGGGAGATGGTGTATTTTACCTTCTTGTCTTAGACGAGTCAATAAAGAATCTGTGTATGAGTTTGATTCTAACCTATGTGTTTATTTGCAAGTATAAAGTTGTTAAGAAAAATACGAGATTGTAAGCTAAAGAAATTCGTACTCAAAACCTTTGAGCCGAGTCTTGACCAATTGAAGCTAGACAATCGGCAACAACGTGGATTAGGGGATTTAAGCGCGGTATTCGTGGAATCCGGCTTATTTACCCTTGTCCTTCCGTTCTTGTCTCTTGCTTTCGCCTCCGGCCAAACGAAACGCAACCGGTCGCGGTTAAGAATCACCGTTACCTTGTCAGGGTACGGTGCCTAACGGAGCGCTTGCGTATGGTTTGGGCGGAGTTCAATGGAAAATAACGGGAAAAGGAATTGGGCAAAGAAATGTTAACTTACAATATCATATGGATTCTTAACAACAACAATTACATTCATTCACAAAAGAGAACCAAAAAGAGAGAACAAAAAGAAAAGAACAAAGAAAAGAAAAGATTACAAGAATATAAGTGCATGGAATTTAAGTGCATGAAATAAATTGTAAGTAATAAAATGCGAGTAATAAAAAGCGAGTAAAAAGAACAAGGAACTAGGACTCAAGACAAGCATGTGATCAATAGCCAACCCTTAAACTTGCAAGCTCAATCAAGAGGTTGCAAGATCAAGGGAAGGGTAGAGAACACATGTGAAATGAAGTGCTAGTCCCGTGAGAAAATACGACCCTTGAGATCAATAACTAACCCTTAACCATTCAAGCTCAATGAAGAGGTTGAATGATCAAGAGAAAGCAAGAATCTCAAGGGGAAGAAGAAACACAAGAGAATGATACAAAACCCTCATCTTCATTGATCTCCATTCAAAAAGCTCTCACTACAATTTTCATGGAAAAAGAATGAAGAAGAAGAAGAAAAACTATACAAAAAGACTACAAAAGATGAACAAAAGAATGACCTTTGGTTGGGCTCAAATCTGGAGTATTTATAGGCAGGGAATGGGAACCCTAGGGCCAAATTCTGATATAATATGAGTACCCAAAGTGCCCCCAAAAACCCAGCAGATGAGGCGCCAACATGGACGCGGATCCGCGGCCAATACCCCCTATTGGCCGCGGATCCGCGGCCCTTTAGAGGTGTTAGGGTGTCATCTTTTGGGGGATTCCCTAGTTTGTTGTGTACATTATTCTGGTATCTGTATTTTTTCATAATTTCTTCACGAATTTTCCAGAATTTCTGTTGAGGGAAAGGTGGACTTTTTGTCAAGATTTGGAATGATTGCCTCGAGCTCCGCGTAGATCTCTTGGATCTTGTGCTACCATTGAGCCTTGTGCCTGAAAACGACATTGATTTGACATTTTGTCTTCCTAAACTGGTATCTGGCAGCATACGGATGAAGAGCGGAGACCGTGTTTTATCTGTGGTTGGCAGGAACCCGGATTTTGTCGTGTTTTCCATGAATTTCACCGTTTTAGAACCGAGAACCTGTATCCTGCAAATATGTAACAAACACGGATTAAAAGCACCTACCTATAAACAACCGAGCGTAAGAATGGGCGGTATAAAATGCAGTATTCTGTGATGAACACTGACCTTCTATTCATTCAATACCTGGGTAGCCATTACTTGCAGCTAATACTGTTGACGTGCTTGTAGATGTTTGATGTAATCATTACCTACTGCCAGCGTATTAGTGAGTCTTTAGAGTCCCACATAGAGATTTCCTAGCGCAAGCGAAACGAAGTAGGGTATGTATAGAGATATGTGCAGGAGCTCGATTAAATACGGATATATGATACCGTATTCTAATCTAGCATTATTTAATATTAGTCGGATTATATATGATATAACCGGATTATTAAATCAAGTATTGGTTTAATAATTTGATATATATATATATATATATATATATATATATATTAACCAATATTATGCACACTTGATATTTTCTTCTCTTTATATAATATTGTACCAATATTATGCACATTTGATATTTTCTTCTCTTTATATAATATTGTTTGTATATGATATAAATAATATATATGTGTGTGTCTGAGACATGGTTGTTTATACACAGGAGTTGTGTATATGAGAATTACACGGGGTTAAAGATAAGAGGATAATGATTTACTTAATTGAATTTGAACGAAGAAAGAATGAGTCATTTCTTTGGAACATGCTAGTTTGCATGACTCATTCTCTCTTTTTCTTTTTCATATAAGTTTATCATTTTGATCTTATCCTCACTCCAAGTCATTCTCATCTCCATCTTCATTTTCTTGTCTTGAATTACTATTCATTCAAGAGTGAAGAAAAGAAAAGAAAATTAAGTGAGCTAAAATCTTACTTTATCAAACCAAACTAAACCAGCAAATTAGTTTAGGTTGTTATCTTCACTAAAACCTTGTTTAGTGAAGTGAGCCTGAGTTAGAGTTGCCTCAAGGTGGATCATTTTTGACCTAGAAGATATCAAGAAAGCTTGTTAAGGTACTTCTACTTGGAGCTTTAGAAGTGAAGGACTTGACTACAAAGGTTGTAGTTCTCTCCTCACTTAGTTTAAAACTCTTGTTTGCTTTCTTTTTGCTATAAACCTTTAGTTTGATCCTAACTTGTAGACTTAGGCTTTTAGAAATTTTAAAATTGTATACTTGCTCTTGTTAAAACCCTAGTAGAGATGCTAGCATCTACTTTCATAATACCCCCAAAGTCAAGTCTAAATTCCATAAGGCTAAACCTAGGTTCCGAAAATAATGTTCTAGACTCCACATAGTAAAACCTAAACTCAACAAAGGTTAAACCTAGTGCTCTGATACCAACTTTGTCACGATCTGGAAATGGCACGTGACCGGCACTTGAATCACGTGAAGTCTATATGATCCTACCGTAACCCAAGTAAGCAAAAACCTAGGAATCTAAACCATTTATAAGAAAATAATGGATGTGTAGTTTTGAAATAGGTTTATTAAAATGAAATCAAGTTTGGTTTGAAATATAATAAAGTTTGATTGAAAATAATTTTCATAGTTTTAAAATTGGGCAGCACCTCCTTTATAAATTTTGAAGAAAATCCTTTACAATGCATATAATATAAAAGCATCCACACACGGGAGCTAGCTCACGTCCAGACGACGGAGATACAATCTACACAATAATATACAACGTCCCAGACGAAGAATCACAAGCGAAAATCAAAAGATAAGTATGTAAACAGCTGAAGTCGACTCCACACGAGTCCGACACCCAAAACATACATATCTAAGTCTCGTCTCTAAGTCACAAATATACAAGTGGTTGATTAAGTTTTTAACTAGATACGAGAGAGTATATATATACAAAAGACGGTTACAATACAACTGTGTAACCCATCTAGCAAAAGCAATCACCCGAAGAAGAGAAATGTGCCGCAGGCCGCTACTGATCCGAACGGTCGATCCTGTAAGAACTATGACACAACGAGGATGAGTTGCCAACTCGTGAGTAAAAAGATATCACAAGGTAGAAATCGTATGAATGACCTACCTAAGTGATAAAATATAGTACTATCATACTATGCAATAACATATATATACTATATAAGTACTATAAGCGCATCCCTATGGATCGCGTAAACATTATATATATATATATATATATATATATATATATATATATATAGCATGCATCCAAATAAGCATATAAAGTAGCCGAAAAATGTATGTATGTAAATCGTCTCAAAATAGCCGTATATATGTATATCATAGCTCAAGCAGCGGACGTTGATTTTTAAAGCAATATATGCAATTTTGTTTAAAATATACGGCACATCTTTTAGAAATGATTTAAGAGGGTTTTCTTTTGAAAGTTTCTTGTGTCGTCATAGATACGTGGAAAAATAGGGAGACTATTGCTCCTTTGGAAACCTCTTTAATATAAATCAATATATGAAAATAATAATTCAGGTACTGTCTCTAGGACCAGTCCTGTTTGGTTGTTATATAGCATAAATCATCTCAATCTATGCAGGGCATCTATATTGATATCTCATATATATCATTATATATATAAGTATCAACGCATCATATCGGGTTGCACAATATGGAAATATATCATCCACAAGGTCGTCGTCATCAAATGAGTGTCCATCATTGACACTCAAAATCATCATCAAAAGAGTGCCCATCGTCGACACTCAGAATCTCATCAAATGAGTGTCCATCATCGACACTCGAAATCTCAATCTCGTCTTCGAACACCGGCCATATCCACCATGTTCAAGACTATCATCGGTCGGTATCCGTCGGATATCCGCCGTGATCCAAACTATCACCGGTACGATTATCCTGGCTAGGCTTTCCGTATCTCCTTACGGCTTTACAACCCCTCGGAGTCATACCAGGTCCACCATATATCCGTAATCGGTTATCCCCTATCTTGATTTGGATATCACATCATGAAAATCAGAAAACTCATGGTGGATGTTCAAATCATCATATCAAGAGATGACTGCATTTTTTAAACATACACAAGTTTTATAAATCACACCACAGCTTGTCAAATCCATGAAAAACATCAAGTTCCGAAAAATACATATATAATTCATCTTTCCACAGTTGGCAACAATCATATACGAATATACATGGCAATGATATTCGTATATCGAAATCATCAAGTATCATGCAAACCGGCATGGATAACTAAAACACGAATAAGCATGGCAGTTTTTACTTTTTACCGTGTCATGGCAATACTAATAACGTGTAGTGTAGCATACGCGTGTGTGATCGTGTAACATGATAATCATAAGTGATTGTGCAAGTGTTCTATCAAGTGTGTTCGCACAAGAATAATTCTCAATTCTCATTAAACATCAATATCATAATCGTCAACAATGCATCATGCATCTTTCTTCAGTTGATAATTAAATACACGGATACATCAATCAATCACACATATATAACGAAGTCATAATAGACGGCATTGACATCAACATGGATATAATTTAGCATGAAAATTCTACAGTGTCATGGCAGTACCAATGATGTGTAGTGTAATACGTGAGTCTGTGATGGCGTCATATAACAATCATTGGTAGTTGTGCAGTGTTTTATAAGAGTTCATATAATTATGGTATCGTAAACTAATTATACGAAGCATATAAAGACGAATAATATAAGCGTAGTGCAACTTAACAAATTAAAGGAAACACGAGTGTATAACGAGTAAAAAAACGTAACGTGAACAAGCGTTATAAATTCAAATACAGTTTAAAATTGAACAAAACATTGTTTTGAAATGAGAGGGCTGTAATGTTTTTAATATAGATATTCATTTGAAATTAGTAGCACATCCTCGACATTAGAGTTTAAAATAGGAAACGAATCGTTAGTTTTACAAATAGTACAATCTTAGCATTCATAGTTTTCTTAATTGGGATACACAGAAAGACTCCATGAGTCAAATAAATATCGGCCGCATTCGGCAATCTATATCTCATCAAGTACGGGATCTCATCTCGTACGTTCTCAATTCAAATATCCAATCTCAATTAGTACAGATCTCAAGTCGCGTACGACACATATCATTAATCATATATACTTATATATATAATCTACCAGTATGAATTATACACTAATTACATAGTCTACGAACTAATTATATGCTAAGTATCCGGGTTACGTATATACGCTTTCTATACTAAGGGTGCTATACGTCATTCATCCGACTTCCCCCGTAGATATAAATCTACTCACCGAAGTCCGTTTCGAGCTAGTCGAAGCCGACGACCGTCTTGTCCTTCCTCGCCGTCTTGAAAGTCCCAGCAATTGACCCTATAACCAAACTAGTCATAAACATGCAAGGAAACTCCATTAAAATCAATACAAACCCAATAAAACGAAATATGACGAAAATATCAAAACTGTCAAAAATAATGAAGGGCAGACGTCTCAGCTCTCAATGGCAGACGTCTGTCTAAACTGTTACTGTCGCATAGAGAGCAAAACAGACGTCCGAAGAAGGGCTCCGAGACGTCTGAATGCCAAAACCCAAGAAAACCAAATCAAAGACAGACATTTGTCTCATCAAGCATCAAACGTCTGACTTAGAAAATATTTCAAACCGGCAAGTTCAAGACAGACGTCTGAAGCTTCTGAGCTCAGACGTCTGAAGCTTCTGAGCTCAGACGTCTGGTGAACAAAAATCATGAAAAACAGTTTAAAAGCAGACGTCTAAAGTTTTTGAGCACAGACGTCTGTGAAAAAATGAAGAAATGAAGTTTATCGGCAGACGTATGAAGCTTTGGAGGACAGACGTCCGCAGAAGGAAAATCATGAAGCACAGATCATGGGCAGATGTCTGAAGCTCTCTAGAGCAGACGTTTGCAGAAAGAATCCGCTGAAACGAATTTTCTAAAATTTGTTTCACTTTGAAAATCCAATCCTTTGCATCAAAATACCACAAACTTTCCTAAAATGAGTTGTAATCAACTACAAAACTTTGCTAACACCTTACAAACACAAGCAACCATTTAAAACCTTATCATCGAAAGTTTTGAACCATAAAAATATGATCCGTATGAAAACTATAAAGTTTTTTGCCAAATAGAACCCTAAACTTGAAAACTAAGGATTACTTTTTGAGAAAGATGAAGTGAAGAGGGGATCCAAGCTTGTATGCGCTACTTGAATTCTTAAGTTTGGCTCTATTTGAGGTCTTGATGGTGGTTTCAACTTGAAGGATATGATTTGGGTAATGAGGAGATGAAGGAGTGTGGAGTTTGTGTTTGGAGTTGGGTTAGAGGAGATTGTAAGAGTAAGCTATTAGTTTGTGTGAGGATTTGAGAGAGGATGAGGGAATGTGAGTGCTTGTGAGTTTGGGAGAGACAAGGGGGAGGAAGTGAGGAGGAAAAATGGGAGGAGAATGGGAACATGGTATGGGAAGTCCATACCTCACATGTCCCCCCTTCTCATCTATATTAAAACCAAATTTAAACCCAACCATGCAAATTTAAAATATTAATTCCCAACCTAGAGAAAAGCTATGGTTAAATATGGTTACCATGTCCATAAATATCAAACCCCAATTCTCACTTAAAGAACATAACCCAAATCATTAACATAAACCTATACTTGAAATGTTTAATGAGTATTAATTAGATAAGGCAAATATTGGTTTTATTATCCCCAATTTATAGATATATTTTAATATCAAATTATGATAATCCAACTAAATAATTGGTATCATTTTTAACAAAACTCGAAATATTATTATTAAATTTCTAAAATAATCTTTAAAATTCAGAAATGTTACAGTTGGCCAAGAATTTAGACTGTTGTATTAAGAGATACCCGACTTTTATGGAGAAGATCATGCCATGCAGTCTTGTATAGCTGAGCTTGGGGTGTTTTTACTAGAGAAACCAGGGTTTCATCAGGTTAATTTGTTGGTTACGTTTTTTGGGGATATATTTCACTAAAATACCATGAATATTTGACAGTTTTCCATCTAAATAGCATGTACTTTTGAAGTTGCAAGCTGATACCATGAACTTAGTGCTTTACATATAAGTATCACGACCTTGCGTATTTTAATTTAAGGCTTAATTGCAGGAAACACCTCACATTTGGCCATATAGAGAGGGGTATCTCCTGCTATAGAGCCAAAAGTTGGGGGTATTTCTTTCAATTTAGCCTTCAATTTAGTACTATATGTTGTTTGTTTACGATAAAAATAACCAAGGTAAAAGGCTTTCACTAAACATTATCCGTACCTCTTTCCCATTTAAAGGTTTCTTCATATATAATTCCAATTTAAAACATTCACAAAATCGCTAATCCACTATATGTTACAGATAGACTTGCAAGGAGACATATCAGGCTTTTTATCGGCACACCCACAAGCTCCACTGCTCTCATTGCACCATCTTCATGCTGTCGATCCCATTTTCCCTTCAATGTCACGCTATGATGCACTCCATAACCTCATGGGAGCTGCAAATATTGACTCATCTCGTATTCTACAGCAGATCATTTGTTATGATATCCAAAATAAATGGTCTGTTTCAATCTCTTGGGGCTACTCAGTACATATATACGAAGAATTATATCCACCTAGAATTTTACGGATACCGCTTCAGACTTTTGGGGCTTGGAGCAAAAGAGCCACGCCAGCTTTCATGTTCAATACAAGGCCTCTATCGAGCGATCCTTGTGCCATGCCGCATGTTTTCTTTCTGGAATCTGTGGTGGTTACAGACTCGAATCAGACTGTTACCAGTTATATCAGAAGAACTCCATGGGAGTTATCATCATGTGGTAATCATTCAGCGGCGTCCATTTCTAAGGTTGAAGTTTCTACAGTTGCTGAGAGGCTCCAATGGGCAAGTGTAGATATTCTATTTATAAACTATAGACTTACAAATAAATGTGTGTAAAAGTAATTAGTATGATGATTTTACATTCTCATAGTCATCATACTTATACACCATTATGGTATGGAGTATGAACATCCTATTCAATGCATAAAACTAATTTGACCGTTACTTTACGGTGGAAAAATATGAATATTACCTTTTGTGGAAAAATATTATAAAACGATAATTACATATCAAATCAATACTATGATTACCCTTACTTTATTAGCCGTATAAATTTAGCTGTATTATTGGTTGCAAATATTACATCTGCCATAATATTTTACTACATTCAAACTTTGAGACTATTGTGCTCTTATTTTGTGATTTTCTAAATACTTTTATATTACTTCTTTACAAATTAGTTAAACACGCTTATTAATTTCATTCAATTTCAGGGTGGAGCTAGAAGAGAATGCTGCGATATTAAACATAAGACTAGCATGAATGCAACGGAAATCATTGTAAGAGCTTGTGGGGAAAATGAAGCTCTAATATGGTCTCAGCTTTCTTAATCAAGCTATTCATCGGTATTTAAGGTCCTCATGGTTGAATTCCATCTAGATTCTAATTTCTTGTATTGCTTCTTGTTTTCTTACTGTGCAACTTTATCTCATAGGAAATTAGGAGTATATGTTTGTTTTACTTCCCCTTTTTCCTTACCATTGTCCTTTAAGCTTGTTTCCTTTTCTAAAAAAGAGAATAAATCTATTTGTTCTGTCAGGTGTATTAAAGTTTGCATTTTATGGAAGATCCATGGATCAAATCCCCCACTCAATTTATTTGTATATCAGTGAGTTCTGGAACAAAATGTCATAATCACAACTACTTAAATTCTTAAGCACTGACTAATTTAGGTGGATAGAGGGGAAATGTGGTTGTTCTTTTTAATTAAAGGTTTTTGTGTGTATTGAAATGCTATTTATTTTAGCTAGGATTTAAATTTGAAGTAGTAGACTAGAAACCAATTTCAACCTTTTGGGCCTTTCTCTTGAAATGCCTTTTCTTGAGAAATTTCTAGGGCCGGCTATACAAATCCATTCTACTGGTCGTAATCAACATATAGGTCTTGATAGTCTCTACTCATGTTTGTTTAGATCTACCCCTAACCCTCGTTTAGGCACATTCTGATAATTTAAGTGAAATATATATGTTTTTCAGGAATGTAAGTTCCTCATTTGATGTGCATGTTTCCAACATAGAAAGCATGAGGTTTTGCATATAGTTATTTCCTTAGAATTCTCTTTCCTTTTTTCTTAATTAATTTTGATGATGGCTGAAACAGTTTTCTCCAAATTGCTTAAATTTTGGATTCCCCAATGTTATGTTTGCCTCGTATTCTCGATTCGTAGAAGTTTCCCAAATGAATTCGGCATTTCATGGAGGATATTAAGTTGAGCCGGCTCACTGTCTCTATGAACCGGCTCATAAGACATCCAGAATTGTCATCTGTTCTCTGGTTTCAAAAGACGACTCAGGATAATCTTGAGCCGTCTCACAAGGCGTCTGGAATCATCAATTGTTCTCTGTCTGAATGAGCCGGCTCATCATTAACTTGAGACGGCTTTTGAGTGGATCGAGCTAAATCTTGGTTGTTCGGGAAATCTGTTTTTTGATCATATCTCCAGCATATTATATATATTGTAGTGTTTGTAATCTTAAGAGAGATATGAGATATAGCTTGAACCCTTTGTATTTTGAGAGAGGAGGTCGGTGTTTTGAGAGGGATTTTGTGAGAGTTTCATCAACCATTGTAATCTTCATATTTGTCGATTAGTAAAGTGTTTCTTCTTTGTCCGTGGTTTTTCTCGCAAGGGTTTTTCATGTAAATCTTGTGTCTTTTGGTTGGTGTTCTATTTCTATTGCCTATGGTTGTTTGTTTCTC
Source organism: Agapanthus africanus (assembly GCA_030015575.1). Classification (NCBI taxonomy): domain Eukaryota; kingdom Viridiplantae; phylum Streptophyta; class Magnoliopsida; order Asparagales; family Amaryllidaceae; genus Agapanthus; species Agapanthus africanus. The sequence continues at coordinate 470,816,410 of JASDDO010000031.1, forward strand.
TTTATCGTTTTTTATTGCTTCGTCATCATATTTGTCGCAACAAATTAGTATCAGAGCTACATCGTTCTTTGGAAGATTTGGTGTTTAGGAATTTGTTTGCTTGAACCGTTAGGTTTTCGATCATACGATCTAGGTTTACAGTGGGTGACGACACTTGTGTCCTCTTCCCATTTTTTTAGATTGTAATTTTGAAGTTTTTTAGTTTTGTAAGCACTCAAGGTGTTTGTGGAAATTCTTAAGTGAATTTCAACTGGTTCTTTTTTATTCTACACCATGTCTCCAACGATTATGAAGTTCGATATTGAGAAGTTTGATGGGAATACAAGCTTTTGTCTATAGCAAGTTCGTATGATTGCCGTATTGACAGAGAATAATTTGAAGAAGGCGATCCTTGAAAAAGATTCAAGGCCTTCCACCATGACAGAAGAAGCATGTGAGTAGTTGGATGAAAACGCTTTCATGACTATCCAGTTGTGTTTGTTTTGCAAGAAGTTCTAGTGGAGAAGACGGCGGCTAGTTTATGGTTGAATTTAGAGGAGTTATATTTGAAGAAGTTCTCACAGATCGACTCCTTTTGAAGCAGCGTCTCTACACACTTCGTATGTCAGAAGACTCTTATCAAATCTCAAATCGGTGAGTTTAATTCGATCATTACAGATCTGGGTAAAATCGATATTAAGATTGATGATGAAGATCAAGCACTTTTATCGTTTTGTTCTTTGCCCTCCTCTTATAAGCACTTTCGTGACACCAAGGTCTATGGACGGGATACTATCTTGATCAAGGATGTCAAAGAAAATTTGTTGAATAAAGAGAAGATCGACAAGTAGTTAACTTCTAGCGAAGTTGATCAATTTTCAGACTTATTTGTTCGAGGGCGAGCAGAGAAGAGAGATCCGGAAGGTAGCAAGAAGAAGTCAATGTTGAAGTCCAAACATAAGAACTTGACCTGCAACTATTGTAAGAAGAAGGGGCACTTCAAAATTGATTGTTACAAATTGCAGAACAAGCAGAAGTAGGAAGACAATCAGAAAAAGAAGCATTCGGCTGAAGCTAGTATTGCCGAAAGAGAAGGAAATCTACTTATGGTTCTTGACAACACACATCGATTCAAGGATGAATTGATTATGGATTCGGGTTGTTCCTACCATATGTGTTATAATAGAGATTTGTTCTCTACCAATGAGTGTTGATGGTAGAGCGATTTTGATGGGCAACAATAGTTCGTGTCGAATTATTGGCAAAGGAATGATTCAAATCAAGATATTTGATGACGTGAGAACATTAGTGGAAGTTTGGCATGTCCCTGACTTGAAAAAGAATATTATCTCATTGGATACACTCGATATTAATGGCTATAAGTTCTCCGCTGAAGGTGGAGTTTTGAAAGTCAGTAAAGATGCTCTCGTCGTTATGAAAGTCCTGAAAATGAGATCCTTATATGTGTTGCAGGGTTCGACAACTATCAGGTCGGCGGCAGTTTCATCATCTAAATCTATATCAGGTTCAGATGTAACCAAATTATGGCACATGAGGCTCGGGCATATGAGTGAGAAAGGTATGGTCGAGTTGTCGAAACAGGGTCTACTATGTGGTCAAAGTACATCGAAGATAGAATTTTGTGAGCATTGCATTTTTGGAAAGCAGAAACGAGTTAGCTTTGGTATGGCAGTGCACAACATAAAAGATACTCTTGACTATATTCATTCAGATTTTTGGGGACCCTTTCAAGCTGCTTCCAAAGGAAGCGGTACAAAATATCTGCTTAATTTCATCGACGATTATTCGGGAAAGGTTTGGGTCTACATCTTAAAGCTAAATAGCGATGTATTTAATACGTTCAAGCAATAGAAGATATTAATTGAGAAGCAGACATAAAAGCAGATTAAGAGGCTAAGGACAGACAACAAATTTCAATTTTGTGGTTGAGATTTCAATGAACAAAAACGAAGGTTTCGTACAACATCGTACCGTTGTCTACACACCATAGTAAAATAAGGCCGCAGAGAGCATGAATCAGACTCTTGGAGAAAGCTCGGTGCATATTATCTAATGCAGGGCTCGGTAAGGAGTTTTGGGCAGATGCGGTGAACACGACATGCTACGTTAATCGATCACCTCATACAGCACTTGGTGGTAAAACACCAAAGCAGGTATGGTCTGAGAAGCAGGCCGATTATTCTACACTTAGAATGTTTGGTTATCCCGCATATGCACATTGTTGTGAAGATAAGTTAGATCCTCGAGCGAAGAAATGCATTCTTCTTGGTTATACTACCGGGGTCACAGGTTATAAGTTGTGGTGTCCAAATCCTAAATCGCCAAAATTTATGATCAGCAGAGATGTTACTTTTGACGAGTCTGCTATATTGAAGCCGAAGAACGCGGAATCTCCAACTCAAGACGATACAAGGAAGGACGAGCCGGGCATTGAATTTGAGGTCAGTGAAAGCTCGGGTTTGCAGGAGATCTCTCCTTCACCGTCATCTGATGATCAGTCCCAAGATGAGCAGTATCTACTCGCTCGAGACCGACAATGAAAGGACATTAGACCGTCACAGAGATATGGTTGCGATGATCTAGAGGCATATGTATTGTCCGTTATAGTAGTGAACCTACGAGTTATCAAGAAGCTATCTCTTTCGATGAGTCAATTCGTTGGTTAGTCGCTATGAATAAAGAGATTGAGTCTCTTTACAAGAACCAAATATGGAAGCTCGTTAAACCTGAAGGAGGAAAGGAAGTAGTTAGCTGCAAGTGAGTTTTCAAAAAGAAGGAAGGAGATCAAGGGGTTGTAGATACTCGATACAAGACACGGTTGGTAGCTAAAAAGCTATTCACAGGTTAAGAGAGTGGACTTTAATGAAGTATTTTCTCCGGTTGTATAACACACCTCTATTCGTTGTCTTGCTTGGTTCGGTAGCTATGCAGGATTTAGAGCTTAAGCAACTCGATATTAAGACCGTTTTCTTGCATGTGATTTGGTAGAAAAGATTTACATGCAACAACCCGAAGGTTTCGAAATTGAAAACAAGGAAGACCACGTTTATTTGTTAGAGAAGTCTCTCTATGGTTTGAAACCGTCACCTAGATGTTGGTAAAAGAAATTTGATTCCTTCATGAGGGATATACGGTTTACGAGAAACAAGGGCGACAATTGTGTTTAATGTAAAAAGCTCGCCGATGGTTCTTTCATATACTTGTTGCTTTATGTTGATGATATATAGATAGCGGTAAGGTATATGGTTGATATTCAGAAACTTAAGAAACAGTTGAAAGGCAAGTTCGAGACCAAAGATTGGGAGCGGCCAAGAAAATTCTCTGTATGGAAATTAGGCACGATCATAAGGGAGGTAAACTTTACTTGTCTCAACGGCGATACGTTGAGAAAGTTTTGGTGTGTTTTGGTATGGCAGACGCTAAATCTGTAAGTACCCCTTTGGCACATCATTTTAAACTTTCAGCTCATTCATCACTGCAAACCAAGGAAGAAATTAAGTATATGTCCCATGTTCCTTATCCGAGTGCGGTGAGTAGTATTATGTATGCCACAGTATGTACCCGACCCGACATTTCACATGCAGCTAGTGTTAGTCTCTATATGGCATCTCCTGGCAAAGGCCATTGGCAAGCAGTGAAATTGATTTTATGATACCTACGAGGTACGTCTTGTTAGTTGTATGTATGCCCTACAGGCCAGTATTGTACAGATGATGTATATTATATTGGATGCTTGGACATATATAGAGATGAATTTCTTGCTCGATATGATAGTATGCTATCTGGTTACTCTTTATCTTAACATGTACACTTGTCTCTTTAAACTGTCTTATAGTTACATGTTGGTAAAGCCCTTAGGATGTGTACTTGACTACCTGGACTATGATGCAGATCATACTAGTGGGGACATGGTAGTCCATAAGTACATCCTTCAAGGTCCCTAGTCGTGGGTATATCGGGACGGGGCATCGATATACCAGAGTAGACTAGCGTATACGCTTCTCGACCCATGAGATGGGCGATGGATGATCCCATATCCATTGGTGTTTGACATCAGAGATGGTATACGGGTGCTCAGTGGAGACTGGGTACACTGGACGGACTCGCCGAGAACTCCTAGATGGTATTATACCTCACGTCAGATGGCAGTTCTCAGGTGACACTTGTGCAGGTTAGTCTGTAGACCCGAGATCGTCATAGAGTCTTGTGTGATTCCCACTGTGCTTTGATCTCCACCTTACCACGTCCATGAGGGCGTGCAAAACGGTGGTCTTTGGGTACAGTCCCGAGTCACATGGAGACAATGAGCGATAGGAGGGGTTTCGTCTCTCCCGGTATTGGGGGTTGATGTTGCGCTGTGCTCGATTGGCCGTAACAGGGAAGTCCCTGGCCAGGGCTGATCAGAGATTTGCTGGTAAGTGTTACCAGTAGTTTCTCGACCCTTTATGAGCCTCACATCGGCACGACTTATCGGTTATTGGGGTCTGACGTTTACCATCCCTAGACTTGATATGCGACGTATCAGACGAACAGACCGGACTGTACGGTAAGTGTTACTGGTTGGATTCATAGGAGTATGAGCGGGCTAGCTCGTCGATCTTCTGATCGCTCAATACCCGGATGGCCGTTACGTTTAGCAGACCGCTTGCGGCTTGTGGATGCTTGATATGATCATCATCTGCCACCGGTGTATTGACGAGTCTTTAGAGTCCTACACAGAGGTTTCCTGGCTCAAGCGAAACGAAATAGGAGCGCATATGAGATATGTGCAGGACCGAGAATAATGCGTGTATGTGATACCGCATTTAATTCTCGCGATATATGTTTCGATTGGTTATATTCGATATGACCTAGTTATCGAATCATTGATTCGATAAATCGATACATTGGATTCTAGTCAGTTATGTGCGACATGACCGGATCATTGAATCAAATGTTGATTTAATGATTTAATGCATAATTATATATTTGATATATTACTTTGCATTAGCTAGTATTGGTTCACTTTATATGGATTTTCTCACTCGATGTGCAAGAAGTATATATGATATACTTTTATGCACTACTTTGTGTCATGTTTGATGATACATGTTGTTTGGTGTTGTGTTAAGACTTAAACCATGGTTATGATAATAGTTAGGGTTTTTATTTATTTACTTATTTATTTATCTATTCTTTTTGATAAATAAATATATATGATAACAAAATGGTTTCTTTCATGAAGCTTGATGAAGCTTTGACTAAAGTGACTATTTTGTCATCATCCTTAACCCTAACCATTCCCATTTACCATGGTTTATTCTCTACACTTAACCTAGGTTAGAACATGATAAGTGTTGGATTTTATTATTCTTTTTTAACAACACTTATCATATTCTTTCTTCATCTTCAAGAAAAGCTTAAGGTCCATCAATGGCAACTTGAGCTAAAGTGAGATAAATCCAATTCTAAAGTGAACCCACCTCCTATTTCTTCACCCTCTACCTCTTGCCAAGTTGTTTTGGGTGTTTTCTTCACAAGTTTCACCACTTGTTGAAGTCGGAGCTTGAACTTGCGATGCCTCGACGTAGATCATCTTCGGCACGAAGCCGACGACCTAGTCCGCCCTATTCTCCGGTGAAGCCGACGTTCGAGTTTAGGAATCGAGATGGACAGCGAGAGGATGCCTACGTGGAGCCAAGGAAGAGGATAACCGGATCTACAAAGGTTGTAGCATCTAACCTTTAGTTAATTTGTTAACTAGTTTTGCTTTTCGCCTAGAATTCTAGTCTAAGATCCGCGTTAGGGTTTCGCGGCACCCATAATTATTGAAAATGGCATGGTTGATGCCTTGTGAGACCTCTCTAGGGTGCCTAGGAACCTTTCACTGGTATCAGAGCCTAGCTAGAGCCTTAGGCGAAGTCTAGACAGAATTTGAACTCCGATCGAACCGAAACCCAACCCCAAAAATTGCTCTCTGTACATTTTCTAAAATCTGGGATTTTTCAATATTAAAAATGCTTAAAAAATTCAGCAGGGAATTCTAAGAATTACGATGCAAATTTTTTCAAATGAACAGTACATTGTGCGGCGGAACCGCGGCAGAAGCATGGCTTCTGCGGCGGTTCCGCGGCCTACTGATGACGTCATCCCTCCTCCTCTGCACAGTAATTCATAGTTTCTGCAGCTGAGTTTTATGGGTATTTTTTAATAATTATTCCAGAGTTTAATTTTCTGGGGTGTTTTAGAGCTTCGGTGTTTCGACCGGATTATCAAATTTCGTCTTTGTGTATTTCCAGATAATTTATAGAATATGTTAAAAAGTTCGACCGGATATAAATACCCAACTTTTCCCCTGTCGGGAAATTTCCAAGTGTTGGATTTTTCCGTAGTTTAACGACATTCTAAGTAGTGCAAGTAATGCGATGGACCCTCTAGAAGACAACAAACCTTAACTCGATTATGTGACCGTCTTGAACTGCCCTTTGAACCTTCGGGTTTGGGGCAGTACGGCGTGCCACATGTGAGGCGTTGGCTTGACCCTTCTACGGCTGGACCGTTGGTACTGAGGCACGAACTGAATGTTGTTAGACTTATTTCATGTGTTGGACTGTATCGGGAAAACTTGGGTATTCGACTGTTCGATCGGAAAGTTTAACATTTTCTGTTTATCTGGAATGTGATACAATAATTGGAATTCACAAACAGTTATGTGATAACTGAATGAATGTTATAAATCTAGCAGTTTGGTTTCACTTGATATTGAAAAGAGTTTTCGATAATGAGACTAAAATGCGGGATTTATATCTGTTAGGCATGTGATGTCTAAGTATTTCATTTGATTAGGCATGCGATGTCTAAAGAGGTTGCGGATTCCAACTGTTGTAGTTTTACACTTTCTTTTCTGTGACCGTAAGTATAGTGTGTTCATATCGCCGGTTTCATTGTTATATGTCAAAGACAATTGGGGTATGCATACTTACTTACGTTGATGACATGTGATGTTATGTGTTGCTGGATATGTTATATTGGATCGTCGTATTTGAATAGCCGGGGGTTTTTATGTGAGATGAGTGTTTTTCATTTTCATTCATGTAAAAACTTGTATGTAATATTCTTTTATTTGGGGCACTTCCAGGTAGCGGAAGTTGTCACCCTTTGTATATTATTTACTTTTCCGCATTAGGATAGACCCAAGGAGGGGAGCACAAGTAACCGGGTTCTGGGGTCCAGTGGGAGACCAACTCGAGGAGTCGAGTCCGGGTCTCCTAACCCTAGGATTGGCAGGGTTGCTTGCCGCTCTCGTAGGGGTCTAGGGGTGTGGGATTGGCTATTCATCACGACCGTGGAATCCGTGTTTTATACTGGCTCGTATTGAAAACACGGACGTCCTAGTATATCCAATATTTCATATGTTTATTCTGCTGCGATATCTGCGATGTGATTCTGTGATAGATATAGTATATAGTATATATGATATATTATATAGACGTTACTTATGTTTTACACCCGCGCTAGCCCTGCCCTGCTCTGTCGTTAGTTACCTAACCTAACGGTGCACGAGGGGACATCGAGACGAATGCGGATGGTATAAGTGTACGTCATATCTATCTGTGATGTTTAGGTATTTAAATGATGGGACTTCATTAATGTGATTAATGAAAGATAAGAAACCTAAGATGTTGTGGAATCGAATTTTAAAATAAAACAGGTAGCTACAGTTCTTGCTTTGCACAGCGGTATATATGATATACCCTGCACCTTATTCGATGAGGAAAGGACCGAGATCCCTTCACCGGGAGTGACTCCTTTAGCAATAACTGGCAGATGCTACACACTCGGTTTGCTTTTGACTGCTTTTGGGTTTTTGCTTTGCACAGCGATATATATGATATATCCCGCACCTCATTCGACGAGGAAAGGACCGAGATCCCTTCGCCGGGAGTGACTCCTTTAGCAGAACTAGAAAAGCCTCAAAATTACTCCATTTCAAAACTTCATTTGATTCTACAACGATATCAAGTTCATTACGCTCATGGTTTTCAGAAAAACCCGGCGTAGCCCTCCGTCATTTCAGATGAGTAGTAGTTAGTATTCGTGCTACGTTTGTTGGCCTGCGTCAAGGCGTAGTGTGCGGTAGCTAACTAGTATTTATCTGCTTATGCATATGATGCAGATTGGATTAGGGTAGTCGTGCGACTTTGTTGGCCTGCGTCAAGGGTCGTACGGGTGGGTTTAATTCGATCAGGAAATGACGGGTTGAACTTGACTAGCGCACTATGGTTTGTTGGCCTGCGTCAAGGTCATAGGACGCTAGGGGCAAAAGTATTATCGGGAATTTCAAGTGTTGAAATTTGCAATGAGATTGCATACCTTCTATGAGATAGTTGGATCCCGATACCCACTGCGAGTAAGAGTTACTCCTGGGAGAGTTTTACACATTGCAATTAGCTGATCAAGTAGGTGTCTAGAAAGGTGTCAACGGGGTTACGCCTCTGGAAAAACGAGGTTTACATTAATTAGGTTCGTGCGAAAGCACGGGGGACCTCCCTCAAAGTACCGACACTGGCATGGCTGAAAGATTAGCGAACTTGTAGTGTGTAATTAATCCCGGCTAGTCTTTCCTTTTAGGGTTTGGAGGAAGATTTGATAAAAGCAGTGGGAGCCATCCTGATTAGATAAGATAATAACCAATCTGATCTTGCACGAGCATACGCTAAAGTGTTTTCTTCTCTCTCTCCAGGTAGCGACCAGTTCATGCCTTAATCAAGATAATAATATGGATGTATTGACCGAACCCGCATGTTATACTGTGCTGGGGAACGTTGGTTCCGTTCTTTCTTATAAGAGTTATAGGAATGAACAGGATATAGGGGAATAGCAGGATTCCCATGCCACCCGAATGAAGAAAGTACATGTTGATGCATTTTCTTCGGGTGTGTTCGTTACTGAGAACTGTTTCTCCATTTGCTCTACGTCCTGTGTATTAGATACCGGGTCAGGATCCCATATATGTAATCAGTTACATGGGCTTAGGAAAGGTAGAGAACTTGGAGAAGGTGATAAAGACATTAGAGTTAGAAATGGTGCAATTGTTGCAGCTAAGACTGTCGGGGAATATCACCTTGTATTACCAACTGGTAATACATTGGTTCTGAACGAATGCTATTACATGCCGAACCTGATATGCAACATTATATCGGTTTCTTTATTAAGTAAAGAGGGATATAATTTTGTATTACAGGACAATGTTATGAACATTTTCCGTAACCAAAAGTTGGTTGGATCAGGCACGTTGTGCAATGGCATTTATGTTCTAAATCAATCAATAGTTCTGAGCATAACAAACACACACAAGAGGAAGAGTTCAGAACTGAACGAATCCTTCTTGTGGCATTGTAGACTGGGTCACATCAATGTGACACGACTAGCTAAGTTGCATAAAGATGAATATTTAAATCCGTTTGAATTTTCATCTTATGACACTTGCCAGTCATGTCTTAAAGGCAAGATGACCAAAACTCCGTTTACGGGACATGGAGAAAGAGTTACCAAACTCTTGGGACTGATACATAGTGATGTATGCGGTCCCATGTCTACACATGCCAGGGATGGTTCTTCATACTTCATTACATTCACTGACGATCTCTCTAGGTTCGGGTATGTGTTCCTGATGAAACACAAATCAGAAGCTTTTGAGAAATTTAGGGAATATAAGCAAGAAGTTGAGAACCAAACCGGAAAAAGTATTAAAATCCTACGATCTGATCGAGGAGGAGAATACTTAAGCAATGAATTCCTGGAATTCCTAAAAGAGAATGGGATTCTCTCTCAGCTGACTCCTCCATATACACCACAGCAGAACGGTGTATCAGAATGGAGGAATCGCACCCTATTAGACCTCTCTAGGGTGAAAATGGCATGATTGATGCCTTGTGAGACCTCTCTAGGGTGTCTAGGAACCTTTCACGTCTGATGTGGGGTTGGAGTTTAGAAAGAACAGTGACAGTTTGGTTGGTTTTGTTAGTTATGTATATATCCTAGAGGCCATTGTTGTACATATGATGTATATTATAATGGATGCTTGGATATATATAGAGAGGACTTTCTTGCTCGACATCATAGTATGCTATTTGGTTTCACTTTGTCTTAACATGTTGACTTGTATTAGTTTACTGTCTTGCTCTCACATGTTGATAAAACCCTTAGGATATGTACTCAACTACTGGGACTATGATGAGATCACGCTAGTGGGGCCAGGGTAGTCAAAGAGTACATCTTATAATTGTTCCTAGTCGAGGGAGTATCGAGACAGGGCATCGATACTCCAGAGTAGACTAGCGTATACGCATCTTGACCCATATGATGGGCGATGGATGATCCCATATCCATTGGTATTTGACATCAAAGATGGTGTACGGGTGCTCAGTGGAGACTGGGTACACTTAACGGACTCGCCAGAACTCCTAGATGGTATTATACCTATCGTCAGATAGCAGTTCTCCGGTGACAGTGGTACAGGTTAGCCTGTAGACCCGAGATCGTCATAGAGTCTTGTGTCATTCCCACTGTGCTTTGATTTCCATCATACCACGTCCAAGAGGGCGTGCAAAACGGTGGCTTTTGGGTACAGTTCCGAATGACATGGAGGCAATGAGCGATAGGAAGGGTTTCGTCTCTCCCGGTTTGGGAGTTGATGTTGTGCTGTGTTCGATTGGCTATAACTGGAAGTCCCTGGCCAGGGCTGATATGGAGTGCCGCTGGTAAGAGTTATTAGTAGTTTCTCGACCTGTTATGAGCCTTATATCGACACGACTTATCGGTTACTGGGGTCTGACGTATACCACCCCTAAACTAAATATGCAACATATCAGACGAAGAGACCGGATTGTACGTGAGTGTTACCGATTGGATTCACATGAGAATGTACAGGCTTGCTTGTTGATCTTCTAATCGCTCAATACCTGGGTGGTTGTTACGTTTAGCTGACCGCTTGCAGCTTGTGGGTGTTTGATATGATCATCACCCACTGCCGGCGTATTGACGATTCTTTAGAGTCCTACACAGAGATTTCTTGACTCAGGCAAAACGAAGTAGGAGCACATATGTGATATGTGCGGGTACGAGAATAATACGATATGAGATACCGTATTCTATTCTCGCGATATGAGATATCGGCCGGGTATAAGTGATATAACCGGGTCATCGGATCAAGTGTTGATTCGATGAAATGGTACATGTTATATTAGTCGGTTATATGTAATATAGCCGGGTTATCGGATCAAGTGTTGATTCGATAATTTAATGTATAATTATATATGTGATATATTACGTTACGTAACCAATATAAGCTCGCTTTATTGATTCATCTTCTCACGGGATAATACATTGATATATATATGCGATATATGTTAATTGTATTATTTTCTTTTGTTACAAAATATATTGTATATGTGATATATAATATTGTAACATGTTAGGGTTACAAATTTAACAATGGTTTAGGGTTTAAACTTGGTTAGGGTTTGGATTAGGGTTAGCTTTTGCATGAAGCTTTCATGAAGCGTCATGAAGCTTTGACTTTTTCTTAAGCTTGATATTTTGTGAAGATATTATGTTAACCCAATCCAAACCATTAACTCTAGTTTATTCTCTACGAGGGTTAACTCGTTCATGCTTAAACCTTGGTTAGATTTGTAACCACTACAATAATTCATTATTCATCATAAAAGGATTAGCTCTTTTTCTTGCTTCTTCTTCCTTGTTGAAAAGCTTCACTAGATTTTTCAAAAGTGGTGAATAAAAGAGAGAATTTGAAAACAAAAGAGAGCAATATTCCTACTTCATCATCCTCATCTATTCTAGCCACTTAGATTAGGGTGTTCACTTCTCTAATAAGTTGTTTAGTGAAGTGTAAGCTTGGGTTAGAGATTCTTCAAGGTAGATCATCTTAGATCATGAAGACTTCAAGCAAGATGCATCATTCACCTCTTGGAGTCTCACGACAGTCGGAGTTCTTGATTATCGCAGCGAAGAGACCTCAACACGGAGCTTATGAAGCGAAGGAACGAACTATAAAGGTTGTAATCCCTATCTCTTAGTTGTAAAGATGTTTACTTGCATGTTTAACCCTAATAATCTAGCAAAGATCCCGGCTTTGGGTTGTTCGGCACTTGAAAAATTTGATTTTGGCATGGTTGATGCCTTGTAGAACCTTGTATGAGTGTCTAGGAACCCTACAGTGGTATCAGAGCCTAGCTAGAGCATTAGGCGACGTGTATACGAAGTTAAAACTCCGATCGAACCCCGAAACATTGTACATGACCCCCTCTCTGGAAATTTTGTAAAAATGTGATTTTTTCTGCATTAAAAATACTCAAAAAATCAGCAGGGAATTTTAAGGGTTACCATGAAAAACGAGCCCCCAAGGCTCTCATATAGCCGCGGAACCGCGGCAAGAAGCTACTTGTAGCGGCGGTTCCGCGGCAGGAACAGTGAATTGGGGACATGTTTTTATGCAGTAAAATTCGTAGCTATTCCTGCATTTTTCTGGGTATTTTTAATTTGATTCAAGTGTTGAGTGTTCTGGGGATTATTTTGAATTCGTTGATTCGATCGGAAAGTTTAATTTTGTTCTGTTTTCGGATAATTTAGAAACTGTTAAAATGTTCGAACGGATATCATTAACTCACTATTTCCCGGCACGAAAAACTTTCAAGTGTTGAATTTTTCTTGAGTTTAAATCTTTCGGAAAAACGTGCAAGTAACGCGGTGGACCCTCTAGAAGAACACAAACTTTAACTCGATTATGTGACCGTCTGAACTGCCTCTAAACCTTAGGGTTTGGGGCAGTACGGCGTGCCACATGTGAGGCGTTGGCTTGACCCTTCTACGGCTGGACCATTGGTACTGTGATATATTCTGGGATTATTTGAACTCCGCTTAAGTGTTGAGCTATTTAGGAAATCTTGGGTATTTGATTATTCGATCGGAAAGTTTAATATTATCTATTTATCTGGAATGTGATACAATATATGGAATTCATATAGTTAGGCATGAAATACGAAGTATGTGATATTTCGGATTTACGATGTCTAAAGTGATTGTGGATTCCAAATGTTGTAGTTTTATACTTTCTTTTCTATGGCCGTAAGCATAGTATGTGGTGTATCGCCGGCTTCGTTGCTATACATCAACAACAATCGGGATACGCATACTTGCTTACGTTGATGATATGAGATATTATGTGTTGCTGTGATATGTTGTATTGGATCGTCGTGTTCTGAATAGCCGGGGTTTTATATGAGATGAGGGTTTTTATTTTCATTCATGTAAAATTCATTTGTATGTAATATTCTTTTATTAGGGCACTTCCGGGATGAGGATGATGTCACCATTGTATATTATTTACTTTTCCGCATTAGGTAGACCCAAGAGGGGAGCACAAGTAACCGGGTTCTAGAGTCCAGTGGGAGGCCATCTCGAGGAGTCGAGACCGGGTCTCCTAACCCTAGAATTGGCAGTGTTGCTTGCCGCTCTCGTAGGGGTCTAGGGATGTGGGTTTGGCTATTCATCGCGACCGTGGAATCCGTGTTTTATACAGGCTCGTATTAAAAACACAGACATCCTAGTATATCCAATATTTCATATATGTTCTTCTGCTGCAATGTTCTGTGATGAGATCATATAACTGCTTGAGACGAATGCTTATTCTATATATATATATGCTGATATATAAATATTACTGCTTTCGTTTCTACTGTGATACTTAGGAAGCATAAGCTGATGGGATATATTAATGAGATTAATAAAAAGAAAAGAAACCTAAAAAAATGTTGTAGAATCAAAACTTTATAAAAATGGTAGCTACAGTTTTGCTTTGCATAGCGGTATATATGATATACCCTGCACCTTATTCGATGAGGAAAGAGTCGAGATCCCTTCACCGGGAGTGACCTCTTTAGCTAAACTGGCAGATGCTATAAACTCGCGGTTTAGTTTTTTGACAGCTTATATAGTTCTTGCTTTGCACAGCGGTATATATGATATACCCTGCACCTTATTCGATAGGGAAAGAGCCGAGATCCCTTCACCGGGAGTGACCTCTTTAGCGAAATTAGAAAAGCCTAAAAAACACACCTTTTCAAAAATCACTTGTTTCTACAATGATATCAAGTTCATTACGCTCATGGTTTTCTGAAAAACCTACGTAGCCCTCCGACATTTCAGATAGATACTACTTAGTATTCGTGCTACGTTTGTTGGCCTGTGTCAAGGCGTAGTGTGCGGTAGCTAACTAGTGCTTATCTGTAACATGAGATGTGATTGGATTAGGGTAGTCGTACGACTTTGTTGGCCTGCGTCAAGGGTCGTACGGGTGGGTTTAATTCAATCAAGAAATGTACGGGTTGAACTTGACTAGCGGACTATAGTTTGTTGGCCTGCGTCAAGGTCATGGGACGCTAGGGGTAAAAGCATTATCGAGAATTTCAAGTGTTGAAATTTGCAATGAGATTGCATACCTTCTATGAGATAGATGGATCCTGATACCTACCGCGAGTAAGAGTTACTCCTGGGAGAATTTTACACAGGACAATTAGCCGATCAAGTAGGTGTCTAGAAAGGTGTTTACGAGGTTATGCCTCTGGAAAAACGAGGTTTATTTTAATTAGGTCTGTGCGAAAGCATGGGGAACCTCCCTCAAAGTACCAACACTGGCCTGGCTGAAAAATTGGCGAACTTGTAAGGTGTAATTAATCCCGGCTAATCTTACCTTTTAGGGTTTTAAGGAAGATTTGATAAAAAGCAGTGGGAGACATCCTGATTAGATAAGATAATAACCAATCTAATCTTGCAAGAGCATACGCTAAAGCGTTTTCTTCTCTCTCCAGGTAGCGACCCTGTCAGGCCTTAATCAAGATAATAATATGGATGTATTGACTGAACCTACTTATTATACTGAGCAGGGGAACGTTGGTCCCGTTCTTTCTTATAAGAGTTATAAGACTGAACAGGAAACATCAGAATATCTGGATTCTCACGCCGCCCAGACGAAGAATAAGCATGTTGATGCATCTTCTTCAGGTGTGTTAGTTATCGAGAACTGTTTCTCAGTTCACTCTACGTCCTGAGTATTAGATACCGGATCGGGATCCCATATATGTAATATGTTACATGGGCTACGTAAAGGTAGGGAACTGGGAGATGGTGATCATTCCGTAAGAGTAGGGAATGGTGCAAATGTTGCAGCCAAAGCAGTTGGCGAATATCACCTTGTGTTACCAAATGGTAATGCATTGGTTCTGAACGAATGCTATTACATTCCGACCCTGATATGCAATTTTATATCAGTTTCTTTATTGAGCAAAGAAGGATATACTTTTGTAGTACAGGATAATGTTATGAACATATTCCTGAATCAAAAGTTGATTGGATCAGGTTCGTTATTTAATGGCATATACGTTCTCAATCAAACTACAGTCCTTAATATATAAAACACACACAAGAGGAAGAGTTCAGAAATGAACGAATCCTTCTTGTGGCATTGTAGACTAGGTCATATCAATGCGACACGGCTAGCTAAGTTGCATAAGGATGGATATTTGAATTCGTTCGAATTATCATCTTATGATACTTGCCATTCATGTCTCAAAGGGAAAATGACCAAGACTCCGTTTAGTGGACACGGAGAAAGAGTTACGGAACTCTTAGGACTGGTACATAGTGATGTATGCGGTTCCATGTCTACACACGCCAGGAACGGTTCTTCCTACATTACATTCACTGAGGATCTCTCTAGATACGGACATGTGTTCCTGATGAAACACAAGTCTGAAGCTTTTGAGAAATTCAAAGAATATAAGCACGAAGTAGAGAACCAAACGGGCAAAAGCATTAAAATCCTTCGATCTGATCGAGGAGGAGAATACTTGAGCAATGATTTTCTAGATTATCTAAAAGAGAATGGGATTCTCTCTCAGCTTACTCCTCCTTATACACCATAGCACAACGGTGTATCAGAGCGTAGCAATCGCACCCTATTAGATATGGTGCTCTCTATGATGAGCACGGCTGAGTTACCTATTTCCTTCTGGGGATATGCACTGGAGACAGCTGCAGACCTATTGAATATGGTTCCCATCAAATCTGTGCCGACCACTCCATATGAGATATGGAAAGGAAAAAGACCATATCTTAATTATGTTAGGATATGGTGTTGTTCGGCATATGTGAAAACACAAAATCCGGACAAGCTCGGGGCAAGGTCCATTTTGTGTAAGTTTATTGGATATCCCAAACATTCGCGTGGGTATATCTTCTATCACACCGAGGAACAAAAGGTGTTTGTTTCTCGGCATGCTACCTTTTTAGAAAAGGAATTTCTTGAGAAAGAGATTAGTGGCAATGAGGTAGAACTGGAAGAAGTTCCAGCAACACAAACTACGACAGATGATTTGGTGGAACCAGAGGATTCAGTAGTTCCCGACGAACCCCAGCCTCTCCGCCGATCTAGCAGGGTTCCTCATCCACCTGAGAGATACTACGGTTTTCTCATAGATGGTGAAAGCGAGGATTGCATCATGGAAGATGATGACTCAACTAGCTTCGAGCAGGCCATCACGAGTGGGGACTCTGTGAAATGGCTGGATGCAATGCGATCTGAGATGGAATCCATGTACGCCAACAAAGTATGGACTTTGGAAGTTGCTCCTGAAGGGGTAAAACCCATTGGGAGCAAGTGGATCTTTAAGAAGAAACTTGGTGTAGATGGAAAAGTGGAGACTTTCAAAGCTAGACTTGTTGCAAAGGGTTTTCGTCAACGACCAGGTGTGGATTATGACGAAACCTTTTCTCCAGTGGCTATGCTTAAGTCCATACGGATCTTACTTGCCATTGCTACATACCATGACTACGAAATCTGGCAAATGGATGTTAAGACCGCCTTTCTAAATGGTGATTTAGAGGAGTGCGTGTACATGACTCAGCCAGAGGGCTTCGTAGATAGTGGGAGCAGCGGAAAGGTCTGCAAGCTGCTTAAATCCATCTACGGGTTAAAGCGGGCATCGCGGAGTTGGAACATCTGTTTTGATGTGGTAGTCAAAGAGTTTGACTTCATCAAGAACATAGATGAACCTTGTATTTACAAGAAGGTTGCAGAGAGTAAGGTTGTTTTCCTCGTATTGTACGTGGATGGCATACTCTTGATAGGAAATGATGTTCCTATGCTGCACTCGGTCAAGCTCTTCTTATCACATAGATTCTCAATGAAAGATCTAGGTGATGCCTCCTGCATTTTGGGGATTAGGATCTATAGAGATAGATCCAAGAGGATACTGGGATTGTCCCAATCCAGGTACATTGACACCATACTAAAGAGGTTTAGTATGGAAGAATCCAAGCGTGGGAACCAACCCACGATCTCTGGACTCACTCTCTCCAAAGAGATGTCTCCTAAGACTGATTTGGAGAGAGCTCGCATGCAAGGGATACCCTATGCTTCGGCAGTAGGCTCTATCATGTACGTGATGCTATGTACCAGACCCGATGTAGCATACTCACTAAGTGTAGTGAGTAGGTATCAAGCAGATCCAGGAGAGAATCACCGGACAGCTGTGAAGAACATTCTCAAGTACTTGAGAAGAACTAAGGAGATGTTCTTGGTATATGGTAATGGAGAACTCCAGGTGGAGGCCTTTACCGATTCAAGCTTCCAAAGTGATAATGACGACTCAAAGTCGCAATCGGGATTTGTCTTTACCCTAAATAGAGGGGCGGTTTATTGGAAGAGTTCTAAGCAAGAAACCGTGGCAGACTCGACGATGGAGGCTGAATACATCGCTGCCAACGATGCTGCCAAAGAGGCTGTCTGGATGAAGAAGTTCATCACTGAACTTGGTGTGGTTCCTTCCATTGAGCATCCAATACCTTTGTATTGTGATAACAATGGAGCTGTGGCTTTAGCCAAGGAACCCAGGTCCCATCAGAAATCCAGACATATTCTGAGGCGGTATCACCTGATCCGGGAGATAGTTGATCGCCGCGAGATCGAGGTCAGGAGAGTTGACACGAAGGACAACACTGCGGATCCACTCACGAAGGCCATACCCCAGATACAATTTGAGAGATTATTCGGGATGCTAGGTATGAGATACTACAACAGCCGGCCTTAGTGCAAGTGGGCGATTGTTAGTTATGTATATACCCTAGAGACCATTGTTGTACATATGATGTATATTATAATGGATGCTTGGATATATATAGAGAGGACTTTCTTGCTCGACATGATAGTATGCTATTTGGATTCACTTTGTCTTAACATGTTGACTTGTATTAGTTTACTGTCTTGCTCACATGTTGATAAAGCCCTTAGGATATGTACTCGACTACTACGACTATGATGAGATCACATTAGTAGGGCCAGGGTAGTCAAAGAGTACATCCTATAATTGTTCCTAGTCGAGGGAGTATCGAGACAGGGCATCGATACTCCAGAGTAGACTAGCGTATACGCATCTTGACCCATATGATGGGCGATGGATGATCCCATATCCATTGGTGTTTGACATCAAAGATGGTGTACGGGTGCTCAGTGGAGACTGGGTACACTGAACGGACTCGCCAGAACTCCTCGATGGTATTATACCTATCGTCAAATAGCAGTTCTCCGGTGACATTGGTACAGGTTAGTCTGTAGATCCGAGATCGTCATAGAGTCTTGTGTCATTCCCAGTGTGCTTTGATTTCCATCATACCACGTCCAAGAGGGCGTGCAAAACGGTGGCTTTTGGGTACAGTTCCGAATGACATGGAGGCAATGAGCGATAGGAAGGGTTTCGTCTCTCCCGGTTTGGGAGTTGATGTTGTGCTGTGTTCGATTGGTTATAACTGGAAGTCCCTGGCCAGGGCTGATATGGAGTGCTGCTGGTAAGAGTTATTAGTAGTTTCTCGACCCGTTATGAGCCTTATATCGACACGACTTATCGGTTACTGAGGTCTGACGTATACCACCCCTAGACTAGATATGCAACATATCAGACGAAGAGACCGGACTGTACGGGAGTGTTACTGATTGGATTCACAGGAGAATGTACAGGCTTGCTTGTTGATCTTCTAATCGCTCAATACCTGGGTGGCTGTTACGTTTAGTTGACCGCTTGCAGCTTGTGGGTGTTTGATATGATCATCACCTACTGCCGGCGTATTGACGATTCTTTAGAGTTCTACACAGAGGTTTCTTGACTCAGGCAAAACGAAGTAGGAGCACATATGTGATATGTGCGGGACCGAGAATAATACGATATGAGATACTGTATTCTATTCTCGCGATATGAGATATCGGCCGGGTATATGTGATATAACCGGGTCATCGGATCAAGTGTTGATTCGATGAAATGGTAAATGTTATATTAGTCGGTTATATGTAATATAGCCGGGTTATTGGATCAAGTGTTGATTCGATAATTTAATGTATAATTATATATGTGATATATTACGTTACGTTAACTAATATAAGCTCGCTTTATTGATTTATTTTCTCACGGGATAATACATTGATATATATGCGATATATGTTAATTGTATTATTTTCTTTTGTTACAAAATATATTGTATATGTGATATATAATATTGTAACATGTTAGGGTTACAAATTTAACAATGGTTTAGGGTTTAAATTTGGTTAGGGTTTGGATTAGGGTTAGCTTTTGCATGAAGCTTCCATGAAGCTTCATGAAGCTTCCATGAAGCTTTGACTTTTTCTTAAGTTTGATATTTTGTAAAGATATTATGTTAACCCAATCCAAACCATTAACTCTAGTTTATTCTCTACAAGGGTTAACTCGTTCATGCTTAACCCTTGGTTAGATTTGTAACCACTACAATAATTCATTATTCATCACAAAAGGATTAGCTCTTTTTCTTGTTTCTTCTTCCTTGTTGAAAAGCTTCACTAGCTTTTTCAAAAGTGGTGAATAAAAGTGAGAATTTGAAAACAAAAGAGAGCAATATTCCTACTTCATCATCATCATCTATTCTAACCATTTAGATTAGGGTGTTCACTTCTCTAATAAGTTGTTTAATGAAGTGTAAGCTTGGGTTAGAGATTCTTCAAGGTAGATCATCTTAGATCATGAAGACTTCAAGCAAGATGCATCATTCACCTCTTGGAGCCTCACGAGAGTCGGAGTTCTTAATGATCGCAGCGAAGGGACCTCAACACGGAGCTTATGAAGCGAAGGAACGGACTACAAAGGTTGTAATCCCTATCTCTTAGTTGTAAAGATGTTTACTTGCATGTTTAACCCTAATAATCTAGCAAAGAACCCGGCTTTGGGTTGTTCGGCACTTGAAAATTTTGATTTTGGCATGATTGATGCCTTGTAGAACCTTGTATGAGTGTCTAGGAACCCTACAGGTTTCAGCGATTCTAACTATGTAGATGACTTCGACAGGCGAAGGTTGATCACCGGCTATGTATTCTCTTTAGGAGGATATGCCATTAGTTGACGTGTTTCGTTACTGCCTACAGTAGCGTTATCTACGACGGAGGCAGAGTATATGGCCGTTGTTGAGCCTGGTAAGTAAGCAATCTAGTTGAAAAGACTATTTTCGAGACTTGATATCCAAAATGATACATAATAGTCTATTGTGATGGCCAAAGCGCGATTTATTTGACAAAGGACCAGATGCATCATGACAGAACGAAGCACATCGACGTTCGGTATTGGTTTGTTTAGGATGTCATTGAAAAGGATGAGATAATCATAAAGAAAGTTGGCATATCGGATAATCCGGCTGACATGTTGATTAAGTCTTTTTCGTTTGTTAAATTTGAGCATTGCTTGAACTTAATTGGAGTGCGTCCCACTCATTGAGCCCATCAGGAGTTTTGTGGAGAAGATGGAATACTACTAATATTATGGAGGAGTTTTGTGGCAAATGTGAGGCACGGTGGAGATTTATTATGTTTGTCGCGTATTCTCGATCTATAGAAGTTTCCCAAGTGAATTCAGCCTTTTACGGAGGATATTAAGTTGAGTCGGCTCACTGTCTCTATGAGCCGGCTTACAAGAAGTCCAGAATTGTCATCTGTTCTTTAGTTGCGAGAGACGATTCAGGATAATGTTGAGCTGTCTCACAAAGCGTCTGGAATCATCAATTGTTCTCTATTTGTATGAGCCGGCTCATTATTAACTTGAGACGGCTCTCGAGCGGATCGGGCTGAATTGTCACGTCCCACTTTCCAAAATACGGAATACGGAGGGTAACGAAGGCCAGCCATACCGCCTACGGTAAAGAAAGATCCTTTTATGGTCATATGAAGACTGTCTAGCTAAACTTGTACGATAATATCCAAGAATAATACTAATATCATGTTGCATAAATAACAAATAATATTGATGAATCCACGAGATAAAGATAGATTCAATAAAAGATCCAAATAATAAAGGGTTCCGAATAAACGAAATCCAAAATCCAAAAAGAAAGATACATTATTCCTAACGTCCCATGAGGAGCGCACATACTAAATACGAACTGAAATAAAATAGAAATAAACCTACTAATACTACTGATTTTCGGCAAACTCCTGATAGTCACTCTGAACCTGCTCTGCCTGTGAATCGATCTTTAAACCGAAGATGGTAAGTTTCACGGATGTCAGAACATCCCAGCAAGTACTCAAATGTAACAATGTGTATGTGTGTGATAGCATGAATATGTCAGTGTAGTGAAACCCGCATGCACATGTAAATATGTATATGGTAATAATATGAAACAAACATATAAACATGTCATGTGAGATCCTAATGGGTCATTAAAGAGTAATTTCCCATCATGAGTTCAAGTGTGTACGTCAACCTCTGTAGGAATATTCCCAACCTAAGAGTAGGGCCTCAGAGGAAAAGAAACACGGGCCCAACCGTGGAAAGAACATTTGACCGTAAAAAGCCCAGTACGAGCGGTATGAACAAGTGACCGATATAGCCCGGTACGAGCTGTATGAACAAGTGACCGATATATCCCG
Organism: Agapanthus africanus; assembly: GCA_030015575.1. Lineage (NCBI taxonomy): Eukaryota > Viridiplantae > Streptophyta > Magnoliopsida > Asparagales > Amaryllidaceae > Agapanthus > Agapanthus africanus. The sequence goes on from JASDDO010000031.1 coordinate 470,838,413, forward strand.
GTACGAGCTCTAAGGACCGATATAGCCCGGTACGAGCTGTATGAATAAGTGACCGATATAGCTCGGTACGAGCTGCAGGCAAAGGGACTCCTGAGATCCTGCTGAACGAACTCATACTCAAACTACCCCAACATCTCGCGTATCTAGAATTAACATGACGATAAACTTAAACACAATATAGAATGTTGACTGGATAGGAAAACATGACAAGTCAAAATGATAGTACGATATGGTAAGCACAAGTAATTATTTTATGGCATGAATGTTCAACATTCTAATTGGTGATTTCATTTTAATGAAAAATAGAGAGGGATCACGAATAGGCATGTCAAGTCAAGATATTTATATATGTAAATCGACATGCATGGATCACTAGAAATCTCCTACGTATAAGATTGGCAATATGATCTAGTTCTGAAATAAATCATTTATATTAATCTAGTAACTGTAAATAAGATAAATGTGAAACCTAATTACTTAACTATATAATTACTTATATGAGTACAACTAATAGATGTGTACCTGATGATAATGTAGTATTATTAATTATCTCTCAGTGTAACAATATTCATAAAACCAACTTAATTAGGATTGCCGAAACTTATCTACTACAATTACTGTAACTTAACTGATGAATTGTTATATTGAAATGTTTGATAAACGAAATAAAACTCCACAACATTGATAAGTACATGATATGTTTATTAAATACAATAAAACTATCCTCTGTTTGAAATAATCAGCACTCCTTGAAAATATGCATTCCAACAATGATAAACGTAAATATGAGTAACCCATGCATAATATTATATAAAGAACACATAATATTACTCTAATACAACCATATAAATGATCTCTATTTACAATTAACTTAAACAAAATATGATGTAGCTAACCATAAGTTAACACAAAATTACTTTATTGTAGTATGATCGATTTATACTAACCTTTTATGTTATACATGACTTATACTATAGAATACAACAACAACAACAACAACTGAGCCTTTTATCCCAAGTATAAGGGGTAGGCTACATGAACCAACATGAGAATCACGCCGGGTCCAACACATGAATCCTCTGTCTCCACTCACTTCTATCGAACAATATACTTTCATTGAGTCCTTTGGCAACCATATCGTTTCGTATCACTTATACTATAGAATGACACGGTTTTATTCAAAACATTCAAGGTTAAGAATTTATTGAGAGATTAGCCGATGTTGGATCGACTAAAAGAAAGAAGCAAGAGTACTTGCTTCGAGACGAATAAATATGGCAACGCGGATTGCACACCTAGTTTGATTGCTCGGCTAGAAGATGGATTCTTGGCGAGGGCAAGGTGAAGGGAGATGGCGATGGTGCTCCGGCGATGGTGCGGCGATGGTGCTCCGGCGATGGTGCAGCGACGACGAGGGTGGTGGCGCTGGCGGTAGACTGTAGGCGAGCTAGGTGCGGGCTGGGGAAGAAGGCGGCGGTAACAGAGAGTGCGACGGTGATGACTGGAGACACGGCAAAGGAGAGGGAAGTGCAGGCGAGGTCTCGGTTGGTGATGGGGGGATGTACGAGAAGGTGGAGGTTGGGTCGAGGCTGCTCGGTTATGGGGCTAAGGTTTCTGGGTTTGTGTTTTTGAGAGGGATGATGATGATGGTAATGATGATTAAATAAGAATTTCGGTTTGTTATATATAATTATATATATCGTTTTAAAATATATTGGGAAAGAGAGAATTGTGGGGCCCGGCTGTTAAGGCAGGAAAGAGAAAGATCAGCTGTATCATTGGAGATGAGAGAAAAATTGATTTGATGATTTGGAAAGAAAAGATATATATGATGAGTTAGTTTAGGGATATATTTGTAAATGTATAATTATATATATATATACAGGTTTAGTGAAATATATAAAGGAAAGATAAGATTTGGCTTTATACACACACACCTATATAGTTAATTAACATACATAAAGATATATGTTTAAAGATTTAACAAGGATTTGATCATATAATGATTCTCAAATATATTACCATAACTTAATATCTTAACTACAATATCTAAGGTTAAATAAAATACTGTAGTCAATATATATATTGTATACATAATAAGATGAATATAAATTAGCATACGAACTATCATCTACAATTTAAAATATTTTATATGAATGTGATACTAACAGTTTAGCAAACAAAACTTAAGTACTAATAAACAAACAAACAAGTATAAACTAATTATCATCTAATTAACCAACTAGCTAACCATAAATTATTCTATAAAAAATTAAACTCCATTAATAAAATAATAAATTTTTATTTGAGAAAAGTTTATTGATACTATTATTATACGGTACCAAGGTTCTAGGGTGTTACTGATCTCCGCCGGAAGATGCGACCGGGACGTTGGGACATCCGGGCCTGAATTCCGAGGGCAGATGCTATTTGGTGCTATCCGTCCACCTCTCCGAAGATACCAAGTTGATTTATGACACCATGTATCGAAGGTTTAAACGGATGCGGCCGATGTAGCAGACTTCGTCAGATTCCCCCTCGCTGAGGGGTTTTTTGATTGTGGGGACGCTCTTCCCTGCAGGCGCAAGCCCCTGCAGTTAATTACGCTACCGCATCGCGGTAACCACTTTCTCCTTCTCCAGATGGTCACTTCGTGTCGTGTGTGTTTGTTTTGTTTTTTGGTTGCCCGTGGATTGTATACGGAGACTAATTTATGTTGTCGCCCGTAGGGCGTGGATTAATCCAAATCCGTATTTTCTTAGATTTGGGTTTGGGGTTGGGTTTAAGGATACGTTAGTCTCATTTGAGACTAAGATCAACTTAAACGTGTGTTAAGGATACGTTAGTCTAATTTCATATTAAGATCAACTTAACGGGATCGTTTAGATCCAACAAGAGAGTATTTGGGATCTATTGTTTAGTTTAGGGACATTGCGGTCGATTACCAGTTTAAGGACATGGTGGTCCAGTTTAATGACATCATAGTCTGTAAAGGTTAAGGACATCATAGTACATGAGTTTAAGGACCCCACAGTCCAGTTTAAAGACATCATAGTCTATGGAATGTGTGGTTGTCGGGACCCGTCACCTCTCTGAAGACGTTGAAGGATTACAACGACAAATATCAGAGGAGTAAAGAGATGTACCCTTAAACCAAAGTTGATTGGGAGATCTGTAGTCCAATTTGAAACTGAGATCAATTAATTAGATTATGAGCACATTGGCTCAGTTAAATCTGAATTGAGGACTTATGGCCAACTTGGGCTAAGTCCAATTAGATTTGAAATGTTGGTCCTTTGTTGGACTGTTGAACAATTGTTTGGGTTCAGCCCCCCATTATTTAGCAATGCTAAACAGGGGTTTGGGGGCTCTGACAATATTTTTATCTTTTATTGAGTGCTGAGCACTCATATGCCATATGCGATGATCAATCTTGGAAGACAAGGGTATATTTGAGGCTCAGTCAAAGGGGAGTCTTGCCTCTAGAAAACTTAGCCAATTTGGGCTAGTGCTGGTTTGAAAATAGTGTTAAACACTAGCACATATCTGGCGGTCACGTGTTCCCACGTGATGCATTTAAAGTAGTGTTAACCACTAAGGATGAAATGCTTAAAATAGTGTTAAACACTAAAAGTGAAGCGCTCGCGTGGGGTCACGTGAGGCGCCCACGGATTGGGTCAAGCCTCCCGTATTTTATTCCCAGAATATTCAAATAAGTGTTAAACACTTAATCTTAAAGGCCATCACGTGTGGGCACGTGATGGGCATCCATGCACTGGATATTAAAAGGATTTGTTAGAGGTCACGTGGGGACACGTAAGGGCACCCAACATGAGTATTGCCTTTGACTTTATTTCCTTTAGTTTTGAGGGTCACGTGTGAGCACGTGGGGCATTGCCTCTAAGTTCTTCTTTCTCATTTTGAGGGATCTGTTTTAGAGGTCACGTGGGGGCACGTGACCTAGTTTTGTTCTTTCTTTTCCGATCATGGAGGATAGGGGGTCACGTGTCGCCACGTGACCAAGTTCTGTTTTTCCTTCTTTGCTCATTGAGAATGGGGATCACGTGTTACCATGTGATCAAGCTCTTTACGTGCATGGAGAGCTTTCAAGTCTGTTATTTTAAGAATTAGATTCTTTGTAGGGTTAAACCCTAATTCTGTTTTTTTAGAGGAATTAAATTCCTATGTATGTGGAAGAATTAAATTCTTATTTGGAAGAATTAAATTCTCATGTAGGGTTAAACTCTAGTGCTATTTTGAGGAATTAAATTCCTATGAATTTGGGAGAATTAAATTCTCATGTAGGGTTAAACCCTAATTTCATTTGGAGGAATTAAATTCCTTAAACTCAATTCTCGCTCTAAGTTTTGGATCTGCATGGAAGAATCTTCCCGATGAGAATTAAATTCTCAACTTATGGGGAGATCTGCTTCTGCAGATCTTCAACCAAAGGAAGAACTAAGTTCTTATTCAGAAGAGTTAAACTCTTAATTTGAGAATTAAATTCTCTTTTGTTTTATGGAGCTTAAATCTCTTTTCCCTTTCTCACATAGGGTTTCTTTTCTCTTTTGAAGAAATCTTCTTTTCTCTTTTGAGAATTAAATTCTCCTCTCTTTTTTTCTCTCTGTTCTTCTCTTAAAAAAGTAGATCCCTTCTCTTTTCTTCTTGGCTCCTATTTATAGGAGAGAAAAGAATCAAATTGTTTAGTGAATCTTTCATTGAAAGATTTTGGTTGTTTTTGTAACTAACATGATCTTTTAGATCACTCAGTGAATTTTATTCACCATTGGATTTTTAATCTAAAAGATATTTTTCTGTTATTCTTGGTGAATTTCAGGGAAATCTTTCCTTGTATAAAATCTTTCCATAAATTGGTGATTTTTAATCACCATTGGATTTTTAATCCAACGGTGCTCCATTTTACATAGCACCATCTTTTTGTATGGAAAGATTTAAAGAAAAATTAGGGTTTTGATTTCCTTTAATTAGAATCTAATTCTATTTGTTCAGAAGGCTTTTAAAAGTCTATCACGTGTTGGCACGTGATCCCTTTATTTGATATTTAAATAGAATTTAATTCTATCAGTTAAGGAGTTTATGGACCCGTCACGTGTTGGCACGTGACTCCCCTCGATTAACACTTTACCCAGAATTTAATTCTGTTGTTTTAAAGGACTAAGGATCGTCACGTGTGAGCACGTGATGCCCCATTAGGGTTTTTCCTTAGTTTTTTATTATATCTTTTAATTTCTTCGGTGTGTCTTGAAAGGCCCATCACGTGGGGGCACGTTGCTCCATTTAATTATTTATTTTATTCAGTGCCTACAGGCTTTACCTGTAAATGGTCACGTGTGGGCACGTGATGCCCGGTCACGTGTGGGCACATGATACCTCATAACTTTTGATCCCGGATGAATTATGAGGTCCATAATATATCAAATCGAAGGATTTTTCGAGACGCTTTCGATACCATCAGAATTTAGCTGTTTCTCATTCGGGAGTTTGTCAAAATACAGCCCGCAAAATACTGGTTCACATTTTCTTAAGCGTATCGCTGCCATTTGATACCTTGGGCTCTTTTGCGCAGAAATTTTTGACGGGAACAGTTACATTCTATCCACCTTATAAGAAATTTCGTTCTTGAAATTAGAAGAACGAAAATACAAGATCGTGAACTAATTACAAGGATCAAGAAAGATAGATGGGTGTGAAAAAATCAAGAATTAAGGAAACAAATGAGGGTACGATGAGTTATGGTCTCGGCCGAGAAATCAGCGTGTGCATGGAAGGTGCCTAACCAAATCATCTAAGACAACGTCAAAATTCCCGGTTCCGTGTCGAAGTTTCGTGGCATAAGAATTGTAGTGGCGAAGGTTTATGACATGAAACAATGGGTGTGTGTGGCCCCAGAATTAAAATAATCTCTAGCAAGAACTGAACTAACTAAACAGTACTTGCGACAATATCTTCTGACGTCTCCACTTGTGTGGCCGTTAAGGTAAAGGCCTGTCTCTTTTGAACGGGTCCCGATGAAACCTTCTGCTGTTGGTTGGATCTGCTGAGTTCCGACCTCACGGGGCAATCTCCAACTTGATGATCACTAGTCCCGCAGATCAAACACAGAGCTTTGGCCATGAGGTAATTCCTCTCAATAAGTCCCGGTCTCTGACAGCATCCGCAAACCGAAGCTTCCCGCTGCTGTGGGGCTGCGGTACACTTCATCTGAACCCCCATGCTGTTTGACTGGAATCCTTCCTGAAGTTGGACTTACCGGACGCTTAATTCCTCCATTCTGAAATTTTTCCTCTTATTAATAACCGTCTCGATCCTGCGGGCTACATTTAACACCTCAGAATAGATCCCAAATCATGCGAAGATAATTTCTCATGTATTTCCAGAGTAAGGCACTGCATAAATCTCCTGGCCATGTTCTCCTCTTGAGCTAACATCGAAGGAGCGAAACGACTAGCGGATGAACTCTATCGCTACCTCATTCACTGTGCATTCTCTCTGACGGAGACAGATAAACTGTTGCTTCATATCTATCCTGGCTGATTTGGGGAAGAACTTCTTAAGAAGAGCGGCCGAAAAGTCAGCCCATGCAATTGGCTTCTCCAATCTGTTCTCTTTTGCAAACCACCAAATCCTAGCTGCATCTTGCAGCTGGATCTTGACTATGTCCACTCCATCCTTCTCTGGAACTCGGGCAACTGACAGTAAGTTCTCCATGTCGATAATCCACTGCTCAGCATCTAGTGGACCTCCTGAACCAGTGAAAACTGCCGGCTGCAGTCTCCTGAATCAGCGACACTCCCCGGACGTCGACCTCCATGAACTTCAGCCATCTTATCCAAGGCGGCAGTAGCTGTCTGCTGAGAAGCGAGCAGACCCTCTTGAAGTATACCAGTCTGCTGTTGTTGATTTTCCACTAAACCCCGTATAATGCCTAACAGCTCAGCGACGCTAGCCTGAGAACCTGGGGTAGCAGCTGCGCCTCTTCGAGCCATAATTTGAAACGAAATTCGGACGGCGTTAGATTCAAAACTCAAGAAAGAGATAGATTAGAAATTAATCGAACGAATAGGAAAAGCAAGGTAACACACGAAAGCAAATCAAAAGATATGAATCAAAGATAGAACTCTAAGTTACTCAAACAGAATACCGCATTGTAATCATGCCGCGGTACATGGGTACAATATCATAATTTTATCTCAGTCGTCCGAATCCTACAATCAGAGTCAAAAAAATATACAGTATGACACACTAAAGGAATCCTAGATACGCGATTCTAACCTAATATTCGGCGGAATCAAGTCTAATTTCAACGTCAACCTGGCTCTGATATCAACAAAACCTTGTCAAGCCCCGCTTCCTAAAATACGGAATACAGAAGGCATCGAAGGCCCGCCATGCTACCTACGGTAAAGAAATATCCTTCCATGGTCACATGAAGGCTGTCTAGCAAACCTGTACGATAATATCCAAGAATATTACTAACATCATTCTGTATAAATAACAAATAACACTGATAAATCCACGAGATAAAGATAGATTCAATAAAATATCCAAATAACAAAGGATTCCGAATAAACGAAATATAAGATCCAAAAAGAAAAATACATTATTCCTAACATCCCACGAGGGGCGTACATGGTAAATACGAACTGAAATAAAATAGAAATAAACCTACTAATACTACTGATCTTCGGCAAAGTCCTGATAGTCACTCTTATCATACTCTTTCTGTAAATCGGTCTCTAAATCTAAGATGACAGCTTTTAGGAATGTCAAAACATCCTAGCAAGTACTCAAATATAACAGTGTGTGTGATAGCATGAATATAAAGGTGTAGTGAAGCCCGCGTGCACATGTAAATAGGTAGATGATAATAATATGAAATAAGCATATAAACAGGTCAAGTCAGATTTGTTAGGTTTCCTAGCGCCCTGGCCGTCTACCGCGGCCGTTGCGGAACGAAAAACTTTAACTTTTAAAAAACCGGCGCTAGAAAACACATCCTAGAATCTAACCATAAACCGAAACTGGCTAATTAAAAAGATCTATCCACTGTGATAGAGGCTTATACTTAAAGATCCATGTCTTTCGGGTCTTCACTCCTCTTCTAGAGCTCCTCGGGATCCTTGATCAATCTTGCTAGATCGTTTTCTTGATCCTAGATGATCCACCCGAGAATTCTTGATTCAAGCTCCTACCTCTAAAAAGAAATAAACTAGGCAAACTAGTTTGCTGATCTAGTTGCTTAGTTGATGTGGTGATGTTTAGTGGTAATTTTTTTTTATCTCAAAACTCTTATTTCTCAACACATGAGAATGGTAGGGTTTTGAGTTGAAGATAAACTCAAGAGAAATTAGAATGAGAGAGCTCTCAAAGATGAGAGAGAAAAGCAAGTGAAGAATGAGCAAATGAAGGATGCCTAAGTCTTTTACAAAAATCAAGCATGTATTATTTTTCCATAGAAAAATGCAACCATACTTGAATAGTAAAAGCAAATGAATAAACAAAAGAATTAGCCATGCTTCATCACATGCCTTAAATATCTCCATAACTCCACGTCATTATCTATTTTCAACAAAATAGAAAAATATAAAATGAGGTGTCATTTTTTAGAAGGTATTTTGTATAAATACAAAATACTTTATACCGTATATACATACCCGTATTCGTACCAAAATACGAATGCCGAAAAGATAGAATAATATCACTAAAATAATACTAGCATTAAATCAATATCCGATTTAATCAACCGGCTTAATCCTAAGCCCGCCAGTATTACCAACCGTCCGATCGAAAATCTGAATAACACTACAATATACATATCGAAATATGTACACGTAAATTATTAAATCAATACATGATTTAACAATCCAGCTTAATCTTAAGCCGGCTAGTATTATCATTCGATCGAAACCTTGCACGTATAAACATACGGCCACCACATCGTTTCGCCTGAATCAGAAAAACCCTCTGTGTGGGACTCTAAAGACTCGACAGTACGCTAGCAGTGGGTTTAACCACAAGCACGTCAGCGGCACTAGCTGTACATAACGGCTACCCAAGTACCTGTCGGAAAGAAAGCCGACGAGCAAGCTCAACCGGACCCCTACTGATCCTATCCGTGACAATCTCCGTACAGTCCGGTCTCTTCGTCTAAGAGTATCGCATATCGGGTCTAGGGGGTGGTAAACGTCAAACCCTTACTGACCTGATAAGTCATGTCGATTTGGCTTATGATCAATCCGAGAAACTACTAATCTAACTACCAGTAGTTCTCAACTGCCTTGGCTAAGATATTATGGTTCTAGCCAACCAAATACAGTGCGATATTGACTCCCAATACCGCAGAGACGAATCCCTGACAATCACTCAGTGCCTCTATGCGGTTCGGGACTGCACCCAACCAAAACCTGTTTGCACGACTTAGTAGAGCCGTGGTAGGATAGTGATCAAAGCACAGTGGGAACTCACACGAGACAAATGATGATCTCAGGTCCTAAGACTAATATGTACTCATGTCACCTGATACCCGCTATCTGACGATATGTATAATACCATCTAGAGGTTCTCGGCGAGTCCGTCCAGTGTACTCACCCCCAGTGAGCATCTATATACAATTTTAGGTGATCACACCAATGGTTGTAGGACCAACCACCGCTTCTCGTCAGGGTCTAAAAACATATACATAAGTCTACTCTGGAGTAACGATGCCCGATCTCGATACTCCTGCGACTTAGGACCTTTAAGGATGTGCTTATGGACTACTCGGCTCCCATATGTATGATCGCCATCATAAGGCTGGTAGTCAAGAAAAATCCTACAGGCTTTATCAACATGTAACCGCCATATGTTATATCGAATATAACATATGCACATGTTAAGATAAAGTCAAACCATAATAGTATACTACTGTATCGAGTCCTTATCAGTATGTGCAAGCAATATAAAGCATCAATAGAAAGAAATACACATATGAAGATAAAGACAATTCAAATAATATACTATATACAACTGAGCAAGATTGTTTTGTACATACATATTCCTAGCATCCTATACAATACAAGCCTCTAAGGCATACATATCCAACAATCTTCCACTGGCACTAAGGCTTGTAATTGGCGTACCGAATACCCAACGTCTGCTCTAAGGCTAGTTGTTAGGGTACCGCATATCCAACATTTCAAAAAGTCGCTCGAACTGTGCTTGAGGGAAGGCCTTGGTAAATGGATCCGCCATGTTGTTCGTATCTACTCTCCGGACCTCGATCTCCCGGCGATCTACGATCTCCCTGGTTAGGTGATACCGCCTTAAGATGTGTCTGGACTTCTGATGGGACTGTGGTTCCTTTGTTAAATCTATAGGCCCATTGTTATCGCAATACAAAGGTATCGGATCAACAATGGACAGAACCACCTCAAATTCAGTAATGAATTTCTTCATCCAGACCGCTTCTTTTGCGGCATCGTTTGCAGCAATGTATTCAGCCTCCATCGTCGAGTCTGCGACGGTGTCCTGATTGGAGTTTTTCCAACACACCGCCTCTCCATTGAGGGTTAACATAAAACCCGAGACAGACTTGCTGTCATCCTTGTCACTCTAGAAGCTTGAGTCGGTAAAAGACTCGACCTTAAGGTCTCCATTACCGTATACTAAGAACATCTTCTTAGTCCTTCTCATGTACTTGAGAATGTTCTTCACAGCTGTCCAATGATTCTCACCCGGGTTTGGCTGATACAGGTTCACCATACTAAGCGCGTATGCTACATCTGGTATGGTACACAACATCGCTTACATTATAGATCCTACCGCCGAAGCGTAGGGTATAGTGCTCATGCGAACCCTCTCCTCATCGGTCTTGGGAGACATCTCTTTAGAGAGGGTGATTCCGTGCAATGCGGGTATATTACCGTGCTTGGAATCTTTAATACTAAATCTCTTTAGTATGGTCTCTATGTATCTGGACTGTGAAAGTCTCAACAATCTCTTGAATCTATCTCTATAGATCTTAATCTCCAGAATGTAGGAGGCATTACTCAGGTCATTCATGGAGAACTTTTTGTGACAAGAACAGCTTGACCGATTGCAGCATAGGAATGCCATTTTCTATCAAAAGAATGTCATCTACGTACAGTATGAGAATACAACAATTCTCCCTACAATTTTCTTATAGATACACGGTTCATCTTCGTTTTTGATAAAGTCAAATCCCTTGACTGTCTCATCAAAAGAGACGTTCCATCTCCGCGACGCCGGCTTTAATCTATAAATGGATTTAAGAAACTTGCACACCTTCCCGCTTTTCCTACTGTCTACGAATCCCTTCGGCTGATCCATATAAACGCACTCTTCTAAACTTCCATTTAGAAAAACTGTTTTTACGTCCATCTGCCAGATATCGTAATCATGGTAGGCAGCAATGGCAAGTAGGATCTGAATGGATTTCAGTATAGCCACTGGAGAAAAATTTCGTCATAGTCCATTCCTGGTCTTTGACGAAAACCTTTTGCAACAAGTCTAGCCTTATAGGTTTCCACCTGTCCATCTGCACCAATTTTCTTTTTGAAGACCCACTTGCATTCAACGGGTTTTACCCCAGGAGAAGCAACATCCAAAGTCCAAATTCTGTTGGTGTACATGAACTCCATTTCGGATTTCATAGCATTACGCCATGTTACAGAGTCCCTACTGTTAATGGCCTGCTTATAACTAGTAGGATCATTTTCTTCCAAGATGCAATCCTCTCGATTCCTATCTATGAGAAAACCGTAGTATCTTTCGGGCGGACGAGAAATCCTACTATATCTGCGAAGTGGCTGAGCGTCCAGAATTATTGAATTCTCTGGTTCTACCAAATCTTCAGTTGCAGCTTGTGCTTCTGGAATTTCTTTCAGTTCTACCATGCTCTCACTAATTTCTTTTACAAGAAATTCCCTTTCCAGAAAGATGGCGTGGCGAGACACAAACACCTCTTGTTTCTCAGTGTGATAGAACAGATATCCAAGCGAATTCTTAGGATATCCCACAAACTTACATAGAACCGATCGTGCCTCTAGTTTATCTGGATTTTGCTTTTTAACATAAACCAGACAACCCCATATCTTAATGAATTTAAGACATGGTTTCTTACCGCTCCATATTTCCTATGGAGTCTTAAGCATAGATTTGGATGGAACCTGATTCAATAAGTATGCCGTTGTTTGAAGCGCATGTTCCTAAAATGAAAGAGGCAGAACAGTACTACTCATCATGGAGCGAACCATGTCCAATAGGGTACGGTTTCTCCGTTTTGATACACCATTGTGTTGTGGTGTATACTGAGGAGTATGCTGAGAGAGAATACCATTCTCTTTTAGAAAATCACGGAATTCCGTACTCAAGCACTCCCCTCCTCGATCAGATCGAAGGATTTTAATATTTTTTCTTGTCTGGTTCTCTACTTCGCTCTTATATTCTTTGAATTTCTCAAAAGCTTCAGATTTGTGTTTCAAAAGGTACATATATCCAAACCCAGAGAGATCGTCAGTGAATGTAATGAAGTACGAGAATCCACCCCTCGCATGAATAGACATCGGGCCACACACATCACTGTGTATGAGTCCCAAGAGCTCTGTAGCCCTTTCTCCATGTCCGGTGAACAGAGATTTGGTCATCTTTCCTTTGAGACATGATTGGCAAGTTTGGCAAGTTTTATAAGATAAAAATTCGAACGAATTCAGATATTCATTCTTACGCAACTTATCTAGTCTTTTATCACCGATATGACCAAGTCAACAATGCCACAAGTAGCTTTCGTTCGTATCTGAACTCTTTCTCTTGCGTGTGTGTTGTATATTGAAGACTGTATTTTGATTTAGAACGTAGATACTATTACACAGTGTACCTTCTGCAACCAATACCCGATTAAGGTAAATGTTCATGATATTTCTATTTAGAACAAAGTTATATCCATCTTTATCAAGTAAAGATACTGATATGATATTGCAAAGCATGGGAGGTACATAGTAACAATTGTTCAAAATCATAGTATTGCCGTTTGGCAATACTAGGTGATATTCACCGACGGCAGCAGCATCAACCTGTGCTATGTTCCCTACTCTGAGGGACATATCACCCGGTCCAACCATTCTACTTTTTCTCAATCCTTGTAATAAATTACATATGTGAGATCCCGGTCCGATATCTAGTACCCAGGAGGTAGGGTTGACCAAAAAACGGTTTTCAATAACAAATATATCTGAAGAAGATGCATTGGAATGCTTCTCCTTCAATAGGGTTATCTGGAATTCCTTATAGCCCTCTTTCCCTTGCCCATACTCGTGACAGTTGTCACAAGTTAGAGCCGAACCGACGTTCCCTAGCCCAGTGTAATAGGCTGGTTTGGTCAAGTCAAACATTTTATTATCTTGATTAGGGCGTGAAATGGTTGCTATCTCGAGAGAGAGAAAAGAAACACTCAGTGTGCGCTCTTGCAAGATCGGATTGGTTATTAGTTTATCTAATCAGGATGGCTCCCACAGTTTTCTCGAATTTTCCTTCAAACCCTTAAAAAAAAAACTAGTCGGGATCATTCGCACCTCATAAGTTCGCTAACCGTTCAGCCAGGTGAGTGTTGGTACTCCGAAGGAGGTTCCTCGTACTCTTGTACAGACCTAATTAAAATAAACCACGTTTCTGCAGAGGTGTAGCCCCGTTAACACTTTTCTAGATACCTAATAGGTTAGCTAATTGTGAAGTGAAAAATATCTCTCAAGAGTAATCATACTCATCAGTAGGATCGGGATCCAACTATCATCGTGTCATAACCTAGATGGAAGCCAATCTAGTTACTACACTCCAGAAAGTATGCAACACTAGCAAGTTTCCTGTATGTTTGAAACTTCCGATGTAGTTTTTGCCCTTAGGACCCAAGTGACCTTGACGAATAATCAACAAATCAAAAGGTCCTAGTCAAGTTCAACCCGTCATTATCCAAGATTGCATTAGACCCGGCCGCATGACCCTTGACGAATGATCGACAAAGTCACACGACCGTCCTAACCAATCGCATTTATCTATACTACAGACAAACATTACTTAACTACCATACACTACGCCTTGATGAATATTCAACAAACGCAGCACGAATACTAAGTAGTAATTATCTGAAACGACGGAGGGCTACAGCTAGGTTTTTGGCGAAAAACCTTTTAACGTAATGAACTTGATATCGTTGAAGGAACCGAGTAGTTTTGAAAAGGAGTGGTTTAGGCTCCATTTTTGAAAACTAGTGGTTTTGAAGAAAACCGAGTAATCTATACTAACATAAACTTTTTCTCAAGAGATCACTTCCCACGAAGGGATCTAGGCTCTTACCTCCTCGAGTGAGGTACTGGATATTCCTAACCGAACACCACTATGCAAAGTGAAAGAATATGACTATAGTTTTTCGAAATTTGTTCCAACATTTTTTAGGTTTCTTTTCTTGCATTAATTAAAATTAACGCGGTCACATCAATTAAATCTTATCACATCAGAAAAGAACAAAAATAAAATTTACGTATATGCCATCCGCATTCGCCACGGGGCCTCATCATGCACCGTTAGGTTACTTAACTACCGGCAGAGCGGGAGCAGGACTAGCGCGGATGCAAAACATTTACAACATCTACTAGTATATATAAATAAATATATATATATAACCATTCGTCCCAGGCATGATATAAGTAACATCACAGAACGGTAATAAGCAAAATGGAATAGCGGATAATCTTGGAGTCTCGGGTTTCATTTGAGCCGCAAATAAGACCCGACGTTCCCGGTCATGTGGATAGCCCGTGGAATGAAAAACCTAGACCCCTACGAGCGCGACAAGTTACCCACCAAACCCGGAAGTGAGGCAACCCCAATCAACAAAGTGAATGGGCCACCCAGCACTTCACGGAATCCGGTAACTTGAGCACTCCTCCATTGGTCATCCTATACCCCTACGAGTGCGGCAAACAGCCCGCCAATTCTAGAGTAAGACCCCCTCCGTCTCAACGCCATGAGATACGGGCCCGTTGCCCTCTAGAACCCGGCTATTCGAGTACTCCTCCACTGGATAATTCTAGTACCGAAAAGAAATATATATATACAACGGTGATATCGACCTCAACTCGGTCGTGCCCCAATAAAAGAATATACAATCTGGCAGAAACGGCAGTCCACATGTCGGACGCTCGCCCTACAATAATGAATATACAAATGAATCTGAACTGTATAACTACCATTTCACTATAGGCTATTCACCACGACAATCCATCCATAACATCAGTGCAACACAGAACATCAACATGAATATCATGTTCGTAAACCCGTCTGATTGTACATATAGTAATCAGTCGGGTTATACCGCTCAATGATATTCACGGTCGCAGAAACAAATACACAGAAAAGCAAGAATTTAGAGTTTTGATCGATTAAAACTTTCTGCATTTTCCCCATGTACAAACCGGTACACAAACAAATCTTTGCAAAAACCAAACATACCAAAAATCACATTTCCATAAACAAGAACCCCTGAAAATATTTGGAGCACAGTGACTACAATTTGGCCGTGGATCCACGGCCAAATGACCTATTTAGTCGCGGATTAGCGGTCTAATTTGGGAATTATATGCTCAAAAAAAATTCTGGCTCAGAAAAAGACTGCACACATTTTTAAGGTCACTGAAAATATTTTTTGAACATCTTCAAAATTCGAACAGGAAGCAAGTTTTGGAGATGTGATTTGGATAATTTCTACCGATCAAAATTCTAAATACGTGTTAACTAGCTAGTTAAGCTTTATGGACCGACACTGATACCATATTGGGTTTCCTAGCGCCCTGGTCATCTACCGCGGCCGTTGCGGAACGAAAAACTTTAACTTTAAAAAAACCGGCGCTAGAAAACACATCCTAGAATCTAACTATAAACCGAAACTAGCTAACTAAAAAGATCTATCTACTGTGATAGAGGCTTATACCTAAAGATCCGTGTTCTTCGGGTCTTCACTCCTCTTCTAGAGCTCCTCAAGATCCTTGATCAACCTTACTAGATTGCCTTCTTAATCCTAGATGATCCACCCGAGAATTCTTGATTCAAACTCCTATCTCTAAAATGAAGTAAACTAGGCAAACTAGTTTGCTAATCTAGTTTACTTAGTTGATGTGGTGATATTTAATGGTAATTTTTCTATCTCAAAACTCTTGTTTCTCAACACATGAGAATGGCAGGGTTTTGAGTTGAAGATGAACTCAAGAGAGAATGGAATGAGATAGCTCTCAAAGATGAAAGAGAAAAGCAAATGAAGAATGAGCAAGTGAAGGATGACTAAGTCTTTTAAAAAAATCAAGCATGCATTATTTTTCCATAGAAAAATGCAACCATGCTTGAATAATAAAAGCAAATGAATAAACAAAAGAATTAGCCATGCTTCATCCCATGCCTTAAATATCTCCATAACTCCACCTCATTATCTATTTTCAACAAAATAGAAAAATATAAAATGAGGTGTCATCTTCTAGAAGGTATTTTGTATAAATACAAAATACTTTCTACGTATATATATACTCGTATTCGTACCAAAATACGAATACCGAAGAGATAGAATAATATCACTAAAATAATACTAGCATTAAATCAATATCCGATTTAATGAACCGGCTTAATCCTAAGCCCGACAGTATTACCAACCGTCCGATCGAAAATTTGGATAACACTACAATATACATATCAAAATATGTACACGTAAATTATTAAATCAATACCTGATTTAATAATCCGGTTTAATCTTAAGCCCGGCTAGTATTATCATTCGATCTAAACCCTGCACGTATAAATATACGGCCACCACATCGTTTCTCCTGAATCATAGAAACCCTCTGTGTGGGACTCTAAAGACTTGACAGTACGCTGGTAGTGGGTTTAACCACAAGCACGTCAGCGGCACTAGCTGTACGTAACGGCTACCCAGGTACCTGTCGAAAAGAAGGCCGACGAGTAAGCTCATCCGAACCCTTACTGAGCCTATCCGTGACAATCTCCGTACAGTCCGGTCTCTTCGTCTCAGAGTATCGCATACTGGGTCTAGGGGGTGGTAAATGTCAAACCCCTACTGACCCGATAGGTCGTGTCGATTTGGCTCAGGAAGAATCCGAGAAATTACTGATCTAACCATCAGTAGGTCTCAACTGCCTTGGCCAAGGTCTTATGGTTCTAGCCAACCGGACACAGTGCGATGTCAACTCCCAATACCGGAAGAGACGAATCTCTGACAATCACTCGCTGCCTCCATGTGGTTCGGGACTGCACCCAACCAAAACTTGTTTGCACGACTCAGTAGAGCCGTGGTTGGTAGTGATCAAACCACAGTGGGACCTCACACGAGATAAATGATGACTTCAGGTCCTAAGACTAACTTGTACTCATGTCACCTGAGAACCGCTATCTGACGATAGGTATAATACCATCTAGAGGTTCTCGGTGAGTCCGTCCAGTGTACTCACCCCCAGTGAGCACCTGTATACAATTTTAGGTAATCACACCAATGGTTGTGGGATCAACCACCGCCATCGTCGGGGTCTAGAAACGTATACACAAGTCTATTCTGGAGTATCGATGCTCGATCTCGATACTCCTGTGATTTAGGACCTTTAAGGATGTGCTTATGGACTACCCAGCTCCCACATGTATGATTGCCATCATAAGGCTGGTAGTCAAGCAAAATCCTACGGGCTTTATCAACATGTAACTGCCATATGTTATATCGAGTATAACATATGCACATGTTAAGATAAAGTCAAACCATAATAGTATACTATTGTATCGAGTCTTTATCAATATGTGCAAGCAATATAAATCATCATTAGAAAGAAATACACATATCAAGATAAAGACAACTCAAATAATATACTATATACAACTGAGCAAGATTGTCCTGTACATACATATCCCTAGCATCATATACAATACAGGGCTCTAGGGCATACATATCCAATAAGATCCTAATGGGTCACTAAAGAGTAATATTCTATCATGAGTTTGAGTGTGTACGTTAACCTTTGCAGGAGTATTTCCAACCCAAGGGTAGGGTCTCAGGGGTAAGGAAACACGGGCCTAACTGTGAAAAGAATAAGTGACCGTATAAAGCCCGGTACGAGCTGTATGAACAAGTGACCGATATAGCCCGGTACGACTTTTATGAACAAGTGACCGATATAGCCCGGTACGAGCTCCAATGACCGATATAGCCTGATACGAGCTGTAATGACCGATATAACCCGGTACGAGCTGTATGAACAAGTGACCGATATATCTCGGTACAAGCTGCCTGCAAAAGGACTCCTGAGATTTTGCTGAACGAACTCACACTCAAACTATCCCAACACCCCATGTATCTAGAACTAACAAGACGATAAACTCAAACACAATATAGAATGCTGACTGGACAAGAAAACATGACAAGTCAGGATGATAGTAGAGTATGGTAAGCACGAGTAATTGTTTCATGGCATAAATGTTCAGCATTCTAATTGGTGATTCGTTTTAATAAAAAATAGAAAGGGATCACAAATAGGCATGTCAATTCAATGTATTTATTTATGTAAATCGACATGCATGGATCACTAGAAATTTCCTACGTATAAGATTGACAATATGATCTAGTTCTGAAATAACTCACTTATATTAATCTAGTAATTGTAAATGAGATAAATATGAAACCTAATTACTTAACTTTATAATTACTTATATGAGTACAATTAATAGATGTGTACCTAATGATAATGTAGTATTATTAATCACCTCTCAGTGTAGCAATATTCATAAAAACAACTTAATTAGGATTGCTGATACTTATCAACTACAATTACTGTAACTTAAGTGAGGAATTGTTATATTGAAATGTTTGATAAACGAACTAAAACTCTACAACATTGATAAGTACTTGATATGTTTATTAAATACAATAAAACTATCCTCAATTTGTGAGAATCATCACTACTTGAAAATATGCATTCCAATAATGGTAAACGTAAAATATGACTAACCCATGCATAATATTATATAAAGAACACATAATATTACTCTAATACAACCATATAAATGATCTCTATGTACAATTAACTTAAACAAAATATGATGTAGCTAACCATAAGTTAACACAAAATTACTTTATTGTAGTATGAACGATGTATACTAACCTTTTATGTTATACATGACTTATACTACAGAATGACACAGTTTTATTCAAAATATTCAAGGTTAAGAATTTATTGAGAGATTAGCCGATGTTGGATCGACTAAAAGAAAGGAGCAAGAGTACTTGCTTCAAGACGAATAAATATGGCAGCGCGGATCGCACATCTAGTTTGATTGCTCGGCTAGAAGATGGATTCTTGGCGAGGGCAAGATGAAGGGAGATGGCGATGGTGCTCCGGCGATGGCGAGGTGGTGGCGCTGGCAGTGGACTGCAGGCAAGATGGGTGCGGGCTGGAGGAGAAGGGGGCGGTAACGGAGAGTGCGGCAGTGAGGGCTGGAGACACGGCAAAGGAGGGGGAAGTGTAGGCGAGGTCTCCGTTGGTGATGGCGGGGATGCATGAGAAGGTGGAGGTTGGGTCGAAGGTGCTTGGTTATGGGGCTAGGGTTTCTGGGTTTGTGTTTTTAAGAGGGATGATGATGAGGGCGATGTGTTTGTGATGTTGTATGTTGATGATATTATCATTACTGGAGATGATTCTGCTGGCATTTCTAAGATGAAAAACATTTGGCTTCACACTTCCATACCAAGTACCATGGGCCGTCTAGATATTTCTTTAGAATTGAAGTATCACATAATTTTGGTAGATTATATCTTTCTCAGTGCAAATTTGCACTTGATCTTCTATCCGAGACATGATTTATGGGTTGTAAACCAGCAAACACTCTTATGAATTTCTCAGTTAAGCTATCTCGATTGAACTCTTTCTCGGATCCTCCACTATCTGAACCATGACGATATCGACGTCTAGTTGGGAAGCTTATTTAGCTCACTGTCACTCGTCCTGACATTGCCTTTGCTGTTAGCACAGTGAGTCGGTATATGCAGAATTCTTTGACCTCTCACCTTAAGGAGGTTGAGTATATTCTTAGGTACATCAAAGGTTCTTCAGAACATGGTTTTCTTTATAAACCATCATCTATGTTGTCGCTCACAGCCTTTACGGATACTGAATTGCTGGATCCATATCGGCATTCCACGAGTGACTATTGTGTTTTCTTGAAAGAAAACTTGGTCACATGGAGTAAGAAGCAAAATGTAGTGGCTCGTTTTCTGCAGAAGTTGAGTATATAGATATATGGCACATACAATTGCTGAGTTGGCATGACTTAGCTCTTTTCTGACAGATCTTGTAGTTCCTTCTTCTCTTCCGATTACACTCTTATATTATAATAAGGCTGCAATTCACATTGCCGAGGATCCAGTTTTTCATGAGTGGACCAAACATATTGAAATAGAGCACAAACCAAAATACACAAGATCAACACCTAATTTTCTGCTTGTTTCTTTAAGTTTCTTAAATTGAAATTAATAGCAAAATATTGCATGTTGTTCCCTCTCATAATCTTGTTCTATTTGTTCTCCCCCTTCCCTAATACCAAATGCATAACTAATTACAATCAAAGTCGAAAAACCCATTTTAATAAATATTTCCAAATTCATTTTGGCAGTATTTTCAACTTCACAAAATCACCTATTATGTATCAGGCACAAGACAGAAATAAATCAAGAAAAGGAAAAAAGTTGACAATACATACTAACTTATATTCCTGGATTAATACCAAGGTTCGAGGTTTCGTCCGAAACCACCGATACATGATCGTTTTGTATAGGTTTCGGTGGAGACCGATACGAAACCAACCATACAATCAGGTTTCACCCGAAACCTGAAAAACTATTTTTTTGCCATTTTGCTATCATCATGATCATTATAGACCTTTATCGTTAGATCTGAGGTGTTTTCGTGGTGAGTAGTCGCTGCTTGCTCGTAAAAAATGGTTGATCTTGACTATTGAGAAAGTTATAAGAAAAAAGAAAACTCATCGAGCTGATAGAGATAGAGAGGGAGATGTGAGAGAAAGGGGATTGAAAAACAACCGGTCGGGCCTATTTTTTAAGCTTTCAGGGCTACCTAATTATTTTTTATAAATCAAGTGCAGAACCCGAGACCATAGCTTTCATTTATTATATAGCTGGTCAGGTTATTTCCATCCTAAGAAGGCCACAAAAGTCGATCCAAACTCTATTAATATTTTTCTAAGTACACTTTTCAATATATTTTGCATTAGGTCTTAATTTGGCATGATTTTTTAATACTAAGATCATTGTCTTGTGATATACAAGCATAAATTCAATATATCTATATGTATGTATGTATGTATTACCGTCAAAACCGAAACTGAAACCTGAACCAAGATGTAGAGACCGAAACCGAGTTATCAAACCTTGATTAATACAACCAGCAAACTCAACTACAACCTCCACTATGTAAATCTTGCACAAACTATTCAATTTATATACCCACACAAAAGATATATGTCCATTCATATTCGAAAGGTGCCATGATCAGTGAAATCCTAACTCGACGTAAAGTTTCCAAGATGACAGTTTTTCTTTCTAATCTATTCTCTCTGCGATAATTTCTATTTCAAATCGTCCCAATTGTTCTTCGAACCCCGAGACCATGAAAAAGATTTCATTATTGAGGAACAAGCTACGACCAATATCAGCCACATAGTATTCGCAATATCGGGCTCTGCTGAAGGTTGGCTTCACCGTGGGCCCTACATCGATCTATGGTGGATACCGGGCGAAACCTGTGGTCTCGTTTGGATAGACCAGGCATCAACTAAGTACCTATGGCCTTCAATTTCACCTCCTTCCAAAATTTCCGAAGATATAACTAAATTCGAAAAATACGACAGGCATACCAATCCATTTACTGTAAGAATGGCTCTTATGATTCTAGAGACCTTCAACGAAGGCTTTGAAGGAGTTCGATGGTTCGTTAAAGGTGACGACGACATGGTATTTTTTGTGGACAATTTGGTCGAGGTCCTTGCAAAGTACGATCATAATGGTTATTATTACATCGGAGTTAATTCTGAATGCATTTTGCAAAATGATCGGCATTCATTTAGTATGACTTTTGGCGGAGTTGGATTTGCTGTGAGTTATCCACTTGCGAAGGTGTTGGTGAAGAATTTAGTTTTATTAAGAGATATCCGACTTTGTACGGAGCAGGCCATCTCATCCAAAATTGTGTGGCCAAGCTCGGGGTTTCGTTTACAAGAGAACCTGGGTTTCATCAGGTATGCCGATTGCAGTACATGGTTTGTTTTTTACTAGATTTTGTCGAATATAATGACTAGTATAGTATGAGATTAATTGTGCCGTACATGAGATTTCAAGATCAAATATAATGACTAATAATATCACAGATAGACCTACACGGGAACGTATTGGGTTTCTTTTCGGTGCACCCACAGGCTCCACTGCTCTCCTTGCACCATCTTCACAAAGTGGACCCAATCTTTCCTTCAATGCCTCTCTACAACTCGCTTCGCCACCTCATCAAAGCCTCAACCCTCGACCCATCTCGCATCCTACAACAAATAATTTGCTATGATCTCGAGAAAAGATGGTCCTTTTCAATCTCTTGGGGCTATTCGGTGAATATCTACGAAAAATTACATCCGCCTGGGATGTTACAGATGCTGCTTCAGACCTTTCGGACTTGGAGTAATAAAAGAGCGAGGCCGTCTTTCATGTTTAATGTCAGAGCTCGATCGAGCGATCCTCGTGCAATGCCGCATGTTTTTTATTTGGAAAATATGGAGTTTACAGATTCGAATTGGGTTGTGAGTACATTTGTGAGAAGAACTCAGTGGCAGTTATCTGTTTGTGGTAATTATTCAGTGGAATCTGTTTCTAGGGTTCAAGTTTACACAAGTGCAGAGAGGCTCCAATGGGTAAGGCCACACACATTATTTATACAGATTCTTACCTCGATTTGGATTCGAATTTGAGATTACCAAAAGTACTTGCATAGTAAGTTGTGCATGCTTGTGATTATCATAATCGTATCCAGTACTTGCATATTAAGTCGATCATAACTATATGGTAGAATATATATTTTTAAGATCGCAATTACATATCACAGCCATAAATGATATAATTTCTATAATTTGGCTGCTGCACTCTGCCGGCAAAAACACTCATTTTTAGTATTGTTCCTCTGCTTTATTCAATATCTGTGTAATTGAGCTGCATTAACGACATTGAAATTGTTTTATATTGTTTATGATAACCTGATATCAATTTCTTACTACTTAATTTATTCTCATTTTTTATACGGTCCGGCTCTTATATCTACTTGATGAAACATATACTCCCTGCTTCATATCTTCAGTTCAAAATGTTTCTGAGTGTCTATTTACTTATTTTTTTGTACATTTCAGGGTGGGGTCAGAAGAGAATGCTGTGATGTCAAACCATCGACGAGTATGAATGTAACCGAAATCACTGCTAGAGCTTGTGAGGAGAACGAATCATTGATAGGTGCTCATGGTTGAATTTTATTCTATTTTCTAGTTTCACATATGTATATATTACTTCTTTTCACCTTGGATCATAAGAATATCTGTTTGATATATATACCATGTACTTATTCCTATTACTTCTGTTTTTTTTTCATTTCTTTCTCTTTCTTTCTTAAAGGAACACAAACATCATAGTTATGTCAAATGCATTGAAAAGTTCTTTCCATTTGTAATCGAACTCCCCAGACAATATATATGAGCATCAAGCAATTTTCTAAGTATTTATGTCATTGTGACAACTAATTAAACTTTGGACTTTTGTTGGCAGGTTAATTTTGAAAGTCCCATCCCACAGAATTTTTTGTATCCTAAACCTGTTTGTCTTAACAATGAGCAATAGCTCAGTTAGTATGATCCGTATTGTTAGTTTCGTATGAAACACGAAACGTATCTTACGAAACGATACAAAATAATGATAATTCGATACGATTCGTAAGTCTGTATCGGGTTATTAATTTATCCGTCGATACACATTTTATACCGTACGAAACACATGATACGCTATTTAACCATTAAAATGAATAGAGAATCGGATATTCGGGTTTAAAACCCGTTTGGTTATATTAAATTATTAACGTAGACGGATTATTTAACAATTTAAATGCATTTTGACGAGGAAGTGAAAATGATGAAGATGAGATTCAAGAGAATGAAATTATCTCTTGTTATTCTAATGATAGTGATTAATTAATTAGAAAAGGTTGATTTTTTGTAGCGTCAATTTTGTTTGATCGTGATGTTTTGACAAATTGGTTGTGATATTTTAGTTATGAATTATAAAACTTATCATTCTTTTGTTTATGAATTATGACATATGCATGAATATATTAGATTGTTTTGGTATTATTTGATTATCAAAATGCATGAGTTTGCGTGATTTATATGTATGTATTTACGCGGTTGCAATTCCGAAATTTGTTTTAGCTTGTATGTGGCTCTATGTTGTTAATTTGATCGTTTTTAAAATTATAATTGGTTCTATAGATAATTACTCAACATGAAATTTTCTTTCTTATGATACGAAACACGATACGATAAATAACGAAACGAAACAAGAAACGTATTACGATTTGGTAACTTTGGGCATGACCCTTTCCCTCATGGGAGAGTGCGAGAATGCGGGGTTCGATCCCTAGTAGGGGAAGTCTGCTCACAATTTAACATTTTCAAGGAAAATTTGTGGGTCCTCTTAGTGCGTGTGTGTTGTTTGCTTGTGTGTGTTATGCGCATGAATGTGTTGTGTTGGGTTAGGCTTAGGGGCTTTTTTGTACTCTGCTTGCCTTATATCATACTCTCTAATGAATTAGGAGAGAGATTATTTTAAGATTATGAAACTTCATAAAGCAATGAAAAGATGTTTTGGGTTCTTGGACACGGAGTTGTATCTAACATTTGTTGCCAAAACACTTCATTTATTTTGTTGTTACATCGAATATTACGTGTTGTAAAGTTGCATGATATATTTATCATATTACATGGGAATATATGTCCCAAGCTAGCTTGAGCTTAGGCAATCGATCCTGGGTGGCTGGATTGAGAGTTTCCCCAATCATGTACTTGAGAAGACGGGTTCAGAAAAATATTATATACACAACCGATTATTTATAAAAACAAGGGCTAATTGCATAAAGCCCCCGTGTAGGTTACCCTGCTTATATCTCTCAAGTGATTTGTCGACATATGCGTCTTCTATGTTCATCGGTCAAAAACAATTAAACTCAACCGCAAACAACTCAAACGATTATTCGATTTAACTCCAGGACTTGTTTTTGTGTTTAAAGTTGTATTTTAGTGTTTATAAGGGTTTTGATCGGAGAGAATGTTCCAGATAATAAATCATTTGAAAGGGTATAAGTTCTGTACTGCACGAAAGAAACTACACTACGGTTTTGTGCAATTTTTATCCTTCAAATAATAGATGAAGTTAGGTTGGTAGGATGAAACTTAAAAGTTTTGGGACACACAAGGTTCAAATGGGCGCATACAAGTCAAAGTCTTAGCTTCCACATTTTTTTTTATAGAATATTTGCCATTTGAAAAGGTTGTCCCACTGAAAATTTGACCTCAAACCAATAAAGACTTGTTTCCGCCTTTCATGGATGGACCCAAGTGTGTTGAAAGGATAAGAATCGAGTCAAATTAAGGATTCAACTAAATTGCTTTATTGCAAAATTTTCGATCACAAAAAAACCTAATTATATTTAAACTAGCTCTAAATGTTCCTAGGCAGAGACTTATTCTTCCTCTAGGATGCCGAGTATAAAATGACGGCGTGGAAATTTTTGATATTAGGGATTTAAAATGTCAACCAACTGTCAGCTTTTTGGATGATCGGAGACGACCGCGTTAATCTCCATGTCCTAAGCTAAGAAGGATGCACCAATTTATATGCCGTTTGGATTCTCTTTACTTATTCATTTAACACCATAAACTGTTTTATTTTAAGAAAACCGTTAATTTTGCAATTATCCGATGGTAGGACAATGGTTTTCAAACGACATGAAAATTGAAGTACACATATTTAACGACTTGGAGATCAAAATGACCCGAGCTGATCATCCAAAATACTAATGGATGATTGACTTTTAGAGATTCTATGGTAGGAAATTTCGGAGGTGCCCTCTGTTGTTTCTTTGTAATTATTATGTAGGATTTAAATCTGCCATCGGTCTCCTTTTAATTGGAGGGTGCAATTCACATGACTTTGGAATACATATCACTATAATGGAAGAGTAGTCAGAACCAACTGAGCCTAACTCAGTTGGTATAGCCTTTTCCTCTATAGTGAGAGGCGAGGCTGCCGATTCGATTCGTAAAATAATAACTAGAAAAAAAAATCTTCTCTTTATCTTTTGAAATCTTTTTGTCTCTGGCTCTGCCATGCTGATTGATTAAATAGCCCAACAATTAAAAACTCTTTAAAAATGCACTTCTGGGTCTTAGCTGCCGGTATGTGTGTGTGTATATACACACACACACACAGAAAGAGAGAGAATTATGAGGTCCTTTAGCCGACGTAAAAAATCTACACCCTCTACCATTTTATTCGACAATCGGCTATCATCATCATCTTCTTTAGCATGTAAGATGTGGATACATCAAATTTTATATGATTCCACTAATTTTTCACCGTTGAATTAGCAATGATAAAAGTCCTATTGTCGGTAAACCGTTAATTTTGCACCCACTAAATCAACGGTGAAAAAATGATGGAATCATATGAAATTTGATGTATCAACATCTTAGATGATAAAGATGAAGATGATAAATGCCAATCGTTAAAATAAAATCATTGAGGGTGCATTATTTGGACGCCATAGAAGGAAATTCCTTACTATAGCACTTTTCCTTCATTATCAGTATATATATGAGAATAATGGAGGAAAGATGTCATAGGAGGGAATTTCCTCCTATGGTGTCGAAAAAATACAT
Source organism: Agapanthus africanus (assembly GCA_030015575.1). Classification (NCBI taxonomy): domain Eukaryota; kingdom Viridiplantae; phylum Streptophyta; class Magnoliopsida; order Asparagales; family Amaryllidaceae; genus Agapanthus; species Agapanthus africanus. Next base: position 470,865,500 of record JASDDO010000031.1, read on the forward strand.
CCTCCCTCATTTTTTTCGCCGATCGGCTTCCACCATCTTCATCGTTATCATCTAAGATATGGAAACATCAAATTTCATGTGATTCTACAATAATTTAGCAATGTAAAAAGTTTTATTGTCGGTAAACCGTTAATTTTGAACCCACTAAATCAACAGTGAAAAGGTTGTAGAATCACATGAAACTTGGTGTACCCACATCTTAAATGATAACGATGAAAATGGTGGGTGTCGATCGTCGGAAAAAATGAGAGAGCATGTATTTTTTCGACGCCATAGAAGGAAATTCCCTTCTACGGCATCTTTCCTCCATTATTCTCTCTCTCTCTGTGTGTGTCTCTCTCTCTCTGAGAATAATGGAGGAAAGATGCCATAGGAAGGAATTTTCTCCTATGGCGTCGAAAAAGTATACATTCCCTCATTTTTTCCGACGATCAGTACCCATCATTTTCATCGTTATCATCTAAGATGTGGGTATATCAAATTTTATGTGATTCTACAGCTATTTTACCGTTCATTTAGCAATGTAAAAAGTTTCGTTGTCAGTAAACCGTTAATTTTGAACCCACTAAATCAACGGTGAAAAAGTTATAGAATCACATGAAATTTGGTGTACCCACATTTTAGATGATAATGATGAAGATGATGGGTGCCGATCGTCGGAAAAAATGAGAGAGGGTGTTTTTTTTCGAAACTGCAGGAGGAAATTCCCTCCTATGGTCTCTTTCCTCCATTATTCTCTCGCTATATATATATATATATATATATATATATATATATGAGAATATATATATATATATATGAGAATAATGGAGGAAAGATGCCATATGAGGGAATTCTCTCATATGGCGTCGAAATTGTTAGTTATATATATGCCCTAGAGGCCATTGTTGTACATATGATGTATATTATAGTGGATGCTTGGATATATATAGAAAGGACTTTCTTGCTCGACATGATAGTATGCTGCCTGGTTGCATTTTATCTTAACATGTTAACAAATACTGTTTTGTGATCACATGTTGATAAAGCTCTTAGGATGAGCACTTGACTACCAGGACTATGATGCAGATCATACTAGTGGGGCCAGGGTAGTCTACGAGTACATCCTATAATTGTTCCTAGGAGTATATCGAGACAGGGCATCGATACTCCAGAGTAGACTAGCGTATACGCATCTTGACCCATTTGATGGGCGATGGATGATCCCACATCCATTGATGTTCGACATCAAAGATAGTATACGGGTGCTCAGTGGAGACTGGGTACACTGAACGGACTCGTCGAGAACTCCTTGTTGGTATTATACCTATCGTTAGATAGCAGTTTTCTGGTGACACTGGCACGTGTTAGTCTGTAGACCCGAGATCATCATAGAGTCTTGTGTGATTCCCACTGTGCTTTGATTTCCACCTTACCACGTTCATGAGAACGTGCAAAACGGTGGCTTTTGGGTGCAGTCCCGAATCACATGGAGGTAATGAGCGATAGTAAGGGTTTCGTCTCTCCCGGTATTGGGGGTTGATGTTGCGCTGTATTCGATTGGCTATAACTAGAAGTCCCTGACCAGGACTGATATGGAGATATACTGGTAAGTATTATCAGTAGTTTCTCGACCCGTTATGAGTCTCACATCGACACGACTTATCGGTTACTTGGGTCACTGGATATGTGATATATCAGACGAAAAGACCGGACTGTACGGTAGTGTTACTGATTGGATTTACATGAGTTAGAGCGGACTTGCTTGTTGATCTTCTGATCGCTCAATACCCGGGTAACCGTTACGTTTAGCTGACCGCTTGCGGCTTGTTGGTGTTTTATGTGATCATCACCTACTGCCGGCGTATTGACGGGTCTTTAGAGTCCTACATAGAGATTTCCAGGCTCAGGCAAAATGGAGTAGGAGCACAAATGCCATATGTGCGGGATCGAGATTGATACGTGTATGTGATAACGTATTCTATTCTCGCGATATGTGATATCGGCCGGTTATATGGGATATAGCCGGGTTATCGGATCAAGTGTTGATTCGATGAAATAATATATATATATATATGTATATATGTGTGTGTGTGTGTGTGTGTGTATATATATATGTGTGTGTGTGTGTGTGCGCGCGCGCGCGCACGCGCGCTCACTTAAATATTTATTATTCTCACTTATGATGCATTTAACATATATGTGATATATGTTTATTGTATTGTTTTCTTTTGTTACATAAATATTATATATGTAATATATAATATTATGACATGCTAGGTTACACATGCAACATGTATGTATGAGACTCATACCATACTAGGGTTTATATTAAGGTTTCATTTATCATTAAGCAATTACAAATTAGTGGATTTAATCAAAGTTAGAAGCTTGTAGATAAGTTTTGACTTAGTCCACTCTTTTGTTTCTACTTAAGATATTTTGTGATCTAACCATTAACTCTTACCATGGTTAATTCTTTATATGGGTTAGTGTATGGATGATATACTCACGCAAGGGTTGCATTTGAACTATGATAGATATTTTCATCACTTGAGATATTTCCTTCTTCTTCTTTCTTATCTCATTTTTGCTCTCTAAAATTTGAGATCAAAAAGAAAAATAGTGAGAAATTAAATACTAAAGTGAGCTAAATTCCTACTTCATCATCCTCTTCTATATTAGCCATATAGATTAGTGTGTTAGCTTCACTAATTCCGTATTAGTGAAGAGTGGGCTTGAGTCTATATTTTCTCGACGTAGATCATCACAGACTTTGAAAACTTCAAGCAAGGACGCAAGGTACATCTTGTGAAGCCTTTCAAGAGTTCGGGAGCTCATGGATTGCAGCGAAGGGACCACTACTCGGAGATTTTGAAGCGAAGGAACGGACTACAAAGGTTCTAATCCTTATCACTTACATGTAAAGTTGTTTACATGCAAAATTAACCCTGATTCTCTAGTTCGATTACTTGGTTGGTTTGTTTAGCACCCCAAAAAATTTTAATATAACATGTTTAATATTTGCAAAAACCTTGCTAAGGTGCTAAGCTAACCCTACAGAAATATATATATGAGAATAATAGAGGAAAGAGGCCATAGGAGGGAATTCCTTCCTGTGGTGTCGAAAAAATACGCCATCGATCGTGTTTTCCGACGATTGGAATCCATCATCTTCATCGTTATCTTCTAAGATATGGGTACGCCAAATTTCATGTGATTCTACAACTTTTTCACCGTTGATTTAGCAATGTAAAAAGTTCTATTGTCGGTAAACCGTTAATTTTGAACCCTCTAATTCAACGGTGCAAAAGTTGTAGAATCACATGAAATTTGGCGTACCCATATTTTAGATTATAACGATGAAGATGATGGGTGCCGATCGTCAGAAAACACGACGGAGAGCGTACATTTTCGACGCCATAGGAGGAAATTTCCTCCTATGACATCTTTCCTTTATTATTCTCTCTCTCTCTATATATATATAAGGTGTATTTTTCGATCAAATTCCCTCCTCCACACCTTTTCTTATCGCGCGCATGTGTGTATTTAAAGTATTAACAAATTCATGGCAGTTGTTTAGAGCAGTGTTAATGGAGCATGCATCCAGCACAAATTTAAAGATTTGCTCACAAATCTCTGTACGTACAAGGATATATGAGAACATTACTTACTTGTGGATACATAAAGAAACAAATTGAATATATATTCCAACTGCCCATGCAACATTATGTTATCATGCCAACTTTAATCAATTAATTAACTAACAAACTCCCAACTGCTGCTGCTGTGTGTATAGTGAGTTGTCATGACTCATTCTTTGGTCAATTTACTTTGGAGTCTACATCACCCCCCATGGAGGATATTTGTCATGCACATATATAATCTTAATTAGAATATTGATAATTAGAATAATAAAGTTATTTAATTATATCTATTAAGAACATTGAATTACCAGAGAGGCTGAGAAAGTGACATTCACAGAAGAACGCTTTAATTAGATAATACAATACAAATGCGGAATCCCATCATCAATATATCTCCAAAGTATAATGCAAACTTTAAGAATGTAGATCATGTAATCATCAATCAATCGAAAGCCTATCCTGCTTCAAAATGAAATATAAATATGAGAATAATCCCTAAATAAATTCTCTCCCACTCTCATTCACACATACACAAAATATCATATAAAAATATTTATTTTCTTCATGTGCGTTGCACCTGCAAAAGACTAGTTTATTGTAATTTGTATATGAAACTGATGGAGGTCCATTTCGGGTCTCCGTCAGATGTTGTCTTCCGTCGATCTCCCGGTGGATCTTGGAGGTGATCTCCTGTTGCGTGTGGGTCTCAATGGGTTTTGAGGAGATTGGTGGTTTTGAGGAGTTTGCGCCGAGTACCTGCAAGGAAGTCCCGAGGGGGTTTGGTACCACCGAGGACCCTCCGACGATCAAGTTAGCACAAGATCCGAGCAGAGTAACGGCTAAGTGGGGTGAAAAAAGCTTACGTGACCCCTCCGTGATGGGGGTTTATATAGTGGCGGAAGTACGCAGTAGCAGGCGCGAGAATCTTGCCGGCAGTTACGCTCCCGACGTCACGCCTGCGTAATAAGTGGATCGCCTGTTAATGGGGATCGTGATGGCGTGGAACGTGAGATGTTGCCGGCGGAGAATCTGCGCATGGCGAGATTTGCGGAGCAGCGGTTACGCCTGCAAGTGGTGGAGTTGGTCGGTCGGAGGGACCGAGGAAGATGGCCTCGGCGGGAGAGCTTGGGAACGAGCGAGAGGGCCGAGGCATCTTGGTCCTGTGGTAGCTCGGGGCGAGCTGAGAGGCCGAGGAGGCCAATTTGCAGGGGGCTCTGAAGAGAGTCAGTTTGTGCTTGCAGGTCAGGTACAGGGGTGGCCTGATCGGCCCCTGTGGTCTCTTTCTTCTGAGCTTCGGGACACGTCATCTGCCATGTGTCCCGATCTGGGAGATTGCCAATATAGAGCATCATCATTAGCCCCCCACTCTTTTCCCGACCAGCGGACGGGTCGGGTCAAGAGTGGACTGCCGGGCCGCCCGGGGTGAGCTCCCTTCTAAGATTTCGTCGGGACACGTCTCCGGGCTGTCAGCTGTCTTTTCTGCCAGCGAACCAGGACGAGATCTCTGCATTTAAGGAAGGTGCGCCGGTTCATGCGTTCTGTCACCGGAGCGACGGTCCACGTGTCAAGCATCAGTTGGCCGACGCGACGTATGCAGACCTGTGGCGTCTGATGGGATGCGGCACAATGTGGGAGCGACAAGTGGAGCGATCGGGACCGTTGGACGCGAGGAGGCGTTTTGGCAGGAGATGAAGGGCACCGTTGGATGAGAGAGATTGCAGTGATAAATAGGGGTGAGGCCCACTCCACGGCCCCTACTCCTTCATATTTCCTCGCTCTAAGTCCTGGTTGCTCTGCGCTCGTCTTTTTTCTTCTGCTTTCGTTTCCAGAGGATCCCTCTTCTCCAGATTAGATGTCTTCTTTCATAGAATATATAGATGTCGTATGAGTAGGTTCTAGGGACCCTCCAGTTGAGCCTGAGTCTTTCCGGGGAGCAGAGATCAGATCCTCTTCCCGGGATCGTTCGGCGGGGGCAGCCCCCAGGGAGGAGGCGGTAGACGCTGCCCCCGGCGTGTCGTGTTGGGTAAGGCATGAGGACGAGCTTGCCAATGCTCAGGCTTGCTTCCACATCCCCTCACGTTATACGCTTCGTCTGTCCAAAGAGGGAGAGAGGGCAGACCAAGTACGGGGTAGGAGATCGCCCTGTACTTGGAAGCTTTTTGGGGTGGAATGCGCCTGCCCTTCTCTCCCGAGCTCGTCGAAGCGCTGAACTTCTTTGGGTTAGCCAATGGCCAGTTAGTGCCGAACTCGTGGAGGATTCTCCTCGGGTTTCTGATCCGACTGAAGTTACAGGCGGTTCCTTTCAGCCTCTCCATCCTTGATTCTTCCCTCATTTTCAAAAATCATCCTGGGGGTCGAGCGGGCGTCCCGAGATGGGTCTACCTCTCTTTTAGAAAGCGATAGGGGGGCGCCGCCGGGACAGGAGTTGTAGTCCTGCCTTCTTCCATTCACGACTGGAAGAAGAAGTTTTTCTTTGTCGCGCCGCCCGAGGGCGAGAACTGGCCCGTGCCCACCAAGTGGTCGAGGGAAAAATGCTTGTCGGGGAACCGGTCCAATGACCCCGCCGCGGTGAGAGTAGCGTCGTGGGAGCCCGTCCCCCGATTTGACGTGCTGCTGTCTGAGAAGGTCCTGAGTTGGGCCGGGCTCAGCCCCGTCGAGTTCATCGGTAAGTTAGGCTTGCTTCCTAGATTTTATATTGCATGTGTCGCTGACTTCTTTGCATTTGGTTTTGTGCAGGACCCATGGACATGAACGAGCTCCGAGCCTCCATGCGCCAGCCGAAGAAGGTCACGAGGGCTGGAGGCGCCGGCTCTTCCAGTTCGAAGCCTGCCCGGCTCCTTCAGCCTCCGTCCCAGTGCCTCCGGTGGCCGCGTCCTTTAAACGTTAGGGGCGGATCCCGTCCCGGGGCCTAGCAGAGCGCCGGGCCGGAAGCGGGCTCGAATTCTGGAGGACCCAGTCTCGGAGGAGGAGACCGACTCTCTATCAGAGCCACTCAAGAGGGATCCCCGGAAGTCTCCTTGGGGCCCGCCCTCGCTGATGATGGTGGGGGAGGGGGGCCTCCAGTTCGCGGTGCCCTAGGGGCTATCTGTCGCGGATAACCTGCTGCACAAAATAGAGAAGTCGGCAGGGGGTAGGGTCCCCGGGGGGACCTTCAGGGCCCAGATGGCGTCTATCACCCAGGAGGACATGCAGGTAAGTGCTCGGTTGTTTGTGAGATTTGGTTCTTCCTTCGTCTTCCTGACCTCTTTCTAATTATTTCAGGTCCTCCAGCACGTCGCCCTTACCGTACGCATGGAGGCCGAGATGATAGCCCCGGCGATGAAGGCCGTTGACCAGCTTACCTTGCTGGAAGAGAGCTCTAAGCGGGAGCTGGAGGCGGCGATGGCGAGGGTTGCCGCCCTGGAGGGCGAGGTGGAGGCCGGGAAACGGGAGATTTCCCGGCACCGCGAGGCTGCCGTGGCTGCCGAGGTCAAGCTTGAGGACGCTTAGGCGCTCGCCGGCAACATGAAGAAGACGGCGAGGACCCTCCGGAAGGAGCTGAGGGCGGCGGTCGAGGCGGTGAAGCTGGCCGACCTCTCGGCGGCGAAGGCGGTGGAGGGCTACAAGAAGTCGAAGGACTTCTATAATGACTTAGCCATGGCCACCACCCGCATCTGGCACGAGGCCCTCGACGCCGTTAAGGTCCGGATGCCGGAGTTCGCTGATGAAGAGCTCCGGGCCGAATACCCCATCGCGGACGCCGATGAGCAGGGGGAAGAGATTCCTGACGAGGAAGTGGTCGAGAACCCTGCTTGACTCGTGGTAGGTATCGAGGACCACGAGGTCGTGCCTGGCCCCGAGGCCTAAAGCCCCCGTCTTCTTCCTCCTTTTATTTTGCCGCTTCTAGAATTTTTGTAAGCCTCCGGGCAGTCTGTAAGGCTGGGAAGCCCAAAATACCCTTTGTAAAGACTTCGCTTTTGGTAGTAAAATTTTTTTTCATCAGCTTGCACTTTATCTTCTGTTTGTGAAGAATGCTCGTAAAATATCCTTGCTTGCACTGTCGGGCTTCCATGTCAGGTTGGCTATCTATCTAGCGATCGTTCGTCGAGTTGATTTTGATCACTTGCCGAGTGTGCCAAGCACTGCTGAGAAGGAGGCATCTCCATGGCCCCAAAATCAAGGGAGGATCACTCAGACTTGGATAGACCTGATGTCTCTTATTGGGGCTTCGGATCCGCTGCATGTGATGGGCAGAGGGATGTCCGCCGTTGTTGTGCCGAGCATAAAGGGGCTCAGTGGCCTCGTTATGAAGGCTACAAACCCACAACGTCTGTTGGGCAGGAGGATGCCTGCTGGGGATGACCGAGTAGGGAATCTGCTCGGTTGATCTTGGCGAGGGCTTTGATCCTTGTAGGTTATGGTAGGAAGCTACCAACCGGGGATAGCTGAGCAAGGGTCGGGCTCGACTGCCTTTGGGAGGACTTTGATCTTTAGCGTTGGAGGGGCCTTAGGAGGCCTGCTAAGGATAACCGGACAGTGAAGCTGCACGGTTGCCTCTTGGCGAGGGCCTTGATCCCTGGCGTTGCGAGTAGGGAAGCTACCATCCAGGGATAGCCGAGCAGGGAAGCCGCTCGGCTGCCTCTGGGAGGAATTTGATCCTTAGCGTTGGAGGGGCTGTAAGAAGCCTACTAAGGATAACCGGGCAGTGAAGCTGCACGGCTGCCTCTTGGCGAGGGATTTGATCTCTGGTGTCGTGGGTAGGCAACTACCAGCCTGGGTTGACCGAGCGGGGTAGCCGCTCAGATGCCTCTTGCGAGGGCTTTGATCCCTGGTGTCATGGGTAGGGAGCTACCGGCCGGAGATGACCGAGCAAGGGTCGGGCTCGGTTGCCTCTTGCGAGGGCTTTGATCCTTCAGGACGGGGATCGAGCAGGGTTACTGCCCAGTGCCTCTTGGCGAGGATTTTGATCCCTGTCAGTTATGGTAGGAAGCTACCAGCCAGGGATAGCCGAGCAAGGGTCGGGATCGACCGCCTCAAAGGAGGACTTTGGTCCTTAGCGCGGGAGGGGCTGTAAGAAGCCTACCAAGGACCCCTGGCTGGGCAGGGTTACTGCCCGGTGCCTCTTGGCGAGGGCTTTTGTCTTGAAGGATAGCCGAGCGAGGGTCGGGCTCGACTGCCTCTGGGAGGGCTTTTGATCCCTGTCGGTTGTGGTAGGAAGCTACCGGCCAGGGATAGCCGAGCGAGGGTCATGCTCGACTGCCTCTGGGAGGACTTTTTGATCCCTGGCGTTGCGAGTAGGGAAGCTACCGGCCAGGGATAGCCGAGCAGAGTAGCCGCTGAGCTGTCTCTAAGGAGGACTTTGATCCTTAGCGTTGGAGGGGCAGTAGGAGTCCTGCTAAGGATAACCGGGTAGTGAAGCTGCGCGGTATCCTCTTGGCGAGGGTTTTGATTCTTGGCATTGCGAGTAGGGAAGCTACCGGCCAGGGATAGCCGAGCAGGGAAGCCGCTCGGCTGCCTCTAAAGAGGACTTTGATCCTTAGCATTGGAGGGGCCGTAGGAGGCCTGCTAAGGATAGCCGGGCAGTGAAGCTGCGCGGTTGTCTCTTAGCGAGAGCTTTGATCTCTGGCGTCTTGGGTAGGCAACTACCAGCCTGAGATGACCGAGCGGGGTAGCCGCTCAGATGTCTCTTGCGAGGCTTTGATCCCTGGCGTCATGGGTAGGGAGCTACCAGCCGGAGATGACCGAGCAAGGGTCAGGCTCGGTTTTCTCTTACGTGGACTTTGATCCTTCAGGACGGGGACCGAGCAGGGTTACTGCCCAGTGCCTCTTGGCAAGGACTTTGATCCCTATCGGTTGTGGTAGGAAGCTACCAGCCGGGGATAGCCGAGCAAGGGTCGGGCTCGACCGCCTCAAAGGAGGACTTTGGTCCTTAGCGCGGGAGGGGCTGTAAGAAGCCTACCAAGGACCCCTGGCTGGGCAGGGTTATTTCCCGGTGCCTCTTGGTGAGGGCTTTTGTCCTAAAGGATAGCCGAGCGAGGGTCAGGATCGACTGCCTCTGGGAAGGCTTTTGATCCCTGTCGGTTGTGGTAGGAAGCTACCAGCCGGGGATAGCCAAGTGAGGGTTGGGCTCGACTGCCTCTGGGAGAACTTTTTGATCCCTGGCGTTGCAAGTAGGGAAGCTACCAGCCAGGGATAGATGAGTAGGGTAACTGCTGAGCTACCTCTAAGGAGGACTTTGATCTTTAGCGTTGGAGGGGCCGTAAGAGGCCTGCTAAGGATAACCGGGCAGTGAAGCTGCGCGGTTGCTTCTTGGCAAGGGCTTTGATCCTTGGCGTTGCGAGTAGGGAAGCTTCCGGCCAGGGATAACCGAGCAGGGAAGCCGCTCGGCTGCCTCTAAGGAGGACTTTGATCCTTAGCGTTAGAGGGGTCGTAGGAGGCCTGCTAAGGATAGCCGGGCAGTGAAGCTGCGCGGTTGCCTCTTGACGAGGGCTTTGATCCCCGGCGGTGCGTGTAGGGAAGCTACCGGCCAGGGATAGCGAGCATGGTAGATGCTTGGCCGATTCTTCATGAGGTTTCGCCCGACCATCCCGTTACAGGTATGGGGAATAGGAACGGTCGCGGCGAACGTGCGCGTAGCATGCGCATTGAATGTGTGGGAAGGCGAAGCGCCAAAGTCGCATCGTTTCGATTCCGCCAGAGAAGGCTCAATGATCGCCGCGTGGCAACGACTTTGTGGGCGAAAACGGGCGACTGTTGGGTTCCGTTGGGGCCAGTGGGCTATATAAAGCTGAGGGAACGCTGGTCCTTCCTTTCTTCACAAACAGATCGTTGAGAATGGAAGACTTCCCCTTTACCATCTCCGAAATCATCCACATCAAAGACGTATACTTCTATGACCAGAACTGCGTCGAGGACATGGTGCAGTTGGTCTATGGGAGCATCGAAGACCACTTCGGCCGGCTGCTCCCCCGGCGCTCCCCTCTGCTGCAGCTGCTAATGTACTCCATCTGGAGGGCGTCGCCGGGGCTTTACAACCCCCTGTCCGAGCAGCTCTACGACGAGGCTGTGGGCAAGCTGCGGTCTCTGAGGCGCTTCGGCCTGATCTCCGCTGGTCGGCTGGCTCGCTTGGTGCCACTCGTCCGTGAGTGCTACGAACTGAGGCTCAAGGTCAACGCGCGCGGGGGAATCGAGGGCAGAGGCTGTATCTCATGAGGCCTCAGCTGGCAGAAATCTTTACTGAGTACCATGAGCAGTGCTCTCTGCACCGCCTTCCCCCGCTGCTATAATTTTCTTTTTCTTTTTGTATGTATGGCTGAGGAGCCCATAATACCTTTTTGAATGAATAAGACCTTTCCTTCTTTTTCGCAATGTTCCATTGATCTTTTATTAAATTAACAACAGACCCAAGGAAGAGTTTACATTGCCCTTAAAAAAAGTACATGCTAATAGATGGCCTTATTAGCGTGGCCCGAGCTCCCCGGAGGCTTGTTGGTCTCCGCGCTCAGCACTGGGTACGGGGCTCCCTGGGCGCCGGACTGGTCATCTACCGAAACGAGCATGTTCTGGCCGATGGTCAGCCCGGCGGGAGGGGGACGCTGCTCCTGCTCGCGGTCGACCTGCCGCTTATCCCTCAAGTAGGCGGCGAGGTGCCCTGATCGGATGAGCTCCTCGATGTAGTCTCGGAGTTGCTTACAATCCTCCTTGGCATGGCCCAGCGTCCGGTGGAAGGCGTAGTAGGGGCCCCGGGTTCGCTTCGAGGCCTGACGCGGGATTGGAGGGAACTTGAAGAACCCCTCGCCCTGGGCCTCCTCTAGTAACATTGCAAGGGAGACGTTGAGCAGGGTGTACTCCTGGAACTTCGGGTGATAGGGCTGCTGACGATCCGGCCTCTCTTCCTAAGCCCTCTTCTTCTGGTCGGGCCGTTCTGCTCGAGGGAGGTTCGCGTTCACCTCGGACTCGAGCTGGACCCTGCGCTCGGTCTACGCCTTGACCTTGGCCATTGTCTTGGACTGCGCCATTGCAAAGGAGCGCAACCATTCCTTATGCCTAAGACTAGATCTGAGCGCCATGATGACGGTCTCGTCCCGGTGTTCGGGGACCTCGAGAAGGGCGTTGTAGAAGCAGGTGACGTAAGCTTTGAACGTCTCCTTGTCCCCGCTCTTAATTGTGAAGAGGTAGTTGACCGTGCGCTTCTGCTGACGGTTCCCGACGAAGTGGCCGAGAAATTGAGTGTGTCACGCCCCGCTTCCCAGAGTACGCTAAGATGGGCACGTGACATAGCCAACCATGCTACCTGTGGATAGGAAAAATCCCTCCACAGTCACATTACGGCTGTAGAGATATCAAGAACAGGAAAGTAAACTAAACTATCTAGTACATGTCCATGAGCCAGAATGAATGAGTCAAGAAATAATGATATGCGGAAGCAAAAGATACAATAATGAAACACCTGGAAAGTAAAACTACATACCGACAGGAACTTCACCGCTCGGTCTAACAGCGGCAATACTCCTGATCAGTCTGCAACAAAAGTAGAAGGATTTGGGCCATGCAAAACCTAGACGTCAGCGCGTCATAACATCAAACAACACTATGTAAACAGGGTAGCAAGACATTCAAGTATAATCATAAATAGTAAAGCAGGTGTAAAGTAATCTAAATCAGGGCAGTGAAAGGTAGTGTGCAGTGAGTAAACTAAACTGGTCAGTTGGTTATCTACTCTCAAGTCTTTGAAATCAATTTGATGAATCATCGATATAACTCAATAGTATCCCGTGCATGCTCGGGACCACGGTCTACAGACTCTCGGGCTGAAACCGAGACGTGCCGCTAGGCACTAACAGGAAAAAGGTACAAACCAACGATGTCAGCAGCATCGTCACGAGGCGGGCCTAGCCTCTAAAAACTGAACAGTATAAGTAAGCAACTGTCGAGTTACAAGTCAGGATTTCATCATTGATTTCCCCAAACCCCCAAGTTATAAGTTTCTAGTCAGGTATTTTAAGTAGTCAAGAACTAATGCCAACTCAGGATCAGGTAGGTGCATGTTTGTTTGAATAGACAACAGGAACGGTTCGTAAGGACTACATGTTAGGTTTGTTGGCATTAGACATAAGATCAGGTAACAGGTCAAGCCATGGTACATCAGGTCAAGTCAAGTAGTGTATCTAGGTGTCAGGTCATGTCAAGAGTGTACAGTACCATGTCCTATCAGGTAGGAAGTGCAACAGGTCATGTCAGGAAGCACAAAATGTTATGTGGGTGCTCATAATCAACTAGCATAAGTATGGGCATACAAAACAAGCATGGGTACTAATAACACAATAAAATGGAACATTGTAATGTGATATACAATCAGGTACAGATTAAGGCATACAGATGCACAGTTATCGATTATGTTATATTTATAGTTTCAATATTAATTAGGATATAATTTATTAAATATGGAGTGTTAATATCACAGTATTATGTAGTAATGTGATCTATGGATGTAATTATATGTATCTTAAATGCGATGGATGCAAACGGGTATCCGAAAAGTTATAAAACTATAAAATGGTAATGTGGGATGTACAACTAAGCAATATTTGATATAAATATTGATATAATAATATTAATAGGGATAGCATATTCAAAGTGATTAATAACTATAAAAGTGGTATTGATTAACCATGCACAAGAAAGTTCCGTTAAGAAATTCAGCGTCGCCCTGATTTGTAAAATAGCTTAAAAATAAGAAACGTTCTCCAAAAGGGATGTGTCTTATACCAAAACAAAGATAATTCAATAAGTTTTTCATTTTTATAAGTATAAGTATCTCAGGTTGTCCCTACAAAAATCTATGAACATTCGAAATTGAAAGTTTGCTGCTGGAATTTCCCTGGACAGCAGTTTAGATATATATTCATTTGCATTTTACGTTATTTAAACAATTTATTTTGTAAGTAAATATTTCATAGAGTTATAGTAATCTGAGTTAGCTTCGTAACGAACTAAAGAACGTATACTAATGATTTTTCTATGATTTATAATGAATTTTATAAGGTAAGGTGTACAGTAAATTTCAGATTTGTCGTATCCGCTTTGCGATGACGTTTCATGTGTAAACTATAATATTTTCAAATGTATAACATTATAAAATGCAGATTATAAACTAATTAAAGATAATAATAAGAAATATTACGACGATATATATTTTAAATGATATGGATGCAGTATAATGTAAACTAGTATGTCACAAGATAAGTTTTCATGATCTAGATTTAAAATGATATAAACGGATGCAAACGGAACATCGAAACGTTATAAAATTAAATATGGGGTACTAGATTTAAACTATAGGTATGGTATTTATTTAAATAGGTATAAAATAAATTATATAGCATGCAGCAAGATTAACTTGCCTAGACGGAACAAGAACGGATGTGTACAGAACGTCCTTCGTCGGCGAAATGTCGCGACGCGCGCACGGTACACGGAACGGTTCCAAACAACGCACGAAGGTGATCACGCAAGTTAGGTACGTTCAGTGGATCACTCGAATCGTCAGCGACGAGCACGGCTCCGGCGGTAATCACCGGAATCAAGAAACAAGATCAAGAAAAAGAAAGAAGAAAGAAGAAGAAGAGGCTATGTATTAAATAAGGAAAGAAAAATTAAATAAATAAAATATATATAAATATATATATGCAGAGGAGAGAGAGAAAGGAGTTGTTAGTTTGTTAGGAAATTAGATTTAAAATTTTAAAAGATTTTTAGATTTAAAATTTTAGATAAGAGGTTTCAGTTTGTTAAAAAAATCGTATGAAAATATTTAAACTAAAATTTAAAATTAAATAAATTGAATTTTAGCGGGATACCAAAATATTTCAAAACGCGCCCGGGTCGGGTCTAAAACTTCAGATTTAAAATACAAAAAATATGTGCGACTTTCAAAATTCAAAATGAATGCTCATATAACGAAAATGCATACCCCTAAGAACGGATGCACGTGCATGCGCGTAGCCATCCAGACACGTCTGTTTCACTGAACGGGACGAGAACAAGATGCGCGGAGGCTACCACGGGGTTAGGGGTATCATGCAGGTTATGAAATGCAATTTTAAATTATTTTACATGACCTAAAATTTTATATGGTAAAATACCAGTTTGCAGTATACATGAGATGCATGTGTCTATGTAACAAGTCAGGGTAATCTATAAATATGAATCAAACAGGTTCAAGCAAGTGGGTCGGGTCGAATGCAATGTAAAATGTAAAATACTATTCACACTCAAAACACAATAAATCAGGAAAATACCACAATTAAGGAAATATGAGAACTGGAATTGGTATAAATGAACTAGGGTGTTACATTATACCCAACTACAAAAGAATTTCGTCCTCAAAATTCCAATAATAAGAAATGATAAGCAATCAACAAATTACAAGAATAGATGTGGAAACTTCTGTCGGATTTCATCTTCTCGTTCCCAAGTGGGTTCTCCATGCAAGCGATTACTCCAAAAAACCAGCACAAGAGAGATAACTTTGTTCATAAGAACCTTTTCTCTTCGATCCACAATTTACATCGGTCGCTCCTCAAAGGATAAATCTTCTCGTACAGTCTGCTCCGAAAGATCCAATACATGTATTTCATCTCGAGCATACCTACGGGGTTGAGATACAAGAACACGTCATGAATATTCTCCAAAGATTGCGGTAACACCAAACGATACGCCACTTCTCCAATACGCTCCAAAATCTTAAAAGGTCCAACGAATCGAGGACTAAACTTTCCTTGACTTCCGTAACGGATCCCCCTCTAGTCGGTGACATCTTCAAGAATACTAAATCACCCACAGCGAACTCTAGAGGTTCTTTCGACGTATCAGCCCAACTCTTCTGTCGGTCTTGTGCTGCCTTCACATGATTCCGGATAGTGTTAACCTTCTCAACTGTTTGCACGACCAAATCCGGTCCCAACAATCTTCGTTCTCCAATATCGTCCCAACAAACAGGTGAACGACACTTGCGACCATATAATGCTTCGAATGGAGCCATCTGAATAGTCGCCTGAAAGTTGTTGTTGTACGAAACTCCACCAAGTATAGATGATCCTCCCATGAACCCTTGAAGTCTAACATGCAAGCTCTCAATATGACTTCAAGAGTTTGGATCGTTCTCTCCGACTGGCCATCTGTTTGAGGATGATAAGCTGTGCTAAACTTCCATCGAGTCCCCAAACTTTCCTCTAAGCTCCTCCAGAAGTGTGATAAGAATCGGGTGTCATGGTTGGACATGATGCTCACAGGTACTCCATGCAATCTCACAATCTCCTGCATGTACCGTTCTGCTGACGCTTCCGTTGACTGACCAACTCGAAACGGTATGAAGTGAGCTGCCCTGGTCAATCGATCAACAATCACCCAAACTGCATTGTTTCCTTTTGGACTCCGCGGTAGAGCTGTCACGAAATCCATGGTCATATGTTTCCACTTCCACTAAGGAATCGGAAGTGGTTGCAATAAACCAGCAACCCTTGATGTTCAGCTTTAACTTGCTGACACACCAAGCACTTTGCCACAAAGCGGGCAATCTCCCGTTTCACGCCTTCCCACTAGAAATGCTGTCGTATATCTCGGTACATCTTCGTGCCTCCTGGATGTACGGATTATGCTGAACTGTGTGCCTCCTTCATAAGTTTTTCATGAATATCTCCCTTTGGCACACACAAGCGGCTACCATATCGCAACGAACCATCTTCATGGATCAATAAGTCTGTTCGAAGTCCAGCTTCAACCTGTTCTCAAAACTTTTGCAATCTAGGGTCCTGCAATTGCGCTGCTTTAATATTCTCGATCAACGACGACTGTACTTGCAGCTGCAACAACTGTCCCGAAGAATGCGGTAGCACAACTTCCAAATCGAATCTCCGAAAGTCTTCAATAGGTTTCTTCTGTGCAGTCAACATCTGAATTGCTGGTCACCGACTAAGTGCATCTGGCACAATATTAACTTTCCCCGGATGGTATTCAAGATCAAGGTCGTCGTCAGCCATCAGCTCCAACTATCTTCACTATCTCACAATTAGCTCCTTCTGAGCGAACACGTACTTTAGGCTTTTGTGATCGGTGAATATTTCGACCCCTTTCGCCCAATAAGTAGTGTCTCCAGATCTTTAAGCGAAAATCCCAGCCGCAAGTTCCAAGTCGTGAGTTGAGTAATTCTTCTCATGGGTCTTCAACTGTCTCAACGCGTAAGCTACAACCTTCTCATGCTGTATTAAAACACATCCCAAACCTTTCCCAGATGCGTCGCTGTGAATCACCAATCCTCTGGAACCGTCTGGTACGGTCAAAACAAAAGCGGTTATCAAACCTTGCTCCAACGCCTCAAAGGTTGACGCACACTTATTCGTCCACACAAAAGGCACTCTCTTGTGCGTAAGCTTGGTTAGAGGCTCAGCCAAACGAGCAAAATTCTTCACGAACCTTCTATAATATCCTGCAAGTCTAAGAAACTTCTGATCTTTGCAACGTTCTTCGGAATTGGCCGGTCTTGAACTGCTGCAATCTTCCCTAGGTAAACGGCGATTCCATCTCCAGCTACGATATGTTCCAAAACTTTACTTCTTCAAGCCAAAACTTGCACTTGCTCATCTTTGCATATAATCTTTCTTGCCTCCAAGTCTGCAGTGCTCCTCGAGTAGACCAGAATATCTTCCATGACTATTACTAAAACTAGTCCAAGAATGGTAAAAAGATTCCGTTCATCAAGTCCATAAATATTGCCGGTGTATTCGTTACTCCGAAAGGCATCACTAATACTCGTAATGTCCATACTGAGTTCGGAACGCAGTCTTGCAAATATCTTCTGATTTAACTCGGACCTGATGATATCTGAACCGTAAATCCAGCTTCGAGAATACCCTCGCGACACTAAGCTGCTCGAACACTTCGCCAATGCGAGGGATCGGGTACTTGTTCGTAATAGTCACCCTGTTAAATTCTCGATAATCAATGCACATCCTTCTGGTGCCGTCTTTCTTCTTTACTAGAAGAACCGGAGCTCTCCAAAGTGAGTTGCTGCTGCGAATCCACCTCTTTTCTAGAAATTCGGTAACCTGATTCTTGACTTTCTTCCAACTTCACTGGTGCCCTTGGATAGTACGCCTTTGAGATTGGCGTTGTACCAGGAACAAGATCAATCACGAACTCCACATCCTGTTTTGCGGTAAATCCGAGATGTCCTCAAACACGTCCGTGAATTCCCGAAATATAGTCGACGCTTCTTCTTTATCACTTCCATCAACGAAAGATCATCATTCGTCGGCCTAGCCCTAATCTCGACCGGCCCGACGGAACCGCTTCCTCCAGTAAAACAAACTCCGGATGTCCAGGAATCTGGAAAATCACTTCCCTTTCCTTACAATCAATATGAGCATGGAAAGTGCCACGAAAATCCATTACCAAGACAACAACAAACAAGGGAACGTACTAGAATTGAATAGTCCTAATGCGGGGAAAACTAGAACAAGTAAGATACCGAGATGACTTCATCCGAAGTCAAGATACTGAAGAGGATTAAGCACGGTAAACATGATTCAAGTTGGCGATAAAACAATAGCTGGCAAGCAATGAAACCGAAAGGAGCAAGGTAGTATAACGATCATGAAACAAGGAAGTGAATCAAGACCAGGACTCCAAGTTACTTAAATAGAGTACCGCATTGTAACCATACTGCAGTTCATGGGTACAATTACATAACTCCACCCAAGTCGTCCAAATCCTAGTATCAGAATCAAGAAACAGGGAGAAACAATAGAGAACCAAAAAGATTTCAGGTCGGAATGCAAAGTGGTTTGCATATCGCCCAAACAAAAGATCAAGAGAAGGATATGATTCAACAATCACGATAATCAAAGTGGCAGGACATGTTCCTAATCACGAGTATTCTGATTCGTGTATTGGGTCCAATATCCAACTACAAAAGAATTAAACCCGATTAAGCTATATCCTATGGCTCTGATACCAAAAGAACCATGTCACGCCCTGCTTCCTAGAGTACGCTAAGATGGGCACGTGACATAGCCAACCATGCTTCTTGTGGATAGGAAAAATCCCTCCACAGTCACATTACGGCTGTAGAGATATCGAGAACAGGAAAGTAAACTAAACTATCTAGTACATGTCCATGAGCCAGAATGAATGAGTCAAGAAATAATGATATGCGGAAGCAAAAGATACAATAATGAAACACCTGGAAAGTAAAACTACATACCGACAGGAACTTCACCGCTCGGTCTAACAGCGGCAATACTCCTGATCAGTCTGCAACAAAGGTTGAAGGATCTGGGCCATGCAAAACCCAGACGTCGGCGCGTCATAACATCAAGCAACACTATGTAAATAGGGTAGCAAGACATGCAAGTATAATCATAAATAGTAAAGCAGGTGTAAAGCAATCTAAATCAGGACAGTGAAAGGTAGCGTACAGTGAGTAAACTAAACTGGTCATTTGGTTATCTACTCTCAAGTCTTTGAAATCAATTTGATGAATTATCGATATAACTCAATAGTATCCCGTGCATGCCTGGGACCACGGTCTACAGACTCTCGGGCTGAAACCGAGATGTGCCGCTAGGCACTAACAGGAAAAGGGTACAGACCAACGATGTCAGCAGCATCGTCACGAGGCGGGCCTAGCCTCTAAAAACTGATCAGTATAATTAAGAAACTGTCGAGTTACAAGTCAGGATTTCATCATTGATTTCCCCATACCCCCAAGTTATAAGTGTCTAGTCAGGTATTTTAAGTAATCAAGAACTAATGCCAACTCAGGATCATGTAGGTGCAGGTTTGTCTGGATAGACAACAGGAACGGTCCGTAAGGACTACATGTTAGGTTTGTTGGCATTAGACACAAGATCAGGTAACGGGTCAAGCCATGGTATATCAGGTCAAGTTAAGTAGTGTATTTAGGTGTCAGGTCATGTCAAGAGTGTACGGTACCACGTCCTATCAGGTAGGAAGTGCAACAGGTCATGTCAGGAAGCACAAAATGTTATGTGGGTGCTCATAATCAACTAGCATAAGCATGGGTATACAAAACAACCATGGGTACTAATAGCACAATAAAATGGAACATTGTAATGTGATATACAATCAGGTACAGATTAAGGCATACAGATGCACAGTTATCGATTAGGGTTACATTTATAGTTTCAATATTAATTAGGATGTCATTTATTAAATATGGAGTGTTAATATCACAGTATTATGTAGTAATATGATTTATGGATGCAATTATATGTATCTTAAATGCGATGGATGCAAACGGGTATCCGAAAAGTTATAAAACTATAAAATGGTAATGTGGGATGTACAACTAAGCAATATTTGATATAAATATTGATATAATAATATTAATATGGATAGTATATTCAAAGCGATTAATAACTATAAAAGTGATATTGATTAACCATGCACAAGAAAGTTCCGTTAAGAAATTCAGCGTCGCCCTGATTTGTAAAATAGCTTAAAAATAACAAACGTTCTCCAAAAGGGATGTGTCTTATACCAAAACAAAGATAATTCAATAAGATTTTCATTTTTATAAGTATAAGTATCTCAGGTTGTCCCTACAAAAATCTATGAACATTCGAAATTGAAAGTTTGCTGCTGGAATTTCCCTGGACAGCAGTTTAGAGATATATTCATTTGCATTTTACGTTATTTAAACAATTTATTTTGTAAGTAAATATTTCATAGAGTTATAGTAATCTGAGTTAGCTTCGTAACGAACTAAAGAACGTATACTAATGATTTTTCTATGATTTATAATGAATTTTATAAGGTAAGGTGTACAGTAAATTTCAGATTTGTCGTATCCGCTTTGCGATGACGTTTCATGCGTAAACTATAATATTTTCAAATGTATAACATTATAAAATGCAGATTATAAACTAATTAAAGATAATAATAAGAAATATTACGACGATATATATTTTAAATGATATGGATGCGGTATAATGTAAACTAGTATGTCACAAGATAAGTTTTCATGATCTAGATTTAAAATGATATAAACGGATGCAAACGGAACATCGAAACGTTATAAAATTAAACATGGGGTACTAGATTTAAACTATAGGTATGGTATTTATTTAAATAGGTATAAAATGAATTATATAGCATGTAGCAAGATTAACTTGCCTAGACGGAACAAGAACGGATGTGTACGGAACGTCCTTCGTCAGCGAAATGTCGCGACGTGCGCACGGTACACGGAACGGTTCCAAACAACGCACGAGGATGATCACGCAAGTTAGGTACGTTCAGCGGATTACTCGAATCGTCAGCGACGAGCACGGCTCCGGCGATGATCACCGGAATCAAGAAACAAGATAAAGAAAAAGAAAGAAAAAAGAAGAAGAAGAGGCTATGTATTAAATAAGGAAAGAAAAATTAAATAAATAAAATATATATAAATATATATATGCAGAGGAGAGAGAGAGAGAGAGAGAAAGGAGTTGTTAGTTTGTTAGGAAATTAGATTTAAATTTTTAAAAGATTTTTAGATTTAAAATTTTAGATAAGAGCTTTCAGTTTGTTAAAGAAATCGTATGAAAATATTTAAACTAAATTTTAAAATTAAATAAATTGAATTTTGGCGGGATACTAAAATATTTCAAAACGCGCCCGGGTCGGGTCTAAAACTTCAGATTTAAAATACGAAAAATATGTGCGACTTTCAAAATTCAAAATGAATGCTCAGGTAACGAAAATGCATACCCCTAAGAACGGATTCACGTACATGCGCGTAGCCATCCAAACACGTCCGTTTCACTGAACGGGACGAGAACAAGATGTACGGATGCTACCACGGGGTTAGGGGTATCATGTAGGCTATGAAATGCAATTTTAAATTATTTTACATGACCTAAAATTTTATATGGTAAAATGCCAGTATGCAGTATACATGAGATGCACGTGTCTATGTAACAAGTCAGGGTAATTTATAAATATGAATAAAACAGGTTCAAGCAAGTGGGTCGGGTCGAATGCAATGTAAAATGTAAAATACTATTCGCACCCAAAACACAATAAATCAGGAAAATACCACAATTAAGGAAATACGAGAACTGGAATTGGTATAAATAAACTAGGGTGTTACAGAGTGGCCAGCTCATCAAAGGTCGAGATTAAGCGAGGCTCAAGTCCTCGGAACCGGTCCTGACCAGAGCAGACGGGGGTGGCTGAGAAGGCTCTGCACTGGACGGCGTCGGAATGGTCCTGGAAGCTCATCCCCACGGTGAAAGCATCTGTTGGGGTAAAAATTTACACCCCGGTTGACCGAGTCAAAATCAAGGTCAACCCCAAAGCTAGGTGGGCCCAAGCCCAGGTCAAGCGGGCCCATGCCCAAGTCGAGCCCGCGGCCAGCCTCCCCATGCCAACAACAAAATCATGTAATAAATAATTTTTATGTAATTGTTTATGCATGAATGTAAACAAAATGGGCATAAAGCCAATATTTTGTAAGCCCATGGCTTATGTGCAAAAATGAAATGGCACATGAGCCATGAGATGGCTAAAATGTCATTTTTGTAAAGCCCAATGGGCTATATGTAAATATGTAAGCCTATAAAAGGCAACATGATGAATAAAAAAAAGACAACTTTTCATTCCCCCAAAACTAGGGTTCTTTGTGCCTCCTGCTCTTTCTCCAAGGTTCTAAACCTTCTCATTTCTTTGAATTAAATCAAGAGTTTTACTCTTTCCTTTCCAAAACTAAGTAGTTTTCCTCCACAAAACCTACAAAGGGGAACTCAGATCTTCCATCAGATCTTAAAAAGGAGTGATTTTTAAAATCTCCTACTTCTTGATCTTCAAGTTCCGGCCAAACAACAGGAGGAAGAAGAAGAACCCCCTTCATCAGCTTCAAAACATCCTAGGAGTTTAACTCCATATATATAAAACAACAAATATTTCCTTTTTGAAGCATAACTTCTGTTTCTTAGGCTAAAAGCCTCCTTTTCTCGCCGGCGCTCAAGCGCAGAGCGCCCGCGTGCCGACACGTGACGCGCTTGCGCTCCAGCGCAAGCGCTCGAGCGCAAGTCGCCCCGGTGCCGACACGTGGCGCGCTTGCGTTCAAGCGCAAGTAGCCCCGGTGCCGACACGTGGAGCGCTCCAGCGCAAGCGCAAGCGCTCGAGCGCAAGTCGCCACTGTGCCGACACGTGGCGCGCTTGCGCTCAAGCGCAAGCGCTCGAGCGCAAGTCGCCACTGTGCCGACACGTGGAGCTCTTGCGCTCCAGCGCAAGTCGCCCCGGTGCCGACACGTGGCGCGCTTGCGCTCAAGCGCAAGCGCAAGTCGCCCCGGTGCCGACACGTGGCGCACTTGCGCTCAAGCGCAGAGCGCCCATGTGCCGACACGTGGCACTCTAGCGCCTGAGCGCACAGCACCTAGGCGCACAGCGCCCAAAGTGCTGCCCCCACGCATCCTTTGGATGCCTTTTCCCCCTCTTTCTTTCATATATATATATATATATATATACATACACACATACGTATACATATTTATACACACACGTACTCCGCGACACTGTCACTGTTAGAAAAAAATTTCTAACGGGGTGCTGTCCCACACCCCGCAAGAGGGCTGCTAGCCCCCTTGACCCCCAGCCCGCTATCCGGGTAGCGGGACCCCCGTAAAAACTCTGCGTGGCTCCCGATATATCCAAACCCCCCTTTCAAAACACAACACACGTACACTGCACATTGAGTTCGCATGACCATTTTAACCCGTTAATCGGAGGTTCCCTCGCCCCAAAGGCGAGGGGTAATTAACGGCAGCTTAGTCCGCGGCTGCCGGAGATTTGGATCCCCACAATCAATAAACCCCCCGCCTATCCTAGGCAGGGGGAATCTGTAGTATACGCCTGACAAGCGCGCGCGTATTCTCATCTCAATGGGGTGACGAAAAACACCCTACAGATTCTGGCACGCCCGGTGGGACCAATCTTTCCTCCCATATTTCGGGTTAAGCGTTCATGAGAACTCAATCAATGCACATACCTGTATTTATCCTAAAAATAATGCGTTTCCATGCAAATTTTCAAGCAATCGCCTTCCGACGATGTCTTCGATGATGAACTCAGCCCCCGTCTCCTACACGATGAGAATAGACTCTAGGACGGTCCTTCCGGCCAGTCTCGGGCGACAATGGGAGGAGCCGCTGCTACCATTCGGCTTTATTATGTTCATGCCAGTTGGCGCCATCCCAGCTCCTCAAGCCCCGGTGGAAGACAAACCGGTCTCGAAAGGCAGGAGACTAAATGTGGTGATCTCAAGGGCGCCCCAACCCAAACGCAAGTCGGTATCTGAATGACTTTCCTTAGCCCCAGCTGGGGGCAAGGCCATCAACACCAACAAAGCTACAACGCATCCCGAGCAAGCTCCAGCGGCGCCTCTGACAACTGCTCGATTGGGTGTCTTCTCAAGTCTCCCCATCACTCAGCCCATGGCGGCTTCCCGAAAAGCAGAAGCCTGCCAAGCACTTAAGGCAGAGAAGCTGAGGCAGAAGCGGCTCAGATATAAAGCCAACAAAAGGGCTAGGGCTCTGGCCATGTTAAAATTTATGAATTTCCAAAGCCCGGACCGCTCCGCGAAACCAGCTGCCAGTGATGAAAGAATGGCCGAATGTGTTATCCACACTGTCTACATGGCCGGACATGAAGAAACGAACCATCCACTTCTTCACAGCCATGGTGATGATACGATTGACGCTACCCAGCATCGGCTCGATCTCAATGATGAAGAGCCCGCTCAGGCCGATAAGCCAGAGGAGCCCGTGGTTCCTACGGAATGGAGCTCAGGCAATAAAGATTACCCGGTTGTCATAGCCGGAACTACAGAACAAGCATTATTCCAATGGCTTCAAAGGCAATTTCAGGACAGGGATGAGAAGATGGCCGAGGTCTATTCCAAAGTCGACGAGCTGGCAAACGTCATGGCAGATCTCGCGACCCAAGTCGCCCGATTTCAATTACAGCAGAATCAAATTTTGGCTCATGAGCCAGAGATTGGTACCCGGGAGCAGCCAACTGATATCCCTTTCAACCTAAAAGCGGAGCGCCTTCATGAAAAACGGCCGCAATCAGCCTCCAGTCCCTCCGATACATACGCCGGGGGGGAATCGCCTCTGAAATACAAGCTGGAAAAGGTCTATTCCTTCAAGAGGGAAAAGGTCCACAAGATATTCAGGGACGCCCTAAGAAACGGTCTACAACTGCCAGAATCAAAGAGACCGCAAGAAGAGAATATGACCGACGACCCAAAATATTGCCCCTATCACAGGGTGATAGGTCATTCCATTGAGGACTGCTTCGTCTTCAAAGATTTGGTCGAAAGGCAATACAAGACTGGAGAGATAGAACTGTCTAAAGGCGTGTTAGCAAACAGTCAAGCTACGACCGCCGATTTCATGCAAATGGAGACCGAAGCCTTTCGGGAACCTAACCCTCCCAGACATGTGCAGGGCGAACCAAAGATTGATCGGCCTCAAGGACCGGCGTCAGTGAGGGCACCTACTCTGATGGAGAGAAGGAAGAAGGTGTACTCCTTTAGGAGGGATGGGGTCCGCGATATATTCGAGGAAGCCCTGAACAATGGCCTGCAACTGCCTATCCCGAAGAGGCCACATGAAATGAATATGACTGGCAGTCCCATATACTGCCCATACCATAGAGTGCTGAGCCATACCATTGAAGACTGCTGTGTTTTCAAAGATTGGGCAGAGGACCAATATAAGCTTGGAAAAACCTCACAATCCTCGGATGTATCGGCAAGCCATAGAGCTAGGTCATCAACACAGCTCCGCCAAGATCAATGTTCAAGGAGCTAAGATAAGCAAAGAGGACCACCACGTCGTTAAACTGGGAAACAATCGACCACCACGTCATTAAACTGGGAACAGTCGACCTCTAAGTCGTTAAACTGGGAATGTAAAAAAAAATAACATATATACATGTGTAAATAAAAAAAATGTGTAAATAGAAGAAAAAATGAAAAGCCGAAATGATTGGGCAACTCGCAATAAAAATCAGCGAGTAAAAATAAAGATGAAAATAAAGCCGAAATGATTGGGCAACCGCGATTAAATAGCCGAAATGATAAGGCAATCGCGATTTTCGCGATGATAAAAGCTGAAATGATAGAGCAATCGCGGTAAAACAAAAAAAAACAAGGGCGGATGATGAGTTGCTCCTGGTATTATTCCAGTGCAGCAATGCAGACGCCAAACAAAAATCCAGTTTCCCAAAATTACACCAGCCCTACGGCTAGTCCCCAAATTGACTGCCGTATACAATCCACGGGCTCAAATAATTCTCATCATACCTATGCCCCGCCGTAATCACCAGTTACGCGGCTGGTCTCCGCCTTTGGAATTATGCTCCATTGGGAAGACCCACTCAGGTGTCCTGGCACACGTGCTCCAGTGTTAACAACGCTGATGCCGGCCCCTACCC
Organism: Agapanthus africanus; assembly: GCA_030015575.1. Lineage (NCBI taxonomy): Eukaryota > Viridiplantae > Streptophyta > Magnoliopsida > Asparagales > Amaryllidaceae > Agapanthus > Agapanthus africanus. Next base: position 470,891,614 of record JASDDO010000031.1, read on the forward strand.
CAAAATTCTAAGCTCGCCATCCGCAGACCTCTAAGTCCTTAAACTGGAAACACATGACCTCTAAGTCTTTAAACTGGAAACAGATGACCTCTAAGTCGTTAAACTGGAAACAGCAGACCTCTAAGTCTTTAAACTGGAAACAGATGACCGCTAAGTCGTTAAACTGGAAACAGATGACCGCTAAGTCGTTAAACTGGAAACAGATGACCACTACGTCGTTAAACTGGAAACAGATGACCACTACATCGTTAAACTGAAAACAGATGACCTCTAAGTCTTTAAACTGGAAACAGATGACCTCTAAGTCGTTAAACTGGAAACAACAGACCTCTAAGTCTTTAAACTGGAAACAGATGACCGCTAAGTCGTTAAACTGGAAACAGATGACCACTACGTCGTTAAACTGGAAACGGATGACCACTACGTCGTTAAACTGGAAACAGCAGACCTCTAAGTCTTTAAACTGGAAACAGATGACCACTATGTCGTTAAACTGGAAACAGATGACCTCTAAGTCTTTAAACTGGAAACAGATGACCGCTAAGTCGTTAAACTGGAAACAGATGACCACTACGTCGTTAAACTGGAAACAGATGACCACTACGTCGTTAAACTGGAAGCAGATGACCTCTAAGTCGTTAAACTGGAAACAGTCGACCTCTAAGTCATTAAACTGGGAACGAGGGAAATCCATTCATGTGTCCTCACGATACATGAGGAGAACAAACTTTTGTGGGATCCTTACGGCTCACGAAGGAAAAACGCACTTGGGAGTCCTCACGATTCCTAAGGAGAACATACACCTGCGAGATCCTTACGACTCGTAGGGAGGAAATGCTTTTATGGGACCCTCACGGCCCATAAAATTGAAAAGTCTTAGGTGACAGGGATCTAAACCTGTCTCCTAAGCCATCGCTCCCCAACCCCAATGGCGAATGATGAGTCGCTCCTGGTACCATATTCCAGTGCAGCGATGCAGACGCCAACAAAGTCCCGAAATGTTTTTGGCCCTACGGTCTGGATCATAGATCCTGCAAAACCGTATACAATCCACGGGCGTAAAACAATCCCGATCTCTCTAAAAAAAAGGGAAAAGAAAAAAGAACGGTATATCCACAAGCAAAATGGGCACGGATGAAAACCCGAAAGGCCTCCGTGAGTAAAAACAGCAGGACTGCCGGCGAGTTTGTGAAAACCCGAAAGGGCTCAAACTCGTAAAAAAAAAAAAGAAATGAAATGCACTCGCAAAGTCCTCTCGACTTCGTGAGGAGAAAATTCCCGCGTGAGATCCTTACGACTCACAAAGGAGCAACACACTTAGGGGTCCCCACGACTCCTAAGGAGAAAATACACCTACGGGATCCTTACGACCCGTAGGGAGAAAATGCTTTTGTGAGACCCTTACGGCTCACAAAATGGAAAAACCTTAGGTGACAGGGATCTAAACCTGTCTCCTAAGCCACCAATTCCCAAATCCTCTCGGGGCACATGATGAGTTGCTCCTGGCATTATTCCAGTGCAGCAATGCAGATGCCAAACAAACCAAATCAAAATCCTCTCGGGGCACATGATGATTTGCTCCTGGCATTATTCCAGTGTAGCAATGCAGATGCCAAACAAACCAAATCCAAATCCTCTTGGGGCACATGATGAGTTGCTCCTGGCATTATTCCAGTGCAGCAATGCAGATGCCAAACAAAAAAAAACCAATTCCCAAATCCTCTGATGGCAGACAATGATTCGCTCCTGGTACCATATTCCAGTATAGCGATGCTGATGTCAACTCAAGTCAAACAAATCAAACCAACCAATTCCAACATCGACCTTTGCGTCAAACAGCGACACTCCGCCTCAGGGAAACCTCGACCAGTGACACTCCGTGCCGGGGCACGTCTACCAAATCGCTCCGGATCAGAGCGTCGACCGTCTATGTCGCAAAAAGGGCAGTGCAGGCTCCCGCAAATTGGGAACCCAAATCGCTCCGGGTCATAGCGTCGACCGTCTATGTCGCAAAAAGGGCAGTGAAGGCTCCCGCAAATTGGGAACCCAAATCGCTCCGGATCAGAGCGTCGACCGTCTATGTTGCAAAAAGGGCAGTGCAGGCTCCCGCAAATTGGGAACCTAAATCGCTCCGGATCAGAGCGTCGACCGTCTATGTCGCAAAAAGGGCAGTGAAGGCTCCCGCAAATTGGGAACCCAAATCGCTCCGGATCAGAGCGTCGACCGTCTATGTCGCAAAAAGGGGAGTGCAGGCTCCCGCAAATTGGGAACCCAAATCGCTCCGGGTCAGAGCGTCGACCGTCTATGTCGCAAAAAGGGCAGTGCAGGCTCCCGCAAATTAGGAACCCAAATCGCTCCGGATCAGAGCGTCGACCGTCTATGTCGCAAAAAGGGCAGTGAAGGCTCCCGCAAATTGGGAACCCAAATCGCTCCGGATCAGAGCGTCGACCGTCTATGTCGCAAAAAGGGCAGTGCAGGCTCCCGCAAATTGGGAACCCAAATCGCTCCGGGTCAGAGCGTCGACCGTCTATGTCGCAAAAAGGGCAGTGAAGGCTCCCGCAAATTGGGAACCCAAATCGCTCCGGATCAGAGCGTCGACCGTCTATGTCACAAAAAGGGCAGTGCAGGCTCCCGCAAATTGGGAACCCAAATCGCTCCGGGTCATAGTGTCGACCGTCTATGTCGCAAAAAGGGCAGTGAAGGCTCCCGCAAATTGGGAACCCAAATCGCTCCGGATCAGAGCGTCGACCGTCTATGTCGCAAAAAGGGCAGTGAAGGCTCCCGCAAATTGGGAACCCAAATCGCTCCGGATCAGAGCGTCGACCGTCTATGTCGCAAAAAGGGCAGTGCAGGCTCTCGCAAATTGGGAACCCAAATCGCTCCGGATCAGAGCGTCGACCGTCCACGTCGTAAAAATGGCAGTACAGGCTTCCAACAAAGCAAGAACCGGATCGCTCCGAGCCAGGGAAACGTCTACCATGGACACTCCGTCTCGGAGACGCGTCAAGCGCCGACCGTCCACGTCGTAAAAAGGGCAGTGCATCCCAAAAAGTGGGAACCAAAGCAAGTCGCCTCCACACAAAAGAAGATCCATCAATTTCATGCACACGACCCACCTATGCTGTGTGCATTTATTGATGGGGGCAATTTGTTGGGGTAAAAATTTACACCCCGGTTGACCGAGTCAAAGTCAAGGTCAACCCCAAAGCTAGGTGGGCCCAAGCCCAGGTCAAGCGGGCCCATGCCCAAGTCGAGCCTGCGGCCAGCCTCCCCATGCCAACAACAAAATCATGTAATAAATAATTTTTATGTAATTGTTTATGCATGAATGTAAACAAAATGGGCATAAAGCCAATATTTTGTAAGCCCATGGCTTATGTGCAAAAATGAAATGGCACATGAGCCATGAGATGGCTAAAATGCCATTTTTGTAAAGCCCAAGGGGCTATATGTAAATATGTAAGCCTATAAAAGGCAACATGATGAATAAAAAAAAGACAACTTTTCATTCCCCCAAAACTAGGGTTCTTTGTGCATCATGCTCCTTCTCCAAGGTTCTAAACCTTCTCATTTCTTTGAATTAAATCAAGAGTTTTACTCTTTCCTTTCCAAAACTAAGTAGTTTTCCACCACAAAACCCACAAAGGGGAACTCAGATCTTCCATCAGATCTTAAAAAGGAGTGATTTTTAAAATCTCCTACTTCTTGATCTTCAAGTTCCGGCCAAACAACAGGAGGAAGAAGAAGAATCCCCTTCATCAGCTTCAAAACATCCTAGGAGTTTAACTCCATATATATAAAACAACAAATATTTCCTTTTTGAAGCATAGCTTCTGTTTCTTAGGCTAAAAGCCTCCTTTTCTCGCCGGCGCTCGAGCGCAGAGCGCCCGCGTGCCGACACATGGCGCGCTTGCGCTCCAGCGCAAGCGCAAGTCGCCCCGGTGCCGACACGTGGCGCGCTTGCGCTCAAGCGCAAGCGCTCGAGCGCAAGTCGCTCCGGTGCCGACACGTGGAGCGCTTGCGCTCAAGCGCAAGCGCTCGAGCGCAAGTCGCTCCGGTGCCGACACGTGGAGCGCTTGCGCTCCAGCGCAAGCGCTCGAGTGCAAGTCGCCCCCATGCCGACACGTGGCGCGCTTGCGCTCAAGCGCAAGCGCTCAGGCGCAAGTCGCCCCGGTGCCGACACGTGGCGCAGTTGCGCTCAAGCGCAGAGCGCCCATATGCCGACACGTGGCACTCTACCGCCTGAGCGCACAACACCTAGGCGCACAGCGCCCAAAGTGCTGCCCCCACGCATCCTTTGGATACCTTTTCCCCTTCTTTCTTTCATATATATATATACACATACGTATACATATTTATACACACACGTACTCCGCGACACTGTCCCTGTTAGAAAAAAAATTCTAACGGGGCGCTGCCCCGCATCCCGCAAGGGGGCTGCTAGCCCCCTTGACTCCCAGCCCGCTATCCGGGTAGCGGGACCCCCGTAAAAACTCTGCGTGGCTCCCGATATATCCAAACCCCCCTTTCAAAACACAACACATGTACACTGCACATTGAGTTCCCATGACCATTTTAACCCGTTAATCGGAGGTTCCCTCGCCCTAAAGGCGAGGGGTAATTAACGACAGCTTAGTCCGCGGCTGCCGGAGATTTGGATCCCCACAATCAATAAACCCCCGCCTACCCTAGGCAGGGGGAATCTGTAGTATACGCCTGACAAGCGCGCGCGTATTCCCATCTCAATGGGGTGACGAAAAACACCCTACAGCATCCAAATGGTCTTTCGGGTCGGTTTTCCCGTCGAACAGAAAGACCTTCGGGGGCTTGTTGCGCGAGTAGACGTGAACAACGAGCAGTCCCTCGGTAAATGGCTTAGTGAGCGAGTCGGAAGCGTACTTAGCCCCGTCGCCCGAGAGGTGACCTTCTCGGCGTATGCCCTCGATCTTTTTCTCAAGGGCGTCGAGTCGGCCGTGGTACCCTGAGGATTCTGCGCCTTGTGATCCCTGGCCTCTGCTGTGGGAGATTTACGTCTGGGCGCGGCCCCGGTTCCTCTTGATGAGGTTCCTCAGATCCCCGGACGAGGTGGCACTCGAGCCGCCATGGTGAGCCCCTTCTGTGCGACCCCATCGAGGGAGGGGATGTCGGTTATGCCTGGGGACAGGCGAGGTGACCGACATCTCTTCAGGGGGTGAGGGTCGCGAGGAGGCTCGATGCAAGGCGATCTGGCAGCGAATCTTGGTGTGGAGCTGTGGGGCGCCCAGCGGGCCTCAGAGAGTATCGGCCCGTGAGATCTGTGGCCATGGGACGTAGCCTGCCGGTGGTCAGCCGTGCCGACGAGGGCAGAGTCTTCTGGAACCGGAGGAGCGGCGATCTGAGGCCCTGGCCCTGCCGTTTAGATGCGAACGAGCACCTCCGCGATGGTCTGTAGTTGGCTTATTCGGCCGGCGAGGGCGTTGATGACGGTCGCCGGAGGAGGTTCATCCGCGCCTCCGGTGAGGGGAAGGCGGCGGCTGGTACCTGGATCTTCAGGGTGATCGCATGCCATGTAGATGGAGATCGGAAGGCCAACTTTTGTTTTTGTGGAGTTTTAGTTTCCCACAGACGGCACCGACTGATGGGGGTCCTTTTCGGATCTCCGTCAGATGTTGTCTTCCATCGATCTCCCGATGGATCTTGGAGGCGATCTCCTATTGCGTGTGGGTCTTATTGGGTTTTGAGGAGATTGGTAGTTTTGAGGAGTTCGCGCCGAGTACCTGCAAAGAAGTCCCGGGGTGGTTTGGTACCACCGAGGACCCTCCGACGATCAAGTTAGCACAAGATCCGAGCAGAGAAACAGCTAAGTGGGGTGAAAAAAGCTTACTTGACCCCTCTATGATGGGGGTTTATATAGTGGCGGCAGCACGCAGTAGCAGGTGCGAGAATCTCGCCGGCAGTTACGCTCTCGACGTCACGCCCGCGTAATAAGCGGATCGCCCGTTAATGGAGATCGTGATGGCGTGGAATGTGAGATGTTGCCGGCGGAGAATCCGCGCATGGCGAGATTTGCGGAGCGGCGGTTACGCCTGCGAGTGGTGGAGTTGGTCGGTCGGAGGGACCGAGGAAGATGGCCTCGGTGGGAGAGCTCGGGAATGAGCGGGAGGGTCGAGGCATCTTGGTCTTGTGGTAGCTCGGGGCGAGCTGAGAGGCCGAGGAGGCCAATTTGCAGGAAGCTCTGAGGAGAGCCAGCTTGTGCTTGCAGGTTGGGTACAGGGATGGCCTGGTCGGCCCCTGTGGGCCCTTTCTTCTGAGCTTTGGGACACATTATCTGCCACGTGTCCCGATCTGGGAGATCCCCAATATAGAGCATCATAAGAAACCCATCCATCTGTCTAGCTATCTATCTATCTTATCTTGTCTATACTAAAGCCCTATATGAAAATATTAATATTCAAGCTATTTTTTGCACTCATATGCCAGGAAAATTAATCAAGCCCCTCATTTTTGCAAAAATTAGTTTAAACCCCTAACTTTCTATAAAATGTAAATTGATTCCACTCTGAACTCATATCTAGATGCAAAAATTAGTTTAGGCGCATAACTTTCTATAAAATGTAAATTAATCCTATTATTAGCTCATTTGTATGTGCAAAAATTATTTTAGGTCGCTAACTTTCTATCAAATGTAAACTAATCCCATTCTAAGCTCTGGCATAAAAATAATATTGACCAAAATTAGTTTAGGTCTATAATTTAGGAAATATTTCCACTTCTATCTTTTTATATGTGCAAAAATTAGTTTAGGCTCTTAACTTTCTATAAAATATAAATAAACCCGCTTATATCTACGTGCAAAATTAGTTTAGGTCCTTACCAAAATTAGTTTAGGTCCCTAACTTTCAATAAAAATGTAAACTACTCTCATTCTAAGCTCATTTGTTTGTTTAAAAATTAGTTTAGGTCCCTAATTTTCTATAAAATGTAAACTAATCCAACTAGCTTTAGCATAAAAATAATATTCACCAAAATTAGGTTAGGTCTGTTTTTTTCTCTTTCGATTTTTTCATTTTACAGGTTTTAGCATGGCAATAAAATTGAAAATTATTTAATCTATTCTCCCGCGCAATGCATGGGCATGAAATCCAAAATCAAGAATAATCATATTAATTTTAAAATTTATCGTTATATTATTAGTAAGTTGTAATATCTCATATTTATGAAATTCATACAAAAAAAATATATGAAAAATTAAACTTTCAAATCCTCAGGCATTTTTTTGCAAATTTTCAATATTTTTCTTACTATAACATAGAGAAATTGGGAAATTTGTAAAAATCTTAAATTTTACTTCGGATTTTTGATATTTCGATTGTTATAGCACACGAGAATCACATAATGTACAAAAATCCAATTTTTTTTCATTTTCTTTAAATTTTCAACATATTGCATACTATATAATACACAAATATGGTGCAATTTTAATAATCTCAAAATTTATATTTCCAATATTTTATTTTCTATAATATAATAAAATCATGAAATATTCAAGAATAAATTATTTTTTTTATCAGTAATTCAATATTTTCTATGACTTTACACAAGAAAATCTCCATTTTTTTTTTCTGTTTTCTTTCATTTTTTAATAGAGGTTAATGGAGAGAAGAGGTCATAGGAGGGAATTTCCTCCTATGTCGTCGAAAAATTACACCCTCCCTCATTTTTTCCGACGATCGACATCTATCATCTTCATCGTTATCATCTAAGATGTGAGTATACCAAATTTCATACGATTCTACAATCTTTTCGCCGTTTATTTTGCAATGTAAAAAGTTCTGCTGTCGGTTAACCGTTAATTTTGAACCCACTAATTCAACGGTGAAAAAATTGTAGAATCGCATGAAATTTGGTATGCCCACATCTTAGATGATAACGATGAAGATGATGTGTGCCGATCGTCGGAAAAAATGAAGGAGGGTGTTCCTTTTGGACGCCATAGGAGAAAATTTCCTCGTATGATATCTTTCCTCCATTATTCTCTATTTAATATTATGTATATGCTACACAATTTTTCAATAAGAATTTGTTTGAAAAACAATGTATTGTATATAGATGATGATGATTGTGCTCTATAAAATTTTGTTTATTACACAGGTAATCATAAATTTCTTGTGAACAGACAAAACTATATTTGCAGCGTAAAAAAATACAACTTGCACAATGTTGAAAATAAATAAATAATTTTTGGATGATCGTAAATTTTGCGACTATCATTTTCTATAGAATGCAAAATATTTAAAACCTCGAACAAGATAGAAAAATTTGAGATTTTTAAGAAATTAATATAATATGCATAATATTGAAAAAAGAAAACAGAAAATTTTGAAATTTTCATGTGTTATATGATAGAAAATATTGAATAACTGATAAAAAAATAATTTATTCTTAAATATTTCATGATTTTCTTCTATTATAGCAAATAAAATATTGGAAAATAGAAATTTTGAGATTATTAAATTTTATCATTTTCATGTACTATACAACTTGCACAATGTTGAAAATTTGATCCAAACTTTTTTTTTTGCGATTTTTAGACATATGATTCTCATGTGTTATAACAATTAAAATATTTAGAAGACTTAATTACCAAAAACTATCCTAAAGTTTTATCTATTTCCAACAAACAAACCTAAAGTTTAGAAATGAAGGATAACTATATTTTTAACGATCAACGTCAGTATTTTGCCATCTTTATAAAAAACAGAAAAATTTCCCAAAATACAATTCAACTTTATCTTCCTCATACCTTAACCCCTAATCCACTACCAACCGACGCTTACCGTCATCACAGCTCACTGACCTCCCTCTCTTTTTCTCTCCTGCTATCAGCTCCATCATCATCATCCTTGTCTTCTTCTTCTCACTACACTCTTCCCCGATTACCACCATCATCACCATCATCCTTGTCTTCTTCTTCTCACTACACTCTTCCCCGATTACCACCATCATCACCATTCCCCCGACCCCTTCCATTACTTAATTACCACCACCTCACCACCACTTTCTTGCCGGACCACCACCACCATCACCAACACACCACCATCATCTTCTTCTTCTTCATCCCCCAACCATCATCACCTCACCACCATCTTCTTCATCACCACCATAATCATCATCACCCCTATCACCCTACTGCTCTCATCATCTTCTTCATCCAATCTTGATCATTATCAGCACTACCATCTTTCATCCACCCCTATCACCATCACCACCACCTTCATCCACACTGCCCCCATCACCTTCTTCATCCCCCAACCTTGATCATCACCACCACCACCTTCATCCACACCGCTCTCATCATTTTCTTCATCCCCTCAGCCCGATTTCCACCATCATCATCATCACCCCACTATCCCCATCATCATCTTTTCCTATCCTAAGAATCTTCTGATTCTTCTTCCTCCATCTTCCCAACCCGATCCATCACTTCCTCCTCATCGTCGTCGCCACCACCTCATCGCTGTCCCCCATCACCTAACCCTAAGCCTAGCCCTAATTAATATAATAATTATTAACAATTTAGTTAATAAATGTTTAAGATAATTAATTATATTTAGAATAAGATCAAAATGGTCATAACTAATATTTTTTGATGTTACCCGTCATTTTACAGTTAAAAATGGTAGTTATCCTTTATTTCTAAACTTTAGGGTAGTTTGTTGGAAATAGATGAAACTTTAGGGTAGTTTTTGTTATTTAAGCCTATTTAAAAACTAGAGGTTTTTTTTAAGACTTTAACAAATTTCACAATTTCTGTATGTATATTAAGAAAAATATTGAAAATCTTATAAAAATGCCTAAATATTTGAAAGTTAATCTTTCATATATTTTTTGTATGAAGTTCATAAATATAAGATATTACAACTTACAAATGATATAACCATACACTTTAAAATTAAAATGATTATTTTTTACTTTGGATTTCGTGTCAAAAAAAATATTGAAAATCTGAGGAAAATGCCTAAGTATTTGAAAGTTAATTTTTCATATATTTTTCGTATGAAGTTCATAAATATAAGATATTATAATCTATAAATGATTTAAAATAAACTTTAAAATTAATATGATTATTTTTGACTTTGGATTTCGTGTCGGCACATTTGCACAGGGGCCATTGCTAATATTATTATCTACTTTGTTAATGCCAAAGGAGGGGTGTACGGAGCACGTGTCACCCCCCTCCTCTCTAATTTGCTGTCATCTAAGCAGCGATTACGTGTCAACTTACTGTGGCATGTAAAATGCACATAATTAAATTAATAAGATGTTGAAAAAAGATATTTGTTAGTTTTTTAGTTTAAATCATTTTAATTATTTGTTGAGAAATATTTTAAATACTTTTAGATAGTAACAATTTTTAAAAATCATTCAAGATATCTAACTAATTAAAATTTTAAAAATAATATCCTAGAAAAAACCTTTAAATTCTATATTATTTTAACTAATTCTTTTTTAAAAAATTCAAATCTTTATACATGTCAAAATATACAAAACTCGTATATCTCACGTGCTAAATACTAGTTATTATTATATATACTAAAGCTCTTTGAGAATATTCTATGGAATATTCAATCATTTTTTGGCCTGGTGCCTGGAAAATCAATCAAGCTCTCCATGTTTTTTTGAAAAATTGTAATTATCCCATTCATCATTACTTTATTTATTCTCTAATTATAGAATTGTCAATCTGAAAAACTAATACCTACCCCATGCTCACCCATCTATATTACATTTGGAAGTATTTCCTGGAATATACCCTCATTTATATAATGTGTGATATATCATGGAAAATATTGAAAAAGTGAAGTCAATAGGAAATATTTGAGATTTCTGAACATATATGATTTTAGTTTGTTACAGCAATCAAAATATTGAAAATCAAAGAAAATAGAAAATTTAAGGATTTTTGAAAATATTGCAATTTTAATGTTCTATATAACAAGAAAAATAATTAAAAACCAAAGAAAACAGAAGCTTAAAGATTTTTGAAAATTTCATGATTTTCGTGTGCAATATAGCATACAAAAGATTGTAGAACCGAATACAACAATCTTTTTTAAAATTTAGCGATTTTCATGTACCAGACACAAAATATTGAAACAAGGAAGAAAACAATTTTTTTTGATATTTTGCAATTTTATGATCTTTATATATAATAGCAAGCAAAATATTGAAAACCGAATGACTATTTGAAAATTTCGTGAGCTATTATAGCATGCAAACTATTAAAAATTTGAAGAAAACAGAAAAATTTCAATTTGTTATAGAAAATTTTGTAATTTTTGAAGGTATCGCAATTTTTGTGTTGTATGTCAAGAAAAACATTGAAAAACCGAAGAACATGAATAATTTTGAGATTTATAAAAATTTCACGATTTTGGTGTACTATATACCGTACAAAATAATAAAAAGTCAAAGAACAAAAGGATAAAATTCTATTCGGCCCTTTTCTTAAAACCTCTTTCTCCCACTATTAGGTTTTACTACAAAATATTAGAAAATTTCACTATTTTTGTGTGTATGATTGGTATGCAAAATATTGAAAATCCAAAAAAATAATTTTTTAGAGCTAAATATTGAGTAAAACAGAAATGTTTGAAAATCATGCAATTTTCATATGGTAGCTTGCAAAATATTTTAAATTTGACGAAAACAATTAATTTTTGGATTTTTTTGTAAATTTCGCAATTGTCATGTAATATTACATGAAAAATTTCAAAAACTAAAGAAAACAGAGAATTTTGCGTAAAATTTCATAATTTTTGTATGTTATAACATTCATAATATTGAATAAAAGGAAAAAAAAAACAAAAATTTGTGTTTTTTTTTGAATTTTTTTCTATTTTCATATGTTCTATCATTTAAAATATTGAAAAACCAAAGAAAACAAATATTTTATATTTGAAATTTTCTTAATTTTCTTCTGCATAACAAAAATATTAGAAAACTGAATAAAATGGAAATTTTGATAATTTTAAAATTTTTCCTTACTCATGCTAGCTAGAATGTACAAAATATTGAAAATTTGATTTTCTTTTTTGGATTTTTATAAATTTCGTGATTATCGTGTGCCAAGAAAAATATTTAAAAACTAGAAAAATACAATTTTGAGATTTCTAAATATATCGCAATTATTGAATGTTATATAGCAACGAAAATATTGAAAAACTAAAGAAAATACTGAAGTTTTGAAAGTTAATCTTTCATATATTTTACATATGAGATTCATAAATATAAAATATTACAACCTGCAAGTCATATAACAATAAACTTTTAAATTAATATGATATTTTTGCATTGCGTGGGACCCTTCCTAATTTAAACTATTTTGGTACTCTTTGTGCTGCCTAAAACTGACTATATCAGTGGAAGAGGATAAGTGCTAATGAAAGATGCCATATGAGACAAAGATTAATTATATTAGCATTGTAATCTCTAATACAGTGAAAAGTTAGAAGATATAAGTAAATTTTAAGCCAATTAAATTAATTTCTACAGCACTCATGAGAAAAAAAAAATCTACAATATGACTTGTGATAAATCAGTTAATGGGGGTATGAAGTACTTATGAATCCACTAGTATTAATTTCTGAAGGGCGTTTGTAAAAAAATTTAAATTTTTTATCCTAACGATTACATGAAATTTTTTAAGAATATCTATAGTTTTTCTAAATTAAAATTAAATCATTGTGGTTAGTGGTAATATAAGAATTTAGAAATTTAGAAGAGTTATATATACAAAATAACAAATATTTAAGGGCTTATGTATAATTTGTAAGGCATGTCTTTTTTTTTGGACTTTTGAGCATTAAAGAAAATGTGTAATGAATGAGAGAGAAGAGGATTGTTGAATTTTTTATCTTCTTATTTTTTTTCTTTTGTGATTTATGAGGCGAGCATCTCCAATTTTTTACTTTGGCCAATAGAGTTTTGCCAATTTTTTATTTTATTTTGTTGAATAATAACATCATCTAAAATGACTTCTAGTTATAATGGTAAAGATACTGCAAAGTCAAGACCAATATTAGCATAGAAGACCAGAATAGAAATTCAACATGCACATATATAAACTTCAAGCTAATTTTTAGAAACAACTAATATGTGATCATCTAAACTGCATGGCCCTAATGAATTCAGCTTACTTATTCTTTTCACACATTGGCTTGTATTAATATCCTCAATCATGAGATAGCAGGAGATATTAATTCATCACATTTATGATGTTCAAACCTATGATGGATGTCAAAATCAAATGACTTAATTTAAATATCTCGTTCACGTATGAAATTAGTCATAAGGAGGGAAAAAATCACATGCCCACATGACAGCAGAACCGTGAACTCAGTAAGACCAAATGAGTATCAACTACTCATGATCATGAAACATGCATTAATTTCATAGAAAGAACAAAAATGAAGAATAATGATCACATTGGCCATTAATTGTTGTCTTCAATGTTCAGTAACCATGTGTAATTTCTTAAATAAGAAAATATATATAGCTAGCTATAATTTAACGAACTGACATAATTAAAGAGAAGAAATATATCATTATCATGCTAATTTGATCAAATGAAGATCATGCATGTGATCCCCTCTAGGTAGGTATACATCACTTCCTTAATTTCTTATTAACAATAGAGAGAGGTTAGTAACTTGCCAATTAGCTAGAAGCCATTGAAGGTAAATATTTTAAAATTTTGGACTACAAATTATTTCACACCCAGAAAGAAGCGAGCTAAGTCTGTGCAAAGCTTAAGCAACGTCTCAATTTTTCGATACTTTCTTGCTACAGTTGAACGACATAAACTTATGTTGCTGCTATAGTTTTCAATTTTATCAAAAGCTCTCTTCTTCTCAACTTAAGTTAAGTTTAATTATCACATATTAGCTAGTGCTAGTTAATTTCGTAGCAATTATACAATTATTATCCTGGAGCGGCCCCCGATCTATTAAGGCACCTGCATACCCAACTAAAGCATCACATTCTTTTAATTTATATATATATATAGATTTAAGATTGTAAAGAAACTTGTAAAGCATATAGTAGACATATCATAAAGATTGATAACATCACAAAGATAGAGAAACAGACATTCTCTTGCTCTACTACTTTTCATAATAATGTGATAAAAAGATAATCAAAGAAACAAAAGAAAAAGTACTAAAGTTGCCTTTCCAAATCCCATATCCTTAGTTTAATCTTCTTCCTATATGGAAAGCATAACGGTAATGGAAAAGACGGAGAAAAGAAAATAAGGAACAGTCACTGCAGCATAGTGATAAAACTTCATGCTGTCGAGCAGAAGGTCTGGAATTCAAATAAAAACCAATCAACTAACCAATACCTTAATTTCTACCAAAACCCAGTTCAAAGAAACTCTTTCAAGCTCATCGTCTTTGTGTCGGGCTCAGGCCCCAGTCGAAGCTCTAGGTCTAATTCCGCCGCCGCCGCCGCCGCACCGTGCTGCCTATCATCCGATTGTGTGACCTCTTTCAAAGATCCATCACCTCTTTTCAAAGATGGCATCTCTCCAAATAAAGGAAGCTGCCTAGGGTTAGGGTTTGGGTTTGGTGCAAGTTGAGGCAAGTAGGTTGAAGGGATGATCGGGAAGATATTGAAAGGGAATTGAGAGTGGTTTGGGGGTTGTTTGAGCTTAGCTCTATCTTTCCTGTGGATGTTCATGTGGCCACCAAGGGCTTGAGCATTTGAGAAGCCTCTCTTGCAAAAAGTGCACTCATAGGATCTTTTTGACGATGATGATGATGATGAATCTTCAGAAGCCACGGCCGTTTCGGGGTCGGGCTCAGGTTCGTTGGTGGGGAGTTGTGGATCCGGATCCATTTGGCTACAACTGCATGAGAAGAGAGAAGGGGATCAATGGAGAGAGGAGATTAGGACAATGAGGGAGTCAACTACTAAGAACGAGCAGTGTCTGATGTTATTATATAGAATAGAAACCCTAGGCTGGAAAGTTTAGGTTTGTTTATTGATGCAAGGATTGATAGCTGTTGTTTTATCGGTTATAAAAGAAGCCATGCAATATTTGTTTGTGAAAAAGGTCGGGTTTATTTTTTTGAGCATGTACCCAGTACATATTCTATATTTATCGTATACTTGCTTTTTCTTATTAATTAGAAGACGGTCTAATTAATCTCTTCTGCTTGTGTTGGTTACATTACTTGAACTTATTAGAATCACATGCATTTATTATTCTATTAATTCTTTCACTATTTATTCGAGAGAGAGAGAGAGATCCGTGTTTAATTAATAAGAATTAGAGGTTATATATATATATATATATATATATATATATATATATATATATATATAGATAAAAGAAAAAATTGCTACTAGCATGTAAGAGTTAAATTTCTAACAATTATTAGGATATTATCTACAATCATCTTGATATATACGACTTAAAAGCATAGATGTACAGATATCATCTTTTATATTGTAATGGATTGGATTGGATGATTAGAGATGAATATCCTTTTTCTTTTCTTACCTTCTTTTTTTCCTTTTTGAAATCCATATATTTCCCTCCTTAATTAATTAGTCAACGATCAAAACGTCTAAAAATTTACATTTACATGATTGGTATGCTATATATATATGTTAGGTCATGAATATCAAAGATGGCAATTGACTTTAACGTCTTTATCAATATCTATAAAATGCCATAAGTGAATTTTTTTACTTCAGTAACAATTTAGAGTTAATTCTAATTAACTATTTCTTTCTAACTAATGACATTATCTGATTTGATCTTCATGGCCAGGATTATAGATAATCAGAAAGTTATGCTATTAAAATGATGATTAAAACATAATACGGACAAGTAAAGAAAATTAACTCTGATTTGGGAGAAAAACCGAACCACCTGGGATCCTGCTATTGCTGATATCTACTATTATAACGGTAACTTCCTATGTAGATTTTAAATTGATTTGTAGCGTACTAATATGTCTAGGCTTTATGGAAATACAAGAATAAAAAAATTTATTAAAAGATTGCAATTTAAAAAGGACTAATGCTCCCCATATCATCTCTATTGCTGTTATTATAGGGCAAACGGTAAGATCATTTAATTTTGAAATTGATTGATATATGATATGGTTTTTTATTTTTTCAAATAAATTAAACAGAAAAAACCATTGTTTTATATGCGATGCACGTAAAACAATGCCATATCATTATTATTTTACAAGTGCTATGCACGTAATTAAATTGTCACGTCGTTTTTAATTTACAAATGCGATACAAGTAGCTAAATTAATAAAAGAAATTATCATAATTTTTTTATAATTACATACACATGTGCAAAAAACTCTAGCCCTGATAAAATCAAAAGCAAAGTAAACTTTCCTCCACCGATTCCAAACCTTCAAAATCAAATTTAAACCTACAATAGGAGCCAAATCTTCACTTTAATATTCTCTGCACAACAAAAAAGACTGACTTTAAATAACTCAACAATAAAAGATGATATAAAAATTCTCCATAGTTATATATTTACAAAATAACTAGATTTAAAAAAAATTACAGCATAAATAATCATACTAATTAAGAGCCTTACAAACCTATATTACTGAAAACTCTCAACATGTTTGAGCGATTTTAATAAAACTCTCATTACCTATAAAACTATCAAGTAACTACCAAACTTAATGATGCCACGTCAGCACCGTTAATACCACATCAGCTAAGTTGCCATATCAGCATAAAAATTAAAGATTCCCCAAATTCCCTCTCTTTAATCCTCACTCTAATTTCAAAAAAATAAAATAAATAAATTTAAAAAACACACCCTCTTCCTCCTCTCGCCATCATCGCCGGCAATGGCTCCGGCACCGGCAATGGCGCCACCACAACCATCTCCGTCGCGACTTCCATCATCATCATCTTCTTGATCTTCATCCCATCTTCATTATTACCATCTCCCATCATCATCATCAACTTCATAATCTCATCCACTACCACCTCCTCTTCCTTCTTCCATCTCCGCCACCCTTCTCCCTCCACCGTCGTAACCACCGCCACCAGCTCCCATCATCATCAGCATCATCTAATTTTTCTTATTCTTCTTCATCACCACCACCACCACCACTTGCATCATCTCCCTCGGCACCCTCTCCCTCCCCTCATTGCAGCTTCCTTCCTCTCCTCCCCGTCCCTCCCTCTAGCCCCTTCCCTGCCCCCCCCCCTCCCCCGGTCCCCTAAACAAAAAACAAAAGAAAAACTAATTTATTTATTTAATACATAATAATTATTAAAAAATATTATTAATATGGTTAATAATTATTATTTGTTTTATGAGAAACTCAAAATGATCCTTTACTGTAAAATTTAGCACCGTTGATTTGAACCGTTAACTGATGGTAGTTTCTTGATAGTTTTAAAATTAATGAGAGTTTTGTTGAAATGACACAAATCTGTTGGGAGCATTTAGTAAATAAGCCTTACTTAATTAACACTTTAGAAAAGATTCTAAAATTTTTATTGATGTCAAAATACATAAATGTACACAAACGTGCACCTCACCTGCTATAAATATTAGTTGATAATGAGGCTTATTTCACAAAAAACCATTCCAAAACCCTCATATGGTTCAAACTCATCAAGAAAACTCTCTGAACATGGTGCCTTGTACAAAAGACCCTCTAACTTGATTTGTAAAGCTTATCGAAATCTTCAAACCGAAAGTCTTGCTTTTCAGATAATGGCAAATTGACCACTAAACGGCCCTACGAGTATGCTTTATCTTCATCAATGCATTTAGAGGATCCATGTTTTTATTAAAATAAAAGGTTAATTTATTCAATTTTTGAAATTGATAACCACATAGGGTTTTTGTGTAAAGATTTTTTTTTAGGGGATTATCATAATAAGCTTAAACTATATGGTTGTTTTGAAAAACTCAAGTAAATCCCGCGGGATGTATCGATCTATAATGTTTGCCGGGCCATTGCATAGGATCGGACGACCCAAATTCCGTTAAACAGGAAGCTACGCTGGATACTGCGGGATGTATCGATCTATCATGATGAAGGGATTCAATTGTGGAATGCATGAAAAATGATATCAAACAATCCCAACTCCTCGTAAACAAAAGAAAATGGTAGTAATTTATTCAATCAACACGTGCGTTACGTTAGAGCATGACAAGTGGAGTTTGAGGCACGTGCCAGAGATTTAGTTGTGTACGTACATTACAATAAACTTTTTATATATATATATATATATATATATATATATATATATATAATGAGATTAATGGAGGAAAGAGGCCATAGGAGGGAATTCCCTCCTATGGCGTCGAAAAAATACCCCCTCCATCAATTTTTCCGACGATCGGTCCCCATCATCTTCATCGTCATCATTTAAGATGTGGGTACACCAAATTTCATGTGATTCTACAACTTTTTCACCGTTGATTTAGTGGGTTCAAAATTAACGGTTTACCGACAATAGAACTTTTTACATTGCTAAATCAACGGTGAAAAAGTTGTAGAATCACATGAAATTTGGTGTATCCACATCTTAAATGATGACGATGAAGATGATGGGGGCCGATCGCCGGAAAAATTGGTGGAGGGGGTATTTTTTCGACGCCATAGGAGGGAATTCCCTCCTATGGCATCTTTTCTCCATTATTCTCATATATATATAGCTAGATCAATACAAAATCTAACTAATGAAGCTTTAATTAAGTACTCCATATGCCCCTTTCTTAGTATTTCTGAAACTTTGTGGAGTCCAGCCCATAGTTGAGAGACCTTGATAATCAAAATGATTGTGACATTGGAGCCATTTACTTCTACATTAGCAATCATAAATTAAGGTTAACCACAACTATACTTTTAGCTACCCAACAAAACTAAAAAGGAACAAAGTTGGTCCTTGAGTGATTTGCTCACTTCTTGGTTGTAAACATGCAGTCAATAGGCAAGATATATGTTTGCTAACTATCAATTTGTTGTCATTGGTTACTTGTAGTCTTGTAATTGATGCATGGTATTCTAGTGCGCTCCTTTACATTGTAGTCTTGTAAGTTATCTCAATTGCAGAATAATTGGTTGTTTAGGGGTCAAAATTCATTTAGAGTTTCCAGTTGGTATATGGAATGTAAAGAGTACCGGTATTCTATACATTTCCAAGAATGTGATTGTCAGGCGTTTGATTGCATCGAATGTGGCATTATCGTGCATGGTGTATAATTTGATCATTCTTGCTAACACAAGGTCTAGCAGAGGGCAGAAAGAGACGACTGATGGAAGGAATCAACCAACTTGCAACGGCGGAAAAGCGATGTTCGGCGTTGGCGTCGGTGATAGAAAGTGGCATTCGACGACTGCCGACGGTAAACGACCGACGAAAACTACTACAAAACCCCTTAATTTTTGGGGACTGAAAAGGGAATGTCGTGGTATCCCATGGGGACTCTCAAATCCTCCATCAAGCGGGGTGACGTGGCTATTATGTATCGAGGGAATTGAGGACGGTGGAGGGCGGAAAACGACGATCTGTTTAAGGCGATGGCCAACCGATAACCGATATAGTGTTGTACTAAAACTTGAAATATAGTGTTGTACTAAAACCGATAGCCAATATGGCGATGGCCCGACTTTCCTAATATAGTGTTGGCTAAATTTGATCCCCAATAGTTTTGTTTCCATCTTAAAATCTATATGTTGTACTAAAACTCGAAAACATGAGAACCATGTCAAGGTTTAAAGTTGAAGTTCATGTATTTTTCTTTCTCCCCTGTTTCTTTATACCAAACAAATTATATATGCATGCATGCATGGTTTAAAAGAGCAAGAAAGACATTTAAAATCGACATCTTCTTTGATTAAATTAACCTTTAGGCATATTTTTTTCCTGCATAAATCTATATTCGTTTTAGTTACCTATAATTCTAATCGTGTCTGTAATTAAATATTTTTATCTTTTAGATTCACTAATATACCTGTATGCATAGTTGTTAAAATCCTACGATTCACGATTTGAATCTTACGATTTAGATAAGTTCATATGCATATCGCCATGTTGTATCGGATTACGATCGAATTTTACGATTCACGATTCACGATTCGTATCTTACGATTTGATATGATTTTTATGATTCACGATTTGAATCTATTCAGTAAATACGTTGGGTTTGAAGTTTTTTGGGTCCAATCTGAATATTTTGGGTCCTAAATTTAAGATCTAATATCATTTTAACCCAAATTGGCAAAATCCCTAATTTTCCAAATCTTTCTCGGTCTTTTTCTCTCTTTCTTGCGAACAATCTTTCGAGCTTACTCGTCCTTGACCTGATGCCACGTCCTCGACTTCCTTGTTGCGACATTCTTGCTTCAACACCTGACAATTGACTA
This sequence comes from Agapanthus africanus, assembly GCA_030015575.1. Lineage (NCBI taxonomy): Eukaryota > Viridiplantae > Streptophyta > Magnoliopsida > Asparagales > Amaryllidaceae > Agapanthus > Agapanthus africanus. Next base: position 470,912,037 of record JASDDO010000031.1, read on the forward strand.
ATTATCTTAACTTTTATGATTAATCACATATTCAACTGATTTTTATTGATTCGTGTATTCTATGTAGGATTTTGCATATGTATTTATGTGTGTACATGTTTATCATGTCAGTTGTGCGGCAGATAATTGACTAGATACTATATTTCATATAATGTATTGACATGTATTGCTAATCTAGTCATATAATAATTATATATATGATAATTTGTCTAATTGCTTCGATTTTGCACAGACGAATATCATATCTTACGATTTACGATTCGATAAGATATACGATACGATTCATAAGAAAAACGATAGACGGTTTATATCACAATTTGACAACTTTATCATCAACTTTCATTGGTTTGCGTATTTACACTCATGATCTCATATCAACAATCTCAATCATGGGTGCTCTTTCTCTCTCTCCTTTAAACGTGCAAAAAGTAAGAAAATAAAAAAGTAAGCAGCTTGTATTTTTTCATGGTATGCATTTTAATATGTGCACCATCGTCCATAATTTCAGCATAAGAGCATACGAAATACTCTTTTCTGTGCCGGTCATATATGTATCCGCTTATGATAAAGAAAGAATTAGAATCACGGATCTCACAAAACTGCCTGAAAGACATCAGAAAAGTTATATTTCTTTCTTTGTTCTGCTCGAATGCATTACAACCGATATACTGAATAACTCAACTTTTACAGCGAAGACATGCGCGGTCAAAATCTCATCGGTTCTATCTACATGTCCCATTCGAACAGGTTGAAAAAACAAAGGAAACATTTTTATAAAAAAAATTACATTAGTTTCAAAGTTTGCTTTGACAACTCGTAATTAATTATCTTAATCTTATTATGCCGCCCTTGACCCCAACCGTAATTATGTAAAACAATAGTACACCCACCAGCATGGAACCCAGGTTTTCACCCTTGGCAAAGATTCTGGGCCCACATGCAACAAACTTCACGAGCTGGCCTAAGAAAACTGCATGTGGGACCCAGATCATGAAGTCGCCAGAACGCGCCACGTGGAAGCGCAAGAAAGCGTGATGGGGACATGAACAGTTGGCTACGCGCTTATGATCGTTGACAGTTGCGGCTACATTTTAGTTTTTTTTTTAATATTAAATTTCTATTTCGTTTATTGTGTGTATATATATATATATATATATATATATATATATATATATATTTTGAATTAAAACGGCAAATTTTATTATATCTTATGAAATTGTAAGCTGTATAATTAATCTCAATCTTTTCATTCGTGGAGTTTTATATCTAATATAGTGCATGCTAACTGTCAAATTCCAAACAAATATATTGAATGTTTATTTTTAGTATCTTCTTATTTTGATATTTATTTTTCTAAATGATCATTTCTTAGTACACAAAATCAATGCGCAACATCGCTGCTTCATATGACCAAAATGAAAAATAAAATCCTAGACGCAAATTCAAAGGTAAATTACCCTTTGAATTATTCATTTTTTCTGTATGTATTTTTCATCCCCCGAAAGAAAAGATAATTATTCAGTTTAGGGTTCGAAGGATCATTATTGAAAAAACTTACTTTTTAAAGTAATTTATTTGTTGCCTCTCAAGTACATGAAACAAGGAACTATTTTTTTTCAAGAGGCATACTTAGAATAAAAAAACAAAATCCTTTTTGCTTCCTCCACAAAACATTGACATAATATAAGCTGTTAAACTTATTGATAGGTGCAACATTTGAAATGGGAAAGGATTTAATTCACTTTACCCTAATAAATAAGAGTAAAGAAAGATAAATTGAAACCAATGACACCTTGTACACATTAAAATCTTTTTAATGTTAATGGAGGGATTAATCAGCCCAACTTTCTTTCTTTTAAAAAAGCCAAAGAGCATTTACCTGAACGACAATGACTTTTCCCGGTTGGGAGAAGGTTTTGGGTTTGAAACCCCCACTTGCAGTGGGAGAGCGATTTTCAACCAATTAAGAAACTTCTCATGGGCCTAGAGGTGTATGCGTGAGGTCTGCGAAGGAAGATGATGAGAATTAACAATAATGAATCTCATGTTATCGTGCTCAACGAATTTAAATCATGATGAAGATTGTTGGAGATGTGTCTCATATCCAGTTGATCACTTATGTGCGATTCGTGGATTGCGAGGAATCCGGATTGGATTCGGACCAGTTGGACCGTTGGTGTGGGCTACTGATGGATAAGAAGATAAAATCATACTTAAGGTTTTTATTTAGGTTTAAACTAAGATGGAGATTGTTGAAATTAGCTTAAATTTAAATAGTTATTTATTATTATAGATAAATCACTTATTTAAATAGAGATTTAGATTTGAGAAAATATTCTATTAGATAAAAATAAAAGAGATTTATGTTAATCATAATCTACTTAGGAGAAGTCTTATTCTATATTATAAATATGGAGATGTTTTAATTAAGGAGGATTGGGCAAAACCCAGGCGAGCAAAGGCATAGACGAAGCCCAGGTAGGCGAAGAGACAAATGCACAAATGACACAATAAGGCAAAGCCCAGACGGGGCATAACAAGGCGAATCCGTGAAAGCTAAAACAAGAGAGATTTAGTCACTAGATTTATATGGGTTGTAACTCCCCTCTCTTGAGGTGAGATCAAGAGAGCGGAAATGAGAAGTGATGGAGAGATTGATATGTATGAGATCTTTTAACTTTTATCTTCATTGAGAGATTAATGTTCTAATCTAGATTTGAAAGATGCTATTATTTTAGTTGATCAAATAAAGGAGAAGATAAGGTATCGGATGTACTCATGTTTGCTCCATGAATTAGATCGTCGGTCGAACCACGTTAAAAACTTTGTATTATTACTTTTTTTTATGGATTGCTGTCTTGCGTGTTCGAACGTCAAAGACGACTTTTCCCTAAACGATAAGCATTGAAGGAGGGGAAAATTCCCAACAGAAACGTAATTTAAATTATCAAAATGACAAGAACACACCAAAAGGACAGGAGTGGGCTCGTCCTTTATGTTTAATGTAATACATGATTATTCATAGCAGAGTCTTCTGCACGTGTTCTTTAAAATAATATTACTTAAACTATAAGAAAAGATTTACGAAATAAGTTTCTATCAATATAGGGAAGAAATTACTTTATATGTCGGCCATATATATACACATAGACGAAAGATAAATAATTTTAGAGCTCACGACGACGATACTCAAAAATTCAACCATGTCAAATGTAGATCAATTATCTACTCACTTCAAACAACAAGCACATCATGAACAAGAATGATGAAAAGGGCAGAAAAAAGAAGAGCCTGGAGATAATTTACCTGCCTCCCCTTATCAAGAAGAGACACCATGGATATGATTTGAGTGAGTGAATCTGGAAAAAAGTTGTGTGTACTTTCCCAGCAAAAAGGTTGTGTACCAATGAGCAGTAGCTAAGTTAGACGAAAAGTTAAGGAAGATCTTCAACCAAGAACCCACTGCCAACTACACATCTACATCAAAGGCTAATGATCGAAGCTGGCTGCAGGTTGATTCTGCAGCAGCATCTCATCACGTCACAATCGATCTACAAAACCTCTCTCTTTACTCTGATTATGGTGGACCAGATGAAATAATTGTTGGTGATGGGTTAGGCTTGAAAATCACTCATGTTGGTTCAATTGAGTAATTCAATCTTCATCTCATTCTTTTAACTTGTCTCATGTTGGTTCATGTTGGTTCAATTGAGTAATTCAATCTTCATCTCATGGCTCTCAAAACCATTTGCTCTCGAGAAGCGTCCGAGTCTGGCCGGATTTGGAGATCAATTGGAATACGATGCTCGCCATAGTTATCGGCATCGGCTTCTTGGGCTCTGCTTTCGGAAGCATTGGTGGGGTCGGAGGCGGCGGCAACTTCGTCCCCATGCTCAACCTCATCGTCATTCTCTTCATAGGCACTTCATCAATATGCGGAAGTAGGCGACATTGTTAAAGTTGGAAAATGGAGAAGAGAGATGGGATTAAGTCTGATGGAAAAGAGGTGATTGTTGATTCAGAGTATGAGCCTCTGCTTTCTCAAGTGATGTATGATGCAATAGAATGTATATGGAGGTAAGGTGCTGCATTGTTTATTTGGTTCAAGCTTGAGAATTAATTGGCTACTGTTTGGGATTAAAACATTAATTTAATGAAAAATTTAGGAATTCGTCATCTCCACTTCCTTGGACTGCCACTTCGATACGTTTCGGGCCGAGAGCCAAGGCTCCAAGGCCAGGCCCGAGTCCGCGAGAAAGCGACGGTCATTTCCACTCCTCCAGTTCTTCAATCCGTCGACGTTTCAAATTGCGCCCGGAGGTGTCCGATGGAATGCCACAATGAATTTCCGATTTTTCTCCCATCCTAACCGTGCCGATGTCGATCGCCGTTGTCTCTTTTCTTTCCATCGACTAGGTAAGTCCCCCTCCATTTCCCTCTCTGCTCTTGTCATGCTTCCACAGACTAGTTGCCTATTGTCACATCATATTCCCTAAATATTGAATACGATATATTCTTTTTCCGGTTACACACACACACAGAGTTCATGCATACATAGCAGCATACCGAATAGTATTTCCTCTTCTTTCTTGGCCTTCTACACGTTTCTCTGTATTATCCTCTCCAAAGCCGCGGTTCCGTGGCCCTTTGGTGAGCTTAGCTCACCAAACTTCAGGGTATGCTTTAGGGTGTCTTTTCCTCTCTGTTTCTTCAGTACTTTTCTCTATTTGAGTTCTTGGTCTTTTCCAGATCTTCAGTGAAAACTTGTAAGGATCTTTTGACCGTTTCACTTTCATCTTTTTGGACCTTGCACTGTTCTTCGTCTCGGCTTGAGTAAGATCCGTCTGCTTGTTGGTCAAAAGTCCCTTTTCTGTATCAACTTTCGTCTTATTCACTGTATTTGCTCCAAGAGCCTGTATCCTGTAACATGCAACAAACGTGCGTCAAGAGTACCTGTTTATTTATAAAACGGATAAGAATAGGGGGATGAAAAATGCAATATTATGGTCTGAACAAATACCCCCAAACTTATCTTTTGCTCGTCCTCGAGCAAACTTATTTTTATTCACTAATATCCTAACCGCACTTTCGCAGGGAAACGCGATTATACTGAGCACGTGCAACAAGCCGTTAAACCTCTAGGTGTCCTTAGTAGGAGGAGTTTTGTCTCCTGAGGGTTTTCAGCGGATTACACCCACAAAATCCTATCAACTCGGCTCATTGACTTTTGTTCTCCAATTAGGTTTTCTAACAAGGAATTCTATTATCTTTTTGACTCGCAAATTATCCACCCACATTCTTCACACTTCCTCATTATTTAACTTAAGATTATATATGTTGTGTAGACCTACTTAGCTTTCGGTATTTCCTAAGTTCTCCTTCTAGGGTCCCATCTCCACTCAGGAATTTCTATCAACCCTACTAAAGATATAAGTTTTATTCTTCACTCCTTTCTATCATCTAAACTCTAATCACATATCCCCACGTGTGTGTAAATATCACCCCTACACTTGGAAATTCAAATCAAGCAATCGTACTCTCGTCCATTGTCCAAAGCACTTATTAAATAGTGAATTTTTAAATGAAATTTGCCTACACATCCTTCATGCGACCGTTAATACTTCTTGAGGTACCAACAACCGATTACAAGATGTGTTTGCACATTTAAAGCGTAATTCCTAGTCTTGCAACACCCAAGGCTTTAGCAGTGACTCCCAAACCAGTTGGTCTAAGGCACTAGGTGATGAAGCACCCTCGCTAAATATTTTTCTATTTTTGCAGCCTTAAGTAATCACAAAAAACCAGTGTCCATTTTTTTTTATTCTTTATTCACACTTTTTTTTTTCTTTTATTTTCTTCTTCACCTTTTTCTTTAGAGCCTATTCTCCACCCTTCACACGGCTCTACTTCTTCTAGCTCGAACGGACCCATTTCTCACAACACGAACACATCTACACCAGGATCCGTTCCTACTCCACAATCTACTCCACAGACATTTGACTCAACGAACTTTCAAAATGCTCCATTCCCAAACAGGTTGAGTCCTAATAAACCAACTGCACAAGTGGAGAAGATTGTGGAGATATTTAAGCAGGTTGGCATAAATATTGTTAGTTATATGTATGCCCTAGAGGCCATTACTGTACATTGGATGTATATTGTAGTGGATGCTGGGACATATATAGGTAGGACTTTATTGCTCGACATGATAGTACGCTATCTGGTTGTTCTTTATCTTAACATGTATACTTTCTGTCTCTCTGATTACATGTTGATAAAGCCCTTAGGATGTGCACTCGACTTCCAGGACTATGATGCAGATCATACTAGTGGGGCCTGGGTAGTCAATGAGTACATCCTTCATTGTTCCTAGTCGTGGGAATATCGAGACGGGGCATCGATATTCCAGAGTAGACTAGCGTATATCTTCTCGACCCATGCGATGGGCGATGGATGATCCCATATCCATTGGTGTTTGACATCAGAGATGGTATACGGGTGTTCAGTGGAGACTGGGTACACTGAACGGACTCGCCGAGAACTCCCAGATGGTATTATACCTCACGTCAGATGGCAGTTCTCTGGTGACACTGGTACAGCTTAGTCTGTTGACCCGAGATCGTCATAGAGTCTTGTGTGTCTCCCACTGTGCTTTGATTTCCACCCTACCACGGCTCTACTGAGTTGTGCAAACAGGTGGTTTTTGGGTACAGTCCCGATTCACATGGAGGCAATGAGCGATAGGAGGGGATTCGTCTCTCCCGGTATTGGGGGTTGATGTTGTGCTATGCTCGACTGGCCATAACAGGAAATCCCTGGCCAGGGTTGCAGTGATATACTGGTAAGAGTTATCAGTAGTTTCACGAATGTTATGGACCTTACGTCGGCATGACTTATCGAGCTATTGGGGTCTGACGTTTACCACCCCTAGGCGAGATATGCGACATATCAGACGAACAGACCGGACTGTACGGTAAGTGTTACTGGTTGGATTCACAGGAGTGTGAGCGGGCTTGCTCGTCGATCTTCTGATCGCTCAATACCCGGGTGGCCGTTACGTTTAGCAGACCGCTTGCGGCTTGTGGATGTTTGATATGATCATCATCCGCTGCCGGCGTATTGACGAGTCTTTAGAGTCCTACACAGAGGTTTCCTGGCTCAAGCGAAACGAAATAGGAGCGCATATGAGATATGTGCGGGACCGAGAATAATGCGTGTATGTGATACCGTATTTCATTCTCGCGATAAATGTGTCGAATGGTTGTATGCGATATAACATAGTTATCGAATCAAGGATTGATTCGATAAGCCGATACATTGGATACTAGCCGGTTATATGCGATATAACCGGATCATTGAATCAAGTGTTGATTTAATGATTTAATGTATAATTATATATTTGATATATTACTTTGCATTAACTAGTATTGGTTCACTTTAAATGGATTTACTCACTTGGTTTGTACACATTGTATATGTGATATATTTTGTGCACATGATTGTATCATGTTTGATGATACATGCAAGCTAGGGTTAGTATAAAGAATTAGACCATGGTTAAGTTTATGATTAGGGTTTTCTTTTTATTTACTTATTCATTTATTTATTCTTTTGTTTATTTTGGAAAAAGAAAATGATAAAGAGAAAGATAAATGGTGGACTTGTTTTGTTTTTAGTTGAAGCTTCTTGAAACTTTGACCAAGTCACCATTCTTGTCTCATCCTTAACCCTAACCATTCAAGTTAACCACGGTCCATTCTCTACAACTAACCTAGGGTTAGTAAATGATAAGTATTGATTTATTTATCATTTACATAATTCTTTATCATCTTCTTCTTCATCTTCAAGTTGAAGAAAGCTTGCACCATCAATGGCAACTAGCCAAAATGAGTGAGAAATCCAAATCTAAAGTCTACCCACTTCCTATTTCTTCATTCTCTACCTCTTGCCAAGTTGTATAGGGTGTTTCCTTCACAAGTTTTCAAGGCTTGGTAAAGTTGGAGCTTGTTCTTGTGATACCTCGACGTAGATCATTTTCGGCATCGAACCGACGATCAAGCCCGCCCATTCTTCGATGATGCCGATGCTAGAGTCATGAGTTCGTTTTGGACAGTGGAGGGACTTCATCACGGAGCCTAGGAGGTGGTGGACCCGATCTACAAAGGTTGTAGTCACTTTCCCTTAGCATTTAATTCGATTACTTGCTTACTTCGCCTATATATCTAGTTAACGATCCGTATTAGGGTTTGTAGGCACTTGAAAAATTTGATTTGTGCATGTTTGATCACTTGTGAGACCCCACTAGAGTGCCTAGGAACCCTACAAATATACCTCTCTTGGATGCAATCCAACAAGTCCCTTCATACGCGAAAATCTTAAAGGGCTTATGCACCTCGAAGAGAAAAGCATCTCAAGTACCCAAAAAAGTGCTAGTGGCTAGTGCAGTGAGCAATGCTATTAACCACCATCAAACCTTACCCCAAAAACGAAAGGACCCCGGCTGTCCTACGATTTCAATCACGATTGGGGATAAGAAAATTAATCGAGCACTTTTAGATCTTGGGTCTAGTGTTAACCTGATTCCCTACTCCGTGTACGAACAATTAGGGGTTGGAGAGTTGAAACCCACTCGTTGTACTCTCCAAATGGCTGATCGATCAATCACCCATCCAAGGGGTCAGCTAGAGGATGTGTTGATCAAAGTTGGGGAGTTCATATTTCCCGTTGATTATATTGTTATGGATACACAAGCTGTTGCTAACCCAAGAAACCAAATTCCGGTGATCCTCGGTCGACCATTTTTGGCCACTTCCAATGCTGTAATAAATTGTCACAATAGCTTCATGACTCTATCCTTTGGGAAAATATCCAGTGAGTTCGATATTTATAAGATGGGAAGTCTGCCCCCCGTGCCTAAAACTAGTACACGAGAAGTTTGCTCTATTCACGAAATCACGCAGGTGGACTGCGAGCTTGAAAGATTCTTGTTTGATGAAAACAGTTTTGACGCCACTAGTGCGTCCCTCCTTGAGCCTACCACCGTTGACACAACCGACATTGATTATGAATGTTTCATTTTTTCGGATGATGACGATTCACAGCCCGAATATGAGTCTTTTGAGTTTTTAGATGAGTTAGTCAAACCACCCGAATCGGTTGTTTGCAGTGATTTCGAACCTGTGTTGGAGTCCTTTGAGTTCGAGGTAGATTCCGCAATGATTCTTTCGCCTCCGAAAGTCGAACTCATGTCCTTGCCACCTCACCTTAAATATGCTTACATAGGTGAGAATGAGACTTTTCCCATTGTTCCCCTCCGAAAGGCGGCGCACAGGACCGCGATGTCCTGACGCTGAGATTCGGGGCAGATGCTATTTGGTTTTATCCGTCTACCTCTCCGAAGATACCAAGTTGATTTATGGCACCGTGTATCGGAGGTTTAGACCGATCCGGCCGATGTAGCAGACTTCGTCAGATTCCCCCTCGCTTGAGGGGTTTTTGATTGTGGGGACGCTCTTCCCTGCAGGCTCAAGCCCCTGCAGTTAATTACGCTACCGCATCGCGGTAACAACTTTCTCCTTTTCCAGAATTTCACTTCGTGTCGTGTGTGTTTGTTTTGTTTGTGATTGCCCGTGGATTGTATACGGAGACTAATTTATGTCGTCGCCCGTAGGACGTGGATTAGTCCAAATCCGTATTTACTTAGATTTGGGTTTGGTGTTTTTAGTTTAAGGATGCATTAGTCGCGTTGCGGTTAAGATCAACTTCAACGTTCGTTAAGGATACGATAGTCCTGTTTGAGACTAAGATCAACTTAACGTGATCGTTTAGATCCGACAAAAGAGCGTTTGGGCTCTATTGTTCCAGTTTGGGAGATTCGTAGTCCAATTTGGGACTAAAGTCTGTTTGGAGGATACGTTAGTTTAGGGACGTCTCGGTCCGATATTAGTTTATGGACGTTTCGGTCTGATATTAGTTTAGGGACGTCTCGGTCCATGTTCCAGTTTAGGGACGTGGTGGTCCGACATTAGTTTAAGGACGTTTCGGTCCAACATTAGTTTAGGGACGTCTCGGTCCGATATTAGTTTAAGGACGTCTCGGTCCGATATTAGTTTAGGGACGTCTCGGTCCGATATTAGTTTAAGGACGTTTCGGTCCATGTGTTTAGGGACCCCGCAGTCCATATTTGACGTATGTGGTCGTCGGGACCCGTCACCTCTCTGACGTCGTTGAATGATTACAACGACATGTGTCAGAGGAGATCGGAGATGTACCCTCGAACCGGATATAAATTGATTTGAGAGAGAGAGAGAGAGCAATTGTGCTCAGTCAATTTAATTTGAGGACTTACGGCCATGATTGGGCTAAGTCCAGTTCAGAATATTCAACACTTTTATTTGTTTTTTGGCCTATTAGGCCTGTGCTAGGGCTTGGCCCATTTTTAATAATGCATAGCATTAAATCTTGGTCTCTGTTGGACCTTTATTTAGGCTCTGTCCCTTTTAAGATAATGCATTGCATTATTTATTATTTTGTTTGGGCTCTGCTCGTTTATAAGTGATGCAGAGCATCAATTTTGTTTGGGCTCTGCCCTCTATAAATGATGCAGAGCATCAGTTTCATTTGGGCCCTCCCTTTTATTGCTCTGCAATTTAATTTGGGCATGGCCCTTCAAGCAATGCATTGCATTGAGAATCTTCAAGAAACAGAAATGCAGAGCACTTTTTAATCCTTTGATCTAAAGAAAAACAAGTTTTTTTCTTCTTTTCTTGTTTTTCCTTATTTCAGAGAACCAAGGGTTCATAACAAGTGCAAGGCACTACTTCTTTTTTTTTATTTACTTATTTATTATTTATTGAAGATCCATGATCTTGTTCTTAGATCAATGATCTGTTCCCAAGAGAATTTTCTCTTTTAAAGGTTTTACCTTTTTTTTTGTTCTTCCAGAATTCTCAAGAATTCTCTTTCTCTCCTTTTTCTTTTTGCAAGATCTTCTTTCTTGAAATGAGGTCTGGGGTCCTTTTTATAGTGCTCACAAATTAGTTAAATTTGTTAAAGAGATCTTTCTCTGAGTGATTTGGGGAATTTTCCCCACCGTTGGATCTTTGATCCAAAGGCCCCTGCCTTATACAAGAAAATCTTCTTGTTTCAACAAAATTTATTCTGTTTTGCGCAACTCCCCCAGTGAGTGACACGTGTCGCACAATGAAGCGCTTGCGCAACTGCTCTTGCGCAACTGCGCAGACACGTGTCTCGCAGCGGTGCGCTTGCGCAGTCGTGCTTGCGCAACTGCGTAGACACGTGTCGCGCAGCGGTGCGCTTGCGCAACAGTGTTCGCGCAACTGCGCAGACACGTGTCGCGCAGCGGTGGGCTTGCACAGTCGTGCTTGCGCAACGGCACAGACACGTGTCTCGCAGCGGTGCGCTTGCGCAGTCGTACTTGCGCAACTGCGCAGACACGTATCGCGCAGCGGTGTGCTTGCGCAACAGTGTTCGCGCAACTGCGCAGACACGTGTCGCGCAGCGGTGCGCTTGCGCAACTGAGCGTTGCTTTTGTATTTTAAAGAGCCTTGCTCTGATTGGACGCACTGCCTTGGGCGTTGTGCTCTCGTGTCAACTTCTGACACGTGGCGTGTTGCGCGCAGCGCACGGGATCTGAAGCGTTGCTTCAAAATTTTGAATTTTCAAAATTCAAACAGAGCCTTGCTCTGATTGGGGAAACAAATGCCCCCCCACCGTTGCGCTTACGTGGCCTCCTAACGTGAGCGCAGCGGTGGCAGACTCCGAACCGTCGCGCCATCCCTTGGAAGCTGAAAGGGCACTTGATGCCTATAAATAGGACCTTTGGTCTCTTAGATGATTCTCATCTCTAAAATTTTACTTTCAGAACTCAGAGCCTTGCTCTTTATTTTCAAGAAATTTAAGAGTTACATTCTTAAAACTTTTAGGTGAAAATTTTAATTTGGATTAAATTAAATTAAATTAAATTAATTTTCATCGATAGAGACTCGCTCTCAATAGATCCCTGATCTAAAGGAAACCTATTTAGGGTTTCACTTAGCAGAGCTTTACTCTACAGGTCTTAAAGGGATCTAAAGAGAACTAAAGGGGACCCTACTAGGGTTCCATAGAGCTCTGCTCTCTGAAAGATTTTCCTTGGATTTTCTTAATTCATTAATGGAGCTTTGCTCCTCCTAAATCATATAGAAGAACTCTTAAGAATTCTTCATGAATCTTGGAACTTAAAGATGACATTTTATTCCTCAGTGCATTATATCGTTTTGCTTAATCAGTCTTCCTGATAATTCTGTTGATCCTTTTTCACAGGAACAATGAATGCCCACATGTACGCTCTTAACGAGCTCATCTCTCATGAGGACATCCGCCGACTTGGCCGCTCTCAAAATCGGGAGTTCACAAACGAGGAGTGTGCTGAAATAATGAGTCGCTTCGACGCATACAATGGTCCACTGCTTTCCCGACGTTCCTCTCTTCTTAAACTTATCGTGGGAGCTATCTGGGAAGCACTTCCCCTATTCTGTTCCGGCGTGCCGCTTAGGGCGTTGGATGCCGCTGAGGACAAGGTGCACTCTGTGTACCTATTGAACTTTATCTCGAAGAGACGGCGTAACAGTCTTATCGACCTCTTGCACGAGGTCTTTCAACAGTCTGCCATACTCGCTGCTTATCGGAGGTGGAAGACATCGGAAGGGACCCTGACGCTTGTGCTCGCGAAAGGAAGCACACTAGGATGGTCCGCGGGCTTGGAAAGTCATAGATAGGGTCGCTTTTGAATTCCTCAATCCATGCCCTGGATCTGAGGTTATTCCATTGTAACTTTCATTTATTGTTTTTATGACTGTAAGAACTTCGGGCAATATTAATGGATTTTTTTTTATCCCAGCTTGTCTTTATTATATATCTTTTGTCCTGAGTCTTTTTGCCCATGCATGAATGAATGTGTTTTCAACGCTTGATCAAATGTAAATCGGATGCTCTTTCTGTTGCTTTTCCTCTTTCTCAGCATGTCGTCACAATTAGCAGGTAATAGAGTAAGCTTCTTGATTTCTTCACGAGATAGCGAGGGCTTAGGCCGCAGGTTCAGATCTGCTGCCTAAGACTTTTCAACTCTATGAGCCGTGAGGGTCTCATAGAGACTTTTCTCCCTACGGATCGAGAGGATCTCGTAGGCGGGTTTTTCTCCTTAGGAATCGTGAGGATTCCTAAGTGTGGTTTTCTCTTGTAAGTCGTAAGGATCCTACAAGAGAATTTTTCCCTCTTACGAGTCGAGAGGACTTGTAAGCGGTTGTTTCCCTCCTTGTCGAAGTTCGACGTTGGAGAGTGAGACCCGTGGATGGTATGCAAGAGACCGTTTTGGGCCAACTTACGGGGTCCCAATGCTTAGGAAACAGGCTTCTTTTATGCCCACTGCCTAAGGCTTTATCTCACGAGTCGAGCCGCCTCGACAATTTTTCACAAGTCGAGACGAATCGAACGTTTCTCGCAAGAACATCTTAACGTCGCATTTAACCTCTGCTCTTTACGACAGAAGCCCGTTAAGGTTGGTGGTACTTAGGGTTTTGGCCATCGTACCGTCGCATAAGCTGATATAGTCCTCGATAGGCAATCGTGCTGTTCGAGTAGCCCTGCGACTGCCGTGTCTCTGATCCCTTCGGGGGCTGGACAAGACGTCTTCAAGCAATCCTCCTTGGCAGTTTGACCGTCGGAAGAGCAAGCGCTAGGAATTTGCCATGCCGCTTTTTACTTGAGGTTAGGCTCATTTTGGAGAGCCCCGATGAGTCATAACCACTCCGCGCTGGTGTGGGATGATCTCTGATAGTCTTTCGGGCTTTATGTGAGTTGCCGTCAAGACCCTGAAGCTAGGAGTTTGGCCTTTGCTTCGTTTGCTGGCATTGCGTCTGCTGTATCGAGACGAATGTTGCGGTGGGAACTAGGGATTTTGCCGTGGCTCCGTTTGTTTGATGACGTTGCGTCTGCTGTGTCGAGACGAACGTTGGGGTGACATCTCGTCTGCTGTATTGAGACGGACGTCGAGGTGGTGACCATTCTGTGCTGGTGCGAGATGATCTCCGATTGTCTTTCTGGTTTTATATAAGTTACCGTCAAGACGTCGAAGCTAGGAATGTGGCCTTCGCTTCGTTTGCTTTGGTGTGTCCAAATCCTGTTGGAGGAAGAATGTTGGGGTTGACATTTCGTCTGCTGTATCGAGACAAACGTCAAGGTGGTGACCACTCTGTGCTGGTGCGAGATGATCTCCGATTGTCTTTCCGGTTTTATGTGAGTTACCGTAAAGACGTTGAAGCTAGGAATGTGGCCTTCGCTTCGTTTGCTGGCATTGCGTCTGCTGTATCGAGACGAATGTTGCGGTGGGAACTAGGGATTTTGCCGTGGCTCCGTTTGTTTGATGACGTTGCGTCTGCTGTGTCGAGACGAACGTTGGGGTGACATCTCGTCTGCTGTATTGAGACGGACGTCGAGGTGGTGACCATTCTGTGCTGGTGCGAGATGATCTCCGATTGTCTTTCTGGTTTTATATGAGTTACCGTCAAGACGTCGAAGCTAGGAATGTGGCCTTCGCTTCGTTTGCTTTGGTGTGTCCAAATCCTATTGGAGGAAGAATGCTGGGGTTGACATTTCGTCTGCTGTATCGAGACGAACGTCAAGGTGGTGACCACTCTGTGCTGGTGCGAGATGATCTCCGATTGTCTTTCCGGTTTTATGTGAGTTACCGTAAAGACGTTGAAGCTAGGAATGTGGCCTTCGCTTTGTTTGCTTTGGTGTGTCCAAATCCTGTTGGAGGAAGAATGTTGGGGTTGACATTTCGTCTGCTGTATCGAGACGAACGTCAAGGTGGTGACCACTCTGTGCTGGTGCGAGATGATCTCCGATTGTCTTTCCGGTTTTATGTGAGTTACCGTAAAGACGTTGAAGCTAGGAATGTGGCCTTCGCTTCGTTTGCTTTGTCACGTCTGAATCCCTGCTGGAGGAAGAACGCTGGGGTGACAACTCGTCTGCTGTATCGAAACGAACGTCGAGGAGGTGACCACTCCATGTGAGATGATCTCCGGTGGTCTTTCAGGCCATATATGACTTGCCGTTAAGACCTTGAAGCTAGGAATTTGGCCTTCGCTTCTGTTCCCCTCCGAAAGGCGGCCGAGACGTTAGGACGTCCGTGCCTGAGGTTCGGGGCAGATGCTATTTGGTTTTATCCGTCTATCTCTCCGAAGATGCCAAGTTGATTTATGGCACCGTGTATCGGAGGTTTAGACGGATGCGGCCGATGTAGCAGACTTCGTCAGATTCCCCCTCAGGGTGAGGGGTTTTTGATTGTGGGGACGCTCTTCCCTGCAGGCGCAAGCCCCTGCAGTTAATTACGCTACCGCATAGCGGTAACAACTTTCTCCTACTCCAGAATTTCACTTCGTGTCGTGTGTGTTTGTTTTGTTTGTGATTGCCCGTGGATTGTATACGGAGACTGAGTGATGTCGTCACCCGTAGGACGTAGATTAGTCCAAATCCGTATTTACTTAGATTTGGGTTTGGTGTTTTTAGTTTAAGGATGCATTAGTCGCGTTGCGTCTAAGATCGACTTAAACATTTGTTAAGGATACGTTAGTCCTGTTTTAGACTAAGATCAACTTAACATCATGATTGATTTAATTATCCGGCCGTCGGGACTCGTCACCTCTCTGACGTCGTTGAGGGATTACAACGACAGGCGTCAGAGGAGTTCAGAGATGTACCCTTGAACCAAAGTTAATTTGGAGTTTTATTGTTTATTTAAATGTCTAAGGACACGTTAACCGTATTTGGGGTTAAGATCAACTTAGGCGGGACCGTTTAGATCCGACAAAAGAGCGTTTGGGCCCTATTGCACCAGTTTAGGGACGTGGTGGTCCGTCGCCAGTTTAGGGACGTGGTGGTCCATTATTAGTTTAGGGACATTTCGGTCCGTCGCCAGTTTAAGGACGTAGTGGTCCATATTCCAGTTTAGAGACGTGGTGGTCCGTCGCCAGTTTAGGGACGTAGTGGTCCATTGTTAGTTTAGGAACGTTTCGGTCCGGTGTTTGTTTAGGGACGTTTCGGTCCGATATTCTCATTTTGGAGTGAATATTAGTTTAAGGACGTTTCGGTCCAATATTAAATGAATGGTCGTTGGGACTCGTCACCTCTTTGACGTCGTTGAAGAATTACAACGACAGATGTCAAAGGAGTTCGGAGATGTACCCTCGAACCGGTCATGACTTAGTTCATGAAAGACGTTTAATTTAAGGACTTACAGCCAGGATTGGGTTAAGTCCAATTTTTATTTTAGGCTCTGCCCGATCAATCTAAACAGGGCTCTGCCTCTTTTTATTCTTGCAGTTTGATTTGGGCCAAGCCCTCAAGCATTTCCAAACAGGGCTCTGCCCTTTGTATGATTTGATTTGGGCCAGGCCCTCAAGAATTTTTCAAATAGGGCTCTGCCCTTTTATTTCTGATTTGGGCCAGGCCCTCAAGAATTTTTCAAATAGGGCTCTGCCCTTTCATTTCTGATTTGGGCCAGGCCCTTTTAAATAATGAGTTGCATGAACTCAAGAATATTCTGATTGAAGAACAAAAGTGCATAGCACTTTTGATCTACATTTAGATCAAAAGAAAACAAGTTTTTCTTCTTGTTTTCTTTTCACAGAACCAAGGGTTCATATCAAGTGCAAGGCACTATTTATTATTATTATTTTTTCCTTTTTAGAACCAGGGGTTCATATCAAGTGCAAGGCACTATTTATTTTTTTATTTTCTGTTCTTCCGAAATTTACCTTCTTCTTTTTTTTTTGTTCTTGATTAATCTTCAAGAGCTCTCTTTTTCCAGAAGTTTTTTCCTTCTCTCGATGATGATTGATGATCTGATTCTCTGATTGATTATCTGATTGATGCCTCTTGAATGAGGCTTGGGGTCTTATTTATAGTGCCCACAAATTTGTTAGATTTGTTAACAAAATCTTTCCTGAATAATTTTAGGAATTTTCCCACCATTGGATCTTTGATCCAAGGGTTCCTGTTTTACAGGAGAACAGAAAAGATTTATCTAAATCTTCATTCAGTTGCTGCGCAACTCACCAGCAAATGACACGTGTCGCGCATCGAGCGCTTGCGCAGTTGCGATTGCGCAACTGCGCAGACACGTGTCGCGCATCAGAGCGTTTGCGCAGTTGCGATTGCGCGACTGCGCAGACACGTGTCGCGCATCCGTGCGCTTGCGCAGCTGCGACTGCGCAACTGCGCAGACACGTGTCGCGCATCCGTGCGCTTGCGCAGCTGCGACTGCGCAACTGCGCAGACACGTGTCGCGCATCCGTGCGCTTGCGCAGCTGCGACTGCGCAACTGCGCAGACACGTGTCGCGCATCCGTGCGCTTGCGCAGACACGTGTCGCGCATCCCTGCGTTTGCGCAGTTGCGACTGCGCAACTGCGCAGACACGTGTCGTGCATCCATGCGCTTGCGCAGACACGTGTCGCGCATCCGTGCATTTGCGCAGTTAAGTCTTTAATTACGTTTTCTGAAGAGCCTTGCTCTGATAGGACGCACTGTCTCGGGCGTTACGCTGCCCATTCAGCTTCTGCCACGTGGCAAATTGCGCGCTGCGCACGGAAACCGAAGCGTTGCTTCGAATTTTGAATTTTCAAAATTCAACAGAGCCTTGCTCTGATTGGGGGAAACAGATGCCCCCCCACCGTTGCGCTCACGTGGCGCGCGCGTGGGTGCAACGGTGGCAAGATCCTGACCGTCGGATCGACGAGTCAGGTGAACAGGCGCAGGCGCCTATAAATAGGACCCTTGGTCCTTGGTAATTTTTTACCATTCTGAAGGAATTAGATTTCAGAGCCTTGCTCTTACTTGAGAACTTCCAGAGCCTTGCTCTTGCTATTTTTAAGAACTTCCAAGTTTTATCCTTAGAACCATTCTAGGTAAATTAAATTAATTTAATTTAAATCAAATTTAAATAATCAGAGCCTTGCTCTTATAGATCTTTGATCTAAAGAAATCTCCTTTGGGGTTTCTACAACAGAGCCTTGCTCTTATAGATCTTTGATCTAGAGGAAACCTCTTTGGGGTTTTTATTCACAGAGCCTTGCTCTCAAAAATTTGTAGAGACTCTGTTCTTAGGTTTTAACCCATGAACAGAGGGGCCCACAGATTAATTATAAAACTTTTTAAAGGTTTCCATGGATCTTTAAGATCCCACAATTTTAATTCTTAGAAATTATAAGTTTTTTATTACTGCTACAGAGCTAGGCTCTTTTTTAAGAAGTTTTATTCTTTTGAAACAGGGGTTTGACAAATGTCACTCTGTGACAGAGCTTTGCTCTGAAAAGAGGAGATCTTCTCCTTGTCTTTAGGGGTTCCCCCCCAATGAGGATATTCTCTTGGGGGTCTCTTTTATTGACTGATAGTCCCATTCAATGGTGGGATTGTCTCATCAAATGATGCGCCGTCATCTTGATTTTGTGGGTCCCCCTTTGGTCCCCTACCCGCTGCATCACAGCGTGGAGCCAGATTTTTATTTATTATTATTATTTTTATTATTATTATATTTTTTTTTATATATTATTTTTATTGAATGTTAAGTGTCAAGCCACTAATGATATATATATATATTTTATGCAGGAAGGATGTCTGACGACTTGTCTTTTCCCTTCGTTCGCTCGGAAGGAGGGTTCCCACACGCACCAGTGGACCGGGTAGTGTTTGCCTTGATTAAAGATCGTGATCCTGAGTGCAAACATCTCCACCTGTGGGGAAGGTGGTATAGCCAAATCATCCAGGGTCGTCGCAGTTTTAGTTCCGCTTCGCCCTCCGAACCCATAGTTACGATCCCCTACGCAGATAAACCCCCGGTGGAGTATGCCGTGGAGGTTAAAAATTGGAATTCGGACGACCTTCTTCAGCCTGCAATCGGCGCTATTCCGGTACAGCCGCCGCCGGCCATAGACATCTTAGGAAGGCGAATCTGTCAGGGTGAAGCACGCCCTTGGGGACAGGCCTACAATATTGGATTGAATCCGCGACCGCTTGCTGGATACCTGCCATGGGCCCGGTACATCTTAGCGGCGAAAAGAGCTCATCTGACGAAGATCGGTTTATACTCCGCCGTCTATGTCTCGCTTTTCGAATATCCTACTCCTCCAACGTGGTGGACAAGGGCTTTCATTGAACAATGGAATATCCCCACGCATACTTTCCTGACGGCGGATAGGGAAGTTTCCATTTCTCTAGAGGAGTTCGTTGAGCTTTCGGGTTTACCGGCGAGGGGGGAGCATTATGAGGAGCTGCTTCCTCCTGATGAGTACGTCTTTGCCACCAAGCAGGTGGTACTCGACTTAACTCCGGAAAATGCCATCCAGCATCAGCATCCGGGCCTGGTGAGGGTGTTGGAGATTTACGAGGAGCTTCATTTGGAATTGGGCGACCGAGGTGTTAGTTTCGCGGACTTCATTGCTCGCTTTATTCGCCCGGAATTTTTATCAGAGCGAGGTGATAAATTCGCCCAACTTGCTGACCCTTTTGGTTTCGGCCTGGACCGCCGGCCTTCATCAGAAATTGATCAGCGGAGTTTCTACCTTCCCGGCACTGCTATCGTCCCTTTCTCAGAGATCGCCGTCCCTGGCATGGATGAGGAGACCTTCTTCATAGGGTTCTTAGGTCTGTGGCTGTGCAGCTTCGCGCTTCCCATGCACCCACGCCTCATGCGGTCTTCTGTATTTTACCCGGCGCATCGAATGGTGGCCGGTCTGCAGTTATCAGTGGGGATCGCCGGGTTGGCTTACCTTTACAACGGACTTAGCATAGCGGCGGACGCTAATGAACCTGGGGTACAGCCTGCTAACTTCCCGATGCACTACTTCACTTCTTGGATGGAGCTGCATGTTCGGGGAGTGTTTGGTGCCCATAAAACTCCTCAGTTCTTTGAGAGATTCAAACTTCCAAGAATCATGCGATTGGTCGGGGCTTCCATCGTGTTTGCACCTCCGCGGGAGTCCAGGGGACTGCTTCTGCGTTCGCATTTAGTCGGGGCGAAGACCTCTTTTGTGGATAAGGTCATCACCATGGGTTCCGAGACCACTAAGTCAGTGGTGTCGCTGCGTGATGACTTTAAAGGCGGTGTTTCCGTGTTGAAGGCTCGGGAAATTCTTCACCTTTATTCCATTCGGCCGGGCTACTTGGTATTTAGGCAGAATGACACGGCCCTCTTCATGAGGTATAACCCGCATCGATTTGCCCGGCAATCGAGTTGTAACCAAGGGGTCCCATTGGAAGCCTTCTTGGGAACACCTGCAGTCGGTCCAGAGGGGGTACGGAATGCGATGCATCACTTCATCCGGCTAAATACAGGCTCTTACTTTTTCATCAGTGAGCCCAGCTGTACCCCCAAGATACTCAATTCATATGTGGCCTGGTACGCGCACGCGATGGGACCAATCATCTTGATGGAGAAACGTCTATTGGTCGATCGTAGGGCTGCGCCACCCGGCAGCAATCGCAAGGCTCCATTGCAGCCCAGGGTTCAGGTTATCCCTCCGACGAAAGAGGCTGGAGCCGATCGACCACGCGTGTTAGCCCCTCCGCGTGGACTGCCACTGCCCATTGCGGTGGATGCCCCAACGGTACCCCGTGCTCCGACAAAGACGGCTAAAGCGGCCTCGCCGGAGTCGGGTGTAGGAGCGGACATCGGGACTCGCCGCCCGAAAGTGACTGCAAAAACTGGCAAGCGCAAAGATGCTCCGAGTGGATCCAAGGCTGGTGAAAAGAAGAAGAAGAAGTCCGCCTTGTCCCTCGACGCAATTCTTAACTTAGAGCCCGCGGCTCATCCTGTCGAGACTATATGTGAGTACGGCAGCAACTAGGGCTTCGTGGTGGACCCTGAGGACACCAATCTAGCCGCTGCCATTGCAGCTTCGGAGCGATCAGCGAGGCTCGAAGCAATGTTAAGCAGGCTCGCCGAGTCAGGTAATCATCAGCCTCCTTATTTGTCATTTTACCCCACTTTTTATTACTGTCTTTAGCTAATATTTGCCTCATTTTCTGCAGGTGAATCTACTGAAAAGGCCATCGATGCCTCTCTGAAGACCTTCCAGGCGGAGGAGAAGAAGCGTGCCCTAGAAAGCGTCGGTATGTTTTACCCCGTTCTTTTTTTATAAGGAAAGTTTGTTGTCTTTTTATGATAGTCGACCTGACCTTCTCTTGTTTCTTTACAGGGGTTGTATTAATCGGTGCAAGGACCCTTCCCAAGCCCGTCATCGAAGTCCCAGCTCCGTCGAAGCTGGCGCAAGAGCCTCGGCTCGATGCAATGACGAGGGATGCTCTGAAACATCTGGAGGCATCCCTCTACACGGATGAGGAGGCTTCACTCAAGGAAGCTCTGATGGCATCTGCCTCATCGGCTCAAGAGGAGCGGAAGCGGTCTAGACGCGAAGCTAAAGCGCGCAGGGCTGCTCTGGCCGCAGGAGCGGGCCCTAGCACTGTTCCTCACGCTAGTACTCCTTCTGAAGAGCCCCCTGTGGCCCTGTCTACTGCTCGTCGGCAAGTGGCGCGCGCGGCTCGGAGCGCCAATGATAAATCTGCTTCAGGTAGTACTTCTTTCAGAGCCTTGTTGTATGACTTGTAAAACTATTGGCTTATACATATCTCATCTCGTAGGGTCAAGTCCGACTGAGGGGGAGGGGGAAACGACCGTCGAACCCAAGGGAGCGGAGGACGCGGTACTCGCCGAACCAGAACCGACGGTGGACAACTTTGTCGGGGTCATGGGGCCTGGAGCCGAGATTGAGGAACCTACCGCGGAGCAGGTCATTGATGCCGTACCCGAAGCGGCGGCAGATGAGATGATTGTCTCAACCGAGCCGAAGGCGGTAGAGGGCGAGGTACTTGAGGCTGGGGACCTCATGGTGCCGATGGACGGGACGGCTGTAATCGCTGATCCTGAGGGAACGGCAGGTGAGGCGGCCATGATTCCTGAAGACGAGCTAGGCGCTCCTTCTCAGGAATCGGGCAATGTTCCTATCTTGGCCCTCCCTGCCTATGGTTCCCCGCCGCCTGCAGAGCTTGAGAGCGTAACAACGGTTCCCCTTGAGTCGGGTGACGAAGCTACAGGCGGTGGTCTTCCGTCAGTGGAGGAAGGGACTACCTCAGTTTCTGCTGGCAGCTCGTCAGGTAAATTTTCGAGTCACCAGCGTTTCGATTTTTTTTTGTATATATCTTGTGATCTCTTCTAACAAGCTTGTTCTTGCAGGTGTGGCCAGTACTGATGCTCCATTGCTCGAGGGGGCACCATCAACTACTGCTTTGGCAGTAGTTACCTCCCCGTCTTCCCTTGTACCGTCATGGATGTTGGAAGGTATGGATTCATGACTCATGCATTAATCTTTCAAAATTACGGCTTTTGTACTAATATTACACTATTGTGCCTTTGTAGGAGTGCTTTTTGACCACTTATATCAAGTTTTGCTCCCGCACTTCTCTTTCCCATCCGACCTCACTTCTCCCTCCAGTGGCGCCGGTGAGTATACTTTCACCATAATGTCTTTATTTACCTCCCTTTTTTCTAGCAGTGGGATAATTTCTGATCTTTCCTTTTCTTTATTGCAGTGCCACAAATTGAAGGAGGGGATGCAAGACCTGCCGCGCTATCGGCCCTTCCGGCTCCGCCGTCCGTTGATGCTGGTATAGTAGATTTCCTTTTTGGTAACCCTTTAACATCTTTTGAACCATCGTTTAACCTGTTTTGTTTCGCAGCTATTGTTCCGGCTCCAATTCCCTTCGAGGCTCGTGTCTCTTCACCGGCAGGCCCCTTTTTGAGACGTCCGTCTTCAAAGGGCGCCGTGATGAGTCTAGGCATGCTGAGCGGGTACATCGAGGAACTCAGCATGGACGCTCTCCCTTCCGCTGCAGATTTCGCTGTGGATGTTAACCCTATGTTAGCGGCGCTCGTAACTTTTCACAGCGCGGGCGTCGTTGAATCTTGGGTTAATCACTGCAGGGAGATCGAGGCCTGCTTGTACCAGCTGGAGTTGACGCGCCCTGCTCCCGAAGTTTTAGCTCTGAGCGCCCAACGCACAACTTGGCTCGAGCAAAGCACTTCGCACTCCCACCACTTGGAGCAAGAAGCAGCTCAAAGACTAAGGGAATGCCAAAAGACCTCAAACGAAACGGCCCATCTGCGCGCTGAGGTTGAGGCAAACGCTGCCGAAGTGAAGACTATCTTTGAGGGTCTCCTGGAGCGCATCTCTCATGGGCTAGACTTAAAGAGGAAGCTTGACGTGGTTGAGCGCCATATCCCAAGTCGGGAGGCCGCTTATCAAGGCATGAGGGAGCAGCTCGCCTTGGTCTTGCGGCAACGAGCCCAAGTGGAGTCAGAGCTGACGGCGGTAGCCGAGCAGGAGAAGGCGTGGAAGGAGATATGCGAGCGGTTGCTACATCTGTGCAAGACGCTTCCTTCCCCATAATTCCCCTTGTATCATTTGTCTTTGTAAATTATATGTATATGTTTTTTTTTTATCCTTTAGCACAATGTATCCTGTACTCAACCAATTTTTATGAATAAAAGATACACATTTTGTAATGCCTTGTGTCATTTCTCTGTCTTTCTTTTCTTTTATAATCAGTACGCCACCTTAATAACCATAATTGACGGACGATTGGGACGAGTATCCCGACCTTCTTAAGAAATAACGATGGCTTAGGCCGCGGGTTCAGATCTGCTGCCTAAGACTTTTCAACTCTATAAGCCGTGAGGGTCTCATAGTGACTTTTCTCCCTACGGATCGAGAGGATCTCGCAGGTGAATTTTCTCCTTAGGAATCGTGAGGATTCCCAAGTGTGGTTTCCTCTCATAAGTCGGAAGGATCCTATAAGAGAATTTCTCCCTCTTACGAGTCGAGAGGGCTCGTAAGCGGTTGTTTCCCTCTTTGTCGAGAATCGATTTCAGAGAGTGAGACCCGTGGATAGTATGCAAGAGACCATTTAGGATTGACTTGCAGGGTCCCATTGTTCAGGGAGTAAGTTTTGAATCCTTACTGTCCAAGATGTGAGTCATAGAAGCTCTAGTCACGGAGTGTTTGTATCCGTGAGTTGAGAAGTTTGCCGGGATTATTTGTTTCCCGAGCGCCAAGGATTATTTGTGTCCTTGGGGTTTGAAACGAGTCGAGGGTTCCTACGGAGGCACTGGTGGCTCTGCGGGTCGACGCGGATCAGGAGGCTCTCGTCAAGGAGTGTTTGTATCCGTGAGTTGAGAAGTTTGCCGGGATTATTTGTTTCCCAAGCGCCAAGGATTATTTGTGTCCTTGGGGTTTGAAACGAGTCGAGGGTTCCTACGGAGGCACTGGTGGCTCTGCGGGTCGACGCGGATCAGGAGGCTCTCGTCAAGGAGTGTTTGTATCCGTGAGTTGAGAAGTTTTCCGGGATTATTTGTTTCCCAAGCGCCAAGGATTATTTGTGTCCTTAGGGTTTGAAACGAGTCGAGGGTTCCTACGGAGGCACTGGTGGCTCTGCGGGTCGACGCGGATCAGGAGGCTCTCGTCAAGGAGTGTTTGTATCCGTGAGTTGAGAAGTTTGCCAGGATTATTTGTTTCCCAAGCGCCAAGGATTATTTGTGTCCTTGGGGTTTGAAACGAGTCGAGGGTTCCTACGGGGGCACTGGTGGCTCTGCGGGTCGACGCGGATCAGGAGGCTCTCGTCAAGGAGTGTTTGTATCCGTGAGTTGAGAAGTTTGCCGGGATTATTTTTTTCCCAAGCGCCAAGGATTATTTGTGTCCTTGGGGTTTGAAACAAGTCGAGGGTTCCTACGGAGGCACTGGTGGCTCTGCGGGTCGACGCGGATCAGGAGGCTCTCGTCAAGGAGTGTTTGTATCCGTGAGTTGAGAAGTTTGCCGGGATTATTTTTTTCCCAAGCGCCAAGGATTATTTGTGTCCTTGGGGTTTGAAACGAGTCGAGGGTTCCTACGGAGGCACTGGTGGTTCTGCGGGTCGACGCGGATCAGGAGGCTCTCGTCAAGGAGTGTTTGTATCCGTGAGTCGAGGAATTTTCGTTGAAGTCACTGGCTTCTTCGGTTGAAATGAACCGTTGAGGTTTGGCTTCGTCGTTTGACGGAATCCGCTGGGGAAGTATGGTCCCTTCCTTGTTTACGCCCTTGGATTGTATACAGGGATCGATGTGATCTTAACTGTAGGGCCGAAGTTTTATCATTTCTTCTTTTTATTTTATTTTATTTCCGCGATGCTCTATCATTTCAGCTTTTATATCGCGAAGGTCGCGATTGCCCAATCATTTCGGCTATTTTTTGCGGTGCCCAATCATTTCGGCTATTTTTCGCGGTGCCCAATCATTTCGGCTATTTATTTTATCTTTACTCGTTGCTTTTTATTACGAGTTGCCCAATCATTTCGGCTATTTTGCATGCATGTGCGGCCTACTGGCTTTTCGCCGTAAACCTGAAATTGGACACCGATTTCGGCGTCAGCACCGCTACAACTGGGATATTGCCAGGAGCGAATCATCATTTGCCTCTGTCGTTGTCGAACAAAGGAGGCTTAGCGACCAGGGTTAAGGTCCTGTCGACTAAGGCTTTTGACTTCATGAGCCGTAAGGGTCTCATAAAAGTATTTCTCCCTACAAGTCGTGGGGATCTTGTAGGTGTATTTTCTCCTTAGGAATCGTAAGGGTTCCTAAGTGTTTTGTTCCTCTGTAAGTCGTAAGGATCCTACAGGAGGGTTTTCTCCTCATAAATCGAGGGGATTTATAAGGGTTGTTCACCATGCGAACGTATTCCCAATTACGGATGAAATTTGGCTAGGGAAATGTTTATTCGCGCCCGTGGATTGTATACAAGGGTCAGTATTGAACCACTTGTAGGGCAATATTGGAAGTTTGTGGGGGTTTGCTTAAGCACAGGTTTAGGTCTCTGTGACTTAAGACTTTCAAATCCTATGAGCCGTGAGGGTCCCATAAGAGAGTTCTCCTTACGAGTCGTGAGGATCTCGTAAGCGTATTTTCTCCTTAGGAATCGTGGGGATTCCTAAGTGTGCTGCTCCTTTGTGAGTCGTAAGGATCTCACGCAGGTGGTTTCTCCTTACAAGGTCGAGAAGACCCTATAAGTGTTCTTAACGAGGTTGCGCCCTTTCACAAACACTCGCCGGTAGTCCTGCTGTTTTTACTCACGGAGCCCTTTCGGGTTTTCATCCGCGCCCCTTTTGCTTATGGACATACCGTTTTTCTTTATTTTTATTTTTATTATTATTTTTTTATTTATTTTTATTCATCTCGTCAGCCCAAGGATGCTGCAGTATTAGTTTAAAGACGTTTCGGTCTGATATTAGTTTAAGGACATTTCGGTCCATCACTAAGAGGGTTGGCTACTACTTATAAAGCCTGAGCCTAGGAAGATAGCGAGCGGGCATAGTCGTCGTCATCTACCATTGACCTAGGCTGTGGCTCATTAAGCGTAGTATTTCTTTAGGAAGCGTCCGTTTATTGGCCTGAAAGGCCTTTCACCGTGCATGTCCATAAGTAGATAGGCCCCACCTTGGTAGACCTTATCAATGATATACGGTCCTTCATAGTTTGGCTCAAACTTTCCCCGCTTGGCGCGATTGGGGATCATGGGCCTTTTGACCACTAGCACGAGTTCGCCTTGGTGGAATGTCCTCGGGCGGCTCAATCTTTCATATGAGCGCGTCATCTTTGCTTTATAGGCTTCCGGATTTTGTTGTGCTAGAAGCCGGATTTCATCAAGGGCGTCAAGCTCTTCAAACCGAAGGTGAGCATTCTCTTCGTCTGTCAGCTCGTAGTGGACTGCCACTCGTAGAGAGGGTAATTCTATCTCGAGAGGGAGTACTGCTTCCGTCCCAAATACCAACGCGTATGGCGTTGTGTTTGTGGCCGTTTTAAACGTAGTCCGATACGCCCAAAGAGCCTCTTGCAATCTTTCGTGCCAATCTCTCTTATTTCGTGACACTGTTTTCTTTATGATCTTTGTCAAGGTCTTGTTGAAGGCTTCAGCTAGACCGTTAGCTCGCGGGTTATAGACTGAGGAGTATCTCCAGTCTATATTGTGCTGCTGTGCGAAACGGCTAATTTTATGACTTCGGTAGGCTGGCCCATTATCAGAGATGATTCTTCTCGGGGTTCCAAACCGGTAGATGACATGCGTTTTGAAGAAATGGAGGATGTTCTCCGTCTTCACTTCCCTCAATGGTACTGCCTCTGCCCATTTGGAGAAGTAATCAGTCGTCGCCAAGATGAAACGATGTCCCTTTGACGATGCTGGTTCGATGGGACCGACTATGTCAGTTCCCCACATTTCGAATGGCCAACTAGCCATTGTTGGATGCAGTGGATTGGGATGCTGATGGATGAAGTCCCCATGAATTTGGCATGGATGACATTGCCTCGCATATTCCAGGCAATCCTGCATCATCGTGGGGCAGTAGTAGCCCATCCGCTTTATCTTCAATTTCATCTTAGGGCCTGCTTGGTGAGAACCGTAGAGTCCGTCGTGAACTTCTTGGACGACCCTTCTCGCTTCGTCAGGTCCTAAGCATCTCAGCCACAGAGAGTCGAATGACCTCTTGTATAGAGTATCATTGACGAAGGCGAAAGACAGAGCTCGTTTCATGAGCTGATGTCTTGTGGACGCCTCTTCAGGTATTCGGTGGAACTTGAAGTAATCTATGAAGACTTCTCTCCAATCCTCGGTATTTTCCCTGTCTTTTATTTGCAGGGTTGTCTCCTCTTTCGCTCCTTTTTCTTCAGACGATTTCGGAGATATTTCTGTTGGGGCGAGCACTCGACGGCTTTGTATCACGATCCTAACGTCATCGAGGTTCTCATCAGCCAATTCTTTAGCAAGTTTGGCCAGTGCGTCCGCTTTGCTGTTTTCCGCGCGCGGTATACTTTCCAAAGTGTAAGAGGGAATTCGGGTTAGCAGTTGCTGCACTTTTTCACCGTATTTTACCAATTCCGGTTTGCACGTTTGGTAGTCGCCGTTTACTTGACTAACGACCAGTTGGGAATCGCCGTATATGAGGAGATCTTCAATTCCCATGTCAATGGCGATCTCGAGGCCTGCTTTCAGAGCTTCGTATTCGGCTTCATTGTTTGTTCTCGGCTCCGTTAGGGAGAACGCGTAGCGCATTATCCCTCCTTGTGGAGTTACAAAGATGAGTCCTATCCCCGATTTAATTATAGGGGTACTTTGTTTACGTTTCTTCATGGAAGATACTCCATCGAAATAAAGCTCCCATCGGATATTATCACCGTCGATCGCATCGAACGCATGTTCGTCTGGAAGATCGCAATTCAAAGGAGAATCGGCGGGTATCGGATGCTCAGCGAGGAAGTCGGCGATGGCCTGGCCTTTCACTGCCTTAAGAGGTTGATACGTTATCGAGAATTCCATCAAGAGCAGGGCCCATTTAGCGAGTCGTCCTGTCAATATGGCTTTTGACATTAGATATTTAAGAGGGTCCACTTTTGAAATCAGACGGACCTCGTGCGCCAACGCGTAGTGCCTAAGCTTTGTTATTGCGAAGATCAACGCCAGGCAGTGTTTTTCAATGGGAGAGTAATTGCTTTCTGCCCCCAGCAGAACTCGACTTAAGTAGTAGAGCGCTCTTTCTTTCCCTTGATCGTTCTCTTGTGCCCATAATGCGCCTAAGGAACCTTCGAGGGCGGTTGTATAAAGGATAAGAGGCTTTCCCTTAAACGGAGCAGCCAACACCGGCGGGTTCTGCAGGTATTGCTTGATCTCATCCAGTGCGCCTTGGCATTTTTGGTCCCAGACGAATGGGGTTCCCTTCTTCATCAGGTGGCTGTAAGGACGGCACTTTCCTGAAAGGTTGGCTATAAATCGCCGTATATACGCGAGTTTCCCTTGGAGAGACCGCAGCTGTTTGAGAGTCCTCGGCGGAGGCATTTCCATGATCGCTTTGATCTTTGACGGATCTATTTCAATACCTCGGTGTCGAACGACGAATCCCAGGAATTTGCCTGAGGAAACCCCGAACGCACATTTAAGAGGATTCATCTTCAAGTTGTATTGCCGAAGGCGTTGAAATACAGTCTTCAGATGCTCGAGATGTTCCTCGTATGATTTGCTTTTGACCACGAGATCGTCGATATAGAATTCGACGATTTCGTGTATAAGGTCGTCGAAGATCTTCGTCATGGCCCTCTGATAAGTGGCGCCGGCGTTCTTCAAACCGAAGGGCATCACTTTATAACAAAAGATACCAAGCGGAGTCCTGAAGGCCGTGTGCTTCTGATCTTCAGGGTGCATTTTTATTTGATTATATCCCGATGAGCCATCCATGAAGGAGAAAACCTCATGAGTGGATGTGTTGTCTATCATCAGTTCGGTGACTGGCACTGGGAAATCATCTTTTGGGCAGGCTTTATTGAGATCCCGGAAGTCTACGCATATGCGCACTGTCCCATTTTTCTTCATCACCGGGACGATGTTGGCGATCCATTCAGGGTATTGGACTTCCTGGATGAAGCCAGAATCTATCAGCTTTTTGACTTCGGCGTTGATGCTCATCTCAAGCTCGAGTCGCATTCTTCTCAGCGCTTGTTTGACTGGCTTGATGTCCGGGGATATCGCCAACTTGTGTACAGCAATTTCTGGATCTAGTCCCGGCATTTCGGAATAGTTCCACGCGAAGCAATCTTTGTGTTGCAGAAGCACATCCTTTAATGCAGCCACCCTTTCTTCAGATAGCAGCTCGCTGATGAATGTCGGTCGCGGGTCATTTTCCGTCCCCAACTCAATTTTCTTGAGATTATCTGCAGTGGTATGTATTCCTTCCTCCAGTTCTTTCGGAGCTGGGGGAAATTCTGAGATTACCTCATCGCTGTCGCTTTCAAAGCACCAAGGGAGATTGTTCATGTCTTCGGCCCCTTCTTTTAATATTGTTATCACATGGCAGGTGTGAATTTTTTGCCAATCCCAATGCGGAGTTGGTTTTATTCTTGTGTTTTCGGGTTCGTGCTTTTGCGGCGGCGCTACCCTCCAACTGTCAGACAACGCGAATTTGCCAAGCTGATATTGGTCATCAACCCAATTCTTAAAGGTGAAGCAATCTTCAAGCGGATGCCCTACTACTCGATGGTAAAAGCAATACTTTGGGTTGGAGACTTCGCCTGCCTGTTCAGGGTGTTTAGACTCTGGCAACGTAAGCATTTGATGTTTTAGAGCGAGATCGAATATTTTCCTTGTTTTGTTCCGAGGAAAAGAGTATGCTCGACCCATTTTCTTCCCGAGGGCTAAGTCAATAACGCTCGATTCTCGGATGCGCGGCTTCTTAGCTCTGCTTTGTAGTTGTCGAGCGCCTCTCTTGCCTTTCGACTTGTTTTTGTTCTCGCGTCGAACCTTTTTTGTAGCAGGTTGACAAGGAGCGGCATCTTCGCCCTCTACTGCCTGTTGGAGGAGGCGCTGTGTCTTAGCTTTCTCATATATTGCCATCTCACGATCGTGATCATCTCGGGCTTTTTGACTCGCATCCCTTATAAGTTTGCTCATCTGGTCTTCGGATGATGGACTGGGCGGTTTCGTATCAGGACCTTTTGCTGGTTCAGGATTAGCGTCCTCCCATTGAGCGTCCGCCTCTTCATCGAAGTCATACATGGCATAACAGCTGTTTACTAGCTCCCGCTTCTTTGGCCGGATGTACCCAAGCCCTTTGGTTTCTACTTTCCCGTTAGGCAGTTTGCATTGGGTCCCGGGAATGTTCCAGACCTTGTCATAGAATTTGGCTTTTCTAACGGTCTGTGTGAAGGACATCCCCTGGCGTTTTAGCAGTTTCTTCAAACCTTCGGTATAGTACCGGGGAAGACGGATAGGCTGAAGCCTGTCGAGCGTGGGATCCGCGCCATGCCAAACTTCTTTTTCTACTTTGTTCTCTTCAGAACGGTAGAATAAGATTGCCTTCTCGTCCCTTCGTCCGGGAGGGATATAGAATGTCTGCAATTCTTCTACGCTGTTGGTGTTGAGTGTATCCAGTTCTTTGTAATGTTCAAGCGGCACCATGGTTATCTGCAGATTTCGCTCTTCATCAGCGGAGATCCGTATCGAAGGCCGAGCAGGGAATACAGCATGAACTTCGTCCTCTGAATCACTACCGAAGATCAACGAAGGAACGGATGGTCCTGGCCTGGTAGATTGGGATGGACCTGAATAAATTATATCTTCCTCCTCGGTGTCACTGCCGAAAACAGGGATGGTGGCATTAGTTTTGTTCTCCGGTTTGTGACACCTTTCCGTGTCTTCGAAGCTCGGCAAGAAATATTTGGCATCTTCATACTTGCGAACTTCGTTCACGGAAAACGGATTCAACTCTCCGGCCACAGTGTACTCGAGGCCATCCCTGGAATACTTCATGCACTGATGCTGTGTAGAAGGGATGATATTATACTCGTGTAGCCATGGTCGGCCGAGCAGAGCATTGTAGCACGTCTTGGCATCTATAACATGGAATTTGATGTCTGTGACGAGCAACCCGAAGCGTAGCGTCAATATCACAGATCCAAGAGTCTTTGAGGATTGAGAGTCGAAACCGGAGATAGTGATCTTGTCTCGGGCGAGGTGTTGGACACTAATGCAAATCTCCTTTAATACTCGTACATTGAGTAAATTGACGGACGATCCGTTATCGACCAAGATTTTACCTATCTTTATGTCATGGCAGTATCCTGAGACATAAAGAGGGCGATTATGTTCACACGTCCCGAGGAGAAGGTCTTCATCACCAAAAGCAACGTCGGCTGTGTGCACTTCTTCCAATTCGTCTTTCATCTTTTCTTCGGCCAAGAAGGCTTGGAACTTGTCCGGATCTTGTAGCGCCTTAATCAAAGAGTCTCTCGCCTCCTTTGATAGTAACAAGGCATCGAGGATGCTGAGTTGTGAGGGTAGCTTCCTCAGATGCGCTAAGACATTGTAATCCACCTTACTCCTCTTTGGCGGATTTTTGGCGGTTAACTCTTCCGCGACTTGGTCATCTAAAGTGATGTCTTCAGAGACCTTCTCTTTCCCTTTATCTTTTCTATTCGAGGGTCCGAGGTTCTTTTCAGGCAGTGTCCGATTCCTCAGCTGTATATTTTCGCAAGACTTCGGTTCTTCTTCTTTTCCCGAAGTTGATTCTTTGAAGAGAGGGGCAATCTCTAGTTCCTCATCAGAGTCGCTCCCAAATGTGGGCACTTGTGACCTGGTAGTGTTAACCATGTGACAGTTGCCGGCAGTTCTTTCAAGCACTTTGGTCGTGTTTCTTTGCTCCCGACGAACCTTGCGCTTTTCCCGTTTAAAGCGTTGTTGATTAGCGACGTATCCTTGCCACCATTTATCGAACGCTTTGCACTCTTGGGTAGAATGTGAGACCTTCTGATGATATAAGCAATAAGAGGGGTGCATTTCTTCCACGCTAGTAACTTTTTCTTCTGAGGGTGGTAGCTTCATGCCCATCGATATGGCCTTAGCGAACTTCTTTTTTATCTTAAATTGGCTTTTGTCAGCGGTGGAGGCATTTTGCTCCAGTGGGATCATCTCAGCTCCTCCCTCAAGTCGCTGGCGCTTGGCCGTTTCGAATATCGCCGTCTCGCGTTCTTGATCAGCTTTACTTTTCAATCGAGCTTTACTAAGAAACGCGTCAATCATTTCTATTGATAATTCCGGAGCCCTTGACTCAGTATTTGCCCCCGGCGTTTTGGTGCTAGAAGTCCCTTCATCGTTCGAGGTCGAGTGAGAGATCATATGACAGCTTGCCACATCTCCGTCGGATGCATCCGATGAAGCTTCTTCCTCATCTTATTTTTGAAAGACGTGATCAAGGAAATCTTGGAGCGTAATGGGAGTCCGCGCCTTTTGGTTATACTCGTCCAGTGCGCCAATCTGTTTCTGTAAGTCCGTCCGCTGGTCGCTGGGCTTCACGGGCTTCTTAGATTTCTTCTTCTTCTTTTTCGAAGATTTTGACGGTTGGTTATGAACGCTTGAACTACCACCATCGGCCTTCGGAGTCGGACGTGGTTTCAACATCCCCTCAATAACCTGCGGCTCCAAGGGGTTCTTCCACTTGACCGCTGGACAGGTCTGCAGATCATTTAGCATTCTCCTCGTTTTGGCTGATAATACAACCTCCCAGGGAGCTTCTTCAATGACGGAGCATGTTGCCCCCGGCGTATTCGTTCCCTTATAGGTGTGGGGCTGCGGAGGATTCACCTTCCATTTGTCAGATAGCGCAAACTTGCCCTGACGGTACTGGTTTTCGAGCCAATTTTTGAACACGTAACAGTCTTCGATTGGATGTCCTAACACTCGATGGTAAGGGCAATAATTAGGCTCGTTAACGTCACTTGGTTGTGACGGACGTTTTGGATCCGGCAGATTTATAAGCCTATTGCGCAATGCCAGCTCAAATAACCTCTTTGTTTTATCACGGGGGAAGGAGTAAGCACGTCCCATCCTGTCCTCAAGGGGTACGTATGGGCGCGTGTTATTTGGACGAGCAACCGGCTTCGAGTCGTTCGGTTGTTGTTGGGCATTAGCGACGATGATCGCTTTTCCCTTTCCTTTATCGTTTGGAGAGTCCGGCTTCGGGAGAGGGGGTTTATGGCCCATCTGGTCCATCTGCGCCAATTTGTCGATCAAAGCCTGGAAAGAAGTTGGCTTGAAGAACATCATAAACTGCGAAATGGTTGCTTGTGGATCAAGGGTTCCGACAAACATTCCCACCGCAGGGGCTTCTTCTATACGCTGTTCACATTTAGACCATAAATTACGCCACCGTATAGCGTACTGGACCCATGTCTCGCCGGGCTTTACCCTGGCGTTAATCAGCGCCGTCATCGGAGTACGTTCGCTGGCGCTTGCAAAGCGTTGGGTGAAGAGCAGCTCCATCTCTGCGAAGGTTTTAATGGAGTCGTTGGGGAGCTCGGAATACCACTCGAAAGCCGTATCTGATAAACTTCCAACAAACTGGCACAGCAAGAGCTTGTCGTCGCCTCCAGTGTTACCACAAAGCGCCCTGAATTGGGCAACATGTTGATGGGGATTGCCGGTCCCCTTGTAGACATGAAACTTCGGAATTGTGTAACCTGGCGGGTACTTGATTTGGTCATACCAGCCCGGATATGGCCGCCCCGTTTTTACAACGTGGCCGGCTGCTTCGGCCGCGTGATGAACTTTTATCTGCTGGGCTATATATTCGTCCAGATCTGTTTTAGAGATCGTGTCTTCTTTAGCCGTCGATAGAACGGGCTGAGGGTTTGATGTTTCTCCCCTATCATCCCCAAGGACGATCGGGGGTTCTTCAGTCGGGGATTCTGGTTGTATCATCATCCCTATCATATCCTGGAAGAGAAGGCCCATGCGCTGTATATTGGCTGCTTGTTCAGCAGCCTCTTGGTCTCTCTTTTCGAGCATTCGGTGGAGGAACTCGGCGTCGGTCTCTTCTTCTTGACGTTCATCTAAGGACGTCTCAGGATTCTCTTTTGGCCCCGTGAGTGCAGCCATTGTAGTCATCATCTCCTGGAGCTTTTGTTGCTGCTCCTGAGACTTGGTCACTGACCGGGTAAGCGGTCGGTGACCCATAGAAGTACGACTTTCTTCTTTCCCCGAAGCCATATAGACCGTATGAACTGTGATGCCCCCTGACTTGGGGCGTTTAGGTTCACCGTTCTTAGACTTTGTCAGCGTCATGGGAGCTTTTTCTGGCCTCTTCCTTTTATGGGCTTTTGAGGTTGAAGGAGCCGTTGAAGCAGGCATCTTAGCATTTGTTGACCCCTGCCGTTTAGCGGGGCGGTTTTTGTCTTTTTCCACCCTTGCCCTGTTCTGGCGACGGAAGTGGTCTGAGTCAATCACGGAGTCTTGAACCCTCCGCCAGACTTTATAAACTTTCGCTGACAGCCGTTGAGGGGGCTGTTCCTGTTTCATCTCCGGAGCTTTTTCCATGGGTGGAGGGGACCTTTTCAACGTAGCCACCGGGGAGTTCTTTCTCACCTTCCTCAGCATTTCAAAGCTGTTCCCAGTTGGAACAGCAGCATCGACCTCCACCGTCGGAGCAGGTGGGGTTAGCCCTGAGGGGGAGTTGCCCCCTGCTTTCCTTACTCGCTGCCAATGGCGACGTCGCGCACGACGAGCCGCCGGGATTGACTCGGAGATTGAGATGGTTTCTTGTTGCCCCCTGTTTGAGCGTGGGGTAATTGTTGATGTCAGCCTATCGAAGACTGATGCCTTCTGACCGGCTGGGGGAAGAGTAGGAACCGTCAATCTTGTGAAGACTGACTCTCTGATAGGAGAAGCCGCTTTAACGACTTCCAAAGCAGCGGCCGTTGCCCTCTTTGGGACAGCCACCTTATAGTTCTGACCCAGCCTGGTGAAAACGGAGGCTGTTGGTCCAGTAGCAGGCGACCCGCTGACAGGGGTCGCGGCAGTAGTGAGCCGGTCGAACACCGACTTCTTGTTCGCTTCCGGTGTGGGTATCGGCGCCGAGAAGCTCGTAGGTGGGACCATGGTCCCGAAGAACAAGCCGGTGGTGGCCTGAGTCAACTGGCCTACCGGCAGGGTCAGGAAGGAAGCCGCCTGGGGTCCATATGATACACCTTTCGGTGAGGTGGAACGTCCGTTGCACTGGCATTTCGAGCAGTTGGCGCAGTTGGTGGCCATTGAATGCTTGAGTTCTGTACCAAACAAAAGACCAAATCTTAGCAACTTGAAATCCAAAGGCAATCATTTAACAAACCGCGATTGGTTCGCGAAGACGACACACGAAGTATGGAGTGGAAAGAGGAAGAGGTCCCACCGGGCGTGCCAGAATCTGTTCCCCTCCGAAAGGCGGCCGAGACGTTAGGACGTCCGTGCCTGAGGTTCGGGGCAGATGCTATTCGGTTTTATCCGTCTATCTCTCCGAAGATGCCAAGTTGATTTATGGCACCGTGTATCGGAGGTTTAGACGGATGCGGCCGATATAGCAGACTTCGTCAGATTCCCCCTCAGGGTGAGGGGTTTTTGATTGTGGGGACGCTCTTCCCTGCAGGCGCAAGCCCCTGCAGTTAATTACGCTACCGCATAGCGGTAACAACTTTCTCCTACTCCAGAATTTCACTTCGTGTCGTGTGTGTTTGTTTTGTTTGTGATTGCCCGTGGATTGTATACGGAGACTGAGTGATGTCGTCACCCGTAGGACGTAGATTAGTCCAAATCCGTATTTACTTAGATTTGGGTTTGGTGTTTTTAGTTTAAGGATGCATTAGTCGCGTTGCGTCTAAGATCGACTTAAACATTTGTTAAGGATACGTTAGTCCTGTTTTAGACTAAGATCAACTTAACATCATGATTGATTTAATTATCCGGCCGTCGGGACTCGTCACCTCTCTGACGTCGTTGAGGGATTACAACGACAGGCGTCAGAGGAGTTCAGAGATGTACCCTTGAACCAAAGTTAATTTGGAGTTTTATTGTTTATTTAAATGTCTAAGGACACGTTAACCGTATTTGGGGTTAAGATCAACTTAGACGGGACCGTTTAGATCCGACAAAAGAGCGTTTGGGCCCTATTGCACCAGTTTAGGGACGTGGTGGTCCGTCGCCAGTTTAGGGACGTGGTGGTCCATTATTAGTTTAGGGACATTTCGGTCCGTCGCCAGTTTAAGGACGTAGTGGTCCATATTCCAGTTTAGAGACGTGGTGGTCCGTCGCCAGTTTAGGGACGTAGTGGTCCATTGTTAGTTTAGGGACGTTTCGGTCCGGTGTTAGTTTAGGGACGTTTCGGTCCGATATTCTCATTTTGGAGTGAATATTAGTTTAAGGACGTTTCGGTCCAATATTAAATGAATGGTCGTTGGGACTCGTCACCTCTTTGACGTCGTTGAAGAATTACAACGACAGATGTCAAAGGAGTTCGGAGATGTACCCTCGAACCGGTCATGACTTAGTTCATGAAAGTCGTTTAATTTAAGGACTTACAGCCAGGATTGGGTTAAGTCCAATTTTTATTTTAGGCTCTGCCCGATCAATCTAAACAGGGCTCTGCCTCTTTTTATTCTTGCAGTTTGATTTGGGCCAAGCCCTCAAGCATTTCCAAACAGGGCTCTGCCCTTTGTATGATTTGATTTGGGCCAGGCCCTCAAGAATTTTTCAAATAGGGCTCTGCCCTTTTATTTCTGATTTGGGCCAGGCCCTCAAGAATTTTTCAAATAGGGCTCTGCCCTTTCATTTCTGATTTGGGCCAGGCCCTTTTAAATAATGAGTTGCATGAACTCAAGAATATTCTGATTGAAGAACAAAAGTGCATAGCACTTTTGATCTACATTTAGATCAAAAGAAAACAAGTTTTTCTTCTTGTTTTCTTTTCACAGAACCAAGGGTTCATATCAAGTGCAAGGCACTATTTATTATTATTTTTTTTTCCTTTTTAGAACCAGGGGTTCATATCAAGTGCAAGGCACTATTTATTTTTTTATTTTCTCTTCTTCCGAAATTTACCTTCTTTTTTTTTTTTTGTTCTTGATTAATCTTCAAGAGCTCTCTTTTTCCAGAAGTTTTTTCCTTCTCTCGATGATGATTGATGATCTGATTCTCTGATTGATTATCTGGTTGATGCCTCTTGAATGAGGCTTGGGGTCTTATTTATAGTGCCCACAAATTTGTTAGATTTGTTAACAAAATCTTTCCTGAATAATTTTGGGAATTTTCCCACCATTGGATCTTTGATCCAAGGGTTCCTGTTTTACAGGAGAACAGAAAAGATTTATCTAAATCTTCATTCAGTTGCTGCGCAACTCACCAGCAAATGACACATGTCGCGCATCGAGCGCTTGCGCAGTTGCGATTGCGCAACTGCGCAGACACGTGTCGCGCATCAGAGCGTTTGCGCAGTTGCGATTGCGCGACTGCGCAGACACGTGTCGCGCATCCGTGCGCTTGCGCAGCTGCGACTGCGCAACTGCGCAGACACGTGTCGCGCATCCGTGCGCTTGCGCAGACATGTGTCGCGCATCCCTGCGTTTGCGCAGTTGCGACTGCGCAACTGCGCAGACACGTGTCGTGCATCCATGCGCTTGCGCAGACACGTGTCGCGCATCTGTGCATTTGCGCAGTTAAGTCTTTAATTACGTTTTCTGAAGAGCCTTGCTCTGATGGGACGCACTGTCTCGGGCGTTACGCTGCCCATTCAGCTTCTGCCACGTGGCAAATTGCGCGCTGCGCACGGAAACCGAAGCGTTGCTTCGAATTTTGAATTTTCAAAATTCAACAGAGCCTTGCTCTGATTGGGGGAAACAGCTTCGTTTGCTGGCGTCGCGTCCTCTGTATCGAGATGAATGTCATGGTTGTCTCTAGGTTGCTGGTGAACCGTCAAGGTTTGGAACTAGGGATTTTGCCGTGGCTCCTTTTGGTGATGTTGCGTTTGCTGTATCGAAACGAACGTCGAGGTGGTGACCACTCCATGTGGGATGATCTCCGATTGTCTTTTCGGTTTTATATGAGTTACCGTCAAGACGTTGAAGCTAGGAATTTGGCCTTCGCTTCGTTTGCTTTGGCGCGTCCGAATCCTGTTGGGGGAAGAACGCTGGGGTGACATTTCATCTACTGTATCGAGACGATCGTCGAGGTGGTGACCACTCCGCGCTGGTGTGAGATGATCTCCGATTATTTTTCAGGCTTTATATGACTTGCCGTCAAGACGTATGAAGCTAGGAATTTGGCCTTCGCTTCGTTTGTTTCGACCATGGGGTCTCTTGTTGACGTTGCTTCTACATCCTGCTGGACTGCGAAGGAACGCCGTTGTTGACATTGCGTCTGCTGTATCGAGACGAATGCTGAGGTGAAGTTGGGATTTTGCCGTCGCCCCGCTTTACTGACCATGGGGGCTTTCGTTGACGTTGCATCTGCATCCTGCTGGACTGCGGAGGAACGTCGCTGTTGACATCTCGTCTGCTGTAACGAGACGAATGCTGAGATGGAGTTGGGATTTTGCCATCGCTCCGCTTGATGGTGTAACATCTGTGTCCTGTTGGAATGAGGAGGCACGCCGTTGTTGGTCTCCAGGCTGTAGATGTGGCCATTGAGATTTGGAACTAGGGACTTTGTCATGGTTCCGTTTCGTTGCGACTCTGGGGTCGGTTGTTGTCGTCACGTCTGCATCTGGTTGGAGTGAGGAGAAACGCCGTTGGTGATCTCTAAGTTGTCGATATTGACGTCGAGACCCTGAAGCTAGGGACCTTCCTTTGCTCCGTTTGTTGACATTGTGTCTGCAATATGGCGACAAATGTCGAGGTGGTCTCTAGGTTGTCTATGAACCGTCGAGATTTGGCTTCGCTTTCTGATGGAGCCTGTTGGGAAGGTATGGTTCCCTCCTTACCTGTGCCCCTGGATTGTATACAGGGATCGATGTGATTTTACATGTAGGGCAAAAAGTTTCATTCTTTCATTTTTTTTTATTCTTTCCGCGATGCTCTATCATTTCAGCTTTTATATCGCGAAGGTCGCGATTGCCCAATCGTTTCGGCTATTTTTCGCGGTGCCCGATCGTTTCGGCTGTTTATTTTGTTTTTACTCGCTGCTTTTTATTGCGAGTTGCCAATCATTTCGGCTGTTTATTTTATTTTTACTCGCTGTTTTTTATTGGGAGTTGCCCAATCATTTCGGCTGTTTATTTTATTTTTACTCGCTGTTTTTTATTGCGAGTTGCCCAATCATTTCGGCTGTTTATTTTATTTTTACTCGCTGTTTTTTTATTGTGAGTTGCCCAATCATTTCGGCTGTTTATTTTATTTTTACTCGCTGCTTTTTTATTGTGAGTTGCCCAATCATTTCGGCTGTTTATTTTATTTTTACTCGCTGTTTTTTATTGCGAGTTGCCCAATCATTTCGGCTGTTTATTTTATTTTTACTCGCTGCTTTTTATTGCGAGTTGCCCAATCATTTCGGCTATTTAATATGCATTTTCAGCTCGCTGATTTTTATCGCGAGCGTAGAACTTGGAATCTGGTGCCAATCTCAGCATCAGCATCGCTACAACCGGAATATTGCGAGGAGCGAATCATTATCTGCCATGAAAGGACTTGGAATTTGATACCGATTTAGGCATCAGTATCGCTACAACTGGGATATTGCCAGGAGCGAATCATCATCTGCCACCGTCGATGTCGAACAAAGATGGCTTAGCGAACAGGGTTAAGGTCCTGTTGACTAAGGCTTTTGACTTCATGAGCCGTAAGGGTTTCACAAAGGTATTTCTCCCTACAAGTCGTGAGGATCTTGTAGGTGTATTTTCTCCTTAGGAGTCGTAAGGATTCCTAAGTGTATGTTCCTCGGTAAGTCGTAAGGATCCTACAAGAGGGTTTTCTCCTTATAAATCGAGAGGACTTACAAGTGTTGTTTACTGTACGAGTATATCCCTAGTCACGGATGAGACTTTGTTAGGGAAATGTTTATTCACGCCCGTGAATTGTATACAAGGGCCAGTATTGAGCCACTTGTAGGGCATTATCGAAGATTGTGGGGGTTGCTTAAGCACAGGTTTAGGTCTCTGTAACTTAAGACTTTCAACTCTTATGAGCCGTGAGGGTCCCATAAGAGAGTTCTCCTTACGAGTCGTGAGGATCTCGCAAGTGTATTTTCTCCTTAGGAATCGTGGGGATCCCTAAGTGTGTTGCTCCCTTGTGAGTCGTAAGGATCTCACGTGGGTGGTTTCTCTTTATAAGGTCGAGAGGACCCTATAAGTGTCCTTTAACGAGGTTGCGCCCTTTCAGGTTTTCACAAACACTCGCCGGTAGCCCTGCTGTTTTTACTCACGGAGCCCTTTCGGGTTTTCATCCGTGCCCATTTTGCTTATGGACATACCGTTTTTTTTTATTCTTTTTATTTTCTTTTTCTCCCTTTTTTTTTACGAGGTCGCGCCCTTTCGGGTTTTCACGAACACTCGCCGGTAGCCCTGCTGTTTTTACTCACGGAGCCCTTTCGGGTTTTCATCCGTGCCCTTTTTGCTTATGGACATACCGTTTTTATTTATTATATATATATATATATATATATATATTTTATTATTATTATTATTTTTTTATCTCTTCAGCCTAAGGATGCTGCGGTAGTAGTTTAAAGACGTTTCGGTCATTTGCAAGTTTTAGGACATTGCGGTCCATCATTAGTTTAAGGACATCTCGGTCCGTTGTTAGTTTAAGGACGTTTCGGTCCGTTGTCGCCGTATTTGAGGCGAATATCTGGTTTATTGACTTTTTGGTCTATGAGTCCTTCTCCATGAATGAACATGATGCCCCCGGCGTATCTATCTTCTTCGGAGCGTGCGGTTGTGGCGGACTCACCTTCCATTTCTCAGACAGCGCAAACTTGCCATGTTGGTATTGGTCTTCAACCCAGTTTTT
The DNA here is from genome assembly GCA_030015575.1 of Agapanthus africanus. Taxonomy (NCBI): domain Eukaryota; kingdom Viridiplantae; phylum Streptophyta; class Magnoliopsida; order Asparagales; family Amaryllidaceae; genus Agapanthus; species Agapanthus africanus. Next base: position 470,953,460 of record JASDDO010000031.1, read on the forward strand.
GAAGACGCAGTCTTCGATCAGGTGACCTACTGTTTGGTGGTAAGGGCAATAATTAGGATTATTAATATCGCCTGGCCGCAACGGACGTTTTGGACCCGGCAGATTGATGAGTCTGTCGCACACTGTCAGCTCGAACAGTCCCCTTGTTTTATCTTGCGGAAACGAGTAAGGACGTTTCAACTTTTCCTGGAGGGGTTTCCGCTTGTTGCTTTGGCAAGCAACTGGTCTAGGGTCACCTGATTGTTGTTGAGCGCTGGCGACGAGGGCCTTTTTTCCTTTTCTTTTATCCTTTTTGTTCGCTCCGTTGTTTGCGGGGCCGGGATTTTTTCCGAGTAGCATGCGATTGCATGGCTGAACGTTCTCGCAGCTTCTCAATTCCTTTATTTTTTAAATAGATTCCCCGAGGGAAGAGTTGGGGATAGCTTCTTCGTCAGAGTTGCTTCCAAAGGTGATAATTTGCGATGCCTTAGAGTCGGCTATATGGCAATTGTCGGCGACTCTTTTGCGCTCATATATCGCATTTTTCCGATGTCCACAAGCTTCACACTTTGTCCTGTCGAAGTGTTGCTTTTGAGCGACATACCCTTGCCACCAACAGTTAAAGGATTCGCAGTCTTCGATAGGATGTATGATCTTCTGATGATATAAACAGAAGTTAGGGAGTATCTCTGCCTCAGCGAGAGTATTTTCTTCAGAGGGTAGTAGCTTCATTCCTACTGACAGAGCTTTGGCGAACCTTTTCCTCGTCTTGAATTTGTTTTTACCCGCAGCGTATGGCTTTTGATTTGACGGGAATGCCTTGGCTCTTTCCAGTATGGCCATTTCATGCTCTTGATTGGCTTTTGCTTTCAGATGAATTTCACTTAGGAAGACATCGATCAACTCGTCTGATGGCTGTAGAATCTCCGGCTCAGGATTCGCCATTGGTTTCTCAGCGCAAGGAGCCTCTTTATCATCCGTCAGTGAATGAGAAATCATATGACAAGTCGCTACGTAGTCTTCGGATTCATCCGATGAGTTTTCTCCATTGTTTTCATCCTTGACTAAAGAACAAGCTGCCCCCGGTGTGTCCGTCTTCTTTGGAGAGTGTGGCTGTGGTGGGTTTACCTTCCAGCTTTCAGACAGCGCGAACTTGCCTTGTAGGTATTGATCCTCGATCCATCCCTTAAAGACGAAACAATCCTCAATCAGGTGACTTATCGTTTGGTGGTAAGGGCAATAATTGGGATTATTAAGATCGCCTGGCTGCGACAGACGCTTTGGACTCGGCAGATTAATGAGTCTGTTGCGCACGGCCAGCTCGAACAGTCTTCTCGTTTTATTCTGAGGAAACGAATAAGGACGTCCTAGCCTCTCTTCGAGGGATGGGCGTGGACGCACATTGTTTTGGCGAGCGACCGGCTTTGAGTTGCTCGACTGTTGCTGAGCGTTGGCGACGATGATCGCTTTTCCTTTCTCATTTCGGGGATCGGGTCTTGGAGGAGACGGTCTATGGCCCATCTGGTCCATTTGGGCTAATTTGTCGATCAAGGCCTGGAAGGTGGTCGGCCTGAAGAACATCATGAATTGCGAGTTGGTCGTCTGCGGATCGAGAGTGCCCACAAACATGCCTACCGCAGGTGCCTCTTCTATGCGTTGTTCGCATTTCGACCATAGGTTTCGCCATCGTGTTGCGTATTGGACCCACGTTTCGCCGGGCCTTATCCTGGCATTTATCAGTGCTGTTATCGGGGTACGTTCACTAGCACTCGCGAATCTTTGTGTAAACAGCAGTTCCATCTCTGCAAATGTTTTGACAGAGTCGTTAGGTAGCTCCGAATACCATTCAAAGGCTGTTTCTGCTAAGCTGCCGACGAATTGACGTAGCAACAATTTGTCATCGCCTCCAGTATTGCCGCATAAGGCCCTGAATTGAGCGACATGCTGATGCGGATTCCCTGTCCCTTTATATACGTGGAATTTAGGGATCGTATATCCTGGCGGGTAATTGATTTGGTCATACCAGCTCGGATACGGTCGTCCGGTTCTAACAATTTGCCCAGCCGCTTCATTCGCCTGATGAACCCGGATCTGCTGAGCTATATATTCGTCTAGGTCAACTTTGGAGATTACCTCCTCCTTGGCTGTTGATAGAGCCGGCGGAGGATTTGACGTTTCTCCCCTGTCGTCTTCAAGGACGATCGGAGGATTTTCAGCAGGACGGTCCGGCTGTAACATCATCCCTACCATATCTTGGAAGAGGAGCGCCATCTGTTTTATGTTAGCCGCTTGCTCTGCAGCTTCTTTGTCCCTCTTTTCGAGGACTCTGTGTAAAAAGTCAGCGTCGGTTTCTTGTTCTTGACGCTCATCCGAAGATGTTTCAGAGCTTTCTTTTGGCTCAGTAAGTGCAGCCATTGTAGTCATCATTTCCTGAAGCTTTTGTTGTTGCTCCTGGGCTTTCGTCACGGATCGAGTGAGCGGTCGGTGACCCGTAGAAGTGCGGCTTTCCTCCTTTCCAGAAGTCATATAAACAGTGTGCACCACCATGCCCCCAGACTTGGGGCGTTTGTGTTCGGTGTCTTTGTGATTTGCCGAAGACACAGGGGCTTTTTGCGGCCTCCTTTTTTGAGTGATTGGAGTTAAGGGAGCCATTGTAGTGGGTACCCAAGTAACTTTTGCTTTTTGTGGTTTGACAGAGTAATCCTTCTCCTGCCGCACCTTCATCTTTCTCTGTCGATGAAGATGGTTTTCATTAATCACTGACTCCTGAACCTGTCGCCAGACCTTGTAACTTTTAGGGGACAGCCGTTGAGGGGGCTGCTCTAGCTTCTTCTCTGGAATATTCTTCACAGATGAAGGAGTTCGCTTTAGCACCGCAGTAGGAGAGTTTCTGCGCACCGAGTTCAGAAACTCAAAGGTGTTCCTGGTTGGAACAGCAGTATCGATCCCCACCATTAGAGTTGGAGGAGTAAGTCCAGAGGGGGAGTTGCCCCCAGCCTTCCTCATTCGGCGCCAGTAGCGACGTCGGGCATGTCGTGCTGATGGAGTTGTTTCAGCTATAGGGGTGACCTCCTCATGCCCCCTGTGTTGGTCAGAATATACTGGTACCAGCTTTTTAAAGATCGACGTCCGTTGAACGGGGACGGCCAACTTGTCAGAAGCGGACTTCTGAACATGGGAAGCAACCTTGGTGATTTTGCCAGGAACGGGAGTTGGAATGGCTATCCGCTTCGGGATAACTCCTTCTGGAATGGCAGGATTCTTCATGAGCCTGTTAGAGCTCTGGCCCAGTCCGTTAAAAACTGAAGCAGTGGAGTTGGACGACCCGTTGAGAGGGGTCGCAGCAGTGGTAAGTCGATCGAAAACCGACTTCTTTGGAGCTTCTTGCAATGGCATTAGGGCGTTGAAGCTTATTGGTGGTAGCATGGTCCCAAAAAATAGTCCAGTGGTGGCTTGAGCCACCTGCTCCACCGGCATTTTGAAAAGGGAGGCCGCTCGAGGCCCATAAGTCACTCCTCCAGCAATGACGGAGCGAGAGTTGCAGCTGCAGGCGGTGCAGTTCGAAGCCATCGATTTTCTGTTTTCTGCATAGAGCAAGACACCAAATCTAAGTACTTTGAATCCACAAGCAACCACAACAAACCACGATTGGTTCGCGAGGACGACACACGAAGTGTGGAGTGGAAAGAGGAAGAGGTCCCACCGGGTGTGCCAGAATCTGTTCCCCTCTGAAAGGCGGCGCACAGGACCGCGATGTCCTGACGCTGAGATTAGGGGCAGATGCTATTTGGTTTTATCCGTCTACCTCTCCGAAGATACCAAGTTGATTTATGGCACCGTGTATCGGAGGTTTAGACGGATGCGGCCGATGTAGCAGACTTCGTCAGATTCCCCCTCGCTTGAGGGGTTTTTGATTGTGGGGACGCTCTTCCCTGCAGGCGCAAGCCCCTGCAGTTAATTACGCTACCGCATCACGGTAACAACTTTCTCCTTCTCCAGAATTTCACTTCGTGTCGTGTGTGTTTGTTTTGTTTGTGATTGCCCGTGGATTGTATACGGAGACTAATTTATGTCGTCGCCCGTAGGACGTGGATTAGTCCAAATCCGTATTTACTTAGATTTGGGTTTGGTGTTTTTAGTTTAAGGATGCATTAGTCGCGTTGCGGCTAAGATCAACTTAAACGTTCGTTAAGGATACGATAGTCCTGTTTGAGACTAAGATCAACTTAACGTGATCGTTTAGATCCGACAAAAGAGCGTTTGGGCTCTATTGTTCCAGTTTGGGAGATTCATAGTCCAATTTGGGACTAAAGTCTGTTTGGAGGATACGTTAGTTTAGGGACGTCTCGGTCCGATATTAGTTTAGGGACGTCTCGGTCCGATATTAGTTTAGGGACGTCTCGGTCCATATTCCAGTTTAGGGACGTGGTGGTCCGACATTAGTTTAAGGATGTCTCGGTCCGATATTAGTTTAAGGACGTCTCGGTCCGATATTAGTTTAAGGACATTTCGGTCTGATATTAGTTTAGGGACGTCTCGGTCCGATATTAGTTTAAGGACGTTTTGGTCCATGTGTTTAGGGACCCCGCAGTCCATATTTGACGTATGTGGTCGTCGGGACCCGTCACCTCTCTGACGTCGTTGAATGATTACAACGACATGTGTCAGAGGAGATCGGAGATGTACCCTCGAACCGGATATAAATTGATTTGAGAGAGAGAGAGAGAGAGAGCAATTGTGCTCAGTCAATTTAATTTGAGGACTTACGGCCATGATTGGGCTAAGTCCAGTTCAGAATATTCAACACTTTTATTTGTTTTTTGGCCTATTAGGCCTGTGCTAGGGCTTGGCCCATTTTTAATATTGCATAGCATTAAATCTTGGTCTCTGTTGGACCTTTATTTAGGCTCTGTCCCTTTTAAGATAATGCATTGCATTATTTATTATTTTGTTTGGGCTCTGCTCGTTTATAAGTGATGCAGAGCATCAATTTTGTTTGGGCACTGCCCACTATAAATGATGCAGAGCATCAGTTTCATTTGGGCCCTCCCTTTTATTGCTCTGCAATTTAATTTAGGCATGGCCCTTCAAGCAATGCATTGCATTGAGAATCTTCAAGAAACAGAAGTGCAGAGCACTTTTTAATCCTTTGATCTAAAGAAAAACAAGTTTTTTCTTCTTTTCTTGTTTTTCCTTATTTCAGAGAACCAAGGGTTCATAACAAGTGCAAGGCACTACTTCTTTTTTTTTATTTTATTTACTTATTTATTTATTTATTGGAGATCCATGATCTTGTTCTTAGATCAATGATCTGTTCCCAAGAGAATTTTCTCTTTTAAAGGTTTTACCTTTTTTTTTGTTCTTCCAGAATTCTCAAGAGTTCTCTTTCTCTCCTTTTTCTTTTTGCAAGATCTTCTTCCTTGAAATGAGGTCTGGGGTCCTTTTTATAGTGCTCACAAATTAGTTAAATTTGTTAAAGAGATCTTTCTCTGAGTGATTTGGGGAATTTTCCCCACCGTTGGATCTTTGATCCAAAGGCCCCTGCCTTATACAAGAAAATCTTCTTGTTTCAACAAAATTTATTCTGTTTTGCGCAACTCCCCCAGTGAGTGACACGTGTCGCACAATGAAGCTCTTGCGCAACTGCGCAGACACGTGTCTCGTAATGGTGCGCTTGCGCAGTCGTACTTGCGCAACTGCGCAGACACGTGTGGCGCAGCGGTGCGCTTGCGCACTCGTGCTTGCGCAACTGCGCAGACACGTGTCGCGCAGCGGTGCGCTTGCGCAACAGTGTTCGCGCAACTGCGCAGACACGTGTCGCGCAGCGGTGCGCTTGCGCAACTGAGTGTTGCTTTTGTATTTTAAAGAGTCTTGCTCTGATTGGACGCACTGCCTTGGGCGTTGTGCTCCCGTGTCAACTTCTGACACGTGGCGCGTTGCGCGCAGCGCACGGAATCTGAAGCGTTGCTTCAAAAATTTGAATTTTCAAAATTCAAACAGAGCCTTGCTCTGATTGGGGAAACACCCATTATAATATCACCCTCTCTAGCCTTCGAGCAAGAGAATGCTATTTTAAAGGTCTTACAAGATAGGCGGCAAGTTTTCGGTTAGACTATGGCGGACATCGAGGAGATCAGTTCCCTTATAATTGAATATCATATGCAATTGATGGATGATGCCAAGTCAATAGAGGACCCACAGGAACAGCTTGGGGATATTGTGGTTAGTCAACCTCCTCCTTTAGAAGTTGAACCACCCCCATTTCTTTTAATAAGCTACGAGAATGCCAATATTCCACTGATTGCTGATCACTCGCATTCTCGTTTTGATTCATCACTACCTCCTGTCTATTCACCTCCATACCTTCCATACCACCACTTCTATTTTCCCCAATTCTTTTTCGACCGCCACAACTTATTCTTCCACCAACCAATACTCTTTACTGATAAATTTTTCAACTGGTTAGTGTTGACTTTTGGTTTATGCAAAGTTTGGCGGTAATGTCTAAAATAGTTTAAAAGAAGTTTGGGGGAGGGCCTTTCTGTATATATTTTTGTTAACAATAAAAAATTTATAAATAAATAAACAGGGGAGTATCGGCATTTTGACCCTCTTGGTTTAGCATGACAGTGAGGACACTGTCAAGTTCAAGTTTGGGGGTATGCTCGGTACGTCTTCTTCCTTCGCATTCATTTGTACATATTTTTGCATTTGCATACTTATTTTAAAACCCATAAAAATTGAAAATTTTCAAAAATTATAAAAATTATTGTATTCAATTTTGGCTATAATTGACTTGAATTTGACAAATAGGTTAACTGGCTAGGAACAACTAGATTTTAGACTTAGTAAGTTAAAAACCCTAAAAATAACCTTCCCTGAAGTTTAACGGTAGAAAGTATATGTCTTTGTAGTTTGTTTAGAAATAGGCAAATTTTGGGTTCACTTCTTGGGCTAAGTCAAAACAAGGGAAGAGTATTGATGTTCTTATTAGAGTATAAGTTTGAAAAATAGTTTCTAGCTTAAATCTAGATTCTGAAAATGTATACCCTACAACTTGCACAATCACGCGCTTTGAAACTTGGAATAGTAGAAGAGACCTTGAAATGCCCTTGTCTAAAGTCCTTAGTACGAAGAGAAAAAAAGAAAAAAAAAGTGTGAATAAAGAATAAAAAAAATGGACACTGGTTTTTTGTGATTACTTAAGGCTGCAAAGATAGAAAAATATTTAGCGAGGGTGATTCATCACCTAGTGCCTTAGACCAACTGGTTTGGGAGTCACTGCTAAAGCCTTAGGTGTTTCAAGACTAGGAATTACGCTTTAAATGTGCAAACACATCTTGTAATCGGTTGTTGGTACCTCAAGAAGTATTAACGGTCGCATGAAAGATGTGTAGGCAAATTTCATTTAAAAATTCACTATTTAATAAGTGCTTTGGACAATGGACGAGAGTACGATTGCTTGATTTGAATTTCCAAGTGTAGGGGTGATATTTACACACACGTGGGGATATGTGATTAGAGTTTAGATGAGAGAAAGGAGTGAAGAATAAAACTTATATCTTTAGTAGGGTTGATAGAAATTTCTAAGTGGAGATGGAACCCTAGAAGGAGAACTTAGGAAATGCCGAAAGCTAAGTAGGTCTACATAACATATATAATTTTAAGTTAAATAATGAGGAAGTGTGAAGAATGTGGGTGGATAATTTGCGAGTCAAAAAAATAATAGAATTCCCTGTTAGAAAACCTAATTGGAGAACAAAAGTCAATGGGCCGAGTTGATAGGATTTTGTGGGTGTAATCCGCTGAAAACCCTCAGGAGACAAAACTCCTCCTACTAGGGACACCTAGAGGTTTAACGGCTTGTTGCGCGTGCTCAGTGCAATCGCGTTTCCCTGCGAAAGTGCGGTTAGGATATTAGTGAATAAAAATAAGTTTGCTCGAGAACGAGCAAAAGATAAGTTTGGGGGTATTTGTTCAGACCATAATATTGCATTTTTCATCCCCCTATTCTTATCTGTTTTATAAATAAACAGATATTCTTGACGCACGTTTGTTGCATGTTACAGGATACAGGCTCTTGGAGCAAATACAGTGAATAAGACGAAAGTTGATACAGAAAAGGGACTTTTGACCAACAAGCAGACGGATCTTACTCAAGCCGAGACGAAGAACAGTGCAAGGTCCAAAAAGACGAAAGTGAAACGGTCAAAAGATCCTTACAAGTTTTCACTGAAGATCTGGAAAAGACCAAGAACTCAAATAGAGAAAAGTACTGAAGAAACAGAGAGGAAAAGACACCCTAAAGCATACCCTGAAGTTTGGTGAGCTAAGCTCACCAAAGGGCCGCGGAACCGCGGCCCAAGGCTCATCACTGCCGCGGTTCCGCGGCCATTAAGTGCACATGTCGGTGTAATTTTCTCGTGTCGGTGCGTCGGTGCAGGGGTTGGGATTTTTCATAAGCAAATCTGTAATGCATTGTTTTTTGTTCTACAGCAACAAAAGCACGTTGAGATGAAAAGATGTAGCTGGAATGTAAATGGAGAACAAAATAAATAATGCCTGATCACAGTTTCTCTCAAACTGAAATATTTAAGTTGGGAAGATATTGGATGTTGATAAATCAAATTTAATTGTAGATTATACCAAATCTATTTCAATTCATTAATTATTTTGCAGCTAGCTGTGCTGGCAAATGGTGGAAACCTTTTCATGAAGATTGAATTACTCAATTGAAAATCACTCATGTTGGTTCAATTGAATTACTCAATTGTTCAATTGAAAATCACTCATGTTCGGTTGGAATATGAGCTTTAGTCTATGGTAAATTTGTATGATTGTTGTATTAATACAGAATAATTTGAAGAAGATGATTCTTAGAAAGGATTCAAGGCCTTATACTATGATGGAGGAAGCATGTGAAGAGTTGGATGAAAAGGTTCTCACGGCTATCCAATTGTGTTTGACAAACGAAGTTTCGCAAGAACTTTTAGTGGAGAAAACGGCGGCTAGTTTGTGGTTGAAATTAGAGCAGATATGTTTAAAAACGTCTCTCACAAATCGACTCATTTTGAAGAAGTGTCTCTACACATTTCGTATGTCAGAAGGCTTTCTTATCAAATCTCACATCGGTGAGTTTAATTCGATTGTTACAGATCTGGATAAGATCGATATTAAAATTGATGACGAAGATCAAACACTTTTATTGTTATGTTCTTTACCACCCTCTTATAATCACTTTCGTGACACCATGGTCTATAGACAAGATACCATCTCGATCAAGGATGTCAAAGAAAATTTGATGAATAAGGAGAAGATCGATAAGGAGTTAACATCTAACGAAGGAGATGGTCAATCTTTAGGCTTATTTGTTAGAGAGCGAGCGGAGAAGAAAGATCCGGAAGGTAGCAAGAAAAAGTCAAAGTCGAAATCCAAGCATAAGAATTTAACCTGAAGCTATTTTAAGAAGAAGAGACACTTCAAAGTCGATTGTTATAAATTGCAGAACAAGCAGAAGCAGGAAAACAATCAGAAGAAGGGGTCTTCGGCTGAAGCTAGTATTGCTGAAAGAAAAGGAGATCTACTTTTAGTTCTTGACAACACACATCGATCAAAAGATGAATGGATTATGGATTTGGGTTGTTCCTACCATATGTGTCCCAATAGGGATTTATTCTATACGTATGAGTCTATTGATGGGGGGTGGTTTTGATGGCCAACAATAGTTCGTGTCGAGCTATTGGTAAGGGAAGATTCAAATCAAGATATTTGATGGCGTTGTGAGAACATTAGCGGAAATTAAGCATGTTTTTAGCTTGAAGAAGAATCTTATCTCATTAGGTACACTCGATATTAATGGTTATATGTTATCTGCTGAAGGTGGAGTTTTGAAAGTCAGTAATGGTGCTCTCGTCGTTATGAAGGAATTGAAAACGAGACTCTTATATGTGCGGCAGGGTTCGACAACTACCAGGCCGGTGAAAATTTCATCATCTAAATCCATGTCAGATTTAGATGTAACCAGATTATGGCATATGAGACTCGGGCATATGAGTGAGAGAGATATGGCCAAGTTATCGAAGTAGGATCTAATATGTGGTCAAAATACATCGAAAATGGAATTCTGTGAACATTGCATTTTTGGAAAGCAGAAACGAGTTAGTTTCGGTACGGCGATGCATAACACAAAAGGTATTGTGGACTATATCCATTCAGATCTTTAGGAACTCTCTTAAGTTTCTTTCAAAGGAAGCGGTGTAAAATATATGCTTACTTTCATCGACGATTATTAGAGGAAGATTTGGGTCTACTTCTTGAAGCTAAAGAGCGTATATTTAATACGTTCAAGCAATGGAAGGCGTTGACTGAGAAATAGACATGAAAGCAGATTAAGAGGCTAGGATCAGACCATTAGCGGAAATTAAGCATGTTTTTGTGGTGGAAATTTCAATGAATTCTGCAAAACGAAGGTATCGTTCGGCATCATACCATTGTCCATACACCCTAGCAAAATGGAGTTGTGGAGCGCATGAATCGAAATCTTTTGGAGAAATCTCGGTGCATGTTATCGAATGCAGGGATTGGTAAGGAGTTTTGGACAGAGGCGGTGAACATGGCATGCTACGTGGTGAATCGATCACCTCATACAGCACTGGTAGTAAAATACCAAAGCATGTATGGTCTGGGAAGTACGCCAATTATTCTACACTCAGAGTGTTTGGTTGTCCCGCGTATGCACATTGTCGTGAAGGAAAGTTAGAACCTCGAGCGAAGAAATGCATTTTTCTTGGTTATGCTACCGGGGTCAAAGGCTATAGGTTATAGTGTTCAGATCCTAACTCGTCAAAGTTTATAATTAGCAGAGATGCCATTCTTGACGAGTCTGCTCTATTGAAGCCGAAGAACGCGGAATCTCCAATTAAATACGATACAAGGAAGGACGAGTCGAGCATTGAATTTGAGGTCAGTAAAAGATCGGGTTCACAGGAGATCTGTCCATCACCATCGTCTGATGAAAATCAGTCCCAATTTTATCAGTCCCAAGATGAGTAGTATCTACTCGCTAGAGATCGACAATGAAGGGACATTTGACCGCCACAGAGATATGGCTTCGATGATCTAGTAGTGTATGCGCTGTCATTTGCAGAGACAGTTAATAGTAGCGAGTCTATGAGTTATTAAGAAGCTATCTTTTTCGATGAGTCAGCTCGTTAGCTAGTCGCTAAGAACGAATAGATTAAGTCTCTTCACAAGAACCAAATATGGAAACCCGTTGAGCCCGAAGAAGGAAAGAAAATAGTTAGATGCAAGTAGGTTTTCAAAAAGAAGGAAAGAGATCAAGGGGTTGCAAATACTTGATACAAGGCACGGTTAGTAGCTAAAGGCTATTCACAGGTTAAGGGAGTGGACTTCAATGAAGTATTTTCTCCGGTTGTAAAACACACCTCTATTCATGTCTTGCTCGGTTTGATAGCTATGCAGAATTTGGAGCTCAAGCAGTTCGATATTAAGACCGCTTTCCTGCACGATGATTTGGTAGAAAAGATCTACATGCAACAACCCGAAGATTTTGAAATTGAAGAAAAGGAAAAGCACGTTTGTTTGTTAGAGAAGGATCACTATGCTTTGAAGTAGTTGCCTAGATGTTGGTACAAGAAATTTGATTCTTTTATGAGGGATATTAGGTTTACGAGAAGTAAGGACGACAATTGTGTTTATTGCAAGAAGCTCACCAATAGTTCTTTCATATACTTATTGCTTTATGTTGATAGTAGAAAAGTATATAGTTGATATTCAGAAGCTTAAGAAACAGTCAAAGACAAGTTCGAGATCAAAGATTTGAGAGCGGCCAAAAAAATTCTCGGTATGGAAATTAAGCGTGATCGCAATGGAGGTAAACTTTACTTATCTCAACAACGATACGTTCAGAAAGTTTTGGAGCGTTTTTGCATGGCAGATGCTAAATCTTTAAGTACCCCTTTGGCAGCGCATTTTAAACTTTCAACTCGTTTATCACCGCAAACTGAGGAAGAAATTAAGTATATGTTGCATGTTCCTTATTCGAGTGGGGTGGGTAGCATTATGTATGCCATGGTATGTACCCAACGCGACATTTCACATGCAGTTTGTGTTGTTAGTCGTTAAATAGTATCTTCTAGTAAAGGCCATTGGTAAGCGGTAAAATGGATTTTATGATACCTACGAGGCATGTTTAATGTGGGGTTGGAGTTTGAAAGGAACAGTGACAGTTTGGTTGGTTTCAGCGATTCTGACTATGCAGGTGATCTTGACAGGCGAATGTCGATCACCGGCTATATATTCTCTTTAGGAGGATATGCCATTAGTTGGCGTGTTTCGTTATAGTCTACCGTAGTGTTATCTACGACGAAGGCGGAGTATATGGCCGTTAATGAAGCTATTAAGGACGGAATGTGGTTGAAGGGACCAAAATGTTATCATAATAGTCTATTATGATAGCCAAAGTGCAATTCTTTTGACAAAGGACTGGAAGCATCATGACAGAACGAAGCATATCGACGTTCGGTATTGGTTTGTTCAGGATGTCGTTGAAGAGGAAGAGATAATAATAAAGAAGGTTGGCACAGTGGATAATCCGGCCGATATGTTGACTAAGTTTCTTTCGTTTGTTAAGTTTAAGTATTATTTGAACTTAATTGGAGTGTGTCACACTCATTGAGCCCTTTAGGGTTTTTGTGGAGAAGGTGGAGCTATTGCTAATATTATGGAGGAGTTTTATGGAGAATGCGAGGCAATGTGGATATTTGTTGAGTTTACCTCATATTCTCGATCTCTCTAAGTTGATTCGGCTCATGCTTGTCATAAGCCGTCTCATATATCCAGAAAAGAAATATGATTTTCAGACACCTTATGAGCCGTATCTTGGAGACAGAGAAGAATTCATTATTTTAGGCCAATTATGAGCCTGCTCAAGAAGATGGTGAGCTGGCTCTCGAAGTCGGTCGATACTTAGGCCGGATTCTGGACTGTTTTGGGAAATCCTATTTTTACTCTGTTTGCCTCATACTATATATAGTATTTTGTAACCCTAATTTGATGAATCCTTTTGTTAATTAAGAGAGAGAAGGCTAGAGTTTTGTGAGGGATTTTGTGAGAGTTTCATCCACCTTTGTAATCCTCCATATTTTTCAATTAATAAAGTGCTTCTTCTTCGTCCGTAGTTTTTCCCGTAAGGGTTTTTCCATATAAATTTTGTGTCTTTTGATTTGTGCTATATTTTTATTGACTTTTTTTTATTTTTTTGCTTCTCTTTATCATTTGTTTATTATTTCGTGATTGGTATTTGTCGCAACAAAATGTTTTTTACGTGCCTTCTATGAAAAAAAAATGATTTTTGTCTCTCAATCTTGTAAAACTAACCATGCTTCTATTGAAGCCCGAGTAAGAATGATGTCTATGAATTGCCAAAGAATGTACGAGTTCCTCAATCTTCACCCATAACCATGGTTGGTGTCAAAACTCGAATCGGGGATTGGCACAATTGCCTATGCGATCCTTCTATACGTACTCTTCGTCATACTCTCAACTCTTTTTCGCTACCGTATGCTTCTAGTTCTAATTTGGAATTTTCCATGTAATTGGTGTCAATGTAATAAGAGTCATAGGCTTCCTTTTAATCAATCTAGTCTAAAAAACACAAAACCATATTGATGGTTTTAAGTATTATGTGATCTTTGTTGACCATTTTACTAAATATATGTGGTTGTATCCCATTCGCAACAAGTCCGTGTCTTATCTATTTTTTATAAGTTCAAAGTTATTGTCGAAATTTTTTTCCACAAACCAATCATCTCCATTTACTCTGATCGTGATGGAGAATACACAAAATTGACATGTTTTTTAAATGCTCGTGGGATCTCTCACCTTACCACACCACCACATACTCCCCAACATAATGGTGCCGCTGAGAAGTGCCACAAACATGTTGTAGAAATGGGTTTAACACTCATGCATCATGCTTCGTTGCCATCAAATTTTTGGTCTCATACTTTTCAAGCTCTCTTACATATCTGATAAATCCACTTCCTACAACCTAAATTGCATTGGTACCATTAGCACAGCACCAAAAATTCTAGTATCAAAATGAAAATTAAAAGCATATAAGATTCACATTCCAACATATGCATTGCAAACAACAATTTCACAGTCAAAATCATCCACAATAAGCACAACACCATACCTTATGATACATTATTTTTCAAAATATTACATAAAATCCTTCATCTACAACTTCCATGCACAACTCATTCCTTTTTCCCAATCCCATGTGCCATGTTATAGATCCCTCGACCCTGCTCAATTATCAACCATTAAAATAAAATAAAACAAATAAACCAACCAATGAGAGCCATAAAAACTATAAATAATAATTGCATTTAAATAAAAAATCTCCTGCCATCTCTAAGCCGGTTTATTAACACATAACATTCTAAAATTAGTCTCGATATGACCAAAAAATTTTTGATTTAAATAACAAAGTAATTTTAATGGCGCCTAATAAACCAATTGAGAGATGAAAATTGTTAGATGATCATATCTGCAAGTAACCTTACATAATGAGCGAAAATAAATAAGGACTCTTTTAATATCTTATCCTTAAAACTTTGATATTTCTATATTTTACTCCCAAATCTTAGATTTTCCCATATTTCATCCACGCAAATTTGTATTTTCATATTTCACCCCCAGAACTTCCCGGCTCTAAAAGACAGAATATAATCTAAGGAGGAGATTTTTGAACAACTTAAAGGCTTTGCGGTGAAATATGGAAAGTATTTAGGGGCGAGACACGGATATGTCAAAGATTTTGGGAAAATATCAAAGTTTCAGGGGGTGAGATATTAAAAAAAAAAGTTTAGGAAATTCATGCTTACAACTAGATACAAGGCAGATGTAGCAAGTGCAGTTGGTATTGCAACAGATGTGATCACATCATAGCGCCCTTTGAGATACGTAGGCTTATCCTTAATGCTCTGAAAATATTGTTGATACTTTTTAATTCTCTCTCTTGAAACAAATGGTGGCTCTGTCACTTCGCTGCTCATTATTCTGCAAAAATCACAATATATTTGTTAGCCAAATCAAACATAGAAATATTAGAGAAGTGAAGGGTTTTTTTTTATATATTTTTTTAACCAAAATAATAACTCACTTGGAATAGATTAATGGAGGAATTTAAATGAACCAAGTAGAGATGATAATTCAACCAGCTTGCTTATAGGTTAGTGATGGATGAGGACCAAAAGAACACAATTGGGATGGACTATTTATATGAATATATGTTACATGAAGGTTCTGGACACTTTGAGGCTATAGTAGAATAAGGTCACTCTAGAATGTGAGTGTAAGGTTTATCAGAGGGATATATCAGTGGCGAAGGCAGGATTATGGTTCAGTGGGTTCGAAAATACATTGAGCTATATTGGGTGGTTGAATGGGGCCAAATCTTTTTTATTTAAAGCTGAAAAGTATTATTCTCCTATGTTGAAAATCCTTATTCAAAGCTGAAACCCCTCGTTAGCATCCATGCCACCAAATTTCAGTGGGGTCAATTGAATCCCTGGGACCCATGTGAATCCGCCTATGGGACATATTAGTCACTCAAGTAGAAATCAAGATAGTTCAAGGGTTTTTTCTTCTCTATTTCGGGGATAGATTTTATAAGACGACATCGACTCTTTGAGGTGTTTCAGATAACACAAATGGACTTAAAAATACCATGAAACCCCTAATGTCGTCAAGAATATTGATTTCGTTAACTCGCGCCAAGTACGAGCGGATTGAATAGCCCAAAAGCGTCTTGTACATGGCCCAAAATGATTTGAATATGGCATTTTTTTGGCAAAACTATCTTGCAAGGAGATTTATTGATCGATTTTTGTACAGAGACGGTATCAAAAACCTAAATCTACTTCTACCAATTAATTGTAAACTGCTTTGCACACCTATTTAGCTTTATTTAGCTTTCAAGTAGGAGATTCATGGTAATGTTAAAGCTCTCAAGTGTTAGAATCCGCGTGGGCTATAAAACCTCTCATTGGTTACGGGGTAGGGGTAGAGAATGCAATTATCTAGATATTATGAATCGCTCTTATCCAATGAAAATCCTTATAGCCTACATGGATTCTATCAAGTGGGAAGAAAAAGTATTCTTCTTTTTTAGCATTATACCACGCCTTAATTGATGGAGACTTTTATTAGGAGCCATCATCTTCACTATTATAACTAGAAGTCTCTTAGACAATTTCACTACTAAATAAAACAAAGGATACGAAAAAATGACAAAATTCCAATAACCAAAATTAAGAATCGGAGATTTCCATCTCATCCAGCAGAAAAGATAAAAATAAAAAATCAAGGCAGAATAAAAAAAAGAAATTGAAAAATCAACAATTCTCTCTCTTTCTATTTCTATTTCTCATTCTCGTTCTCATTCATTCCGACTTCTCTCTTACGCCCTAAAGCCCAAATAGAGACATGACTTACAAATTTATACATTAACTTTTACTTCTTTGTTATTTTATATAACTTACAAATTTCTCAGTTTTAATATTACCACTCACCGTATTAATTTAGTTTAAATTTAGAAAAACTAGAGGGAAATTTTTATATAATGTACAGGATTAAAAGAATATCATGTATGCAAAATAATAATGTGTGTAACGGGAGTTGACACTTCATAGGGATAAGTCTCATTAGCGTCCTATAGGGGGCTTGGTATAGAATCCGACAAGTCTTAGTCTGGTAGATTTTTCTTATATCGGACAAATTATAAGTCCTTTCACAAAGTTTTTTTTTAGTTGAAATTATGTTTCTATATAGCATGTCCAATATCACTTTAAACCTTGCTTGCTCCGGTCTAGTACCAATCGGATCTGGGGTGCATGCTGTTATGAAATTATAGCATTGATGCTATTATGTCCATCCAATAGTGGGTGTGAGTGGAAAACAGGGAGCCCATTGGTGTTGTGTTTGCCTGATACATGTATGGGGCTTGGAATGATGGGCGAAGTGAAATAAAAATGTCATGCGAATTTAGCTTTCGGGGGATAAAAAAATGAATGCGGAGGTTATAGTAATACAAGGACATGAAAACATGCCTCGGCTTGAAACAGATCCATATCAAATTATCTGTAAAGCCTCGGATAGACAAGGAGTCTTCCCGAGATGATGAGGATATGGAACACCAACGATGCAGGAGGAGTAGATGCTGAGGATATCGTCCATCGTTGTGAAGGGAAAGACGTTGTGGAAGGATGGACTTAATGTTGGATTCTCTTTCTCTTACATTTACATTGGGCAATAGATGTATTAGCTCAAAAGTTTGTTGTTACTTTTTTTTTTACTAACAAAGTATGCCTCAAAAGTTTGTCTGTTGTAAAAAATTTCCTACTTCAGAGAGGGAAAAAGATTTTGTTAAAAAAATATCAAGCTACTTCGAGGATCGAACTTACATGGAGGTCTGGATCTCCCTCAGATGTTGTCCTCCATCGATCTGGCTGCGAGCGGTAACGAGCAGTCGAGATTGGGTACGAGAATTGTTGTGTGGAGCTCAATGGATTGTTGGATGTTGTTGACGCCGAGCTACCTGCAAGGGAAGTCCCAGGATAGGAAACTACCGTAGGACCCTCCGACGATCAAGTCAGTACCGTGGAATAAGAGCAGGGTAGCGGCGTATCGGCGTATCAGAATGAGTTCGAGTTATCTGAGTCATCTGAAAAGAGGGGTTTATATAGTGGTCGTATGGAGCGAGTTGGTGTGAGATCCCCGCCGTTCGTTACGTCATTTTGTTATGCCCGCGTCGATGGCGGGATCCGTCCATTAATACAGGGATACGCTCATTAATGAAGGGACGTGCCAGAATGGGACGCGGAATGTGGGGCGGCGGATATTTCGCTTTGGCGAGATACGCGGAGCCGTGGCGGGGGCGCTTGGGCCCCGCGCTCTCGGTTGGTCGGGGAAGCCGAAGAAACTCAACTCGGTGGATAGCTCGGAGACGAGCTGGGAGGCCGAGAAAGCTTAGCCCGGCATGTCACGCCCCGCTTCCCAAAATACGGGATACGAGGGATGATTGGGTCAGCCATGCTCCTACGGTCAAGAAATAATCCCGTCGTAGTCACACTTCGGCTTCTAGCATTATATGGTAATCAGTAAACACAGTACAGAAGTAAAGAAAATACATCACTAGTTATTACATCAACTTTCATTGTTCATAATTTGCAACAAAACAAAGAAGAGAACTACTAACCAAGTGCGAATACAAGGTTTCTTTAGAGAAAACAGTAAAGGTACTGAAGGCACGACCGTCTAAATCTCTGCAAGCTCGAAGGACAGGTCTGACTCCTGAACTGGTTCTTCCTCAAGGTCTGAGCATGAATACTCAGGTCGTCAGAGCGACATAATAGCAATATTATAATAATAATAATAATAAGAGACAAGAAAAATGAAAGTAATAATGGTGGAGATAAAATGCAGGTAGTCAATATGTCACTGACTGATGCAATGAAGGGTTACCCTAGCACCCCGGCCAACTCCCGTGGCCAAATGCGGAATAAAAATTTTCTTGCGAACAAAACTTGGCACTAGACTAAACCCTAAAACCGGATCTTTCCATAAAACTAACTAGCTACACTAGGAGAGCTATCTACTATGATGAGGAATTCTTACCAAACGAACCAAGTCTTTCGGTCTTCGTTCTTCATCCTTAGCTCCTACTAGCCACCTTGTACTTGCTTGATCTTCTTTCCTTGCTCCGTCGGTCCTCCGGGATCGAGCTTGTTCTCCGGCCTTCCTTAGTCCTTGACGATCCACCCGGGAAATATGATCTATGGCTCTAGCTTCTAACCAAATAGCTATAAAGAGCAACTAGAGAACTTGGGTTGCTAAATCAAGTAGTCTAGGATGTAGTGGAGGGTGTCTAAGTGTTTGATATCTCTTTTCTAACCTCTTCACTTGTTTCTCAACACATGAGAATGTTAGTGAAGAGGAAGAAGATGAAGATGGAAGAAAGAAGAGGAGAGAGGAACTCAAGAGGAAAATGAGAGCTCAAAGAAAAATGAAGCAGGAAGTGAGAGAAAATCACACACCTTGGTTTTGTGTGTGAATTCATCAATAAACAATTAGCAACCATGCTTCAATAGTAACTCCAAATGAATTATAAATTCATTTGTGAATTATTAAAGCATGGTCGTCATCATTCCTCCCATACCTTTTACTTTACACCTCATTTCCAATTATCAAATAAAAGGAAAATACATAATGAGGTGGCCACCTTCTAGAAGGAAATCTGTAGTGAATACATATTTCAGTCTACTGTACAAATATACCGGCAATCAGATAAAAATCCGAACGCCCAAAAGAGATAGAATAACACGAATAACGTAATACTAGAATATATATATCGAAATACATATATGTAAATTATTAAATCAATACCTGATTTAATAATCCGGCTCAAATCCGAGCCGGCTAGTATTACAAACTGTCTGATCGAAAATCCGAGTACTAAGTACATCAATCGATCGAACCCTGCACGTATCCAATACGCCTACTACATCGTTTTGCCTGGATCAGGGAAACCCTCTGTGTGAGACTCTAAAAACTCGACAGTACTCTGGCAGTAGGTTTAACCACAAGCACGTCAGCGGCACTAGCTGTACGTAACGGCTGCCCAGGTACCTGTCGAAAAGGAAGGCCGACGAGCAAACTCATCCAGATCTCCTACTGAGCTTATCCGTGACAGTATCCGTACAGTCCGGTCTCTTCGTCAAAGTGTCACGCCCCGCTTCCCGGTGTACGGCGAAGGAGACACGACGAGGTCCGCTACGTATGTACTCAGAAGTACATACGCTAAGCGTATCTAAGTAATATAAAAAAAATCACAAGAGATAAGAGATATAGAAATAACAGCAACTTTATTAATAACATTCTTTTGTACAATGCATGAAAAGTAAATACAACTGAAATGAAAAGCGATGCCTAAACAGTGGCATAACAGGAAATGAAAATACTGAATAGAACAAGGTACAATATCTAGAGCTCGAGGTCTTCGTGAAACTGCTCCAAGTCTTCACCGGTGGGCTCGATCTCTGCTGGGTCCAAAGCACTTGACGACATTCAAAGAAGAAAGAAATAGAATGTCGTCAGCGAACAGGTCGCTCGGTAAGTCCCAAAGATAAGGAAGAACTAGAAAGACAGAATAAGAGTATTTTCTAAAGTATTATGTTGTAGAATATTATGTTCACGCTGTTGTTTGTAGCTTGGTACAAAAGGATGCCAGTGTATACGAGAGGGGTCTCTATATGCTAGAGACGAGGGCAAACGGAATGTACAAGGAACCGTTAAGCCACGGTACAACAGCAACGGAATATGGTTAGGTGTCTTAATCTGACCACCTCATGCCACTTTTAACACCTTCCGTACCAATCTACCCCTTAAACCCCGTAGTGTTTTGATAGTATTGTTGTATTGTATTGTGTAAGTTAGATGACCGACCAAAACCATGATATCAGTAAACATGTTGTAACTGCATAATCAGGTAAATGTAATATCGGGATAATGGATGTATATCCATGGTTTTATTCAGTCAAGTTGTATAGATTGTTAACTGGATTCTGGGATTCATGTGTTCATATTGAGTTGGAATATTAAAGAATATAGATTGACTTGAATGATATTCAAGTCAGAAATAATCAGACTCAAACCCGAGTCAGACTAAAAGAAATGTAATTTGAAGTTCTATAATTGTTAGGGTCCTTATTGTAAATTATAAAACTTGAGGGGGTTTTATGTAAAAAGTACTTTTGTATAGTTTTCAAGATACACCTCAAGTATTTATTATTCATCTTTATAGTTATAATGAGTGTAAATTTTATTTGTGTTATTTCTAGTGAAAATATCCTAATTTCATAAATAAAGGTATTAATTTGTAATATTGATTTATTTGAAATTCATGGTATTTTAATGTAACTTTTAATCTTGTAATTTTTTGGAAAAGGTGGAAACTTTATCTTATAATAAAATAGATGTTTAAATGGTAAATATACATATGTTTATACAAGAATAATTTTTAATAAATATTTTATTTTCCAAAAATCTCATTTTTCATAAATGTCGTATTCTAAACCTTTCGAGACCGAATGCTCCTTGCGGAGGTCTGAATCTCGCACTACTAAGCTCGAAGGTGCACGATAAACCGTACTATCCCTAACGAGTTCCCCAAAGGTGGGTTGTAGTGGCGCTTTGCAAAGATTAATAAATACTAAACATTTAGAAAACGGTTTTATAAAGATAAGGTATTTATTTGCAAAAGGGTGTAAATTTCCGTATTTTAGATTCTAGGGTTTCCTAAGCCAACTAACCTATTTCTAAATGGTCTAAACGACACGTCATTAGAAGCCTTAAATCGCCTCTTCACCGCCAATTGCGGCCAGTAAGTGCCAGGTGAGTGGGAGGCTCTCCACTACAAGTAGTGGTCCTAATTAAGTAACCACTCGCCTTAGACACACTTGCCTAGACACCACAAAGTCAGGTTTAGATAAACAATCGATGTCCATGACATATCGTATTTTCCTATTAAAAGATTTTGTTTTAAAATTGTTTAAAACTTTGAACTTTTAGAAAGGTTTATAAAGAAAATGGTATTTTAATGTAAATCTTGTTTTATCGTATTCTAAGTTTTCAAGATAGCGTGTTATGATTTCATATGAGTGTGTGTGGAGGTAGGTCATTACCTCGTGATCTATTTTAAGGTATAGTAAAGTTTAAGGGTTAAATGTGATAAGCCAAACATGGTGGTATTTAAGTGCGAAAATACGGTATTTTGCAAAAGTTATCATTTCATGTGAGAAACTTTATCCAAATTAATTTTTAAGTGATTAGTAGTCAATATGAATATGTTTAAGCATTATGGAATTAGTGACAAGTGAGTTTTGATAGAAAACCGAATCGGAAATCGGTTTGTTCCGATTTCCGTCGGGTTTTAAAAAGTCGTATTATTATGAAGGAAAAGAAAGGTAGAAAAGGGGACTTACAGGTTTGGACAACGCTAGAGAGTGAGAGGAAGGTAGTGTGTTTGTCGGTGCGTCGAAACGTCTTGAATAGGTCATAGTACGATCGCCGGGATTCGCCGTCAATTTCGGCAGCGCTTCGCCTTTCGCTCGTTTTCTAATGTACCGAGTTCTCTTGAAATTTTTTGAGAGTGGACTTAGGAATGTAGGGTGAGAGGGTAGAGGGTAGGGTGTATAGGGTTAGGCTAGGGTTAGGGTTTTAATTAAAAAAAATATAAAAAATATATAAAAATTCATTAAATCTAGGATTAAAAGGAATTTATTGGCCAAATGATAACCGATCCAAGTATTTAGAGTATTCAGGAGGGTGGACCAGGTCAAGACCCAACTTTCTCTGTTGGTGACTCGGCCGTCCGGCCAAGTCCGGCCGGCGGCGCCGAGTCGGGCCGAGTCAGGGGTCCAATGGCCGGGGATTCTTCGGGGGTACAATTTGGTATATTTACTTTTTGTTGTCCAGTACATATTTTGGGAGTTATGGCCTTTTTACCGTGGACTTCCAAAAAAATTTAAAACAAAATAAATACAAAAATAATGTGGGGCATGGGATTTGAACTCCGGTGGCTTGGTTCAGCAGTGCAAGGTATTACCAATGAGCTACAAGCTCCTTCTTGTAATTATAGAGTGAAATAAATACTTAAAGAGATATCAGCCGCAATAAATACTCCAAGTATACATTGAATTTAAATCAATTCTTTGTACTTTAAAAATGGAGTTGTTACAGTCTACCCTCCTTACAAAAATTTTGTCCTCGAAATTTACAGCTTTTATTTGAGGACTAGTTTACAAAGAGGTGTGGATATCTAGTACGCATTTCATCCTCCCTTTCCCAAGTGGACTCTCCTGGAGTGTCTTTCCTCCACATCACTCGAACCAAGTTAACCTCCTTGTTCCGAAGTGTCTTCACATTCCTGTCTAGGATCTCCACGGGCTGTTGCTCATAAGAAAAGTCGGGCTGTATAGTGAGCTCGGAATGATCGAGAACATGGCTGGGGTCACTCACATACTTTCTGAGTTGGGATATGTGGAACACATTATGCACTCCTTCCAATGAGGGTGGACGCGCTAAACGGTATGCCACTTCACCGACTCGTTCGAGTATGTCGAACGGTCCAATGTATCTCGGACTCAACTTACCCCGTCTTCCAAATCGGATCACTCCGCGATTCAGAGATATCTTCAGGAATACGTGCTCTCCTGGCTGGAACTCCAAGTGTCGTCTCTTTGCATCAGCCCAGTGCTTCTGTCGATCTTGGGCTATGCGTATCCTTTCCCTGATAGTACGAACCACATCAACAGTTGCTACTATCATCTCCGGTCCAAGAAGTTCTCTATCTCCGATGTCGTCCCAACTTAATGGCGATCAACACTTCCTTCCATACAATGCTGCAAAAGGTGACATTCCTATGCTTGCTTGGTAGCTGTTGTTGTACGAAAACTCCACAAGATGTAGGTGATCTTCCCACGATCCCTTGACGTCTAGCATACACGCTCTGAGCATATCCTCCAAGATCTGAATAGTTCGTTCCGACAGACCATCTGTTTGTGGATGATAAGCCGTGCTGAAGTTCAGACTTGTTCCCAAGCTTGCTTGCAGACTCTGCCAAAATTGCGATCGGAACCTGATGTCACGATCGGAGACAATGCAGACCGGTACTCCATGGAGTCTCACAATTTCCTGTATGAGTTCATGGGTGTCAGAGATAGTACATTATGAAGAGTTTTAAATCTAAATTAGATTATTACCTCCATGTACTTCTTGCTAATGTCTCAGTTGATTGGCCAACTCGAAATGGTGAGCCGACTTTGTGAGTCGATCCACAATGACCCATGTGGCATCGTTACCCTTTGTGCTGCGAGGAAGAGCAGTCACAAAGTCCATCGTGATGTGTTGCCACTTCCATTCTGGGATTGGTAACGGTTGAAGTAATCCAGCAGTCCTGTGATGTTCAGCCTTTACTTGCTGACACACCAAGCATTTTGCGACGCTTCTGGCTACTTCACGCTTCATTCCATGCCACCAATAATTCTGACGTAGATCTTTGTACATTTTGGTACCTCCAGGGTGTACTGAATAGGGAGAGCTGTGAGCTTCTTTCATTAACTCTTCTCGAACATGACCTTTTGGTACACACAATCTGCTGCCGTATCTCAAAAATCCGTCTTCATGGATGATGAAGTCTGTTCTGAGTCCATTCTCCACTTGTTCTCTGATCTTTTGCAACTTAGCATCGCTGGCTTGAGCTGCTTTGATCTGATTGACAATGGTTGATTGAACTTTTAAATTCATCAAACTTGAAGCATTACCTGGCATGACTACTTCAATCTCCATATGATGCAAGTCTTGTTGAAGCTTCCACTGAACGGTGAGATTCATTGTTAATGGTTGGCGACTAAGAGCATAAGGTACTACATTCACCTTCCCTGGGTGATATTGCAAGTTGATGTCAAAGTCCTCCATGAGTTCTAACCATCTTCTCTGCCGCATATTCAACTCCTTCTGAGTAAACACATATTTTAAGCTCTTATGATCTGTGTAGATGTTCACTCGTTCACCAAGTAGATAATGACGCCAAATCTTGAGAGCAAAGATGACGGCTGCCAACTCCAAATCATGCGTCGGATAATTGTGCTCGTGAATCTTCAGATGTCTTGAAGCATATGCCACAACCTTACCGTGCTGATGTAGAACACATCATAATCCCTTATCGGATGCATCGCAATGCACTTCGAATCCTCCAGATTGATCCGGTATGACGAGAATAGGTGCTGATGTCAACTTTGACTTGAGTTCTACGAAAGCTTGTTCGCATGCTTCTGACCACACAAATTCCTCATCTTTACGTGTGAGCTTGGTCAGGGGCGTTGCTATCTTCGAGAAGCCTTCAATAAACCTTCTGTAATATCTTTCACTGACTTTGGTGTAGGCCATTCGCTAACTGCCGAAACTTTCGCTGGATCTACAGAGATTCCTTCTCCTGATACGATATGTCCAAGAAAACCAACTTGATTTAGCCAAAACTCGCACTTGCTGTACTTGGCATAAAGCTGATGTTGTCGAAGAGTTTCTAGGACAATTCGTAGATGTTCTGCATGTTCTTTCCGACTCTTAGAATACACCAGGATGTTGTCGATGAAGATGACAACAAACCTGTCTAAGTACTCCCGGAAAACTTGATTCATAAGGTTCATGAATATTGCGGGTGCGTTGGTCACTCCAAATGGCATCACCAGAAATTCGTAATGTCCATAGTGAGTTCTGAAAGCTGTTTAGTGAATATCAGCTTCTTTGACCTTCACTTGATGATAACCTGAACGAAGATCCAATTTAGAGAAAACACAAGAACCACTTAGCTGATCGAATAAATCATCGATGCGCGGGAATGGATACTTGTTCTTTATAGTGACTTCGTTCAGGGCTCTGTAATCGATGCACATTCTGTATGAACCTTCCTTCTTCTTCACAAGTAATACAGGTGATCCCCAACTTGAAGTGCTGGGACGAATCCATCCTTTCGCCAGTAATTCGTCCAACTGTGTTCGGACTTCCTTCAAACCTTCCGGACTTAAACGATAAGGTGCTTTGATCACCGGTTGTGCTCCTGGGACTAAATCAATACTGAATTCAAGAGCTCGATCGGGAGGCAAACCTGATATATCGTCAGGAAATACATCGTCGAACTCTCGAACCACATCTGGTCTTGATTCTTCCTCTGCTTGAGCTGCTGCAACTACTGCTTCTCTTAGCTTCGCTTTGTAGGTACTTGGCTTCAGTATACGGTCTCCGCTTTTGAAATAGAAGACCGGATGGTCTGGGATCTCGAATACTACCCTCCTTTGACGACAGTCTATGGTAGCATAAAAAGTTCCAAGCCAATCCATTCCTAGAACCACATCGAAGTTCGGTATGTCCAGCACTTTGAAGTCAGCATAAAACTCTCGACTGCAGACGACGACTGGACACATGCTGTATCCCATAGTTGCCTTTAGAACGTCATTTCCTGAACTGACATTCCAGCTGGATACAAGTGGTGAGACTGGAATCGCATGGGTTCGAACAAACCGTTGCGACATAAAGCAGTGTGATGCTCCAGTATCGAACAATGCAAGTGCAGGGATTGAGGATACTAAGATTGTATCTAAGGTATGTGGGATTTGTTTTAGGTATAGGAAATATGTAACTAAGTAGGAGAATAGAAAAGCAAAGTTTGAAAAAAAAATTTACCAGTGATGACTTGGCCAGTGGCCTCAGCTTCTTCCACGGACATCGTGAAAGCCTGACGCCTGGGTACATTCCTCCTAGCCTGAGGAGCATTCCTCGGAACATTCCTTTGAGCTTGATTGAACTGACGAGGAGGTGGTGCAGCTTGTGGTCCTCTGGGCGGTGCAGGTAGTGCAGGTCTGGGAGCAGGTGCCTGAAGAGCTGGTCGCTGCGGATAAGTAATTGATGGCCTGGATGCAGCAACTGGATTCTGTCTTTGGGGACAAGACCCAATATCGTGAGTAGCTGAGCCGCAGACTAAGCAAAGGCGGTTGGCTCGACGGCAGTCCTTCATCATATGTCCAGTTCTCTTGCAGTAGGTGCAAAAGGCTGGGCTGGGACGATGGGTTGGTACTCCGGGTCGCCTTGGCACGAAAAGTGGCCTGGACGAGGCTCCACCTGCCATCTGGTTGGCAGGGAGTTTGACTCCTACAGACTGAGGTCTGCCCCTTGCTTTTATCGCTGCCTCATAACTGCGGGCAGCTTCTAGAGCATCCTCATGAGTCAAAAATTTTCCCGTGGCTAGAGCAGCCTGAATCTCCGTGTCCCGTCCTTGTTGAAAGCGACGGGCTCTGATCTCGTCCGTCGGTATCAAGTGTGCCGTGAATCTGTTTAAAGATTGTGTTAGCTGTGTAGTATGTGATATTTAAAAATTGAACTATTGTGACATATCTTACCGGCTTAACATGGTGAATTTAGCGTCGTATTAATCTACTGATTTGTCCCACATTGAACCCTGTTGTAGATGAATGAACTGCTGCTCCATTGTAAACCTGGCAGTCACAGGAAAGTATTTCGTGTCGAACTTCTCACGAAAAGTCTTCCATTCAATCGGCTGTACCAGACGGCTTTCTTCCGCCTTCCACCAGTTGCGAGCATTGTCCGTGAGCTGTAGTTTGGCCACACGGACCCAAGCGATGTCTGGCACTTGAGCTGCTGCCAGATCGTCTTCGATGCTTTGTGCCCATTCTTCAGCTTCAAGAGGGCTTCCTTTACCAGAGAACTGCTTGGGATGTAAAGCCCTGAATTGCTTTACTCCCGGTGCGTCGGTCTCAGGACGGTTCAGAAGTTGTTGTTGTCCCTCGAGAAGGCTGCGAATCGCCTCAAGTAGCACCGTTTACTCGGTGGTTGGTGCAGGAACAGCTGGTACGAGAGGTAGTGTTGGAGGTGTGTTGTTGACGTTGGTGCTGGTGTTGTTCGGGGAATCCATAACCTTGAAGAAAAATTTGGGTTAGGACAGATTCAAATACATGAAATGATAAGATTCAAGGAATAGAAATTTGTAAGATTCAAGAAACATGAATTGTAAAGAATGTTTTAGTTGCTGATTCTTGTGTTATATAGCTTAGGTTGTTAACGCAGACCAGAACTGCATGATAGAGATTCATACAGCTCTGACCTGCATGGGCCACCAACAAAACCTGTCACGCCCCGCTTCCCGGTGTACGGCGAAGGAGACGCGACGAGGTCCGCTACGTATGTACTCAAAAGTACATACGCTAAGCGTATCTAAGCAATAAAAAAAATCACAAGAGACAAGAGATATAGAAATAACAGCAACTTTATTAATAACATTCTTTTGTATAATGCATGAAAAGTAAATACAATTGAAATGAAAAGCGATGCCTAAACAGTGGTATAACAGGAAATGAAAATACTGAATAGAACAAGGTACAATATCTAGAGCTCGAGGTCTTCGTGAAACTTCTCCAAGTCTTCACCGGTGGGCTTGATCTCTGCTGGGTCCAAAGCACCTGACGACATTTAAAGAAGAAAGAAATAGAATGTCGTCAGCGAACAGGTCGCTCGGTAAGTCCCAAAGATAAGGAAGAACTAGAAAGACAGAATAAGAGTATTTTCTAAAGTATTATGTTGTAGAATATTATGTTCACGCTATTGTTTGTAGCTTAGTACAGAAGGATGCCAGTGTATACGAGAGGGTTCTCTATATGCTAGAGACCAGGGCAAACGGAATGTACAAGGAACCGTTAAGCCACGGTACAACAGCAACGGAATATGGTTAAGTGTCTTAATCTGACCACCTCGTGCCACCTTTAACACTTTCCGTACCAATCTACCCCTTAAACCCCGTAGTGTTTTGATAGTATTGTTGTATTGTATTGTGTAAGTTAGATGACCGATCAAAACCATGATATCAGTAAACATGTTGTAACTGCATAATCAGGTAAATGTAATATCGGGATAATGGATGTATATCCATGGTTTGATTCAGTCAAGTTATATAGACTGTTAACTGGATTCTGGGATTCATGTGTTCATATTGAGTTGGAATATAAAAGAATATAGATTGACTTGAATCATATTCAAGTCAGAAATAATCAGACTCAAATCCGAGTCAGACTAAAAGAAATGTAATTTGAAGTTCTATAATTGTTAGGGTCCTTATTGTACATTATAAAACTTGAGGGGGTTTTATGTAAAAAGTATTTTTGTATAGTTTTCAAGATACACCTCAAGTATTTATTATTCGTCTTTATAGTTATAATGAGTGTAAATTTTATTTGTGTTATTTCTAGTGAAAATATCCTAATTTCATAAATAAAGTTATTAATTTGTAATATTGATTTATTTGAAATTCATGGTATTTTAATGTAACTTTTAATCTTGTAATTTTTTGGAAAAGGTGGAAACTTTATCTTATAATAAAATAGGTGTTTAAATGATAAATATACATATGTTTATATAAGAATAATTTTTAATAAATATTTTATTTTCCAAAAATCTCATTTTTCATAAATGTCGTATTCTAAACCTTTCGAGACCGAATGCTCCTTGCGGAGGTCTGAATCTCGCACTACTAAGCTCGAGAGTGCACGATAAACCGTACTATCCCTAACGAGTTCTCCAAAGGTGGGTTGTAGTGGCGCTTTGCAAAGATTTAATAAATACTAAACATTTAGAAAACGGTTTTATAAAGATAATGTATTTATTTGCAAAATGGTGTAAATTTCCGTATTTTAGATTCTAGGGTTTCCTAAGCCAACTAGCCTATTTCTAAATGGTCTAAACGACACGTCATTAGAAGCCTCAAATCGCCTCTTCACCGCCAATTGCGGCAACGAAGTATCGCATACCGGGTCTAGGGGATGGTGAACGTCAGACCCTAACAACCTGATAAGTTGTGCCGATGTGGCTCAGGACCAATCCGGGAAACTACTGATCAACCTATCAGTAAATCCTAAGTGCCTTGGCCAAGGTCTTATGGTCCTGACCAATCGAATCACAGTGTGATATCGACTCCCTATACCGGGAGAAACAAATCCCTGACAATCGCTCATTGCCTCCATGTGGCTCGGGACTGAACCCAACTAAAACCTGTTTGCACGACTCAGTAGAGCCGTGGTAGGGTAGTGATCAAAGCTCAGTGGGAACTCACACGAGACAAATGCCGATTTCGAGTCCAAAGACTAACCTGTACACATGTCACCTGAGGACTTCCATCTGACGATAGGTATAGTACCATATGGAAATTCTCAGCGAGTCCGTCCAGTGTACTCACACCCAGTGAGCACTTGTATACGATCTTAGGTGCATCAGACTAATGGCTGCAGGACCAACCATCCCCCGATGGGGCTAGAAACGTATACACCAGTCTACTCCGGAGTATCAATGCCCAGTCTTGATACTCACGCGACTAGGGACCATTTAAGGGTGCGCTTATGGACTACCCTGCTCCCACAAGTATGATCGCCATCACAACCCAGGTAGTCAAGCAAGATCCTAGGGGCTTTATCAACATGTAACCGCAATATGTAATAACGAGTATGGCATATGCCATGTTAAGATAAAGACAAACCAAAATAGTATACTACCGTATCGAGTCTTTATCAATATATGCAAACCAGATATAACAACAATACAAATAAATACACATATCCCGATAAAGACAAGTCAAATAATATACTATAAAACTGAGCAAAATTGTTCTGTACATACATATCCCTAGTATCCTATATGTATACATATACAATACTGGCTTCTAGGGCATATACATCCAACAATTTCCCACTTGCACTAAAGGCCAGTGATTGGCGTACCGAATACCCAACGTCTGCTCTAAGACCAGCTGCTGGCGTACCGCATACCCAACATCCCAAAAAGTCGCTCGAACTGTGCTTGAGGTAGGGCCTTTGTGAATGGATCCGCCTGATTGTCTTTCGTATCCACTCTCCGGACCTCGATCTCCTGGCGATCTACGATCTCCCTGATCAGGTGATACCGCCTTAAGATGTGCCTGGATTTCTGATGGGACCTCGGTTCATTTGCTAAAGCTATAGCCCCATTGTTATCACAATACACTGGTATTGGATCAACAATGGACAGAACTACCTAAAGTTCAGCTATGAACTTCTTCATCCAGACCGCCTCTTTTGCGGCATCGCTTGCAGCAATGTATTCATCCTCCATCGTCGAGTCTGCGACGGTATCCTGTTTGGAACTCTTCCAACATACCGCCCCTCCATTGAGGGTAAACACAAAACCCGAGACAGACTTGCTGTCATCCTTGTCACTCTGGAAGCTTGAGTTGGTAAAGGACTCGACCCTGAGGTCTCCATCACCGTAAATCAGGAACATCTCCTTAGTCCTTCTCAGGTACTTGAGAATGTTCTTTACTGCTGTCCAGTGGTCCTCACCTGGGTCCGACTGATACCGGCTCACCACGCTTAGCGCGTAAGCTACATCTGGTCTTGTATATAGCATCGCATACATTATAGATCCTACCGCCGAAGCGTAGGGTATAGTGCTCATGCGAACCCTCTCCTCGTCAGTCTTGGGAGACATCTCATTGGAGAGGGTGATTTCGTGCAATGCGGGTATGTTACCGTGCTTGGAATCTTCCATACTAAATCTCTTTAGTACGGTCTCTATGTACCTGGACTGTGAAAGTCTCAATAATCTCTTGGATCTATCTCTGTAGATCTTGATCCCCAGAATATACGACGCATCACCTAGGTCTTTCATAGAGAACCTTTGTGATAAGAATAGCTTGACCGATTATAGCATAGGAATTTCATTTCCTATCAAAAGAATGTCTTCCGCGTACAAGACTAGGAACATGATAGTTCGTCCTACAATCTTCTTATAAATACATGGCTCAACTTCGTTCTTGATGAAGTCAAAATCTTTGAATGTCTCATCAAAACAGATGTTCCAGCTCCGCGATGCTTGCTTCAATCCGTAAATGGATTTGAGCAGCTTGCACACTTTCCCGCTGCTCCCACTGTCTACAAAACGTTCTGGCTGATCCATGTAAACGCACTCTTCTAAACTTCCGTTTAGAAAAGCCGTTTTTACGTCCATCTGCCAGATCTCATAGTCATGGAAGGCAGCAATGGCAAGCAGGATCCTAATGGATTTGAGCATAGCCACTGGAGAAAAGGTTTCGTCATAGTCCACTCCTTGTCTTTGACGAAAACCTTTTGCAACGAGTCTAGCCTTATAGGTTTCCACCTGCCCATCTACACCAAGTTTCTTCTTGTAGATCCATTTGCATCCAACGGGTTTTACCCCAGGTGGAGCAACTTCTAGGGTCCACACTTTATTGGTGTACATAGACTCCATTTCAGATTGCATAGCATCCAGCCACTTATCAGAGTCCCTACTGATGGCATGTCTAAAACTAGTAGGATCATCTTCTTCCAAGATGCAATCATCTTGATCCCCATCTATGAGAAAACCGTAGTATCTTTCGGGCGGATGAGAAATCCTACTAGATCTGCGGAGTGGCTGAGGTTCGTCCGGGGTTATTGAATCCTGAGGTTCCACCAAATCTTCAGTTACAGTTTGCCCCTCTGGAATTTCTTCCAGTTCTATCGTGCTCCCACTAATTTCTTTTGCAAGAAACTCTGTTTCCAAGAAAACAGCATGTTAAGCAACAAACACCTTCTGTTCCTCGGTGTGATAGAACTGATATCCATAACTGTTCTTAGGATATCCCACAAACTTACACAAAACTGACCGTGCCTCTAGTTTATCCGGATTGTGCTTTTTAACATAAGCCGGACAACCACATATCTTAAATCTTTTAAGATACGACCTTTTTCCATTCCACATCTCGAATGGTGTCTTAGGCACAGATTTGGATGGAACATCATTCAACAGATTGTCACGACCCGAAAGTACGGAACGTGACCGGCACTTAGATTACAAAGCGTCTAGAGGCGCAACGTAACCTAAGTAAGCCGAAGCCCAGAAATCTAAACCATAAAAGAAGAAGAAGAAAAAGAAAAAGAAAACAAGTTTAAAAGCATCAACAAATTTTCCCAAAAATTTCGGCAGAGTCTCCTCTGTAAAAACTGGCCCCAAACGGGTACAACAAGTATAATATACATAAACAATAAAAAGCATCCCCAAACGGGAGCTAGCTCAACGCCAACCGGCGGAAACAACCACAACAATACACAATAGTATACAACGCCAAAGGACGAGGCTCAAAACTCAAAAGAAAACAATCCACCAAATCAGAATAATACATGCGCGACTCTAAGGTCGAAATAAAAAACTGGTCCAATAAACTTATCAAGTAATACAAGTATGGTTGATGGAGCTTACTAGATACAAATGAAAGAATAAAAGTACAATGGTGGTTCAGATACAAGTGAACCAACCTACCGTGCAAATCACCCTGAATGAGATGATGTGCCAGCAACTGCCAGGAAAACCTGTACATCGAATAAAATTTGGCACAACGGGGGTGAGTTGCCAACTCGTGAGTAGAAGACATCTACGAAAAGAAATCGAATGCACGACGCTATCCTAGGTCATAATAATACACTACTATATCCCAATCATCTAGTAATAGCAGGGTAATACTACGTGTAAGTGCAGATACTCCGTGCTCGTGTCAGTGCCTCATATAGTATTATGTCATATGAATGGATATGCATGCACCATGAATGTAAAATAACCAATCCTGAAATCCAGATATATCTGTATAAGAAATCTTTAGCTGTTATCATAGTAAAATGTGTATAGAAACCTGAAATATCAACAATAAAATCCATGGAAATCCGTGTCAAGTATCGACACAAACATGTAAATCTCAAGTCTCATAGTCTCAATATCTCGGGCTCCGTCAGTCCGGATCGGCCCATATCATCAAATCTCACGACAACGGTCGGTATCCTCCGGATATCTGCCGCGCCAGACATCACCGGTAGGTAGCCTTCCCCTGCCAGGCTCATCGTCTACAACTCGATCTTCTTGCCCCGGGGTACCATACCGGGCCCACCATGTACCCGAGACGGCTCATCCACTCCTCGAATCGGGTCTCGAAATCCATCAGAAAACATGAAATCTCATGGTGGACGACACATACATCACGAGAAAACCGCATCTTATATTTTAAAAAGAGAGGAGGAGAGAGAGAGAAGTTTTTATATATTCTTGCGGTTTTCCCCAAAAATCCAGAAATCTCATAGAAACCCAAATCTCAAAATTATGAATAAGTATATGATAAGTGTCGGCATATGCCCATAATACTGCATGATAACATGAAAATATGAATGTATGAATGTCTAAGTAATAAATACCATGTCTATACTAACATCAGAGAGTAATCACAATATTATATCGGTCTAGTTGTTAACTGATTCTATCAATAAAAGATAATATGATCTAAAGTGTACGTGACATAGCAATTACCGATGATGATGTGTGTGAGCCGGCCAATAAGTGTGCGTGGAATATGCGCATCATCGGTAATGGTGCTGGTGTCCTAACAGGCAAAGTTTTATGCTGATTATAGAAACATATATATATGAACATGCACATTATGATTACGGTATGAAAGTAAAGACAGATGTGTGTTATCCACCCATTTGATATACAAATATAACTACCACTATAAGACTCGAACCTAAACTAGTGTCCATCTAACCCCCTAAGGAAAACTAAACCTAAGAACTAGTCGATAAGAAGTAGGAGTACACCTAAAGTCTGAGTCCATATCTCTAATAGTCGGCGATCCAGTCTCAATAGCGTCACGCACGTAGTACGACTTTCTCAAATCAAGAGTGCGGATCAATCATCACCTCTATGCCTCATACGGTAAAATCCAACGTACGGCATCCCAATATCGGGGTACGGGTCAAATATCACCTACGTGTCTCATTATTCGTATAATATCATCATCAACACATGTCATGATCAAGGTGCTATGATGTAATCGCATACATCAATTATATAACATTGCCATCATAAATATACCTCATTAATTTATCCTCAGAAATATCATGTCATATGTATCGTATTGTGATTAAGTCATACTGATATCATATCGTCATCAAGTCACACCTATATGATATCGACATCAGGTCACACCTATATGATGTCGTAATCAAGTCATACATATATCATATCGTGATCAGTCACAAGTTACAGTTCGGGTTCTATTTTAGAGTCCCATGTACCTCAATACCATCACTACCCATTATAATTTATGTATACCTGTTCATTATCATTTTCTAATGATCCGCTAACATTTTAATACGACTGCATAGCCAAGAATCACGGCATCAAGCCCAGTTATACT
The DNA here is from genome assembly GCA_030015575.1 of Agapanthus africanus. Classification (NCBI taxonomy): domain Eukaryota; kingdom Viridiplantae; phylum Streptophyta; class Magnoliopsida; order Asparagales; family Amaryllidaceae; genus Agapanthus; species Agapanthus africanus. The sequence goes on from JASDDO010000031.1 coordinate 470,988,357, forward strand.
GTTTCATTCCCGTGTATCATATCACATCAATGTATCCCATATACGTGTTGTATATATATATATATATATATATATATATATACCTATACCTAGTCCTATATATATATATATATATATACACATACACGTATACACCATGTCGAGTTTCAGTGTGTGCGTGCGTGTGTTTCTACCTGAAACCTACGAACCTCTTCCAAGGTATTCATCCTCTGATATGGTCTTCCTAAATCAGTCTAGTCCAGCCTAGGGTCATTACTAGGGTCCTACTCATTAAGAATCTAGGGTCACATCTGGCTTCCTAATGTCAATAAATACTATTCCTATTCTACGTTGCGGGGGTGCTAAACGCCATCCACCCGACTTCCCCCCGTAGATATGCATCTACTTACCTGGTCCATGTCTGCCGAAGACGGTGTCGCCATCCTCCTCTTCATCGCCCGCAGTCCACGTGAGGGGTACCTAAACGCAAACATATAAATAGTATCGTAAACTGAATCACACACAAAAGTCAAAACGACGCAAGGAACAAGCATAGGTTAAAACCAATGTCCCGTCCACGCAAAAGAACCAAATATCGCTCGATATCGGCGTACAAACTACGATGGATCGAGATAACATCAACAAATAAATCATAGTTTTAAAACTCGTTACTTATAATATATAACATGATTAAATCCATCGAAACCCTAAAAATCGATCAAACCGTCCAACTTCGTAAAACCCGAAAATGCCAATTTACCGTTTTTCTTCGAAACTTAACATTTAAATGAAACCAATGGTCATAAAACTCATTAAATAGCATAAATAGACTATACAACCCATTACCATATTTTTATTACACAAATTTGTATTAATTTGAAATTTCTAGTTTGCAACCATTAGAAATTTTCAACATCTTACAAGCAAAATGTCACAATTCCACAACAAAACTTGATTTTGCATGAATTAATGTATTAAACTATAATTCATGATAATAATGATATAATGAAACCATAATTATATTTTTAATCTCATTTATTTAGGAATTTCTAAAATCTAGTTAACAAAAATAGCATTTTATTAGTATTTTCCAATTATCAAAAGAAACTAGTGATCAAACTAAGTTTTTTCATTCCATTAACATGCTAATATTCTCATTAAAACTACAATCTAATGATAACAACCTTAATTAGAATTTTATATTACCCACATACACATTTTATAAAAACCTAGTTAGCTAAATAGCTTAATTAAAACAATTTGAATAAACAAATTATTATACAACAACCATGCAAGATTTTTTCCACTCTAAAAATGTTAAACTAGCTATTATAACCTTATTTAATTAATAAAAAACACAACTTGAATTTACAAACCCTAACTTGAATTTTAAAATTTGCAACTAGAATTAATTTAATAAATCTAATTATGCTTTAAAAGAAACATCTAATAGAAATAAATTAAAAGAGAAAGATTTATACCTCCACAACCTAAAGTCCAAACATGAAAATGAGCCTCCAAAATGCATGCTTTCCCACTCCAAAATCCATGTAAAGAAGAGCAAAGAATAAATGGTAGGAATTTATTAGGATTTTGTGCAATTTTTATTGAATTTTGGAGGATTTTTGATGATTTTTGGAGTTAAAATAAAATTGGAAAATGGGGGGACTGCCATGGGGGTGAGGCCGGCCAAGTTTAGGAGGTGAGGGAGAGAAAGAAATGAGTGAGGAGTTGTGTAGAAGTTTCTCCCAAAATATCACTTCATTATGTCTTTTCATTAATTTATTAAATTTTCTTTTATTTCTTTTCTAAAACAACTCAAGAAAACTCTAGAATTATGGAAAAATTTGCAAATAATTTTTGCATGAAACACACTAAATTCTAATATGCCATGGTTTATTTTTACAAATTAAAACCATTCAATTTGTAGTTTACACCAATTTAGTGTAAAAATAAAGCTTATGTTAATATTTAAAACAATTAATTTAGGAAAAATATTTAATTAAACTAAAAATTTATAAGTGACTAAATAAACACCATTTACTAGTAATAACATAATTAAAATAGGTATTTCTAAATTTATAGTGAAAAATAATTACGGTTTTGTTTTACGAAAAATACGTTTTACTTTACCGAAAAATCACAAAATTCACTTAAACAATTTTATTTATTTAATTATTTATTTAATTATTTTTAAAATGTTACACAGATATGCTGCTGTTAAAAGCGCATGTCCCCAAAATGAAAGAGGCAACTCGGCATTACTCATCATGGAGCGAACCATATCCAATAGGGTACGATTCCTCCGCTCTGATACACCGTTGTGCTGTAGTGTATAAGGGAGAGTAAGCTGAGAGAGAATTCCATTCTCTTTTAAGTATTCTAGGAATTCCGTGCTTAAGTACTCCCCTCCTTTATCAGATCGGAGGATCTTAATACTTTTGCCAATCTGGTTCTCTACTTCGTTCCTGAATTCGTTGAATTTCTCAAAAGCTTCAGATTTGTGTTTCATAAGATACACATATCCAAATCTAGAGAGATCGTCAGTGAATGTGATGAAGTACGAGAATCCACCCCTTGCATGTATAGACATTGGACCACACACATCACTGTGTATGAGTCCCAAGAGCTCTTTTGCTCTTTCTCTATGTCCGGTGAACGGAGATTTGGTCATCTTTCCTTTGAGACATGACTGACAAGTTTCATAGGATGAAAATTCGAACGTATTCAAGAGTCCATCTTTATGTAACTTACTCAGTCTTTTCTCTCCGATATGACCAAGTCTACAATGCCACAAGTAGGATTCGTTCGTATATGAACTCTTCCTCTTGCGTGTGTTTTGTACATTGAGAACTGTATTCTGATTTAGAATATAGATACCATTACACAGTGTACCTTCTGCAACCAATACCTTATCAAGGTAAATGTTCATGACATTTCTATCAAGAACAAAGTTATATCCATCTTTATCAAGTAAAGAAACTGATATGATGTTGCAAACCATGGAAGGTACATAGTAGCAATTGTTCAGAATCATAGTATTGCTATTTGGCAACACTAGGTGATACTCACCGACGGCCGCAGCATTAAGTTGTGCTCCATTCCTTACTCTGAGGGACATATCACCGGGTCCAACTATCCTACTTTTTCTTAGTCTCTGCAATAAATTGCAGATATGAGATCCTGATCCGGTATCTAGTACCCAGGAGGCAGGACTGACCGAAAAGCAGTTCTCAACTACAAGAACACCTGAAGAAGACGCAACAGTGTGTTTCTTCTTCGACGGGGTTATCAAGGAATTCAAATTTTCCTCTTTCTCAACCCCATACTTATGACTGTTGTCATAAGTTAGAGCCGAACCGACATTCCCCAGCCCCGAATAAGAATTCGGATCGGTCAAGCGATACATTTTATTATCTTGATTAGGGCGTGAAATGGTTGCTACCTGGAGAGAGAGAGGGAAAAACACTCAGCGTGCGCTCTTGCAAGATTAGATTGGTTATTAATTTATCTAACCAGGATGGCTCCCACTGTTTCCTCTAGTTCTTCTTCAAACCCTAAAAGAAGAACTAATCAGGATTAATCGCACGTCACAATACTTGCTTAACCTTTCAGCCAGGCTGGTGTTGGTACTTCGAGGGAGGTTTTCCAACGCTTTTGCGAAGTTCCTTAATTACATAACCTCTTTTCCCTAGAGGCGTAGCCCCGCTAACACCGTTCTAGACACCTACTTGGTTTATAGAATTGATTGTTAAGTGAAAAAAATCTCCCAAGAGTAATCCTACTCATCAGTGGGATCGGGATCCAACTATCATTGTGTGATGCACTAGATGGAATCCACTCTAGTCACCACACTTCAGAAGGTATGCTAAATCTGCAAGTTTCCTGTATGTTTGAAACCCCCGATGTGGTTTTTACCCCTAACGATTTATGACCTTGACTAGGGCAATAAACCATAAACCGCTAGTCAAGTTCTACCCATCACTTTCTTGATTGCATTAAACCCACCCGTACGAGCCCTTGACTAGGTCAATAAGGCCGCCCGACTGTCCTAACCAATCGCATTTACAATGCACAGAAAAATACTACTTAGCTACCGTACACTACGCCTTGACTAGGTCAACAAACGCAGCAGGAATACTAAATATTACTATTCTGAAATGACGGAGGGCTACGGATGGGTTTTTGGCGAAAACCCCGTTAATGTAATGAACTTAATATCGTTGAAGGAACCTGAGTAGTTTTGTAAATATATATAGTGGCGAAAACTTTTGCTAAAGAGGTCACTCCTTGTTAAGGGATCTCGGCTCTTTCCTCGTCGAATGAGGTGCAGGATATTCCAAACTGAATACCTCGATGCAAAGAAAAAATAGTCGACTATATTAAAGTTATTACCCTGACGCAAACTTTTACTCAAGGGGTCACTCCCGGTGAAGGGATCTCGGCCCTTGCCTCATCGAATGAGGTGCAGGATATTCCAAACTGAATACCACTATGCAAAGCAAAAGAGAACGTCTGTAATGTCAGTTTTTAAAGATTGGTTCCAACAACATCTTTTAGGTTTTTTATCTTGCATTAATTAAAATTAATGCAGCCCCATCAAATTTGTAACCTATCACACCAGAAAAGAACGAAAATACGATGTACGTATATGCCATCCGCATTCGCCACTGGGCCCCGTCATCACCCGTTAGGTTACTTAACTAACGACAGAGCGGGGGCTGGACTAGCGCGGATGCAAAACATATACAACATCTACTAGTATATATATAAGTATATATAACATTCGTCCCAGGCATGATAATAAACAATATCACAGATAACATTACAGAATGGTGGATAATCTTGGAGCCCTGGGTTTCACTTGAGCCGCAAATAAAACCCGACGTTCCGGTCGTGTGGATAGCATGTGCAATGAAAACCTGTACCCCCTACGAGTGCTGCGAATAGCCCGCCAGTTCTAGAATGAAGCCCCCTCCATCTCAACGCCATGAGAATGAAGCCTCCTCCGTCTCGACGCCATGAGATGCGTGCTTGTTGCCTTCCAGAACCCGGCTCTCTGTGTACTCCGCCATGGGGTAATCCTAGTACAGAAAAGTAAAATAATATATACAACCGGTGACATCGACCTCAGCCCGGTCGTGCCCCCAAAAAAATATACAACCCAGCAAAGACGGCAGTCCACATGTCGGACGCTCGCCTCGCAATAACAAATGCACAAATGAATTTAAACTGTATTCTAACATTGCACTACATGCTATCCACCACGACAATCCAACCACAATCACAGCACAAGCACACAACATCAACCCGAATGTCACGTTTGCAAAACCCGTCTAAAAGAACATATAGCAATCAGACGAGTTTTACCGATCGAGTGACATTCCCGGTCGCAGATAAAAATGAATGTACTGATAGTAAAACACGTATCTTAAAATTACGATCGACTAAACTTTCCAAGTGGGCCCCAAGTATTAAACCAACACTGTAAAAAATCTTGGCCCAAAAAATAATTATTCCAGAAACCACAATTCCAAAAATAAGAGGCCCAGAAGAAAATTTGGTCACTTGGGCCCCAAAACGGCCGCGGAACCGCCGCCAATAGGGGGTTTGCGCGGCGGTTCCGTGGCGGTTTAGAGGGATCACGTGACCAATTTTCTTCTGTAGTCTTAGAAAAGCCTGCATGATTTTCTGAGACTATAAAATTGATATTTCGAGCACGTTTAAAAATCGACAGAAACTGCATGAAATGAAATGTGGTTTTTGGAATTTTCAGTCGATCGTTATTCTAAACACGTTTAAACAAGCTAGTATAGGTTTTATGGGATGGCTCTGATACCATGAAGGGTTACCCTAGTACCCCGGCCAACTCCCGTGGCCAAATGCGGAACAAAAATTTTCTTGCGAACAAAACTTGGCGCTAGACTAAACCCTAAAACCGGATCTTTCCATAAAACTAACTAGCTACACTAGGAGAGCTATCTACTATGATGAGGAATTCTTACCAAACGAACCAAGTCCTTCGGTCTTCGTTCTTCATCCTTAGCTCCTACTAGCCACCTTGTACTTGCTTGATCTTCTTTCCTTGCTCCGTCGGTCCTCCGGGATCGATCTTGTTCTCCGGCCTTCCTTGGTCCTTGATGATCCACCCGGGAAATATGATCCATGGCTCTAGATCCTAACCAAATAGCTATAAGGAGCAACTGGAGAACTTGGGTTGCTAAACCAAGTAGTCTAGAATGTAGTGGAGGGTGTCTAAGTGTTTGATATCTCTTTTCTAACCTCTTCACTTGTTTCTCAACACATGAGAATGTTAGTGAAGAGGAAGAAGATGAAGATGGAAGAAAGCAAGAGGAGGGAGGAACTCAAGAGGAAAATGAGAGCTCAAAGAAAAATGAAGCATGAAGTGAGAGAAAATCACACACCTTGGTTTTGTGTGTGAATTCTTTCAATATACAATTAACAACCATGCTTCAATAGTAACTCCAAATGAATTATAAATTCATTTATGAATTATTAAAGCATGGTCATCACCATTCCTCCCATACCTTTTACTTTACACCTCATTTCCAATTATCAAATAAAAGGAAAATACATAATGAGGTGGCCACCTTCTAGAAGAAAATCTGTAGTAAATACGGATTTCAATATATTGTACAAATATACCGGCAATCAGATAAAAATCCGAACGCCCAAAAGAGATAGAATAACACGAAGAACGTAATACTAGAATATATATATCGAAATACATATATGTAAATTATTAAATCAATACCTGATTTAATAATCCGGCTCAAACCCGAGCCGGCTAGTATTACAAACTGTCCGATCGAAAATCCGAGTACTAAGTACATCAATCGATCGAACCCTGCACGTATCCAATACGGCTACTACATCGTTTTGCCTGGATCAGGGAAACCCTCTGTGTGGTATTCTAAAGACTCGATAGTACTCTGGCAGTGCATTTAACCACAAGCATGTCAGCGGCACTAGCTGTACGTAACGGCTTCCCAGGTACCTGTCGAAAAGGAAGGCCGACGAGTAAACTCATCCGGATCTCCTACTGAGCCTATCCGTGACAATATCCGTACAGTTCGGTCTCTTCGTCAAAGAGTATCGCATACTGGGTCTAGAGGATGGTGAACGTCAGACCCTAACAAGCCGATAAGTCGTGCCGATGTGGCTCAGGACCAATCCGGGAAACTACTGATCAACCTATCAGTAAATCCCAAGTGCCTTGGCCAAGGTCTTATGTTCCTGACCAATCGAATCACAGTGCGATATCGACTCCCTATACTAGGAGAGACGAATCCCCGACAATCGCTCACTGCCTCCATGTGGCTCGGGACTGAACCCAACTAAAACCTGTTTGCACGACTCAGTAGAGCCATGGTAGGGTAGTGATCAAAGCTCAGTGGGAATTCACACGAGACAAATGCCGATTTCGAGTCCAAAGACTAACCTGTACACATGTCACCTGAGGACTTCCATCTGACGATAGGTATAGTACCATATGGAAGTTCTCGGCGAGTCCGTCTAGTGTACTCACACCCAGTGAGCACTTGTATACGATCTTAGGTGCATCAAACCAATGGCTGCTGGACCAATCATCCCTGACGGGGCTAGAAACGTATACACCAGTCTACTCCGGAGTATCAATGCCCAGTCTCGATACTTACGCGACTAGGGACCATTTAAGGATGCGCTTATGGACTACCCTGCTCCCACAAGTATGATCGCCATCACAACGCAGGTAGTCAAGCAAGATCCTAGGGGCTTTATCAACATGTAACCGCAATATGTAATAACGAGTATGATATATGCCATGTTAAGATAAAGACAAACCAAAATAGCATACTACCGTATCGAGTCTTTATCAATATGTGCAAACCAGATATAACAACAATACAAATAAATACACATATCCCGATAAAGACAAGTCAAATAATATACTATAAAACTGAGCAAGATTGTTCTGTACATACATATCCCTAGTATCCTATATGTATACATATAAATACTGGCCTTTAGGGCATATACATCCAACAGATGCAATGTATGATCTGTGTCCCTATCGGTCTCTAAGTCATATTTGAAATCGAGTTGTGGAAAAGTTGATCATGTTTAACGAGGGTCTCGTACGTACCCAAGACTACGGCCCGCTGTTGCCCGGGACATAACCCTGTCAGCCGGACCGCTAAGCCCAACCTAATATATATAAGAGTCGCTGTTCGAATGATCATCCTCTAAATCACTGACCTCGCTAAATACAACCCCCTTTCCACTTCGATTTCCTCTTATCCTCCACGTTTCACTATTCATGAATATGGGCTAGTTGTGTACAAGTATGCATCAATAACACGATTTTTATTCACTGTTCACTGTATGGTTCATTGTCACGAATCACTCACTATTTATGGGCGTACTTGACACAACCACACCGATACTGTACACATTCGACAATGCAATATACATTGAGAATTTACATGAATATTCACTATCACTAAAGGTTTTGTAGTCGGGTAGAACTATGAATCATGCCGCTAAACAGTTTATATGCAATACAAGTCGTTATACATCTTATGAACATAGAAAATTAGTATTAAATCATGAATTCTGAATTAAGCAAAAAGATACAAAAGCGGTAATAAGTAAACTCAGTCGGAAGTTCAACAAAATTGATTTCAAGTCAATCGGGTTTCGGGTTCGCAAGTTACAGTCGTTTCATTTTAAGTGTTCGCTGCTGGAAATTCATTTCCTGAACTGAAGGTCCATTTCGCAACACAGTTTTCACCCTGTTGGGATTAAAATTAGGCAATGGTATAGTTGAACAAAATTTAGGTTTCCAACGCACTAGACGGATCAATAATATCCATGGTGCACTGGAAGTTATGCGTTGTACAATAAAAGGGTATACGTTCTGTCCCTGTTTGGGACTGTTATATGTTCTGTTGATTTAAAATGTAATTTAAATAGTAAACGACAGTAAAAACGAATGAAACCACTTTCAATGGTTAGCTAACAGATTTATCTTCGCTATGGTATAGGGTTCCGCATCATGGAATTTTCATACAGCAGTGAAAGTATTACAAAACGAGAATCGACAGTCAGTGCTGCTATGGACTGCAGTCCAGAGCCGCACTACGAACCAGTTTTTGTAACCTTTTTAGTATAGGAACAGATTAAAACTCTTATGGGGTTTTAGGTCGTCGAGTTGGCTTCGATATGAGCCCTCGAACGTAACATTCTGATTTGTAATCAATTAAATGTGATTTTTACAAGATTCAGGTACGGGAAAATTTCAGTTTTAACGGGTCTAATTGGGAAAGACCTATCACGTCAGTAAAGTCAGTATTTTCCAGCCAAATCATAACACAGCGTTCGTTATTACTCGGGCCATCATATGTGATTAGTTTGCGTCAATTTAACGGGGGTTTTCCATTCAGGTTTTGCATCGAACACTTGCATTACATCGATTCGCACGAAAAGTATATATTGAATTTATTGGTAATTTGAATTGAAATAGGTAAAATTAGCATGAAGCAAGCATTATACTTGCCTGATGACGTATCGACGACGGTACGGCAGCGGCAACGGCAACGGCGCGATCACAACAACAGCGTGGCTAGGGTTTGCAGCCTCGACTCGAGCTCGACTAGGCATAGTGCACGGCACATGGTAGCGGTGTAGTATGGCTGTGGCGATGCGGGGGAGAGGCCAGTGGGCATCGAGTGCAAAGGGGGTTGGCCGGCGGTGACTCAGGGGGTGGTACGGAGATGCTTGCAGTGGAGATGCTGTGGGTTTGGTTGTGGGTGTTCTGCTGTAGTTGGGTTGAGCTTAGAGTGGGGCTCTGTTGGCGTCGAGGTCGGTGGAGGCAGAGGAGGGACGTGAAGTGAGAGGGAGAACGAGAGTGAGGGGGAGAGAGAGGTGGGTTTTGGTGAAGGAGGTCGTGAGGGTGATGGCGAGGGAGGCTCGGTCTTGTATGAGAGAGAGGGAGAGTGAGTGAGAGAGAGAGAGAGACGGGATCGAGGGAGGGAAGTGAGTGCGCGCGTGAGATCATGGGTCGAGCAGTGGGGACGTGGTCGCGGTGAGATGCGGGGGCGTGGTCGCGACGAGAAGCGACGTGGAAATAAATGGAAAAGAAGCGGGAAAGGAAGAGGGAGTGGGGAAGAAGCGGGTCGGATATGGGCTTGGGCCGGGTTGGGTAAGGGCCGGGATTTTTGTTTGTTTAGGAAAATTTAATATTTAAAACATAAGCATCTAAATTCATACAAAAATACGGAGAAAAATAGAAAAACATTCAAGGGCACTTGGAAAAATATGGAAAAATTTTATTTACGGAATTGGGAATTTATATCATACCCTCCTTACAAAATTTCATCCTCGAAATTTAAAAAGAGACAACGAAACAACATCACTACACAAACAGATGTGGAAAACGTGCACGGATATCCTCCTTACGCTTCCAGGTAGATTTTCCTGGGGAACGACCGCCCCAAGACATTCGGACTAACGGAATGACTTTATTTTTCAGCACTTTTTCTCTGTGGTCGAGGATAGTGGTGGAATGCTCCTCGTAAGACAGGTCAGTGCCCAAAGCTAACTCCGAATGGTCCAGAATATGGCTGTCATCCCGAACATAACGCCGCAACTGAGATACGTGGAAAGTATTGTGCACACCAGCTAGCGATGGAGGTAAGGCAAGTCGATAGGCCACCTCTCCTACTCGCTCTAGCCCCTCAAAAGATCCGATGAAACGGGGACTGAGTTTCCCGCAACCTCCAAACCTGATGACTCCGCGGGTAGGGGAGATCTTCAGGATTACGTGATCTCCGATTTCAAATTCTAGCGCTCTCCTGTTGGCATCCTCCCAACTCTTCTGTCGATCCTAAGCCGTCTTAATACGTTGTCTGATCATTTGGACTTTGTCTACCGTCTGAACAATGAGTTCGGGGCCCAGTAATCTTCGTTCGCCCACGTCGTCCCAACAAACAGGGGATCGACATTTACGTCCGTAAAGTGCTTCGAAAGGAGCCATCTGGATGCTAGCCTGGTAACTGTTTTTATAAGAAAACTCAACCAGATGCAGATGATCCTCCCGAGAACCCTGGAAGTCCAACATGCAAGCCCTCAACATGTTCTCGAGCGTCTGAATTGTACGTTCGGATTGTCCGTCCGTCTGTGGATGATACGCTGTGCTGAACTTGAGGTGGGTACCCAGACTCTCCTGTAAGCTCCTCCAAAAGTGCGAAACAAATCTGGTGTCTCGATCTGACACAATGCTGACCGGAACTCCGTGAAGTCGCACTATCTCTTGCATGTATTTCTCCGCAAGCGACTCTTTCGGCTGTCCCACCCAGAAGGGTATAAAGTGTGCAGCTTTCGTAAGACGGCCGACGATCACCCAAACGACGTTGTTGCCCCCAGGGCTCCATGGTAAGGGAGTCACAAAGTCCATAGTAATGTGCTCCCACTTCCACTCTGGAATCGGAAGCGGTTGTAACAGTCCCGCTGTTATCTGGTGTTCCGATTTCACTTGCTGACATACCAAACACCTGGATACAAACCATGCAATCTCTCGCTTCATCCCATTCCACCAAAAGTGTTGGTTTAGATCTCGATACATTTTCGTGCCTCCTAGATGCACAGAATAAGCTGAACTATGAGCCTCAGCTAGCACCTCTTCCTGAACATCCCCTTTGGGTACGCAGAGTCTACTACCGAATTTCAGAGAACCGTCTCGATGTATGAATAAGTCTGTTCTCAGCCCGGCTTCCACCTGCTCTCTGAACTTTTGCAATCGGGGGTTATCAGGTTGCGCAGCCTTGATGCGATCTACCAGAGAAGACTGCACCTGTAGTTGCCAAAACTGCCTGATTGCACTCGGCATAATGACCTCTGGCTCGAGCTTCTGAAAATCCTCAATGATGCTCCTCTGGCTGGTCAACATCATGACCGCTGGCTTGCGACTGAGAGCATCGGGTATAACATTTACTTTTCTCGGATGATACTGTAAGTCTAAGTCATAGTCCGCCATTAATTCCAGCCATCAGCGCTGCCTCATATTTAGTTATTTCTGAGTGAACACGTATTTCAGACTCTTGTGATCCGTGTACACCTTCACCTTCTCGCCTAATAGGTAATGCCTCCAGATCTTCAATGCGAAAACCACTGTGGCTAACTCCAAGTCGTGAGTAGGGTAGTTCCTCTCGTGATTCCTCAGCTGTCGTGAGGCATAAGCAACTACCCGACCGTGCTGCATCAAAACACAGCCTAAGCCCTTCCATGAAGCATCGCTATGTATCACCAACCTACCGGAATTATCTGGCACTGTAAGAATAGGCGCCGTGGTCAATTTCTGCTTCAGTGTCTCAAAAGCCCGAGTACACTCCTCCGTCCACACATACGGTACATCCTTCCGTGTCATCTTCGTCAAGGGTTCAGCGACTCGTGCAAAGTCTTGAACGAACCGCCGATAATATCCGGCCAGTCCCAGGAAGCTTCTGATCTCGGCCACTGACTTCGGTGTTGGCCAATCTCTAACAGATTCTATCTTTGCCGGGTCCACTGAGATGCCTTCGCCCGAAATAACGTGTCCCAAGAACTGCACCCTGTCGAGCCAGAACTCACACTTGCTTAATTTTGCGTATAGCTTCTCTTCCCGAAGAATTTGTAATACTGTTCACAAGTGTTCGGCATGCTCCTCCCGGGTCTTAGAGTAGACTAGTATGTCGTCGATGAATACAACGACAAACGTGTCCAAGTACTTCGCAAATACTCGATTCATCAGATCCATAAATATAGCTGGAGTATTGGTAACACTGAACGGCATCACAAGGAACTCATAATGCCCGTATCGGGTCCTGCAAGCCGTCTTGCATATATCCTCGGCCACTACTCTGATCTGGTGATAGCCCGAATGGAGATCCAACTTCGAAAATACTCTTGCTCCACTTAACTGATCAAATAGGTCGTCGATGCGCGGAATGAGGTATTTGTTCTTTATCGTGACTTTGTTCAGCTCCCGGTAGTCTATGCACATCCGTAGCGATCCATCCTTTTTCTTTACCAACAAAACTGGTGCATCCCATGGTGAAACGCTTGGGTGGATAAATCCTTTCTCCAGGAGTTCTCCAATTTGTTTCTTCAACTCTGCCAACTCAACCGGTGCCATTCTGTATGGAGCCTTGGAAACTGGTGCTGTATCTAGAATCAAATCAATAGAGAATTCCAAAACACGGGGAGGTGGTAGGCCTAGTAAATCTTCAGGAAACACATCCAGAAAATCCCGAACGATCTCTGGGGCTGGACTCTCAACGATCTCCATAGCTGTCAACGCTTTTGGCTTAGCTCTAAACTTGGCTGGCTCTAAGGACTCGCTCCCGCCTTCAAAAATAAACTCTGGGTGATTGGGAATGCGGAAAGTCACATTCCTTGCTTGGCAATCAATAATCGCATGGAATGTACTCATCCAATCCATCCCAAGAATTGCGTCATAGCTGCCTGTTCCGATTAAAAGAAAATTCGCATAGAATTCCCTGCCACACACTAAAACTGGACAGGATCTACATTCTCGACTGGATACTATAACACCATTAACCGTATGTATTTCCCAACCCTTGGTTAATGGTTCATGTGGTATGGAGTGTGTATCAACGAAATGCGTAGATATGAAATAGTGTGATGCTCCAGAATCAAATAGTACTCTAGCTGGTATGGAATGAACGAGTAGAATACCTGCAACATCATCTTAAGCCTCTGCCTGCTCGGCGGTCAAGGTGAAAGCCCGTCCTTGACCACGGCCTGTGTAGGGTTGCCTCTGTTCCTATGCCCTCTGCTGCAGCGGTCCAGACCCTCCCTGTAATTCTGTTCACTCGGGGCAACCACTAACTCGGTGCTGGCTGGATCCGCAAATCAAACACTGTCCCTTGGCACGGCGACAGTCCTTCTGGGTGTGCCCATCCCTGTGGCAGTAGCCGCAAACTAAGTTTTTACTCTGAGGGCGATGCTGGGGCACGAATGGACGCTTCATCTGCGCCGTCCCTGGCCTGTGGATTGGTATAACCACTCGGGACGATGTGTGAGTACGCGGCGGGGCTACTGGGGGCCTCCTATCACTCGAACTGGGGCCCTTAAATTTATTGATCAGCTTCTCCTGAATTCGTGCCGCGTTGAGCACCTGCGCAAAAGTCTGCAACTCAAGTGACGTGATCAACCTATGTATCTCAAAATCAAGTCCCTGTAAGAAACGCCTGGCCCTGGTGGCCTCTGAAACGACCATATACGGAGCAAATCGGCTCAGACGGTTGAATTCTGCCGCATATATGTCCACGTGATGGCCAGTCTGCTTCAGTAAGATGAATCTTTCTTCCATCTGTACCTTGGCGGTGGAAGGAAAACAGTGGTCCAAGAAGTACTCCTTGAATTTTCTCTATTCGATTAGCCCTTCGATTCTGCTTTCTTCAACCGACCACCAAGTACGGGCTTCGTCCTCCAACTGGTTCCTTATCACATTCACTTTCTCTTCATCGGGTACCCTTGCGGCCGTTAGTAGGTTCTCCATATCGACCAGCCATTATTCGGCCTCGAGTGGTTCGGCTAGTCCCGTAAATACAGCTGGATGTAACCTCCGAAAATCTGACACGGTGCCAGCACTGGCAGAAAAAGCTGGTGAATTAGTGCCCTCGGGGGTGGTAATGAGAGCGGAGGGTCCCCCTACTGCGGTAATTTCCCTGAGTCCCTCGATGAGTAGGTCCGTCTTTCTCTCTTGAGCTTCTGCGAGGGTCGTCAATGCATTCAAAATCCTCTATGTGCGATCCTGAGAACTTGAGTCCGAGGAATGGTCGTTCGGGGACGTCATGTCGCTGGAAGATATTTAAAAGGATATGATTAGATACAGGGATGAAACTGAGGGATAGTGAAGCGAAAATAATGTAATAAAGTGTGGTTAATGTTATCCCTTACTACTAAACGCGGCTCTAATACCAACAAAACCATGTCACGCCCCGCTTCCTAAAATACGGGATACGAGGGATGATTAGCCCAGCCATACTCCTACAGTCAAAGAATAATCCCACCGTAGTCACACTCCGGCTTCTAGCGTTACATAGTAATCAGTAAACACAGCACAGAAGTAAAGAAAATGTAGGGTTGCTAGGCATTGCCACAAGGGTCTACGAGGCATCAACCATGCCCGATTTAAAAATTAGCCGTGCCGAACAACCCGAAGCCGAATCTTTAAACTAGAGTTTAGGCGAAAACAAGCAAGTTAAACACTTTAACACTAAGTGTGAGGGATTACAACCTTTGTAGATCCGGTCCTTCACTTCTAAAGCTCCGTGTTGAAGTCCCTTCGCTGCGATCATCGTGTTCCAGATTCTCGAGAGGTTCCACGAAGAGAAAGATGCAGTTTTGCTTCCGATCTTCGATACAAAGATGATCTACCTTGAAGTTTCGTTAACACAAGCTAACACTCATAATATGAAGTGAACACCCTCATCTAAATGGCAAGGATAGATGAGGATGATGAAGTAGGATTTTTGCTCTCATTTGTTTTCATATTCTCACTCATTTTCATCACAAAGCAAAACGCTAGAAAGCTTTTGCTCAAAAGAAGAAGAAGGAAGAAGATGAACAATATGATATGAAATCCTTTTGTGATGAATAATGAAAGGATAAAGATGATGACTAATGCAACCATGGTCAACTAAACTCATGTAGAGAATTAACCAAGGCTAGGGTTTGGGTTAGGTTAAGAATGAGTCACTTGAAAATATCTTGCACAAAACAAAAAGAAAAACCTTCTAGAATCAACTAGAAGTCTTAACCCTAATCCAAACCCTAATCATGTTTAAACTCCAAAAAACATGTTGTATTAGTTATCATATCATGTTACAATATTATATATCACATATATAATATTTATCGTAACAAAATAAAATAATACAATTAACATATATCGCATATATATCAATGTATTACCCGAGTGAGAAAAAGAATCTTTTAGTGAGCTAATATTAGTTAATGTAATTTAATATATCATATATATTATTATACATTAAATTATCGAATCAACACTTGATCCGACAATCCGGCTATATCGCATATAACCGACTAATATTTATCCGTACCGATTCATCGAATCAACACTTAATCCGATGACCCGGCTGATATCAAATATCGCGAGAATAGAATACGGTATCTCATATCGTATTATCCTCGGTCCCGCACATATCACATATGTGCTCCTACTCCGTTTTGCCTGAGCCAAGAAACCTCTGTGTAGGACTCTAAAGAATCGTCAATACGCCGGCAGTAGGTGATGATCATATCAAACACCCACAAGCTGCAAGCGGTCAGCTAAACGTAACAGCCACCCAGGTATTGAGCGCTCAGAAGATCAACAAGCAAGCCTGTACATTCTCCTGTGAATCCAAACAGTAACACTCCCGTACAGTCCGGTCTCGTCGTCTGATATGTCGCATATCTCGCCTAGGGGTGGTAAACGTCAGACCCCAGTAGCTCGATAAGTCGTGTCGATATGAGGTCTATAACAGTCCGAGAAACTACTGATAACACTTACCAGTAAATCTCAGCAACCCTGGCCAGGGATTTCCGGTTATAGCCAATCGAACACAGCACAACATCAACTCCCTATACCGGGAGAGACGAATCCCCTCCTATCGCTCATTGCCTCCATGTGATTCGGGACTGTACCCAAAAGCCAACTTTTGCACGCCCTCTTGGACGTGGTATGATGGAAATCAAAGCACGGTGGGAATCACACAAGACTCTATGACGATCTCGGGTCAACAGACTACTCTGTACCAGTGTCACCGAAGAACTGCCATCTGACGTGAGGTATAATACCATCTGGGAGTTCTCGGCGAGTCCGTCCACTGTACCCAGTCTCCACTGAGCACCCGTACACCATCCTTGATGTCAAACACCGATGGATTGGGATCATCCATCGCCCATCATATGGGTCAAGATGCGTATACGCTAGTCTACTCTGGTGTATCGATGCCCTGTCTCGATACACCTTCGACTAGGAACAGTTATAGGATGTACTCATCGACTACCGTGGCCCCACTAGTATGATCTCATCATAGTCCCAGTAGTCGGGTACACATCCTAAGGGCTTTATCAACATGTAATATAGAGACAATCAGAGTACATGTTAAGATAAAGTACAACCAGATAGCATACTATCATGTCGAGCAAGAAAGTCTTCCCTATATATGTCCTAGCATCCACTACAATATACATCGTATGTACAGTAATGGCCTATAGGGCATACATATAACTAACAATCTCCCACTTGCACTAGGGCCATCTGTTGTGGTATCACATACCCAACAATTAGCTGTGGTCGAAGTATCTCATACTCAACCATTCCATAAAAGTCTCTACTGGGAAAAAGGCCTTTGTGAGTAGATCCGCGCTGTTGTCCTCTGTGTCTACTCTCCTAACCTCGATCTCCCAGGAGATCAACCATCTCCATGATCAGGTGATACTGCCTAAGAATTATATCTGGATTTCAGATGGGACGGGGGGTTCCTTGGCAAAAGCCACAACTCCATTGTCACACAATGGTAGGAACGAAGTTCATCTCATGAACTTATATATCCAGACTGCCTCTTTGGTAGCATTCTTGGTAACGATGTATCTTGCCTTTATATCGTCTAGTATGTCACGGAATCTAGCTTGGAACTCTTCCAACATACCGTCCCTCCACTGAGGGTAAAGACAATGCCTGCGACTGACATTCAGTCGTCCTTATCGCCCTGGAACCTTTCCAGTGATTCTCTCCAGGATCGATTGATACCATCTCACTATATCTAGTGAGTATCCTAACATCCAATTAGATCTATCTCATAGATCCAAAACCCAGGATTTAGGAGGTATCAACTTCGATCCTATATGGAGAATCCTTGTGATAAGCGGAGATTGACCGAGCGTAGCATAGGAAACTCCTTCCCTATCAAGAGTATGTCATCCACGTACTTTACGAGGATCACCACCATACTCTCTACTACCTTTTTGTATATAAAAGGTTCATCTACCTTTTTGTATATAAAAGGTTCATCTACCATTTTGATGAAGTCAAACTCTTTGACTACCACATCAAAACAGATGTTCCAACTCCGCGATGCCTGCTTTATCATATAAAACATCTTGCACACGTTTCCGCTGCTCCCACTGTCTACGAAGCCCTCTGGCTATGTACTTATAGACGCTCTCTTCCAAAACATCATTTAGAAAAGCAGTCATGACACCCAACCACCAGATATCGTAGTCATGGTATGTAGCCGTGGCAAGTAGGATCTGGATGGACTTAAGCATAGCTTTGAAAGTCTCAACTTTTCCATGTACACCAAGTAATCTTCTCAAGATATACTTACTCTTGGTGGGGATTTAACCCTTCAGATAAAGCAACCAAAGTCCATACTTTGTTGGTGTATAAGGATTCCATCTCAGATCGATAAGCATCCAGCCATTCTTACAGCGTCTCACTCCTGATGGCCAGCTCGAAACAAGTTGGGTCATCATCTCATGATGCAATCCTCGCTCCCACTGTCATAGAGAAACCGAAGTATCTCTCAGGTGGGTGAGGAACCCTATTAGATCGGCGGAGAGGCTGAGGTTCGTTGGAAACTATTGAATCCTTTGGTTCTACCAAATCATCAGCTGCAGTTTGTATAGCTGGAACATTTCCAGTTCTACATAACAGACCTTTCCTCGAGCTTGTCCGGATTTTGCTTTTAGGCATAGGCCGGACAACCCCAAATCTTAACAAACTTAAGATATGGGCTCTTCCCTTTCCATATCACATATGAAGTGGTAGGCAACTGATTTGATTTCAACCCTATTCAATAGGTATGCAGCTTCTCAAGTGCATAACTCCCAAAAGGAAATAGGAAACTCAGTAGTACTCATCATAGAGCACACCATATCACATAGGGTGCTATTGCTCCACCCCGATACACCGACGTGCTGTGGTGTATATGGAGGAGTAATGCTGAGAGAGAATCTCATTCTCCTTTAGAATAGTCCAGGAATTCCGTGCTCAAGTATTCTCCTCCTTGATCTCATCAAAGGACATAATACTTATACCCGTATTTTGGTTCTCTACTTCTAACTTATATTCTGTGAATATCTCAAAAGCTTCGGACTTATGTTTCAACAGGAACACATGTCTGAATCTTAAGAGATTATCAGAGAATGTAATGAAGTACAAAGAACCGGTCTTGGCATGTGTAGACAGGAGACCTTCATACATCAGCATGTATTAATCCCAAGAGTTCACTAACTCTTTCTCTGTTTCCAATAAACAGAGCTATGGTCATCGTATCTTTGTGACATGACCGGCAAGTTTCAAAAGATGTAAATTCAAACTAATTTAAATATGCATCTATATGTAACTTCAGCCAGTCGGGTCGCATTGATATGACCGAGTCTACAATGCCTCAAGAAGGATTCGTTTATTTCTGAACTCTTCCTCTTGTGTGTGTTCTGTATACTAAGAACTGTAGTTTGATTTAGAACGTCAATGCTTTTAGATAACGTGCCTGAACCGATCAACTCTTGATATAGGAAATGTTCAAAACATTATCCAACAACACAAAATTATATCCTTTCTTTACTAATAAAGAGACTGATATGATTTTGTATATCAGGTTCGGTATCTAATAACATTCGTTCAGAATCAATGTATTCTGATAATACAGGGTGATAGTGACCAACAGACTTGGCTGCAACACTTGCACCGTTTTCTGTCTCATGAAACTTATCACCCGTTCTCAGTTCTCTACCTATCTATAGCCTATGTAACAGATTAAATATACGGGATCCTGATCCGGTATCACATACCCAGGACGTAAAGGATACTGAGAAACAATTCTCTGTAATGAACACACCCGAAGATGATGCATCAGCATGCACTTTCTTCGTTTGGGCGGCACGGGAAATCTGGTATTCACCAATTTCCTGCTCTGTCTTATAACAATTATATGTTGGAGCGGGACCAACGTTCCCCAGCTCAGTATAACAAGCGGGTTCAGTCAATATATCCATATTATTATCTTGATTAAGGCGTGATATGGTCGCTACCTGGAGAGAGAGAAGAAAACACTCGGCGTATGCTCTTGCAAGATTAGATTGGTTATCTACTATATCTAATCAGGATGTCTCCCACTGTTTTAATCAAATCTTCCTTCAAACCCTAAAAGGAAAGACTAGCCGGGATTAATTACACGCTACAAGTTCGCCAATCTTTCAGCCAGGCCAGTGTCGGTACTTTGAGGGAGGTCCCCCGTGCTTTCACACGAACCTAATTAAAGTAAACCTCGTTTTCCAGAGGCGTAACCCCGTTAACACCTTTCTAGACAACTACTTGATCGGCTAATTGTAATGTGTAAAACTCTCCCAGGAGTAACTCTTACTCACAGCGGGTATCGGGATCCAACTATCTCATAAAAGGTATGCAATCTCATTGCGAATTTCAACACTTGAAATTCCCAATAATATTTTACCCCTAGCGTTCTATGACCTTGACGAATGCCAAACAACCCATAGTCCACTAGTCAAGTTCAACCCGTACATTTCTTGATTGAATTAAACCCACCCGCACGACCCTTGACGAATGCCAAACAACGCCGTACGAATACCCTAATCCAATCTGCATCATATACATAAACAGATAAATACTAGTTAGCTACCGCACACTACGCCTTGACGAATGCCAAACTACCGCAGCACGAATACTAAGTAGTACTTATCTGAAATGACGGAGGGCTACGACGGGTTTTTAAGAAAACCCATTGCGTAATGAACTTGATATCGTTGTAGAATTGAGTGATTTTAAATGGAGTGTTTTTTAGGCTTTTCTAGTTTTGCTAAAGGGGTCACTCCCGGTGAAGGGATCGTCGGCCCTTTCCTCATCGAATAAGGTGCAGGATATTTCACAAATATCACTATGCAAAGCAAAAACTATAGAAGCAATCAAAAGACAAACCGAGTTTGTAGCATCTGCTAGTTTCACTAAAGAGGTCACTCCCGGTGAAGGGATCTCGGCTCTTTCCTTATCGAATAAGGTGCTGGATGTTCTACAAGGAACACCGCTATGCAAAGCAAGAACTAGAGCTACCAGTTTTTAAACAAGTTTCTACAACATCTTTAGGTTTCTTTTATTTCATTAATCTCATTAATGAAGTCCCATTTTATTATGCTTCGCAAGCAACACATTTGAAACGAAATCTGCAATATAACATATATCTCATATATATAAAATATAAACATTCGTCTCAGGCAATAATATGATCTCATCACAGAACATTGCAGCAGAAGAACATATATGAAATATTGGATATGCTAGGACGTCCGTGTTTTAGTACGAGCCTGTATAAAATACGGATTCCACGGTCGCGATGAATAGCCAAACCCACATCCCTAAACCCCTACGAGAGCGGCAAGTAACACTGCCAATTCTAGGGTTAGGAGACCCGGTCTCGACTCCTCGAGATGGTTTCCCACTGGACCCTAGAACCCGGTTACTTGTGCTCCCCGTCTTGGGTCTACCTAATGCGGAAAAGTAAATAATATACATCAACGGTGGCATCTTCCGCAACCTGGAAGTGCCCCAATAAAAGAATATTACATACAAATGAATTTTACATGAATGAAAAAGAAAAAACTCTCATCTCACATAAAACCCCCGGCTATTCAAACGCGACGATCCAATACAACATATCACAGCAACACATAATATCTCATATCATCAACGTAAGCAAGTATGTGTATCCCGATTGTCGTTGATGTATAGCAACGAAGCCGGCGATACACCACATACTACGCTTACGGTCACAGAAAAGAAAGTGTAAAACTACAACAGTTGGAATCCGCAACCTTCTTAGACATCGCATGCCTAACCAAATGAATTCCTTAGACATCGCATGCCTAACAATTATAAACCCCGCATTTTAGTCTCATTATCGAAAACTCTTTTCAATATCAAGTCGGGCAATTCAACAAGATTCCCGACATCGTGATCGAATGCTCGTCGTAAACTTTAGTAGACGGCCGCACCCCCGGATGCCGTCGACGAAGTGCACTAAGGCGGAACACCGCTGCCGCGAGCACCCGAACGGATGCTTTTGGCGACGGGGTTCTCCTACAGTCACTTGGTCGGGGCTATGGGGTGTG
This sequence comes from Agapanthus africanus, assembly GCA_030015575.1. Classification (NCBI taxonomy): domain Eukaryota; kingdom Viridiplantae; phylum Streptophyta; class Magnoliopsida; order Asparagales; family Amaryllidaceae; genus Agapanthus; species Agapanthus africanus. The sequence continues at coordinate 471,010,539 of JASDDO010000031.1, forward strand.
GCTGTCTATTAAGTTTACCCGGCGAGTATCCGCGTACGCTACGTGATTGCGATGGACTTTTGATCACATCAAAATTCCGTGGCAACCGATCATCTGAGACTAAACTGCTATGTTTATAATATTCAAAACAGTTATCTTATAACAATTTGTGGATTCCAAATATTGTATCACATTCCAGATAAATAGACAATGTTAAACTTTCCGATCGAATAATCAAACACCCAAGTTTTCCCAATTTATCTCAACACTTGAAATCAGTTTAAAAACATCCATCATATGCTATAGTACCAATGGTCCAGCCGTAGAAGGGTCAAGCCAACGCCTCACATGTGGCACGTCGTACTGCCGCAAACCCTAAGGTTTAAAGGCAGTTCAAGACGGTCACATAATCGAGTTAAGGTTTGTTGTTTTCTAGAGGGTCCACCGCGTTACTTGCACGACTTAGAACGTTCTTAAACTCGAGAAAAAATCCAACTTTTGAAAAAAATTTCGACATGGGAAAAAGTGAGTTATTGATATCCGTTCGAACTTTTTAACAGTTTCTAAAATTATCCGGACAAACTAAACAAAGTTAAATTATCCGATCGAATCAAAAATTCCCCAATACAACCCTAGAAAACTCAACACTTGAGTGGAATTAAAATATTCCCAGAAAAAATTGCCAAGAAAGGACCTAAGAATAATTAAGTGAAATTCCAGGGACTAAGTCCAAATTTTGGCCGCGGAACCACCGCAAAAACCATGGTTTGGCCGCGGTTCCGCGGTCAAATTGTTGACTCAGAGATCCGTACTTCACAGTAATTCTTAGTTTTTCCTGCTTGTTTTTCTGAGCATTTTTAATTCAGAAAAAATCAACTTTTTGAAAATTGTCCAGAGAAGGTTCCGTATCGGGGTTTCGGCGTTCGATCGGACTTTAAACTTCGTCTAGACTTCGCCTAAAACTCTAGCTTGGCTCTGATACTACTGTAGGGTTGCTAGGCGCTGCCACAAGGGTCTACGAGGCATAAACCATGCCCGATTTAAAAATTAGCCGTGCCGAACAACCCGAAGCCGGATATTTAAACTAGAGTTTGGGCGAAAACAAGCATGTTAAACACTTTAACACTAAGTGTGAGGGATTACAACCTTTGTAGATCCGGTCCTTCACTTCTAAAGCTCCGTGTTGAAGTCCCTTCGCTGCGATCATCGTGTTCCGGACTCTCGAGAGGTTCCACGAAGAGAAAGATGCAGTTTTTCTTCCGATCTTCGATACAAAGATGATCTACCTTGAAGTTTCGTTAACACAAGCTAACACTCATAATATGAAGTGAACACCCTCATCTAAATGGCAAGGATAGATGAGGATGATGAAGTAGGATTTTTTCTCTCATTTGTTTTCATATTTTCACTCATTTTCATCACAAAGCAAAAAGCTAGAAAGCTTTTGCTCAAAAGAAGAAGAAGGAAGAAGATGAACAATATGATAAGAAATCCTTTTGTGATGAATAATGAAAGGATAAAGATGATGACTAATGCAACCATGGTCAACTAAACCCATGTAGAGAATTAACCAAGGCTAGGGTTTGGGTTAGGTTAAGAATGAGTCACTTGAAAATATCTTGCACAAAACAAAAAGAAAAACCTTCTAGAATCAACTAGAAGTCTTAACCCTAATCCAAACCCTAATCATATTTAAACTCCACAAAACATGTTGTATTAGTTATCATATCATGTTACAATATTATATATCACATATATAATATTTATCGTAACAAAATAAAATAATACAATTAACATATATCGCATATATATCAATGTATTACCCGAGTGAGAAAAAGAATCTTTTAGTGAGCTAATATTAGTTAATGTAATTTAATATATCATATATATTATTATACATTAAATTATCGAATCAACACTTGATCCGACAATCCGGCTATATCGCATATAACCGACTAATATTTATCCGTACCGATTCATCGAATCAACACTTGATCCAATGACCCGGCTGATATCAAATATCGCGAGAATAGAATACGGTATCTCATATCGTATTATCCTCGGTCCCGCACATATCACATATGTGCTCCTACTCCGTTTTGCCAGAGCCAAGAAACCTCTGTGTAGGACTCTAAAGAATCGTCAATACGCCGGCAGTAGGTGATGATCATATCAAACACCCACAAGCTGCAAGCGGTCAGCAAAACGTAACAGCCACCCAGGTATTGAGCGCTCAGAAGATCAACAAGCAAGCCTGTACATTCTCCTGTGAATCCAAACAGTAACACTCCCGTACAGTCCGGTCTCGTCATCTGATATGTCGTATATCTCGCCTAGGGGTGGTAAACTTCAGACCCCAGTAGCTCGATAAGTCGTGTCGATATGAGGTCTATAACAGTCTGAGAAACTACTGATAACACTTACCAGTAAATCTCAGCAACCCTGGCCAGGGATTTCCGGTTATAGCCAATCGAACACAGCACAACATCAACTCCCTATACCGAGAGAGACGAATCCCCTCCTATCGCTCATTGCCTCCATGTGATTCGGGACTGTACCCAAAAGCCAACTTTTGCACGCCCTCTTGGACGTGGTATGATAGAAATCAAAGCACAGTGGGAATCAAAAAAGACTCTATGACGATCTCGGGTCAACAGACTACTCTGTACCAGTGTCACCGGAGAACTGCCATCTGACGTGAGGTATAATACCATCTGGGAGTTCTCGGCGAGTCCGTCCAGTGTACCCAGTCTCTACTGAGCACCCGTACACCATCCTTGATGTCAAACACCGATGGATATGGGATCATCCATCGCCCATCATATGGGTCAAGATGCGTATACGCTAGTCTACTCTGGTGTATCGATGCCCTGTCTCGATACACCCTCGACTAGGAACAGTTATAGGATGTACTCGTCGACTACCGTGACCCCACTAGTATGATCTCATCATAGTCCCAGTAGTCGAGTACATATCCTAAGGGCTTTATCAACATGTAATATAGAGACAATCAGAGTACATGTTAAGATAAAGTACAACCAGATAGCATACTATCATGTCGAGCAAGAAAGTCCTCCCTATATATGTCCTAGCATCCTCTACAATATACATCGTATGTACAGTAATGGCCTCTAGGGCATACATATAACTAACAGAAAATACATCACTAGTTATTACATCAACTTTCATTTTTCATAATTTGCAACAAAACAAAAAAAAGAACTACTAACCAAGTGCGAATACAAGGTTTCTTTAGGGAAAACAGTAAAGGTACCGGAGGCACGACCGTCTAAATCTCTGCAAGCTCGAAGGGCGGGTCTGACTCCTGAACCGGTTCTTCCTCAAGGTCTAAGCATGCATACTCAGGTCGTCAGAGCGACATAATAGCAATATTATGATAATAACAAGAGACAAGAAAAATGAAAGTAATAATGGTGGAGATAAAATGCAGGTAGTCAATATGTCACTAACTGATGCATGTATGATCTGTGTCCCTATCAGTCTCTAAGTCACTTTTGAAATAGAGATGTGGAAAGGTTAATCATGTTTAACGAGGGTCTCGTACATACCCGAGACTACGACCCGCTGTTGCCCGGGACATAACCCTGTCAGCCGGACCGCTACGCCCAACCTAATATATATAAGAGTTGCTGTTCGAATGATCATCCTCTAAATCACTGAGCTCGCTAAATACAACCCCCTTTCCACTTCGATTTCCTCTTTTCACCCAGGTTTCACTATTCATGAATATGGGCTAGTTGTGTACAAGTACGCATCAATAACACGATTTTTATTCACTGTTCACTATATGATTCATTGTCACGAATCACTCACTATTCACGGGCGTACTTGACACAACCACACCGATACTGTACACGTTCGACAATGAAATATACACTGAGAATTTACACGAATATTCACTATCACTAGAGGTCTTGTAGTCGGGTAGAACTATGAATCATGCCGCTAAACAGTTTATATGCAGTACAAGTTGTTATGCATCTTATGAACATAGAAAATTCGTATTAAATCATGCATTCAGAATTAAGCAAAATGATACAAAAGCGGTAATAAGTAAACTCAGTCGGAAGTTCAAAAAAATTGATTTCAAGTCAATCGGGTTTCGGGTTCGCAAGTTACAGTCGTTTCATTTTAAGTGTTCCCTGCTGGAAATTCAGTTCCTGAACTGAAGGTCCATTTTGCAACACAGTTTTCACCATGTTGGGATCAAAATTAGGCGACGCTATAGTTGAACAAAATTTATGTTTATCAGTTAGGTTTCCAACTCACTAGACGGATCAATAATATCCGTGGTGCATTGGAATTTATGCATTGTATAATAAAGGGGTATACGTTCTGTCCCTGTTTGGGACTGCTATATGTTCTGTTGATTTAAAATGTAATTTAAATAGTAAACGACAGTAAAAATGAATGAAACCACTTTCAATGGTTATCTAACAGATTTATCTTTGCTATGGTATAGGGTTCTGCATCATGGCATTTTCATACAGCAGAGTGAAAGTATTACAAAACGAGAATCGACAGTCAGTGCTGCTCTGTACTGCAGTCCAGAGCCGCACTCCGAACCAGTTTTTGTCACCTTTTTAGTATAGGAATAGATTAAAACTCTTATGGGGTTCTAGGTCGTCGAGTCGGATTCTATATGAGCCCTCGAACACAACATTCCGATTTGTAATCAATTAACTATGATTTTTACAAGGTTCAGGTACGGGAAAATTTCAGTTTTAACGGGTCTAATTGGGAAAGACCTATCACGTCAGTAAAGTCCGTATTTTCCAGCCAAATCATAACACAGCGTTCGTTATTACTCAGGCCATCATATGTAATTAGTTTGCGTCAATTTAACGGGAGTTTTCCATTCAAGTTTTGCATCGAACACTTGCATTACATCGATTCGCACGAAAAGTATATATGGAATTTATTGGTAATTTGAATTGAAATAGGTAAAATTAGCATGAAGCAAGCATTATACTTGCCTGATGACGTATCGACGACGGTACGGCAGCGGCACGATCACGACAACAGCGTGACTAGGGTTTGCAGCCTCGGCTCGAGCTCGACTAGGCATAGTGAACGGCACATGGTAGCGGTGTAGCTTGGCTGTGGCGATGCGGGGGAGAGTCCAGCGGGCATCGAGTGCAGAAGGGGTTGGTCGGTGGTGACTCAGGGGGTGGTACGGAGATGCTTGCAGTGGAGATGCAGTGGGTTTGGTTGTGGGTGTTCTGCTGTAGTTGGGTTGAGCTTGGAGTGGGGCTCTGTTGGCGTCGAGGTCGGTGGAAGCAGAGGAGGGAAGTGAAGTGAGAGGGAGAACGAGAGTGAGGGGGAGAGAGAGGTGGGTTTTGGTGAAGGAGGTGGCGAGGGAGGCTCGGTCTTGTATGAGAGAGAGAGAGAGACGAGGTTGAGGGAGGGAAGTGAGCGCGCGCGTGAGATCGTGGGTCGAGGAGTATGGACGTGGTCGTGGCGAGAAGCGAGGGCGTGGTCGCGACGAGAAGCGACGTGGAAAGAAATGGAAAAGAAGCGGGAAAGGAAGAGGGAGTGGGGAAGAAGCGGGTCGGGTATGGGCTTGGGTTGGGTTGGGTAAGGGCCGGGATTTTTGTTTGTTTAGGAAAATTTAATATTTAAAACATAAGCATCTAAATTCATACAAAAATACGGAGAAAAATAGAAAAACATTCAAGGGGACTTGGAAAAACATGGAAAAATTTTATTTACGGAACTGGGAATTTACACTGCAACATCTCGGAGGCAAGCAAAGGGGGTGTAAAATTGGCTGCTGTATGGCTCGGGGGCAAGAAGCGGGGGTGTAAGCCCTCGAGACGAGACCCCGAGGAAAGTCCCCAAGATGCCGCACTGATTCTACCTCCGCAGCCCCCAGGAGCCTAGTGGGCTTACGTGGATAACACGTCATCTGCTACGTATCGTAATCTGGAGAATTCCCATTCATGAGCCTTATCACTGGCCTCCCACTCTCGTCCAGACCTATTTATGGGTCAGGGTCGAGAGTGGTAAGCCCAGTTTTTAATGGATCGGCCTAGGATTCCCGAGCTGCCTGACGACGACGGGACATTTAGCGGCTACTACTCTCGGATGACTAGGCCTACGTGGCAGGTCACGGAATGCCTTGATTACCGCGTGTATCTTTGGTGACGTCAGCGGATCGGTGAAATGATTGCGCTTTTAAAGAGGGGACGCCGTTTCGCTCGACCGTCGGTTAGGCTACGTGCCACGTGCCCAACATTGGTTGGCGGGCACAAGAGGCTGTCTCCGACTTATGCCGCGAAGGGGTGTTTCCAATGGCCGATCGCCGCGTGGAGCCTCGACGGCCGCTAGGTGTGACGCTTCGTTTTGGCGGGAGTCGATTTGGGCCGTAGGATGTCCATTTTGGAGTGTATAAATAGGAGGGGGCCATCCCAGGGCCGACACTTTGCCCTAGTTGTCTCTCGTCGTTGGGAGATTGCCTAGCGCACCTCCGCTTTGGTCAGATCTTCAGCTGAATTTTCCTTGGCAAACCCTTTCCTTGAATCAGGTTAGATATCTTCTTCCGAGATATCTGTAGATTTAGTGGGGGTAGAGTCGGGCGATGGGGCCTCAGTTTCTGGGGCCGAGCCCAGCGGGTCTTCCTCTTCCTCGGCTTCAGATAGCCGAGAGAGTTCTTCTTCTTCATCCTCTACGTCTTCTGTGTCGGGCTTGCCCCCCGGGGCTAGTGTCGCCCTTGTCTCTCGCTGTCGGGCGGCGACAAGGGCGATGATCGCACGCTTTTGGCGTGTCGGATGTTCAAAGTTCTAAAGTTATAACCGCGATCAGGACGGTGTCGCTATGCAGCTAGCCGGTTGAGCACGGGTCGATCCACAGGGAGATGGTTGCATGTCCGTTCGAGTTTTAGACGAGTCAATAAAGAATGTGTATATGTTTGTTCAATTCTATCCTAAGTGTTATATGCAAGTATAAAGTTGTTAAGAAAAAGATACGAAAGTGTAAGCCAAAGAAATCCGCACTCAAAACCTTTGAGCCGAGTCTTGACCAATTGAAGCTAGAGCAATCGGCAACAACGTGGATTAGGGTACTTAAGCACGGTATTCGTGGAATCCGGCTTATTGACCCTTGTCCTTCCGTTCTTGTCTCTTGCTTTCGCCTCCGGCCAAACCGAACGCAACCGGTCGCGGTTAAGAATCACCGTTACCTTGGTAGGGTAGGGTGCCTAACGGAGCGCTTGCGTAACGTTTGGACGGAGTTCAAAGGAAAATAACGGGAAAAAGAAATGAGCAAAGAAACATTAACTTACAATATTGTATTTATTCTTAACAACAACAATTACAACCATTCACAAAACGAACCAAAAGAGCAAAAGAAAGGATAAACAAAGAAAAGAAAAGATTACAAGCAAGTAATTAAAAGTGCATGGAATTTAAGTGCGTGAAAGTAAATGAGCAAGAAATGAAACTACAAACCATAGAACCCAAAACAAGACATGGATTCAATAACCAAATCTTAAACTTGCAAGCTCAATTAAGAGGTTGCAAGATCAAGAAAAGGCAAAGAACTCATGGAGAATGAAGTACAAAAGAGAGAACAAAATGATACAACCCCTTGAGATCAATGACCAAAGCTTAAACTTACAAGCTCACTTAAGAGGCTGCAAGATCAAGTTAAGGTAGAGAGCTCAAGGGGGAAGCTAAGCAAAAGAATGATACAAAATAACCCTCATCTTCATTTAACATCCACTCAAAAGCTCTCACAACAATTTAATGGAGGAAAGATGAAGAAGAAGAAGAAGTAAACTAAAAACTAACAAAAAGAGGGCATGAAAAGAACATCATTGGCTTGGCAAGTTCTGGGCAATTTATAGGCAGGAAACAGAGAACCTATGGCAACAATCTGTCAATATATGAAATTCCAAAACTGCCCCTGAAATTTGACCAAGTGCGGAGCCTACATGGCCGCGGTTCTGCGGCCTAAGCACGCTTATGCCGCGGTTCCGCGGCCTTTTAGAAGGCTTGTGCCTTCATCTTTTGTCGGATCCCCTGGTTTGTGGTCCTCTTCAGTGTGGTATAGTACTTTTCTCATAATCTCTTCACAATTCTTCCAGAATTTCAGTAGATCAAAAGGTGATGTGATGTGGATCTTTTGCCATGATTTCCTCGAGCTCCACGTAGATATGTTGGATCTTGTGTTGACATTGAGCTTTGTGCATGAAAATGACATCGATTTGCCATTTTGTCCCTTAAACTGGTGTGTGGCAACACACGGATAAAGAGCGGAGACCCGTGTTTTATCTGTTGTTGGCAGTAATCCAGAATTTGTCATACTTTTCCATGAATTTCACTGTTTAGAGCTGAGAACCAGTATCCTGCAAATATGTAGCAAACACTGATTAAAAGCACCTGCCTATAAACAAACGAGCGTAAGAATGGGCGGTATAAAATGCAATATTCTGGTATGAACAAATACCCCCAAACTTAACGAGAGATCACAAGCCGACCAGCCATGAATAAAAATGGACGAACGATGAAATTAAATTAATAGCAAAAACTTTGCTCGTTCCGAGCAAAACCAATTATTCACAAAAAAAGTCATAACCGCACTTTCGCAGGGAACGCGATTGCACTGAGCACGTGCAACAAGCTTTTAAACCTCTAGGTGTCCCTAGTAGGAGGAGTGTTGTCTCCTGAGGGTTTTCAGCGGATTACACCCACAAAATCCCGTCAAGCTAGTGTCATAAGTTAACATCGATTCTACTCCTACAGTTTTGTATTTACGTTAGAAACTCTGTCATCCTAAGTTAGAAATATCCAACCCTTATTTTTCACACCTCCTATCTATTTAACCTTGGATCCTATACGTTCCAAAAAAGTTTAGAAAGATGTAGGTTCTCCTGAGTTTTCCTTTTAAAGTGTGGCCTCAAATCAGGGATTTTTATCAACTTTACAGAAAACACAAGTCTTATTCTTTATTTCTATCTTTTATCCAAACATCGATTGTATACCCCTACGTGTGTGTATATTTGCACCCCTATACTCAAGAATTAAATTCAAGCTATAATACTCTTGCCCTAATACTACTTCTTTTCATTTAATGATGGACGGTGTTGCTCACACACTTTTCATGCGACTATTAATGCTTCTTGAGGCACTGACGACCGATTACTGAATGTGTGAACTTTAAAGCGTACATAGCAGTTTCCAGGTCTTGACTTTATTCTATTTTTCTTTTTCTTTTTCTTTTTCAAGACCGGATATATTTTTCAATATGCTCTTTTGGTGTTTAGCTTTAAATACTGTTTTTTTCCTTTCATACTAGGCTTTCAGGCAAAAGTATTTCTAGGTATCCTCTACTATCCCAAGTTTCAAGGTGCGTGTAAGTGCAGTTTGTAGGGTATATACTTTCTGAATTTGAACTCAAGAAAAGAAACTATTTTTCAGACTTATTCTTCAGTAAAGCATCAATACTTTCCCTTCATCTTGACTTAACTCAAGAACTGAACTCAAGATTACCTATTTCTCAAAATAACTGTAAGGACGTATACTTACCAAAGTTAGACAGAATGAAGGTTATTTTTAGGGGTTTCAATTCCTAAGCCTAAGATTTATTTATTTCAAACATATCCACTAAGCTTTCAGAATAAAAATCTACGTTACCCTATTAGCTAACTTGACGGAAAAGTTTTTATATTTTGGAAAATTTTCGATTTTTATGGGTTTTTAATAAGGTATGCAAATGCAAAATATACAAATGAATACGAAGGAAGAAAGCTTACCGAGCACACCCCCAAACTTAAACTTGACAGTGCCCTCGCTGTCAGGCTACACCAAGAGGGTCAAAATTGCCGGCTCTCTCCAAAAGAAAATTTTATACAAAACAAAAAGAAAACCAAAAAGATATATACAAAAAAAGGGTTCCCCCCCAAACTTAAGTGAAACAGTGTTTCCACTGTTTAAGCGGTGAAGTTCAGGATTAGGGGGGGAAAGAGAACAGTATCAAGCTATACAAGGCCTTACATAGGCCAAAAGTGAGCACCAACCATTCAAAGATTTTATCGCTATAATGTACAGGTTGGTGGAAGAAGGCGTAGAGAAAAGAGATGGAGAATACGCGAGACCGTATGGAGATAGAAGTGGTATACGGTCTTGGTATATAAGAAGAAGAATGGCGGAAGGGAGAAAGAAGTGGAATACGAACTTGAGGGTGAAAATGGAGTGAATAGATTAGTACAATCTGCAATGATCGATGTGAAAAGATGGATTGTACTAATCTATCAATATGGCGAGAAATGGGGTCAAATCCCTCACGATTCGTGAGAAACCATGGGTACGCCGAACTCGGTAAACCAGACAATGGAAATGGAAGTGATACGGTTACTTGCAAGGTCGAAACGATGGAAAGGATGGAGGTAGGTGATTGAGGAAGGTTATTGGTTAAAGGTTCAGGAGGGTGTACATAGTCAATGAAAGGAACATGATGAATTGGAAAATCCGACTCATCAATTAAAACTGGTTCATCCTCAGTACTATCCTCAATAGTCTCCTCAAAATTCAGCTTATCCATGCAAATTTCATCAAAATCAAGACGCATATGGGGTTCGGGAAAAACAGTTAATGACTCGGGATGATGAATTAGAGAGAAAAACTCTGCCAAATCTACAGGTTCATCATCCAAAATATTCACGGCGTTAATATCCTCAATCAAGTGAAAATCAATATTCTCAGATACCTCAACAAAAGCATGGATATTAATCAATTCAGGTTCTAGAGTGGAGGTGTAGAGGTCAAAAGGATTGGGTGTGATTTCACTCGAAAGGGACCCTTCACAATTGGGCAAATCAAACACTACAAAGTCACACAACTCATTATCTGTTCTATCTTTAATCAATGAATCGTTTGGAACACTAGATAGACATTCAAAACCGGAATTGTGGGATGCAAGTTGAAACGGATAGGCTTGAATCGGAAGGGGGTACAGCTCACTCTCTCCACTCAAATTCTCAACCTGTCCTACCGCCTCTTCATACATTAGAAAATTTGGAGCTAGTTGAAAACTAGCTACCGGGTCACTAGGTTGTATCAGGGCGGCCATCGACGCATTCAAATCCATCATCTGTTGGTGCGACGCTACCCTAAAGTCTTCCAACGACTGTTCCAGACTAGACATGGGTTGTGACGGGGTTTCAGTAAAAGATTCAAAATTGTTTGGATATTGAAAACTCCCAAATGGCGATTCAGAAGCAATGTCTAGAGAAGGTGTAAAAGTCGGGTAGGACTGGTAGGAATTGAATGGTTGGACAGGAGTAGGATCAACATTTGGATAAGAAGGTGAATGGAATTGTTGATCCCAAGAATCTGTGGTGGTGAAAGGAGTGAAAGATCGGCTACAGGATTGTTCAATATGTTCAGCGATGGACAAAGGACGACTTGCAAAAGGGGTATCAACATAAGAGGGTGGGGGAGGTTGAAAAGGTTGATACAAAGTAGATTGCGGAATGCAAGTGTTTGTCCTAGACGCTTCTATGCGATCTTTCAATGAAATTTTGGGCATGGAGGGATCGTTCGATGTTCGGCCAAAGCAAGAACCGTAAGAAGTAATGTCTGGTTGTGGGTACCAAAGTTCGGCAAGAGTTTTTCTAGGTGGAGTACCCATGATATGAAGAGAGAAAGAAAGAAAGGAAGAGAAAAGGAGGGGGAAAAGAATGTGATGATTTTTTTTTTAGTTATTAACAAAAGAATGAAATATACACACAAAAAGAATCTGGACAAAAACAATCACGACACAAAAATACCACACACCTAATCGTTCTAGGGTTCACCTAGGTCAACTAGACTTGCTCCAGAACTTGATTGTCGAAGTAAAACTGTGTCGAGAAACGGGCTTAAGATACACTGATCACGAGGCCAGGTAAGTGCAGAGATAAGGGGAGGTTTTCCGACGTTTTCGCGAAGGTCCTTAATTAAATTGTAAGTGCACGGCGGCGCCCCGGCCGTCAATCCGACGCCAAAATGCGGAAGCGAAAAACTTTAATTTTCCAAACTGGCAAACTGGCACCACCGCGCACTAAACATCCGGATCGGGCCATTAAACTAGTTCTAGCTAACTACAAGATGGGGAAGAGATATACCGAGTGATTCGAGTCCTCCGGTCTTCTCGTCGTCGTCCCGATCTCCCGCGGAAAGTCCTGTCTCCACCTCGTCGCCGGAAGGGCACCACATCGTCTGCATCTTTTACGGGCTCCCGCCTCAATACCGAGGCAACTCGGGCGCGAAGCTGGCAAGTCGACGTGCCCAAGATTTGCTGTAGAATGTAGTGTAGAGGCTATGTCTCATTTGGGGTTTTAGTTGCCATGGAGGATGGAGGAGGAGGTTAGGAAAATTGGTGCTTTCAATTTTCTAGCAAGAAGAATATCAGATGAAGAATAATGCCACCACAACAAAAATGAAACTCTCTCATTCTCTCTTCAAATTGTGGCTTGCCTCCTCTTGTTATTGGAAAATGGTGGAGGGCAAACATAAAACAAGAGGGAGGTGAGTGTAGTAAAAGGTGGAGGGTGACCACATCCAAAGGTTATGATAACTATATCAAATCCAAATCTAATCAACTCTAATCACCATGAATGCATGAAAAGATGATGGAAAAGAATGGTATCAAAAGATGCTCTCATAATTAATCCATATGCAAGAAACCCCTCCACAATATGTTATTTGCAAACTTGCAAATAACACCCTCCATCGAAAAGTCCGGCCGGGAAAGAACAAAGGAAAAACCGGCCGGAACGGAATACAAACTGGCAACTCCAGAAAACAGGTCCCGTAATAAATTACAGGAAAACCCCGATACTGTGTATACACACCCGCATCTGTATTCCAACCGAATACAAATGCAATGAGACAAAATCTACACTGTACTATACTAGGATCCGGCTTAAACCAAAGCCGGCTAGTAATATCCGTTCGATCCTGATCCGTGCAATACCGCACGTATCTGATCGAACCCTGCCATATATCCATACGGCCTCTAGTACTAACCGTCCGATCCTGGTCCGTGCAATACCGCACGTATCTGATCGAACCCTGCCATATCTCCATACGGCCTCTACAGCGTTTCGCCCGAAAGCTTGAGTAACTGTAAATGTGGTGGACTCTAAAGACTCGTCAATACTATGGCTGTGGATTTAACCACTAGCACGTCAGATGTATAAGCCAATATGTAACGGGCCACCAGCTATTGACCAAAAGGGACGTCGATGAGCGAACTCATCCTGACACCCTACTGAGCCTGTCAGTGACAATATCCGTACAGTCCGGTCCATTCGTCTATGAGCATCGCATGGCGGGCCTAGGGGGTTGGTAAAAGTCAGACCCCAAAAGCGGTACAAGTCATGTCGGAGTGTAGCCCAGAACACCCTGAGATACTACTGGAATACCTACCAGTAAATCTCCTGCCTTGGCCAAGGACTTCGTGTAATGGCTCTCCTAGACACAGCGCGACCTCACCTCCAATACCGGGAGAGACGAACCCCTGAAGATCCGCTCACTGCCTCCATGTGGCTCGGGACTGTACCCAACTAAAACCTGTTTGCACGTCTCCTTTGAGCGTGGTAGGGTAGTAATCAAAGTACAGTGGGAACTCACACGAGACAAATGACGATCCTCAGGTCGATGAACTAACCTGTACACATGTCACCAGGGAACTGCTATCTGACGTCAGGTATAAGACCAACTAGCATGTTTCCGGCGAGTCATGTCCGGTATACTCATAACCCAATGAGCACCTGTATACATCTTAGGTGAACCAACTGACACCAGCGGCTTGTGAGACCGGCCACCGCCCCTCGTCGGGGTCTCGACTGTATACACTAGTCTACTCTGGAGTATCGATGCCCTATCTCGAAACTCCCACGACTAGGGACCTTTTAAGGATGTGCTTATAGACTACCAGCTCCCACGTATATGATCGCCCTCATACTGCTGGCAGTCAAGCAAGAATCCTAGGGTCTCTATCAACATGCAATAGTGACCTGCAAGGTCACCTAAAGCAGTACACGATGATAAAGATAAACCAGATAGCATACTATCATCTCGAGTAAGACTGTCCTACCGGGATAGGTCCTCCCTCAATCATTGCAATCACGTGCCTGTGATCCAATAATTGACTCTGAGGGCACTATCTCCAACAATCTCCCACTTGCACTCAAGGCTAATTATTGCGATGTCGCATACTCACAGCCCGTGTGATACCGAACACCCAACTCCTCTACTAGTCAGTCTTACAAAGCTCGTTTGCGAAACTATTGCGTTCGAGGAATAGCCTCAGTGAGTGGATCCGCTCTGATGTTTCTTTCTATGTCTCTCTTTATCTCAAGTTCGCGGAGAATGCCATCTCCCGAAATGAGCAATACATGTCTTAGAGTATGTCTGGATGTCTGATGGGACCTAGCTCATATATGAACTCCAAATCCAAACTTCTTAGACTGTATCGTCAACTGAACTTAATCAGTATCCTGCGCCATGCCTCCCTCAGTATTGCCTTGGACCATCTGTCCAAAAATACTGCCCCTCATCAGAAGGAAAAACTATAACTCTGACAATCTCCCTGTCGTCCAGGTCACCTTGGAAGCCTGGAATGATAACTGTCTCCTGAATGAGGCCGTCGTTATCATATCCTTAGAACATTCACTTATGTTCTAAAACTGCTTCCGACTGTTTCTCCAGGATTAGATCAATGTCAACTTATTGCATCTAGTGCAAGAACAACATCTGGCGTGGTACTTGACATCTCATGATTGACTCAATTGCCTGAACAAATGATCTGCCAATCATGCACATCCCTCTCCCCTTTGGTCTGTAAGACACCTTTAGAGAGGGTGACTCCATCACCTGCAGGTACACTACCGTGCCAGGAGTCGTCCATTCTAAATACTCTTAGAATGCTGTCTAAGTAGCCTGATTGGGAAACCACCCAAATCTAGATCTAAAACCATAGATCTAGTAACCAGTATGTCTGATATAATGTCCAAGTCCCATGTGGAGAAACCACTGTGTGACGACCAAAGTATAACCGATCGTTGTATAGGAGTTTCTTTTCCTATTCTGTGTACGTCATCCAAATACCATGACATTACATCCTACTACCTTCTCAACAGATCCATCCCTTATTCTGATGAAGTCAAACCTATGACTGTCACATCAGAAATTGATGATCTATCTCCGCTATATCTGCTTTAGTCTATAAATAGACATAAGCTACCTGTCCACCAATGCTTCCGCTGCTCCCACTGACTACGACAACCCTCTGGCAGAGTCATATAAACGTACACTTCTAAAGCAAGTTTAGAACGACGCTATACTCATCCTCCCGCCGGGTCTCACAGTCTGGAACAACGGCAATGGTAAGTCTGGGTAAACAAGAACCTCCCTGCCACTGTCCTTGAGCATACCGAAGTACCTCTCGGGTGCCTGAGGTTACCCACCATATCTGCGGAGTGGCCAATGGAATGTCAAATCAGATTGAATCTTTAGGTTCTTATCAAATCTTCAGTAATCGTTTGCGGTTCTGGAATCACTTCCAGTTCTACCATACTCCCACTACTGTTTTCTGAAAAAAGTCCATTTCTTTTAAAATTGTGGCGAGTGAAGAACAATATCACTATTGATCTTCCAGATGGTAGAAAGTCAACCCTCGTCATAGCCTGGGTCAACCCACAAACAGCCATTACAGAAACGTGCCTTGAGTTATCCAGTGTCTGGTTTTAATCATAAGCCGGACAACTCCCCGTACCTTAACAACGTTAAGATATGAATTGTTCTATATCCAATATAGAACCAGAGGCACTGATTTAATTGAACCAGATTCAAATCATGCAGCTGTCTCCAGTGCATGTCAACTAAATGGAAAGAGGCCGATCAGCGTTACTCAACTTAGGAATGCTTCCAATTATGAGTAACCTGAAAGAGAAGCAAGTTCTCTTAACCATTATTATCAACTGAATACCATACACAAGTATCTACATCTTCGATCACTTTGAAGAATCCTGATACTTGCAATACTTGGTTCTCTTCTTTATTCAAATACCTATAACTTCTCAAAATTCAGACCCTGTGTTTCCACGAAACACCTGTCTAAAAACTAGAGGAGTCATAAGTAAACCGAATATAGTACGAGAACCAAGCCCTCTGTCCTCATGGACGCTGGACAACATACAATACTCTGTATAAGTCCCTTGAGTCTGATAACTCATTCACTGTGTGTTGTAGGTTGAAAACTGTACTTATGGTTAAGAAGAATTACACCGCTGTTTAATGCTCCTTACCTAACCATCCACTGATATAGGTAAATGTCGTAGATATAATTTCAAAAAGGTATATCTCACTCTATAAAAATAGACGTACAGATATATCAATTTGAAATTGGTGCATAATAGCGGATATTCAAAACCAAATAATTGCCGTCCGGCAAACAACCCAGGTGACTTCCTCAAATATCACCGATTACAACAAATCCCGATATAATGAGGATGCTCACCCAATTCCCAACAACTTACTCCCACTCATCATCTGTAAAACCATACAGATGTGAGAATCATACCTGGTAAATACATACTCTGGAGTAAGTATCTAATCGGGAAATCAGTTTTCCATTAACAGTACACAGTGAAACTGAAACATTGAAATGTTTCGTTGGGGTATCCTGGTATTCCTAGTAATGCCTCTTCCATTATCCAGATTCACAACTGCAACCGTATAATTCTTTGCCACCTCTCCAAATCCCTTTATTTGTCTTTAGTCATTACCTTCTGCACACCCCTTTAGGCCAAGTGGTTTTCTTCCTTCCCTACCGTTCGGTACCAGCCTATGGTTTGGAAGAAGACTATCCAATAAGCATAATGGGTGTACTGTCCTAATCCTAGGAGCACTCGCAATGCGAGAGAAGGTGAAGATAAAAGACACCTGAATAAATCTTATTCCTATTTCTCCTGAACCAGAATCCATCCCCGAACTGGAATAAGTTCCTTTCGAGTTCGTATATAACCATACGATGGAGTATCCAATAAACGGTGGATCTTCGTAGTGATACGGAGTGTCCTGGAGAAATACAAAGGTGATTTAGGATTGGCGAAGAAATATTTGGTTTGGTCGTGAATAGCAGTCGCAATTTACTTTGCCCTCTTACTAATCCCTTGCTTTGTCTTAACTTAATACCTTCTGTACACCGTTTAGGCTAATTGGTATTCTTTATTCCCCACCGTTCGGCACCAGCCTAAGGTTTGGAAGAAGACTATCCAATTTGCGTAATAGGTGTACTATCTCCTAAGCCAAGGAGTACTCGCAATCTGAGAGAGAAGGTAAAAGGAAAAGACAACTGAATAGTCCTATTCGTTTTCTCCAGAACCGGAAACCATCCTCGAATAAATTCCTTCGAGTTCGTATCTAACCATACGATGGTTTTGTCCAATGGAAGTGGACGTTCGTAGTAATACGGGGTGTCCTGGAGAAAAGGGTAAAAGCAGGAGTGGCAATGAGGTTTGCAACTCTGACAATCCAAAAGCCAGTGTTTAAGAAGGTTCGGTTAATTTTGGTCTCTCAGTCATAGTCTTAGGGTCGGGTCAATGGTCGCTGCCGAAGAGAGAGAGAAAAGAAACACTCAGCGTGCACTCTAACCTAGATCAGAATGGTTAACAATTTATCTAATCTGGAAACCTCCCACTGTACCGTCAAATTCTCCTCCAAACCTGAAAGAAGAATTAGTCGGGATCACCCGAGGAGTAAACCAACTCATCAGTGGGAATCGGGATCCAACTATCATTGCATGATAACGTGACGGAATCCGCTCACGTCATCACACTCCAGAAGGTATGCGCATGTCTGGCAAGTTTCAGTTCTTTTGAAACTCCCGATGTGGATTTTTACCCCATGCTCTTATGACCTTGACTTTGGCCAACATATCATAAGTCACATGTCAAGTTCTACCCGTCATTATCCAGGTTAATTTGAACCCACCCATACCTACCCTTGACTTTGGCCAAAATGGCAGTACGACTGTCCCAAACCAACGCATCTATCTATGCTGCATATGAATACCCAACAGCTACCAAACACTGTGCCTTGGCTTTGGCCAACATACACAGCTTGAATACTATTGCCTATCCATATGAAACGACAGAGGGCTACGAATGGTTTCTGGCGAAAACCTTTAACGTAATGAACTTGATATCGTTGAAGGAACTGATAGCTTTTTAGAAAATATAGTGACGAAAACCTTTGCTAAAGAGGTCACTCCCGGTGAAGGGATCTCGGCTCTTTCCCCGTAGAATGAGGTGCAGGATATTCCAACTGAATACCATGATGCAAAGCAAACGTAATCGGCTATAGTGAAGTTATTGCCCTGACGCAAACTTTTGTCCAAGGGGTCACTCCCGGTGAAGGGATCTCGGCCCTTGCCTCGTCGACTGAGGAGCAGGATATTCCAACTGAATATCACGATGCAAAACAAAAGAGAACGTCCTTGCAATAACAGCTTTTTTTGAAAAAGTGTTCCAACAACATCAGAATAGGTTTGTTTTTAACTTGCATTGATCCGAATCAACGCAGTCCCATCAATTGATCACACCAATAAAGAACGAAAATAATATGACGTACGTATATGCCATCCGCATTCGCCACTGGGTCCCGTCATTACCCGTTAGGTTAGCTAACTAACGACAGAGCGGGGACTGGACTAGCGCGGATGCAAAACTTATACAGCATCTACTAATATATATACCAATATATTATATTCGCTCAAGGCGTGATAAAATGCAACATCACAGAAATGTACAGTATCACAGAACAATACAGATATCTGGGATCCCCGGGTTTCACAGAGCGACTACTGAAACCCGACGTTCCCCTGGTCGTGTGGATAGCCTGTGAAATGAAATCCTAGACCCCTACGGGCACGGCAAGTCACCTGCCAAAACCTGAAGCGAGGCAGCCCCCTTCAGTACCGTGAATGGACCACCCAGCACTTCACGGAATCCGGTAACTTGGGCACCCCTCCTGGGTCAACCTGTACCCCCTACGAGTGCGGCGAATAGCCCGCCAATTCTAGAGTGAAGCCCCCTCCGTCTCAATGCCATGAGATGCGGGCTTGTTGCCTTCTAGAACCCGGCTATCCGTGCACCCCTCCGCGGGGTAATCCTAGTACAGAAAGTAAAATATACATACAACGGGTACATCGACCGCAACCTGGTCGTGCCCCAAAATAATAATACAAACAGGCAGTGACGGCAGTCCACATGTCGGACGCTCGCCCCGCAATATCAAATGTACATAATACAACAAAACTGTACTACCACTGCAACCAGGCATTCCCCCACGACCGATCCGCAACATCACAGCAAAATCACAGAACATCAACGTGAATGTCACGTTCGCAAATCCGTCTAACCGGGCTATAGCAGTTAGACAGGATTTACAGATCGAGTGACATTCACGGTCGCAGATATAATGTAAATACTGTGAACTAATGTGTTTAAAATATCCGATCGATCAAATTTACCAAGTGGGCCCCCAAGCAATACTGTAGCACTCCAAGAAATTCTGGGCCCAAAAATAATATTCCAGAAACCCTATTTTTACCCCAGAAGCCCACTGGAAAAATTTGAAGCATTGATCCCTCCATACTACGGCGGAACCGCGGCGCCAAGTGGGGTTTGGCCGCGGTTCCGCGCTCTCCCTGAAAGATCAATGTCTCGAATTTCCCCAGAATTCTTAGGACTTCCAATACATCAATTTTCTACAAGCTGAAAAATTTTTAGAGCCAGGAAAAATTCGACAGAAAACTGATGTGAAGAAAACGCGGGTTTTTGGAATTTTGTTCGATTGAAAGTGTAAACACATTACACAAAACTAGACTATGTTAATGGCGAGGCTCTGATACCACTGTAAGTGCACGGCGGCGCCCCAGCCGTCAATCCGACGCCAAAATGCGGAAGCGAAAATCTTTGATTTTGCAAACTAGCAAACTGGCACCACCGCGCACTAAACACCCGGATCGGGCCATTAAACTAGTTCTAGCTAACTACAAGATGGGGAAGAGATATACTGAGTGATCCGAGTCCTCCGGTCTTCTCGTCGTCGTCCCGATCTCCCGCGGAAAGTCCTGTCTCCACCTCGTCGCCGGAAGGGCACCACATCGTCTGCATCTTTTACGGGCTCCCGCCTCAATACCGAGGCAACTCGGGCGCGAAGCTGGCAAGTCGACGTGCCCAAGATTTGCTGTAGAATGTAGTGTAGAGGCTATGTCTCATTTGGGGTTTTAGTTGCCATGGAGGATGGAGGAGGAGGTTAGGAAAATTGGTGCTTTCAATTTTCTAGCAAGAAAAATATGAGATGAAGAATAATGCCACCACAACAAAAATGAAACTCTCTCATTCTCTCTTCAAATTGTGGCCGGCCTCCTCTTGTTATTGGAAAATGGTGGAGGGCAAACATAAAACAAGAGGGAGGTGAGTGTAGTAAAAGGTGGAGGGTGACCACATCCAAAGGTTATGATAACTATATCAAATCCAAATCTAATCAACTCTAATCACCATGAATGCATGAAAAGATGATGGAAAAGAATGGTATCAAAAGATGCTCTCATAATTAATCCATATGCAAGAAATCCCTCCACAATATGTTATTTGCAAACTTGCAAATAACACCCTCCATCGAAAAGTCCGGCCGGGAAAGAACAAAGGAAAAACCGGCCGGAACGGAATGCAAACTGGCAACTCCAGAAAACAGGTCCCGTAATAAATTACAGGAAAACCCCGATACTGTGTATACACACCCGCATCTGTATTCCAACCGAATACAAATGCAATGAGACAAAATCTACACTGTACTATACTAGGATCCGGCTTAAACCAAAGCCGGCTAGTAATATCCGTTCGATCCTGATCCGTGCAATACCGCACGTATCTGATCGAACCCTGCCATATATCCATACGGCCTCTAGTACTAACCGTCCGATCCTGGTCCGTGCAATACCGCACGTATCTGATCGAACCCTGCCATATCTCCATACGGCCTCTACAGCGTTTCGCCCGAAAGCTTGAGTAACTGTAAGTGTGGTGGACTCTAAAGACTCGTCAATACTATGGCTGTGGATTTAACCACTAGCACGTCAGAGGTATAAGCCAATACGTAACGGGCCACCAGCTATTGACCAAAAGGGACGTCGATGAGCGAACTCATTCTGACACCCTACTGAGCCTGTCAGTGACAATATCCGTACAGTCCGGTCCGTTCGTCTATGAGCATCGCATGGCGGGCCTAGGGGGTTGGTAAAAGTCAGACCCCCAAAAGCGGTACAAGTCGTGTCGGAGTGTAGCCCAGAACACCCTGAGATACTACTGGAATACCTACCAGTAAATCTCCTACCTTGGCCAAGGACTTCGTGTAATGGCTCTCCTAGACACATCGCGACCTCACCCCCAATACCGGGAGAGACGAACCCCTGAAGATCCGCTCACTGCCTCCATGTGGCTCGGGACTGTACCCAACTAAAACCTGTTTGCACGTCTTCTTTGAGCGTGGTAGGGTAGTAATCAAAGTACAGTGGGAACTCACACGAGACAAATGACGATCCTCAGGTCGATGAACTAATCTGTACACATGTCACCAGGGAACTGCTATCTGACGTCAGGTATAAGACCAACTAGCATGTTCCCGGCGAGTCCTGTCCGGTGTACTCATAACCCAATGAGCACCTGTATACATCTTAGGTGAACCAACTGACACCAGCGGCTTGTGAGACCGGCCACCGCCCCTCGTCGGGGTCTCGACTGTATACACTAGTCTACTCTGGAGTATCGATGCCCTATCTCGAAACTCCCACGACTAGGGACCTTTTAAGGATGTGCTTATAGACTACCAGCTCCCACGTATATGATCGCCCTCATACTGCTGGCAGTCAAGCAAGAATCCTAGGGTCTCTATCAACGTGCAATAGTGACCTGCAAGGTCACCTAAAGCAGTACACGATGATAAAGATAAACCAGATAGCATACTATCATCTCGAGTAAGACTGTCCTACCGGGATAGGTCCTCCCTCAATCATTGCAATCACGTGCCTGTGATCCAATAATTGACTCTGAGGGCACTATCTCCAACATAAATAACCCTTTCTCTTTTGGCGGTTTCGCCGTTAACACTTTCCTAGACACCCCGTAAACAATGTACCGTTAAGCGAGGTTCTAAACACAGTTAACTTCTTCTAATGAGCGCGAAGTCCTTAAGGCTTAAAGTCTAATTTCTTTTAAAATTTGTGCGGGTAAACGTTATGCTCAAGTTCGTGATTTGTGGGCCACGGAAAAGGTGATGAAATCCTTTACCGTATATTGTGGGGTTCGCTTGCCCTTAAGTCCGTATTAATGTATGCAATGCGCAATTTAATAAAAATTCTATAAAGAATCAAACAATCGTTTTTTATATTAAGCACGGCGATGCAACAAATACGGGTTAGTCAATTTTTTTTTGCGTTTGGTAGCGACTTGCAAAGAATCCTGCAAAGATATTATAGTGGATGCGTCGGATTTGAGAAGAAGGTGTTAGTAAAGTATGTACTGTTAAGTTTTTGGGTTTAGAAAACCCCCGTTGAATCAAATCCGGTAAGCTTGAAAAAGTTCGCTTGCGCGGGTCAAACTACCCGGATCTTTGGCACTGTACTTTGCAATCACCTTAGCCTTGAACGTACACTTTGCTCCCCACAATCGCAATTCGCAAATCCGCAAAAATCTGCAGAAAATACAGTATGGTGGAATTCACAAAGAAGATAAAAGAAAAGAAAAAGGGGTGGAGAAAAAATTGGGCACAGAGGCCTCAATGGGACCGCGGAACCGCCGCTCAAGGCACCTTTTGACCGCGGTTCCGCGGTTAAAATGTTGACTTGGGGATTTGTCTTTGGTCAACGAACTCCACTTCTTCTCTTCTCCAAAATAAAAACCTCTGTTTTCTTTTTGGATTACTGTACTTGCTCCAGATTAGCCTGCACACTTGCTCACAAAAATTATCAAAAATAATAAAAAGATTTTTTTTATTATTTATAAATATATACAAAAAGAATATTAACCCGAATAACAAGAAAGAAAATACGTTACCGTCTCCCCGGCAACGGCGCCATTTGATCGCACGCTTTTGGCGTGTCGGATGTTCAAAATTCTAAAGTTATAACCGCGATCAGGACGGTGTCGCTATGCAGCTAGCCGGTTGAGCACGGGTCGATCCACAGGAAGATGGTTGTATGTCCGTTCGAGTTTTAGACGAGTCAATAAAGAATGTGTATATGTTTGTTCAATTCTATCTTAAGTGTTATATGCAAGTATAAAGTTGTTAAGAAAAAGATACGAAAGTGTAAGCTAAAGAAATCCGCACTCAAAACCTTTGAGCCGAGTCTTGACCAATTGAAGCTAGAGCAATCGGCAACAACGTGGATTTAGGTACTTAAGCACGGTATTCATGGAATCCGGCTTATTGACCTTTGTCCTTCCGTTCTTGTCTCTTGCTTTCGCCTCCGGCCAAACCGAACGCAACCGGTCGCGGTTAGGAATCACCGTTACCTTGGTAGGGTAGGGTGCCTAACGGAGCGCTTGCGTAACGTTTGGACGGAGTTCAAAGGAAAATAACGGGAAAAAGAAATGAGCAAAGAAACATTAACTTACAATATTGTATTTATTCTTAACAACAACAATTACAACCATTCACAAAACGAACCAAAAGAGCAAAAGAAAAGATAAACAAAGAAAAGAAAAGATTACAAGCAAGTAATTAAAAGTGCATGGAATTTAAGTGCATGAAAGTAAATGAGCAAGAAATGAAACTAGAAACCATAGAACCCAAAACAAGACATGGGTTCAATAACCAAATCTTAAACTTGCAAGCTCAATTAAGAGGTTGCAAGATCAAGAAAATGCAAAGAACTCATGGAGAATGAAGTACAAAAGAGAGAACAAAATGATACAACCCGTTGAGATCAATGACCAAAGCTTAAACTTACAAGCTCACTTAAGAGGCTGCAAGATCAAGTTAAGGTAGAGAGCTCAAGGGGGAAGCTAAGCAAAAGAATGATACAAAATAACCCTCATCTTCATTTAACATCCACTCAAAAGCTCTCACAGCAATTTAATGGAGGAAAGATGAAGAAGAAGAAGAAGTAAACTAAAAACTAACAAAAAGAGGGCATGAAAAGAACATCATTGGCTTGGCAAGTTCTGGGCAATTTATAGGCAGGAAACAGAGAACCTATGGCAACAATCCGTCAATATATGAAATTCCAAAACTGCCCCTGAAATTTGACCAAGTGCGGAGCCTACATGGCCGCGGTTCTGCGGCCTAAGCGCGCTTATGCCGCGGTTCCGCGGCCTTTTAGAAGGCTTGTGCCTTCATCTTTTTTCGGATCCCCTGGTTTGTGGTCCTCTTCAGTGTGGTATAGTACTTTTCTCATAATCTCTTCACAATTCTTCCAGAATTTCAGTAGATCAAAAGGTGATATGATGTCGATCTTTTGCCATGATTTCCTCGAGCTCCGCGTAGATATGTTGGATCTTGTGTTGACATTGAGCTTTGTGCATGAAAATGACATCGATTTGCCATTTTGTCCCTTAAACTGGTGTGTGGCAACACACGGATAGAGAGCGGAGACCCGTGTTTTATCTGTTGTTGGCAGTAATCCAGAATTTGTCATACTTTTCCATGAATTTCACTGTTTAGAGCTGAGAACCAGTATCCTGCAAATATGTAGCAAACACTGATTAAAACACCTGCCTATAAACAAACGAGCGTAAGAATGGGCGGTATAAAATGCGATATTCTTGTATGAACAGGCGACCAAGGTGCGCATCGGGAATACCCGCGATGCGCCTTCAGTCTTGAATTGTTTGGACAGGCTTTCCGACATCCGGGCTCGATTCTATATCCCCTCTGCCTATTCACTTCGTCTGGCCAGAGAGGGTGAGCGGGCAGATCAGGTGCGGGACAAGGAGATTGCTCTGTATCTGGAAGCATTCCGGGCAGGGATGTGTCTGCCCTTCTTGTTCGAGCTTTGTGTTGTGCTCAATTGTTTCCGTCTTGTCCCGAGCTAGCTCGCAACCGAACTCGTGGAGGATCCTCCTCGGGTTTCTGGTCTGGTTAAAAATTGATCGGATCCCCTTCGATTGAGCATCCTCTTGTCTTTTCCTTGCTATAAAAATCATCTCGGTACCAGTAAGGAAGAGCCGAGCTGGTGTATTTCTCGTTTAAAAAACATAAGGGTAGGACGACCGGGTCGGGGGTAGTGGTTGTCCCTTCTTCCATCCACGAATGGAAAGAGAAGTTCGTCTTCGTCGGGCCACTGGAAGATGAGGATTGGCCTGTGCCTACCCAGCAGCATAGGGCCGATTGCCCGAGGGTGAGGCAGTCGAATTGCATAATGACAATTCTAAAGTTTGTATTTTTTTGACGTGGAGTTTGTATTTTTTTGACGTCATTCATAGGAGGAAATCCCCTCCAATGAGCTCTTTCCTCCATTATTCTCTCTCTGTATATATATGTTACATGAATGTTCTAGACACTAGATTCTAGAGTACATTAGATCACTCTAGAAAGTGAGCCTAAAGTTATAAGAAGGACAAATTAGTCACTCGAATTGCATAATGACAATTCTAAAGTTTTTCTTTATGACGGACAATTTACTTCAAATTCTAAGCATTTTTTTTTTGCCGGATTTCTTTAAAACACCCTCGCTTCTTCAGATGTTTTGTGATAAGGGTGCGGGTTCTTACGAAAGGTGTCTTTGAAGTTTTTATTCTCAAAGATAGATATCCGCATCTATTTTTAAGGGATATACCAAATCATACAAAATGAAGGTAGAATTTGCTAATAGAAAATGAACAATATCAGCCATCGATTCTCTTAATTTGCTATAGTAATGAACAGTAGATATCCATATTTGACACAAAAAAATCTTCAAAGACATTTTTTACCACCTTTATGATAACATCAATGAAACTTAAAAATGCCATGAAAGCTTTTCCAAAAAATAGCAACCAAGAATATTGATTTCGTTAATTCGTGTAGTATACGGGTTAGCTGAATAATCCAAAACGTCTTTTACATAGACCAAAATCAATCAATTATGGTAATTTTTTGACAAAAATACCCTTCAAGAAGATTCATTGGCGGACCCTTGTACCACCCAGTTTTGTGTGTAAAACATCTAAAACCTACTCAGCTTTATTTTAGCTTGCATGGTAATTTTAAAGTTCAAAGATGTTCAATTGAATGTCTTTTTTATAAAGAGAATAATGGAGAAAAGATGCTATAGGAGGGGATTTCCTCCTATGGCGTCGAAAAAGTACGCTCTCCATCGTGTTTTCCGACGATCGGAAATCCATCATCTTCATCGTTATCATCTAAGACGTGAGTATTCATATGAAATTTGGCGTACCCACGTCTTAGATGATAACGATGAAGATGATGGATTCCGATCGTCGGAAAACACGATGGAGAGCGTGCTTTTTCGACGCCATAGGGGGAAATCCCCTCCTATGGCCTCTTTTCTCCGCTATTCTCTTTTTATAAAACTCACCACTTTCCATTCATTTATCATCGGAAGGCTGATATTTGTAATAAGGGCTAAGAATCTTTTTTAGCACTGTAGCACACTTTTAATGAGTTTGATTAGGCTCCTTCTAATAGAATTTGATATTAAATCTTATCCATTTTTAAGAATTAAATCCATTTTGGGATATGTGTAATCAATTATGAATAAAAGCTTCCATTTTTTTCCATATAACATAATTAATTGGACACATGCCAAAGTGAATCTAATGGTAAAAAAACGTATAGGATTTGATTAGGGATGACAATTTTGTCCTGCCCAGTGGGTATCGGCCTGTCCCGCCATGAACATGACAAGAATTTTGATCGTTGACCTGGACACGGGGCAGTGATGGTATTAGCTTCCCCCGCCCCGTACTCCTCTTCGCCCTGCCTCGCAATATAGATAATTGCTAAAACATCTTCTTTCATAAATATTATTTATATCGTGTAGCTTCATATATAAATACCCGTTATCCTATTTGTAACCCTAAAAGCCTCTTTCGGACTCACTTTTGCACTTTACAATATTCACTTCTCATAGTCACCGTTTTTCTTGTACTCTCACAACTGATTTGCGACTGCCTGAATATCGTTGATCAGACCATCGTTGTCTTCCTCTCTCTCATAGTAGCCAACGATCGACAATATATCACCATTCTCACATGTTTCTTTCAATTTCTCATCTTATATGCACACACGGTTTCTAATACATAATATGATGGGAGGGACGGGTCCCCGTGAGAAATTAGGCCCCCGGCATAGGGATGGGGCATATTTCCCCCGTCCCGACAAGACATAGGATGGGTATAGGGATTGGGATGGACAATCCTCATTCATGCCCAGCCCCATTGACATCCCTAGATTTGATATCAGATCCTATAGAAAATAGGCTAATCAAACTCCACCCTTAATTGATGTAGATTTTTATTAGGAGAAATTTTTACCAAGAGGGTTTCAATCATGTATTGGCCTCTTCATGAGCAATACTTTTTCTATCTACAATTTTTCTATCCAAAAGTTTATCCAAGATACAAAAATGATGCAACCCACAACACTTAGGTAATAATGTCAAACAAATGGGCCCATGGTGTTTGTATTTTTAATAAACTTTTATGTTGACAAATTTCCGTAGGAAAAGTAATTTTGTCCCTTCATTGAGGTATCTTTAATCCTTCGAAAGGATTGAAAGGACAGGACACACCTCTTGATACAAATTCCAACATACCTTTAGGCTAGCATGCATGTCCACTAACCCATAATACCCGTCACATGCGTATCGAGGGGATCCACCAATTTATCCCGAATGCGTTAATTTGTGACCACTTCCTCTCCAGGGATTCCTGAGGTTCGAACCATAAACTCTTCCTACGAGATTACGTGTCCATACCAATTGAGTTATTGCTTATTGGTGTCCAATATCATATTAAACCTTGCTTGCTCAGTATCAATCTCAAGCTATATGCGACGATAAGGATGGTTGCAGAGCAATCCAGGTTTAAATTCCCCGAGACAGGTTTAAAACAATGGGTGAAGTGAAATAGGTATGCCATACAACGTCAGATTTCGATCCTTAAAAAAGAAGTCAGAGTTTATAGCATTACAAGGACATAAAACATTCCTTGGCTCGAACGAGATCTAATCAAGACATACGCGTGAACATATATCTCCTCATATTTTCGTGTGCAGCAAGTTATATCGATCATATCATAATTCCCAATAAAAATTATAGGGCAATCAACACTTACTATTTCTTTTCCTTTTTTTTTTACTCTTTCTATAAATGCCCCACCTCTCTTTCTCTCTCACCCACCACATTCAGGCAAAAAGAAAAAGAAAAAAAGAAGAAGAAAAAAAGACAAAAGGAAAAGGAAAAGGAAAAGGGGAAGGAAAGGAAAGGGGAGAGATAGAAAGACAAAGCAGCGAGCGCAAAAGCTCTAATTTCCCCCAAATCCTCAAGGATTAGGGTTTCCTTCAAGCAATCGGAGCTCAAAAACCCTAATCTTGCCCCCAAATCATCAAGAGTTAGGGTTTCCTTCAAGAAATCGGAGCGCGAAAACCCTAATTCCACCCCCTCCCAGTCGTCAAAGAATTAGGATTTCATTCAAGAAATCGAGGGGCGCAATGGAGAAGGAGTTCGTCGGCGATCGCGGGGAGACTTCGAGGTCGAAGGCGATAGCGGAGACAGTGAACGGGTCGCATCGGTTCGTGATCAAGGGGTACTCGCTGGCGAAGGGGATGGGGCCTGGCAAGTACATGACCAGCGACACCTTCGCCGTCGGCGGGTTCCAGTGGGCCGTCTACTTCTACCCTGACGGCAAGAACCCCGAGGACAATTCCGCCTACGTCTCGGTGTTCATCGCGCTGGTGAGCGAGGGCACCGACGTCAGGGCTCTGTTCGAGATCGCCCTCGTCGATCAGAGCGGCAAAGGGAAGAACAAAGTGCACAGCCATTTCGATAGGGCGATGGATAGCGGCCCTTACACTCTCAAGTACCGAGGGAGCATGTGGTATGTGCTTCTTCTTTTTGTATTAAAGATGCCATTTTTGTTTTGTTTTCAATCAATTTCTTGCTTGCTGATCTCTAATATAGTGATGGAACGTGATCAATTATTTTTGATTGATGTACATTATTAGCCTACAACCCAACATTATTTTGATTGATGAAATTATATACGTTTGTTTAAGTCAATCATTTATTGTTTAGATATTAGCTTGGGAGGTTAATGGTAACTGCCTGTCTAGTATAAAGATAGGAGAAGTCATCACGGACCATGATGCGTGATTAAAGATTCCATTTTTGTTATGTTTTCATCAGTTTCTTGCCGATTCAGCTCTAATTTTGAGATGGAATGTGATCAATCATTGTCGACTATACTTTTTTCTAACACCTCATCCAGTCTGCGCTTTAAACTGGGGATTTTCCATGGGCACGTTATGTGGGAAGGTCAAATGCTTAACTTGATTAAAATGCATCGTTAGGCGATAGGCAATCCGACAACTTAAGCATTTGGGTGAAGTGGGTCCTAACAAATTGTGTAATTTATTAGCTTGGTAGGTTGATGGTAACTACTTGTCCACTTTAAATATAGGAGAAATCATCACGGGCCATGATACCTTCGTTGGTAACGTTCTAAATAGGACAAGCTGTTTATTCCTCCTTGCTTTGCATATCGCTAATTGGAGAATTATTATAAACGAAACGAGAATAGTTTGAATTGTATCATTATTTGGTAGCAAAACCTTTCAAAAGAATTTATAGAGAAGTGATACTGTATTTTTTTTCGGAACCCTTTGAAACCCCCTTGCTGGATCCTACAAATTATCCATGATTTCTGTCTGATAACCTTGGCTACATGATAATTGTATTTCTTCTCTGCATTACTCCTTTCCGCCCTGTTTGTTTTTGGATCTAATAAGTCTGTCATTGGTTAATTTTGTGTTTGTAGGGGGTATAAGAGGTTTTACAGAAGAACCTCTTTGGAAACCTCAGATTATCTCAAGGATGATTGCATAATAATGAACTGCACAGTTGGAGTTGTTAGAAATCGTGTCGAAACTCCAAGACAATTAACCATTTCTGTCCCACCATCTGACATGGGCAACTGTCTCGAGGGATTGCTAAATTCTGGTATTGCCTCGGATCTCACTTTTGAAGTCGACGGCGAGAGTTTCAAAGCTCACAAATTGATTCTTGCTGCGCGATCACCGGTGTTTAAAGCTCAGTTCTTTGGCCCTATTGGTGATCCAAACATTGACAGAATTGTTGTTCAAGACGTGGAGCCCCCTGTATTCATGGTAATATTCATGTGACCTTTTATTTGGTATTATTTCTAATATTTATCCTTGCATAATTAAATATTATAATGTATGTTTGTTGCTGAGTGATCAGAAAGTAATACCTCATAATTTTTCAGTTAGCCAAAGAATATCACCTGTATTCTCATTATGTAAAGCATTAAGATACTGATGCTTTGATTTATTAGATCTACTAAATGAAACAGCCTTGCAAAAATTATTAGAGACTATAAATATGTTCTTTATCAAGTCTAACTCTTCCTTTTGACTCTTTACAATGTTTATTCTCATGAGCTATTTTCTGATTGTTAACATTCTGTATGTATTGTATATGTTTTTATTAAACTATCACTTCTGTTTTAGTTGTTATATTGTGGGATTTGAGTACCTATTCGTGTATTTGAAGCATAAATACTTTTAAGCCCCCAACTTTTGGCATATCACTTACTACTGTGGTGCTTAGTCCTTGAGAGTTGGATTGAAGTCTCTTACCACATCATTAATGCAAGATCTTGTATTCTACTAGAAGATGTTAGCAGTTTAGGTTGGATTCTAATAAGTCCTGTTCAGTTGGTAATACTAACTCTGGGTTTACAATCCTAATTGATTTATAGCGATAGGGGGGCATAAACACCTGTTTTCATGTGTGATACCACTAGTTGAGCTCTTATTCCTACGAAATTTGTGTCCATCTCTTGGAATATTATGTTAGAACTGATAGGGGGTTCTCTTATGCATTTCTCTTCATTTTTTCACGGCTTTATATCACTAAACTACTAAAAAATGTATCCATTTTCACTGAACTACAAAAACTTTATAAAGTAAAAGAAAATACCAAAAAGCTCCAATAGTACCCTTTTTAATGAATCATATCAGTATTCTACTAAACTGAATAGATGCATCAATGGGATTTGTAAAACGTTGTTATCTAGTTTAGTGACAAACGAGTATGGTTTCTGGTAATTTAGTGAAATCAAGCATTTCTTCACTATGATTATACTGATTATTATGTTTCCCTTGTTTCAGGCTATGCTATTATTTATGTACACAGATGTATTCCCCGATTTGCATGGCTTCATTGGATTGGCTTCCACATCGAATTCGACAAACCTGGTTCAGCATTTGTTGGCTGCAGCCGACCGATACGGGTTGGAGCGGCTCAAGTTGTTATGCGAAGCGAAATTATGTGAGCAAGTCACAGCTGATACGGTGGCTTCGACGATGGCGTTGGCCGATCAATATCGGTGCTTTCATTTGAAGTCTGTCTGTTTGAAGTTCACTGTAGCTCGAGAAAACTTGGGGGGTGAGTCTCTCTACTCCAGTCTTGGAATTAATGCATTTTTTTCTTGATACATATTCAAGTTTTGTTTAGATTACAAGTCGCTAGGTTTCCCCCCTAGTACATTCACACTCATCTCTATCTCAGGCAGAAGAGTAACTTTATGAATTATAACTTTATTTCCCAGTACTCTTCATTTTTTAGTATTTCCTCTTTTATGTGTTAGTAGATGATAATGCCGCCTTTGTGATCGATTGTTGTGATTCCCTTTAGTGGAAGTTGAAAGTGTAGGGATTGACATAATGTTGTATGTGGGCATATAATCAGGAACCTACCTATCACCAACTTTCACATGTGTATTGCACTATTGACAGAAGCTGTCCATGTGACTAAATATATGGGGCAATTCTTGACAACAGTGTTCCCAATTTAAGTGATTTTTGTGCAATAGCTGCTATATGATCATTTAGAAGAAAATTTGGAATTGTGTAGTATGGTTTCAATTTTATAATGAACTGATTAAATACTTGATGAAATAATTTTTTTTATAAATAGCTGACCATGGGGTTTAGTTGGCCTGATTTAATTATTTGAATCATCTCGATAAATATCTGCAACCATAACTAATTCCTGTGATGCTTCTGTGTTTTATCCACTTGGCACATTCCTTTAGTGTGATGAACATTATCATAATATGAGAATCCCTGAAACACTAAATTTTAGATTCATGTATCTAATAGAAGTCAAGGCGAAGGAAAAATCAATTAAAAATGTTTTATTTTACCCCCTCTTCAACATATATATTTATTTGGTATATGCCGCACATGAACAAGGAGCGGTGAGGACATCAGATAAAATTGGAACAACACAGGCATGTTTTGTGTAGCAGGAACCCCCCCTACCCCCATAGTTTCCTGCATTTTTTTTGGGGGGGGGGATGCATAGGATGAAATAGCCTAGCCAAATAAAAGTATTTTATGGGATGAATTGCAAATACAGATACAACAGGGATATTTAATAACCTATTCATAGTAAATTCACTCTTAAAAAGAGAGAGAGAATTAAGTTGCACATAAGCGCCAACAAAGGTTCATTTGCCCGTAACAATGCAGGTATAACACTTGATCTACAATTCCAGCGGAATGTTAATTTTATGACAAAGGATATCCAAGAACTCACCTTCCTTCTTAAACTGACTGTAATAGCCCACCAATGAAGTGCTTAGCTTGTTTGTTATGCTCATGTACCATAGCTCTCTTGGGTCATTTCTTGATGCAGTTGTGCTGCAGACTGAAGGATTTGGACACCTTGCGCAATCTTGCACATCGCTGCTATCGGATCTTCTTGCAACCGTCGCAGTCGATGACCCCAATGCATCCACAAACAGCAGAAAGAGGAGCAACAACCTTGGCCTCAATATCTCCGACGGCCTCGATCCAAGTGACAGGCGAACACGGAGGCGGCTATAGCTCTAATAGCAGCTGGCTACTTGGTTGCTTTGACCCCCTGTTCCTATCGTTACTGCTGATGTAATTTGTTATTTGTATTGTAAACTGTTTTTTGTGATGTAATTTGAATTTAGACTATTTTTTTGTAATAAGTTTGTTATGGTTATGAGCTGATCAGATTTGTAGTTTGCCAGTTGCGATGAATTTTAGTTGGGTAAACCAAAATTGTTAAGTTTACGGGTTTAAGTATGTGTTTTTAAATTTTTTTTAATGTTAATGTCCTTTTCCTTTCACCTGAGGGTAACATCAATAGCAACTATAAGCCTTTATCCTACATTTGTGGGGTCGGTTGTATTAATATAATTCCCTCCTCACCCCCTTTCCTCCCCCCACCTGCCCACCCAACACCATTCACACACAAAACCACCCCCACCGACCGCATTTTTCTTTGGTTTAGGGTCGATTTCCTGGTTATCTTAACAATTGCCATATTATTATAGGGGTTACATTTGTATGGCTCTTCAAATTCTACTTTATTATCTAGAAACTCCTTTTGATCTTATTTTTTTTATATTTCTTACTTGATTCTTTTTAGTTATTCCATTATGTCCCTTGTAACATTTATTTTATTTGAAAAATCCAAAACTTAACTTTTCATTATGCTGACCTAGGTTAAAACTACGACAACTTTACATC
This sequence comes from Agapanthus africanus, assembly GCA_030015575.1. Classification (NCBI taxonomy): domain Eukaryota; kingdom Viridiplantae; phylum Streptophyta; class Magnoliopsida; order Asparagales; family Amaryllidaceae; genus Agapanthus; species Agapanthus africanus. The sequence goes on from JASDDO010000031.1 coordinate 471,044,342, forward strand.
TATATATTTATTTGTTTACTTCCAGAAATAGATTATTTTTTCTCAGGAAGAAGCCCTAGCCTTGAGAAGATGCCATAAAAAAAAGTAGAAAGAAACGAAGCATACATCATAAGGAGTTAGGGCAACGAAAGGATGAAGGGAGCGATTTAAAAAACGAATATTTAGAAATATGAACGGTAGGGAAAAAAACCCAAAAAGATCTAATGGTGCTGACAGAATATTTTACAATATGAATTAAAAGTTAACTATCATTAGGAGTTTGGATGACTTCAAATTTTTTTTTTAAAATTTAAATTATAGTGATGTAATGGATTTGGAGGGAGGCGGGGACTATATTGTAAATTGTTTCAATTTATGTGTGTGGGGGGGGGGGGGGGGGTGGGTGCCTGGGGGGGGAGGGGGGGAGAGAGAGAGAGAGACTGTATTGTAAATTGTTTCAATTTATGGTCATTAGGGTTTTTTTCTTAGGCTTATTCATTAACTATGTTTTTCTAGCTTTTTCTAATTGAGTATTTATTGATCTTTATTGCATATGTCCAAATAATCTCAATTGTTTCTTGTTTACTTTATTTTATATAGGAATAGTCTTCAAATTATTATGTATAAACCCGTTTCTTAAATGAAGTATCACCGTTCATCCATCTTAATATTCTCATTTTTATCAGGTTTATTTTTTTGGGCATATTGTTTCTTAATTGCTTAGTACTATGATCCATAATATGATACTGCTCTTTCAGTCCTATTATAGAATTTTTCTTTCAATTTCAAATGTATTATATGATCACATTGCATTCTTCAAGCGTTTCTCCACTGCACCATCTAGCTTTGAACTAAACTACATCATTTTTGATTTTTCCATATGATTAATTATAGATTAGATCATAAGTAATAAGAATGATTACTTCTAAATATTTTAGCCCATAAATTTATAAATTTGCACCTTTGCACATTTTCTTAGTAATATGATGCTAAAAGTTGCATTCCGCATATTCAAATTTCTGGTAATTCTAAATTCTTTTGATTGTCATTTTTCTAAGCCAATGACACTAAAATGCCTAAAAGTTACAAGGTACCCCAACATACCTTGGAACTCTTTTTTGGGATTCTTTGGGTACTAATTTCTTATCTTATTCAACACGGCAAGATGAATTTGTACGATTTTACATATTTGTGGATATTCATTGTTTGTATTAGCAGGTGTTACTATAACTACATGCTTAATTCTTTTCTATACATCAAACTAGGTCAAGTTTCAAAAAGACATGCATGTACTAAAAAATGGAGAAATTTATGTGTATGTACTTGAAAATGGAGATAATTCATGCCGACGCACTATTTTTTTCCTTGTTTTGAACAAGGGTCACGACATATAACATCCTTATAGTTTATCCTTCATTTATAATCCAATGAACTGTTGTGTTCAGTCTTGATATGACCCAAGCAAAGAGGGTTATTGATCTTATCATTGACTAATTCAAAGCATGCTGATTGATGATGATCGTAAGTGGGAATTTCCCAGATTACGATACGTGGCAGGTGACGTGTCGTTCACGTAAACCCGTCAGATTCCTGAGGCTGGGGAGATAGAGTAAGTACGATGCATTGGGGACATTCCTCGGCGCCTCATCTCCGAGATATCATCCGACCTTTGGGGGGTCTCCTATGAGTACATTCCCTAGTCGCCTGGCAACCAGCCAACAGCTCGTCTCTGAGCCATCCTACAGCCGATGTTCCTCGGCCTCATCGCTCGACTCCGGGCAGTCACCGAGCTGAGCTTTCTCAACTTCCCTGTCCAGCCGAGAGCACGAAGCCCAAATGCCCTTATAACGGTTCCGTGTATCTCGCCACGACGAGATCTCCGCCGCTCCACGTCCCGCATCCCACGCTAGCGTATCTCATCATTAATGGACGTATCTCTCCATTAATGAGCGTATCCCGCCATCAACATGAACGTGACGCAGGGGCATAACAGACGACAATAATCTCGTATCGGCTCGCTCTAATACGACCCCTATATAAACCCCTCCTCCAGACGACTCAGATACGTCGAACTCATTCCCAAAACATCGCTACTCTTCCTAATTACTCCTCGGTACTTACTTGATCGTCGGAGGGTCCTACGGTGATTTCCCACTCCGGGACTTCCCTTGCAGGTAGCTCGGTGTCAGCAACAACCGACAATCCATTGAGAGCCACACACTCAATCCTCACACCAACTCTTAACCGTTCAGCCCCGCTGGCAGCAAAATCAACAGATGACAACATCTGAGGGAGATTCCGACCTCCATCAGTTGGTGTCGTCTGTGAGAAGGAAAAGCTTTTCCACTCAAAAAGCTGATCTTTCGCATTCGATTCAATGGCCAGCGGTAACCGCAACGATCCCAGCATGATCCGTCCCGTCCTCTACAACGGAGGCAGGGACGGTTTTACTCCACCTCCTAACGTCGATGACGCCTTATTTGCACGGATCGATAAGCTCACGGCGATGGTGGAAGTGCTCGCTCGTATTCAAACGGCCGGCCATTCCCGCTAAACCGCTGTCCCCACTCCCCGGAACGACGGCGTGCGTGGGCGACGGAGGGACGCCTTCAGGCCTTCGACCTCGCTCACGCCCACCTCGATATCACCGAATACCGGCGTACCGATTCCAGCAGTCACGACCCCTATACGGGGAATGATTTCATGACTCGTTGGGCGCCGGATAGTTCAACACCGAGATCTCAGGAGAGACCAGACTATCGCTTCAAAGCCCGCTGTGCTCTCTCGGACCCTAAGGAGATGTCGGTCAGGTCGCCTGATTCCACGGGAGACCGACATCCCCATATCCATCGAGGCCGCAGACATGGCTCACCTCGGGACCGACCATAAAGGGTTCCCCCTGAGAACCAGAGAAGCGTGATAGAGCGAAGCCAAAACCGCTCTATCGCGCAAGCCCAAAGTAGTGACAGCAGGCGCTTCGATTACGGAGAATCCTCGTGGTACCATCAGCGAATCGAGGTCTTCAAGAAGAAAATTGAAGACATGCGACACGCTATCCGATCGGCCGGCGGAGTGGCATAGTACTCCGCAGATTTGCTTACAAGACCCTTCACAGAGCAGTTACTAGATGGGCGGGTCTCGTCTAGGAACAAACCACCTAAGGTGGCCCTCTTCGACGGGAAGTTTGACCCGAAAGACCACTTGGATGCATTTACGGCAGGAATGAGCTTCCAAGACAATTCAGACATGGCTCAATGCCGAGCCTTTCCCACCACTCTTATCCGGGCTGGCCGAGATTGGTTCCGCAGCCTTGCGCCATGCTCGATCTCGACCTTTGACGAGTTGGCGACTCAGTTCCTCACTCACTTCGTCGGTAACCAACGACAGAAAAGAACGGTCAACTACCTGTTTACCATCAAGAGTGAAGACAGGGAATCTTTCAAGAGTTACGTCACTCGCTTCTACAATACTCTTCTGGAAGTCCCCGAGCACTGCAACGAAACGGTTATCACCGCCTTGAGGGCGGGTCTTAGGCATAAAGAGTGGCTGTGCTCTTTTGTAGTAGCGCAGTCCAAGACCATGGCCTAGCTAAAAGTCTGGACCGGGCGGGAAATCCAACTCGAATCGGAAGTAAACGCCAACCTACCCCACGGCGACCGGACGGACTGAAAGAAACGGGACAGGGAATAAAAGAAAAAAGCCAACCGTCTGAAACCTTATTCTCCGAGGTTTTAGGAGTACACTCCCCTGAACGTCTCTCAGGCCGAGCTGCTGGAGGAGGCTAAGGGCGAGAGATTTTTTAAACTCCCGCCAGTGACTCAGAGGCCGGGCAAGCGACTCCGCGGCCTATACTACGCCTTCCATCTATCACAGGGGCACCCGACCAAAAACTGCAAACAACTTCGCGACTACATCGGGAGCTGATCCGCTCCGATCACCTGGCAAAGTACCTACGAGACAAATGACATGCAGATCGGGAGCAAGCGAACCAACCCCCTCCCAGAGATTTTACGGTTGGGCGGATCATGGTCATCTCTGTTGGCTCGACTCCGAGCAACGAGGACACCCGCCGTTTCCGGCCGGTCATGTTCTTAAGTGATCCCCGTGCAAGAAGTGCAAGAAGGACGATCCAGTCACCTTCACCAACGAGGACCTTCACGGCATATCACTCCCGCACAATGATCCCCTTGTGATAGCAGCCTGGTAAACTGATACGAAGTCTGTAGAATCCTAGTCGACTCAGGGAGCTCGGCGGATATCCTGTTTTACGACTTCTTCCAGCGTATAGGATTAAACCCATCCGACCTCCAACCGACCTCCCACGTCCTCTCCGGGTTTACAAACCATTCTATTTTTGCGAAGGATCGATCTCCCTCCCTCTCAACATTGGGGAAGCGGAAGAACGCGAACCATATTGGTGAATTTTCTCATTGCTAGGATCCCTTCGTTTTATAACATCCTCCTGGGCCACCACACCCTAAACCTCCGCCAAGCTCAAATCTCGACCTATCACCTCATGCTCAAGTTCTCTATGAACAATGGGGGGATAGCCAGGTCTACAGAGACCAGCAAACCGCCAGGGTCTGTCTCGTCTCGACGTTCCCTAAGGAGAAAGAAGTTGACATTTTTGAAGATGTGTGGGATCCTCAGGAATCTCTGGATACGCGCGACGACAAAAACGAGATTCGCAGTGTAAGTCCACGTTGCCCACCCCGGTGCTTGCGGGAAGGCGGAAAACGGAATAAAAATCGGATTTTTACTACTTTAGGCAACATGGACTAGACAAAGAAGGATCTTTGCTAAACAAAAACAAGCTAAAGCTAACTAGAAACTAGCTAAAGGGTAGAATAGTTATACCTAGGGCTTTATGTCCTTCTCTCCTTGCTCCTTGGAGTAGTAGAAAGGGATCACCTTTGTCGTCTTTTCACGTCGAAGAAGGATCCACCCGAAAGCCTCAACCTTTGGCTTCAACTCCAAGCTAGAAGTAACTAGGGTGCTAGAAGTGCTAATCCTAGAACCCTAGATGAGAGTAGAGATTACTATGGAACGGTTTTTCTCAAGCTCAAGTGTTTCTTAACACATGAGAGGGGAGAGCTTGAGGAAGAGGAAGAGCAAGAGAGAGAAAGTAAATGATAGAATGAGAGAATTATGAAGCATTCTCACATATATGTGTGAATTATTGTAAATAGATAATTAGTGAGATAATTGTCATGGCTTAATCAAGACATGACCATTATCATTTCATTTTTAATGCAAATTGCAAGGATCAAAGAGCATCTTCCAAATGAAATGATGATGGTCAAAGTGTCAACCTAGGTCAACAAGTCAAGAATGTCAAATGGTCAACAACCATAACCATGCACAATTATATTAAACTAATATCAATTAACCATAATACACACATAAGCATAGGGTTAATAAAATGACAATGGTCATTAACCCTAATCAAAGTCCTCTCCCTCTGTCTCAAGCAACTGTGCATACGCACCCGTATTCGTGATCCGAGGAACGCGAACACAATGAGATAAAACCAATCCCAAATCATATACTAGGATCCGGCTTAAACCAAAGCCCGCTAGTATAAACTGTCCGGACAGCAAACGCGCACAAGTGCGTGTTCCCCTCCGAAAGGCGGCGCACAGGACTGCGATGTCCTGGCACTGAGATTCGGGGCAGATGCTATTTGGTTTTATCCGTCCACCTCTCCGAAGATGCCAAGTTGATTTATGGCACCGTGTATCGGAGGTTTAGACGGATGCGGCCGATATAGCAGACTTCGTCAGATTCCCCCTCACTTGAGGGGTTTTTGATTGTGGGGACGCTTTTCCCTGCAGGCGCAAGCCCCTGCAGTTAATTACGCTACCGCATCGCGGTAACAACTTTCTCCTTCTCCAGAATTTCACTTCGTGTCGTGTGTGTTTGTTTTGTTTGTGGTTGCCCGTGGATTGTATACGAGGACTATTTATTTCGTCGCCCGTAGGACGTGGATTAGTCCAAATCCGTATTTACTTAGATTTGGGTTTGGTGTTTTTAGTTTAAGGATGCATTAGTCGCGTTGCGGCTAAGATCAACTTAAACGTTCGTTAAGGATACGATAGTCCTGTTTGAGACTAAGATCAACTTAACGTGATCGTTTAGATCCGACAAAAAAGCGTTTGGGCTCTATTGTTCCAGTTTGGGAGATTCATAGTCCAATTTGGGACTAAAGTCTGTTTGGAGGATACGTTAGCCATTTTTGAGGCTAAGATAGACTTAAACGTTTGTTAAGGATACGTTAGTCCAGTTTGAGACTAAGATCAACTTAACGGGATCGTTTAGATCCGACAAAAGAGCATTTGGGCTCTATTGTTCCAGTTTAGGGACATAGTGGTCCATAGCATTTATGGCCCTCGGGACCCGTCACCTCTCTGACGTCGTTGAAGAATTACAACGATAGGTGTCAGAGGAGTTTAGAGATGTACCCTTGAACCAGAGTTGATTTGGGGTTTTATCATTCATTTAAATGTCTAAGGATGCGTTAGCCTTGTTTGGGGGCTAAGATCAACTTAGACGGGACCGTTTAGATCCGGCAAAAGAGCATTTGGAGGCTCTATTGTTCCAGTTTAGGGACGTAGTGGTCCACTTTCCAGTTTAGGGACGTGGTGGTCCATCGCCAGTTTAGGGACGTGATGGTCCGATATTAGTTTAGGGACGTCTCGGTCCGATATTAGTTTAGGGACGTCTCGGTCCGATACTAGTTTAGGGACGTTTCGGTCCGATACTAGTTTAGGGACGTTTCGGTCCGATACTAGTTTAGGGACATTTCAGTCCATCATTAGTTTAAGGACATTTCGGTCCATCATTAGTTTAAGGACATTTCGGTCCAACATTCCCATTTTGGGGTAAATATTAGTTTAAGTACGTTTCGGTCCGATATTAGTTTAAGGACGTTTCGGTCCACGAGTTTAAGGACCCCGCAGTCCATATGGGTGTATGGTCGTTGGGACTCGTCACCTCTTTGACGTCGTTGAGGAATTACAACGATGGATGTCAAAGGAATTCGGAGATGTACCCTCGAACCGGATGTAAATTGATTTAAGAGAGCCATTTTGCTCAGTCAATTTAATTTAAGGACTTACGGCCACGATTGGGTTAAGTCCATTGCTTTTGCATTTCTTTTGCTTTTATTTGGGTTTTGCCCAAAAAGGATGCAGAGCATCAATTTTATTTGGGCCCAGCCCTTTATAAATGATGCAGATCATCAATTTGATTTGGGCCCAGCCCTTTTATTGCTTTGCAATTTATTTTGGCCTGCTAGGTCTTTTTGATTTGGGCCTGGCCCTTTAGGAAATGCATTGCATTTGTGCAGAGCACCAAGAATCTTTTAGATTCAAGAAAAGAAGTGCTGAGCACTTTTTAATTTCTTGATCTAAATTTAGATCATAGAAAAGAAAGAAATCTTTTCTTTCTTTCTGTTTCAGAGAACCAAAGGTTCATAGCAAGTGCAAGGCACTATTTTTATTATTTTTATTTATTTATTTATTTATTTTTTGAAGATCACTGATCTTGTTTTCTACATCAATGATCTATTCTTTTAGAGAATTTTCTCTTATCTCAAAGGTTTTTACCTTCTTTTTTGGGTTCTCCAGAAATTCTCAAGAGTTCTCTTCTTTCTTTTTTTTTAAAACCAGATTGTCTCCCCCTTTGAAATGGGGTCTGGGGTCCTTTTTATAGTGCTCCAAAATTAGTTAAATTTGTTAAAAAGATCTTTTCTGAGTGATTTGGGGAATTTTCCCCACCGTTGGATATTTGATCCGAAGGCCCCTGTTTTACAGAAGAAATCTTTTTGTTTTAACAAGAACAGAAAAAATTTCCTTAAATCTTCATTCTGTTGTTGCGCAACTCACCAGCGTGTGACATGTGTCGCGCAGTGAGGCGCTTGCGCAGCTGTGCTTGCGCAACTGCGCAGAGCAGCTGAGCTTGCGCACCTGCGCAGACACATGTCGCGCAGAGGTGCGTTTGCGCAGTTGTGTTTGCGCAACTGCGCAGACACGTGTCGCGCTGCAGTGCACTTGCGTAACAGTGTTTGCGCAACTGCGCAGACAAGTGTCGCGCAGCGGTGCACTTGCGCAGTTGTGCTTGCGCAACTGCGCAGACACGTGGCGCGCTGTGGTGCACTTGCGCAACAGCGTTTGCGCAACTGCGCAGACACGTGTCGCGCTGTGGTGCACTTGCGCAGTTGTGTTTACGCAACTGCGCAGACACGTGTCACGCGGCGCAGCGCTTGCGCAACTGAGCGTTGCTTTTGCTTTTTAAAGAGCCTTGCTCTGATTGGACGCACTGCCTTGGGCGTTGTGCTGCCGAGTCAACTTCTGACACGTGGCAAATTGCGCGCAGCGCACGGAATCTGAAGCGTTGCTTCAAAATTAAAGTTTAAATTTTCAAAGCAAAGCTTTATTTCTGATTGGGGGAAGATGAAGCGTTGCTTCTTCTCCCGCCTTGGAATTTGAACAGAGCTTTGCTCTGATTGGGGTAAACAAATGCCCCTCTACCGCTGCGCTTACGTGGACTCCAAACGCAAGCGCAACGGTGGCAGAATCCGAACCGTCGCGGCACCTTTTGGCAGTTGAAGAGGCAATTGATGCCTATAAATAGGACCTTTGGTACTTTAGATGATTTTCATCTTCACAATTTTATTTTCAAAACTCAGAGCCCTGCTCTTTATTTTCAAGAACTGCAAGAGTTGAACTCTTTAAAACTTTTTAGGTGAAAATTTAAATTAAGATTAAATTAAATTAGATTAATTTTCATCAACAGAGCCTTGTTCTCCATAGATCCCTGATCTAAAGAAAACCCATTTAGGGTTTCATTTAGCAGAGCTTTGCTCTAAAGAGGTCCAAAGAGAACTCAGGAGAATCCTGTTAGGGTTCCATTAATAGAGCTTTGCTCTATAAAAGATTTTTTCTTATATCTTCTTAATTAATGGAGTTTTGCTCCTCCCAAATTATATGGCACTTGAGAATATTATTATTATTATATCATTTTTTTTCCCAGAGCGTAGCTCTCAATATTTTCAGGGAATTTTTCTCAAATTCTCCTCATAACTGATTTTGACTGGTGTCGCTCCTGTCTGCAGAGCATTGCTCTCGAGGAGTTTAACTTTTAACTTTCTGTATTTTCTTGTTTGTTAATATCCCTGTATTATTTTCTTCAGGTATTATGGCGGTGCGTCTATACAGCTTGCACGAGTTCATCACTTATGAGGATATCCGTGTACAGGGCCGTCAACAGAACCAGGAGTTCACGGACGCTCAATGTGCAGAGGTCATGGGTCGCCTGAATGCCAGCGGTGGCTGGCTGCTACCTCGTCGTTCGGCCCTCTTGAAAGTCGTGCTGGGGGCAATATGGAGAGCACTCCCAGGTCTTCACGAGGCCTTACCGCTCAATGCGCTAGATGATGCCGAAGACAAGGTGCATTCAGTGTACCTGACGGGGCTGATTTCGAAGAAACGGCGAAACAACCTCGTTGACATCCTACATCAAATCTTTCAGCAGACGACGATCGTTGCTGCTTATCGAAGGCCGGAGGGGCTTGCCGATGATATCGACACCGAGGAGCGCGAGAGGCTGCGCATAAGAATAATTAGAAAGGCCAGAAGAACTTTGGACGACCTTACTTTTGAATTCCTCAATCCCTGCCCCGGATCTGAAGTCATTCTATTGTAATAATGTTTTTCCTTTTACTGCTTTTCATAATTGTAAGAGTTTTTGCCAATATGAATGGAAACTTTTTATCTCAGCTTCTTTTATTTCTCGTCCTGAGTTTTCTGTCCATGCATAAATGAATGCGTCACGCATGCCAGATCAAATGTAGACCGGATATTCTTTCTGTTGCTTTTCCTCTTTCTCAGCATTTCGTCACAATTAGCGGGTAATAGAGTAAGCTTCTTGATTTCTCCACGAGATAGCGAGGGCTTAGGCCGCAGGTTCAGATCTGCTGCCTAAAACTTTTCAACTCTATGAGCCGTGAGGGTCTCATAGAGACTTTTCTCCCTACGGATCGAGAGGATCTCGTAGGTGGGTTTTTCTCCTTAAGAATCGTAAGGATTCCTAAGTGTGGTTTTCTCTTGTAAGTCGTAAGGATCCTACAAGAGAATTTTTCCCTCTTACGAGTCGAGAGGACTTGTAAGCGGTTGTTTCCCTCCTTGTCGAAGTTCGACGTTGGAGAGTGAGACCCATGGATGGTATGCAAGAGACCGTTTTGGGCCAACTTACGGGGTCCCAATGCTTAGGAAACAGGCTTCTTTTATGCCCACTGCCTAAGGCTTTATCTCACGAGTTGAGCCGCCTCGACAATTTTTCACAAGTCGAGACGAATCGAACGTTTCTCGCAAGAACATCTTAACGTCGCATTTAACCTCTTCTCTTTACGACAGAAGCCCGTTAAGGTTGGTGGTACTTAGGGTTTTGGCCATCGTATCGTCGCATAAGCTGATATAGTCCTCGACAGGCAATCGTGCTGTTCGAATAGCCCTGCGATTGCCGTGTTTCTGATCCCTTCAGGGGCTGGACAAGACGTCTTCAAGCAATCCTCCTTGGCAGTTTGACCGTCGGAAGAGCAAGCGCTAGGAATTTGCCATGCCGCTTTTTACTTGAGGTTAGGCTCATTTTGGAGAGCCCCGATGAGTCATAACCACTCCGCGCTGGTGTGGGATGATCTCCGATAGTCTTTCGGGTTTTATATGAGTTGCCGTCAAGACCCTGAAGCTAGGAATTTGGCCTTTGCTTCGTTTGCTGGCATTGCGTCTGCTGTATCGAGACGAATGTTGCGGTGGGAACTAGGGATTTTGCCGTGGCTCCGTTTGTTTGATGACGTTGCGTCTGCTGTGTCGAGACGAACGTTGGGGTGACATCTCGTCTGCTGTATCGAGACGGACGTCGAGGTTGTCTCTAGGTTGCTGGTGAACCGCCGAGGTTTGGAACTAGGGATTTTGCCGTGGCTCCATTCGTTTAATGATGTTGCGCCTGCTGTGTCGAGACGAACGTTGGGGTGACATCTCGTCTACTGTATCGAGACGGACGTCGAGGTTGTCTCTAGGTTGCTGGTGAACCGTCGAGGTTTGGAACTAGGGATTTTGCCGTGGCTCCATTCGTTTAATGACGTTGCGCCTGCTGTGTCGAGACGAACGTTGGGGTGACATCTCGTCTACTGTATCGAGACGAACGTCGAGGTTGTCTCTAGGTTGCTGGTGAACCGTCGAGGTTTGGAACTAGGGATTTTGCCGTGGCTCCATTCGTTTAATGGCGTTGCGTCTGCTGTGTCGAGACGAACGTTGGGGTGACATCTCGTCTGCTGTGTCGAGACGGACGTCGAGGTGGTGACCATTCTGTGCTGATGCGAGATGATCTCCGATTGTCTTTCCGGTTTTATGTGAGTTACCGTAAAGACGTTGAAGCTAGGAATGTAGCCTTCGCTTCATTTGCTTTGTCATGTCTGAATCCCTGCTGGAGGAAGAACGCTGAGGTTGACATTTCGTCTACTGTATCGATACGAACGTCAAGGAGGTGACCTCTTCATGTGAGATGGTCTCCGATTGTCTTTCCGGTTTTATGTGAGTTACCGTAAAGACGTTGAAGCTAGGAATGTAGCCTTCGCTTCATTTGCTTACACTGCGTCTGGTGTATTGAGACGAATGCTGAGGTGGAGCTGGGATTTTGCCATCACTCCGTTTTGTTTCGACCATGGGGTCTTTTGTTAACTTTGCATGTACACCCTGCTGGGCTGCGAAGGAACACCGTTGTTGACATTGCGTCTGTCGTAACGAGACGAATGCTAAGGTGAAGCTGGGATTTTGCCGTCGCTCCGCTTTACTGACCATGGGGGCTTTCATTGACGTTGCATCTGCATCCTGCTGGACTGCGGAGGAACGCTGTTATTGACATTGCGTCTACTGTATCGAGACGGATGCTGAGGTGAAGCTGGGATTTTGCCATCGCTCCGCTTGATGGTGTAATATCCGTGTCCTGCTGGAATGAGGAGGCACACCGTTGGTGATCTCTAAGTTGTCGATGTTGACGTCGAGACCCTGAAGCCCGAGATCTTCGTTTGCTTCATTTGTTGACATCGTGTCTGTAATATTGCGACAAATGTCGAGATGGTCTCTAAGTCTATGAACCGTCGAGATTTGGCTTCGCTTTCTGGTGGAGCCTGTTGGGAAGGTATGGTTCCTTCTTTACCTGTGCCCCTGGATTGTATACAGGGATCGATGTGATTTCACCTGTAGGGCAAAAAGTTTCATTCTTTCATTTTTTTTTATTCTTTCCGCGATGCTCTATCATTTCAGCTTTTATATCGCGAAGGTCGCGATTGCCCAATCGTTTCGGCTATTTTTCGCGGTGCCCAATCGTTTCGGCTATTTTTTTTTACTCGCTGCTTTTTATTGCGAGTTGCCCAATCATTTCGGCTATTTTGCATGCATGCATTTTTACTTGCTGATTTTGTTTGCAAGTTGCCCCATCATTTCGGCTATTTCGTATGCATTTTTATTTTGGCTTGCTGATTTTTTTTCTTTGGCGAGTAGGGGATTTGGGATCTGATTCCAATCTTGGCATCAACATCGCTGCGACTGGAATATTGCCAGGAGCGAATCATCATTTGCCGTGACAGGACTTGGAATTTGATACCGGTTTAGGCATCAGCATCGCTACCACTGGGATATTGCCAGGAGCGAATCATCATTTGCTTCTGTCGATGTAGAACAAAGGTGGCTTAGCGACCAGGGTTAAGGTCCTGTCGACTAAGGCTTTTGACTTTATGAGCTGTAAGGGTCTCACAAAGCTATTTCTCTCTACAAGTCGTGAGGATCTTATAGGTGTATTTTCTCCTTAGGAATCATGAGGGTTCCTAAGTGTATTGTTCCTCTGTAAGTCGTAAGGATCCTACAGGAGGGTTTTCTCCTTGTTAGTCGAGAGGATTTACAAGGGTTGTTTTCCATGTGGACATATCCCCAGTCACGGATGGGACTTGGTTAGGGAAATGTTTATTCGCGCCCGTGGATTGTATACAAGGGCCAATATCGGACCACTTGTAGGGCAATGTCGAAAGTTGTGGGGGTTGCTTAAGCACAGATTTAGGCCTCTGTAACTTTAAGACTTTCAAATCTTATGAGCCGTAAGGGTCCCACAAGAGAGTTCTCCTTACGAGTCGTGAGGATCTCGCAAGTGTATTTTCTCCTTAGGAATCGTGGGGATCCCTAAGTGTGTTGTTCCTTTGTGAGTCGTAAGGATCTCACGCAGGTGGTTTCTCCTTACAGGGTCGAGAGGACCCTATAAGTGTTTCTTAACGAGGTTGCGCCCTTTCGGGTTTTCACAAACACTCACCGGTAGTCCTGCTGTTTTTACTCACGGAGCCTTTTCGGGTTTCATCCGTGCCCATTTTGCTTATGGACATACCGTTTTTATATATATATTTTTTTATTTTTTATTCATCTCGTCAGCCTACGGATGCTGCGACAGTAGTTTAAAGACGTTTCGGTCCGCTATTAGTTTAAGGACATTTCGGTCCGTTATCCAGTTTTAGGACGTAGTGGTCCGTTAGGCTTTCTCTATGAATGAGCATGATGCCCCCGGCGTATCCATCTTTTTCGGAGCGTGCGGTTGTGGCGGACATACCTTCCAGTTCTCAGACAGCGCAAACTTGCCTTGCAGGTATTGATCCTCGATCCATCCCTTAAAGACGAAACAATTCTCAATCGGGTGACTTACCGTTTGGTGGTAAGGGCAATAATTGGGATTATTAAGATCGCCTGTCTGCAACGGACGTTTTGGATTCGGCAGATTAATGAGTCTGTTGCGCACTGCAAGCTCGAACAGTCCCATTGTTTTATCTTGCGGAAACGAGTAAGGACGTTTCAACTTTTCCTGGAGGGGTTGCCGTTTGTTGCTTTGGAGAGCAACCGGCCTAGGGTCACCTGATTGTTGTTGAGTGCTGGCAACAAGGGCCGTTTTTCTTTTTCCTTTATCCTTTTTGTTCGATCCTTTGTTTACGGGGCCGAGATTTTTTTCGAGTAGCATGCGATTGCACGGCTGAACGTTCTCGCAGCTTCCCAATTCTTTTATTTTTGAAATAGATTCCCAGATGGAAGAGTTGGGGGTAGCTTCTTCGTCAGAGTCGCTTCCAAAGGTGATAATTTATGATCCTTTGAAGTCGGCTATATGACAGTCGGCGGCGGCTCTTTTGCGCTCATCTATCGCATTTTTCCGATGTCCACAAGCTTCACACTTTGTCCTGTCGAAGTGTCGCTTTTGAGCGACATACCCTTACCACCAACAGTTAAAGGATTCGCAGTCTTCGGTAGGATGTATGATCTTCTGATGATATAAACAGAAGTTAGGGTGCATCTCTACCTCAGAGACAGAATTTTCTTCAGAGGGCGGTAGCTTCATTCCTACTGATAGAGCTTTGGCGAACCGTTTCCTCGTCTTGAATTTGTTTTTACCCGCAGTGTGTGGCTTTTGATTTGACGGGAATACCTTGGTTCTTTCCAGTATGGCCATTTCATGCTCTTGATTGGCTTTTTCTTTCAGACGAATTTCATTTAGGAAGGCATCGATCAACTTGTCTGACTGCCGCGGAATTTCTGTTTCAGGGTCCGCCATTGATTTCTCAGCGCAAGGATCCTCCTCATCATCCGTCAGTGAATGAGAAATCACATGACAAGTCGCTACGTAGTCTTCGGATTCATCCGATAAGTTTTCTCCATCGTTTTCATCCTCGACGAAAGAACAAATTGCCCCCGGCGTGTTCGTCTTCTTTGGAGAGTGCGGCTGTGGGGGGTTTACCTTCCAGCTTTCAGACAGCGTGAACTTTCCTTGCAGGTATTGATCCTCAATCCATCTCTTAAAGACGAAACAATCCTCAATCGGATGACTTACCGTTTGGTGGTAAGGGCAATAATTGGGATTATTAAGATCGCCTGGCTGCGACAGACGCTTTGGACTCGGCAGATTAATAAGTCTGTTGCGCACTGCCAGCTCAAACAGTCTTCTCGTTTTATTCTGCGGAAACGAGTAAGGACGTCCCAGCCTCTCTTCGAGGGATGGGCGTGGACGCACGTTGTTTTGGCGAGCGACCGGCTTTGAGTTGCTCGACTGTTGCTGAGCGTTGGCGACGATGATCGCTTTTCCTTTCTCATTTCGGGGATCGGGTCTTGGAGGAGACGGTCTATGGCCCATCTGGTCCATTTGGGCTAATTTGTCGATCAAGGCCTAGAAGGTGGTCGGCCTGAAGAACATCATGAATTGCGAGATGGTCGCCTGCGGATCGAGAGTGCCCACAAACATGCCTACCGCAGGTGCCTCTTCTATGCGTTGTTCGCATTTCGACCATAAGTTCCGCCATCGTGTTGCGTATTGAATCCACGTTTCGCTTTGCCTTATCCTGGCATTTATTAGTGCTGCTATCGGGGTGCGTTCACTAACACTCGCGAATCTTTGTGTAAACAGCAGTTCCATCTCTGCAAATATTTTGACAGAGTCGTTAGGCAGTTCCGAATACCATTCAAAGGCTGTTTCTGCTAAGCTGTCGACGAATTGACGTAGCAACAATTTGTCATTGCCTCCAGTATTGCCGCATAAGGCCCTGAATTGAGCGACATGCTGATGCGGATTCCCTGTCCCTTTATATACGTGGAATTTAGGGATCGTATATCCTGGCGGGTAATTGATTTGGTCATACCAGCTCGGATATGGTCGTCCGGTTCTAACAATTTGCCCAGCCGCTTCATTCGCCTGATGAACCCGGATCTGCTGAGCTATATATTCGTTTAGGTCGACTTTGGAGATTGCCTCCTCCTTGGCTGTTGATAGAGCCGGCGGAGGATTTGACGTTTCTCCCCTGTCGTCTTCAAGGACGATCGGAGGATCTTCAGCAGGAGGGTCCGGCTGTAACATCATCCCTACCATATCTTGGAAGAGGAGCGCCATCTGTTTTATGTTAGCCGCTTGCTCTGCAGCTTCTTTGTCCCTCTTTTCGAGAACTCTGCGTAAAAAGTCAGCGCCGGTTTCTTGTTCTTGACGCTCATCCGAAGACGTTTCAGAGCTTTCTTTTGGCTCAGTGAGTGCAGCCATTGTAGTCATCATTTCCTGAAGCTTTTGTTGTTGCTCCTGGGCTTTCGTCATGGATCGGGTGAGCGGTCGGTGGCCCGTAGAAGTGCGGCTTTCCTCCTTTCCAGAAGCCATATAAACAGTGTGCACCACCATGCCCCCAGACTTGGGGCGTTTGTGTTCGGTGTCTTTGCGATTTGCCGAAGACACAGGGGCTTTTTTCGGCCTCCTTTTTTGAGTGATTGGAGTTAAGGGAGCCGTTGTAGTGGGCACCCAAGTAGCTTTTGCTTTTTGTGGTTTGACAGAGTAATCCTTCCCCTGCCGAACCTTCATCTTTTTCTGTCGTCGGAGACAGTCTTGATCGATCACCGACTCTTGGACCTTGTTGAGCAGTTCAAAGCTGTTCTTGGTGAAAGGTTCCTAGGCACTCTAATATGGTCTCACAAGGCATCGAACATGCCAAATTTAAATTTTTAGTGCCGAGAAACCCTAGACTACGGATCTTTAACTAGATGTTTTAGGCGAAACAAGAAAGCTAGTTAACTGTTTAACTAAAAGTTGGAAACTACAACCTTTGTAGATCCGGATATCCACCTCCACGGCTCCGCAACGTCATGTCCTCGCTGTCCATCATGAATCCACGACTCGATCATCGGCTTCATCGGGAAAGCAAGCGGAATAGCTCGTCGGCTTTGTGTCAAAGACGATCTACGTCGAGGTTGCATAAACTCAAGCTCCGACTTCACAAACTTATGAAACTTGTGAAGTAAACACCCAAAACAACTTGGCAAGAGGTAGAGGGTGAAGAAATAGGAGGTGGGTACACTTTAGATTTGGATTTATCTCACTAGATCTCAAGTTGCCATTTTTGTAGCAAGCTTGAAGAAGAAGAAGAAGATGAGCTCAAGAAAGAATTATGATAAGTCTTATTATAAAAATAAATATAAATCAAATACTTATCATAACTTGAACTAGGGTCAAGTGTAGAGAATTAACCATGGTCACTTTGATGGGTTAGGGTTAAGCATGAAGATAAGGATGGTTAGCAAAGTCAAAGCTTCATGAAGCTTCAATATAAAACAAACTTAGCCACCATTCTTATCATATTCTTTTCCAAATAAATAAATAAACAAATAAATAAATAAATGAAAATGCAAAACCCTAATTATCATATTAACCATGGATTAATTTTATACACTTAACTAAATGATCAAGTATCATCAAATATGATACAAAAAGTGCACGAAAGTATATCACATATACAATGTGCAATCCTAGTGAGAAAAATCCGTTTAAAGTGAACCAATACTAGTCAATGCAATGCAATATATCAAATATATAATTATGCATTAAATCATTAAATCAACACTTGATTCAATGATCCGGTCATGTCGCACATAACCGACTAGTATTCAATGCATCGATTTATCGAATCAATGATTCGATAACTAGGTCATATCGAATATAACCAATCGAAACATATATCGCGAGAATGAAATGCGGTATCACATACACGCATTATTCTCGGTCCTGCACATATCTCATATGCGCTCCTATTTCGTTTCGCTTGAGCCAGGAAACCTCTGTGTAGGACTCTAAAGACTCGTCAATACGCCGGTAGCAGATGATGATCATATCAAGCACCCACAAGCCGCAAGCGGTCTGCCAAACGTAACGGCCACCCGGGTATTGAGCGATCAGAAGATCGACGAGCTAGCCCGCTCACACTCCTGCGAATCCGACCAGTAACACTTACCATACAGTCAAGTCTCTTCGTCTGATACGTCGCATATCAAGTCTAGGGGTGGTATACGTCAGACCCCAATAACCCGATAAGTCGTGCCGATGTGAGGCTCGTAACGGGTCGAGAAACTACTGGTAACACTTACCAGCAAATCTCTGATCAGCCCTGGCCAGGGACTTCCCTGTTACGGCCAATCGAGCACTGCGCAACATCAACTCCCAATACCGGGAGAGACGAAACCCCTCCTATCGCTCATCGCCTCCATGTGACTCGGGACTGTACCCAAAGACCACCGTTTTGCACGCCCTCATGGACGTGGTAAGGTGGAGATCAAAGCACAGTGGGAATCACACAAGACTCTATGACGATCTCGGGTCTACAGACTAACCTGTACAAGTGTCACCTGAGAACTGCCATCTGACGTGAGGTATAATACCATCTGGGAGTTCTCGGCGAGTCCGTCCAGTGTACCCAGTCTCCACTGAGCACCCGTATACCATCTCTGATGTCAAACACCAATGGATATGGGATCATCCATCGCCCATCACATGGATCGAGAAGCGTATACGCTAGTCTACTCTGGTATAGCGATGCCCCATCTCGAGTACACCCACGACTAGGGACCTTGAAGGATGTACTTATGGACTACCATGTCCCCACTAGTATGATCTGCATCATAGTCCAGGTAGTCAAGTACAAATCCTAAGGGCTTTATCAACATGTAACTATAAGACAGTATTAAGAGACTAGTGTACATGTTAAGATAAATGGTAACCAGATAGCATACTATCATGTCGAGCAAGAAAGTCATCTCTATATATGTCCAAGCATCCAATATAATATACATAATCTGTACAATACTGGCCTCTAGGGCATACATACAACTAACAATCTCCCACTTGCACTAGGGCCAGCTGCTGTAGTATCTCATACCGAGCATCCCGAAGAGTCTCTCAAACTGTATCTGGGGAATGGCCTTCGTGAGTGGATCCGCCGTGTTGTTCTTCGTGTCAACTCTCCTGACCTCGATCTCCCGGCGATCAACTATCTCCCGGATCAGGTGATACCGCCTCAGAATATGCCTGGACCGCTGATGGGACCTGGGTTCCTTGGCCAAAGCCACCGCTCCATTGTTATCACAATACAAAGGTATTGGATGCTCAATGGATGGAACCACTCCAAGTTCAGTAATGAACTTCTTGATCCAAACAGCTTCTTTAGCAGCATCGTTGGCAGCGATGTATTCAGCCTCCATTGTCGAGTCTGCCACGGTTTCCTGCTTGGAACTCTTCCAGCTAACCGCCCCTCCGTAAAGGGTAAAGACAAAGCCCGATTGCGACTTAGAGTCGTCCTTATCACTCTGGAAGCTCGAATCGGTAAAGGACTCCACTTGGAGTTCTCCGTTACCATACATCAAGAACATATCTCTAGTCCTTCGCAAGTACTTGAGAATGCTCTTCACAGCTGTCCAGTGACTCTCTCCAGGATCAGCTTGATACCTGCTCACTATACTTAGTGAGTATGCTACATCGGGTCTGGTACACAGCATCGCATACATGATAGAGCCTACTGCCGAAGCATAGGGTATCCCTTGCATGCGAGCTCTCTCCAAATCAGTCTTGGGAGACATCTCTTTGGAGAGAGTGACTCCAGAGATCGTGGGTAAGTTCCCACGCTTGGACTCTTCCATACTAAACCTCTTTAGTATGGTGTCAATGTACCTGGATTGGGACAATCCCAAAATCCGTTTGGATCTATCTCTATAGATCCTGATTCCCAATATGCAGGAGGCATCACCAAGATCTTTCATTGAGAATCTTTGTGATAAGAAGAGCTTGACCGATTGCAGCATAGGAATATCATTTCCTATCAAGAGTATGTCGTCCACGTACAATACGAGGAAGACAACCTTACTCTCTGCCACCTTCTTGTAGATACAAGGTTCATCTGGATTTTTGACGAAATCAAACTCTTTGATAACGACGTCAAAGCAGATGTTCCAACTCCGCGATGCTTGCTTTAATCCATAAATGGATTTTTAAGCAGCTTGCACACCTTCCCGCTGCTCCCACTGTCTACGAAGCCCTCTGGCTGAGTCATGTACACGCACTCTTCTAAATCACCGTTTAGAAAGGCGGTCTTAACATCCATTTGCCAGATTTCGTAATCATGATATGCAGCGATGGCAAGCATGATCCGGATGGATTTAAGCATAGCCACTGGAGAAAAGGTCTCGTCATAGTCCACACCTGGCCTTTGACGAAAACCCTTTGCTACAAGTCTAGCTTTGAAAGTCTCTACTTTCCCATCTACACCAAGTTTCTTCTTGAAGATCCACTTACTCCCAATGGGTTTTACCCCTTCAGGAGCAACTTCCAAAGTCCATACTTTGTTGGTGTACATGGAATCCATCTCAGACCGCATAGCATCCAGCCACTTCACTGAGTCCCCACTCGTGATGGCCTGCTCGAAGCTAGTTGGGTCATCATCCTCCATGATGCAATCCTCGCTCCCACCGTCAATGAGAAAACCGTAGTATCTCTCAGGTTGGCGAGGAACC
This sequence comes from Agapanthus africanus, assembly GCA_030015575.1. NCBI lineage: Eukaryota > Viridiplantae > Streptophyta > Magnoliopsida > Asparagales > Amaryllidaceae > Agapanthus > Agapanthus africanus. Next base: position 471,064,708 of record JASDDO010000031.1, read on the forward strand.
CTACTAGATCGGCGGAGAGGCTGGGGTTCGTCTGGTACATTCGAATCTTCTGGTTCCACTAAATCTTCAGTTATAGTTTGTGTATCTGGAATTTCTTCCAGCTCTACCACTTTGCCACTAATTTCTTTTTCAAGGAATTCCTTTTCTAAAAAGGTGGCATATTGAGAAACAAACACTTTTTGTTCTTCAGCATGGTAGAAAAAATATCCTTGAGAATTCTTAGGATATCCCACAAACTTGCAAAGAACTGACCGTGCCTCGAGCTTGTCCGGATTTTGCCTTTTGACATAGGCCGGACAACCCCATATCTTAACTCGTTTAAAATATGGTCTCTTCCCACTCCATATCTCATATGGTGTGGTAGGTACAGATTTAGATGGAACTTGATTCAATAGGTATGTTGCTGTTTCCAGCGCATAACCCCAGAAGGAAATAGGTAACTCAGCTGTGCTCATCATAGAGCGCACCATATCTAATAGGGTGCGATTCCTTCGTTCAGATACACCGTTGTGCTGTGGTGTATATGGAGGAGTCAGCTGAGAGAGAATCCCATTCTCTTTTAGGAAGTCCAGGAATTCATTGCTCAAGTATTCACCTCCTCGATCAGATCGAAGGATTTTAATACTTTTTCCGGTTTGGTTCTCGACTTCTTGTTTATATTCTCTAAATTTCTCAAAAGCTTCTGATTTGTGTTTCATCAAGAACACATATCCGAATCTAGAGAGATCGTCAGTGAATGTAATGAAGTACGAAGAACCATCCCTGGCATGTGTAGACATGGGACCGCATACATCACTATGTATCAGTCCTAAGAGTTCGGTAACTCTTTCTCCGTGTCCCGTAAACGGAGTCTTGGTCATCTTTCCTTTGAGACATGACTGGCAAGTGTCATAAGATGAAAATTCGAAAGGTTTCAAATATCCATCCTTATGCAACTTAGCCAGTCGTGTCACATTGATGTGACCCAGTCTACAATGCCACAAGAAGGATTCGTTGAGTTCAGAACTCTTCCTCTTGTGTGTGTTTGTTATGCTCAGAATCGTTGATTGATTTAGAACATAAATGCCATTGCACAACGTGCCTGATCCAACCAACTTTTGGTTACGGAAAATGTTCATAACATTATCCTGTAATACAAAATTATATCCCTCTTTACTTAATAAAGAAACCGATATAATGTTGCATATCAGGTTCGGCATGTAATAGCATTCGTTCAGAACCAATGTATTACCAGTTGGTAATACAAGGTGATATTCCCCAACAGTCTTAGCTGCAACAATTGCACCATTTCCAACTCTAATGTCTTTATCACCTTCTCCAAGTTCTCTACCTTTCCTTAGCCCATGTAACTGATTACATATATGGGATCCTGACCCGGTATCTAATACCCAGGACGTAGAGCAAATGGAGAAACAGTTCTCAGTAACGAACACACCCGAAGAAAATGCATCAACATGTACTTTCTTCATTCGGGTGGCATGAGAATCCTGGCATTCCCCTATATCCTGTTCATTCCTATAACTCTTATAGGAAAGAACGGAACCAACGTTCCCCAGCACAGTATAACATGCGGGTTCGGTCAATACATCCATATTATTATCTTGATTAAGGCATGAACTGGTCGCTACCTGGAGAGAGAGAGAAGAAAACACTTTAGCGTATGCTCGTGCAAGATCAGATTGGTTTTTATCTTATCTAATCAGGATGGCTCCCACTGCTTTTTATCAAATCTTCCTCCAAACCCTAAAAGGAAAGACTAGCCGGGATTAATTACACACTACAAGTTCGCCAATCTTTCAGCCAGGCCAGTGTCGGTACTTTGAGGGAGGTCCCCCGTGCTTTCGCACGAACCTAATTAATGTAAACCTCGTTTTCCCAGAGGCGTAACCTCGTTAACACCTTTCTAGACACCTACTTGATCAGCTAATTGCAATGTGTAAAACTCTCCCAGGAGTAACTCTTACTCGCAGTGGGTATCGGGATCCAACTATCTCATAGAAGGTATGCAATCTCATTGCAAATTTCAACACTTGAAATTCCCGATAATATTTTTCCCCTAGTATCTATGTGACCTTAACATAGTCAACAAATCACAAGTGCTAGTCAAGTTCAACCCGTCATTTCCTGATTGAATTAAACCCACCCGCACGACCCTTAACATAGTCAACAAAGTCGCACGACTACCCTAATCCAATCTGCATCATATGCATAAGCAGATAAATACTGGTTAGCTACCGCACACTACGCCTTAACATAGTCAACAAACGTAGCACGAATACTAACTAGTACTTATCTGAAATGACGGAGGGCTACGCAGGTTTTCATAAAACCATGAGCGTAATGAACTTGATATCGTTGTAGAATCAAATGAAGTTTTGAAATGGAGTGATTTTGAGGCTTTTCTTGTTTTGCTAAAGGAGTCACTCCCGGTGAAGGGATCTCGGTCCTTTCCTCGTCGAATGAGGTGCTGGATATATCATATATATCACTGTGCAAAGCAAAAACCTAAAAGCAATCAAAACCAAACCGAGTGTGTAGCATCTGCCAGTTACTGCTAAAGGAGTCACTCCCGGTGAAGGGATCTCGGTCCTTTCCTTATCGAATAAGGTGCAGGGTATATCAAATATACCTCTGTGCAAAGCAAAAACTGTAGCTACCGGTTTTATTTTAAAATTCGATTCTACAACATCTTAGGTTTCTTATCTTTCATTAATCACATTAATGAAGTCCCATCATTTAAATACCTAAACATCACAGATAGATATGACGTACACTTATGCCATCCGCATTCGCCTCGATGTCCCCTCGTGCACCGTTAGGTTAGGTAACTAACGACAGAGCAGGGCAGGGCTAGCGCGGGTGTAAAACATAAGTAACGTCTATATAATATATCATATATATCATATACTAAATCCAACACAGAGTCATCTCATGATCACAGATAAAACACAGCAGAAGATACATATGAAATATTGGATATACTAGAACGTCCGTGTTTTCAATACGAGCCAGTATAAAACACGGATTCCACGGTCGTGATGAATAGCCAATCCCACACCCCTAGACCCCTACGAGAGCGGCAAGCAACCCTGCCAATTCTAGGGTTAGGAGACCCGGACTCGACTCCTCGAGTTGGTCTCCCACTGGACCCCAGAACCCGGTTACCTGTGCTCCCCTCCTTGGGTCTATCCTAGTGCAGAAAAGTAAATAATATACAAAGGGTGACAGCTTCCGCTACCTGGAAGTGCCCCAAATAAAAGAATATTACATACAAGTTTTTACATGAATGAAAATGAAAAAACACTCATCTCACATAAAAACCCCCGGCTATTCGATTACGACGATCCAATATAACATATCCAGCAACACATAACATCACATGTCATCTACGTAAGTAAGTATGCATACCCCAATTGTCCTTGACGTATAGCAACGAAACCGGCGATATGTACATACTACACTTACAGTCACTGAAAAGAAAGTGTAAAACTACAACAATTGGAATCCGCAACTACTTTAGACATCACATGCCTAACAGTTACAAACCCCGCATTTTAGTCTCATTATTGAAAACTCTTTTCAATATCCAATGAAACTAAACCGCTAGATTTGCAACATCCATCCAGTTATCTCATAACCTTTTGTGAATTCCGATTATTGTATCCAATTCCGGATAAATAGAATATATCAAATTTTCCGATCGAACATTCGAACACCCAATTTTTCCCGACACCGATCAACACATGAAATAGGTTCAAAGACATTCACTTCATACCTCAGTACCAACGGTCCAGCCGTAGAAGGGTCAAGCCAACGCCTCACATGTGGCACGCCGTACTGCCCCAAACCCGAAGGTTCAAAGGGCAGTTCAAGACGGTCACATAATCGAGTTAAGGTTTGTTGTCTTCTAGAGGGACCATCGCGTTACTTGCACTACTGAGAACGTCCTTAAACCATACAATAATCCAACACTTGGATATTCCGGCAGGGGGAAAACCTGGGTATTTATATCCGGTCGAACTTTTTAACATAGTCTAAAATTTATCCGGAAAGCCACACAGACAAAATTTGATACCCCGATCGAAACACCGAATCCCCAAAATAACTCAGAAAAATTCAACTCTTGAAAAAAATATCAAAAATATCCAGGAAACCCAACACAGTATACTGTGAATTACTGTACAAAATTGGACGCCAGAAACGACAAAATGGCCGCGCTTCCGCCGCATGAGCCAAGCTCGTGCCGCGGAAACGCGGTGGAAAAGTTGAATCAGGTCCACGAATTTTACAGTAATTCTTACAAAACCCTGCTTGATTTTCTGAACATTTTTAATCTTGAAAAATCCCAGATTTTAAAAATTGTACAGAGAGCATGTTTTGGATTTCGGTTTTGTGTCGTTCGGACTTCAAATTCCGTCTACGCTTCGCCTAAGGCTCTAGCTAGGCTCTGATACCAGTGAAAGGTTCCTAGGCACTCTAATATGGTCTCACAAGGCATCGAACATGCCAAATTTAAATTTTTAGTGCCGAGAAACCCTAGACTACGGATCTTTAACTAGATGTTTTAGGCGAAACAAGAAAGCTAGTTAACTGTTTAACTAAAAGTTGGAAACTACAACCTTTGTAGATCCGGATATCCACCTCCACGGCTCCGCAACGTCATGTCCTCGCTGTCCATCATGAATCCACGACTCGATCATCGGCTTCATCGGGAAAGCAAGCGGAATAGCTCGTCGGCTTTGTGTCAAAGACGATCTACGTCGAGGTTGCATAAACTCAAGCTCCGACTTCACAAACTTATGAAACTTGTGAAGTAAACACCCAAAACAACTTGGCAAGAGGTAGAGGGTGAAGAAATAGGAGGTGGGTACACTTTAGATTTGGATTTATCTCACTAGATCTCAAGTTGCCATTTTTGTAGCAAGCTTGAAGAAGAAGAAGAAGATGAGCTCAAGAAAGAATTATGATAAGTCTTATTATAAAAATAAATATAAATCAAATACTTATCATAACTTGAACTAGGGTCAAGTGTAGAGAATTAACCATGGTCACTTTGATGGGTTAGGGTTAAGCATGAAGATAAGGATGGTTAGCAAAGTCAAAGCTTCATGAAGCTTCAATATAAAACAAACTTAGCCACCATTCTTATCATATTCTTTTCCAAATAAATAAATAAACAAATAAATAAATAAATGAAAATGCAAAACCCTAATTATCATATTAACCATGGATTAATTTTATACACTTAACTAAATGATCAAGTATCATCAAATATGATACAAAAAGTGCACGAAAGTATATCACATATACAATGTGCAATCCTAGTGAGAAAAATCCGTTTAAAGTGAACCAATACTAGTCAATGCAATGCAATATATCAAATATATAATTATGCATTAAATCATTAAATCAACACTTGATTCAATGATCCGGTCATGTCGCACATAACCGACTAGTATTCAATGCATCGATTTATCGAATCAATGATTCGATAACTAGGTCATATCGAATATAACCAATCGAAACATATATCGCGAGAATGAAATGCGGTATCACATACACGCATTATTCTCGGTCCTGCACATATCTCATATGCGCTCCTATTTCGTTTCGCTTGAGCCAGGAAACCTCTGTGTAGGACTCTAAAGACTCGTCAATACGCCGGTAGCAGATGATGATCATATCAAGCACCCACAAGCCGCAAGCGGTCTGCCAAACGTAACGGCCACCCGGGTATTGAGCGATCAGAAGATCGACGAGCTAGCCCGCTCACACTCCTGCGAATCCGACCAGTAACACTTACCATACAGTCAAGTCTCTTCGTCTGATACGTCGCATATCAAGTCTAGGGGTGGTATACGTCAGACCCCAATAACCCGATAAGTCGTGCCGATGTGAGGCTCGTAACGGGTCGAGAAACTACTGGTAACACTTACCAGCAAATCTCTGATCAGCCCTGGCCAGGGACTTCCCTGTTACGGCCAATCGAGCACTGCGCAACATCAACTCCCAATACCGGGAGAGACGAAACCCCTCCTATCGCTCATCGCCTCCATGTGACTCGGGACTGTACCCAAAGACCACCGTTTTGCACGCCCTCATGGACGTGGTAAGGTGGAGATCAAAGCACAGTGGGAATCACACAAGACTCTATGACGATCTCGGGTCTACAGACTAACCTGTACAAGTGTCACCTGAGAACTGCCATCTGACGTGAGGTATAATACCATCTGGGAGTTCTCGGCGAGTCCGTCCAGTGTACCCAGTCTCCACTGAGCACCCGTATACCATCTCTGATGTCAAACACCAATGGATATGGGATCATCCATCGCCCATCACATGGATCGAGAAGCGTATACGCTAGTCTACTCTGGTATAGCGATGCCCCATCTCGAGTACACCCACGACTAGGGACCTTGAAGGATGTACTTATGGACTACCATGTCCCCACTAGTATGATCTGCATCATAGTCCAGGTAGTCAAGTACAAATCCTAAGGGCTTTATCAACATGTAACTATAAGACAGTATTAAGAGACTAGTGTACATGTTAAGATAAATGGTAACCAGATAGCATACTATCATGTCGAGCAAGAAAGTCATCTCTATATATGTCCAAGCATCCAATATAATATACATAATCTGTACAATACTGGCCTCTAGGGCATACATACAACTAACACTTGGTTGGAACAGCAACATCGATCCTCACCATCGGAGTTGGAGGAGTAAGTCCAGAGGGGGAGTTGCCCCCAGCCTTCCTCACTCGGCGCCAGTAGCGACGTCGGGCATGTCGTGCTGATGGAGTTGTTTCAGCTATAGGGGTGACCTCCTCATGCCCCCTGTGTTGGTCAGAATATGCTGGTACCAGCCTTTTAAAGATCGACGTCCGTTGAACGGGGACGGCCAACCTGTCAGAAGCGGACTTCCGAACATGGGAAGCAACCTTGGTGACTTCGCCAAGAACGGGAGCTGGGATGGCTATCCGCTTCGGGATAACGCCTTCTGGTATGGCAGGCTTCTTCATGGGCCCGATGGAGCTCTGGCCTAATCCATTAAAACCTGAAGCAGTGGAGTTGGGCGACCTGTTGAGAGGGGTCGCGGCAGTGGTGAGTCGATCGAAGACCGACTTCTTTGGAGCTTCTTACAATGTCATTGGGGCGTTGAAGCTCATTGGTGGGAGCATGGTCCCGAAGAATAATCCAGTGGTGGCCTGAGTTACCTGCTCCACCGGCATTTTGAAAAGGGAGGCCGCTTGGGGCCCATAAGCCACTCCTCCAGCAATGACGGAGCGAGAGTTATCGCTACGGGCGGTGCAGTTCGAAGCCATCGATTTTCTGTTTTCTGCATAAAGCAAGACACCAAATCTTAGTATCTTGAATCCACAGGCAATCACAGCAAACCGCGATTTGTTCGCGAACACGACACACGAAGTGTGGAGTGGAAAGAAGAAGAGGTCCCACCGGGCGTGCCAGAATCTGTTCCCCTCCGAAAGGCGGCACACAGGACTGCGATGTCCTGGCACTGAGATTCGGGGCAGATGCTATTTGGTTTTATCCGTCCACCTCTCCGAAGATGCCAAGTTGATTTATGGCACCGTGTATCGGAGGTTTAGACGGATGCGGCCGATGTAGCAGACTTCGTCAGATTCCCCCTCACTTGAGGGGTTTTTGATTGTGGGGACGCTCTTCCCTGCAGGCGCAAGCCCCTGTAGTTAATTACGCTACCGCATCGCGGTAACAACTTTCTCCTTCTCCAGAATTTCACTTCGTGTCATGTGTGTTTGTTTTGTTTGTGGTTGCCCGTGGATTGTATACGGGGACTATTTATTTCGTCGCCCGTAGGACGTGGATTAGTCCAAATCCGTATTTACTTAGATTTGGGTTTGGTGTTTTTAGTTTAAGGATGCATTAGTCGCGTTGCGGCTAAGATCAACTTAAACGTTCGTTAAGAATACGATAGTCCTGTTTGAGACTAAGATCAACTTAACGTGATCGTTTAGATCCGACAAAAGAGTGTTTGGGCTCTATTGTTCCAGTTTGGGAGATTCATAGTCCAATTTGGGACTAAAGTCTGTTTGGAGGATACGTTAGCCATTTTTGAGGCTAAGATCGACTTAAACGTTTGTTAAGGATACGTTAGTCCAGTTTGAGACTAAGATCAACTTAACGGGATCGTTTAGATCCGACAAAAGAGCATTTGGGCTCTATTGTTCCAGTTTAGGGACATAGTGGTCCATAGCATTTATGGCCCTCGGGACCCGTCACCTCTCTGACGTCGTTGAAGAATTACAACGATAGGTGTCAGAGGAGTTTAGAGATGTACCCTTGAACCAGAGTTGATTTGGGGTTTTATCATTCATTTAAATGTCTAAGGATGCGTTAGCCGTGTTTGGGGGCTAAGATCAACTTAGACGGGACCGTTTAGATCCGGCAAAAGAGCATTTGGAGGCTCTATTGTTCCAGTTTAGGAACGTAGTGGTCCGCTTTCCAGTTTAGGGACGTGGTGGTCCATCGCCAGTTTAGGGACGTGGTGGTCCATTTTCTAGTTTAGGGACGCGATGGTCCATCGCCAGTTTAGGGACGTGGTGGTCCGATATTAGTTTAGGGACGTCTCGGTCCGATATTAGTTTAGGGACGTCTCCGGTCCGATTTTAGTTTAGGGACGTCTCGGTCCGATTTTAGTTTAGGGACGTCTCGGTCCGATATTAGTTTAGGGACGTTTCGGTCCGATATTAGTTTAGGGACATTTCAGTCCATCATTAGTTTAAGGACATTTCGGTCCATCATTAGTTTAAGGACATTTCGGTCCAACATTCCCATTTTGGGGTAAATATTAGTTTAAGGACGTTTCGGTCCGATATTAGTTTAAGGACGTTTCGGTCCACGAGTTTAAGGACCCCGCAGTCCATATGGGTGTATGGTCGTTGGGACTCGTCACCTCTTTGACGTCGTTGAGGAATTACAACGATGGATGCCAAAGGAATTCGGAGATGTACCCTCGAACCGGATGTAAATTGATTTAAGAGAGCCATTTTGCTCAGTCAATTTAATTTAAGGACTTACGGCCACGATTGGGCTAAGTCCATTGCTTTTGCATTTCTTTTGCTTTTATTTGGGCTTTGCCCAAAAAGGATGCAGAGCATCAATTTTATTTGGGCCCAGCCCTTTATAAATGATGCAGAGCATCAATTTGATTTGGGCCCAGCCCTTTTATTGCCTTGCAATTTATTTTGGCCTGCTAGGTCTTTTTGATTTGGGCCTGGCCCTTTAGGAAATGCATTGCATTTGTGCAGAGCACCAAGAATCTTTTAGATTCAAGAAAAGAAGTGCAGAGCACTTTTTAATTTCTTGATCTAAATTTAGATCATAGAAAAGAAAGAAATCTTTTCTTTCTTTCTGTTTCAGAGAACCAAAGGTTCATAGCAAGTGCAAGGCACTATTTTTATTATTTTTATTTATTTATTTATTGAAGATCACTGATCTTGTTTTCTAGATCAATGATCTATTCTTTTAGAGAATTTTCTCTTATCTCAAAGGTTTTTACCTTCTTTTTTGGGTTCTCCAGAAATTCTCAAGAGTTCTTTTCTTTCTTTTTTTTTTAAAACCAGATTGTCTCCCCCTTTGAAATGGGGTCTGGGGTCCTTTTTATAGTGCTCCAAAATTAGTTAAATTTGTTAAAAAGATCTTTTCTGAGTGATTTGGGGAATTTTCTCCACCGTTGGATCTTTGATCCGAAGGCCCCTGTTTTACAGAAGAAATCTTCTTGTTTTAACAAGAACAGAAAAAATTTCCTTAAATCTTCATTCTGTTGTTGCGCAACTCACCAGCGAGTGACACGTGTCGCGCAGTGAGGCGCTTGCGCAGCTGTGCTTGCGCAACTGCGCAGACACGTGTCGCGCAGTGAGGCGCTTGCGCAGCTGAGCTTGCGCAACTGCGCAGACACGTGTCGCGCAGAGGTGCGTTTGCGCAGTTGTGCTTGCGCAACTGCGCAGACACGTGTCGCGCTGCAGTGCACTTGCGTAACAGTGTTTGCGCAATTGCGCAGACACGTGTCGCGCAGCGGTGCGCTTGTGCAGTTGTGCTTGCGCAACTGCGCAGACACGTGGCGCGCTGTGGTGCATTTGCTCAACAGCGTTTGCGCAACTGCGCAGACACGTGTCGCGCTGTGGTGCACTTGCGCAGTTGTGTTTGCGCAACTGCGCAGACACGTGTCACGCGGCGCAGCACTTGCGCAACTGAGCGTTGCTTTTGCTTTTTAAAGAGTCTTGCTCTGATTGGACGCACTGCCTTGGGCGTTGTGCTGCCGAGTCAACTTCTGACACGTGGCAAATTGCGCGCAGCGCACGGAATCTGAAGCGTTGCTTCAAAATTAAAGTTTAAATTTTCAAAGCAAAGCTTTATTTCTGATTGGGGGAAGATGAAGCGTTGCTTCTTCTCCCGCCTTGGAATTTGAACAGAGCTTTGCTCTGATTGGGGTAAACAGTGCGCGGATGTGAACGAACCCTGTCGCAAAACCATGCGACCTCTACTCATTTTGCCTAAAGGCGAATAGCTCTCTGTGTGGGACTCTAAAGACTCGACACTACGCTGGCAGTGGGTTTAACCACAGACCGCAAGCAGCACTAGCTGTACGTAACGGTCCCCAGGTGGATGCCGATAAGAAGACTGACGAGGTGAACCCCATCTGAACTCCTACTGAGCCTGAATGTGACAGTCTCCGTACAGTCCGGTCTGTTCGTCTGATACATCGCATGGCGGACCTAGGGGGGCGGTGAACGTCAGTCCCCTAATAGCGGTACAAGTCGTGTCGGAGTGTAGCCCAGAACACCCTGAGATAACACTGGAAACCTACCAGTATATCTCGCTTGCCCTGGCCAGGGATTACTTGTGTAATGGCTCTCCTGGACACAGCGCGATGTCAACCCCCAATACCGGGAGAGACGAATCCTGTCTAACCATCACTGCCTCCAAGTGCTTCGGGACTGCACCCAAAAACTACCTGTTTGCACGACTCCTTTGAGCCGTGGTAGTGTAGTAATCAAAGTGCAGTGGGAACACACTTGAGGCGAAGTGACAGTGTCAAGTCAGCGGACTAAGCTGTACTCATGTCACCTGGGAACTGATAACTGACGATAGGTATAATACCAACCAACAGTTCCCGACGAGTCCTGTCCAGTGTACTCGTAACCTAACGAGCACCCGCATACTATCTCAAGTACGACGTACTGACGGCTGTGGGACAGACCGTCTCCCACGCTGGGATGAGAAGCGCATACGCTAGTCTACTCCGGAGTATCGATGCCCTGTCTCGATAGTCTAACGACTAGGGACCTGTATAAGGATATGCTTATGGATTACCCAGCCCCCACGAGTGTGAGCGCCATCATAACGCTGGTAATCAAGCAAAGATCCTAAGGGCTCTACTAATATGTATATCAGCGATATGCTAAAAGAAACACATGCACATATTAAAGCAGAGACAAACCAAGTAGCATACTACCATTTCGAGCAAGATTGTATATACAACTGTGAATATCCCAAGCTTCCATCAAGTAATATACAAACTAGTATGATACAGTAATGGCCTCTAGGGCATATACACTAACAATCTCCCACTTGTACTAAGGCCATGTACTGGCGTATCGAAGACCTATCATCTCGATCAGCCGCTCGAACTGAGTCTGGGGCAAGGCCTTGGTGAATGGATCTGTGCAGTGTTATCTTCTGAAGCAACCCTCCGAACCTCGATCTCCTGGCGATCCACGATCTCGCTGATCAGGTGATACCGCCTCAAGATGTGTCTGGATTTTTAATGGGACCTGGGTTCCTTCGCTAAAGCTATAGCCCCGTTGTTGTCGCAATACAGAGGTATTGGGTCAACAATGGACGGAACCACCTGAAGTTCTTTCAAGAACTTCCTCATCCAGACAGCTTCTTTTGCGGCATCAGATGCAGTGATGTATTCCGCTTCCATAGTCGAGTCAGCAACGGTTTCCTGTTTGGAGCTCTTCCAACACACCGCCCCTCCATTGAGGGTGAAGACAAAACCCGACATGGACTTGGAATCATTCTTGTCACTCTGGAAGCTGGAGTCAGCAAAGGCCTCAATCTGGAGGTCTTTTCCGCCATACACCAAGAACATCTCCTTAGTCCTTCTCAGGTACTTGAGAATGTTCTTTACCGCTATCCAATGTTTCTCCCCAGGATTTGACTGATACCTGCTTACCACACTCAGTGCATAAGCCACATCCGGTCTGGTACACAACATCGCATACATTATAGAGCCTACCGCAGAAGCGTAGGGTATAATAGACATGCGATCCCTCTCCAAATCAGTCTTGGGAGACAATAATTGCCTTGAGGGCACTATAGCCAACAATCCCCCACTTGCACTTAAGGCTAATAATTGCGGTGCCGCATACTCACAACCCGTGTGATACCGAACACCCAACTTCTCTACTAATCAGTTTCACAAAGCCTGTTTGTGAAACTATTGCGTTCGAGAAATAGCCTCAGTGAGTGGATCCGCTCCAATGTTTCTATCTTTATCTCTCTATATCTCAACTTCGCGGAGAAAGACCATCTCCCGAAATTAGCAATACCTGTCTTAGAAGTTGTCCGGATATCTGATGAGACCCAGTTCACAAATAAACTCCAAATCCAACAAACTTCTTAGACTGTATCGTCTACTGAATTTAATCAGTATCCCGCACCATGCTTTCTACAGTATCCGCTTGGACCATCTCTCCAACATACCGTCCCTCAAAAGAGAGAAAACTATAACTCTGACAGCCACTCTGTCATCCAGGTCATCTTGGAAGCCTGAAATGATAACCGCCTTCTTGAAGAAGGCTGATGTTACCATATACCAAGAACATCCACTTATGTTCATAACTGCTTCCCAATATTTCTCCAGTATTGGATTAATATATATGTTTATTGCATCATGTGCAACAGAAATATCTGGTGTTGTACTTGGCATCTCATGATTGACTCAATTGTCTAAGTAAGTGATATGCCAATCATGCAAATCCCTCTCCTCATCAGTCTAGAAGACATCTCTTTAGAGAGGGTGACTCCATCACTTGCGGGTACACCACCACGCCAGGAGTTGTCCATTCTAAAACACTTTAGAATAGAGTCAAGCATCCTAATTGGGACACTTTCCAAATCTAGATCTAAAACCATAGATCTAATCACCAGAATCCCTGATATTTTATCCAGATCCTATATGGAGAAAATCCTTGTGACAACCATAGTATAACCGACCGTAGTATCGGAATATCACTTTCTATCAAGAGCATGTCATCCAAATACCAGGACATCTCTCCCTACTACCTTCTTACCAAGTCCATCTGTTGTTCTGATGAAATCAAACTCTATGACTGTCACATCAAAACTAGATGATTTATCTTCACTATACCAGCTTTAGTCTATAAACAGACATAAGCTACTTGCCCACTATGTTTCCGCTGCTCCCACTGACTACAACAACCCTCTGGCAGAGTCATATACATGCGCACTTCTAAAACTAATTTAGAACGACGTTATACTCATCCTCCTGCCAGATCACATAGTCTAGAACAACAGTAGTGTCAAGTTTGGGTAATCAAAAACCTCCCTATCACCGTCTTTGAGGAGACCGAAGTACCTCTCGGGTGCCTAAGGTTACCCACAAAATCTTCGGAGTGGCCAATGGATCGTCGAAACCATTTGAATCTTAAGGTTCTATTAAATTTTCAGTAATCGTTTGTGGTTCTGAAATCACTTCCAGTTCTACCATACCCCCACTAATATTTTCTGAAAAGAATCCATTTTACTAAAACTGTGGCGAGTCAAGAACAATATAACTATTGATCCTCTAGATGGTAGAATGTTAACCCTCGTCAAAACCCGGGATAACCCACAAACTGCCATTACTGAAAAGTGCCTTAAGTTTGTCCAGATTCTTGTTTTAAGCATCAGCCGGGCTACTCCATATACCTTAACATCATTAAAATATGAATCCATTCTATATCCAGTATATAGAAACCTAGGCACTAATTTAATTAGAACCAGATTAAAAAATCATGTAGCTTTCCCGTACATATCAACCAAATGGAAGAAGGGCAAGCAACATTACTCATCAAGGAATGCATCCACGTATGAGTAGCCTGAAAGAGAAGCAAGTTCTCAAAACTATTACTTACAACGAAATACCTAATACAAGTATCTATATCTTCGATCACCTTGAAGAATCCTGATACTTGCAACATATAGTTCTCTACTTTATTCTTATACCTATATCTTCTCAATATCTGGACCTTGTATTTCAATAAAATACTTGTATAGAACTGGAGAAGTCATGAGTAAACAGAATATAGTACGAGTACCAACCCCTTTGTCCTAACGGACATCGGACAACAGACAACACTTTGTATAAGTCTTCTGAGTTCAATAACTCAAACCATGTGTGTCGGAGGTTGAAAACTGTTGGAGATAGTGCCCTCAGAGTCAATTATTGGATCACAAGCACGTGATTGCAATGATTGAGGGAGGACATATGCCGGTAGGACAGTCTTACTCAAGATGATAGTATGCTATCTGGTTTATCTTTATCATCGTGTACTGCTTTAGGTGACATTACAGATCACTATTGCACGTTGGTAGAGCCCTTAGGATTCTTGCTTGACGGCCAGCAGTATGATGGCGATTATATACGTGGGAGCTGGGGTCTATAAGCACATCCTTAAAAGGTCCCTAGTCATGGGAGTTTTCGAGACAGGGCATCGATACTCCAGAGTAGACTAGTGTATACAGTCGAGACCCCGACGAGGGGCGGTGGCCGGTCTCACAAGCCACTGGTGTCAGTTGGTTCACCTAAAATGTATACAGGTGCTCATTGGGTTATGAGTACACCGGACAGGACTCGCCAGGAACATGCTAGTTGGTATTATACCCGACGTCAGATGGCAGTTCCCTGGTGACATGTGTACAGGTTAGTTCATCGACCTGAGATCGTCATTTATCTCGTATGAGTTCCCACTGTGCTTTGATTACTACCCTACCATGGCTCAAAGGAGTCGTGCAAACAGGTTTTAGTTGGGTACAGTCCCGAGCCACATGGAGGCAGTGAGCGGATCTGCAGGGGTTCGTCTCTCCCGGTATTGGGGGTGAGGTCGTGCTGTATCTAGGAGAGCCATTACACGAAGTCCTTGGCCAAGGCAGGAGATTTACTGGTAGGTATTCCAGTAGTATCTCAGGGTGTTCTGGGCTACACTCCGACACGACTTGTACCGCTTTTGGGGGTCTGACTTTTACCAACCCCCTTGGCCCGCCATGCGATGCTCATAGACGAACGGACCGGACTGTACGGATATTGTCACTGACAGGCTCAGTAGGGTATCAGGATGAGTTCGCTCATCGACGTCCCTTTTGGTCAATACCTGGTAGCCCGTTACGTATGGCTAATACCTCTGACGTGCTAGTGGTTAAATCCACAGCCAAAGTGTTGACGAGTCTTTAGAGTCCCCCACAGACAGTTTCTCAAGTTTCGGGCGAAATGCTGTAGAGTCCGTATGGATATATGGTAGGGTTCGATCATGTACGTGCGGTACTGTACGGATCATGATCGGACGGATAATACTAGCGGGCTTTGGTTTAAGTCGGATCCTAGTATTGTACAGTGTAGATTTTGTCTCATTACATTTGTATTCGGTCGGAATACAAATGCGGGTATGTATATACAGTCGCGGGGTTATCGGGTAATTTGTTACCGGATCGCTTTTTGAAGTTGCCAGTTTGCTTTCCGTTTCGGCCATTTTTCCTTTGTTCCTTCTTTGGCTGAAAATTGGTGTGGAGGGGGTTATTTGCAAATGTGCAAATTAGCATTGTGAAGGGTGGTTTTACTTTTACCAACCCCCTAGGCCCGCCATGCGATGCTCATAGACGAACGGACCGGACTGTACGGATATTGTCACTGACAGGCTCAGTAGGGTATCAGGATGAGTTCGCTCATCGACGTCCCTTTTGGTCAATACCTGGTAGCCCGTTACGTATGGCTAATACCTCTGACGTGCTAATGGTTAAATCCACAGCCAAGTGTTGACGAGTCTTTAGAGTCCCCCACAGACAGTTTCTCAAGTTTCGGGCGAAACGCTGTAGAGTCCGTATGGATATATGGTAGGGTTCGATCATGTACGTGCGGTACTGCACGGATCATGATCGGACGGATAATACTAGCGGGCTTAGGTTTAAGTCGGATCCTAGTATTGTACAGTGTAGATTTTGTCTCATTACATTTGTATTCGGTCGGAATACAAATGCGGGTATGTATATACAGTCGCGGGGTTATCCGGTAATTTGTTACCGGATCGCTTTTTGAAGTTGCCAGTTTGCTTTCCGTTTCGGCCATTTTTCCTTTGTTCCTTCTTTGGCTGAAAATTGGTGTGGAGGGGGTTATTTGCAAATGTGCAAATTAGCATTGTGAAGGGTGGTTTTTGTTAATAGTCGTTCCATGATTGTTCTACCATCCTTTGACTTCTTTTGTTCATCATTACTTGACTTTGGTGATGAGATGGCTGATGGAGTGGAGACTTGGTTGTGATCATTTTGATTCTCATCATCACCATTTTTCTCTCTCTTGCATTATTTGCTCACTCTCTCCCATCATTCTAGGAGAGGGGCTGGCCACTCTTGGGGAAAGGGGGAATTTCATTCATTCATTTTTGATGGTGGGAAATGTTGATCTCATTTTTGCTTGCAACTAAATTCTTTACCCCCTCTCCAAAGTTCATTTCTCCTCCACTCTAAAATGGCAACTTCTTAAACCCCATGAGACATAGAGTTCTACACTTAGCCTACAGCATTCTTGGACACGTCGGCTCGCCAACTTCGTGCCCGAGTTGCCTCGGTCCAGAGGTGGGAGCCCGTAAAAGAACCCGGCGATGTGGTGCCCTTTCCGACGAGGAGATGAAGACCGGAGATTCCGCGAGGAGATCGGGATGGAGGCCGAAGACCGAAGGACATGGATCGCTCGGTATAGCTTTCTACCCATTCTCTTGTTTGCTAGTAGTAGGTTAATGGCCTGATCCGGGTTTATAGTCCGCGGTAGCGCCGGTTTCTGTTTAAAGAAAAGTTTTTGTTTCCGCATTTTGGCCTCGGACAGACGGCCGGGGCGCTGCCGTGCACTTACACTGGTATCAGAGCCACGCCATTAACCTAGTCTAGCTTGCTCTAACGTGTTTACAAGTTCGATCGAACGGATTTTCCAAAAACCCCATTTTCAAGTCCAGGTTTCTGTCGAATTTTTGCTGTGCTCAAAAAATTATTTGGTACATTGAAAAAATACGTGCAGGGTTTTATAAGAATTCTGTGAAAATTTGGTCGGCTGAAATTACTGTAGCGAAGCGGATCAGCGGCCAAAACCACGTTTTGGCCGCGGATCCGCCGCCGTACTGTGGCCAAACTGCACCAAATTTCTACAGTGAGTTTCTGACATGGAAATAGGGTTTTTGGTATATTCTTTTTGGGCCCAGATTTATTTTGAGTGCTACAGTAGTGCTTGGGGCCCACTTCGGGAAATTTAGTCGATCGAAAATTTTAAACATGTTAGTTCACAGTATTTACATTATATCTGCGACCGTGAATGTCATTTGATCGGTAAATCCTGTCTAACTGCTATAGCCCTTTTAGACGGATTTGCGAACGCGACATTCACGTTGATGTTCTGTGTTGTGCTGTGATATTGCAGATTTGTCGTGGTGGATAGCCTGGATGCAATGTTAGTACAATTTGGTTGTATATGTACATTTGATATTGCGGGGCGAGCGTCCGACATGTGGACTGCAGTCACTGCCTGTTTGTATATTATTCTTTTGGGGCATGACCGGGCTGAGGTCGATGTACCCGTTGTATATTTTTACTTTCTGTACTAGGATTACCCCACGGAGGGGTGCACGGGCAGCCGGGTTCTAGAGGGCAACGGGCCCGCATCTCATGGCTTTGAGACAGAGGGGGCTTCACTCTAGAATTGGCGGTCTATTCTCCGCACTCGTAAGGGGTATAGGTTGACCCAAGGAGGGGTGCCCAAGTCACCGGATTCCGTGAAGTGCTGGGTGGTCCATTCACGTTGCTGAAGGGGGCTGCCTCGCTTCAGGTTTTGGCGGGTAACTTGCCGCGCCCGTAGGGGTCTAGGATTTCATTGCACAGGCTATCCACACGACCAGGGGAACGTCGGGTTTCAGTAGCGGCTCTATGAAACCCGGGGATCCCAGATATCTGTATTGTTCTGTGATGCTTATTACATTTCTGTGATGTTGCATTTTATCACGCCTTGAGCGAATATTATATATTGATATATATACTAGTAGATGTTGTATATGTTTTGCATCCGCGCTAGTCCAGTCCCCGCTCTGTCGTTAGTTAAGTAACCTAACGGGTGATGACGGACCCAGTGGCGAATGCGGATGGCATATACGTACATCATTATTTTCGTTCTTTATTGGTGTGATCAATTGATGGGATTGCATTGATTCGGATCAATGCAAGCTAAACAAAGTTATTCTGATGTTGTTGGAACATTTTTCAAAAAGCTGTTATTGCAAGGACGTTCTCTTTTGTTTTGCACAGTGGTATTCAGTTATGAATATCCAGCACCTCAGTCGACGAGGCAAGGGCCGAGATCCCTTCACCGGGAGTGACCCCTTGGACAGAAGTTTACGTCAGGGTAATAACTTCACTATAGCCGATTACTTTTTGCTTTGCATCGTGGTATTCAGTTGGAATATCCTGCACCTCATTCTATGGGGAAAGAGCCGAGATCCTTTCACCGGGAGTGACCTCTTTAGCAAGAAGTTTTCGTCACTATATTTTTATAAAAAGCTATCCGGTTCCTTCAACGATATCAAGTTCATTACGTTAAAGGTTTTTCGCCAAAAACCATTCGTAGCCCTCCGTCATTTCAGAAAGGTAGCACTTAGTATTCATGCTATGTATGTTGGCCTTCGTCAAGGCATAGTGTATGGTAGCTATTTGTTACTTTTCTGCAGCATAGATAGATGCGTTGGTTTGGGATAGTCGTACTACTATTTTGGCCTTCGTCAAGGGTATGTACGGGTGGGTTCAAATTAACCTGGATAATGACGGGTAGAACTTGACATGTGACTTATGATATGTTGGCCTTCGTCAAGGTCATAAGAGCATGGGGTAAAAATCACATCGGGAGTTTCTAAAGAAACTGAAACTTGCCAGGCATGCCCATACCTTCTGGAGTGTGATAACGTGAGTGGATTCCGTCACGTTATCATGCGATGATAGTTGGATCCCGATTCCCACTGATGAGTTGGTTCACTTCTCGGGTGATCCCGACTAATTCTTCTTTCAGGTTTGGAGGAGAATTTGAGGTTACAGTGGGAGGTTTCCTGATTAGATAAAGTGATAACCATTCTGATCTAGGTTAGAGTGCACGCTATATATATAATGGAGAAAATGTGCCATAGGAAGAAATTTGCTCTTATGGCGTTGAAAAAATACATCCCCCACGATTTTTTTCAACGATCAATACCAATCATCATCTTTATTATTAAAGATGTGGATACACTAAATTTCATGTGATTCCATCGCTTTTTCACCATTGATTTACTGGGTGCATAATTAACGGTTTACCAACAATATAATCTTTTGCATTGCTAATTCAACGATGAAAAAGTGGTAGAATCACATGAAATTTGGTGTATCCACATCTTACATAATAAAGATCATGATGATGGGTGCTGGTCATCGAAAAAACTCGTGAAATATATAGATTTTTAATGCCACCTAACGAAAAAGCTTTTTGGGGCCTTTTGTATGAGAATAATGAAGAAAAGAGGCCTTATAAGGTTTTCGTTTGGTGGCGTCAAAAATCTACATCCTCTACCGTTTTTTTCAACAATCGTCGCCATCTTTACCATCTAAGATGTGGATACACCAAATTTCATGTGATTCTACAATTTTTTCACTGTTGAATTAGCAATAAAAAGTTCTATTGTCGGTTAACCGTTAATTTTGCGTCCAAGAAATCAGCAGTGAGAAAATGGTAGAATCACATGAAATTTGGTGTGTCGACATCTCAGATGATAAAGATGGAGGTGATGGATGCCAATCGTCGAAAAAAATTATGGAGGATATATTTTTTCGATGTCATAGGAGAAAATTTCGACATATATATATATATATATAGAGAGAGAGAGAGAGAGAATGATGAGCAAAGAGGCCATAGAAGGGAATTTCCTCCTATGGCCTCGAAAAAATACACCCTCCAACATTTTTTCCGACGATCGGTATCCTTCATCTTCATCATTATCATTTAAGATGTGGATATACCAAATTTCATGCAAATCTACAGCTTTTTCACAACTAATTTAGTAGGTGCAAAATTAACGGTTTATCGGCAATAGAACTTTTTATATTGTTAATTCAACGGTGAAAAGATGGTAGAATCATATGAAATTTGGTGTATCCATATGATAATGATGAAGATAATGGTTTCCGATCGTTGGATAAAATCGTGGGAGGTGTATTTTTTGGACTCCATAGAGAAATTCCTTTCTATGGCATTTTTTCTCTGTTTTATATATTTATAGTAATGGAGGAAAGGTGCCATAGGAAGGAATTTTCTTCTACGGCGTCGAAAATATACACCTTCCAAGAATTTTTTCAACGATCGACATTCGTCATCATCTTTATCATTTAAGATGTGGATACACAAAATTTCATGTGATTCCATCATTTTTCACCTTTGATTTAGTGGGTGCAAGATTAACGGTTTACCTACAATAGAACTTTTTACATTGCTAGTTCAACGATGAAAAAGTTGTAGAATCACATGAAATTTGGTGTATCCATATCTGACATGATAAAGATAATGATGATGGACGCCGATCATCGGAAAAAATCATGGAAGTATAAATTTTTAACACCGCCTAACGAAAAAACCTCCTAGGATCTCTTTTCTTCATATTATATATATCATATTATATATATATATATATATATATATATATATATATATATATATATATAGCTTTGAACCTAGGACCTTGATTTGAAACCGAGTGCTTTGTGATCATATGAAGAGCCACGTTACCTAAAAGCATAAGTTGCTAGGTTGTAGGCTGAAGATGTATATGAAGCTAACATAACACTTGATAGAATACAAGATGCTGATTCCTTCGGTTTTCCAAGGTATCAGATATGGGTGTGTTTACCCCAATCAGAGCAAAGCTCTGTTCAAATTCCAAGACGGGAAACGAAGCAATGCTTATGTTTTCCCCAATCAGAGCAAAACTCTGTTTTGAAATTGAAGTGAAAATTAAAGTTAAAATAAATGAAGCAACGCTTCAGATTCCTTGCGCTGCGCGCAACGCGCCACGTGTCAAAAGCTGACACGCCAGCGCAGTGCCCAAGGCAGCGCACCCAATCAGAGCAAGGCTCTATTTAAAACAAAAATAAAAGAAGCAACGCTTCAGCTGATTTGCGCTCTGCGCTGCGCGACACGTGGCAGCGCAGTTGCGCTGCGCGACACGTGGCAGCGCAGTTGCGCTGCGCGACACGTGGCAGCGCAGTTGCGCTGCTCGACACATGTCAAGTGAAGGTGCGCTTGCGCCAAACAGAAAAATTCTGAAAGATCTTTCTGATCTTATTAAAACAGTAAGATTCTCTTCTGTAAAACAGAAGCCCTTGGATCAAAGATCCAACAGTGGGGAAAAATCCCTAAATCACTCAGAGAAAGATCTCTTCAACTAATTTAACAAATCTATTGGCACTATATAAAGGCCCCTAAACTCCAAGTCTAAAAGAGATTGAGATCAAAACACAGAGAGAAAAACAGAGAACTCCTCTAAAGAAAATTTTGAGAAGAACTCAGAGAAAAAAAGGTAAAAATCTTTAAATAAAGAAGAATTTTCTTCTATGAAGATCAATGATCTAAGAACAAGATCAAGATCTTCAATAAAAAAGGAAAAAAAAGATTAAGAAGATCCAATTGTTGGAGATAGTGCCCTCAGAATCAATTATTGGATCACAGTCACGTGATTGAAATGATTGAGGGAGGACCTATCCCAGGAGGACAGTCTTACTCGAGATGATAGTATGCTATCTGGTTTATCTTTATCATCGTGTACTGCTTTAGGTGGCCTGACAGGTCGCTATTACACGTTGATAGAGCCCCTAGGATTCTTGCTTGACTGCCAGCAGTATGAGGGCGATCATATACGTGGGAGCTGGTAGTCTATAAGCACATCCTTAAATGGTCCCTAGTCGTAGGAGTTTCGAGACAGGGCATCGATACTCCATTAGTAGACTAGTGTATACAGTCGAGACCCCGACGAGGGGCAGTGGCCGGTCTCACAAGCCACTGGTGTCAGTTGGTTCACCTAAGATGTATACAGGTGCTCATTGGGTTATGAGTACACCGGACAGGACTCGCCGGGAACATGCTAGTTGGTCTTATACCAGATGTCAGATAGCAGTTCCCTGGTGACATGTGTACAGGTTAGTTCATCGACCTGAGATCGTCATTTGTCTCGTTTGAGTTCCCACTGTGCTTTGATTACTACCCTACCACGGCTCAAAGGAGTCGTGCAAACAGGTTTTAGTTGGGTACAGTCCCGAGCCACATGGAGGCAGTGAGCGGATCTGCAGGGGTTCGTCTCTCCCGGTATTGGGGGTGAGGTCGCGCTGTGTCTAGGAGAGCCATTACACAAAGCCCTCGGCTGAGGCAGGAGATTTACTGGTAGGTATTCCAGTAGTATCTCAGGGTGTTCTGGGCTACACTCCGACACGACTTGTACCGCTTTTGGGGGTCTGACTTTTACCAACCCCTTAGGCCCGCCATGCGATACTCATAGAAGAACGGACCGGATTGTACGGATATTGTCACTGACAGGCTCAGTAGGGTGTCAGGATGAGTTCGCTCATCGACGTCCCTTTTGGTTAATAGCTGGTGGCCCGTCACGTATTGGCTTATACCTCTGACGTGCTAGTGGTTAAATCCACAGCCATAGTATTGACGAGTCTTTAGAGTCCACCACACATTCAGTTACTCAAGTTTCGGGCGAAACGCTGTAGAGGCCGTATGGAGATATGGCAGGGTCCGATCAGATACGTGCGGTATTGCACGGATCAGGATCGGACGGATATTACTAGCCGGCTTTGGTTTAAGCCGGATCCTAGTTTAGTACAGTGTATATTTTGTCTCATTGCATTTGTATCCGGTAGGAATACAGATGCGGGTGTGTATGCACAGTATCGGGGTTTTCCTGTAATTTATTACGGGACCAGTTTTCTGGAGTTGCCAGTTTGCATTCCGTTCCGGCCGGTTTTCCTTTGTTCTTTCCCGGCCGGACTTTTCTGATGGAGGGTGTTATTTGCAAGTTTGCAAATAACACATTGTGGAGGGGTTTCTTGCAAATGTATTGATTATGATGGCATCTTTTCTTTTCAACCATCATTTGATTCTCTTTACATCAACCTTTTGCATTAAATTGAGATTAGAGTTGATTAGAGTTTGATATGATATTGTTATCATGATGTTTGGTTGTGGTCACCCTTTGTGCTCTCCTACACTCACCTCCCTTATACATGATGCTTTTTCCTCCACCATTCTCACTTGATAGAAGAGGCTACACTTGAGAGAAAAGGATGAGAGAGTTTCATTTTTGAGCTTGTGGCATTTTTCTTGATCTCATTTTCATGCTAGGAAAAATGCAAGCACCATTTTTCTTATCTTGATTCCTCCATCATCTTCAAAGGCAACTAAAACCCCAAATGAGATATAGCATCTACACTACATTTTACAGCAAATCTTGGGCACGTCGACTTGCCAGCTTCGTGCCCGAGTTGCCTCGGTATTGAGGTGGGAGCCCGTAAAAGATGCAGGCGACGTGGTGCCCTTCCGGTGAGGAGGCGACGACATGGAGACAGGACTTTCCGCGGGAGATCGGGACGATGACGAGAAGACCGGAGGACTCGGATCACTTGGTATACTTCTCTTCCCATCTCTTGTTAGCTAGTATAGGTTAATGGTTAACGATCCGGGTTTTATTGTCCGCGGTAGCGCCAGTTTCCAAGTAAGGAAAATTTTTGATTCCGCATTTTGGCCTCGGTAAGACGGCCGGGGCGCTGCCGTGGCGCAACACCAATCACAAAAAGATAAAAAGAAGTATTACTTTACAGATCATTGGATCTATAAAAAAGGCATTGCCTTTTGTTGAACCCTTGGTTCTGGAATCTTAAAAGATTCTTTTCTTTGATCCAGAATTGGATCAAGATAATTAACAATGCCTTGCACTTGTAAATCTGCACTGTTGCGCTCTTGGGTTGGCGCAAGCCACCAGAGAGCACCACGTGTTAGCCCCAGAACAACTTGCGCTATGCGTTTTTAAAATAGAGCACCGTTCTTTTAAACTGGCGCAACTCACCAGAGCGCGCCACGTGTCAGCAGCGCAACAGCGCAGCGCACTGCGCTTGCTCTCACCAGAGCGTGACACGTGCCACCTCCATATGCGCTTGTGCTCATTAATTGGTGCAAAGCGCCTGACAAGCCACGTGGCACACTGTCAGAAGATTTAATGCTCTGCATTATTTAAAAGAGGGACAGAGCCCAATTAAAAAGGCCTAATAAAAAATGCAATGCATTATTAAAAAGGTGCAGAGCCCAAATAAAGGTCTGTCAGACCAAAACAAATGCCATGCATTATTCTAAAAAAAAGGGGCAGAGCCCAAACAAAGGTCTGTCAGACCAAAACAGATGCTGTGCATCATTTAAAAAGAGGCAGAGCCTAAATAATGGTCCAACAGAGACCAAGATTAATGCTATGCATTATTAAACAAAGGGTAAAGCCCAAGCTAAGGCCTAACAGGCCAACTACAAATAAAAATGTTGAACATTCTCAACTGGGCTTAGCCTAATTCTGGCCGTAAGTCCTCAAATTAAATTGACTGAGCACAATTGCTCTCTTAAACCAATTTACACCCGGTTCAAGGGTACATCTCCGAACTCCTCTGATATTTGTCGTTGTAATCCTTCAACGTCTTCAGAGAGGTGACGGGTCCCGACAACCACACATCGATACTGACTGCGGGGTCCTTAAACTCGTGGACCGAAAAGTCCTTAAACTAATATTCGTCCCAAAATGGGAACGTTGGACCGAAACGTCCTTAAACTAATATTCGTCCCAAAATGGGAATGTTGGACCGAGATGTCCTTAAACTAATGTTCGTCCCCAAATGGGAATGATGGACCACTATGTCCCTAAACTGGTAACACGGACTGTGGGGTCCTTAAACTTATGGACTTATGCATCCTTAAACCACAATACGGACTGCGGGGTCCTTAAACTCATGGACCGAAACGTCCTTAAACTAATATTCGTCCCAAAATGGGAACGTTGGACCGAAATGTCCTTAAACTAATGTTCGTCCCCAAATGGGAATGATGGACCACTATGTCCCTAAACTGGAAATCGACCGCAACGTCATTAAACTAAACAATAGAGCCAATTGCTCTCTTGTCGGATCCAAACGATCCCGTTAAATTGATCTTAGTCTGGAGATTAGGCTAACGTATTCTTAACAAAAGTTTAAGTTGATCTTAGCCTTAAATAGGGCTAACGTATCCTTAAACCAAAACCCCAAACCCAATCTAAGAAAATACGGATTTGGACTAATCCACGTCCTACGGGCGACGACATAAATTAGTCTCCGTATACAATCCACGGGCAACCACAAACAAAACAAACACCCACGACACGAAGTGAAATTCTGGAGAAGGAGAAAGTTGCTACCGCGGTGCGGTAGCGTAATTAACTGCAGGGGCTTGCGCCTGCAGGGAAGAGCGTCCCCACAATCAAAAACCTCTCAAGCGAGGGGGAATCTGACGAATTCTGCTACATCGGCCGCTTCCGTCTAAACCTCCGATACACGGTGCCATAAATCAACTTGGCATCTTCGGAGAGATAGACGGATAAAACCAAATAGCATCTGCCCCGAATCTCAGGCAAGATGAACCTGCGCGGTCGCGTCTCTGTGTTCGGAGGGGAACAGATTCTGGCACGCCCGGTGGGACCTTTTCCTCTTTCCACTCCACACTTCGTGTGTCGTCTTCGCGAACGAATCGCGGTTTGTTAATGGTTGCCCTAGGGTTTCAAGTTACTAAGATTTGGTCTCTTGCTTGGCGCAGCAATCAAACAGCAATGGCGTCTAACTGCGCAAACTGCTCCAAATGCAACTGCAACCGACGCTCCGCCTCACGTGGAGGCGTAGCCTATGGGCCTCAAGCGGCCTCCATCCTTGCTATGCCGGTAGAACAAGTGACTCAGGATACTACCGGCCTGTTCTTCGGGACCATGCTCCCACCAGCAAGCTTCACCATCCCAGTGCCCGTACCGGAAGCGCAAAAGAAGTCGGTCTTCAATCGACTTGCTACTCCCACGTCCCCTCTCAACGGGTCGTCCAATTCTTCAGTCTTCACCAGGCTGAGCTCGAGCACCAAGGGGCCTATCAAGAAGCCCATAACACCTGAAGTGGCCATCCCAAAAAAGATGGCTGCTCCTGAAGTCGTCAAGGCGGCTTCTCCTCCCAGAGGGTCGGTCTTCTCGAGACTGACTACTCTCGTTCCCACCCCCGCTCAGAAATCTGTTTTTGACCGGTTGGACGTAGCTTCTCAACGAACCTCAGTCTTCAAGAGGCTAACACCGGCAGTAGCCCATCCCCAGAACAAGGGGCAAGACGAAGCCGTCGTTGAACCGATCCCAACAACCTGTCACGCCCGACGTCGCCACTGGCGCCGGATAAGGAAGACTGGGGGAAACTTCCCCTCTGGGCTAACGCCACCAGCTCCAACGGTGGAAGTTAATGCTGCTGTTCCAACTGAGAACAGCTTTGAGCTGCTGAACAGGGTACGCAGAAATTCGCCAACTGCGGTGCTCAAAAGATCTCCTCCACCGGTAGAGACCGCCGTGGAAGCAGAACCAGAAAAGCCGGAGCAGTCTCCTCAACGGCTGTCCTCCAGGATCTATAAGAATTGGCGACGAGTCTGAGAATCGGTGATTGATCCGAATTTCTCTCACCAGCACAAGAAGTCGAAAGGTCGGCAGGAAGAAAATCCCCCTGTCAAGCAACGAAAAACGACGACCACCTGGGTGCCCAAAGCAACGGCCCCCCAACTTCGACGGCCCACAAGAGAAGAAGGCCGGAGAAAGTCCCCACGCCTGCGGCGAATGTCAAAGGTGGTGAACCCAAACGCCCTAAGTCTGGGGGCATTGTGGTACACACCGTCTACATGGCGTCTGGGAAAGAGGACAGCCATATATCCACAGGTCATAGACCGCTTACGCGATCGGTGACTAAAGTTCAGGAGGAGCAGCAGAAGCTCCAAGAAATGATGGATGCGATTGCCGCACTCACTGGGCCAAAAGAAAGCCCTGAAGCGTCCTCGGATCAACGCCAGGAGCAAGAAACTGACGCTGAATTCCTTCGCAGGATACTGGAAAAGAAGGATAAAGAGGCTGCGGAACAAGCAACCAATATAAAACGAATGGCTCTTCCATTCCAGGATATGGTGAGTATGATGATCCAGCAAGATCCTCCTGCTGAAGATCCTCCGATCGTCCTTGAAGATGACAGAGGAGAAACGTCGAATCCACCGCCGGCTCTGTCAGCAGCCAAGGAGGAGACAATTTCCAAAGCTGACCTGGACAAATATATAGCCCAGCAGATACGGGTTCATCAGGAAACGGAGGCAGCCAGTCAAGTTGTCAGAACGGGGCGACCATATCCGAGCTGGTATGATCAGATCAAGTACCCGCCGGGCTACACGATCCCAAAGTTCCATGTCTACAAGGGGACAGGAAATCCCCACCAACATGTTGCCCAGTTCAGGGCTCTTTGCGGCAACACCGGCAGCGATGATAAGCTCATGCTTCGCCAGTTCTTCGGCAGCTTATCGGAGACGGTGTTTGAATGGTACTCCGAGCTTCCGAACGACTCTGTTAAGACTTTCGCTGAAATGGAGTTGTTGTTTACCCAGCGCTTCGCAAGTGCCAGTGAGCGTACTCTAATAACAGCTTTGATTAATGCGAGAGTAAAGCCGGGCGAGACTTGGGTTCAATATGCAATCCGATGGCGGAACTTGTGGTCAAAGTGCGAACAACGCATTGAAGAAGCGCCGGCGGTGGGCATGTTCATAGGCACACTAGATCCTCATGAAACTATCTCACAGTTCATGATGTTCTTTAAACCAACCACGTTCCAAGCCTTGATCGATAAGTTAGCCCAAATGGATCAGATGGGTCACAGACCGTCTCCTCCAAAGCCGGACTCTCGAAATGAGAAGGGGAAAGGGAAAGCGATCGTCGCCGCCAATGCTCAACAACAGCCGAGCAACTTGAAGCCGGTTGTTCATCAAAACAATATGCGTCCACACCTGTCCCTCGAGGAGAGGCTGGGACGTCCTTACTCGTTTCCTCAGAATAAAACGAGAAGACTGTTTGAACTGGCATTGCGTAACAGACTCATTAATCTACCGGAGTCAAGACGTCCGTCGCAGCCAAACGACGTCAATGATCCCAATTACTGTCCCTATCACCGAGTATTGGGTCATCCGATTGAAGATTGCTACGTCTTCAAAAACTGGATTGAAGATCAGTATCAATAAGGCAAGTTCGCGTTATCCGAAAGATGGAAGGTGAACCCGCCGCAACCTCATACTTCTAAAAAGGTGAATACGCCGGGGGCAACGTGCTCCCTTGTTGAAGAAGCTCCATGGGAGGTTGTGTTATTAGCCAAAACCAAAAGGATACTGAATGATCTCAAGACATGCCCGACGGTCAGGTGGAAGAACCCGCTAGAACCCTAGATCATTGAAGGGATGTTGAAGCCGCGTCCAACTCCAAGGACCGGTGGTGATGGCCCAAGCATTCATACCCAGCCGTCGAAATCTTCAAAGAAGAAGAAGAAGAGATCCAAAAAGCCCATGAAGCCTGGTGACAAGCGCACGGACTTACAGAAACAAATTGACGCTCTAGAGGAATACAATCAAAAGGCACGGACTCCCGTCACACTCCAGGAGTTCCTCAACCACGTCTTTCAAGAGGAAGATGAGGGAGAGAGCTCGTCGGATGAATCCGAGGAATACGTGGCGAGTTGTCATATGATCTCCCACTCGTTTACAGACGATGAGAAAACTCCTTGCACTGAGAAGCTGGGGGCAGATCCTAAACCGGAACTTCTGGGGCCATCAGATGAAACCATTGATGCATTCCTCAATGAAGCTCTATTGAAAAGTAAGGCTGATCGGGAACGCGAGACGCTACTATTTGAAAAGGCCAAGCGCTGGCGATTAGACGAAAAGGCCGAGACACTCCCGTCAAATCAAAGTACATTCATTGCGGACAAAATCAAATTCAAGACGAGGAAGAGGTTTGCTAAAGCCATGTCGATGGGGATGAAGCTGCCACCCTCTGAAGGAAACATTGCCGGCAAAGCGGAAATGCACCCTTCTTATTGCTTATATCATCAAAAGGTTTTGCACCCCACCGAAGAGTGCAAAGCTTTCAATAAATGGTGGCAGGGATATGTCGCTCACCGGCAACATTTTAAGCGGGAAAAGCGCAAAACTCGTCGGGAGCGGAAAAGTACGACCGAAGAGCTTAGAAGAACTACCGGAGACTGTCGCATGGTTAACGCCGGGGAAGCGCAAGTTCTCACATTCGGGAGCGACTCTGACAAGGAAATGGAGCTTAGCCCTCTCTTTAAAGAGTCCACCTCGGGAAAGGAGGAAGAGCCGAAGGCCTGCGAAAATATTCGGCTGCGTAATCGTACACTACCCGAAAAGAATCTTGGACCCTCAAATAAAAAAGATAAGAGGAAAGAAAAGGTCTCTGAGGATATCGCCTTAGATGACCAAGTCATAGAGAAGCTAACCGCCAAGGACCTGCCAAAGAGAAATAAGGTGGACTACAACGTTCTGGCGCACTTGAGGAAGCTACCTTCGCAGCTCAGCATTCTTGACGCCCTTCTACTATCAAAAGAAGCAAGAGATTCGTTGATCAAAGCGCTATAGGACCCAGAGCAATTCCAAGCTTTTCTCACCGAAGAAAAGATGAAGGACGAGCTAGAGGAGGTACACACGGCTGATATCACCTTCGGCGACGAAGACCTTCTCCTTGGGACGTGCGAGCACAATCGTCCCCTCTATGTCTCAGGATATTGCCATGATATAAAGATATGCAAAATCCTGGTCGACAATGGGTCTTCTGTCAATCTTCTCAACGTGCAAGTGTTGAAGGAAATCTGCATGAGCGTCCAGCACCTCGCTCGGGATAAGATCACTATCTCCGGGTTCGACTCTCAATCATCACGGACTCTTGGGTCTGTGATACTGACGTTACGCTTTGGGCTACTCGTCACGGACATTAAATTCCACGTCATAGACGCCAAGACATGCTATAATGCTCTGCTCGGACGGCCTTGGTTACACGAGTACAACATCATCCCTTCTACACAACATCAGTGTATGAAGTATTTCAAGGATGGTCTCGAGTATACCGTAACAGGAGAGCTGAACCCATTCTCCGTGAACGAAGTCTGCAAATATGAAGATGCAAAATACTTCTTACCGGATTTCGAGGACACAGAAAGATGCCACAAACCGGAGAACAAAGCTAACGCCACCATCCCGGTCTTCGGGAGCGATACCGAGGAGGACGAAGAGATAGTCTATTCCGGGCCATCCCAGCATAACAAGCCGGGACCGTCCGCTCCTATGTTGATCTTTGGCAGCGACTCGGAAGATGAGGTCCATGCTATATTCTCTGCTCGGCCTTCAATACGAACATTCGCCGATGAAGAGCAAAGTTTGCAAGTTGCTATGGTTCCGCCCAAACATCATAAAGAACTGGACACGCTTGATACCTATAGTGTGGAAGAGCTGCAGACGTTCTATGTCCCTCCCAGGCGAGAAGGTGAAAAGGCGATCCTATTCTACCGCTCCGGGGAAACTAAAGTGGAGAAAGAAATCTGGAACGACGCAGATCGTACACTTGACAGGCTTCAGCCCATCCGTCTGCCTAGATATTACACGGAAGGATTGAAAAGGCTATTGAAGCGCCAAGGGATACCCTTCAAACAGACCGCTCGAAAAGCCAAATTCTATGACAGGGTCTGGAACGTTCCCGGAATTCAGCACAAATTGCCCAATGGGAGAATGGAAGCAATCGGGCTTGGATATGTTCGGTCCAAGAAACGGGAGCTACTCCGCGACTGCTATGTCGTGCATAACTTTGATGAAGAAGGGGATGCTCAATGGGAAGATATTAACCCTAAGCCAGAAAAAGTCCCCGACGTAAAAATGCCCAGTCCGTCGTTCGAAGAACAAATGGACAAGCTTATAAGGGAAGCTGGTCAAAAAGTTCGAGACGACCACAACCGCGAAATGGCCATCTACGAGAAAGCCAGAACGCAACGCCTCCTTCAACAGGCTGTGAAAGACGAAAATGCCGCTCCCTATCAACCTGTTGTAAAAAAGGCGCGACACAGAGGCAGAAACAAGTCAAAAAGCGGAAAAGACATTCAGCAACGACAAAGCGGAACCAAGAAGCCACGCAGTCGGGAATCGAGCGGTCCAGATTTGCCCCTTATGAAGAAAATGAGTCGAGCATACTCTTTTCCTCAAGACAAGACAAAGAAGATACTTGACCTAGCTATAAAGCACCAAATGCTTACTCTTCCGGAGTCCAAGCACCCTGAACAAGCAGGCGAAGTCTCACACCCGAACTATTGCTCTTATCACAGGGTAATAGGGCACCCTCTCGAAGATTGCTTCACCTTCAAGAACTGGGTCGAAGATCAGTATCAGCTCGGCAAGTTCTCTCTATCTGACAGCTGGAGGGTAACGCCGCCACAGAAGCACGAACCCAAAGCCGCGAGAGCAGAACCAAATCCACATCGGTCTTGGAAGCGAGCTCGTACTTGTCATATGATAACAATATCAAAAGAAGAGCCCGAGAATATGGATGACCTTCCCTGGTGCTTTGAAAATAGCAATGACGAGGTGATCTCAGAATTCCCACCAGCCCCGAAAGAGCTGGAAGATGGAATACATACTACTGCGGATAACCTCAAGAAAATTGAGTTGGGGACGGCGAACGACCCGCGACCAACATTCGTTAGTGAACTGCTATCTGAAGAAAGGGTGGCTTCATTAAAAGACGTGCTTATGCAGTATAGAGATTGCTTCGCATGGAACTATTCCGAAATGCCAGGACTAGATCCAGAAATTGCTGTGCATAAATTGGCGATATCCCGGACGTTAAACCAATCAAACAATCACCGAGAAGAATGCGGCTCGAGCTTGAGATGAGCATCAACGCCGAGGTCAAGAAGCTGATCGACTCCGGCTTCATCCAGGAAGTTCAATATCCTGACTGGATCGCCAACATCGTCCCGGTGATGAAGAAAAATGGGACGATGCGCATATGTGTAGACTTTCGGGATCTCAATAAAGCCTGCCCGAAGGATGATTTCCCAGTGCCAGTCACCAAGCTGATGATAGATAACGCGTCCACTCACGAGGTTTTCTCCTTCATGGACGGCTCATCAGGATATAATCAGATAAAGATGCATCCCGAAGACCAGAAGCACACCGCTTTCCAGACCCCTTTAGGTATATTCTGCTACAAGGTGATGCCCTTCGGTCTAAAGAACGCCGGTGCCACCTATCAAAGGGCCATGACAAAGATCTTCGATGACCTTATACATGAAATCGTCGAATGCTATATCGACGACCTCGTGGTAAAGAGCAAATCATACGAGGAGCATTTAGAGCATCTGAAGACCGTATTTCAACGTCTTCGGCAATACAACTTGAAGATGAACCCTCTCAAGTGCTCATTCGGAGTTTCCTCGGGCAAATTCCTGGGATTCATCGTCCGACACCGAGGTATCGATATAGATCCGTCAAAGATCAAAGCGATCATGTAAATGCCTCCGCCAATGACTCTCAAG
This sequence comes from Agapanthus africanus, assembly GCA_030015575.1. Taxonomy (NCBI): domain Eukaryota; kingdom Viridiplantae; phylum Streptophyta; class Magnoliopsida; order Asparagales; family Amaryllidaceae; genus Agapanthus; species Agapanthus africanus. Next base: position 471,097,733 of record JASDDO010000031.1, read on the forward strand.
CAATTGCGGTCTCTCCAAGGGAAGCTCGCGTACATCCGGCGATTTATAACCAACCTTTCAGGCAAGTGCCGTCCTTACAGTCACCTGATGAAGAAGGGAACCCCTTTCGTTTGGGATCACAAATGCCAGAGCGCGCTGGACGAAATCAAACAATACCTGTAGAATCCGCCAGTGTTGGCTGCTCCGGTCAAGGGAAAACCTCTCATTCTATATACAACCGCCCTCGAAGGTTCCTTAGGCGCATTATGGGCATAAGAGAACGACCAAGGGAAAGAAAGAGCTCTTTATTACTTAAGTCGAGTTCTCCTGGGGGCAGAAAGAAACTACTTCCCTATCGAAAAACACTATCTGGCGTTGATCTTCGCGATAACAAAGCTCAGGCACTATGCGTTGGCGCATGAAGTCCGTCTCATTTCGAAGATGGACCCCCTTAAATATTTAATGTCGAAGGCCATATTGACAGGGAGACTCGCTAAATGGGCCTTGATCTTAATGGAGTTTTCGATAACCTACCAGCCTCTCAAGGCAGTGAAAGGCCAGGTCATCGCCGACTTCCTCGCTGAGCATCCGATACCTGCCGATTCTCCTTTGAATTGCGAGCTGCCAGACGAACATGCGTTTGATGCGATCGACGGTAGTGATACCCGATGGGAACTCTATTTCGACGGAGTATCTTCTATGAAGAAGCGCAAACAAAGCATCCCTATAATCAAATCGGGGGTGGGCCTCATCTTCGTAACTCCAGAAGGAGGGATAATGCGCTTTGCTTTATCCTTAACAGAGCCGAGGACAAACAATGAAGCCGAATACGAAGCTTTAATAGCAGGCCCGAGATCGCCATCGACATGGGAATTGAAAACCTCCTCATATACGGAGATTCCCAACTGGTCGTTAGTCAAGTAAACGGCGATTACCAGACGTGCAAGCCAGAACTGGTGAAATACGGCGAAAAGGTGCAACAACTGTTGACCCAAATTCCTTCCTACACCTTGGAAAACATACCGCGTGCAGAGAATAGCAAGACGGATGCGTTAGCCAAGCTCGCTAAAGAACTGGCTGATGAGAACCTCGATGACGTCAGAATCATGGTATAAAGCCGTCGGGTGCTCGCCCCAGCGGAAATATCTCCGGAATCACCCGAAGAGAAGGGACTGACTGGGCAAATGGCTATGCAAATAAAAGATCAGGGAAAGGCTGAGGATTGGAGAGAAGTATTTATAGACTACTTCAAATCCCGTCGAACGCCTGAAGATGCGTCCTCAAGACATCAGCTTATGAAACGAGCTCTGTCTTTCACCTTCGTCAATGATACTCTGTACAAAAGGTCGTTTGATTCTCTTTGGTTGAGATGTCTGGGACCTGAGGAGGCGAAAAGAGTCGTTCAGGAAGTTCACGACGGACTCTGCGGTTCTCACCAAGCAGGCCCGAAGATGAAGTTGAAGATTAAACGGATGGGCTACTATTGGCCCACGATGATTCAGGACTGCCTCGAATATGCGAAGCAATGCCACTCATGCCAGATTCATGGGGACTTTATCCATCAACACCAAAATCCTCTACATCCAACAGTGGCCAATTGGCAATTCGAAATGTGGGGAACTGACATAATCGGCCCCATTGAACCAGCATCGTCCAGGGGACATCGGTTCATCTTGGCGACGACTGACTACTTCTCCAAATGGGTAAAAGCAGTACCGCTGAGGAAAGTGAAGACGGAGAATATCCTCCATTTCTTTAAGACGCACGTCATTTATCGGTTTGGAACTCCGCGATGGATCATCTCCGATAACGGGCCAGCCTACAGAAGCCACAAGATCAGCCGCTTCGCACAACAACATAACATAGACTGGAGATACTCTTCGGTCTATAATCCCAGGGCTAACGGTCTTGCTGAGGCCTTCAACAAGACCTTAATGAAGATCGTAAAGAAGACGGTGTCCCGAAATAAGAAGGACTGGCACGAGAGACTGCAAGAAGCTCTCTGGGCGTATCGAACTACGTTCAAGACGGCCACGAACACAACGCCGTACGCGTTAGTCTTCGGTACAGAAGCAGTACTCCCCCTCGAAATAGAATTACCTTCTCTACGAGTGGCAGTCCACTACGAGCTGACGGACGAAGAAAATGCTCACCTTCGGCTTGAGGAGCTTGATGCCCTTGATGAAACCCGGCTCATAGCGCAACAAAATCTGGAGGCTTATAAAGCAAAGATGACGCGCTCATATGAAAGATTGACCAGGCCGAGGACATTCCGCCAAGGCGAACTCGTGCTAGTGGTCAAAAGACCTATGATCCCCAATCGCGCCAAGCGGGGAAAATTCGAGCCGAATTATGAAGGCCCGTACATCATAGACAAGGTCTGTTGGAGATAGTGCCCTCATAGTCAATTATTGGATCGCAGGTACGTGATAGCAATGATTGCGGAGGACCTATCCCGGTAGGACAGTCTTACTCGAGATGATAGTATGCTATCTGGTTTGCCTTTATCAGTCGTGTACATGTTCAGGTGACTGATTGCATGTTACACTTTGATAGAGCCCTTAGGATCTTGCTTTACTACCAACTGTATGATGGCGATCATATACGTGAGAGTTGGGTAGTTTAGATGCATATCCTTAATTGTGGTCCCTAGTCGTGGGAGTTTCGAGACAGGGCATCGATACTCCGGAGTAGACTAGTGTGTACAGTCGAGACCCCGACGAGGGGCGGTGGCCGGTCTCACAAGCCACTGGTGTCAGTTGGATCACCTAAGATGTATACAGGTGCTCATTGGGTTATGAGTACACCGGACAGGACTCGCCGGGAATCTGCTAGTTAGTACTATACCTATCGTCAGATAGCAGTTCCCTGGTGACATGTGTACAGGTTAGTTCATCGACCTGAGGTCGTCATTTGTCTCGTGTGAGTTCCCACTGTGCTTTGATTTCTACCCTACCACGGCTCAAAGGAGTCGTGCAAACAGGTAGCTTTTGGGTACAGTCCCGAGCCATATGGAGGCACGTGAGCGGATCGGCAGGGGTTTCGTCTCTCCCGGTATTGGGGGCGAGATCGTGCTGTGTCTAGGAGAGCCATTACGCAAAGCCCTCGGCCGAGGCAGGAGATTTACTGGTAGGTATTCCAGTAGTATCTCAGGGCGTTATTGGGCTTCACTCCGACGCGACTTATACTGCTATTGGGGGTCTGACGTTGCTAGCCCCCTAGGCGGATATGCGATACTCATTGACGAACGGACCGGACTGTATATACATTGTCACTGTTAGGCTCAGTAGGGTTTTCGGAGGAGTTCGCTCATCGGTCTCCCTTGAGTTCGCTCCTCGGCCACCCTTGAGGTCAGTCCATGGGCAGCCGTTACGCATAGCTAGTGCCGCTGACGGTTTGTGGTTAAACCCACTGCCAGGGTGCTGACGAGTCATTAGAGTCCCCCACAGACAGTTTCCCAAGTTCGGGCGAAACGTTGTAGAGGCCGTGTGGTTTTATGGCAGGGTTCGGAAAATGCACGTGCGTTTACGCACGTGTCGATTTTCGGACAGATGATACTGTTCGGCTTTGGTTTAAGCCGGATCCGAGTATTATATTGAGTAGGTATAATATCTTTGTCTCAGTTGCATTTGTATTCGGTCGTAATACAAATGCGGGTATATTTATACAGTTTCAGGGTTGTCCTGAAATTCGTTTCAGGATCACTTTTGGAAGTTGCCAGTTTCCAGTTTTCTATCAGCCGTCTTTTAACATTCGGTTAAAGACAGATTTGTCTTTTCTTGAGATGAGTGTGGATTCTTCTAGAAGGTTCTAGATGAGGTGACTAGGATTAATTGGTGTTAAGTTTTCATTGGTTGCATTTAATGGTTCATTAATGCTTGATGAGGTGTTTAAGTGATTCATCCTTTATCATTAAAGCTTCTTGTTTTCTTAAAGATATTTTTAAAGTGAGAAGGTTTCTCTTATGGTCACCCCCCTCTCCTACGGTCACCTCCTTCTTGCTATATATGGCTTGCCCTCTCTCTCTCCTTATTCTAACTCTCTCACTTGATGTTTCATTTCGGTTAGAAAAGATTATGATAGCATTCGGGGATTATGGAATTTTACAGTTCATTTCATTCCATCACCCGATTTCCACGGCAACTTCATTAACCGATCGTCCACGGATTTGGACGAAGTGAGACAAAGTCATCTACTCATTCTCTACATCATTCTTGGTCGTCTCTTTTAGCAAACTTGACGATCGAGTTGCCTCGAGTCAGAGGCGGGAGCCCGTTTAAAGAACCGATCATGTGGTGCCACTTCGACGAGGACATCGGAGATCGACGAGATCGGAGCAGCCGCAACGGAGCGTGGGATGATGGTTGAAGAACGAAGGACTCGGATCGTTCGGTACAACCTTTCTACACTCTTTACTGTTTGTTAGTTTAGCAATAATGGCAGATCCGGGTTAAAGTATACGATAGCGCCAAGTTTAAAAGTTTTTGTTCCGCATTTGGCGTCTGTAGACTGCCGGGGCGCTAGCGTAGACTTACAGTGGTATCAGAGCCTAACCATTTTGCTATACTAACTTGTGCTAACGCGTTTAAAACATCGATCCGACCGGAAAACTAAAAACTGCAAAATCCATGCCCGACAGTTTCTGTTAATTTTAAACGGTCTCAAAATTTATTTCTGGATGTCTTAAAAATCTGTGCAGGAAATTCTAAGAGCCACGACAAAATTTGGGGTCGTGATCCCTCCAAGCTGCCGCGGAAGCGCGGCCGAACCCATGTTTTGGCCGCGCAACCGCGGCCACGTGGGGAGCACGTGCTCCCAAATTTTGTCAGTTGGTTCTCTGTGGGATTTTGAGGTTTTTGGTATATAAAGTTTTGGCCCAAATTTTGTTACTGTTCACCAGTAAGCAGTGGGGCCCACTTTTTGATTTTTGGTCTTTGGTCGATCGAAATTTAAACACGTTAGTTTACAGTGCTTACATTATATCTCCGACCGGGAATTTCATTTGATCGGTAAACCGCGTCTGATTGCTATAGTTCTTTTAGACGGGTTTGCGAACGTGACATTCGCGTTGATGTTCTGTGTTGTGCTGTGATGTTGCGGATTTGTCGTGGTGGATAGCGGTGTGCAATGGTAGTACAGTTTGTGTTTATTTGTACATTTGATATTGCGGGGCGAGCGTCCAACTTGTGGACTGCCGTCACTGCCTGTTGTATAATATTCTTTTGGGGCACGACCAGGTTGCGGTCGATGTACCTATTGTACTATTTTTCATTACTGTACTAGGTTTTACCCCGCGACGGAGTGCACGGATAGCCGGGTTCGGGAAAGCAACGGGTCCGCAGCTCATGGCTTTGAGAGGCAGAGGGGTCCCACTTCAGAATTGGCAGACTATTCGCCGCACTCGTAGGGGGTACAGGTTGACCCAAGGAGGGGTGCCCAAGCTTACCGGATTCCGTGGAGTGCTGGGTGGTCCATTCACTATGCTGTAGGGGGCTGCCTCGCTTCAGGTCTTGGCGGGTAACTTGCCGCACCCGTAGGGGTCTAGGTTTCACTGCACAGGCTATCCACACGACAGGGGAACGTCGAGTTTCAGCAGCGGCTCTGTGAAACTCGGGGATCCCAGATATCTGTATTGTTCTGTGATGCTTATTACTTTTCTGTAATGTTGCATATTATCACGCCTGGAGCGATTATGTATATTGGTTTATATACTATTAGATGTTGTATATGTTTTACACCCGCGCTAGTCCAGTCCCCGCTCTGTCGTTAGTTAAGTAACCTAACGGGTGATGACGGGACCCAGTGACGAATGCGGATGGCATATACGTACATTTTATTTTCGTTCTTTTCTGGTGTGATTGATTGATGGGACTGCGTTGATTCTGATCAATGCAAAGTTAAAACAAACCTGTTTTCAGTTGTTGGAACAATTTAAAAAGTGTTGTTACAAAGACGTTTCCTTTTGTTATGCATAGCGGTATTCAGTGGAATATCCTGCACCTCATTCGACGAGGCAAGGGCCGATATCCCTTCACCGGGACTGACCCCTTGGACAGAAGTTTGCGTCAGAGTAATAACTTCACTATAGTCGATTACATGTTGCTTTGCATAGCGGTATTCGGTGGAATATCCTGCACCTCATTCCACGAGGAAAGAGCCGAGATCCCTTTACCGGGAGTGACCTCTTTAGCAAAAGGTTTTCGCCACTATATTTTAAAAAGCTATCAGGTTCCTTCAGCGATATCAAGTTCACTACGCTAAAGGTTTTTCGCCAAAAACCAGCCGTAGCCCTCCGTCGTTTCTTATGGATGGTCAGTAGTATTCAAGCTATGCTTGTTGGCCCTTAGTCAAGGCATAGTGTTTGGTAGCTGCTGGGTATTCATTTGTTGCATAGATAGATGAGTTGGTTTGGGACAGTCGTACAGCCTTGTTGGCCCTTAGTCAAGGGCGAGTACGGGTGGGTTCAAATTAACAAGATAATGACGGGCAGAACTTGACATGTGACTTATGGTTTGGTGGCCCTTAGTCACGATCATAAGAGCATGGGGCAACAAAAACTATATCGGGAGTTTCTAAAGAAACTGAAACTTGCCAAATATGAGCATACCTTCTGGAGTATGAGTAACGTGGATGCATTCCATCACGTTATCATGCGATGAGAGTTGGATCCTGATTCCCACTGATGAGTTGGTTTACTCTTCGGGTGATCCCGATTGATTCTTCTTTAGGTTTGGGGGAGAATTTGACAGGACAGTGGGAGGTTTCCGGATTAGATAAAATGATGACCATTCTGATCTAGGTTAGAGTGCACGCAGAGTGTTTTCTTTTCTCTCTCTCTCTTTGGCAGCGACCTTTGACCGACCCTAGACTATGACTCAGTGACCAGGTTGGCCGAACCTTCTTAAAATACTGGCTTATTGGATTGTCTGAGTTGCATAAGTCATTGCCACTCCTTCTTTTACCCTTTGCATTTCTCAGAACACCCGTATTACTACGGATATCCACTTCCATTGGATAGATCCATCGTATGGTTATATACGAACTCGAAGGGACTTCTTCGGGGATGGATCCAGGTTCAGGAGAAATAGAATTGGTTTATTCAGTTGTCTTTTATTATCACCTTCTCCCAGTTGCGAGTACTCCTTGGTTTAGGAGGGTACACCTATTATGCTTACTGGATAGTCTTCTTCCAAACCATAGGCTGGTGCCGAACGGTAGGGAAGGAAGAAAACCGGTTAGCCTAACGATGGTGTACAGAAGGTAACGACTAAAGACAAATAAAGGGATTTGGAGAGATGGCAATAAAATATACGGTTGAAGTCATGAATTAGATTATGGAAGAGGCATTGCTATGAATACCAGGATACCCCTACGAAACATTTTCATGTTTCAGTGCATTGTTAAAGGAAAAATTGTTTTCCCGATTAGACACTTACTCCAAGGGTATGTATTTACCAGGTTTCATTCTCATATCTGTATGGTTTTACAGATGATGAGTGGGAGTAAGATATTGGGAATTAGGTGATCATACTCATGATATCGGAATTCGTTGCAATTGGTGATATTTGAGGAAATCGCCAGGGTACAGTTTTCTACCTACGACGCACAGGTTTTGAGTTGTTTAACTCAGCGGACTTATACAGAGTATTGCATGTTGTCCAAGTGTCCATCATGACAAAGGGGTAGGTCCTCGTACTATGTTCTGTTTACTTATAACTTCTCTAGTATTTAGACAAGTGTTTCGTAGAAATACAAGGTCTAAGTTTTGAGAAGTTATGGGTATAAGAATAAAGTAGAGAACCAGGTATCACAAGTATCGGGATTCTTCAAAGAGATCGAAGATGTAGATTCTTGTGAATGGTATTCAGATAATAGTGATGGTTTTGAGAAACGTATTTCTCTTACAGGTTACTCATAATTGGATGGATTCCTAAGTTGAGTAATACTGATTAGCCTCTTTCCATTAAGTTGATATGCACTGGAGACAGATGCATGGATTTGAATATGGTTCCAATTAAATAAGTGCCAAAGTTTCTGTATTGGATATAGAATAGTTCGTACCTTAAAAGAAATTAAGGTACGGGGAGTTGTCCAGCTTATGATTAAAACCAGACACTGGATAACTCAGGGCACGTTTCTGTAATGGCTGTTTGTGGGTTGACCCTGGCTATGACGAGGGTTGATATTCTACCATTTAGAAGATCAATAGTGATATTGTTCTTGACTCGCCACAGTTTTAGTAAAAATGGATCTTTTTCAGAAAACAGTAGTGGGAGTATGGTAAAACTGGAAGTGATTCCAGAACCGCGAACGATTACGGAAAAATTTAATAGGACCTATACATTCAATCAGGTTTGACATTCCAATAGCCACTCCGCAGGTATGGTAGGTAACCTCAGACACCCGAGAGGTACTTCGGTAGCCTCAAGGACGGTGACAGGGAGGTTCTTATCTACCCAGACTTGACACTACTGTTGTTCCAGGATATGAGACCCGGTAGGAGGGTTGTCGTAGTCAGTGGGAGCAACGGAAGCATGGTGGGCAAGTAGCTTATGTCTATTTATAGACTTGAGCAGTTATAGCGGAGATAGATCATCTAATTTTGATGTGACAGTCATGGGTTTGACTTCAATCAGAATAGGGGATGGATCAGTTAAGAAGGTAGTAGGGTGTGATGTCATGGCATCTGGATGACATACACAGAGTAGGAAGTAAAATTCCTATACTACGATCGGTTGGACTGTGGTCGTCACACAGTTGTTTCTCCAGACAGGATATGGATATAATATTTGACATTCTGGTTTCTAGATCTATGGTTTTAGATCTGGATTTGGGTAGTTTCCCAATGTGGGTACTTTGACAAATATTCTAATGGTTTTTAGAATAGTTGACTCCTAGCATGGTAGTGTACCTGCAGGTGATGGAGTCACCCTCTCTAAAGGTGTCGTATAGACTAAAGGGGAGAGGGATGTGCATGATTGGCAGATCACTTGCTTAGGCAATTGAGTCAATCATGTGATGTCAAGTACCACACCAAATGTTGGTTTTGCACTAGATGCAATAAGTTTGTATTAATCCAATCCTGGAGAAACATAAGGAAGCAGTTTTAGAACATTGGTACATGTTCTGCGGATTTGATAACGGCAGCCTCTTTCGGGAGACGGTTATCATTCCAGGCTTCAAAGGTGACATGGATGACAGAGTGTTTGTCAGAGTTTTAGTTTTCCCTCTGACAAGGGACAGTATTGTGGACAGGTGGTCCAAAAGGATACTGTGGGAAGCTAGGTGCCCGATACTGATTAGGTTCAGTGATCGATTCAGTCTAAGAAGTTTGGATATGGAGTTCATTTATGAACTAAGGTCCCATCAGATATCCAGACATACTCTAAGACAGGTACTACTCAATTCGGGAGATGGCTTTCTCCGCGAACTTGAGATTAAGAGAGATACAGAAAGAAACTTCTAGGCGGATCCACTCACCGAGGCTATTTCTCGAACACAATAGTTTTACAAACGGGCTTTGTGAAACTGATTAGTAGAGGAGTTGGATGTTCGGTTTCACACGGGCTGTGAGTAGTCGACATCGCAATATTAGCCTTGAGTGCAAGTGGGAGATTGTTGGAGATAGTGCCCTCATAGTCAATTATTGGATCGCAGGTACGTGATAGCAATGATTGCGGAGGACCTATCCCGGTAGGACAGTCTTACTCGAGATGATAGTATGCTATCTGGTTTGCCTTTATCAGTCGTGTACATGTTCAGGTGACTGATTGCATGTTACACTTTGATAGAGCCCTTAGGATCTTGCTTTACTACCAACTGTATGATGGCGATCATATACGTGAGAGTTGGGTAGTTTAGATGCATATCCTTAATTGTGGTCCCTAGTCGTGGGAGTTTCGAGACAGGGCATCGATACTCCGGAGTAGACTAGAGTGTACAGTCGAGACCCCGACGAGGGGCGGTGGCCGGTCTCACAAGCCACTGGTGTCAGTTGGATCACCTAAGATGTATACAGGTGCTCATTGGGTTATGAGTACACCGGACAGGACTCGCCGGGAATCTGCTAGTTAGTACTATACCTATCGTCATATAGCAGTTCCCTGGTGACATGTGTACAGGTTAGTTCATCGACCTGAGGTCGTCATTTGTCTCGTGTGAGTTCCCACTGTGCTTTGATTTCTACCCTACCACGGCTCAAAGGAGTCGTGCAAACAGGTAGCTTTTGGGTACAGTCCCGAGCCATATGGAGGCACGTGAGCGGATCGGCAGGGGTTTCGTCTCTCCCGGTATTGGGGGCGAGATCGTGCTGTGTCTAGGAGAGCCATTACGCAAAGCCCTCGGCCGAGGCAGGAGATTTACTGGTAGGTATTCCAGTAGTATCTCAGGGCGTTATTGGGCTTCACTCCGACGCGACTTATACTGCTATTGGGGGTCTGACGTTGCTAGCCCCCTAGGCGGATATGCGATACTCATTGACGAACGGACCGGACTGTATATACATTGTCACTGTTAGGCTCAGTAGGGTTTTCGGAGGAGTTCGCTCATCGGTCTCCCTTGAGTTCGCTCCTCAGCCACCCTTGAGGTCAGTCCATGGGCAGCCGTTACGCATAGCTAGTGCCGCTGACGGTTTGTGGTTAAACCCACTGCCAGGGTGCTGACGAGTCATTAGAGTCCCCCACAGACAGTTTCCCAAGTTCGGGCGAAACGTTGTAGAGGCCGTATGGTTTTATGGCAGGGTTCGGAAAATGCACGTGCGTTTACGCACGTGTCGATTTTCGGACAGATGATACTGGTCGGCTTTGGTTTAAGCCGGATCCGAGTATTATATTGAGTAGGTATAATATCTTTGTCTCAGTTGCATTTGTATTCGGTCGTAATACAAATGCGGGTATATTTATACAGTTTCAGGGTTGTCCTGAAATTCGTTTCAGGATCACTTTTGGAAGTTGCCAGTTTCCAGTTTTCTATCAGCCGTCTTTTAACATTCGGTTAAAGACGGATTTGTCTTTTCTTGAGATGAGTGTGGATTCTTCTAGAAGGTTCTAGATGAGGTGACTAGGATTAATTGGTGTTAAGTTTTCATTGGTTGCATTTAATGGTTCATTAATGCTTGATGAGGTGTTTAAGTGATTCATCCTTTATCATTAAAGCTTCTTGTTTTCTTAAAGATATTTTTAAAGTGAGAAGGTTTCTCTTATGGTCACCCCCCTCTCCTACGGTCACCTCCTTCTTGCTATATATGGCTTGCCCTCTCTCTCTCCTCATTCTAACTCTCTCACTTGATGTTTCATTTCGGTTAGAAAAGATTATGATAGCATTCGGGGATTATGGAATTTTACAGTTCATTTCATTCCATCACCCGATTTCCACGGCAACTTCATTAACCGATCGTCCACGGATTTGGACGAAGTGAGACAAAGTCATCTACTCATTCTCTACATCATTCTTGGTCGTCTCTTTTAGCAAACTTGACGATCGAGTTGCCTCGAGTCAGAGGCGGGAGCCCGTTTAAAGAACCGATCATGTGGTGCCACTTCGACGAGGACATCGGAGATCGACGAGATCGGAGCAGCCGCAACGGAGCGTGGGATGATGGTTGAAGAACGAAGGACTCGGATCGTTCGGTACAACCTTTCTACACTCTTTACTGTTTGTTAGTTTAGCAATAATGGCAGATCCGGGTTAAAGTATACGATAGCGCCAAGTTTAAAAGTTTTTGTTCCGCATTTGGCGTCTGTAGACTGCCGGGGCGCTAGCGTAGACTTACAGTGGTATCAGAGCCTAACCATTTTGCTATACTAACTTGTGCTAACGCGTTTAAAACATCGATCCGACCGGAAAACTAAAAACTGCAAAATCCATGCCCGACAGTTTCTGTTAATTTTAAACGGTCTCAAAATTTATTTCTGGATGTCTTAAAAATCTGTGCAGGAAATTCTAAGAGCCACGACAAAATTTGGGGTCGTGATCCCTCCAAGCTGCCGCGGAAGCGCGGCCGAACCCATGTTTTGGCCGCGCAACCGCGGCCACGTGGGGAGCACGTGCTCCCAAATTTTGTCAGTTGGTTCTCTGTGGGATTTTGAGGTTTTTGGTATATAAAGTTTTGGCCCAAATTTTGTTACTGTTCACCAGTAAGCAGTGGGGCCCACTTTTTGATTTTTGGTCTTTGGTCGATCGAAATTTAAACACGTTAGTTTACAGTGCTTACATTATATCTCCGACCGGGAATTTCATTTGATCGGTAAACCGCGTCTGATTGCTATAGTTCTTTTAGACGGGTTTGCGAACGTGACATTCGCGTTGATGTTCTGTGTTGTGCTGTGATGTTGCGGATTTGTCGTGGTGGATAGCGGTGTGCAATGGTAGTACAGTTTGTGTTTATTTGTACATTTGATATTGCGGGGCGAGCGTCCAACTTGTGGACTGCCGTCACTGCCTGTTGTATAATATTCTTTTGGGGCACGACCAGGTTGCGGTCGATGTACCTATTGTACTATTTTTCATTACTGTACTAGGTTTTACCCCGCGACGGAGTGCACGGATAGCCGGGTTCGGGAAAGCAACGGGTCCGCAGCTCATGGCTTTGAGAGGCAGAGGGGTCCCACTTCAGAATTGGCAGACTATTCGCCGCACTCGTAGGGGGTACAGGTTGACCCAAGGAGGGGTGCCCAAGCTTACCGGATTCCGTGGAGTGCTGGGTGGTCCATTCACTATGCTGTAGGGGGCTGCCTCGCTTCAGGTCTTGGCGGGTAACTTGCCGCACCCGTAGGGGTCTAGGTTTCACTGCACAGGCTATCCACACGACAGGGGAACGTCGAGTTTCAGCAGCGGCTCTGTGAAACTCGGGGATCCCAGATATCTGTATTGTTCTGTGATGCTTATTACTTTTCTGTAATGTTGCATATTATCACGCCTGGAGCGATTATGTATATTGGTTTATATACTATTAGATGTTGTATATGTTTTACACCCGCGCTAGTCCAGTCCCCGCTCTGTCGTTAGTTAAGTAACCTAACGGGTGATGACGGGACCCAGTGACGAATGCGGATGGCATATACGTACATTTTATTTTCGTTCTTTTCTGGTGTGATTGATTGATGGGACTGCGTTGATTCTGATCAATGCAAAGTTAAAACAAACATGTTTTCAGTTGTTGGAACAATTTAAAAAGTGTTGTTACAAAGACGTTTCCTTTTGTTATGCATAGCGGTATTCAGTGGAATATCCTGCACCTCATTCGACGAGGCAAGGGCCGATATCCCTTCACCGGGACTGACCCCTTGGACAGAAGTTTGCGTCAGAGTAATAACTTCACTATAGTCGATTACATGTTGCTTTGCATAGCGGTATTCGGTGGAATATCCTGCACCTCATTCCACGAGGAAAGAGCCGAGATCCCTTTACCGGGAGTGACCTCTTTAGCAAAAGGTTTTCGCCACTATATTTTAAAAAGCTATCAGGTTCCTTCAGCGATATCAAGTTCACTACGCTAAAGGTTTTTCGCCAAAAACCAGCCGTAGCCCTCCGTCGTTTCTTATGGATGGTCAGTAGTATTCAAGCTATGCTTGTTGGCCCTTAGTCAAGGCATAGTGTTTGGTAGCTGCTGGGTATTCATTTGTTGCATAGATAGATGAGTTGGTTTGGGACAGTCGTACAGCCTTGTTGGCCCTTAGTCAAGGGCGAGTACGGGTGGGTTCAAATTAACAAGATAATGACGGGCAGAACTTGACATGTGACTTATGGTTTGGTGGCCCTTAGTCACGATCATAAGAGCATGGGGCAACAAAAACTATATCGGGAGTTTCTAAAGAAACTGAAACTTGCCAAATATGAGCATACCTTCTGGAGTATGAGTAACGTGGATGCATTCCATCACGTTATCATGCGATGAGAGTTGGATCCTGATTCCCACTGATGAGTTGGTTTACTCTTCGGGTGATCCCGATTGATTCTTCTTTAGGTTTGGGGGAGAATTTGACAGGACAGTGGGAGGTTTCCGGATTAGATAAAATGATGACCATTCTGATCTAGGTTAGAGTGCACGCAGAGTGTTTTCTTTTCTCTCTCTCTCTTTGGCAGCGACCTTTGACCGACCCTAGACTATGACTCAGTGACCAGGTTGGCCGAACCTTCTTAAAATACTGGCTTATTGGATTGTCTGAGTTGCATAAGTCATTGCCACTCCTTCTTTTACCCTTTGCATTTCTCAGAACACCCGTATTACTACGGATATCCACTTCCATTGGATAGATCCATCGTATGGTTATATACGAACTCGAAGGGACTTCTTCGGGGATGGATCCAGGTTCAGGAGAAATAGAATTGGTTTATTCAGTTGTCTTTTATTATCACCTTCTCCCAGTTGCGAGTACTCCTTGGTTTAGGAGGGTACACCTATTATGCTTACTGGATAGTCTTCTTCCAAACCATAGGCTGGTGCCGAACGGTAGGGAAGGAAGAAAACCGGTTAGCCTAACGATGGTGTACAGAAGGTAACGACTAAAGACAAATAAAGGGATTTGGAGAGATGGCAATAAAATATACGGTTGAAGTCATGAATTAGATTATGGAAGAGGCATTGCTATGAATACCAGGATACCCCTACGAAACATTTTCATGTTTCAGTGCATTGTTAAAGGAAAAATTGTTTTCCCGATTAGACACTTACTCCAAGGGTATGTATTTACCAGGTTTCATTCTCATATCTGTATGGTTTTACAGATGATGAGTGGGAGTAAGATATTGGGAATTAGGTGATCATACTCATGATATCGGAATTCGTTGCAATTGGTGATATTTGAGGAAATCGCCAGGGTACAGTTTTCTACCTACGACGCACAGGTTTTGAGTTGTTTAACTCAGCGGACTTATACAGAGTATTGCATGTTGTCCAAGTGTCCATCATGACAAAGGGGTAGGTCCTCGTACTATGTTCTGTTTACTTATAACTTCTCTAGTATTTAGACAAGTGTTTCGTAGAAATACAAGGTCTAAGTTTTGAGAAGTTATGGGTATAAGAATAAAGTAGAGAACCAGGTATCACAAGTATCGGGATTCTTCAAAGAGATCGAAGATGTAGATTCTTGTGAATGGTATTCAGATAATAGTGATGGTTTTGAGAAACGTATTTCTCTTACAGGTTACTCATAATTGGATGGATTCCTAAGTTGAGTAATACTGATTAGCCTCTTTCCATTAAGTTGATATGCACTGGAGACAGATGCATGGATTTGAATATGGTTCCAATTAAATAAGTGCCAAAGTTTCTGTATTGGATATAGAATAGTTCGTACCTTAAAAGAAATTAAGGTACGGGGAGTTGTCCAGCTTATGATTAAAACCAGACACTGGATAACTCAGGGCACGTTTCTGTAATGGCTGTTTGTGGGTTGACCCTGGCTATGACGAGGGTTGATATTCTACCATTTAGAAGATCAATAGTGATATTGTTCTTGACTCGCCACAGTTTTAGTAAAAATGGATCTTTTTCAGAAAACAGTAGTGGGAGTATGGTAAAACTGGAAGTGATTCCAGAACCGCGAACGATTACGGAAAAATTTAATAGGACCTATACATTCAATCAGGTTTGACATTCCAATAGCCACTCCGCAGGTATGGTAGGTAACCTCAGACACCCGAGAGGTACTTCGGTAGCCTCAAGGACGGTGACAGGGAGGTTCTTATCTACCCAGACTTGACACTACTGTTGTTCCAGGATATGAGACCCGGTAGGAGGGTTGTCGTAGTCAGTGGGAGCAACGGAAGCATGGTGGGCAAGTAGCTTATGTCTATTTATAGACTTGAGCAGTTATAGCGGAGATAGATCATCTAATTTTGATGTGACAGTCATGGGTTTGACTTCAATCAGAATAGGGGATGGATCAGTTAAGAAGGTAGTAGGGTGTGATGTCATGGCATCTGGATGACATACACAGAGTAGGAAGTAAAATTCCTATACTACGATCGGTTGGACTGTGGTCGTCACACAGTTGTTTCTCCAGACAGGATATGGATATAATATTTGACATTCTGGTTTCTAGATCTATGGTTTTAGATCTGGATTTGGGTAGTTTCCCAATGTGGGTACTTTGACAAATATTCTAATGGTTTTTAGAATAGTTGACTCCTAGCATGGTAGTGTACCTGCAGGTGATGGAGTCACCCTCTCTAAAGGTGTCGTATAGACTAAAGGGGAGAGGGATGTGCATGATTGGCAGATCACTTGCTTAGGCAATTGAGTCAATCATGTGATGTCAAGTACCACACCAAATGTTGGTTTTGCACTAGATGCAATAAGTTTGTATTAATCCAATCCTGGAGAAACATAAGGAAGCAGTTTTAGAACATTGGTACATGTTCTGCGGATTTGATAACGGCAGCCTCTTTCGGGAGACGGTTATCATTCCAGGCTTCAAAGGTGACATGGATGACAGAGTGTTTGTCAGAGTTTTAGTTTTCCCTCTGACAAGGGACAGTATTGTGGACAGGTGGTCCAAAAGGATACTGTGGGAAGCTAGGTGCCCGATACTGATTAGGTTCAGTGATCGATTCAGTCTAAGAAGTTTGGATATGGAGTTCATTTATGAACTAAGGTCCCATCAGATATCCAGACATACTCTAAGACAGGTACTACTCAATTCGGGAGATGGCTTTCTCCGCGAACTTGAGATTAAGAGAGATACAGAAAGAAACTTCTAGGCGGATCCACTCACCGAGGCTATTTCTCGAACACAATAGTTTTACAAACGGGCTTTGTGAAACTGATTAGTAGAGGAGTTGGATGTTCGGTTTCACACGGGCTGTGAGTAGTCGACATCGCAATATTAGCCTTGAGTGCAAGTGGGAGATTGTTGGAGATAGTGCCCTCATAGTCAATTATTGGATCGCAGGTACGTGATAGCAATGATTGCGGAGGACCTATCCCGGTAGGACAGTCTTACTCGAGATGATAGTATGCTATCTGGTTTGCCTTTATCAGTCGTGTACATGTTCAGGTGACTGATTGCATGTTACACTTTGATAGAGCCCTTAGGATCTTGCTTTACTACCAACTGTATGATGGCGATCATATACGTGAGAGTTGGGTAGTTTAGATGCATATCCTTAATTGTGGTCCCTAGTCGTGGGAGTTTCGAGATAGGGCATCGATACTCCGGAGTAGACTAGTGTGTACAGTCGAGACCCCGACGAGGGGCGGTGGCCGGTCTCACAAGCCACTGGTGTCAGTTGGATCACCTAAGATGTATACAGGTGCTCATTGGGTTATGAGTACACCGGACAGGACTCGCCGGGAATCTGCTAGTTAGTACTATACCTATCGTCATATAGCAGTTCCCTGGTGACATGTGTACAGGTTAGTTCATCGACCTGAGGTCGTCATTTGTCTCGTGTGAGTTCCCACTGTGCTTTGATTTCTACCCTACCACGGCTCAAAGGAGTCGTGCAAACAGGTAGCTTTTGGGTACAGTCCCGAGCCATATGGAGGCACGTGAGCGGATCGGCAGGGGTTTCGTCTCTCCCGGTATTGGGGGCGAGATCGTGCTGTGTCTAGGAGAGCCATTACGCAAAGCCCTCGGCCGAGGCAGGAGATTTACTGGTAGGTATTCCAGTAGTATCTCAGGGCGTTATTGGGCTTCACTCCGACGCGACTTATACTGCTATTGGGGGTCTGACGTTGCTAGCCCCCTAGGCGGATATGCGATACTCATTGACGAACGGACCGGACTGTATATACATTGTCACTGTTAGGCTCAGTAGGGTTTTCGGAGGAGTTCGCTCATCGGTCTCCCTTGAGTTCGCTCCTCGGCCACCCTTGAGGTCAGTCCATGGGCAGCCGTTACGCATAGCTAGTGCCGCTGACGGTTTGTGGTTAAACCCACTGCCAGGGTGCTGACGAGTCATTAGAGTCCCCCACAGACAGTTTCCCAAGTTCGGGCGAAACGTTGTAGAGGCCGTATGGTTTTATGGCAGGGTTCGGAAAATGCACGTGCGTTTACGCACGTGTCGATTTTCGGACAGATGATACTGGTCGGCTTTGGTTTAAGCCGGATCCGAGTATTATATTGAGTAGGTATAATATCTTTGTCTCAGTTGCATTTGTATTCGGTCGTAATACAAATGCGGGTATATTTATACAGTTTCAGGGTTGTCCTGAAATTCGTTTCAGGATCACTTTTGGAAGTTGCCAGTTTCCAGTTTTCTATCAGCCGTCTTTTAACATTCGGTTAAAGACGGATTTGTCTTTTCTTGAGATGAGTGTGGATTCTTCTAGAAGGTTCTAGATGAGGTGACTAGGATTAATTGGTGTTAAGTTTTCATTGGTTGCATTTAATGGTTCATTAATGCTTGATGAGGTGTTTAAGTGATTCATCCTTTATCATTAAAGCTTCTTGTTTTCTTAAAGATATTTTTAAAGTGAGAAGGTTTCTCTTATGGTCACCCCCCTCTCCTACGGTCACCTCCTTCTTGCTATATATGGCTTGCCCTCTCTCTCTCCTCATTCTAACTCTCTCACTTGATGTTTCATTTCGGTTAGAAAAGATTATGATAGCATTCGGGGATTATGGAATTTTACAGTTCATTTCATTCCATCACCCGATTTCCACGGCAACTTCATTAACCGATCGTCCACGGATTTGGACGAAGTGAGACAAAGTCATCTACTCATTCTCTACATCATTCTTGGTCGTCTCTTTTAGCAAACTTGACGATCGAGTTGCCTCGAGTCAGAGGCGGGAGCCCGTTTAAAGAACCGATCATGTGGTGCCACTTCGACGAGGACATCGGAGATCGACGAGATCGGAGCAGCCGCAACGGAGCGTGGGATGATGGTTGAAGAACGAAGGACTCGGATCGTTCGGTACAACCTTTCTACACTCTTTACTGTTTGTTAGTTTAGCAATAATGGCAGATCCGGGTTAAAGTATACGATAGCGCCAAGTTTAAAAGTTTTTGTTCCGCATTTGGCGTCTGTAGACTGCCGGGGCGCTAGCGTAGACTTACAAGGTCTGCCAGGGTGGAGCATATCTACTCATGGATATGCACGGTGAAAGACCTTTCAGGCCAATAAACAGTCGCTTCCTGAAGAAATACTACGCCTAATGAGTTACGACCTAGGTCAATGATGGATGACGACGACTATGTCTGCTCGCTATCTTCCCAAGCCTAAAACTCTATAAGTAGTAGCTGGCCAACGGACCGAAACGTTCTTAAACTAACGACGGACCACTACGTTCTAAAACTAGCTGATGACCGAAACGTCTTTAAACTACTACCGCAGCATCCTCAGGTTGACGAGATAAAAAAAAGAGAATAAAAAAATAATAAAATAAAAAAGATAATAAAGACGGTATGTCCATAAGCGAAATGGGCACGGATGAAAACCCGAAAGGGCTCCGTAAGTAAAAACAGCAGGGCTACTGGCGAGTGTTCGTGAAAACCCGAAAGGGCGAGACCTCGTTAGAAAAAAAAGAATAAAAAAAAGACGGTATGTCCATAAGCAAAGTGGGCACGGATGAAAACCCGAAAGGGCTCCGTGAGTAAAAACAGCAGGGCTACCGACGAGTGTTTGTGAAAACCCGAAAGGGCGCAACCTCGTTAAAGGACACTTACAGGGTCCTCTCGACCTTGTAAGGAGAAACCACCCGCGTGAGATCCTTACGACTCACAAGGTAGCAACACACTTAGGGATCCCCAAGATCCCTAAGGAGAAAATACACTTGCGAGATCCTCACGACTCGTAAGGAGAACTCTCTTATGGGACCCTCACAGCTCATAAGATTTGAAAGTCTTAAGCTACAGAAACCTTCACCTGTTCTTAAGAAACTCCCACAACCTTCGATATTGCCCTACAAGCGGCTCATACTGACCCTTGTATACAATCCACGGACGCGAATAAACATTTCCCTAACCAAGTCCTATCCGTGACTGGGGATATGTTCGCACGGTGAACAACCCTTGTAAGTCCTCTCGACTTATAAGGAGAAAACCCTTTTGTAAGATCCTTACGACTTACAGGGGAACATACACTTAGGAATCCTCACGATCCCTAAGGAGAAAACACACCTACGAGATCCTCAAGACTTGTAGGGAGAAATACCTTTGTGGGACCCTTACGGCTCATGAAGTCAAAAGCCTTAGTCGACAGCATCCTAACCCTGTTCGCTAAGCCACCTTTGTTCGACATCGACGGAGGCAAATGATGATTCGCTCATGGCAATATCCCAGTTGTAGCGATGCTGATGCCTAAACCGGTATCAAATTCCAAGCCCTTTCATGGCAAATGATGATTCGCTCCTGGCAATATTCCAGTTGTAGCGATGCTGATGCTGAGATTGGCACCAGATTCCAAGTTCCACACTCGCAATAAAAATCAGCGAGCTAAAAAAAAAAAGCATACGAAATAGCCGAAATGATGGGGCAACTTGCAACAAAATCAGCAAGTAAAAAAAATGTATGCATGCAAAATAGCCGAAATAATGGGGTAACTCGCAATAAAAAGCAGCGAGTGAAAATGAAATAAATAGCCGAAATGATTGGGCACCGCGAAAAATAGCCAAAATGATTGGGCAATCGCAACTTTCGCGATATAAAAGCTGAAATGATAGAGCACCGTGGAAATAAAATAATAACAAAAAAAAATGATGATGAATGAAATTTTTGCCCTACAGGTGATATCACAGCAATCCCTGTATACAATCCAGGGGCGCAAACAAATAAGGAATCACACCTTTCCTCCCCGTGCTCCATCAGAAAACGGAGCCAAGTCTTGACGGTAACTCATATAAAACCCGAAAGACACAATACTTCGACTCAGGGAAACCAGTGTCCTTGACGAGAACTCCTTGATTCGCGTCGGCTCGCAGAGAAACCAGTGTCTTTGTAGAAATACCGCGATTCGTTTCAACTCCGAGGAAACCAGTGTCCTCGGCAAAATACTTCGACTCAGAGAAACTAGCGTTCTTGATGAGAGCTTCTTGATTCGCGTCGGCCCGCAGAGAAACCCGTGTCTTTGCAGGAATACCCCGATTCGTTTCAACTCCGAGGAAACCAGTGTCCTCGGCAAAATACTTCGACTCAGGGAAACTAGCGTCCTTGATGAGAGCTACCTGATTCGCATCGATCCGCAGAGAAACCAGTGTCTTTGCAGGAATACTCCGATTCGTTTCAACCTCGAGGAAACCAGTGTCCACGGCAAAATACTTCGACTCAGGGAAATTAGCGTCCTTGACGAGAGCATCTCGATTCGTCTCGACTCGTGAGGAAATTAGTGTCTTCGTGAGAACTTCTCGATTCGTATCGACTTGTGAGATAAAGCCTTAGGAAGCAGGGATTAAAAAAAACTTGTTTCCTAAGCACTGGGACCTTGCAAGTCGGTCTAAAATGGTCTCTTGCATACTATTCACGGGTCTCACTCTCCAAAGTCGAATCTCGACAAGGAGGGAAACAACCGCTTACGAGTCCTCTCGACTCGTAAGAGGGAAAATTCTCTTATAAGATCCTTACGACTTATAAGAGAAAATGCACTTAGGAATCCTCACGATTCCTAAGGAGAAAATACTCCTACGAGATCGTCTCGATCCGTAGGGAGAAAAGTCTTTGTGAGGCCCTCACGGCTCATAAAGTTGAAAAGTCTTAGGTAGCAGACCTGAACCTGCTTCCTAAGCCATCACTACTCCCCAAGATATTCAAGACGGAATGTTTTATATCACCTACAGGCTACGCTTACTTGAGAAATGTGCCAATAACAAAACAGAAAATAAAAGGAAGGAGGCAAAAGATTTGTCATTCATACTCGAAAAATTCTTACATCAATAAAAACAATAAACAAAAACAACATTATTGAAAGGTTTACAATGGTATGATCTCGGACCCAGGACATGGATTGAGGAACTCGAAAGTAACCTTATCTAAGACTTTCCAAGCCTGGCGAACCATTCTAGTGTGCTTTCTTTCGCGAGCACAAGCGTCGGGGTCCCCACTGATGTTCTCTTCCCTCCAATAAGCAGCGAGTATGGCGGACTGTTGGAAGGCCTGGTGCAGGAGATCTACAAGATTGTCTCGCCGTCTTTTTGAGATTAAGTTCATCAGGTACACCGAGTGCACCTTATCCTCGGCGGCATCCAACGCCCTAAGCGGCACACCGGAACAGAATAGGGGAAGCGCTTCCCAGATGGCTCCCACGATAAGCTTCAGGAGAGAGGAACGTCGGGGAAGCAGTTGACTGTTATATGCGTCGAAGCGGCTCATGATTTCAGCACACTCCGCGTTTGTGAATTCTAGATTTTGAGAACGGCCGAGTCGGCGGATGTCCCCGTAAGAGATGATCTCGTCGAGATCGTACATGTGGGTGTCCATTGTTTCTGTGAAAGAGAATCAACAAAATTATCATAAAAAATGATTAAGCAAAACGATATAATGCATTGAGGAATAAAATGCCATCTTTAAACTCCGAGATCCATGAAAAAACTCTTAAGAGTTCTTTTGTATGATTTGGAAGGAGCAAAGCTCCATTGATGAATTAAGAAAATACAAGGAAAATCTTTTAAAGAGCACAGCCTTATGATGGAACCCTAATTGGGTTCTCTTTAGTTCTCTCTAGATCCTTTTAGAGCAAAGCTCTGCTAAGTGAAACCCTAAATGGGTTTTCTTTAGATCAGGGATCTATTGAGAGCAAGGCTTTGTCGATGAAAATTAATTTAATTTAATTTTATTTAAATTAAAAATTTTACCTAAATTTTTTAAGAGTTTAACTCTTGGAGTTCTTGAAAGTAAAGAGCAGGGCTCTGAGATTTTGAAAGTAAAATTTTTGAAGATGATAATCATCTATTGAGGGACTAAAGGTCCTATTTATAGGCATTGAGAACCCTTTCAACTTCCAAAAGTTGCCGCAACAGTTGGAATTCTGCCACCGCTGCGCTCACGTCTGGGGCCACGTAAGCGCAACGGTGTGTGTGTGTGTGGGGGGGGGTATTTGTTTACCCCAATCAGAGCAAAGCTCTGTTCAAATTCTAAGGCGGGAAACGAAGCAACGCTTCTGTTTCCCCCAATCAGAGCAAAGCTCTATTTTGAAATTGAAGTGAAAATTAAAGTTAAAATAAATGAAGCAACGCTTCAGATTACTTGCGCTGCGCGCAACGCGCCACGTGTCAAAAGCTGACACGCCAGTGCAGCGCCCAAGGCAGCACACCCAATCAAAGCAAGGCTCTATTTAAAACAAAAATAAAAGAACCAACGCTTCAGCTGATTTGCGTTCTGCGCCGCGCGACACGTGGCAGCGCAGTTGCGCTGCGCGACACGTGGCAGCGCAGTTGCACAGCGCTGCTCGACACGTGTCAAGCGCAGGTGCGCTTGCGCCAAACAGAAAAATTCTGAAAGATCTTTCTGATCTTATTAAAACAGTAAGATTCTTTTCTGTAAAACAGAAGCTCTTGGATCAAAGATTCAACGGTGAGGAAAAATTCCTAAATCACCCAGAGAAAGATCTCTTCAACTAATTTAACAAATCTATTGGCACTATATAAAGGCCCCTAGACTCCAAGTCTAAAAGAGATTGAGATCAAAACACAGAGAGAAAAACAGAGAACTCTTCTAAAGAAAATTTTGAGAAGAACTCAGAGAAAAAAAGGTAAAAACCTTTAAATAAAGAAGAATTTTCTTCTATAAAGATCAATGATCTAAGAACAAGATCAAGATCTTCAATAAAAAAGGAAAAAAAGATCAAGAAGATCCAATCACAAAAAGATAAAAAGAAGTATTACTTCACAGATCATTAGATCTATAAAAAAGGCATTGCCTTTTGTTGAACCCTTAGTTCTAGAATCTTAAAAGATTCTTTTCTTTGATCCAGAATTGGATCAAGATAATTAACAGTACCTTGCACTTGTAAATCTGCACTGTTGCGCTCTTGGGTTGGCGCAAGCCACCAGAGACCACCACGTGTCAGCCCCAGAACAACTTGCGCTATGCGCTTTTAAAATAGAGCACTGCTCTCTTAAACTGGCGCAACTCACCAGAGCGCGCCACGTGTCAGCAGCGCAACAGCGCAGCGCACTGCGCTTGCGCTCACCAGAGCGTGACACGTGTCACCTCCATATGCGCTTGCGCTCATTAATTGGGGAAAAGCGCCTGACAAGCCACGTGGCACACTGTCAGAAGATTTAATGCTCTGCATTATTTAAAAGAGGGACAAAGTCCAATTAAAAATGCCTAATAAAAAATGCAATGCATTATTAAAAAGGGGCAGAGCACAAATAAAGGTCTGTCAGACCAAAACAAATGCAATGCATTATTCTAAAAAAAAAGGGGGCAGAGCCCAAACAAAGGTTTGTCAGACCAAAACAGATGCTGTGCATCATTTAAAAAGAGGCAGAGCCCAAATAATGGTCCAACAGAGACCAAGATTAATGCTATGCATTATTAAACAAAGGGTAAAGCCCAAGCCAAGACCTAACAGGCCAACTACAAATAAAAATGTTGAACATTCTCAACTGGACTGAGTCTAATTCTGGCCGTAAGTCTTCAAATTAAATTGACTGAGCACAACTGCTCTATTAAACCAATTTACACCCGGTTCAAGGGTACATCTCCGAACTCCTCTGATATTTGTCGTTGCAATCCTTCAACGTCTTCAGAGAGGTGACGGGTCCCGACAACCACACATCGATACGGACTGTGGGGTCCTTAAACTCGTGGACCGAAAAGTCCTTAAACTAATATTCGTCCCAAAATGGGAACGTTGGACCGAAACATCCTTAAACTAATATTCGTCCCAAAATGGGAATGTTGGACCGAGATGTCCTTAAACTAATGTTCGTCCCCAAATGGGAATGATGGACCACTATGTCCCTAAACTGGTAACACGGACTGTGGGGTCCTTAAATTCATGGACTTATGCGTCCTTAAACCAACAATAAGGACTGCGGGGTCCTTAAACTCATGGACCGAAACGTCCTTAAACTAATATTCATCCCAAAATGGAAACGTTGGACCGAAATGTCCTTAAACTAATGTTCGTCCCCAAATGGGAATGATGGACCACTATGTCCCTAAACTGGAAATTGACCGCAACGTCATTAAACTAAACAATAGAGGCAATTGCTCTCTTGTCGGATCCAAACGATCCTGTTAAGTTGATCTTAGTCTGGAGATTAGGCTAACGTATTCTTAACAAAAGTTTAAGTTGATCTTAGCCTTAAATAGGGCTAACGTATCCTTAAACCAAAACCCCAAATCCAAATCTAAGAAAATACGGATTTGGACTAATCCACGTCCTACGGGCGACGACATAAATTAGTCTCCGTATACAATCCACAGGCAACCACAAACAAAACAAACACCCACGACATGAAGTGAAATTCTGGAGAAGGAAAAAGTTGCTACCGCGGTGCGGTAGCGTAATTAACTGTAGGGGCTTGCGCCTGCGCCTGCAGGGAAGAGCGTCCCCACAATCAAAAACCCCTCAAGCGAGGAGGAATCTGACAAAGTCTGCTACATCGGCTGCATCCGTCTAAACCTTCGATACACGGTGGCATAAATCAACTTGGCATTTTCGGAGAGGTGGACGGATAAAACCAAATAGCATCTGCCCCGAATCTCAGGCAAGACGAACCTGCGCGGTCGTGTCTCTGTGTTCGGAGGGGAACAGGGTCTGGTGTGGGGTTGGGACTATGGAGGCGAAGGGCAACTTGGTCTCAGCTCTCGAATACGCATGGTGTCCTCGTCTCATGCTGTGCCTTGCATCGAATCAATTTCTAATGTCCGAAATTGGAATCCAGCAGTTGCAAAGGGCAATACATTTTCAGATGAAGGGGTTTATAGAGTTACTGAGCGTTGCGGAAAGGCTATTGCTTGTGGAGGTCATCATAGTGCAGTAATCACAGGTAAGTACAGCATTTATTCTTATTTGTCCCCATATAGCAATATATATATATATATATATTTCGGATGTAGTTAATTTCTCGTTGTGCTTTCATAATATATATACAATTGTGGTCAGTCTTTGGGCTTATTAGTTGATATCTTAGGGTTTTGTATGGATCAATATTGATGTTTGTCAATCATATATCCTAAATAATTGTTGGCAAGTGTAGAGGATTGTTTGCTGTCTCGTATATTATTGTAAATTGCATTTTTCAGACACTGGAACGGTGCTTACCTTTGGTTGGAGGCTTTATGGACAGGTAAACTTGCAAATCTGTTTCACAACTAATTAGTTATTCTATTGTATTATTCTTTATATTTTCTTTTTCTTTTTTGAGTGAAAAGAACGGGTGTTTCATTAAAAAGTAGTTAACGAAACAGAGGTACACAAACAAAGAAAATACGAGAAACGAAATAACAAAGTGATCTATACAACAACTGAAACCCCTAACAAGCATCATAGAACTACAACCAACGTTAGCAAGCACCGGCCGATGCAGTCTGCCGGCACAATGATTTCCTGCTTGAGACAGGACAAAAATCGAGCAATAGCAACTACAAGCCTCAAATGGAGACTGTGGACCCTTAAGCAGTGGCTACTCCTCCTCGAGGTTGACTTCGACCGACGTGTCTGTATAGTTTGCCACATCAGATGCTCCAGCGAAGACGGTCCTTGCCCTTCTTCAACCTCATATCTCCAAACCCTGTCGAGAAAAAGAATCGTGGATTCAAAATGGTGAAAGTTAAGTTTGGGGGTATTTGTTCATAACAGAATACTGCATTTTATACCGCCCATTCTTATGCTCGTGTGTTTATAGGTAGGTGCTTTTAATCCGTGTTTGTTACATATTTGCAGGATACAGGTTCTCGGTTCTAAAACGGTGAAATTCATAGAAAACACGACAAAATCCGGGTTCCTGCCAACCACAGATAAAACACGGTCTCCGCTCTTCATCCGTATGTTGCCAGATACCAGTTTAGGGAGACGAAATGTCAAATCTATGTCACCTTCATGCACAAGGCTCAATGGCAACAACAAGTTCCAAGAAATCTACGCGGAGCTCGAGGCAATCATGACAAAAACATCCACAAAAAGTCCACCTTTCCTCAACAGAAATTCTGGAAGAAATGTGAAAGTATTTTCAGAAAATACATATACCAGACAACACAGGACAAGAAACCAGGAAAGCACCCAAAAGACGACAATCCAAATCATCAAGAAGGCCGCTGATTCATACGGTTCTTGCTTTGGCCGAACATCGAACGACCCCTCCATGCCAAAAATTTCATTGAGAGATCGGATAGACGCGTCTAGGACAAACAATTTGACTCCGTAATTCACTTCGTATCAACCATTTCAAACAGTCACCCCTTCTTACGTTGATACCCCTTCTTCGAGTCATGTTGCCACTCCAAGACCTATGTCTATTGCTGAAAGTATTGAACAATCTCGTAGCCGATCTTTCACTCCTGTCACCACTTCAAATTCTTGGGATCAACAATTCCATTCACCTTCTTATCCCAATGTTGATCCCACTCCTGTCCAGCCATTCAATTCCTACCAATCCTACCCTACTTTTGCATCTTCCCTAGACATTACTTCAGAACAGCCGTTTGGGAGTTTTCAGTATCCAAATAACCTTGAATCTTTTACTGAAACCCCATCACAATCTATGTCTAGTCTGAAACAGTCGTTGGAAGATTTTAGGGTAGCGTCAAGCCAACAGATGATGGATTTGAATGCGTCCATGGCCGCCCTCATGCAACCTAGTGACCCGGTAGCTAGTTTTCTACTAGCTCCAACTTTTTCAATGTATGATGAGGCGGCAGGACAGGCTGTGAATTTGAGTGGAGAGAGTGAGATGTACCCCCTTCCAAATCAAACCTACCCGTCTCAAATTGAATCCCACAACTCCTATTTTGAAAGTCTATCAAGCATCCCACATGATTTATCAATTGAAGATAGAATGATGAATGAGTTGTGCGACTTCGTAGTGTTTGATTTGCTCGATTGTGAAGGGTCTCTTCCAAGTGAAACCGATCCTAAACCTTTTGATCTCTACACCTCCACTTTAGAACCTGAATCGATTGATATCCATGCTTTTGTTGAGGTGTCTGAGAAAATTGACTTTCACTTGATTAAGGATATTGACGCTGGGACTATTTTGGATGATGAAGCCATAGATTTGACTGAGTTTTTCTCTCCAATTCATCATCCCGAGTTATTAAATGTTTTTCCCGAACAACATATGCGTCTGGACTTTGATGAAATATGCATGGATAAGCTTAACTTTGAGGAGAATTTTGAGGATATTTTTTAGGATGAAACAGTTCTAGATGATGAGTCGGATTTTTCAATTCATCATGTTCCTTTCACTGGCTGTGTACACCCTCCAGAACCCTTAACCGATACCCTTCCTCAACCACTTTCCTCCATCCTTTCCATCGTTCCGACCTTGCAAGAACCCGTATCATTTTCACTTCCTGTGTCTGGTTTACCAAGTTCGGCGCATCCATGGTTTCTCACGAATCTTGAGGGATTTGATCCAATCTCTCGACGGGTTAATAGATTAGCACAATCGCTTTTTACACATCGCTCATCACAAATTGTGCTAATCTATTTACTCCATTTGCACCCTCAAGTTCGTATTCCACTTCTTTTCCCCTTCCGCCATTCTTCTTCCTCTCATATACCGAGACCGTATCCCGCTTCTCTCCGCATACGGTCTCGCGTATTCTCCATCTCTTTTCTCTACGCCTTCTTTCACCAACCCGCACATTATAGAGATAAAATCTTTGAATGGTTGGTGTTAACTTTCGGCCTGTGTAAGGCCTTGTATAGCTTGATACTGTTCTTTCCCCCCTAATCCTGAACTTCAACGCTTAACAATGGAAACACTGTTTCACTTAAGTTTGGGGGGGACTCTTTTTTTTGTATATATTTTTCCTTTTTGTTTTGTATATAATTTGTTTTTAGGGGGAGCGCCGACAATTTTGACCCTCTTGGTATAGCCTGACAGTGAGGGCACTGTCAAGTTTAAGTTTGGGGGTGTGCTCGGTAAGCTGTCTTCCTTCGCATTCATTTGTATATTTTGCATTTGCATACCTTATTAAAAAACCCACAAAAATTGAAAATTTTCCAAAAAATATAAAAGCTTTGTCGTCAAGTTAGCTAATAGGGTAACTTTGATCTTTATTCCGAAAGATTAGTTGATATGATAGAAATAACTAAATTCTAGGCTTAGGAATTGAAAACCCTAAAAATAACCCTCATTCTGTTTAAATTTAGTAAGTATATGTCCTTACAGTTTTTTTGAGAAATAGGTAATCTTGAGTTCAGTTCCTGAGTTAAGTCAAGATAAAGGGAAAGTATTGAAGCTTTACCGGAGGATAAGTCTGAAAAATAGTTTCTTTTCTTGAGTTCAAATTTAGAAAGTATATACCCTACAAACTGCACATACACACACCTTGAAACTTGGGATAGTAGAGGATACCTAGAAATACTCTTGCCTGAAAGCCTAGTATGAAAGAAAAAATGGTATTTAAAGCTAAACACCAAAAGAGCATGATGAAAAATATATCCGGTCTTGAAAAAAAAAAGAAAAAAAAAGAAAAAGAAAAAGAAAAAAAAAAATAGAATAAAGTCAAGACCTGGAAACTGCTATTTACGCTTTAATGTTCACACATTCAGTAATCGGCCGTTAGTGCCTCAAGAAGCATTAATAGTCGCATGAAAGGTGTGTGAGCAAATCCGTCCATCCTTAATGAAAAGAAGTAGTATTAGGTATTAGGGCAAGGGTATTATAGCTTGAATTGAATTCTTAAGTGTAGGGGTGCAAATATACACACACGTAGGGGTATACAATCGATGTTTGGATAAAAGATAGAAATAAAGAATAAGACTTGTGTTTTCTGTAAAGTTGATAAAAATCCCTGATTTGAGGCCTCACTTTAGAAGGAAAACTCAGGAGAACCAACATCTTTCTAAACTTTTTTGGAACGTATATGATCTAAGGCTAAATAGATAGGAGGTGTGAAGTATTAGGGTTGGATATTTCTAACTTAGGATAATAGAGTTTCTAACGTAAATACTAAACTGTAGGAGTAGAATCGACGTTAACTTATGACACTATTTGACGGGATTTTGTGGGTGTAATCCGCCGAAAACCCTCAGGAGACAACACTCCTCCTACTAGGGACACCTAGAGGTTTAACGGCTTGTTGCACGCGCTCAGTGCAATCGCGTTCCCTGCGAAAGTGCGGTTAGGATTTTATTTTTGTGAATAATTGGTTTTGCTCGGGACGAGCAAAAGTTAAGTTTGGGGGTATTTGTTCATAACAGAATACTGCATTTTATACCGCCCATTCTTATGCTCGTGTGTTTATAGGTAGGTGCTTTTAATCCGTGTTTGTTACATATTTGCAGGATACAGGTTCTCGGTTCTAAAACGGTGAAATTCATGGAAAACACGACAAAATCCGGGTTCCTGCCAACCACAGATAAAACACGGTCTCCGCTCTTCATCCGTATGTTGCCAGATACCAGTTTAGGGAGACGAAATGTCAAATCTATGTCACCTTCATGCACAAGGCTCAATGGCAACAACAAGTTCCAAGAAATCTACGCGGAGCTCGAGGCAATCATGACAAAAACATCCACAAAAAGTCTACCTTTCCTCAACAGAAATTCTGGAAGAAATGTAAAAGTATTTTCAGAAAATACATATACCAGACAATACAGGACAAGAAACCAGGAAAGCACCCAAAAGACGACAATCCAAATCATCAAGAAGGCCGCTGATCCGCGGCCAAAGGGGGGTCTTGGCCGCGGATCCGCGGCCATGTGGTCTCCTCTCTGCGTAAATTTTCAGGGGTAGTTTGTACTTTTGTTTATGTTCTGATGGTTGCCCTAGGTTTTCATTTCCCTGCCTATAAATACAGCAAATCTGAGCCCAACCAAGGGTCATTCTTTTGTTCCTCTTTTTGTTAGGATTTAGTTCTTTTTCTTCTTCTTCTTCATTCTTTTTCCATGAAATTTGTAGTGAGAGCTTTTTGAGTGGGAGATTAATGAAGATGAGGGTTTTGTATCATTCTCTTTTGTTTCTTCTTCCCCTTGAGATTCTTGTTTTCTCTTGATCATTCAACCTCTTCATTGAGCTTGAATGGTTAAGGGTTAGTTATTAATCTCAAGGGTCGTATTTTCTCACGGGACTAGTTCTTCATTTCACATGCGTTCTCTACCCTTCCCTTGATCTTGCAACCTCTTGATTGAGCTTGCAAGTTTAAGGGTTGGCTATTGATCACATGCTTGTCTTGAGTTCTACTTTCTTATTCTTTTTATCGCTTTTTATTACTTGTTTATTATTATCTTGTTTTTCATTCTTGCTTTACTTTCATGCACTTAAATTCCTTGCACTTTAATTACTTGTAATCTTTTCTTTTCTTTGTTCTTTTCTTTTGCTCTCTTTTGTTCATTTTGTGAATGTTGTAATTATTATTGTTAAGAAGAAATACGATATTATAAGTTAAAGATTTTCTTTTCACTTTTCCTTTTCCCGTTATTTTCCATTGAACTCCGCCCAAACCATACGCAAGCGCTCCGTTAGGCACCCTACCCTGACAAGGTAACGGTGATTCCTAACCGCGACCGGTTGCGTTCGGTTTGGCCGGAGGCGAAAGCAAGAGACAAGAACAGAAGGACAAGGGTAAATAAGCCGTATTCCACGAATACCGCGCTTAAATCCCCTAATCCACGTTGTTGCCAATTGCTCTAGCTTCAATTGGTCAAGACTCGGCTCAAAGGTTTCGAGTACGGATTTCTTTAGCCTATAATTTCGTATCTTTTTCTTAACAACCTTACTTGCAAATAATACACTTAGGATAGTCTCGAACAAACATACACAAATTCTTTATTGACTCGTCTAAGACAAGAACGGAAATTCAACCATCTCCCTGTGGACCGACCCGTGCTCAACCGGCTAGCTGCATAGCGACACCGTCCTGATCGCGGTAAACTTTAATTCTTTGAACATCCGACACGCCAAAAGCGTGCGATCAGTGTGTAGCATATCATTGGTGCTCGTGCAACATGGACTGTCAATAATAGTGCAGTGTACAATAGATACAGGATCAGGCACAACAAGTAACTATATGCAATGAAACTCATGCACCATCTCTATATGAGCATATAAACATACGGCTAATATCATATCATATCTAGCCCTGACGCTTAACGCCATACGGGCGATTTCCCCGTAGATGTTAAATCTACTCACCGATGGTCTCGAGCTATGAAAATCCGACCACCTGCTTCCCCTTGTTCGCAGCGTCCGAAGTCCCCGCTTACGACGCTATAATTTCACAAACACACAAATAGTGCAAACATCTCAGAAATTGACCAATATAACGTAAAACTACGTTTTAAACGACGCACCAACTCCAAACTAACTCACAAGCGTCCGTCTAGTGGTTAACGTGCGTTGCGATACTACTAAACCAATCTAAGAGCAGCAGCTGCACAAGATCACGATCCGTATCGGATAATGTAAAACGCGGATACAAAACACTAGATTATAGGAAAACGATCCCAGATTTTGCATACTGTAAACACAAAAAAAGTAAACAGTACCAAACACCCCTAAACCACAGCAGTCACTACCCACAAAAAAACCAACCCCAACACCATCCTACTAATCCGACGTCGCCGGAAATCTTCCTTTGGTCGCCGGCCCAAGCCGGTGGGGTGGGTCTCGTGTCTCAGGTGGGGTCTTAGGTTCACTAGTACATCACTATAATCTTGTTTGGTCACTCAGTAAAAATCCCTTGTCACGGCAGTTCACAGAGGTTCTAAAAAGACAAAAAAATACGATATTGGTACGAAACGATACTTTAAGTGTCCTACGCAATAACCAACGAACTACCCATCATAAAAACTCCTAATTAACAGTTTATGGATTATACCTATCAAAACTTGCTCTCAAGATCCAAGCTTTCCTAGCTCCAAGTGATCATGAAGGCAAAAATCAAGACTTGAGGTATTTTTGTGATTATTTATGGATTTTTTGGAGATTTATTGATTTGGAATTGTTGAAATTGATGAAAGAAACGCAAAGGGGCAGAAGAGAGAAGAAGAATTCGGCCAAGAGAGGGAAGGTGAGGAATTGTGTAGGGTTTTCTAGCTCATTCTTGCAATAAATGTGCATTAATGCACATACATGCACATGCCACCTTTTCCATTCATTTTTAATTCTTTTAAAACTTAATTCCCTTAGTCAACACAAAGATCTAGATATTATGTGAAGGTTTTGGTTTTACTTAAGTTTGATTTATTAGAATAGATACAAATTTTGGAGTAATAATCCGAACCCAAAATGTAAATACCACATTAAAATAATATTTAAATTGGGAAAAATTCTATTTGGACCAAAACGTCCTATATACCCCCAAAGCTTGCGTAGTAGCTTTATTTTAGCTAAACTAGGTGCTGGCAAGTCTATATGGACGTTTGATCGCAGTCGGGTTAAAACGGAAAATACCGACAATTTTACGCTAAAACGGAAAAATTCGCATAACGATTTCTAAAACGTTACAATCTCCCCCCTTATAGAAATTCGGTCCCCGAATTAAAAATTAACTACTAAGCGTACCTTCAAAGAGATGACGGAATTTCTTCCGCATCTCGTTCTCGGCCTCCTAAGTGATCTCCTCACTAGTAGGGCTCACAGATGGCAAGACCTTTGACCGAAGTTTCTTCACCTGCCGATCCAAAATAACTACCGGCTGCTCGGTGAACGAAAGATCGCGCTCAAGCTGAACGGTCTCGTGCTGAATCATGTGAGAAGGATCATGAAGGTATCTACGAAGTATCGACACATGGAAAACGGGGTAAACATCCGGAAAACTAGGCGGGGAGCGCCAAACGATAAGCAACAGAACCCACTCGTTCAAGGATCTCGAAAGGACCTATAAATCTGGGACTGATCTTCCCCCTCTTCCCAAATCGCATAACGCCCTTCATCGGAGAAATCCTCAGGAATACATGATCCCCCACTGCGAACTCAAGTCTGCGACGACGACGATCGGCATAAGACTTATGCCTGCACCGGGCTGCTCTCATCCTGTCCTGAATCAGCTGGATCATCTCCGTAGTCTCCTGAACTAGCTGGGGTCCCAAAACTCTACTCTCGCTGAGTTCGGTCCAACAGACTGGCAATCGACACTTCCTACCATATAAAGTCTCAAAAGGTGCCATCTGAATAGTCTTCTGAAAGCTGTTGCTGTAGGAGAACTCAATCAACGGCAAGTGACGATCCCAACTGCCCCCAAAATCAAGCACACATGCACGGAGCATATCCTCCAGAGTCTGTATAGTCCGCTCCGACTGACCATCGGTCTGTGGATGAAAAGCGGTGCTAAAACTCAACCGGGTACCCAAAGATTCCTGAAGCTTCTGCCAAAGACGGCTAGTAAACTGGGTGCCTCTGTCGGATACTATGCATGTGGGAACACCGTGCAAACGCACAACCTCATCTATATACAACTGAGCGTACTAAGCATAACCGAAAGTGGTCTTCACTGGAAGGAAGTGAGCCGCTTTCGTCAACCGGTCAACAATCACCCAAATGGAGTCATACCCTCTACTGGTCCTGGGTAGACCCACAATGAAGTCCATGGAAATCTGCTCCCATTTCCACTCCGGAACGGGTAAAGGTTGCAACTCTCCAACCGGTCTCTGATGCTCAGCCTTGACTTGCTGACAAGTCAGGCATCTCGAAACGAAGTCCGAAATATCACGCTTCATCCCTTCCCACCAGTAAAAGTCTCTCAAGTCACGGTACATCTTGGTGGAGCCTGGATGAACGCTAAAGGCTGACTGATGTTCCTGCTCTAGGATCCCGCGTCTCAACCCATCAGCATCTGGTACACACAAGCGAGTCCCGCATTGTAGCACACCCTGGTCATCAATCATGAACTCCGAAACTATACCCTGTCGAACAAGCTCAAGAATCTCAGACAAACGGGCATCACTGGGCTGCGCCTCACGGATACGATCAAGTAGTAGTGGACGGGCGCGGACATGAGCAAGCTGTCCCCCAGCGGAAGTGAACTCGAACTGCACTCTACCATCACACAAGAGCTGCCAATCTGCAGAAGACTGACGCTGAACTGCGCTCAGCTGGGACAAGCTACCCCCGGGCCTACGACTCAAAGCATCAGCTACCACATTCGCCTTGTCCGGGTGATAAAGGATCTCACAATCATAATCCTTCACTAGCTCCATCCAACGGCGATGTCTTAGATTCAGATCCCGCTGCTGGAAGATGTACTTCAAGCTCTTGTGATCCGTGAAGATCTGACACGACTCCCCGTACAAGTAGTGTCTCTAAATCTTCAACGCAAAGACCACCGCGGCCATCTCAAGATCGTGAATGGGGTAATTCTGCTCGTTCTTCTTCAGCTGTCTAGAAGCGTAAACAATTACTCTATCGTGCTGCATCAATACACAACCGAGCCCCACTCTTGAAGCATCATAGTAAACAACATAGCCGCCCGATCCAGAAGGTAAAGATAGAACTGGCGCTGTCGTCAACCGAGTCTTCAACTGCTGAAAATTCTGCTCGCACACATCAGTCCAAAGAAAAGGAACTCCCTTCCGAGTTAGTCCAGTCAGCAGTGCAGCGATACTCGAGAAATCTTGTACAAAACGGCGATAATAACCAGCTAAGCCCAAAAAGCTGCGGACCTCAGTCACCGATACAGGTCTGGGCCAAAGCTGCACAACCTCGATCTTCCTCGGGTCCACAAGAATACCATCACCAGTCACCACATGACCCAGAAAGTCAACACTATCAAGCCAAAATGCGCACTTTGAGAATTTAGCATACAGCTGGTGCTCTCTCAATATCTGCAAAGCAATCCTCAAGTGCTGCTCATGCTCCTCACGACTCCTAGAGTAGACCAGTATGTCATCAATAAACACAATAATAAACTGGTCGAGGAACGGCCTGAAAATCCGGTTCATCAGATCCATGAACGCTGCTGGCGCATTGGTGAGTCCGAATGACATCACCAAAAACTCATAATGCCCATAGCGCGTACGAAAAGCAGTCTTCAGAATGTCATCATTCCGAACCAGCAACTAATGATAACCCGAACGCAAATCAATCTTAGAAAAATGTTTCGCACCCTGGAGCTGATCAAATAAATCGTCAATGCGAGGCAAAGGATACCTATTCCGCACCGTAACTCGGTTCAATTGACGATAATCTACACACAGCCTCAAACTGTCGTTCTTTTTCTTGACGAACAGAACAGGAGCTCCCCACGGTGAAACACTCGGACGCACAAGTCCCATATCAAGAAACTCTTGCAATTGATCTTTAAGCTCTCTAAGCTCTGCCGGAGCCATCCGATAAGGCGGTATAGAAATAGGCTCCGTGCCAGGAATCAGATCAATGCAGAACTCAATATCGCGCTCTGGCGACAACCCAGGTAACTCATCGGGAAAGACGTCGGGAAACTCTCGCATGGTAGGAACCCGGTCCAACGACTCCACTGTGGATCCAGTATCATGAACGAAAGCCAAGAATCCCCGACATCCCCTCCTCAAAAGCCGACTAGCGCAAAGGACAGAAATCAAACTGTGAGGGGCGGCACCACGGTCCCCCTGCACAACAAACACTGACTCGCCGGGAAAACAAAACCTAACCGTCTTCTCTCGGCAGTCCACGGACGCGTAGCAAGTAGCTAACCAGTCCATGCCCAGTAGAATGTTGAAGTCCAACATCTCAAGAAGGATCAAGTCGACAGGCAAATCTCTGTCCCCTATACGGAAAGCACATGACCGGAACACGTATCGTGCAACAAACGACTCTCCTACAGGAGTAGCCACGACCAGCGGCTGATCTAGCCAACTCGACTCTCGGCCTAAACTCGGCACAAAGTGCGTAGAAACATACGAATGCGTAGATCCTGGATCAAAAAGAACATGTGCAGCATAAGAACATACAGAAAGGGTACCTGAAACCACAGCATTGGACGCCTGAGCGTCCTGGTGAGTCAAGGCAAACACCCGAGCCTGCCCTCTACCGGCAACTAGCTGACCTCCGCCTCTACCACCCTGCCCTCTCGGTACAAAACCACCGTGACCCCGACCTCTCTGCACAAGAGTCTGACGCGGAGCAACAACCGGCATAAGGGCAACGCCTTCTGAGGTGGAGAAGGTGGTAAGGTAACCTGCGGTACAGCTGCCTCGCTCACACGTGGCTCAGCACAATCTTGAACCCGATGACACATACTCCCGCACCGGTAACATCCAGATGCAAACTGCTGACCCTCCTGAGGGTAAGAGCTAAAAATCCGACCTCGTCCCGAACCTCCACTATCTGAACGGGAACTGTCATGACGTCTAAACGCCCGCTTCCCTGCCGGATCACCAGTACGAACCCTTTTCGGTTCCGGAGCAACTGACGACTCAGAAAGACGCTCCTCAACCAATAGGGCTGCATCCACCGCTGCCGCATATGTGTCGCAATGCTGAATGCTGATGGCTAGGAACAACTGGGTAAGCAGGCCTCGAACAAACCTCTTCACCCTCATCTCCTCCGTCGCCACCAAGTACGGAGCATACACAGACAGCTCGGTAAACAGTACATCATACTCAGACACCGTCATCCCCGGAGTCTGACGTAACAACTCAAAACGGCGCGCTCGCGCATTCCTGACGCTCGGTGAAAGAAAATGGGCGAGAAATACTGTCAAAAACTCAGCCCAGGTCATAGGAGCAAGACCCGCGGCTCTGCCCCTTTTGCAACAACTCACACCACTTCTGGGCCATACCCTCCAGACGGAAACTCACGAACTCCACCCATCTCTCATCGGAGCATCGGAGCGAACGACAAATTCTGGCCATCCGGTCGATAAACGACTGCGGATCCTCAGTAGTATCTGTGCCAGTGAACACCGGAGGCCTCAGCCTCATGAACTCGGTCAGTGACACGGTAATAACCTTTGGAGCTGTAACTGCGACTGACGGAACTGTAGATACCATCGTGGTCCCTGAAACGGGTGGAACAACTGCATGCCCCTGCGCTCGAATGGCCTATACTAAAGTCACCATCATCTGGTGCAGGTCCTGCATACCAGCCCCAATCATAGCAATGTGCTCCGGTACAACAGGCGTACCGCCCTGGTCAGTCCTCGCCTCAGACGAGTCAACTCTGACCTCGGCCCTCGCGGCCGCTCTCTGAGCCCTCGTAGTCTTCGGCGGTATATAGGCTGAAAATTGAAACAAGATTCGATAAGGAAACAGAAATCGAATCTCAACGATGTATATCATCACGGAGGAAAATCAATCAATAAATCCTAAGGTCACTTAGGCGGAGTACCGTGTCGTAAGTATGCCGCGGAACATACACACGCTACGTCACTCTGCTTAAGCTACCTACTCCATCATACCAAGGTCATCCTACACTTCGAAAGGTAAAACCTAGCGCTCTGATACCAATTTTGTCACGACCCAAAATTTGGCCCGTAACCGGCACTTAAAATACGTAACGTCAACAGGCGTACGCAACTTAAGTAAGCCGAAACCCAGAAATCTAAACCACCCAAAACTGGATCAACGGAGAAAAACATAGTTTTAAACATTCGGAAAATCACAAGTAAAATCTCTAACTCTAGTTTTCTTTCTTGAAAATTTCGGCAGTACCTCCTTTGTAAAAACTAGCCCCGAAAATGGGTACAACATAGATAATATATAAAGCATCCCAAACGGGAGTAAATCACGCCCAACGGCGGAGACAACCACCACAAGATATAAATACGACGGCGAAGCGTAGAATATAAAGGAAAACTGCATAAAGAGGTAAAACTTTTCAACATAACCGGCTACCACGACTACGACACCCAAAGTCCACCAAAAATAATAATACAACACCGAATCCTCACAACTTGTCTCTAAGTCAAATACAAGAAGTGGTAGACGGAGAATACTAGATCCAACAAAAGATATACACTGTACAAACAGATAACCGTAAACCCACCTAAAAGCAACGGCCTCACAGCCAAACGTAGCGGTATCCAAAAAAGTAGAGATGATAAGACGCCCTGCCGCGACTACTCAGAGGGTAAGTCCTGCAAAACACTGTGGCACAACGGGGGTGAGTTGCCAACTCGTGAATAGTAAATAAGATCATACTGAAATGGAAAGTATGTACTAACAGTAATGATCAATAACATGTAAGCTGGTAGCATAAGTATGACAATATGAATATGCAACTATCATGATCAAGGTACACCACCAGGGTACTATATCTACATGAATCAAATGCATATCAACTGAATACTAAATGCGGGATAATAAAAAATCTCATGCACAAATCATAATCATGGAAAACCCCGGTGTAAATCAACAACACCCCAAACCCTAAAATACTCAGATCGGCCCTTGGATCGGTCCTCGAATCCTGTAAGTCTCATGGAACCTGAGTGCCAAACATCGACACTCTAAAACATCATGAAAACCAGTGCCTAACATCGACACGTAAATACTCGTATCCATACGTTCCTCGAAACCCAAGTATCCCACTTCGACACTTGTGTTCCACGTATCGGTCTTTCTGATATCCATACGTTCCTCGAAACCCAAGTATCCCACTTCGACACTTGTGTTCCACGTATCGGTCTCCAAAATCCATAGATCTCTCAGAATATAAGTGCCTAATATCGACACTTGAAATTCCCATATCGCATGAAAACATATCTCAAATGCGTAAATCCATGTAAAATAACATATGCAACATAAAACATCAATATGAGCATATCATGGGAAAAGTCCGCTATTTAAATGCATCAAGTCATTAAATATATCCCGCGGTTCCTAAAATCCAAATCCAAAATACATATATATACAACGTCCCATTCCACCGATATATATGTTATAAAAGCTGATCATGTAATAATAGCAGAGTATATGTGCGAGCATGTAGGTATAGTATAGCATATGTATAGGCATGTAGGTATACAGGTATGCTATATGTCATATGCGCTATCGCACAAGAATAACTGCCTCTATGTCGCTAACCAATAGCAAGGTATATCAATGAATATTTGTGTTGTGCGTATCATGGCAATTACCGACAGTGTGTGTGTAGCATATCATTGGTGCTCGTGCAACATGGACTGTCAATAATAGTGCAGTGTACAATAGATACAGGATCAGGCACAACAAGTAACTATATGCAATGAAACTCATGCATCATCTCTATATGAGCATATAAACATACGGCTAATATCATATCATATCTAGCCCTGACGCTTAACGCCATACGGGCGATTTCCCCGTAGATGTTAAATCTACTCACCGATGGTCTCGAGCTATGAAAATCCGACCACCTGCTTCCCCTTGTTCGCAGCGTCCGAAGCCCCCGCTTGCGACGATATAATTTCACAAACACACAAATAGTGCAAACATCTCAGAAATCGACCAATATAACGTAAAACTACGTTTTAAACGACGCACCAACTCCAAACTAACTCACAAACGTCCGTTTAGTGGTTAACGTGCGTTGCGACACTACTAAACCAATCTAAGAGCAGCAGCTGCACAAGATCACGATCCGTGTCGGATAACGTAAAACGCGGATACAAAACACTAGATTATAGGAAAACGATCCCAGATTTTGCATACTGTAAATACGAAAAAGTAAACGGAACCAAACACCCCTAAACCACAGCAGTCAACTACCCACAAAAAAACCAACCCCAACACCCCCTACTAATCCGACGTCGCCGGAAATCTTCCTTTGGTCGCTGGCCCAAGCCGGTGGGGTGGGTCTCATGTCTCAGGTGGGGTCTTATGTTCACTAGTACATCACTGTAATCTTGTTTGGTCACTCAGTAAAAATCCCAGGTCACAGCAGTTCATAGAGGTTCTAAAAAGACACAAAAATACGATATTGGTACGAAACGATACTTTAAGTGTCCTACGCAATAACCAATGAGCCATCCATCATAAAAACTCCTAATTAACA
Organism: Agapanthus africanus; assembly: GCA_030015575.1. Classification (NCBI taxonomy): domain Eukaryota; kingdom Viridiplantae; phylum Streptophyta; class Magnoliopsida; order Asparagales; family Amaryllidaceae; genus Agapanthus; species Agapanthus africanus. The sequence continues at coordinate 471,138,667 of JASDDO010000031.1, forward strand.
GTTTAGGAATTATACCTATCAAAGCTTGCTCCCAAGATCCAAGCTTTCTTAGCTCCAAGTGATCATGAAGGCAAAAATCAAGACTTGAGGTATTTTTGTGATTATTTATGGAATTTTTGGAGATTTATTGATTTGGAATTGTTGAAATTGATGAAAGAAACACAAAGGGGCAGAAGAGAGAAGAAGAATTCGGCCAAGAGAGGGAAGGTGAGGAATTGTGTAGGGTTTTCTAGCTCATTCTTGTAATAAATGTGCATTAATGCACATACATGCACATGCCACCTTTTCCATTCATTTTTAATTCTTTTAAAACTTAATTCCCTTAGTCAACACAAAGATCTAGATATTATGTGAAGGTTTTGGTTTTACTTAAGTTTGATTTATTAGAATAGATACAAATTTTGGAGTAATAATCCGAACCCAAAATGTAAATACCACATTAAAATAATATTTAAATTGGGAAAAATTCTATTTGGACCAAAACGTCCTATATACCCCCAAAGCTTGCGTAGTAGCTTTATTTTAGCTAAACTAAGTGCTGGCAAGTCTATATGGACGTTTGATCGCAGTCGGGTTAAAACGGAAAATACCGACAATTTTACCCTAAAACGGAAAAATTCGCATAACGATTTCTAAAACGTTACATGTTATATATATATATATATGTTTTATTAATGGTTTTTCTTTCCCTTATTTCAGGAACAATGGCTTCACTTCCCTACTTTCCTTATACTCGGTCAGACGCCGCTTTTCCGCAATCGCCGTCAGACGAGGAAGCTATGGTAATGATCAGGGCACATGACAGGGACTGTACGAGTCTACTCTTATGGGGGATTTGGTATGGTCATATCATCCGGGACCGCCGTAGCTTTACTTGTGAGGTGCAAACAGAGCCCCTCCGCCCAATATCGCCGATGGAACGCCTACAGATCGCTTATGCGGTGGAGGCGACTAACTGGACTCCTACAGGCCGGCTTGAGCCATCAACAACTGGGATACCCAACCAGCCCCTGCCGGCTATAGATATTCTGGGGCGCCGCATATGTCAAGGTGAAGCCCGACCCAGGGGACAAGTTTATAAGGTAGGAGTTACCCCCCGCCACCCAGTAGGCTACCTTCCCTGGGCTCAATACGTTCTTTCCGCCCACCGTGCACGGTTATAGAAGGTTGGGTTGTATCAAGCGGTGTACGCATCTCTTTTTCATTACCAGGCCCTTCACGTTTGGTGGGTTAAAACTTTTCTGAACCAATGGAATCTTCCCACCAACACCTTCTTGCTAGGGGATCGCGAGGTCTCAATTTCACTGGAAGAGTTCCGCGAGATCTCCGGATTGCCAATCATGGGAGAGAATTATGAAGAGTTGCTGCCTCCCGATGAGTATGTGTTCGCGACCATGCCTGCTTTGCTTGATGGCCTGACGACTGAAAACGCCGTCCGTCATAAATACCCAAGTCTAATCAAAGTTCTGGGTATTTTTGGGAAACTGTTCGTGACGTCTGTTTCCCCCAATCAGAGCAAGGCTCTGTTTGAATTTCAAAAATTCAAAATTTTGAAGCAACGCTTCAAATCCCGTGCGCTGCGCGCAATGCGCCACATGTCAGAAGTTGATGCGTCAGCACAGCGCCCGAGGCAGCGCAACCAATCAGGGCAGGGCTCTTTTAAAAAACAAAAAGTAAAAGAAGCAACGTTCAGTTGCGCAAGCGCTGCGCTGAGCGACACGTGTCTGCGCAGTCGCGCAAGCACAACTGCGCAAGCACAGTTGCGCAAGCGCTGCGCTGCGCGACACGTGTCTGCGCAGTCGCGCAAGCACAACTGCGCAAGCACAGTTGCGCAAGCGCTGCGCTGAGCGACACGTGTCTGCGCAGTCGCGCAAGCACAACTGCGCAAGCACAGTTGCGCAAGCGCTGCGCTGCGCGACACGTGTCTGCGCAGTCGCGCAAGCACAACTGCGCAAGCACAGTTGCGCAAGCGCTGCGCTGCGCGACACGTGTCACGGGCTGGGGGAGTTGCGGAAAACAGAATAAATCTTTTCCGTTCTTGTTAAAACAAGAAGATTTTCTTCTGTAAAGCAGGGGCCTTTGGATCAAAGATCCAACGGTGGGGAAAATTCCCCAAATCACTCAGAAAAAGATCGCTGTAACAAATTTAACTAATTTATGAGCACTATAAAAAGGACCCTAGACCTCAATTCAGAGAGGGGGAGAACATTTTTTTTTGGGAAAAATTAAACAGAGAAGACTCTGAAGAATTGGAGAGAAATCCTCAAGAACAAAGAAAAAGGTAAAAACCTTTAGAAAAAGAGAAAATTCTCTTATGAACAGATCATTGATCTGAGAACAAGATCTAGGATCTCTAATGAAAAGAAAAGAAAAAAATAAATAATAAACAGTGCTTTGCACTTCTTTTTATGAACCATTGGTTCTGAATCTATAAGATTATCAAGATAACAGTGCCTTGCACCTTATATGAACCACTGGTTCTTTAGAAAACAAGAAAAAACTTGTTTTCTCTGATCTGAAATTGATCCAAAAAAAAAAATAAGAACAGTGCCCAGCACTTGCCAAAACTGCGCTATTGCGCAAGCCGCCAGGAAGCGCCACGTGTCAGCAGTGCAGCAGCGCAGCGCACTAACGCAGCGCACTGCGCTCACCAGAACGTGACACGTGTCACCTCCACGAGCGCTTGCGCTCATTAATTGCGCAAAATACCTGACAAGCCATGTGGGACACTGTCAGGGTATCTAATGCAATGCATTATTAAAGGGCAGGGCCCAATCAAAGGTCTAAGGGATCAAATAAAAGTGCTGCACATTATTTTAAAAAGGCAGAGCCTAATTAAAAAGCCTAAACAGACCAAAATAATGCTATGCATTATTTAAAGGGCAGAGCCCAATTGAGAGGTCCAATGGACCAAAACAAATGCTCTGCATTATAATAAAAAGGGCAGAGCCCAGTCAAAATAGGCATGAATAGCCTGAAGTAATGCTATGCATCATTCTAAAAAGGGGAAAGCCCAAACAGTGGCCTAATTGGCCAGATGCAAACAAAATGTGAACATTTTCAACTGGACTTAGCCCAATCATGGCCGTAAGTCCACAAATTAAATTGACCGAGCAAAATTGCTCTCCTAAATCAATCTACAATAGGTTCGAGGGTACATCTCCGAACTCCTCTGACACCTGTCGTTGTAATCTTTCAACGACGTCAGAGAGGTGACGGGTCCCAGCGACCATACAATGTTGGACCGAAACGTCCTTAAACTAATGTTGGACCGAAACGTCCTTAAACTAATGATGGACCGAAACGTCCTTAAACTAATTTTGGACCGAAACGTCTTTAAACTAATGTTCGACCGAAACGTTCTTAAACTAATGTTGGACCGAAACGTCCTTAAACTAATCTTGGACCGAAACGTCCTTAAACTAATGATGGACCGAAACGTCCTTAAACTAATGTTGGACCGAAACGTCCTTAAACTAATCTTCGACCGAAACGTCCTTAAACTAATGTTGGACCGAAACGTCCTTAAACTAATAATGGACCACCACGTCTCTAAACTGGAACATAGACCACCACATCCCTAAACTGGCAACGGACCGCAACGTCCTTAAACTACCTACGGATCACTATGTCCCTAAACTGGAACAATAGAGCCTCCAAACGCTCTTTTGCCGGATCTAAACGGTCCCGTTTAAGTTGATCTTAGCCCCAAATACAGCTAACGTATCCTTAAACATTCAAATGGACTATAAAACCCTAAATCAGCTTTGGCTCAAGGGTACATCTCCGAATTCCTCTTACACCTATCGTTGTAATCCTTCAACGACGTCAGAGAGGCGACGAGTCCCGACGGCCATATATTAAATGGATCACCCCGTTAAGTTGATCTTAGTCTTAAACAGGACTAACGTATCCTTAACGAACGTTTAAGTTGATCTTAGCCTCAACGCGGCTAACGTATCCTTAAACTAAAACACCAAACCCAAATCTAAGTAAATACGGATTTGGACTAATCCACGTCCTACGGGCGACGGTATTACTCAGTCTCCGTATACAATCCACGGGCAACCAAAAACAAAACAAACACACACGACACGAAGTGAAATTCTGGAGAAGGAGAAAGTGGCTACCGCGATGCGGTAGCGTAATTAACTGCAGGGGCTTGCGCCTGCAGGGAAGAGCGTCCCCACAATCAAAAACCCCTCATGCGAGGGGGAATCTGACGAAGTCTGCTACATCGGCCGCATCCGTCTAAACCTCCGATACACGGTGCCATAAATCAACTTGGCTTTTTCGGAGAGGTGGACGGGTAAAACCAAATAGCATCTGCCCCGAATCTCAGGCACAGACGTCCTAAGGTCGTCGGCCGCCATTCGGAGGGGAACAGATTCTGGCACGCCCGGTGGGACATTTTCCTCTTTCCACTCCACACTTCGTGTGTCGTCTTCGCGAACCAATCGCGGTTTGTTAACGGTTGCCTTTGGATTTCTAAGTTACTAAGATTTGGTCTTTTGTCTGGCGCAGAACTCAAGCATCCATGGCTTCTAACTGCACCAACTGCGCGAAGTGCCACTGCAACGGACGCTCCACCTCACTTAGAGGTGTAGCATATGGGCCCCAAGCGCCCTCTTTCCTCGCTCTGCCGGTAGAACAGGTGACCCAGGCCACCACCGGCCTGTTTTTCGGGACCATGGTCCTACCTACAAGCTTCTCTATGCCGATACCTGCACCGGAAGTGAACAAGAAGTCGGTGTTCGACCGGCTCATTGCTACCACGGCCCCTGTCAACAGGTCGCCCACTGCCGAACCAACAGCCTCTGTTTTCACCAGGCTAAATCAGAACTCTAAACTGGCTGTCCCAAGGAGGGCAACGGCCGCTGCTCCAGAAGACGTTAAGGCGGCTTCCCCTGTCAAAGAGTCAGTCTTTTCAAGACTGACGATTCCTGCTCCTATCCCTGCTCGAGGATCTGTCTTCGATAGGTTGGATATCACACCTCAGTCTTTAAGAGGTTAACACCGGCGGCGCCTCATTCAAACAGGGGGCAAAAAGAAGATGTCTCAATCTCCGAGCTAGTCCCAACGGCTCGTCATGCTCGACGTCGCCATTGGCAACGAGTGAGGAAGGCAGGGGGCAACTCCCCCTTAGGGATAACTCCACCGGCTCCAGTGGTGGAAATCAACGCTGCTGTTCCAACTGGGAACAGCTTTGAACTGCTGAGGAGGGTACGGAAGAACTCTCCAACCGCTACACTGAAGAGATCTCCTCCATCTGCGGAGAGAGTTCCAGAAACGAAACAAGAACAGCCCCCTCAACGGTTGTCTTCAAAAATTTATAAAGTTTGGCGGAGGGTTCAAGACTCTGTGATTGACCCAGGTCACTCTCGTCACCAGAAAAAGGCAAAAGTGGAAAAAGACAAGGACTGTCCCATTAAACAGCAGGGGACAGCAGCTGCTAGGCTACCCCCTTCAACGGTTCCTTCAACCTCAATGGCCCACAAAAGAAAGAGGCCAGAGAAAACTCCCGTGTCAGCGGCAAAAGTTAAAAATGGTGAACCTAAACGCCCCAAGTCAGGGGGCATAACAGTTCATACGGTTTACATGGCATCGGGAAAAGAAGATAGCCGCATATCAACAGGTCATAGACCGCACACGCGATCAGTGACCAAGGCACAGGAGCAGCAACAGAAGCTCCAGGAGATGATGAACGCTATGGCCACACTTACAGGGCCAAAAGAGAACCCTGAAACGTCCTCAGATGAGCGCCAAGAGGAAGAAACCGACGCCGAATTCCTTCGTCGGATATTGGAGAAGAAGGACAAAGAGGCTGCTGAACAAGCAGCCAATATACAGCGTATGGGCCTCCTCTTCCAGGACATGATAGGGATGATGATACAACAAGAGCCCCCGGTTGAAGAGCCCCCGATCGTCCTTAGAGACGATATGGGAGAGACATCAAATCCTCCACCAGCTCTATCGACAGCTAAAGAGGATACAATCTCCAAAGCTGATTTGGATGAGTACATCGCCCAGCAAATACGGGTTCATCATGCGACCGAAGCGGCCGGTCAGGTCGTAAAAACGGGGCGGCCATATCCAAGTTGGTACGATCAAATCAAGTACCCACCCGGTTACACAATTCCTAAGTTCCATGTCTACAAAGGGACGGGCAATCCTCATCAACATGTTGCCCAGTTTAGGGCACTCTGCGGCAATACCGGTGGTGATGACAAGCTTTTATTTCGCCAGTTCGTTGGAAGCTTATCAGATACGGCGTTCGAGTGGTACTCTGAGCTCCCGAACGACTCTATCAAAACCTTCGCGGAGATGGAGCTACTGTTTACTCAGCGTTTTGCAAGCGCCAGTGAACGTACCCCGATGACAGCACTGATTAACGCCAGGGTAAAGCCAGGCGAGACGTGGGTTCAGTATGCTATACGATGGCGGAACTTGTGGTCGAAGTGCGAGCAGCGCATTGAAGAAGCTCCCGCGGTGGGTATGTTTGTGGGGACCCTTGATCCGCAAGCAACCATCTCACAGTTCAAGATGTTTTTCAAGCCAACTACCTTCCAGGCTTTGATTGACAAACTAGCGCAAATGGATCAAATGGGCCATAAACCCCCTCTTCCAAGGCCGGACTCCCGAAATGACAAAGGGAAGGGAAAAGTGATCGTCGTCGCTAATGCTCAACAACAACCGAGCGACTCGAAGCCGGTTGCTCGTCAAAATAATATGCGCCCGTACGTACCTCTTGAGGATAGGATGGGACGTCCTTATTCCTTTCCCCGCGATAAAACGAGGAGATTATTCGAGCTGGCGTTGCGCAACAGACTTATAAATTTGCCGGATCCAAAACGTCCGTTACAACCAAGTGACGTCAACGAGCCCAACTACTGTCCTTATCATCGAGTACTAGGCCATCCAATCGAAGATTGCTACGTTTTCAAAAATTGGCTTGAAAACCAGTACCGACAGGGCAAATTCGCGTTATCTGACAAATGGAAGGTGAATCCCCCGCAGCCCCACACCTCTAAGGGGACGAATACGCCGGGGGCAACATGCTCCGTCGTTGAAGAAGCTCCTTGGGAGGCTGTAGTATCAGCCAAGACAAAGAGGATGCTAAACGATCTTCAGGCATGTCCAGCGATCAAGTGGAAGAACCCGTTGGAACCGCAAGTCATTGAAAGGATGTTGAAGCCGCGTCCGACTCCAAAGACCGATAGTGGTGGTTCAAGTACTCGCAACCAGCCGTCAAAATCTTCGAAGAAGAAGAAAAAGAAGTCAAAGAAGCCCGTGAAGCCTGGCGACAAGCGCACAGACTTGCAAAAATAAATTGACGCGCTGGAGGAGTACAACCAGAAGGCACGGACTCCCATTACACTCCAAGAGTTCCTCAATCACGTCTTTCAAGAGGAAGGTGAGGGAGAAAGTTCGTCAGATGAATCTGAAGAATGCGTGGTGAGCTGTCATGTGATTTCCCATTCGTTCGTGGGTGATGAGGAAACTCCTTGTACCGAAGCGCTGGGGGCAAATCTTGAACCAAAATTCCCGAAACTGTGAGATGAAATGATTGACGCGTTCCTTAACGAAGCTCGACTGAAAAGTAAAGCTGATCGAGAACGCGAGACGGCTATATTTGAAAGGGCCAAGCACCAGCGACTTGATGAAAGAGCTGAGATGATCCCGCTGGAGCAAAATGCCTCCACCGTTGACAAAAGCCAATTCAAGATGAGGAAAAAGTTTGCTAAGGCCATATCAATGGGCATGAAGCTACCATCCTCTGAAGGAAGCATCACCAATGAAATAGAAATGCACCCGTCCTATTGCTTTTATCATCAGAAGGTTTCGCACCCCACCCAAGAGTGCAAAGCTTTCGATAGATGGTGGCAAGGATACGTTGCTCATCGACAATGCTTTAAGAAGGAAAAGCGTAAAACTCGTCGAGAGCAAGGAAATACGACCGAAGGGATTAAAAGAACTACCGGCAATTGTCACGTGGTTAACACTGGCAGGCCACAAATGCCTACATTCGGGAGTGATTCTGATGAAGAGCTAGAACTTGCCCCTCTCTTTAAGGAGTCCGCTTCGAGAAAAGAAGAAGAACCGAAGGTCTGCGAAAATATTCGGCTGCGGAATCGGACGCTGCCTGAAAAGAACCTCGGACCCTCAAGCAGGAAAGATAAAGGGAAAGAAAAGGTCTCTGAAGATATCGTCTTAGATGACCAAGTTCTGGAGGAGCTAAACTCCAACAACCCGCCGAAGAAGAATAAGGTGGATTACAACGTCTTAGCACATCTGAGGAAGCTGCCCTCACAGCTCAGCATCCTTGACGTCTTTTTGCTATCAAAAGAGGCGAGAGATTCGTTGATTAAGGCGCTCCAAGACCCAGAACAATTCCAAGCATGCCTGGCCGAGGAAAAGATGAAGGATGAATTAGAAGAAGTGCACACGCCCGATGTTATTTTTGGCGATGAAGACCTTCTACTTGGGACGTGCGAACACAATCGCCCTCTCTATATCTCGGGATACTGCCATGATATAAAGATAGGCAAAATCCCGATCGATAATGGGTCCTCCGTTAATCTCCTCAACGTACGGGTGTTAAAAGAAATCTGCATGAGCGTCCAGCATCTTGCTCGTGACAAGATCACTATCTCCGGGTTTGACTCCCAATCATCAAGAACTCTTGGGTCTGTGATACTGACGTTACGCTTTGGGCTACTCGTCACGGACGTTAAGTTCCACGTCATAGATGCCAAGACATGCTACAACGCTTTGCTAGGCCGACCATGGTTACACGAGTACAACATCATCCCTTCTACACAACATCAGTGTATGAAGTATTTTAAGGATGGTTTCGAGTATACCGTGACGGGAGAACTGAACCCGTTCTCCGTGAACGAGGTCCGCAAATACGAAGATGCCAAATACTTCTTGCCGGATTTCGAAGATACGGAGAAGTGTCACAAACCAAAGAATAAAGCTAACGCCACCATCCCTATCTTCGGCAGTGATACCGAGGAGGAAGAGGAGATAGTGTATTCGGGTCCGTCCGATCCTACGTTGATCTTTGGTAGCGACTCGGAAGATGAGATCCGTGTTGTATTCTCTGCTCGACCTTCCATACGAGCGTCCGCTGACGAAGAGCAAAGTCTACAAGTCGCCATAGTGCCGCTTAAACACCATAAGGAACTGGATGCACTTAATACTTACAATGTAGAAGAGCTACAAACATTCTACATCCCTCCCAGGCGAGAGAACGAGAAAGCAATTCTGTTCTACCGCCCTGAAGAAACCAAGGTGGAAAAAGAAATCTGGCATGGCGCGGATCCTACGCTCGACAGGCTTCAGCCTATCCGTCTTCCCAGATATTGTACAGAGGGTTTGAAAAAGCTGCTGAAATGCCAAGGGATATCCTTCAAGCAGACCGTTCAAAAAGCCAAGTTCTATGAAAAATTCTGGAACGTTCCCGAGACTCAACGCAAACTGCCCAATGCGAGAATGGAAACAATTGGGCTTGGATACGTCCGGTCAAAGAAACGGGAGTTACTACCCGGCTGCTACGTCGTGTATGACTTCGATGAAGAAGCAGATGCTCAATAGGAGGACGCTAATCCTAAGCCCGTGAAAGTTCCAGATGCGAAAGTGCCCAGTCCGTCATTCGAAGAACAAATGGACAAGCTTATAAGGGAAGCGGGTCAAAAAGTCCGAGACGATCATAACCGTGAAATGGTCATCTACGAGAAAGCCAGAACGCAACGCCTTCTCCAACAGGCCGTGGAAGATGAAAAGGCTGCTCCCTGTCAACCTGTTATAAAGAAGGCTCGGCGCAAAAGCAGAAATAAGTCGAAAGGCCAAAAAGGCGCTCAACAACAACAAAGCAGGGCTAAGAGGCCACGCAAATGGGAGTCGAGCGTTATTGATCTATCCATTATGAAGAAAATGGGTCGAGCGTACTCGTTTCCTCGGGACAAGACGAAGAAGATACTTGACCTCGCTCTAAAACATCAGATGCTTACACTGCCGGAGTCTAAGCACCCCGAACAAGCAGGCGAAGTCTCTGACACAAACTATTGCTCTTACCATCGAGTAATAGGGCACCCTCTCGAGGATTGCTTCACCTTCAAAAATTGGGTTGAAGATCAGTACCAGCTCGGCAAGTTCGCTCTGTCCGACAACTGGAGGGTAGCGCCGCCACAAAAGCACGAGCCCAAGGCCACGGAAGAAAAACTAGTTCCACATCGGTCTTGAAAGCGAATCCGCACTTGTCACGTGATAACGCTATCAAAAGAAGGGCCCGAGAATATAGATAACCTTCCTTGGTGCTTCGAGAACAGCAATGACGAGGCGATCTCAGAATTTCCGCCAGCGCCAAAAGAGCTGGAAGATGGAATCCATACCACTGCAGATAACCTTAAGAAAATTGAGTTGGGAACGACAAATGACCCGCGACCGACATTCATCAGCGAGCTGCTATCTGAAGAGAGGGTGGCCGCGTTAAAAGACGTGCTTCTACAACATAAAGATTGCTTTGCGTGGAACTATTCCGAAATGCCGGGATTAGATCCAGAAATTGCTGTGCATAGGTTGGCAATATCTCCGGACGTCAAGCCAGTCAAACAGGCGCTGAGAAGAATGCGGCTCGAGCTTGAAATGAGCATCAACGCCGAGGTCAAGAAACTGATCGACTCTGGCTTCATCCAGGAGGTTCAATATCCGGAGTGGATCGCCAACATCGTCCCGGTGATGAAGAAAAATGGGACAGTGCGCATATGCGTAGACTTCCGGGATCTCAATAAAGCCTGCCCGAAGGACGATTTCCCAGTGCCAGTCACCGAACTTATGATAGACAATACGTCCACTCATGAGGTTTTCTCCTTCATGGATGGCTCGTCAGGATATAATCAGATAAAAATGCATCCAGAAGACCAGAAGCACACCGCCTTCAGGACTCCGGTGGGTATATTCTGTTATAAAGTGATGCCCTTTGGTCTAAAGAACGCCGGTGCCACCTACCAAAGGGCCATGACGAAGATCTTCGATGACCTTATACACAAAATCGTCGAATGCTATATCGACGATCTCGTGGTTAAAAGCAAATCATACGAGGAACATCTCGAGCATTTGAAGACTGTATTTCAACGCCTTCGGCAATACAACTTGAAGATGAACCCGCTCAAGTGTGCATTCGGAGTTTCCTCAGGCAAATTCCTGGGATTCATTGTTCGACACCGAGGTATTGAAATAGATCCGTCAAAGATCAAAGCGATCATGGAAATGCCTCCGCCGAGAACTCTCAAACAGTTGCGATCTCTCCAAGGGAAGCTCGCATACATACGGCGATTTATAGCCAATCTTTCAGGCAAGTGCCGTCCCTATAGCCACCTGATGAAGAAGGGAACCCCATTCGTCTGGGATCAAAAATGCTAAAGTGCACTAGACGAGATCAAGCAATACCTGCAGAACCCGCCGGTGTTGGCTGCTCTGGTCAAGGGAAAACCCCTCATTCTTTATACAACCGCCCTCGAAGGTTCCTTAGGCGCATTATGGGCACAAGAGAACGATCAAGGGAAAGAAAGAGCACTCTACTACTTAAGTCGAGTTCTGCTGGGGCAGAAAGCAACTACTCTCCCATTGAAAAACATTGCCAGGCGTTGATTTTTGCGATAACAAAGCTTAGACACTATGCGTTGGCGCATGAAGTCCGTCTCATTTCAAAGGTGGACCCCCTTAAATACTTGATGTCAAAGGCCATATTGACGGGACGACTCGCTAAATGGGCCCTGCTCTTGATGGAGTTCTCGATAACATATCAACCTCTCAAGGCAGTGAAAGGCCAGGCCATCGCCGACTTCCTCGCTGAACATCCGATACCCACCGATTCTCCTCTGAATTGCGATCTTCCAGACGAACATGCGTTTGATGCGATCGACGGTGATAATATCCGATGGGAGCTTTATTTCGACGGAGCATCTTCCGTGAAGAAGCGCAAACAAAGTACCCCTATAATTAAATCAGGGGTAGGACTCATCTTTGTAACTCCACAAGGAGGGATAATGCGCTACGCGTTCTCCCTAACAGAGCCGATGACAAATAACGAAGCCGAATATGAAGCTCTGATAGCAGGCCTCGAGATCGCCATTGACATGGGAATTGAAAACCTCCTTATATACAGGGATTCTCAACTGGTCGTTAGTCAAGTAAACGGCGACTACCAAACGTGCAAACCGGAATTGGTGAAATACGGTGAAAAGGTGCAACAATTGTTGACCCAAATTCCCTCCTATACTTTAGAGAACATACCGCGCGCGGAAAATAGCAAAGCAGACGCGTTAGCCAAACTTGCTAAAGAACTGGCTGATGAGAACCTCGATGACGTTAGAATCGTGGTACAAAGCCGTCGAGTGCTTGCCCCAGCAGAAATATCTCCGGAATCATCCGAAGAAAAAGGAGCGAACGAGCAGACAACCCTGCAAGTAAAAGATTGGGAAAATACCGAGGATTGGAGGGAAGTCTTCATAGATTACTTCATGTCCCACCGAATGCCTGAAGAAGCATCCACAAGACATCAGCTCATGAAACGAGCTCTGTCTTTCGCCTTCGTCAACGACACTTTGTACAAGAGGTCGTTTAATTCTCTATGGCTAAGGTGTCTCGGACCTAACGAAGCAAAAAGAGTCGTTCAGGAAGTTCACGACGGACTCTGCGGTTCTCACCAAGCGGGCCCAAAGAGGAAGTTGAAGATAAAACGGATGGGCTACTACTGGCCCACGATGATTCAAGACTGCCTCGAATATGCGAACCAGTGTCACTCGTGTCAAATTCATGGGGATTTCATCCATCAGCATCCAAATCCACTACATCCAACGGTGGATAGCTGGCCATTCGAAATGTGGGGGACTGATATAGTCGGCCGCATCGAACCAGTATCGTCCAAAGGACATCGTTTCATCCTGGCGACGAATGACTACTTCTCCAAATGGGCAGAAGCGGTACCACTGAGGGAAGTTAAGACGGAGAATATCCTCCATTTCTTCAAGACGCATGTCATATATCGGTTTGGAACTCCGCGACGGATCATCTCCGATAACGGGCCAGCTTACAGAAGCCACAAGATCAGTCGCTTTGCGCAATAGCACAATATAGACTGGAGATATTCCTCGGTTTATAATCCGCGAGCTAACGGTCTAGCTGAGGCCTTCAACAAGACCTTGACGAAGATCATGAAGAAAACGGTGTCATGAAATAAGAAAGACTGGCACGAAAGACTGCAAGAAGCTCTCTGGGCGTATCGAACTACGTTTAAAACGGCCATGAACGCAACGCCATATGCGTTGGTATTCGGTACAGAAGCAGTACTCCCTCTCGAGATAGAATTACCCTCTCTACGAGTGGCAGTCCACTACGAGCTGACAGACGAAGAAAATGCTCACCTTCGGCTTGAGGAGCTTGACGCCCTTGATGAAACCCGGCTCATAGCGCAACAAAATTTGGAAGCTTATAAAGCAAAGATGACACGCTCATATGAAAGATTTACCCGACCGAGGACATTCCGCCAAGGCGAACTCATGCTAGTGGTCAAAAGGCCTATGATCCCCAATCGCGCCAAGCGGGGAAAATTCGAGCCAAACTATGAAGGCCCGTACGTCATAGATAAAGTTTACCAGGGTGGGGCCTATCTACTCATGGACATGCATGGTGAAAGGCCTTTCAGGCCGATAAACGGTCGCTTCCTAAAGAAATACTATGCTTAATGAGCCACAGCCTAGGTCAATGATAGATGACGACGACTATATCCGCTCGCTATCTTCCTAAGCTCAAGCTTTATAAAAAGTAGCCGGCCTTCTCCATGACGGACCGAAACGTCCTTAAACTAACGACGGACCGAAATGTCCTTAAACTAATAGCAGACCGAAACGTCTTTAAACTACTACCGCAACATCTTTAGGCTGACAAGATAAATATATATATATATAAATGAAATAAATAAATAAATAAATAAAAACGGTATGTCCATAAGCAAAAAAGGGCACGGATGAAAACCCGAAAGGGCGCCGTGAGTAAAAACAGCAGAGCTACCGGCGAGTGTTCGTGAAAACCCGAAAGGGCGCGACCTCGTAAAAAAAATATATAAAAATAAAAAGAATAAAAAAAAAACGGTATGTCCATGAGCAAAATGGGCACGAATGAAAACCCGAAAGGGCTCCGTGAGTAAAAACAGCAGGACTACCGGCGAGTGTTTGTGAAAACCTGAAAGGGCGCAACCTCGTTAAAAGGCACTTACAGGGTCCCCTCGAGCTTGTAAGGAGAAACCACCCGCGTGAGATCCTTACGACTCACAAGGGAGCAACACACTGAGGGATCCTCACGATTCCTAGGGAGAAAATACACTCGCGAGATCCTCACGACTCGTGAGAAGAACTCTCTTATGGGACCCTCACGGCTCATAAGATTTGAAAGTCTTAAGTTACAGAGACCTAAACCTGTGCTTAAGCAACCCCCGCAACTTCCGATATTGCCCTACAAGTGGTTCAATACTGACCCTTGTATACAATCCACGGGCGCGAATAAGCATTTCCCTAACCAAGTCTCATCCGTGACTGGGGATATGTTCGCATGGTAAACAACCCTTGTAAATCCTCTCGATTTATGAGGAGAAAACCCTCATGTAGGATCCTTACGACTTACAGAGGAAATGAACACTTAGGAATCCTCACGAGTCCTAAGGAGAAAATACACCTACGAGATCCTCACGACTTGTAGGGAGAAATAACTTTGTGAGACCCTTACGGCTCATGAAGTCAAAAGCCTTAGCCGACAGGACCCTAACCCTGGTCGCTAAGCCATCTTTGTTCGACATCGACAGAGGCAAATGATGATTCGCTCCTGGCAATATCCCAGTTGTAGCGGTGCTGATGCCGAAATCGGTGTCTAATTTCAGGTTTACAGCGAAAAGCCGGTAGGCCGCATATGCATACGACATAGCCGAAATGATGGGGCAGCTTGCAATAAAAAGCAGCAAGTAAAGAAAATGTATGCATGGAAAACAGCCGAAATGATTGGGCAACTCGCAATAAAAAGCAGCGAGTAAAAATAAAATAAATAGCCGAAATTATTGGGCACCGCGGAAAATAGCCGAAATGATTGGGCAATCGCGACCTTCGCGATATAAAAGCTGAAATGATAGAGCATCGCGGAAATAAATTAAAAAAAAGAAGAAGAGAAGAAATGATAAAACTTTGGCCCTACAGTTAAGATCACATCGATCCCTGTATACAATCCAAGGGCGTAAACAAAGAGGGAACCATACCTTCCCAACAGGCTCCGCCAGAAGACGAAGCCAAACCTCGACGGTTCATTCCAACTCCGAAGAAACCAGTGTCTTCAGCAAACTCCTCGACTCACGGATACAAACACTCCTTGACGAGAGCCTCCTGATACGCGTCGACTCGCAGAGCCACCAGTGCCTCCGTGGGGAATCCTCGACTCGTTTCAAACCCCAAGGAAACAAATAATCCTTGGCGCTTGGGAAACAAATAATCCCTCGCAAACTCCTCGACTCACGGATACAAACACTCCTTGATGAGAGCCTCCTGATCCACGTCGACTCGCAGAGCCACCAGTGCCTCCGCGGGGAATCTTCGACTCGTTTCAAACCCCAAGGAAACAAATAATCCTTGGCGCTTGGGAAACAAATAATCCCTAGCAAACTCCTCGACTCACGGATACAAACACTCCTTGACGAGAGCCTCCTGATACGCGTTGACTCGCAGAGCCACCAGTGCCTCCGTGGGGAATCCTCGACTCGTTTCAAACCCCAAGGAAACAAATAATCCTTGGCGCTTGGGAAACAAATAATCCCTAGCAAACTCCTTGACTTACGGATACAAACACTCCTTGACGAAAGCCTCCTGATTCGCGTCGACTCGCAGAGCCACCAGTGCCTCCGTGGGGAATTCTCGACTCGTTTCAAACCCCAAGGAAACAAATAATCCTTGGCGCTTGGGAAACAAATAATCCCTAGCAAACTCCTTGACTCATGGATACAAACACTCCTTGACGAAAGCTTCCAGATTCACGTCGACTCGCAGAGCCACCAGTGCCTCCGTAGGGAATCCTCGACTCGTTTCAAACCCCAAGGAAACAAATAATCCTTGGCGCTTGGGAAACAAATAATCCCTAGCAAACTCCTCAACTCACGGATACAAACACTCCTTGACGAGAGCCTCCTGATCCGCGTCGACTCACAGAGCCACCAGTGCCTCCGTGGGAAATTCTCGACTCGTTTCAAACCCCAAGGAAACAAATAATCCTTGGCGCTTGGGAAACAAATAATCCCTAGAAAATTCCTCGACTCACGGATACAAACACTCCTTGACGAGAGCCTCCTGATTCGCGTCGGCTTGCAGAGAAACCAGTGCCTCCGCGGGAAATTCCCGATTCGTCTCAACTTGCAAATGAAGCCTCAGGCAGCAGGGACTAAAAAACTTGCTCCCTGAACAATGGGACCCTGCAAGTCAATCCAAAATGGTCTCTTGCATACTATTCACGGGTCTCACTCTCCAAGGTCGAGTTTCGACAAGGAGGGAAACAACCGCTTACGAGTCCTCTCGACTCGTAAGAGGGAAAATTCTTTTATAGGATCCTTACGACTTATAAGAGAAAACCACACTTAGGAATCCTCACGATTCCTAAGGAGAAAAACCCACCTACAAGATCCTCTCGATCCGTAGGGAGAAAAGTCTCTATGAGACCCTCACGGCTCATGGAGTTGAAAAGTCTTAGGCAGCAGATCTGAACTTGCGGCCTAAGCCATCGCTATTTCTTAAGAAAGTCAAGATGCGTGCCCTATTATCCGTCAACCATGGTTACTAAGGTGGCACGCTGATAACAAAAGAAAGAAAAGGGCGGAGAAATGACACAAGACGTTACAAAAAAAAATGTGTATCTTTTATTCATAGACTTGATTGAGTACAAGATACATTGTGCTAAAGAATAAAAAATATGCATATACATTTTTTATTTACAAGTACAAACGATACAAGGAGAGTTACTGAGAAGGAAGCCTCTTGAATAGCTCTATCAATTGCTTGCGTACTTCCTTCCACGCCTTCTCTTGATTAGCCGCCACCGCCAGTTCGGCCTCTACTTGAGCCCGCTGCTGCATGAAGGAGGCAAGCTGTTCCCCAACGACCTGCTGAGCTGCTTCACGGCCTCGGGCATCACGCTCGGCGGCATCAAGCTTCCGCTTCAGGGCTAGCCCATTAGAAATACGCTCCAGAAGGCCTTCAAAGACAGCTTTCATCTCGGCAGCATTCGTCCTAATTTCAGCGCGCAAGCGAGCAGTTGCGCTTGAAGATTCCTGACGTTCCTTCAACCGTAAAGCTGCTTCTTATTCCAAATGGCGGAAGTAAGAAGTGCTTTGCTCGAGCCAAGCTGTCCGTTGGGTGCTTATGGCCAAAACTTCAGGAGAAGGACGCGTCGACTCCAGCCGATGTAGGCAGGCCTCGATCACCCTGCAGTGGTTAACCCAAGATTCGACGACGCCTTCGTTGTGAAAGTTTACGAGCGCCGCCAACATTGGATTAACCTCCACGGCGAAATCTGCAGCAGAGGGGACAGAGTCCGCGTTAAGCTCTTCGATATACCCGCTTAGCATGCCCAAACTCATCACGGCACCCTTTGCAGATGGACGTTTCAAGAAAGGGCCTGTCGGTGAAAGGACACGAGACTCAAGAGGGATCGGAGCCGGAACGATAGCTGCAAAACAAAACATAGTTAAACAATGGTTCAAGAGATGTTAAAGAGTCGTCAAAAAGTAAATTTACTATACCAGCTGCAACAGATGGCAAAGCTGGAAGGGCCGGTGGCGTGGCAGGTCTTGCGTCCCCTCCTTCAATTCGTGGCACTACAATAAGGAAGAGGAAAAGTCAGAAATCATCCCATTGCTAAGAAAGGGGAAAAGAAAGACATCGAAATGAAAATATACTCACCGGCACCACTAGAAGGAGAAGCGAATTCGGATGGGAAGGAGAAGTGTGGGAGCAACACTTGGTATAGATGATCAAAGAGCACTCCTGAAAGGACACAGTGGTATAACGTTAGTACATAAGCTACACGTTTAAAAGATTAATTCATGAGTCATAAATCCATACCTTCCAACATCCGCGATGGCACAAGGGAAGGCTGGGAGATGACCATCGCCAAAGCAGTAGTTGACGGTGCTCCTTCGAACAATGGAGCATTGGCACTGGCCGCGCCTGCGTTAAAAACAAAGACAAACTTGTTAGAAAAGATCGCAAGATATATAAAAAAAGGGAGAATGATGGTAACTCAAAGTTTACCCGACGAGCTGCCAGCCGAAACTGAGACAATTCCCTCCTCCATCGACATGAGGCCACCACCCGTAACCTCATCACCCGACTCGATAGGGACCGTCGTCGTGCTCGCGCGACCAGGAGACGGCAGAAGATCGTAGACGGGGAGGGCAATGATTGGAGCATTGCCAGACTCTTGGAAGGAAGCGGCTGATTCTTCCCCAAGAGTCGTACCCATCTCACCCGCTACTTCCTCGGGCTCCGCTGTCTCCATCGGCTCATCTACCGTCACCACGAGGTCGCCAGCCTCGAGTGCCTCGTCCGCCATCACCCCGGACTCAGTTGTAATGATCATTTCATCTGCCGCCACTTCAGGCTCGGCATCAACGACCTTCTCGGCTATAGGCCCCTCAACCTCCGCATCAGGCTCCATGGCCTCAACGATGTTACCCACTGTTGGCTCGAGTTCGGCACGCACCGCCTCCTCTGTTCCCCTGGGTTCAACGGTCTCCGCCTCACCCTCAGTCGGACTTGGCCCTGCAAAATAATAGATATAAGAACCGTCGGCATTATAACTCTCACAATAAAAATTCTGAAAGAAATGTTACCTGAAGTGGACTTATTATTTGCGCTTCGAACGGCGCGCGCCACTCGTCTGCGAGCAGTGGATAGGGCGACGAGGGCCTCTCCGGAAGGAGTATTTGCTCGAGGGACGGTGCTTGGGCCCGCTCCCATAGCCAAAGCAGTCCGGCGCGCCTTCGCTTCGCGCCTCAGCCGCTTTCTCTCCTCCTGAGCCGTTGAGACGGACCTCACCAGAGCCTCTCTCATTGAGGCATCTTCGTCCGTGAGTAGGGATGCCTCCAAGTTTTTCAAGGCATCCCTCGTCGTTTTGTCAAGTCGAGGCTCTTGTAGCAGCCCCGACGAGACCGGGACTTCAGTAACAGGCTTGGGGAGGATCCCCGCATCAACTGATATAGCTCCTACAAAGAAACAAAGGAAGAAGGTTAGGTTGACCATCAGAAGAGATAATAAATTTTTCTTATAAAAGAAAAGGGGGTGGGACGCACCAACGCCTGCTAGAGCACGTTTCTCCTCTTCCTCTTGGAAAGTTTTCAAAGAGGCAGCAATAGCTTCTTCAGTAGAGACACCTGTTGAAAATGGGAAAAGTATTAGTCAAGAATAATGATAAAAAAAATGCGATGAAATGATGAAGAAAGCGGCTAATGATCACCTGACTCAGCGAGTTTGCTTAACATCACTTCGAGCCTTGCTGATCGCTCAGAAGCTGCAATAGCGGCCGCCAAATTGGTGTCTGCAGGGTCTACCAAGAAGCCCTTATTGCTGCCATATTCACTTATTCCTTTGGTAAGAGGGGCCTCAGGCTCTAAATTGAGGACCGCGTCAAGAGAAAGGATCGACTTCTTCTTCTTTTGCCCGCCAGCTCTAGATGCACCTGGAATTGATTTGCGCTTGGCAGTCACCTTGGGGCGGCGGGTCCCGATATCCGCTCCTGCGCCGGACTCTGGCGATATTACATTAACCGCCTTCGTGGGAACACGGGGTGCCTGTGGTGCATTCACCGTAGCAGACAGCGGCAATCCACGCGGGGGGCTCAACACGCGTGGTCGGTCGACTCCGGCATCTTTTAACGGAGGAATGACCGGGATCCTTGGTTGCAAGGGGGCCTTGCGATCACCGCCAGGAGGCGCACCCCTACGGTCAACCAGTATACGCTTCTCCGTTAAGATAATTGGGCCCATCGCATGCGCATACCAAGCCACGTACGTGTTAAGCATCTTAGGGACACAGCTGGGTTCACTAATGAAGAAATAGGAACCCGTATTAAGCCGTGTGAAATGGTGCATTGCATTCTTCATCCCCTCTCGGCTGACCACGGGCTTTTCCAAGAAAGCTTCCATCGGGATCCCTTGGTTGTAGCTCGATTGCTGAGCAAACCGGTGTGGGTTGTACCTCATAAAAAGTGCTGTCTCATTCTGCCTAAACACTAGATAGCCCGGCCGAATGGAGTAGAGGTGGAGGATTTCCCGAGCCTTCAATACGGAAGCCCCGTCCTTGAAATCATCGTGCAGTGACACTACTGACTTAGTAGTCTCTGAGCCTATGGTTATAACCTTATCCATAAAGGAAATCTTCGCTCCGACCAGATGTGGACGAAGGAGCAGCCCCCTAGACTCCCGTGGGGGTGCAACCACAATTGAAGCGCCGACCAACCGCATGACTCTCGGGAGTTTGCATTTCTCAAAGAACGGAGGAATCTTATGGACACCGAACACCCCTTGCACGTGCATTTCCATCCAGGAGGTGAAATAGTGCGTCAGGAAGTTAGCGGGCTGCACCCCAGGCTCACTAGCGTCCGCCGCTACGCTAAGTCCTTTATAAAGGTAGGCCAGCCCGGTGATTCCTACCGATAACTGCAAACCAGCCACCATCCGATGCGCTGGGTAAAAGACGGAGGGCCGCATATGACGCGGGTGCATGGGGAGCGCAAAGCAGCATAGCCACAGACCCAAGAACCCAATAAAAAAGGTCTCCTCATCTATGCCCGGGATGGCAATTTCTGAGAAAGGGACGATGGCAGCGCCGGGGAGATAAAAATCCCTTTGATTATTCTCCGATACAGGTCGGTGGTCTAAGCCGAAACCGAAAGGGTCATCGAGCTGGGCGAACTTCTCACTCCGCTCTGATAGGAGCTCCGGGCGAATGAAGCGGGCAATAAAATCTGCGAAACTGACGCCCCGGTCGCCCGATTCCAGATGGAGTCCTTCATAGATCTCCAACATCTTCACCAGGCCCGGATATTGATGCTGAACGGCGTTCTCCGGAGTCAGGTCAAAAACCAGCGGCTTGGTGGCAAAAACGTATTCGTCAGGAGGTAGCAACTCCTCGTAATGCTCCCCCCTCATCGGCAAACCCGAGAGTTCGGCAAACTCCTCCAAAGAAATTGAGACCTCCCTATCCGCCATCAAGAAAGTGTGGGTGGGGATATTCTATTGTTCGATGAAGGCCTTGATCCACCACGTTGGAGGAGAGGGATACTCGAAGAGTGACACGTAGACGACCGAATACAATCCAATCTTCATTAGATGAGTCCTTTTCGCCGATAAGATGTATCGGGCCCACTGCAAGTATCCGGCGGGCGGTCGCGGCACCAATCCAATATTATAGGCCTGTCCCCAAGGGCGTGCTTCACCCTGACAGATTCGCCTTCCTAAAATATCTATTGCCGGCGGCGGTTGCACGGGAATAGCACCAATTGCGGGTTGTAGGAGGTCATTCGAGTTCCAATTTTTAACCTCCATGGCATACTTCACCGGGGGTTCGTCCGCATAAGGGATTGAAGTTATGGGCTCAGACGGCGTGGCGGAAATGAAACTGCGACGACCTTGGATGATTTCATTGTACCACTTTCCCCACAAGTGAAGGTTTTTGTGCTCGGGGTCGTGATCCTTAATAAGAGCGAGCGCCACCCGGTCCACTGGTGCATGGGGAAACCCTCCTTCCGAGCGAACAAATGGGAAAGACAAGTTGGCAGACATGTTTCCTGTAGAAAGACAAAAATAACCGTTAGTGTTCTAACGCTTGGCATTTTAAAATCTTACTCCACACTGTGATGCAGTGGGTAGGGGACCAAAGGGGGACCCACAAAATCTGGATGACGGTGCATCATTTAATAAGACAATCCCATCATTAGATGAGACTGTCAATTCATCAAAAAGATCCACAAGAGAATATCCTCATTGATGGGAAATCCCTAGAGACAAGGAGAAAATCTCCTCTTTTAGAGCAAAGCTCTGTCACAGAGTGACATTTGTCAAACTCTGGTCTCAGGGGAACAAGATTCCTCAAAAGAGCATAGCTCTGTGGTAATAATGGAAAGATCCATCAATTTTTTTAACACTTAAAAGAATTAAAAATTTGAAATCTTGAAAAAATCCAGGAAAACTTATAAAAAAAAATCTTCATTTTTCAGATCTAAAAAGATCTACATTTGATCCAAGAGCAAAGCTCTGTTCATGGGTTAAAACCCATGGACAAGATCTCTGTAGATCTGTAAGTTTTTGAGAGCAAGGCTCTGTTGATGAAACCCTAAAGGGGTTTTCTTTAGATCAAAGATCTATAAGAGCAAGGCTCTGTTAATTAAGTTTAATTTAATTTAAATTACCTAGAGTGATTCTAAGTTCTGAACTTTGAAGTTCTTGGGGAAAGAACAAGAGCAAGGCTTTGAAAATTCTTAAGCAAGAGCAAGGCTCTGAGAATCAAAATTCTTGAAAGTTGTACGAATTTTCTAAGGACCAAGGGTCCTATTTATAGGCGCTTGCGCCCCTTCAACTTATTAGTTGATCCAAAGGCTGGGATCTTGCCACCGCTGCACTCAAGTGCGCGCCACGTGAGCGCAACGGTGGGGGGGGCATTTGTTTCCCCCAATCAGAGAAAGGCTCTGTTTGAATTTCAAAAATTCAAAATTTTGAAGCAACGCTTCAAATCCCGTGCGCTGCGCGCAATGCGCCACGTGTCAGAAGTTGATGCGTCAGCACAGCGCCCGAGGCAGCGCAACCAGTCAGGGCAGGGCTCTTTTAAAAAACAAAAAGTAAAAGAAGCAACGTTCAGTTGCGCAAGCGCTGCGCTGCGTGACACGTGTCTGCGCAGTCGCGCAAGCACAACTGCGCAAGCATAACTGCGCAAGCACAGTTGCGCAAGCGCTGCGCGACACGTGTCTGCGCAGTCGCGCAAGCACAACTGCGCAAGCACAGTTGCGCAAGCGCTACGCTGCGCGACACGTGTCTGCGCAAGCACAGTTGCGCAAGCGCTGCGCTGCGCGACACGTGTCTGCGCAGTTGCGCAAGCACAGCTGTGCAAGCGCTGCGCTGCGCGACACTTGTCACGCGCTAGGGGAGTTGCGCAAAACAGAATAAATCTTTTCCGTTCTTGTTAAAACAAGAAGATTTTCTTCTGTAAAGTAGGGGCCTTTGGATCAAAGATCCAACGGTGGGGAAAATTCCCCAAATCACTCAGAAAAAGATCTCTGTAACAAATTTAACTAATTTATGAGCACTATAAAAAGGACCCTATACCTCAATTCAGAGAGGGGGAGAACATTTTTTTTTGTGAAAAATTAAACAGAGAAGACTCTGAAGAATTGGAGAGAAATCCTCAAGAACAAAGAAAAAGGTAAAAACCTTTAGAAAAAGAAAAAATTCTCTTATGAACAGATCATTGATCTGAGAACAAGATCTAGGATCTCTAATGAAAAGAAAAGAAAAGAATAAATAATAAACAGTGCCTTGCACTTCTTTTTATGAACCATTGGTTCTGAATCTAAAAGATTATCAAGAGAACAGTGCCTTGCACCTTATATGAACCACTGGTTCTTTAGAAAACAAGAAAAAACTTGTTTTCTCTGATCTGAAATTGATCCAAAAAAAAAAATAAGAACAGTGCCCAGCACTTGCCAAAACTGCGCTATTGCGCAAGCCGCCAGGAAGCGCCACGTGTCAGCAGTGCAGCAACGCAGCACACTAACGCAGCGCACTGCGCTGTTGCGCTTGCGCTCACCAGAACGTGACACGTGTCACCTCCACGAGCGCTTGTGCTCATTAATTGCGCAAAATACCTGACAAGCCATGTGGGACACTGTCAGGGTATCTAATGCAATGCATTATTAAAGGGCAGAGCCCAATCAAAGGTCCAAGGGACCAAATAAAAGTGTTGCACATTATTTTAAAAAGGCAGAGCCCAATTAAAAAGCCTAAACAGACCAAAATAATGCTATGCATTATTTAAAGGGCAGAGCCCAATTGAGAGGTCCAATGGACCAAAACAAATGCTCTGCATTATAATAAAAAGGGCAGAGCCCAGTCAAAATAGGCATGAATAGCCTGAAGTAATGCTATGCATCATTCTAAAAAGGGGAAAGCCCAAACAGTGGCCTAACAGGCCAGATGCAAACAAAATGTGAACATTTTCAACTGGACTTAGCCCAATCATGGCCGTAAGTCCACAAATTAAATTGACCGAGCAAAATTGCTCTCCTAAATCAATCTACAATCGGTTCGAGGGTACATCTCCGAACTCCTCTGACACCCGTCGTTGTAATCCTTCAACGACGTCAGAGAGGTGACGGGTCCCAACGACCATACAATGTTGGACCGAAACGTCCTTAAACTAATGATGGACCGAAACGTCCTTAAACTAATCTTGGACCGAAACGTCCTTAAACTAATCTTGGACCGAAACGTCCTTAAACTAATGTTCGACCGAAACGTCCTTAAACTAATGATGGACCGAAACGTCCTTAAACTAATCTTCGACCGAAACGTCCTTAAACTATTGTTGGACCGAAACGTCCTTAAACTAATGTTGGACCGAAACGTCCTTAAACTAATCTTCGACCGAAACGTACTTAAACTAATGTTGGACCGAAACGTACTTAAACTAATAATGGACCACCACGTCTCTAAACTGGAACATAGACCACCACGTCCCTAAACTGGCAACGGATCGCAACGTCCTTAAACTACCTACGGACCACTATGTCCCTAAACTGGAACAATAGAGCCTCCAAACGCTCTTTTGCCGGATCTAAACGGTCCCGTTTAAGTTGATCTTAGCCCCAAATACAGCTAACGTATCCTTAAACATTCAAATGGACTATAAAACCCTAAATCAGCTTTGGCTCAAGGGTACATCTCCGAACTCCTCTGACACCTATCGTTGTAATCCTTCAACGACGTCAGAGAGGCGACGAGTCCCGACGGCCATATATTAAATGGATCACCCCGTTAAGTTGATCTTAGTCTCAAACAGGACTAACGTATCCTTAACGAACGTTTAAGTTGATCTTAGCCTCAACGCGGCTAACGTATCCTTAAACTAAAACACCAAACCCAAATCTAAGTAAATACGGATTTGGACTAATCCACGTCCTACGGGCGATGGTATTACTCAGTCTCCGTATACAATCCACGGGCAACCACAAACAAAACAAACACACACGACATGAAGTGAAATTCTGGAGAAGGAGAAAGTGGCTACCGCGATGCGGTAGCGTAATTAACCGCAGGGGCTTGCGCCTGCAAGGAAGAGCGTCCCCACAATCAAAAACCCCTCATGCGAGGGGGAATCTGACGAAGTCTGCTACATCGGCCGCATCCGTCTAAATCTCCGATACACGGTGCCATAAATCAACTTGGCATTTTCGGAGAGGTGGACGGGTAAAACCAAATAGCATCTGCCCCGAATCTCAGGCACAGACGTCCTAAAGTCGTCGGCCGCCATTCGGAGGGGAACAACGTCAGAAGGGCAAGGTGTCACCTTTGAGACCTTCCTTGCCTGCTTTCTCCGTGGAGACGCTTTATCCAAAGAGGCTCCAAAGTTCGTGAACATCGACGACCCTTTTGGGTTCGGGTTGAATAAATTGCCGGCCTAAGAGGAAGATTTGTCGCAGTTCTATATTCCGACCTCGTCGGCCTTTTCCTTCGATTCGATTGCGGCTCCCAGCATGGACGAAGAGACCTTCTTCGTTGGCTTCATCAGTCTCTGGCTCAGTTGGTTCGCCATACCAACGCATCGATACTTTATGAGAGCCTCCGTTTTCTACCCCGCTCATCGCATAGCTGGAGGGACGCGATTGGCCGTTGGTGTTGCAGGATTGTCGCACCTATACCATGGATTAAGCGTTTCGACTGATACTTCGACTCCAGATGCGGATATTGTGAATTTCTCCCTCCACTACTTCACGTCATGGATTGAAATGCATGTGTATTGGGAGCATTTGCTGCTCACCGGTGGCCAGATTTTTATCACTCCTATACCTTCCCACGGGTTATGAGGTTGGTGGATGCTTCCGCTCCTAATCTGACTCAGCTAGGAGCCCTCCGCGTGTTGCTTAACCCATACTCAAACGAGAGCGGGATGGTTTTTAGTGACCGAGTCCTATCTGCTCCCGCGGGGCCTATTCAGCAACTGTTTGATCTGTCAAAGGGTGGAGCGCCATCTCTAAAGCCCAAAGAGATCATGCACCTGTACTCGATTAGGCCGGGCTATTTGGTGTTTCATCAGAATGACACAGTTCTCTTTATGCGGTATAATCCACACTGCTTTACCCAGCAATTGGGCTATAACCAGGGTGTCCCTTTCGAGGCGTTTTTAGTTGAGCCCACTTTGTCTCTGGAAGTCACTCGTGACGTCATCCATCATTTTATGCGGCTGAACACCGGCTCCCTCTTCATGGTCTCGGAGCCCGACTATCTTCCAAGGTCTGTGGGGTCTTTCAAGGGTTGGTATCGCCATCGAGTCGGTCCTGTCATTGCCGAGGAGAGGCGGGTACTCTTCGAATGTAGAGTTCCAGCTCCGACCCAAGTCACTAGCGCTCCGTTGCGGCCGCAGTCAGTGGTTTGTCCTCCATTGAGGGATAGTGGTCCGGTACTTATCTCCAAAGCTGCCGAAATAGAATCGACCCCTCGTACTGTTAGTATGCCGGTGCGCACTAGAGCCGAAGCAAAGCCTTCTAATGAAGCGCCAGCGGTAGGGTCGCCAGTGGTGGTGTCACCAAAGGGGGATACCGGATGTGAGGTTGGTCAACGTCATGCCAAAGCGCCGAGGGGGAGGAAGCGTTCTTTCGCTAGTGCTAGCACAAGTTCCAAGAGGAGGAAGAAATCGGTTGCGGCTTACTCGACACCCTGCTTGAGTTCGAGCCGTTTATTCAGAACGAACTGATAGTTATGGAGGAGTCGGACGCCGGTCTTATTTATCCTGGCTCGTCTGCCGAGGAGGCCGTGCAATTGGATGAGGCTTTGAGGCGCTCACAAGATGAGACCGAGAACGTGGGCGTCCCGAAAAAGCCCTACCCTCCTGTTATATTCTATGATGTTGATCCCTCATTACGGCGGGTACATATGGGTCCTTTGTTAATGGAAGAAGAATGGGCCCTCAAACAACCCATAACGGTTGCCTTCGAAGATGAGCTTGCATTAAAGACATGTAGTCATTCATCTGCGCTTGAACCTCGGCGAGTGTACTTATCCAGAAAGGAAAAATGTCTCAAAAAAGCCATACTTCAAGCTCCTTAGCGTATTGGTATGCGTCTTTCTCGAGTCCTTCTTTTAGCGAATAGTCTGTATTACTTTTATGTCTTCTCATTTTTGCGAAAACTTTGCAGGGACTTCTGCAATAGAAGCGAGTTTGAGTCCGGATCGGGCCACAGCTGCAGATTCTACGAACTTCTCTCTTGACGCACCGAAGGGTGTAGAGGAGGTGACTGAAGTGGCCATCCGTGCTGTGGAGCTTCCGCTGGTGGCTTCCATCCCTTCAGTATCTATACTTTCAGCAGAGGTGACCTCGCCGGCCATAGATCCAATGGATCTCTCCAGCGGCGCCCTGGAAGGTGTAGAAAGGATTGCCGAGACCACTGTCCATTCCTTGGAGCCTGAAGTGGAGGCTGTCATTTCTCAATTGGAAGCTGCCACACTGGCACATATACCTAGTGATGTACCTAAGGGTGTGGAGGAGGCTGCCGAAGCTGCCATCACTCCAGTTCAAGGCGAGCGAAGTATCGAAGGTAATGTTCTACATTTCGTTTTAACGATCTCTCCGTTATCTGAACCCTTATTTCCTTCAGAATTGCGGGAATTGGCGGCTTCCATCGTGGATCTATCTTCTAAGAAAACCTTCCAGCATTTGCTTGATATGGCTGCCCCACAGGCGATACCCCCGCAAAGCATAGTCCTTTCTTCTGGGCAAGGTCGGTGTTCTTTGATCCTTTTTGTTTTACTATTATTTTTTATAATGATGCTAATATGTGCTCCACAGTTCTGGAAGCCGATGACGAAGTCGAGATCCTTGATGGGCCTGGGGATCTCTCAAACCCCCTTTGCATGACTGTGGGTAAGTAGGGCTTTATCTTTGGCATTGTGTTATCTATTCCACGTTCGTAAATCTCACTGACTGTTCGTAAATCTTGACAGCTCTGACAATCCTAACCCCGTTAGAATCTCGGATCTCCATGGCACCGGGCCCCTACGCCCGGCGTGCGTCTGAAAGGATGGCGAAACAAAGAATTTACTCCCTGACAGCTCTTATTGAAGGCCTTCACGCTGTTACCTCTGTCATGGCCAAAGAATTTGCTGTCGAAGCCAACGCTTCCTTGTCCGTTCTCGCCACCTATCATGACGAAGCATTGGTGCGTGTCTGGGTCGAGCACTGTCGCCGAGTGGAAGCCTGCCTACACGGGCTCGAGTGCATACGCATTCCTTCCGACATCTTAACTGTAAAGACGGGCCTCCGAGGATGGATCGAACGGTGTGCAGCCAATCTTCAGTCATGCGAGAAGAGGCTCAACCGGAAGTTTTCAGAGAGGGAGTTAGCTTCGAGCGCTTTAAGGGAACTTCAGGCTCAGCTTACCGCCAAGACCACCCGTGCGTACGAAATTTGGCGGGTACTTCAAGAAGCTATTACAGAGGTGGTAGCTCATGACAAAGCCGTTATATTCACCCGTGAGATGATTGAAGCCCATAAAGTCGCTGAAAGGGAGCTTGAGAGTCGGTTTGCTTCATACCAGACTCAACGGACTCATGCGGGGACCCGTCTTGCCACACTAACGGAGCTTGAAGCCGAGGTCCGGCGGAAGAATGACGAACTTACTAGCCTATTGCACCGTCCGCCGGCTTAAACAGTTTTTTTTGTAGCTGCATATTCTCCTTTTTTTGTATTCATTTACTAATAAGAGTATCTTGTATTCATTTTGATTCATGAATAAAAGACATATTTCATTTCTTATTAGCCCTTTCCTTACTTCTGCCGTCTTGACTTGGTATAAAGTAGTCTATATACTCATTGCGGAGTTTGTAGTTTATGAGCTCATTTCGGAGCTTTCTAGTTTATTCACTCATTCCGGAGTTTCTAGTTTATGAACTCATTTTCGGAGTTTGTAGTTTATGGACTCATTTCGGAGTTTGTTTAGTTTATCTTCCTTGGGCTTATAGGAAAACATGTCCTAACGTTACAGTTAACCCCTGCTCTTTACGACAGAGGTCTGTTAGGGTCTGTGGTACTAGGTTTTTTTGTCCGTCGTACCGTCGCGTTAGCTGATGCATTCCCCGATATGCAGTCTTGCAGTTCGAGTAGACCCACGATTGTCGTGTCTCTGATCCCTTCGGGGGCTGGACAAGACGTCTTCAAGTAATCTCCCAGGTCATATTACCGTCAGAAGAGCAAGCGTTAGGGATTTTCCAAGCCGCTTTTTACTTGAGATTAGGCGGTTTGGGAGCCCCGATGAGTCATAAC
The DNA here is from genome assembly GCA_030015575.1 of Agapanthus africanus. Classification (NCBI taxonomy): domain Eukaryota; kingdom Viridiplantae; phylum Streptophyta; class Magnoliopsida; order Asparagales; family Amaryllidaceae; genus Agapanthus; species Agapanthus africanus. The sequence goes on from JASDDO010000031.1 coordinate 471,168,282, forward strand.
TACTCCGTGCTGGTGTGGGATGATCTCCGATAGTCTTTCAGGTTTTATTTGAGTTGCCGTCAATGTAGGGTTTCCTTAGCACCAAGCCTAGGGTTTGCAAGCATCAAAAATGCCACAACAAAAATTTAGGGAGGTGCTAAGCAAACAACCTAGGAAGCTAACTAGAAAACTAGGGTAACAAAACTTTGTAATCAACATTACAAGAGAAGTGAACAAGAATACAACCTTTGTAGACCGATCCTTCACTTCAAAAGCTCCGTGTAGTAGTCCCTTCGCTGTGAGTTGTGATCTCCCGAACTCTAGAAAGGGTTCTCCCGGAGAAATGAACAAGCTTGCTCGAAATCTTCGAGGCCGAAGATGATCTACGTCGAGGAGACCCAAGCCTAAGCTACCTCTTCACTAATTGTGAAATTAGTGAAGCAAACACCCTAAACTAAATGGCAAGTGGTAGAGGATGATGAAGTAGGAAATGGGATCTCTTTAGTTTTATGTTTCTCACAATATTTTCATCACTTCACAAAAGCTAGTGAGCTTGAGGAAGAAGATGAAGAATGCTCTCATGGAATTAACCAAAAGAAGAATGTGAACCATGGGTGAGTTAATATCACATACTAACCCATGTAGATACTTAACCATGGCTAATTTAATGGTTGGGTTAATAAATATCTTAAGTATGACAAAATTAGTGGACTTGGTCAATGGTTCCACAAGCTTCTCCAAGCTTCAACCATCAATCCAATTTCCACCTAATTTTGTTTAACTTAAAATAAATAAAACCCTTCATTAATCTAGCATGGTGTGAGTCTCATGCACCCAAGTCACATGTGTCATCTAGCATGACACAAAACATGTACACAAATATATATCACATATATACATAATGCACATTCAAGTGAGAAAAAGAAATCATGAGTGAGCAAGTATTAGTTAATGTAACTTAATATATAAAATATATAATTATACCTTAAATTATTAAATCAACCCTTGATTTAATAATCCGGCTATATCACATATAACCGACTAATATCAAATGCAACAAATTATCGAATCAACACTTGATCCGATAACCCGTCTATATCATATATAACCGACCTATGTTACAAATTGCGAGAATAGAATGCGGTATCACATACGCGCATTAATCTCAGTCCCGCACATATCACATATGTGCTCCTACTCCGTTTCGTATGAACCAGGAAACCTCTGTGTAGGACTCTAAAGACTCGTCAATACGCCGGCAGTAGGTGATGATCATATCAAACACCCACAAGCCGCAAGCGGTCTGCTAAACGTAACGGCCACCCAGGTATTGAGCGATCAGAAGATCAACAAGCAAGCCTGCTCATAGTCCTGTGAATCCAATCGGTAACACTACCGTACAGTCCGGTCTCTTCGTCTAATATGTCGCATATTTCGTCTAGGGGTGGTAAACGTCAGACCCCAGTAACTCGAGAAGTCGTGCTGATATGAGGCTCATAACGGGTCGAGAAACTACTGATAACACTTACCAGTATATCCCAAAATCATCCCTGGCCAGGGACTTCCTGTTATAGCTAATCGAGCACAACGCAACATCAATACCCTATACCGGGAGAGACGAATCCCCTCCCATCGCTCATTACCTCCATGTGACTCGGGACTGTACCCAAAAACCACCGTTTTGCACGTTCTCTTGAACGTGGTAAGATGGAAATCAAAGCACAGTGGGAATCACACAAGACTCTATGACGATCTCGGGTCGACAGACTACCCTGTACCAGTGTCACCAAAGAACTGCCATCTGACGTGAGTTATAATACCATCTAGGAGTTCTCGGCGAGTCCATCCAGTGTACCCAGTCTCCACTGAGCACCCGTATACCATCTCTGATGTCAAACACCAATGGATATGAGATCATCCATCGCCCATCTCATGGGTCGAGAAGCGTATACGCTAGTCTACTATGGTATATCGATGCCCCGTCTCGATACACCCACGACTAGGGACATTAAATGATGTACTTACCGACTACCTTTGTCCCACTAGTATGGTCTGCATCATAATCCAGGTAGTCAAGTACACATTCTAAGGGCTTTATCAACATGTAACATAGAGACAATCAATGTACATATTAAGATAAAGAGTAACCAGATAGCATACTATCATGTCAAGCAAGAAAGTCCTCCCTATATATGTCTAAGCATCCACTACAATATACATCTCGTGTACAGTAATGGCCTCTAGGGCATATATATAACTAACAATCTCCTACTTGCACTAAGGCCATCATATAGCAGTAGTTGTAGTATCTCATACTCAACCATCCCATAAAAGTCTCTCTCTGGGAAAAGGCCTTTGTGAGTGGATCCGTCGTGTTGTCCTCCAAGTCTACTCTCCTAACCTCGATTTCCCATGAGATCAACCATCTCCATGATCAGGTGATACTGCCTTAGAATATGTCTGGGTCACTGATGGGGCGGGGGTTCTTAGGCATAAGCCACAACTCCATTGTCACACAATGGTAGGAACGAAGTTCATCTCATGAACTTATATACACCCAGACTGCCTCTTTGGTAGCATCGTTGGTAGTGATGTATCCAGCCTTTATCGTCTAGTTTACCACGGTATCTAGCTTGGAACTCTTCCAACATACCGTCCCTCTACTGAGGGTAAAGACAATGCCTGTCACTGACTTTCAGTCGACCTTACCACCCTGGAATCTTTCCAGCGATTCTCCCTATGATCGATTGATTCCATCTCACTACACCTAGTGAGAATCCTAACATCCACTTAGATCTATCTCATAGATCCAAAACCCAGGATTTAGGAGGTATCACCTTGATCCTATATGGAGAATCAATGTGATAAGAGGAGATTGATCAAGTGTAGCATAGGAAACTCCTTTCCTATCAAGAGTATGTCATCCACGCACTATACGAAGAAGACCACCTTACTCTCTACTACCTTTTTGTATATACTAGGTTCATCTACCATTTTGATGAAATCAAACGCATTGACTACCACATCAAAACAGATATTCCAACTCCGCGATGCCTGCTTTAACCTGTAAAGCAACTTGCACACGTTTCCGCTGCTCCCACTGTCTACGAAGCCCTCTGGCTGTGTACTTATAGACGCTTTCTTCTAAATCAATATTTAGAAAAGCAGTCACGACACCCAACCGCCAGATATCATAGCCATGGTATGTAGCAATGGCAAGTAGGATCCAGATGGACTTAAGCACAGCCACTAGAAAAGATTTCATCATAATCCAGACCTGGTCGATGAAGAGAACCTTTTACAACATGTGTAGCTTTGAAAATCTCAACTTTTCCATCTACACCAAGTAATCTTCTCAAGATTTACTTGCTCCTGATGGGAATTTAACCCTTCAGATAAAGCAACCAAAGTCTATACTTTGTTGGTGTATATGGATTCCATCTCAGATCGCATAGCATCCAGCCATTCTCACATAGACCCCCACTCCTGATGGCCTGCTCGAAACTAGTTGGGTCATCATCTTATGATGCAATCCTCGCTCCCACTGTCATAGAGAAAACCGAAGTATCTCTTAGTTGGGTGAGTAACCCTACCAGATCGGCGGAGAGGCTGAGGTTCGTTAGGAGCTATTGAATCCTCCGGTTTTACCAAATCATCAGCTGTAGTTTGTATAGCTGGAACTCCTTCCAGTTCTACCTCATGACCACCAATTTGTTTCCAAAATAAATTCTTTTTCTAAAAAAAAGGTGGCATGCCGAGAAATAAAACACCTTTTGTTCCTCGGTGTGGTAGAAGATATTCCTTTGCGAATGCTTGGGATATCCAACAAACTTCCACAGAACTGACCTTACCTCGAGCTTGTCCGGATTTTTTGCTTTTAGACATAGGCCGGACAACCGCAAATCTTAACTTACTTAAGAGATGGGCTTTTCCCATACCATATCGCATATGGAGTGGTAGGCATCTGATTTGGTTGGAACCTAATTCAATAGGTATGCAGCTTCTCAAGTGCATAACTCCCAAAAAGGAAACATGCAACTCAGTAGTACTCATCATAGAGCGCACCATATCTAATAGCGTGCGATTGCTCCACCCCGATACACCATTTTGCTGTGGTGTATACGGAGGAGTAATGCTGAGAGAGAATCTCATTCTCCTTTAGAATAATCCAGGAATTCCGTGCTCAAGTATTCTCCTCCCTGATCACATCAAAAGACATAATACTTATACCTGTTTTGGTTCTCTACTTCTGACTTATATTCTTTGAATTTCTCAAAAGCTTCAGACTTGTGTTTCAATTGGAACATATTTCCGAATCTTGAGAGATCGTCAATGAATGTAATGAAGTACAAAGAACCGATCCTGACATGTGTAGACAGGGGACTTACATACATCATCATGTATCAATCCCAAGAGTTCACTAACCCTTTCTCTGTTTCCAGTAAATGGAGCTATGGTCATTTTATCTTTGTGACATGACTAGAAAGTTTCACAAGATGTAAATTCAAACTGATTAAAATATGCATCTTAATGTAACTTAGCTAGTCGGGTCGCATTGATATGACCTAGTCTACAATACCTCAAGAAGGATTCGTTCATTTCTAAACTCTTCCTCTTGTGTATGTTCTGTACGTTGAGAATTGTAGTTTGATTTAGAACGTATATGCTTTTAGATAACGTGCCTGAACCGATCAACTCTTGATATAGGAGATGTTCAAAACATTATCCAACAATAAAAAATTATATGCTTCTTTAGTAAATAAAGAGACTGATATGATATTGTATGTCAGGTTCGATATCTAATAACATTCGTTCAGAATTAATGTATTTGGTAATATAGGGTGATAACCGCCAACACCTTGGCTGCAACAATTGCACCGTTTCCAACTCTTAAAACTTATCACCCACAATCAGTTCTCTACCTATCTGTAGCCCATGTAACAGATTACATATGTGGGATCCTGATCCGGTATCTCATACCCAGGACGTAGAGGATACTGAGAAACAGTTCTCGGTAATGAACACACCCGAAGAAGTTGCATCATCATGCATTTTCTTCATTTGGGCGGCACGGGAATCCTGGTAATCCCCTATTTCCTGCTCGGTCTTATAACAATTATAAGTTGGAGCGGGACCAACGTTCCCCAGCTCAGTATAACAAGCGGGTTCGGTCAATACATCCATATTATTATCTTGATTAAGACGTGACATGGTCGCTACCTGGAGAGAGAGAGAGAGAGAGAGAAGAAAAACACTCTGCGTGAGCTCTTGCAAGATTAGATTGGTTATTATTTTATCTAATCAGGATGACTCCCACTGTTTTTATCAAATCTTCCATCAAACCCTAAAAGGAAAGACTAGCCGGAATTAATTACACCCTACAAGTTCGCCAATCTTTCAGTCAGGCCAGTGCCGGTACTTTGAGGGAGGTTCCCCGTATTTTCGCAAGGACCTAATTAAAATAAACCTCGTTTTCCCAGGGGCGTAACCCCGTTGACACCTTTCTAGACACCTACTTGATCGGCTAATTGTAATGTGTAAAACTCTTCCAGGAGTAACTCTTACTTGCAGTGGGTATCAGGATCCAACTATCTCATAGAAGATATGCAATCTCATTGCAAATTTCAACACTTGAAATTCCCGATAATATTTTTCCCCTAGCGTCCTATGACCTTGACGCAGGCCAAACAACCCATAGTCCGCTAGTCAAGTTCAACCCGACATTTCCTAATTGAATTAAACCCACCCGTACGACCCTTGACGCAGGACAAACAACGCCGTACGAATACCCTAATCCAATCGCATCGTATGCAGCAGATAAGCACTAGTTAGCTACCGCACACTACGCCTTGACGCAGGCCAAACTACCGTAGCGCGAATACTAAGTAGTACTTATCTGAAATGAGGGAGGGCTACGATAGGTTTTTTTAAGAAAACCTTTTGCGTAATGAACTTGATATCGTTGTAGAATCAAATGATTTTAAATGGAGTTTTTTTAGGCCTTTGCTAGTTTTGCTAAAAAGGTCACTCCCGGTGAAGGGATCTCGGCTCTTTCCTCGTTGAATGAGGTGCGGTATGTTCACAACACCACTTTGCAAAGCAAGAACTAGAAAAGCAATCAAAACACGAAAACGAGGGTTGTAGCATCTGCCAGTTATCGCTAAACAGGTCACTCCCGGTGAAGGGATCTCGGCTCTTTCCTTATCGAATAAGGTGCTGGATATTCTACAAGGAATACCGCTATGCAAAACAACACCTAGAGCTACCTGTTTTTTTTTTTTGAAAATTCGATTCCACAACATCTTTAGGTTTATTTTCTTTCATTAATCTTATTAATTAAGTCCCATCATTTAAGTTATCTAAACATCACAGATAAATACAACGTACGCTTATGCCATCCGCATTCGCCTCGATATCCCGTCATGCATCGTTAGGTTAGATAACTAACGGCAGAGCGGGGCAGGGCTAGCGCGGGTGTAAAACATAAGAAACGTATATATAATATATCATATATACTATATACAGTATCTATCACATCATATCAAGTGATCACATCACAGAATATCACAGCAGAAATTAACATATGAAATATTGGATATACTAGGATTTCCGGGTTTTATATTAAGCCTGTATAAAACACGGATTCCACGGTCGTGAGGAATAGAAAAACCCACATCCCTAGACCCCTACGAGAGCGGCAAGCTACCCTACCAATTCTAGAGTTAGGAGACCCGGACTCGACGCCTTGAGATGGTCTCCCACTGGACTCTAGAACCCGGTTACTTGTGCTCCCCGCCTTTGGTATATCCTAATGCAGAAAAGTAAATAATATACATCAACGGTGACATCTTCTTCAACCCGGAAGTGCTCCAATAAAAGAATATTACACACAATGAATTTTACATGAATGAAAATAAAAAAAAACTCTCATCTCACATAAAAACCCCGGCTATTCAATCACGACGATCCAATATAACATATCACAGAAACACATAACATCTCATGTCATCAACATAAGTAAATATGCGTATCCCAATTGTCATTGACATATAGCAACGAAACCGGTAATACACCACATATTACACTTACGATCGCAGAAAAGAAAGTGAAAAACTACAACAGTTGGAATCCGCAACTACCTTAGACATCATAAATCTAATGTATCACATACTTTGAATTTCATGTCTCACAATTTGAATTCCTTAGATATCACATGCCTAACAATTATAAACCACACATTCTAGTCTTGATATTGAAAACACTTTTCAAAAACCATTCGGGTAATTCAACAAGATTCCCGATAACCTGATCGAATGCTCGTCGGAAACTTTAGTAGACGGCCGCACCCCCGGATGCCGTCGACGAAGTGCACTCAGGCGGAACACCGCGGCCGTGAGCACCCGAACGGATGATTTGAGCGATGGGGTTCTCCTACAGTCACTTGGTCAGGGCTATGGGGTGTGGCCATCTAGTAAGTTAAAGTGCTATCAAAATTCCATGGCAACCGATCAACTAAGATTAAAGTGCTAGATTTATAAAATTCAAACTAGTTATCTCATAACTAATTATTGTGGATTCCAAATATTGTATCACAATCAACTAGACGATGTTAAACATTTCGATCGAATCAACAAATCCCCACAACTCTCATAAAACTCAACACTTGAGCAAAGTTAAAATACCCAAAACGTGCTACAGTACCTATGGACCAGCCGTAGAAGGGTCAACCAATGCCCCACCTATGGCACCGCGGAACTACGGCAAGCCCTAAGGTTCGTTCGCGGTTCCGTAGGCATAAAATCGAGTTAAGGTTCTTGTTCTTCTAGAGGGTCCATAAAATTACTTGCACGACCATTGAATATACTTCAACTTAGAAAATTCCAACTCTTGGAAAATTTCAGAGGGGGTCATGGGGTGATGTTTGAAGTTCGTTCGAACTGTTAAATATAGCCTAGGTTACCATTACAAAGTTAAATTATACGACTACGAAACACCCGTTTTAGTCCTATATCAAAATTTACATCACATGCAATTTTGGACTAAACAAACAATACCTAAAACCCCACAATCTACAGACCAGAGCACATAACAAATTCGAGCCAAAACCAAGCCAAAGTGGCCGGCTATGAGGGTATGGTGCTCGGGTCAAATCCGAGCATTTGGTCTCAAATTTCTTCTGTGCACTTCTTGTATCATATACATGCTTCTGCAGTTGTTTGAAAATTTTTTACAGACCTCTAAAATTTTGACAGAGAGCAAAAACTGCAGGGTTTCAGAAATCGTTTTTCGGATTTGTTTCGGTTTCGTATTACATCTAACATTGTCTAGGTTTCTAGTTTGGCTCTGATACCACTGTAGGGTTTCCTTAGCACCAAGCCTAGGGTTTGCAAGTATCAAACATGCCACAACAAAAATTTAGTGAGGTGCTAAGCAAACAACCTAGGAAGCTAACTAGAAAACTAGGGTAACAAAACTTTGTAATCAACATTACAAGAGAAGCGAACAAGAATACAACCTTTGTAGTCCGGTCCTTCACTTCAAAAGATCCGTGTAGTAGTCCCTTCGCTGCGAGTTGTGATCTCCCGAACTCTAGAAAGGGTTCTCCCGAAGAAATGAACAAGGTTGCTCGAAATCTTCGAGACCGAAGATGATCTACGTCGAGGAGACCCAAGCTCATGCAACCTCTTCACTAATTATGAAATTAGTGAAGCAAACACCCTAAACTAAATGTTAAGTAGTAGAGGATGATGAAGTAGCAAATGGGCTCTCTTTAGTTTTATTTTTCTCACAATATTTTCATCACTTCACAAAAGCCAGTGAGCTTGAGAAAGAAGATGAAGAATGCTCTCATGGAATTAACCAAAAGAAGAATGTGAACCATGGGTGAGTTAATATCACATATTAACCCATATAGAGATTTAACCATGACTAATTTAATGGTTGGGTTAATAAATATCTTAAGTATGACAAAATTAGTGGAATTGGTCAATGGTTCCATAAGCTTCTCCAAGCTTCAACCATCAATCCAATTTCCACCTAATTTTGTTTAACTTAAAATAAATAAAACCCTTCATTAATCTAGCATGGTGCGAGCCTCATGCACCCAAGTCACATGTGTCATCTAGCATGACACAAAACATGTACACAAATATATATCACATATATATATAATGCTCATTCAAGTGAGAAAAAGAAATCATGAGTGAGCAAGTATTAGTTAATGTAACTTAATATATCAAATATATAATTATACATTAAATTATTAAATCAACTCTTGATTTAATAATCCTGCTATATCACATATAACCGACTAATATCAAATGTTACAAATTATCTGTCACGACCCGAAATTGGCACGTGACGGTCTTTAAACTACGCAACGTCTACAGGCGTAACGCAATTTAAGTAAGCCGAAAACCTAGCAATCTAAACCATCAAAAGTAGTAAGTGATAATAGCATTTTCAAAACTTTTTGAAATCTCAAACCAAATTCTTTAAAGTCCAACTTTACTTTCTTAAAAATTTCGGCAGTAACTCCTTTGTAAAAACCAACCCCAAAAATGGGTACAACATAAATATAAGTAAAGCATCCCCAACCGGGAGCAAAATCCATGCACAAAAACGGAAAACAACCACCACAACAGATATATGACGCCGTAGCGAAGAAATAAAAGACGATATAAGTAAGACTACATAAAAGACATCCAAGTCACCAAAATAATATACAATATCGTCCTCACATCAAGTCTCTAATTCATACACATGAAAGTGGTAGATGGAGAGTACATGATACAACGAATATACAATAAGCAATATCGGATAACCGTAAAACCCACGTATAGCAAAACTGTACACAGTCAGGCGTAGCGGTATCCGATGCAAAAGATGATACGAAAGATGAAAAGCCTGCCGCGACTGCCCTAAGGGACTACCTGAAAAACACTATGGCACAACGGGGGTGAGTTTCCAACTCGTGAATAGTAAATAACATATGCAGGTAATCGCAAGTATGCACGTACATCGCGAATCTAATGTATGCAAGCGGATAGCAATAAAAGCCAATATGTATGCAACAATCATGTAAGGTACTCTATCAGGTACTACTAATACATGTAGCAATAAATGGCAATATGTATGCAACAGTCACGTAAGATACTCTATCAGGTACTACTAATACATGAAGCAATGCATATACAATAAATGAGGAGTATGGAATAAAACATGTCATCCTCACGGAATCCTGACCTCGTAGCAGGACCAAAGTCTATCAAGACAATCTAAATCCCAAATTTCCTCAAATCAGCCCCCAAATTGGCTCTCATATCCTGAATGTACAATATCAAGTAAATCTCATATATCCAATATCAAATATCGAGTAAGTTTCATATAAAGTGAGTGTCCAATATCGACACCCAAAAACATCATGAAACAAGTGTCTAGCATCGACACATAAATACTGGTCTATCAGGCGCTATCACCACGACTGATAGGTACGTATCATACGCTATCCCGAAAACTCGAGTGCCTAGCTCTGAAACTCGAAATTCGAAGTATCCATATGTACATGACTCCGGTCGGTATCCCCACGATAACTGCCGAATCTAAATACAATCACCGGTAGGTACTTACCCACCTTCCAGGCTCATCGCCTATCATCTGCGATCATCTTGCCGAGGGGAACCGTACAGGGTTCCATCATGTACCCGCACACGGCCCACTCACTCCTCGCATCGGGTAAATATCACAAATCTAAGAACCGAGAAATCTCATGGTGGACGCTGAAATATCATATCAAGAGAAACCGGGTTTTTCAAATAATGCATAATTTCATGAAACAACCACGGTCCTCAAATCCAGAAAATATCAAGTAATGAATAAGTATAAATGCATGAATCAATACATATATATTAGTGTCCCATTCAACTAATATATATATATATATATATACAGGCATATATAATAGCGTTCCATTCCACTGTTATATATACTTAGAAGTAAGAATATCAAAGAACATAATATGAAATCCATGAATATAATATATGCAACATGAAACGGTAATATGAGCATATAAAGGAAAAACCGCTATTTAACTGCAACAAGTTAATATATATATATATATATATATATATATATATATCATGCGGTTCCTAATTTCTCCAAATCCATACAACATCAAATAAAGGTGAACATGTAGCTATAGCCAGGTATGCGTAACCATGTCGATATAACAAGATATGTGTATCTACTTATCAATACTGATGTAATACCCTTCAGGTATATGTGTAAGTAGGTATGCAATCTGTACATGTAGCTGTCTCATGTGTGTATATACTTGTCACTAATGTTACGATACCATATAGATACATAGGTAACTAGCATGTAGGCATGGCAAGGTATACTACTATCATATGCGCCAACGCATAAGAATCAATGACCCCACATCAATGACAAAACAGTACCACATAGGTATGTGTAGCCCTAACTAGGTAAGTGAGTATACATGTAAGTATGTATGCACGATGTACATGTAAGTATGTGTGCATAGCAAGGCATATGTGTAAGCATGTAGGTATATAAGTATGTTACTATCATATGCGCCAAGGAAAATAAGGATCATGTCTCAATGTCCCTAAACAATACAATATCACATATGTATAGGTGTTGTGCGTGTCATGGTAATTATTGACGGTGTGTGTGTAGCATACAATTAGTGCTCGTGAAACATGAACCGTCAATAATGGTGTTGTGTCTCATTAATACTAAGTCCATACACAAGGAAATGAGATAAGCAACAAAGGTATACATGCATAATCAATATCCGTATACTTCTAACTAATAGTCATGTCATTTGATTTAGCCCAGACGCATAACGCCATGCGGGCGATCCCCCTGTAGATGTTAAATCTACTCACCAACGTTCCTGGCTAAGTAAAGCCAACTACTCGCTTTCCCCTATTCGCAGCGCCCGAAGTCCCCGCCTGCGATCCTGAAAGCATATAATAAAAGCAAGTGTATATTAGCAATTGATCAATAACACATACCAACTATGTTTGACCGACGCACCAACTCCCAACATACTCTCAAGTGTTCGTCAAGTGACTAACGCGCGTAGCGACACTACGAAACCAACTCAAGAGCAAAAGCTACACAAAGACACTAACGACATCGGCACGACCCTAGCTAGGAACGCAAAGCGACACAACTACCAAGTCTAGATCCTGATCGTATCGATCGCGCATTCACAACACAGGATATAGCGTGGAATTAATAGAAATAACGTCGCAGCGTCAAAAGATACCCACGCTAAAATTGTCCGAAAATCTAGTAAGCAATATATATCATTTTAGCACAAAACTACAACTTTTTACCAAACTAGAATTTACAAACATCACTAATTAGCAAGATTAAACCATACAAACCCTTACTAGAATTTTAATCTCACTTAATTAGGATTTAGTAAAAGTCTAGTTTGTAATTAAGCTAATTAGATAATTAGGAAAATATCATTTAACAAATCTAGCAAGTAGGTTAAGTTTTCTTTTGCCTAAAATTAACAATTAACCTTTAACACATTCATCAAGTTTAAACACTAACTTGAACATATTTAAAATTATAATAAATGAATTAAATAAGAGTTTAAAGCTATAATAACCAATTAATTAGCTAAATTAAAGATTCTAGCATAATAAATAAGGATTAGGGTTTGAAATTATACTTCTCAAGAACAAAATCTAGCAACTAGTTTCATCAACCTTTGCCTCCAAAGATCAAGATTTTCTTGAAGATCCAAGCTAGATTAGTGAAAGGAAATGATGGGTTAAGTTTTATTTATGAATTTGTGGATTTATTTTGGTATTTTTAATGAATTTGGAGAGCTTGGAGATGATGAAAAGAGCTAAGGAAAAGAAATGGGCAGATTGGGGGGGGGGCTCGGCCAAAGGAGTAGAGGAAGGGGTTTGGTGCAAAAAGTGAGGAAAAATCTAGCAAAAAACCATTAATGCTTCATTAAATGCAAATTGCCACATTTTCTTTCTCTTTAAATTTTCATTTTAAATTCACAAAATATCTAGATATTTTGATGAATGGATTAACAAAAATATCTAGTGATTAGATTAGCAATGATTCAAATTAGAAGTAATTAACCCAAAATGTAAATACCACTAATAAAGTGCACAAATAAAGCATTAAAATAATATTTAATTAGGGGAAAATTCTATGTGAACCAAAACTTCCCATTGACCCCCAAAGCCCGCACACTAGCTTCATTCTAGCTAAACTAGGTGCCGTGAAGTTTATACAGAAATTTGATCACAATCGGGTTAAAACGGAAAACACCGACTATTTTATCCTAAAACGGAAAAATTCGCAAAACGATTTCTAAAACGTTACAATCTCCCCCCTTAAAAAAATTCGGTCCCCGAATTTAAAATTCATCTACGCGTACCTTCAAATAGATGTGGGAAAACTTCCGCATCTCGCTCGCAGCCTCTCAAGTGATCCCCTCACTATACGTCTACACAAAAGAAACCTTCACAGATGGCCAGACCCTTGACCGAACTTTCTCCACCTGCCGATCCACTCTAACTATCGGCTGCTGGTGAACGAAAAGATCGCGTCCAAATGGTCTGGTGCTGAATCATGTGAGAAAGGTCATGAAGGTAATTGCGAAGTATCGACACAAGGAATACGGGGTGAATACTCAAAAATCTGGGCGGAAGTGCCATATTATAGGCAACAGAACTAACTCGCTCGAGGATCTCAAAGGACCAACAATTCTGGGACCAAGCTTCCCAAAACTCAACACGCTATTTCATCGGAAAAATCCGTAGAAATACATGATCTCCCACTGCGAACTCAAGTCTGCGACATCTACGGTCGGCATAAGACTTCTGTCTGCACGGGGCTTGATTGTAGAGATTTTGCGTACGTTTTTGAAATCAAAGAATTAAGTTTTACCGCAATCAAGAACGGTGTCGCTTGGTAGCTAGCCGGCTGAGTATGGGTCGTTCCACAGGGAAAACGTGTATTTTCTAGTTGTTCTAACGAGTCAATTCCTATTTGTGGTAGGTTTTGATTTTCTATAAAAACTGAGGTTGAAATTGATTTGGATTAAAACCTTATTAGGGTTGGGATTAGGTTAGTTTGGAAAGTCAATTATTCTCACCGCTTTCTTTGCCCTAATTAAGAACTTTTAGGTGTTAAGGTAATAGTTAACAAAGGGGATTAGCACGACCGGGAAGAAACTAAGTTTCTTCCTTTTGGTCCTTGTCCGTCCTTTCTTAACTCTTAGCCCTAACCTCTATGGAAATCAAACACAACCGGTCTTAACTATGGTATCACCGCTACCTCGTGGGATAGGGTGCCGTAGTGAGCGGTGTGTGTATGGTTTGCATAGAGTCCTACTTTAAAATATTGAACGGGCAAGAAAGGGGTGGGAGATTTTCATCTCTCAAACCTTCCCCAAACCTAATCCTAACAAGTGAGGAACTACTCACTCATTAGGGAATTAACAAATGAATTCATTTTTATATTTTTTATTAACCTAATTAACTTACGAAAATTAACTACGGCAGAGAAATAAAATTGCAGATAAGAAATTACTACGGCAGATAAAAAAACTTACTTTTCTTTATTGATGCTCTCTTCGACAATTACAAGGAATGGAATTTAAACTAGAGAAATAAAAAGAAACATGCTCCAAAAAGAGCTGTAGGCTTCCTATTTATAGATAATAGAAACCCTAGGGTTTACATCTGATCTATATCTAGAATTACAAAACTACCCTGAGAAGCCTGGTCAATGCACCGACACGCACCGAGACGTGCAATGCACGGCCGCGGATCCGCGGCCATAAGCATGGTTTGGCCGCGATTCCGCGGCCGTTTGATGGGCTTTCTGGCTCATTTCTTCAGGGCTGCTTTCTGTTGCTTTTTCCTTCTGGTTTCTTCACTTAGTTTCTCAAAATGCCTTCTAGTTTCTTCCAGATTTCCACAGTGCAGAATGTTGTGGACTTTTACCATTCTCTTCGTGTTGAAGTCTTGAATCTTATGCTGCCGTCATACGTTGTGCAATCGAACTGTTCATTGATCTTCATTTGTTCCTTAAACTGTAGGCGGCATCATATAGATTCTTCTATTTGTTGGTCGTAGTCTCACTTTTGTAGCGTTTTTTCATCATTTTCACTGTATTGCTCCGAGAACCTGTAACCTGCAACTATTTAACAGACATGGATCAAAAGCACCTATTTATTTGCAATATGATTAAGAATGGGGAATATAATAATGCAAAATTCTGATATGAACAAATACCCCCAAACTTATCTTTTGCTCGTCCCGAGCAAAACTAGTTTTATTCTCGAAAAAACCTAACCTCACTTTCGCAGGGAAACGCGATTGCACTGAGGTCGTGCAACAAGCCGTTAAATCTCTAGGTGTCCCTAGTAGGAGGAGTGTTATCTCCTGAGGTTTTCAGCGGATACTACCTACAAAATCCGATCAATTTGGCCTATTGACTTTCATTCTTCAATTCGGTGTTCTAGCAAGAAATTCTATTATCTTTAACTTAGAAATCATCAGCCCGTATTTTTCACGCTTCCTTATTATTTAACTTAAGATTGTATATGTTCTGTAAATTTACTTAGCTTTTAGCATCTTTTGAATTTTCCTTCTAAGGTTCCATCTCAACTTAGGAATTTTTATAATCTCTACTAAAGATATAAGTCCTATTTTTCATTCCTATTTCTCATCTAAACCCAATCATATACCCCTACGTGTGTGTATGTATCACCCCTATACTTGGAAATTCAATTCAAGCTATTATACTCTTGTCCATCGTCCAAAGTACTTTTAGTTGGTGAATTTTAGATAAAATTGCTCACACATTCTTTATGCGACCATTAATACTTCTTGAGGTACTAACGTCCGATTACAAAATGTGTTTGCGCATTAAGGCGTAATTCCTCGTCTTATAATACCTAAGGCTTTAGCAGTGACTCCCAAACCAGTTGGTCTAAGGCACTAGGTGATGAAGCACCCTTACTATATATTTTTTTATTTTATGCAGCCTTAAGTAATTACAAAATCACTGTTCATTTTTTCTTTATTCACACTTGTACCTTTTTTATTTTATTTTCCTTCATACTAAGGACTTTAGACAAGAACATTTCAAGGTATCTTCTACTATTCCAACTTTCAAGGTGCGTGTTTGTGCAAGTTGTAGGGTATATATTTTCAGAATTTAGACTTAAGCTTAGGACCTATTTTTCAGACTTATACTTTAATAAAAATTTCAATACTCTTCCCTTATTTTGACTTAGCCCAAGAACTGAACTCAAAATTTGCCTATTTCTAAGTAAACTACAAGGACATATATTTTCTATCGTTAAATTTTAAGAAATGTTATTTTTTGGGTTTTTAATTTACTAAGTTTAGGATCTAGTTTTTTTCTTACTATTCAACCGTCTTGCCAAACTTAAGTCAATTATGGCCAAAATTGAATTTTTCAATTTTTATAATTTTTAAATTTTTTTCAATTTTTTATTTGATTTTTTAATATTTTTTTAATATTTTTTAATTTTTATATTTTTTTATAAAGATGCAATGCAGAATTAAACATGTAAATGAAAAAGAAAAAATTTGTACAAAAATAAAAATATGCAATGCAATGATAACTATTTACAACCCCGTCCTCCCCCAAACTTACCAAAAGCAGTGCCCTCACTGCTCGGCCCCACGCCGTCCCCTTGACCGTGAACGGGAACGCTCCTCCCTAGCTAGAAGGGTTCTGACCCCCTGCTCTACTTCTATCAGACGCCGATCATGCTCCCTTATCATCCCCCTCAACTCGTCAATCCCCCTAATGGCTCTTCTTATTAATCGTGCATGTTCTAAGGGGGTGAGCTCCTCCTCGCTCGCGGTCGAGCTGGAGCTAGGTGTTCTGGCGGGCACGTGTTCCGCCGGTTCTGTTCGTGACCAAACATCAGTCAAGCGTGTATAGGACGTAGATACGCCCTCAATGAGAGGCATGATGGGTATACCTCCATGCATGTAGAATTCGAATTCCTCCACAGGGAGAAAATGGCGACACAGTTGTGTCACTAACATGGGGCATGGGTGGTTCACGGCCCTTTTGCTCGCACCAATTGAGTTAAGCAGAAACGTGCACATGTCGAATCTAAGGTTTCTATTCATTAGTGTATGCACGATATGAAGTGACGGGGTGAAAAATATGGTGTTATGGGAACTCCCAAAAATATTGTTTTGTGCCCACCGGCACATAGTTAAAACATTAGCGAAAAGGGTTCTCGCTTGTATTCCTTTCCTCGGTTCCCTCGAGCAATCATTATCCATTAAGGGCATGTAATCTTCAAACTGAAGGGGTTGATCGTGAACAGGTAACCTAGGGATTAAAGTGACTTCATGGATGAAGTCTCTATCAATAATTATCTCCCTATCACCCCACAGTAACTTGATAAAACCATATTGTGCAAGGCAGTCGTCTTCCATGCACTCGTAAAAATGAGTGACTAGATCTGGAAGGGCGTAAGCGTTTGTGTGATTATAGATTAAAAAATTCCAGCCCCTCCGTATGATTTCATCACTAAAATAACTCCCATATATCGTGTGTGAAAAGATCTGTGAGAAATCACGTTCTAACTGCATATTTGGTGCCATCACAGAAAATTTACAGATCTAAAAAATTTAACACAGAAGGAGAAGAAATGCAAACCGCCTCTGAGAAAATCAGAGGGAGACGCGGCAGAGAAGCGGCGGATGCGTGGCGGGAAGCAGGGTCTGGCGGCGGATGCGCGGCGGATGAAGGAGATCTCTCTGCAAAAACTGCGGTGGCGGCTAGGGTTTTCTGTGAGCAATTTTTAGGGTTTGTAAAACAGAGAGGGTCGGGGTCTTATTTATAGGGGGGAGTGTTTTGGTCATTTGCAAAAAACCCCTCTTAAAAAGAGGAAATTATTTGCAAATAAATTTTTTATTTTTATTTTATTAAATCTGGAAATTTACAAAAATACCCAAAAAAAATTTCAATTTTTATTTATTTTTTATGTTATTTTGTTTTTATATAATTACAAATGATACATACCCCCAAACTTATTTGAAATAGTGTTTTTGGCTAGATGATCGAAATTTAGGGGTAAATGGTGGAGGATTAGTCAGTGTAGATCGGCTTCTGCAAAAACATGAGCTTCTCCGAAGGGTCCGCAGTGAGGAACGGTTTAAGTCGATGTCCGTTTACTTTAAACAGTGTACCGTCCTCTAGGTTTTCTAGATCTACCGCACCGTGCGGATATACGGTGCGTACAAAAAATGGCCCTTTCCATCGAGATTTGAGCTTGCCGGGATGGAAATGTAACCGAGTATCGTAAAGCAAAACCTGTTGACCAGGTTTGAAAGTCATGCGCATAAGGTGTTTATCGTGGAACACCATCGTTCGGTTTTTAACAACTACCGCGTTCACATAGGCCTCATCCCGCAGCTCGTCTAATTCATTCAACTGCAGCTTTCTATTGCTGCCCGCATCTCCCAAAGATAGGTTCAACTCTTTAATTGCCCAAAATGCCTTGTGCTCTATTTCAACAGGAAGGTGGCAAGCCTTTCCATAAACAAGCCTGTATGGAGACATGCCAAGATCGGTCTTGTAGGCAGTACGGAATGCCCAAAATGCATCAATCAGTTTTGATGACCAATCTTTACGGTTTTTGGAACCGTTTTCTCCAATATTTGTTTAATCTGCCGATTCGAAATCTCGGCTTGCCCACAAGTTTGGGGGTGATATGGCGTTGACAGTTTGTGAGTAATGGAGTATTTGCGCATTAAGGACTCAAAAGTCTTATTACAAAAGTGAGATCCATTATCACTGATAATCGCGCGAGGATGCCCAAACCGAGAAAAAATGTTTTCTTTAAGAAATCTAACGACAACCTTGTTGTCGTTAGTTCGGCTGGGCACAGCCTCGACCTATTTTGAAACATAGTCAACAGCCAGAAGAATATACATGTTCCCAAAAAAATTGGGAAATGGTCCCATGAAGTCTATCCCCCAAACATCAAAAATTTCAACAACCAAAATTGGTTGGAGCGGCATTTCATTTCTCCGAGATATCCGGCCCAAGCGTTGGCACCGGGAGCATGTCTTGCAGTATTCGTATGCATCTTTAAAAAGTCATGGCCAGTAGAAGCCACACTGCAAGATTTTTTCCGCTGTCTTTTTAGGGCCAATTGCCCGCCACACGCTTGATCGTGGCAGAATGACAGCACGCTCTTAAACTCGTTGTCGGGGACACACCGACGAATGATTTGGTCAGAACAGTATTTGAAGAGATACGGTTCATCCCAGTAAAAATGGTTTACTTGGGACAAGAATCTTAGTTTATCCTGATTCGACCAATCGTTTGGTATCAGTCCGGTGGCCAAATAATTTACGATATCAGCGAACCAAGGTTCGCATGATACGGTTAAGAGCTGCTCATCAGGAAAAACATCTTTAATAGGAATTTCAAGTGTAGGCGAAGAAGGGAGTCGTGAAAGGTAGCCGGCGACGACGTTTTCACATCCTCTCTTATATCTGATTACAAGATCGAACTCTTGTAGCAAGAGGATCCAACGTATTAGCCGAGATTTAGCATCCTTCTTCGTGAAAAGATGGTGAAGAGCTGAGTGATCCGTGTAAACAATGACCGGAGAGCCGATTAAATAGGGCCTGAATTTTTCTAGTGCAAACATAACGGCTAAGAATTCTTTTTCAGTTGTTGTGTAATTCAATTGGGCCTCGTTTAATGTTCGGCTAGCATAATAAATTACGTGCGGCATCTTATTAATGTGCTGTCCAAGGACAGCACCAATGGCGAAATCAGATGCATCGCTGAAAAGTAGCGGGTGCATTGCATAACCCAAAGGGCATGCGACGGTAAGAGAATGTACCGAAAGGACAAGTAAATGTAGTCTTGTCTTGGTCCTTTTCGGTGATGGGAACTTGATTATAGCCGGAGTAGCCATCCAAAAAGCAGTAAAATTCATGCCCAGCCAATCGTTCTAGCATTTGGTCAATAAAAGGTAACGGAAAGTGGTCTTTCCGTGTCGCGGCGTTGATTTTTCTATAATCAATGCAAACTCGCCACCCAGTTTGGGTGCGAGTAGGTATTAACTCATTTGCCTCATTAGTTACGACCGTTATGCCCGATTTCTTTGGGACGACGTGAATGGGGCTAACCCATTGGCTATCAGAGATAGGGTAAATGATACCACTATCAAGACATTTTACAATCTCCTTTTTAACTAGCTCCTTCATGATTGGGTTGAGGCGTCTCTGTGGATCCCTTACTGGCTTGGCATCATCCATCTTATGTATATGATGTTCAACTATGAGGGGACTAATCCCCTTGATGTCCATCATAGACCAGTCAAAAGCTTGCCGATTATTTTGTAAGACCGTTAAAAGGGTTGTCTCTTGCTCGTGGGCTAAAGAGGCCGATATGATAACAGGAAGGGTCTCATTCTCACCTAAGTAAGCATATTTAAGGTGAGACGGCAATAGCTTGAGTTCGAGTTTTGGAGGTGAAACAATTGAAGATAAAATTGGTGAAACTGTCTCGAACTCGAAGGATTCCAACAATGGTTCAAAGCGAGTGTAAGCAACCGAGTCGGATGGTTCAGCTAACTCATCCGAAAATTCAAAGAACTCAAACTCGGGTGGTGAGTCTTCAAAATCGTCCGAAAAAGTGAAACACTCGTAATCGTTATCGGGTGTGAAAGCTGTGTCAGATTCAAAGAGGAACGCACTATCGGCGTCAAAATTGTTGTGATCGAACAGAAATTTTTCGAGCTCACAGTCCTCCTGAGTGATCTCTTGGATTGAGCAAACATCAAGTATATTAGCATTAGGCTCGGAGGGTTGATTTCCCAACTTAAAAATATTGAGCTCAACTGTCATGTTACCAAAAGATAGGTTCATTGAACCATTTCGACAATTGATCACCGCATTAGAAGTTGCGAGAAATGGTCGACCGAGTATCACCGGAAGTTGATTCCGGGGGTTAGCTATAGGCTGTGTGTCCATAACAATGAAATCAATGGGGAAAATGAAGTCCCCTAATTTAATTAACACATCCTCTAACTCACCCCTAGGATGGGTGATGGATCGGTCGGCCATTTAGAGAGTACAATGTGTGGGTTTCAATTCTCCAACGCCCAATTGCTCATATACTGAATAGGGAAGCAGGTATACACTGGCACCAAGATCTAATAGTGCGCGATTGATGTTCTTATTCCCAATAGTTATTGAAATTGTAGGACAGCCAGGGTCCTTTTGCTTTTGAGGTAAACATTGGGTAAGAGCATCACTCACTTCATTAGCCAAGAAAACTTTTTTGGATACCTGTGATTTCCTCTTCTTGGTGCATAAGTCCTTTAAGATTTTAGCGTTCGAAGGGACTTGTTAGATTGCATCCAAGAGAGGTATATTTATGCTAACCTCTTTAAATAACTCCACAATCTTCTCTATTTGTGGAGTTGGTTTATTGGATCTCAACCTGTTTGGAAATGGAATATTTTGAAATTTTGTTGAGTCCAATGTCTGTGGAGTAGATTGCGGAGTTGGAACGGATCCCAGTATTGGTGTTTTCGTGAAGTGAGATGTGGGTCCGTTCGAATTTGAAGAAGTAGAGCCTTGTGAAAAATGAAGAACAGGCTCTGAAGATAACGAAGAAGAAGATGAAGAAGCGACGGCCGGGGTGTCATCGTTATTACCAACATTGTTGTGCAATACCCTTCCAGATCTCAATGTAGTCACGGCACTCACATTATGATTTTGTTGTTCATGAGAAACATATGTATTTTATGTGTGACCGGGATTTGGCAGTGGTTGAGATGGAAGTTTCCCCTTCTCTCGCTCGCTTAACGCAGCATTCAGTTGTGCGATTTGGGCTTCAATTGCTTTG
The DNA here is from genome assembly GCA_030015575.1 of Agapanthus africanus. Taxonomy (NCBI): domain Eukaryota; kingdom Viridiplantae; phylum Streptophyta; class Magnoliopsida; order Asparagales; family Amaryllidaceae; genus Agapanthus; species Agapanthus africanus. Next base: position 471,190,206 of record JASDDO010000031.1, read on the forward strand.
ATGCTCTGATCATGTGAAGCACCGTGTTGCACCAAAGACTGAATGGACGATTGGATGCTGGCTGAAGATTGTTTTAAAAACGCATCCAGACTTCGTTCTAGCGAGGAAACCTTATCATTATTGGGCTGAACAAAATTGTTTTGAAGATAAGAGTTGTTTGGTACAAAATTGTTCGTTTGGTTTTGGTAAGGTTGGGGTTGGAAAGGTTGCTGATATTGAGTTTGTTGAGGGGCTTGTTGTTGTGGAGGAGGCCTTTGAAAATTGTTATTGCCTTGGAATTGTTGTTGATTTTGGTTCCAAGCAAATTTGGGTGGCTCCTCCAACCAGGATTATAAGTTGAAGAGTATGGATCATTTCTTTGTCTTTGCTGAAAGGCAGCATTGACTTGATATTTTCTTTGAACAGGTGGGTTGTAAGGACACTCTTCGGTTAGATGGGATGGATCCGAACAACAAGCGCAAATAATGCGAGTGGGTAAAGCTGGGGCAGGAGAAAGCGGTGAGAATTTGCTCTCAATTGCTTCTAGCTTTTTCGTAAGTGCAGCCATTTCGGCTTTCATTGCAATCGACATATCAAGTTGATGTATGTCTGCCCTAGACTGGCCTGATGAAGTAGATGAAGTGGTCTTAGTGCTTTCCCACTGAAGTGTTTGTTCAGCAAGATCATCGAATAATTGCCAAGCTTCCTCGCTCGATTTTGTAAGAAAGTGACCTTGACAAATGGTTTCCAACAACTGCTTAGTTGCTGGGTTCAGTCCTTCGTATAAAGTTTGGCAGAGTTGCCAATTCTCGATACCGTGGTGAGGGCACTGAACAAGAAGGTCCTTAAATCTTTAGAGGCACTTCCAAAAAGGTTCGGAAGGCAGCTGGGAAAATTGAATAATTTCATTGCGAATTCTCGTGGTTTTGTGGTGTGGGTAAAACTTTTTTAGAAAAGCCTTAACAAACTCTTCCCAATTTTTTATGGAGTGTGATGTTGTGCTATATAACCATTTTTCAGCTAGGTCACATAAAGTGAATAGAATGACACGTAGCCTTATAGCATCATCAAAAAGTTGTGTGGTCTTCATCATTGCGCAAACATTCTGGAATTTGTTAATGAAGATGTAGGCATCTTCGGATTCCAGCCCATGAAATTTAGGCAACATATTGATGAAGTGGGGTTTAATTTCAAAGTTATCCCCATTAGCCGGTGGAAGTGAAAGACAAGTGGGAAGTACGATGCGGACGGGATAAAAAAGATCCTGGAGCGCGATTCTTTGGGGCGCTTCGACAGGAGGTAAAGGATTGTTAGGATTGAATCCCGACATTTCCTTAGAAAATGGTGAATGTGAAGATGAAGGTAAAGAAGTGGATGGAATTTCGACTTCGGAGTCAAACGCGTCGTCAGTAGGCACTAACGAGACACGGACTAAACGGGCGCTAGTGTCCCTAGTCCAACTGGACATACACTAACGAGGTGTAGTGTAGTCAAAAAGTAGAAACAGAAGGTGGGGGTAAGTAGACGTCAATGAAAGAAAGTGGGGTGCAATGGATTTCTAGCGAAAAAAATGGCAAGTTTTTGTAAAAATTTTGTTTTGTGGTTTTTTTTTATAAAGATTTTTTTTTTTGCAAAAGATTTTATACGGAACTACGACACACTTTCAAGCAATCATAATTTGACTATGCACAATCAAGCCTAGAGCTAAGGTCTCCTAAGTCAACTAGACCGCTCCTAACTGATCCAAAGGACAAGTTGTGAGATATATCTCTCGAATCGCCTCTTCACCGCCAATTGTGGCCAGGTAAGCAAAAGTAAAGAAAGGAGGGAACCACTCACGAATCACCGTGAGACGGGTCTTTTAAAATTACCTTTCCTACTTGTCTAGCCTAGGCACCACAAAGTCTGGTTTAGATAAACGACCGATTGCCCACAACCTTCCCTTGTCCTAATGAGCGCGACGGTCCTTATTGGCTGAGTCTAATATTTTTTAATTAAATCGAGGGTTTATGCAAAATGCTTTTTATGATTTTTGGGGTCCTAGGAAGGGTAATGAAATCCCCACCCAATTTGGATTGGTGTTATAGCCCCTTAAAAGTCCGTTTTAAAAATGCAAAGCAGTTAAACACACAAAAATCTAAAACACTTGCCATTTTTTTTTTATTGCGGCACAAAGAATCCTGCACAAAATCAAGTTATTGGAGAAGGGGGAGAAGTTTTGCGCAAAGAACCCTGCAGGAAAATTTTTCAGAGGACTACAGAGGGCAGAAGAGAAGAAAAAAATGCTTACAGAGAAGATTCCACTTGCTGACGTCACCAACACGCGGTGGAAGCGCGGTCAAACGCAGCAATATGCGGCGGTTCCGCGGTCAACAAGATGGTTCAATCCTCCAAAATTCTTCTGTTATCTGTTGTGGTTCTCCTCTGTTTGTTTAGATCTGCTGTTTGCTGTTTTGTTCGCTGGATTTTTCCATATCTGAATCTGTTCGTCTTTCCGATCCTACACAATTCATACGAAAACCCTTCAAAAAAAATAACAAGATTATTTTTTTATTTTTTTATTTTTCAGTTTTTATGATTTTTTTAATTTTTAACTAACCCGAAATTACAAAAAGAAAATAACTACCGTTATCCCCGGCAACGACGCCATTTGATTGTAGAGATTTTGCGTGGGTTTTTGAAATCAAAGAATTAAGTTTTACCGCAATCAAGAACGGTGTCGCTTGGTAGCTAACCGGTTGAGTATGGGTCGGTCCACAAGGAAAACGTATATTTTCTAGTTGTTCTAACGAGTCAATTCTTATTTGTGGTAGATTTTGATTTTCTATAAAAACTGAGGTTGAAATTGATTTGGATTAAAACCTTGCTAGGGCTAGGATTAGGTTAGTTTGGAAAGTCAATTATTCTCACCGCTTTCTTTGCCCTAATTAAGAACTTTTAGGTGTTAAGGTAATAGTTAACAAAGGGGATTAGCACGACCGGGAAGAAACTAAGTTTCTTCCTTTTGGTCCTTGTCCGTCCTTTCTTAACTCTTAGCCCTAACCTTTATGGAAATCAAACACAACCGGTCTTAACTATGGTATCACCGCTACCTCGTGGGATAGGGTGCCGTAGTGAGCGGTGTGTGTATGGTTTGCATAGAGTCCTACTTTAAAATATTGAACGGGCAAAAAAGGGGTGAGAGATTTTCATCTCTCAAACCTTCCCCAAACCTAACCCTAACAAGTGAGCAACTACTCACTCATTAGGGAATTAACAAATGAATTCATTTATATATTTTTTATTAACCTAATTAACTTGCGAAAATTAACTACGGCAGAAAAATAAAATTGCAGATAAGAAATTACTACGGCAGATAAAAGAAACTTACTTTTCTTTATTGATGCACTCTTCGACAATTACAAGGAATGAAATTTAAACTAGAGAAATAAAAAGAGGCATGCTCCAAAAAGAGCTGTAGGCTTCCTATTTATAGATAATAGAAACCCTAGGGTTTACATCTGATCCATATCTAGAATTACAAAACTACCCTGAGAAGCCTGGTCAATGCACCGACTCCCACCGACACGCACCGACATGCACCGACACGTGCGATGCACGGCCGCGGATCCGCGGCCATAAGCATGGTTTGGCCGCGGTTCCGCGGCCGTTTGATGGGCTTTCTGGCTCATTTCTTCACGGCTGCTTTTTGTTGCTTTTTCCTTCTGGTTTCTTCACTTGGTTTCTCAGAATGTCTTCTAGTTTCTTTCAGATTTCCACAGTGCAGAATGTTGTGGACTTTTACCATTCGCTTCGTGTTGAAGTCTTGAATCTTGTGCTGCCGTCATACGTTGTGCAATCGAACTGTTCATTGATCTTCATTTGTTCCTTAAACTGTAGGCGACATCATATAGATTCTTCTATTTGTTGGCCGTAGTCTCACTTTTGTAGCGTTTTTTCATCATTTTCACTATATTGCTCCGAGAACCTGTAACCTGCAACTATTTAACAGACATGGATCAAAAGCACCTATTTATTTGCAATATGATTAAGAATGGGGAATATAATAATGCAAAATTCTGATATGAACAGGGCTGCTCTCATCCTGACCTGAATCAACTGGATCATTTCCATAGTCTCATGACTAGCTGGGGTCCAAAAATCCTACTCTCGCAGAGTCAGTAAAAACAGACTGGTGATCGACACAACCAACCACACAAGGCCAGAAGGTTGCCAATTGGAATGTCTCCTAATAACAGCTATCGAAGGAGAACCCTATTAATGGCAAGTGACGATCCCAAAGGCCAACAAACAACTAGTACGTACGCACAAGCATATCTTCCAGAGTCTGTATAGTCCGCTCAAACTGACCATCGTCCCACGGATGGAAAAGCGGAGCTAAAGCTCAACCAGTACCCAAGGCTTCCTGAAGTTTCTGCCAAAGACGGCTAGCGAACGGGGTGCCTCTATTAGATACAACGCATGAAGGAACTCCGTGCAAACGCACAAACTTAACAAAGAACGACTGAGCAAACTGAGTATAACCGGACAACAAACACCCAAATGGAGTCACACCCTGTCTAAACCTAGGTAGACACCACAACAAAATTCATGGAGATATGCTCTCATTCCCACTCCGGAATGGTTAAAGATTGTAACTCTCCCGCCGGTCTCAGATGCTCAACCTTAGCTCACAACAAGACAGACACCTCGAAACGAAATCCGAAACTTCACTCTTCATCCCTGCCCACCGATAACTATCTCACAAGTCACGTCATATCGTGGTGGAACTTGGACGAACACAGAAGGCTGACCAGTGTGCCTTTTCTAGGATCTCGCGTCTCTACCCATCAGTATCAGGTACACACAACGCGTCCCTAAACGTAGCACACCCTAGTCACAAATCAAGAACTCCGAATCTTTACCCTGCCGAACATGTTCAAGTATCACAGACAACGAGCATCGGTGGGCTGTGCCTCACGAAAACGATTAAGTAAAAGTGGACGGCGCGGACATGAGCAAGCTATTTCCTCCTTTAGAAGAGGCAAACCTAGCTATACTCCACGATCACATAATAACTGTAACTCTGCAGAAGACTGTCTCTGAACTACGCACAACTGGAATAAGCTACCCCCGGGCCTACGACTCAAAGCATCAGCTACCACAATCGCCTTGCCACGGGTAATAAAGGATCTCACAATAACAATCCTTTACAAGATCCATCCAACGGCATTGTCTCAACAATCAAAACCCGCTGCAGGAAGATGTACATTAAGCTCTGGTGGTCCGTGAAAATCTAACACGACTTTCCACACAAGTAGTGTCCCAAATTTTCAACGCACGACCACCGCGACCATCTCCAAATCATGAGTAGGATATCCTGCTCGTACTCCTCCAACTGTTGGGAAGCATGAGCGATAACTATAAAATGCCACATCAGTGCAAAATCGAGCCCCACTCGTGAAACATCACAGTAAACAACAAAGTCGCCCGAACCAGAAAGCAAAGAAAGAACTGGTGCAGTTGTCAACCAAGTCTTCAACTGCCGAAAACTCCGCACGCATGCCTCAGTCCAAAGAAAAGGAACTCCCTTCCTGGTCAACCCAGTCAACGGTGCAGCGCTACACAAGCGGTCCTGCACGAAACGGCGGTAAGAACCTGCTAAGCCTAAAAAGCTGCGGACTTCTGTCCCTGCTACAAGTCTGGGCCAAAGCTGTACGGCCTCGATCTTTCTCGGGTCCGTACGAAAACCGTCTCCTGTAACCACATGACCTTAGGAAGTCAACACAATCAAGCCTGTAGGAACACTCCGAGAATTTAGCAAACAGCTGGGGCTCTCCCAATGTCTGCAAAGCAAATCCTCAAGTGCTGCTCAAGTTCCTCACGACACATTGGAAAAGACCAGAATGTCATCACTAACACCATAATAAACTGGTTGAGTAACGGCCTGAAGAAATCTGGTTCATCACATCTACGAATGCTGCTAGGGCATTGGTGAGTCCAACGACACCACAAAAACACATATTGCCCGTAGCACGCACAAAAGCAGTCTTCGGAATGTCATCACTCTGAACCCACAACCAATGATGACCTGATCCCAAACAAACTTAGAAAATGTCTCACACTCTAGAGCAAGTCGAACAAATCGTCAATGCGAGGTAAAGGATACCTATCCGCACCGTAACTCGGTTCAATTGACGATCAATCAACACACAACCTCAAACTGCCGTCTTTCTCCCTGACGAACAGAATAGGAGCTCCCCAAAGCGAAACACTTGGACGTATAAGTCCCCCAACCAACAACTCTGCAACTAATCCTTAAGCTCCCTAAGCTCCGCCGGCTCATCTGGAACAAAGTCGGAAACTCCCGCACGATAGGAACCCGGTCCAACAAACCCACTGTGGCTCCGGCATCCCGAATGAAAGCCAAGAATCCTCAACATCCTCTTCTCAAAAGCCGACTAGCGAAAAAGGCTGAATTCAAGCTGTGATGGGCGGCACCACTTCCCCCCTGCACAACAAGAACTAACTCGCCGGGAAACAAATCCTGACCGTTTCCGCACGGCAGTCCACAGACGCATAGCACGTAGCTAACCAGTCCGTGCCCAGGAGAACGTCAAATCCAACATCTCTACAAGGATCAAAACGACGGACGAATCTCTATCTTCTATCCGATTGGCACACGACCAAAACAAGTGTCGCGCAACACAAGAATCGCTGACAGAAATTAACACAACAACGGCTGATCTAGCATACACAACTTTCAGCCCAACCATGGCACAAAGGGTGTAAAACAAACGAGTGCATAAATCCCGAACAAAACAACCCTACGAAACAAAAGAACATATGAATTTAAGAATACCTGAAAACTCCGCATTGGACGCCCGCGCGTCCCGATGAGTAGAAGCAAACTCTGGTGTGTGCCCTCTACCCGCAACTGGCGGAACTCCACCTCTACCAAACCGTCCCCCCTGAGCGAACCCTTCGCGACCACGACCTCTCCGAACACGATTCTGACGCAGTGCTAAGGAACAATTCCTGATGAGGTGATGAAGGCTCCCGCACCAGAAACATTCACGCGATGACTGCTGACCCTCCTGGGGATGAGAGCCGAACGATTGTCCTCGTCCTAAGCCTCTGCTACTCCCGCGACGGTCATGAAACCTATCACGGCGACTGAACCTCTGTCTCTGGGCTGGTACACCTGCTCGAGCCCTCCTCTGCTCCGGAACTCCCAAAGTCTCAGGAAGACGTGCCTCGTCAACTAGGGCTGCATCCACTGGTGCTATGTAAGTGACGAAATATTGTGTACTGACCGCAAGGAACAACTGGGTAACAGGGGTGGCAACGTCCTGTCGCTCCGCTCTACTGGCCTCAACCAAAGACCTCATCGTCTGGCGCAAGTCCTGCATCTCTGCCTCAAGCCTAGCGATACGATCTATCGAAGGCGGATCCATCTGCTCCTGTGCAACGAGGGTGCCATCCTGGTCAGTCCTCGTCCCACACGAGTCAACTCTGACCCCGGCCCTCGCTGCATCTCTCTGAGTCCCCATAGTCATCGGCGGCAAAGGCTATAAATGGAAAAGGATTCGATAAGAACACGAAAATCGAATCATAAGGATATGTATCATCAAGGAACGAATTTCAAGCAATTAGTACTTAGGTCACTTTAGGCGGAGTACCGTGATCGTGAGTATGCCGCGGACATACACACACTACGTTACTCTGCTTAAGCTACCTACTCCACCATACCAAAGTCATCCTACACTCCGAAGGGTAAAACCTAGCGCTCTGATACCAACTTTGTCACGACCCGAAATTGGCACGTGACGGCCCTTAAACTACACAACGTCTACAGGCGTAACGCAATTTAAGTAAGCCGAAAACCCAGCAATCTAAACCATCAAAAGTAGTAAGTGATAATAGCATTTTCAAAACTTTTTGAAATCTCAAACCAAATTCTTTAAAGTCCAACTTTACTTTCTTAAAAATTTTGGCAGCACCTCCTTTGTAAAAACCAACCCCAAAAATGGGTACAACATAAATATAAGTAAAGCATCCCCAATCGGGAGCAAAATCTACACCCAAAGGCGGAAAACAACCACCACAACAAATATACGATGCCGTAGCGAATAAATAAAAGACGATATAAGTAAAACTGCATAAAAGACATCCAAGTTACCAAAATAATATACAATATCGTCCTCACATCAAGTCTCTAAGTCATACACATGAAAGTGGTAGATGGAGAGTACAGTATACAACGAATATACAATAAGCAATATCAGATAACCGTAAAATCCACCTATAGAAAAACTGTACACAGTCAGCCGTAGCGGTATCCGCTGCAAAAGATGATACGAAAGATGAAAAGCCTGCCGCGACTGCCCTGAGGGACTACCTGCAAAACACTGTGGCACAACGGGGGTGAGTTGCCAACTCGTGAATAGTAAATAACATATGCAGGTAATCGCAAGTATGCACGTACAGCGCGAATCTAATGCATGCAAGCAGATAGCAATAAAAGACAATATGTATGCAACAATCATGTAAGGTACTCTATCAGGTACTACTAATACATGAAGCAATAAATGGCAATATGTATGCAACAGTCACGTAAGGTACTCTATCAAGTACTACTAATACATAAAGCAATGCATATACAATAAATGAGGAGTATGAAATAAAACATGTCATACTCGCGGAATCCTGACCTCGCGGCAGGACCAAAGTCCATCAAGACAATCTAAATCCCAAATTTCCTCGAATCAGCCCCCAAATTGGCTCTCATATCCTATAAGTCTCATATATCCTGAATGTACAATATCAAGTAAATCTCATATATCCAATATCCAGTATCGAGTAAGTTTCATATCAAGTGAGTATCCAACATCAACACCCAAAAACATCATAAAACAAGTGTCTAGCATCGACACATAAATACTGATCTATCAGGCGCTGTCACCACGACTGGCCCCCGATAGGTACGTATCATACGCTATCCCAAAAATCGAGTGCCTTGCTCTGACACTCGAAATTCGACGTATCCATACGTACATGACTCCGGTCGGTATCTCCACGATAACCGCCGAATCCAAATACAATCACCAGTAGGTACTTGCCCACCTTCCAGGCTCATCGCCTATCATCTGCAATCATCTTGCTGAGGGGAACCATACCGGGCTCCACCATGTACCCGCACACGGCCCACTCACTCCTCGCATCAGGTAAATATCACAAATCTCAGAACCGAGAAATCTCATGGTGGACACTGAAATATCATATCAAGAGAAACCGGGTTTTTCAAATAATGCATAATTTCATGAAACAACCACGGTCCTCAAATCCAGAAAACATCAAGTAATGAATAAGTATAAATGCATGAATCAATACATATATATTAGCGTCCCATTCCACACACACACACACACACACACACACACATATATAGACATATATAACAGCGTCCCTATCCACTGTTATATATACTTAGGAGTAAAAATATCAGAGAACATAATATGAAATCCATGAATGTAATATATGCAACATGAAACAGTAATATGAGCATATAAAGGAAAAACCGCTATTTAACTGCAACAAGTTAATATATATATCATGCGGTTCCTAATTTCTCCAAATCCGTACAACATCAAATAAAGGTGAACATGTAGCTATAGTCAGGTATGCGTAACCATGTCGATATAACAAGATATGTGTATCTACCTATCAATAATGATGTAACACCCTCCAGGTATATGTGTAAGTAGGTATGCAAGCTGTACATGTAGCCATGTCTCATGTGTGTATATACCTGTCACTAATGGTACGATACCATATAGGTACATAGGTAACTAGCATGTAGGCATGGCAAGGTATACTACTATCATATGCGCCAACGCATAAGAATCAATGACCCCACGTCAATGACAAAACAGTACCACATAGGTATGTGTAGCCCTAATTAGGTAAGTGAGTATACATGTAAATATGTATGCACGGTGTACATGTAAGTATGTGTGCATAAAAAGCCATATGTGTAAGCATGTAGGTATACAGGTATGCTACTATCATATGCGCCAAGGAAAATAAGGATCATGTCTCAATGTCCCTAAACAATACAATATCACATATGTATAGGTGTTGTGCGTGTCACGGCAATTATTGACGGTGTGTGTGTAGCATACAATTAGTGCTCGTGAAACATGAACCGTCAATAATGGTGTTGTGTCTCATTAATACTAAGTCCATACACAAGGAAATGAGATAAGCAACAAAGGTATACATGCACAATCAATATCCGTATACTTCTAACTAATAGTCATGTCATTTGATCTAGCCCAGACGCATAACGCCATGCGGGCGATCCCCCTGTAGATGTTAAATCTACTCACCAACGTTCTTGGCTAAGTAAAGCCAAGTACCCGCTTTCCCCTGTTCGCAGCGCCCGAAGTCCCCGCCTGCGATCCTGAAAGCATATAATAAAAGCAAGTGTATATTAGCAATCGATCAATAACACGTACCAACTACGTTTGACCAACGCACCAACTACCAACATACTCTCAAGTGTTCGTCAAGTGGATAACACGCGTAGCGACACTACGAAACCAACTCAAGAGCAAAAGCTACACAAAGACACGAACGACATCGGCACGACACTAGCTAGGAACGCAAAGCCACACAACTACCAAGTCTAGACTCTGATCGTACCGATCGCGCCTTCACAACACAAGATATAGCATGGAATTAATATAAATAACGTCGCAACATCAAAACAAACCCACGCCAAAATTGTCCGAAAATATAGAAAGCAATATATATCATTTTAGCACAAAACTACAACTTTTTACCAAACTAGAATTTACAAATATCACTAATTAGCAACATTAAACCATACAAACCCTTACTAGAATTTTAATCTCACTTAATTAGGATTTAGTAAAAGTCTAGTTTGTAATTAAGCTAATTAGATAATTAGGAAAATATCATTTAACAAATCTAGCAAGTAGGCTAAGTTTTCTCTTGCCTAAAATTAACAATTAACCTTTAGCCCATTCATCAAGTTTAAACACTAACTTGAACTTCTTTAAAATTATAATAAATGAATTAAATAAGAGTTTAAAGCTATAATAACCAATTAATTAGCTAACTTAAATATTCTAGAATAACAAATAAGGATTAGGGATTGAAATTATACCTCTCAAGAACAAAATCTCGCAACTAGTTTCATCAACCTTTGCCTCCAAAGATCAAGATTTTCCTGAAGATCCAAGCTAGATTAGTGAAAGGAAATGATGGGTTAAGTTTTATTTATGAATTTTTGGATTTATTTTGGGATTTTTAATAAATTTGGAGAGATTGGAGATGATGAAAAGAGCTAAGGAAAAGAAATGGGCTGATTGGGGGGGGGGGCTCGGCCAAAGGAGTGGGGGAGGTGGTTTTGTGCAAAAAGTGTGGAAAAATCTAGCACAAAACCATTAATGCTTCATTAAATGCAAATTGCCACTTTTTCTTTCTTTTCTTTTTCTTTAAATTTTCATTTTAAATTCACAAAATATTTAGATATTTGGATGGATGGATTAACAAACATATCTAGTGATTAGATTAGCAATGATTCAAATTAGAAGTAATTAACCCAAAATGTAAATACCACTAATAAAGTGCACAAATAAAACATTAAAACAATATTTAATTAGGGAAAAATTCTATATGAACCAAAACATCCCATTGACCCCCAAAGTTCCCGCACTAGCTTCAATCTAGCTAAACTAGGTGCCGTGAAGTCTATACAGAAGTTTGATCACAATCGGGTTTAAATGGAAACACCGACTATTTTACCCTGAAACGGAAAAATTCGCAAAACGAATTCTAAAACGTTACATTATCGAATCAACACTTGATCCGATAACCCGGCTATATCACATATAACCGACCTATATTACAAATCACGAGAATAGAATGCGGTATCACATACGCGCATTAATCTCGGTCCCGCACATATCACATATGTGCTCCTACTCCATTTCGCATGAACCAGGAAACCTCTGTGTAGGACTCTAAAGACTCGTCAATACGCCAGCAGTAGGTGATGATCATATCAAACACCCACAAGCCGCAAGCGGTCTGCTAAACGTAACGGCCACCCGGGTATTGAGCGATCAGAAGATCAACAAGCCTACTCATAGTCCTGTGAATCCAATCGGTAACACTACTGTACAGTCTGGTCTCTTCGTCTGATATATCGCATATCTCGTCTAGGGGTGGTAAACGTCAGACCCCAGTAACTCGATAAGTCGTGCCGATATGAGGCTCATAACGGGTCGAGAAACTACTGATAACACTTACCAGTATATCTCAAAATCAGCCCTGGCCAGGGACTTCCTGTTATAGCCAATCGAGCACAGCGCAACATCAACTCCCTACACCGGGAGAGACGAATGCCCTCCCATCGCTCATTGCCTCCATGTGACTCGGGACTGTACCCAAAAACCACCGTTTTTCACGTTCTCTTGAATGTGGTAAGATGGAAATTAAAGCACAGTGGGAATCATACAAGACTATGACGATCTCGGGTCGACAGACTACCCTGTACCAGTGTCACCAGAGAACCACCATCTGACGTGAGGTATAATACCATCTAGGAATTCTCGGCGAGTCCGTACAGTGTACTCAGTCTCGACTGAGCACCCGTATACCATCTATGATGTCAAACACCAATGGATATGAGATCATCCATCACCCATCTCATGGGTCGAGAAGCGTACATGCTAGTCTACTATGGTATATCGATACCCCGTCTCGATACACCCACGACTAGGGACATTAAAGGATGTACTTACCGACTACCTTTGTCCCACTAGTATGGTCCGCATCATAATCCAGGTAGTCAAGTACACATCCTAAGGGCTTTATCAACATGTAACAGAGAGATAATCAGTGTACATATTAAGATAAAGAGTAACCAGATAGCATACTATCATGTCGAGCAAGAAAGTCCTCCCTATATATGTCCAAGCATCCACTACAATTTACATCTCATGTACAGTAATGGCCTCTAGGGCATACATATAACTAACAATCTCCCACTTGCACTAAGGCCATCATATAGCAGTAGTTGTAGTATCTCATACTCAACCATCCCATAAAAGTCTCTCTCTGGGAAAAGGCCTTTGTGAGTGGATCCGCCGTGTTGTCCTCCAAGTCTACTCTCCTAACCTCGATTTCCCATGAGATCAACCATCTCCATGATCAGGTGATACTGCCTTAGAATATGTCTGGGTCACTGATGGGGCGGGGGTTCTTAGGCATAAGCCATAACTCCATTGTCACACAATGGTAGGAACGAAGTTCATCTCATGAACTTATATACACCCAGACTGCCTCTTTGGTAGCATCATTGGTAGTGATGTATCCAGCCTTTATCGTGTAGTTTGCCACGGTATCTAGCTTGGAACTCTTCCAACATACCGTCCCTCTACTGAGGGTAAAGACAATGCCTGTGACTGACTTTCAGTCGACCTTACCACCCTGGAATCTTTCCAGTGATTCTCCCCATGATCGATTGATACAATCTCACTACACCTAGTGAGAATCCTAACATCCACTTAGATCTATCTCATAGATCCAAAACTCAGGATTTAGGAGGTATCACCTTGATCCTATATGGAGAATCAATGTGATAAGAGGAGATTGACCGAGTGTAGCATAGGAAACTCCTTTCCTATCAAGAGTATGTCATCCACGTACTATACGAGGAAGACCACCTTACTCTCTACTACCTTTTTGTATATACTAGGTTCATCTACCATTTTGATGAAGTCAAACGCTTTGACTACTACATCAAAACAGATGTTCTAACTCCGCGATGTCTGCTTTAACCTGTAAAGCAACTTGTACACGTTTCTGCTGCTCCCACTGTCTACGAAACCCTCTGGCTGTGTACTTATAGAAGCTTTCTTCTAAATCAATATTTAGAAAAGCAGTCACGACACCCAACCGCCAGATATCGTAGTCATTGTATGTAGCAATGGCAAGTAGGATCCGGATGGACTTAAGCATAGCCACTAGAAAATGTTTCATCATAATCCAGACCTGGTCGATGACGAGAACCTTTTACAACATGTCTAACTTTGAAAATCTCAACTTTTCCATCTACACTAAGTAATCTTCTCAAGATTTACTTGCTCCTGATGAGAATTTAACCTTTCAAATAAAGCAACCAAAGTCCATACTTTGTTGGTGTATATGGATTCCATCTCAGATCGCTTAGCATTGAGTCATTCTTACAGAGTCCCCTACTCCTGATGGCCTGCTCGAAACTAGTTGGGTCATCATCTCATGATGCAATCCTCGCTCCCACTGTCATAGAGAAAATCGAAGTATTTCTTAGGTGGATGAGGAACCCAACCAGATCGGTGGAGAGGCTGAGGCTCGTTGGGAGCTATTGAATCCTCCAGTTTTACCAAATCATTAGTTGTAGTTTGTATAGCTGGAACTCCTTCCAGTTCTACCTCAAGACCACAAATTTGTTTCCAAAATAAATTCCTTTTCTGAAAAAAATGTGGCATGCCGAGAAATAAAACACCTTTGTTCCTCGGTGCGGTAGAAGATACTCCCTTGCGAATGCTTGGGATATCCAGCAAACTTCCACAGAACTGACCTTGCCTTGAGCTTGTATGGATTTTTGCTTTTAGACATAGGCCGGACAACCCCAAATCTTAACTTACTTAAGAGATGGGTTCTTCCCATACCATATCGCATATGGAGTGGTAGGCACCTGATTTGGTTGAAACCCAATTCAATAGGTATGCAGCTTCTAAAGTGTATAACTCCCAAAAAGGAAACAGGTAACTTAGTAGTACTCATCATAGAGCGCACCATATCTAATAGTGTGCGATTGCTCCACCCCGATACACCGTTGTGTTGTGGTGTATACGGAGGAGTAATGATGAGAAAGAATCTCATTCTCCTTTAGAATAATCCAAGAATTCCGTGCTCAAGTATTCTCCTCCCTAATCACATCAAAAGACATAATACTTATACCCTTTTTGGTTCTTTACTTCTGACTTATATTTTTTGAATTTCTCAAAAGTTTCAGACTTGTGTTTCAATAGGAACATATGTCCGAATCTTGAGAGATCATCAATGAATGTAATGAAGTACAAAGAACCGATCCTGGCATGTGTAGACAGGGGACTTACATACATCATCATGTATCAATCCCTAGAGTTCACTAACCCTTTCTCGTGTTTCCAGTAAACAGATATATGGTCATTTTATCTTTGTGACATGACTGGAAAGTTTCACAAGATGTAAATTCAAACTGATTTAAATATGCATCTTAATGTAACTTAGCTAGTCGGGTCGCATTGATATGACCTAGTCTACAATGCCTCAAGAAAGATTCGTTCATTTCTGAACTCTTCCTCTTGTGTGTGTTCTGTACGTTGAGAATTGTAGTTTGATTTAGAACGTATATGCTTATAGATAACGTGCCTGAACCGATCAACTCTTGATATATGAGATGTTCAAAACATTATCCAACAATACAAAATTATATTCTTCTTTAGTAAATAAAGAGACTGATATGATATTGTATACAGGTTCGGTATCTAATAACATTCGTTCAGAATTAATATATTTGGTAATATAGGGTGATAACCGCCAACACCTTGGCTGCAATAATTGCAACGTTTCCAACTCTTAAAACTTATCACCCACTCTCAGTTCTCTACCTATCTGTAGCCCATGTAACAGATTATATATGTGGGATCCTGATCCGGTATCTCATACCCAGGACGTAGAGGATACTGAGAAACAGTTCTCGGTAATGAACACACCCGAAGAAGATGCATCATCATGCATTTTCTTCGTTTTGGCGGCACGGGAATCCTGGTAATCCCCTATTTCTTGCTCGGTCTTATAACAATTATAAGTTGGAGCGGGACCAATGTTCCCCAGCTCAGTATAACAAGCGGGTTCGGTCAATACATCCATATTATTATCTTGATTAAGACATGACATGGTCGCTACCTAGAGAGAGAGAGAGAGAGAGAAGAAAAACACTCTACGTGCGCTCTTGCAAGATTAGATTGGTTATTATTTTATCTAATCAGAATGACTCCCACTGTTTTTATCAAATCTTCCATCAAACCCTAAAAGGAAAGACTAGCCGGAATTAATTACACCCTACAAGTTCGCCAATCTTTCAGCCAAGCCAGTGCCGGTACTTTGAGGGAGGTTCCCCGTGCTTTCGCAAGTACCCAATTAAAATAAACCTCGTTTTCCCAGGGGCGTAACCCCGTTGACACCTTTCTAGACACTTACTTGATCGGCTAATTGTAATGTGTAAAACTCTTCCAGGAGTAACTCTTACTCGCAGTGAGTATCGGGATCCAACTATCTCATAGAAGGTATCCAATCTCATTACAAATTTCAACACTTGAAATTCCCGATAATATTTTTTCCCTATCGTCCTATGACCTTGACGCAGGCCAAACAACCGATAGTCCGCTAGTCAAGTTCAACCCGTCATTTCCTAATTGAATTAAACCCATCCGCACGACCCTTGACGTAGGCCAAACAACGCCGTACGAATACTCTAATCCAATCGCATCGTATGCAGCAGATAAGCATTAGTTAGCTACCACACACTACTCCTTGACGCAGGCCAAACTACCGTAGCGCGAATACTAAGTAGTACTTATGTGAAATGACGGGGGGCTACGATAGGTTTTTTAAAAAAACCTTTTGCGTAATGAACTTGATATCGTTGTAGAATCAAATGATTTAAAATGGAGTGTTTTTAGGCCTTTGCTAGTTTTGCTAAAGAGGTCACTCCCGGTGAAGGGATCTCGGCTCTTTCCTCGTTGAATGAGGTGCATGATGTTCACAACACCAATATGCAAAGCAAGAACTAGAAAAGCAATCAAAACACGAAACCGAGGGTTGTAGCATCTGCCAGTTATCGCTAAAGAGATCACTCCCGGTGAAGGGATCTCGGCTCTTTCCTTATCGAATAAGGTGTTGGATATTCTACAAGGAATACCGCTATGCAAAGCAACACCTAGAGCTACCTGTTTTTTTTTTTTGAAAATTCGATTCCACAACATCTTTAGGTTTATTTTCTTTCATTAATCTCATTAATGAAGTCCCATCATTTAAGTTACCTAAACATCAGAGATAAATACAACGTACGCTTATGTCATCCGCATTCGTCTCGATGTCCCGTCATGCACCGTTAGGTTAGGTAACTAACGGCAGAGCGGGGCAGGGCTAGCGCGGGTGTAAAACATAAGCAACGTCTATATAATATATCACATATACTATATACAGTATCTATCACATCATATCAAGTGATCACATCACAGAATATCGCAGCAGAAATAAACATATGAAATATTGGATATACTAGGATTTCCGGGTTTTATATTAAGCCTGTATAAAACACGGATTCCACGGTCGTGAGGAATAGCCAAACCCACATCCCTAGACCCCTACGAGAGCGGCAAGCAACCCTACAAATTCTAGAGTTAGGAGACCCGGACTCGACGCCTCGAGATGGTCTCCCACTTGACTCTAGAACCCGGTTACGTGTGCTCCCCTCCTTGGGTCAATCCTAATGCAGAAAAGTAAATAATATACATCAATGGTGACATCTTCCTCAACCCGGAAGTTCTCCAATAAAAGAATATTACATACAATGAATTTTACATGAATGAAAATAAAAAAAACTCTCATCTCACATAAAAACCCCGTCTATTCAATCACGACTATCCAATATAATATATTACAACAACACATAACATCTCATGTTATCAACATAAGTAAATATGCGTATTCCAATTGTCGTTAACATATAGCAACGAAACCGGCAATACACCACATATTACACTTACGGCCGCAGAAAAGAAAGTGAAAAACTACAACAGTTGGAATCCGCAACTACCTTAGACATCATAAATCCAATGTATCACATACTTTGAATTTCATGTCTCACAATTTGAATTCCTTAGACATCACATGCCTAACAATTATAAACCATGCATTCTAGTCTCGATATTGAAAACACTTTTCAATAATCATTCGGGTAATTCAACAAGATTCTCGATAACCTGATCGAATGCTCGTCAGAAACTTTAGTAGACGGCCGCACCCCCGGATGCCGTCGACGAAGTGCACTCAGGCGGAACACCACGGCCGTGAGCACCCGAACGGATGATTTTGGCGACAGGGTTCTCCTACAGTCACTTGGTCAGGGCTATGGGGTGTGGCTATCTAGTAAGTTTATCCGGCAAGTATCCACGTACGCTACGTGATTGCGACAGACTTTTGATCCATATAAAAATTCCGTGGCAACCGATCAACTGAGACTAAAGTGCTAGATTTATAAAATTCAAACTAGTTATCTCATAACTAATTATTGTGGATTCCTAATATTGTATCACAATCAACTAGACGATATTAAACATTTCGATCGAATCAACAAATCCCCACAACTCTCATAAAGCTCAACACTTGAGCAAAGTTAAAATACCCAAAACGTGCCACAGTACCTATGGACCAGCCGTAGAAGGGTCAACCAATGCCCCACCTATGGCACCGCGGAACTACGGCAAACCCTAAGGTTCGTTCGCGGTTCCGTGGGTATAGAAACGAGTTAAGGTTCTTGTTCTTCTAAAGGGTCCATAAAATTACTTGCACGACCATTGAATATACTTCAACTTAGAAAATTCCAACTCTTGGAAAATTTCAGAGGGGGTCATGGGGTGATGTTTGAAGTTCGTTCGAACTGTTAAACATAGCCTAAGTTACCATTACAATGTTAAATTATACGACTACGAAACACCCGTTTTAGTCCTATATCAAAATTTACATCACATGCAATTTTTGACTAAACAAACAATACGTGAAACCCCACAATCTACAGACCAGAGCACATAACAAATTCGAGCCAAAACCAAGCCAAAGTGGCCGGCTATGAGGGTATGGTGCTCGGGTCAAATCCGAGCATTTGGTCTCAAATTTCTTCTGTGCACTTCTTGTATCATATACATGTTTCTATAGTTGTTTGAAAAAATTTTACAGACCTCTAAAATTTCGACAGAGAGCAAAAACTGCATGGTTTCAGAAATCGTTTTTCGGATTTTTTTCGGTTTCGTATTACATCTAACATTGTCTAGGTTTCTAGTTTGGCTCTGATACCACTGTAGGGTTTCCTTAGCACCAAGCCTAGGGTTTGCAAGCATCAAACATGCCACAACAAAAATTTAGGGAGGTGCTAAGCAAACAACCTAGGAAGCTAACTAGAAAACTAGGGTAACAAAACTTTGTAATCAACATTACAAGAGAAGTGAACAAGAATACAACCTTTGTAGACCGGTACTTCACTTCAAAAGCTCCGTGTAGTAGTCCCTTCGCTGCGAGTTGTGATCTCCCTGAGAAATGAACAAGCTTGCTCGAAATCTTCGAGGCCGAAGATGATCTACGTCGAGGAGACCCAAGCCTAAGCTACCTCTTCACTAATTGTGAAATTAGTGAAGCAAACACCCTAAACTAAATGGAAAGTGGTAGAGGATGATGAAGTAGGAAATGGGATCTCTTTAGTTTTATGTTTCTCACAATATTTTCATCACTTCACAAAAGCTAGTGAGCTTGAGGAAGAAGATGAAGAATGCTCTCATGGAATTAACCAAAAGAAGAATGTGAACCATGGGTTAGTTAATATCACATATTAACCCATGTAGAGACTTAACCATGGTTAATTTAATGGTTGGGTTAATAAATATCTTAAGTATGACAAAATTAGTGGACTTGGTCAATGGTTCCACAAGCTTCTCCAAGCGTCAACCATCAATCCAATTTCCACCTAATTTTGTTTAACTTAAAATAAATAAAACCCTTCATTAATCTAGCATGGTGTGAGTCTCATGCACCCAAGTCACATGTGTCATCTAACATGACACAAAACATGTACACAAATATATATCACATATATACATAATGCACATTCAAGTGAGAAAAAGAAATCATGAGTGAGCAAGTATTATTTAATGTAACTTAATATATCAAATATATAATTATACATTAAATTATTAAATCAACCCTTGAATTAATAATCCGGCTATATCACATATAACCGACTAATATCAAATGTAACAAATTATCGAATCAACACTTGATCCGATAACCCGGCTATATCACATATAACCGACCTATGTTACAAATCGCGAGAATAGAATGCGGTATCACATACGCGCATTAATCTCGGTCCCACACATATCACATATGTGCTCCTACTCCGTTTCGCATGAACCAGAAACCTCTGTGTAGGACTCTAAAGACTCGTCAATATGCCGGCAGTAGGTGATGATCATATCAAACACACACAAGCCGCAAGCGGTCTGCTAAACGTAACGGCCACCCGGGTATTGAGCGATCAGAAGATCAACAAGCAAGCCTGCTCATAGTCCTGTGAATCCAATCAGTAACACTACCGTACAGTCCGGTCTCTTCGTCTGATATGTCGCATATCTCGTCTAGGGGTGGTAAACGTCAGACCCCAGTAACTCGATAAGTCGTGCCGATATGAGGCTCATAATGGGTCGAGAAATTACTGATAACACTTACCAGTATATCTCAAAATCAGCCCTGGCCAGGGACTTCCTGTTATAGCCAATCGAGCACAGCGCAACATCAACTCCCTACACCGAGAGAGACGAATCCCCTCCCATCGCTCATTGCCTCCATATGACTCGGGACTGTACCCAAAAATCACCGTTTTGCACGTTCTCTTGAACGTGGTAAGATGGAAATCAAAGCACAATGGGAATCACATAAGACTCTATGACGATCTCGGGTCGACAGACTACCCTGTACCAGTGTCACCAGAGAACTGCCATCTGACGTGAGGTATAATACCATCTAGGAGTTCTCGGCGAGTCCGTCCAGTGTACTCAGTCTCCACTGAGCACCCGTATACCATCTCTGATGTCAAACACCAATAGATATGGGATCATCCATCGCCCATCTCATGGGTCGAGAAGCGTACACGCTAGTCTACTCTGGTATATCGATGCCCCGTCTCGATACACCCACGACTAGGGACATTAAAGGATGAACTTACCGACTGCCTTTGTCCCACTAGTATGATCCGCATCATAATCCAGGTAGTCAAGTACACATCCTAAGGGCTTTATCAACATGTAACAGAGAGACAATCAGTGTACATGTTAAGATAAAGAGTAACCAGATAGCATACTATCATGTCGAGCAAGAAAGTCCTCCCTACATATGTCCAAGCATCCACTACAATATACATCTTATGTAAAAAAATGGCCTCTAAGGCATACATATAACTAACGGTCAAGACTCTGAAGCTAGGGATTTTCCTTTGCTTCATTTGTTGGCATTGCGTCTGCTGTAACGAGATGAATGTCGAGGTTGTCTCTAAGTTGTCTGTGAACTGTCGAGGCTTGGAACTAGGGACTTTGCCATAGGTCCGAGGCAGTCTCCAGGTTGTTGGTGAACCGTCGAGGCTTGGAACTAGGTAATTTGCCGGGCTCCGTTGTTTTGACCCTGGGGTCGGCTGTTGACGTTGCATCTGCATCCTGCTGGAGTTGAGAAGGAAAGCCGGGGCTGACACTGCGTCTGCTATAATGATACGAATGTTGAGGTGGTCTTTAGGTTGTCTGTGAACCGTCGAGATTTGGAACTAGCGACTTTGCCATGGCTCCGTTTTGTTGACGTTGCATCTGCTATCCTGTTGGAGTGAGAAAAAACGCCGTTGTTGATCTCTAGGCTATCTGTGAACCGTCGAGATTTGGAACTAAGGACTTCGCCATGGCTCCGCTTTGTTGACCCTGGGGTCGCTTGTTGACGTCGCGTCTGCATCCTGCTGGAGCGAGAAGGAATGCCAGGGTGATCTCTAGGCTGTAGATGTTGCCGTCGAGACTGGGAACTAGGGACTTTGCCATGGCTCCGTTGTTTTGAATCTGGTGTCATTTGTTGACGTCGCGTCTGCATCCTGCTGGAGTGAGAAAAAACGCCGTTGTTGATCTCCAGGCTGTAGATGTTGCCGTCGAGACCTGGCTTTCCCTTTGACGAAGCCTGGTAGGAAAATGTGGTTCCCTTTTCGTTTGTGCCCATGGATCGTATACAGGGGTTGATGCGGACTCATCTACAGGGCAAAAAATTTCTCATTTTTTTTATTTCTTTCCGCGATGCTCTATCATTTCAGCTTTTTATATCGCGAAAGTCGCCATTGCCCAATCATTTCGGCTTTCTATCGTGGTGGCCAATCATTTAGGCTATTCTTTTCTTTTTACTTGCTGTTTTTTTATTGCGAGTTGCCCAAACATTTCGGCTGTTTTTATATGCATTTTTTTGCTCGCTGATTTTTACTGCGAGAAGGAACTTAAGATTTGATACCAATTTTGGCATCAATATCGCTGCGACTGGAATATTGCTAGGAGCGAATCATCATTTGCCGTGAAAGGCATTGGAATTTGATACTGATTTAGGCATCAACATCGCTATGACCAGAATATTGCCAGGAGCGAATCATCATTTGCCCTTGTCGGTTTGAACAAAGGTGGCTTAGCAAACAGGGTTAGGATCCTGCCGACTAAGGCTTTTTGACTTTACAAGCCATAAGGGTCTCATAAAGGTATTTCTCCCTACGAGTCGTGAGGATCTCATATGTGTGTTTTCTCCTTAAGAATCGTGGGGATTCTTAAGTGTGTGTTCTCTTATAAGTTGTAAGTACCTTATAAGAGTGTTTTCTCCTTATCGAGAGGACTTACAAGTGCCATTCACCATATGAGGACGTTTCTCGTGATTGGTGGAACTTGGTGGGGGAAACTTTTGTTTGTGCCCGTGGATTGTATACAAGGGCCAATATCGGACCGCATGTAGGGCAACTTGGGGAGTATGACGGCTTAAGGACAGGTTTGGATCCATGTAACTTAAGACTTTGAATCCTATGAGCCATGAGGGTCTCACAGGGGGAGTTCTCCTTATGAGTCGAGAGGATCTCGTAAGTAAAAATTTTACGAGATTGCGCCCTTTTGTGTTTTCACAAGCTCGCCGGTAGCCCTACTGTTTTTACTCACGGCGTCCTTTCGGGTTTTCATCCGTACCCATTTCGCTTGTGGACGTACCGTTTTTTTTAACAACGAGATTGCGCCTTTTCAGGTTTTCACAAGCTCGCCGGTAGCCCTGCTGTTTTTACTCACGAAGCCCTTTCGGGTTTTCATCCGTGCCCATTTCTCTTGTGGACATACCTTTTTTTAAACAATGAGATTGCGCCTTTTCAGGTTTTCACAAACTCGCCGGTAGCCCTGCTGTTTTTACTCGCGGCGCCCTTTTGGGTTTTCATCCGTGCCCATTTCATTTGTGGACGTACCGTTTTTTTTACCCCTCTGTTTGCCAATGGCACTTAGGGGGGACTTCGTCACCGGGGTAGCTGTGTAGCCAGCAGGACTTGAGCTGCAGTCCTCGCAGCTGGGACTTGTGGACGTGAATTCCACTATCGCCGTGTTTGAGGCGACGTACTTAGTTTAAGGACATTGAGGTCCATTGTTAGTTTAGGGACATCCCGGTCCATTGTTAGTTTAGGGACATCTCGGTCCATTGTTAGTTTAGGGACATCCAGGGCCAGCTTCGGGGCGAAGTTTTGCTGGATACTACTTATGGAGTCTTGACTCAGGAAGACAGCGAGCGTACACGAGCGTCGTTATCTATGATTAACCTGAGTTGTGACTTTTCAAGCGTAGTATTTCTTAAGGAACCGGCCGTTTATCGGCTGGAAGGGTCTTTCGCCATGCATATCCATGAGCAAGTAGGCCCCACCTTGGTAGACATTGTCAATGATGTACGAACCCTCATAGTTTGGCTCGAATTTCCTCTGCTTTGCACGATTGGGGATTATAGGTCTTTTTACGACTAGCACGAGTTCGCCTTGAAGGAATGTTCTCGGCCTAGTCAGTCTTTCGTATGAGTGCATCATCCTTGCTTTGTAAGCTTCCAGGTTTTGTTGCGCTATGAGACGAGTTTCATCGAGGGCATCGAGCTCCTCAAGCCGAAGATGGGCATTTTCTTCATCCGTCAGCTCATATCGAACTGCCATTCGTAGAGAGGGTAGCTCTATCTCCAAGGGAAGTACTGATTCCGTTCCGAATACCAATGCGAATGGCGTTGTATTCATTGTTGTTTTGTACGTGGTTCGATAAGCCCAGAGAGCTTCATGCAGTCTCTCGTGCCAGTCCTTTTTATTTTTGGACACTGTTATCTTTATGATCTTCGTGAAGGTCTTGTTGAAAGCCTCAGCTAGACCGTTAGCTCGGGGGTTATAGACCGAAGAGTATCTCCAATCTATATTATGCTGCTGTGCAAAGCGGCTGAGCTTATGGTTTCTGTAGGCCGGCCAATTATCTGAGATGATTCGTCGCGGAGTGCCGAACTGGTAAATGACATGTGTCCTGAAGAAATGGAGGATGTTCTTCGTCTTCACTTCCTTTAGCAGTACTGCCTCTGCCCACTTAGAGAAGTAATCGGTTGTTGCCAATATGAACCGATGTCCTTTGGACGATGCTGGTTCGATGGGCCCGATTATATCGGTTCCCCACATTTCGGCCAATGTTGGGTGTAGCAGATTTGGATGCTGGTGGATGAAGTTCCCGTGAATTTCACACGAGTGACACTGCTTCGCATATTCGAGGCAGTCATGAATCATCGTGGGCCAATAGTAACCCATTCTATTGATCTTCAACTTCATCTTTGGTCCGGCTTGATGAGAACCGCAGAGTCCGTCGTGAGTTTCTTGGATGACCCTTTTTGCTTCTTCTGGTCCCAGGCATCTTAGCCACAGAAAGTTGAATGATCTCTTATATAAAGTATCATTGACGAAGGAGAAGGATAGAGCTCGTTTCATGAGTTGACGTCTTGACGACGCATCTTCGGGTGTTTGATGGGATTTGAAGTAGTCTATGAAGACTTCTCTCCAATCTTTAGCCTTTTCTTCGTCTTCTATTTGGCAGGCTGCTTGTTTGGTCGCTTCCTTTCCTTCAGACGACTCCGGAGATATTTCTGCTGGCACGAGAATCCGTCGGCTTTTCACAATGATCCTTACGTCATCGAGGTTCTCGTCGGCCAGTTCTTTAGCGAGTTTGGCTAATGCATCTGTCTTGCTATTTTCTGCACGCGGAATGCTTTCCAGAATGTAAGAGGGGATTTGTGTCAACGATTGCTGCACTCTCTCGCCATATTTTACTAAATCCGGTGTACACGTCTTATAGTCGCTATTTACTTGGCTAACGACTAGCTGAGAGTCTCCATATATGAGGAGGTTTTCGATTCCCATGTCGACAGCAATCTCAAGACCCGCTATCAGTGCTTCGTATTCAGCCTCGTTGTTTGTCCTCGGTTCTGTTAAGGAAATGGCGAATCGCATTATCCCTCCTTGCGGAGCACGAAGGTAAGGCTCACCCCAGTTTTAATTATGGAGGTGCTTTGCTTTCGCTTCTTCAAGGAAGATCCTCCGTCGAAGTGTAATTCCCATCGGGAATTATTTCCCTCTGTCTTCCCTTCGATTGTGTCGAACGCGTGTTCGTCTGGCAATTCGCAAATTAAGGGAGAATCAGCTGGTATTGGATGTTCAGCGAGGAATTCGGCGATGGCATGGCCCTTCACTGCCCTGAAAGGTCGATAGATTATTAAGAACTCCATCAAGAGGAGGGCCCATTTGGCAAGCCTTCCCGTTAGTATGGCTCTTGACATCAAATATTTGAGAGGATCCACTTTTGATATGAGATGGACCTCATGTGCCAAGGCATAATGTCGAAGCTTCGTTATCGCGAAGATCAGTGCCAGGCAATACTTTTCAATGAGGGAGTAGTTGTTTTCTGCCCTAAGGAGAACTCGACCTAAATAGTAGAGAGCTCTCTCCTTTCCTTGATCGTTCTCCTGTGCCCATAGCGCGCCTAGAGATCCTTCAAGGGCTGTTGTGTACAGGATGAGGGGCTTTCTTTTGACCGGAGCGGTTAGTACCGGTGGATTCTGCAGATATTGCTTGATTTCGTCCAGTGCACTTTGGTATTTGCGATCCCAAACGAACGGGGTCCCTTTCTTCATTAGATGGTTGTAGGGGCGGCATTTGCCGGAGAGGTTAGCTATGAACCGTTGGATATATGCGAGCTTCCCTTGGAGAGACCGCAGTTGTTTAAGAGTTCTTGGCGTAGGCATTTCTATAATCTCCTTGATCTTTGATGGGTCTATTTCGATGCCTCGGTATCGTATGATGAAGCCTAGGAATTTGCCTGAGGAGACTCCAAACGCGCATTTCAGAGGGTTCATCTTCAGGTTATATTTCCGAAGACGCTGGAACACTATTTTTAAATGCTCCCAGTGCTCCTCGTACGATTCGCTTTTCACCACGAGATCGTCGATATAACATTCGACAATCTCGTGTATGAGGTCATCAAAGATCTTCTTCATGGCCCTCTGGTAGGTAGCGCCAGCATTCTTTAGACCGAAGCGCATCACTTTATAGCAAAATATGCCCAGTGGAGTTCGGAAGGCAGTATGCTTTTGGTCTTCGGGATGCATCTTTATTTGATTATACCCCGAAGATCCGACCACGAAGGAGAATACCTCATGAGTAGACGTGTTATCGATCATTAACTTCGTAACAGGCACTGGGAAGTCATCCTTCAGACAAGCTTTGTTGAGATCTCGAAAGTCTATGCAGATGCTTACTGTCCTATTTTTCTTCATCACCGGAATGATATTGGCGATCCAGTCAGGATATTGAACTTCTTGGATGAAGCCAGAGTCAATTAGTTTCTTGACTTCGGCGTTGATACACATCTCGAGCTCGAGCCGCATTCTTCTTGGCGCCTGTTTGATTGGCTTGACGTCCGGCGATATCGCCGGTTTATGCACCGTTATTTCTGGATCTAGTCACGGCATCTCGAAATAGTTCCATGCGAAGCAGTCTTTATGTTGCATAAGTACGTCCTTTAGTGTGGCCACCTGTGTTTTAGACAACAGCTCACTGACAAACGTTGGCCTTGGATCGTTTTCCGTCCCTAAGTCAATTTTCCTCAGATTGTTGGTTGTTGTGTGTATCCCATCTTCCAGCTCTTTTGGCGCCGGTGGAAATTCTGAGATCACATCGTCCTCATCGTCATCTGCGAAGCAGTGGGAGAGGTCGTCCATATTCTCATGCTCCCCCTCCTTTGAGAATGTTATCACGTGGCAGGTACGAGTTCGTTTCCAAGCTCGATGTTAATCTGGACTTACCCTCGCAATATAGGTTGCTTTTGGCTCATGTTTTCATGGTAGGGTTATCCTCCAACTGTCGGATAGAGCAAACCTGCCTTGTTGATACTGGTCTTCGACCCAGTCTTTGAAGGTGAAGCAGTCTTCAAGAGGATGTCATATTGCTCGGTGGTAGGAGCAATAAGCCGGGTGATGGACCTCGTTTATTTGTTCGGGGCGCCGAGACTCCGGGAGCATCATCATTTGATGTTTAATGACAAGGTCGAATATTTTTCTTATCTTTTCTCAAGGGAAAGAATATTTCCGACCCATCTTCTTCATAAAAGACGGGTTCCAACTGTCTTTTTCTCGATCGCGTGGCTTCTTGGATCCGCTTCGCTGTTTGAACATCATTCTTGTTCTTCACCTTGTTGTTACCTCTTCGTCAGACTTTTCCCTTGCCACGAGAGCGCACAGCAAGCTGAGGGTGAAGGGCATCGTAGTCTTCTCTTTCCGCAGACTGCTGAGTGAGACGCTGCGTCCTGGCCTTCTCGTAAATGGACATTTCGCGGCTGTGGTCATCCCGAACCTTCTGACCTGCTTCCCTTATTAACTTGTCAATTTGTTCTTCGAATGACGGACTTGGTATTCTTACGGCGGAATCTCGCTCTGGTTCAATATCAGCACTATCTGGAAAAGCATTCGCTTCTCCATCGGAGTTATTCATGACATGGAAACCATGGAATCGCTCCCGTTTCTTGGACCGAACATATCCAAGCCCAGTCGTCTCCATCCTCCCATTGGGCATCTTTCGCTGAGTCCCGGAGATATCCCAAATCTTGTTATAGAACTGAGCTTGTCACGCGGTTTGCTTGAAGGGTACGCATTGGCATCTTAATAGCCTTTTCAATCCCTCTGCGTAATATCTGGGCAGACGGATTGGTTGGAGCCTGTCAAGCAAGTTCGGCACCATGCCAGACTTCTTTTTCCACTTTAGTCTCCATAGATTGATAGAAGAGAATTGCCTTTTCATCTCTCCGCCTAGGAGGGACGTAGAAGGTCTGCAGCTCTTGCACGCTGTATGTATCGAGCGCATCAAGTTCCCTGTAATGCCACTGCGGAACCATAGTGATTTGCAAGCTCTGATCAGCTCTCGTAATAGTTTGTGCTGACGGACGGAGAACACTGCGTCGGTCTCGTTCTCAGAGTCACTGCCGAAGGCCAAAATAAGAGTAGATGGTCCTGGCCTGTTGCCTTGCGGTTGCCCTGAGTAAACTATCTCTTCATCCTCCTCGGTATCGCTCCTAAAGATCGGAATAGTGGCGACGGCTTTTTGTCGGTTCTCGGGTTTATGACATCTTTTTGTGTCTTCGAAGTCTGGTAGGAAGTACTTGGCGTCTTCATATTTGCGGACTTCATTTACGGAGAATGGGTTTAGCTCCCATGTAACTGTGTACTCGAGACCGTCTTTGAAATACTTCATACATTGATATTGTGTAGAAGGGATGATGTTGTACTCATGTAACCAAGGCCGGCCGAGCAGAGCGTTGTAGCAAGTCTTGGCGTCGATGACATGAAATTTGATGTCGGTGATGAGCATCCCAAAGCATAATTTCAATATCACGGACCCAAGCGTTCATGATGACTGCGAGTTGAAACCGGAGATAGTAATTTTGTCCCGGGCCAGGTGCTGAACGTTCATGCAAATCTCCTTCAGCACCTTTACGTTGAGAAGATTGACGGAGGACCCATTATCGACCAGGATCTTCTCTATCTTGATATCGTGGCAGTACCCGGTGACATCTAGAGGACGGCTGTGCTCGCACGTTCCGAGAAGGAGATCTTCATCGCCGAATGTGATATCAGTTGTATGAACCTCTGCCAGCTCGTCCTTCATCTTTTCTTCCGTAAAGAAAGCTTGGAACTGATCAGGCTCTTGCAGTGCCTTTATCATAGAATCTCGTGCCTCTTTGGACAGGAGGAGAGCATCCAGTATGCTCAGTTGTGAGGGTATCTTTCTCAGATGTGCCAGGACATTGCAATCAACCTTGTTTCTCTTAGGCGGATCCTTGGCTGCGAGCTCTTTGACGACTCTATCATCGAGGGCAATTTCCTCAGGGACTTTTCCTTCCCCTTGTCCCTTTTGCTCGAACCTTTGTTTGTAGGCCCGAGGTTCTTTTCAGGAAACGTACGGTTATGCAGCTAAATGTTCTCGCAGTTCTTCACCTCTTCTTTTTTTCCACGGATGGATTCTTTGAAGAAAGGGCCGAGGGTTATTTCTTCGTCAGAATCGCTCCCGAAGGTAAGAACTTGAGATTTTTCTCTTGTCGAACTGGTATCAACCATATGACAGTTTCCAGCCGTTCCTTCACGCTCATCTGTCGTGCTTCTCTGCTCCCGACGGGCTTTGCGCCTCATCCGCTTGAAGTGTTATCGGTGGGCAACGTATCCCTGCCATCACTTCTTGAAGGCATTGCACTCTTCGGTAAGGTGTGTAACCCTCCGATGGTATAAGAAGTAGTTCGGATGTACATCCGCTTCGTCGAGACATGGACTCCTGGGAGTGTTTTCCTTGAGAAATGGAAGTTTCATTCCCATTGACAGGGCTTTGGAGAACCGTTTTCCCGTCTTAAACCTGCTTTTGTCTGCCGCGGGTGTGCTTCGATCTGGTTGGAGTACTTTGTGACTCTTCCTCGCCGCAGCTTCTTCATCCTGACGCCGACGCTTGGCCTTTTCATATATGGTCGTTTCAAGTTCTCGGTCAGTTTTGCTCTTTTGAAGGGCTTCGTTCAGCAGCCTGTCAATTGGGTCTTCTGATAGTCCCGGGGATTCTGACGCCGGTCCTACCCCCAGTTCCTCTGCGTTTCTTTCCGACGCCGAGGGAGCTTCTTAGTCTTTTAACGAAAAGTGATAGACCATGTGGCAACTCGCTATATAATCCTCGGGTTCTTCTGACGAGTCGTTTCCTTCATCAATGTCACTGTCTTCATTCTCAAGGATATGGTTGAGAAACTCTTCGAGAGTGACTGGGGTCCGCAACTTCTGATTCTACTCCTCCAACGTGTCGATATATTTTTGTAGATCCATGCGCTTGTCGTCGTACTCAGCAGGCTGCACAGGCTTTTTGGTCTTCTTCTTTTTCTTCGAAGACTTTGAAGGCTTAATCTGGGTGTTTTTCCCATCGTTAGTAGTTTTCGGTGTTGGGCGCGGTTTAAGCATTCCCTCAATGATCTCGGGCTCCAGCGGGCTTTTCCACTTGATCGCCGGACACGCTTGAAGGTCTTTCGGCATTCTTTTAGTTTTAGCTGAAAAGACAACCTCCCACGGAGCTTCTTCTACAAACGAGTATGATGCTATCGGCGTATCTACCTTTTTAGGGGCATGCTTCTGCGGTGGGTTCACCCTCCAGTTTTTGGACAGCACAAACTTCCCTTGTTGGTATTGGTCCTCAACCCAGTTTTTGAAGACGTAGCAATCCTCAATTGGATGGCCCACTACTCTGTGGTAGGAGCAGTAGTTAGGACTGTTAGCATCACCAAGCTGCAGTGGCCGTCTCGGATCCGAAAAAGTGATGAGTTTGTTACGCATCGCCAGTTCGAACAGTCTCCTCGTTTTATCACGGGGAAACGAGTAAGGACGTCCTAGTTTCTCCTCGAGGGATTGGCGCGGGAGCACGTTGTTTTGGCGAACAACCGGTTTCAAGTTGCTCGGCTGTTGTTGAGCGTTGGCAACGAAGGCCGCTTTCCCTTCGCCCTTTAAATTCTGAGGATCCGTTTTTGAAGAGGACGGCCTATAGCCCATCTGGTCTATTTGGGCCAGCTTGTCGATCAAGACCTGGAAGGTGGTCGGCTTGAAGAACATAATAAACTGGGATACAGTCGCCTGAGGATCAATGGTCCCTACGAACATGCCCACGGTAGGAGCTTCTTCGATGCATTGTTCGCATTTTGACCATAGGTTCCGCCACCGAATTGCGTACTGAAGCCAGGTACTGAAGCCAGGTTCGGAGTGCGCTCGATTGCACTAGCGAACCGATGTGTGAATAGTAGATCCATTTCTGTGAATGTTTTTACGGAGTCATTTGGGAGCTCCGAGTACCATTCAAATGCCGTTTCCGACAAGCTGCCGACGAACTGGCGAAGCAGCAATTTTTCGTCGCCTCCAGTATTGCCGCATAATGCTCTGAACTGGACGATGTGCTGATGCGGGTTGCCTGTCCCCTTGTATACGTGGAACTTGGGGATCGTATATCCCGGCGGGTACTTAATTTGATCATACCAGCCTGGGTAAGGTCGTCCGGTTCTGACGACTTAGCCGGCCGCTTTGTTTACCTGATGAGCTTGTATTTGCCGAGCTATGTAGTCATCGAGGGCAGCCTTGGAGATCGTCTCCTCCCTGGCCATTGATAAAGCTGGAAGAGGATTTGATGTTTCCCCTCTGTCGTCCTCGATAATTATCGGCGGGTCTTCAGCTGGAGGTTCTGGCTGAATCATCATTCTAACCATGTCTTGGAACAGGAGCGCCATCTGTTTTATATTAGCAGCTTGTTAGGCGGCCTCCATATCCTTCCTTTCCATCACCCTTTGCAAGAACTCCGTATCAGTCTCCTGCTCCTGGCGCTGGTCGGACGCTGCTTCCGAGCTTTCTTTCTGCCCGGTGAGTGCTGCCATTTTTGTCAGCATCTCCTGGAGCTTTTGTTGCTGTTCCTGAGCTTTCGTCAACGACCGAGTTTGCGGCCGATGACTCACGGAAACGCGACTCTCTTCTTTTCCGGAAGCCATGTACACTGTGTGCACGATCATGCCCCCAGACTTGGGGCATTTGGATCCCTCACCTATAGGATTTGCCGCCGGAAGCAGGAGATTCTCTGGCCTTCTCTTTTTGTGAGAAGCCGAAATTGAAGGAGCCATTGTAACAGGCTCCTTCATGAAAGAAATCCCCCGCTGCATGGTGGAGGGATAGTCCTCCTCGTGCCGAGTCTTTGTTTTCTTCAGTCGGCGAGAGTAGTCTTTATTGATCACAGAATCTTGGACTTTGCGCCAGACCCTGTAGATTCGGGAGGACAGTCGCTGAGGGGGCTGCTCCGGCTTCGCCCGCTTCGTGTTTTCAATAGGTAGGGGAGATTTCTTTAGCACCGCGGTTGGGGAGTTCCTCCGCACCCAGTTCAGCGGTTCAAAGTTGTTCCCAGTTAGAACAACAGCATCAACTTCCACCATTGGAGCTGGTGGAGTAAGTCCAGAGGGAGAGTTTCCCCCAGCTTTCTTCACTCGGAGCCAATGGCGACGTCGAGCATGCCTTGCAGATGGGACTGCCTCAGTTGTGGGAGTGGCTTCGTCATGCCCTATGCTCTGATGAAGGGCTGCTGCTGGTGCCAGCCTGTTGAAGACTGACATCCGTTGAGAGGGGACGGTCAATCTTTCGAAGGCCGACCTTTTGGTAGGGGAAGCAGTCTTGATGACTTTGCCGGAAGGAGTTGGAACGTCCAATCTTGCGAAGATCGATCCTTTAGCAGGAGAAGCCTTGTCAACGACTTTATCCGCCGGAGCAGGAACGGCTATCCGTTTTGGGATAACCTCTTCAGGTATTGCTAGCCTCTTTGCAGGCCTACTGGAGCTTGGCTCAGCCTGTTGAAGACTGAGGTGGCAGACTTGGATGACCCGTTGAGAGGGGCCGTGGTAGTTGCAAGTCGATCGAAGACCGACTTCTTTGGAGCTTCCTGTGATGGCACTGGGGCGCTGAAGCTTCCTGGCGGGAGCATGGTCCCGAAAAATAATCCAGTGGTGGCCTGAGTCACCTGCCCCACCGGCATTGAAAAGATGGAAGCCGCATTGGGCCCGTAAGTCACTCCTCTAGTCAGGGCGGAGCGGGAATTGCTGTTGCAGTTGGTGCAGCTGGATGCTATTGATTTTTCTTCTGCTTTCTGCACAGGAGCAAAACACCAAATCTTACTATCTGGAATCCAGGGGTCGCCATAGTAAACTGCGATTTATTCGCGAACACGACACACGAAGTGTGGAGTGGAAAGAGGAAAAGGTCCCACCGGACGTGCCAGAATCTGTTTACCACCGAAAACGGGAGACGGACCGCGTAGGTCGTCTGCTTGAATTTGGGGGCAGATGCTATTTGGATTTATCCGTCCACCTCTCCGAAGATGCCAAGTTGATTTATGACTCCGTGTATCGGAGGCTTGGACGGATGCGGCCGTTGTAGCAGACTTCGTCGGATTCTCCCTCGTTTGCGAAGGGTTTTTGATTGTGGGGACGCTCTTCCCTACAGGCGCAAGCCCCTGCAGTTAATTACGTTTTCGCATCGCGATAACCACTTTCTCCTGCTCCAGAAGTTCAGTTCATATCGTGTGTATTTGTTTTATTTTTGGTTGCCCGTGGATTGTATACGGAGACTAATTTATGTTGTCGCCCGTAGGGCGTGGATTAGTCCAAATCCATATATACTTAGATTTGAGTTTGGGTTGATTTAAGGATCGTTAATCTCGTTTGAGATTAAGATCAACTTAAATTTTTATTAAGGATACGTTAGTCCAATTTGAGACTAAGATCTACTTAACGGGGTTTTAGGATCATTCAGATCCAACAAAAGAACATTTGGGCTCCATTGTTTTAGTTTAAGGACGTTACGGTCCATTGTTAGTTTAAGGACGTTTCGGTCCGTAGATCACCATTTTTGAGCTGAGGGCTTAGTTTAAGGACGTTTCGGTCCGTAGATCATCTTGCACGCACGTGTGTTTGTTACGTGTCGGGATGAGCAACGATGATATGGGAGACACCCAGCTTGGGGTATGGTTTGATTTAGGATGTGCACGTCAGTTTGGGAAGTGCACCGAAGAGCAGTTAGTTGTCGGGACCCGCCACCTCTCTGAAGATGTTGAGAAATTACAACGACATGTATCAGATGTGTGCAGAGATGTACCCTTGGACCAATTTCCCTATCCGAAGGAAAAGGAATTGATGGTCAAGCCCAGAAATCATTAGTCGTATTTTGTGACTAGGATTTCTACAGGGGAATGTGGGATGAATATCGTTTTGGTCATCATCAATTGAGGAGTCATCAGTCGTGTTTGAAACTGAAATTAGTTCGGGAAGTCATGAGCATAGAGGCTTGGTATATTTGGAGATCGAAGATGTTTTAATCTCAAGAAGACTTAGCCGACTTGAGGTTGGAGTTGACTTCCTACAGTGTTAAGCACTAGTATACGTTCAGCACTCACGTGTTCCTACGTGAGGCTCTAAAGCAGTGTTAAACACTGGATTTCGGGGGCGCTCACGTGTGGCACGTGAGGCACCTCAAAGCTGGTGCTATACATTGGGTTCAAGTCCCCGTTTATATATAAGTGTTATACACTTAATTATGTGGCACTCACGTATGAGCACGTGAGGCGCCCCAAAGTTGGGTACTGCCTTTTTGGGTTTTACTTTCCTCTTCTTTTATAAGTGCTAAGCATTTGGCTTACGTGTGAGCACGTGAGGCATCCGAAATGGGAACTATTCTCTAGATTTTATTTCTCTTTTCTTTATAGGTGCTAAGCACTTGAACCCTGTGGTGCTCACGTGCGAACACGTGAGGCGCCTTCAAAATGTGAGCGCTATTTTTGGGTCAATTCCCTTTTTGATATAAGTGTTAAGCACTTGATTGGGGGTCGCGTGGACAACACGTCACTGCCCTAGGAGGCACTTCTTAATCTTCTTTTTAAATGCTCGCGTGTGAAACACGTGACTCGGTCTCAGCCATTCTTTTTTGTTCATCAGATGCGCTCACGTGGGGAAACACGTGAGGTTTCATTATAGTGTTGAACACTAATGAATCACCAGTCTTTCCCTCTATGTGCATGAAGATTTTGATCTCATATTAACGATGCTGGGATCTGAGTTTAGAGAATTTCGAGTCTCTTGTTTTATAAGAATTAAATTCTTATTATAGGGTTAAACCCTAGTTCTATCAAAGGAATTAAATTCTTATATGTTTTTGTAAGAATTAAAT
Source organism: Agapanthus africanus (assembly GCA_030015575.1). Taxonomy (NCBI): domain Eukaryota; kingdom Viridiplantae; phylum Streptophyta; class Magnoliopsida; order Asparagales; family Amaryllidaceae; genus Agapanthus; species Agapanthus africanus. Next base: position 471,225,414 of record JASDDO010000031.1, read on the forward strand.
TGTTTGAACTTAGTTCTTTCCTCTAAGTTTTGAATTTGCATAACAGAATCTCCCCGATGAGAATTAAATTCTCAACTTGTGGAGAGATCTGCTTCTGCGGTCCTCAACCAGAGGAAGAATTAAGTTCTAGTATGAAGGTTTAAACCCTTAAAGATGCGAAGAAGGGATATGATAATCTCTGTATTTCTTCTTACCTAGGTTTTTTGTTTAAAAAGGGGATCTTTTTCTTTTAGAGAATTGAATTCTCTTTCACTCTTTTTTTTGTATGCTCTCTTCTGTTTTCTTCCTCCCCTTAACTTGAAGTCATGGGTTTATTATATAGTGGAGAGAAGTTTGTTGATTAGTTTTAGGAAATCTCTCATTGAGAGATCCTAGTTGATTTTGGGGTTTTTACCTACTGTTAGATTTTTGATCCAAGGGTTTCTGTCTTACAGAACATATTTTCTTATTTCTTAAACAAGATCAGAGAAATATTCTCCCATATAGAATTTATTCTGTAGATTGGTGATTTTTAATCACCATTGGATTTTTAATCCAAGGATGCTTGGTTTAACGGAGCACAATCTTTCTTTGTTTAAGAAGATATGAAAAATATTTTCCAGCTTATGGGGTCTTTGATCTGCCAACTTTCTGTTTAACAGAAAATATCATTTCTCATTTAAAAGTTCAATAGAATTTAATTCTATGCTTAATCACCGTTGGATTGGTTCGTTGTTGAGTAGAATTTAATTCTACGTAAGGAAGTTCCCTCACGTGTTTAACACATGAGGCTTATTAGCCTGGCAATTGTTTTAATTGCAGTGCCTATATTCGTTGCATATAGACACTCACGTGTTAAACACGTGGGGCTGTTTTAGCCTAGCAATTGTTTTAATTGTTGTGCCTATATGCGTTTCATATAGGCACTCACGTGTTAAACACGTGGGGCTGTTTTAGCCTAGCAATTGTTTTAATTGCTGTGCCTATATGCGTTGCATATAGGCACTCACGTGTTAAACACGTGTGGCTGTTTTAGCCTAGCAATTGTTTTAATTGCTATACCTATATACGTTGCATATAGATACTCACGTGTTAAACACGTGGGGCTGTTTTAGCCTAGCAATTGTTTTAATTGCTGTGCCTATATACGTTGCATATAGGCACTCACGTGTTAAACACGTGGGGCTGTTTTAGCCTTGCAATTGTTTTAATTGTTGTGCCTATATGCGTTGCATATAGGCACTCACGTGTTAAACATGTGGGGTTGTTTTAGCCAAGCAATTGTTTTAACTGCTGTGCCTATATGCATTCACGTGTTAAACACGTGGGACTATTTTATCCTAGCAATTGTTTTAACTGCTGTGCCTATATGCGTTGCATATAGGCACTCACGTGTTAAACACGTGGGGTTGTTTTAGTGAAGAACTTTCCCTCGTCCCTTTTTTATAAAGGAACATCACCAAAATAGAGGAGTACAAATGATGGAAAAATTACACAAATCCCTCAAAACCCTAGCTCTCACAAAATACAAAAGGGTTCTCTTAAAAACACAGAAGCTATCCGATCTAGGGTTTCAAAATACTACAATATATATAGTATTGAAAGGATAAATCAAAATAACTAATTTCCCTAACAACTAAGTATTCGTCCCACGACAACGGCAGACGTCTGTTGAAATAAGTGCAGACATCTGCCCAAGTGTCTTCAAAATAACAAAGCGTTCCCAAATGTATGAAGAAGGATCTCTAGACTTCTAGTCTTGAAATCTCCAAAAGAACAGAGCACTCGCAGACGTCTGATGTGTTCGATTTAGACATCTGCCCAAAGTATATGAACATACAGAACGCTGACAAACATCTGAAATTATAGCTCTAGACATCTGTCCCCTTTCTTACAGATAAACTTGAATTTTCACCAACTCTATGATATTACCAAATCAAACAGAGAAATCAAATAGGGATTGGAATGTGAGGCATACACAACAAATCTCCATCTTACTTCACATTCCCATAAAACTCCTCCATAAAATTAATAGTAGCTCCACCTTCACCAAAAAATCCTAAAAAGCTCAATGAGTGCGACGCACACCAATTATTTTCAAACACTGCCCAAACTTAACAACTGAAAGAGACTTTATCAACATATCGGTCGGATTATCCGTTGTGCCAACTTTCTTCACAACTATCTCTTCTTTTTCAACGATATCCTGAACAAATCAGTATCGAACATCAATGTGCTTCGTCCTGTCATGATGCATCTGGTCTTTCGTCAAGTGAATCGCGCTTTGGCTATCATAGTAGAATATTATGCTATCCTTTTGAATACCAAGTTCTGAAAATAGCCCCTTCAACCAGATCGCTTCCTTTACAGCCACAGCAACGGCCATATTTTCCGTCTCCTTCATAGATAACGCAACCGTAAGCTATAACGAAGCACGCCAATTGATGGAACATCCTTCTAAAGAGAATACATAACCGGTGATCGCCCTTCGCCTGTCGAGATCACCCGTATAACCGGAATCGCTGAATCCAACTAAATTATCGTTGTTCCTTCCAAACACCAACCTAAGATCAGACGTATCTCGCGGGTATCGTAAAATCCATTTTACTGCTTGCCAATGGCCTTTACTTGGAGATACCATATAGCGATCGACACTAACTGTATATGAAATATCGGGTTGGGTATAAACCATGGTATACATAATGCTATCCATCGGACTCACATACGGAACATTCAACATATAATTAATCTCATCCTCTATTTGCGGTGATGAACGAGATGAAAATTTGAAATGAGCTGCCAGCGGAGTATTTATAGATTTAGCATCTGCTATGCCAAAACGCTCCAAAACTTTCTCAATATATCGCTGTTGAGACAAGTAAAGTTTTCCTCCTTTGCGATCTCGCCTGATTTTCATACCAAGTATTTTCTTGGCCGTTCCCAAATCCTTGGTCTTAAACTTGTCTTTCAACTGTTCCTTCAAATTCCAAATATCAACTATATATCTTGCTGGTATCAACATATCATCAATATAAAACAACAAGTATATGAAAGAACATCGGCGAGCTTCTTACAATAAACACAACTATCTCCCCTTACTTCTCGTAAACCCAATATCTATCGTGAAAGATTTAAATTTCTTATACCAACACCTAGGTGACTGCTTCAAACCATAGAAAGACTTCTTTATTAAACAAACATGATCTTCCTTCAATTTTGAAGCCTTCGGGTTTTTGCATGTAGATCTTCGCTACCAAATCACCATGCGGGAATGCGATCTTCACATTGACCTACTCGAGCTCCAACTCTTGCATAGCTACCAAACCGAGCAAGACACGTATAGAGGCATGTTTTACAACTGGAGAAAATAGCTCATTGAAGTCAACTCGCCGAACCTGCGAATAGCCTTTAGCCACTAACCGTGCCTTATATCTCATATCCAAAACATATTGGTCTTCTTCCTTCTTGAAAACTCACTTGCAACCAATTACTTTCTTTCTTCCTTCGGACTTCACGAGCTTTTATGTCTTATTCTTCTAAAGAGATTCAATCTCTTCATTCATAGCGATTAACCAATGAGTTGACTCATCAGATGAGATAGCTTCTTGATAGCTCGTCAGCTCGCTATAATCAATTGTCTCTACAACAGAGAGCGCATACGCCACTAGATCATCATAGTCATATCTTTGTGGCGGTCGAATATTCCTTCGTTGACGGTCTCGAGCGAGTGAATACTCATCTTGGGACTGCTCATCATGAGCTTCATCAGACGATGGTGAAAGAGGGATCTAATGCCAACCCGGGCTTTCACCGACTTCAATTTCAATGCCCGGCACATTCTTCCTTGAATCATTTTTACTTGGAGATTCCAAAATCTTCAGTTTCTCAACATAGCAGATCCATCAAAAATCACATCTCTGCTAATCATAAATTTTGGCGACTTAGAATCCGAACACCATAAGATATAACCTTTAACACAGGTAGCATAACCAAGAAATATGCACTTCTTCGCTCGAGGATCCAACTTGTCTTCACCGCAATGTGCATATACAGGACAACCAAATACCTTAAGTGTAGAATAATTGGCGTGCTTCGCAGACCATACCTGCTCCGGTGTTTTACTACCTAGAAATGTATAAGATGACCGGTTAACAATGAAGCATTTCGCGTTCACCGCTTTTGCCCAAAACTTCTTGCCGAGCCCTGCATTAGACAGCATACACCGCTCTTTCTCCAAAAGAGTCCGCTTCATGCGCTCCGCGACTCCATTTTGCTGTGGTGTGTAAACAACGGTATGGGTCCGATTCATACACTCTGCAACTCCATTTTGCTGTGATGATTTATACCATGTTTCCGAATGATCAGCACCGTTCAACTTGATCTCTATGATATAGATCATATGTATATCAAATCTCATATGTTTTCAATAATGTTTACCCTCGTATAGGGTGGTTGCAAAATTAACGGTTTTCTAACCATAGAACATTTGACGAAGTTATAACAGTGGGCAAATGTTACCAAAATTGTATGAAACTTAGTGTGTTAATGTTTTACACAATGGAGAATAACATGAACGGTACCGATCTTTCAAAAAATGGATAAATAATCAAATTTTAAAAGGACCCCTTATTTCTTCTAATAAAATGCCACCTCATAAACACAAACCTCATGTATTGCCATTCACTTTATATATATATATATATATATATATATATATATATATATATATATATATATATGATCATAACCCAACTCTATCCAGGCATGAAAATCAATAAGGTTTTTTATTTCAAAATATGGTGGTTAGGGATTAAAATTAGTAAAATGGAGTAATTTAAATTTTAATCATGAAAATAAAACACGTAGACATGGCCCCAAGCCTTCAGTCCCCATAATCAAAAAAGGATGGGTTCCAAGAACCCGCTCTCACTACTAAAAAGTGGAGGGCGAACTTGCCCTGGCCCCCCACCCCCAATGGAGAGCGCGTTCTAAGAAGTTTCCCCCTCCTATAGGGGAGGAGGGTTTTGGGAAAGGAGAGAGACGGTTCCCAGAACCCGCCCTCCTTAAAAATTTTAAAAATTTAAAATAAAAAATATTAAAATTAATAAAAAAATATTGTTAAATAAAAAAATAATTCAAAAAAATAATTTATTATTTAGATGGACCCGCAATACCTAATTTGCGTCTGGTAAATACGATTTCCAAGAACCCGTCTTTCAGTGTATGCCAGAGAGGGCGAATTCCAAAAACCCGCCCTCGGGCAAATATTGGATAAGATTGACAAATAAGGGTTGTTACTGTTTACTAGGGATAAGATCGAATATTGGATAAAATTGACAGATAAGGATTGTTACTGTTTACTGGGGGTAAGATCGACAGACGTGGGGATAAGATCGACAGATAAGGTTTGTTACTGTTTATATAGAAGGAATCCAATACTTGGATCATACTATATGAAGGAAGAACACTTAAGTAATGAAAGCAAAACAAATAAGTTTGAGTTTCAAATTCTGTCTCCTCATAGAAGAATTAGAGAAGATACGAAGAATACAACTGCAGTTGCAATGAAATTTCTAAGTGGTTACTAAAGGGTGAAAAATATGGGGGTGGAATGACTCGAAATTTCTAAGCGGTTACTAACGCAATTTCTTAATACTTGAAGTCCATCCCATTGCCAATATAAACCCACGACACTTGTTGGAGAGGGTGTTATAGTATGCCGTGGAAGCTTGAGGGAAGAAACAGGTCCATGTAGGGACACGATTTTTTACCCCTCTCAGAACTGTATTCAATCCAACTTCATGAACTGTGTAGCATCTACTTCTTTAATGTTATTGTATAACATTTAATTGATGTATCTGTCGTAGCAAAAATTTGTAGCATTGTAGTAGAAAATCGGTATATCGCAGAAGCTATTTCAGTTGAAAACGAGTAAGTTCAAGTGTTATTATTCGCTACCCAATTTACATATTGCAATTTTAACAGTAATTTACAGTAAATTAGATTCCAACGAATAATCTAAAACGATCATACTAAAATTAAAATTGTACAAATTTCCTTACAAATGATAATTGATTTTCCTTCTGTTGCTTGTTATTCACGACCTCAAAAGTCCCACCCCTAATGACTGTCCTGAACATCTGGTCCTATAATGACCTAGTTGTTTGCATAAGCTACATCTGCCATGACTTTACTGAGGATCAACATCCATTTTCATTCGATCTTGACGCACCTTAGGTCTTCCGGGTCATATGTTTTTGTCCGGTGGTAATACCGTCGGTGTTTGTCTGTTCCCGGTATAATAGCGCCAATACCGATTGTCTGGTATAGAATGAAAGTTTGGATCGTATGAGCCTTGATAACTGGAAACCGTATAGTAAGATGAAGAAAAATTGTAATGTGAATTATGCATGCTGCTCGCAGCAGCAATTGCGTGGTCACACGGTAAATATTGTTGTTGAAAAACACCGCATGTGCATGAAGAGAGCCCTTCATCTGTAAAATTTACGGTATATTGATTCACATTGATCCCTGTAACTTGAAACTCCAATGTGTCAAACCTTTCAGATCTGTAATATTATGATTTGCGCTCTCTTTTATGAAATATATCTTCATAATACGCGGTGCGTGGAGTCTCCATCGCCACAGACTTTTTCTTTCTTTACACAAAGTATGTATTCATTCTAAAAAAGGTTCGAACAATCAACCCCTGTATCGGTAAGCCTCTAACACCCTTAAGGACCCTATTGATGATTTTAGACATATTAGTGGTCATTAGTAGATACATACATCTATTATCATGTGCTTGTGTCCACATACGCGCTGGATACTCATCTATCCACGATTTCGCTGCTTGACTTATCTTTCCAATTTTCATCATGTACATGTCATGAACATTGGTGTCAGACTCTTCACCGATTTTGTACATAAGCTTATATAAATCTGAATTTTTTAATTTCCTATCAAAATTCTGTCTAAAGTGCCGCAGGCAAAACCTATATGGTGTCTTCAGAAATACAGCTCTCATGGCAGCTAGTATTCCAAGATATCTATCAGATATGATTCATAAATCTGTTTTTATCAATAACAGATGTGATACTTTAAGTTGACGAAAAAATCATGACCAAAATGATGTATTTTCACCCTCGACAATAGAAAATCCCAACGGAAATATACAGTTATTAGCATCAACATATGTAGCAATTAATATACAATCTTTGTACTTACCATACAGATACGTCCCATCCACGCACAAGACCGGCCGATAGTGTGAAACCATCCGCACAAGGAGCAAAGCACCAGAAATTTTTTGAAACCTGACACAGCCATCGACATCTGTTTATGTGATTTTTAATTGGTATATAGACCCCAAATTTGATGCTTTCACGGCTTTCATAAAAGAGACTAGCGAGTTGTATGAGCTTTTCCAATTCCTAAATATTTTGTATAAAACATTTCCACAAGCATCGCATACCTTCACATACGAAATCTAAATTTTATGCTCTCCAGTTATATAGAGCCGTATCTTTTGAGGAGCCTTCGCCACATCTGTATGGATAAGTGGCATGATAAGTGAGCAAATGTGTGATGAAGTGCAATTCCTGTGATCTTTTAACATAATCGAATTGATACAAGTGTATTTCCGGTTATATTTCATGATTTTCCAAGCATTGGCTCTTTTGGAACAACATGTAGACAATCTCCTCTTACATTCAGGAGTTTTCGTACATATCACGGTATAATACGTCTTATTTGACTCTTCGGTTTTAAATGTATCATTTTTTTCAATAGCCCAAGACTTCAGTTTAAAAATAAGATCTCCTTTTTCCGGAAACATATTTTCAACAGTGACGCGATCTTCGCTTGCTACACTCGCTTCCAAATAAGGCTCAGCATTTATTTCTGCCACAGCTAAGTCTACCCAACTATCATCTTCCAACGGATCGAGACCAGGATCTTCTAGTTCAACAAAATCATTATTCACAGCCATGTCATCAATCGGTACCACTTCATTCAATCCAGCGGCATAATCTACGCTATCCTCCACTTGATAATTTTCATCAGCTTCATCATTATCATTGTCACCCATATCATTGTCACATATAGAAACAAAATGCTCGGGTGAAATATATATACGATGGCTGAGGTAGGTATAATGTGGATGGTTCGGGTTGAAAAGACCGGAATGATGTGGACGGACATACTTGGAATGTGCTACTTAGATCGTATTGGAATGATGCGGAAGGAAAAGATTGAAATGCAGGGGTTTGGGAAAATCTGCATTTAGTATATAAAATTTTGTTAACATTTTTGTATTACAAAGAAAATTAAAATAATCATCACTTGTTTCAGATTGATTTACCCTTGAAATGTTGTATATGGTAATTCTTGTTGTTCTTCAGGTATGCATACAACTGCATCAGTCGCTTGGAAAAATCTGTATTTAATATATAAAATATGTTAGCATTTTGGTATTACATAAAAAACTAATTATATATGTTTACCCTTGAGTTTGAAGGTGTGAATAATCATGCGTATAGTCGTATCCACTGAGACTAAAGGTATCATCGTTAACCATGGGACCGTATCCCTAAAGAACTACCTCCAGTATTACCATCAAAATAATTTGTTGGAGCGACATCTGATACTTCCAACTGTTCCTTCTCAACTAAAATTTCAAAAGAATGCTGGGTGTTTGCCAAACTGAAGTCTATCATCGAAAATATTGCATCGTCTATAGTTTCAACCAATGCTTCATTAAACAGAGGCCATATACAACTTAATTTAAACTTAATTTCATGGGGATCGTATTTCGTGATTTTAAACACTTTATTCTCGAGTTTATTGTAAGTCATCGATAATCTTAATCGCATAATCTTTGCACAGCCATCCATATACTCGGGACCTTGTGCACTTGTTATGATCTAGTCATCGTATTTATATAGAACAAATAAACTTAAACTTGATATTATCTACATCAAACAATATCAACCCCACAATAAATATAAAAAGTTAACAACTGAAGTAATGATTATATTTACCGAAAATTAAATAAACGGTAAATAAAATTTACATACGTTTGTCAATCGGAAATTCTAATAGATAAATCTATAGGGATAGAGAGATCGAGTTCCGTTGAAGGGGTGTAGATGAGAGCTTTAGATTTTTTAGGAGGTGCAGATGCAAATTGGAGCAGAATTGGGAGCAAATGGGAGGAGGGCGGGTTTTTGTGAGTATTTGGTGGTCGTTGGTCAAAAAAGGGTCACGCTTGATTTCAGAAAAAGTGTTCACGGGTCTTGAGGTAAAGAGTCATGGGATTACCTTGGGTTTAAGGAAAGGATTGGACAGAAAGGAATCATGAGTCATGAGATTGCCTTGTTTTGGGATAAAGGGGTCACGGGCTTGTCTTGGGTTAAGTAAAAAGGGTCACGAGTCAAGCTGTAGCCAATTATTGGGCAGCTCATCAATAAGAGAAATTATTGAAATTAGTTTTTAACAGTCTTTTATTGTGAGGAGGGCGTGTTCCAAGAACCTGCCCTCTCCTTTTTAAATGAGAGAGCGGGTTCTTAGAACCCACTATCCCCTTTTAAAATCTATCAATCTGTCACATATTGACAAATCCCCTAACCCCTTCCTTTTTAAAGGAGATTCCATCTCCCTTTTAAAGGAGATTAAAGGAGATTTCACATATTGACAAATACCCTTTAAAAAGGGCTCATCTCCTTTTTAAAGGAGATTCCCTCTCCTTTAAAAAGGAGAGGTCAGGGACGTGACAAATCCATGGGCTCTTTCCATTTTAAAGGAGATTCCATCTCCTTTAAAAATGTGATGGCGGGTTCTTGGAACACGCCCTCAATTATTGTAAACTCGCTTTTTTCTCTTTAAAACCCCCATTCTTCCCTCTGCTCTATCTTATCCATTTTCTTTCCGAACTCCATTCTATACCCACTGACTTTTCTAATCTTTCAATTATTTGAGTTTGAAAAAAAATACAATGGAGAATCAACCATTCGAAAAATTACTCCTCGTAAATCAAAACGAGCATAGATATTTCAGTATATTACATAGGGAGAAAAATTAAAAACTTATTAAATTTGTTTCAAATATTGGCCCATATATTTTAATTTAAATAATTGAAAATAATATGAATAAATTTTATTGGATGGAGATAATCTTACAGTCATCAGTTATAGTTCTGACAAATGGCAAGTTACTATTATCGTATTATCGATCGGATTTGAAGAGCCGGTTCTATGAAGTTTTATTATTGCGTCATATCCAACTCGACCACAGTCTCGTTAGCTCTTTTGTTGAGCGTTGGAGAAGAAAGACTCATATTTTTCATCTTAGATATGGTGAGGCCGCTATCATACTCCAGGATATTGTCCTTTTATTTGGTTTACGGATGAATGGATTTAGATTGGTTGGAGCTACAATTGTGGGTCCGAAAACCGAGCACCCATATTGGGATACGTATATTGAGTCTACTCTCGGACCGATATGATTCGTAATTTTTTTAAATTAAAAGTTGAAGTATATTAACGTGATATTAATTAACGATTAATTATAAAATTCAGATACCATGAGGGTTTATTAAGGGGTATAAGATCAGTTTAAGATGGCTCAAAGATACATTTACTATATCCCTGATGAAGATACTGATGATATCTTGGATAGACATGCACGTGCCTACATTCTGTATATGATCGGTTCTTGATTGATACCGGACCAGTCGGCAACGCATGTCCATCCTTTATACCTTGGGGTTTTTTTAGGGATTTCGATGTGTGTGGCCAATATATTTGGATAGTAGGAGTTCCGGCATATTTTTATAAAAAACTAGATAAGACATGTGCTCCTAGAAAAATAAAATTTGTGGTTATATTATATTACTTAAAGTGCATAATAATTTTGAATTAAATATTTGAAAAATTATAATATTGGTTCTTTCTGATATTATGACACTTTATATATAGATTTGGTCATGAGAGCACATGTATATTAGAAGACCAGATCATATTCATATTTCTGGTGAGGATGTCCCTAGAAAGCCTCTCGGCTGTTGGTGGAGTGGCAAGAAATCACATAAGGTTTCTCGTCGAGTACTTAAGTATTATAAAAATAAGTTGGATCGAATGGAGGCAACTCAGATAACTATTAATTAGGTAATTAAATTTGTTTGAAATTTTTAATTGACATTATTTACAATTTTGTAGTATGTTATTTGCGCAGTTCACGTGGATGCCTTATATAATAGATCGTCTGCAAGGATTACCCGACATCTATATCGAAAGAGAGCCGGTTTGGTGGGCTCGATTCCCACTACTGTGCATTAATATCATGGTCATGCACTTATCGGACCGGGTGTTGCGACAGTTTGGTAGATTGCAATATATTCCTGGTCTGTCGCCTACACCTATGACAATAGAGAGAGACATGCGAAGAGAAAAGGCGGAGCATGATTGGAACGGGTATCATCATCAATATTTGCTGAGATGAAAAAATAGACTTCATAATATTACCTTACAGCAAATAGGTGACCAAACACTCACCAGCGATACAGAAATATACCTATAAAGGAATAAGTGTGTCACCGTAAGATATTTTTCTGCTCCTCCTATCGACTTTCCGAACTTTCAGCAGTACGAGCCTAGAGGCCACGTGGAACGAGGAATAGTAAGTTAAATTTTTTAAATTAAATTAGTTTTTAACATCCAGCGGTACCAGTCTATAATTATATATTATTTTTTATTCTAACAACAGGCTCGTCGGTTGTATCATATACAATCATTGATACAAGATTCATATCGAACTGATGATGGTCGAAATAGTCAGGCTTTATTTTCTACCGTAGACTCATATATTGGTAGTATATTCAGAGCATATCACATGCTTCTACATTTGTCGCCATCGTGAGAGCCACAGCATAAGCCAGAACCAGAGCCGCAGTATCAGCCAGATCCAAAACCACAGTATCAGTGATTCGAAGCACCATACGGTTAGCAGCAACCTCGGTATAGTCAGTGGTTAGACAACCGTCGGGAGATAATGAATAAGCGCAACAATCGGAGCAACAACAGTCTTGGAAGACAAATTTGCGCAACAACAGCAATCTTGGGTGTTAAGTTTTGTGCTGCAACAGCAATCTTGGGGGTGGGGCAGGTTTTGCGCAACAACGGCAGTCTTGGGGGACAGGTTTTACGCAGTCTTGGAAGGCAGGTTTTGCGCAACAACAGCAGCAGGAAACCGGGACAGGTTTTTCGCAGCAACAACCCAGTTAGGAGACGGATTTTGTGTCCTACATACAGTTATTGGGAGGAAGCACATATCCGAAATATGTCCCACATACAGAATTTGCGCAACAACAGCCTGTCCAAGACAAAGCAGAAGAGCAAGCGGAAGATTAAGCTGCAAAGCAGACACCACCGCCACATACACAGGACACGGGGGGTCGTCGAGTCAGTCCAAAAGGCATATACTTATGTCTAGCCTTCTCAGTTTGGGAATGGGAAAGGAAAAGGAAAAGGGAAAGCGTTAATTGTATACTTTTAATTTAGATGTCAAAGACGTCCAATTCTCTTAATGGATTCATTTCCATTGTTTATAACTGAAGTTGAAGTAATAGAAATGAATACAGTAAGAGAATTGAACGAGTTTTGCTCCATTACAATTGCAGGTATATTCTCCGTATCTTCTCTAATTTTTCCATGAGGAGACAGAACTTGAAACTCAAACTTGTTTGCTTCGCTTTCGTTACTAAACTGTTCCTCATTCACATTTATAGTATGATCCAAGTATTGGATTCTTTCTATATAAACAGTAATAATTCTTATCGGTCGATCTTATCCCCACATAAGTAAACAGTAACAATCCTTATCTTCCATTCTTATCCAATATTTGCCCGATGGCGGGTTTTTGGAACCCGCCTTCTCTGCCATACTCTAAAGGGTGGGTTCTTGGGACCCGATTTATTCGTATTGCGGATACACATGAAATTATTTTTTGAAGGATTTTTTTTATTTAATAAGATTGTTTTTTAAATTTTAATTTTTTTTGATTTGTTAATTACTAATTTTTTAAGTAGAATCCGCCCTCTTTTGCGGGGTGGGGGGGTGTTCCAGGAACCCACCCTCCAATAGGGAAGGATGGGTGGGTTGGTGCCTGGGGTGGGGTGGGATGAGAGGGTCCTTGGGGTGGCGTGGGATAGAGGCAGGGCGAGTTCTGAGAACCCGTCCTCCACTTTTTATTGATAATGGAGGGTTCCAGAAACCCGTCCTTTTTTGATGTCGGGACTGAGACATTTTGGGGCCACGTCTTCGTGGTCCAAAACCGTTCTATTCTCATAATTAAATTTTAAATTACTCTATTTTACTAATTTTAATTCCTAACCATTCTATTTTGAGAAAAAAACCCAATCAATAAGTCATTGGGCTTAAAGTCCTGCTAGCGGGGATGAACGGTTGAGATTTTATATGAGGGTTGAGCGTGTGGATCTCAATGGGTTGTTGATTGTTGTTGATACCAAACTACCTGCAAAGAAAGTCCCAGAGTGGAAAACCACCGTAAGACCCTCCGATGATCAAGTAAGTACCAAGGAATATTAGGGTAGAGTAGCGGCGTATTGGAATAAGTTCGAAATACCTGAGTCGACTGAAAGAGGGGTTTATATAGCAGTCGCATGGAGCGAGACGATGCGAGATTCTCGCCGTTCGTTACGGCCCTGCGTCACGTTCGCGTTGATGACGGGATACGTCCATTAATCGTGAGATACGCTCATTAATGGCAAGATACGCTAGAGTGGGATGCGGGACGTGGAGCGGCGGAGATCTATTCGTGGCGAGATACACAGAGCCATTATGGGGGCGCTCGAGCTCCGTGCTCCCGGCCAAATAAGGATGCTGAGGAATCTCAGATATAGGGTAGTACGGAGACGAGCAAGTGAGCTGAGAAGTATCAGATATAGGATAGTTCAGAGACGAGCAAGTGTGCTGAGAAGTCTCAGCTATAGGATAGATTGGAGACGAGCTATTGGCTGGCTGTCAGCCGAAGGGAGAACATACTCCGGGAAGATCTTCTAAAAAGTCGGGTGCAACCTTGGAGGCGAAACACCGAGAAATTTCCACAATGCATCATACTTATTCCAGCTCCGTAGCCTTCAGAAATCTAGCGGGCTTATGTGGATGCCACGTTATCCGCTACGTGTCATGATCTGGGGAATTCCCACTCAGCATCAGGTGGAGATTGGCCTCTTGTGATGTGATTCAAAGAATCCTATTGAGAATGCACAGGCTTTTCAGAATTTTCACTGTAGCTTCTACATGCTTTTAGGGTCAATTTAGGAAAGACAGTGGAAAAATCATGTCTTGGCTGAAGATGCCATTTTTAAGCAAAAGGTTCCCCAGAAACTGTCCTGTGTATAAGTAAGTAGATAGGGAATATTCAATAATTGGTAATAACCTCTCGAGCAGTTGTGGTTGGGAAGGTTTGCTCCTGCTTGATAATAGGAGCGAGCAAGATGGTACAAGGTTTGATAAGACTAATGACAAGGTCATTAGGGGTAGTCTAGACACGGAACGTCAAACCATTTTAAATTATCGCGCTTGTGTTTGTTCTATCATATTTATATTTTTATATTTCTTATCAGTTGTTATAATTTGTAGTCTCCTTAAATAGATTATAGATTAGCAATATTTGTTTAAACCCTATTCACTCTCTAATGTTGGACTTTGGTCTTTTAATGTCTTTTTGTAAAGCTAAAGCACCAGTAGTATTTATAATTCGGTTTTTTAATGTCTCCGTCCAATAATTTTAGAATTATATATCTCAAATTTAATTTTCTTTTATGGATTTCGAAAGAAAGAAAACAACATTTTTCATTAAAAAAATTATATCAAAAAGTTTAATTATTTGTCTTTTGTTAAATTAGTTGAGTACCGGTACTCTCTACCTCAAAACCTTAAGTTGTTAGGTTGTGATGCCACTCGTAAGTGAGATTTCTCCAGATCACGACACGTAGCGGATGACGTGGCATCTGCTTAAGTCCGCTAGATTTCTGGAGGCTACAGAGCTGGAATAAGTACGATGCATGGGGGACATTCCTTGGAACCTCGTCTCCAAGGTTGCATCCGACCTTTTGGAGACCTCCCCGGAGTACCTTCCCTATTCTCATAACAACCAGCCAACCGCTCGCCTCTGAACAATCGTATAGCCGAGTTTCCATAGCCTCCTTACTCGTCTCCGAGCTGATACAAGCTGAGCTTCCTCAGCCTCCTCACTCGCCTCCGAGCTATCTATCGAGCTGAGCTTCCTCAACTTCCCTGTTCAGCCAAGAGCACGGAGCTCAAGCGCCCCCATAACAGCTCTGTGTATCTCGCCAAAATGAGATCTCTGCCGCTCCACGTCCCACATCCCATGCTGGCGCGTCTCTCCGTTAATGGGTGTATCCCACCATTAATGGACGTACCCTACCATCAACGTGAATGTGAGGCGGGGGCATAACGGACGGCGAGAATATCGTGCCGGTTCGCTCCATGTGACCGCTATATAAACCATCTCTTCTAGACGACTCAGGTACGTCGAACTCATTTCCAATACGCCGCTACCCTACCATTATTATTCATCGGTACTTACTTGATCGTTGGATGGTTTTTGTTGGACGTATAAATAGGAGAGGACTTTCCTTAGGAAACACTTTTACTTTAGTTGCCTCCCGTTGTCTGAAGATTGTCCGGCACTCCATCACTAAGGTCGGATCTTCAGTTTAAATCCATCTTATGCCGACCTTTCCTTGAATCAAGTTAGATGTCTTCTTCTGATGTTTCCATTGATGTAGTTAAGGTTGAGTCGGACAATGAAGCTTCAGCATCTGAAGCCGAGTCCAGTGGATCATCTTCTTCCTTCTCGGCTTTCGATAGCCGAGAAAGTTCTTCTTCGTCGTCTTCTTCTCTATCGGGATCGCCCCTAAGGGATGGCGACGTCCTTGTTCTTCGTTGTCGGGTGGCAAAGAAGGCCCCCAAGGTGTGCATCGAAAATACTCGCGATGCGCCCTCGGTGTTGAATCAATTGGATGAGCTCTTCAATATCCGGGCTCGTTTCTACATCCCCCTGGCTATTCACTTAGTCTGGCCAGCGAGGGTGAACGGGAAGACTAGGTACAGGGCAATGAGATTGCTCTATACCTGAAAGCGTTCCGTGCGGGGATGCATCTGCCCTTCTCGTCCGAAATTTGTGCTATACTCCATTTCTTACAGCTTGCCCCAGGCCAGCTAGCGCCGAACTCATGGAGAATTCTCCTCAAGTTCCTGGTCCGGTTGAAGATTGATCGGATCCCTTCGACTTGAGCCTCCTTCTTTCCTTCCATTGCTACGAAAATCACCCTGGCACTCGTAAGGACGAGCCAAGCTGGGTTTACCTTTCTTTTAAAAAATATAAGGATAGGACGGCCGGGTCAGGGGTAGTGCTCGTCCCTTCTTCCATCTGTGGGTGGAAGGAGAAGTTTGTTTTCGTCAGTCTTCCGGAGGGAGAGAATTGGCCAGTGCCTACTAAATGGCATATAGCAGATTGCCCAAGGGTCAAGTAGTCAAACGCCCCGGAGATAGGGATAATGTCGCAGTGGGAGCCGATCCAGCGGACCGATGTTTTGCTTTCTGAGCTGGCCTTAAGCTGGTCGGGACTCAGTTTCGCGCGTTTCAGGGGTAAGTTAGGTCTTCGCTGATTAATTTAGGCTTAGCATAATTTTGACATTCTTGTTGCTGACCTTTTCCTTCATTTTCTTCCGTAGAGCCAATGGATCGATCGAGGATCATGGCTGCCAAGGCGTAGGGGAGGAAGGGCGACGAAGCTAGTTCGTCTAAGCCCGCACATAGCGCGGTCCCCCGGCAAGCTCCTCTCGCCAAGGTAGTTGTTACTCCTCCCATCTCAGAGGAACACTAGAGTGGAGGGCAAAACCACGCTGAGTCTCCGGCTAAAAGACTCAAGAGAGTGGTTTCCCGGCCACCCTCGGCCGGGATACAGGTGCAGGAGAGCGACTTCTGCATTGAAATGCCATCGGGGCTCTCTGTGGCCGACAGCTTGCTGGCGGACATAGAGAAAGTAGCGGGGGCTAAGATTCCTCAGGGCACCATGAAAGCCCAAGTGGCGGCAATAGCCCAGGAGGCAGTCCAAGCTGGTGATCTTCTAAAAAATTTCCAAGTACATTTTCCCCCATCTAGTCTTTGACAAATGTTGTTCATTTTTTTCCGTAGGTCCTCCAACATTGCGTCCTCCTAGCTGCCATGGAGGACGAGGAGGTTGCCCCGGCGATGAAAAAGGTCAAAGAATCATCCACGCGTGAGAAAGAGCTCCTCGCCAAGTTGAAGGAAGCCGAGGAAAACGCTGCTTCCTTTGAGTCTAGGCTGGTATCGGAGGTGTCACGACCCGAAATATTAGCTCGTGACCAGCACTTAAATCACACAACGTCTAAAGGCGTAACGTAAGTCAAATAAGCTGAAACCCAGAAATCTAAACCTTTTTAAGAAAATAAAAGAGGTGAAGTTTTGAAATAAAGGTATAATGAAATCAAGTTTTCTTAAATGCATAGGAAAGGAACATGAAATAAGCAAGTGAAATTTACTAGTTTGAAAAACAAGTTTCTTCTTTTTTAAAAATTTTGGCGGCACCTCCTTTGTATATTTTGATCCAAAACCACAATACATAATAATGATAAAGGCATCCCCAAGAGGGAGCTAGCTCTTCGCCAAACGGCGGATCACAACCACGCAAGACAGTATATATAAGTATATGACGCCCAACGGCGAAGTTCACCACGAAAGATAAAGAAATAAGCAAGACATCTAAACCACAAGTAGTGGAAATACCCTCGCTCTAAGTCTCGCAACCACAAATCCCACTAAGTCTCTTTAATTATACAAATACTAGTTTGATTGATGGAGTTGACTAGATACAATATGAATAATAAGTACAAGAGTGGGTACGATACAAATGTCCCACCTACCAATTCAAAACACCCAAATGAAGCTATGTGCCAGTGATGCCGCTACAGATCCATGCAGTCAACCTGCAAGAACTATGGCACAACGGGATGAGTTGCCAACTCGTGAGTAGAAAAACATTAACAAGTAGAAATCGAATAAACGACGACTCCTAGGTCAACTATATCCTAAAGATAATACTATGATATCTAGGATGACCGTATCTGTATATGTGCCAACACTAATATCAATACCCATATGTATGCGGATATAATCCAACAATATAATCAATGTATGTATGCATGTGGATCTCGTCCAACCATATAATCAATGTATGTATGCTTGTGGATCTCGTCCAACCATATAATCAATGTATGTATGCATGTGGATCTCTTCCAACCATATAATCAATGTATGTATGCATGTAGATCTCGTCCAACCATATAATCAATGTTTGTGAATATCATAAAAGCATATGCATGAAAATATGAGGATATAAATCAACGGGTGTCCCTCGCGACACCTCAAAATCATGCAACCCGAGTGTCCAACATCGACACTCGAAAACATCATGTAACCCATGTCCAGCATCGAAACGTAAATCCCCATATATCTCAGGCGCAGCATCCTCAGATCGGCCCTCAGGCGCCGCACACCCTGGCCGTCCCTCATATCCATCTCGCTACTCCGGTCGGTATCCTCCGGATAACCGCCGAGTCCAAATACTATCACCGATAGGTAGTGCTACCCTTCCAGGCTCACCGTTTAACAATACGAGTCTTCTTGCCCCGGGGTACCTCACCGGGTCCACCATGTACCCGCAGACGGTGCCTACCGCTCCTCGAATCGGGTTTCACATGCCACTCTCAGAACCGAGAAAACACATGGTGGACGCACTGAAATATCATATCAAGAGAAACCGGGTTTTTAAAACAATACATACTCTCTTTTGAAATAACCACGGTTCTCAAATCCAGAAATCTCATGAAAACAACATATCTCAATGCGTATAATCATAAAACATGTTGTATGCGACATATGATAAAAATTTAAGCATATCCGAATATCATGCAATATGGAATAGTGATATGACATATTAAGGGAAAACCGCTCTTTTAAATGGATCCAGTTTTTAAAATATAACATGCGGTCCCCAATTCTCCAAAATCAAAGCCAACATCATCTATGTATGTACAAATGTGTATGTACGTAGGCATGGATGCACAAGATATGTATGTGCGCCAATATGGATGTACAAGTCGGTATATACGCAAGTATGAGTGTACAATATATATGTGCACCAATATGGTTGTACAAGCGGGTATATACGCAAGTATGAGTGTACAATATGTATGTGCGCCAATATGGATGTACAAGTGGTATATACGCAAGTATGAGTGTACAATATGTATGTGCGCCAATATGGATGTACAAGTGGTATATACACAAGTATGAGTGTACAATATGTATGTGCGCCAATATGGATGTACAAGTGGGTATATACGCAAGTATGAGTGTACAATATGTATGTACACCAATATGGATGTACAAGTGGGTATATACGTAAGTATGAGTGTACAATATGTATGTGCGCCAATATGGATGTACAAGTGGTATATACGCAAGTATGAGTGTACAATATGTATGTGCCCAAGTATGTCATGCAAGGAGTCACATCCTGATGCAAAGATCCTACTGTGTAAGTGACAACAATTATCGATGATGAAATGTGTGAGCCGGCCAATCTGTGTAAGTGTAGCATACGCATCATCGATAATTTTGTAGGTATACTAGCACATGTATATATATAATACAATGAGAATGACATGAATATAGCATAAAGTAAATCGCCAGCTAAAAGCTATATGATATACGTATCTAACATGACCGAGTCGGTGAATCTATCAATCGGTATCCAGCCTCACAACATTGCGTACGGTATAATCCATCGTACGGCATACTCTAGTCAAGGGTATGGATCAAACATCAAGTCAAACTCATCCGGTACGGAAAATCATCGTACGGCGGCATTAAGCAATCAGGGATCATATCAACCTATAAGATGAGGAGGGTACGGACCTAACGTCTCGTACGGCTATCACTCACGATTCACAACATATATAAATATCTCTATATACCTATGTCCCAGGTCACATTCATAACAAACTCATATCAGGGGATCGGCAAGGTATCAATCATCTCAGTCGACTCGCATCCGTATACCAACATACCATCATATCACATGTCAGAACGTATTTTATTTTCATCGCATTTATATCTCGCAAAGGTCAATTTTACAAATACATTCTACCATTACTATAAGCATAAGTATCCAATCTAACATACACACCCGAACCATACAAACAGTTTTTGAAAGATGTGAATCGTAGTTTTGAATGTAGGGGCTACGGTGTTTTTAAGGAAAAGATATCATTTGGAAACCCGTAACGTCCCTCAAGGTATATGTTTAAAAGATTCATACGATTCTTTAGTTTGGAAATAGGTATGGTTCGGATGACCCATCTACGTCGACTATCTAGCCCTATAGTATCCTAAACGGCAATATCATCAAATATCATCCTCAAGTCCCGTCATCACATACTAATCGTATCATATCACTTCTAACTATCCTTTAGTTTCTAATATAGTTCTCTAACTATCTTTTTGCTCTATCTATAGTTTTCTATTAAAGGTTTCCTTAACAATATACTATGAATCAGTTTCCATCAAAGTGTGCGGAGGTGCTATACGCCATCCACCCGACTTCCCCCGTGGATATAGATCCACTCACCTCGATCTTCGCTTTTTGGAGTCGATGACGCCACGCTCATCCTCTCCATCTCGAAGTCCACGTGGGGTACCTACATATCACATATATCATCGTAAACGAAATCATGCACGAAAACCAAAATGTCGCACGAATCACCCATAGGTTAAAACCTATAATTTACGCATGCAAGAAAAACCAAACAAGTCTCGACGATCGACGTATAAACGTGAATCGACCGAGATAAAACACAAATACCTATTTCCAGTTCATCAAAAACCCGCAAAACAAATTCAGAAACATGAAACTAGCTCCAGATTTTACCCTAGGTCAAATTAGCCAAAGTTGCACATATAAAGGGTCTAGTCTACTGGAGAACAAGACATGGACCAAACACGAAGGGGTTCCACCCCACCCTGGCCGCAATTTGCGGCCAGGAAGAATAAATCTACGGCCTGATGTTGGGGTTTGGGTCCAGGGTTTCAATGGTAGCTCCTAGGGTGCCTGCTTGTATCACTGTGTTTGCTAAATAATTTTCCAGGTCCCCGAGTGTTAGCAGATTTCAAATTCCCTACACAATTTCTACAAAAATACGATATCAGGGATTTTTAAGTTCGCTAATGGGGGTTCTAGTCTCTGGTTTAGGTCTAGAATCACCTCTAAAGTCTTATTGACAGCCACTAAACATCATCAATTTCCCAAACCCTTCTCTAGAATTTCAAAGTTCACAAACCCATTCATAAACAATTTCCAATCTAAACTAGAATGCTAGGAAAACTTGAAACTAAACTAAGTGAAGAGATTATACCTCATATAGGCCACTCAAGAAAATCCTAGCTTCTCAATGTTATCTAAATCCCACTTTGCTTGGTCCAATGTGTAGAGGAAGAGATGAGGATTAATTTTTGTGAAGGGAGTATAAGGTTTGGTAAGGGAATTGAGATGGGTCATGAGGGTAGAATGAGGGAGCTTGAGGTGAAGAAGGAGAAGAAAATGGTGGGGGGGAAATGGTTGAGGCAGCACTCTCCCCCCCCCCCCTCTTTCTTTCTCACTCTCATTCTCTCTCCTAGCATGGTCTCATATCATCATTATGTCCCCCCTCTCTCTCTCCTCAATCATTCCTCTTTTCTTTTCTTTTCTATTCTCACCAATAAACACATAAACCCAAATGAAACAACACATAACATGTCATGGTGCACTAACCACAGAAAACTGTAGAAACACGGATTTGGCCTAATCGTGATTAGCAGTGCACTAATCGGGTTTTCATTTAAGCTACATATAAACAATTTTAAAAATGTCAAATCCTTTAAATATATTTTTAAATGAATAAATCATTTTAATTTCCATTTATTTCACAATTATTGGTGTATATATACCCTTTTTCGAAAACCGCAATTTCGCAAATCGGGCAGTTTTCGGGAAATATATTATTTTAATATTAAATTCCAAAAATAATATTTTATATTTTCTGAAATGTTACAATCTTCCCCCCTTAAATAAATTCGGTCTCCGAATTTAAATTTAAACCCCCAAATGTTAAAACATTTCAATAATCAACTCAAATCAACGGGGCTCCGAAATCACGGAGGATACAGAATAACACAGCGCGTCAAGTGCGCATGAAAACGAGTACAAAACTCAAAATCGAACCCCGTCAAGCATCACGCATATCCTCGGAGTTACACGCATATCCTCGGAGTTACAATAGAGATACAGATATCGAAATCCACTACTGAAATCCAATATACACTAGTCAAATACTATACTATGTATATAGTACGCATCCTTGAAAAACTCCAAAATTTGAATAAAATACTTGAAAAATCCTTTCTGAATCGCCGTGTGATGCGTAACTCATGGCATAAGTGACGGACGCTCATTTATAAAATAAAAATATATGTCCATATATGTATTGCTAAATATACGTTCCGTCATTTCAAAATATTCCAAAAGGTTTTCCTAAAAAAACGTTCGTGTCGCTCACGGACACGTAGGAAATAGCGAGACTATAGCTCTTTTTCAAAAACCTCTTGGTAAACATTTAATGCATGTAAAGTACTCAGGTACTGTCCTCAGATCAGTCCTGTTTGGCCACTATATAATATGGTGCCCAAAACGAAAACAAAGTGCTCAAAAGCAAAATCAGCCTCAAAAGGCGTACCCAACAATCACGTGCGTCTGATGCGCATGACCCATCCCCAAACACAGATGCCACAATAGGCACAAAGCAAAACTAAGTGCAACGGGTGTGCACGAAACCATTTGTCCAGTGCAACAGATGTGCACGACAACAACATCTGGTGCATCTATTGTACACGAAAACAACATCTGGTGCATCAATTGCACGAAATAAATCAATAACTCAAATGCGTAAAAAGCAACACCGAGTGCACCAAGGTGTATAAATCGAAAACGTGTGCAACTATGTGCACAAAATCCGTATCAATGCACTACAAGCACATGTGAGCTACACCGAGTGCAAAAATCACATCATCCGTATGAAATCCACGAAATCATAAATACATGCTACGAAGGTATAGAATCGATATCAAATGTAATAGATATGCACAAATAGCAAATCAAGACAACGGTGTATAAAATATATATCAAGTGCGATAATTATGCGCAAAATATAAATACCCAGCAGGTGCAGCCATGGTGCACGAAAACAATATCATAAGCTCAATCATCAAAACTCAAATCCAAGCGACATAATCGTGATACTCGGATCACAAACGCAAATCGCAACAAATGACATTGAGCTACACCTCCTATAATGTCGAAAAAGTATCGGTGCGCCCAAAACTGGCAGAGCAAGAACATCCGCTTGCCTCCTGCTTACGGTCTAGCGTCTTCCGTCTCTGGGTCCTCATTTTCTCTGTGGTTTACCAATCTCGTAATCTATCGGCTCATCGGCCCGGTCAGGTGTGCTAACAGAAATGATTTCGTCCTGGCACTTCTCTGGTCATCTCTCGTCCAATTATCACAACCACTCGTAAAGCAGCACGTCACTGGCGTCGGCCTCTGGCTCTCTGAATACATGTAACACAACTGATCCTGGGTGAAAATCTCATTGCAGCAGTGTCCTGAAAGGAATCCTGTTCAAGGTCTCTTCCGCTCTCGCCTATGTCGAACTGTACAGAGGCTGGTACTCTTACATAAACTTTTCTCGTTTTCTGGACACCTGCGTTCTCAGCACAACATTTCCTCGGGAATTGGTCGTATCCCAACGCCTCTGTATACACATCAGATCTCTAATCTCGACGGGGAGTAAAAATAGCTCGTTAACATCTCGCACAAACCTCTGGTCCTACTTATCTATATCATCGTCCACTTCGATGTCATGTCATGCTATCTGCGTACTGTAAATGCCATCGGCTACAGTCAATCCGAAGTCTCTCACACGGACTCGAAATCACAACTCGGTATCTTCATCACTCCGTGGAAGATATCCGGCCGAACACGTCCTCGGGAACTCGTCCCAACCCTCGGAGGTATACTCAATACTCGTCCGCCCTCGATCAGCTCACAACGCATCTGGGTGATGTCCTTTATCCGAAGCTGGTCAGCTTACTGGTCTCTTATCGCATGGTATCCGAACGGCGTTAAACTTTTCGATCGAGTCATCAAAGTCCCATAATTTCCCGAAAGCTCAACACCTGAGCACGGTCTAAAAATATCTGGTACATACCACAGTACCTCTGGACCAGCCGTAGAAGGGCAAACCCAAGCCTCACTGATGGCACCGCTAAACTGCCGCAAACCCTAAGGTTCAAAAGCGATTCCATGGTCATCATGTCGAGTTAGGGTTTCATTCTTCTAGAGGGCCCACAGAATTACTTGCATGTTCCTCCGAATACTTTAAACTTGGAAAAATGGGTTTTCTGACATTCGTTCGAACTTTGTAACTTCGCCTAGGCGACATGCGAATACACTTCGTCCACACGCTAAACAATGCCTCAATCCTCCAGGAAGACGATACATCAACGGTCATTTCTGGATCGGCCTACTCTAGATCTGACTCAACTGGGCCTGCGTCGGCGCATTAATCTGACGAATCACCTTCGTCTCTCAACTCGGGATAGACTAGCTATCACCTGTCGCATATCTGCCTGGAAGCTCCAGCGATCTCGTCTCGTAAAGTCTGGAAGCGACATCCTCTCAATCTCAGCAACAGCTGGGTCATCCGTCTGCACGGTAGACGACATCACAATCTCTGAGGTATGTTGTACATCACAGTCCTCTCACAACTGGCAGCCTCTATCAATGGCCCGATCATCCGGTACAAAGCCAAACACTCGCCTCCAATAAGAGGTCACAACACAAACGCTAACTCGAGACGTTCCCACGTCACCAGAAAACACAATGGTCAGCCCTCGTCCATGACGAGCTCGCCCTGACCGCCTCACTAGCAGCAGCTCAATCTACGCTCGAACCATGGTGACAGGAACCTCAAGCGTGTATCGATAAAAACATATCAAAGGCATGAAAAGAAACGACAGATCCAGAATGGATACATGATCATAAGAAGGAACAACATCAATGAGAGTATAATCATGGAAACGAATAGAATCAAGGATCTCAAATGGATGTATAATCATGGGTATGAAGAAAATCATAAGTCTCAAAAATATGTACATCCTAAGGTTTCTTAAATGGAGTATCGTATCGTAAATATGCCGCGGAAAATACGTACGGTACGTCATTCTACTCAAGCTACCCACTCCATCAATCAGGGTCAGCCTATGAAACGAAAGTTCGGGTCTAATACCCCCCGTTCAAGTCTAAGTTCTGTAAGGTCAAGCCTAGGTTCCAAAATACATACCCGCCCTAGACTCCGCATAGTCAAGCATAGAGTCGAACCAAGGTTAAACCTAGCGCTCTGATACCAACTTTGTCACGACCCGAAATATTAGCTCGTGACCAGCACTTAAATCACGCAACGTCTAAAGGCGTAACGTAAGTCAAGTAAGCTGAAACCCAGAAATCTAAACCTTTTTAAGAAAATAAAAGAAGTGAAGTTTTGAAATAAAGGTATAATGAAATCAAGTTTTCTTAAATGCATAGGAAAGGAACATGAAATAAGCAAGTGAAATTTACTAGTTTGAAAAACATGTTTCGTCTTTTTAAAAAATTTGGGCAGCACATCTTTTGTATATTTTGATCCAAAACCACAATACATAATAATGATAAAGGCATCCCCAAGCGGGAGCTAGCTTTCGCCAAACGACGGATCACAACCACGCAAGACAGTATATATAAGTATAAGACGCCCAACGGCGAAGTTCACTACGAAAGATAAAAAAATAAGCAAGACATCTAAACCACAAGTAACGAAAATACCCTCGCTCTAAGTCTCGCAACCACAAATCCCACTAAGTCTCTTTAATTATACAAATACTAGTTTGATTGATGGAGTTAACTAGATACAATATGAATAATAAGTACAAGAGTGGGTACGATACAAATGTCCCACCTACCAATGCAAAACACCCAAATGAAGCTATGTGACAGCGATGCCGCTACGGATCCATGCGATCAACCTGCAAGAACTATGGCACAAAGGGGTGAGTTGCCAACTCGTGAGTAGAAAAACATCTACAAGTAAAAATCGAATAAATAACGACTTCTGGGTCAACTATATCATAAAGGTAATACTATGATATTTAGGGTTACCGTATCTGTATATGTGCCAACACTAATATCAATACCTATATGTATGCGGATATAATCCAACAATATAATCAATGTATCTATGCATGTGGATCAAGTCCAACCATATAATCAATGTATGTATGCATGTGGATCCCGTCCAACCATATAATCAATGTCTGTGAATATCATAAAAGCATATGCATGAAAGTATGAGGATATAAATCAACGGGTGTCCCTCGCGACACCTCAAAATCATGGAACCTGAGTGTCCAATATCGACACTCGAAAACATCATGAAACCCGTGTCCAGCATCGACACGTAAATCCCCATATATCTCAGGCGCCGCATCCTCAGATCAGCCCTCAGGTGCCTCATGAAGGGTTCCTAGGCACACTATAGAGGTCTCACAAGGCATCAACCATGCCAATTTAAAATTTTATGGGTGCCGAGAAACCCTAATACGGATCGTCGGCTAGAAGTTTAGGCGAAATACGAATCTAGTTAACATCTTAACTAAAGGAGAGAGGCTACAACCTTTGTAGATCTGATTGTCCACTTCCTAAGCTCTACGTAGGCGTCCTCTCGCTGTCCATCTCGAATCCCGAACTCAAACGTCGGTTTCATCGGAGAATTGGGCGGACTAGGTCGTCGGCTTCGTGCCGAAGATGATCTACGTCGAGGCATCACAAGTTCAAGCTCCGACTTCACAAATTTGTGAAACTTGTGAAGAAAACACCCAAAACAACTTGACAAGAGGTAGAGGGTGAAGAAATAGGAGGTGGGTTCACTTTAGAATTGGATTTCACTCACTTTTGCTCAAGTTGCCATTGATGGGCTTAAGCTTTTCTTGAAGAAGAAGATGATCAAGAAGAAGAAAGAATATGATAAGTTATTATAAAATGAAAAAGAAAACAATACTTATCATATCCTAACTAAGGTTAAGTGTAGAGAATATACCATGGTTACTTGGATGAGTTAGGGTTAAGCATGAAGACAAGAATGGTTGCATAAGTCAAAGCTTCATGAAGCTTCAATAAGAGACAAAGAAAGCCACCATTCTCATCTAAACCTTTTCTAAATAAATAAACAAATAAATAAATGGAAAAGCAAAACCCTAATCATCACTTAACCATGGTTTACTTCTATACACTTAACTAAATGATCAAGTATCATCAAACATGATACATATATGTGCACAAAAGTATATCACATATACTTCTTGCACATCAAGTGAGAAAATCCATATAAAGTGAACCAATACTAGTTAATGCAAAGTAATATATCAAATATATAATTATACATTAAATCATTAAATCAACATTTGATTCAATGATCCGGTTATGTCGCACATAACCGACTAGTATCTAATGTATCGATTTATCGAATCAATGATTCGATAACTAGGTCATATCTCATACAACCAATCGAAACATTCATCGCGAGAATGAAATGCGGTATCACATACACGCATTATTCTCGGTCCCGCACATATCTCATATGCGCTCCTATTTCGTTTCGCTTGAGCCAGGAAACCTCTGTGTAGGACTCTAAAGACTCATCAATACGCCGGTAGCAGAAGATGATCATATCAAGCACCCACAAGCCGCAAGCGGTCTACTAAACGTAACGGCCATCCGGGTATTGAGCGATCAGAAGATCGACGAGCCAGCCCGCTCACACTCCTGTGAATCCAACCAGTAACACTTACCGTACAGTCCGGTCTGATCGTCTGATATGTCGCATATCAAGTCTAGGGGTGGTAAACGTCAGACCCCAATAACCGATAAGTCGTGCCGATGTGAGGCTCATAACGGGTCGAGAAACTACTGGTAACACTTACCAGCAAATCTCTGATCAGCCCTGGCCAGGGACTTCCCTGTTACGGCCAATCGAGCACAGCGCAACATCAACCCCCAATACCGGGAGAGACGAAACCCCTCCTATCGCTCATTGCCTCCATGTGACTCGGGACTGTACCCAAAGACCACCGTTTTGCACGCCCTCATGGACGTGATAAGGTGGAGATCAAAGCACAGTGGGAATCACACAAGACTCTATGACGATCTCGGGTCTACAGACTAACCTGCACAAGTGTCACCTGAGAACTGTCATCTGACGTGAGGTATAATACCATCTGGGAGTTCTCGGCGAGTCCGTCCAGTGTACCCAGTCTCCACTGAGCACCCGTACACCTGTTAGTTATATGTATGCCCTAGAGGCCATTACTGTACATAGGATGTATATTGTAGTGGATGCTGGGATATATATAGGGAGGACTTTCTTGCTCGACATGATAGTATGCTATCTGGTTACACTTTACCTTAACGTGTACACTGATTGTCTCTCTGTTACATGTTGGTAAAGCCCTTAGGATGTGTACTTGACTACCTGGACTGTGATGCGGATCATACTAGTGGGGACATGGTAGTCCATAAGTACATCCTTCAAAGTCCCTAGTCGTGGGTGTATCGAGACGGGGCATCGATATACCAGAGTAGACTAGCGTATACCTTCTCGACCCATACAGATGGGCGATGGATGATCCCATATCCATTGGTGTTTGACATCGGAGATGATATATGGGTGCTCAGTAGAGACTGGGTACACTGGACGGACTCGCCGAGAACTCCCAGATGGTATTATACCTCACGTCAGATGGCAGTTCTCTGGTGACACTGGTACAGAGTAGTCTGTTGACCCGAGATCGTCATAGAGTCTTGTGTGGTTCCCACTGTGCTTTGATTTCCATCTTACCACGTCCAAGAGGGCGTGCAAAACGGTGGTTTTTGGGTACAGTCCCGAGTCACATGGAGGCAATGAGCGATAGGAGGGGATTCGTCTCTCCCGGTATAGGGAGTTGATGTTGCGCTGTGTTCGATTGGCTATAACAGGAAATCCCTGGCCAGGGTTGCTGAGATTTACTGGTAAGTGTTACCAGTACTTTCTCGAATTGTTATAGACCTCATATCGACACGACTTATCGAGCTATTGGGGTCTGACGTTTACCACCCCTAGGCAAGATATACGACATATCAGACGATCAGACCGGACTGTACGGTAGTGTTACTGGTCGGATTCACTGGAGTATGAGCGGGCTTGCTCGTCGATCTTCAGATCGCTCAATACCCGGATGGCCGTTACGTTTAGCAGACCGCTTGCGGCTTGTAGGTGTTTGATATGATCATCATCTGCTACCGGCGTATTGACGAGTCTTTAGAGTCCTACACAGAGGTTTCCTGGCTCAAGCGAAACGAAATAGGAGCGCATATGAGATATGTGCGGGACCGAGAATAATACGGTATGTGATACTGTATTCGATTCTCGCGATGTGACATTGATCGGTTATATGCGATATAGCCGGGTTATCGGATCAAGTGTTGATTCGATAAGTTGTTACTGATGATACCAGTCGGTTATGTGCGACATGACCGGATCGTTAAATCAAGTGTTGATTTAATGATTTAATGCATAATTGTATATTTGATATATTACTTTGCATTAACTAGTATCGGTTCACTTTAAAATGGATTTTCTCACTCGGGTGTGCGCATTGCATATGCGATATGATTTTGTGCACTTGCTTGTATCATGTTTGATGATGCATGCCAAACTTGGTTAAGTGTAAAGAATGAACCATGGTAATGAATGGGTTAGGGTTTTGATTTTTATTTATTCATTTATCTTTCTTATTTATTCTTTTTGGAAAAAGGAAAAAGAAAGATAAATGGTGGCATATTTTGGATTTAGTTGAAGTTTCTTGAAACTTTGACTAAGTCTTCATTCTTGTCCTATACTTAACCCTAACCATTTTAACTAACCTAAGTTAATTCTCTACACTTAACTAGAGTTAAAAGTATGATAAGTATTGTTTTATTTTCTATTTTTAATTCAAGACTTATCATATCATCTTCATCTTCTTCCATTCTTCAAGTGAAGAAAGCTTCATTTTCATCAATGGTGATTGATGATTAAGAGTGAGAAAACCATTTCTAAAGTCTACCCACTTCCTATTTCTTCATCCTCTACCTCTTGCCAAGTAGTAGAGTGTGTTTCCTTCACAAGTTTTCATGGCAAGGTGAAGGTGGAGCTTGATTTAGCGATGCCTCGACGTAGATCATCTTCGGCATGGACATCGACGACCTAGCTCGCTTATTCTCCGACGAAGCCGACTCTAGAGCCCGGATTCTTTTTGGACAGCGGAGACGACTTCGTTGCGGAGCTATGGAGGTGGAGCACCGGATCTACAAAGGTTGTATTTCCGATATTCCTTAGTTAATTGTTAACTAGTTCTTGTTTTCGCCTACACATCTAGTCTAAGATCCGTAGTTTAGGGTTTCCCGGCACCGTAAATTTTGAAACGGGCATGGTCGATGCCTTGTGAGACCTCTTGAGAGTGCCTAGGAACCCTACAACACCATCTCTGATGTCAAACACCAATGGATATGGGATCATCCATCGCCCATCTCATGGGTCGAGAAGCGTATACGCTAGTCTACAATGGTATATCGATGCCCTGTCTCGATACACCCACGACTAGGGACCTTGAAGGATGTACCTATGGACTACCATGTCCCCACTAGTATGATCTACATCATAGTCCAGGTAGTCAAGTACACATCCTAAGGGCTTTACCAACATGTAACTATAAGACAGTTTAAAGAGACAAGTGTACATGTTAAGATAAAGAGTAACCAGATAGCATACTATCATATCGAGCAAGAAAGTCATCTCTATATATGTCCAAGCATCCAATATAATATACATCATCTGTACAATACTGGCCTCTAGGGCATACATACAACTAACACCTCACACCCTGGTCGGCCCTCATATCCATCTCGCTACTCCGGTCGGTATCCTCCGGATAACTGTCGAGTCCAAATACTATCACTGGTAGGTAGTACTCCCCTGCCAGGCTCACCGTCTAACAGTACGAGTCTTCTTGCCCCGGGGTACCTCTCAGGTTCCACCATGTACCCGCAGACGGTGCCTACCGCTCCTCGAATCGGGTTTCACATGCCACTCTCATAACCGAGAAAACACATGGTGGACGCACTGAAATATCATATCAAGAGAAACTGGGTTTTTAAAACAATACATACTCTCTTTTGAAATAACTACGGTTCTCAAATCCAGAAGTCTCATGAAAACAACATATCTCAATGCGTATAATCAAAAAGCATGCTGTATGCGACATATGATAAAAATTTAAGCATATCCGAATATCATGCAACATGGAACAGTGATATGACATATTAAGGGAAAACCGCTCTTTTAAATGGATCCAGTTTTTAAAATATAACATGCGGTCCCCAATTCTCCAAAATCAAAGCCAATATCATC
Organism: Agapanthus africanus; assembly: GCA_030015575.1. NCBI lineage: Eukaryota > Viridiplantae > Streptophyta > Magnoliopsida > Asparagales > Amaryllidaceae > Agapanthus > Agapanthus africanus. The sequence goes on from JASDDO010000031.1 coordinate 471,257,131, forward strand.
TATGTATGTACAAATGTGTATGTACGTAGGCATGGATGCACAAGATATGTATGTGCGCCAATATGGATGTACAAGTCGGTATATACGGAAGTATGAGTGTACAATATGTATGTGCACCAATATGGTTGTACAAGTGGGTATATACGCAAGTATGAGTGTACAATATGTATGTGCGCCAATATGGATGTACAAGTGGTATATACGCAAGTATGAGTGTACAATATGTATGTACGCCAATATGGATGTACAAGTGGTATATACACAAGTATGAGTGTACAATATGTATGTGCGCCAATATGGATGTACAAGTGGGTATATACGCAAGTATGAGTGTACAATATGTATGTGCACCAATATGGATGTACAAGTGGGTATATACGCAAGTATGAGTGTACAATATGTATGTGCGCCAATATGGATGTACAAGTGGTATATACGCAAGTATGAGTGTACAATATGTATGTGCACCAATATGGATGTACAAGTGGGTATATACGCAAGTATGAGTGTACAATATGTATGTGCACTAATATGGATGTACAAGTGGGTATATACGCAAGTATGAGTGTACAATATGTATGTGCGCCAATATGGATGTACAAGTGGTATATACGCAAGTATGAGTGTACAATATGTATATGCGCAAGTATGTCATGCAAGGAGTCACATCCTGATGCAGCGATCCTACTGTGTAAGTGTCATAGCAATTATCGATGATGAAGTGTGTGAGCCGGCCAATCTATGTAAGTAGCATACGCATCATCGATAATTGTGTAGGTGTACTAGCACAGGTATATATATAATGCAATGAGAATGACATGAATATAGCATAAAGTAAATTGCCAGCTAAAAGCTATATGATATACGTATCTAACATGACCGAGTCGGTGAATCTATCAATCGGCATCCAGCCTTACAATATCGCGTATGGTATAATCCATCGTACGGTATCCTCTAGTCACGGGTATGGATCAAACATCAAGTCAAACTCATCCGGTACGGAAAATCATCGTAACCCGGCATTAAGCTATCAGAGATCCTATCAACCTATAATACGAGGAGGGTACGGACCCAACGTCTCGTACGGCTATCACTCACGATTCACAACATATATAAATATCTCTATATACCTATGTCCCAGGTCACATCCATAACAAACACATATCAGGAGACCGGCAAGGTATCAATCATCTCAATCGACTCGCATCCGTATACCAACATACCATCATATCACATTGTAGGGTTCCCATCGACGGCAGCAAGGTTTCGGGAGGTATCGTCCATACCATTTTTTAAAAATTGCCGTTAAAAGGAACTCCATACTAGAATCGATAACTAGAAAATAATACGGAAACATAAGTAAACCTTTTTACTTCTAAGTGAAATAGAAATACAACCTTTGTAGATCGGTCCTTCACTTCTAAAGCTCCTTGTAGTAGTCCCTTCGCTGCGATCATCGAACTCTCGGACTCTTGGACGGCTCCATGAAAAGATAGCAACGGTCTTGCTTGAAATCTTCGAGGCCGAAGATGATCTACGTCGAGGGGATACGAACTCAAGCTACTACTTCACCAAAGTGAAGCAAACACCCTATACTAAAGTGCTAATCTAGTAGAGGATGGTGAAATAAGAAGTGGGCTCACTTTAGTATTTCTTTTCTCACAATATTTCCTCACTTGGATCAAACCCTAGAAACCATTTTCTTTTGGAGGAAGATGATGAAGAAAGAAGAAAAGAATGAAATTAATCCAAAGTGAGATCATTCACCATGGGTGAGTGTGTATCATATACAAACTCATGTAGAGACATAACCATGGCTAATTATAGTGGTTAGGTTAATAAATATCATAAGTAAAACAAAATGGGTGGACTTTGTCAAAGCACTCACAACCTTCTACAAGCTTCATGCTTTCAACAACTTTTCCACTAATTTTGTATTTACTTTGAATATTAAAACCCCACCAATATAATTATAATGGTGTATGTCTCATACACCCATGCAAGGTGTATCAACAACCATGACACACACAAATAAATAATGCACATCAATATATATCACATATATTTTACATGTACACACATGTGAGAAAAGAATACTAAAGTGAGCTAATATTAGTTAATGTAAATTAGTATATCGCATATACAATTATACACTAAATTATCAAATCTACACTTGATTTAATAATCCGACTATATCACTTATAACCGACTAACACTAAATGTACCAACTTATCGAATCAACACTTGATTCAATAACCCGGCTATATCACATATAACCGACCGATACAAAAGTCGCAAGAATAGAATACGGTATCACATACACGCATTATTCTCGGTCCCGCACATATCACATATGCGCTCCTATTTCGTTTTGCCTGAGCCAGTAAAACCTCTATGTAGGACTATAAAGACCCGTCAATACGCCGGCAGTAGGTGATGATCACATCAAGCACCCACTAGCCGTCAGCGGTACTAGCTGGACGTAACGGCTACCCGGGTATTGAGCGATCAGAAGATCAGCAAGCAAGCCCGCTCTAACTTCTGCAAAAGCCTGACGGTGACACTACCGTACAATCCGGTCTCCTCGTCTGATATGTCGCATATCAAGTCTAGGGGTGGTAAACGTCAGACCCCAATAACCGATAAGTCATGCCGATATGAGGCTCATAACGGGTCGAGATACTACTGGTAACACTTTCCAGAAAATCTCTAAACCAACCCTGGCCAGGGACTTTCCTGTTATGGCCAATCGAGCACAGCGCAATATCAACCCCCAATACCGGGAGAGACGAAACCCCTCCTATCGCTCGTTGCCTCCATGTGACTCGGGACTGTACCCAAAAACCACCGTTTGCACGCCCTCTTGGACGTGGTAAGGTGGAAATCAAAGCACAGTCGGAATCACACAAAACTCTATGGCAATCTCGGGTCTACAGACTAACATGTACCAGTGTCACCAGAGAACTACCATCTGACGTGAGGTATAATACCATCTGGGAGTTCTCGGCGAGTCTGTCCAGTGTACCCAGTCTCCACTAAGCACCAGTATATCATCTCTGATGTTAAACACCAATGGATATGGGATCATCCATCGCCCATCTACATGGGTCGAGAAGCTATACGCTAGTCTACTCTGGTATATCGATGCCCCGTCTCAATACACCCACGACTAGGGACATTAAAGGATGTACTTATGGACTACCATGGCCCCACTAGTATGATCTGCATCATAGTCCTGGTAGTCAAGTACACATCCTAAGGGCTTTACCAACATGTAACAGAGAGACAAACAGTGTACATGTTAAGATAAAGAGTAACCAGATAGCATACTATCATGTCGAGCAAGAAAGTCCTCCCTATATATGTCCAAGCATCCACTACAATATACATCTCATGTACAGTAATGGCCTCTAGGGCATACATATAACTAACAATCTCCCACTTGCACTAGGGCCATCTGATAACAGTGGTTGTAGTATCTCATACTCAACTATCCCATAAAAGTCTCTCTCTGGGAAAAATGCCTTTGTGAGTGGATCCGCAGTGTTGTCCTCTGAGTCTACTCTCCTAACCTCGATCCCCTGGAGATCAACCATCTCTATGATCAGGTGATACTGCCTTAGAATATGTCTGGATCACTGATGGGACGGGCATTCCTAGGCATAAGCCACAACTCCATTGTCACACAATGGTAGGAACAAAGTTCATCTCATGAACTAATATACACCCAGACTGCCACTTTGGTAGCATCTTTGGTAGCGATGTATCAAGCCTTTATCGTCTAGTATGCCACGGTATCTATCTTGGAACTCTTCCAACATACCGTCCCTCCACTGAGGGTAAAGACAATGCCTGTGACTGCCATTCAGTCGACCTTATCACTCTGGAAGCTATCCAGTGATTCTCCCTAGGATCGATTGATACCATCTCACTACACCTAGTGAGAATCCTAATATCCACTTAGATCTATCTCATAGATCCAAAACCCAGGATTTAGGAGGTATCACCTTGATCCTTTATGGAGAATCAATATGATAAGAGGAGATTGAACGAGTATAGCATAGGAAACTCCTTCCCTATTAAGAGTATGTCATCCACGTACAATACGAGGATCATTACCACACTCTCTACTACCTTTTTGTATATACAAGGTTCATCTACCATTTTGATGAAGTCAAACGTTTTTTCTACATCAAAATAGATGTTCCAACTCTGCGATGCTTGCTTTATCCCATAAAGCAACTTGCACGCGTTTCCTATGCTCCCACTGTCTACGGGGCCCTCTGGATGTGTACTTATAGACGCTTTCTTCTAAATCAGTATTTAGAAAAGCAGTCATGACACCCAACCGTCAGATATCGTAGTCATGGTATGTAGCAATGGCAAGTAGGATCCGGATGGACTTAAGCATAGCTACCAGAGAAAAGGTTTCATCTTAAACCACGCCTGGTCGATGACGAGAACCTTTTACAACAAGTCTAGTATTGAAAGTCTCAACTTTTCCATCCACACCAAGTAATCTTCTTAAGATATACTTGCTTCTGATGGGGATTTAACCCTTCAGATATAGCAACCAAAGTCCATACTTTGTTAGTGTACATGGATTCCATCTCAGATCGCATAGCATCCAGCCATTCTTATAGAGTCCCCACTCTTGATGGCCTGCTCGAAACTAGTCGGGTCATCATCTCATGATGCAATCCTCTCTCCCACTGTCATAAGAAACCAGAGTATCTCTCAGGTGGGTGAGGAACCCTACCAGATCGGCGGAGAGGCTGAGGTTCGTTGGGAGCTACTGAATCCTCCGGTTTTACCAAATCATCAGCTACAGTTTGTATAGCTGTAACTCTTTCCAGTTCTACCTCATGACCACAAATTTCTTCTAAAATAAATTCCTTTTCTAAAAAAGGTGGCATGCCGAGAAATAAAACACCTTTTGTTCCTCGGTGTGGTAGAAGATATTCCCTTGCAAATGCTTGGGATATCCAACAAACTTCCACAGAACTGACCTTGCCTCGAGCTTATCCGGATTTTGCTTTTAGACATAGGCCGGACAACCCCAAATCTTAACTTACTTAAGGCATGGGCTCTTCCCATACCATATCTCATATGGAGTGGTAGGCACTGATTTGATTGGAACGCTATTCAATAGGTATGCAGCTTCACAAGTGCATAACTCCCAAAAGGAAATAGGCAACTCAGTAGTACTCATCATAGAGCACACTATATCACATAGGGTGCAATTGCTCCACCCCGATATACCAATGTGATGTGGTGTATACGGAGGAGTAATGCTGAGAGAGAATCTCATTCTTCTTTAGAATAGTCTAGGAATTCTGTGCTCAAGTATTCTCCTCCCTGATCTCATCAAAGGACATAATACTTTTACCCGTTTTGGTTCTCAACTTCTAACTTATATTTATTGAGTTTCTCAAAAGCTTCAGACTTGTGTTTCAATAGAAACATATGTCCGAATCATGAGAGATCATCAGTGAATGTATTGAAGTACAAAGAACCAGTCTTGGCATGTGTAGACAGGGGACTTACATATATCATCATGTATCAATCCCAAGAGTTCACTAACTCTTTCTCTGTTTCGAGTAAAAGGAGCTATGGTCATTTTATCTTTGTGACGTGACTAGCAAGTTTCACAAGATGTAAATTCAAACTGATTTAAATATGCATCTTTATGTAACTTCAGCTAGTCGGATCGCATTGATATGACCTAGTCTACAATGCCTCAAGAAGGATTCGTTCATTTCTGAACTCTTCCTCTTGTGTGTGTTTTGTACGTTAAGAACTGTAGTTTGATTTAGAACGTATATGCTTTTAGATAACGTGCCTGATCCGATCAACTCTTGATATAGGACATGTTCAAAACATTATCCCACAATACAAAATTATGTACTTCTTTACTAAATAAAGAGACTGATATGATGTTGTATATCAGGTTCGGTATCTAATAACATTCGTTCAGAATCAATGTATATGGTAATACAGGGTGATAACTGCCAACACCTTGGCTGCAACAATTGCACCGTTTCCAACTCTTGAAATTTTATCACCCGTTCTCAGTTCTCTACCTATCTGTAGCCCATGTAACAGATTACATATGTGGGATCCTGATCCGGTATCTCATACCCAGGACGTAGAAGATACTGAGAAACAGTTCTCGGTAATGAACACACCCGAATAAGATGCATCATCATGCACTTTCTTCGTTTGGGCGGCATGTGAATTCTGGTAATCCCTTATTTCCTGCTCAGTCTTAAAACAATTATAAGTTGGAGCGGGACCAACGTTCCCCAGCACAGTATAACAAGCGGGTTCAGTCAATACATCCGTATTATTATCTTGATTAAGGCGTGACATGGTCGCTACCTGGAGAGAAAGAGAAGAAAACACTCTGCGTGCGCTCTTGCAAGATCAGATTGGTTATTATTTTTATCTAATCAGGATGGCTCCCACTGTTTTTATCAAATCTTCCTTCAAATCCTAAAAGGAAAGACTAGCTGGGATTAATTACACCCTACAAGTTCTCCAATCTTTCAGCCAGGCCAGTGCCGGTACTTTGAGGGAGGTTCCCCGTGATTTCGCAAGGACCTAATTAAAATAAACCTCGTTTTCTCATAGGCATAACCCCGTTGACATCTTTCTAGACACCTACTTGATCGGCTAATTGTAATGTGTAAAACTCTCTCAGGAGTAACAATTACTCGCAGAGGGTATCGGGATCCAACTATCTCATAGAATGTATGCAATCTCATTGCAAATTTCAACACTTGAAATTCCCGATAATTTTGCCCCTAATCTCCTATGACCTTGACAAAGGCCAACAAACCATAGGATGCTAGTCAAGTTCAAACCATCATTTCTTGATTGAATTAAACCCACCCGCACGATCCTTGACAAAGGCCAACAAGGTCGCACGACTACCCTAACCCAATCTGCATCATATGCATTAGCAGATAAGCACTAGTCAGCTACCGCACACTGCGCCTTAACAAAGGCCAACAAACGCAGCACGAATACTAACTACTACTTATCTGAAATAACAGAGGGCTATGACAGGTTTTTCTGAAAACCTATTGCGTAATGAACTCGATATCGTTGTAGAATCAAATTATTTTTTAAATGGAGTGTTTTTTAGGCTTTTGCTAGTTTCGCTAAAGAGGTCACTCCCGGTGAAGGGATCTCGGCTCTTTCCTCGTCGAATGAGGTGCAGGATATTCACAATATGTTAGTTATATGTATGCCCTAGAAGACATTACTGTACATATGATGTATATTGTAATGGATGCTTGGACATATATAGGGAGGACTTTCTTGCTCGACATGATAGTATGCTATCTGGTTGTACTTTATCTTAACATATACTATGATTGTCTCTATGTTACATGTTGATAAAGCCCTTAGGATATGTACTCGACTACTGGGACTATGATGAGATCATACTAGTGGGGCCACGGTAGTCGACGAGTACATCCTATAACTGTTCCTAGTCGAGGGTGTATCGAGACAGGGCATCGATATACCAGAGTAGACTAGCGTATGCGCTTCTTGACCCATATGATGGGTGATGGATGATCCCATATCCATTGGTGTTTGACATCAGAGAAGGTATACGGGTGCTCAGTGGAGACTGGGTACACTGGACGAACTCGCCGAGAACTCCCAGATGGTATTATACCTCACGTCAGATGGCAGTTCTCTGGTGACACTGGTACAGGTTAGTCTGTAGACCCGAGATAGTCATAGAGTCTTGTATGATTCCCACTGTGCTTTGATTTCCATCATACCACGTCCAAACACGTACCTTGAAGTTTGCTTCCGAGATAGTCAGATGCAAGCTTGCTTCCGATCTTCGATAACAAAGATGATTTACCTTGAAGTTTCTTTAACACAAGCTCTCACTCACTAATGAAGTGAACACCCTAATCTAAATGGCTAGGATAGATTAGGATGATGAAGTAAGAATTTAGCCCTCATTTCTAACTCTTAATCTCACTCATTTTCATCACCTCTCAAAAATCTAGAAAGCTTTTCAAGCAAGAACGAAGAAGAAGAAGAAGCTAACTCTTTTGTGATGAATAATGAAAACTCAAGTAAGGTTAGAAATGCAACCATGAGTTAAGTATGAAGACTTAACCCATGTAGAGAAACAACTATGGTTAAAGGGTTGGGTTGGGTTAAAGAAATATCACACAATATCCAAGTCAAAGTCAAAGCTTCAAGAAGCTTCTTGAAAGCTTCATGAAAGCTTAACCCTAATCCAAACCCTAACCACATTTATTCTCCACAAAACATGTTGCATTTATAATCATAACATGTTACAATATTATATATCACATATACAATATTTATTGTAACAAAATAAAATAATACAATTAACATATATCGCATATATATCAATGTATTACCCGAGTGAGAAAAAGAATCTTTTAGTGAGCTTATATTAGTTAATGTAATTTAATATATCAAATATATAATTATACATTAAATTATCGAATCAACACTTGATCCGAAAATCCGGCTATTTCACAAATAACCGACTAATATAATCTGTATCAATTCATCGAATCAACACTTGATCCGATGACCCGGCTATATCACATATACCCGGCCGATATCTCATATCGCGAGAATCTAATACGGTATCACAAACACGTATTGTTCTCGGTCCCGCACATATCACATATGTGCTCCTACTCCATTTTGCCTGAGCCAAGAAATCTCTGTGTAGGACTCTAAAGAATCGTCAATACGCTGGCAGTAGGAGATGATCATATCAAACACCCACAAGCTGCAAGCGGTCAGCTAAACGTAACAGCCACCGAGGTATTGAGCGCTCAGAAGATCAACAAGCAAGTCTGTACATTCTCCTGTGAATCCAGTCAGTAACACTCCCGTACAGTCCGGTCTCTTCGTCTGATATGTCGCATATCTCGCCTAGGGGTGGTAAACGTCAGACCCCGGTAACTTGATAAGTCGTATCGATATGAGGTCTATAACAGTTCGAGAAACTACTGATAACACTTACTACTAAATCTCAGCAACCCTGGCCAGAGATTTCCAGTTATAACCAATCGAACAGAGCGCAACATCAACTCCCTATACCGGGAGAGACGAATCCCCTCCTATCGCTCATTGCCTCCATGTGATTCGGGACTGTACCCAAAAGCCACCTTTTTGCACGCCCTCTTGGACGTGGTATGATGGAAATTAAAGCACAGTGGAAATCACACAAGACTCTATGACGATCTCGGTTCGACAGACTAACCTGTACCAGTGTCACCAGAGAACTGCCATCTGACGTGAGGTATAATACCATCTGGGAGTTCTCGGCGAATCCGTCCAGTGTACCCAGTCTCCACTAAGCACCCGTACACCATCCTTGATGTCAAACACCGATGGATATGGGATCATCCATCGCCCATCATATGGGTCAAGATGCGTATACGCTAGTCTACTCTGGTGTATCGATGCCCTGTCTCGATACACCCTCGACTAGGAACAGTTATAGGACGTACTCGTCGACTACCGTGGCCTCACTAGTATGATCTCATCATAGTCCCAGTAGTCGAGTACATATCCTAAGGGTTTTATCAACATGTAATATAGAGACAATCAGAGTACATGTTAAGATAAAGAGAAACCAGATAGCATACTATCATGTCGAGCAAGAAAGTCCTCCCTATATATGTCCAAGCATTGTCACGCCCCGCTTCCCAAAATACGGAATACGAGGGGTAGACAAGGCCAGCCATGCTCCTACGGTCAAGGAAAAGTCCTGCCGTAGTCACACTTCGGCTTCTAGTTTTTCATGGTAAACAGTAAATGATGCGCAGGTAATGAGAAATGCAGTAACTAAAAGAAACAATAATATAAACTGACCTGAAGTGGAACAAACGAAGGTAACTCGGAATGGCAAGTCAAGATGTCTGTGATGCACGTCTAGTGCTGGTCCAGGCTAAATCTTCTCCTCACACTGAGCATGCATACTCAGGTCGTCAGAGCGACACAATAAAAATATAATATGTATAAAATCAAGTGACAGTTCTAACAGTAATAATGGATATGAGTAACAGTAAATCAATGACAGCATGAATATGAATGTGCAGTAATCAATGCAACGGAACAGTAAAGCAGTATAACGATATGTCACGTATGCCAACACAGTATATAAGGAATATAAATGCCAGTATCCCTATCAGTCTCTAAGTCTCACTGTACAGGTCACTAAGCCTATCGTCAGTCCAAGTGTGAGAGTCAACCACTCGCGAGTGCCCTCCACCCAAGGGTAGAACCCAAGGGCAAGGGACCACGGGCCCAACATGTAACGAGAATATCACGGTGTATATATCACATACCCTGTAAATCTCCATATAACTCCCTAAATATATAAGCCGGCATGGGACTCCCGAGATTCTGTTGAACTCACACTTAAACTACCCCACACCCCGTGGTCTACATCAAACGCTAACCATCACCTTAAATACTAATCGATCCGTGACAAGTCTGCGCGAGAACTGGAGGCAGGACCTCCATCAAGCACGTCCCGACTAATACCTAAGATAAATGGCAGTGTCGGATGCCTTATCTGTGACACCCGTGCAAGCGCTTCCATAAGTGTCTCATACCACTTATAGTCACACGTACACGCATCCCACAGACGTCGACAATGCAATAGAACAATAGGGTCACTGATTGTGTACAAGTACGTATCACTTTCACCTATTCACGGATACACGAACACATACGTACTTACCACAATCATCACTAAAATCTAACACTGGGTGAATGCACGATATCACTAGGTTATCACTACAATGATCTAGGTATGACATGATGCATGAACAGTATATAAGCATGATTAGGATGTTATGAAACAGTATTTTATCACTTGCACGATTTATCATGAAACGTACATATATAATTTAGCGAAACGATAAACATGTAGTAATTAGTATGTTCAGTTATCCATCCATAGAATTTTGTTTTAAGCCAATCGGGTTCCAGGATCATAAATTATAACCATTTCATTTTAAGCGCTCGCGGCTGGAAATCCAATTTCAGAATCAGAAGTCTATTTCGCAACGCATTTTGATCGCAGTTGGGATCAGAATTTAGCGACGCTACAGTTGAAGGAATTCTAGGGTTTTCAGTAAGGTTTTCAACTCAACAGACGGATCTTCAATCGCATCTGCACGTCGGGAGATATACAATGTTTAACCCTAATATGTCAGTTCTGATTCTGTCGGGACTGTTATGCGTCCCGATCCTCTAAATTACAGATTAAATATCAAACGATAACGAAACAGAATGAAACCAATTGTATTGTCTAGATAACAGGTTTATCTATAGTAAAAAGCGGAGTTCCGCAACCTACTAGTTAAGTAAATCCTGTGTTACCCATTACGGAACAGCAACCAATAACTAGAGTCGCTCTGGACTGCAGTCCAGAGTCGCGCTCCGATCCAATGTCATCACAGTTTAAATACAGAAATGTCTGGAAACTGGTATAGGGTTAAAGTTCGTCGAGTTAGCTTCGATTTGAGCCCTCGAACGCACCATTCTAATATGTATATGATTTATGGTGAATTTAACGATTTTCAGGTGCAATAAAATTACAGTTTTACGATTAAACTTGGGGGTAGTTGTTTTAGACGTTAACGATCAAATTATCCAACGAAATTCATACACTAAGTTCAAAGCCATACGGGCCAAGCAAAACTATTTAGTTCCGCCAAATTGGGAAAGGTTTCCTATTGAGAACACACATCGAGCAGGTTATGGCACATAATCAGTTTAACTTTGCAACTTTATAATCTATGTAATTAGTAATTATACCATAAGTAAATAGCATGTAAGCAAGTAAAAACTTGCCAGGGAACGCCTCGGGATCGCACGGTAGCAGCGGCGTCACGAGCGCGTGATGTACGCCGTGAAACGGATTTGCACGAGCTTGGATCGAGATGAGGATTTTGCGTCGGTCTTGTCCGGAGCCGTTGCACGGTTACTGGAGATTGAGGGGTGCTTGATGATCCTCTGCGAGTATACTGGGGTCGACGACGGTCGACGGTGTCGCTCCGGTAATGGCCGCAGTGAGTGTTTGTAAAGTAAATGGTTTTGTATGGTTTTGAAGAGTGAGGAAATTAATTAGAGGAGAAGGAGTTAGAGAGAGGAATTGGAGTGAGAGAGGGGGCACAGAAGGAAAGTGGGAGAGAGCTGAGAGAGTGCAGGGATCAGAGAGAGAGTGTGCAGGCAGAAAGAGAGAGATAGAGGGTGAGAGACAGAGAGATAGAGAGTGCAGGCAGAGAGAAACAGAGATGTTAGGTAGAGAGAGAGAGAGAGAGTGTGTGAGAGAGAAGAGACTGAGAGAGAGAGAGAGGTGTACAGAGAGAAGAACACAGAGAGAGAGAGATGCAGTGAGAGGGAGAGGAAGTGAGAGAACTGAGAGAGAGGGGAAGAGGAACAGAGAGGAGGATAGGGTGATCAGAGAGAGATAGGAATGAGGGAACAGAGAGAGAGAGAAAGAGTGATCTGAGATGAGAGTGAGGGTGAGGGCTCGGGTGAGTGAGAGTGAAGGCGACGACGATGATGTGGGTGATGACGATGGGTCGACGAGGAGCAGTAGGCCGCCGTCGAGGGGTGGCTGGGGTGTAGCTTGGGTTTCAGGAGGGTCGAGGGAGGTGCGAAGAAAGAGAAAAGGGAAGGTGACGAGGTGTCGCTGAAGGGTTGTCGTCGTCGGGCGACGAACGAGGTTGGGGAAAACAATGGCGCTCGGTGAGTTTGGTGAGTGGAGAGGAGGAAGGGAAGAGAGGGAGTTCGGGGAGACGAGGGTGCGCGAGTGAATGTAACGGCGCCCGGACGTGGCCGACACGAGCGTGGACGTGGGCGGAGGAGGCGGCGTGGGCTGCGGTCGCGAAGGAAACGCGCGCGGGAAAAGCGCAACGGGAGGAAGATGAAGTGGTGGGCCGGGTCGGGTTGGAGCGCGCGACGCGGGACAAAGAAAAGGCTGGGCCTGCAAAGAAAATCAATTAAAAAGGAAAAAGAATACATAGGCCGGCCAAAAGAAATTTAAAGAAAGAAAATGAATAAATTGAGGGGGCCGGGCTGAGCTGAATGGGCTGGGCTTGGGTTATTTAAAGAGACAAAGGAAATAAATTTTGGGGACAGACAAGAAACGGGCCTGAGGCGGGTTTGGGCTATGGGAATTAAAGAAAAATATAAAAGGAGTAGGCTTAGGAAATTTTTTTTTGGTTTTAGGGTTTAGTTTTAAGTAGATAAAGGAAATGGTTGAAAGGGAAAAATTTCCAATAAAATTAAAAGGGGACTTTAACAAAAATAATTAATTATATAAGAATAGATAAAATTATAAATAAAATCATTAAAATTTTAAATGAGAGTAAATAGGATTCTAGAGTAACAAAATGCAGACTTTGGTATAAAAGGAACTGGGTATTACATCATACCACCCTTATAAAAATTTCGTCCTCGAAATTTAAATAAACTGTAAGTTATAGAAACATAAGCGAAAGCTATCATAATTGCAACTAACATATAAGAATTTACTAGGAATCTGGGGACGAAGAAACTTGAAGGTATAAACATGTAAGAACAGCATACAGAAGATAAGTCTAAAATAGGTATAAGGTAGGAATAACTATAAGAGCAATCTACAAGTACACGAGAATATGGATGACAATGATGAACAAAAATAATCAAGGCGTATTCAATAGAAACGAAACCCAAACAGGTGTACATACAAGTATATTAAAGGTGCACGTCAGAAAAATAAATATAAGGTACAATCATTTATAATAGTAATCATAGGCACAAAACCCGAAAATAAAACAAAAAGAATAAAGTAGTGGAAATCTAGTCGGTAGGTTAAAACATTTTAGGATAATGCATCGGTCAAATAGTTTCAAAATAGTTTAGAAAACTCATATAGTGAAAATAAGAAACATGGAACAAAATGTGCGCGGTTTAAGGTTGCGCTACTAAAAAGAATAATAATAATGCACTTAAAATACGTAAAACGGGGTAATCAATAACACGTACTTTTGACAAATGCAAAATACTAAAACTACATTTTAAAATAATAGTGCCCCTAAATATAGTCGGGGTAACACGGAAAAGCATAAGTGTGTCCAAGCTTAGGTAGGGTAGAGATTACAAAGGGATGTGGCTGATACAAAAGGTCGAAGGATGACGGCTTTAGGCTGAAGATCAAGGAAATTGGGATCGGGTCAACACAGAAGTAAAGGTGAGCCACAAAGGGCTACAAGGGAAAACAGTATGGGGAGGATAACTTTCGGTACATCGTATGAATCAAGAATTTGAAGGGTTAGCTAACTCAAGGGTTTCACTATGAACTTCTCCTCCCAGAAGGATCTCAATCGAGGCACAGACGAAAGATGAATGGCGGCTCATTCCAAGGATCAGGGTGCGGTACTTTCAAGTGTGAAAACTATACAATGGGTAGATAGGGACAGTCAGGGATCTCAGCAGAAAATAAATGGATGTGGGCAATAAACAAGTATCAGGCGAAACAATAATCAAAAGGTTTACGAATCCAGAAGGTTTACTTTATTCAAGAAAATTTGAAACAAGACACTCTCAAGGACGATAAGTGGCCCTAAACTATACACATTTTATTTGGCCAGGAAGACAACATCCCAAAGGAATTCCGTCAGTCGCGGTTGTGGAGATTCAGCAGGTTGCGGTAGGCTCGCGCACTCAGGTAGGGGCGTCCATTTCCATAGCGCCTCGCAGGTATCGCTAAAGGAAGTTCTTCCATGGCAGGATCTTGATCTGCTGGTCCTTCATCCTCGGATAGAACTTCTTCATCGAGGTCCGATCCCATGTGGTTTTCTTCTTCCGCATTCTCTTCCATGGGATTTTCCTCCACTGGGTTTTCTTCCATCGGTTCTTCCTCAGGGTCTTCCTCTATCAGGTTCTCTTCAGGATCTACTTCTTCTTCGTCAGAATCAGCTATCATGCCAAACTCTGGGGCGGCTGCTCCTTCGTCCTCTGAATCATTGTTTTCGAAGTTGACCTGGGGACCATTGATCTCATCGTCGGAATCTATCAGTGTGCGGTCTAAGGAAATGCTAGATTGTGCATCCCCATCCAGATGCGGCGCTGCTCCAGGGTGGGCCATGGCCTGAAAAGAGAAGTCATGATTAAACAATGGAATGAATAATGAAAACGTCAAAGTGTACGAAGCATAGAAAGACATGCGGTGGCGGGAATTGTAAAATCAAGATTAAAATGTTATGCTACTGAATAGTATGAACAAAGGAAATGACAAGAGAATGATACATATATTACGATTCAAATTTTATTGCATTCAACTAAAAGTTCAACGGATACAAGATTCAAACGGAAGGAAATGTTTATAAGAGGATGACAACATAATACTGAAATTGGAAAACATAAAATTCTTCTTTGACTGCCAGAACGCTGCATCATCGTTACGCGAGTTGAATCCTGTGTTGGGTCCGCTTTATCCTCGAAATTCGAACTAGGTAGAAATCCTCACTTGGCCGCAGTGGAGAGTGTGGACAAGTTTCCTCCTTGTAATTCTTTCCTTTCTGGGCAACCGTTGATGAGATGTTTGTCGGAACCGCATATCAGACATTTCCCTTGAGCACGGCGACAATCCTTCTGAAGATGTCCTGGCCTCTTACAATATCCACAGCAAGGGTTCTTCTGATGCTTCTGTTGACGCTTCATTTTCTTCTCTTTTCCTCGTCTAACGGGGATCCCTTTATGATTGGAGACAGCCGCTGGTGCCTGATTCATCTGTCTTCTCAGTCCTTCAGCCAACAAGTCGTTTGTTCGCTCCTGGGCTTCCTTTAAACCTTGCAGTACACTCAGGATCTCAATGGTCTAATTCTGGGGAGCGGATATAGACGAAGAGTCGTTGAAAGACATGATCCTGAAACAATGATTTTAAGGATGATATAAGTCATAAGATATACGAGTCAAAACGTAATATGGATAGGACAAAGATTCAAGAATATTAGAGGTGATGAATCTATTACAAGTGAAGAATCAACGGTATGATTTTAAGTAAACCATAGGGAATAGATAGCTGAACACACGATGTGAATATGGATCAAGAATATTAAGTTTACAACCTAGACTGAAGGGTGTCTTAGATTGCCAAACTATACACGGAAAACTGCAATCCCAAACGATGCAAAACCTGTCTCTGATACCAACTAAACCATGTCACGCCCCGCTTCCCAAAATACGGAATACGAGGGGTAGACAAGGCCAGCCATGCTCCTACGGTCAAGGAAAAGTCCTGCCGTAGTCACACTTCGGCTTCTAGTTTTTCATGGTAAACAGTAAATGATGCGCAGGTAATGAGAAATGCAGTAACTAAAAGAAACAATAATATAAACTGACCTGAAGTGGAACAAACGAAGGTAACTCGGAATGGCAAGTCAAGATGTCTGTGATGCACGTCTAGTGCTGGTCCAGGCTAAATCTTCTCCTCACACTGAGTATGCATACTCAGGTCGTCAGAGCGACACAATAAAAATATAATATGTATAAAATCAAGTGACAGTTCTAACAGTAATAATGGATATGAGTAACAGTAAATCAATGACAGCATGAATATGAATGTGCAGTAATCAATGCAACGGAACAGTAAAGCAGTATAACGATATGTCACGTATGCCAACACAGTATATAAGGAATATAAATGCCAGTATCCCTATCAGTCTCTAAGTCTCACTGTACAGGTCACTAAGCCTATCGTCAGTCCAAGTGTGAGAGTCAACCACTCGCGAGTGCCCTCCACCCAAGGGTAGAACCCAAGGGCAAGGGACCACGGGCCCAACATGTAACGAGAATATCACGGTGTATATATCACATACCCTGTAAATCTCCATATAACTCCCTAAATATATAAGCCGGCATGGGACTCCCGAGATTCTGTTGAACTCACACTTAAACTACCCCACACCCTGTGGTCTACATCAAACGCTAACCATCACCCTAAATACTAATCGATCCGTGACAAGTCTGCGCGAGAACTGGAGGCAGGACCTCCATCAAGCACGTCCCGACTAATACCTAAGATAAATGGCAGTGTCGGAAGCCTTATCTGTGACACCCGTGCAAGCGCTTCCATAAGTGTCCCATACCACTTATAGTCACACGTACACGCATCCCACAGACGTCGACAATGCAATAGAACAATAGGGTCACTGATTGTGTACAAGTACGTATCACTTTCACCTATTCACGGATACACGAACACAGACGTACTTACCACAATCATCACTAAAATCTAACACTGGGTGAATGCACGATATCACTAGGTTATCACTACAATGATCTAGGTATGACATGATGCATGAACAGTATATAAGCATGATTAGGATGTTATGAAACAGTATTTTATCACTTGCACGATTTATCATGAAACGTACATATATAATTTAGCGAAATGATAAACATGTAGTAATTAGTATGTTCAGTTATACATCCATAGAATTTTGTTTCAAGCCAATCGGGTTCCAGGATCATAAATTATAACCATTTCATTTTAAGCGCTCGCGGCTGGAAATCCAATTTCAGAATCAGAAGTCTATTTCGCAACGCATTTTGATCCCAGTTGGGATCAGAATTTAGCAACGCTACAGTTGAAGTAATTCTAGGGTTTTCAGTAAGGTTTTCAACGCAATAGACGGATCTTCAATCGCATCTGCACGTCGGGATATATACAATGTTTAACCCTAATATGTCAGTTCTGATTCTGTCGGGACTGTTATGCGTCCCGATCCTCTAAATTACAGATTAAATATCAAAAGATAACGAAACAGAATGAAACCAATTGTATTGTCTAGCTAACAGGTTTATCTATAGTAAACAGCGGAGTTCTGCAACCTACTAGTTAAGTAAATCCTGTGTTACCCATTACGGAACAGCAACCAATAACTAGAGTCGCTCTGGACTGCAGTCCAGAGTCGCGCTCCGATCCAATGTCATCACAGTTTAAATACAAAAATGTCTGGAAAATGGTATAGGGTTAAAGTTCGTCGAGTTATCTTCGATTTGAGACCTCGAACGCACCATTCTAATATGTATATGATTTATGGTGAATTTAACGATTTTCAGGTGCAATAAAATTACAGTTTTACGATTAAACTTGGGGGTAGTTGTTTTAGACGTTAACGATCAAATTATCCGACGAAATTCATACACTAAGTTCAAAGCCATACAGGCCAAGTAAAACTATTTAGTTCCGCCAAATTGGGAAAGGTTTCCTATTGAGAACACACATCGAGCAGGTTATGGCACATAATCAGTTTAACTTTGCAACTTTATAATCTATGTAATTAGTAATTGTACCATAAGTAAATAGCATGTAAGCAAGTAAAAACTTGCCAGGGAACGCCTCGGGATCGCACGGTAGCAGCGGCGTCACGAGCGCGTGATGTACGCCGTGAAACGGATTTGCACGAGCTTGGATCGAGATGAGGATTTTGCGTCGGAGTTGTCCGGAGCCGTTGCACGGTTACTGGAGATTGAGGGGTGCTTGATGATCCTCTGCGAGTATACTTGGGTCGACGACGGTCGACGGTGTCGCTCCGGTAATGGCCGCAGTGAGTGTTTGTAAAGTAAATGGTTTTGTATGGTTTTGAAGAGTGAGGAAATTAATTAGAGAAGAAGGAGTTAGAGAGAGGAATTGGAGTGAGAGAGGGGGCACAGAAGGAAAGTGGGAGAGAGCTGAGAGAGTGCAGGGATCAGAGAGAGAGTGTGCAGGCAGAAAGAGAGAGATAGAGGGTGAGAGACAGAGAGATAGAGAGTGCAGGCAGAGAAAAACAGAGATGTTAGGTAGAGAGAGAGAGTGAGTGTGTGAGAGAGAAGAGACTGAGAGAGAGAGAGAGGTGTACAGAGAGAAGAACACAGAGAGAGAGAGATGCAGTGAGAGGGAGAGGAAGTGAGTGAACTGAGAGAGAGGGGAAGAGGAACAGAGAGGAGGATAGGGTGAGCAGAGAGAGAGATAGGAATGAGGGAACAGAGAGAGAAAGAAAGAGAGATCTGAGATGAGAGTGAGGGTGAGGGTGAGGGTGAGTGAGAGTGAAGGCGACGACGATGATGTGCGTGATGACGATGGGTCGACGAGGGGCAGTAGGCCGCCGTCGAGGGGTGGCAGGGGTGTAGCTTGGGTTTCAGGAGGGTCGAGGGAGGTGCGAAGAAAGAGAAAAGGGAAGGTGACGAGGTGTCGCTGAAGGGTTGTCGTCGTCGGGCGACGAACGAGGTTGGGGAAAACAATGGCGCTCGGTGAGTTTGGTGAGTGGAGAGGAGGAAGGGAAGAAAGGGAGTTCGGGGAGACGAGGGTGTGCGAGTGAATGTAACGGCGCCCGGACGTGGCCGACACGAGCGTGGATGTGGGCGGAGGAAGCGGCGTGGGCTGCGGTCGCGAAGGAAACGCGTGCGGGAAAAGCGCAACGGGAGGAAGATGAAGTGGTGGGCCGGGTCGGGTTGGAGCGCGCGACGCGGGCCAAAGAAAAGGCTGGGCCTGCAAAGAAAATCAATTAAAAAGGAAAAAGAATACATAGGCCGGCCCAAAGAAATTTAAAGAAAGAAAATGAATAAATTGAGGGGGCCGGGCTGAGCTGAATGGGCTGGGCTTGGGTTATTTAAAGAGACAAAGGAAATAAATTTTGGGGACAGACAAGAAACGGGCCTGAGGCGGGTTTGGGCTATGGGAATTAAAGAAAAATATAAAAGGAGTAGGCTTAGGAAATTTTCTTTTGGTTTTAGGGTTTAGTTTTAAGTAGATAAAGGAAATGGTTGAAAGGGAAAAATTTCCAATAAAATTAAAATGGGACTTTAACAAAAATAATTAATTATATAAGAATAGATAAAATTATAAATAAAATCATTAAAATTTTAAATGAGAGTAAATAGGATTCTAGAGTAACAAAATGCAGACTTTGGTATAAAAGGAACTGGGTATTACAAGCATCCACTACAATATACATCGTATGTACAGTAATGGCCTCTAGGGCATACATATAACTAACAATCTCCCACTTGTACTAGGGCCATCTGTTGTGGTATCGCATACCCAACAATTAGCTGTGGTTGAAGTATCTCATACTCAACCATCCCATAAAAGTCTCTACTGGGAAAAAGGCCTTTGTGAGTGGATCCACGCTGTTGTCCTTTGTTTCTACTCTCCAAACCTCGATCTCCCTGGAGATCAACCATCTCCATGATCAGGTGATACTGCCTAAGAATTATATCTGGATTTCAGATGGGACGGGGGTTCCTTGGCTTAAGCCACAACTCCATTGTCACACAATGGTAGGAACGAAGTTCATCTCATGAACTTATATATCCAGACTGCCTCTTTGGTAGCATCCTTGGTAACGACGTATCTTGCCTTTAATCGTCTAGTTAGTGACGGTATCTAGCTTGGAACTCTTCCAACATACCGTCCCTCCACTGAGGGTAAAGACAATGCTTTCGACTGACATTCAGTCGTCCTTATCACCCTGGAACCTTTCCAGTGATTCTCCCCAGGATCGATTGATACCATCTCACTACAACTAGTGAGAATCCTAACATCCAATTAGATCTATCTCATAGATATAAAACCTAGGATTTAGGAGGTATCATTTGATCCTATATGGAGAATCCTTGTGATAAGCGGAGATTGAACGAGCGCAGCATAGGAAACTCCTTCCCTATCAAGAGTATGTCATCAACGTACTCTACGAGGATCACCACCATACTCTCTACTACCTTTTTGTATATACAAGGTTCATCTACCATTTTGATGAAATCAAACTCTTTGACTACTTTATCAATACAGACGTTCCAACTCCGCGATGCCTGCTTTATCACATAAAACATCTTGCGCACGTTTCCGCTGCTCCCACTGTCTACGAAGCCCTCTGGCTGTGTACTTATAGACGCTCTCTTCCAAAACATCATTTAGAAAAGCAGTCATGACACCCAACCGCCAGATATCGTAGTCATGGTATGTAGCCGTGGCAAGTAGGATCTGGATGGACTTAAGCATAGCTTTAAAAGTCTCAACTTTTCCATGTACACCAAGTAATCTTCTCAAGATATACTTGCTCCTGATGGGGATTTAACCCTTCAGATAAAGCAACCAAAGTCCATACTTTATTGGTGTAGATTCCATCTCAGATCGCTAAGCATCCAGCCATTCTTACAGAGTCCCACTCCTGATGGCCAGCTCGAAACTAGTTAGGTCATCATCTCATGATGCAATCCTTGCTCCTACTGTCATAGAGAATCCGAAGTATCTCTCAGGTGGATGAGGAACCCTACCAGATCGGCGGAAAGGCTGAGGTTCGTTGGAAACTATTGAATCCTTTGGTTCTACCAAATCATCAGCTGCAGTTTGTATAGCTAGAACTCTTTCCGGTTCTACCTCATGACCAATAATTTCTTCACAAGAAATTCCCTTTTCACAAAGGTGACATGTTGAGAAACAAAACATCTTTTGTTCCTCGGTTGGGTAGAAGATATTTCCTTGCGTATGCTTGGGATATCCAACAAACTTCTACAGATCTGACTTTGCCTCGAGCTTGTCCGGATTTTGCTTTTTAGACATAGGCTGGACAACCTCAAATCTTAGAAAACTTAAGATATGGGCTCTTCCCTTTCCATATTACATATGAAGTGGTAGGCAACTGATTTGATTTGAACCCTATTCAATAGGTATGCAGCTTCTTAAGTGCATAACTCCCAAAAGGAAATAGGAAACTCAGTAGTACTCATCATAGAGCACACCATATCACATAGGGTGCTATAGCTCCGCCCCGATATACCATCGTGCTATGGTGTATACGGAGGAGTAATGCTGAGAGAGAATCTCATTCTCCTTTAGAATAGTCCAGGAATCCCGTGCACAAGTATTCTCCTCCTTGATCTCATCAAAGGACATAATACTTATACCCATTTTTGGTTCTCTACTTCTAGCTTATATTCATTGAATTTCTCAAAAGTTCCAGACTTGTGTTTCAACAGGAACATATGTCCGGATCTTGAGAGATAATCAGTGAATGTAATGAAGAACAAAGAACCGGTGTTGGCATGTGTAGACAGGGGACCTTCATACATCAGCATGTATCAATCCCAAGAGTTCACTAACTCTTTCTCTGTTTCTAATAAACGGAGCTGTAGGGTTCCTAGGCACTCTCAAGGGGTCTCACAAGGAATCAACCATGCCCGTTTCAAAAATTACAGTGCCGAGAAACTCTAGACTACGGATCGTTAGCTAGATGTCTAGGCGAAAATGTAACTAGTTAACACTTAACTACGAGAATACGGAAATACAACCTTTGTAGATCCGGTGCTCCACCTCCATAGCTCCGCAACGAAGTCCCCTCACTGTCCAAATGAATTCCAGGGCTCTAGCGTCGGCTTCGTCGGAGAAATGGCGAGCTAGGTCGTCGATGTCCATGCCGAAGATGATCTACGTCGAGGCATCGCTAGATCAAGCTCCACCTTCACCAAGCCATGAAAACTTGTGAAGGAAACACGCTCTACTACTTGGCAAGAGATAGAGGATGAAGAAATAGGAGGTGGGTACACTTTAGATTTGGATTTCTCACTCTTTTTCATCACTTGCCATTGATGGAGGCAAGCTTTCTTCACTTGAAGAAATGAAGAAGAAGAAGAATAATGTTATGATAAGTTCATTAGAAAATAGAAACTAAAAGAATACTTATCATGACCAAACCATGGTCAAGTGTAGAGAATAAATCATGGTTAGTGGGATGGTTAGGATTAAGCATGAGACAAAATGGTCACTTGGTCAAAGTCTTCATGAAGCTTCATGAACAAAACAAAACAAGCCACCATTTTCTCATTTGCTTTTCTTTTTCCAAAAGAATAAATAAATGAATAAAATGAATAAGGAAAAAGTAAACCCTAACCATTTCATTAACCAAGGTTTAATTCTTTACACTTAACCAAAAGGCATGTATCATCAAACATGATACAAGCAAGTGCACAAAATCATATCGCATATGCAATGCGCACATCCGAGTGAGAAAATCCATTTAAAGTGAACCGATACTAGTTAATGCAAGGTAATATATCAAATATATAATTATGCATTAAATCATTAAATCAACACTTGATTTAACGATCCGGTCATATCGCATATAACCGACTAATATCAACAGTAACAACTTATCGAATCAACACTTGATCCGATAACCCGGCTATATCACATATAACCGATCAATGTCACATATCGTGAGAATCGAATACAGTATCACATACTGGTATCATTCTCGGTCCCGCACATATCTCATATGCGCTCCTATTTCGTTTCGCTTGAGCCAGGAAACCTCTGTGTAGGACTCTAAAGACTCGTCAATACGCCGGCAGCAGGTGATGATCATATCAAACACCCACAAGCCGCAAGCGGTCTGCTAAACGTAACGGCCACCCGGGTATTGAGCGATCAGAAGATCGACGAGCAAGCCCGATCACACTCCAGTGAATCCAACCAGTAACACTACCGTACAGTCCAGTCTCGTCGTCTGATATGTCGCATATCTTGCCTAGGGGTGGTAAACGTCAGACCCCAATAGCTCGATAAGTCGTGTCGATATGAGGTCTATAACAGTTCGAGAAACTACTGGTAACACTTACTAGTAAATCTCAACAACCCTGGCCAGGGATTTCCGGTTATAGCCAATCGAACACAGCGCAACATCAACCCCCTATACCGGGAGAGACGAATCCCCTCCTATCGCTCATTGCCTCCATGTGATTCGGGACTGTACCCAAAAACCACCGTTTTGCACGCTCTCTTGGACATGGTAAGGTGGAAATAAAAGCACAGTGGGAACCACAAAAGACTCTATGACGACCTCGGGTCAACAGACTACTCTGTACCAGTGTCACCAGAGAACTGCCATCTAACGTAAGGTATAATACCATCTGGGAGTTCTTGGCGAGTCCGTCCAGTGTACCCAGTCTCCACTGAGCACCCGTATATCATCTCTGATGTCAAACACCAATGGATATGGGATCATCCATCGCCCATCTGAATGGGTCGAGAAGGTATACGCTAGTCTACTCTGGTATATCGATGCCCCGTCTCGATACACCCACGACTAGGGACTTTGAAGGATGTACTTATGGACTACTATGTCCCCACTAGTATGATCCGCATCATAGTCCAGGTAGTCAAGTACACATCCTAAGGGCTTTGCCAACATGTAACAGAGAGACAATCAGTATACACGTTAAGGTAAAGAGCAACCGGATAGCATACTATCATGTCGAGCGAGAAAGTCCTCCCTATATATGTCCAAGCATCCACTACAATATACATCCTATGTATAGTAATGGCCTCTAGGGCATACATATAAATAACAATCTCCCACTTGCACTAGGGCCATCTGTAGCAGTGGTTGTAGTATCTCATACTCAACCATCCCATAGTCGTCTCTCTCTGGGAAAAGGCCTTTGTGAGTGGATCCGCCATGTTGTCCTCTGAGTCTACTCTCCTAACCTCGATCACCCTGGAGATCAACCATCTCCATGATCAGGTGACACTGCCTTAGAATATGTCTGGATCACTGATGGGACGGACGTTCCTTGGCATAAGCCTCAACTCCATTGTCACACAATAGGAGGAACTAAGTTCATCTCATGAACAAATATACATCCAGACTGCCTCTTTGGTAGCATCTTAAGTAGCGATGTATTCAGCCTTAATCGTCAAGTTTGCTACGGTATCTAGCTTGGAACTCTTCCAACATACCGTCCCTTTACTGAGGGTAAAGACAATGCCTGTGACTGACATTCAGTCGTGTTTATCACTCTGGAACCCTTCCGGTGATTGTCCCCAGGATCGATTGATACCATCTCACTACAACTAGTGAGAATCCTAATATCCAAATACATCTATCTTATAGATGAAAACTCAGAATTTAGGCGGTATCACATTGATCCTTTATGGAGAATCCTTGTGATAAGCGGAGATTGACCGAGCGTAGCATAGGAAACTCTTTCCCTATCAAGAGTATGTCATCCACGTACTCTACGAGGATCACTACCATACTCCCTACTACCTTTTTGTGTATACAAGGTTCATCTACCATTTTGATGAAGTCAAACTCTTTGACTACTACATCAAAACAGATGTTCCAACTCTGCGATGCCTGCTTTATCCTATAAAGCATCTTGCACACGTTTCCGCTGCTCCCACTGTCTACGAAGCCCTCTGGCTGTATACTTATAAACGCTCTCTTCTAAAACATCATTTAGAAAAGCTGTCATGACACCCAACCACCAGATATCGTAGTCATGGTATGTAGCCGTGGCAAGTAGGATCTGGATAGACTTAAGCATAGCCACTGGAAAAGGTTTCATCATTATCCACGCCTGGTCGATGACGAAAAGCTTTAACAAGTCTAGCTTTAAAAGTCTCAACTTTTCCATCTACACTAAGTAATCTTCTCAAGATATACTTGCTCCTGATGGGGATTTAACCCTTCAGATATAGCAACTAAAGTCCATACTTTGTTGGTGTATAAGGATTCCATCTCAAATCACTAAGCATCCAGCCATTCTTACAGAGTCTTACTCCTGATGGCCAGCTCGAAACTAGTTGGGTCATCATCTCATGATGCAATCCTCGCTCCCACTGTCATAGAGAAACCGAAATATCTCTCAGGTGGGTGAGGAACCCTACTAGATCGGCGGAGAGGCTGAGGTTCGTTGGATTCTACTGAATCCTTTGGTTTTACCAAATCATCTGCTGTTGTTTGTATAGCTGGAACCTTTCCAGTTGTACACAACAGACCTTGCCTCGAGCTTGTCCGGATTTTGCTTTTAGACATAGCCCGGACAACCCCAAATCTTAACCAACTTAAGATATGGGCTCTTCCCTTATCATATCAAATATGAAGTGGTAGGCAACTGATTTGATTTGAACCCTATTCAATAGGTATGCAGCTTCTCAAGTGCATAACTCCCAAAAGGAAATAGGAAACACAGTAGTACTCATCATAGAGCACACCATATCACATAGGGTGCTATTGCTCCGCCCCGATATACCATCGTGCTATGGTGTATACGGAGGAGTAATGTCGAGAGAGAATCTCATTCTCCTTTAGAATATTCCAGGATTTCCGTGCTCAAGTATTCTCCCCCTCGATCTCATCAAAGGACATAATACTTATACCCGTGTTGTGGTTTTCTACTTCTAAGTCATATTCTGTGAATATCTCAAAAGGTTCGGACTTGTGTTTCAACAGGAATATATGTCTGAATCTTGAGAGATTATCAGAGAATGTAACGAAGTACAAAGAACCGGTCCTGGCATATGTAGACAGGGGACCTTTATACATCAACATGTATCATCCCAAAAGTTCACTAACTCTTTCTCTGTTTCCAGTAAATGGAGCTATGGTCATCTTATCTCTGTGACATGACTGGCAAGTTTCACAAGATGTAAATTCAAACTGATTTAAATATGCATCTTTATGTAACTTCAGCTAGTCGGGTCACATTGATATGACCTAGTCTACAATGCCTCAAGAAGGATTCGTTCATTTCTGAACTCTTCCTCTTTTGTGTGTTCAGTATACCAAAGAACTGTAGTTTGATTTAGAACATCAATGCTTTTAGATAACGTGCCTGAACCGATCAACTTTTGATATAGGAAATGTTCAAAACATTATCCGACAATACAAAATTATATCCTTTCTTTACTAATAAAGAGACTGATATGATTTTGTATATCAGGTTCGGTATCTAATAACATTCGTTCAGAATCAATGTATTGGTAATACAGGGTGACAGTGACCAACAGACTTGGCTGCAACACTTGCCCCGTTTTCTGCCTCATGAAACTTATCACCCGTTCTCAGTTCTCTACCTTTCTGTAGCCCTATGTAACAGATTACATATCTAGGATCCTGATCTGGTATTACATACCCAGGACGTAGAGGATACAGAGAAACAGTTCTTTGTAATGAACACACCCGAAGATGATGCATCAGCATGCACTCTCTTCGTTTGGGTGGCATGGGAATTCTGGTAATCCCCTATTTCCTGCTCTGTCTTATAACAATTATAAGTTGGAGCGGGACCAACGTTCCCCAGCTCAGTATAACAAGCGGGTTTGGTCAATAATCCATATTATTATCTTGATTAAGGCGTGATATGGTCGCTACCTGGAGAGAGAGAGAAGAAAACACTCTGCGTGCGCTTTTGCAAGAATAGATTGGTTATTATTTTATCTAATCAGGATGGCTCCCACTGCTTTTTATCAAATCTTCCTTCAAACCCTAAAAGGAAAGACCAGCCGGGATTAATTAAACACTACAAGTTCGCCAATCTTTCAGCCAGGCCAGTGTCGGTACTTTGAGGGAGGTCCCCCGTGCTTTCGCACGAACCTAATTAATATAAACCTCGTTTTCCCAGAGGCGTAACCTCGTTGACACCTTTCTAGACACCTACTTGATCGGCTTATTGTAATGTGTAAAACTCTCCCAGGAGTAACTCTTACTCGCAGCGGGTATCGGGATCCAACTATCTCATAAAAGGTATGCAATCTCATTGCAAATTTCAACACTTGAAATTCCCGATAATATTTTGCCCCTAACCTCCTATGACCTTGACAAAGGCCAACAAACCATAGGATGCTAGTCAAGTTCAACCCGTCATTTCTTGATTGAATTAAACCAACCCGCACGACCCTTGACAAAGGCCAACAAGGTCGCACGACTACCCTAACCCAATCTGCATCATATGCATAAGCAGATAAGCACCAGCCAGCTACCGCACACTGCGCCTTGACAAAGGCCAACAAACGCAGCATGAATACTAACTACTACTTATCTGAAATGACGGAGGGCTACGACAGGTTTTTCTGAAAACCTATTGCGTAATGAACTTGATATCGTTGTAGAATCAAATGATTTTAAAATGGAGTGCTTTTGAGGCTTTTCTAGTTTTGCTAAAGGAGTCACTCCCGGTGGAGGGATCGTCGGTCCTTTCCTCGTCGAATGAGGTGCGGGATATATCATATATATCACTGTGCAAAGCAAAGACTCTTAAAAGCTATCAAAAGACAAACCGAGTGTGTAGCATCTGCCAGTTATTGCTAAAGGAGTCACTCCCGATGAAGGGATCTCGGTCCTTTCCTCATCGAATAAGGTGCAGGATATATCACATATACCGCTGTGCAAAGCAAGAACTGTAGCTACCTTTTTTATTTTGAAATTCAATTCTACAACATCTTAGGTTTCTTTTATTTCATTAATCACATTAATGAAGTCCCATCATTAAAGTTACCTAAACATCACAGATAAATACGACGTACACTTATGCCATCCGCATTCGCCTCGATGTCCCCTCGTGCACCGTTAGGTTAGGTAACTAACGGCAGAGCGGGGCAGGGCTAGCGCGGGTGTAAAACATAAGTAACGTCTATATAATATATCATATATACTATATATAGTATCCATCACAGAATATATCACATGATCACATCACAGATATCGCAGCAGAAAATATCATATGAAATATTGGATATACTAGGACGTCCGTGTTTTCAATACGAGCCAGTATAAAACACGGATTCCACGGTCGCGATGAATAGCTAAACCCACACCCCTAGACCCCTACGAGAGCGGCAAGCAACCCTACCAATTCTAGAGTTAGGAGACCCGGACTCAACTCCTCGAGTTGGTCTCCCACTGGACTCCAGAACCCGGTTACTTGTGCTCCCCTCCTTAGGTCTATCCTAGTGCGGAAAAGTAAATAATATACAAAGGGTGACATCTTCCGCAACCTGGAAGTGCCCCAATAAAAGAATATTACATACAAGTTTTTACATGAATGAAAATGAAAAACACTCATCTCACATAAAAAAAACCCCGGCTATTCAAACACGACGATCCAATATAACATATCCAGCAACACATAACATCACATGTCATCAACGTAAGTAAATATGCGCATCCCAATTGTCGTTGACATATAGCAACGAAACCGGCGATATCACATATTACACTTACGGTCACAGAAAAGAAAGTGTAAAACTACGACAGTTAGAATCCGCAATCTGCATAAACATCGCATGCCTAATCAAATGAATTACTTAGACATCGCATGCCGAACAATTATAAACCCCGCATTTTAGTCTCATTTATCGAAAACACTTTTCAATATCAAGTCGGGCAATTCAACAAGATTCCCGACAGTCTGATCGAATGCTCGTCTCAAACTTTAGTAGACGGTCGCACCCCCGATACCGTCGACGAAGTGCACCAAGGCGGAACACCGCTACCGGGAGCACCCGAACGGATGCTTTCGGCGACGGGGTTCTCCTACAGTCACTTGGTCGGGGCTATGGGGTGAGGCTGTCTATTAAGTTTACCCGGCGAGTATCCGCGTACGCTACGTGATTGCGACGGACTTTTGATCACATCAAAATTCCGTGGCAACCGATCAAGTGAGACTAAACTGCTATGTTTATAACATTCATTCAGTTATCTCATAACTTCTTGTGAATTCCAATTATTGTATCCCATTCCGGATAAACAGAAAATGTTAAACTTTCCGATCGAACAATCGAACACCCAAGTTTTCCCGATACAGATCAACACATGAAACAAGTCTAAAAACATTCAGTTCGTGCCTCAGTACCAACGGTCCAGCCGTAGAAGGGTCAAGCCAACGCCTCACATGTGGCACGCCGTACTGCCCCAAACCCGAAGGTTCAAAGGGCAGTTCAAGACGGTCACATAATCGAGTTAAGGTTTGTTGTCTTCTAGAGGGACCATCGCGTTACTTGCACTACTTAGAACGTCGTTAAACTACGGAAAAATCCAACACTTGGAAATTTCCCAACAGGGGAAAAATTGGGTATTTATATCCGGTCGAACTTTTTAACATATTCTAAAATTTATCCGGAAAGCCACAAATAGACAAAATTTGATAACCCGATCGAATAGTCGAACTCCCAAAATACAACACCAGAAAACTCAACTGTTGAGTGCAGATTAAAACTTCCCAGAGAACAGAGGAAACAGATACGGGCATTACTGTATCAAAACGAATCCCTAATCTTTACAAACGGCCGCGGAACCGCCGAAATAGGAGGCTATTGCCGCGGTTCCGCGGCTATACAGTGGAATTAGGGTATCGTTTTCTGCAGTAACCCTTATATTTTCCTGCTCTATTTTCTGCGAATTTTTAATTGACAAAAATCCAAATATTTAGAAAATTTCCAGAGAGCGTTTTGGAAATGTGTTTCGATGTTCGTTCGGATTTCAAACGTCGTCTAGACTTCGCCTAAGGCTCTAGCTAGGCTCTGATACCACTGTAGGGTTCCTAGGCACTCTCAAGGGGTCTCACAAGGCATCAACCATGCCCGTTTCAAAAATTACGGTGCCGAGAAACTCTAGACTACGGATCGTTAGCTAGATGTCTAGACGAAAATGTAACTAGTTAACACTTAACTACGAGAATACGGAAATACAACCTTTGTAGATCCGGTGCTCCACCTCCATAGCTCCGCAACGAAGTCCCCTCGCTGTCCAAATGAATTCCCGGGCTCTAGCGTCGGCTTCGTCGGAGAAATGGCGAGCTAGGTCGTCGATGTCCATGCCGAAGATGATCTACGTCGAGGCATCGCTAGATCAAGCTCCACCTTCACCAAGCCATGAAAACTTGTGAAGGAAACACGCTCTACTACTTGGCAAGAGGTAGAGGATGAAGAAATAGGAGGTGGGTACACTTTAGATTTGGATTTCTCACTCTTTTTCATCACTTGCCATTGATGGAGGCAAGCTTTCTTCACTTGAAGAAATGAAGAAGAAGAATAATAATGTTATGATAAGTTCATTAGAAAATAGAAAATAAAAGAATACTTATCATGACCAAACCATGGTCAAGTGTAGAGAATAAATCATGGTTATTGGGATGGTTAGGGTTAAGCATGAGACAAAATGGTCACTTGGTCAAAGTCTTCATGAAGCTTCATGAACAAAACAAAACAAGCCACCATTTTCTCATTTGCTTTTCTTTTTCCAAAAGAATAAATAAATGAATAAAATGAATAAGGAAAAAGTAAACCCTAACCATTTCATTAACCAAGGTTTAATTCTTTACACTTAACCAAAAGGCATGTATCATCAAACATGATACAAGCAAGTGCACAAAATCATATCGCATATGCAATGCGCACATCCGAGTGAGAAAATCCATTTAAAGTGAACCGATACTAGTTAATGCAAGGTAATATATCAAATATATAATTATGCATTAAATCATTAAATCAACACTTGATTTAACGATCCGGTCATATCGCATATAACCGACTAATATCAACAGTAACAACTTATCGAATCAACACATGATCCGATAACCCGGCTATATCACATATAACCGATCAATGTCACATATCGCGAGAATCGAATACAGTATCACATACTGGTATCATTCTCGGTCCCGCACATATCTCATATGCGCTCCTATTTCGTTTCGCTTGAGCCAGGAAACCTCTGTGTAGGACTCTAAAGACTCGTCAATACGCCGGCAGCAGGTGATGATCATATCAAACACCCACAAGCCGCAAGCGGTCTGCTAAACGTAATGGCCACCCGGGTATTGAGCGATCAGAAGATCGACGAGCAAGCCCGCTCACACTCCAGTGAATCCAACCAGTAACACTACCGTACAGTCCGGTCTCGTCGTCTGATATGTCGCATATCTTGCCTAGGGGTGGTAAACGTCAGACCCCAATAGCTCGATAAGTCGTGTCGATATGAGGTCTATAACAGTTCGAGAAACTACTGGTAACACTTACCAATAAATCTCAGCAACCCTGGCCAGGGATTTCCGGTTATAGCCAATCGAACACAGCGCAACATCAACCCCCTATACCGGGAGAGACGAATCCCCTCCTATCGCTCATTGCCTCCATGTGATTCGGGACTGTACCCAAAAACCACCATTTAGCACGCCCTCTTGGACGTGGTAAGGTGGAAATCAAAGCACAGTGGGAACCACACAAGACTCTATGACGATCTCGAGTCAACAGACTACTCTGTACCAGTGTCACCAGAGAACTGCCATCTGACGTAAGGTATAATACCATCTGGGAGTTCTCGGCGAGTCCGTCCAGTGTACCCAGTCTCCGCTGAGCACCCGTATATCATCTCTGATGTCAAACACCAATGGATATGGGATCATCCATCGCCCATCTGAATGGGTCGAGAAGGTATACGCTAGTCTACTCTGGTATATCGATGCCCCGTCTCGATACACCCACGACTAGGGACTTTGAAGGATGTACTTATGGACTACTATGTCCCCACTAGTATGATCTGCATCATAGTCCAGGTAGTCAAGTACACATCCTAAGGGCTTTACCAACATGTAACAGAGAGACAATCAGTATACACGTTAAGGTAAAGAGCGACCAGATAGTATATTATCATGTCGAGCGAGAAAGTCCTCCCTATATATGTCCAAGCATCCACTACAATATACATCCTATGTATAGTAATGGCCTCTAGGGCATACATATAACTAACAGGAGCTGTGGTCATCTTATCTTAGTGACATGACTGACAAGTTTTACAAGATGTAAATTTAAACTAATTTAAATATGCATCTTTATGTAAGTTCAGCTAGTCGGGTCGCATTGATATGACCTAGTCTACAATACCTCAAGAAGGATTTGTTCATTTCTGAACTCTTCCTCTTGTGTGTGTTCTGTATTCTAAGAACTGTAGTTTGATTTAGAACGTCAAT
Organism: Agapanthus africanus; assembly: GCA_030015575.1. Taxonomy (NCBI): domain Eukaryota; kingdom Viridiplantae; phylum Streptophyta; class Magnoliopsida; order Asparagales; family Amaryllidaceae; genus Agapanthus; species Agapanthus africanus. Next base: position 471,289,945 of record JASDDO010000031.1, read on the forward strand.
ACTTTTAGATAACGTGCCTGAACCGATCAACTCTTGATATAGGAAATGTTCAAAACATTATCCAACAATACAAAATTATATCCTTCTTTACTAATAAAGAGACTGATATGATGTTGTATATCAGGTTCGGTATCTAATAACATTCGTTCAGAATCAATGTATTCTGATAATACAGGGTGATAACTACCAACAGACTTGACTGCAACACTTGCACCATTTCTATCTCATGAAACTTATCATCCGTTCTCAGTTCTCTACCTATCTGTAGCCCATGTAACAAATTACATATGCGGGATCCTGATCCGGTATCTCATACTCAGGACGTAAAGGATACTGAGAAACAGTTCTCTGTAATGAACACACCCGAAGAAGATGCATCATCATGCATTTTCTTCATTTGGACGGCACGGGAATTCTGGTAATCCCCTATTTCCTGCTCTGTCTTATAACAATTATAAGTTGGAGCGGGACCAACGTTCCCTAGCGCAGTATAACAAGCGGGTTCGGTCAATACATCTGTATTATTATCTTGATTAAGGCGTGACATAGTCGCTACCAGGAGAGAGAGAGAAGAAAACACTCAGCGTGCGCTTTTTACAAGATTAGATTGGTTATCAATTTATCTAATCAGGATGTCTCCCACTGTTTTAGTCAAATCTTCCTTCAAACCCTAAAAGGAAAGACTAGCCGGGATTAATTACACTCTACAAGTTCGCCAATCTTTCAGCCATGCCAGTGCCGGTACTTTGAGGAAGGTTCCACGTGCTTTCGCACGGACCTAATTAAAATAAACCTCGTTTTCCCAGGGGCGTAACCCCGTTAACACCTTTCTTGACACCTACTTGATTGGCTAATTGTAATGTGTAAAACTCTCCCAGGAGTAACTCTTACTCGCAGCGGGTATCGGGATCCAACTATCTCATAGAAGGTATGCAATCTCATTGCAAATTTCAACACTTGAAACTCCCAATAATATTTTACCCCTAGCGTGCTATGACCTTGACGCATGCCAAACAACTCATAGTCCGCTAGTCAAGTTCAACCCGGACATTTCTTGATTGAATTAAACCCACCCGCACGACCCTTGACGCATGCCAAACAACGTCGTACGAATACCCTAATCCAATCGCATCGTATGCTAGCAGATAAGCACTAGTTAGCTACCGTACACTACGCCTTGACGCATGCCAAACTACCGCAGCACGAATACTAAGTAGTACTTATCTGAAATGACGGAGGGCTACGACAGGTTTTTAAGAAAACCCTTTGCGTAATGAACTTGATATCGTTGTAGAATCGAGTGATTTTAAATGGAATGTTTTTGAGGCTTTTCTAGTTTCGCTAAAGAGGTCACTCCCGGTGAAGGGATCGTCGGCTCTTTCCTCATCGAATAAGGTGCAGGATATTTCACAAATATCACTATGCAAAGCAAAAACTATAGAAGCAATCAAAAGACAAACCGAGTATGCAGCATCTACTAGTTTCACTAAAGAGGTCACTCCCGGTGAAGGGATCTCGGCTCTTTCCTTATCGAATAAGGTGCTGGATGTTCTACAAGGAACACCACTATGCAAAGCAAGAACTAGAGCTACCTGTTTTTTAGACAAGTTTCTACAACATCTTTAAGTTTCTTTTAGTTTCATTAATCTCATTAATGAAGTCCCATTTTATTATGCTTCATAAGCATCACATTTGAAACGAAATATGCAATATAACATATATCTCATATATATAACATAAACATTCGTCTCAGGCAGTAATATGATCTCATCACAGAACATTGCAGCAGAAGATAACATATGAAAGATTGGATATACTAGGATTTCCGTGTTTTATGCGAGTCTGTATAAAATGCGGATTCCACGGTCGCGATGAATAGCCAAACCCACATCCCTAGACCCCTACGAGAGCGGCAAGCAACTCTGCCAATTCTAGGGTTAGGAGACCCGGTCTCGACTCCTCGAGATGGTCTCCCACTGGACCCTAGAACCCGGTTACTTGTGCTCCCCGCCTTGGGTCTACCTAATGCGGAAAAGTAAATAATATACAACGGTGACATCATCCTCAGCCCGGAAGTGCCCCAATAAAAGAATATTACATACAAATGAATTTTACATGAATGAAAAAGAAAAAATCTCATCTCACATAAAACCCCCGGCTATTCAGAACGCGACGATCCAATATAACATATCACAGCAACACATAATATCTCATATCATCAACGTAAGCAAGCATGCGTATCCCGATTTTCGTTGATGTATAGCAACGAAGCCGGCGATACACCACATACTACGCTTACGGTCGCAGAGAAGAAAGTATAAAACTACAACAGTTGGAATCCGCAACCTCCTTAGACATCGCATGCCTAACCAAATGAATTCATTAGACATCGCATGCCTAACAATTATAAACCCCGCATTTTAGTCTCATTATCGAAAACTCTTTTCAATATCAAGTCATGCAATTCAACAAGATTCCCGACATCCTGATCGAATGCTCGTCGCAAACTTTAGTAGACGGCCGCACCCCTGGATGCCGTCGACGAAGTGCACTAAGGCGGAACACCGCTGCCGCGAGCACCCGAACGGAAGCTTTTGGCGACGGGGTTCTCCTACAGTCACTTGGTCGGGGCTATGGGGTGTGGCTGTCTATTAAGTTTACCCGGCGAGTATCCGCGTACGCTACGTGATTGCGATGGACTTTTGATCGCATCAAAATCCCGTGGCAACCGATCATCTGAGACTAAACCACTAGATTTATAACATTCAAATTAGTTATCTCATAACTACTTGTGGATTCCAAATATTGTATCACAATCCAGATAAATAGACAATGTTAAACTTTCCGATCGAATAATCAAACACCCAAGTTTTCCCAAATAGTTCTCAACACTTAAAATTAGTTTAAAAACATCCATCACATGCCACAGTACCAATGGTCCAGCCGTAGAAGGGTCAAGCCAACGCCTCACATGTGGCAACGTCGTACTGCCCTAAACCCTAGGGTTTAGAGGCAGTTCAAGACAGTCACATAATCGAGTTAAGATTTGTGTTCTTCTAGAGGGTCCACCGCGTTACTTGCACGACTTAGAACGTTCTTAAACTACGGAAAAATCCAACACTTGGAAATTTTCCGGCAGGGGAAAAAGTGAGTTATTGATATCCGTTCGAACTTTTTAACATGTTCTAAAAATTACCCGGACAAACTAAACGAAGTTATACTTTCCGATCGAATCAATGAGCTCCCAATACAACCCAGAAAACTCAACACTTGAGTAAATTAAAAATTTCCCAGAAGAATCAGGAATTTCATACGGACATTACTGTAGAAAACCAATCCTATAAACTTACTGTTTGGTCGCGAAACCGCCGCACAAGCAAGGTTACGGCCGCGGTTCCGCAGCGCTTTAATGGTGTCAGAATCTCGTTTTTCACAGTAATTCCTAAAAGACCCTGCTGATTTTTCTGAGTATTTTTAATATGAAAAAATCAACTTTTTGAAAAATTTCCAGAAACTAGGGTTTTACGGGTATTCGGAGTTCGATCGGACTTTAAACTTCGCCTAGACTTCGCCTAAAGCTCTAGCTTGGCTCTGATACCACTGTAGGGTTGCTAGGCACACGCACAAGGGTCTATAAGGCATCAACCATGTCCGATTTAAAATTTAGCCGTGTCGAACAATCCTAAACCAAGATCTTAGACTAGAGATTAGGCGAAACAAAGCATGTTAAACACTTTAACATCTAAGAGTTTGGGATTACAACCTTTGTAGTCCGGTCATTCACTTCATAAGCTCCGTGTTGTGGTCACTTCACTGCGATCATCAAGTTGCGGACTCTCGAGAGGCTCCACGAAGAGAAAGACGCAAGCTTGCTTCCGATCTTCAATAACAAAGATGATCTACCTTGAAGTTTCATTAACACAAGCTCTCACTCACTAAATGAAGTGAACACCCTAATCTAAATGGCTAGAATAGATTAGGATGATGAAGTGGGATTTTAGCTCTCATTTATTTTCATTAACTCACTCAAAATCATCACTAAGCAAAAAGCTAGAAAGCTTTCAAGGAAGAAGAAGAAGAATCAATTTACTTTGTGATGAATAATGAATTGTGTTGAGATTAGAATTTCAACAATGGGTTAAGTATGATAACTTAACCCATGTAGAGACTTAACCATGGTCATGGGTTGGGATGGGTTAATAAATATCATAACAAATATCTTTACAAATATCTTTAGCAAGAAACAAAAGAAAAACCTTCTAGAAGATTCTAGAAAATATTAACCCAAATCAAACCTTAATCATGTTTAATCTCTACTAATCACATTGCATTAATAACCCTAACATGTTACAATATTATATATCACATATACAATATTTATTGTAACAAAATAAAATAATACAATTAACATATATCGCATATATATCAATGTATTACCCGAGTGAGAAAAAGAATCTTTTAGTGAGCTTATATTAGTTAATGTAATTTAATATATCAAATATATAATTATACATTAAATTATCGAATCAACACTTGATCCGAAAATCCGGCTATTTCACAAATAACCGACTAATATAATCTGTATCAATTCATCGAATCAACACTTGATCCGATGACCCGGCTATATCACATATACCCGGCCGATATCTCATATCGCGAGAATCTAATACGGTATCACATACACGTATTGTTCTCGGTCCCGCACATATCACATATGTGCTCCTACTCCGTTTTTCCTGAGCCAAGAAAACTCTGTGTAGGACTCTAAAGAATCGTCGATACGCCGGCAGTAGGTGATGATCATATCAAACACCCACAAGCTGTAAGCGGTCAGCTAAACGTAACAGCCACCCAGGTATTGAGCGCTCAGAAGATCAACAAGCAAGCATGTACATTCTCCTGTGAATCCAGTCGGTAACACTCCCGTACAGTCCGGTCTCTTCGTCTGATATGTCGCATATCTCGCCTAGGGGTGGTAAACGTCAGACCCCAGTAGCTTGATAAGTCGTGTCGATATGAGGTCTATAACAGTTCGAGAAACTAATGATAACACTTACCAGTAAATCTCAGCAACCCTGACCAGGGATTTCCAGTTATAGCCAATCGAACACAGCGCAACATCAACTCCCTATACTGGGAGAGACGAATCCCCTCCTATCGCTCATTGTCTTCATGTGATTCGAGACTGTACCCAAAAGCCACTTTTTTGCACGCCCTCTTGGACGTGGTATGATGGAAATAAAAGCACAGTGGGAATCACACAAGACTCTATAACGATCTCGGGTCTACAGACTAACCTGTACCAGTGTCACCAGAGAACTGCCATCTGACGTGAGGTATAATACCATCTGGGAGTTCTCGGCGAATCCGTCCAGTGTACCCAGTCTCCACTGAGCACCCGTACACCATCCTTGATGTCAAACACCGATGGATATGGGATCATCCATCGCCTAGTCTACTCTGGTGTATCGATTCCCTGTCTCGATACACCCTCGACTAGGAACGGTTATAGGATGTACTCGTCGACTACCGTGGCCCCACTAGTCTACTCTGGTGTATCGATTCCCTGTCTCGATACACCCTCAACTAGGAACGGTTATAGGATGTACTCGTCGACTACCGTGGCCCCACTAGTATGATCTCATCATAGTCCCAGTAGTCGAGTACATATCCTAAGGGCTTTATCAACATGTAACATAGAGATAATCAGAGTACATGTTAAGATAAAGAGCAACCAGATAGCATACTATCATGTCGAGCAAGAAAGTACTCCCTATATATGTCCAAGCATCCACTACAATAAACATTGTATGTACAGTAGTGGCCTCTAGGGCATACATATAACTAACAATAGGACGCTAGGGGTAAAAATATTATTGGGAATTTCAAGTGTTGAAATTTGCAATGATATTGCATACCTCCTATGAGATAGTTGGATCCCGATACCCGCTGCGAGTAAAAGTTACTCCTGAGAGAGTTTTACACATTACAATTAGCCGATCAAGTAGGTGTCTAGAAAGGTGTTAACGGGGTTACGCCCCTGGGAAAACGAGGTTTATTTTAATTAGGTCCGTGCGAAAGCACGGGGAACCTCCCTCAAAGTACCGGCACTTGCCTGGCTGAAAGATTGGCGAACTTGTAGAGTGTAATTAATCCCGGCTAGTCTTTCCTTTTAGGGTTTGAAGGAAGATTTGACTAAAACAGTGAAGACATCCTGATTAGATAAAATGATAACCAATCTAATCTTGTAAAAGCACACGCTGAGTGTTTTCTTCTCTCTCTCTCTCCTAGTAGCGACCATGTCACGCCTTAATCAAGATAATAATATGAATGTATAGATTGAACCCGCTTGTTATACTGCGCTAGGGAACGTTGGTCCCGCTCCAACTTATAATTGTTATAAGACAGAGCAGGAAATAGGGGATTACCAGAATTCCCGTGCCGCCCTAACGAAGAAAGTGCATGTTGATGCATCATCTTCGAGTATGTTCATTACCGAGAACTGTTTCTCAGTATGCTTTACGTCCTGGGTAAGAGATATCGGATCAGGATCCCGCAAATGTAATTTGTTACATGGGCTACAGATAGGTAGAGAACTGAGAACGGGTGATAAGTTTCAAGAGTTGGAAACGATGCAAGTGTTGCAGCCAAGTCTGTTGGCAGTTATCACCCTGTATTACCAGAATACATTGATTCTGAACGAATGTTATTAGATACCGAACCTGATATACAACATCATATCAGTCTCTTTATTATTAAAGAAGGATATAATTTTGTATTGTTGGATAATGTTTTGAACATTTCCTATATCAAGAGTTGATCGGTTCAGGAACGTTATCTAAAAGCATAGCGTTCTAAATCAAACCACGGTTCTTAACGTACAGAACTCACACAAGAGGAAGAGTTCAGAAATGAACAAATCCTTCTTGAAGCATTGTAGACTAGGTCATATCAATACGACCCGACTAGCTAAACTTACATTTAGATGCATATTTAAATTAGTTTGAATTTACATCTTGTGAAACTTGCCGGTCATATCACAGAGATAAGATGACCACAGCTCTGTTTATTGGAAACAGAGAAAGAGTTAGTGAACTCTTGGGATTGATACATGATGTATAAGTTCCATGTCTACACATGCCAGGACCGGTTCTTTGTACTTCATTACATCCACTGATGATCTCTCAAGATTCAGACATATGTTCCTGATGAAACACAAGTCCGAACCTTTTGAGATATTCACAGAATATAAGTAAGAAGTAGAGAACCAAAAACGGGTATAAGTATTATGTCCTTTGATGAGATCAAGGAGGAGAATACTTGAGCACGGAATTCCTGGACTATTCTAAAGGAGAATGAGATTCTCTCTCAGCATTACTCCTCCATATATACCACAGCACGTCGGTGTATCGGGACGGAGAAAATACACCCTATTTTGATATGGTGCGCTCTATGATGAGTACTACTGAGTTTCCTATTTCCTTTGGGAGTTATGCACTTGAGAAGCTGCATACCTATTGAATAGGGTTCCAATCAAATCAGTTGCCTACCACTTCATATGTGATATGGAATGGGAAGAGCCCATATCTTAAGTAAGTTAAGATTTGGGGTTGTCCAGCCTATGTCTAAAAGCATAATCCGGACAAGCTCGAGGCAAAGTCAGTTCTGTAGAAGTTTGTTGGATATCCCAAGTATTAGCAAAGGAATATCTTCTACCAAACCGAAAAACAAAAGATGTTTTGTTTCTCAACATGCCACCTTTGTGAAAGGCAATTTCTTGTGAAGAAATTAGTGGTCATGAGGTAGAACTGGAAAGAGCTCCAGCTATACAAACTGCAGCTGATGATTTGGTAGAACCAAAGGATTCAATAGTTTCCAATGAACCTCAGCCTCTCCGCCGATCAAGTAGGGTTCCTTACCCACCTGAAAGATACTTCGGTTTTCTTTATGACAGTGGGAGCGAGGATTGCATCATGAGATGATGACCCAACTTGTTTCGAGCAGGCCATCAGGAGTGGGGACTCTGTGAGAATGGCTGGATGCTTAGCGATCTGAGATGGAATCCTTATACACCAACAAAGTATGGACTTTGGTTGCTTTATCTGAAGGGTTAAATCCCCATCAGGAGCAAGTATATCTTGAGAAGATTACTTGGTGTACATGGAAAAGTTAAGACTTTCAAAGCAATGCTTAAGTCCATCCAGATCCTACTTGCCACTGCTACATACCATGACTACGATATCTGGTGGTTGGGTGTCATGACTGCTTTTCTAAATGATGTTTTGGAAGAGAGAGTCTATAAGTACACAGCCAGAGGGCTTCGTAGATAGTAGGAGCAGCGGAAACGTGTGCAAGATGTTTTATGTGATAAAGCAGACATCGCGGAGTTGGAACATCTGTTTTGATGTGGTAGTCAAAGAGTTTGACTTCATCAAAATGGTAGATGAACCTTGTATAAACAAAAAGGTAGTAGAGAGTATGGTGGTGATCCTCGTAGAGTACATGAATGACATACTCTTGATAGGGAAGAAGTTTCCTATGCTACGCTCGGTCAATCTCCGCTTATCATAAGGATTCTCCATATAGGATCAAGGTGATACCTCCTAAATCCTAGGTTTTATATCTATGAGAAAGATCTAAATGGATGTTAGTATTCTCACTAGTTGTAGTAAGACGGTATCAATCGATCCTGGGGAGAATCACTGGAAAGGTTCCAGGGTGATAAGGACGACTGAATGTCAGTCGCAGGCATTGTCTTTACCCTCAGTGGAGGGACGGTATGTTGGAAGAGTTCTAAGCTAGATACCGTGACTTACTAGACGATTAAAGGCAAGATATATCGTTACCAAGGATGCTACCAAAGAGGCAGTCTGGATATATATATATATATATATATATATATAAGTTCAGAAGATGAACTTCGTTCCTACCATTGTGTGACAATGGAGTTGTGGCTTATGCCTAGGAACCCCCGTCCCATCAGAAAACCAGATATAATTCTTAAGCAGTATCACCTGATCATGGAGATGGTTGATCTCCAGGGAGATCGAGGTTAGAAGAGTAGATACAGAGGACAACAGCGCGGATCCACTCACAAAGGCTTTTTTCCAAGTAGAGACTTTTATGGGATGGTTGAATATAAGATACTTCAACCACAGCTAATTGTTGGGTATGTGATACCACAACAGATGGCCCTAGTGCAAGTGGGAGATTGTTAGTTATATGTATGCCGTAGAGGCCATTACTGTACATATGATGTATATTGTAATGGATGCTTGGACATATATAGGGAGGACTTTCTTGCTCGACATGATAGTATGCTATCTGGTTGTACTTTATCTTAGCATGTACTCTGATTGTCTCTATATTACATGTTGATAAAGCCTTTAGGATATGTACTCGACTATTGGGACTATGATTAGATCATACTAGTGGGGCAACGGTAGTCGACGAGTACATCCTATAACTGTTCCTAATCGAGGGTGTATCGAGACAGGGCATCGATATACCAGAGTAGACTAGCGTATGCGGTTCTTGACCCATATGATAGGCGATGGATGATCCCATATCAATTGGTGTTTGACAACAGAGAAGGTATACGGGTGCTCAGTGGAGACTGGGTACACTGGACGGACTCGCCGAGAACTCCCAGATGGTATTATACCTCACGTCAGATGGCAGTTCTCTGGTGACACTGGTACAGATTAGTCTGTAGACCCGAGATCGTCATAGAGTCTTGTGCGATTCCCATTGTGCTTTGATTTCCATCATACCACGTCCAAGAGGGCGTGCAAAAAGGTGGCTTTTGGGTACAGTCCCGAATCACATAGAGGCAATGAGCGATAGGAGGGAATTCGTCTCTCCCGGTATAGGGAGTTGATGTTGCGCTGTGTTCGATTGGCTATAACTGGAAATCTCTGGCCAGGGTTGTTGAGATTTACTGGTAAGTGTTATCAGTAGTTTCTCGAACTGTTACAGACCTCATATCGACACGACTTATCAAGCTACTGGGGTCTGGCGTTTACTACCCCTAGGCGAGATATGCGACATATCAGACGAAGAGACCGGACTGTACGGGAGTGTTACTGATTGGATTCGCAGGAGAATGCACAGGCTTGCTTGTTGATCTTCTGATCGCTCAATACCTGGGTGGCTGTTACGTTTAGCTGACCGCTTACAGCTTGCGGGTGTTTGATATGATCATCACCTACTGCCGGCGTATTGAAGATTCTTTAGAGTCCTACACAGAGGTTTCCTGGCTCAGGCAAAACGGAGTAAGAGCACATATATGATATGTAAGAACAACATACAAAAAGATAGGTCTAAATAGGTATAAGGCAGGAATAACTATAGGGGAAACTACATGTATACGAGAATAGCAATAAGAACAATAACGAACAATGATATTCGAGGCGTACTCGATAAAATCGAAACTCAAACATATGCACATATAAGTATATCAAAAGTAGCACATCAGAAATAATAAGTATAAGGCACAACCATTTATAATAGTAATCATAGGTATAATACCCGAAAATAAAGTAACGACAATAAAATAGTGAAAGATTTGTCGGTAGATTGAAACATTTTAGGACGATGTATCGATCAAATAGTTTTAAAATAACTTAGAGAACTCACATAGCGAAAATGGGGAACATAGAACAAAATATGCGCGGTGTAAGGTTGCGCTACTGGAAATGAGGATAATAGTAATGTACTTAAAATATATAAAACTAAGTAGTCAATAACACACACTCATCGACAAATACAAGATAGTGAAAACCAAATTTCGAATAATAAAGTCCCTAAATATATATAGGGTAAAAGGAAAACACAAAAATATATAGGGCTAGCTAGGGTAGGGATTACAAGGAAGTGTGGCTCATCAGAAGGTCGGAGTGTGGCGGCTTTAGGCTGAAGATCAAGGAGATTGGGATCGGGTCAGCACAGGAAGTAAGGTGAGCAACAAAGGACTACAAGGGAAAAGTATGGGAAGGATGACGGTCGGTACATCATATGAATCAAAAATTTGAAGAGTTAGCTAACTAGGAAATTTTACAAGAAATGTTCTCCTCCCAGAAGGATCTCAAACGGGGCACAGACGAAGGATGAAGGTGGACCTCTAAAAGATCGGGTGTGGTACTGGTTAATCTGAGTGAGGGTTAAGGTAATGTGAGGAGTAGGGGTGGACAGACCTCAGTAGGAAAATAATTTGTATAGGAGAAATAATCAAGCAGCAAGTGAACTAAGAAGATCGAAAGATTAGCGAACTCAGCAATTTATTTCATTCCAGAAGATTTTAAACAAAGCATTCTCAAAGACGAAATGTGGCCCTAATCTATACACAGATTTATTTGGCCAGATAAAACAACATCTAAAAGAATTCCCGTCAGTCGCGGTTGTGGAGATTCAGCAGGTTGCGGTAGGCTTGCGCGCTTAGGTAGGGGCGTCCATTTCCATAGCGCCTCGCAGGGATCGCCATTGGGAGTTCTTCCACAGCAGGGTCTTGATCTTCTGGTCCTTCTTCCTCGTCTGGAGCTTCTTCATCGAGGTCTGATTCCATGTGATTCTCTTCTTCTGGATTCTCTTCCATAGGATTTTCCTCCACTGGATTTTCTTCTATCGGTTCTTCCTCGGGGTCTTCCTCTATCGGGTTCTCTTCAGGGTCTCCTTCCTCTTCGTCGGAATCGTCTATCATGTCAAACTCTGGGGCGGCTGCTCCTTCGTCTTCGGAATCGCTGTTTTCGCCAATGACCTGGGGACCGTTGATCTCATCGTCAGAACTCATCAGCGTGTGGTCTAAGGAAACGCATGACTGTGCATCCTCATCTAGATGCGGCGCTGCTCCAGGGTGGGCCATGGCCTGAAAAGGAAGAGACATGATTAGACAGTGGAATACATCAAAAAATAGCTAAGTGTACGAAGTATAGAAAGATATGCGGTGGCAGGAACTGAAAAATCAAGATTAAAATGCTGTGATAGTGAATAGTATGAATAAGGGGAAAGACAAGAGAATGATACATATATTACGATTCAAGTTTTATTGCATTCAACTAAAAGTTCGACGGATACAAGATTTCAAATGGAAAGAAATATTTATAAGAGGATGACAACATTATTACTGAAATTAGAAAATATGAAAATTCTTCTTTGATTGCTAGACCGCTGCATTCTCGTTACGCGAGTTGAATCCTGTGTTGGGTCCGCTTTATTCTCAAAGTTCGAACTACGCAATAATCATCACTTGGCAGAAGTGGGGAGTGTGGACGAGTCTCCTCCTTGTAGCTCCTTCCTTTTTGGGCAACCGTTGATAAGATGTTCGCTGGATCCGCAAATCAGACATTTCCCTTGAGCGCGGCGACAATCCCTCTGAAGATGTCCTGGCCTTTTACAGTACCCACAACTTGGGGTCTTCTGCTGCTTCTGTCGTGGGGAAACAAATTGGCGCTTCTTCTTCTTCTCTTTTCCTCGTCTAACAGGGATCCCTTTACGATGGGAGATTCCCGCTGGTGCTTGATTCACCTGCCTTCTCAGTCCTTCAGCTAACAAGTCGTTCGTTCGCTCCTGGGCTTCCTTCAGACCTTGCAGTACACTCAGAATCTCAACGGTTTAATTCTGGGGAGTGGAGATAGAGGAAGAGTCGTTGGAAGACATGATCCTGAAACAATAATTTTGAAAATGATATAAGGCACAAGCTATAAGAATCAAATATAATACGGATTGGACAAAGATTCAAGAATATCAGATGTGATTAAATTCATTACAAGTGGAAAAATCAACTGTATGAATCTAAGTCACTTAAACAGAGTATGGTAGTGTAACCGTGATGTAGTTCACAATTACAACCACGAAACTTTGCCAAATCACCTGAAACCCTAGCGAATGGATAGCAGAATACTCGATGTGAATATGGATCAAGAATGACAAGGTTACAACCTAGACCAAGGGATGTCTTAGATTGCCAAGCTATACACGGAAAACTGCAATCCCAATCGAAGAAAAACCTGGCTCTGATACCAACTAAACCATGTCACGCCCCGCTTCCCAAAATACGGAATACGAGGGGTTGACAAGGCCAGCCATGCTCCTACGGTCAAGGAAACATCATGCCGTAGTCACACTTCGGCTTCTAGCTTTACATAGTAATCAGTAAATAATGCGCAGGTAATGAGAAATGCAGTAACTGGAACAAAACAGTATAAAGAACTGACCTGATGGGAAACAAAAGGTATAACCCTGGATAGCTAATCAAGATGTCCGTGATGTACGTCTAGTCCTGATCCAGGCTAAATCTTCTCCTCACACTGAGCATGCATACTCAGGTCGTCAGAGCGACACAATAGCAATATAATATAAAAATTCATGTGACAATTCTAACAGTGATAATAGATATATATAACAGTAAATCAATGACGGTATAGGTATGAACATGCAGTAATCAATGCAGCGGAACAGTAAAAGCAGTAGAATGATATGCCACGTATGTCAACACAATAAGTATGTATATCGATGCTATCATCCCTATCAGTCTCTAAGTCTCACTGTACAGGTCACTAAACCTATCGTCAATCCAAGTGTGAGAGTCAACCACTCGCGAGTGTCCTCCACCTAAGGATAGAACCCAAGGGCAAGGGACCACGGGCCCAACATGTAACTCACGGTAATAATCATGTACCCTGTAAATCTCCATATATCTCCATATATATAAGCCGGCAAGGGACTCCCAAGATTCTGTTGAATTCACACTCGAACTACCCCATACCCCGTGGTCTACATCAAACGCTAACCATAACCTTAAATACCAATCGGTCTGTGACAAGTCTGCGCGAGAACTGGAGGCAAGACCTCCATCAAGCACGTCCCGACTAATACCTAAGATAAATGGCAGTGTCTGGTGCCTTATCTGTGACACCCATGCAAGAGCTTCCATAAGTGTCCCATACCACTTATAGTCACACGTACACGCGTCTCACGGACGTCGACAATGCAAAAGAATCATAAGGTTCACTGATTGTGTACAAGTACGTATCACTTTCACTTATTCACTTATACACGAACACTAACGTACTTGCCACAATTATCACTAATACCTAACACTGGGTAATGCACGTTATCCCTAAGTTATCAATGCAGTGACATATGTATGATATGATGCGTAAACAGTATGTAAAGCATGATTAGGATGTCACGGATCAGTAATCTACCACTTGCAATATTTATCATAAGTCATACGGGTACAGTTTAGAGAAACGATAAATGGGGAATAAATAGTATGTTCAGTTATCTATCCAGCGAATTTAGTTTCACGCCAATCGGATTTCAGGATCACTAGTTATGGCCATTTCATTTTAAGCGTTCACGGCTGGAAATCCGGTTTCAGAATCGGAAGTCCATTTCGCAACGCATTTCAATCCCAGTTGGGATCAGAATTTAGCGACGTTACAGTTGAATGAAATCTAGGGTTTTCATTAGGGTTTTCAACGCAACAGACGGATCTTCAATCGTGTCTGTATGTCAGGAGATATACACTATTCAATACTAGTATGTCAATTCTGATTCTGTTGGGACTGTTATACGTCCACATCTATTAAATTACAGATTAAATAACAAACGATAACGAAACAGGATGAAATGAGTTGTGTTGTCTATCTAACAGATTCACCTTTAATAAACAGCAGAGTTCCGCAACCTACGAGTTAAGGAAATCTGGTGGTACCCATTACGGGACTGCACACAGTAAACACAGCCGCCCTGGACTGCAGTCCAGAGTCGCACTCCGATCCAAATATTGACACAGTTTGAGTACAGAAATATTTGGAAACTTGCATAGGTTATAGTTCATCGAGTCAGCTTCGATTTAAGCCCTCGAACGCATCATTCCAGAATGTACATAATTTATGGTGATTTTAACGGTTTTCAGGTATAAGAAAATTCCAGTTTTACGAGTAAACTTGGGGGTAGTCGTTTTAGTCGTTAACTGTCATATTTTCCAGCGAAATTCACACGCTAGATTCACATCTATACGGGCCAAACTATACCAATGAGTTCCGTCAAATTAGGTGAGTATTTCCATTGAGGTCATGCATCAAACAGTTGCATCGTATAATTTATCGAGGATATTTAGAATGGAAGTTATAAAATTATAGTTCGTAACTAATACAAATTAGCATGTAGCAAGTATGAAACTTGCCTGGAGACGATGAATTGCTGGCACGGTACGCACGGGCACGACACACGCGGCAACAACGGCAAGGGTTTGGCCTCAACTGCGGTTTGGCCTCGGCTAGACGTGGAACTTGGGGCTCGACCGCGACGGCTAGGGATGCAGTGAGGGGGTGTCTGGGCTGGGGGTCGCTGGTGCTGTCGAGGCCGATGGTGAGGGATTGCAGAGGGAGAGAGATATTGAGAAAGAGAAAGAGTTAGAGAGAGAGAAAGTGAGGAAGAGAGATCAGAGAGAGATTAGAGAGGGGGGGAGACAGAGAGATTGAGGGGGAGAGAGAAAGGATCAGAGAGAGAGAGAGGATTAGAGAAACAGAGTGAGAGAGAGAGGACAGAGGGAGAGAAAACAGAGGAAAGGGAGAGATCGGAGAGAGAGAGTGAGGTGGTGAGATAGATGATGGCGATGGTGATGATGATGACGCTGCGAGGTGGTGAAGGCGGAGGCGAAGCGACGTGGGCACGAGGTGGCTGCAGTCGTCGACGTCGTCGTCGGGGGAAGCGGGTGAGGCTCGGTGACGGAGGCGTGCAGGGGCTCGAGCTCGATTAAGGGGTGAGGTAGCGAGGGAGTTCTGTTGGTGTGGGGTAGTGAACGAGGGAGGAGGGTAAGAGGTCGTAGTCGTCGCCGTCAGGGCGAGCGGCGTTGGGTGCTCGGTGACGGAGGCGTGCAGGTGAACTCTTGGTGGACGAAGAGGAAAGTTTTAGAGTTCTAGATCTTGAGAGTGAGAGAGAAAGGAGGCGACGAGGGTTAGAGAGGGGAGTGTGCGACGTGGGGTAACGGCTCGCGAGCGTGGGCGGAGAAGGCGGCGTGGGTTACGGCAAAGGAGCGGGTCGCGAGCGACAGTAGGCGGGAGAAGTGGGAAAGAGCCGTTGGGAAGAAGGAGTGGTAGTGGGCCGGGTCGGGTAGGAGGCGCGGGCGAGGGTGGAACGGGCTTGGGCTGGGTTTAAAGGGAAAAGGAAATTTGGTTATTAAAAGGGAATGGGCTTGGGGCCGGGCTGAAGGAATAAACCAAAAAAAAATGAATAAGAAAGGAAAGGCCGGGCTTTGATTAAATAAGAAAGAATTTCCATTTCTTTAATATTCTGGGGCTGAAGAATGGTGTTGGGCCGGGATTGGGCCATGGAGAAAAATAAAGGAAATTTGAGGAGAAAAAGGGAATGGGCCGGGGTTTTATTAAAAATTAAAAGGGAAGATAGTGTTGGGCTGAGGGATTTGATTGGCTGTGGGATATGGAAATGCAAAAGTAAGGATTTAGGGTTTAATGGAGTTTCTTTAAAATAATTAAATAATTAAAAATTACAAAATTCATAGTTTAAAGAGAAATACGGATTTAGGTGTATATAAAAGAATCGGGTATTACATTAACCATGGGTGAGTGTGTATCATATACAAACTCATGTAGAGACATAACCATGGCTAATTATAGTGGTTAGGTTAATAAATATCATAAGTAAAACAAAATGGGTGGACTTTGTCAAAGCACACACAAGTTTCTACAAGCTTCATGCTTTCAACAACTTTTCCACTAATTTTGTATTTACTTTGAATATTAAAACCCCACCAATATAATTATAATGGTGTATGTCTCATACACCCATGCAAGGTGTATCAACAACCATGACACGCACAAATAAATAATGCACATCAATATATATCACATATATATTACATGTACACACATGTGAGAAAAGAATACTTAAGTGAGCTAATATTAGTTAATGTAAATTAGTATATCACATATACAATTATAAACAAAATTATCAAATCTACACTTGATTTAATAATCCGGCTATATCACATATAACCGACTAACACTAAATGTACCAACTTATCGAATCAACACTTGATTCAATAACCCGGCTATATCACATATAACCGACCGATACAAAAGTCGCAAGAATAGAATACGGTATCACATACACGCATTATTCTTGGTCCCGCACATATCACATATGCGCTCCTATTTCGTTTTGCCTGAGCCAGTAAAACCTCTATGTAGGACTCTAAAGACTCGTCAATACGCCGGCAGTAGGTGATGATCACATCAAGCACCCACTAGCCGTCAGCGGTACTAGCTGGACGTAACGGTTACCCGGGTATTAAGCGATCAGAAGATCAGCAAGCAAGCCCACTCTAACTTCTGCAAAAGCCTGACAGTGACACTACCGTACAGTCCGGTCTCCTCGTCTGATATGTTGCATATCAAGTCTAGGGGTGGTAAACGTCAGACCCTAATAACCGATAAGTCATGCTGATATGAGGCTCATAACGGGTCGAGAAACTACTGGTAACACTTACCAGTAAATCTCTAAACCAGCCCTGGCCAGGGACTTCCCTGTTATGGCCAATCGAGTGCAGCGCAATATCAACCCCCAATACCGGGAGAGACGAAACCCCTCCTATCGCTCATTGCCTCCATGTGACTCGGGACTGTACCCAAAAACCACCGTTTTGCACTCCCTCTTGGACGTGGTAAGGTGGAAATCAAAGCACAGTGGGAATCACACAAAACTCTATGGCGATCTCGGGTCTACAGACTAACTTGTACCAGTGTCACCAGAGAACTGCCATCTGACGTGAGGTATAATACCATCTGGGAGTTCTCGGCGAGTCCGTCCAGTGTACCCAGTCTCCACTAAGCACCCGTATATCATCTCTGATGTCAAACACCAATGGATATGGTATCATCCATCGCCCATCTACATGGGTCGATAAGCTATACGCTAGTCTACTCTGGTATATTGATGTCTCGATACACCCACGACTAGGGACATTAAAGGATGTACTTATGGACTACCATAGCCCCACTAGTATGATCTGCATCATAGTCCTGGTAGTCAAGTACACATCCTAAGGGCTTTACCAACATCAGAGAGACAAACAGTGTACATGTTAAGATAAATAGTAACCAGATATCATACTATCATGTCGAGCAAGAAAGTCCTCCCTATATATGTCCAAGCATCCACTACAATATACATCTCATGTACAGTAATGGCCTCTAGGGCCTACATATAACTAACACACATGTCAGAACGTATTTTCTTTTCATCGCATTTATATCTCGCAAAGGTCAATTTTACAAATACATTCTACCTTTACTATAAGCATAAATATCCAATCTAACATACACACCCGAACCATACAGACAGTTTTTGAAAGATGCGAATCGTAGTTTTGAAACTAGGGGATACGGTGTTTTTAAGGAAAAGATATCATTTGAAAATCCGTAACATCCCTCAAGGTATCCGTTTAAAAGATGCATACGATTCTTTAGTTTGGAAATAGGTATGGTTCGGATGACACATCTACGTCGACTATCTAGCCCTATAGTACCCTAAACGACAATATCATCAAATATCATCCTCAAGTCCCGTCATCACATACTAATCGTATCATATCACTTCTAACTATCCTTTAGTTTCTAATATAGTTCTCTAACTATCTTTTAGCTCTATCTATAGTTTTCTATTAAAGGTTTCCTTAACCATATACTATGAATCGGTTTCCATCAAAGTGTGTGGGGTGATATACGCCATCCACCCGACTTCCCCCGTGGATATAGATCCACTCACCTCGATCTTCGCTTGTTGGATTTGATGACACCACGCTCATCCTCGCCATCTCGAAGTCCACATGGGGTACCTACATATCACATATATCATCGTAAATGAAATCATGAACGAAAACCAAATTGTCGCACGAATCACCCATAGGTTAAAACCTATAGTTTACGCATGCAAGAATAACCAAACAACTCTCGACGATCGACGTATAAACGTGAATCGACTGAGATAAAACACAAATACCCGTTTCCAGTTCATTTAAAACCCGCAAAACGAATTCATAAATATGAAAACTAGCTCCAGATTTTACCCTAGGTCAAATTAGCCAAAGTTGCACATATAAAGGGTCTAGTCTACTGGAGAACAAGACATGGACCAAACACGAAGGGGTTCCACCCCACCCTGGCCGCAATTTGCGGCCAGGAAGAATAAATCTATGGCCTGATGTTGGGGTTTGGGTTCAGGGTTTCAATGGTAGCTCCTAGGGTGCCTGCTTGTATCACCGTGTTTGCTAAATAATTTTCTAGGTCCCCGAGTGTTAGCAAATTTCAAATTCCCTACACAATTTCTACAAAAATACGATATCGGGGATTTCTAAGTTCGCTAAATGGGTTCTTTTCTCTGGTTTAGGTCTAGAATCACTACTAAAGTCTTATTTTCAGCCACTAAACATCATCAATTTCCCAAACCCTTCTCTAGAATTTCATAGTTCACAAACTCATTCGTAAACAATTTCCAATCTAAACTAGAATGCTAGGAAAACTTAAAACTAAACTAAGTGAAGGGATTATACCTCATATAGTCCACTCAAGAAAACCCTAGCTTCTCAATGTTATCCAAATCCCACTTTGCTTGGTCCCATGTGTAAAGGAAGAGATGGGGATTAATTTTTGTGAAAGGAGTATAAGGTTTTGGTGAGGGTATTAAGATGGGTCTTGAGGGTAGAATGAGGGAGCTTGAGGTGAAGAAGGAGAAGAAAATGGTGGGGGGAAATGGTTGAGGCAGCACTCTCCCCCCCCCCCCCCTCTCTCTCTTTCTCAATCTCATTCTCTCCTAGCATGGTCCCATATCATCATTATGTCCCCTCTCTCTCTCCCCCTTATATCATTCCTCTCATTTTTTCTTTTCTTTTCTTTTCTATTCTCACCAATAAACATATAAACCCAAATGAAACAACACAAATGAAACAACACATAACATGTCATGGTGCACTAACTATGAAAAACTGTAGAAACACGGATTAGGCCTAATCGCGATTAGCAGTGCTCTAATCGGGTTTTCATTTAAGCTGCATATAAACAATTTTTAAAATGCCAAATCCTTTAAATATATTTTTAAATGAATAAATCAATTTAATTTCCATTTATTTCACAATTATTGGTGTGTGTGTATATACCTTTTTTTCGAAAACCCCAATTTCGCAAATCGGGCAGTTTTCGGGAAATATGTTATTTTAATATTAAATTCCAAAAATAATATTTTATATTTTTTGAAATGTTACAGGAGGGCTTGAAAGCTATAAGGTTGAAGGAGTCTCACCGGCCCTTGACGGAGTCTAACCGGCCTCTTCAAGCCCGGGTCAGCGAGGTCAATAAGCTTTTCGAGGCCATGAGAAAGCAGAAGGACCTCTGCAAGAAGGACGCCCGGACGGCTTACGAGGCGGTGAAGCAGGCCGAGGCTAGGGCGGAGAAAGCCGTGGAAGACTACAAGATGTCATACCAATTCTACGTCGACCTTACAGACTCCACGGCCGTCGGGTGGCGTAACGCCCCCGACGCCGTCAAGAAGATAGCGCCCTGGTTCGATGACCGGGAGCTCTGCACGAGGTATCCTCATGCAGAGAAAGGGCCTCAGGGCGGCGGCACTGAGCCGACGAGTAGGGGCGTTGCTGCTGGTGGAGGCGCCGAGCAGGCAGGTAGAGGCGAGACTGCCGGCGGAGGCGCCCGGCGGACAGACGACGGGGAGGCCTTGCCTGATAACACTGTTTGAAGCCGTCGTTCTTCCTGCCCCCTTTTTGTTTTTGTTTTTGTTTTTGTTTTTGTTTTTAGGCCCTCAGGCATTTTGTAAAGCTGAGGAGTTTATAATACCTTGTATATAATTTGGAACGTCAATAAAGTATCTTTAGCTAGTCTATAATGTGCACGGCCGTAATGTTTTCAACCATGTTTATTTCTTAAGTGTGGATAGACCGGTGTTCTTTGTCACCCCCAGAGTCGATGTGATATAGACCGAGCGAACACCAAATATGGATACTAAATAGAAATAGACCGGTGTCCTTCCTAACCCTGGAGTCGAGGTGAAGTAGACTGAGCGAACACCAAACCCGAATACTAAGTAGAAATAGACCGGTGTCCCTCCTCACCCCGGAGTCAAGGTGACGTAGACCGAGCGAACACCAAACACGGATACCAAGTAGAAATAGGCCTTAGTAAAGCTTAGCACGGTCGCTCTCTCGATTCCGAGTGGGGTTGGAGTTGCGCCGGTTATCGACCGAATCCGAGCTTTATCTTCTTAGGTCGAGTTAGGAGTTTGTCTACTTCATGCCTCGGGTATGGTCGGTCTACCGACTTTGACGTGTGGCCTCAGGTTTCGCCATTAAGGTCAAGCAAGAGGCTGCCCGTTGGCCTCATGAAGAGGGCTTTGGATCCACCGCGTTGTCGAGCAGGAAGCTACCCGTCGTGGATGGACAGAGAAGGAAGCTACTTGACCGCCTCATGATGAGGGCTTTGGATCCACAGCGTTGTTGGGCAGGAAGCTACCCGCTGCGGATGGGCCGAGTAGGAAACTTTTTTGCCGCCTCGTGATGAGAACTTTGGATCCACAGCGTTGTTGGGCAGGAAGCTACCTGTAACGTTTTAAAAATCGTTTAAGTTAATTTTCCGATAATCGGTAATATAACTTGTGTTTTCCGTAAAATTTAATTATAATTATTTTTCCACATAGACTTAATTATACCTATTTTAGCTATATAATCGCTAGTATTTGGTATTTAATTGGTCACTTATAAATTGCTAGTTTAATTAAATATTTTCTTAATTAATTATTTTAAATATTATTTCAAGTTTTCACTTATACATTTAATTAGTGATAATTACAAATTGGAATGGGTTAATTACTTTAGTGAACCATGACAACTTAAAACCTAGTTTGTAATATGTTCTCTTTTTCTCATTTTGTCTCCAAGGTTCAAGTTAATTCTAGGATAGAATAGATAAGAAAACAAAATAAATGAAAAGAAAATGAAGTGATAAAGAAGTATGGGCATGTTGACTCGAGGTATGAGGTTTTCTTGACTTGGAACTTTCTACACAAACCCACACACACCCTTTTTCCCTGCTGGCCGAGCCTCCCTGCAGCCAATCCCCCATTTTCCCCACCTCATTTCTCTTCAAAATCTTCATGAAAAGCATCAAAAATCCACACAAAAACCTCACTAATTCTTCATTTAACATTTACCCATTATTCCTTGGCCAAATCTAGCATGGATCTTAAAGCAAGAAAACCATTTTGGGAAGTCAAGTTGCAACTTTGATCTCAAATTTTAAAGGTATAAATCTTAACCCTATGGTTTAATTGTTGGTTAATTATTTTAATCTAACTTAATTAGGTTTAAATATGGTTTTAATTGAAAGTTAGAATTCTAAAGATAAGGTTTTGAATTAAAGTTAGGGTTTTTATCACTTGATCATGGTTGCAATATGTAGTTTAACATCTTAAGACATGCAAAATCTAAACTAGATGTTAATTTGCTAATTGTTACTTTTAAATTATCTTAATTAAATAATCTAATAAACTAATTTCATGTTTAATCTAAGTGGGTGAGATTAAAATCTAGTTAATAATTGTGAAGCCTAATTAAGATATTAAATGAATATTTGTGGCTACTAGTTTTTGCTAAAACAAATAGTTTTGCACTAGAATGGTTAAGTGATACTTACTAGGTTTTTGGATTAAATCGATTTTAAGTAAGTTTGAGGTTGGAATGATCTATAACCTATTCCCCAAAATATTTAATGTGTTGTGAATGCGCGATTGGGTTCTAGACTTGGTGGTTGTTACGTTTAGCAACCTTAGTTGCGGTTTGTGGTATTGTCGCGAGCGCGTTTTGTGCACCAAGTGCGTGCGCGTCTAATTAGTGCGCGTGGTTGATTTGTATCGTTTGTGTCCGCGACTATTTATATATCTATTCTCTTATTTACTTCTGTGCGATTCTAGGATCGGGTGTAGAGGCGTCGGATGTGGCGTGGAAAATGCAAGGCTGAGATCGGATCATATTAGCTGAGGCGTCCTGGTGAGTAAATGTACACATCTATGGGGGATCGTCTGGATGGCGTGAGGCGTCCGATAGTCAGGATTACTAGTAGTGCTTGTATTTATATACGTAGTCTTCTAGTCATTTATCTCATCGCATTGCATCATCATAGATATATATGATATTATCTCATAGGACACTTGCACCATTACCATTGGTTCATGCCGCACGTGCACTATTCATACGAACACACACGCCTTTGGTAATTGCTATGTCACGAACACTATAGAACTTTCTTAGAATCGGTATCTGTGCATTGCATCATATATGATCTGTAGACTTGTACTTGTATAGTCATTTCATCAGGATGGATACGTAGGATTGTTAGTCATATATACATACTCCATTGCATCATGATTCATGCATAGCTTCTGGCCGTACTTCGCATGGTATATACTATCGTATTATAGACATCCATCATCACCGACATGTTTACATATTGTGATTCTTCTTGAGGATTTCAGTATTTATGAGATTTATGGATTTTAGGGAAAACCGCAAGGATTTTATAAACCTATTATCATTTTAAAATAGAAATTGCGGTTTTCTCGTGATATGATGTGTGTGGCGTCCACCATATGTTTTCTCGGTTCTTGAGCGGTATCATATACCCGATTTGAGGAGGGGGATGCACCGTCTGCGGATACATGGTGGACCCGGTGCAGTATCTCGGAGCAAGAAGATAGCATAGATGGCGTTGAGCCCGGAAGGGGAGCACTACCGACCGGTTATTTTTGACGCGGCGGATATCTGGAGGATACCGACGTAGTCATGAGATTTGATGATATGGGTCGATCCGGACCGACGGAGCCCGAGATATTGAGATATTGAGACATTATTGAGATATTGAGACATTGAGATATCGGGATATATATATATATATATATATATTGCGTCGATACTTGACATGGATTTTCTATTGATTTCATTGATGATACTTCGGTTTATTGCACAGGGGTTTTTCTAAGGTAAGAATAAAGATTTTCTCATACCAGACTTGTTCAGGTTTCGTGTTTGATTATGCATTCATGTTGCATTCATGCTAGTACATCGTATCATATCGATATGCGTAGGTTGTGACGCATTTGCGTGCATTCTTATGATAGCCTTATTAGATGTTACCTACTACTCACGAGTTGGCAACTCACCTCCGTTGTGCCACAGTATCTTATAGGTTCGACCCTTCAACGCAGTAGTGGCAGGCGTACTTCCTCTTTTTGCTTCATTGCTTCGATTTGCAGTTTTGCTCATAGGTGGGTTGCGAGGATACTTTTGTTCCATCTTGTACTATTATTTGTATCTAGTATACTCCATCTATCCTTGTATATTGGACTAGACGGTGAGACACGTGAGACTTATATTTGTGGTGTTTGGTGTCGATGCTCATTTGAGCCGACGTGGTGTTTCTCATTTCTTACTTTCAGATGCTTATTTCGCACTTTTGATATACATATTGTATGTGGTTGTGATTCCTCCATTGGCGAAGAGCTAGCTCCCGCTTGGGGATGCCTATATTCATTATTTATATATATTTTCATGTGTTGTACCCGTTTGGGGGCCAGTATTTACAAAGGAGATTCTGCCGAAATTTTCGGGAAATTTGATGCATTAAAATGTTTTATGGTGACTTTATTTTACAAAAATCATCTTTTTAAGTTAGGTTTTCTTTCACTGTATTTCTTTAAACGGTTTAGATTTCTGGGCATTGGCTTACTTAGATTACGTTATGCTTGAGACATTTTGTAATTTAAGTGCCAGTCACGTTCTGTACCTTCGGGTCGTGACACTACCCGCTGCGGATGGACCGAGCAGGAAGCTGCTCGGCCTCATCATAATGAGGGATTTGGATCCACAACGTTGTTGGACAGGAAGCTACCCGTTCCGGATGGGCTGAGCAGGAAGCTGCTTGGCCGCCTCATGGTGAGGGTTTAGGGATAGGAATCCATTCGTGTGGACTGGTTAACAGATGCTTGGATTGTCATGACTCCGGTATTTCACGCTTCCTTAATTCTCGGCGCTACGCGGTGCATGGCGGGCATCTTGAGATACATGCGGATCTCTTAAAGATGTCGGTTAATCTTCCCAGATCCGCATAAAAAGGAGGGAGCCAGTGACCAGACGCCACATGTCGGTCCCTTATCAGGGAGGTGCAATATCCTGTGATTTGCGTCGTGGCGTGAGAAGATCCCGATCATTGTGGGGTTTCTGTTGAGACTATAAATAGTGGATGTTTGGCCCTTTCTTAGGCACTATGAAATATTTGACCATTCTCTACAGTCTGTTGTTTCCTGATGGCCGGTGATACATACAACATCCGAGATATCATGACACGCAACAATGTCTATCATTACGACTTTGATGGTTACGAGACGACATACGAGACCGTGATAGGTCGCGTTTGCTCCGGCACCGATCCTCCCTTCTGTAGGTGCTTGTCTATGCGATCTGAAGGTCCTCCCCGGGCTTTTTCGGGACTTTATCCTAGCAGGCGCTGGAGAAGTCCACTGACAAGATGCATATGGCCCATGAGTTAGGCCTAATCTCAAAGAGCAGGCGGGACCGCTCAATAGATATCCTTCGCCGAGCTTTCCAACAAAGGTTAATCATAACTTCATGTGCGACGGCGGGAGTACCTGATGGAACTGTAGCTGCTTGGGTCCACGGGAATCGGCAGAAGGAGCGATGGGATGCTGCCTAGGCTCGGTTGGAGGATCTCTGGTTTGAATATCATGAACAATGCTTTCTGGACCACCTTTCCCCTTCGCTGTAATAGTTTTTATTTTGCGAGCCCCCGGGAATTTTTGTAAGGCTGAGAAGCCGAGAATACCTCTTATAAATAAAAGTCTTTCATTTGCTTAAGGAATTTTTCGTCTCTTTTTTGTTTTCGTCTATTAATAAACTTTCCATTGTTTATGAACTCCATCCTCACCCCAGAGTCAAGGTAAGATTGGTAGAGCAAAACTTACGTTGGCTGCCTACAGTTGCACTCGAGTTTTCATTCGTCTGAGCAAGAGGCTGGTCGGGGGTACCTCCCTTCTCTCAGCTCGTGGGCTCGAGAGAAGGTTATAGAACTTCTGTTTGGTCGAGTGGGGAACTACCCATCGTGAACGAAGCCAACAAACAAGGGGTTGTCCGCCGCTCCTCGAAACTGAGCAGGAATCTACTCGTGTAAGGGGTTAGCTCGGAAAATAAATTTTATTGACATAAAAAGAGGAATCTTATTATTCAAGAAGGTACAAGTTCATCTATATAATTTTAGCCTTTCGGCATTATATGGCCGTGGAAAGTTGCGCCCCAAGGAATCTTAGAGGTGGTAGGCTCCTCCGGGCAACACCTCGGTCACGAAGAAGGGGCCGTCCCACTTCAGGGAGAATTTGTGCAGCTTTCCTTGGTTCTCGAACTCATTTCATCATAGGACTAAGTCTCCCATCTTGAATGCTCGGTGTTTGACGCGGGTATTGTAATATCGGGTGGTCTGTTGCTGATATGTGGCTATCCTTATTTGCACCCGATCTTTTTTCTCCAGTAAGATGTCCAAATTGCTTCGAAGGGCCAAGATATTGGCCTCATCATCAAATTGCTCGACTCAATAATTGGGAAGGCCGATTTTTGCGGGGACCACTGCCTCGGTGCCGTAACAGAGACTGAACAGGGTTTCCCTCGTGGATGCCTTCTTTGACGTTCGCAATACCCACAATACTCATGGCAGTTCCTCAACCCATCCACTATGTCTTCCTTCCAGACGGATTCTGAGGCCCCGGATGACACCTCAGTTTTCTACCTCGTCTTGCCCATTGCACCGGGGATGTGCGACCGCGAAGAACTTCATCGCTATGTGATAATCGCTGCGGAATTCTCTGACTTTGTCGTTCTCAAAGTTGGTTTTGTGGACAGTGATGATGCACCTCGGAATTCCAAATTGGGCAATTACATTGTTCTGCAACGATGCCGAGTCGTGATAGGACTTCAAAGAGGATGTTCCTCTTGCGATTGGCCGAATAGGAGGAGGCGAGTTTGCTCAATGCATCCGCCTCAACGTTCATGCTCTAGGGAATCTGTTCCACTTGGGCCTCGTCGAAATTTCTCCGGATCCTTTTTACCTCGGCTAAATATTTCATCATCAGGGGTTCCCGGGCTTCGAATCGTCCGGTCACCTGGCCAACAACCAACGCGGAGTTACTGCGAATTCTAATTCTCTTTAGTCCTACTCCTGAGATGATTCGTTTACCGGCCAATAAAGCCTCGTATTCTGCGGCGTTGTTGGAGGCCTTGAAGTCAAGCTGCAGAGACTATTCCATCACGGCTTTATCGGGGCCGCGGATGACCGACCCAGCTCCACTCCCTTCCTTTATGGAGGAACCATCCACATAGAGTACCCAGCCCGGAATCGGACCGAGATTTTCTTCGATTGAGTGTTGCGGGTTGGGATCTCATGATGGCTTCCTCACTGTTAGGAATGGTGCACTCAACCACGAAATCGGCGAGGGCTTGGGCTTTGATGGCTTGCCTCGGTCGATACCGAATGTCAAACTGCAACAACTCTCATCTCCATTTGTCCAAGCGGCCCAATGACTCGAGGGAACCAAGGATATTCCCCAGGGGTCAGTTGGTGAGAACAATGATGGTGTGAGCCTGGAAATAATGTCGATGTTTCCGGGATGTGACGACGAGCACTAAGACTATCTTTTCAATGGCTGGGTACCTGGTCTCCACGTCTTTGAAAATGTGGCTAACATAGTAAACTGGTCTTTGTATCCCCTCGGATTCTCTGATGAGCACGGAGCTGGCAGCTTGGTCGGAGACGGCCAGGTACAGTATCAGCTCGTCTCCTACAACTGGTTGAGTGAGAAGCGGTGGCATGGTAAGATATGTCTTGAGCTGCTCAAAAGCTACCTGACATTCTTCAGACCACTTGAACCCAGGGATTTTTCTAAAGGCTCTGAAGAAAGGCAGGCACTTTTCGCCCAACCTGTAACAACCCTAAACTTTTTGTACAACTTTCTGTACAATTTATAAGTTTGTTTTGCCTTTTAATAGCAAGAAGGAGCTTGTAGCTTATTGGTAAAACCTTGCACTGCTGAACCAAGCCACCAGAGTTCCAATCCCATCCCTCACATTATTTTTAATATTGTTTTATTTTGAATTTTTAGAATTCCAAGGGTCTACACGTGCATAACTCGTAAAAACCCCACTACACATGTAAAACAAACTGTCCCAGGAGCTACACCATACGATATAAGACACGTGGCAGCGAGCACCGGCCTAACTCGGACGACTCGGGCCGGCGACTCGGTCGACTCGGCCCGCCGCCGCCGGCCGAGTTGAGCCGGATCGCCGAGTTGTCTTCTTAGGAGTTGTGTCTTTTGGTCTCCCCATTACTCCTGTATGCTTTAAATTTCCTGCACATGAACAGAACACTTTAAAATCCATTAAACCATATTTTTAATACATTTTTCTTTACACCCTTTCACCTACCTTAAACCTTAGCTTTACCCTATAAATACCACCCTTAAACACACACCCCTCACTCACAATTCTGTCCAAACTCTCAAGAAAACTCTCTAGAATTTTGTGTACAAGTGGAGTTAGCGAAGGGCGAATTTCCGACAACGACTTTAAGAGCTTCCGGCGACGAAACGACGCACCGGCAAATCCTACTTCCTCCTCTCCCTCTTTTCTTGACTCCAATCCAGTAAGTCCCACCTCCCTCTCATCCTTTCTATTCTTAAAACACTAATAACTAAAACCCGACGGAAGCGGAGTTAAATCCGACTTCCGATTCGATTTTCTTTATAAAGTTCAATTTTCCTTAACACAACCATGTTAAACTCTTATATCTTGACTATTAATCATTAACAAAATATGTTGAACAAGTTTCATAGCAAAATATTTCATTTTGTAACTTTTACCGCTTTTTTCACTAAAATACCATGTAGTTTACTTTCTACCTTAAAACATCATTAATCTTGTTATACCTTTAAATAGATCACGAGGTAATGACCTACCTCTTCACAACACTCATATGCAACATAACACAATACCTTTCGGGAACATAGACTACGGGAAAACGAAACTTTACATATAAATATCACTAACTATTAAAACCGTTCATATAAGATTACGTATTTTTATAAATTTTTGCAAAGCGCCGCTACAACCCATTTTTGGGGAACCCAAATGGGATGGTGAGGATTATCGCACATCCCTGGTCTTAGTAGTGCGAGATTCAGACCTCCGCAAAGAGCATTCGGTCTTGAGAGATTTAAAATAAAAATATTTTAAGAAAATGAGATTTCTAGAAAATAATAAATTAAAAATTATTTTTATAAATATATATGTATTATCAAAATATCTATTTTTGTTATAATATCAATATTCCAATTTTTCCAAGTCAAAATAATCACTTTACATGAAAATACTATGAAATTCCATACAAGTCCAACACTTTACAATTAAATACCATGTATTATGAAAAATAGGTTTATTCACTAGAAATGTCACAAATATAAAATCCACAGCTATGAAAACTCTAAAAACGATAATTAAATACTTGAGGTGTATTTTGTAAAGTATAAAAAATTATTTTTACATAAAACCCTCTCAAGTTTTATAAATTACAATAAGGACCCTAGTAAATATACGTTTAATCGGAACCAATATCTTGAGCCTCAGGGAGCCGGAGAAGTGAGTGCTTGCCTATTTTAAGGTAGACAGCTTAACAAACGGTGTTTTCAACACGGTAATCGTCTTTGAAAAAGACACAAATTCTGTCGCCCATGTGCAGCGGTTACCGATAACATCAAAACCTAATTCAGGACTTCAATTTCTCTTTCTAATTGTTCGGAATCAGATTGAGTCTCATTATAATAATCTGACTTGAATGTGATTCAAGTATAAACGAAAATTCAATATGAATTCACGAATACATATATTCAATCTATCAATCTGTATTGACTGAACCGAACCATGGATATACTTCTATTTACATGATTCTCCAGTTACATCCATGATTCTCCAGTTACATCCATTTACTGATATCATGGTTTTGGCAAGTCATCCAATTATACAATCTATATTACAAGACAATACAAGTTGCAATACAATACAACAATACAATCAAGACATCACGGGGTTTAAGGGGTAGATTGATACGGAAGGTGTTAAAAGTGGCACGAGACTGCAACCATAAGAAACCTAAGCTATATTCCTTTGTTGTTGTACCGTGGCATGAACGGTTCCTTGAGTTCCTGATATTTTAGTCTCCAGGGCAAGTGAGACTCCTCTCATATACACTGGCATTCTTCTGTACCAAGCTACAAACAACAGCGTTAACCATATAATACAACTTTAAAAGCTACCTTCTCTTTCTGTCTATTCTATTTCTCCCTTATCTTTGGGACTTACCGAGCGATTTGTTCGCTAACGGCATTCTCTTTCTTTCTTCTTTGAATGTCGTCAGGTGATCTGGACACTCCGGAGATCGAGCCCACTAGAGAAGACTTGGACCACTTCATTGAAGACCCAGAGCTTTAGTTCATTGTACACTTTTATTTCCGTACTTTTCCTTTTCTGTTATGCCATTGTTTAGGCATTACTTTCATTCAGTTGTATTTACTTTTCCATGCATTGTACAGAAAGAATGTGAATAAATAAAGTTGTTGTTTTATTATATCTTGTCTCTAGTGCATTTATTTTTATATTGTTTGGATACGCTTAGCATATTTACTTCATAGTAAATGCGTAGCGGCCTCGTCGCGCCCCCTTCACCTTACACCGGGAAGCGGGACATGACAGGTTTTGTTGGTGGCCCATGCAGGTCAGAGTTGTATGGAACACTACCATGCAGTTCTGTTCTGCGTGAACAACCTAAGCAATATAACACAAGAACCAGCAACTAAAACATTCTTTACAATTCATATCCTTGAATCTTATCATTTCATATATTTTGAATCTGTCCTAACCCAAAATTCGCTCACCTCTTTTACAATCTTGCCAAAACCTTCGCATTCTTTCATTTTTTCACATATTTTTCATACACTACCAATAGTTCTATCACCAAACTTTCCTTGAATCTGTTACACTTTCCTTTTACAAATTTCGAGGACGAAATTTTTATAAGGAGGGTAGAATGTAACAACCCTAAACTTTCTGTACAATTTTTCAAAAAAATACAGAAATGGGTACTTTTGCCTGAGCACAAGTTATAAGTTTGTTTTGCTTTTTAATAGCAAGAAGGTGCTTGTAGCTCATTGGTAAGATCTTGCACTGCTGAACCAAGCCACCAGAGTTCAAATCCCATCCCCCACATTATTTTTAATATTTTTTATTTTGAATTTTTAGAATTCCAAGAGTCTACACGTGCATAACTCGTAAAAAACCCACTACACATGTAAAACAAACTATCCTAGGAGCTACTTCAAACGATATAGGACACGTGGCAGCGAGCCCTGGCCTGACTCGGACGACTCGGGTCGGCGACTCGGTCGACTCGGCTCGGCGCCGCCAGCCGAGTTGAGCCGGATCGTCGAGTTGTCTTCCTAGGAGTTGTGTCTTTTGGTCTCCCCATTACTCCTGTATACTTTAAATTTCCAGCACATGAACAGAACACTTTAAAATCCATTAAACCATATTTTTAATACATTTTAATACATTTTTCTTTACACCCTTTCACCTACCCTAAACCTTAGTTTTACCCTATAAATACCACCCCTAAACACACACCCCACTCATAATTCTGTCCAAACTCTCAAGAAAACTCTCTAGAATTTTATGTACAAGTGGAGTTAGCGAAGGGCGAATTTCCGACGACGACTTTAGGAGCTTCCGGCGACGAAATGACGCACCGGCAAATCCTACTTCCTCCTCTCCCTCTTATCTTGACTCTAAGCCAGTAAGCCCCACCTCCCTCTCCTCCTTTATATTCTTAAAACACTAATAACTAAAACCCGACGGAAGCGGAGTTAAATCCGACTTCCGATTCGGTTTTCTTTATAAAGTTCAATTTTCCTTAACAAAACCATGTTAAACTCTTATATCATGACTATTAATCATTAACAAAACATGTTGAACAAGTTTCATAGCAAAATATTTCATTTTGTAACTTTTACCGCTTTTTTCACTAAAATACCATGTAGTTTACTTTCTACCTTAAAACACCATTAATCTTGTTATACCTTTAAATAGATCATGAGTTAATTGTTGGGTATAGTGCCCTCAGAGTCAATTATTGGATCACAGGCACGTGATTGCAATGATTGAGAGAGGACCTATGACGGTAGGACAGTCTTACTCAAGATGATAGTATACTATCTGGTTTATCTTTATCATCGTGTACATGCTTTAGGTGACATTACATGTCACTATTGCACGTTGATAGAGCCCATAGGATTCTTGCTTGACGGCCATCAGTATGATGGCGATCACATACGTGGGAGCTGGGGTCTATAAGCACATCCTTAAAGTAGTCCCTAGTCGTGGGAGTTTCGAGACTGGGCATCGATACTCCATTAGTAGACTAGTGTATACAGTCGAGACCCCGACGAGGGGTGGTGGCCGGTCTCACAAGCCATTGGTGTCAGTTGGTTCACCTAAGATGTATACATGTGCTCATTGGGTTATGAGTACACCGGACAGGACTCGCCGGGAACATGCTAGTTGGTTTTATACCTAGCGTCAGATAGCAATTCCCTGGTGACATGTGTACAGGTTAGTTCATCGACCTGAGATCGTTATTTGTCTCGTGTGAGTTCCCACTGTGCTTTGATTACTACCCTACCACGGCTCAAAGGAATCGTACAAATAGGTTTTAGTTGGGTACAGTCCCGAGCTATATAGAGGCGGTGA
The DNA here is from genome assembly GCA_030015575.1 of Agapanthus africanus. Classification (NCBI taxonomy): domain Eukaryota; kingdom Viridiplantae; phylum Streptophyta; class Magnoliopsida; order Asparagales; family Amaryllidaceae; genus Agapanthus; species Agapanthus africanus. Next base: position 471,322,883 of record JASDDO010000031.1, read on the forward strand.
GCGGATCGGCAGGGGTTTCGTATCTCCCGGTATTGGGGGTGAGATCGCGCTGTGTCTAGGAGAGCCATTACGCGAAGTCCTTGGCCAAGGCAGGAGATTTACTGGTAGGTATTCCAGTAGTATCTCAGGGTGTTCTGGGCTACACTCCGACACGACTTGTACCTCTTTGGGGGGTCTGACTTTTACCAACCCCCTAGGCCCAACATGCGATGCTTATAGACGAACGGACCGGACTGTACGGATATTGTCACTGACAGGCTCAGTAGGGTGTCAGGATAAGTTCACTCATCGACCTTCTTTTTGGTCAATACCTGGTAGCCCATTACGTACGGCTAGTACCACTGACGTGCTAGTGGTTAAATCCACAGCCAAAGTATTGAGGAGTCTTTAGAGTCCCCCACAGACAATTTCTCAAGTTTCGGGCGAAACGTTGTAGAGGTCGTATGATATATGGCAGGGTTCGATCATATACGTGCAGTAGTGCACGGATCATGATCGGACGGATCATACTATTGGGCTTTGGTTTAAGCCGGATCCTAGTATTAGATTTGTTGGATTACTTTAGTCTCATCGCATTCAGTCGGAATGCGGATGCAGGTATGTATATACAGGTGAGGGGTATCCTTGTGATCCGTCACGAGTTTACTTTAGATGTTGCTGTATCTTTTTATTGTTGTAAACATTTGGGTTAATGTTTACAGATGGAAATAATGAGCTAAAATTCATGATTAGGAGCATCAATTGTGACACATGCACAAGTGGTGACTCGTGGTCTCTTTCTTTGTGCATGTGTCACATTATTTGATTAATTTGTGAGTTGAAATAAGAAGGAGAGAGATAAGGGCAGCCATAGTGAGGTTTGCTCTTGTATTATTGATAATCTCTCTCTCACATTTTATCATACAACATATGAAAGAAAAGGCTCCTCCTCTTCTTCTTCCTCTAGCTCACCAATTCCATTATTGGCATCATCTACAACCTCCATCCATACACTCTCATGTGTTGAGAATCAATGGATGCTTGAGAAAAAGTGACCACACACATTCTATACATCACCTTGGACACGTCGGCTAGCAAACTTCGTGTCCGAGTTGCTTCGGACGAAGCGGGAGCCCGTAAAAAGACTCATTGATGTGGTGCCCTTCCGACGAGAAGACCGGAGATCGGAGATGCCGCGAGGAGCTTGGGTTGGTGGCCAAAGACCGAAGGACACGGATCGATTGGTATGGATTTTCTAACCCTTCTCTAGTTAGCTAGTTATAGGTTAATGGTTCGATCCGGGATTAAAGTTTGCGATAGCGCCGGTTTCAAGTTTAGAAAAGGTTGTCGTTTCTGCATTTTGGCCTCGGATCGACAGCCGGGGTGCTACCGTAGACTTACATGGTATCAGAGACACGCCATTAACCTTTACTAGCTTGCTCTAACGTGTTTAAAACATCGATCGAACGAAATTTCCGAAACCGTGATTCCATTTCATGAAGTTTCTGTCGAATTTTTTGTGTGGTCTAAAAATTATTTTGGGTATGTCAGAAAATCAGGCAGGCTTTTCTAAGACATCTGTGAAAATTTGGTAGCATGATGCTACAGTGACGCCGCGTAACCGCGGCAATAACCATGTTTTGGTCGCGGTTCCGCCGCCATTTTGTGGCTTCTCTGCACCAAATTTTCTACAGTGGTCTATGACTTGGAATTGGGGTTTCTGGTATTTTTAGTTTTGGCCCAGATTATTTTGAGTGCTGGATTTGTGCTTGGGGCCCACTTCGGGAAATTTTGTCGATCGAAAATTTTAAATATGTTAGTTCACAGTGCTTACTTTATATCTGTGACCGTGAATGTCATTTGATCGGTAAATCTTGTCTAATTGCTATAGCTCTTTTAGACGGATTTGCGAACGTGACATTCACGTTGATGTTCTGTATTGTGCTGTGATGTTGCGGATTTGTTGTGGTGGATAGCCTGGATGCAATGGTAGTACAGTTTGGTTGTATTTGTACATTTGATATTGCGGGGCGAGCGTCCGACATGTGGACTGCCGTCACTGCCTGTTTGTATATTATTTTTTTAGGGCACGACCGGGTTGAGGTCGATGTACCCGTTGTATATTTTACTTTCTGTATTAGGATTACCCCGCGGTGGGGTGCACGGATAGCCGGGTTCTAGAGGGCAACGAGCCCGCATCTCATGGATTTGAGACGGAGGGGGCTTTACTCTAGAATTGGTGGGCTATTTGCCGCACTCGTAGGGGGTATAGGTTGATCCTAGGAGGGGAGCTCAGGTTACCGGATTCCGTGAAGTGTCGGGTGGTCCATTCACTTTGTTGAAGGGGGCTGCCTTGCTTCAGGTTTTGGCGGGTAACTTGCCGCACCCGTAGGGGTCTAGGATTTCATTGCACAGGCTATCCACACGACTAGGGGAATGTCGGGTTTCAGTTGCGGCTCAAAGGAAACCCGGGGATCCCAGATTATCTGTATTGTTTTGTGATGCTTATTACATTTCTGTGATGTTGCATTTTATCACGCCTTGAGCGATTATTATATATTGATATATATACTAGTAGATGTTGTATATGTTTTACACCCGTGCTAGTCCAGTCCCCTCTTTGTCGTTAGTTAAGTAACCTAACGGGTGATGACGGGACCCAGTGGTGAATGCGGATGGCATATACGTACATCATATTTTCGTTCTTTATTGGTGTGATCAATTGATGGGACTGCATTGATTCGGATCAATGCAGGCTAAACAAACATGTTTGATGTTGTTGGAACTTTTTTCAAAAAACTGTTATTACAACGAAGTTCTCTTTTGTTTTGCACAGTGGTATTCGGTTATGAATATCCAGCACCTCAGTCGACGAGGCAAGGGCCGAGATCCCTTCACCGGGAGTGACCCCTTGGACAGAAGTTTGCGTCAGGGTAATAACTTCACTATAGCCGATTGCCTTTTTGCTTTGCATCGTGGTATTCAGCTGGAATATCCTGCACCTCATTCTACAGGAAAAGAGCCGAGATCCCTTCACCGGGAGTGACCTCTTTAGCAAAGATTTTCGCCACTATATTTTTATAAAAAGCTATCCGGTTCCTTCAACGATATCAAGTTCATCACGCTAAAGGTTTTTCGCCAAAAACCATTCATAGCCCTCTGTCATTTCAGACGGGTAGCACTTAGTATTCATGCTATGTTTGTTGGCCTTCATCATGGCATAGTGTATGGTAGTTATTTGTTACTTTTCTACTGCATAGATAGATGCGTTGGTTTGGGATAGTCGTACTACTATTTTGGCCTTCGTCAAGGGTATGTACGGGTGGGTTCAAATTAATCTGGATAATGACGGGTAAAACTTGACATGTGACTTATGATATGTTGGCCTTCGTCAAGATCATAAGAGCATGGGGTAAAAATCACATCGGGAGTTTCTAAAGAAACTGGAACTTGCCAGATATGCGCATACCTTCTGGAGTGTGATAACATGAGTAGATTCTATCATGTTATCATGCGATGATAGTTGTATCCCGATTCCTACTGATGAGTTGGCTTACTCCTCGGATGATCCCGACTAATTCTTCTTTCAGGTTTGGAGGAGAATTTGACGATACAGTGGGAGGTTTCCTGATTAGATAAATTGATAACCATTCTGATCTAGGTTAGAGTGCATGCAGAGTGTTTCTTTTCTCTCTCTCTTTGGCAGCGACCATGACCCGACCCTTGACTATGACTCAGTGACCAAGTTAACCGAACCTTCTTAAAACACTGGCTTTTGGATTATCTGAGTTGCATACCTCATTGCCACTCTTACTTTTACCATTTTCTCCATAACACCCCGTATTACTACGAACATCCACTTCCATTGGATAAAACCATCGTATGGTTATATACGAACTCGAAGGAACTTGTTCCTGATTCGAAGATGGTTTCCGGTTCTGGAGAAAATGAATAGGACTATTCAGTTGTCTTTTCCTTTTACCTTCTCTCAGGTTGCGAGTGCTCCTTGGATTAGGACAGTACACCTATTACGCTAATTGGATAGTCTTCTTCCAAACCATAGGCAGGTGCCGAACGGTAGGGAATGAAGAAAACCAATTAGCCTAACGATGGTGTACAGAAGGTAATAAGTTAAGACAAATAAAGGGATTAGAAAGAGGGCAAAGTAAATTGCGGCTACTATTCACGACCAAACCAAGTATTTCATCGCCACTCCTACTTCACCTTTGTATTTCTCCAGGACACTCCGTATCACTACGAAGATCAACAGTTATTTGGATACTCCATCGTATGGTTATATACGAACTCGAAGGAAGTTGTTCCAGTTTGGGGATGGATTCTGGTTCAGGAGAAATAGGAATAAGATTTTATTCAGTTGTCTTTTATCTTCACCTTCTCTCCGGTTATGAGTACTCCTAGGATTAGGAGAGTACACCCATTATGCTTATTGGAAATTCTTCTTTCAAACCATAGGCTGGTGTCGAACGGTAGGAAGGGAAGAAAACCATTTAGCCTAAAGGGGTGTACAGAAGGTAATGACTAAAGACATATAAAGGGATTTAGAGAGATGGCAAAAAAATATACGGTTACAGTTGTAAATCTGATAATGGAAGAGGCATTACTAGGAATACCCGGATACCCCTTCGAAACATTTACATGTTTCAGTTTCACCTGTGTATTGTTAAAAGAAAACTGATTTCCCAATTAGCCCTTACTCCAGGGTATGTATTTACCAGATTTGATTCTCACATCTGTATGGTTTTACAGATGATGAGTGGGAGTAAGTTATTGGGAATTGGGTGATCATTCTCATTATATCGGGATTCGTTGTAATTGGTGATATTTGAGGAAATCGCCTGGGTTGTTTATTGGACGATAAATATTTGGTTTTGAATATCCGTTGTTATGCACCAATTTCAAATTGATATATCTGTACGTTTATTTTTATAAAGTGAGATATAACCTTTTGAAATTATGTCTATGACATTTACCTATATCAGTGGATGGTTAGGTAAGGAGCATTAAACAGCGGTGTAATTCTTCTTAACCATAAGTACAGTTTTCAACCTACGACACACGGGGAATGAGTTATTAGACTCAGGGGACTTATACAGAGTATTGTATGTTGTCCAGTGTCCATTAGGACAGAGGGGTTGGTACCCGTATTATATTCTGTTTACTTGTGACTTCTCTAGTTCTTAGACATGTGTTTCGTAGAAATACAAGATCCAAGTTTTGAGAAGTTATAGGTATAAGAATAAAATAGAGAACCAGGCGTTGCAAGTATCAGGATTCTTCAAGATGATCGAAGATGTAGATACTTGTGTATGGTATTCAGTTGATAGTAATGATTATGAGAACTTGCTTCTCTTTCAGGTTACTCATATCTGGATGTATTCCTAAGTTGAGTAATGCTGATCGGCCTTTCTCCATTTAGTTGACATGCACTGGAAACAGCTGCATGATTTGAATCCGGTTCCAATTAAATCAGTGCCTCTGTTTCTATATTGGATATAGAATAGTTCATATCTTAACAATGTTAAGGTACGGGGAGTTGTCCGGCTTATGCTTAAAACCAGACTCTGGATAACTCAAGGCACGTTTCTGTAATGGCTGTTTGTGGATTGACCCGGGCTATGACGAGGGTTAACTTTCTACCATCTGGAAGATCAATAGTGATATTGTTCTTGACTCACCACAGTTTTAGTAAAATGGATTCTTTTTCAGAAAACAGCAGTGGGAGTATGGTAGAACTGGAAGTGATTCCAGAACCGCAAACGATTACTGAAAATTTGATAAGAACCTAAAGATTCAATCTGGTTTGACATTCCATTGGCCACTCCGCAGATGTGGTGGGTAACCTCAGGCACCAGAGAGGTACTCTGGTAGCCTCAAGGACGGTAACAGGGAGGTTCTTGTTTACCCAGACTTGACACCACTGTTGTTCCAGGCTATGAGACCCGGCAGGAGGATGAGTATAGCGTCATTCTAAACGAGCTCTAGAAGTGCACGTGTATATGACTCTGCCAGAGGGTTGTCGTAGTCAGTGGGAGCAGCGGAAGCATAGTGGACAAGTAGCTTATGTCTATGGACTAAAGCAGATATAGCGGAGAGAGATCATCTATTTCTGATGTGACAGTCATAGGTTTAACTTCATCAGAATAGGGGATAGATCTGTAAAGAAGGTAGTAGGGTGTGATGTCCTAGTATATGGATGACATACACATAGTAGGAAGAGAAATTCCTATACTACGATCGGTTATACTTTGGTTGTCACACAGTGGTTTCTCCACATAGGATATAGATAAAATATCAGACATTCTGGTAACTGATCTATGGTTTTAGATCTAGATTTAGGTAGTTTCCCAATCTGGGTACTTAGATAGCATTCTACAGGTGTTTTAGAATGGACGACTCCTGGCACGGTAGTATACCTGTAGGTGATGGAGTCACCCTATCTAAAGGTGTCTTACAGACTAAAGGGGAGAGGGATGTGCATGATTGACATATCACTTGCTTAGGCAATTGAGTCAATCATGAGATGTCAAGTACCACACCAGACGTTGTTTTTGCACTAGATGCAATAAGTTGATATTAATCCTATCTTGGAGAAACGTTCGGAAGCAGTTTTAGAGCATAAGTGGATGTTCTAGGGATATGATAACAACAGCCTCTTTCGGGAGACGGTTATCATTCCAGGCTTCCAAGGTGACCTGGATGACAGAGTGACTGTCAGAGTTATAGTTTTCCCTCTGACAAGGGGCAGTAGTTTGGACAGGTGATCCAAGCGGACACTGAGAGAGGCATGACGCAGGATACTGATTAAGTTCAGTTGACGATACAGCCTAAGAAGTTTGGATTTGGAGTTCATTTATGAGCTAGGTCCCATCAGATAGCCAGACATATTCTAAGACAGGTATTGCTCATTTCGGGAGATGGCTTTCTCCGCGAACTTGAGATAAAGAGAGACATAGAAAGAAACATTAGGGCGGATCCACTCACTGAGGCTATTCCTTGAATGCAATAGTTTCGCAAACGGGCTTTGTGAAACTGATTAGTAGGGGAGTTGGGTGTTCGGTATCACACAGGCTGTGAGTATGCGACATCGCAATAATTAGCCTTGAGTGCAAGTGGGAGATTGTTGGATATAGTGCCCTCAGAGTCAATTATTGGATCACAGGCACGTGATTGCAATGATTGAGGGAAGACCTATGCCGGTAGGACAGTCTTACTCAAGATGATAGTATGCTATCTGGTTTATCTTTATCATCGTGTACATGCTTTAGGTGACATTACAGGTCACTATTGCACGTTGATAGAGCCCATAGGATTCTTGCTTGACGGCCAGCAGTATGATGGCGATCATATACGTGGGAGCTGGGGTCTATAAGCACATCCTTAAATTGTTCCCTAGTCGTGGGAGTTTCGAGACTTGGCATCGATACTCCATTAGTAGACTAGTGTATACAGTCGAGACCCCGACGAGGGGCGGTGGCCGGTCTCACAAGCCATTGGTGTCAGTTGGTTCACCTAAGATGTATACAGGTGCTCATTGGGTTATGAGTACACCAGACAGGACTCGCCGAGAACATGCTAGTTGGTATTATACCTGACGTCAGATAGCAGTTCCCTGGTGACATGTGTACAGGTTAGTTCATCGACCTGAGATCGTCATTTGTGTCGTGTGAGTTACCACTGTACTTTGATTACTACCCTACCATGGCTCAAAGGAGTCGTACAAACAGGTTTTAGTTGGGTACAGTCCCGAGCCACATGGAGGCAGTGAGCGGATCGGCAGGGGTTTCGTCTCTCCCGGTATTGGGGGTGAGATCGCGCTGTGTCTAGGAGAGCCATTACGCGAAGTTCTTGGCCAAGGCAGGAGATTTACTGGTAGGTATTCCAGTAGTATCTCAGGGTGTTCTGGGCTACACTCCGACATGACTTGTACCGCTTTTGGGGGTCTGACTTTTACCAACCCCCTAGGCCCGACATGCGATGCTCATAGACGAACGGAACGGACTGAACGGATATTGTCACTGACAGGCTCGGTAGGGTGTCAGAATGAGTTCACTCATCGACCTCCCTTTTGGTCAATACTTAGTAGCCCGTTACGTACAGCTAGTACCACTGACGTGCTAGTGGTTAAATCCACAGCCAAAGTATTGACGAGTCTTTAGAGTCCCCCACAGACAGTTTCTCAAGTTTCGGGCGAAACGTTGTAGAGGCCATATGATATATGGCAGGGTTCGATCATATTCGTGCAGTAGTGCACGGATCATGATCGGACGGATCATACTAGTGGGCTTTGGTTTAAGCCGGATCCTAGTATTAGATTTGTTGGATTACTTTAGTCTCATCGCATTCGCATTCAGTCGGAATGCGGATGCAGGTATGTATATACAGGTGAGGGGTATCCTTGTGATCCGTCACAAGTTTACTTTAAATGTTGCCGTATCTTTTTATTGTTGTAAACATTTGGGTTAATGTTTACAAATGGAAATAATGAGCTAAAAGTCATGATTAGGAGCATTAATTGTGACACATGCACAAGTGGTGACTCATGGTCTCTTTCTTTGTGCATGTGTCACATTATTTGATTGATTTGTGAGTTGAAATGAGAAGGAGAGAGAGAAGGGCAGCCATAGTGAGGTTTGCTCTTGTATTATTGATAATCTCTCACTCTCATTTTATCATACAACATAAGAAAGAAAAGGCTCCTCTTCTTCTTCTTCCTCTAGCTCACCATTTCCATTAATGGCATCATCTTCAACCTCCATCCATACACTCTCATGTGTTGAGAATCAATGGATGCTTGAGACCAAGTGATCACACACATTTTCTACATCACCTTGGACACGTCGGCTAGCAAACTTCGTGTCCGAGTTACTTCGGACGAAGCGGGAGCCCGTAAAAAGACTCATTGATGTGGTGCCCTTCCGACGAGAAGACCGGAGATCGGAGATGCCGCGAGGAGCTTGGGTTGGTGGCCAAAAACCGAAGGACACGGATCGATCGGTATAGCTTTTCTAACCCTTCTCTAGTTAGCTAGTTATAGGTTAATGGTTCGATCCGGGATTAAAATCTGCGATAGCGCCGGTTTCAAGTTTAGAAAAAGTTTTCGTTTCCGCATTTTGGCCTCGGATCGACGGCCGGGGTGCTACCGTAGACTTACAGTAATGACCTACCTCTTCACAACACTCATATGCAACATAACACAATACCTTTCGGGAATATATAATACGGGAAAACGAAACTTTACATATAAATACCACTAACTATTAAAACCGTTTCTATAAGATTACGTATTTTTACAAATTTTTGCAAAGCGCCGCTACAACCCATTTTTGGGGAATCCGACTGAGATGGTGCGGATTATCGCACATCCCTGGGCTTAGTAGTACGAGATTCAGACCTCCGCAAGGAGCATTCGGTCTCGAGAGATTTAAAATACAAATATTTTAAGAAAATGAGATTTCTAGAAAATAATAAATTAAAAATTATTTTTATAAATATATATGTATTATCAAAATATCTATTTTTTGTTATAATTTCAATATTCCAACTTTTCCAAGTCCAAAGAATCACTTTACATGAAAATACCATGAAATTCCATACAAGTCCAACACTTTACAATTAAATACCATGTATTATGAAAAATAGGTTTATTCACTAGAAATGTCACAAATATAAAATCCACAGCTATGAAAACTCTAAATGCGATAATTAAATACTTGAGGTGTATTTTGTAAAGTATAAAAAATTATTTTTACATAAAACCCCCTCACGTTTTATAAATTACAATAAAGACCCTAGTAAATATAGGTTTAAGCGGGACCAATATCTTGAGCCTCAGGGAGCCGGAGAAGTGGGTGCTTGCCTATTTTAAGGTAGACAACTTAACAAACGGTGTTATCAACACGGTAATCGTCTTTGAAAAAGACACAAATCATGTCGTCCATGTGCAGCGGTTACCGATAACATCAAAACCTAATTCAGGACTTCAATTTCTCTTTCTAATTGTTCGGACTCAGATTGAGTCTCATTATAAATAATCTGACTTGAATGTGATTCAAGTACAAACGAAAATTCAATATGAATTCATGAATACATATATTCAATCTATCAATCTGTATTGACTGAACCGAACCATGGATATACTTCTATTTACATGATTCTCCAGTTACATCCATTTACTGATATCATGGTTTCGGCAAGTCATCCAATTATACAATCTATATTACAAGACAATACAAGTTGCAATACAATACAATCAAGACATCACGGGGTTTAAATGGTAGATTGGTACGGAAGGTGTTAGAAGTGGCACGAGACTGCAACCATAAGACACCTAAGCTATATTCCTTTGTTGTTGTACCGTGGCATGAACGGTTCCTTGAGTTCCTGATATTTTAGTCTCCGGGGCAAGTGAGACTCCTCTCATATACATTAGCATTCTTCTGTACCAAGTTACAAACAACAGCGTTAACCATATAATACAACTTTAAAAGTTACATTCTCTTTCTGTCTATTCTATTTCTCCCTTATCTTTGGGACTTACCGAGCGATTTGATTGCTGACGGCATTCTCTTTCTTTCTTCTTTGAATGTCGTCAGGTGATCTGGACACTCCGGAGATCGAGCCCACTAGAGAAGACTTGGACCACTTCATTGAAGACCCAGAGCTTTAGTTCATTGTACACTTTTACTTCGGTACTTTTCCTTTTCTGTTATGCCATTTTTTAGGCATTGTTTTTATTCAGTTGTATTTACTTTTCCATGCATTGTACAGAAAGAATGTGAATAAATAAAGTTGTTGTTTTATTATATCTTGTCTCTTGTGCATTTATTTTTATATTGCTTAGATACGCTTAGCGTATTTACTTCATAGTAAATACGTAGCGGCCTCGTCGCGCCCCCTTCGCCGTACACTGGGAAGCGGGACGTAACATGACCTGGACATGAACCGACTCAAAGCGGCCACCCTGCCTGTGAGACGCATGATTTCAATGTTGCTTTTGGGCGTTGCCATGTCAATGATGGCCCTGATCTTCTCCAAGTTTGCCTCGATTCCTCGATGTGTGACCACGAATCCAAGGAACTTTCCGCCCGTGGCGTCGAAAGCACTTGGTTGGATTCATCTTCATTTTGTACTTTCGCAGGACCTCAAAGGTCTCGCCGAGATTCATGGTATGCCCAGCTGACAGGGTGGATTTCACGAGCATGTTATCGACGTAAACTTCCATATTTCTCCCGATTTATGGCTTGAATAGTTTGTTGACCAGGCATTGGTACGTTACCCTAGTGTTTTTGAGGCCGAAGGACATTACCTTGTAGCAGTAGACTCCTCGATCGGTGGTAAAGGTGGTGAGCTCTTCGTCAGCCGGATTCATCTGGATTTGATTATAACCGGAGAAGGCATCCATGAAACTCTGCATCTCGTGACCGGCCGAGCTGTTAACTAAGTGGTCTACCCGCAGGAGTGGGTAGATGTCTTTAGGGCAGGCCTTATTCAGGTCGGTAAAATCGACGCACATGCGCCACTTCCCGTTTGCCTTCTTAGCCATGACTACATTAGCAAGCCAAGCCGAATAGTCCAGGTTCCTGATGAAGCCAATCACGAGTAATCGGTCCACTTCCTCCTCGATTGCTTTTTGTTTGACAGGCGCGAATCTTCTTTTCTTTTATCGGACTGGCCGGACCTTTGAGTCAACACCGAGCTTGTGGGAGATCACCTTGGGGTCGATCCCCGGCATGTCCTTGAGAGCCCAAGCAAACACGTCAGAGAGCTTCAGAGAAACTGGATAAGGTTGTCTCGAGTTTTCCCAGTCAAGAGGGAGCCGATTTGGACAGTTCGGCTGTTGTCTCCCTCCTTGAGTGAAACCTTGGACAATGCCTCCACTGGGGAACCATGAATCTCTTTTTTTTATCATCACGTGTATCTAATGATTCCTAAGGATCGCACGGCCCCTCGGAAACATCAACTTCTTTGTCTTTGCGAAGTGTCGAGGCGAGACAAATCCTGGTGATTTGCTAATCTCCATAGGCCCGATCTATTCCCCCATCGTCCAGATGGAACTTGAGAGCGAGGTGGTAGGTCGAGATCTGAGCCCAGAGGGCGTTTAAAGTGGGGCGACCCAAAAGGATGTTATAAGACGAAGGAACCCGGACGATAAGGAAACTTACCGACATGGTTCGGGTTCTTCCGGCCTCCCCAATGTTAAAAGGGAGAGTGGTCTCTCCCTCGGCTCGGACGGAGTGATTCGTAAACCCAGAAAGGACGTACGGGGTCGGTTAGAGATCGTACGGGTTTAATTTTATACGCTAGAAACAGTCGTAGAATAAGATGTCCGTTGAGCTTCCCGAGTCAACTAGGATTCTCAGGACCTCGTACTAATTTACCTGAGCCATAATCACCAGGGGATCATTGTACGGGAGAGATATGCAATGAAAGTCTTCATCGGCGAAGGTGATGGGAGCAATCTTCTTGTATTTCTTGGAGGGGGATCATCTAAGGTCATGATCGGCCGGATACGGCGGGGGTCCTTATGTAAGTCCACGTTGCCCATCCCGGTGCTTACGGGGAGGCAGAAACGGTATAAAAAATCGATTTTTTAACTCAAGGAAACATAGACAAAAAGGAGGATCTTTGCTAAACTAAAACTAACAACCATGCTAAGAGATTTAGCTACTCGGTTAAAGGGTTATACCTAAGTCTTGAACTCCTTCTCTTCTTACTCCTTGGAGTGGGATGAACGGGTCGTCCTCGTCGCCTTCTCTTGCCGAAGAAAGATCCACCCGGAGGCCTCTATCTTTGGCTCCTACCTCAACCTAGAGGTTACTAAAGTGCTTGGTGTGCTAAACCTAGAACCTTAGGATGAGTAGAGAGTAATTTTGGTGTTTTATCTCAAAAGCAAAATTGTTCTCAACTCATGAGAGGGGAGAGCTTTGAGAGAGAGAAAGAGGATGAGAGAGAATGAGCATGAGAGAATAAGGATAATATCAACCATTCTCATATATATGTGAATTATGATAATTAAATAATTAATCAAAGATAATAGTGATGGTTAACTTGAAATGACCATTATCATTTCACATTAATGAATTTTGCAAGAATCAAAGAGCATCTTTCATGTGAAATGATGATGGTCAATTTGTCAACATAGGTCAACAAGTCAACCATAGTCAAATGGTCAACAACCCTAACCATAACACAATTATAATTAATTAATATTAATAATCATATTTTACATATACATTAGGGTTAAGAAAAAGACAACGGTCATCAACCCTAATGAAAGTCCTCTGCCTCTGCCTCAGTCAACTGTGCATACACACCCGTATCCATATTCCGAGGAACAAGAATACAATGAGATAAAACCAATCCCCAAACATATACTAGGATCTGGCTTAAACCAAAGCCCGCTAGTATAAGCTGTCCGGACACCAAACGTGCACAAGTGCGTGGATGTGAACGAACCCCGTCGCAAAACCATGCGACCTCTACTCGTTTTGCCTAAAGGCGAAGAACCCTCTGTGTGGGACTCTAAAGACTCGACACTACGCTGGCAGTGGGTTTAACCACAGGCCGCAAGCGGTACTAGCTGTACGTAACGGTCCCCAGGTAGATGCCGATAAGAAGACTGACGAGGTGAACCCATCTGAACTCCTACTGAGCCTGAATGTGACAGTCTCCGTACATTCCGGTCTGTTCGTCTAAGAATATCGCATGGCGGGCCTAGGGGGCGGTAAACGTCAGTCCCCTAATAGCGGTACAAGCCGTGTCGGAGTGTAGCCCAGAACACCCTGAGATAACACTGGAAACCTACCAGTATATCTCGCTTGCCCTGGCTAGGGACTTTGTGTAATGGCTCTCCTAGACACAGCGCGATATCAACCCCTAATACCGGGAGAGACGAATCCTGTCTAACCGTCACTGCCTCCAAGTGCTTCAGGACTGCACCCAACTGCTACTTGTTTGCACGACTCCTTTGAGCCGTGGTAGGGTAGCAATCTAAGAACAGTGGGAACACACTCGAGGCGAAGTGACAGTGTCAAGTCAACGGACTAAGCTGTACTCATGTCACCTGGGAACTGATAACTGACGATAGGTATAATACCAACCAACAGTTCCCGACGAGTCCTGTCCAGTGTACTCGTAACCTAACGAGCACCCGCATACTATCTCAAGTACGACGTACTGACGGCTGTGGGACAGACCGTCTTCCAAGCTGGGATAAGAAGTGCATACGCTAGTCTACTCCGGAGTATCGATGCCCTGTCTCGATAGTCCTACGACTAGGGACCTGCATAAGGATGTGCTTGTGGATTACCCAGCCCCCACGAGTGTGACTGCCATCACAACGCTGGTAATCAAGCAAAGATCCTAAGGGCTCTACTAATGTGTAAAGGCGATATGTTATAAGAAACACATGCACACATTAAAGTAGAAACAAACCAAGTAGCATACTACTATTTTGAGCAAGATTGTCTATACAAGGTGAATATCCCAAGCTTCCATTAAGTAATATACAAACTAGTATGATACAGTAATGGCCTATAGGGCATATACACTAACAATCTCCCACTTGCACTAAGGCCATGTACTGGCGTATCGAAGACCTATCATCTCGATCAACCGCTCGAACTGAGTCTGGGGTAAGGCCTTCGTGAATGGATCAGCATTGTTATCTTCCGTAGCAACTCTCCGAACCTTGATCTCCTGGCGACCCACGATCTCCCTGATCAGGTGATACCGCCTCAAGATGTGTCTGGACTTCTGATGGGACCTGGGTTCCTTCGCTAAAGCTATAGCCCCGTTGTTGTCGCAATACAGAGGTATTGGATCAACAATGGACGGAACCACCTGAAGTTCTGTCAAGAACTTCTTTATCCTGACGGCTTCTTTTGCGGCATCTGCAGCAGCGATATATTCCGCTTCCATCGTCGAGTCGGCAACGGTTTCCTGTTTGGAACTCTTCCAACACACCGCCCCTCCATTGAGGGTAAAGACATAACCCGACATGGACTTGGAATCATCCTTGTCACTCTGGAAGCTGGAGTCAGCAAAGGCCTCGATCTGGAGGTCTTTCCGCCATACACCAAGAACATCTCCCTAGTCCTTCTCAGGTACTTGAGAATGTTCTTTACCGCTATCCAGTGTTTCTCCCCAGGGTTTGACTGATACCGGCTTACCACACTCAGTGCATAAGCTACATCCGGTCTGGTACACAACATCACATACATTATAAAGCCTACCGCAGAAGCGTAGGGTATAATAGACATGCGATCCCTTTCCAAATCAGTCTTGGGAGACATCTCTTTGGAGAGGGTGATCCCGTGACAAGCCGGTAGATTACCGCGCTTGGAATCTTCCATACTGAATCTTTTCAGTATGGTGTCGATGTACCTGGACTGTGAAAGTCCTAATATCCTCTTGGATCTGTCACGATAGATCCGGATCCCCAGAATGTAAGAGGCATCACCCAGGTCTTTCATGGAGAACCTGTGTGACAAGAACCCTTTGACAGATTGTAGCATAGGAATGTCATTTTCTATCAAAAGAATGTCATCCACGTATAAAACGAGGAATACGACAGTTCTTGCTACAAATCTACTATAGATGCATGGTTCATCTGGATTTTTGATAAAGCCAAATTCTTTGACCGTCTCATCAAATCAGATGTTCCAACTCCGCGATGCCTGCTTTAGTCCATAGATGGACTTAAGCAACTTGCACACCTTTCCGCTGCTCCCACTCTGAAGGAAACCATCTGGCTGGTCCATATAGACACACTCCTCTAAATTTCTATTTAGAAAAGCGGTCTTTACGTCCATCTGCCAAATCTCATAATCGTGGAAGGCAGCAATGGCAAGAAGGATCCGAATGGATTTCAGCATAGCCACTGGAGAAAAGGTTTCGTCATAGTCCAAACCAGGTCTTTGACAAAAACCCTTTGCAACAAGTCTAGCCTTATAGGTCTCAACCTGTCCATCTACACCAATCTTCCTTTTGAATATCCACTTGCATCCTACGGGTTTTACCCAATCTGGAGCAACGTCCAACGTCCATACTTTGTTGGTGTACATGGACTCCATTTCGGTCCGCATTGCATCCAGCCATTTTACCGAGTCAACGCTCTGAATGGCCTGCTGAAAGCTAGTCGGCTCATCGCTATCAATGATGCAATCCTCTCTATCCCCGTCTATGAGAAAACCGTAGTATCTCTCGGGCGGATGAGACTGCCTACTACTCCTGCGGAGCGGCGCAGGAATGTCCTGATCTTTCGAACCCTCTGGTTCTACTAAGCTTTCAGTAATAGCTCGTGGTTCCGGAATTTCTTCCAGTTTTATTGCGCTCCCACTTATCTGATTTTCCAAAAACTCAGTTTCCAAGAAGTGGGCATGACGAGAAACAAAAACATTTTGTTCCTCTTCGCAATAGAAGAAATATCCCTTGGAGTTCTTTGGATATCCCACAAACTTGCACTGTACTGAGCGTGCCTCGAGTTTGTCCGCATGCTGCTTTTTGACAAAAGCTGGACATCCCCATGCTTAATGTGCTTAAGATAGGGTTTCTTCCCACACCACATATGATATGGTGTGGTAGGTACAGTCTTAGTTGGAACTCGGTTCAAAAGGTATACAGCTGATTCTAGTGCATATCCCCAGAATGATCGCGGTAACTCAGCATTACTCATCATGGAACGTACCATATCCAATAGGGTCCGGTTCCGTCTCTCCGATACACCATTATGTTGCGGAGTGTATGGAGGAGTAAGATGAGAGAGAATTCCATTCTCTTTTAGGTAATCCAGGAACTCGGCACTCAAGTATTCACCACCTCGATCAGATCTCAGTGTCTTGATACTTTTGCCGGTTTGTTTTTCTACTTCATTCTTATATTCCTGGAATTTTCCAGAGGCTTCGGATTTATGTTTCATTAAGAAGACATATCCGTACCTTGAAAAGTCATCCGTAAAAGTAATGAAGTAAGAATAACCGCTTCGCGCATGCGTAGACATTGGACCGCACACGTCGCTGTGTACGAGTCCCAAGAGCTCGCTCGCTCTTACTCCGTGTCCAATGAACGGAGTCTTTGTCATCTTTCTTTTGAGACAGGATTAACAAGTGGCATACGATTGATATTCGAACGGATCCAAATATCCTTCTGTATGTAACTTCGTCAACCTTCTCTCATTGATGTGACCCAGTCTACAATGCCATAAGAAAGCCTGATTTGTTTCCGGAGACTTCCTTTTGTGTGTATTCTGGACATTGAAAATCTGTGGTTGGTTTAATACGTATATACCATTGCTCAATGTACCTGACCCAATCAGAACTTGATTAAGGTGAATGTTTACAACATTGCTTATAAATGCAAATTCATAATCTTCTTTAGATATTAAAGATACAGAAATGATATTACAAGTTGCATTGGGTACAAAATAACAATTACGTAAAACCAAAACATGTCCATCTGACAATCCCAGGTGATAGTCCCCCATGGCCTCAGCATCCATGCTAGCTCCGTTTGCAACTCTGAGGGTCATATCACCTGCCTTCAAAACCCTACGCTTTCTCAGTGCCTGCAAAGAATTACAGATATGAGATCCTGATCCGGTATCCAATACCCAGGAAGTAGAGTTTATTGATGGACAGTTTTCAATAACATACACACCTGAAGCCGAAGCCGCAACTTGCTTCGGGTCCTGGTTTCTGGCCTTCCAAGCCCTGCAATCCTTTTTCCAGTGTCCACTCTTTTGACAGTAAAAGCACTCTTCCTTCCCCACAAGCTTTCCCGCTACTTTTGTTGCCTTTGCCTTTGCTTTTCCCTTCGTATCCGCTTTACTAACACCGCCCCTTGGTTTGGTGGGGGTTTTCTTCTTCTTTCCCTTGGCTTTCGCCTTGGACCTAGAAGAGGAAGATCCTCCTACAAACAAAGTGGATGTTTCCCTACCTTTCTGTAGGGTGCCCTCTGCACTCCTCAGCATGTTGAGGAGTTCTGAAAGTTCAACTTCTTTTTCTTGCAAGTTGAAGTTCAGGATAAACTGGGCGTTAGTGGAAGGAAGGGACTGGAGAATCAAGTCCGTGTAGAGCTCGTTCTCTAACATGGTCCCGAGGTCCATGAGCTCTTCAATATAGCCAATCATCTTAAGCATGTGTTCCGCTACCGATGATCCGACGGCCAATCTCGCCGAAAACAACTTTTTCGAGACTTCGTATCTGGCGATACGGGATTGCTCTCCATACAGTTCTTTTGTATGGAGAAATATGGATTCAAGGTCCATATTCTCGTGCCTCCTCTGATGTTCATTGTCCATAGAGGCAAGCATGAGGCACTTGGCCTTCGCGCAGTCGATTTCCCAGGTCTTATGGATTTCCTTATCCGCGATGCTGGTTTTAGGACCTGGCACAGGGGGAGCTTTGGTGGTAAGGATTGGTGGTAAGGAGATACCCCAACTTGTCATAAGTGATTGCCATTTTGACATTCGTGAGCCAATCTTTGTAGTTTGGCCCTGTCAGTATGTTTTTATCTAGTAGTAACTTAATTCCAGTCATGATGTTTGGTCGCTGCAATTAGGAGAGAGAGAAGAAACACTTTAGCATGATGCTCTTGCAAGTTTAGAGTGGTTTTTAATTTGTCTAAACAGGATGGCTCCCACTGTCTCTCGAATCCCTCCTCAAACCAAAAAGGAAGAATTAGTCGGGATCAATCTCACCGTACAATACTTGCTTAACCGTTCAGCCAGGCCAGTGTTGGTACTTCGAGGGAGGTTTTCCAACGCTTTCGCAAAGTTCCTTAATTAAATAACCTCTTTTCCCTGTGGGCGTAGCCCCGCTAACACCTTTCTAGACACCTACTTGGTTTATAGCATTGATCGTTAAGTGAGAAAGTTCCGGAGGAGTAGCATATACTCACAGTAGGATCGGGATCCAAATATCATCGTGTGACAAAACTGAAGGAATCTTACCAGAATCATCACGCTCCAAATGGTATGCAGCGCTAGCAAGTTTCAGTTTCTTTAGAAACTCCCGATGTGGATTTTTGCCCCATGCTCTTATGACCTTGACTTTGGCCAACAAATCATAAGTTACATGTCAAGTTCTACCCGTCATTCTCCAGGTTAATTTGAACCCACCCGTACCTACCCTTGACTTAAGCCAACAAGGCAGTACGACTGTCCCAAACCAACACATCTATCTATGCTGCACATGAATACCCAATAGCTACCAATCACTATGCCTTGACTTTGGCCAATAAACGTAGCTTGAATACTATTGACTATCCATGTGAAACGACGGAGGGCTACGAATGGTTTTGGCGAAACCGTGAACGTAGTGAACTTGATATAATCGATGGAACGAGATAGCTTTTAAAAGGAGTGGTTCAAGCTCCGCATTTAAAAGTTGGTTTTTGAAAAGAACCGAGTGGTTTTGAAAGTGTTCCAACGACTTTTACTTGGTTTATTTTCTTGCATTAATTTTAATGCGTCCCATCATTTAATCCTACCATTGCAGAAAACAAAGAAAATATGACGTACGCTTATGCCATCCGCATTCGCCACGGGGTCCCGTCATCACCCGTTAGGTTACTTAACTAACGACAGAGCGGGGGCTGGACTAGTGCGGATGCAAAACATAAGCAACGCCTAAATAGATATCATATATAGATATATACATTCGTCACATGCAATGATAGCAATTCCAGATCACAGATGAACACATTGGATATACTAGGAATCCGCATTCCGTACGAGCCTGTAACGAAGAGAGGATTACACGGTCGCGATGAATAGCCAAAACCCCACCCTAGACCCCTACGGGTGCGGCAAACTACCCGCCAAGTACCCGAAGTGAAGCAACCTCCCTCAACAACGTGAGTAGGCCACTCGGCACTTCGAGGCACCCGGTAGTTTGTGCACCCCATCTTGGGTCTATCCTAGGAGCAAAAACAGTAAAAGAAATTATACAATGACGGCTACAACCCCATCCCTGTTGTGCGGCCATATAAATAATATTACATCAATTTACATATTACATGAATTGAAAGATAAAGAAAACTCCCATCTCACAACCCCCCGGCTATTCATCCGCGACAATCCAACGAATTCATATACACAAACCATCAACATTACAGATCACAGATATGTATAACCCCCACTAATCGATGTATAGCGATTAGCAGACGTTCAATACATATATCACATCACAGATATAACCCATTAGCCAAAGTCTAGAGAAGTTCGATCAAAATACGGATTTGTAACCACCCCAAAAACAAATTTGTTCTCTGGAAAATCTGGGCAGAAACAAACCATCCTAAAAATCCCAAAACATCAATATAAGAACACTGTAGGAGAAACGACCCGCGGCCGAGTTGACTCGGCTGTTCTCTGGAAAATCTGGGCAGAAACAAACCATCCTAAAAATCCCAAAACATCAATATAAGAACACTGCAGGAGAAACGACCCACGGCCGAGTCAACTCGGCCGCGGATCCGTGGCAAGAGCATGCTCTTGCCGCGGTTCCGCGGTGAGTTGGTCGACTCGCTGGATCGTTTTTCTTGGGTGTTCTTTAAAAACCCTGAGCCGGTTTTTAGTGTATAATTTATTATTTGTAAAGCAGGTTTAAAAATCGGCAGAAAGTTAGGTTTTTGAAACGTGTTTTGCGATTTTTTTCCGATCGAAATTCTAGATACTTTGTTAACTTGCTAGTTTGTGTTTAGCTAGGCTCTGATACCACTGTAAGTCCACGTTGCCCACCCCGGTGCTTACGGGGAGACGGAAACGGTATAAAAATTCGATTTTTGAACTCAAGGCAACATGGACAAAAAGGAGGATCTTTGCTAAACTAAAACTAACAACCATGTTAAGAGATTTAGCTACTCGGTTAAAGGGTTATACCTAAGTCTTGAACTCCTTCTCTTCTTGCTCCTTGGAGTGGGATAAACGGGTCGTCATCGTCGCCTTCTCTTGCCGAAGAAAGATCCACCCGAGGGCCTCTACCTTTGGCTCCTACCTCAACCTAGAGGTAACTAAAGTGCTTGGTGTGCTAAACCTAGAACCTTAGGATGAGTAGAGAGTAATTTTGGTGTTTTATCTCAAAAGCAAAATGGTTCTCAACTCATGAGAGGAAAGAGCTTTGAGAGAGAGGAAGAGGATGAGAGAGAATGAGCATGAGAGAATGAGGATAATATCAACCATTCTCACATATATGTGAATTATGATAATTAAATAATTAATCAAAGATAATAGTGATGGTTAACTTGAAATGACCATTATCATTTCACATTAATGAATTTTGCAAGAATCAAAGAGCATCTTTCATGTGAAATGATGATGGTCAATTTGTCAACATAGGTCAACAAGTCAACCATAGTCAAATGGTCAACAACCCTAACCATAACACAATTATAATTAATTAATATTAATAATCATATTTCACATATACATTAGGGTTAAGAAAAAGACAACGGTCATCAACCCTAATGAAAGTCCTCTGCCTCTACCTCAGTCAACTGTGCATACACACCCGTATCCATGTTCCGAGGAACACGAATACAATGAGATAAAACCAATCCCCAAACATATACTAGGATCTGGCTTAAAACAAAGCCCGCTAGTATAAGCTGTCCGGACACCAAACGTGCACAAGTGCGCGGATGTGAACGAACCCCGTCGCAAAACCATGCGACCTCTACTCGTTTTGCCTAAAGGCGAATAACCCTCTGTGTGGGACTCTAAAGACTCGACACTACGCTGGCAGTGGGTTTACCACAGGCCGCAAGCGGTACTAGCTGTACGTAACGGTCCCCAGGTAGATGCCGATAAGAAGACTGACGAGGTGAACCCATCTGAACTCCTACTGAGCCTGAATGTGACAGTCTCCGTACATTCCGGTCTGTTCGTCTGAGAATATCGCATGGCGGGCCTAGGAGGCGGTAAACGTCAGTCCCCTAATAGCGGTACAAGTCGTGTCGGAGTGTAGCCCAGACCACCCTGAGATAACACTGGAAACCTACCAGTATATCTCGCTTGCCCTGGCCAGGGACTTTGTGTAATGGCTCTCCTAGACACAGCGCGATATCAACCCCCAATACCGGGAGAGACGAATCCTGTCTAACCGTCACTGCCTCCAAGTACTTCGGGACTGCACCCAACTGCTACCTGTTTGCACGACTCCTTTGAGCCGTGGTAGGGTAGCAATCTAAGAACAGTGGGAACACACTCGAGGCGAAGTGACAGTGTCAAGTCAACGGACTAAGCTGTACTCATGTCACTTGGGAACTGATAACTGACGATAGGTATAATACCAACCAACAGTTCCCGACGAGTCATGTCCAGTGTACTCGTAACCTAACGAGCACCCGCATACTATCTCAAGTACGACGTACTGACGGCTGTGGGACAGACCGTCTCCCAAGCTGGGATGAGAAGCGCATACGCTAGTCTACTCCGGAGTATCGATGCCCTGTCTCGATAGTCCTACAACTAGGGACCTGCATAAGCATGTGCTTGTGGATTACCCAGCCCCCATGAGTGTGACTTCCATCACAACGCTGGTAATCAGCAAAGATCCTAAGGGCTCCACTAATGTGTAAAGGCGATATGCTATAAGAAATACATGCACACATTAAAGTAGAAACAAACCAAGTAGCATACTACTATTTTGAGCAACATTTTCTATACAAGGTGAATATCCCAAGCTTCCATTAAGTAATATACAAACTAGTATGATACAGTAATGGCCTCTAGGGCATATACACTAACACCTTATTACTTAGAGCCAAGTCAACAGAGACGGCCATAATCTGCCTGACCGTCAATACTCCGGGTGGAGGCTGGTCTATTTGCTCCCGATCTGCTTGACGTTTATCTCGTAGGTATTTTGCTGGGTGACCGGAGCAAATCAGCTCCTTAATATAATCACAGAGTTATTACAGTTCTCGGTCGGGTGCCTCTGCGACCGATGAAAGGCGCAATATGGGCCACGGAGTCCTTTACCCGGCCTTTGTATCATTAGTGGGGGTTTGAAGAATCTCTCGCTCTTTGCCTCCTCTAGCGGCTCGGCCTGAAAGACCTTCAGGGGGTATACTCGTGAAACCTTGGGGAATACGGTTTCGGTCGATCGGTCTTTTTCTTCTCCTCTCGGTCTCGTTTCTTTCGGTTCGTCCGTTCCCCATAGGGTAGGTTGGCATTCACTTCAGACTCGAGTTGGATCTCCTATTCGGTCCAGACTTTTACATCAGCCATGGTCTTAGGTTGCACTAATGTAAATGAGTGGAGCCACTCTTTAGGCCTAAGACTCGATCTCAAGGCGGTGATGACCGTTTCGTCACGGTGCTCGGGCACTTCCAGAAGGACATTATAGAATCAGGTGACGTAACCTTTGAAAGATTCTCGGTCCTCGCTCTTGATGGTGAACAGGTAGTCGACTGTAATTTTCTGCCATCGGTTGCCGACGAAATGACCGAGGAACGGAGTAGCCAGCTTGTTAAAGGTTGAGATTGAACATGGAGCTAGGCCACGGAACCAATCTCGCCTAGCCCGGATAAGGGTGGTGGGAAAGGCTCGGCATTAAGCCATATCTGAGTTGTCCTGGAAGCTCATGCCCGTCGTGAACACGTCCAGGTAGTCCTTTAGGTCAGACTTCCCGTCAAAGAGGGCCATCTTGGGCGGCTTGTTTCGAGACAAGACGCGCTCATATAGCAACTGCTCCGTGAAGGGTTTCGTGAGAGAATCTGCGGAGTATTTCGCCGACCCTCCAGGAGAACGGGTGGTGAGCCGCATGTCCTCAATTTTCTTCTCGAAGAACTTGATTCTCTATTGGTCGAGAATTCTCCATAGTAGAAACAAGCCCGGATATCGGAGAGCTCAACCAATCGATTCAACACCGAGGGCGCATCGCGAGTATTTTCGATGCACACCTTGGGGGCCCTCTTTACCACCCGACGATGAAGAACAAGATCGTCGCCACCCCTTGGAGGCGAGCCCGATGGAGAAGAAGAAGAAGAAGAACTTTCTCGACTATCGAAAGCCGAGGAGGAGGAAGATGACCCACTGGACTCGGCCTCACAAGCTGAAGCCTCATTGTCCGACTCAAGCCAAACTGCATCAACGGAAACTTCAGAAGAAGACATCTAACCCGATTCAAGAGAAGGTCGGCTGAAGATGGATTTAGGCTGAATATGGATTTAAGCTGAAGATCCGACCTAAGTGATGGAGCGCCGGGCAATCTTCAGACAACGAGAGGCAACTAAAGTAAAAGTGTTTCCTAAGGAAAGACCTCTCTTGTTTATAAGCACAGCAAAAGCCATCCGACGGTCCAAATCCGCTCTCGCCAAAATGAAGCGTCGCACCCCACGACCCCGATGACGCCACGTGGCTACCGGCCATTGGACGTTCCCCCCTCACACGGATCCGACTGGTGACGTCTTGTAGTTCACCCCCAATGGTCGCCACGTGGCACGAAGATCAACTGCCTGAGAGAGCGAAGCGACGTCTTCTTTATGGCGCAATCATTTCGTTGATCCACTGACGTCATAAAGGATACACATGGAAATGTAGGTGTACCGTGAATCACTGTGTGGATCCAGAGATCGAAGAGACACAGCCGCTAAACGCCACATCGTTCCCAGACAATCCACCACGAAGATTCCTCGGCACGAAGTTGAACGAAGAAAACTGAGCAGACCACTCTCAATCCGACCCATAAATAGGCCGGAACGAGAGTGGGGGCTAATGATAATAATCGTAAGTAGGAATTCCCCAGATCACGACACGTAGCGAATGACGTGTCATCCGCTTAAGCTCGCTAGATTCCTGGAGGCTACGGAACTGGAATAAGTACGATGCATGGGGAACATTCCTCGGCACCTCTTCTCCGAGATTGCATCCGACCTTTTGGAGACCTTCCCGAAGTACCATCCCTATTCTCCTAGCAACCAGCCAACATCTTGCCTCCGAGAAATCCTACAGCCGAGCTTCCACAGCCTCCTTACTCGGCACAAAGCTGTTACAGAGCTGAGCTTCCTCGGCCACCTCGCTCATCTCCGAGCTATCCAACGAGCCGAGCTTCTTTGGCTTTCCTGTTCAACCGAGAGCACGGAGCCCAAACGCCCCCGTAACGGCTCCGTGTATCTCGCCAAAATGAGATCCTCGCCGCTCCATGTCCTGCATCGCATGCTGGCGCTTCTCTCCATTAATGGGTGTATCCCGCCATTAATGGACGTACCCCGCCATCAACGCGAACGTGAGGTGGAGGCGCAATGGACAGCGATAATCTCGCACCAGTTTGCTCCATGTGACGGCTATATAAACCCTCTCTTCCAGATGACTTAGGTACATCGAATTCATTTCCAATACGCCGCTACCCTGCCATTATTATTCATCGGTACGTACTTAAT
Source organism: Agapanthus africanus (assembly GCA_030015575.1). NCBI lineage: Eukaryota > Viridiplantae > Streptophyta > Magnoliopsida > Asparagales > Amaryllidaceae > Agapanthus > Agapanthus africanus. Next base: position 471,348,266 of record JASDDO010000031.1, read on the forward strand.
CGCCGGAGGGTCTTACAATGGTTTCTCATCCCGAGGATTTCCTTGCAGGTAGCTCGGCATTAACAATAACCAACAACCCATTGAGATCCACACGCTCAACCCTCATCTCAATCTCAACCATTTAGCCTCGTTGGCAATAAGATTGACGGAGGACAACATCTGAGGGAGATTCCGACCTCCATCGGGTTGTAATGTTTATCAAGCTAACATAATATTTAAACACTTCTCTTCACATGGACTTTTGAAGCATGGAAAGGCCTTCAGCGGAAATTCTCTATCATAAACGAAACAAATTAATGAAGGTGATTAAATATATTTTTTTATTGACAATAACGAGGTACTCTTCAATCCGGTGTTCTCTGATATCATGTCAAAAACCACTTTACCGAAAATCTTACATTGTTATGTTTTTTCAACATATAATATTTTAATAGATCACATCAATAAATATATTCTTATAAATTTTGAATATAAACATCATTACTACACTAATCCACCAGTACAAAGATGTGTTGCTCTTACGGATGGGAACATCCGTAGGGTTAATTTTAGTTTGCCCCTACAGTTTCCACCGTAGGGATAACAAAGGTCCCTACAGATCCTACTATAAGGACAGTTTTATATAAAAAAAAATTAATAAAAAATAACCTTTTTAAATGCCCCTGCGGTGCCGCAAAAAAAAACCCTGCGGTTTGTACCGTAGGGGCAAAGTTGATATATTAAAAAATAAAATAAATTACCAGATAACGTTTTCGACGCCCAATTCATTTCCCCCCAAAAAAATTCTCCCTCCGCGCTATCTTCTCTTCTCATCGCCATCTCACTCTTACTCCGGTCATCACCGATCGCCGCAGCCACCCTCCTCGTCACCCTCCTTCCCGTCGTCGATCCTTCCATCATCAACGTCTTCTCCGATCCTCCAATCATCAATGCCTTCTCCGGTCCTCCAATCGCCACCTCCAGTGACCTCCCCCTCCTCATCCGATCCTCTAGTAGCCGAGCCCTCCTCTGATCCTCCAACGACCTTCTCTGTTCGATCCTCCAGTAGCCGAGTCGCCGACTCCATCCTATCCAGTGAGTAATTATTTTTAAAAATCATTATTAGAAATTATTTTAATTAATTTTTTTAATTAGTTTGTTTTAATAAATGTTAATTTTAATTGGTTAATTTTAATTAGATTTTGATGGTTAATTAAGGTGATGGTTAAGGTTAGGGTATTTTGGAGGATGGGAGGCGATGGGTTAGAGTCTAGGATGAGGGTTATAGGGTATTTTTGAGTAATTTTGAATTAGGTTGGGGTTAGGATCATAGGGTATTTTTGTGTAATTTTGAATTAGGTTCGAATTAGGGTTAGGGTATTTTAGTGTGTGTGTGCGTGCGCGCGCGTGTGTGTGTTAGGGTTAAGATATTTTAGTGTGTGTCAGGGTTAGGGACAATTTTTGTTTGCCCCTACGGATATATATGTAAGGACAAACTATGGAACTCCGTAGGGACATATATAAACTAAATTTATTAAAATTTAATATTTAGTTTTGCCCTTACTGAGCCGCAAGACTAACCCCTGCGTGTATGTGTGAGAGAGATAACGTTGATGATGATATGCGTGTATTTGTGTGTGTGTGTGTGTGTGTGTGTGTGTGTTTGTGATAATGATGATCTCTTATATTAAATAAGGCCATTAATTTTAAAGTTAACACCAAAACTAAATCCAAAATCTTAAACTTCACACCGGAACCAAATCTAAAATTTTAAACTTGATTAAGAAAATGCTTAACTTTAAAAAACTTTACCTAAACTAAAAACTTAAAACCCTTAAAATTGAAACATAAACGTAAAACCAACTCAAATTAAATATTATAATAAGTGTATATATGATAATCGATAATAATATGAAATTTTCATATGCTCATCGATCGTCATATGTGAAAATCAAAGCGCGACTTAGTCTCCGTCTATTGGTTAACATACGTTCGATGTTCGTCATAATACTAGAAAACTAATTTATGAGAATGCAAAGTATTCCATCCTATCATGCTTCGTCCAACTTTTCCATATTAAGTGCCTAAATAGATGGAGTAATAAGTCATTCACGATACTTCTGAAGTTCCTGAAAGATTGTATATCCCTGGGAAATAATGTGCCCGACAGCTGGTACGAAACCCAAAAGATGATGTCTGATTTGTATCTGAACTGTAAGAAGATTCATGTATGTCCCATAAATTGCGTGTTGTATCAGAAAGAGAATTCAGATATGAAGAGTGTCCAACATGCGGAGGGGCCAGGTATAAACTGAAAGAATTTGATAAAAAGCCCGATATACGTATCAAGATAGCACGATACTTTCCCATAACACAGAGGCTGTAGAGACTATTCAGGTGCAAGAAAACAGCCGAGGCAATAATTTGGAATCACCGTACTGCTCCAAGTGAAGATGGAAAAATGAGTCATCCAAGAGATTCACCGGTATAGAAGGATTTCGATAGGAGGCACCAAATATTCAGTAGTGATCCTCGCAATATCAGGCTCAGACTGGCTAGTGATGGCTTCTGCCATTCAACTATATGGCTGGAGACCACAGCACATGGCCCGTTGTAATTATGGTTTATAATCTGTCTTCTTGGTTGGCTATAGATCAATCCTACTTTATGATGCCTCTTCTTATTGACGGACCAAATTCATTGAGAAACAATATCGACGTCTATCTCCGACTTCTGATCGATGAGTTAAAATCTTTATTCATTGATGGTATAGAGACTTATGATGTAAACACATATACAACCTTCACAATGCATGCGACCTTAATATGGACAATTAATGATTTTCTTGCGTATGGAATGCTATCAGGTTGGTCCGTACATGATCAAAAAGCATGCCCTTATTGCCATCAAAGTAAAACGTCGAAATGGTTGAATTTTATCAGAAAGATTTGTTATTGCGGTCATCGGCGTTTCCTTCCACTAGACTATCCCTACAGGTTAGATATTGCTCACTTTAATGGTCATTGGAAACTTCTTGGGCCTCCAGCCTCAATGTCCGGAGAGGACGTGATTGCTCGGTGGGATGGTTACAATAATGTGATCTTCGAAATAGATCCGGTAAAACAGGTCAAACCACCCTACTCGAACAATTTAAGCATTTTCTACGAGCTTCAATACTAGTCAACAAATTTAATACGTCATTTTCTGGACGTCATGCACATAGAGAAGGGAGTATCTGAGCACGTACTTTACTTGTTTCTTTGTAAAGACATAAAATCGAAAGACAACCTCCGTACTCGGATGAATCTTCAGGACTGGGAAATTAGAAGTGAAGTGCATCCTAAACCTGTTAGTGTATATGCCCTAGAGGCCATTACTGTATCATACTAGTTTGTATATTACTTAATGGAAACTTGGGATATTCACCTTGTATAGACAATCTTGCTCAATATAGTAGTATGCTACTTGGTTTGTTTCTACTTTAATGTGTACATGTGTTTATTTTAGTATATCACCTATACACATTAGTGGAGCCCTTAGGATCTTTGCTTGATTACCAGCGTTGTGATGGCAGTCACACTCGTGGGGGCTGGGTAATCTATAAGCACATCCTTATGCAGGTCCCTAGTCGTAGGACTATCGAGACAGGGCATCGATACTCCGGAGTAGACTAGCGTATGCGCTTCTCATCTCAATGTGGGAGACGGTCTGTCCCACAGCCGTCAGTACGTCGTACTTGAGATAGTATGCGGGTGCTCGTTAGGTTACGAGTACACCGGACAGGACTCGTCGGGAACTGTTGGTTGGTACTATACCTATCGTCAGTTATCAGTTCTCAGGTGACATGAGTACAGCTTAGTCCGCTGACTTGACACTGTCACTTCGCCTCGAGTGTGTTCCCACTGTACTTTGATTACTACCCTACCACGGCTCAAAGGAATCGTGCAAACAGGTAGTAGTTGGGTGCAGTCCCGAAGCACTTGGAGGCAGTGACGGTTAGACAGGATTCGTCTCTCCCGGTATTGGGGGTTGACATCGCGCTGTGTCTAGGAGAGCCATTACACAAGTAGTCCCTGGCCAGGGAAAGCGAGATATACTGGTAGGTTTCCAGTGTTATCTCAGGGTGTTCTGGGCTACACTCCGACACGACTTGTACCGCTATTTGGGGACTGACGTTTACCGCACCCTAGGCCCGCCATGCGATGTTATCAGACGAACAGACCAGACTGTATGGAGATTGTCACATTCAGGCTCAGTAGGAGTTCAGATGGGTTTCACCTCGTCCGTCTTCTTGTCGGCATCTACCTGGGGACCGTTACGCACAGCTAGTGCTGCTTGCGGTCTGTGGTTAAACCCACTGCCAGCGTAGTGTCGAGTCTTTAGAGTCCCACACAGAAAGCTATTCGCCTTTAGGCAAAACAGTAGAGGTCGCATGGTTTTGCGACAAGGCTCGGTCACATCCGTGCACTTGTGCACGTTTAGTGTCCGGAGAGTTAACACTAGCGGGCTTTGGTTTAAGCCAGATCCTAGTGTACGTTTTGGGATTGGTTTTATCTCGTTTGTATTCGTGTTCCTCGGAACGCGGATGCAGGTGTGTATGCACAGTTGACAGAGAGACAGAGGCAGAAGATTCTCATTGGGGTTGTTGACTGTTGACTATTGACTTTTTGCTAAACCCTAATGAGAATAAGAAATATGATTAACAATAATATTAATTAATTATTATAGTGACATGGTTGTTGAGGGGTTGACTTGTTGACTTTGTTGACCGGTTGACTAGGTTGGACTAGTTGACCATCATCATGACAATGGCTATCATTTCATGGCAAAGACTTTTGCTTGCTTGTTTCTTTTTGAAAAATGAGTGCATGAAATGATATAGCCATTTTGACTTGAACCATCACATAATACTTGATTACTATTATTTGTTATGATGGTTTTGGATTATGAGAGCTTGGATGGCAAAAGACTTACTCATTCTCTCATTTGCTCTCTCTCTCTCTTGCTTGAGTTCTCCCTCTTGCTCTTCCTCTTGCTCTCTTTCTAGCCCAAGGCAACACCCTCTCATGAGTTGAGAAACATTGCCTTAGAGATAAAAGAAAATCCATATCACTTCTCTACTCATCCTAGTTCACAAGGTTTAGCAAACCAAGTGTTCTAGTTTCTTCAAGTTCGAAGAAGAAGCCAAAGGTAGAAGCTTTCAGGTGGATCCATCTTCGGCGCAAGGAGACAACGAGGTGAGGTCGATCCGTACACCGCAAAGAGTTGAAGACGAAAGAGTTCAAGAAAGGTATAGCCCCCTAACCGAGTAGGTAAAACTTCTAGTTAGGTTGTTAGGTAGTTGTTTAACAAAGATCCGTATTTTGAGTCCATGTTACCACCTCTTGAAAAATCGTTTTTCATCATTTCCGCAAGCCCGTAAGTACCGGGAGAGGTAATGTGGACTTACAGTGGTATCAGAGCCAAGTTAAACGCTATCTAACATGTTAGCAAAGTAAGTAGAAGTTCGATGGGAGAAAAAGTCGCGAAACACGCCCGGGTTGCATACTTTCTGTCGAATTTTTCCTTTGTTCAAAAAATAATAAATCTTGCCTTAAAATTCGACTCAGGGTTTTTAGAGCACACTGTAGGAAAATGGTCCAGAGAGCCGATCAACGCGCCGCGGAACCGAGGCAGGAGCTTGCTCCCGCCGCGGATCCGCGGCCGAGTTGACTCGGCCATGGACGATTTTCCTTGCAGTGTGGTTCTGGGGTTGTTTTGGGATTTTTACAATATGATTTTTCTGCCCAGATTTTCCAGAAAGAAAATTTTGTTTTTGGGGCCTAAAATTCCGCATTATGATCGAACTTCTAAAAGACTTAAGCTAACGGGTTTATATCTGTGATGTGTTATATGTATTGAACGTCTGCTAATCGCTATACGTCGATTAGTGGTGGTTATACATATCTGTGATCTGTAATGTTGATGGTATGTGTATATGAATTCATTGGATTGTCGCGGATGGATAGCCGGGGGGTTGTGAGATGAGAGTTTTTTTCTTTTTCTTTCAATTCATGTAAATTTGTAATTGATGTAATATTATTTATATGGCCGCACAACCGGGATGGGGTTGTAGCCGTCATTGTATAATTTCTTTTACTGTTTTTGCTCCTAGGATAGACCCATGGAGGGGGTACACAAACTACCGGGTATCTCGAAGTGCCGAGTGGCCTACTCACGGTATTGAGGGAGGTTGCTTCGCTCCGGGTACTTGGCGGGTAGTTTGCCGCACCCGTAGGGGTCTTGGGTGGGGTATTGGCTATTCACCGCGACCGTGTAATCCGATTTTCGTTACAGGCTCGTACGAATTGCGGATTCCTAGTATATCCAATGTGTTCATCTGTGATCTGGAATGGCTATCATTGCATGTGACGAATGTGTATATCTATATATGATATCTATTTAGGCGTTACTTATGTTTTGCATCCGCGCTAGTCCAGCCCCCGCTCTGTCGTTAGTTAAGTAACCTAACGGGTAATGACGAGGCCCCGTGGCGAATGCGGATGGCATAAGCGTACGTCATATTTTCGTTGTTTTCTGCAATGGTAGGATTAAATGATGGGACGCATTAAAATTAATGCAAGAAAAATAAACCAAGTAAAAGTCGTTGGAACACTTTCAAAACCACTCGGTTTCTTTTCAAAAAATAACTTTTAAACGCGGAGCTTAAGCCACTCCTTTTAAAAGCTATCTCGTTCCTTCGATTATATCAAGTTCACTACGTTCACGGTTTCGCAAAAACCATTCGTAGCCCTCCGTCGTTTCATATAAATGGTCAATAAGTATTCAAGCTATGTTTGTTGGCCAAAGTCAAGGCATAGTGATTGGTAGCTATTGGGTATTCATGTGCAGCATAGATAGATGTGTTGGTTTGGGGCAGTCGTTCTACCTTGTTGGCCAAAGTCAAGGGTATGTGCGGGTGGGCTCAAATTAACCTGGAGAATGACGGGTAGAACTTGACATGTGACTTATGATTTGTTGGCCAAAGTCAAGGTCATAAGAGCATGGGGAAAAAATCCACATCGGGAGTTTCAAAAGAACTGAAACTTGCTAGCGCTGCATACCATTTGGAGTGTGATGATTCTGGTAGGATTCCTTCAGTTTTGTCACGCAATGATATTTGGATCCCGATCCTACTGTGAGTATATGCTACTCCTCGGGAAATTTCTCACTTAACGATCAATGCTATAAACCAAGTAAGTGTCTAGAAAGGTGTTAGCGGGGCTACGCCCCCAGGGAAAAGAGGTTATTTAATTAAGGAACTTCGCGAAAGCGTTGGAAAACCTCCCTCGAAGTACCGACACCAGCCTGGCCAAACGGTTAAGCAAGTATTGAACGGTGAGATTGATCCTGACTAATTCTTCCTTTTTGGTTTGAGGAGGGATTTGAGAGACAGTGGGAGCCATCCTGTTTAGACAAATTAAAAACCACTCTAAACTTGCAAGAGCATCATGCTAAAGTGTTTCTTCTCTCTCTCCTAATTGCAGCGACCAAACATCATGACCGGACTTAAGTTACTACTAGATAAAAACATACTGACAGGGCCAAACTACAAAGATTGGCTCAGGAATGTCAAAATGGCAATCACTTATGACAAGTTGGGGTATCTCCTTACCACCAAAGCTCCCCTTGTCCCAGGTCCCAAAACCAGCGTCGCGGATAGGGAAATCCATAAGACCTGGGAAATCGATTGCGCGAAGGCCAAGTGCCTCGTACTTGCCTCTATGGATAATGAACATCAGAGGAGGCACGAGAATATGGACCTCGAATCCATATTTCTCCATACAAAAGAACTGTATGGAGAGCAATCTCGTATCGCCAGATACGAAGTGTCGAAAAAGCTGTTTTCGGCAAGGTTGGCCGTCGGATCATCGGTAGCGGAACACGTGCTTAAGATGATTGGCTTCATTGAGGAGCTCGCGGACCTTGGGACCATGTTAGAGAACGAGCTCTACACGGACTTGATTCTCCAGTCCCTTCCTTCCACTTACGCCCAGTTTATCCTGAACTTCAACTTGCAAGAAAAAGAAGTTGAACATTCAGAACTCCTCAACATGCTGAGGAGTGCAGAGGGCACCCTACAGAAAAGTAGGGAAACATCCACTTTGTTTGTAGGAGGATCTTCCTCTTCTAGGTCCAAGGCGAAAGCCAAGGGAAAGAAGAAGAAAGCCCCCGCCAAACCAAGGGGCGGTGTTAGTAAAGTGGATACGATGGGAAAAGCATAAGCAACAAAGATAGCGGGGAAGCTTATAGGGAAGGAAGAATGCTTTTACTGTCACAAGAGTGGACACTGGAAGAAAGATTGCAGGGCTTAGAAAGCTAGAACACAGGATCTGAAGCAGGTTGCGGCTTCAGCTTCAGGTGTGTATGTTATTGAAAACTGTCTATCAATAAACTCTACGTCCTGGGTATTGGATACCGGATCAGGATCTCATATCTGTAATTCTTTGCAGGCGTTGAGAAAGCGTAGGTTTTTGAAGGCAGGTGACATGACCCTCAAAGTTGCAAACGGAGCTAGCATGGATGCTAAGGCCGTGGGGGACTATCACCTGGGAATGTCAGATGGACATGTTTTGGTCTTACGTAATTGCTTTTTTGTACCCAACGCAACTTGTAATATTATTTCTGTATCTTTAATATCTAAAGAAGGTTATGAATTTGCGTTTGTAAGCAATGTTGTAAATATTCACCTTAATCAAGTTCTGATTGGGTCAGGTACATTGAGCAATGGTATATACGTATTAAACCAACCACAGATTTTCAATGTCCAGAATACACACAAAAGAAAGTCTCCGGAAACAAATCAGGCTTTCTTATGGCATTGTAGACTGGGTCACATCAATGAGAGAAGGTTGACGAAGTTACATACAGAAGGATATTTGGATCCGTTCGAATATCAATCGTATGCCACTTGTCAATCCTGTCTCAAAGGAAAGATGACAAAGACCGTTCACTGGACACGGAGTAAGAGCGAGCGAGCTCTTGGGACTCGTACACAGCGACGTGTGCGGTCCAATGTCTACACATGCGCGAAGCGGTTATTCTTACTTCATTACTTTTACGGATGACTTTTCAAGGTACGGATATGTCTTCTTAATGAAACATAAATCCGAAGCCTTTGGAAAATTCCAGGATTATAAGAATGAAGTAGAAAAACAAACCGGCAAAAGTATCTAGACACTGAGATCTGATCGAGGTGGTGAATAGTTGAGTGCCGAGTTCCTGGATTACTTAAAAGAGAATGGAATTCTCTCTCAGCTTACTCCTCCATACACTCCGCAACATAACGGTGTATCGGAGAGACGGAACCGAACCCTATTGGATATGGTACGGTCCATGATGAGTAACGCTGAGTTACCGCGATCATTCTGGGGATATGCACTAGAATCAGCTGCATACCTTTTGAACCGAGTTCCAACTAAGACTGTGCCTACCACACCATATCATATGTGGTGTAGGAAGAAACCCTATCTTAAGCACATTAAGACATGGGGATGTCCAGCTTTTGTCAAAAAGCAGCATGCGGACAAACTCGAGGCACGCTCAGTACAGTGCAAGTTTGTGGGATATCCAAAAAACTCCAAGGGATATTTCTTCTATTCCGAAGAGGAACAAATGATTTTTGTTTCTCGTCATGCCCACTTTTTGGAAACTGAGTTTTTGGAAAATCAGATAAGTGGGAGCGCAATAGAACTGGAAGAAATTCCAGAACCACGAGCTATTACTGAAAGCTTAGTAGAACAAGAGGGTTCGAAAGATCATGACATTCCTGCGCCGCTCCGCAGGAGTAGTAGGCAGTCTCATCCGCCCGAGAGATACTACGGTTTTCTCATAGACGGGGATAGAGAGGATTGCATCATTGATTATGATGAGCCGACTAGCTTCGAGCAGGCCATTCAGAGCGTTGACTCGGTAAAATGGCTGGATGCAATGCGGACCGAAATGGAGTCCATGTACACCAACAAAGTATGGACGTTGGATGTTGCTCCAGATGGGGTAAAACCCGTAGGATGCAAGTGGATCTTCAAAAGGAAGATTAGTGTAGATGGACAGATTGAGACCTATAAAGCTAGACTGGTTGCAAAGGGTTTTCGTCAAAGACCTGGTTTGGACTATGACGAGACCTTTTCTCCAGTAGCTATGCTGAAATCCATTCGGATCCTTCTTGCCATTGCTGCCTTCCACGATTATGAGATTTGGCAGATGGACGTAAAGACCGCTTTTCTAAATAGAAATTTAGAGGAGTGTGTCTATATGGACCAGCCAGATGGTTTCATTTAGAGTGGGAGCAGCGGAAAGGTGTGCAAGTTGCTTAAGTCCATCTACGGACTAAAGCAGGCATCGCGGAGTTGGAACATCTGTTTTGATGAGACGGTCAAAGAATTTGGCTTTATCAAAAATCCAGATGAACCATGCATCTATAGTAGATTTGTAGCGAGAACTGTAGTATTCCTCGTTTTATACGTGGATGACATTCTCTTAATAGGAAATGACATTCATATGCTACAATCTGTCAAAGGGTTCTTGTCACACAGGTTCTCCATGAAAGATATGGGTGATGCCTCATACATTCTGGGGATCCGGATCTATCGTGACAGATCCAAGAGGACATTGGGACTCTCACAGTCCAGGTACATCGACACCATACTGAAAAGATTCAGTATGGAAGATTCCAAGCGCGGTAATCTACCGGCTTGTCACGGGATCACCCTCTCCAAAGAGATGTCTCCCAAGACTGATTTGGAAAGGGATCGCATGTCTATTATACCCTACGCTTCTGTGGTAGGCTCTATAATGTATACGATGTTGTGTACTAGACCAGATGTAGCTTATGCACTGAGTGTGGTAAGCCGGTATCAGTCAAACCCTGGGGAGAAACACTGGATAGCGGTAAAGAACATTCTCAAGTACCTGAGAAGGACTAAGGAGATGTTCTTGGTGTATGGCAGAAAGGACCTCCAGATCGAGGCCATTGCTGACTCCGGCTTCCAGAGTGACAAGGATGATTCCAAGTCCATGTCGGGTTATGTCTTTACCCTCAATAGAGGGGCGGTGTGTTGGAAGAGTTCCAAACAGGAAACCGTTGCTGACTCGACGATGGAAGCAGAATATATCGCTGCTGCAGATGCCGCAAAAGAAGCCGTCTGGATAAGGAAGTTCTTAACTGAACTTCAGGTGGTTCCGTCCATTGTTGATCCAATACCTCTGTATTGCGACAACAACGGGGCTATAGCTTTAGCGAAGGAACCCAGGTCCCATCAGAGATCCAGACACATCTTGAGGCGGTATCACCTGATCAGGGAGATCGTGGGTCGCCAGGAGATCAAGGTTCGGAGAGTTTCTACGGAAGATAACACTGCTGATCCACTCACAAAGGCCTTACCCCAAACTCAGTTCGAGCGGCTGATCGAGATGATAGGTCTTCGATACGCCAGTACATGGCCTTAGTGCAAGTGGGAGATTGTTAGTGTATATGCCCTAGAGGCCATTACTGTATCATACTAGTTTGTATATTACTTAATGGAAGCTTGGGATATTCACCTTGTATAGACAATCTTGCTCAATATAGTAGTATGCTACTTGGTTTGTTTCTACTTTAATGTGTACATGTGTTTATTTTAGTATATCACCTATACACATTAGTGGAGCCCTTAGGATCTTTGCTTGATTACCAGCGTTGTGATGGCAGTCACACTCGTGGGGGCTGGGTAATCTATAAGCACATCCTTATGCAGGTCCCTAGTCGCAGGACTATCGAGACAGGGCATCAATACTCCAGAGTAGACTAGCGTATGCGCTTCTCATCCCAGTGTGGGAGACGGTCTGTCCCACAGCCGTCAGTACGTCGTACTTGAGATAGTATGCGGGTGCTCGTTAGGTTACGAGTACACTGGACAGGACTCGTCGGGAACTGTTGGTTGGTACAATACCTATCGTCAGTTATCAGTTCTCAGGTGACATGAGTACAGCTTAGTCCGCTGACTTGACACTGTCACTTTGCCTCGAGTGTGTTCCCACTGTACTTTGATTACTACCCTACCACGGCTCAAAGGAATCGTGCAAACAGGTAGTAGTTGGGTGCAGTCCCGAAGCACTTGGAGGCAGTGACGGTTAGACAGGATTCATCTCTCCCGGTATTGGGGGTTGACATCGCGCTGTGTCTAGGAGAGCCATTACACAAGTAGTCCCTGGCCAGGGCAAGCGAGATATACTGGTAGGTTTCCAGTGTTATCTCAGGGTGTTCTGGGCTACACTCCGACACGACTTGTACCGCTATTTGGGAACTGACGTTTACCGCCACCTAGGTCCGCCATGCGATGTTATCAGACGAACAGACCGGACTGTATGGAGATTGTCACATTCAGGCTCAGTAGGAGTTCGGATGGGTTTCACCTCGTCCGTCTTCTTGTCGGCATCTACCTGGGGACCGTTACGCACAGCTAGTGCCGCTTGCGGTCTGTGGTTAAACCCACTGCCAGCGTAGTGTCGAGTTTTTAGAGTCCCACACAGAAAGCTATTCGCCTTTAGGCAAAACAGTAGAGGTCGCATGGTTTTGCGACAGGTCGCATGTTTTTGCGACAGGTCGCATGGTTTTGCGACAGGGCTCGGTCACATCCGTGCACTTGTGCACGTTTAGTGTCCGGACAGTTAACACTAGCGGGCTTTGTTTTTAGCCAGATCCTAGTGTACGTTTTGGGATTGGTTTTATCTCGTTTGTATTCGTGTTCCTCGGAACGCGGATGCGGGTGTGTATGCACAGTTGACAGAGAGACAGAGGCAGAGGATTCTCATTGGGGTTGTTGACTGTTGACTTTTTGCTAAACCCTAATAAGAATAAGAAATATGATTAACAATAATATTAATTAAGTATTATGGTGGCATGGTTGTTGAGGGGTTGACTTTGTTGACTTGTTGACTTTGTTGACCGGTTGACTAGGTTGGACTAGTTGACCATCATCATGACAATGGCTATCATTTCATGGCAAAGACTTTTGCTTGCTTGTTTCTTTTTGCAAAATGAGTGCATGAAATGATATAGCCATTTTGACTTGAACCATCATATAATACTTGATTACTATTATTTGTTATGATGGTTTTGGATTATGAGAGCTTGGATGGCAAAAGACTTACTCATTCTCTCATTTGCTTTCTCTCTCTTGCTTGAGCTCTCCCTCTTGCTCTTCCTCTTGCTCTCTCTCTAGCCCAAGGCAACACCCTCTCATGAGTTGAGAAACACTGCCTTAGAGATAAAAGAAAACCCATATCACTTCTCTACTCATCCTAGTTCATAAGGTTTAGCAAACCAAGTGTTCTAGTTTCTTTAAGTTCGAAGAAGAAGCCAAAGGTAGAAGCTTTCAGGTGGATCCATCTTCGGCGCAAGGAGACGACGAGGTGAGGCCGATCCGTACACCACAAAGAGTTGAAGACGAAGGAGTTCAAGAAAGGTATGGCCCCCTAACCGAGTAGGTAAAACTCCTAGTTAGGTTGTTAGGTAGTTGTTTAACAAAGATCCGTATTTTGAGTCCATGTTCTTGAAAAATCGTTTTTCATCATTTCCGCAAGCCCGTAAGTACCGGGAGAGGTAACGTGGACTTACAAAACCGTTAGCGGGTAAACCAGGAAAATTTGTACTTCCCAATGTCATTATCATATATCACAACCGGAGAAAAAAAGGTTCCTGCAAATATTGCATGATTTGAAAGTTCCCACAGGTTTCTCAGGATCATTTAGCAAGAAAATAAAGATTGTGAAAGGCAAGATCGATGGGCTGAAAATTCATGATCACCATGTTATTATAGAGCACCTTCTCCCATTAGTCCTCAGGACTTCCCTTCCCAAATCGGTTGGTCTAGTAATTAATGACCTTTGTTAATTTTTTTAGAGAATTGTGCGCTAAAACCTTGGATGTTATGATACTGGAGAATCTAGAAAATTCTATTTCATTGATACTTTGCAAGCTTGAGCGTATTTTCCCGCCGTCATTCTTCGATATCATAATATATCTGACGGTTCATCATACAACTGAGGCTAAGTTTGCCGGACCGGTACAATATGGATGGATGTATCCCGTCGAAAGGTATGTTGAATTTTTCGTTTCACGCATTTTTAAAAATTATTGTTATCTTATATGCTCGTATTTATTTATTTAACATATTTTTCTTTAGCTACCTATACACTCTAAAAAATTATATACGCAATAGAAATCGACCATAGGGTTCTATCATACATGGTTATCTTTTAGATAAAATAACCACATTTTGTTCCCGCTATCTGAACGAGAACACTGAGAAGAACCTTAATCTGAATCGGAGAATTCAGGACGGGCCATATGGTAAAACTAATTATAAGAGAGTAGACCCTATGTATATCAACAAGATATATCGGTTTATCTTCCTTGAAGAAATTAGAGAGCAGGTTTTTTGGATTAATTGTTATATTTGTTTATGTGTATAAAATGATATAATATTAATATCTTAATTTATTGTTGAAAACAGAATTCATATTGATGAGGTACGTGAGGGGCATCCTAATTGGAATGATAAACGATTGGAAAAATAATATCAAGATAATTTTTGCGATTGGATTTCAGATCATGTAAGTTGTTCGAATAATATGTTATTGCTGCCAGTCTTAATCTAAACTTATATCGTTATGTATTTGCCGTAAAATTTGTTTTGTCAGATCCACGATCCGAACTTGTTTGCATCATTAGAGAGAAATTCAAAATGTTTAGCTCAGTTTCCTAGAATGGAGGTTGCATACTATAAAGGATTCGGTGTTCTTAGATACAAATTTGAAGTTAAAGACATAGAAATATCTCGAACCACTCAGAATAGTGGGACTGTGACCGTAGGATCGGATGGTATGATTTATTATGGATACCTAAATTTCATATTTGGCATCCAATATCCCGGATGATCAGAACCGTTTTATATATTTCAGTGTATTTGGTACGATACACGAACTGATACAGATAAGTGAAGAAACAATCTCGGGACTTGGAAAGATGAATATGGATTGATTAGTGTGAACACACTTCGATTTTACGGTCAGGACGATCCATTTATCTTTCCGCAACAAGCGTTTCAAGTGTACTACTCACAGTATTTGAAACATCTGGGATGGAGTGTCGTATACCGTTGGAAACCCAGGAATGTTTAGGATGTCCTAGAATTCGAGAATCGTATAGAGGACAGCGATGACGATGAAGAAGAAAGAAGACTTAGAGTGCTCCGACCGTCTGTTTCCAAAGACAGGTTGTTTTTGACCGATTGTGAAGTTATGTGGGTTATGAATGATATTGATGATAAAATCCAAGTAGACATGTCTAATGCGTCTACAAAACGAAAAAAGTTATCAGTAATATTATATTATTACTTCACATTTCTACGATCTATACATATATTGCATGTATGTGTAATGATTGTACTCTTATTTAGGTCTGATGACGACGCCCGGAGAAGCGAGGGGCGGCAGGAGCACTAGTCGCGGTAGAGCAGAGCAGTTCTGCCGCCCGAGGAGCTGCATTGGGAGCTCTAAAGAGCTGGTCTTGCACCCCGATCCGTATCCCCTTCGGATGACTCCTTCCGTGTGGATTTTGCCATACCTCCAGGTATATTGCACGCATATTCATTTTGAATGTACTATTATAGATATATATATGTATATTTATTTTAAAATTCCTTATATAGTCAATGTTTAATTGTCTGACTGTAAGTAGTGCGTCCACATCAGAGACAGAGGCCACTACTGCACCTGCATGTATGTTTATATATCGTATAGTGCATGCCTATTGATTTAGAATGTTATATTATAAATATACACACATTCTTTTTGCTCTTACTTGGATAATCAATTTTTGATTGTCTAGCTGTAGATGGTGCCTCCACATCCCGGACAGAGGCCACCACCGCACCTGCAAGTATGTCTATATATTCTATAGTGCATGCATATTGATTTAGAATGTTAGATTATAAATATACACACATTCTTTTTGCTCTTTCTTAGATAATCAATTTTTGATTATCTAGCTGTAGGTGATGCTTCCACATCCCGGGCAGAGACCACCACCGCACCTGCAGGTATGTTTATATATCTTATATTGCATACATATTGATTTAGAATGTTATATTATAGATATACACGTTGTTTTTGCAATTACTTATATAATCTATTTTTAATTGTCTAATAGTAGGTGGTGCATCCACATCTGACGCAAAGACCACTCCCGCCACTTCCGTACCCTCCACGCAGTCTGCAGATTGGTATTCTTAAATATAAAATATTTTTTCATTTTACATATTCTTTAAGAATAACCATGAACTTCATGTAATTTTATCATCAATATTTATTTTCTAGTTGGAGGGGATGCATCCATGTTCGGGTCACCGGCTGTTCCTCACCTGAGGAACTATCGTTCTGCTCGTGCTGTTGTCCGGGCCCAGGCTCGTGCTGATTTCGCCGGAGATATATATCACACTTCAATTTTCGTTAATCCTTAATTTCTAAATATCGTTTTTTCTTGATGTTGCTTGTCATGATATTTCTTGTAGATGTAAGGCAGCTCCATCCCGAGAGGGGGACTCGAAGGCCAAATCAGTCCCATAGGCTAAGGCTCGATAGAGCTAAGGGGGAGGCACCATTCCCCCTCATCTTTACCCCCGATTATCGTTATACTGGCGATTATGCCGAGAGATTCGGCCGATATATGAGGGATGAGATCCGAACCAAAAGAAGTATCCATTTTAAGTTGAGTGGGGCGATCAACACCGGCGCTCATTTGCCCTCTTTTAAGATCAGGCTCGGGTATTAATATATATTTTTATTTGGCTTATCAAATAAATTTATTATTATTTAACACTTATAATTTAAATACATTATTTTCTTGTATTTGCAGTTGGATTACGACTTTCAGCCTGTACTCGACCCTGATCACCCTGACATAGTGCTCGATCTTCATGCTCTTTACTTGTGCCTCATGAAGAATATGAAATCTAAGATTCGATATAATAAGAATGGGCTGAAGATCGATTGCTATTTAGTATGGCTGGCGACCCCCAAGACGGAGAAAGCAGCTCTCCTACATTATCCGGCCCTTGACAGAGTCGACGTAGATACATAACCTCTCTTGTGCAAACATGTTTGTAATTTAAATAGTAATTCATTGTTTAGTAAATAATTTATTTTTTGTGTTGCTTAATTAGAAAACTAAATCTGATTGTTTTGTGTAGAAATAGGCCGATCAAAACAAGGAGAATAGGAAGTCGGTGAAGAGGGGTCGCCCCACTTACACAGGTGGCTCGAGAAACATTACTCGTACCATGGAGGCATCAGTAAATTACAATAAATCTATTTTGATATAATGTAATATTAAGAGTTATTTTATAATATATGTAATTTTTTGGCGAATTGCAGAGAGCTCAAATTCTGGCGCAGGGTGGTACACCAAGCGTGTTGACCGTGTATCTTGCCGTCCACGGCATCTCAACAGATTCCACCACGGACGAGCTTCAATTCCCCGACACCGCTACCTAGGAGTTGCGTAAGTGTTAATATTTATTCTAATTCGAATGAAATTTTTGTTTTGGTGAGTTCAAATTTAAATTATATATTTATATTTCAATGGTTAATGTGGGTGTAGGAGGGGTGGAGCAACCGGAGGTATCGGGGATCGATTTTAGTGGATAGACCAATCTGATCCTACTGACCCTAGTCCTAGACGCCGCACACGGAGGGCACCACGGGGTTAGGAGAGTGGCCGGGGATTGGGTCCTAGCAGGGCCCATATGAAGTTGGTCTCCACTCCGGCGGTTACTTTCCCTGCCCCCCGTGAGCGACGTCTGGAGCATGATGTTGCCGCCTTGAAGACCACCGTCGAGAAGTTGAAAGAGATGTTGGTACGTATATTACATACTAGTAAAATATTATATCATATTATAAATAGTAACATATGCAATATTAGTAGCCAGAGCTTATGTGGTTTTAGATATAGTTTTTATTAATCAGACTTACATAAAACTATCTAATTAAACTGAACTCTATAATTATAACAATTCCACATTTTTCTTCATTTTGGAGTTTAAAAAGTTATGATTATCTAAATTCAAAACTTGAGAAGAAAACATTTCTTTGTAAATTAAATAACTCCAAAACCAAGCATCCAATCAAAGCTAAACAATTAAAGAGAGATACGAGCTTACAAGTTAGAGTAAGTATCATTTCTACCTCCACTTAAAATAAACTACGGTTTTCCAAACTAAATATCCAAACTAGGCCTAAGTCCCAAAGTATTCTTAGATTGGGATATAAAAGTATAGCCCTAAATGTGTGGAATTTCAACATGTATAAATTCTCATACATAACATATGAATTTCAACAGAACGTGTGGAATCTCAACCAAGCATATATAAATTCACGGTTTCGCAATAATCTGATAATGATACGAATTCGACTAAAATCTAATGCACCGTTCTTACTCGTTTATTACACAAATAAAAAATTTTACAAATTCGGCAGGTTACTTCGGCTGCGGCTCCACATGCATCTCTTTCGGCTGTGGCTCCGCAACCCACTACCTCGGCTGCGATTGCGCAGACCACTCCTATAGCTTCACATCCCGCTCAGACTCCCGCACAGTCCGCTCCTTCATTAGTCGAGTTTTTAACGACTCAGGGTTGCACCGAGGAGCGGATGTGCCAGATTAAGGCGATTATCAGAGGTGGAGCGGCTGGACCAAGATAGGTGTCACGACCCGAAAGAGCACGTGACTGGCCCTTGAACCATATGAAGTCTATAGGACTCCATCTGATCCAAGTAAGCCAAAAGCCCAGAAATCTAAAACCATTTAAAGAATAAGTAAAGAAAACTGGTTTAAAGAAGTGAAGGAAAATATGTTTGAAGTCAAGGTCTTTAAATAACTAAGCCGAATGTGCATTTTTAAAAGGTAAAGTCTTTTCTAAAAATTTCGGCAGAGTTTCTTTTGTAAATACTGGCCCCGAACGGGGTACAACAAGCACAACATATATACAATGATAAAAGGCATCCCCAAGCGGGAGCTAGTTCTTCGTCAATCGACGGTCACAACCACGCAAGCAACAATAATATACAACGCCGAAAGGCGAGGATCAAATCCAAAAGAAACACAGTAAGCATGAAAACCGCAATACTACTAAGCGCGACTCTAAGGTCAAATAAAACATCACTAAAGTCTGAGTCTGAAACCATATACAAGTTTTGGTTGATGGAAATTCTAGATACAATGAATAAAATAAAAACAATGGTGGTTCTTGATACAAAAGAATCCACCTACCAAAAGCAATTCACCCGCAAGAAAGTAGTGTGCCAGAAATGCCGCAATGGAACCTGTACGGCAAAACCTGCAAGAACTGTGGCACAATGGGGGTGAGTTGCCAACTCGTGAATAGAGAATATCTACAAGCAGAAACCGAAAGCAAGACATAATCCTAGGTCAAAACGATCAGTACAAAATCCTCAATATAAAACATGCAGCCTATAACAAGGCTAGGGTAAATATCTAACCCGAGTATAATCTCATGTGCCTGTGTCAGTGCCTCAGGTAGCAATATATCATATGAATGAGGTATGAATGCATGAGAACAGAATACATGTAAATGAAGAAACTGTTTTCATAATTTAGTGAGATTTCCTTTGTATTTTTAAAATGAGGTATCATAATGAAATCAGCATAAAACAGTGCCTAATATCGGCACAAAACGTAATCCAAATATCTCGATATCTCTGTATCACAGTCTCTGTACCTCAATATCTCGAAATCGCAATGTCTCAATCACAAAAGTCTAGGGCGCCGTCAGTCCAGACCGACCCCTACCATCAATCTCAAGACCACGACGGTATCCTCCGGATATCCGACGCGTCAGGTAAAATCACCGGTCGGTAGTGCTCCCCTGCCAGGCTCAACGTCATCACCACATTCCTCTTGCCCCGGGGTACCACACCGGGTCCACCATGTACCCGAAACGGTTCATCTGTCTCCTCGAATCGGGTTTCCAAATCCATCAGCAAACTCATGGTGGACGACTCATACATCATGGGAAAAAAACCGCACTTTTTATTTTAAAAGAGAGAAAATGTTTATTTGTGTTTTTGCGGTTTTCCTCCAAATCCAGAAAATCTCACGGAAATCCAAATCCAAAACCTCAGTAACACGTAAAATAGTGAATATATGCATGAGAATCCATGAATGCGGCATAACAATGAATAACAGTATGCATGAAGTAGCAGGTAATAACTACAATGTCCAAACTATTAGCTAATAGGTTATGTCAAGCAATAGTATTTTCTAAGGTGTACGTGACATGGCAATTACCGATAAAGATGTGTGTGAGCCGGCAAGTAAGTGTACGTGGTACATACGCAACATCGGTAATGGTGCTGGTGTCCTAACAACATGATATCAACAATGGAGTATGAAACATAATATGAGAATGCGATGCAAAGCGAACCACAAAAAAAAAGTGAGAGCTGAATACAGGATGCAACCATAACTAATCTGCATTAATCTAATATAAGTCCTACAAATGGTGCCTTTTGAAATATCACGAATCATGGGGTTTTGAAAATAGGGGCTACGGTGTTTTTATGAAAAGATACGCCTTTTGAAATGTCCGTAGATCCCTTGACCTGTCTTTTTTTAAAAAAAAACCACGACCCGCTAGTTTTGAAATAGGTAGGAGTCTAATCTAATCTAACAACTATACTAAACTATACAGCTGAACTAACAAGCTGAGCTACAGGTAAGGAAACCGCCTAACATCTGAGTCGATATATATAAATATATATAAGTCGGTGATCCCGCCTCAATAGTATCGCGTACGATACAGTACATCATATGACATCCTCAAGTCATGAGTGCGGATCTATCGTCAATGTAAAGCTCATATGGTAAATCGTCGTACGGCATCCCAATCGCTGGGTACGGGTCAATATCACACTATCTCATCACATCTCAGGTATCACTATTATCGTATCACATAAGCTGGGGTACTGATCTAAGTCTAGTACAACTGATGCCATCTACAAAGTATGAATGCGGGGGGGTAAACACACATCCCAAGCCCGCAAGAAACACATTTCGTATCCCAAATACGAATCATATCACATCACCGATCTCGCGGCACAAAGCCCAATATCATCGACTCATCTCCAAAGTCATTCAATATCATCATTTAACACCGTGTAAGTATAGGTAATATGCAAGGGTGTGTGTGCAGGTGTAATTTTATTCTAGGGTTCGCGACTATGAACTACACTAGTCACTTCTAACCCTACACTATCCAATATATACCTAACTATCATAATAATAACAACTACGGACTGCGGGGGTGCTATACGCCATCCACCCGACTTCCCCCAGTAGATATAATCTACTCACCTTGCGTCTTTATCTTTCGATGCCACCACGTGTTTGCTTGTCATCCCGAAGTCTTCATGTGGTACCTATACATCAAGTGTCGTATATGCGCATTAAAACCAAATCAAAGCTAAAACGGCACACGAAATCCAAAACGATACGATAAGGGGCCTATAGGTTAGAACCTATGGCACGCTTTCAAAACCATTAATAAATCCTCTATATCGTCGTATAAACGCCAAATAGTCGAGGTAAAACACAAGACACAAATTCAGACTTAAAAATACGGAATACGGAAACACGAATCCAAAACAGCAACTTAGGAAATATGTTCCAGATTTCACCCTAGGTCCAATTAGACAATTTTATGTATACCAGGGGCCTAATCTACAGATAAGGAAACACCAAAACCAAAACGAGCCAAATTGGTGGGGTCCAGGCCGCAAATTGCGGCCAAAAGGGGAAAATTTGCGGCCGGGAAAAGGAGTTAGGGGCTGGGGTCTTGGTGGTAGCTTCCTGGGTGCCTGCACATGTCACTGTCCAATCAATTTTAGTTTAGGGTGTCTCAGGTGATGGCAGATTCAAAATACTCTGCACAGATTTCACAATTTCCCCGATATCGGTTTCTAAAATCCGTATTTTGTGTTTAAGCTTCAGGGTTGGGTCTCAATTATAGAACTAAGGTGTTGGTGTAGCCTCTACTGAACTCAATTTCACACTACAACTCACAATTTCCTTAAACCCTAACTAGGTTTTCTTTAAGTCCACAACACCACCCGATATCGATTCACTTTTAACATAGGGGTATAAGTAATGCAAAAACTAATCTAATGATCCAGAAATTACCTCATTTGGCAACTCAAGAAAATTCTTGAGTTGCCCCTAGTGGCCAAAATCCTTGCTTCTTTAGCTCCAAGTGTAGATCTAGGGATTGTGCACACATTTAATGAAATGGAGATTGGGTTTTGGGGTTGTTTTAGAGATGTTTTGGAGCTTGAAGAGGGGAGGGAAAGGAGGTGCAGGAGCAGCAGCAGCAGGAGAAGGGAGAAGAGGGAGGGAAATGAGGGGAGAAATGGTTAAGTGCTTAGTCAATGAAGCCCATACCCCCTCTCTCTCACCAACTACCCATTTCTTTATTCTTTTCCTTTTCTTTTTTTCCTTTTAAAACCCTTCTCACTCAAATAGTAAACCCAAATGAAAAGCATGGCAAGAAAATGCACAAGTGTAGGAAAAAGGATGTGTGCATGTTTTGCACAAAAACACAAGAAAGAAAAAAAAAATCCGATTAGAAATTTTTAATCGCGATTAGCACTAAATTAGCATATAAATGATCATAAAAATCTAAAAATGCCGTAATTCCAATAATTACCCAATTTTAGAATTTTCCATAATTTTTCTCAAATGTTTCCTATTTATTTGTATATAATAATACCAAAATATTAAAATATTCAATAAAATAATATTAAATTATAAAAATTCCCAAAATTAATATTTTATCTTTTTGAAATGTTACAATCTACCCCCCTTAAAGAAATTCGGTCCCCGAATTTAAATTTAAACCCCCAATACTAAAACAATTTTAGTAATACTCCAATTTGTCGGGGCTCCGAAAACATCAATACATAGAGAATATCATAAAAATGTACTGTTCTACTAGAAATCAATTCCCAAAATGCGTATATAAGAATATCCTGTGCGTCTGGTACGCAAGGAATCAAAATCCATATATGTGTCAAACAGGTGTACAAAACAACATCTAGGTGCAACTGGTGTGCACGAAACATCTGTCGTAGGCAACGTGTGTGCCTGACAGTAAAAAAAAATCAGCTGCATGTGACATGCACGAAGAATCCCGATTTAGTGCATCTGGCGTGCACCAAAATCGTATATCAAAACACTAAAGGTGCATGAAAACTCTGCTGGAAGTGTAAATCAAATCACTGTATAAGATGGGCGTGAATTCACAATCAATACCTCGAATGTAATAACTATGCGCAAAATATATAAATATCCAGTGGGTGCATGAAACGAATATCATGAAACTCAGTCATCAAACTAAATCATGCAAACAGAACGCACAAAATACCGAAATCCCAAACGACGGATACGTGATAATCGAATCACAAAATCACAAATCATAAATACCGTCTTCGGTAGTTCCTCCTTCGAGGTCGAGAAGGAGTTAGTGCATCCAAAGCTAGCAGCGCAAGATATCTACTTGCCTCTTGCTCACGGTCTGGCGTCCTCTGACTCTGGGTCCTTATCTTCTCTGCGGATCCCTATCTCACAATCAATCGGCTCATCAGCCCTGTCAGGTGTGCTAACGGGGACGATTCCGTTCTGGCACTTCTCTGGTCGTCTCTCGGTCAATCCTCACGACTACTCATAAGCAGCATATCACTGGCGTCGGCCTCTGGCTCTCTGAATGCACATCACACATCTGATCCTGGGTGCAATATCATTGCAGCAATGTCCTGAAAGGAATCCTGCTCAAGGTCTCTTCCGATCTTGCCTATGCCGAACTGTACGGAGGCTGGCTCTCTTGCATAATCTTTTCTCACTCGATAGACAGCTGTGTCCTCAGCACAATATTTCTCGGAATCTGGTCGCATCCCAATGCCTCTGTAAGCATATCTGACCTCTGGTCTCGACGGGAAGCAATGACAGCTCGTCAGCGTCTCGCCCGAACCTCTGGTTCCACCTGTCTCTATCGTCGTCCACTATGACGTCACGCCATGCTATCTACGCACTGCACTGTTCTCGGCCACGGTCAATCTGAAGTCTCTCGCACGGACTCGAAATCGCGTACTCTGTAGCTTCATCATTCTGTAGAAGATGTCAGGCCGAACAGGTCCTCGGGAACACGTCCCAACCATCGGAGGAATACTCAATACTCGTCCGTCCTTGATCGATTCGCAACGCATCTGGGTAAGTTCCTTTATCCGAATCTGGTCAACTACCTCGTCGACAATGCCAACTCTGGCCTGCTGGTTGTGCGCAATATGACCACTCCTGGGTCTAGGTCTTCTCGTATCGTTTTCCACAAAGGTCCTGTCGAGGTTTCTCTCTCAAATCTCATTCCTGCCGAATTGCCCGGAAGTCACCATCCATTGCTGAAGCTAATTCTTATTCCGGAACGGCTGCATACTTATCACGCTTCTTTCTGGAAGATATATCCATATACAACGCCTCTGGGTGCGTATCACATCTCTGATGTCAGCGGAGTGGGACGTCATCTTGTCGAAATCTCTTGCGAACTCTTTTCTTCACTCTGCTTCAATATCGACTGATTCGGACTCGTCTCATCGCGGCTGCATGGACTGTGCTCCAACGGCTATACTCGTATCTGGAGTCTCCCAAGCAAGCATCCCATCACATGATATCCGAATGATGTCGAAACATTCGATCGACTCGTCAGAACCTTATAATCCCCCAAGAGATCAACATCTCGAGTACAGTTTAATAGTATCGAGTACATGCCTCAGCGTCGGTGGTCCAGCCGTAGAAGGGCAAACCCAAGCCTCACTAATGGCGCCGAGGAACTGCCGCAAACCCTAAGGTTCAAAGGCTTTCACACGGTCATTAAGTCGAGTTAGGGTTTCATTCTTCTAGAGGGTCTATAGAATCACCTGCATGTCTTTCCGTATACTTTAAACTTGGAAAATGGGCTCCTGACATTCGATCGTCTCTATCGACTCTCAACGAATCTGCGCGAAGTCGTCTCCAGCTGGAAACAATCTATCTGATGACCTCGCATCGGTAACCGAACGAACTACATGTCCTAGTCATTAGTCCTTAGGTGACTAGCGACCGTCCATCATATCTCTAAGTATAAGCTCATGCTGCAGTAGCTCCATCCATTTGGGCGATATCTCGTCATTTGCAGCAATAACTGGCTCATTCACCTGTACGCCGAACAGCGCCTCAATCCTCCAGGAAAGGCGACACATTGGCGGTCATCTCTGAATCGGTCTGCTCTAGATCTGAGTAAGACTCTCCACACTGGAAATCTTCAACTCAACTGGGCCCGCTCCGGTGCATAAATCGGACGAATCACCTTCGTCTCTCAATTCGGGTAGACTAGCTATAATCTGTCTCATATCTGCCTGGAAGCTCTTACAATCTAAGCCCGTAAGCTCCGAAAGCGACATCCCGTCAATCTCGGCAACAGCTGGTCCCTCTGTCTGCACGGTAGACGACATCATAATCTCTGAGGTATGATGTACAACAACAGTCCTCTCTCAACTGGCAGCTCTAACAATGGCCCGATCATCCGGTGCAAACCAAGCACTCGCCTCCACTTGAGGTCACAGTCATCAATACTAACTCGAGACGTTCCCATGTCACCAGAAAACACAATGGTCGGCCCTCGTACCAAACGAGCTCGCCCTGACCGTAACCCTAGCAGCAGCCCAAACTGCGCTCAAACATGGCGACAGGAACCTCAATCGAGTATCGAAGAGAGCAGATCAATGACAAGAAAGGAAACAACAGATCCAGAGTGGATACATGATCATAAGAAGGAACAGCATCAATGAAGGTATGATCATGGACTAATAGAATCGGGGATCTCAAAGGAATGTATAATCATGGATATAAAGAGAATCACTGATCTCGAAAATATGTACATCCTAAGGTTCCTTAAGCGAAGTGGTGTGTCGTAAGTATGCCGTGGAACATACCAACGGTACGTCACTCTACTTTAGTCACCTATTCCATCAACCAAGGGTCATCCTATACGACGAAAGTTCGGGTCTAATACCCCCTCGACTAAGTCTAAGTTCCGTAAGGTCAAGCCTAAGTTCCGCATATATATAAACGCCCTAGGCTCCACATATTCAAACTTAGACTCGAACCAAGGTCAACCTAGCGCTCTGATACCAACTTTGTCACGACCCGAAAGAGCACGTGACTGGCCCTTGAACCATATGAAGTCTATAGGACTCCATCTGATCCAAGTAAGCCAAAAGCCCAGAAATCTAAAACCATTTAAAGAATAAGTAAAGAAAACTGGTTTAAAGAAGTGAAGGAAAATATGTTTGAAGTCAAGGTCTTTAAATAACTAAGCCGAATGTGCATTTTTAAAAGGTAAAGTCTTTTCTAAAAATTTCGGCAGAGTTTCTTTTGTAAATACTGGCCCCGAACGGGGTACAACAAGCACAACATATATACAATGATAAAAGGCATCCCCAAGCGGGAGCTAGCTCTTCGTCAATCGACGGTCACAACCACGCAAGCAACAATAATATACAACGCCGAAAGACGAGGATCAAATCCAAAAGAAACACAGTAAGCATGAAAACCGCAATACTACTAAGCGCGACTCTAAGGTCAAATATTCCTATGGATTAAACCGCAAGGGCAATTATTACTCCGTACGGGCAACTTCCAGACGCAAACTTGCATTTGCAGCCTTTGGACTTACGAAGGAATTTTATGTCCTTACGGATATATCCGTAGGGGCGGTGGTTTGCCCCTTCGGCTAAATCCGTAGGGGCAAGTGATTATTGTAGTAGTGATCATTCAAATGGATCATTGTGCATTGAGATTTGTGTGCATCGAGATTTGTGTTGGATAGAATTTATTCACGTACGGATGCACATGAAAGATTAATTATAGGTCAAACAGAACACAGTAATAAAAATGAAGTGTAAATTAATTATGATTGAAGGATATATGTCTTCTCAACTTTCAAGATGCATACCAGCTGGCTTAGCTTTGCTAGTACCAATGTCATCTCAAACGGAAAAGGACGCAAGTTTGACCTCCGGCAAAAGTATATTTCAAAGAAAAAACTTTGAAGAGGCACTGATATTTTTTTTGGGAGATATGTGTGAGAGAGAGAGAATGGTCTAGAAAGAGCAACACTTTTCCTATATGTGCGATGGAATTCATATAGGTCACATAAATTCCAATTGGATGCAAGATGAGTCATATTATCCACTACCTAAATACTTGTATCTTATATCTTATCTTGTATCCAACGGGAATCCATGAAGCTTGCATAGGTTCCATCGTACCAGTAGAAAAAGTATTGCTACATGAAAATCTAGAATTTATAAATAATTGTAGAAAATTTAAGATTTTTTTGATCTTTTTCTTGAAAAATGACAAAATGGCACATGTCACCCCTTAAATTCTAGTTATAATCTCAACTATTATAATCGCAAAACTTGGGTGACTCAATTTTAAATTCTAATTGAACTAACAAACATCCATTGAATGACATGTATCATTCTTATAATTAAATAAATCAAATAAAAAATGAGAGAAAAACAAAAATTACACAATAGGTATAAAATTGATTGGGAAAAATGGATCTAACTCGCTGAGCTTGAAAAGCAATAGGAAAATACCCCTAGGTAAAAAGACCTTGTCAAAAACTCAGCAAATCCAAAAAGGTATAGGTTTAAATCTTTATAGTATAACCAACAACTTTTTACTTTTTAATGTTCTCATATTATCCTTATTAACTTTTGGTAGATAACTGCTAAATTTTGTAGGTAAACTGCTATATTTAGCATATATATTGCTACATTTGATAAATATAACTGTTATTTGCTAAGTATAGCAGTTATGTAAACTGCTACATCTGATAAATCTAGCAGTTATCTACTAAGTGTAACAGTTTACTTGCTGAATGTAGCAGTTATCCGTCAAAAGTTGATAAGGATAATATAGGAATATTAAAAAGCAAAAAATGATCGGTTGTGCCATAGAGGCTTAAACATATAACTTTTTTGATCTACAGAGTTTTTCACTAGATCTTTTTGCCTACGGAGTTTTTCCTATTACTTTTCAAGTTTAGAGAATTAGACCCATTTTTCCCAAATTATTTAATATAAAAAGTTAATAACTATTTATCTAATAAAAACTGCATTTAGATCCTGAATTAAAACTAACTTTGGATGATGGTTAAAATTAAAACCGCCTCCATTAAAAAACCACACAAACAATTAGTAGTTATTGTTTAAAGATATTTTAAAACAGGAGAAAAAATGAAGAAAGAGGGAAAAGGATAGGCAATAAAGGTAAACAAAAGCTTCCAATATTTATTTTGTTTTCTCATATGATTGATGAGATTTTTTCACTAATTGATTTTTCTTATTTTTCTGACTTAGATCTCAATTCTAACTTTTATTCTTTTTTCATACAGTTTTTATTTTTATTTGATTAATCAAGATGACATAACTAGACGGTGAACGCATCTATTCTTAAATATTGATATATATCTACAATGATAGAGGTGTGTTTTGCTTAACTTTATTCTCTACAATACAGATTATAGATAAACGTGCGTCGCAAGTGCAAGACACCGGCAGAAGAGATAGCAATTATAACAGCAGAGACGTGTCCTTGTCCATCTTTTTCAAATGTTTTCGTGTGCATATATTTTTCCTTCCCTTGTGTTAACGTGTCACAAAATTAGTACAAATTAAATTAGTGCTGTGATTTTGAACCAAGAACTGAAGATGTTTATTTTATCAAACATCAGCGTCATAGGTGTCCCAATTGCTCACCTAATATATATCGGCTGCATCGTCGCTTTCCAAACCTAACACTAAACAATAAATAGCAGCATTATTGGTTACCAAAAACACGTCCAAGTTCATTGAGAAAAGAAAAAAAACCAATCACGCAGAGAAAAGAAAATTAAGGAAGAAAGAAAGAAAAAATGGGGTTAGAGTTCGATCCATCCTTCATCCAAGAATGGGAGCATCGGCCCAAACCCCGAATCGCCGAAGCCGGAAGCATCCCGCTCGTGGACCTCTCTCCTCTCCAATCCACTCCTATCCCCATTGGCGGCGGCCATATCCCAGAAGAATTAACAGGCCTAGTCGACGAAGTCGAATATGCATGCAGGGACTGGGGATTTTTCCAGGTCGTAAACCATGGGGTCCCGGCCGAGCTGTTGGAAAGAGTCCAGGCGGCCGCGAAAGAGTTTTTCGGCCTTCCGTTGGAGGAGAAGCAGCAGGTGAGGAGAGACGAGGAGAACCCGCTAGGGTATTATGATACGGAGCATACCAAGAATGTGAGAGATTGGAAGGAGGTGTTCGATTTCGTGGTGAACGAACCGGCGTTCATCCCGGCTAAGGGGGAGGACGGGGAGGTGACGGTTCATGAGATCAAGAACCAGTGGCCGGAGTTTCTTCCGCAGCTGAGGTACATATATATATATGCTTACACCTAGCTAGCTCGAAAAAAAATAAGAGTATAGGAATAAGAAAGATACATGAACAAAGATATAGATTGGCCTCCTACCGATAGGCTTAAGTTTTTCGGAGAAACACTGAACATATATCAAAAGCCATGTACTCTCATAAAAATCCCAACATGGATTTTGAAATGAACAACCAGAGGATAACAAAAAAAAAAGATCTATTATTGCCTGGATTATCCTTCCATGGATGTTTCCAGTTGATGATTTTCCATTCATATAGATTAATTTCTAGATTAACATATGCAGAGATGCGTGCAAGCAATACCAAAGAGCCGTCGAAGAGCTATCGTATAAACTGCTCGAGCTCATCGCGCTGACCTTAAAACTGCCTGCCGATCGTTTCAACGGTTACTTTAAAGACTCGACGAGCTTTATCCGCCTTAACTACTATCCTCCATGCCTCTCCTGACCTCGCTCTTGGTGTTGGACGCCACAAGGATGCCGGTGCCCTCACCGTCCTCGCTCAAGATGAAGTCGGTGGCCTTGATGTCAAGAGAAAGTCGGATGGTGAATGGGTTCGTGTCAAGCCCATTCCAAACTCGTACATCATCAATGTTGGTGATATCATTCAGGTACACACATATATGCTTGCACTAAATTGTCATTTGTATACTAGGAACTCGTGGGGATCAACTAAAACAGGATAGAAAACTCTCCCAGGTCCGTCAAAATGCTATAATTTATTAACTTTTATAATGTTCACATGTTCATCTTTGATCAATATATTATATAATCTAAGAATGCACACATATAAAATCATGTGATTTAAACACTTGTTGCGCTTGTAATATTGGATGATTATCATTTTCACATTTATGCTCAAAGGGATAGTTTATGGTATTTAATTGTATTTTACATTGTTCATGATATTTAGATTGTGTCCCAATGTGTTGGTGTATATTTCTAACCTTTGCAGGTATGGAGCAATGATAAGTACGAGAGCGCAGAGCACAGGGTGTCGGTGAACTCGGCGAAGGAGAGGTTTTCGATTCCGTTCTTCTTCAACCCCGCGCATTACACGATTGTGAAGCCATTGGAAGAGGTTGTGAGCGAGGAGAACCCTGCCAAGTACCATGAATACAACTGGGGAGAGTTCTTTACGGCAAGGAAGGACAGCAACTATGAGAAGCAAGGAGTGGAAAATATCCAAATTTATCATTTTAGAAAAGAAGTTTAATGATATGATTTTATTGATGTAAGGTGCTACGTGTTATGTGAGAAGTTGGATCTTGTGTAAGCCTTATATATGTGTCGAATAAATAAATCTGTAAAAGGAAGACCTATTGTTTATATAACAACTTAATGTGATATGTAGTCATTGGTCTAGCCAAGTTCTTTACATTTTTTCCCTCGTTTTATTAATTTTAAATCTTTGAATAATTATAAATCTTTCATTTACATTTGTTATTTTGAATATACAGGGGTGTGTACACACGTGTGTGTATCTCTACTATTATAATGCAAACACAAGACGGACATATGACACTTCCAATTTCAATTCAAAAAAATTAGAAAAAAGAAGAAAAATCCTTTATTCTTAATCAGTACACCTCATCGCAACTTTGTAAGAACAAACCAAAAAAATAGGATAGTTAAATTACGCCACGCGATTCTTATGACCACATGCATCGCATGTGCCAAAAACTAGACTATGTGCAAGCACGTTGTGTATTTACGCAAGTACACTGTTTTTCTTGGGTTTTTTTTTTCCATTTTTGGGGGGAGGTGAGGGGGGAGAGAGAGAGAGCAAAAGCTCTTTAGGATGTAGAAAAAATCAAACCCCTCTCATTTTTTTCCGACAAGCGGCACTACCCTTCTTGATTTTCATTGTCTAAAATGCAGATGGACCAAATTTCATGTACTGCTAATATCTTTTCACCGGTCATTTAGTTTAAACATATTAGTGAAATTTAGCCTACTTAGATGCTTTAGTAATACATGATTAATTATTACACTCTATTATGCCTCGAATACAATATTATGGATTTAAAAAATTATGTGCCTGCGGTTTTTTATGCAACCCATCAGGAACTTTTTATGCAACCCATCAGGAATCAAATCGGCCACTTCTCACCTGAAAGATGAAAGTTTTACGGCAAGCCTTCTTTGATAATTTACAAGGTGCAGCTTCGGACCAACATATTTTGATGATGCTGCATAAAATACTATCTGAAAGCATAATCAAACGTAATCTCAGTTAGTGCGTGATTAATTATTCGATTCTTGGTGTTTTCTGCTCTGCACTAAGAAATTGAAAATATTTAGAGGGGAGGAAAGAAAATAGATAATTTAGAGGGGTATAAAAACTAGAGAAGAAAATATATAGCTTTTCTTGGAATAATAATTAATAAGAGGAAAAAATCTCGCAGTAACGCGGGGGTAAAATTTAAAGGAAAAAATGACATTGCTGCAGAAGTAACGAGGGAAAACAACTTTCAATTCCAATATTTACATAAATCTTACATGAGATTTCTTTCTGAACCAATAAGTCGACAATATCTATATCAGTAACATACACATGATGAAGAGTGACAAAATATTATCAATAATCTATCCTCGAGAGCTTGATTTTCAAAGGCCGTGCATCTTGCAGTAATAATTTACATTCATGTTCTTCAGCAAAGCGCCTCACTTCCTTTGCTATCCAGAGTTTCAATCATGTTCCCTATATTCTAAACAAGTCATCTTGCAATCTACCGTACAGCCAAAATCTGGGAAGTTTGATGCAAAAAGTTTAGAAAACTACGGTTAAATAATCTAAGAATTTCTTGCGGATCAGTTCCGACTATGGAAGTCCACATAAAATGGGATAAAGCTTTACAGGAGTATAACCTAGTGATCAATCAAGACACGAAACATCATAAGTGCATTTTTATTTTTTTTGTAAATAAGGCCAATGGGTCCCGCGGCATGCCGTAGCTAATTAGTTGCGGCCGCAGACCCAAAATAATGGGGGGGCTTGTTTTTAAGTGGTGCGGGGACCCCGCCTACCAGTTTGCTCCCTGCATACCGTAGAGAGCCAACCATTTGATCCTTCTCAAACAGTCAATACATCAAATATTATGCATCTATTCATCAATTACGTCACCAATAATACTTAACATTGATGTTGTTATGAATATATAATTAGTTAGTATATATATTAGTTATGAGTATAATTGGTTATTGTGTGTTAGTTGATTTGTTGAGCTAGAAGAGGTGATTTATAACTCTCTTTATATAAATTGTATGAACTCTTTTGTTAATTGAGCCAATAAGTATTTTCCTCTTGATTTTTTCCTGGTATCAAGGAAAAAATTTATAGGAAAAAATTTATAAATAAAAAGAAAACGCTCCAGCACCCATAGCCCCCGCCTTCCCTCTCCGCTTCCCTCAACGACCATCGCCAGCACTAATCCCCC
Source organism: Agapanthus africanus (assembly GCA_030015575.1). Lineage (NCBI taxonomy): Eukaryota > Viridiplantae > Streptophyta > Magnoliopsida > Asparagales > Amaryllidaceae > Agapanthus > Agapanthus africanus. The sequence goes on from JASDDO010000031.1 coordinate 471,381,297, forward strand.
TCCCAGTCACCTTCAATCTCACCGACGAACCTCGCCAGCCCGTCGACCTCCCTCCACATCAACAATCAACCCACCGGCCAACCTCCATCCCACCAACAATAGACCCCTCTACCATCTTGATCCCCCTCGAACAGCCCCTAAAGCACCATCGACCCCTCCCCTCTCCTCCCAGCCACCTCGTTCCCCTCATCCAGCCTCTGAAGCGCCATCGACCCCTCCCAGTCACCTTAATCCCCCTTGACCAGCCCCTGAAGCACCGTCGATTCCTCTCCTCCCCTCCCAGCCGCCTCGATCCCCCTCGACCGACCTCTGAAGCCCTCCAGATCCTTCGATCTCCCTCCAGCCCACCTCCATCAGCCGTTGCAGTGCTTTAGCCCCCCCTCGATCCACTTGGATACCTCTCCATCACCGTGAAGACATCTACAACACCATCGAATAACTCGTTGCAGAAGATTAACCAAGGACGATGAAGGTTTAATGCTGCTGAAGGTGCTTCAATGGTTTTGTTGATTGCCAATGAAGGTGTAACTATTAACGTCTCTATGATCTTTTAGATCATCTTGTTCTCTGGATTTGTTTTGGGATAGACAACCTTTATTCTCTCTCGGATTTGCTTTTGCGCCATTCTTCATGGATTCTAGTGATGACAAAGTTAACTCGGCCTCTCGTCTGTTGATTTCAAAACGGATCTTCGATTGACTACAATATCTCTCTCCAGTGCAAAGATCTACCTCTAAGTGCCGCTGAACGGGCCCTGAACAACAAAGGCCTTCACCGCCACTTGACAAATGTTCCTCTTGACTCAAAAGATCTCCAATATGATAATTGGTTCTAGAAAGATAACAGGGTAATTATTTGGTTGGCTAACTCGATAGATTCTCGCTACTATACATCTATTATGTCTCTGAAAACTGCTAAGAAAGGTTGGACACACATTTGTTCTCTATACTCTTCTGAGGATAACTTGTAGATGCTCTATGACATTTTCCACACCTTTACTACAGCGAATCTAGGAGAAGATATTCAAGATTTTGGTATCCTGTTCAGTGAACTTCTTGATCAGTGAAACGTCTATCTGCCTATCTCCACTGACCATGCTGTTACTCGCAAACAACGTGGGTCTCTTGTTGATGCGTTGCTCTTGGCTCGAGTTCCACCCAGCTTTGAGGACGTTCACTTCCTCATTATTTCTCAGAGTGGTTCTCCATCATTGACGAGCATCCTGTCGAGTATTTATCGTGTACCTACCATCTCCCCCGTCTACTAAGAATGTCTCGACCGCATTTGTTACTCGAGGCCATGGGCGTAGGACCTACACTCCGTCTGGCCATGGTCCTTCTGATTCTCTCTGGTGGCCGTAAGGCATCACGCGATCGCCCCCCTTTGACTGCTCGTGGTCGTAGTTCCCGTGGACGTAGCCGTGGCCGAGCCGGCCTTTCCTGTTTACATTGTGGCGGCACTAATTATCGGGACAACCGGTGTTGAAAGAAATATGATTATCCTGATGACACTTACCGCTCACCAGATATACACACCGGCAGCTACTGATCAACCGTTCTCCTCTACCAGACATGTACCTTTATCCAGTGATGAGTAGGATCAGTTACATCATCTCCTCTCTTTTGTACCTCCTGCCAATCTTTCCACTCCGTCAGGTATATCTTTAATTCTCATTCTGATTCATGGGTAGCTGATTCCGACGCCTCACATCACATATCTCGTGATGGACCATCTAATCTTCTAGTCCTCACAAGCTTATTTCTATGGCTAATGGTAATACTACACCTGTTTCTGGTTCCGTTGATTTATCTACTTCATTTTTACACCTTAAAAATGTTTTAATTGTGCCATCTTTAAAACAAAACCAGCTTTCCATTCGTCGGTTTACAAATAATTCCAACTGCTCAGTAACTTTTTATCCATCTTATTTTATGATACAAAATCTTCTGACGAAGCAACGAATTGGTGGACAGCATGAGAAGAATGGACTGTATTATGTTGATCACCTTCTCAATACATCTGCAGCTATCTCTACTATCCAATGACACTGAAGACTTGGTCACCCTCCCCTTTCTTCTTTACGTACTATACGACCTTCTATGTGTTTATCAGAATTTAGTTATGAGTCTTGTATTCTTGGAAAGTATCATCGCTCCTCTTTTTCTCCAGTTAATAAAAGACATGACTTACCTTTTGTTTTGGTTCACTGTCATATTTGGGGACCCTTTAAATTTCCTAATGTATTTGGTTATAAATATTTTATTACATTTATTGATGATCATTCACGCATGACTTGGCTGTATATACTGCATAATAGGTTCGAGTTTTTGTCTACTTTTAAAACCTTTGTTGCTGAAATTTTTAATCAATTTGGTGTTTCCGTTGAGCTTTTTCGTTCAAATAATACTAAAGGATATATTAGCACGGACCTTACTGCATTTTGTAAGACACGGAGAATATTGCACCAAACTTCGTGTTCTTATACTCCTCAGGAAAATAAGATTGCTGAACGAAAGAACCAACATTTACTTGAGATAACTCGGTCTCCTCTCTTAAATATACATATTCCTAACCGTTTGTGGAATTTTGCAGTTTTTGCTGCCTGTTTTATATCAATCACATGTCTTCTTCGATCCCAGACAATCAATATCCTTTTTCTATTTTGTTTTCACAGGGCAAGCATGTTTCTATTCATCCAAAAGTGTTTGGTTGTCTATTCTACTCATGTTCTCAGTCCTCACATTGACGAACTTGATTCTCGAGCTATACGTATTGTGTTTGTAGGTTACTCTCGATCCAAAAAAGGGTATGTTTGCTTTTACCCTGCCACATCCAAAGTTCGTACTTCATGTGATGTGACCTTCTAAGAAGATCAGGCCTATTTTCTACCACATGTTAAGAAACCCACTACTCCTATTCTGGTTCCACACGTACCTTCCTCAAAGCTTGATTCGTCTGTTCAATTTGTGCTCCCTGGTAACCAGCCTGTGGTCTCTTATCCACAAGTGTACCACCATCACAAGAAAGTTGTCCAGCCATCTTCCCTAATGATTCTTCTAACAATTCTTCTGTAGGCACTATAATACAGTCTACTGTTGATACCTTTCCACAACTGCTACCTTCCAACGAAAATCTCTCCTCTCATTGCCTTACATAAGAGTAAGCGTTCCCGCACTACTGTACATCCGATTTCTAACTTTGTTTCTTATTATAGACTGACCCCATCTACTCGTCAGTTTGTTTCTTTCTTATCTGTCATCACCCTTCCTTTCTCTGTTCAGAAAAAGCTTTAACACCCAGGCTATTATGCAACTATGTTTGAGGAGATTGCCGCACTGCACTCAAATCAGACTTGGAAATTAATACCCCGCCTTTAGATAAGAAGTTTGTTGGTTGTCGATGGGTCTTTACTGTCAAGCAAAGTCCAGATGTGACGACTGACCATCTCAAATCTCGATTGGTAGCTAAATGATTTACACAGCAGTATGGTTTGGATTATGTTGAAACTTTTTCATCCGTTGTCAAATTAACATCGGTTCGTGTTCTTATATTCTTGACTGTTTCTAAGACATGGCCTCTTCATCAGCTTGATGTGAAGAATATGCATTTCTTAATGGAGATCTTTCGAAAACTATTTATATGCAGCAACCTTCTGGTTTTGAATGACCGGAGGAGTCTATGATTTGTCTTTTACACAAATTGTTATATGGACTGAAGCAGTCACCACATGGCTGGTTTGAAAAATTTTGCATGATTTTACGACAAATTAGCTTCAAACGTAGTCGCGTCAATACGTCACTTTTTACCCATTATCGACCTCAGGACAGGGTAATTGTGTTGGTGTATATTGATGATATTATCACTGGGGATGATTTTGTTGCATCTCTAAGATGAAAGTATATTTGGTTTCACACTTTCATACAAAGAATCTTGGGCCATTTAGATATTTCCTTGGGATTGAAGTATCACGGAATTCTGGTAGATTGCAGCTCTCTCAGCACAAATATACACTTAATCTTTTATCTGAAATAGGATTTTTGGGATGTAAACCAGCAAACACCCCTATGGATTTCTCAGTCAAGCTATCTCGATTAAGCTCTCTCTCGGATCCTCCACTATCTAATCCAGGATGATATTGACGTCTAGTTAGAAAGCTTATTTACCTCACTGTCATTCGGTCAGACATTGTCTTTGCCGTTAGCACAGTAAGTCAATATATGCAGAATTATTTAACCTCTCAGCTTAAGACAGTTGAGCATATTCTCAGATATATTAAAGGCTCTCCAGGACATGGTCTTCTTTGCAAACCATCTATATTGTTACTCACAGCCTTTGCGGATGCTAATTTTGCTGGATCCGTTGATGACCAACATTCCACAAGTGGGCTATTGTGTCTTCTTAGGAGGAACTTAGTTACATGGAAAAGTAAGAAGCAAATGTAGTTGCTCGTTCTTCTGTAGAGACTGAATATAGATTTATGACACATACAGTTGCTGAGTTGGTATGACTTCCTTTTTGACAGATTTTGAAGTTTCTTCTTCTCTTCCGACTATACTATTATGTAATATCAAGGCCGCAATTCACATTACTGAGAATCCAGTTTTTCATTGGCAAACCAAACATATCAAGAATGATTGTCACATCATTCGTGACGAAATGACATATAAGATGGTTGCACTCCAGCATATTTTCTCTCCAGCTCAACTAGCAGATATTCTTACCAAAGCTCTACCTCAACCGGTTTTAGCTCGTCTTTTGTCCAAGCTTGGCATGATTGATATTTATGTTTCAGATTGCGTGGAGTGTTAAGAATATATAATTAATTATTATATATAAGTTATGAGTATAATTGGTTATTGCGCATTAGTCGGTTGATTTATTGAGATAGGAGAGGTGATCTATAAATCTTTATGTACAGATTGTATGAACACTTTTGTTAATTGAGCCAATAAATATTTTCCTCCTGATTTCTTAATATGTATTATCACTAATGAATAATCAATGATATGCTAATTATTTCAAATGAAAATGAGGTAGGCATAAAGCTGCTAAGAGTAACCAACATATATGTTTAGCTAAGGAGTTGGGCACTAATAACATTTAAATTTAAAACATTATGTGATTTGTCGCCTTGATTTTGTGACTCATCTGGAACATTGATATTTGGACAAAGGAATTGCCCCTGATAAACACCGGTTCATAACTCATGTAACCACTAAACCCTACGCTTAAGCTAGAATTGTTCTTTGTTATGGGCCAACTCTCAGTATTATCAACAACGCCCAGTAAAATAGTTTTTTAATCACCAACTATACTGAATTAAACTGTAGTAGATGAAACCGAAAGAGAACTTACTTGCATGTTCAGTATCAGTATGCGAAGGAAGCTGAGAACATAGGACAAAAAATAGAACGATAAACGATTAAAACTGTGGCACTTTGTGTAGCATTTGAGAAGTGGCTACCGAAAGCATAAGCTGTTCTGAACTTGGTGAAGGCTTCAGTGGACGATTTAGTGATGAATCAGTTACAGCTTGTCTTTCAAATGGTTGAGATTCCATTGATGCTCTTATCTGAATTGTTTTTTCAACCATCTAGTGAGATTGTGAGGCAAAAAAATGAATTAAAAAAAATTAGAATCATTGCAATAAAAGTCTCAATTACCGATTCCAGCCGGTTAACATGTGCATCCTCTGGTATCTGCATAAGGATGTGTCATATAAGAGTCCAAGGCACGAACCAACCAACAAACCAAAAATAAAGAAATTGATCATTTTGAGAAAATTGTCCTATAAATAAGTGGGATCAACATTTTAAGCTTATCAAGCAAACTTCAAATAGTGGAACAAAAGAGGGTAAAACAAAGAAATTTAAGAAACCAGTTTTGTAGTTGGGAGGAGGCATGAGCGGTGAGATTTTCATGAGGTATGATCACGTAATGCTTCCAAGCAAACTTCATGATGTAACACCGTCTAGCTATGAACTTAATCCGGATTTATATTTGGACTAGTTCAATATATGATCTAAACCCAATTGCAACCTAAAAGGGAGAATCCTCAAAACCATGCCTCCTTTTGTGAGTTTTCCCTGATGTACAGTCCTAATTTAAACTTGCTTTCAACAAAAACTGAACATGAAATTAGAAAACAGGTACATGATTTTGTGCAATCAAGTTTCTAGGTAGCATCATCGAATTTTAAATTTCATTTTGATCTAGTAGGCTATATAGCTTCTTTACAATAAAATTTGCTTGAGAAGCATTACAAGGAAATAAATAGCATGCCACGCTTTGTTTTTAGTCCAGTTTCAGAGCCTACCCTCCAAGTTAGATTTCTAGATAGGTTCTAGGGGGAACAACTTACAGGTTCTTTTGGGTATTTCTGTCCTTCCTTTGTAAATCCTGGAACTGTCAAGTGCAAGTTTTTTTCTGCACAGTGCAGTCTTCCATTAGACACAATGAAAGAAAGGACATCAAATGAAAAGGGCTCGACAAATAAGGAAATAGTCAAATGTAACTAAACTTAAATTCTAGAAACCAGAGAAAGCTCTTATCAGAAATTTGTCAGTGTTTCTACAATACACAAGTAGGAAAAACAGAAAAAGTTGCAAATGTAAGATAAATCTATATTGATTTTCCTATAACATGAGTTATGGGGATAAATGAGCAATGGTTTCCGATAAATAACATACGTAGATGTAACCACACATCCTTAGACTCCAAGGTTGAAGATTTTCGGTGCTTTGCTAGGCTGCAGGCGAATGTAGTAACCTGCAACAAACAGTTCTTGTTAAAATACCAGAAGAATAGTAATGAAAATTTCTGTCAGTATTAATGGAAAATAAGATAGTTAAGAGAACAGTACTCTAAGATTTAGAAAAAGAAAAAGCACAATTTCAAACTTGTTTCACTGAATTCTCACTTTTGTGCAATGTGAAACACTCAGAAACAACATGATAAGCAAGCAGACAAGCAGGACATGCAATATTAACCCAAATCTTGTTAAAAAAGATGCAGTGAAGCCTTCATGCATTTCCTAGTTTGGGTAGAGAATTATATTAGAGCAAATGAAAACAAATAATATCCAAGCTAGGATGATTTGCACAAAAAACATGAAGACTTGACTTTTTTTTGGGCTGAGTGCACGCATAGCCAAGTTCTGTGACAAATGGCTGACCAGGCATGAAAATTGTAAAACATAATAACTGAGTAATAATCCAAGGTGGCCCTAAAACAAAATGGAATCATAAGTGCAATTATGTGAAGGAAATGGTAAAAAAAACCTGATGAATAGGTGAACAGGTGAAGTATATAAAGTAAGCTGTAACCTATTTTATAATTTGGTCCATGACATCAAGTGGAGTACTATACATCATTTATCCCACCACCACCACCCCTCTTAATTCCATAGAGTAGGCTTCAATTGTTGTCAACAAGATAATTTCCTTCAGTGACGCCCAGGTATTTCAACTCCATGCCTTTATGTAAATGATAAAACTCTCATGGGACGATAATAGTTAACTGACATAAGAATCACGATTCAAGGGTATAATCAATAGTCCCAACTATACCAATTAAAGAAGGCAAAGCTACGCATGAACCTCTACATCGAACTGTCTTTAATTTCAGCATCTCTAACCCAAATCTAAATTAGTAACAAATTTGTCTTAATCACTTGTCATAAAGATAATCATTGAAGTGTCTATTTGTTTATCTGAATAGTCACTAAGCAAAGTGTTACTTTTGGTTATAGACATCTGTTTCTGGAAAATCTCAAGTTTTAACTTAAAGTGATCTTTCCTTAGCTGATGTGAGATCGTGTGTGATGATGCTCGATAATGGTAATTCCTTAGATCATGACACGTGGCAGATGACGTGTCCCAGAGCATGCAAGGAAGGACCTACAGTGGCCGACCAGACCACTCTTATGCCCGTCCTACCGACCAACGCTGGCTCACTTCCGAACCCCCTGCACAACTGGCCTCCTCGGCCTCACAGCTCATCTCCGGGCTACCACAGAACCAAGATACATCGGCTCTCCCGCTCGTCCGCGAGCTTTCCCGCCGAGGTCATCTTCCTCAGTCTCATCGTTCGACCAACGGCACCGTTCACAGGCGCAACCGCCATCCCGCGAATCTCGCCATGCGAGAGATATCCGCCGGTCACATCCCACGTTCCACGACATCACGATCCCCCATTAACGAGCATGTCTCGCCATTAATGGGAGATCCCGCTCATCACGCGGGCGTGACGTCGGGAGCGTAACTGCCGGCGTGATTCTCGCGCCTGCCCTGCCTGCTGCCACCGCTATATAAACCCCTTCTTCAGACGGTTCAACTAAGCCATTTTTACTCCACTAACCCGTTACTCTGCCCAGATCTCTAGTCTAACTTGACCGTCGGAGGGTTCTCGGTAGTACAACCACCCCGAGACTTCCTTGCAGGTAGCTCGGCAACCACAACCTCAAACCCATTGAGATCCACACGCTCCAGGAACGACAACTTCCAGATCCAATCTCATCCATCCATCGCCGCCATCAGCAGATCAACGGAAGGAAATATCTTGGTGCGATCCAGGTCGTGTCAGCTGGCGCCGTCTGTGGAAAACCTTGATTCCATAAAAACAAAAGTTCATCTTCCAATCTTACTCTAATGGCGAGCGATCATCACGACGATCCCAGCGCCAGCCGCCGCCTCCCCCTCAACGGAGGCGCGGAAGAACCTCCTCCGCCGAATGCCATCAACGCCCCTGCCGGCCGGATAGACCGACTAGCGTCTTTCGTGGAGGCGCTCATCCGTGTCCAAACGGCAGGGCAAGTTCCCCAGATCGTCGCTCCTTCGCCTCGGGACCGAGACCCCTACAGAGGAAGAGAAGACTCTGCTCGCGTTGGTTCAGCCGACCACAGCCTCGTTACCTCCCACGGCCCCTTCGGCGCTAGGGGTCGAAGCCCTCACCAAAAGGCAGCCCTGCAGCTACCATGCTCGGCTATCCCTGGCTGGTAGATCTCCTACCCCACAACGTCAGGGATCGAAGCCCTCACCAAGAGGCAGCCCTACAGCTATCCTGCTCGGCTATCCCTGGCTGGTAGCTCCCCTACCCCACAACGCTAGGGATCAAAGCCCTCACCAAGAGGCACCGGACAGCAATCCTGCTCGGCCATCCTTAAGGACAAAAAGCTCTCGCCAAGAGGCACCGGGCAGTAACCCTGCTCGGCCATCCTTAGTAGGCCACTTACGGCCCCTCCCGCGCTAAGGATGAAAAGCCCTCGGAAAGAGGCAACCGGGTCCGCCCTTGCTCGGTTATCCGTGGCCGGTAGCTCCCTACCCCAGCAAACCAGGGATCAAAGCCCTCGCCAAGAGGCAACCGGGCCCGCCCTTGCTAGGTTATCCCTGGCTGGTAGCTCCCTACCCCAACAAACCAGGGATCAAAGCCCTCACCAAGAGGCACCGGACAGTAACCCCGCTCGGCCCGTCCTTAAGGATCAAAGCCCTCGCAAGAGGCAACCGGGCCCGCCCTTGCTCGGTTATCCCTAGCTGGTAGCTCCCTACCCCAACACACCAGGGATCAAAGCCCTCGCCAAGAGGCACCGGACAGCAACCCTACTCGGCCCCGTCCTTAGTAGGCCCCTTACGGCCCCTCCCGCGATAAGGATCGAAGCCCTCATTAAGAGGCAGCCGAACGGCTACCCTGCTCGGCTATCCCCGGCTGGTAGCTCCCTACCTCATGACACCAGGGATAAAAGCCCTCGCCAAGAGGCACCGGGCAGTAACCCTGCTCGGCCCGTCCTTAGTAGGCCTCTTACGGCCTTTCCCGCGCTAAGGATCAAAGCCCTCGCCAGGAGGCCACCGAGCAGGGTACCTGCTCAGCGCATCCCCAGCGGGCAACCTCCTGCCCATCCGACGCTGGGGATCTGAAGCCCTCATCGTGAGGTCGCCGAGTCCCTTCCTGCTCGGCGCATCCTCAGCGGGCATCCTCCTGTCCATTAGATGCTGAGGATCTGAAGCCCTCATCGTGAGGCCGCCGAGTCCCTTCCTGGTCGGCGCATCCCCAACGGGCATCCTCCTGCCCATCAGACGCTGAGGATCTGAAGCCCTCATCGTGAGGCCGTCGAGTCCCTTCCTGTTCGGCGCATCCCAGCAGGCAACCTCCTGCCCATCCGACGCTGAGGATCTGAAGCCCTCATCGTGAAGCCGCCGAGTCCCTTCCTGCTCGGCACATCCCAGCGGGCATCCTCCTGTCCATCCGACGCTGAGGATCTGAAGCCCTCATCGTGAGGCCGCCGAGTCCCTTCCTGCTCGGCGCATCCCCAACGGGCATCCTCCTGCCCATCAGACGCTGAGGATCTGAAGCCCTCATCGTGAAGCCGCTGAGTCCCTTCCTGCTCGGCGCATCCCCAACGGACATCCTCCTGCCTATCAGACGCTGAGGATCTGAAGCCCTCATCGCGAGGCCACCGAGCAGCTATCCTGCTCGGCGCATCCCCAGCGGGCGACGCTGAGGATCCGAAGCCCTCATCGCGAGGCCGCCAAGTCCCTTCCTGCTCGGCGCATCCCAGCGGGTAACCTCCTGCCCATCAGACGCTGAAGATCTGAAACCCTCATCGTGAGGCCGCCGAGTTCCTTCCTACTCGACGCATCCCCAGCGGGTATCCTCCTGCCCATCAACGCGGTGGGTCCAAAGCCCTCCTTGCGAGGCCGCTGAGTAGCTTCCTGCTTGGCGCGTCCGCAGCGGGTAGCTTTCTACCCTACAAAGACACGGATCCAAGACCCGCCGAATAAACTCATACTCAACGCGTGATCAGCGCCTCAACTCCGGCAAAGGGAGGATACCGACCTTCCCACACTCGTCCTTCGTTCGACTTATACTCGATGCGCGACAACAAGAACGCCGTGTCGTCCCCAAACAATCCACCATGAGGAATTACCAGCGCCAAGCCACACAGAAAGAACCAAGCAGTTCACTCTCGACCTGACCCGCGAATAGATCGGAACGAGAGTGGGGGGCTAATGATGATGCTCGATAACGGTAATTCCTTAGATCATGACATGTGGCAGATGACGTGTCCCAGAGCATGCAAGGAAGGACCTACAGTGGCCGACCAGACCACTCATATGCCCGTCCTACCGACCAACACTGGCTCACTTCCGAGCCCCCTGCACAACTGGCCTCCTCGGCCTCACAGCTCGTTTCTGGGCTACCACAGAACCTAGATATCTCGGCTCTCCCGCTCGTCCGCGAGCTCTCCCGCCAAGGTCATCTTCCTCGGTCTCATCGGCCGACCAACGGCGCCGCTCACAGGCACAACCGCCATCCCGCGATCTCGCTATGCGCGAGATATCCGCCGGCCACATCCCACGTTCCACGCCATCACGATCCCCCATTAACGAGCATGTCTCGCCACTAATGGGAGATCATGCTCATCACGCGGGGGTGACGTCGGGAGCGTAACTGCCGGCGTGATTCTCGCGTCTGTCCTGCCTGCTGCCACCGCTATATATACCCCTTCTTCAGACGGTTCAAGTAAGCCATTTTTACTCCACTAAGCCGTTACTCTGCTCGGATCTCTAGTCTAACTTGACCGTCGGAGAGTCCTCGGTGGTACAACCACCCTGGGACTTCCTTGCAGGTAGCTCGGCAACCACAACCTCAAACCCATTGAGATCCACACGCTTCAGGAGCGACAGGCTCCAGATCCAATCTCATCCACCTATCGCCGCTATCAGCACATCAACGGAAGGCAACATCTTGGTGCGATCCGGGTCGCGTCAGTGTGGTTCAGCCTATAAATATCAGAAAGACTGTTGTTTAACAAGCAACTCAGTTACATGTGCAAGAAGATGCAACTGCTCAGGAAACTATACAAGAATGTTAATGACACAATAGATTAACCTCTGTGAGGGTAGATTTAGACAAGTAAAAATATAGAAGACATGTAACAGATTATTGTCTAAACTTAATTAGAAATTATCAAACCTACTACAACTACAAACACATACAGAACCTTCAAATGACATCCACCTTACAAGTTAAGCAGCCAAGTGTGTTCTTGAAAGTACTGGCTTTCCAAATTTCCAATGATATTTTTATGAGAATTTAAACAAAGATGGAATCAAATCAAGGTTGAGTTTTTTGTTACTTGACCTGAAGGGAAAAGCAAGACTTTACAAGGAAATAAAACTAGGCATCATTTATATAAATGGCGCCAAAACCAAAGAAGTCCTGCAGTGCAGAAGGAAACATATGGCTGAATTGAACTACAAGGAAATGAAATAAGAGAGTGATGAAAGTGAAACTATGTGCATCACCGAATCAATGAAGTTATCAGCTATTTCCAAAAGGAGATCTTCAACTTCTGGATCCAGCTTACCAAGGGGATCCACCTGCAACAGAATTCAACTAAGGAATAACTAAAACATACTGAAGGAATGAATAGCACTATATTTCGAAGGAAATAAGTCATTAAGTGAATTTGCAAAAGTAATAACAATTTGTCAGATACATAGCATTAATAAATCACACCATTACAGAAAATTGACATAAAAATAATTCAAATATGGAAGCCTCGGGGCCCAGATATATATTGTATAAGTTATGTACACTTCCAGGTGAGATATCCATTTGCTTACAACAATATAATTAACATCTTTTTATTAAAGCCTATGTATGCCTTTCCAGATCTCTACCCTCCCCTCTATTATCATACTAACCCAGTTACCCAAATGATTCATTCTTCCCCCAATATGCTCATGCAGGTAAATAGAAGGTGGGGGGGGGGGGGGGGGGAGGAATTGTAGATATGAATATGATTTAAAGTATGGAAGTCCATTTCATACAAGATGCCAATCAGCATTTCCCATTTGATTACATTTTCATCTATTATGTTCCATATTTAAAATAATAAATGAACTATGTTCTTAGCCATCCTACAACTACTCCAACTCAGCATCCATCAGCTAAGCTACTGTCGCAAATCTCCATTTGAACCTATCTTAATCAAAGAAAGGATCCAACATTTGATGTCGCAGGGAGAAAGATGATAGAAAGAGGCAAATAACCTCAAATGTTACAAAATCTATAACAATATACCTGTCAAACCAAATCCTGAATTTTTCTTTTTCCCAAGAGTTGATTGCTTGCTTCTGCTCCTAGGCTTGAATTTGCACCGGTATTTGTTGTCACAGATGCAGGTGTATCTGGCTGTGACCCAGACAAACTTATAGATTTTTGAAACCCAGACCCCTGCATTCTTGGAGATTGTTGCTGTTGCTGCTGAAGCTGCTGCATTAGATGTATCTGCATTTGTTGCTGAAGCAAGTGTTGCTGTTGTGACTGATGTTGTCGTGGCGATCCGAGCTGCACCTGCTGCTGTACAATTTGAGAGATCTGCTGTTGGTTCAGACCCAAGGACTTTTGATGCTGCAGCTGAGATGAAGATGATTGTTGTGGAGAGAGCTTTCTGCGGTCTCTGTTGTTGTTGAAGGTGATGTGAAGGAGAACTTGAGGAAGAAATTGCTTGCTGCATTTGCTTCAACCATGGCTGTTGAGTGAGAGCGTTCTGAACAGCTGTTGATTGTCCGTTTTGAGTTAACCCAGAAAATTGGGGGTTCATTGTTGTGAGCGGTGAGCCTCTTGGTAAGCCTTGACCCGTTGGTTTCTGCCGGATGGATGCAGTGTTAAACATCATTCCAAATTACCAAAGAAAAAAAAAGTTCTGTAACTCAATCCAATGTCAACAATATGCAGCCGTATATGTAAAGATAAGACTTGTTTTCCTTGGCTTATCTTCAACATCTTGGTGATTTGTCTATCAATGTGTGCATTGCCCATTTGGATGAGTCCAAAAAAATTTAAAACTCAAGAATTTTGTACAATTATACCACTCCAAACTTTCAGAAGGGTTTTGTAAAGCTTGCTACGGCTTTTGCCTCGGTGTTGATGCATAGTATCTGTACTCCCAAGTTAATCTTTGAGTCTTAACCAAGGCTGACATGAATCATTCCGGAAAAAATAAACAAAAATTAATCAAGGGTCTGGTTATGACACTAAATTGAGGCCATTGTGAATTTCCGGTAAAGATACTGCCCCATTGTAGTATGGGTCTAAATAGCTTCTAGAGCACATAGATGTGCTCCAAAGTCCAAAATCAAGACGGATTGATAAAGGAAATAGGAGGAGGACATGCCTAAGCTTGCTAGACTACACACCAAACTGCAATTATCAGGATTATGCCTCGAGATCCAGTTAAGAGAGTACACTGTGTATGTGCAAACAATGAAGATAATTTCTTTGGTGCCTTGGAGATGGAAGAGTTGAGGTGGCAGTACAGATTCCATCCGGTTCCGCCAATCATAATTTGACACGTGTCGGTGACATCCAGTACAATCGCGCCGTTGGGATGGCAAGTCAGATGCATGTTTCCCAAAAGAAAAAAAAAGAGGAAGACTCTTGCCAGGTTCTCACAGTGCTCCAATATGCCTTGGGCCCTCTTCTCCAAGTTCAACTCTTTCTCTTCAGTTCCAATCTTCACTTCAAGACACCCCCCACCCCAAAAAAAAAAAAAAATCTCCAAGTTTTCCTTTCAGTATTACCTCCAAAACCCAAAAAAGAATGTTAGGAAGCTCTTCTTTTTTCAGGACTGCTGCGACGCCAAAGCCTCAACAACAATTGATATCGTCTCCTGGTGGTAAAGGGCCCACCATATGCTACAGCCGTGAGCGTCACTTTGAGCGACGTACCAGGGATCTGGAAGCAGCAATCCGCGATATCAATTATCGGCTCAATCATCTCCTTCGTAGAGCCTCTAATGTGAAGCAGTCATATTTAGAGGTTCAGAAGATACAACCCATGGATTAGCGCATGTAACCCAACGAAAGCAGGAACACCTCGCTGCATAATATATTTGAGCTATGAAGGCGAGGCTGGTGGCAGTAGGTTACATGGCGTCAGCAACAGCAACGGCGACGCCGGCAATGCCAGTGATGGTCCAATCCAAATTGCCACTTCATCTTCCTTATTTGGATCAAATGTTTTAAGTTTTTTTAATTTTATTTTTAAGTGGGCAATTTAGATGCTTTTCTTGCTTTTATTATGCAATACGGTTTTTCTTTTTTTAGTGTATTGTAAGTTGCTTTTCAACCAAGCCCTCATTGCTTTTGATTTCTTGCCATTGCATATAAGAGATTGAGACTATGCTAAGGTTTAGAGAGAGAGTGAGAGAGCGAGAGATAGAGAGAGAGCTCCACCGAAGAAATTAAAAACTTGAAAGGTGATGGAAGCGGAGGGCCTTTTGTTGAGGTTCTTGGGGTGTACGGTCTTGTTATTTTAGATATGCTTGCATTTATTTGTCATTTAAGTCCAAAGTATAATTATTGAAGATTCATATATTATAAAACTTAAATTAGACCAAAGGTTGAAAATATTAGGTTAGGTTTAGATTGAAAATTGACAAAAAGAAAAATAGTGTCAAAGAATATCAGATATTGCTAAATTATGTTGCTTTTCTTGCTTTTATTATGCTATGTAGTTTTTTCTTTACTTATCTTGGTTCATGATTATGTAGAGCTTCTAAAATGATTTTGTTCTCCCCTTGGCAACAGAAAAATGTATAGCAAGCATTATAGAGAGCAAAAATCGGCTTCAATTAAATTACCAATAGGGGTGCACCCAGTTCCATGGCTTGGATACTGAAATTTGTAAAGGGTAATTAGGGTTGCAACTAGATTCAAGCATCCGGCTAATATCCGCTCTATATTTATTCCATGTGCAGAGCTTATAAGCAAAAGGATATTGGCAAGAACTATTAAAAATAAATTGAAAATAAAGTAACTGCAATTATTCACTACTAACTAGAAAAACATTAGTCTATTAAATAGATGATAGATTATTACAAAGTAACTGCTTACATGATTCCAAGAAAAAACCCAAGATTTCTATTAAAACATAAAAACAACTATCCATCAACAAAATCATAGGTGAATTTTTCTATCTTCCTTTTCCCAAGCAACTTCTCAACTCTACCCACAACATAGATCTATATTCGCAAGATCTCCAATTTTGGCACCCATAAAATGGTCATCCTGGGTTGTTTTTTTCTGAGTTTTTGACGTTCGTAACTATAAATTGGAACCACATTTGCATTGCAAACAATTAAACAACCTTAAAACCATCGACATTAGGATGACATCGTAATAATTCGAAAGTTAATGAAGAGAAGAAGAAGATAAGTAGAAGGCTTATTTTTATAATTGCAGGAGAGTAGAAGGTTGTTAAAGAGGTGAAGAATGAAGTTCTTCAGTAGGAAGGTCATCGTATTTTTTTGACATAAAAATTATTTATTATTAATTTTTTTCAAATTTGATGTCGGGCTCAATTGGAGTCGCGTGATTGTCGGTCACCTCTGTGCTACAGTTGGAGGTCGTATCAATCACGTGGCCCAGATGGCTCACCTTGCCTCATGCTTCACATTACTCAATGCCCTACCCACTCCCACTTAAGTGCTTCTAGAGAGATTGTGTTGGAATGGATGGCTGTTGGAGGTCTCCATCTCCACATTTCTAATCTCGATCCAACATATTAAGTTATTTTTTTTTATATAAATCAATCGAAGTTGATCTAACTATAAAAATTTATGATGTGTTTAGCTCTAAATATTCTAGGGGACAAAACTATTAGCATCCATCAATAAGGATGTCAAAAAGTACCCAAACCCAATCCAAATCCGCTAAGTTTTAAATCTGGTCAACCCGACCCGACCCATTTAATCCTGACCCGTTTCATCAGGTCGAACAAATAATCCGTCTTCAAAATGTAAATCGTAAAAACGTAGAGGATCAACTAAGGCCGAGTCAGATGATCGAACCTAATTATGGCTCGACCTAAATATTAAATAGGTCAGGTCAATTCGATCCGATTAGTATTCGAGTCGAGTACGGGTCTTCGAAAACTGATCCGATTATTTAAACGGGTTAGGTTGACACGAACCCGATGTTGGCCCCATCCTGTTATGCTCGACCAAAATATTAAATGGGTCGAGTCGAACCAACCTGATTAATATTTGGATCGAGTACGAGTCTTCAAAAACTGATCCGCTGTCTTTTGGATCGATTGTGGCTTTTGCCTTTAGAAGATGAACACCTGCTATCCATATTAGGTGGAAAAAAGATTTTAAAAAATTGTATTAATCTTCAACAATAGAGATCAGTAAAATAAGATCTGTACATACAATTTAAGCAATTAAAACTTGCTAAACATACCGTCTCAAGATCAATTATTTAGCGCTTAGATGCAAGCTGAAATAAAAAGAAAGAAAGAGGAAGAGCAGTTGGGGATGGTTAGCAAGGAAAGTTGCTACTTGTAAACATAAAGAAAGGAGAAAGAGCCCTTGGAGAGATCCATTGGAGGAGAGAGCCGTTGGAAACAACCAGTCTCATACCAACATTAAAAGCACAAAAGGACTACGAGTCTCATACCAACGTTGAAAGGACAAAAGGACAAGTGTCGAGCAGTTCAAGCGGTCGCTTCATGTCAAGTCTTCATCAAAGAGCCAGTCGACCGTGTGCTGCTCTCGGGCTCTTCATATTGGAAGAGCAAGTGGTTGGCAACCGATTGAACCGGTTAAGCTTAGATCGGACGGTGGGAATTTAGTCCGTATATTGCTTCGAAATTCGTGAAGGCGCCGAAGATGGACTCAACAATGAAATATGTTTCACATACTTATTTCCCCTTGATTATTAATATAGCTAAGCTAGATTTATTCCACACAATAAAATCATAACATGACAAATAGGGAAGCAGTATGTTCTATAGCATTAATAATTAATTGCTACAACTTCAAAGCAACCAAAAGCAATAATGTTAACCCGATGCATAAGGATAGGATAACATATAACAATATACTAAGAGACACACCTGCAAGGATTTAATAAATTGTAAAAATCGAACATTTTGTAAACAACTCAAATGCATTTTTTACCCAATCCCCTTAAAGTATTTTATTACAGTCCTGCATTGAAGGATATTTCAGTTAAAAGAACTCGCTTAAACCAAAGTTTAAGGGATTTTTACAGAATAAATATGGAAGTTCAGTGAAAATTATTGATAGTTAAAGGAACTTTGGGATTATTCGGCCTATTTTTTATATTAAAAAAATATTGAGATTGGGCTCCTCGGGCATACCTGAGGAGAAGCAAGAGGATTCTGCATTGACATCTGCTGCCTTATTTGGCCATGGTTAAAACGTTGTTGACCATAAGCAAGTGCACCGTTCGCTCTAAGTTGTTGATTCATTCCCAGTGAACTAATCATTCCCATGGCCTGCATTCCTTGCAAGCCTTGCCCTGTCGAATTACCTGAATTAAACTGCATCCCTTGGACTACACCAGCCTTCTGCCTCGGCTGCTGCATTTATAAATCCAAAGGCATCAGTACAATCAGACCCAGCACATGAATTGAACAATAATTCAAGCTGAAGATTATGTCAAAGCTGCGGTCGGTTCTTGTTTGTTTCGTTATGCATTTTTTAACAGAGCGTGCAGATCCCGCCTTTTATTTATTAAAAAGAAAAAAGAAAAAAAAACAATCAATAATTGGTTGAATATTTTGACAACTTTACTAGTTATGATGAAGGGAAAAATATGAACTTTATATTATTGCTTCCTTGACACAAACAAACAAACATGGTAAGAAGAACCATAGTTTTAACTAATTATCTGATCAACTTATAAACAATATGCAAAATTCAACGCGCAAGCTTCAGAAAATACACCATTACAGGAAAAGCCGCAAATGGAAGTTTAACCCTAATTCTTACATAAACCACAGCAAAATATAAACTTTTAGACAATATATAGAACAAAATGGCTGAAATATTCACAATTCAAGTAAAAAAAAATTAAGCTCCCAAAGCAACTCCAAACATTCCAATTCAGCCATTGTAACCAAGAAAAACCCTAGATTGTGACTTTACACATTACATAAAAAATAAAAATAAAAATAAAAAAAACTAGCAATTTTACCTGCAAGATCAACTGAGTTTGCATGTTATTGAACTGCGTGATCGACTGCCCGGGCAGCATGGGGATCTGCCCGCCGGCCTGCCCGGGCCTCTCCATCCCCTGCTGCAGCACCGGAGCTCATCTAGGCCCCACCGAAGCTCATCTAGGCCCCACAGCCGCCGTACTGCCTCGCAGCCAGGATCTGCTGCTGCAGCACCGGCGTCAGCCTCGCCATCGACCCCGACGCCAACCTCTGAAGGCTCTGGAAGCTGGGGCTCGACGACGACAACGCCATCATGGGTCCAGAGCTAGGGTTGGGGCTAGAACTAGGGCTAGGGTTTTGGGGGTGGAGAGGGGGGAGCTCGATGGAGGGAGGCTTCGGGATCTGAGGGGAGGTGAGGCTGCTAGGGTTAGGATTTTGGGTGATTTGGGGCGACGATGAGATGTTATCCTCCATTTCTTGATTTGTTCGGGGGCGTTTTGGTAATTTCAGATCATGGGCACGACGGTGATCGGAAAAGAGTCGTTGGGTTTTTTTGGGCGGTGATTTTAAGCAGCGGGAGGCGAATTGATGTCGAGGACGCGGATCTTAGCGGGTCGGGTGTAAGCGGTTGGGAGTTCAAATCCGATGCGGTGTCTTGTTTAATGTGATCACATTAATAAGCAGGGCAAGCATCCTGCTCGAGAAAATATATTAGTTGATAAATATAAACGGAACGAGGTATATGATATTTGAAGTTCAGATGTCTTTAACTAACAAAGCAGTAAGCAGTAGGATGATGAGAGATCCCTGGTCATCATCTATCACTGCTATTGCAAACTAGGTTACCCAAAGCAATCCACGACTCGAAAAAAAATTGATATCCTAACTCCAACATCGTATAGGTTCGTCGCTTTGTTTATATCTGCTTGGAATCATCTTATAATCTTTATATGCTAAATAATAAGCCAGCATTTACCAATTAAAAAGTTTCATTTTAGTAACTTAATTCTTTCTTTCCCCCACGGGCCTCATAGAAGATGACAATATCAATGATGAGTTGGCTATAAAGAAAAGAGAAACTATTATAGACTTGAATTAGAATTTAATTTAGATTTATCAAAGCATTTTTTGTTTCCTAGTATCACACCCTTCCTCTTCACCCTCTTTCTAACCATTTATAAAAAGTTATAAAAAAAAGGCTTTTTAAGCCTATCCATACTTCGCCAATCACTAAAATCCCTCTCATACTTTATATTTACTTAAAAAACCCATACATTTAAATTACACTAAAAATCCCCTAACACACCAAAAAAGAAATTATTTTCAGTCTCTTCTGTTACTCCAGCTAGAGTTTTTAAACAACTCAACACCTCTTCTCTCAAAATTCCTAACTTTTAATCCAAATTGGATTTAAGCTTAGATTTCGATAAGATCTTTCAAATTGATAATTAAAACTGGCTTGTCTTTCTCAATCTTCTCCAGCAACAGGTTTGTCGAATGCCGCTGTCTTTTGAATTGCAAACTTCTAGTTAGTGAGCCACTCATTCAAAAGGAGAACGATTCTTTAGTTACATTAAATCTCAATCTTCAATTAAACGAGCATTTAAATTATTTTATTTAGGAGAACAAGCAACCTAAACATACAAAAGATAATGGAGTGGCTTAAGCTCAAGTTTCAGTTCCATTCCCTAAATTTGGATGGAAAGTATTTTTAGAGCAATTTAAATAAAGAAAGTTCTTTTTGAGCAAGTACGAAGTATGAAGGTGGGTAAGTAAAAGCCGCAATGAGAGTGTGGCAGAGCTGCAGAGCATAAATCTGCAAAAACTAGCCATAACTATACACTGCATCCCTCTCTCTCCCTTTCTCGCTCTTTCTCAAAGAAGCAGCTTCAGATCTACAAAGAAAAGGTACGAATCTTACGCGCGATTTCCAAAATTCTATCTTGCATTTCTCCTTTCCAAGTAACAATTCGATCTATTCTATGAATTTCATGTCTCGATTCTAGGGTTTCGAACCCGAATTGCTTCGAAGACTAGAGGCAATGTCGAGGAGAGCGGCCCCAGCTCGGCGCTTGGCCGATGGAGGAAGCATTCCTTTGGTTGGCTCATTGCAGCAGAAGTCCAAAGCCTCGCCTTTGCTATCGATTGGCTTGGTTGTTGTGGTAATTTCTTTTTTATTTGTATTTTATGATTAGTTATTTGGTTTGTGCTAGTCTTTGAAGTTAATTGGAGTGTAATTAGTTGTTTTTATAATCTTTTAGGGTGCTCTCCTGCTTATTGGATACTCTTATAGTGGCTCAGGTTTGTAAATTAGGGTATTTTTTGGTTGTTAGTCGTGTTAGATTGATTAATGCTTATGCTAGAAATTTTTGTATTGTTTCAGGTGGATTTGGCAGTAATAAAGAAGCTTCTCACTTGGGTGAAGGTAGACTGATGTTGTTTATTTTATTTACTAATTGGAAGAAATTTGTTGAATGTTATAGAATAGTTTGCTTTCAAGGTTAGCATAGTTCATTATTTTCACTTTAACGCGATGACAAATGATTCTTGGGCAATTGAAGAAATTTAGAAATTTGATATTTATCCTACAAAGTTCATGTTTTTGTGGAAGAGTTTGCTCGTCTTTCAGTACCTTGTGGTTACTGTATGCAATGTGTTGCCTCGGTTTGACTTTCTCTAGAGAAAGAATTAATGATAAATTGCGATAAAGATGTGCTGTTGATGGCATAATGCTATTGTTAGAGAGAAAATTTCTAAGACCAGGTATGAAATCTCATCATTCAATTTCTAAGACCAGGTATGAAATCTCGTCATTCACTGTAAATTGTTCACAGTATTAGCACCCGAACCCTATATACTAGATCATTCCACATCCACATGATGTTTATTTCTCCTATTAGTCATCATGGAAATATACGGTACATTCTAGCTGGTTTCAGTGTTCTAAATAGCGGTATAGATGGCTGCTTAGGTAGAAGCGGTGCAAAACTGCTCCGCTTCAGCCCTATGCGGCTTAATTAACCAGTTTAAGCGCTTAATAAACGCGTAAGCCGTCTAACCCGCTTTTTTTTTGTAGTGGCCTGGAAGCCCTAACCTACAACACAACACACCCACCTCCGCCCCACTCCACACACATCCAGGGGACCCACGAATTTGCCTCTAAAGTGTTAATTTGTGAACACTTCCCTTCTTGAAGTTCCTTGGTTTTGAACTCCGCACTCTCCCCAAGAGGGGAAATGCGCATACCAACTAAGCTACTGCTCATCGGTGCCTACCTGCTTAAGTGTGCACCTATGCCGACCCTGCCCGCTTAATGGAATAAAATTTAGTCCTTTTTAACGCTTCACGGGTCGGTTTGTTCGCTTTTCATCATATATGACCCATACCCATATTTAATAATATAAAATTTAGTCAATTTTGTTCCCTTGTTTTTTCGAATAATTTTTGAATTATATAAATCAAAATCTTTTTGCAGACTTTTACTGTTAAAGATCAATATGTTGCTGGTTATTATGCTGAATTATC
This sequence comes from Agapanthus africanus, assembly GCA_030015575.1. Lineage (NCBI taxonomy): Eukaryota > Viridiplantae > Streptophyta > Magnoliopsida > Asparagales > Amaryllidaceae > Agapanthus > Agapanthus africanus. The sequence continues at coordinate 471,403,794 of JASDDO010000031.1, forward strand.
AATATATTTCTGTTTCTACTGCTGAAATTTCAATATGTTGTTTTGCATACTGAAATGTAATATACTATTGAAATTTCAATATGTATATATATTTAATATAATTTTAACCAGAATTTAAAAAAACGTCTAGACGACGCTTAAGTAGCAGTTAGACGCTAGGCGGTATCCCAATCGCTTAAATCTGTCTAGCGCTTTTTACAACCTTGACCAGTTTACTCTTGGAGCGACATTGCCTTTAACCAGTGTCGTAAAAAATAGTCTAGACGACTGCTTAAGCAGAAGCGGCACAAGGTTGCTTCGCTTTAAAAAAAGCGGTTGAGTTAGAGGGGTTTGCTGCTTAAACAGGTTGGGCCGCCTAGGTACCCATTTATGTAAGGGCTTGCGGTTTAATCTCCCTAGGCGAAAGCCTAGGCGGGCGCTTGGCAGTTTTACATGCTTAATCACTTGACCTTTGTGTTGTAAATGGTTGGAATTGGTATATTTTTGTCTTCCCTTGATAAAGAAATGCATACCAAACCTAAATCCCTAAATCTATCATTTTCCTCCCTAGAAAACATCGTCTCTCCATCCCTAAACATATTTAACTAAAAACTAAAACCGTCTAGGCAGGCGCTTAACGCTAGACGCTACCCTAACCACCTAGTACCGTCTAGCGTGTTTTGCAACATTGCCTTCAACTAACGTATAATTACTTAACTGGTTAAATTATAGCAAACTGCATGTAACTATCATTGTTTTCCACCAAACTAATAACATTTTTTTGTATCTACAAGTTTTTTCCACTGAAACGCCGTAAATGTACCACTTTAACTAGCATACTATAATAAAAAAATCAAAAAATTAAAAAAATTAACATAGACACGACCATAGATGAGGGTAGTTTAGTGTAATTTAGCCATACTTAGCCGGAACAAGGTTTATATAAGTGTTTGAGTCACATAATTTTGAAGAATATCCTTGATGTATTTATTATGCTAAAATGCAAGAAACCCTTTACTTTTGCCCAAAAAGCACTAAATCCTCATAAACTTGAAAAACATGCAGTCATGCACTTTACCCCAAAAATTTAACACCATCGGTTTTTTGGTGTATATTTCCCACAATGCCGGTCAAGTCTTTCTTCAATTTTTTCCTTTAAATTCCCCCCCCCCCTCCAATCTCTCCCCCTCCTCCCATCTTTAATTCAAAACACCACCTACCTTCTGATTACAACTTCAAAGGGTGAACATAGATTTAAGAGAGTATTGATTTGGAAAAGCGGTCGCTTATTTACCACTGAGCTCTTGAGAAAAATATAAATTTAATAAAACAAAAAATCCTGATAACTTTTTATTTTTTCAAAAAATAAGTTATATAAATGTCGTTTACATTACAAAAATGTAGAACCCAATATTATGATAATACCACCCGACATTTCACGATATTTGATATCTGACATCAAAATCTTCGGGCCGACACGACGTCGGCATCCGAAATTTAGAACATTGAAGAAACGAGAATATGAGGTCAGTCAATTAAATTTATTAGAGGGCATTTTTGGCGTAAAAATGTCTTTGTAGTTGGAAAAGTTAACACTGGTAGGGTTTTTAGAGCAAAATGCATGATTTGAAGTTAAGGGGAGTTTCTTTCTTTTAAGGCAAAAGTGGGGGGTTTCCCGCATTTTAGCCAATTTATTAAGAACATCCTATGTAGTTTTGTCTTAAGATAAACTTATTTTATGCTACATTATAGGTTTAAAAAATTGTTTTCATTCTCACAGGTGTTTCCTGCACTATAGAAGTTCAACGAGCCATACCTATTCTAAAGAAAGCATATGGCGACAGCATGGGAAAAGTTTTGCATGTGGGCCCTGAAACATGCAGTGTGGTTTCAAAATTATTAAAAGAAGACACTGACACATGGGGAGTGGAGCCATATGACCTCGAAGATGCTGATAACAGCTGCAAGAGCCTCGTACGCAAGGGGATTGTGCGAGTAGCTGATATTAAGTTTCCTTTACCTTATAGGCCAAAGTCATTCTCTCTTGTCATAGTGTCAGACGCACTTGATTACTTGTCTCCAAAATATCTCAACAAGACTCTTCCAGACTTGGCGAGGGTATCAAGAGATGGGCTTGTTGTATTTGCTGGTATGTTAACAATTAGTATTATATCTCAATACATGATGAAGAAACAAATTCATTCTTTTACTTCTGAACTCATTTGCAACGCTCAAAGTATATCTAATGAAGTTTGTCTTCATTTTGTCTCTTTGGGGCTAAATTACACTAAAACAACCCATGACTATCATTATTTTTCACTAAACTAACGTAAAGCTTTTTATTACAGTGTGGTCCCTCAGACTTCGGTTTAAGAGAGTTATTCCACTGAAACACCCTTAGATATAGCATTTTAAGGGAGCTTTCTGTAATAGAACTTGAAGGTATTTGACTGAAAAATAGTGATAGTTAAGTGTAGTTTAATGTAATTTAGCCCAATTTTTCTTTAAAGAATTGCTTGAAACATGAAAACTTGGAAAATTTACACATAAAACACTCTTCATTTGGAAGTCTTGACACGTTTAAGAACCTGTGGATTAGTGTCATAAATTATAGCCCATAGAGGAAATTTACTCTATATATCATGCACTCTTCAGAGAGAGGTACACCTCAGTGACCACTGCTCCGTGATTTGAACCTTGGATCTGACTGTTCTTATCGAATTGGAAGATGCCACTCTATACTAAGAAATTGTTTTACGTTGTGTTGGCTAGACTGGATTTAAAGATGCAGTGGAAGTTTAGAATCTAATTTTCAATCTCTTACATGGATTGTTGAATTAGAAAAATGGATAAATCAACAGATACAAATATTCATTTGAAGACCGAAGATATGCTGTGAGATTCAATGTATATACATTTTAGCGTATTTATCAATTGTTGAAAAGGAAAATAAGAAACACATCAGCTTCCTAGGAAGAAGGTTGGTGTCATGTGAAGAGGCGTCCTTTTAGTTGAATCCAGGCGGGTTCTATTTAACTATTTTGTGTATCACCTGCTTGTATCTTCTTCTGGAGAAAGGTTGAAGTTTAGAAAGTTATGATGTATTATTTAAGAACATGATATGTAGGTCTTTATGCCTAGAAAGACAGAAAAGCTAGAATTCAAATGGTGTATTCATGTTATGAGTTAGCACAAGACATCACTCTTGCAAAAGGTTAAACTAAGAGAGAAACTGGATATGGCGGTAAATTAACATGCCATTTGAGATATTGCTGGCACCGCTCGCACATTTTTGAGTTTATGTTTCTAACTTTGCAAGGTAGAATTGTTATTCAGTTTTCTCAACAGTTTGCAACTACATCTGCTTCATGTGCAGGCTATCCAGGCCAGCAGAGAGCGAAACTTACAGAACTAGCAAAATTCGGCCGTCCGGTACGCCCGATTTCTGTTAGCTTCGAATAGTAATTTCTTGTGTCATTGTTCTTGTAATTTTGATTTTCTAACCTTTAATTCGGTCAGAGCCTGTTAAATATTCTATGACTTTTCTGTAATCGTCAATCTCTGTTAGACTAGGATGTGAATTAATTTCTCGTCCTGCTTGCTTTCTTGTAGAGAATTTTTATTTGTTTTCTAATATTTTTTTGGAAAGAAATCCTGCTTATTGTTATGAATCATTTTTCTTCACGACGATTAGATATCAGTCCTGCTGTATATGTTTGTAGTAGTAGAGTTTCTTATCACCATTATATCCTTATATAACTGTAGAATGACAGTATTCGCGATGGCTCTGATTCTGATTTAAATGAAAAATAGCTGTTGGTTACCCATTGCAATTAAATATCTGATCACTCAAAGAAAACTGTGGTCTACTGCTAGTGCTATTAATTTATCTGCCTTTTCCTCTATATTGAGGTTGCACCATTGAATTCTCTCTAAACCGATATTTTTCCAGTACTTCAATTTGAGAGTTCAGAGTATTTCAAGTTTCATCTTTGAATTTTTTATTTTATTTTTGTATTGGGCTCCGTTTTAACAATTAAATATATAACTTTTGTAAGGCTCTTGTCATAGATGTAGTATTTTTTTAGAATGAATGTACTGATCTCGACACGAGACTAACGGGTTTCTTTTTCTTCCAGGCCAAACTACGGAGTGCATCTTGGTGGATTAGATATTTCTTCCAAACTGGCTTAGAGGAAAATGAAGCCGCAACAAAGAAATTTGAGCAGGCTGCGAGCAAGAGGTCATACAAGCCAAGCTGCCAAATTTTTCATCTCAGCTCTTAACATTGATCTTCTGGTATACCTCATTTCGAGTCGAAGACAAACTGCAATAAGCTGTACACCATCTCTACTCTCTTGTTTCTTTCATTTGGATTTAGAATTTGCTATTAGTTGCCTTTTATTATGGTTTGCAAAATTAAAATGCTTTGAATATTTTATTGATTGCTCTCAGATTTTATTATGTTGTAGACTTCCATTATCCTTCCTCCAGTAGAGATCGCATCTTTAGTTATTTTGTAAGGCAATATGTAAACTGATAAAACTAAAACTATGATGCTTGCCATGTACCTGCCATCTGTGTAATAGTTCAATTTGTTATAGTCTTTTAGAATGTACGAATAAGGAAAATAGTCATTTGAGTTTCTGAATTATATATTGTCTCAACTCCTTGTAATGCGATATTATGGTTAAAAAGTTTTTATGAGTGTTGAGGATCAATGATAATGACATGACACTACAGCAATGCGGGCCACATAATTGTTCTTTTGATATATGTGAGATGGTCATTTAAAGGTTTAGAATGCTCTCCTGTCGTAAATGATATTATGTATATTAATATGACATGAATTTTCCTAAAGTGAGTTACTGCATTATAGTTTATAAATCATTTTTTTACTTTTACAAAAAGATGACTTGGGTTGAATTAGGAATTGGATTTTGAGTATGAATATGACGATTACAATAAGAAGATAAAAATATTTATCAGAGAAAATATCTTGTGATTTTATGTCATGATTTGAGGAACATAGAGGGAGAAAGAAGATAATGTAATTAATAAATAATAAATGAGAAGAGGGCAAACTTTACCATCTGAACTACCGCCATCATGCAGTTATCTGAAAGTGAAGGCATACTTCTGGTAATCTTGAGCATTTATTTGATAATAGGGATATTCGGAATTTGATCCCCGGTAACATTTTTTTAGTCAATGGCGACGGTTATTCTGTATAAATTGGAAAAAATCAAACTTTCGATTTTACTGTAACTTTCCTGCTTTCATGATAGTGTTGCTATGTGAAAACCCCAAATTTTACATTTGTAGTGTTTGAAGTATTAGCTTTGTGGCCTGCTATTCACTAGAAGCTAAAAACTACAAGACACAGATGAGAGAGCAAGGCATCCTTGGTTCACTGCTTTAGATATCCAAACTAGTACCAGACCCTTTTGGCCTTTATGATTGTTGCTTGCAAGTTAATTGATTAGGTCTCTTACATGTCGCCAACTAGAATGAATTGATATAACTTCTTATATATTGACCCCAGGCCGGCCATCAATACATTTTTCACAATAGAATAACAATGACTTTGTCATAGCATTGGGAGCTTCTGCTCTAGGTTAACATCAGTGCTTGTCTAAACTCTGCCATTTGCAAGGTTACGCAACAAGTTTAGATTTTTACCCTTTTCCGATTTAAGTTCGTAATAAGTAAATATGCTTATCTATATTTGTCTTGCACGTGTCTAAATCATTTCAATCGTCTTCCCTCATTTTATTCTTCAAAACTACCTTAAACATCTAACAAACGAACTTGTTTATTACCCTATCTGTTATTTTGCGATGCATACATCAATAAACTGTTTTCCCCATTTTCCACAAGACTTTGTTACCATGGTAAGCACTAGAAAGTCACATTTCACCGAAAAGGCCAAAGAATTTATTTGCCACTGAAGTGGATGGGTATTGAAGGAGTTGAAAGGGATGTACACTTGGGAAAAAAAACTTAACCAACTAGCCCAAATTAAACATATAAAATTCACCTAAACCTATATATATAAATTGGCAGATTTGGTGAGATGTTTTAATAGGAAACCTAGCTACGTTACCATGAGTTACTAATTGAGAATTCATCATCTTTTTAAGCCCAACCGCTCTCTCTTTCTCTAAATGCTAAGGATGGAGGGATTAATCCCATTTGTGTATAGAGCCATAAGTCAATATAGAAATGGTGCTCAGCCTCCATTCACACTTTTAGGGTTTGACGAGTCGCCTTCGGCTTCTTACATGAGACTGCCAGGCGAATCGGGGAGATTCAGAGTCAGCTTCACCTTGTCTCCGCCCCCTCGATCGCCTGGCCCAGCAAAGCAGATTCAGTCTGCGGCCAGTGCAGCCATAGCATAACAGTAAAGCTTCTTGCTGTAAAATTAGAGATTTGGGGTTCATATCCCGCTTGATCGCGTTTAAGTTGTAATTTCTATGCTTAATAAGGCACTGGCAACCGAAAGGAGCCTCGCCCCTTCATGGTGTGTTTTAATTAGTAAAAGTCTGAGGATGTGTGGGGTCTTTTTGTAGGTAGCTTGAGTGATGCACGAGGGTCTTAGCGCTTCGTGCTCCCAATGGAGTTTCTATATATGAATGTACTGTATTAATTCAAAAGCAGGAAATGCATTATATGAAATTTTCATTTGTCAATCTCCTTTTGCCCATAATGTTTTGAATTTGTATTTAGGTTTAATTGCAAAAGGCTACCAAATGCTTTGGCTCGGTTACAAGAAACTGCTAAAAACTCTCATAATTATAAGAAACTACCATTCTTTAAAAGATTTTTGTGGTGATTTCTTGCGGATGTTGATGACGTGGCACTTTTGCTGTGATAGTATTTTTGTAGCATTTGAAAGTTTTGAGAGTATTTCTTAGTTTTATGGAGTTAAGCCTTGTATTTATGAGATCAATTTACTTAAAAGCGGAAGTTGGATTGTGGTCTAAAAATGTATAGTTCTTGTTCAATACAAATTTACCCGGGTTTCTTCTACACAAAATTCTTGAGGACCTCTATTTGTAGATGAGGCTTGGGTAACCTTAATTTTTTCCTTGTTTCTGAATTTTGAAATTTATTATAATCCTAAAGTTTAGAAGAGATGATTTACAATAGATGTTAGCATTCAATCATGAGAGATACTGAAGACTGCTGCATGTTTGAAGCTCTTGTGACCTGGCTGTGTTTAGCTTGGAAAGAAAAGATTATTTCTTATTTCTCTGTGTTTTGTTTCACACAAAACATATTAGCTCAAATGTCTTTTCTTTGGCAAAGCTTGTGTGTAATGTAATAAGTTTTGATAGCTTAGAAAATTTCTGAGGGGGCGACATATGTTAAAAATTTGAGTAGGTTTTGAATGATATCATGTAGATGAAGTAAGATTTGAGAGATGAATGGCGTGGTTTGTACATGATCTAAAAATGAGGAAGTTGGTGCAAGTTATGATCATTTAAGCATACATATTTTTTTCCTTTCAAGTGTGATGTATGTATAGAAAATATATATTTTATACAATATAATGTCACATAGAAAAAGATATAATCTATATGGGGTTGCAATTTGAAACTTTTCTCTTATATAGTTTTTATTTAGCTAAATTGCAAGATATATTTCTATCTTTTGCCCTAATAACAGAAAATACATTCGACTTTCTAAACTGTGTATATTGCCCTCCCAACTTAACTCAATCTCAAAATGCCATTCATTTAAATATGGTATTTTTTAGATGTCACCCTCTAAACTTACGGACTTCCATCTTTCATCCCAAAAGTTTGAAATTTCAATTTTCATCTTGAAAAGTACTTCCAAAATACGTGCATTATGTACTTTCGCGTCAAAATATAACCCGGGTTGGAATTTTTCAACGAGGTTACACAGTAATAAGTCGGGACTTGTATTCCCTCTTCTAATCAATGTCCTTTACTCAACGGTTTATTTCTAACGGAAGTTGAGTAAAAGTAACCAAAAGCGGTATTTTGGGGGACTTAAAACTTTTGGGGGAAGAAATATGAAATTTCAAACTTTTGGGATGGAATATGAAATTACCTATATTTTGCGGGTTACATATGGAAAAAAACTTTAAATATTTTGTTAAAAAATATCTCTCTCCTCTCATTCCTCCTATTTAATTGATTAGCCTAACACTTCTTTCTTTTTCTTTTTTTTCCCCAATTTCACTTGCAACCTCTTTCTCCCACTTTTCTAAAATTTGTAAAAGTCAAGAGAACTCGTATTGGATAAAAGTGGGAAGAATTTCAATAGAGATGGAACTTTTATGGATAGATGATTTTTCTTTTTGCGAAGATAGATTTTTTTTTCCTTTTTCTATTGGGTGAAAATGAAACCAAATTGAAAGGGTTTTAGCCACATTTAATTTGATACCCTTTCCTTGTTGAATCTATAAAAGACATTTTGGGTAAAATCCTCCCGATATGAATGTCTCTAATCCCCTGCGGCAAATGAATTTTTATCTCTTGGGCTTGAGTTTTGTTATATAGTATAGAGGTAATATTGTTATGGAGATTGAGAATTGTATTCCGTATTTGAATTCAAATCCAAGTATCTATTTTTCCCTTATATAAATAATTTGTCTGAGTAGTTCACAAGTTAAAAAATTTCGGGTAAAATCCTTCCATTGAATTCGATAAATGTATGTTGGAAACATGATCAAGGGAAATTTGAGAATAGTTAAATTGAGGGGTAAAGCCGCTGGATGTAAGTTAGGGGTAGGCCCGGCTAATAAACCGTATCGATTCGCCTCGCCTCGTCACGAAGCGAATAAAATTTGCTTCGTGATGATGTGGGCAAATTTGATGAATCGGTTCGTCTCACCGGCCGCGAATTGGTGAAGCGAGCGGGTTCCCAATTTTTCCGGCCGTGCTTCGTCGTGGTTCGGCTCGTCGAACTCGCTTTGCTTCGTATCGGGAGTCGCCACGAATCATCAAGACTCGCCGATTCGCCTCACCTTGCCTCGCGATTCGTCATGAATTCGCCGTCCAATGTTCACAAACCCCGCCTGCTCGACGAATCGCCTCGCCTCGCCTCGGGTCCGTTTCGTCTCGTCTTGTCTTGGAATTCCCATCCAACGGATCTTAACGGTCAGATCTAGACGAAGCGAGGCGAATTTCGATTTGACTCGCCTCGTAACGGTTAGAAACCGGTAAAAAATTCAACACCCCCAAAAAAAAACCTATAAATACCCCCCAAACCCCATTTCTTCTCGTTCCAAAATCTTTTCTCTTCCAAAAAATAATTCTTATCTTTCTAAAAAAATTAATCCAAATTTCTAATACTATTGTGGCAATTTTCATCTTTCTAAAGAATAGAAGCTCTGATCCGATCCTCCGACAGTCCGACTTCGAGTTTTCAAAACTCCAAGCCTCCGGTCGACCCATCTTCTCTCTTTCTTATTTCTTGTTTTTAATTTATTATTTCTAATTTTCTACTCTAACGCTCTTTTTTAACATTTAGTTAAATATTGATATGGAGGGTTCATCCTATTAGCATCAAACCCAAATTCCTCATCCCGAACAATAAGCGAAAGGATCACTATAAAATTGAATTTAGGAACGGTGTTAGATACGCCGTTTGCAAATATTGTGATAATGCATATAAACACAAGGGTGGTGCCGACACCGGTGGTTTGAATAAACATGCAAAAAAACACTTAGAAACCATGGCCGGTTCCTCCACTACACAAACACAAATTGGTTTCACCGGTCAAAATCTTTTTCAATATAATCATGCTTTAAATGTTTCAGAAATGGTAAGATATGTTATGGCAGAAGAACAGGTTCTCGGATTCGGAGAAAGCGCGGATTTTGAACGGTACGTTCAAACGGCGTTGCAACCGGCATTCAAAAGGGTTCCGAGGACTTCGTTTAAAAGTTATCGTTTTAGCCTCCACAACAGCAGTAAACATGTATTAATTGCTGCTCTTGTCTTTTTAGATACCGGTATTTCATTAACTTATGATGTTTGGACGGATAGAAGTGAACATCTTTGGATCTGTGTTACTGCACATTGGATTGATTTTCACTGATTTTTGCAAAAAAGAATTATTGCTTTTAGAAAATTTCCATACTCGCACAGTACGTTTTATATAACTTCTGAAATTAGATATATTTTGGAAGAATATCATTATGTAAATAAAAAAAATTCTTTTTCTTTCGATAATGCTAGCAACAATAATTCTGCTATTGCTGAACTCATTAGGCGATGCAAACCAATTTGCAGTGGTCGTGTTTTAAATATTCGTTGTGCATGTCATATATTTAACCTTGTTGTACATAATGCATACAACGTATGTAATACAAATATTCAAACAATTAAAGATGCATGTAGATTTATTAAAAATTCTGGAATAAAAAGCTGAATATAAAACTAGATGCCTAGCTACAGGTGTAAGGCTGTCTCTTAAAAAAGGCCACTAGGTGGAATAGTACATATGACATGTTTCGTACAGCATTAAAAACCGCCGGAATTATTAGTAACATGTGGAATGAACAAATGCCTGTAGAAAATCACTTAACACCCGATCAGCTGCAGATCTTTTTAAAGATTTTCTCATGACTTTTAAAATAGCAACCGAACGATTTTCTACTACTTATACCCCCATTTCTTATATTCTAGTGTCTGAATTGTATAATATAGCTCATTGTTTTGCTAGTCAAGTCGAAATTCCAATACTTCACCATCCGATACTTATTATGCTTGCTAAGATTTCTAATTTCTCTGAAATTCCAATTATTTACTGTTTATGTTCGGCAATAGACCCTAGAATTAAATTAGAAGGTTTGAAAGCTCTTTTAACCGGGTTCCACAAGGACATGGGACACGGTGTAGATATTGATGTCTATGTTAGTATCGTTAGAAGTAATTTAGATGAAATGTTTGATTTGTATGTTGCACAATTTTCTTCTGGTAGAACTAGTAGACCACCGCTATCAACCAGTTCGTGTGCTTTGACTCCAATTTTAGCACTTATTTAATAGAAGAAAAGAGGAAAAGGCCCGGTAGTCTCATCAACGTCATCTTTAAATGAGTTATCAATATTTTTACAGACTGATTCAGATGTAAATTTAACTATAAATGATTTTGATATTTTAGTCTGCTGGAAAATCCACGGACATTTGTATCCGGTGGTTTCTACTACGGTCCATGATTTACTAACCGTTCCAGTGTCCATAATAGCGTCGGAAAGTGTTTTTAGTACATGTGGTAAGATATTATGCGAGAAGAGATGCAGCTTGGCGTACGATACAATGGAGTGCATGATTTGCTCGCAAGATTGGGAAGCAGCAGCCGTCAAGAAACAAAATGCAATCACTTTGGATTCAGATTATTTACCTGAGGAGCTTACAAAATCGGACGAGACCAACACCGAAGGAGAAGAAACCACAACCGGCGCCGATGAGTAGTTAGTAAGATTTGTAATAATAGAAAAAGAACTACGTAGACCCGATTCTCTCTCATTGAGATCGATATTTGGGAGGGATACGTAAGCAGTACGAGTGAGTTCGGTCTTTAATGTAAAAAAACAACAAATTGTATTATTAAATTGTAATTTGATCAATATATTTTTAATATAAAAACTTGTTTAAATTTTAAAATTTTAAGCCTATTTTAATTTTTAAATTTTTTATAAAAAAAAATAGCAGCCGAGCCAAGCGAAAAATTCGCCAGGCTCGGCGAATTTGCCTTGTCTCGCCTCGCAAACCAGCGAGGCGAAGTGAGCGGGTTCTGGCTTCGTTACTGCTGCCCTTATCCCGTCTCGTCTCGCCTAGCTGGCGAAGCGAGAAAAATTCGCTTAGCCTGCTAGACGAAGCAAACGAATTTCGAAGCGAATTGCTTCGGCTCGCTTCATTAGCAACGCCCGGTTAGGGGTATGTTCCAATACCGGGACAAAATTGCTGGTATTTCCTATGATTTGGCCATTTTATTTCGAAGGATATTTGGTTTAAAGATCCTAGTGAGGCATGCATTCATGAAAGTACTTGAGCAATATTTTTCTAAGCTATCAAAACTAAGCTTGTGTATTATTAATTTTATTTGGTAAAGCATGTGTGCTTTATAAACTATTAATTTCCCCCCTTTTAAGATTTAAGAGAATCGCTTAAAGAAAATTATGTAATGGATTGCGAAACTCACCATCAATCATCTTTAATTGGTGTAAATAATTTATGAGATGGAAAAAAAAGAGGTGAATTGCCGACTAAAAAAGAGGTAAATTGTCAAAAAAACTTGTATAAAAAAACCGGGCTGCTTCAAACTTGTATAAAAACCCTTGGGTATTTTGCAGCCCAATTAAAAGCCCTTTATAATAGTTGTGGCCCAGGAGTTTTCTCTCAAAGATTTTGAACCCTTCCCAACAATTTCGAAAATATCAGGGGTCCTTAGACAAGTCCTGTGAGAACCAGGGGCTTTTTGATAATTTACCCCAAAAAAAAGATGGTAATGCTGTTACAATTAATGGTGAGAAATTTTTGAGGCCCGTACTGTTGTAGCCCATATATAAATGCAACTGGCCCATGTTTAATACCAGTCAAAATATAATAGGAATATTATTTAGGGCACAACTAGCATGAATCCCCGCGCGATGCGTAAGTGCGGAATAAGCAATATGGCAAAAGTCCGCAAGACATAAGAAAAGGATTTACATGCAACAGTAGTTATATACGGCAAAACATATGCGGTATGGACATTATGTAGCATACTAAAGTGTTTTTCTACATCCAAAAAATGATTGTTTGCGACTTAGATGGTATTGCTTTTATGTAGCTTGTCAAAAAAAATGGCACTATCTACAGAAGGAGCAAAGCGAAGTAAAGATCATGCGCTATTTTCATATTTTCGTCTTTTTAATACGAAGTAAAAAATACCCAATTTAGAAATACAAAGTTTTTGGTGTATTTTTTAGAAAAACGGAAGTTTTAGGAGTCCAAAATAATATAAAACCCCCCAATTTAGAAATATAAGATGAAGATTGGTATGTAAAACGTTATGCAGTCGAAAAACCATTAATTTTGCAACCATCCAATGTAAGAGCAAAAATTATGGAAACACATGAAATTTGATGTATCCATCCATTTGGATTCAATTATCTAAAAAATGTAGATATTAATTAATCGAGACATTCTAGAGAAATTTATTGGAAAACCATTTTTCTCTTTACAAAAATTATAAACAAAATCTACCAGGGGTGCTTCTACAGTGTAATCACGATTTCTTTTAAATAATTAACCCTAACATAACATGATGCAAATAGAGTTTTAACTCTAACCTTTTATTCTAAATATGGCAAGAGTAGCACTCACTTTTTAATATGAAGTAAACAATAACTCACATGCTTAACAAAAGTCAACCCATTAACTCAGCCAAGCATTGGTTTGGTTTGAAAGTCAACTCCAAAGTTAGATCAATGTGAACTCAATGGATTATGGAACTAGCATTCCCTCTTCCCTCTGCTTTGCTTAGATCTGCAGCTAATTTAAATGGTGGATTCTTACAAAATCTATGGGGTTGAATTAGGTAAAAAGCCAGCTCAAAAAAAAAGCATAGATTTCTTGCAGCAGACAATTAAGTTAGGCATAGCTTATTAGGTAGAAGTCCAATGAATGAGAATGCAGGTATGAGCGGCGGATCCAGAAAATTTGGTCAGACGGAAATTAAATGGTCTTAAAATATTATATATAAGCTTCGAAATTTAAAAAAAAAATCCTCCAACATACATCAAAAATTTGGACAACATTTTCCGAACTGAGTTCTTTATTGCCAAAAACCTTTTTTCGGTGATTAGTAAAATGAAAAACCAATTGGCTTCTTATTTATACAATTGTTGGGCCTAAATTTCAACATATATTAAGATATGATATGTGTATATGGTTAGACATAATACATTTCTTGTTTCGGTGAACATATAAAAATACTTAAATGTATTATATGAGATATACAGATCAATAACATAAAGAAACATTACAAATGAATACATCGGCAATTCAAAGGGGCACTAGGCTTGTGTTACTCTACACATGTGAAGGCTTCCAGATGGTTCTTGTTTTATGTTGGACCACACATTTATTCTATTTCAACACAAATAATTAATTGAGGCATGGAGGTTGATTCCATCAATTAATATTTCAATTCATCCGCGATACCTTATTTTGAAAACCATCTCATTTGGATACATTCATTGTAATATTGGCTAAAGCATCAGCTATACCACAATCTTTCTTAATATATTCTTGGGCTAAATTTGTTTGGTTTCACAGTTCCATTCCGAAAAACCTTTTTTGCCTATGGCAATCCATTCTTGGAAAATTGAAAACCCTTGATCTACTTCAAACAAGAGGTATAGGTGAAGGAGGACAATCCATTATATGCAAAGCTCAATCCGAAAATCCTAAGCATATGTTTTTGGATAGAGTTGGGATGAAATTGTTACATCAAATAATTCACGTGCCTTTTCAATCTTGAATTACCTTTTGAATCTTGAATACCTATCTTCGGCCATTTTCATCTTTCTGATTGTAATTTTAATTTTCTTGTTTAAAATCTTGAATACCTATATTCGAACGAACACAAACGTATCACATTTTTTATATGCTGCACAGCACATTTTTTATATGCTCGACATTTTACTTGTAAACACAGACTCTACAAATTTATAATAAACACTTGAACGCCAACTATGCACAATTCTGATCCGAAATCTGATCTCTATTTGATAACAGAGACAGATCATGGATCAAGAGAAATGAAATCTAATTATAAAACCAATAAGGAAGAATAGGAATGAGGAGGAGCTAGCTAGTGTATTATAAATATAGAGAGAGAGAGAGGGAATAATGGAGAAAAGAGGCCATCCGATGGAATTTCCTCCTATGGGGTCGAAAAAATACAACCCCCATCATTTTTTCCGACGACGATCGGAATCCATCATCATCATCGTTATCATCTAAGATGTGAATACACCAAATTTCATGTGATTCGACTACTTTTTCACCGTTGAATTAACAACGTAAAAAGTTCTATTGTCGGTAAACCATTAATTTTGCACCAACTAAATCAACGGTGAAAAAATGGTGTAATCACATAAAATTTGGTGTATCCATATCTTAGATGATAAAAATGGCAGTGATGTATGCCGATCGTCGAAAAAAATCGTGGAGAATACGTTTTTCCGATGCTACACGAGGAAATCCCCTCCTATGCAGTAAACAACTAAAAGTGTAAAGTAGTAGAGAATCAAAGTAGCACGGAAGCAAGCGAGCGAGCATGATGAATATATTTATTGAATCGAATCAGAATTAGAATCGGAATAAAAAATCAAATCATCTCCATCATCCTTGCGTTGTAGCCGTACCTGGCTCGCCTGATGTTATCCTGCCGCTTCTTGTACACGAGGGCGCCCAATCCCACCAGAGCCGCCGCTGCCAAAACTCCGATGACGATCCCAGCCTTGCTTCCTTCACTCATCCCACCAGCACCTGCAGATCCGCCGCTGCTCTCATCCTCAGCAGCCTTTCTTTCTTTTCAAGAATTCTAAGAGTGAAATCTGAGAGAGAGAGAGAGAGAGAGAGAGAGAGATCGCCTCTTTTATGGAATGACAGTGAAAAAGAAAAGAAAGAGGAGGCGCCGCTAATCATTTAATTAATTTTGGATATTTGAGGAGGTATCTTGGACCGTAGGGAGACCTTTTCACACAAACTTGCGCCGCTGGTGACGGGATCATCTGGGATGGGACCCTGTTGTTTTTCTCATTTTATTTCAACCATTTATTTATTTAATTAAATTATTATTCATAATATCATACTTCTTCTTCTTCTTTTAATTATTCATTTATTCTTCGCTCGGCCTTGCCATTATGGCATAGGATCCTGTTGGCAACGGATAATCGCGTCTCTATAAAGGATCTGTATTGTTATCTTTAAACGGCGTTGCAACCGGCATTCATAAAGGGTCCGAATACTGCGTTTAAAAGTCGTCGTTTTAGCCTCCACAACAGCGGTAAACATGTATTAATTGCTACTCTTGCTTCTTTAGATACCGGTATTTCATTAACTTCTGATGTTTGGACGGATAGAAGGGAACTTCTTTGGATCTGTGTTACCGCACATTGGATTGATTCTGACTGGTTTTTGCAAAAAAAGTATTATTGCTTTTACACAATTTCCATACCCGCACAGTACGTTTTATATAACTTCTGAAATTAGATCTATTTTGAAAGAATATCATTATGTAAATAAAAAAAATTCTTTTCTTTCGATAATGCTAGCAACAATAATTCTGCTATTGCTGAACTCATTAGGCGATGCAAACCAATTTGCAATGGTCGTTTTTTAAATATTCGTTGTGCATGTCATATATTTAAAATGCATATAACGTATGTAATACAAATATTCAAACAATTAAAGATGCATGTAGGTTTATTAAAAGTTCTGGAAAAAGAAAAGTTGAATATAAAACTATATGCCTAGCTACAGGTGTAAGGCTGTCCCTTAAAAAATATGTGGCCACTATGTGGAATAGTACATATGACATGTTTCGTACAACATTAAAAAACGCCAGAATTATTAGTAACATGTGGAATGAACAAATGCCTGTAGAAAATCGCTCAACACCCGATCATTGGGCAGCCGCAGATCTTTTTTAAGATTTTCTTATGACTTTTAAAATTGCAACCGAACGATTTTCTACTACTTATGCCCCCACTTCTTATATTCTAGTCTATGAATTGTATAATATAGCGCATTGTTTTGCTAGTCACGTCGAAATTCCAATACTTCACCATCCGATACTTACTATGCTAGCTAAGATTTCTAATTTCTCTGAAATTCCAATTATTTACTGTTTATGTTCGGCAATAGACCCTAGAATTAAATTAGAAGGTTTGAAGCTCTTTTATCCGGGTTCCACACGGACAGGGGACACGGTGTAGATATTGATGCCTATGTTAGTATCGTTAGAAGTAATTAGATGAAATATTTGATTTGTATGTTCCGCTATCTTCTTCTGGTAGAACTAGTAGACCACCGCTCTCAACCGGTTCGTGTGTTTTGACTCCAGTTTTAGCACTTATTTAACAGAAGAAAATGGAAAAAGTCCCGGTAGTCTCATCATCATCATCTTTAAATGAGTTATCAATATTTTTACAAACTGATTCAGATGTAAATTTAACTATAAATGATTTTGATATTTTAGTTTGCTGGAAAATCCACGGACATTTGTATCCGGTGGTTTCTACTATGGTCCGTGATTTACTAACCGTTCCAGTGTCCACAGTAGCGTCGGGAAGTGTTTTTAGTACGGGTTGTAAGATATTAATGTCACGACCCGCAGGGTACGGAACGTGACTGGCACTTAAGTTTACGAAACGTCTAAAGGCGTCCGTAAAATAAGTAAGCCAACCCAGAAAACAAAACCAATTAAGCAAAAGAGTGAAGAAAACCCAAACATTTGAAAGCAAGTTTATCAAATAAGTCATGTAAAACCCCTTTTAAAAACAATACTAATTTTTCCGAAAATTTCGGCAGAGTCTCCTTTGTAAATACTGGCCCCCAAAAATGGGTACAACAAGAATATATATAAAACCAACAAATAAGGCATCCCCAAGCGGGAGCTAGCTCTTCGCCATAAGGCGGTCACAAATCCCACGCAATATAAATGACAACAAGCATAATAATCATAAGGAAGCATAAAAAAAGTAGCATGTCGGCTCAAGTGAGCTCGACCCCAAAATACAGCATAAAATCCACAAACCTCACAGTCTCATCTCTAGGTCAATATACAATAAATCTGGTAGAAACAGTAGATGGAGTGTACTAGATACAAAGAATATACAAGGTGGTACAAAAATAATAACATAACCCACCTATGAGCAAATCTCGAGCTCAGGCAAAAGAGGCAAAAGAACAAGTGCGCCCGCCGCTACTGAACTGACGGAGCGGACCTGCAAAAGACTGTGGCACAACGGGGGTGAGTTGCCAACTCGTGAGTAATAAATAACATCTACAAAGGCTATCGTATGCATGCACACAAGCATCCTAGCATCTAAAATACAGGTATGACTGGATGCACTAGCAGGTGTGTATATAACATCAGTGTACTAATATGTATGCAACATGAATATCTGAGATCTCAATAGGTATATATAGGAAATATTTTATCTCTTTTTGTTTTTGAAACTCTTTTAGAATGCCAGCATAATGTCAATGAATCGACGAAAATCGTTGTCCAGCAACGACACCCAAAAGCTGTCTCAAATCTCATAAATCCATGTCATAGTGTCTCTGGCCTCGGCCATCCGGCTGACCCATCTCAATATCAATATCTCATCCTCTCGCGGCCCCGGTCGGTATCCTCTGGATATCCGCCGTGCCCAATGAAGTCACCGGTAGGTAATCCGTCCCCTGCCAGGCTCATCGTCAACACCACGAGCTTCTTGCCCCGGGGTACCCTACCGGGCCCACCATGTACCCGAAACGGTTCATCCAACTCCTCGAAACGGGTCTCCAAAAACCACAGCAAACTCATGGTGGACGACACTTACACCACTAGAAAACCGCAATTTACATGTTTTAAAAATATCATAAGTTTGGAAATTTTGCGGCTTTCCCCCGAAATCCAGCAATATCATAAAATCTCAAGAAATCCTCATAAGTGCATATGTCAATGATAATGAATGCGTATGATATCAATAATCAAGTTGCGATGTGTGATTAATGTATTAAGCATGAACAATTAATATGATGAAGTACATGCACATGAATAGCAATACTACGGTTTCATTTTTAAGGAATTAAAGGCAATAGTACCAGTTTAAGTATCAATTAGTAAAAGGTTTCAATTTAAAAGTTATCTAGTGTGGTGGCATAGCAATTACCAGGGTGTGTGTGTAAACATGAATAGTGCTCGTGCTGCATATAAAAACCCTGGTAATGGTGCAGGTGTCCTATGAAATGGTTTCGTATAGGTATGTCAATATAATGCATGGATGCAGCAAATAGTCAATTAAGTATTTCACCCCTAATTACTAACATTACTAAGGATTTGTAAGTTACTAAAACTATCGGGCGGCTTGCGCCATCCAACGATAGTCCCCCGTAGATGTTACATCTACTCACCGGGATCCCTGGCTAGCTGTGTCCAATCACCGCCTTTCCCTTTCGCGCCGCGTCTGACGTCTCCGCGACCGAACCTGGAATTTATATAAATACCAAACATAAGGTTACATATCAAGAACAACGCAAAACCCCAACGAAACTACTAAAGTTCGCTAGCTAGGTACAACGTGCACAAAGTGCGCGGAACACACGCGAAAATCGCAAAAGCTGCCAAAAAAACGCCGATTTGGTCGCCCGGCAAAACTAAAACCCGACTACCCAAAAATCCGCACTCACGCATCCTAAAAGTCGTAGGACAAGCCATTACAATCATCAAGATATCAAAAATAATTCATCACACAATTTTATAACAAAACTAGTAAGCATTTGCATTCCAAAATCGGTGCAAAAATCGCCGATTTGCGACAAAACGACTACAATATAGCATAATTACCCAAGCACACTACAAGCAATCTACAAACACTAATTACAACACAATAGCAATGATTCCAATCCTATTTTCCATAAACAACCATTTCTTGAATTATAACCTAGCAAAATCCAAATCAATTTCCACACTTGAAAACTTAAATTAACACAACAAAAGCCCACTTAAGAAAATTAACCTCTTAGGTTAGGTTAGCAAAATACTAGATAGCAAAGTAAATTAGCTGACCTAATAATGGATTTCTAAACCCTAAACAACTCATTAACATGTTTCACAATCCAATTCCATACAAAAACCCTCTCTTGAAAATCCTAAAAAGCAATTTCACACTTCTAAATTTAACTAAATTAGCACAATTAAAGACTACATCAACAATGTAACTATATAGATTAGTTAATTAACCATTAGATTAACTATAAAACAACTTAATTAATTATCATGACTTCAAAACCCTAGTTAAACAAACTACTCTTTTTTTTAAACTAGATTAGAAATTATTTAACTTTTAACACTAAACCATGCATTTAAAGGAATTTAGCAACAAAAGAAAGTAACTTTGATGAGAATTATACCTCACTTGAGATCTAGAAAGAATGGATTTTGCTCCAAAAGATGGCCTCAAGCATCAAGATCCAAGCTAGGGAGGTGAATGAAAAGAAAGATGAAGGATGGTTTGAATTTGCAAGCTTTAATTTGAATTTTTGATGAATTAACTTGAAGAATTGTGAAGAAATGAGAAGAAAATAGATGAAGAAGGGGGAGGTGCAGTTTCGGCCAGCAAGGGGAATGGGGGAGGGTGTGGGCAAGTGGGGAAAGTCAAGGGTCAAGTTCCAAAGTCAAATGTATCATACCTTATTAACAATATTTAAAATAAATCAAAAAAAAATCCTTAAATCAACTCAAGAAAGCAACTAAAGAAAAGAGGCCAGAAATTTCTGGACTTGGTCAGGGTTGGGCTGTCCTAGGGCTGAGGGGCAAGAGAGAGGGGTTTTACAAAAGAAATTTTATGCAAAAAGGCCCCCTACAACTCAAAAATTGCAAGTTTTAGCTCAAAATTCAATAAATTCGTTTCAAATCATAAAAATTTGTTAAAAATCAAAATAAATTACTAAAAATTTATGTTACCACTAGATTTTAATTATAATAATTTTAGAGATTAAAATTAGCCCGGAAAAATTTGTATTTAATGCTAATTTAATGTATTTTCTTACCGGCTTAAAATAATATAAAAAAATTGAAAAATAGGGAAAAAATTTTAAATGACCGAAATTTCATAATTAACTCATTAGCCACTAAAAACAAGCAATTACCTATCCATTTTAGGTATAATTAGCCCTAAACTGCAAAATATCGAGAAAGACGGTTTTCGGAAAAATACCGAATTTTCACCGAATTTCAAGAAAACACCAAAACGACTTTTCAAGACTCTACAATCTTCCCCCCCTTAAATAAATTCGGTCCCCGAATTTAAAAATATAGCTACGCGTACCTTCGAAGAGATGGGGATATTTCTTCCTCATCTCGCCCTCGGTCTCCCAGGTAACCTCCTCGCTGCTCGGGCTACGCCAAAGGACCTTGACGGTTGGTATAATCTTCGACCTCAACTTCTTCACCTGCCGATCCAGGATGGCCACCGGCTGCTCTGCAAAAGAAAGGTCGCGCTCTAGCTAGACTGTCGGGTGCTGAATCGCATGCGAAGGGTCGTGAAGGTACTTGCGGAGCATCGAAACATGGAAGACGGGGTGAACATCGGGAAAGCTGGAAGGAAGAGCCAAACGATATGCAACTGCGCCGACACGCTCGAGGATCTCGAAGGGACCTACGAATCTAGGGCTAAGCTTCCCCTTTCGCCCAAAACGCATCACGCCCTTCATCGGAGAGACCCTCAGAAAAACATGGTCGCCTACTGCGAACTCTAATCTGCGACGGCGCCTGTCTGCATAGGATTTCTGTCTGCTCTGAGCCGCTCTCATCCGGTCTCGGATCAACTGTATCTTCGCTGTCGTCTCCTCAACAAGCTGCGGCCCCAAAATGCTGCTCTCGCTAAGCTCTGTCCAACAGACGGGCGATCTGCATCTCCTCCCATACAAAGCCTCGAAAGGTGCCATCTGAATAGTATCCTGGAAGCTGTTGTTGTAGGAGAACTCCACTAGAGGCAAATGACGATCCCAGCTACCACCAAAGTCTAAAACGCACGCTCTGAGCATGTCCTCGAGAGTCTGAATGGTCCGCTCTGACTGTCCGTCTGTCTGCGGATGAAACGCTGTGCTGAAGCTCAAACGAGTGCCCAAAGCCTCCTGAAGTCTCTGCCAAAGTCGGCTGGTGAACTGAGTGCCTCGATCTGACACGATACAAATCGGTACGCCATGTAGTCGCACGATCTCGTCAATATAGAGCTGAGCATACTGAGCGAAGCTAAAAGTCGTCTTCACTTGAAGGAAGTGAGCCGCTTTCGTCAATCTATCCACGATCACCCAGATGGAGTCGTACCCTCGACTGGTCCTGGGTAGACCCACAACGAAATCCATCGAAATCTGCTCCCATTTCCACTCTGGAATGGGTAACGGCTGTAGCTCTCCTGCGGGCCTCTGGTGCTCGGCCTTGACTTGCTGACAATTCAGGCATCTCGAAACGAACTCCGCAGTGTCCCTCTTCATCCCGTCCCACCAGTAGGTCTCTCTCATATCATGGTACATCTTGGTGGAACCGGGGTGGACACTATACACTGATCGGTGTGCCTCCTCAAGAATGTCGCGCCGCAATCCATCAGCCTCTGGTACGCACAGTCTAGATCCATATCGTAAAATCCCCTGATCGTCAACCACGAACTCGGAAAATCTGCCCTGTCCCATCTGTGCCATGATCTCTGAGCAACGGTCGTCACTGCGCTGTGCCTCATATACACGGTCAAGCAACTGTGGGCGTGCACGAACATGCGCGAGCTGTCCCCCTGTCTGAGTGAACTCGAACTCAACTCGGCTGTCGCATAACATCTGCCAATCTGCTGACGACTGCCTCTGAACTGCGTGCAAAAAGGATAGACTACCCCCGGGCCTCCTACTCAACGCATCTGCCACCACATTTGCCTTGCCGGGGTGATATAAGATCTCGCAGTCGTAGTCTTTCACCAACTCCATCCAACGACGCTGTCTGAGGTTCAGGTCTCGCTGCTGAAATATGTACTTTAAGCTCTTGTGATCGGTGAATATCTGACATGACTCGCCGTAAAGGTAATGTCGCCAAATCTTCAGTGCAAAGACCACTGCAGCCATCTCCAAATCATGAGTGGGGTAGTTCTGTTCATGCTTCTTCAACTGCCGAGAAGCGTAAGCGATCACCCGGCCATGCTGCATCAATACGCATCCTAATCCCACTCGCGAAGCATCACAGTAGACAACAAATCCGCCTGATCCCGAAGGCAAAGATAATACCGGCGCCGTAGTCAAACAAGTCCGTAGCTGCTGAAAACTGCGCTCGCACTCCTCTGTCCAAACGAAAGAAACTCCCTTCCGGGTCAAACCGGTCAACGGTGCAGCTATACGGGAGAAGTCCTGAACAAAACGCCTGTAGTAGCCCGCCAGGCCTAGAAAACTACGGATCTCAGTAACCGATGTAGGTCGGGGCCACTGCTGAACAGCCTCAATCTTCTTCGGGTCCACACAAATGCCGTCTCTCGTAACCACGTGACCCAAGAATCCGACACTGTCTAGCCAGAACGCACACTTGGAGAACTTCGCGAACAGCTGATGTAACACCCGAGCCCAATAATACTATTTATATTACTAGTTGAGGGTTGTGGTTTGCTCATTTCCAATTTTCCTGATTTTCTGGTGTTTATTGCTAAATTTTAACCGGTTAAGTCATTTTGGCACATAACAAATTTTAACTCCTAAAATGAAATTTAAGATGTCCATCTTGTCCTACTCGTCGCCACTAGTCGCGTGGTAGCGTCTGCGTGTCGAGATTCCGTCCCGTTCGGCTAAACGGGCAAGTTCGGACGACTACGTGCGCGTGCAAGTGTTCGACTTGGGGGCATGCATTTTAATGATTAAACACCTCTTTTCAAAATTTGGAACCCGCTTAAAATCCTATAATTTGAATTTGGAACATTTGGGCGCAACCCGGGCGCGATTTGGAAATGTTTCATTTTGCGCCAAAAAGGGCCCGTTTCAATTTAATATATAAAACTAATATATATATACGAATCAATCCCTAACAGTTAAATCCTTCACAAAATTTTACCCAATCCTTCTTAAATATTTCCCCTATCTCCCTCCAGCCAATCACGAGCTCCTATTTGAGCTCGTGGGCCCCGCCTCGTTTTCCCCATCTCTCTCTCTCTCTTCCCTCAATCCCTCGCTCTTTCTCTCTCCAATCTCTCTCTCTCTTCCTCTATTAATTTCCCATGCACCGCCTTCTCCTCCCCATCGACCACGAGAACACCTGAGCAAACCCTAACCCTAACCCTAGCCTCGCGATCCCACCGCCGACTTCCCCGCGACTTCGCCGTCGCCGCCAGCAACGCCTCCTCGACCGCCGCACCTTCCTCCTCCTGTTCTCCCGACGATTCCCGCGCCTGCAACCTATTCCCGACCTCGCCTCCACCCTCGCAGACCTCGCCGTCGACGTCGCCTCTCACCGTCGACGCCTCCCACGACTCCCTTTCACCCTACTCGACCCGACCTCGTCGTCGTTTCCCTCCTCCCCTCGCCGGAACAGCAAACCCGAGCCTTCATCCATTGCCTACCCCGCTGTTCACCGGAGAACGCACCGGCGACCTCGCCGTCGTCACCAGGGCCGCCTACTTCTCCCCCTCGACCACCAGAGCCGACCCCCTCTCCTCCAGATCGCCGCAGCACCTTCCCCTGCACACCCGAGGCCCTTCACCCTTGCTGCAGCCGCTGTCGTCGCTTCGCCGGCGTTCCAGCGCCGTCGAGCTCGCCGGGGTCACCTGGTATACCTCTCTGTAAGTTTCCCCTTTCCCTCCTTTGTGCAAATCATCCCCCTTGCTGGTCGTAGTCACTTGTATCCTATCGCATTGCTAACTTCGCTCCCTTTTGTCGTTGCCGGAATCTGACCGTGCCGTCTTGGCGAACCCGACGCTCCAACGAAGTCCCCTGGTCCGTGCGATCTCGTTGATCTCTGTTGGGACTCGATCCGTGAACCGTGCTTTCATATCGCGTTTTCTGCCGACATCGCATCCGTGTTCCAGTTCGCAGACCGTCGAGGCAAGTATATGAATACTTGCTTGAACATGCTAGCGTGCGAGATCTAGTCTTGCCACGCAATTTATTTCACACTATTTAATCCCGTAACTTAATGATGGTAATGGATATCATATTATTGCAGTTATCTTAACCTGGAATCGTTACAACAGTTCCTAGTAATTAACTAACCCACATCACTCCATGCTTTAACTAATTAAAACGACTGAATCATATCTGCTTGAACAGTTAAATCATTCATGGGACAATTATTATATTTAGTATAATTTCATGTAGTTCCTTAATTTATAATTGTGAATATTGCTTTACCTTGTGGCTTTTGCACCCTAAAGATGATTGAACCTGTTAGTAAGAGAATACGAACATCACTGTAGTTATATGGAATATTGTGATTAATTACTGTTTCCTGCTGTTATTCATTATTGATTGTATACCTGTTGTGAGCACTTACCCGATTGCACGACATATTGACCTGACCCTGCTACACCTGACATATACATACATACCGACTCATCCTGTTGTACCATGACATTACTTGTCTCTCGATTTCATGCCTAATGCCGACAAACCTAACCATCCCTGCTGTCGATCCAGACAGACCTACCTTTACTTGACTTTGTGTTGGCATTAGTCCTTGACTACTGAATACCTGACTGACATACATAGTTTGGGGGTATGGGGAAATCAAAGGTGGAACCGACTTGTAACTCAACAGTTCGATACATTGTTCTGATCAGTCTTACGGGCTTGGCCAGCTCCGGAGTGTTGTTGCTGACATCACTCGTCCATCCTACTACCTTTTACTGCTTAGCGGCACGTCTCGGATTCAGCCCCGAGGATCATGACCGTGGTCCCGGGCACGCACGGGATACTATTGAGTTACATCGACGATTCACCAATTGGTTTCAAAGACTATAGAGTAGAAAACCTGACAGGACAGTTTAGTCACCAGTGCACATTACCCTGCTTGTTATTTCTTATTGCTGCTTTATTCATGTTCATACTTGCATTGTTTATTTCATGTTCATACTATATGCTTGATATCGTGACGCGCTGACGTCTGGGTTTTGCATGGCCCAGATTCCGTACCACTGTCTACGACCGAGCAGGAGTGCTTCAGCCAGCAGGCTGAACAATGAGTTCCTTAGAGTTTAGTTTATTTATGTCATTTCAGTTCCAGATGTGAGCCCGCATTATGGGACATACTGTTTATTCATTGTATTGGATCATTAGCTTCCGCACTTATTGTTTACTGATTCTTGTTATTATGGATTTGGACATGTATTAGATTAGTTTTATCTTGCTCTTGATATCCTTACAACCGTAATGTGACTGTGGATGGATACTTCCTACCTACAGGTAGCATGGTTGGCTATGTCACGTGCCCAAATCTTGCGTACTCTGGGAAGCGGGGCGTGACAGCTAATGCTCCCTCAGAGTCTGTAACGTAATCCGCAAGTGCTGCTCGTGCTCCTCTCTGCTCCGGGAGTACACCAAGATATCGTCGATAAACACGATGATGAACAAGTCAAGATACGGCCTGAATGTACGGTTCATCAAATCCATAAATGCTGCTGGGGCGTTGGTGAGTCCGAACGACATCACCAAAAACTCGTAGTGGCCATAGCGTGTACGGAAAGCTGTCCTCGGTATATCCTCCTGTCGAACTCGCAGCTGATGGTATCCTGATCGCAAGTCGATCCTCGAAAAATACCCCGCACCCTGAAGCTGGTCGAACAAATCATCAATGCGCGGCAACGGATATCTGTTCCGAACAGTAACTTTGTTCAGCTGGCGGTAGTCGATACATAAGTGCAAACTTCCATCCTTCTTCTTGACAAACAGGACCGGAGCACCCCACGGAGAAACACTCGGTCGAATAAGCCCCTTATCTAACAAATCCTGCAACCGATCCTTCAGCTCTCGAAGCTCTGCCGGGGCCATCCGATACGGTGGTATAGAAATAGGCCCCGAACCGGGAATCAAATCAATGCAGAACTCAACATCGCGCTCAGGCAGTAGCCCAGGTAGCTCATCAGGGAAAACATCAGGGAACTCACAAACTACCGGGACCCGGTCTAACGGAACCTCTGCAGCTCGCGTATCACAAACAAACGCTAAGAATCCCTGACATCCCTTCCGCAAGAGCTGACCAGCGCGAAGAGACGAAATTAAGCTGGGAAGGGTGACACTGCGGTCTCCCTGAATAACAAGGACTGGCTCTCCCGGAAAGCTAAATCTGACTGCCTTCTCACGGCAGTCCACCGAAGCATAACAAGTGGCTAGCCAATCCATGCCCAGAAGCACATCAAAGTCCAACATATCGAGGAGTATCAAATCAACTGATGAATCCCTCTCCCCGATACGAACGGAACACAAACGAAATACAAACCGAGCGACAAACGACTCGCCTACCGGAGTAACAACAACAAGCGGCTGATCTGACGACGACGACTCACGGCCCAACATCGGTGCAAAGTGTGTAGAGACGTATGAATGTGTGGAACCTGGGTCGAATAATACCCGTGCGTCGAAAGAACAAACTGGCAAAGTACCTGTCACAACGGCATTGGATGCCTGCGCATCCTGCGGTGTCAAAGCAAATACCCGGGCCTGTCCTCCACCGATAGCGGGCTGACCTCGACCTCGGCCCCTGCCTCCTCGTCCTCTCTGAACAGGACCGCCACGTCCACGGCCTCTCGGTGCACCTAACTGGCGTGGAGCATCGCCTGGGGTAGGAAGTAGGGCTCTCTGAGGAGGGGGTGGTGATGGTGGTAGGGTCACATGCGGAACTGTCGCTGCTCCCTGTCGTCTCACTGGACAGTCTCTGACAAGATGGTGCAGACTCCCGCACCCAAAACATCTTGGCGACGGCTGCTGTGTAGGGTTCCCAGGCACTCTTGTGAAGGTTCGTAAGGCATCAAACATGCCCGGATTAAATTTTAGACGTGCCGAACAACCCAAAGCCGGGATCTTTGCTAGATTATTAGGGTTTAACATGCAATAAGATAACTTTTATCTAAGTGTGAGGGATTACAACCTTTGTAGTCCGCTCCTTCATTTCACAAGCTCCGAGTAGAAGTCCCTTTGCCGCGATCCACGATCTCCCGGACTCATGAGAGGCTCCACGACTCGAACGATCCATTCTAGCTCGTCGTATTCCAAATCTCCGATGATCTACCTCGAGGTTGCTTCGACTCAAGCTTTCTCACTCTTAAAGAAGAGAACACACTAATCTCAAGGGCTAGATGAGATGAGGATGAGAGAGTAGTGATTTAGCTTTCTTTTTATATCATTTTCTCATAATCTTTCATCACATAAGAATTTTCAAGAGAGCTTCTTCTTTCAAGAGAGAAGAAGAAGATGATAATGGAAAAAGAATAATGATAATTCATTTTCTTTTGTGATGAATAGAAATATAAACATATGATTGAATTATTAACCATGGTCAAGGATGAATGGATGAGAATGTGTAGAGAAACAAGTAGGGTTAGGCTTTGGTTAAGTTAAAAATGTGTCATCCAAAATATCTTTACAAATGACAAAAGAAAATTGCTTCTAGAAAGAACTTGAAGCAACTAAACCCAATCAAACCCTAACCTCAATTAATCATCCTTAAACATGTTTAACAATTAATCATATCATGTCACAATAATATATATCACATATATATTATATATTTGCAACAAAAGAAAATAATACAATTAACATATATCGCATATATATCAATGTATCATCCACTGAGAAAATGAAATAATAAAGTAAGCCAATATTAGTTAATATAATAATATATCATATATATTATTATATATTAAATCATCGAATCAACACTTGATCCGACGATCCGGCTATATCGAATATAACCGACTAATATATCATGTACCGATTCATCGAATCAACACTTGATCCGATGACCCGGTTCATATCCATATATCGCGAGAATCTAATACGGTATCCCATATCGCATTATTCTCGCTCCTGCGCATATCACATATGTGCCACTACTCTGTTTCGCCTGAGCCAAGAAACCTCTGTGTAGGACTCTAAAGAATCGTCAATACGCCGGTAGCAGGTGATGATCATATCAAACACCCACAAGCTGCAAGCGGTCAGCTAAATGTAACAGCCACCCAGGTATTGAGCGATCAGAAGATCAACAAGCTAGCCTGTGCGTTCTCCTGTGAATCCGATCAGTAACACTCCTGTACAGTCCGGTCTGTTCGTCTGATATGTCGCATATCAAGTCTAGGGGTGGTATACGTCAGACCCCAGTAACCGATAAGTCGTGTCGATGTATGGCTCATAACGGGTCGAGAAACTACTAGTAACACTTACCAGTAAATCTCTATATCAGCCCTGGCCAGGGACTTCCAGTTATAGCCAATCGAACACAGCACAACATCAACTCCCTATACCGGGAGAGACGAATCCCCTCCTATCGCTCATTGCCTCCATGTGATTCGGGACTGTACCCAAAAGCCACCGTTTTGCACGCCCTCTTGGACGTGGTAAGGTGGAAATCAAAGCACAGTGGGAATCACACAAGACTCTATGACGATCTCGGGTCTTCAGACTACCCTGTACCTGTGTCACCGGAGAACTGCCATCTGACGTGTGGTATATCACCATCTGGGAGTTCTCGGCGAGTCTGTCCAGTGTACCCAGTCTCCACTGAGCACCCGTACACCATCTCTGATGTCAAACACCGATGGATATGGGATCATCCATCACCCATCATATGGGTCAAGATGCGTATACGCTAGTCTACTCTGGTGTATCGATGCCCTGTCTCGATATACCCTCGACTAGGAACAGTTATAGGATGTACTCATCGACTACCGCGGCCCCACTAGTATGATCTCATCATAGTCCCAGTAGTCGAGTACAGATCCTAAGGGCTTTATCAACATGTGAGAGTAAAACAGTAAACCAATACAAGTCAACATGTAAAGATAAAGTGAAACCAAATAGCATACTATCATGACGAGCAAGAAAGTCATCTCTATATATAACCAAGCATCCATTATAATATACATCATATGTACAACAATGGCCTCTAGGGCATATACATAACTAACATGCTGCCCCTGGGAATAAGAACCATATAACTGTCCCCGCCCAAATCCTCTGCCAGGCCTATCTCTCGGAAAGAATCTGGCACGCTGCCTCTGAGGCGGTACATCGGTGCGCATCCTCTTCGGCCCAGAAACGGCCGAAGTCCGTGATATGCGTGCCTCCATCCGCAATGCCGTATCCATAGCAGCTGAATAAGTGTCGTAGTGTTGGGCGCCAATGGAAAGATATAGCTGGGCATCAAGTCCCTGTACGAACCTCTTCACCATCTTCTCCTCGGTATCCACCAAATACTGAGCATATCGGGATAACTGTGTAAACTGGATGTCATACTCAGACACCGTCATCCCAGGTGTCTTGACTAAGGCCTCGAAGCTACGAGCTCTGGCGTCACGAACGCTCTCTGGAAGGAAACGGGCTAGAAAGACCGCTGTAAACTCGGCCCAAGTCATAGGCGGTAGATCTGCAGCTCGACCTCTCAAGACTGACTCCCACCATGTCTGCGCGAGACCCTCTAGTCGGAAACTCGCAAGCTCTACCCATCGATCATCCGAACATCTCAGCGAACGGCAGATCCTGGCTAAACTGTCAAGGAACGTCTGTGGGTCCTCCGCTGCCTCGGTGCCGGTGAATACTGGAGGTCTCAGTCTCATGAAGTCCTGTAGCGAAACCGGAATGGCCACGGTGGTAGTAGTAGGAGCAGGTATCATGGTCGTCTGTGATGTAGTAGGTACGTCATCCGGCCTCGGTGTACGACTGGCTGCAACTAGGGATCCTACCATCTGACGTAGCTCCTGCATGCCTCCCATCATCTGTCGCAACTCCTCCATACCGGTCTCGAGCCTATCCATATGGCCTGGGGAAGGTGGATCGGTCTGTCCCTGCGACGTAGGCATACCGCCCTGCTCAGTCCTAGTCTCGGACGAGCCAGCTCGAATCTCGTCTCTGGCGGCAGCCCTCTGTGCCCTTGTAGCCTTCGGCGGCATAGTGGCTGTTACAGGAAAACG
Organism: Agapanthus africanus; assembly: GCA_030015575.1. NCBI lineage: Eukaryota > Viridiplantae > Streptophyta > Magnoliopsida > Asparagales > Amaryllidaceae > Agapanthus > Agapanthus africanus. The sequence continues at coordinate 471,434,665 of JASDDO010000031.1, forward strand.
GATAGTAAGGACAGTGCAATAGGATCATAGGATACACGGAATTGAAGAAGGAATTTTCAAGCAAGTATACCCTAAAGTCACTTAGGCGGAGTACCGTATCGTAAGTATGCCGCGGACATACGCACGCTACGTTACCCTGCTTAAGTCACTTACTCCATCTACCAAGGGTCATCCTACACTCACAAAAGTAAAACCTACCGCTCTGATACCAACTTTGTCACGACCCGCAGGGTACGGAACGTGACTGGCACTTAAGTTTACGAAACGTCTAAAGGCGTCCGTAAAATAAGTAAGCCAACCCAGAAAACAAAACCAATTAAGCAAAAGAGTGAAGAAAACCCAAACATTTGAAAGCAAGTTTATCAAATAAGTCATGTAAAACCCCTTTTAAAAACAATACTAATTTTTCCGAAAATTTCGGCAGAGTCTCCTTTGTAAATACTGGCCCCCAAAAATGGGTACAACAAGAATATATGTAAAACCAACATATAAGGCATCCCCAAGCGGGAGCTAGCTCTTCGCCATAAGGCGGTCACAAATCCCACGCAATATAAATGACAACAAGCATAATAATCATAAGGAAGCATAAAAAAAGTAGCATGTCGGCTCAAGTGAGCTCGACCCCAAAATACAGCATAAAATCCACAAACCTCACAGTCTCATCTCTAGGTCAATATACAATAAATCTAGTAGAAACAGTAGATGGAGTGTACTAGATACAAAGAATATACAAGGTGGTACAAAAATAATAACATAACCCACCTATGAGCAAATCTCGAGCTCAGGCAAAAGAGGCAAAAAAACAAGTGCGCCCGCCGCTACTGAACTGACGGAGCGGACCTGTAAAAGACTGTGGCACAACGGGGGTGAGTTGCCAACTCGTGAGTAATAAATAACATCTACAAAGGCTATCGTATGCATGCACACAAGCATCCTAGCATCTAAAATACAGGTATGACTGGATGCACTAGCAGGTGTGTATATAACATCAGTGTACTAATATGTATGCAACATGAATATCTGAGATCTCAATAGGTATATATAGGAAATATTTTATCTCTTTTTGTTTTTGAAACTCTTTTAGAATGCCAGCATAATGTCAATGAATCGACGAAAATCGGTGTCCAGCAACGACACCCAAAAGCTGTCTCAAATCTTATAAATCCATGTCATAGTGTCTCTGGCCTCAGCCATCCGGCTGACCCATCTCAATATCAATATCTCATCCTCTCGCGGCCCCGGTCGGTATCCTCTGGATATCCGCCGTGCCCAATGAAGTCACCGGTAGGTAATCCGTCCCCTGCCAGGCTCATCGTCAACACCACGAGCTTCTTGTCCCGGGGTACCCTACCGGGCCCACCATGTACCCGAAACGGTTCATCCAACTCCTCGAAACGGGTCTCCAAAAACCACAGCAAACTCATGGTGGACGACACTTACACCACTAGAAAACCGCAATTTACATGTTTTAAAAATATCATAAGTTTGGAAATTTTGCGGCTTTCCCCCGAAATCCAGCAATATCATAAAATCTCAAGAAATCCTCATAAGTGCATATGTCAATGATAATGAATGCGTATGATATCAATAATCAAGTTGCGATGTGTGATTAATGTATTAAGCATGAACAATTAATATGATGAAGTACATGCACATGAATAGCAATACTACGGTTTCATTTTTAAGGAATTAAAGGCAATAGTACCAGTTTAAGTATCAATTAGTAAAAGGTTTCAATTTAAAAGTTATCTAGTGTGGTGGCATGGCAATTACCAGGGTGTGTGTGTAAACATGAATAGTGCTCGTGCTGCATTTAAAAACCCTGGTAATGGTGCAGGTGTCCTATGAAATGGTTTCGTATAGGTATGTCAATATAATGCATGGATGCAGCAAATAGTCAATTAAGTATTTCACCCCTAATTACTAACATTACTAAGGATTTGTAAGTTACTAAAACTATCGGGCGGCTTGCGCCATCCAACGATAGTCCCCCGTAGATGTTACATCTACTCACCGGGATCCCTGGCTAGCTGTGTCCAATCACCGCCTTTCCCTTTCGCGCCGCGTCTGACGTCTCCGCGACCGAACCTGGAATTTACATAAATACCAAACATAAGGTTACATATCAAGAACAACGCAAAACCCCAACGAAACTACTAAAGTTCGCTAGCTAGGTACAACGTGCACAAAGTGCGCGGAACACACGCGAAAATCGCAAAAGCTGCCAAAAAAACGTCGATTTGGTCGCCCGGCAAAACTAAAACCCGACTACCCAAAAATCCGCACTCACGCATCCTAAAAGTCGTAGGACAAGCCATTACAATCATCAAGATATCAAAAATAATTCATCACACAATTTTATAACAAAACTAGTAAGCATTTGCATTCCAAAATCGGTGCAAAAATCGCCGATTTGCGACAAAACGACTACAATATAGCATAATTACCCAAGCACACTACAAGCAATCTACAAACACTAATTACAACACAATAGCAATGATTCCAATCCTATTTTCCATAAACAACCATTTCTTGAATTATAACCTAGCAAAATCCAAATCAATTTCCACACTTGAAAACTTAAATTAACACAACAAAAGCCCACTTAAGAAAATTAACCTTTTAGGTTAGGTTAGCAAAATACTAGATAGCAAAGTAAATTAGTTGACCTAATAATGGATTTCTAAACCCTAAACAACTCATTAACATGTTTCACAATCCAATTCCATACAAAAACCCTCTCTTGAAAATCCTAAAAAGCAATTTCACACTTCTAAATTTAACTAAATTAGCACAATTAAAGACTACATCAACAATGTAACTATATAGATTAGTTAATTAACCATTAGATTAACTATAAAACAACTTAATTAATTATCATGACTTCAAAACCCTAGTTAAACAAACTACTCTTTTTTTTAAACTAGATTAAAAATTATTTAACTTTTAACACTAAACCATGCATTTAAAGGAATTTAGCAACAAAAGAAAGTAACTTTGATGAGAATTATACCTCACTTGAGATCTAGAAAGAATGGATTTTGCTCCAAAAGATGGCCTCAAGCATCAAGATCCAAGCTAGGGAGGTGAATGAAAAGAAAGATGAAGGATGGTTTGAATTTGCAAGCTTTAATTTGAATTTTTGATGAATTAACTTGAAGAATTGTGAAGAAATGAGAAGAAAATAGATGAAGAAGGGGGAGGTGCAGTTTCGGCCAGCAAGGGGAATGGGGGAGGGTGTGGGCAAGTGGGGAAAGTCAAGGGTCAAGTTCCAAAGTCAAATGTATCATACCTTATTAACAATATTTAAAATAAATCAAAAAAAAATCCTTAAATCAACTCAAGAAAGCAACTAAAGAAAAGAGGCCAGAAATTTCTGGACTTGGTCAGGGTTGGGCTGTCCTAGGGCTGAGGGGCAAGAGAGAGGGGTTTTACAAAAGAAATTTTATGCAAAAAGGCCCCCTACAACTCAAAAATTGCAAGTTTTAGCTCAAAATTCAATAAATTCGTTTCAAATCATAAAAATTTGTTAAAAATCAAAATAAATTACTAAAAATTTATGTTACCACTAGATTTTAATTATAATAATTTTAGAGATTAAAATTAGCCCGGAAAAATTTGTATTTAATGCTAATTTAATGTATTTTCTTACCGGCTTAAAATAATATAAAAAAATTGAAAAATAGGGAAAATTTTTTAAATGACCGAAATTTCATAATTAACTCATTAGCCACTAAAAACAAGCAATTACCTATCCATTTTAGGTATAATTAGCCCTAAACTGCAAAATATCGAGAAAGACGGTTTTCGGAAAAATACCGAATTTTCACCGAATTTCAAGAAAACACCAAAACGACTTTTCAAGACTCTACAATCAAGCGAGAAGAGATGCAGCTTGGCGTACGATACAATGGAGTGCATGATTTGCTCGCAAGATTGGGAAGCAGCAGCCGTCAAGAAACAAAATGCAATCACTTTGGATTCGGATTATTTACCTGAGGAGCTTACAGAATCGGACGAGACCAACACCGAAGGAGAAGAAACCACAACCGGCGCCGATGAGTAGTTAGTAAGATTTGTAATAATAGAAAAAGAACTACATAGACCCGATTCTCTCTCATTGAGATCGATATTTGGGAGGAATACGTAAGCAGTACGAGTGAGTTCGGTCTTTAATGTAAAAAAACAACAAATTGTATTATTAAATTGTAATTTGATCAATATATTTTTAATATAAAAACTTGTTTAAATTTTAAATTTTTAAGCCTATTTTAATTTTTAAATTTTTTATAAAAAAAAATAGCAACCGAGCCAAGCGAAAAATTCGCCAGGCTCGGCGAATTTGCCTTGTCTCGCCTCGCAAACCAGCGAGGCGAAGTGAGCGGGTTCTGGCTTCGTTACTGCTGCCCTTATCCCGTCTCGTCTCGCCTAGCTGGCGAAGCGAGAAAAATTCGCTTAGCCTGCTAGACGAAGCAAACGAATTTCGAAGCGAATTGCTTCGGCTCGCTTCATTAGCAACGCCCGGTTAGGGGTATGTTCCAATACCGGGACAAAATTGCTGGTATTTCCTATGATTTGGCCATTTTATTTCGAAGGATATTTGGTTTAAAGATCCTAGTGAGGCATGCATTCATGAAAGTACTTGAGCAATATTTTTCTAAGCTATCAAAACTAAGCTTGTGTATTATTAATTTTATTTGGCAAAGCATGTGTGCGTTATAAACTATTAATTTCCCCCCTTTTAAGATTTAAGAGAATCGCTTAAAGAAAATTATGTAATGGATTGCGAAACTCACCATCAATCATCTTTAATTGGTGTAAATAATTTATGAGATGGAAAAAAAAGAGGTAAATTGCCGACCGAAAAAGAGGTAAATTGTCAAAAAAACTTGTATAAAAAATCCGGCTGCTTCAAACTTGTATAAAAACCCTTGGGCATTTTGCAGCCCAATTAAAATCCCTTTATACTAGTTGTGGCCCAGGGGTTTTCTCTCAAAGGTTTTGAACAGTAGACCCTTTCCAACAATTTCGAAAATATCAGGGGTCCTTAGACAAGTCCTGAGAGGACCAGGGGCTTTTTAATAATTTACTCCAAAAAAAGATGGTGATGCTGAGAAATTTTTGAGGCCCCTGCTGTTGTAGCCCATATGAATGGCCCATGTTTAAATAATAGGAATATTATTTAGGGCACAACTAGCATGAATCCCCGCGCGATGCCTAATTAAAGGGCGGAATAAGCAATATGGCAGAAGTCCGCCGGACATAAGAAAAGGATTTACATGCAACGGTAGTTATATACGGCAAAACATATGCGGTAAGGGCATTATGTAGCACACTAAATAGTTTTTTTACATCCGAAAAATGATTGTTTGCGGCTTAGTTGGTATTGTTTCCATGTAGCTTGTCAAAAAATGGCACTATCTACAGGAGGAGCAAAGCGAAGTAAAGATCATGCGCTATTTTCATATTTTCGTCTTTTTAATATGAAGTAAAAAATGCCCAATTTAGAAATATAAAGTTTTAGGTGCATTTTTTAGAAATACGGAAGTTTTAGGAGTCCAAAATAATATAAAAAAAAACCCAATTTAGAAATATAAGATGAAGGTTGGTATGTAAAATCGTTATGTAGTCGAAAAATCATTAATTTTGCAAACATCCAATGCAAGAGCAAAAGTTATAGAAACACATGAAATTTGATGTATCCATCCATTTGGATTCAATTATCTAAAAAAATGTTGATATTAATTAATTGAGACATAGAGAAATTTATTGGAAAATAACATTCTCTGAACCATTTTTCTCTTTGCAAAAATTATAAACAAAATCTACCATGGGTGCTTCTACAGTGTAATCACGATTTCTTTTAAATAATTAACCCTAACATAACATGATGCAAATAGAGTTTTAACTCTAACCTTTTATTCTAAATATGGCAAGAGTAGCACTCACTTTTTAATATGAAGCAAACAATAACTAACATGCTTAATAAAAGTCAACCCATTAACTCAGCCAAGCATCGGTTTGAAAGTCAACCCCAAAGTTAGATCAATGACAACTCAATGGATTATGGAACTTTCCCTCTTCCCTCTGCTTTGCTTAGATCTGCAGCTAATTTAAATGGTGGATTCTTACAAAATCTATGGGGTTGAATTAGGTAAAAAGTCAGCCCAAAAAAAAAGCATAGATTTCTTGCAGCAGACAATTAAGTTAGGCATAGCATATTAGGTGTAAGTCCAATGAATGAGAATGTAGGTACGAGGGCGGATCCAGAAAATTTGGTCAGATAAGACGGAAATTAAACAGTCTTAAAATATTATATATAAGCTCCGAAATTTTTTCAAAAAAAATCCTCCAACATACATCAAAAATTTGGACAACATTTTCCGAACCGAGTTCTTTATTGCCAAAAAACTTTTTTCGGTGATTAATAAAATGAAAAACAAATTGGCTTCTTATTTATACAATTGTTGGGTCTAAATTTCAACATATATTAAGATACGACACGTGTGTATGATTAGACATAATACATTTCTTGTTTCGGTGAACATATAAAAATACTTAAATGTATTATATGAGATATACGGATCAATAACATAAAGAAACATTACAAATGAATGCATCGACTCATTTTCTATTCTAGGATATATTTTCTAAGAGTTCGACGAAGGGTAGTAGAAAGCCTGGTGTGGGGCTATGCTAAAATAAATTAAGCAAAATTACTTGCTTTCTACTTCTATTTTACAACTTTGCATTAAAAAAGAGTAACTTGGGTCTTTTATTGAAAAATAATATATTCTTATGCTAAAACAAAACAAAACTGCTTGATTTCTACTATTATTTTATAACTTTACATTAAAAAAAGTAACTTGGGTCATTTATTGAAAAATGATATTGAAAAGATAAACGATATCCAAGGAAATCGAGCCTACATTTATCGAAAAAAGATATTGAAAAAATAAATGATGCCCAAGGCTCGAACCCACAATCCAATGTGGTAAAACTTCATGAACACACCAATAAGACATTTCTACCTTTTGCTGTTAGTTATAGAATATAATTTATATATAAACAACTTAGTAATTGTGCATATCCATATCGATAACGCGGATTCTGATGGGACGGCTGCCTCGCCTCGTCTCTATGTAGGTCCTCTCCTCTCCTGATAGGGATATATTTAGGTTAACCCCATGAATATGAAGTGCACCAAAAATTTATGTTTGTTTTCTATAAATAATATGTAGTCATAGGCCAATTAATTAGGTATATAACCATCTTTTTATCATTAGATAGTTCATAATTATTAAAGTTGAGATCTATAAAGTTATCAATGCTGGTTTTCCCACATGTGATGAATGGGAAACTAAATAAGCTTACATCATACAAAAATTTTGTATACAAAAGTAGTACCTTGATGTTATTTATTATATAGATATAATAACAAATAACATCAATTTTTAAGTGAAATTTAATATGAAATTTGATCTGTTATATATCATAATTTAAGTCTAATATATACAATTTTATTGAGCTCAGATAATATAATATGATTATAATAATAAAAAAGTTGTCATTATTTATAAGAATTTGTATGCTTTCATTTTTCATTTTTGAATTTTTTTTACTACTTTTAAGACTATTCAAAAGGAAAAAAATTTCATCTTTTAAAAAGAGGAAGGGGTTATATATATATATATAGAGAGAGAGAGAGAGAGAGAGAGAGGAGGGGGGAGAGGGGAGGACGGTTTTATTTTCTTATATTTTATTTTTATTTTGTATGGCATTGGTGCTTTTCTTTGGTTTTTTTTTTGGATGGAGATGGAGAGGCGCTTCTTTAAATAAAAAGTTTCATTTGAAATTTAAATTTAATTGCGTATTGATAGCATGGATAGTTTAGGATGGAAGGACATTAGGAAGGTTTTTTATTTTTTCAGCAACTTTTTAATCATAAAAATGATGTTTATAACATGCTACTGTCTATTTTTTTTGACGTAAAAAAAGTAGAACGAGATCTCCTGCTCTAATAAAAAAAAAGACAGTAGAAGGTAGCAATTAAAAAAATATAAAAAATCATAAATTGGAAAAGGAAAACACGTGGACGTATGGATGAGCTCTATTAATTATTGGAGGAGAATGCAGCAATCACAAAAAGAACAAATGAAGGCAAAGCTTGATAAGGCTGTTCATGTAATAATGATAAAAACGAGGTTTTGTCAAGAACAAAATGACCAAGAAATCATTGAAGAAGGCAGAAGAAGACACAAAACTTGCACATTCTTTGTCTCTTGAAGCCAACCTCAATCATAAGAAGATGACAAGAACTTCATGATTCATGTGCAGAAATTATTTTCCATATCGGCCGTATACATTCGGGTAAAAGAGAGAAGAAATAGAAATGCGGTTCCACACGCTTTCCATGGCTGTTTAAATTTCTTTCCTCTCTTTTATCTCCTGTCCGGATATATTACACCCGATACAGACGATGTCTCCTTCTCGTGGGAAGTTCTTTTGTGAAAATTGAGTCTAGCTAGGTCCCTGACCAAAAAATAGATAGAGATAGTTCCATGGTAAAAAAATTTAAAAAAAACCTTGGCAAAACCTTCCTACATATGGCCCAAAACAAGTTACGTTTAAGTTCTTTAAGTTCTTATCGGCTTTTTGTTTTCAACATTCATGTACCACCCTTGTAACTTTTTGCGAGTACTTCTTTTACCAGATAAGTACCACATTCACTTGATAACTTCCATATTTATCTGATAATTACTATCGGGCATTTTTTCAGCCTTATGCTATTTTATAAGTAGTAATAATCTGGTAAATGTAGGATTTATCCGAAAAATATAGTGATCAACTTGTAATTGAAGTAGTTATCTGCTGTAGTTAAATACTAAATCTAGCAAATATTTGAGAAATGTAGTACTTATCTATCAAAAGTTGCAAGGTTTGTATATAAATATTGAAAATTAAAATGCCCTTAGGGACTTGAGCAGTAAGCTTTTTTGGTTGTTGTTCGTTATAGGGTTTTACCAATTTTCCTTTTTCCTTTTTGGCAAGGGATCTTCATACCGCTATTTTGGGCCAGAGACTGTCTATTTTTCTCAAATACTTGTATACATGTTGTAACATAAAAATTGTTTTTTCTCTCAAAAAAGATAAATGGTAGTTTGATGCAAACAAAAATATACTACTAATTTGTTGCAAACATGTGTAACAGAAAATATTTGTTGATTGCAATCTACTTAATGCAGATGAATGAATCGATTTTTTAAATTGATGTGGTCCATAATTTTAAGAAACTTCATTACGATTAACTTGCTTGATAGCTGTGTCATCAATTGTTTACTGTAGGAAATTAAAATTCAGAGTAAGAATTGAAATAAACCTAATTTCTAATTTTGAGACATGAAAATGTAAAAGAATTTTTTGTTTTTTTGTTTTTTTGGACGATAGAAGTAAGGTGAGAAACCCTACCATATATTAAAAGAGAATATGTGCAGGAGCAGAAACTAGAGTCAAAGCTGTATGAGGATAAGCAAAAGGATAATCATAGGTGAGTAGACAACTTATGCCAAAGTAAGTGGAGGAAGAGTGGTCGAATCATTCCTCGCATTTATCCGGACATAATCGTCATTCCAAAAGAAGAGAGTGAAAAGAGTGAGATTTCTTCACATCCTCTAATCCCTCTTGCATACTGGCATCGTGCTTGAGCTAGTTGCTTTACCGGAGAAGTGTTCTCAAGTGAAGCGGGGGCTTGGGTTGGGTTCTCTCACTGATGATGCTCGATATCGGTGGTCTTCCAGATCAGGACACGTGGCAGATGAAGTGTCCCACAACATGCAAGAAAGGACCTACAGTGGCCGACCAGACCACTCCTGTGCCCGTCCTACAAGCAAACGCTGGCTCGCCTCCGAGCCCTCAGCACAATTGGCCTCCTCGGTCCCACAGCTCGTCTCCGAGCTATCGCAGGCCCGAGCCTCCTCGGCCCTCTCAGCTCGCCTCCGAGCTCGAGCAGAACCAAGATACCTCGGCTCTCCCGCTCCTCCGAGAGCTCTCCCGCCGATGTCATCTTTTTCGGTCTCATCGACCGACCAACATCACCGCTTGCAGGTGTAACCGCCATCCCGCGAATCTCGCCATGCGCGAGATCTCCGCCGGCCACATCCCACGTTCCACGCCACCACGATCCCCCATTAACGAGCCTGTCTCGCCATTAATGGGAGGTCCCGCTCATCACGCGGACGTGACGTCGGGAGCGCAACGACCAGCGTGATTCTCACGCCTGCCTCGCCTGCTACCACCACTATATAAACCCCTCTCCCAGACGATCGAGATAAGCCATTTTTACTCCACTAAGCCATTACTCTGCTCGGATTTCTAGTCTAACTTGATCGTCGGAGGGTCCTCGGTGGTACAACCACCCCGAGACTTCCTTGCAGGTAACTCGGCAACCACAACCACAACCAATTGAGATCCATACGCTTCAGAAGCGACACCCTCCAGATCAAATCTCAGCCACCCATCGTCGCCATCATCAGATCAACGGGAAGCAATATCTTGGCACGATCCAGGTCGCGTCAGCTGGCGCCGTCTGAGGGAAGTCCTTGATTCCACAAAAACAAAAATGCGCCTCCCGATCTCAACCTAATGGCGAGCGATTATCACGACGACCCAAACACTAGCCGCCGCCTCCCCCTCAACGGAGGCACGGACAAACCTCCTCCGCCGAATACCATCAACGCCCTTGCCGGCCGATAGACCAACTACCGTCTGTCGTGGAGGCGCTCACCGTGTCCAAACGGCAGGGCAAGTTCCCCAGATCGCCGCTCTTCCGCCTCGAGACCGGGACCCCTACAGAGGGAGAGAAGACTCCGCTCGCGTTGGCACTGCCAACCATCGCCTCGTTAACTCCCACAGCCGCAGATCTCTCGGGCCAATACATTCTGCAACCTGCGTCAGCGCCAAGGTCCGTCGCCCGAGTGCCTCGCCCCGAGCCCCTACATGCTCCTGTCCCTCTCGAGGAGATGTCGGTCAGTTCGCCTGCTCCCAGGCATGACCAACACCCCCTCCCTCAACGGGGTCGCACGGACGGGACTCGTCACGGCAGCTCGAAGACTACCTCGCCAGAGGACCTAAGAAACTGGGGCCGCGGCCAGACACAGGTCTCCAACAGTAGAGGCCAATGATCTAAGCCCTCACGAAGAGGCAGCCGAGCGGCTTCACTGCTCGGCTATCCCTGGCTGATAGCTCCCCTACCACGCAACGCCAGGGATCAAAGCCCTCGCCAAAAGGCAACCGGGCAGTTTCACTGCTCGGTCAATCCTTAGCAGGCCTCCCATGGCCCCTCCAGCGCTAAGGATCTAAGCCCTCACTAAGAGGCAGCCGAGCGGCTACCCTGTTCGTCTATCCCTAGCTGGTACTTTGCTACCCGCAACGCCAGGGATCTAACCCCTCACCAAGAGACAGCCGAGCGACTACCCTGCTCGGCTATCCCTGGCTAGTACTTTGCTACCCGCAGCGCCAGGGATCTAAGCCCTCACCAAGAGGTAGCCGAGCGGCTACCTTACTCGGCCATCCCTGGCTGGTACTTTGCTACCCGCAGCGCCAGGCATCTAAGCCCTCACCAAGAGGCAGCCGAGCGGCCACCCTGCTCGGCTATCCCTGGCTGGTACTTTGATACCTGCTGTGCCAGGGATCAAAGCCCTCACCAAGAGGCAGCCGAGCGGCTACCCTGCTCGGCTATCCCTGGCTGGTATTTTGCTACCCGCAGCGCCAGGGATCTAAGCCCTCACCAAGAGGCAGCCCTGCAGCTACCCTGCTCGGCTATCCCTGGCTGGTAGTTTCCCTACCACACAACGCCAGGGATCAAAGCCCTCGCCAAGAGGCAGCTCTGCAGCTACCCTGCTCGGCAATCCCTGGCCTGTAGCTTCCCTACCCCGCAACGCCAGGGATTAAAGCCCTTGCCAAGAGGCAGCCCTGCAGCTACCCTGCTCGGCTATCCCTGGCCTGTAGCTTCCCTACCACACAACGCCAGGGATCAAAGCCCTCGCAAGAGGCAGCCCTGCAGCTACCCTACTCGGCTATCCCTGGCTGGTAGCTTCCCTACCACACAACGCTAGGGATCAAAGCCCTAGCCAAGAGGCACCGGGCAGCAACTCTGTTCGACCATCCTTAAGGACAAAAAACCCTCGCCAAGAGGCACAGGGCAGTAACCCTGCTCGGCCATCCTTAGAAGGCCACATACGGCCCCTCCCGCGCTAAGGATGAAAAGCCCTCGCAAGAGGCAACCGAACCCGCCCTCGTTCGGTTATCCCTGCCTGGTAGCACCCTACCCCAACAAACCGGGGATCAAAGTCCTCCCGGAGGCAACCAGACCCGCCCTTGTTCGGTTATCCCTGGATGGTAGCTCCCTACCAAACCAGGGGTCAAAGCCCTCGCCAAGAGGCACCGGGTAGTAACCCTGCTCAGCCCGTCCTTAAGGATCAAAGCCCTCGCAATAGGCAACCGGGCCCGCCCTTGCTCAGTTATCCCTGGCTGGTAGCTCCCTACCCCAAAAAACCAGGGATTAAAGCCCTCGCCAAGAGGCACCGAGCAGCTACCCTGCTCGGCCATCCTTAGCAGGACACTCACGGCCCCTCCCGCGCTAAGGATCAAATCCCTCGTCAAGAGGCACCGAGCAGCTACCCTGCTCGGCCATCCTTAGCACGCCACTCACGGCCCCTCCCGCACTAAGGATCAAAGCCCTCGCAAGAGGCAACCGGGCCCGCCCTTGCTCGGTTATCCCTGGCTGGTAGCTCCCTACCCCCAACAAACCAGGGATCAAAGCCCTCGCCAAGAGGCACCGAGCAGCTACCCTGCTCGGCCATCCTTACCAGGCCACTCCCGTCCCCTCCCACGCTAAGGATCAAAGCCCTCGCCAAGAGGCACCGAGCAGCTACCCTGCTCGGCCATCCTTAGCAGGCCACTTATGGCCCCTCCCGCACTAAGGATCAAAGCCCTCACCAAGAGGCACCGAGCAGCTACCCTGCTCGGCACCATACTTATTAGGCCACTCGCGGCCACTCCAATAACCGAGGAACATGAACTCAACAAGAGGCATCCGGTTCTACGTCTGAGCAATCTCCATCTCGACTTCGGGGCCATGGAGATACCGTCTTCGCACCGGTCTTTGCACACTCGGAAATCGAACAGATTCAACTCGATGTGTGACCGCTAGACAAAGAACCGATGCAAAATGAAGGCAATCTGTGCAAATACAAGTGTCTACCAACAAAAGAAAGTATAAGCACAAAGCACAAACACTGCTACGAAAACAAAAATTTATATTCATAAAGCCGAGAGTCTTTACAAGGGTATTATGGGCTCCCCAGCCTTACAAAATGCCCGAAGGCCTACAAAATACCCGAGGCAACAAAAAGAAGAAAAAAAATGAAGACAAGGGGCATCAAGCCTTAGGCTCGACGCGATACCGATGAGCTCGATGTCCACCACAACTGGGGATGCGTCCGTCACAGGAGCTTCGGCGTTGCCCTCGCCGAGAGTCCCTTCCCCGACAGCACTCCCGGGGGCATCCCCCTGCTCGTCATCCCCGCGGGGATATTCTGCTCTGAGCTCTTCATCAGCAAACTCCGGCACCCGGGCCTTGACGGCGTCGAGAGCCTCGTGCCAGATGAGGGTGGTGGCCGAGGCAAGGACGGTGTAGAACTGCTCCGACTTCTGGAAGTTCTCCACCGCCTCCGCTGCCTTGAGGTCGGCCCTCTTCGCCGCCTCTACCGCAGCTCCCAGCTCCTTTCGGAGGGTGCTCACTGACTTCTTCATGGTGCCGACGAGCACCTCGGAGCCCTGAAGCTTGGTTTCGGCGGCCTCGTGGAACCTGTCCACCTCATGCTTCGAGGCAGCCACCTCCTACTTCGTGGCCGCCGCCTCCTGCTTCGTTGCCGCCGCCTCCTGCTTCACGGCCGCCGCCTCCTCCTGGTTCGCGGCCGCCGCCTCCTGCCTCCCGGCAGCCACCTTGTCCTCGAGGGCAATGACCCTCACCATCGCCGCCTCCAGCTCACGCTTCGAGCTCTCCCCCAGCGAGGAGAGCTCGCTCGCGGCTCGCATCGCCGGGGCTATCTCTTCCACCTCCATCCGGGCGACGATAGCGACGTGCTGGAGGACCTGAAGAAATCGGATGGGGGGTTAGAAAGAAAAAGGGGCACTAAATCTCGCAAACAATGAGACGGTGTACGAGCGCTAACCTGCAGGGCCACTTGGGCGATGGACGCCAGTTGAGCCTTCAGCGTCCCCCCAACGACCTGGCCCCCGGCCGATCTATCCACGTCGTGCAGCAAGCTGTCAGCGACGGAAAGCCCCGAGAACACCTCGAAGAGGAGCTCCCATTCGTCCACCAAGATTGGAGAGGCCGGGGTCCGCGGAACTGTTCAGGGGAACCTCTTGAGAGACGACAATGGAGAGCTCGTCTCCACCTCCAAAGCTCGGGCATCCTCTCCCTGAGCCCTCTTTCTGCTAAGCACCTGGCTGGGCCCCGAGGCGCGATCTGCACTTGAGCGCTGGGGCAGGACGGCTGCTTGGGAAGCCGGGACCGACGTCTGATGGAAAGAGCTGGCCCCTCCAGCCCTCGACCCCTTCTTCGGCTTGCGTATAGCTGCTCGGAGGAGGCCCGCGTCCATGGTTTCTGCACGAGACAAGATATAGTGGAATCAGCGACACAAGCAAAGTAAGAACAAATTCCAGCTCCTAACTTACCGACGAACTAGGCGGGGCTGAGCCCGGCCCAATTGAGGGCCCACTCAGAAAGCAGCACATCAGCCCGAGGAATAGGCTCCCACGCCGCCACTCTCGCCGCGTCGGGGTCATTGGACGGATTTCCCTGCCAGCACCTATCCCTAGACCACTGGATGGGTATGGGCCAGTCCTCGCCCTCTGGCGGCCCGACGAAGAAAATCTTCTTCTTCCAATCGTGGATGGAAGAAGGCAGTACGACAACTCCTGACCCGGCTACGCCCCCCGTGGTTTCCTAAAGGAGAGGTAAACCCACCTCGGGTCGTCCGCACGAGTCCCGGGGTGACTTTTATAAATAAGGGAGGAGGAGAGGATGGACAGACTAAAGGGGATCATCTGCAACTTCAACCGGACCAGGAACCCAAGGAGAATTCTCCAGGAGTTTGGCACCAGCTGGCCCGGGGATAATCCAAAATAATTTAACGCAACAACAATCTCGGAAGAGAAAGGCAGGCGCATTCCGGCCCAGAGGGCTTCAAGGTACAAGGAGATCTCTTTACCCCTCACCTGATCTGCCCTCTCTCCTTCCTCGGCCCATCGCAGCGTGTAGCCGGAGGCAATATGGAAATGAGCCTGAGCGGTGGCAAGCTTATCCTCACATCTTTCTGAGGACGACGCACCAGGCGCGTCCGCCGCCACCTCTCCCGGAACCGCCCCAGACGTGCGCCCCCGGGGAGAGGATCTGACCCCAACTTCCTGAGGGGGCTCCAACCCAGGGGAAGAATCCCTAGTATCTACCCTTGCGACATCTACAGACTCCTCAAAACAAGACATCTAACCTAATGGGAAGAAATCCTTGAGAAGAGAAAACGCTGAGATCCGACCTAAAGGAGAGAGCGCCGAGCTAACAAGACTCAGAATCAGGAAAATGGGAAGAGAAAGAGATCCTTAAACAGGCTTCCCCTCGATTTATACAGCCAGCGTCCTCATCCAACGGCGACAGTCGATTCCCGCCAAAACGGTTCGCTGCACTCAACGGCCACGATCGCTCCGCCTGTCTCAAGCACATTGGCAGCGTCCTATCGGATGCCAGAAGCCTGCGGCACGTCACATCTGCCAACCGGCAGTGGACACGTGGCCCGTCGCTTCACCAAAGAGTACATGATCCGGCGCACCCTCTTTAATGAAAAGGATCGCGCCTTGATTCGCTGACCTCATCCAGAAAAGACAACCAACTGCCCAGAGACACGCCCGACGATATCTTCGGGAAGGAGCTCACCTCGGGTGATCCGGCAAACCACTCTCGACCCGACCCAACAGCTGGTCAGGACGAGAGTGGGGGGCTAATGATGATGCTCGATATCGGTGGTCTCCCAGATCAGGACACGTGGCAGATGAAGTGTCCTAGAGCATGCAAGAAAGGACCTACAGTGGCCGACCAGACCACTCCTGTGCCCGTCCTACAAGCAAACGCTGGCTCACCTCTGAGCCCCCAGCATAATTGGCCTCCTCGGCCCCACAGCTCGTCTCCGAGCTATCGCAGGCCCGAGCCTCCTAGGCCCTCTCAGCTCTCCTCCGGGCTCGAGCAGAACCAAGATACATCGGCTCTCCCGCTCCTCCGCGAGCTCTCCCGCCGAGGTCATCTTCCTCGGTCTCATTGACCGACCAACAGCACCGCTTGCAGGCGTAACCACCATCCTGCGAATCTCGCAATGAGCGAGATCTCTGCCGGGCACATCCCACATTCCACGCCACCATGATCCTCCATTAACGAGCCTGTCTCGCCATTAGTGGGAGGTCCCGCTCATCACGCGGGTGTGACGTCGGGAGCGCAACGGCCGGCGTGATTCTCGCGCCTGCCTCTCCTGCTACCACCGCTATATAAATCCCTCTCCCAGACGATCGAGGTATGCCATTTTTACTCCACTAAGCCGTTACTCTGCTCGGATCTCTAGTCTAACTTGATCATCGGAGGGTCCTCGGTGGTACAACCACCCCGGGACTTCCTTGCAGGTAACTTAGCAACCACAACCTCAACCCATTGAGATCCACACGCTTCAGGAGCGACACTCACAAGATTAAATCTCAGCCACCCATCGCCGTCATCAGTAGATCAACGGGAAACAACATCTTGGCGCGATCCAGGTCGCGTCACTCACCGTAGATCATCTTCGGCGAGGTGGTCGGCCATTAAGCTCATCCCGGACATAAATGGAGCACAGCACGGGTCTTCCACTAGAGAGTAGACACGCTACAAAGGTTATAGCCCTCCCTTTTCCCTATGCTTTGCTCTCTTTATCTTTTGCAAATGCTTGTATTTGAATGATTTTTGATTTGTGATTGGTGCTATGTTCTACAAATTATTGTTTTATATTTCCGCCGCGGTCCACAAGTGTTGCGACCCTAACACCAATCACTAATATTTTTTTATGTCTCTCCTTTCCTTTTTGTAAAATATATGAAGAAAATTAATACTCTCCCTCTTAGCATAGTCACATAATTCGCGAATTAATCGGCGAATTCGTGAATAATTCATGAATTTTCAGCCGATTAAATCTCCGATTTAATCGTCGTTGCCGAACGAGCTGAATAAACAACGAATAATTCACAAAATCAAAATCTAGCGTCTCATATATTAATTTCTTGCTCGAAATCATTTCCGAACATTTTTCGAACACTTGCCGAATCTTTCCCGAATACCTGCCGAATTTTTTCCGAATAGTTTTCCGAATCCAAATTTTCGACCTCGCCGAATTATACCCGAATCACGAATTTATTACTATGCCTCTCATTCCCTCTCTCTCCTCTTAAGTGCCAGCCTTAAAGAAAGATGGACCCCACCACATCACATGCTATCAATTTGTCCTCTGATGACAATACATTTGTATTACATACAAATACATTTGTATGTATCTTTATACATACATCCAAAGAGAGTGTGTGTGTGTGAGAGAGTGTGTGTGTGTGTGATGAGAGAGAGTATATGTATCCAATACATACACAAATTATGTATCATATACATAATAATATATAATTATATAGAGAAAGAATATATGTATCATATACATATTTATATTATGTATCACATACAGAATAATACATTAGCATCGCATACTAATGAGAGAGAGAGAGTGTGTGTATCATATATGCTATACTAGACGCCATATCATATATATATATTAAGTCAACACTTGACTTAAAGACCTGTCTTATATATAAACCGGCTAGTATAATCGAACCTTCGATTAAATAACGTGTATCAGATACACGTATTTAATCAAACTCCCGTATGTATCCACATACGCACGCAACATCATCATTTCGCCTGGGTTGACACTTTCGTTGGAAGACTCTAAAGACCCGACAATACGCTGGCAGTAGGTTAAACAGGATCATAACCGATTGAATCTGAAACACTTTCATATCAATCCCCTTACGGGTTAACCTATAAGCTCGTTAACGATACTACCTGCACGTAATGGATACATAGGTATTGATCAAGAGATAGGTCGACGAGCAATCTTATCCAAACCCAACAAAGCGTATAAGTGATAAATACTGTACAGTCCAGTCTCTTCGTCAAAGAGTATCGCATACCGGATCTGAGAGGTGGAAATTGTCAGACCCCCAATAACCCAATAAGTCATGCAAATATGCATCTGAGATACAACTGATAACACTTATCAGTTTATCTCATCCACCTTGGCCATGGACTTCTGGTTATAATCATGTCCTGCATAATGCGATATCAACTTCCTATACTGGGAGAGACGAATCCTCTCGACTGCTCACCACTTCCATATGTTTTGGGACTGTACCTAACTAAAACCTGTATGCATGAATCTTTAAATTCATGGTTGGGTAGTAATCAAACTACAGTGGGAACACACATAAGACATTATGGCGATTTCAGGTCAAAAGACTACCATGTACCATCGTCACCAGAGAACTGCTATGTGACAATAAGTATAATACCATCTAGGAGTTCTCAGCGAGTCCGTTTGGTGTACTCATTCTTCAATGAGCACATGTATACAATCTCGGTGTCAAACACCAATAGCCATGGGACCATCCATCGCCCCAGTTGGGGTCAAGAAACATATATACTAGTCTACTCTGGACTACTGCTGCCCGGTCTTGATACTCCCACGACTAGGAACATTTAAGGATGTGCTAATGGACTATCCAGGCCCCACTAGTATGATTATTATCATAACCCTGGTAGTCAATCAAAGATTGTAAGGGTTTTATCAACATATATTAGCGATACGTAATAGCAAGTAAAACATATACACATGAATGATAAAGACAACCAGATAGCATACTATCATGTCATGCAAGAATATTCTATACATATAGATCCTGTACAATTATATTAATTGTCCGCAGAGCACCTATATCCAACAATCTCCCACATGCACTTAAGGCCAATTATTGCAGTATCACATACCCAACTTCTTTAATAACATTTTCAAAAACTGTATTTGAGAAACAACCTCAGTGAGTGGATCTGCTGCAATATCTCTAATTTCTTCTATGTTTATCTTAATCTCGCGAAGATCAACTATCTTCCGAATTAAGCGATACCTGCCGTAGAATTTGTCTGGATATCTGATGGGACCAAGTTCATAAATGAACTTATTTATCCAAACAACTTCTTAGACTGTATCATATGCTGAGTCATACTCAGCATCCAGCGTCATGTCTGCCTTAGTATCCAACTTGGAACCCTTCCCATATACTGCTCATCTAAAGAGGGTAAACTTATAATTCGTGACAGACTTTCTGCCATTTTTATCACTATGGTAGTTTGAATCGGTAATCGTCTCCTGTTGAAGGCTACCATTACTATACACCAAGAACATTTCTTTTGTGCTTCAGAAGTACTTGAGAATGTTCTTCATTGCTATCCTATGTTTCTCCAGGATTGGACCAATATCAGCTCACTATAGTAAGTACATAAGGTATATCTGGTCTGGTACATAACATTGCATAATTGACCCTACAGCCGAACCATGTAGTATATCATTCACGCGGGTCTCTACTCATCAGTCTGAAATACATCTCTTTAAAGAGGGTGACTTCTTTATTTGCGGATGCACTACCGCGCTGGAAGTCATCCATTCTAAATCCCTTTAAAACGCTGTCAGAGTACCCGGAATGGAGCAATCCTTAAATCCTTCTAGATCTATCTTTATAGATCCAGTTCACAGAATGATTGATATATTACCCAGATTCTATATGGAGAAACAAATGTGAGAACCAAATTTTGACCGAATCGTAGCATATCAACATCACTTCGTATTAGAAAGATCTCATCCATATACAATGTGAGGAATGTGACAATACTCCCTATATCTTTCTTAAAAATACAAGGTCCATCTATAATTTTGATGATGTCGAACTCTTTGACTGTTACATCAAAACAGATGATCCATCTTCGCAATTCCTGCTTTAGTCCATAAATGGACTTAAGCTATTTGCACACTTTTCCGCTGCTCCCACTGACTATAAAAGTCTTCTGACAGTGTCATATATACGCCCACTTCTAAATCTCTATTTAGAAAGGCATTATAGTCGTCCACCTGCCAGATCTTATAGTCCAGAAGTACAACAATGGCAAGTGGTATCCGAATGGACTTTAGCACAAACACTGGAGAAAATGTTTCATCACAATCCACACCGGGTATTTGAAGAAAACCTTTTGCTCCAAGTCTAGCTTTATAAGATTACTATCTTTCCATCTGCACTGATCTTCTTTTGGAAGATTTACTTACTCCTAACGAGTTTTACCCTTTCAGGAGCATCTAACAAGGTCTTTATTTTGTTGGAGTGCGTGGAGTCCAACTCGAATATCTTGGCATCAAGCCATCAATCGGAAATCACTACTTACTATGGCATGCTGATAAGTAGTAGGGCCATTATCACTATGATGTGATCTACCTTGTTTCTCTCAGGTGGCTAAGGTTCCCCACTAGATCTGTGGAGTGGCTTGGGTATGTCGGGTACAATTGAATCTTGAGGTTCGTTTAAATCTTCGGTAATAGTTTGTGGTTCTGGTACCCTTCCAATTTCACCATACTCTCACTAATTTCTTTTGCAAAAATTTCTTTCTGAAAAGGTGGTGTGTTGAGAACAAAAAATCTTTCGTATCTCAACACGGTAGAAGAATTACCCTAGCGAATACTTGGAACAATCCACAAACTTTTACATTATTGAACGTGCCTAGAGTTTGTTCGGCATCTACATTTTAAGACATAAGCCGGACAACACCATATCTTAACAAATTTAAGAAATGGTCTCTTTACATTTTATATCACATATAGAATCTTATGCACTTATTTAGACAGAACCTTATTCAATTAGCATGCAACTGTTTCCAATGCATACCTCCAAAATAAAAGAGACAACTCATCAATCTCAAGGGGGGTGAAATGAAAGAGAATCACATTCTCTTTTAGACGACCACGGAATATCGAGCTAAAGTAATCACCTCCTCGATCACATAGAAGAATCTTGATATTTCCGACGCCTAGTCTTATACTTCAGTCTTATAGTCTATGAACTTCTCAAAATTTTCGGACTTTATGTTTCAACAAGAACGCGTGTTCAAAACTAGAGAATTCATAGATAAGCAGAATGAAGTATGAGTATCCACCCCTTGTCTGTATAGACATCGAACCACACACATCACTATATATAAGTCCTAAGAGTTCATTAACTCTTACTCCGTGTGTTGTAAATTTGAGAACTGTATTTTGGTTTAGAATATTTATACCGTTATTCTATGCACCTTACCCAATCAACATTTGATGAAAGTAAATGTTTATAACATAAATTTCAAAACAGGTTTTACAGAATAGTCGGTGCATAACAACAGTTATTCAAAACCAAAAGTTTACCGTGAGGCAAAACCAGGCGACGATACCCAATAGCAACATTTGCTCCGATTCCGGCTCTGAGGATCAACTCATACTTTTCCAATACTCTGCTCCTTTTCAGCATATGTAACCACTTACAGATGTGGGAGCCTGATCCGGTATCGAATACCCATGAAGCAGTGTTAATTGAGAAACAATTTTCAATTACGGACAAACTAAAAAATGAAGCATCATATGCTTCAAGGAGTGGACAGGTATTTTAAGTGATGCCACTTCCACTATCCAGACTAATGACCCTAGTTGCAATCTCCTTTCTCTAGTTGCAATCTCCTTTCTCTTCAACTGCAACCCCTTTAGATGTCTCTACGTCTTACCTTCTATACACCGTACTTAGGCTGTTTGATTTTCTTCTTTCTCATCCTTTCAGCTTCTCCCTTGGGTTTGGAAGAAAACTATCCAACATGTATAACTGGTGTATGCATCTTATTGAAGGGCTCTCAACATGAGAGAAGGTGGAGCGAAGGGATAATAGAATTATATCAATATACAATTCACTTTCTATAGAATCAGTGGACATCTTCAACTGAAACAATTTCTTCGAGTTCGTATCTAACTATACGAGATGATCGTCCATGCAATATGGATCTCTGTATCTGATACCGATGGTTCTGAAGTAAGTAAAGGGAAAGTATGAGTGTCAAGAACATATACGATTTCGTCGCAAATTAGGGCAATCATGACATTCCTATGATTATAAAAAAATGTTCGATTAACTAGGTTTTACGAGTTTTAGTTTAAGGTCAGTCATGGTCGCTTCTAGAGAGAGAAAAGAAACATTCAGCGTACTCTCTTGGAAGATTAGATTGGTTTATTAATTTATTTAATCAGGATGGCTCTCACTGTTTCGTCGAACTCTCCTTAAAACCCTAAAAAGAGTGTTAGTTGTATGTATGCTCTAGAGGCCATTATTGTACATATGATGTATATTATAGTGGATGCTTGGACATATATAGAGAGGACTTTCTTGCTCGACATGATAGTATGCTATCTGGTTGCTCTTTATCTTAACATGTAGACTTGTATTGTGATATTGTCTTGCTCTCATATGTTGATAAAGCCCTTAGGATGCATACTTGACTACCAGGATTATGATGCAGATCATACTAGTGGGGCCAGGGTAGTCCATAAGTTCATCCTTTAATTGTTCCTAGTCGATGGTGTATCGAGACGGGGCATCGATATTCCAGAGTAGACTAGCGCATACGCTTCTTGACCCATATGATGGGCGATGGATGATCCCACATCCATTGGTGTTTGACATCAAACATGGTATACGGGTGCTCATTGGAGACTGGGTACACTGAACATGACTCACCGAGAACTCCTAGATGGTATTATAGCTAACGTAAGATAGTAGTTCTCTGGTGACACTGGTACATGTTAGTCTGTAGACCCGAGATCGTCATAGAGTCTTGTGTGATTCCCACCGTGCTTTGATTTCCATCTTACCACGTTCAAGAGAGCGTGCAAAATGGTGGTTTTTGGGAACAATCCCGAGTCACATGGAGGCAATGAGCGATAGGAAGGGATTCGTCTCTCCCGGTATTGGGGGTTGATGTTGCGCTGTGCTCGATTGGCCATAACAGGAAGTCCCTGGCCAGGGCTGATACGGAGATTTACTAGTAGGTGTTATCAGTAGTTTCTCGACTCGTTATGAGCCTCACATCGGCACGAATTATCAAGTTACCGGGGTCTGACGTTTACCATCTCTAGACTAGATATGCGACATATTAGAAGAAGAGACCGGATTGTACGGTAGTGTTATTTATTGGATTCGCAGGAGTATAAGCAGGCTTGCTTGTTGATCTTCTGATCGCTCAATACCCGGGTAGCCGTTACGTCTAGCAGTACCGCTGACGGCTTGTGGGTGACTGATATTATCACCACCTACTGCCGGCGTATTGATCAGTCTTTAGAGTCCTATACAGAGGTTTCCTGGCTCAGGCGAAACGAAGTAGGAGCACATATGTGATATATGCGGGATCGAGATTAATACGTGTATGTGATACCGTATTTTATTCTCACGATATGTGATATCGGTCGATTATATATGATATAGCCGGGTTATCGAATCAAGTGTTGATTCGATAAGTTGATACATATGATATTAGTCGGTTATATATAATATAGCCAGATTATTAAATCAAGTATTGATTTAATAATCTAATGTATAATTATATATTTGATATATTAACATACATTAACTAATAGTAGCTCACTTAAATATTTCTTTTTCTCACTTGTGTACACTTAATATATATTTGATGTATATTATTGTGTCATGCTTGTTACCATATGCTACATGGGTGTATGAGACTCAAACCATGCTTATGATAATTGTGGGTTTTATTATTTAAAGTAAATCAAAATTAGTTGGAAATTAGTCACATGGTTGGAGCTTGGTAGAAGCTTGTGGAACCATTGACTTAGTCCACTAATTTTGTTTTATTTGAGATATTTATTAACCCAACCATTATCTTAAACCATGGTCAAGTCTCTACATGAGTTATATGAGATATTATCTCACCCATGGTTGCTTGATTCATTCATTCTATTCTTCACTTCATCTTCTTTTTCATTTCCAAGAGCTCACTAGGTTTTTGGTAGGTGAAGAAAATTAGTGAGAAAAATATTTCTTAAGTGAGCAAAATTCCTACTTCATCAACCTACACTAGATTAGCCATTTAGTTTAGGTTGTTTGCTTCACTAATTCATTATTAGTGAAGAGGTAGCTTGAGTTAGAGTCTTCTCGACGTAGATCATCTTTGGCCACGTAGATCATCTTTGGCTTCGAAGACTTCAAGCAAGTTTGTTCATTTCACATTGTGGAGCCTTACTAGAGTCGGGGAGATCACTACTTGCAGTGAAAAGACTACTACACGGAGCTTTTGAAGTGAAGGACCGGTCTACAAAGGTTGTATTCCTTCTTCACTTAGATGTAAACTTGTTTACATTCTAATTTAACCCTAATTCTTTAGTGAAGATCTTGTGTTGGAGTTAGTTAGCACACTAAATTTTTGTAAAATGGCATGGTTGATGCCTTCCCAAACCTTGTAGTCATGCTAAGGAACCTTATAGTGGTATCAGAGCCAAGCTAGAGCATTATGCATTGTCTAGACGAAGTTAAAAATTCGAAACGAACTCCGAACACATGATATTGCACCCTCTCTGGAAATTTTTCCAAAAGTTAGAATTTTCCATGTTAAAAATTCTCAGAAAATCATGCAGGTAATTTTATGGACCCTCTAGAAGAACGATACCCTAACTTGACAACATGATCGCGGAACCGCGGCCAAACCCTAGGGTTTGCGGCGGTTCCATGGTGCCATGTGTGAGGCTTGGGTCGAGATTTCTACGGATGGTCCGTATGTACCGTGGCATGTTCTGGGTATTTTTAAACTGTGCTCAAGTGTTGAGCTTTTGGGGAAATTTTGGGAATTCGTTGATTCGATCGAAATGTTTAACATTGTCTAGTTATCTGTGAATGTGATACAATATTTGGAATCCACAATTATTAGTTTTGTGAAAACTAATTTGAATTTTATAAATCTATCAATTTTGTCTCGATTGATCGGTTGCCATGGGATTTTGATGTGGATCAAAAGTCCGTCGCAATCACGTAGTGTACGCGGATACTCGCCGGGTAATCTTACTAGATAGCCATGCCCCATAGCCCAGAACAAGTGACTGTAGGAGAACCCCGTAGCCTAAAGCATTCATTCGGGTGCTCGTGGCCGCGGTGTTCCGCCTAAGTGCACTTCGTCGAAGACATCGGGGGTGCTGCCGTCTACTAAAGTTTCCGACAAGTATTCGATCAGGTTGTTGGGAATCTTGTTGAATCGCCTGACTTATTGGAAAGTGTTTTCAATAACGAGACTAAAATGCAGGGTTTATAATTGTTAGACATGAAATTCAAAATATGAGATATTCCGGGTTTATGATGTCTAAGGAATTCA
Organism: Agapanthus africanus; assembly: GCA_030015575.1. NCBI lineage: Eukaryota > Viridiplantae > Streptophyta > Magnoliopsida > Asparagales > Amaryllidaceae > Agapanthus > Agapanthus africanus. The sequence goes on from JASDDO010000031.1 coordinate 471,460,280, forward strand.
TTTGGTTAGGCATGAAATCCGAAGTATGTGATATTTCGGGTTTATGATGTCTAAGGTGTTGCGGATTCCAATTATTGTAGTTTTTCACTTTCTTTTCTACAACCGTAAGTGTAATATGTGGTGTATCGCCGGTTTCGTTGCTATATGTCAACGACAATTGGGATACGCATATTTACTTACGATGATGACATGTGATGTTATGTGTTGCTGTGAAATGTTATATTGGATTGTCGTGTTTGAATAACCGGATTTTTTTATGTGAGATAAGAGTTTTTCATTTTCATTCATGTAAAAACTTGTATGTAATATTCTTTTATTAGGCCACTTCCGGGTTGATGATGATGTCACCATTGATGTATATTATTTACTTTTCCGTATTAGGATAGACCCAAGGTGGGGAGCATAAGTAACCGGGTTCTAGGGTCCAGTGGAAGACCTCTCGAGGAGTCGAGACCGGGTATCCTAATTCTAGAATTGGTAGGGTTGCTTGCCGCTCTCGTAGGGGTCTAGGGATATGGGTTTGGCTATTCATCACGACCGTGGAATCCGTGTTTTTTACTGGCTTAATTTAAAACATGGAAATCCTAGTATAACCAATGTTTCATATGTTGATTTCTGTTGCTGATATTCTGTGATATGATCACTTGATATTATGAGACGAATGACTTATTATATATATGATATATAATAAACGTTGCTTATGTTTTGCACCCGCGCTAGTCCCGCCCCGCTATACTGTTAGTTAAGTAACATAACGGTGCATAACGGGACACAGTGGCGAATGCGGATGGCATAAACGTACGTTGCATTTTCATTTCTTCTGTGATGCTTAGGAAGCATAAATGATGAGACTTCATTAATGAGATTAATGAAAAGGAAAGAAACCCAAGGTGTTGTAGAATCAAATTTTCAAAACTGGTAGCTCTAGTTCTTGCTTTGCATAGTGGTATTCTTTTATGAATATCCAGCACCTCATTCGATAAGGAAAGGGCCGAGATCCCTTCACCGGGAATGGACTCTTTAGCAAAAGCTAGCAGATGCTACACCCACTCGGTTTATTTTGAAAAACTCGATTTTTAAAAGCGGAGCTTAAACCACTCCTTTTCAAAATCACTCGATTCTACAACGATATCAAGTTCATTACGCAAAAGGTTTCTTAAAAACCTGTCGCAGTCCTCCGTCATTTCAGATAAGTATTATTTAGTATTCGTGCTGCGTTTGTTGGCCTTTGTCAAAGCGTAGTGTGTGGTAGCTGATTAGCGCTTATCTGCAAAAGCATTTGATGCGATTGGATTAGGGTAGTCGTGTGACCTTATTGGCCTTTGTTAAGGGTCGTGCGGGTGGGTTTAATTCAATCATGAAATGACGGGTTGAACTTGACTAGCATCCTATGGTTTGTTGGCCTTTTTCAAGGTCATAAAAGGTTAGGGGCAAAATATTATCGGAAATTTCAAGTGTTGAAATTTGCGATGAGATTGCATACCTTCTATGAGATAGTTGGATCCCGATACCCACTGCGAGTAAGAGTTACTCCTGGGAGAGTTTTGGACATTACAATTAGCGATCAAGTAGGTGTATAGAAAGGTGTTAACGGAGTTACGCCCCTGGGAAAACGAGGTTTATTTTTATTTAGGTCCGTGTGAAAGCACGGGGAACCTCCCTCAAAGTACCAACACTGGCCTGGCCGAAAGATTGGCGAACTTATAGGGTGTAATTAATCCCGGCTAGTCTTACCTTTTAGGGTTTGAATGAAGACTTGATAAAAACAGTGGGAGCCATCCTGATTAGATAAGATAATAACCAATCAAATTTTGTAAGAGCATACGCTAAGTGTTTTCTTATCTCTCTCTCCAGGTAGCGACCATGTCACGTCTTAATCAGGATAATAAAATGGATGTATTGACCGAACCTGCTTATTACATTGAGCTGGGGAACGTTGGTTCCGTTCTTTCTTATAATTGTTATAAGACTGAATAGGAAATAGAGGAATATCCGGATTCTCACGCGACCCAAACGAAGAATAAGCATGTTGATGCATCTTCTTTGGGTGTGTTCGTTATCGAGAACTATTTCTCAGTATACTCTACGTCCTGGGTATTAGATACCGGATCAGGATCCCATATATGTAATATGTTACATGGGCTAAAGAAAGGTAGAGAATGTTAGTTATGTATATGCCCTAGAGGCCATTGTTGTACATATGATGTATATTATGATGGATGCTTGGATATATACAGAGAGGACTTTCTTGCTCGTCATGATAGTATGCTATTTGGTTTCACTTTATCTTAACATGTTGACTTGTATTGGTTTACTGTCTTTCTCTCACATGTTGATAAAGCCCTTAGGATCTGTACTCGACTACTGGGATTATGATGAGATCATACTAGTGGGGCCACGGTAGTCGATGAGTACATCCTATAAATGTTCCTAGTCGAGGGTATATCGAGACGGGGCATCGATACACCAGAGTAGACTAGCGTATACGCATCTTGACCAATATGATGGGCGATGGATGATCTCATATCCATCGGTGTTTGACATCAAGGATGGTGTACGGGTGCTCAGTGGAGACTGGGTACACTGGACGGACTCGCCGAGAACTCCCAGATGGTGATATACCACACGTCAGATGGCAGTTCTCCGGTGACACTGGTACAGGGTAGTCTGTAGACCCGAGATCGTCATAGAGTCTTGTGTGATTCCCACTGTGCTTTGATTTCCACCTTACCACGTCCAAGAGAGCGTGCAAAATGGTGGCTTTTGGGTACAGTCCCGAATCACATGGAGGCAATGAGCGATAGCAGGGGATTCGTCTCTCCCGGTATAGGGAGTTGATGTTGTGCTGTGTTCGATTGGCTATAACTGGAAGTCCCTGGCCATGGCTGATATAGAGATATACTGGTAAGTGTTACCGGTAGTTTCTCGACCTGTTATGAGCCTCATATCGACACGACTTATCGGTTACTGGGGGTCTGACGTATACCACCTCTAGACTTGATATGCGACATATCAGACGAACAGACCGGACTGTACGGGAGTGTTACTGATTGGATTCACAGGAGAACGGGCAGGCTAGCTTGTTGATCTTCTGATCGCTCAATACCTGGGTGGCTGTTACGTTTAGCTGACCGCTTGCAGCTTGTGGGTGTTTGATATGATCATCACCTGCTACCGGCGTATTGACGATTCTTTAGAGTCCTACACAGAGGTTTCTTGGCTCAGGCAAAACGGAGTAGAGGCACATATGTGATATGTGCAGGACCGAGGATAATGCGATATGAGATACCGTATTATATTCTCGCGATGTTTAGATATGAACCGAGACATCGGATCAAGTGTTGATTCGATGAATCAGTACATGATATATTAGTCGGTTATATTCGATATAGCCGGATCGTCGGATCAAGTGTTGATTCGATAATTTAATGTATAATGATATATATGATATATTGTATTACATTATCTAATATTGGCTCGCTTTATTATTTCATTTTCTCACCGGATTAATACATTGATATATATGCGATATATGTTAATTGTATTATTTTCTTTTGTTGCAAATATATAATATATATGTGATATATATTATTGTGACATGATATGATTTATTATGAAACATGTTTAAGGATGATAAAAAGGGATTAGGGTTTGATTAGGGTTAGCTCCTTCTTGTTCATTCTAGAAGGATTCTCTTTTGTCTTGGTTAAGATATTATGGTTGATACTTATCCTTGACTCATACTTAAGCTAACCAAACCCTAGCTCTAGTTTATTCTCTACAAAGGTTTAGCCTCTCATCCTTGACCATGGTTCCATAATCAATTATATACTCTTATCTACTATTCATCACAAAAGGATTATTCTCATTATTCTTCATCTTCTTCTCTCTTGAGTTTGAGAGAGAGTTCACTTGTGATTTCTTTTGTGATGAGTTCTTGTGAGAAAATGATATAAAAAGAAAGCATAAATACTACTCCATCATCCTCATCTAATCTAGCCCATTAGATTAGGGTGTTCACCTCATTAGAGTGAGAGAGCTTGAGCTATTGCAACTTCGACGTAGATCATCGGAGAAAAGGAATACGACAAGCTTTCATGGATCGTTCGAGTTGTGGAGCCTCTCTTGAGTCCGGGAGATCATGGATCGCGGCGAAGGGACTTCTACTCGGAGCTTGTGAAGCGAAGGAGCGGACTACAAAGGTTGTAATCCCTCACACTTAGGTTTAAAGATGTTATCTTGCATGTTAAACCCTAATAATCTAGCAAAGATCCCGGCTTTGGGTTGTTCGGCACATCTAAAATTTTATTCGGGCATGTTTGATGCTTTATGAACCTTCACAAGAGTGCCTAGGAACCTTACAGTGGTATCAGAGCCTAGCTAGAGCATTAGGCAACGTGTTTACGAAGTTAAAACTCCGATCGAACCCGAACCCGAACCGACGAAAATGAACCCCTCTCTGGACTTTTTCTAAAAACTGTGATTTTTCAGAATTAAAAATTCTTAAAATTACCAGCAGGAAAATATAAGCATCTAGCTGAAACACGTGTCAATGATCTGTACATTGCGCCGCGGAACCGCGGCAATACCTTGCTCCTGCCGCAGATCCGCGGCCGTACAGTCAAATTGTTGACTCGTTTTTCAATGGTTATAACCGTATGTGTTTATGTATTTTTCTGGGTACTTTTAATCTGGCTCAAGTGTTGAGTGTTCTGGGGTTTATTTTGTAATCGCAGATTCGATCGGAATATTTAAATTCGTTATTATTTCCGGATATTTAGAATCTGTTAAAATGTTCGAACGGATATCATTAACTCAATTTTTCCCGGCACAAAAAACTTTCAAGTGTTGAATTTTTATTGGGTTTAAATCTTTCGAAAATGCATGCAAGTTCTGTGGTGGACCCTCTAGAAGACAACAAACCTTAACTCGATTATGTGACCGTCTTGAACTGCCTTTTGAACCTTCGGGTTTGGGGCAGTACGGCGTGCCACATGTGAGGCGTTGGCTTGACCCTTCTACGGCTGGACCGCTACTACTGTGACACATTCCAGATTATTTGAACTCCGCTCAAGTGTTGAGCAATTTGGGAAATTTTGGGTATTTGATTATTCGATCGGAAAGTTTAATACTGTCTATTTATCTGGAATGTGATACAATATGTGGAATTCATAGAGTTAGGCATGAAATGCGAAGTATGTGATATTTCGGATTTACGATGTCTAAAGTGATTATGGATTCCAAATATTGTAGTTTTACAATTTCTTTTCTGTGACCGTAAGTGTAGTATGTAGTTGTATTGCCGGTTTTCGTTGCTATACGACAACGACGATCGGTGTATGCATACTTACTTACGTTGATGATATGTGATATTATGTGTTGCTGTGATATGTTATATTGGATCGTCGTGTTCTGAATAGCCGGGGGTTTTATGTGAGATGAGGGTTTTTATTTTCATTCATGTAAAATTCAATTGTATGTAATATTCTTTTATTGGGGCACTTCCGGGATGAGGTTGATGTCTCCATTGTATATTATTTACTTTTCCGCATTAGGTAGACCCAAGGAGGGGAGCACAAGTAACCGGGTTCTAGGGTCCAGTGGGAGGCCATCTCGAGGAGTCGAGACCGGGTCTCCTAACCCTAGAATTGGCAGTGTTACTTGCCGCTCTTATAGGGGTCTAGGGATGTGGGTTTGGCTATTCATCACGACCGTGGAATCCGTGTTTTATACCGGCTCGTATTGAAAACACGGACATCCTAGTATATCCAATATTTCATATATGTTCTTCTGCTGCAATGTTCTGTGATGAGATCATATTACTGCCTGAGACGAATGCTTATACTATATATATATATGCTGATATATAAATATTACTGCTTTCGTTTCTTCTGTGATGCTTAGGAAGCATAAGCTGATGTGATTTTTTATTAATGAGATTAATAAAAAGAAAAGAAACCTAAAAGATGTTGTAGAATCAAAACTTTATAAAAAGAGCAGCTACAGTTTTGCTTTGCATAGCGGTATATATGATATACCCTGCACCTTATTCGATGAGGAAAGAGCCGAGATCCCTTCACCGGGAGTGACCTCTTTAGCGAAACTGGCAGATGCTACAAAACTCGGTTTGTCTTTTGATTGCTTTCAGAGTTTTGCTTTGCACAGTGATATATATGAGATGTCCTGCACCTTATTCGATGAGGAAAGAGCCGAGATCCCTTCACCGGGAGTGAACTCTTTAACAAAACTAATGAAAGCCTCAAAAACACTCCATTTCAAAATTTCACATGATTCTACGACGATATCAAGTTCATTACGCTCATGGTTTTCTGAAAAACCTGCGTAGCCCTCCGTCATTTCAGATAAGTACTACTTAGTATTCGTGCTGCGGTAGTTTGGCCTCCGTCAAGGCGTAGTGTACGGTAGCTAACTAGTGCTTATCTGCTAGCATATGATGCGATTGGATTAGGGTATTCGTACGGTGTAGTTTGGCCTCCGTCAAGGGTCGTATGGGTGGGTTTAATTCAATTAAGAAATGACGGGTTGAACTTGACTAGCGCCCTATAGGTATTTTGGCCTCCGTCAAGGTCATGGGACGCTAGGGGCAAAAGCATTATCGGGAATTTCAAGTGTTGAAATTTGCAATGAGATTGCATACCTCCTATGAGATAGTTGGATCCCGATACCCACTGCGAGTAAGAGTTACTCCTGGGAGAGTTTTACACAGGACAATTAGCCGATCAAGTAGGTGTCTAGAAAAGTGTTAACAGGGTTACGCCTCTGGGAAAACGAGGTTTACTTTAATTAGGTCCGTGCGAAAGCACGGGGAACCTCCCTCAAGTACCGACACTGATCTGGCTGAAAGATTGACGAAATTGTAGGGTGTAATTAATCCCGGCTAATCTTACCTTTTAGAGTTTGAAGGTAGATTTGATAAAAACAGTGGGAGACAACCTGATTAGATAAGATAATAACCAATCTAATCTTGCAAGAGCATACGCTAAAGTGTTTTCTTCTCTCTCTCTCCAGGTAGCGACCATATCAGGCCATAATCAAGATAATAATATGGATGTATTGACTGAACCCGCTTATTATACTGAGCAGGGGAACGTTGGACCGGTTCTTTCTTATAAGAGTTATAAGACTGAACAGGAAACAGAAGAATATCTGGATTCTCACGCCGCCCAAAATAACATGCATGTTGATGCATCTTCTTCAGGTGTGTTAGTTATTGAGAACTGTTTCTCAGTTCACCCTACATCCTGGGTATTAGATACCGGATCAGGATCCCACATATGTAAATTGTTACATGGGCTACGAAAAGGGAGAGAACTGGGAAAATGCGATCATTCCGTTAAAGTAGGGAACGGTGCAAATGTTGCAGCCAAAGCAGTTGGCGAATACCACCTAGTATTACCAAGTGGTGATACATTGATTCTGAATGAGTGCTATTATATACCGAACATGATGTGCAACATTATATCAGTTTCTTTATTAAGTAAAGATGGGTATAATTTTGTAGTACAGGATAATGTTATGAACATATTCCTAGATCAAAAGTTGATTGCATCAGGCTCGTTACATAATGGCATATTCATTCTAAATCAAAATACAGTCCTCAATATACAAAACACACACAAGAGGAAGAGTTCAGAAATGAACGAATCCTTCTTGTGGCATTGTAGACTTGGTCATATCAATGCGACATGACTGGCTAAGTTACATAAAGATGGATATTTGAATCCGTTCGAATTATCATCTTATGATACTTGCCATTCATGTCTCAAAGGAAAAATGACCAAAGTTCCATTTAGTGGACACGGAGAAAGAGTTACGGAACTCTTAGGACTGGTATATAGTGATGTATGCGGTCCCATGTCTACGCATGCCAGGAACGGTTCTTCCTACTTCATTACATTCACTGACGATCTCTCAAGATTCGGATATGTATTCCTGATGAAACACAAGTCTGAAGCTTTTGAGAAATTCAGAGAATATAAGCACGAAGTAGAGAATCAAACGGGCAAAAGTATTAAGATCCTTCGATCTGATCGAGAAGGAGAATACTTAAGCAATGAGTTCCTAGATTATCTAAAAGAGAATAGGATTCTCTCTCAGCTTACTCCTCCTTATACACCACAGCACAACGGTGTATCGGATCGGAGGAATCACACTCTATTAGATATTGTGCGATCTATGATGAGCACTGCTGAGTTACCTATTTCCTTCTGGGGATATGCACTGGAGACAGCTGCATACCTATTAAATAGAGTTCCAACCAAATCAGTTCCTACCACTCCATATGAGATATGGAATGGTAAGAGACCGTGTCTTAATTTTATTCAGATATGGGGTTGTCCGGCCTATGTTAAAACACAAAATCCGGACAAACTCGAGGCAAGGTCTGTTCTATGTAAGTTTATTGGATATCCCAAACATTCGCGAGGGTATATCTTCTACCACTCCGAGGAACAAAAGGTGTTTGTTTCTCGACATGCTACTTTCTTAGAAAAAGGTTTTCTTATGAAACAGATTAGTGGCATTGAGGTAGAACTGGAAGAAGTTCCAGCAGAACAAACTACAACAGATGATTTGGTTGAACCAGAGGATTCAGTAGTACCCGACGAACCCCAGCCTCTCCGCCGATCTAGCAGGGTTTCTCATCCGCCTGAGAGATACTACGGTTTTCTCATTGATGATGGAAGCGAGGATTGCATCATGGAAGATGATGACCCAACTAGTTTCGAGTAGGCCATCATGAGTGGTGACTCCGTGAAATGGCTGGATGCAATGCGATCTGAGATGGAATCCATGTACACCAATAAAGTATGGACTTTAGAAAATGCACCTGAAGGGGTAAAACCCATTGGGAGCAAGTGGATTTTTAAAAAGAAATTTGGTGTAGATGGAAAAGTTGAGACTTTCAAAGCTAGACTTGTAGCAAAGGGTTTTCGTCAACGACCAGGTATGGATTATGACGAAACTTTTCTCCAGTGGCTATGCTTAAGTCCATCTGGATCTTACTTGCCATTGCTGCATACCATGACTACGAAATCTGGCAAATGGATGTTAAGACCGTCTTTCTAAATGGTGATTTAGAAGAGTGCGTGTACATGACTCAGCCAGAGGGCTTCGTAGATAGTGGGAGCAGCGGAAAGGTATGCAAACTGCTTAAATCCATTTATGGGTTAAAGCAAGCATCGCGGAGTTGGAACATCTGTTTTGATGTTGTAGTCAAAGAGTTTGACTTCATCAAAAATATAGATGAACCTTGTATCTATAAAAAGGTAGAAGAGAGTAAGGTTGTCTTCCTCGTGTTGTACGTAGATGACATACTCTTGATAGGAAATGATATTCCTATGCTGCAATCAGTCAATCTCTTCTTATCACAAAGATTCTCAATGAAAGATCTAGGTGATGCCTCCTGCATATTGGGGATTAGGATCTATAGAGATAGATCCAAAAGGATACTGGGATTATCCCAATCCAGATACATTGACACCATACTAAAGAGGTTTAGTATGGAAGAATCCAAGCGTGGGAACCAACCCATGATCTCTGGACTCACTCTCTCCAAAGAGATATCTCCCAAGACTGATTTGGAGAGAGCTCGCATGCAAGGGATACCCTATGCTTCGGCAGTAGGCTCTATCATGTATGCGATGCTATGTACCAGACCCGATGTAGCATACTCACTAAGTGTAGTGAGTCGGTATCAAGCAGATCCTGGAGAGAGTCACTGGACAGCTGTGAAGAACATTCTCAAGTACTTGCGAAGGACTAGAGACATGTTCTTGGTGTATGGTAACGGAGAACTCCGGGTGGAGTCCTTTACCGATTCCAGCTTCCAAAGTGATAAGGATGACTCTAAGTCGCACTCGGGATTTGTCTTTACCCTCGATGGAGGGGCGGCATGTTGGAAGAGTTCCAAACAGGATACCGTTGCAGACTCAACGATGGAGGTTGAATACATCGCTGCCAACGATGCTGCCAAAGAGGCTGTTTGGATGAAGAAGTTCATTAGTGAACTTGGTGTGGTTCCATCCATTGAGCATCCAATACCTCTGTATTGCGATAACAATGGAGCTGTGGCTTTGGCCAAGGAACCCAGGTCCCATCCGAAGTCCAGACATATTCTGAGGCGGTATCACCTGATCAGGGAGATAGTTGATCGCCGGGAGATCGAGGTCAGGAGAGTAGATACGAAGGACAACACTGCGGATCCACTCACGAAGGCCATTCCCCAGATACAGTTTGAGAGATTATTCGGGATGCTAGGTATGAAATACTACAGCAGCTGGCCTTAGTGCAAGTGGGAGATTGTTAGTTATGTATATGCCCTAGAGGCCATTGTTGTACATATGATGTATATTATGATGGATGCTTGGATATATACAGAGAGGACTTTCTTGCTCGTCATGATAGTATGCTATTTGGTTTCACTTTATCTTAACATGTTGACTTGTATTGGTTTACAGTCTTTCTCTCATATGTTGATAAAGCCCTTAGGATCTGTACTCGACTACTGGGATTATGATGAGATCATACTAGTGGGGCCACGGTAGTCGATGAGTACATCCTATAAATGTTCCTAGTCGAGGGTATATCGAGACGGGGCATCGATACACCAGAGTAGACTAGCGTATACGCATCTTGACCCATATGATGGGTGATGGATGATCCCATATCCATCAGTGTTTGACATCAAGGATGGTGTACGGGTGCTCAGTGGAGACTGGGTACACTGGACGGACTCGCCGAGAACTCCCAGATGGTGATATACCACACGTCAGATGGCAGTTCTCCGGTGACACTGGTACAGGGTAGTCTGTAGACCCGAGATCATCATAGAGTCTTGTGTGATTCCCACTGTGCTTTGATTTCCACCTTACCACGTCCAAGAGGGCGTGCAAAATGGTGGCTTTTGGGTACAGTCCCGAATCACATGGAGGCAATGAGCGATAGGAGGGGATTCGTCTCTCCCGGTATAGGGAGTTGATGTTGTGCTGTGTTCGATTGGCTATAACTGGAAGTCCCTGGCCAGGGCTGATATAGAGATATACTGGTAAGTGTTACCGGTAGTTTCTCGACCTGTTATGAGCCTCATATCGACACGACTTATCGATTACTGGGGTTTGACGTATACCACCCCTAGACTTGATATGCGACATATCAGACGAACAGACCGGACTGTACGGGAGTGTTACTGATTGGATTCACAGGAGAACAGACAGGCTAGCTTGTTGATCTTCTGATCGCTAAATACCTGGGTGGCTGTTATGTTTAGCTGACCGCTTGCAGCTTGTGAGTGTTTGATATGATCATCACCTGCTACCGGCGTATTGACGATTCTTTAGAGTCCTACACAGAGGTTTCTTGGCTCAGGCAAAACGGAGTAGAGGCACATATGTGATATGTGCAGGACCGAGGATAATGTGATATGAGATACCGTATTATATTCTCGCGATGTTTAGATATGAACCGAGATATCGGATCAAGTGTTGATTCGATGAATCGGTACATGATATATTAGTCGGTTATATTCGATATACCCGGATCGTCGGATCAAGTGTTGATTCGATGATTTAATGTATAATGATATATATGATATATTGTATTACATTATCTAATATTGGCTCACTTTATTATTTCATTTTCTCACCGGATTAATACATTGATATATATGCGATATATGTTAATTGTATTATTTTCTTTTATTGCAAATATATAATATATATGTGATATATATTATTGTGACATGATATGATTTATTATGAAACATGTTTAAGGATGATAAAAAGGGATTAGGGTTTGATTAGGGTTAGCTCTTTCTTGCACTTTCTAGAAAGATTCTCTTTTGTCTAGTATAAGATATTATGGTTGATATTATCTTATGACTCATTATCTAACCTAACCAAACCCTAGCTCTAGTTTATTCTCTACAAAGGTTTAGCCTCTCATCCTTGACCATGGTTCCATAATCAATCATATACTCTTATCTACTATTCATCACAAAAGGATTATTCTCATTATTCTTCATCTTCTTCTCTCTTGAGTTTGAGAGAGAGTTCACTTTTGATTTCTTTTGTGATGGGTTCTTGTGAGAAAATGATATAAAAAGAAAGCATAAATACCACTCCATCATCCTAATCTAATCTAGCCCATTAGATTAGGGTGTTCACCTCATTAGAGTGAGAGAGCTTGAGCTATTGCAACTTCGACGTAGATCATCGGAGAAAAGGAATACGACAAGCTTTCATGGATCGTTCAAGTCGTGGAGCCTCTCTTGAGTCCGGGAGATCATGGATCGTGGCGAAGGGACTTTTACTCGGAGCTTGTGAAGCGAAGGAGCGGACTACAAAGGTTGTAATCCCTCACACTTAGGTTTAAAGATGTTATCTTGCATGTTAAACCCTAATAATCTAGCAAAGATCCCGGCTTTGGGTTGTTCGGCACATCTAAAATTTTATTCGGGCATGTTTGATGCTTTATGAACCTTCACAAGAGTGCCTAGGAACCCTACAGAGAACTGGGAATAGGTGATCATTCCGTAAGAGTTGGGAATGGTGCAAATGTTGCAGCCAAAGCAGTTGGCGATTATCACCTTGTATTACCAAGTGGCAATATATTGATTCTGAACGAATGTTATTACATACCGAACCTGATATGCAACATTATATCAGTCTCTTTATTAACTAAAGAAGGATATAATTTTGTATTACATGATAATGTTATGAACATCTTCCTGAATCAAAAGTTGATTGGATCAGGCTCGTTAAGTATTGGCATGTACGTTCTAAATCAAACCACGGTTCTTAACATAACAAACACACACAAGAGGAAAGGTCCAGAGATGAACGAATCCTACTTGTGGCATTATAAACTAGGTCATATCACTGCGACACGACTAGCTAAGTTACATAAGGATGGATATTTGAATCCGTTCGAAATTTCATCTTATGACACTTTCCAGTCATATCTCAAAGGCACGACGACCAAAACTCCGTTTACGGGACACGGATAAAGAGCTATGGAACTCTTGGGACTGATACATAGTGATATATTCGGTCCCATGTCTACACATGCCAGGGATGGTTCCTCGTACTTCATTACATTCTCTGACGATCTCTCAAGATTCGGACATGTGTTCCTGTTGAAACACAAGTCTGAAACTTTTGAGAAATTTAGAGAATATAAGCATGAAGTTGAGTACCAGACGGATAAAAGTATTAAAATCTTTCGATTTAATCGGGGAGGAGAATACTTTAGCAATGAGTTCCTGGATTAACTAAAAGAGAATGGGATTCTCTCTCAGCTTACTCCTCCGTACACACCACATCACAACGGTGTGTCGGAGCGGAGGAATCGTACCCTATTAAATATGGTGTGCTTTATGATGAGCACCGCTGAGTTACCTATTTCCTTTTAGGGGTATGCGCTTATGACAGCAGCATACCTATTGAATCAAGTTCCAACCAGATCAGTGCCCATGTCTTAAACAAGTTAAGATATGGGGTTGTCCGGCCTATGTCAAAAGGAAAAATCCGGACAAACTCGAGGCACGGCCTGTTCTTTGCAAGTTTGTGGGATATCCCAAACATTCACATGAATATCTTTTCTACCAAAGCGAGGAACAAATGGTGTCTGTTTCTCGATATGCCACCTTTTTAGAAAAGGAATTTCTTGTAAAAGAAATTAGTGTCAAAGAGGTAGAATTGGAAGAAATTCCGGCTACACAGACTGCAACAGAAGATTTGATGGAACCGGAGAATTCAGTAGTACCCAATGAACCTCAACCTCTCCGCCGATCTAGTAGAATTCCTCACCCACCTGAGAGGTACTGCGGTTTTCTCATTGATGGTGGGAGCGAGAATTGCATCATGGAAGATGATGACCCAACTAGCTTTGAGCAGGCCATCACGAGTGGGGACTCTGTGAAATGGCTGGATGCAATGTGTTCATATAAGAATTTTGCATTATTATATCGTCCATTCTTAATCACATTACATATAAATAGGTGCTTTTGATCTTTGTCTGCTAAATAGTTGCAGGTTACAGGTTCTCAGATCGTTACAGTGAAATTCATGAAAAGTCGCTACAAATGTGAGACTACGACCAACAATAGATGAATCCGTATGATGCCGCCTACCAGTTCAAGGAACAAATGAAAATCATTAGACAGTTCAATACACAAAGCACAAGGGCAGCACAAGATTCAAGACTTCAATGCGAAGCTCAAAGCAAAAGTCCACATCATTCTGCACTGTTGGAAATCTGGAAGAAAATAGAAGAGATTCCGAGAAACCAAGTGAAGAAAACAGAAGGTAAAAGCAACATGAAGCAACCCTGAAAGATTGAGACCAAGATCCCACCAAATGGCCGCGGAACCGCGGCCAAACAGGCCTTTCTACCGCAGAACCGCGGCCGTATGGTGCACGTGTCGGTGCACGTGTCAGTGGGTGTCGGTATTTTGACCCGGCTTTCTTAGAGTAGTTTTGTAAATTCATGTGTGGATCAGAATGTAACCTAGGGTTTTTCCTATCTATAAATAGGAGAGCTCAAAGCCAAATTAGGTGTGCCTCTTTTGAGAATGCCTCTCTTTAATTTTTGTGCCTCTTTTAGGGTGCCTTTCTTAGGATGCCTCTCTTTAGTTTTTACTATTTTTAATTTCTAGATTTAAATTCCATTGTAATGCATTGTTGAGAGGACATCAATAAAGTAAGTTTTCATTTTATCTCGCATTCTTTTTATCTGAATTTTAATTCCTGCAATTTTTTATCTGTTCTTTTATTATCTGCAATTTAGTTCTTCTATTAAAATAAAAAAATGAATTTTATTGTTATCTTCCTAATGAGTGAGTAATTCCTCACTTGTTAGGGATAGGAGAGGGAAGGTTTGAGAGAAGGAAATCTCTCTCACTCCTTTCTTTGCCCAAATAATTTTAATTAAGGACTCCCTTTAAATCAACCGTAATCCGCTCACTACGGCACCCTATCCTACATGATAGCGGTGATTCCCAAGTTAGACCGGTTGTGGTTGAATTAACCGGAGGTTAGGGCTAAGAGCCAAGAACGGACGGACAAGGACCAAAACGAAGAAACTAAGTTTCTTCTCAGTCGTGCTAATCCCCGTTGTTGCCGATTTCCCTAACACCAATATTCTTAACTAGGGCATTGAAAGAAGTGAGAAGATCCCTATTTCGAACTAACCTAATTCTAACCCTAGCAAGCCTTTTATCAACTTATTCTCATTCATAGATCTTAAAACAACAACCAATTTTTTGGACTTAACTCGTTAGAACTTAAAGAAAAGAACACTATTTCCCTGTGGATCAACCCGTACTCAACCGGCTAGCTACCAAGCGACACCGTCTTGATTGCGGTATTCTTAAAATTAAAACGCATACAAAATCACATAACAATCACAATGCGATCTGAGATGGAATCCATGTACACCAACAAATTATGTGTTAGTTATATGTATGCCCTAGAGGCCATTACTGTACATGTGATGAATATTGTAGTGGATGCTTGGACATATATAGGGAGGACTTTCTTGTTCGAAATGATAGTATGCTATCTGGTTACACTTTATCTTAACATGTTAACAAATACTGTTTTGTGATCACATGTTGATAAAGCCCTTAGGATGATTACTTGACTATCAGGATTATGATGCAGATCATACTAGTGGGGACAGGGTAGTCGATAAGTACATCCTTCAAATTTTCCTAGTCATGGGAGTATCGAGACAGGGCATCGGTACTCCAGAGTAGACTAGCGTATGCGCTTCTTGACCCATATGATGGGCGATGGATGATCCCATATCCATTGGTGTTTGACATCAGAGAAGGCATACGGGTGCTCAGTGGAGATTGGGTACACTGAACGAACTCGCCGAGAACTCCTAGATGGTATTAAACCCATTGTCGGATAGCAGTTTTCTGGTGACACTGGTACAGGTTAGTCTGTAGACCCGAGATCGTCATAGAGTCTTGTGTGATTACCACTGTGCTTTGATTTCTATCATACCACGGTCAAGAGATCGTGCAAAAAGGTGGTTTTTGGGTACAGTCCTGAGTCACATGGAGGCAATGAGCGATAGGAAGGGTTTCGTCTCTCCCGGTATTGGGAGTTGATGTCGCGCTATGCTCGATTGGCCATAACAGGAAATCCCTGGCCAGGGTTGCTGAGATTTACTGGTAAGTGTTATCAGTAGTTTCTCGAACCGTTATGGACCTTACATCGACATGACTTATCAGGCTATTGGGGTCTGACGTTATACCACCCCCAGGCTATGATATGCGACATATCAGACGAAGAGACCGGACTATACGGTAGTGTTACTGATTGGATTCGCAGGAGTTATAGCAGGCTTGCTTGTTGATCTTCTGATCGCTCAATACCCGGGTGGCTGTTACGTTTAGCAGACCGCTTGCGGCTTGTGGGTGTTTGATATGATCATCACCTACTGCCGGCGTATTGACGAGTCTTCAGAGTCATACACAGAGGTTTCCTGGTTCATGCGAAACGGAGTAGGAGCACATATGTGATATGTGCGGGACCAAGATTAATACGAGTATGTGATACCGTATTCTATTCTCGCGATATGTGATATCGGTCGGGTATATGAGATATAGCCAGGTTATCAGATCAAGTGTTGATTCGATAAGTTGATTCATTTGATATTAGTCGGTTATATGTATTATAGCCGGATTATTAAATCAAGAGTTGATTTAATAATTTAATGTATAATTATATATTTGATATATTAAATTACATTGACTAATATTAACTCACTTAAGATTTCTTTTCTCACTTTATGATACATTGATATATATGTGATATATGTTAAATGTATTGTTTTCTTTTTTCACAAAATATATTTGTGATATATATTGTTGTGTCATGCTAGGTTACACATGCAACATGTATGTATGAGGCTCACACCATGCTAGGGTTAAGTTAGGGTTTTATTTGTTCCAGGGACGTTCCAGATCCTGTTATAGAACCGTGCTTGTCGGGCAGTTTGCTTAAGGGGTACACCTTGACGCTTTAATAGCCTTTTCAAACCTTTCGTGTAATATCTCGGCAGACGAATAGGCTGAAGCTTGTCAAGTGTAGAATTCGCGCCATTCCAAATTTCTTTTTCCACTCTGGTTTCCCCGGATCGGTAGAATAGGATTGCCTTTTCACCTTTTCGCCTGGGAGGGACGTAGAATGTCTGTAGTTGTTGCACACTATAAGTTTCAAGCGTATCGAGCTCTTTATAATGTTTGGGCGGAACCATGGCAACTTGCAAACATTGCTCTTTATCAGTGAATATTTGTATTGGAGGGCCTGCAGAGAATATAGCATGGACTTCGTCTTTCGAGTCGCTTCCGAAGATCAATATAGGGATGGACGGTCCCGGGTTATGGCGTTGAGGCGGCCCCGAATAAACTATCTCTTCTTCCTCCTCGGTATCCCTCCCGAAGACTGGAATAGTGGGGATAGCTTTGTCCCTCGGCTTGTGACATCTCTCCGTGTCCTCGAAATCTGGTAAGAAATATTTCGCATCTTCGTATTTTCGGACTTCGTTTACGGAGAATGGATTCAACTCCCCTGTTACAGTGTATTCGAGACCATCCTTGAAGTATTTCATGCACTGATGTTGTGTAGAAGGGATGATATTGTACTCGTGTAACCAGGGCCGGCCGAGCAAAGTATTGTAGCAAGTCTTAGAGTCAATGACGTGAAATTTAATATCCATGACGAGTAGCCCGAAGCGCAGCGTCAGTATCACAGACCCGAGAGTCCATGATGACTGGGAGTCGAAACCGGAGATGGTAATTTTATCGCGAGCGAGGTGCTGAACGCTTATGCAGATTTCCTTCAACACTCGCACGTTGAGGAGATTGACGGAAGACCCATTGTCGACCAGGATTTTTCCTATCTTTATATCGTGGCAGTATCCTGAGACATATAGAGGACGGTTGTGCTCGCACGTCCCAAGGAGGAGATCTTCGTCGCCGAAGGTGATATCGGCTGTGTGCACTTCTTCCAGCTCGTCCTTCATCTTTTCTTCGGCGAGGAAAGCTTGGAATTGTCCTGGCTCTTGTAGCGCCTTGATCAATGAATCTCTCGTCTCTTTGGACAACAGAAGGGCGTCGAGAATGCTGAGCTGCGAGGGTAGCTTCCTCAAGTGTGCCAGAATGTTGTAGTCCACCTTGTTCTTCTTTGGCGGGTCCTTGGCAGTCAGCTCTTTCATGACTTGGTCATCTAGGGCGATATCTTCAGAGACCTTCTCTTTTCCCTTATCTTTTCTGTTCACGGGTCCGAGATTCTTTTCGGGCAGCGTACGACTGCGCAGCTGGATATTTTCGCAGGTCTTCGGTTCTTCCTCTTTCCCCGAGGTAGATTCTTTGAAAAGAGGGCAAAGATTCATCTCTTCGTCGGAGTCACTTCCGAAGGTGAGGACTTGCGATCCCCCAGCATTGACCATGCGACAGTTGCCGGCGGTCCCTCTAAGCTCCCCGGTCATGCATCTTCGTTCCCGATGAGTTTTGTGTTTCATCCGCTTAAAATGTTGCCGGTGAGCAACATATCCTTGCCACCATCTTTTAAAAGCGTTGCACTCTTCGGTGGGGTGCGTAATCTTCCGGTGATATAAGCAGTAGCTAGGATATATTTTCGCTTCATTAGTAGCGTTTCCTTCGGAGGGTGGCAGCTTCATTCCTATTGATATGGCCTTGGCGAACCTTTTCCTCGTCTTGAGCTTGTTTTTATCTGTGACAGATGTCCTCTGATTCGGCGGGAATGTCTCGACTCTTTCGTCCAGTCGCCAGCGTTTGGACTTTTCGAATATGGCCATCTCCCGCTCCTGGTCAGCTTTACTCTTCAGAAGAGCTTCGTTTAGGAATGCGTTGATCATTTCGTCTGACGGCCATAGATGTTCCGGCTCAGGACCTACCCCCAGTCTCTCAGTGCAAGGAGCTTCTTCATCGTCTGTCGACGAATGAGAGATCATATGGCAACTTGCTATGTAATCCTCAGATTCATCTGACGAGTCTTCTCCATCATCTCCGTCTTCGAGGACGTGGCCGAGGAATTCTTGGAGCGTGATCAGAGTCCGCGCCTTCTGGTTATACTCTTCCAGCGCATCGATTTGTTTCTGCAGGTCCATGCGCTTGTCGCTAGGCTTCACGGGCTTTTTGGATTTCTTCTTCTTTTTTGAAGATTTTGACGGCTGGGTGTGAGCACTTTGGATGTCACTACTGATCTTTGAAGTTGGGCGCGGCTTCAGCATCCCTTCGATGATCTGGGATTCTAGCGGATTCTTCCACCTGATTGCCGGGCATGTCTGGAGATCATTCAGCATCCTTTTGGTTTTGGCCGAAAGAGCCACCTCCCATGGAGCTTCTTCAACAAAAGAACATGTTTCCCCCGGTGTGTCCGTCTTCTTAGGAGTGTGCGGTTATGGTGGGTTTACTTTCCACTTCTCAGACAGCGCAAACTTGCCTTGTAGGTACTGATCCTCGATCCATCCCTTAAAGACGAAGCAATCTTCGATTGGATGGCTTACCGTTTGGTGGTAAGGGCAATAATTAGGATTATTCGCTTCGCCGAGTTGCAATGGTCGCCTTGGATTCGGTAGATTGATAAGCCTGTTGCGCATCGCCAGCTCAAATAGTCTCTTCGTTTTGTCCCGTGGGAATGAGTAAGGGCGCTTCATTTTCTCATTATAATAACGCCGTCTCTCTTCCATTTGATCCGTTAGTTTTGGGGCACTGGGCTGTTGTTGGGTATTTGCAACGAAGGTCGCCTTCCCTTTACCCTTTTCGTTCCGCGGTTCCGGCTTCGGAGGAGATGGTCTATGACCAATTTGGTCCATCTAGGCTAGCTTGTCGATTAAAACCTGAAACGTGGTCGGTTTGAAGAACATCATGAACAGTGAAATAGTTGCATGAGGGTCTAGGGTGCCCATGAACATGCCCACCGCTGGTGCTTCTTCGATGCGATGTTTGCACCTCGACCACAGGTTCCGCCATCGGATTGCGTACTGAACCCACGTCTCGCCCGGCTTCACTCTGGCGTTGATCAATGCTGTTATTGGAGTGCGTTCACTAGCACTTGTGAATCGCTGGGTGAACAACAACTCCATTTCTGCGAAAGTTTTGACGGAGTCGTTTGGGAGTTCGGAGTACCACTCAAACGCCGTCTCCGATAAGCTGCCGACGAATTGGCGGAGCAAAAGTTTATCATTGCCACCAGTATTGCCACAAAGAGCCCTGAACTGAGCAACATGTTGATGGGGATTGCCTGTCCCTTTGTACACGTGGAATTTCGGGATCGTATAGCCCGGCGAGTACTTTATCTGATCATACCAGTCTGGATACAGTCGCCCAGTTCTAACAACTTGGCCGGCCGCTTCATTTGCCTGGTGAACTCTTATTTGCTGAGCAATATAGTCATCCAGTGCAGCTTTGGAGATTGTCTCTTCTTTGGCTGTTGACAGAGCCGGCAGAGGGTTTGATGTTTCTCCTCTATCATCTTCAATTATCACTGGAGGATCTTCGGCTGGAGGGTCCGACTGGATCATCATGCCCACCATATCCTGGAATAGAAGGGCCATTTGCTTTATATTGGCTTCTTGTTCCGCAGCTTCCTTGTCCTTCTTTTCGAGCATTCTCCGAAAGAATTCAGCATCAGTCTCGTGTTCGTGACGTTGTTCCGATGACGCCTCTGGGCTTTCTTTTGGCCCGGTGAGTGCGGCCATTGCAGTCAGCATCTCCTAAAGTTTCTGCTGCTGCTGTTCCTGAGCTCTTGTGATGGATCGGGTGAGTGGTCAGTGGTCCATAGAAGCGCGGCTATCTTCTTTCCCGGATGCCATGTAGACGGTATGCACCACCATGCCCCCAGACTTAGGGCATTTGGGCTCAGTGCCTTTGACATTTGTCGCAAGCAAGGGGATTTTCTCCGGCTTTCTCCTTTTCTTTTGAGTAGTCGACGTTGAGGGGGCCGTTGCAGTGGGAACCCAGGTGATTGTCCTCTTTTGCGGCTTACTGGAACGGTTCCCTTCTGGCTGAACCTTCAGCTTCTTCTGTCGGCGGAGGTAGTCTTGATCGATCACTGACTCTTGGACACGTCGCCAGACTTTGTAAACTTTGGAGGATAGTTGCTGAGGGGGCTGTTCCGGTTTTGCTTCTGCGACAGTCTCTACCGGTGGAGGAGATCTTTTTAATACGGCGGTAGGAAAATTCCTGTGCACCTTGTTCAGCAGCCCAATGTTGTTCCCGGTTGAAACAGCAACATTAATTTCCACCGTTGGAGCTGATGGAGTTAGCCCAGAGGGGGAGTTGCCCCCGGCCTTCCTTACTCGGCGCCAGTGGAGACGTCGAGCGTGTCGAGCTGTTGGGGCTGGTTCGACGATGAGGATGGCTTTGTCTTGCCCTCTGTCCAGATAAGACGCCGCTGGTGCCATCCTCTTGAAGACTGACGTCTTTTGAGTAGCGGTATTCAATCTGTCAAAGACAGACCTTCGAGCAGGAACGGGAGCCGGAATATTCAGTTTTGTAAAGACCAACTCTTTGGCAGGAGAAGCCGCCTTGACAACTTCAGGAGTAGAGATGGCTATCTTCTTTGGGATGGCCACTTCAGGTGTCATAGGCTTCTTGGCAGGCCCATCGGAGTTCAGGCTCAGTCTAGCGAAGGCCGAGGAGTTAGAGCTGGACGACCCGTTGAGAGGGGCCGTGGTAGTGGCAAGCCGATCGAAGACCGACTTCTTGGGAGATTCCGGCGATGGTACATGGGTGCTGAAGCTCATTGGGGGGAGCATAGTCCCGAAAAACAATCCAGTAGTAGCTTAGGTGACCTGTTCCTCCGGCATTGTGAACAGGGACGCCGCTTGAGGTCCGTAAGATACACCTTCAGGTGAGGCGGAGCGTAAGTTGCAGTTACAGTTGGAACATCTTGCACAAGTGGACGCCATTGATTTCTTTGCTTTCTGCATCAAGCAAAATGCCAAATCTTAGTACCTCGAAACCCAAGGGCAACCATTAGCAAACCGCGATTGGTTCGCGAACACGACACACGAAGTGTGGAGTGGAAAGAGGAAAAGCTCCCGCTGGGCATGCCAGAATCTGTTCCCCTCCGAAAGATGCGCAAGACAGACGTCTTGCCTGAAATTCGGGGCAGATGCTAATTGGTGCTATCCGTCCACCTCTCCGAAGATGCCAAGTTGCTTTATGACACCGTGTATCGAAGGTTTAAACGGATGCGGCCGATGTAGCAGACTTCTTCAGATTCCCCCTCGCTTGAGGGGTTTTGGATTGTGGGGACGCTCTTCCCTGCAGGTGCAAACCCCTGCAGTTAATTATGCTACCGCATCACGGTAACAACTTTCTCCTTCTCCAGATGGTCACTTCGTGTCATGTTTGTTTTGTTTGTGGTTGCCCGTGGATTGTTGATTGATCTCAAAAACTATCTATTAACCACAATCAATGTGGACTTTTAACCGTTTACTTTGTAATCTTGGACCTTGCGTTGCCTTGTACTGATCTTTTGTGTAGGCTTGATTAAGATCCTTCTATTTGTTGGTCAAAGTCTCTTTTTTGTGTCGTCTTTTGTCTTTTTCACTGTTTTCGCTCTAAGAACCTGTAACCTGTAATATATAGCAGACATGCATCAAAAGCACCTGTTTATTTGTAAAAAGAATAAGAATGAGGAATATAATAATGCAATATTATGGTGTGAACAATTGTATACGGAGACTAATTTATGTTGTCGCCCGTAGGGCGTGGACTAGTCCAAATCCGTATCTTTCTTAGATTTAGGTTTGGGGGTTTGGGTTTAAGGATACGTTAGCCTCTTTTGAGACTAAGATCAACTTAAACGTTTGTTAAGGATACGTTAGTCTAATTTTAGGCTAAGATCAACTTAACGGGACCGTTTAGATCCAACAAGAGAGCAATTGGGCTCTATTGTTTAGTTTAGTGACATTGCGGTCGATAATTAGTTTAAGGATATTACGGTCCATTGTTAGTTTAAGGACATCTCGGTCCAATGTTAGTTTAAAGACATCGCGGTCGAGTTTAAGGACATCATAGTCCGTGGGTTTAAGGACTCCACAGTCCGTTGTTAGTTTTAAGACATCTCGGTCGAGATTAAGGACATCATAGTCCGTGAATTTAAGGACTCCATAGTCCGTTGTTAGTTTTAAGACATCACGATCGAGGTTAAGGACATCATAGTCCATGGGTTTAAGGACCCCACAGTCCAATGTTAGTTTTAAGACATCATGGTCGAGGTTATGGACATCATAGTCTGTTCCCCTCCGAATGGCGGCGCACAAGACTGCGATGTCTTGGCACTGAGATTCGGGACAGATGCTAATTGGTGCTATCCGTTCACCTCTTCGAAGATGCCAAGTTGATTTATGGCACCATATATCGAAGGTTTAAACGGATGCAGCCAATGTAGCAGACTTCGTCAGATTCCCCCTCGTTTGAGGGGTTTTTGATTGTGGGGACGCTCTTCCCTGCAGGCGCAAGCCCCTGCAGTTAATTACGCTACCGCATCGCGGTAACAACTTTCTCCTTCTCCAGATGGTCACTTCGTGTCGTGGGTGTTTATTTTGTTTTTGGTTGCCCGTGGATTGTATACGGAGACTAATTTATGTCGTCGCCCGTAGGACGTGGATTAGTCCAAATCCGTATTTTCTTAGATTTGGTTTTGGGGTTTTAGTTTGAGGATACGTTAGCCATATTTGAGGCTATGATCAACTCAAACGTTTGTTAAGGACACGTTAGTCTAATTTGAGACTAAGATCAACTTAACGGGATCGTTTAGATCTGACAAAAGAGCATTTGGGGGCTCTATTGTTCCAGTTTAGGGACATAGTGGTCCATTGAATGTATGGCCGTCGGGACCCGTCACCTCTCTGACGACGTTGAAGGATTACAACGACAGGTGTCAGAGGAGTTCAGAGATGTACCCTTGGACCAAAGTTGGTTGGGTGATCCATAGTCCAATTTAGGACTAAAGTCTGTTTGAAGGTTTAAGGATACGTTAGCCATATTTGAGGCTAAGATCAACTTAAACGGTTGTTAAGGATACGTTAGTCCAGTTTAGGACTAAGATCGACTTAACGGGATCGTTTAGATCCGACAAAAGAGCGTTTGGGCTCTATTGTTCCAGTTTAGGGACATGGTGGTCCAATGCCAGTTTAGGGACATGATGGTCCATCTCCAGTTTAGGGACACAGTGGTCCATCTCCAGTTTAGGGACATAGTGGTCCATAGGTAGTTTAAGGACGCATAAGTCCGTGGGTTTAAGGACCCCACAGTCCGTGTTTTAGTTTAAGGACGCATAAGTCCGTGGGTTTAAGGACCCCACAGTCCGTCTTGATGTGTGGTCGTCGGGACCCGTCACCTCTCTGAAGACATTGAAGGATTACAACGACAAATATCAGAGGAGTTCAAAGATGTACCCTTGAACCAATGAGTTGGTTGAAAGAGCAGATGCGCTCAGTTCAAGATGATTTGAGGACTTATGGCCAGTTTGGGCTAAGTCTAATTATGTTTGAAATATTGGCCCTCTGTTGGTCCATTGAAGGAGAGGCTTTGCCTCTAGAAACTTAGCCAATTGGGCTAAAGCTAGTGTTAAACACTAAAGACCAACAGTGTTGAACACTGGGAATAAGATTAGCAAGTTAGTGTTAAACACTAAAAGATAATCAGTGTTAAACACTGGGAACAGAGTTTTCAAATTAGTGTTAAACACTAAGCAAATCAGTGTTAAACACTGCAAATAGAGTTTTCCAAATTAGTGTTAAACACTAAGAAAATCAGTGTTAAACACTGAGGACTGTTCCCCTCCGAACGGCGGCGCACAAGACTGCGATGTCCTGACGCTGAGATTCGGGGCAGATGCTATTTGGTTTTATCCGTCCACATCTCTGAAGATGCCAAGTTGATTTATGGCACCGTGTATCAGAGGTTTAGACGGATGCGGCCGATGTAGCAGACTTCGTCAGATTCCCCCTCGCTTGAGGGGTTTTTGATTGTGGGGACGCTCTTCCCTGCAGGCGCAAGACCCTGCAGTTAATTACGCTACCGCATCGCGGTAACAACTTTCTCCTTCTCCAGAATTTCACTTCGTGTCGTGTGTGTTTGTTTTGTTTGTGGTTGCCCGTGGATTGTATACGGAGACTGAGTAATGCCGTCGCCCGTAGGACGTGGATTAGTCTAAATCCGTATTTACTTAGATTTGGGTTTGGTGTTTTTAGTTTAAGGATGCATTAGTCGCGTTGCGGCTAAGATCAACTTAAACGTTCGTTAAGGATACGTTAGTCCAGTTTGAGACTAAGATCAACTTAACAGGATCGTTTAGATCCGACAAAAGAGCGTTTGGGCTCTATTGTTCCAGTTTAGGGACATAGTGGTCCAACATTCCCATTTTGGGGGCGGATATTGGTTTAAGGACGCATAAGTCCATGAGTTTAAGGACCCCACAGTCCGTATTAATGTGTGGTTGTCAGGACCCATCACCTCTCTGACGACGTTGAAGGATTACAACGACAAATATCAGAGGAGTTCAGAGATGTACCCTTGAACCAAAGTTGGTAGAGAGATCTATAGTCCAATTTGAGACTAAAGTTTGTTTGAAGGTTTGATTTAAGGACACGTTAGCCATATTTGAGGCTAAGATCAACTTAATCGTTTGTTAAGGATACGTTAGTCCAATTTGAGACTAAGATCAACTTAACGGGATCGTTTAGATCCGACAAAAGAGCGTTTGGGCTCTATTGTTCCAGTTTAGGGACATGGTGGTCCAATGCCAATTTAGGGACATGGTGGTTAGTTTAAGGACGTTTCGGTCCGATATTAGTTTAAGGACGTTTCGGTCCAACATTAGTTTAGGGACGTTTCGGTCCAATATTAGTTTAAGGACGTTTCGGTCCACGAGTTTAGGGACCCCGCCGTCCATATACGTGTGGTCGTTGGGACCCGTCACCTCTCTGACGTCGTTGAAGGATTACAACGACAGGTGTCAGAGGAGTTCGGAGATGTACCCTCGAACCGATAGTAAATTGATTTAAGAGAGCAATCTTGCTCAGTCAATTTAATTTAAGGACTTATGGCCCAAAATTAAGCTAAGTCCAGTTGAAATGTTCAACATTTTATTTGCTTTTGCATTGCATTTATTTATTTATTTTTTATTTGGGCTTTGCCCAGAAAGGATGCAGAGCATCAATTTGTTTTGGGCTCTGCCCTTTATAAATGATGCAGAGCATCAATTTGTTTTGGGCTCTCCCCTTTATAAATGATGCAGAGCATCAATTTTATTTGGGCTCTGCCCTTTTATTGCTTTGCAATTTATTTTGGCCTGCTTGGTCTTTTTGATTTGGGCCTGGCCCTTTTAGGAAATGCATTGCATTTATCAGGCGCTTTGCGCCAATCAGAGAGCGCAAGCGCCCGTAGTGTTGACACGTGTCTGTTTATCCCAATCAGAGCAAAGCTCTGTTTAAATTCCAAGATGGAAAAAAAAGCAATGCTTCTGTTTTTCTCCAATCAGAGCAAAGCTCTGTCTTGAAAATTAAAAAGAAAATTAAAGTTAAAATAAATGAAATAGCGTACTCCATAAGAGCAAAGCTCTTGAGAAGGAAAAAAAAAACTGCGCAACTGCGCGCTGCGCTGCGCAGTGCGCGCGCGCAGTAAAAAATAAAAAAATAAAAAAATAAAATAAAAATAATAATAAAAAAATAAAAAAAATAAATTTTTTTATTGCGCGACACGTGTCTGCGCAGTTGCGCAAACGCTGCACGACATGTGTCACGCGCTGAGGCGTTATGCAAAAAACAGAATAAAGATTTGAGGAAATCTTTTCTGTTTTTGTTAAAACAAGAAGATTTCTTCTGTAAAACAGGGGCCTTTGGATTAAAGATCCAACGGTGGGGAAAATTCCCCAAATCACTCAGAGAATGATCTCTTTAATAACTTTAACTAATTTATGGGCACTATAAAAAGGACCCTAGACCTCATTTCAAAAGAGAGGAAGATCTTGCTAACAAAAAAGAGAAGAGAACTCTTGAGAACTCTTGAAGAATAAAAAAAAGGTAAAACCTTTAAAAGAAGAGAAAATTCTCTTATGAACAAGATCATGGATCTTCAACAATAAATAAATAAATAAATAAAATAGTGCCTTGCACTTGTTTTATGAACCATCGGTTCTTGAACCTAAAAGGTTCTTAAATTAATAGTGCTTTGCACTTTCATGAACCTTTGGTTCTCTGAGATAAGAAAAACAAGAAAAATCTTGTTTTTTCTTAGATCTAAATCAAATAGTGCCTTTCACTTGTTTTATGAACCATCGGTTCTTGAACCTAAAAGGTTCTTAAATTAATAGTGCTTTGCACTTTCATGAACCTTTGGTTCTCTGAGATAAGAAAAACAAGAAAAAACTTGTTTTTTCTTAAATCTAAATCAAATAGTGCCTTGCACTTGTTTTATGAACCATCGGTTCTTGAACCTAAAAGGTTCTCAAATTAACAGTGCTTTGCACAAATGCAATGCATTACTTAAAGGGCCAGGCCCAAATCAAAATGACCTGACAGGCCAAAATAAATTGCAAGGCAATAAATGGGCAGAGCCCAAATAAATTGATGATTTGCATCCAAGGGCAGAGCCCAAATGAAATTGATGCTCTGCATCATTTATAAAGGGTAGAGCCCAAAACAAATTGATGCCCTGCATCTTTTCTGGGCAAAGCCCAAATAAAAAATAAAAACAAATGCAAATAAAATATTGGACATTTTTAACTGGACTTAGCCCAATCGTGGCCATAAGTCCTTAAACTAAATTAACTGAGCAAAATGGCTCTCCTAAACCAATCCACATCCGGTTCAAGGGTACATCTCCGAACTCCTTTGATATCCATCGTTGTAATTCCTCAACGACGTCAAAGAGGTGACGGGTCCCAACGACCACACACCCATATGGACTGCGGGGTCCTTAAACTCGTGGACCGAAATGTCCATAAACTAATATCGGACCGAAACGTCCTTAAACTAATATTGGACCACAAAGTCCTTAAACTACCGATGGACCACTATGTCCTTAAACTGGTATTGGACCACCATGTCCCTAAACTGGCAATGGACCACCACGTCCCTAAACTGGCACAATAAAGCCCAAATGCTCTTTTGTCGGACCTAAACGGTCCCGTTAAGTTGATCTTAGTCTCAAACTGGACTGACGTATCCTTAACAAACGTTTGAGTCGATCTTAGCCTAAAAAATGGCTAACGTATCCTCCAAACAGACTTTAGTCCCAAATTGGACTATGAATCTCCCAAACTGGAACAATAGGGCCCAAACGCTCTTTTGTCGGATCTAAACGATCACGTTAAGTTGATCTTAGTCTCAAACATGACTAACGTATCCTTAACGAACGTTTAAGTTGATCTTAGCCGCAACGCGACTAACGTATCCTTAAACTAAAAACACCAAACCCAAATCTAAGTAAATACGGATCTGGACTAATCCACGTCCTACGGGCGACGGTATTACTCAGTCTCCGTATACAATCCACGGGCAACCACAAACAAAAAAACACACACGACACGAAGTGAAATTCTGGAGAAGGAGAAAGTTTGTACCGCGATGCGGTAGCGTAATTAACTGCAGGGGCTTGCGCCTGCAGGGAAGAGCGTCCCCACAATCAAAAACCCCTCACCCTGAGGGGGAATCTGACGAAGTCTGCTACATCGGCCGCATCCGTCTAAACCTCCGATACACGGTGCCATAAATCAATTTGGCATCTTCGGAGAGGTAGACGGATAAAACCAAATAGCATCTGCCCCGAACCTCAGGCAACGGACGCGAAGTCCGGGCCGCCGTTCGGAGGGGAATAGATTCTGGCACGCCCGGTGGGACCTCTTCCTCTTTCCACTCCACACTTCGTGTGTCGTGTTCGCGAACAAATCGCGGTTTGCTGTGATTGCCTGTGGATTCAAGGTACTAAGATTTGGTGTCTTGCTCCGTGCAGAAAACAGAAGATCGATGGCTTCGAACTGCATCGCCTGCAGCAACAACTCTCGCTCCGTCATTGCTGGAGGAGTGACTTATGGGCCCCAAGCGGCCTCCCTTTTCAAAATGCCGGTGGAGCAGGTGGCTCAAGCCACCACTGGACTATTTTTTGGGACTATGCTCCCACCAATGAGCTTCAACGCCCCAATGACATTGCAAGAAGCTCCAAAGAAGTCGGTCTTCGATCGACTCACCACTGCCGCGACCCCTCTCAACGGGTCATCCAACTCCACTGCTTCAGGTTTTAATGGATTAGGCCAGAGCTCCATCGGGCCCATGAAGAAGCCTGCCATACCAGAAGGCGTTATCCCGAAACGGATAGCTATCCCAGCTCCCGTTCTTGGCGAAGTCACCAGGGTCGCTTCCCATGTTCGGAAGTCCGCTTCTGACAGGTTGGCCGTCCCCGTTCAACGGACGTCGATCTTTAAAAAGCTGGTACCGGTATATTCTGACCAACACAGGGGGCATGAGGAGGTCACCCCTATAGCTGAAACAACTTCATCAGCACGACATGCCCGACGTCGCTACTGGAGCCGAGTGAAGAAGGCTGGGGGCAACTCCCCCTCTGAACTTACTCCTCCAACTCCGATGGTGAGGATCGATGCTGCTGTTCCAACCAGGAACAGCTTTGAGTTGCTGAACTCGGTGCGCAGAAACTCTCCTACTGCGGTGCTAAAGCGAACTCATTCATCTGTGAAGAATATTCCAGAGAAGAAGTTAGAGCAGCCCCTTCAACGGCTGTCCTCTAAAATTTACAAAGTCTGGCGACAGGTCCAAGAGTCAGTGATCGATCAAGACTGCCTCCGACGACAGAAAAAGATGAAGGTTCGGCAGGGGAAGGATTACTCTGTCAAACCACAAAAAGCAAAAGCTACTTGGGTGCCCACTACAACGGCTCCCTTAACTCCAATCACTCAAAAAAGGAGGCCACAAAAAGCCCATGTGTCTTCGGCAAATCGCAAAGACACCGAACACAAACGCCCCAAGTCTGGGGGCATGGTGGTGCACACTGTTTATATGGCTTCTGGAAAGGAGGAAAGCCGCACTTCTACGGGCCACCGACCGCTCACCCGATCCGTGACGAAAGCCCAGGAGCAACAACAAAAGCTTCAGGAAATGATGACTACAATGGCTGCACTCACTGAGCCAAAAGAAAGCTCTGAAACGTCTTCGGATGAGCGTCAAGAACAAGAAACCGACGCTGACTTTTTATGCAGAGTCCTCGAAAAGAGGGACAAAGAAGCTGCAGAGCAAGCGGCTAACATAAAACAGATGGCGCTCCTCTTCCAAGATATGGTAGGGATGATGTTACAGCCGGACCCTCCTGCTGAAGATCCTCCGATCGTCCTTGAAGACGACAGGGGAGAAACGTCAAATCCTCCGCCGGCTCTATCAACAGCCAAGGAGGAGGCAATCTCCAAAGTTGACCTAGACGAATATATAGCTCAGCAGATCCGGGTTCATCAGGCGAATGAGCGGCTGAGCAAATTGTTAGAACCGGACGACCGTATCCGAGCTGGTATGACCAAATCAGTTACCCGCCAGGATATACGATCCCTAAATTCCACGTGTATAAAGGGACAGGGAATCCGCATCAGCATGTCGCTCAATTCAGGGCCTTATGCGGCAATACTGGAGGCGATGACAAATTGTTGCTACGTCAATTCGTCGGCAGCTTAGCAGAAACAGCCTTTGAATGGTATTCGGAGCTACCTAACGACTCTGTCAAAACATTTGCAGAGATGGAACTTCTGTTTACACAAAGATTCGCAAGTGCTAGTGAACGCACCCCGATTACAGCACTGATAAATGCCAGGATAAGGCCCGGCGAAACGTGGGTCCAATACGCAACACGATGGCGGAACCTATGATCGAAATGCGAACAACGCATAGAAGAGGCACCTGCGGTAGGCATGTTCGTGGGCACTCTCGATCCGCAGGCGACCATCTCACAATTCATGATATTCTTCAGGCCGACCACCTTCCAGGCCTTGATTGACAAATTAGCCCAAATGGACCAGATGGGCCATAGGCCTTCTTCTTCGAAGACAGAGCCTTGGAATGAAAAGGGCAAAGGGAAGGCAACCTTCGTTGCCAATACTCAACAACGGTCGAACAACTCAAAGCCGGTCGTTCGCCAAAACAACGTGCGCCCGCGCCCATCCCTCGAAGAGAGGCTGGGACGTCCTTACTCGTTTCCGCAGAATAAAACGAGAAGACTGTTTGAGCTGGCAGTGCGCAACAGACTTATTAATCTGCCGAGTCCAAAGCGTCTGTCGCAGCCAGGCGATCTTAATAATCCCAATTATTGCCCTTACCACCAAACGGTAAGTCACCCAATTGAGGATTGTTTCGTCTTTAAGGGATGGATCGAGGATCAATACCTGCAAGGCAAGTTCACGCTGTCTGAAAGCTGGAAGGTAAACCCACCACAGCCGCACTCTCCAAGGAAGACGGACATGCCGGGGGCAACTTGTTCTTTCGTCAAGGATGAAAACGATGGAGGAAACTTATCGGATAAATCCGGAGACTTCGTAGCGACTTGTCATGTGATTTCTCATTCACTGACGGATGATGAGGAGGATCCTTGCGCTGAGAAATCAACGGCGGACCCTGAAACAGAAATTTCGCGGCCGTCAGACAAGTTGATCGATGCCTTCCTAAATGAAATTCGTTTGAAAGCAAAAGCCAATCAAGAGCATGAAATGGCCATACTGGAAAGAACCAAGGTATTCCCGTCAAATCAAAAGCCATACACTGCGGGTAAAAATAAATTCAAGACGAGGAAACGGTTCGCCAAAGCTCTATCAGTAGGAATGAAGCTACCGCCCTCCGAAGAAAATCCTTTCTCTGAGGTAGAGATGCACCCTAACTTCTGTTTATATCATCAGAAGATCATACATCCTACCGAAGACTGCGAATCCTTTAACTGTTGGTGGCAAGGGTATGTCGCTCAAAAGCGACACTTCGACAGGACAAAGTGTGAAGCTTGTGGACATCGGAAAAATGCGATAGATGAGCGCAAAAGAGCCACCGCCGACTGTCATATAGCCGACTTCAAGGGATCACAAATTATCACCTTTGGGAGCGACTCTGACGAAGAAGCTACCCCCAACTCTTCCCTCGGGGAATCTATTTCAAAAATAAAGGAATTGAGAAGCCGCGAGAACGTTCAGCCGTGCAATCGCATGCTACTCGGAAAAAATCTCGGCCCCGTAAACAAAGGATCGAACAAAAAGGATAAAAGAAAAGGAAAAAAAGGCCCTCGTCGCCAGCACTCACCAGCAATCAGGTGACCCTAGACCGGTTGCTTGCCAAAGCAACAAGCGGCAATCCCTCCAGGAAAAGTTGAAACGTCCTTACTCGTTTCCGCAAGATAAAACAAGGGGACTGTTCGAGCTGGCAGTGCGCAACAGACTCATTAATCTGCCGAATCCAAAACGTCCGTTGCAGTCAGGCGACGTTAATAATCCTAATTATTGCCCTTACCACCAAACGGTGGGTCATCTGATCGAGGATTGCTACGTCTTCAAGAACTGGGTTGAAGACCAATACCAACAGGGCAAGTTCGCGTTGTCCGAAATTTGGAAGGTGAACCCGCCACAACCGCATGCTCCGAAAAATATGGACACGCCGGGGGCATCATGCTCATTCATAGAGAAAGCCTAACGGACCACTACGTCCTAAAACTGGATAACGGACCGAAACGTCCTTAAACTAACAGCGGACCGAGATGTCCTTAAACTAATTATAGACCGCAATGTCCGAAAACTTGCAAATGACCGAAATGTTTTTAAACTACTACCGCAGCATTCTCAGGCTGACGAGAATAAAAAAAAAAAACAAAACAAAACAAAAAAAAGGGTATGTCCATAAGCAAAATGGGCACGGATGAAAACCCGAAAGGGCTCCGTGAGTAAAAACAGCAGGACTACCGGCGAGTGTTCGTGAAAACCCGAAAGGGCGCGACCTCGTTAATAAAAAAAAAGAAGAAAAAAAAAACGGTATGTCCATAAGCAAAACGGGCATGGAGGAAAACCCGAAAGGGCTCCGTGAGTAAAAACAGCAGGGCTACCGGCGAGTGTTCGTGAAAATCCGAAAGGGCGCGACCTCGTAAAAAAAAAAAATAATAAAAAATAAAAAGAATAAAATAAAAGACGGTATGTCCATAAGCAAAATGGGCACGGATGAAAACCCGAAAGGGCTCCGTGAGTAAAAACAGCAGGGCTACCGGCGAGTGTTTGTGAAAACCTGAAAGGGCGCAACCTCGTTAAGAAACACTTATAGGGTCCTCTCGACCCTATAAGGAGAAACCACCTGCGTGAGATCCTTACGACTCACAAAGGAACAACACACTTAGAGATCCCCACGATTCCGAAGGAGAAAATACACTTGCGAGATCCTCACGACTCGTAAGGAGAACTCTCTTGTGGGACCCTTACGGCTCATAAGATTTGAAAGTCTTAAGTTGCAGAAACCTTAACCTGTTCTTAAGCAGCCCCCACAACCTTCGATATTGCCCTACAAGTGGCTCATATTGACCCTTGTATACAATCCACGTGCACGAATAAGTATTTCCCCAACAAAGTCCCATCCATGACTAGGGATATGCTTGTACAGCAAACAATACTTGTAAGTCCTCTCGACTTATAAGGAGAAAACCCTTTTGTAAGATCCTTACGACTTACAAGAGAACATGCACTTAGGAATCCTCACGATTCCCAAGGAGAAAACACACCTACAAGATCCTCACGACTTGTATGGAGAAATACCTTTGTGAGACCCTTACGGCTCATGAAGTCAAAAGCCTTAGCCGACAGGACCCTTAACCCTGTTTACTAAGCCACCTTTGTTCAACATCGACAGAGGCAAATGATGATTCGCTCCTGGCAATATCCCAGTTGCAGCGATGCTGATGCCTGGACCGGTATCAAATTCCAAGTCCTTTTACGGCAAATGATGATTCGCTCCTGGCAATATTCCAGTTGCAGCGATGCTGATGCCTGGACCGGTATCAAATTCCAAGTCCTTTCATGGCAGATGATGATTCGCTCCTAGCAATATCCCAGTTGCAGCGATGCTGATGCCTAGACCGATATCAAATTCCAAGTCCTTTTACGGCAAATGATGATTCACTCTTGGCAATATTCCAGTCGCAGCGATGCTGATGCCAAGATTGGTATCAGACCCCAAATTCCCTACTCGCAATAAAAAAAACAGCGAGTAAAAATAAAATAAACAGTCGAAATGATTGGGCAACTCGCAATAAAAAGTAGCGAGTAAAAATAAAATAAACAGCCGAAATGATTGGGCACCGCGAAAAATAGCCGAAATGATTGGGCAATCGCGACCTTCGCGATATAAAAGCTGAAATGATAGAGCATCGCGGAAAGAATAAAAAAAAAAATGAAAGAATGAAACTTTTGCCCTACAGGTGAAATCACATCGATCCCTGTATATAATCCAGGGGCACAGATAAAAAGGGAACAATACTTTCCCAACAGGCTCCACCAGAAAGCGAAGCCAAATCTCGACGGTTCATAGATAACCTAGAGACCATCTCGACATTTGTCGCAATATTACAGACACGATGTCAACAAATGAAGCAAAGGAAGGTCCCTAACTTCAGGGTCTCGACGTCAATATCGACAACTTAGAGATCACCAACGGCGTTTCTCCTCACTCCAACCAGATGCAGACGTGACGTCAACAACCGACTCCAGAGTCGTAACGAAATGGAACCATGACAAAGTCCCTAGTTCCAAATCTCAATGGCCACATCTGCAGCCTGGAGACCGACAACGGTGTGCCTCCTCATTCCAGCAGGACACAGATGTTACACCATCAAACGGAGTGACGGCAAAATCCTAGCTCCACATCAACATTCGTCTCAATACACCAAACGCAGTGTGAGCAAATGAAGCGAAGGCCAAATTCCTAACTTCAAGGTCTTAACGGCAAGTCATATAAAGCCTGAAAGACCACCGGAGATCATCTCACATGGAGTGGTTACCTCCTCGACGTTCGTCTCGATACAGCAGACGAAATGTCAACCCTAGCATTCTTCCTCCAACAGGGATTCAGACGTGACAAAGCAAACGAAGCGAAGGCCACATTCCTAACTTCAACGTCTTTACGGCAACTCACATAAAACCGGAAAGACAATCGGAGATCATCTCGCACCAGCACAGAGTGGTCGCCACCTTGACGTTCGTCTCGATACAGCAGACGAAATGTCAACCCCAGCATTCTTCCTCCAACAGGATTTGGACACACCAAAGCAAACGAAGCGAATGCCACATTCCTAGCTTCGACGTCTTGACGGTAACTCATATAAAACCGGAAAGACAATCGGAGATCGTCTCGCACCAGCACAGAATGGTCACCACCTCGACGTCCGTCTCAATACAGCAGACAAGATGTCACCCCAACGTTCGTCTCGACACAGCAGACGCAACGCCATTAAATGAATGGAGCCACGGCAAGATCCCTAGTTCCAAACCTCGACGGTTCACCAGCAACCTAGAGATAACCTCGACGTCCGTCTCGATACAGTAGAAGAGATGTCACCCCAACGTTCGTCTCGACACAGCAGACGCAACGTTATTAAACAAATGGAGCCACGGCAAAATCCCTAGTTCCAAACCTCGACGGTTCACCAGCAACCTAGAGACAACCTCGACGTTCGTTTCGATACAGCAGACGAGATGTCACCCCAACGTTCATCTCGACACAGCAGACGCAACGTCATCAAACAAACGGAGCCATGACAAAATCCCTAGTTCCCACCGCAACATTCGTCTCGATACAGCAGACGCAATGCCAGCAAACGAAGCAAAGGCCAAATTCCTAGCTTCAGGGTCTTAACGACAAGTCATATAAAGCCTGAAAGACTATCGGAGATCATCCCCACACCAGCGCGGAGTGGTTATGATTCATCGGGGCTCTCCAAAATGAGCCTAACCTTAAGTAAAAAGCGGCATGGCAAATTCCTAGCGCTTGCTCTTCCGACGGTCAAACTGCCAAGGAGGATTGCTTGAAGACGTGTTGTCCAGCCCCCGAAGGGATCAGAGACACGGCAGTCGCAGGGCTACTCGAACAGCACGATTGCCTATCGAGGACTATATCAGCTTATGCGACGGTACGATGGCCAAAACCCTAAGTACCACCAACCTTAACGGGCTTCTGTCGTAAAGAGCAGAGGTTAAATGCGACGTTAAGATGTTCTTGCGAGAAACGTTCGATTCGTCTCGACTTGTGAAAAATTGTCGAGGCGGCTCGACTCGTGAGATGAAGCCTTAGGTAGTGGGCATAAAAGAAGCCTGTTTCCTAAGCATTGGGACCCTGCGAGTTGGCCCAAAACGGTCTCTTGCATACCATCCACGGGTCTCACTCTCCAACGTCGAACTTCGACAAGGAGGGAAGCAACCGCTTACAAGTCCTCTCGACTCGTAAGAGGGAAAAATTCTCTTGTAGGATCCTTACGACTTACAAGAGAAAACCACACTTAGGAATCCTCACGATTCTTAAGGAGAAAAACCCGCCTACGAGATCCTCTCGATCCGTAGGGAGAAAAGTCTCTATGAGACCCTCACGGCTCATAGAGTTGAAAAGTCTTAGGCAGCAGATCTGAACCTGCGGCCTAAGCCCTCGCTATCTCATGAAGAAATCAAGAAGCTTACTCTATTACCTGCTAATTGTGACGACATGCTGAGAAAGAGGAAAAGCAACAGAAAGAGCACCCGATTTACGTTTGATCAAGCGTTCAAGACGTATTCATTCATGCATGGGCAAAAAGACTCAGGACAAAGATATATAATAAAGACAAGCTGGGATAAAAAAAAATTCCATTAATATTGCCCAAAATTCTTACAGTCATAAAAATAATAAACGAAAGTTACAATGGAATAACCTCAGATCCAGGGCATGGATTGAGGAATTCAAAAGCGATCCTATCTATGACTTTCCAAGCCTCGCAGACCATCCTAGTGTGCTTCCTTTCGCGAGCACAAGCGTCAGGGTCCCTCCTGATGTCTTCCACCCTCCGATAAGCAGCGAGTATAGCAGACTGTTGAAAGATCTCGTGCAAGAGGTCAATAAGACTGTCTCGCCGTCTCTTCGAGATAAAGTTCAATAGGTACACAGAGTGCACCTTGTCCTCAGCGGCATCCAACGCCTTAAGCGGCACACCGGAACAGAATAGGGGAAGCGCTTCCCAGATAGCTCCCACGATAAGTTTAAGAAGAAAGGAACGTCGGGGAAGCAGTGGACCGTTGTATGCGTCGAAGCGACTCATTATTTCAGCACACTCCTCGTTTGTGAATTCCCGATTTTGAGAGCGGCCAAGTTGGCGGATGCCCTCATGAGAGATGATCTCGTTAAGAGCATACATACGGGCGTCCATTGTTCCTATGAAAGAGGATCAACAGAATTATCAGAAAGACTGATTAAGCAAAACGATATAATTCACTGAGGAATAAAATGCCATATTTAAGTTCCAAGATCCATGAAGAATCCTTAAGAGTTCTTCTATATGATTTGGGAGGATCAAAGCTCCATTAAGGAATTAAGAAAGTCCAAGGAAAATCTTTCAGAGAGCAGAGCTCTATGGAACCCTAGTATGGTCCCCTTTAGTTCTCTTTAGATCATTTTAAGACCTGTAGAGCAAAGCTCTGCTAAGTGAAGCCCTAAATAGGTTTCTTTTAGATCAGGGATCTATTGAGAGCGATGCTCTATCAACAAAAATTAATTTAACTTAATTTAATCCAAATTAAAATTTTCACCTAAAAGTTTTAAGAGTTTAACTCTTAAAATTCTTGAAAATAAAAAGCGGGGCTCTGAGTTCTGAAAGTAAAAATTTAGAGATAAGAATCATCTAAGGGACCAAAAGTCCTATTTATAGGCATCAAGTGCCCTTTCAGCTTCCAAGAGATGGCGCGACGGTTCGGAGTCTGCTACCGCTGCGCTTACGTTAGGAGGCCACGTAAGCGCAACGGTGGGGGGGCATTTGTTTATCCCAATCAGAGCAAAGCTCTGTTTAAATTCCAAGATGGAAAAAAAAGCAATGCTTCTGTTTTTCTCCAATCAGAGCAAAGCTCTGTCTTGAAAATTAAAAAGAAAATTAAAGTTAAAATAAATGAAGTAGCGTACTCCATAAGAGCAAAGCTCTTGAGAAGGAAAAAAAAACTGCGCAACTGCGCTGCGCAGTGCGCGCGCGCAGTAAAAAATAAAAAAATAAAAAAAATAAATAAAAAAAATAATAAAAAAATAAAAAAAATAAAATTTTTTATTGCGCGACACGTGTCTGCGCAGTTGCGCAAACGCTGCACGACATGTGTCACACGCTGAGGCGTTATGCAAAAAACAAAATAAAGATTTGAGGAAATCTTTTCTGTTTTTGTTAAAATAAGAAGATTTCTTCTGTAAAACAGGGGCCTTTGGATTAAAGATCCAACGGTGGGGAAAATTCCCCAAATCACTCAGAGAATGATCTCTTTAACAAACTTTAACTAATTTATGGGCACTATAAAAAGGACCCTAGACCTCATTTCAAAAGAGAGGAAGATCTTGCTAAAAAAAAAAGAGAAGAGAACTCTTGAGAACTCTTGAAGAATAAAAAAAAGGTAAAACCTTTAAAAGAAGAGAAAATTCTCTTATGAACAAGATCATGGATCTTCAACAATAAATAAATAAATAAATAAAATAGTGCCTTGCACTTGTTTTATGAACCATCGGTTCTTGAACCTAAAAGGTTCTTAAATTAATAGTGCTTTGCACTTTCATGAACCTTTGGTTCTCTGAGATAAGAAAAACAAGAAAAATCTTGTTTTTTCTTAGATCTAAATCAAATAGTGCCTTGCACTTGTTTTATGAACCATCGGTTCTTGAACCTAAAAGGTTCTTAAATTAATAGTGCTTTGCACTTTCATGAACCTTTGGTTCTCTGAGATAAGAAAAACAAGAAAAAACTTGTTTTTTCTTAAATCTAAATCAAATAGTGCCTTGCACTTGTTTCATGAACCATCGGTTCTTGAACCTAAAAGGTTCTCAAATTAATAGTGCTTTGCACAAATGCAATGCATTACTTAAAGGGCCAGGCCCAAATCAAAATGATCTGACAGGCCAAAATAAATTGCAAGGCAATAAATGGGCAGAGCCCAAATAAATTGATGATTTGCATCCAAGGGCAGAGCCCAAATGAAATTGATGCTCTGCATCATTTATAAAGGGCAGAGCCCAAAACAAATTGATGCCCTGCATCTTTTCTGGGCAAAGCCCAAATAAAAAATAAAAACAAATGCAAATAAAATATTGGACATTTTTAACTGGACTTAGCCCAATCGTGGCCATAAGTACTTAAACTAAATTAACTGAGCAAAATGGCTCTCCTAAACCAATCCACATCCGGTTCAAGGGTACATCTCCGAACTCCTTTGATATCCATCGTTGTAATTCCTCAAC
Source organism: Agapanthus africanus (assembly GCA_030015575.1). Taxonomy (NCBI): domain Eukaryota; kingdom Viridiplantae; phylum Streptophyta; class Magnoliopsida; order Asparagales; family Amaryllidaceae; genus Agapanthus; species Agapanthus africanus. The sequence continues at coordinate 471,499,808 of JASDDO010000031.1, forward strand.
GACGTCAAAGAGGTGACGGGTCCCAACGACCACACACCCATATGGACTGCGGGGTCCTTAAACTCGTGGACCGAAATGTCCATAAACTAATATCGGACCGAAACGTCCTTAAACTAATATTGGACCGCAAAGTCCTTAAACTACCGATGGACCGCTATGTCCTTAAACTGGTATTGGACCACCATGTCCCTAAACTGGCAATGGACCACCACGTCCCTAAACTGGCACAATAGAGCCCAAATGCTCTTTTGTCGGACCTAAACGGTCCCGTTAAGTTGATCTTAGTCTCAAACTGGACTGACGTATCCTTAACAAACGTTTGAGTCGATCTTAGCCTAAAAAATGGCTAACGTATCCTCACCCTGAGGGGGAATCTGACGAAGTCTGCTACATCGGCTGCATCCGTCTAAACCTCCGATACACGGTGCCATAAATCAACTTGGCATCTTCGGAGAGGTAGACGGATAAAACCAAATAGCATCTGCCCCGAACCTCAGGCAACGGACGCGAAGTCCGGGCCGCCGTTCGGAGGGGAACAGTGTCGCGCAAGCGCAGTGCACTGCGCTAATGCGCTGCGCCTGCGCTGCTGACACGTGGCGCGCTCTGGCGGCTTGCGCCAATCCAGGAGCGCAACAGCGCAGTTTGCAAGTGCAAGGCACTATGATTTAAGAATCTTTTAGATTCAAGAACCAATGGTTCATAAAAGGAGTGCAAAGCACTATTCGTTTCCTTGATCTAATTTAGATCAAAGAGAAAACAAGTTTTTCTTTTTATTTCAGGAACCAAATGTTCATAAAAAGTGCAAAGCACTATTCTTTATTTTTTTTATTTATTAAAGATCTATGATCTGTTCATAAGAGAACTTTCTCTTTTTCTAAAGGTCTTTACCTTTTTTGCTCTTGAGGAGTTCTTCAGAGTCCTCTTTCTCTTTTTTTTTAGAAAATGTTGATCCTTTTGAAATGAGGTCTGGGGTCCTTTTTATAGTGCTCACAAATTAGTTAAATTTGTTACAGAGATCTTTTTCTGAGTGATTTGGGGAATTTTCCCCACCGTTGGATCTTTGATCCAAAGGCCCCTGCTTTACAGAAGAAAATCTTCTTGTTTTAACAAGAACAGAAAAGATTTATTCTGTTTTGCGCAACTCCCCCAGCGCGTGACACGTGTCGCGCAGCGCAGCCCTTGCGCAGCTGTGCTCGCGCAACTGCGCAGACACGTGTCGCGCAGCGCTGCGCTTGCGCAACTGTGCTTGCGCAGTTGTGTTTGCGCAACTGCGCAGACACGTGTCGCGCAGCGCAGCGCTTGCGCAGTTGTGCTTGCGCAACTGCGCAGACACGTGTCGCGCAGCGCAGCGTTTGCGCAACTGAACGTTGCTTCTTTTACTTTTTGTTTTTTTAATTTTAAAAGAGCCTTACTCTGATTGGGTGCGCTGCTTTGGGCGCTGTGCTGATGCGTCTGCGCCTGACACGTGGCGCATTGCGCACAGCGCAAAGAATCTGAAGCGTTGCTTTATTTATTAAAGTTTAAATTCTCAAAGCAAAGCTTTGCTCTGATTGGGGGAAGATGAAGCTGTTGCTTCATCTCCCGCCTTGGAATTTGAACAGAGCTTTGCTCTGATTGGGGTAAACAAATGCCCCCCCCACCGTTGCGCTTACGTGGCCTCCAGACGCAAGCGCAACGGTGGTAGAATCCCAACCGTCGCAGCAGCTTTTGGAATTTGGAAGGGCACTTAGTGCCTATAAATAGGACCTTTGGTCCTTCACAGATGATCATCATCTCCAAAAAATTTTATTTTCAGAACCTCAGAGCCCTGCTCTTGTTTTTAAGAACTCTTAGATTTTCTTTAAAATGAACTATTTAGGTAAGAATTAGTCTTGAATTAAATCAATTTTAATTAATAGAGCCTTACTCTTATAGATCTTTGATCTAAAGAAACCCTTCTGGGGTTTCACCAATAGAGCCTTGCTCTCAAGAATCTGTTTCAAGGTTTCTTGACCCATGAACAGAACCTTGCATCTTTGTCAAAACATAGATCTCTTTGATCTAAAAATGATGAACTTTTAAGAGTTTGAATATGAATAATGAAAATTAAAAATGGAGTTTTGTATTTTAATGGACTATATCATCTTTTAATAATAGTGACCTCAGAATCTTGGGGGACTTCTTTAAATTTCCCTTATTAGGATTTTGATAGTCACTCCTGTTCGTAGAGCATTGCTCTCGAGGAGTTTAACTGTCTGTGCTCGTTTTTTAACAAGAATTCGCTTAATCAGTCGGTCTGCTAATTCTGTTGATCTTCTTTCACAGGAACAATGGACGCCCATATGTATGCTCTTAACGAGATCATCTCTTACGGGGACATCCACCGACTTGGCCGTTCTCAGAATCGAGAGTTCACAAACGCGGAGTGTGCTGAAATTATGAGCCGCTTCGACGCATACAATGGTCCACTGCTCCCCCGGCGTTCCTCCCTCCTTAAGCTTATCGTGGGAGCCATCTGGGAAGCACTTCCCCTATTCTGTTCCGGCATGCCGCTTAGGGCGTTGGATGCCGCTGAGGACAAGGTGCACTCGGTGTACCTATTGAACTTTATCTCGAAGAGACGGCGATACAGTCTTATCGATCTCTTACACGAGGTCTTTCAACAGTCTGCCATACTCGCTGCTTATCGAAGGGTGGAAGACATCAGCGGGGACCCTGACGCTTGTGCTCGCGAAAGAAAGCACACTAGGATGGTCCGCGAGGCCTGGAAAGTCATAGATAGGGTCGCTTTTGAATTCCTCAATCCATGTCCTGGGTCCGAGGTTATTCCCTTGTAATAATGTTTTTCGTTTATTGCTCTTATGATTGTAAGAACTTCTGGCAATATTAATGAAGATTTTTGTTTTTCCTAGCCTGCCTTATCTTTTGTTCTGAGTTTTTTGCTTATGCATGAATGAATGTGTCTCGAACGCTTGATCAAATGTAAATCGGATACTCTTTCTGTTACTCTCTTCTTTCCCTTATTATCAGCATGTTATCTGGATAAACATAATCGGCAGATAACTTGACTTCTCCAAGAGATAGCGATGGCTTAGGCCGCAGGTTCAGATCTGCTGCCTAAGACTTTTCAACTCCATGAGCCGTGAGGGTCTCATAGAGACTTTTCTCCCTACGGATCGAGAGGATCTCGTAGGTGGTTTTTTCTCCTTAGGAATCGTGAGGATTCCTAAGTGTGGTTTTCTCTTATAAGTCGTAAGGATCCTATAAGAGAATTTTCCCTCTTACGAGTCGAAAGGACCCGTAAGCGGTTGTTTCCCTCCCTGTCGAAACTCGACTTTGAAGAGTGAGACCCGTGGATGGTATGCAAGAGACCGTTTTGGGTCAACTTGTAGGGTCCCAGTGCTTAGGAAACAGGCTTCTTTTATGCCTACTGCCTAAGGCTTTATCTCACGAGTCGAGCCGCCTCGACAATTTTTTCACAAATCGAGACGAATCGAGCGTTTCTCGCAAGAACATCTTAACGTCGCATTTAACCTCTGCTCTTTACGACAGAAGCCCGTTAAGGTTGGTGGTACTTAGGGTTTTGGCCATCGTACCGTTTCATAAGCTGATATAGTCCTCGATAGGCAATCGTGCTGTTCGAGTAGTCCTGCGACTGCCGTGTCTCTGATCCCTTCGGGGGCTGGACAAGACGTCTTCAAGCAATCCTCCTTGGCAGTTTGACCGTCGGAAGAGCAAGCGTTAGGAATTTGCCATGTCACTTTTTACTTGAGGTTAGGCTTATTTTGGTGAGCCCCGATAAGTCATAACCACTCCGCGCTGGTGTGGGGATGATCTCCGATAGTCTTTCGGGCTTTATGTGAGTTGCCGTCAAGACCCTGAAGCTAGGAATTTGGCCTTTGCTTCGTTTGATGGCATTGCGTCTGCTGTATCGAGACGAATGTTGCTGTGGGAACTAGGGATTTTGCTGTGGCTCCGTTTGTTTGATGACGTTGCGTCTGCTGTGTCGAGACGAACGTTGGGGTGACATCTCGTCTGCTGTATCGAGACGGACGTCGAGGTTGTCTCTAGGTTGCTGGTGAACCGCCGAGATTTGGAACTAGGGATTTTGCCGTGGCTCCATTCGTTTGATGACGTTGCGTCTGAAATGTCGAGACGAACGTTGGGGTGACATCTCGTCTACTGTATCGAGACGGACGTCGAGGTTGTCTCTAGGTTGCTGGTGAACCGTCGAGGTTTGGAACTAGGGATTTTGCCGTGGCTCCATTCGTTTAATGACGTTGCGTCTGCTGTGTCGAGACGAACATTGGGGTGACATCTCGTCTACTGTATCGAGACGGACGTCGAGGTTGTCTCTAGGTTGCTGGTGAACCGTCGAGGTTTGGAACTAGGGATTTTGCCGTGGCTCCATTCGTTTAATGACGTTGCGTCTGCTGTGTCGAGACGAACATTGGGGTGACATCTCGTCTGCTGTATTGAGACGGACGTCGAGGTGGTGACCATTCTATGCTGGTGCGAGATGATCTCCGATTGTCTTTCTGGTTTTATATGAGTTACCGTCAAGACGTCGAAGCTAGGAATGTGGCTTTCGCTTCGTTTGCTTTGGTGTATCCATATCCTGTTGGAGGAAGAACGCTGGGGTTGACATTTCGTCTGCTGTATCGAGACGAACGTCAAGGTGGTGACCACTCTGTGCTGGTGCGAGATGATCTCCGATTGTCTTTCCGGTTTTATGTGAGTTACCGTAAAGACGTTGAAGCTAGGAATGTGGCCTTCGCTTCGTTTGCTTTGTCACGTCCGAATCCCTGCTGGAGGAAGAACGCTGGGGTGACAACTCGTCTGCTGTATCGAAACGAACGTCGAGGAGGTGACCACTCCATGTGAGATGATCTCCGGTGGTCTTTCAGGCTTTATATGACTTACCGTTAAGACCTTGAAGCTAGGAATTTGGCCTTCGCTTCATTTGCTCACACTGTGTCTGGTGTATTGAGACGAATGCTGAGGTGGAGCTGGGATTTTGCCGTCACTCCGCTTTGTTTCGACCATGGGGTCTTTTATTAACTTTGCATGTACACCCTGCTGGACTGCGAAGGAACGTCGTTGTTGACATTGCGTCTGCTGTAACGAGACGAATGCTAAGGTGGAGTTGGGATTTTGCCGTTACTCCGCTTTGTTTCGACCGTGAGGTCTTTTGTTGACGTCATGTCTGCATCTAGTTGGAGTGAGGAGAAACGCCGTTGGTGATCTCTAAGTTGTCGATGTTGACGTCGAGACCCTGAAGCTCGGGATCTCCGTTTGCTTCATTTGTTGACATCGTGTCTGTAATATTGCGACAAATGTCGAGATTGTCTCTAGGTTGTCTATGAACCGTCGAGATTTGGCTTCGCTTTCTGATGGAGCCTGTTGGGAAGGTATGGTTCCCTCTTTATCTGTGCCCCTGGATTGTATACAGGGATCGATGTGATTTCACCTGTAGGGCAAAAAGTTTCATTATTTCATTTTTTTATTGTTTCCGCGATGCTCTATCATTTCAGCTTTTTATATCGCAAAAATCGCGATTGCCCAATCATTTCGGCTATTTTTCGCGGCGCCCAATCATTTCGGCTATTTTTCTTTTTACTCGCTGCTTTTTATTGCGAGTTGCCCAATCATTTCAGCTATTTTTGTATGCATACATTTTTAGTTGCTGATTTTGTTACAAGTTGCCCCATCATTTCGGCTATCTCGTATGCATGTGTGGCTCGCAGATTTTTCTATCGCGAGTGGGGGATTTGGGCGACTGGAATATTGCCAGGAGTGAATCATCATTTGCCGTAAAAGGACTTGGAATTTGATACCGTTTTAGGCATCAGCATCGCTACCACTGGGATATTGCCAGGAGCGAATCATCATTTGCCTCTATCAATGTCGAACAAAGGTGGCTTAGCGAACAGGGTTAGGATCCCGTCGACTAAGGCTTTTGACTTCATGAGCCGTAAGGGTCTCACAAAGGTATTTCTCCCTACAAGTCATGAGGATCTCGTAGGTGTGTTTTCTCCTTAGGGATCGTGAAGATTCCTAAGTGTATGTTCCCCCGTAAGTCGTAAGGATCTGACAAAAGGGTTTTCTCCTTATAAGTCGAGAGGACTTATAAGGGTTGTTCACCATATGGACATATCCCTAATCATGGATGAGACTTTGTTAGGGAAATGTTTATTCGGGTCCGTGGATTGTATACAAGGGTCAATATTGAGCTACTTGTAGGGCAATATCGAAGGTTGTGGGGGTTGCTTAAGAACAGGTTCGGGTCTCTGTAACTTAAGACTTTCAAATCTTATGAGCCGTGAGGGTCCCATAAGAGAGTTCTCCTTACGAGTCGTGAGGATCTCGCAAGTGTTATTTCTTCTTAGGAATCGTGAGGATTCCTAAGTGTATTACTCCCTTGTGAGTCGTAAGGATCTCACACGGGTGGTTTCTCCTTACAAGGTCGAGAGGACCCTGTAAGTGTTTTAACGAGGTTGCGCCCTTTCGGGTTTTCACAAACACTCGCCGGTAGCCCTGCTGTTTTTACTCACGGAGCCCTTTCGGGTTTTCATCCGTGCCCATTTTGCTTATGGACATACCGTTTTCCTCTTTTTTTTAATTCTTTTTATTCTTTTTTCTAACGAGGTTGCGCCCTTTCGGGTTTTCACGAACACTCGCCGGTAGCCCTGCTGTTTTTACTCACGGAGCCCTTTCGGGTTTTCATCCGTGCCCATTTTGCTTATGGACATACCTTTTTTTTTTAACCACGCCAGCCTGAAGATGCCGCGGGTTGATAGTAGTTTAACGACGTTTCTGTCATTTGCAAGTTTTAGGACATTGCGGTCCATCGTTAGTTTAACGACGTTTCGGTCTACAGCCAGTTTTAGGACATAGTGTTCCATCATTAGTTTAACGACGTTTCGGTTTATCGTTGCCATATTTGAGGTGAGTTTCTAGTTTATGGACATTTCGGTCCATGGGGATTTCTCTATGAAAGAGCACGATGCCCCCGGCATGTCCATCTTTTTCGGAGCATGTGGTTGTGACGGGCTCACCTTCCAATTGTCAGACAACGCGAATTTGCCCTGTTGGTATTCATCCTCAATCCAGCCTTTGAAGACATAGCAATTTTCGAGTGGGTAACCCATAACTCTGTGGTAGGGACAATAGTTAGGATTGTCAACGTCACCTGGCTGCAACGGACGTTTTGGATCCGGCAGAGTGATGAGCCCGCTGCGCACCGCTAGCTCGAACAGTCTCCTTGTTTTATCTCTGGGAAACGAGTAAGGACGTTTCAACTTCTCATTGAGGTATCGCGGCTTGTTGTTTTGACGACCAAACGGTTTAGGGTCACTCGATTGTTGTTGAGCGCTGGCGACGAAGGCCGTTTTTCCTTTTCCTTTATCCTTTTTGTTCGCTCCGTTGTTTGAAGGGTCGAGATTTTTTTGAATAGCGTGCGATTACACGGCTGAACGTTCTCGCAGCTCCTCAATTCCTTTATTTTTGAAATAGATTCCCCGAGAGAAGGGTTGGGGGTAGCTTCTTCGTCAGAGTCGCTTTCAAAGGTGATAATTTGTGATCCCTTGGAGTCAGCTATATGACAATCGTCGGCGGCTCTTTTGCGCTCATCTATCGCATTTTTTCGACGTCTACAAGCTTCACATTTTTTTCTGTCGAAGTGTTTCTTTTGAGCGACATACCCTTGCCACCAACAGTTAAAGGATTCGCAGTCTTCGGTAGGATGTATAATCTTCTGATGATATAAACAGAAGTTAGGGTGCATTTATACCTCAGAGAAGGTATTTTCTTCAGTGTGCGGTAACTTCATTCCTACTGATAGAGCTTTGGCGAACCTTTTCCTCGTCTTGAATTTGCTTTTACCCGCAGTGTATGGCTTTTGATTTGACGGGAATGCTTTGGCTCTTTCCAATATGGCCATTTCATGCTCTTGATTGGCTTTCGCTTTCAGACGAATTTCATTTAGGAAGACATCGATCAGCTCGTCTGATGGCTGTAGAATTTCCGGTTCGGGGTTCACCATTGGTTTCTCGGCGCAAGAAGCTTCTTCATCATCTACCAGTGAGTGAGAAATCACATGACAAGTCGCTATATAGTCTTCAGATTCATCTGATGAGTTTTCTCCATCGTTTTCATCCTTGACTAAAGAACAAGCTGCCCCCGACGTGTCCGTCTTCTTTGGAGAGTGCGGCTGTGGTGGGTTTACCTTCCAGTTTTCCGACAGCGCGAACTTGCCTTGTACTTACTGATCCTCGATCCATCCCTTAAAGACGAAACAATCCTCAATCGGGTGACTTACCGTTTGGTGGTAAGGGCAATAATTGGGATTATTAAGATCGCCTGGCTGCGACAGACGCTTTGGACTCGGCAGATTGATGAGTCTGTTGCGCACTGCCAGCTCAAACAGTCTTCTCGTTTTATTCTGCGGAAACGAGTAAGGACGTCCTAGCCTCTCTTCGAGGGATGGGCGTGGGCGCACGTTGTTTTGGCGAATGACCGGCTTTGAGTTGTTCGGCTGTTGTTGAGTATTGGCGATGAAAGTTGCTTTTCCTTTCCCCTTTTCATTTCGAGGATCCGTCTTTGAAGGAGATGATCTATGATCCATCTGATCCATTTGGGCTAATTTGTCGATCAAGGCCTGGAAGGTGGTCGGCTTGAAGAACATCATGAATTGTGAGATGGTCGCCTGCGGATCGAGAGTGCCCACAAACATGCCTACCGCAAGTGCCTCTTCTATGCGTTGTTCGCATTTCGACCATAGGTTTCGCCATCGTGTTGCGTATTGGACCCACGTTTCGCCCGGTCTTATCCTGGCATTTATCAGTGCTGTAATCGGGGTGCGTTCACTAGCACTCGCGAATCTTTGTGTAAACAGCAGCTCCATCTCTGCAAATGTTTTGACAGAGTCGTTAGGTAGCTCCGAATACCACTCAAAGGCTGTTTCTGCTAAGCTGCCGACGAATTGACGTAGCAGCAATTTGTCATCACCTCCAGTATTGCCGCATAAGGCCCTAAATTGAGCGACATGCTGATGCGGATTCCCTGTCCCTTTATATACGTGGAATTTAGGGATCGTATATCCTGGCGGGTAACTGATTTGGTCATACCATCTCGGATACGGTCGTCCGGTTCTAACAATTTGCCCAGCCGCTTCATTCGCCTGATGAACCCGGATCTGCTGAGCTATATATTCGTCTAGGTCAACTTTGGAGATTGCCTCCTCCTTGGCTGTTGACAGAGCCGGCGGAGGATTTGACGTTTCTCCCCTGTCGTCTTCAAGGACGATCGGAGGATCTTCAGCAGGAGGGTCCGGCCGTAACATCATCTCTACCATATCTTGGAAGAGGAGCGCCATCTGTTTTATGTTAGCCGCTTGCTCTGCAGCTTCTTTGTCCCTCTTTTCGAGGACTCTACGTAAAAAGTCAGCGTCGGTTTCTTGTTCTTGACGCTTATCCGAAGACGTTTCAGAGCTTTCTTTTGGCTCAGTGAGTGCAGCCATTGTAGTCATCATTTCCTGAAGCTTTTGTTGTTGCTCCTGGGCTTTCGTCACGGATCGGGTGAGCGGTCGGTGGCCCATAGAAGTGCGGCTTTCCTCCTTTTCAGAAGCCATATAAACAGTGTGCACCACCATGCTCCCAGACTTGGGGCTTTTGTGTTCGGTGTCTTTGCGATTTGCCGAAGACACAGGGGCTTTTTGCGGCCTCCTTTTTTGAGTGGTTGGAGTTAAGGGAGCCGTTGTAGTGGGCACCCAAATAGCTTTTGCTTTTTGTGGTTTGACAGAGTAATCCTTCCCCTGCCGAACCTTCATCTTTTTCTGTCGTCGGAGGCAGTCTTGATCGATCACCGACTCTTGGACCTGTCGCCAGACTTTGTAAATTTTAGAGGACAGCCGTTGAGGGGGCTGCTCTAACTTCTTCTCTGGAGTATTCTCCACGGGTGAAAGAGTTCGTTTCAACATCGCAGTAGGAGAGTTTCTGCGCACCTTGTTGAGCAGTTCAAAGCTGTTCTTAGTTGGAACAGCAGCATCGATCCTCACCATCGGAGCCGACGGAGTTATCCCAGAGGGGGAGTTGCCCCCAGCCTTCCTTACTCGACGCCAGTGGCGACGTCGAGCGTGTCTTGCGGATGTAGTTGTTTCAGCTATAAGGGTGACTTCGTCATGCCCCCTGCTTTGAGGAGAGACTGTTATTGGTGCTAGCCTATCGAAGGCTGACGCCCGTTGAGAAGTAATGTCTAATCTGTCAAAGACAGACCTCTGGGCAGGGGAAGCAGCTTTGAGGATCTCGCCTGGAGCAGCAACTGGAATGGACAGCCTTGTAAAAACTGACTTCTTGGAAGGAGGAGCCTTTCCAATGATTTCGTCCGCTTGAGCCGGGATGGATATCCGCTTTGGGATGGCAACTTCGGGTATCGCGGGCTTTTGCATGGGCCCGTTGGAGCTCTGACCTAGCCTATTAAAAACAGAGGCAGTGGAGTTGGGCGACCCGTTGAGAGGGGTCGCAGTAGTAGCAAGCCGATCGAATGCCGACTTCTTGGGAGCTTCTTGCGATGTCATTGGGGCATTGAAGCTCATCGGTGGGATCATGGTCCCAAAGAACAGCCCAGTGGTGGCCTGAGTTACCTGTTCCACCGGCATAGCGAAGATGGAGGCCGCCTGAGGCCCATAAGTCACTCCTCCGGACGGAATGGAGGGACAGTTGCAGTTGCAGGTAGTGCAGTTTGAAGCCATTGATCTTCTGTTTTCTGCACGGAGCAAGACACCAAATCTAAGTACCTTGAATCCAAAGGCAACCACAACAAACCGCGATTTGTTCGCGAACACGACACACGAAGTGTGGAGTGGAAAGAGGAAAAGGTCCCACCGGGCGTGCCAGAATATGTTCCCCTCCGAACGGCGGCGCACAAGACTGCGATGTCCTGACGCTGAGATTCGGGACAGATGCTATTTGGTTTTATCCGTCCACATCTCCGAAGATGCCAAGTTGATTTATGGCACCGTGTATCGGAGGTTTAGACGGATTTGGCCGATGTAGTAGACTTCGTCAGATTCCCCCTCGCTTGAGGGGTTTTTGATTGTGGGGACGCTCTTCCCTACAGGCGCAAGCCCCTGCAGTTAATTACACTACCGCATCGCGGTAACAACTTTCTCCTTCTTCAGAATTTCACTTCGTGTCGTGTGTGTTTGTTTTGTTTGTGGTTGCCCGTGGATTGTATACGGAGACTGAGTAATGCCGTCGCCCGTAGGACGTGGATTAGTCCAAATCCGTATTTACTTAGATTTGGGTTTGGTGTTTTTAGTTTAAGGATGCATTAGTCGCGTTGCGGCTAAGATCAACTTAAACGTTCGTTAAGGATACGTTAGTCCAGTTTGAGACTAAGATCAACTTAACGGGATCGTTTAGATCCGACAAAAGAGCAGCGTTTGGGCTCTATTGTTCCAGTTTAAGGACATAGTGGTCCAACATTCCCATTTTGGGGGCGGATATTGGTTTAAGGACGCATAAGTCCATGAGTTTAAGGACCCCACAGTCCGTATTAATGTGTGGTTGTCAGGACCCGTCACTTCTCTGACGACGTTGAAGGATTACAACGACAAATATCAGAGGAGTTCAGAGATGTACCTTTGAACCAAAGTTGGTTGAGAGATCTATAGTCCAATTTGAGACTAAAGTTTGTTTGAAGGTTTGATTTAAGGACACGTTAGCCATATTTGAGGCTAAGATCAACTTAATCGTTTGTTAAGGATACGTTAGTCCAATTTGAGACTAAGATCAACTTAACGGGATCGTTTAGATCCGACAAAAGAGCGTTTGGGCTCTATTGTTCCAGTTTAGGGACATGGTGGTCCAATTCCAATTTAGGGACATGGTGGTCCACCGTTAGTTTAAGGACGTTTCGATCCGATATTAGTTTAAGAACGTTTCGGTCCGATAATAGTTTAAGGACGTTTCGGTCCAACATTAGTTTAGGGACATTTTGGTCCAATATTAGTTTAAGGACGTTTCGGTCCACGAGTTTAGGGACCCCGCAGTCCATATACGTGTGGTCGTTGGGACCCGTCACCTCTCTGACGTCGTTGAAGGATTACAACGACAGGTGTCAGAGGAGTTCGGAGATGTACCCTCGAACCGATAGTAAATTGATTTAAGAGAGCAATCTTGCTCAGTCAATTTAATTTAAGGACTTATGGCCCAAAATTAAGCTAAGTCCAGTTGAAATGTTCAACATTTTATTTGCTTTTGCATTGCATTTATTTTTTTTATTTTTATTTGGGCTTTGTCCAGAAAGGATGCAGAGCATCAATTTGTTTTGGGCTCTGCCCTTTATAAATGATGCAGAGCATCAATTTGTTTTGGGCTCTCCTCTTTATAAATGATGCAGAGCATCAATTTTATTTGGGCTCTGCCCTTTTATTGCTTTGCAATTTATTTTGGCCTGCTTGGTCTTTTTGATTTGGGCCTGGCCCTTTTAGGAAATGCATTGCATTTATCAGGCGTTTTGCGCCAATCAGAGAGCGCAAGCGCTCGTAGTGTTGACACGTGTCGCGCAAGCGCAGTGCACTGCGCTAATGCGCTGCGCCTGCGCTGCTGACACGTGGCGCGCTCTGGTGGCTTGCGCCAATCCAGGAGCGCAACAGCGCAGTTTGCAAGTGCAAGGCACTATGATTTAAGAATCTTTTAGATTCAAGAACCAATGGTTCATAAAAGGAGTGCAAAGCACTATTCGTTTCCTTGATCTAATTTAGATCAAAGAAAAAACAAGTTTTCTTTTTATTTCAGGAACCAAAGGTTCATAAAAAGTGCAAAGCACTATTCTTTATTTTTATTTTTAATTTTTTTTATTAAAGATCTATGATTTGTTCATAAGAGAACTTTCTCTTTTTCTAAAGGTCTTTACCTTTTTTGTTCTTGAGGAGTTCTTCAGAGTCCTCTTTCTCTTTTTTTTAGATAATGTTGATCCTTTTGAAATGAGGTCTGGGGTCCTTTTTATAGTGCTCACAAATTAGTTAAATTTGTTACAGAGATCTTTTTCCGAGTGATTTGGGGAATTTTCCCCACCATTGGATCTTTGATCCAAAGGCCCCTGCTTTAAAGAAGAAAATCTTCTTGTTTTAACAAGAACAGAACTGCGCAGACACGTGTCGCGCAGCGCTTGCGCAGCTGTGCTTGCGCAACTGCGCAGACACGTGTCGCACAGCGCAGCGCTTGCGCAACTGCGCAGACACGTGTCGCGCAGCGCAGCGCTTGCGTAACTGTGCTTGCGCAGTTGTGTTTGCGCAACTGCGCAGACACGTGTCGCGCAGCGCAGCGCTTGCGCAGTTGTGCTTGCGCAACTGCGCAGACACGTGTCGCGCAGCGCAGCGCTTGCGCAACTGAACGTTGCTTCTTTTAATTTTTTTTAAAAGAGCCTTGCTCTGATTGGGTGCGCTGCTTTGGGCGCTGCGCTAATACGTCTGCGCCTGACACGTGGCGCGTTGCGCACAGCGCAAAGAATCTGAAGCGTTGCTTTATTTATTAAAGTTTAAATTCTCAAAGCAAAGCTTTGCTCTGATTGGGGGAAGATGAAGCGTTGCTTCATTTCCCGCCTTGGAATTTGAACAGAGCTTTGCTCTGATTGGGGTAAATAAGGACAAAGTCTTCAGATTAGTGTTAAACACTAAGGAGAGAGGGGTCACGTGTGGACATGTGAGAGCGCCCTGATTCCCCTTATTTTATTCTGCAGGTAAGTGTTTAACACTTTAGTTCTGACGGCCATCACGTGCGAGCACGTGATGAAAGCCCATGCTCTGTGCGTTATAATGCTCACTAGGGGTCACGTGGTGACACGTGAGGGCGCCCCAGAGCTCTTTTCTATTCCTTGTGCTTCAGAGGTCACGTGGGGCACGTGAGGTGCTTGAGATTGGGCCGAAACTCTTTTCTTCGTTCTGCCATTAAGTGTTAAACACTTTCATTTTTATTTTAGAGCATCACGTGTTGGCACGTGATGGGGATCTGTGCGCCAATTGTTAAAGCATTTGCTGAGGGGTCACGTGATAACACGTGAGAGCGCCCAAAGCTTTCATTTCCTTTGCTTTTTCTTTCTGCTTTTTGGGAGTCACATGGGAGCACGTGAGGCATTGCCTCAAAGTTAATTCCTTCTTATTTCCAAGGATCTCTTCAGGGGTCACGTGGGGACACGTGACCTTGGTCTTTTGCATGCATTGAGATCTTTTAAGTCACTTCAATTTATTTTGAGAATTTAATTCTTTGTAAGATTAAGAATTAAATTCTTATTTAGGGTAAAACCCTAATTTCTTTTTAAAGGAATTAAATTCCCGAATATGTAAAAGAATTAAATTCTTATATAGGGTTAAACCCTAGTTTCATTTTAGGAGGAATTAAATTCCTGTTTCGAAAGAATTAAATTCTTAAGTAGGGTTAAACCCCAATTATGATTCTGTGGGAATTAAATTCCAATTAGTTTGGGAGAATTAAATTCTCAAAACTCAATTCCCCTTCTAAGTTTAAGATCTGCATGGCAGGATCTCGACCCGATGAGAATTAAATTCTCAACGTATGGGGAGATGTGCTCTGTACAGATCTTTAACCAGAAGAAGTACTAAGTTCTTTTTTTTATATATAAGAGTTAAACTCTTGGATTTTGAGAATTAAATTCTCTTTTGAAGCCTCTCTTTTCTTACCTAGGGTTTTTCTTTCGCAGAGAATTAAATTCTCCTCTCTTTTCTTTTTTTTTCTCTTGAGAATTAAATTCTCCTCCCTCTGTTTCTTCTCCCCAAAAAGTAGTCCCCTCTCTTCTTTTCTTGGCTCCTATTTATAGGGGAAAGAAAGAGAATCAATTTGTTTAGCAAATCTCTCATTGCAAGATTTGATTTGTATTTTAAGAGATTTGATTTATATTTATCATCAATCTGGGCCTTTAGATTGTTAAGTGAATTTTATTCACCATTGGATTTTGAATCCAGAGATATCCCTTTGTTATCTCGGTTAGATTTAGGGGGGATCTTTCCTTGTCTAAGATCTTTCCATAAATTGGTGATATTCATTCACCTTTAAATCTTTAATCCAATCGGTTCCAAATAATCATTCTCCTTTGGAAAGATTTGAATGCCGTTCAGAATTTAATTCTGTTAAATAGATAGGCTTTGAAAGCCGGTCACGTGTGGCCACGTGACCCTTGGTCACGTGTAGGCACGTGACCCCTGGTCACATGTAGGCACGCGACCCCTTGGAACGAGCTTTCTACTGCTTTTTGCGCTTTGTCTTCTAGCCGCTGTTCAGCCGTCACGTGCCAACACGTGACCCCTGGTCACGTGTGAGCACGTGACCCTTTCTGGAGCCTTTTCTTTGATTTAATCAAGGAGCCGAATCTGCATTTGCCGCTGCTTTTAATTGTCACGTGCCAACACGTGACTGTTGGTCACGTGCTAGCACGTGATGCCTCCTCCGTAAACTTTCCTGATTTTAAATTAGGAAACATAGTCCATGGGTTTAAGGACCCCACAGTCCAATGTTAGTTTTAAGACATCACGGTCTAGGTTAAGGACATCATAGTCCATGGGTTTAAGGACCCCACAGTCTAATGTTAGTTTTAAGACATCACGGTCGAGGTTAAGGATATCATAGTCCCTGGGTTTAAGGACCCCACAGTCCAATGTTAGTTTAAAGACATTACGGTCGAGGTTAAGGACATCATAGTCCGTGAGTTTAAGGACTCCACAGTCCGTTGTTAGTTTTAAGACATCACGGTCGAGGTTAAGGACATCATAGTCCATGAGTTTAAGGACCCCACAGTCCGTGAAATGTATGGTTGTCGGGACCCGTCACCTCTTTGAAGACGTTGAGGAATTACAACGACAAATATCAAAGGAGTGAAGAGATGTATTCTTGAACCAAGGTGGATTAAATGATCTGTAGCCCAGTTTGGAACTAAGACCAATTAATTATATTATGAGCACATTGGCTCAGTTAAGTCTGAATTGGGGACTTATGGCCTACTTGGGCTAAGTCCAATTAAGTTTGAAATGTTGGCCCTCTGTTGGTCCATTAGACATTTGTCTGGGTTCGAGCCCATATTATTTAGCATTGCTGAACAAGAGTTTGATGGCTTTGGCAACATTTTTATCTTTGATATCCTCAATTTTGAGATTCATTTGGAGGAGGGACTTTTGCCTCTGGAAAATTAGCCAATTTAGCTACAAGTAGTGTTAAACACTAAAGAGCAACAGTGTTAAACACTGGAGACAGAACTCTCAAATTAGTGTTAAACACTAAAGAAAAAGGGGTCACGTGTGGACACGTGAGGGCGCCCAAAGGTGGGACCAGATCCCTTTTTACTTCGCTCTGCAATTAAGTGTTAAACTCTTTTTTATATTTTATTTTGAGCATCACGTGCTGGCACGTGATGGACATTTATGCACTGATTGTCAAAGCATTTGCTAAAGGGGTCACGTGGGGACACGTGAGAGCGCCCAAAGCTTAGGTTTCCTTTGCTTTTATTCTCTGTGTTTTGGAGGTCACGTGGGAGCACGTGAGGCATTACCTCAAAGCTTTTTCCTTTTCATTTTTGGGGATCTTTTCAGGGGTCACGTGGGGACACGTGACCTTGGTTTTTTGCATGCTTTAATTCTCTTTATCTTTAAGAATTAAATTCTCTGTAGGGTTAAACCCTGATTATGATTTTGGAGGAATTAAATTCCAATTATGAAAGAATTAAATTCTTATATAGGGTTAAACCCTAATTTCCTTTCAGAGGAATTAAATTCCCATATATGTTAAAGAATTAAATTCTTGTACAGGGTGAAACCCTAATTTTATTTTAAGAGGAATTAAATTCCTGTAATTTTGAGAGAATTAAATTTTCAATTAGGGTTAAACCCTAGTTCTTTCCATCTTCAAGGAATTAAATTCCTATAGCTTTAAGAGAATTAAATTCTCAGATAGGGTTAAACCCTGGTTTCATCTTGAAGGAATTAAATTCCTGTGAGTTCGGGAGAATTAAATTCTCATATAGGGTTAAACCCTAATTTTGTTTTGGGAGAATTAAATTCTCAAAACTCAATTCCCCCTCTAAGTTTTGGATCTGCATGGCAGGATCTCAACCCGATGAGAATTAAATTCTCAACTTATGGGGAGATGTGCTCCTGCAGATCTTCAACCAGAGGAAGAACTAAGTTCTTTTGTGTAGAAGAGTTAAACTCTTAGATTTGAGAATTAAATTCTCTGTTTGAAGTTTTGATCCCCTTTCTTTTCTTACCTAGGGTTTTCTTTTTTGAGAATTAAATTCTCCTTTCTTTTCTCTCTGCAATTTCAAGATTCCAAAACTCTATATCAAAATTCTCCCTCTTTCTTGTTTCTTGTCCTCTTGGCTCCTATTTATAGGAGAAGGAAAAGAATCAATTTGTTTAGTAAATCTTTCATTGAAAGATTTTGTTTGTTTTCATAATTAATATGATCCTTTAGATCACACAGTGAATTTTATTCACCGTTGGATTTTAAATCCAAAGATATTTTGTTTGTTATTTCTGGTGAGATTTTAGGGGAAATCTTTCCTTTTCTAAGATTTTTTCTCTCCATAAATTGGTGATTTTTAATCACCCTTTGATCTTTAATCCAACGGTCCCCATAATCCTTTTCCATTTGGAAAGATTTTAAAGAATTTTAGAATTTAATTCTGTTAATTTATAAAGCTTTCAAAGCCTATCACGTGTTGGCACGTGACCGCTCCTCCTTCAGAGTTTTAATTATGTACTTTAATTGGGCTGAAGGGCCATCACGTGTCAACACATGACCTCTGGTCACGTGAGAGCACGTGGCCTCTGGTGACGTGTGAGCACGTGACCCCCCTTTGGGGTCTTTCTTCAGCCACTTATTTTACTTCCGATTGCTTAGGATTTTTAACTCTGTAAATAGATCACGTGTCAACACGTGACCCTTGGTCACATGTGAACACGTGATGCCTCATTGAGGCCCTTATAACTTGATAGAATTAAACTCTGTATTTCTGCTGGGCTAAAGACCATCACGTGTCGGCACGTGACCCTTGGTCACGTTTCGGCACGTGACCCTTGGTCACGTGTGAGGACGTAACCCCCCATTGGGGTCTTTCTTCAGCCACTTGTTTTACTTGCTTAAAACTTTAACTCTGTAAATAGATCACGTGTCAACACGTGACCCTTGATCATGTGTGAACACGTGATGCCTCGTTGAGGAAATTCCTGATTTTTAATCATGGAACAACTATCATCTTCAAAATGTGATCGCCTACTGGTGTGCCAGGAGCCATCCGCATCTGAAACAACTTTCGAGATGCTTCATATCTCAGGGTCCGAGATTACTCCCCATACAACTCTTTTGTATGGAGAAAGATGGATTGAACATCCATCTGCTCGTGTTGCTTTTGATGTGTATTGTCCATCGATACAAGCGCGAGGCATTTGGCAGTAGCACAGTCAATATCCCACGTTTTGCGGATCTCCTTATCCGCAACAGAAGATTCAGGGCCTGGGGTAGGTGGGGCTGAGGCAGTGAGGACATATGATACTTTATCATATGTGAAAGCAATGTTAATGTTTCTCAGCCAGTCTTTATAGTTTGGCCCGGTTAGCTTATTTTTCTCTAACTGTAGCTTAAGTCCAGTCATGGTAATCTGCCATTACGAGAGAGAAAAGAATACACTTAGCAAAAGCTCTTGCAACGATCGGATTGGTTATTATCTTATCTAATCGACGTCTCCCACTGCTTTTATCAAATTTTCCTTCAAACCTTAAAAAGAAAACTAGGCAGGATTAATTACATTCTACAATTTCGCTAACCGTTCAGCCAGGCCAATGCCGGTACTTTGAGGGAGGTTCCCCGTGCTTTCGCACAGACCTAATTAAAATAAACCTCGTTTTCCCATAGGCATAGCCCCGTTGACACCTTTCTAGACACCTAATGGGTTAGCTAATTTGTAAAGTGCAAAACTCTCCCGGGAGCAACTCTTACTCACAGTGGGATCGGAATCCTACTATCACATAGAAGGTATGTAATCTCATTGCAAATTTCAACTCTTGAAACTCCCGATATGGTTTTACCCCTAGCACTCATGACCTTGGCTATGGTCAACATATCATAAGTACTAGTCAAGTTCTACCCGTCATTTCATGATTAATTAGACCCACCCACATGAACCTTGGCTATGGTCAACATAATTATGTGATTGTCCTAATTAATCGCATCATATGCTGTGTAGGAAGACATCACTTAGCTACCGTACACTACGCCTTGGCTATAGTCAACATACGTAGCACGAATACTAAGTACTCTACTTCCTAAAATGAAGGAGGTCTGCGAATAGTTTTTAAGAAAACCTTTAACGCTTTAAACTTGATATCGTTGCAGAATAGTTTTTAAGAAAACCTTTAACGCTTTAAACTTGATATCGTTGTAGAATCTTATGGTTTTAAAAGGAGTGGCTTAAGCTCCGCATTTTGAAAACTTGCTTTTTCATAAAAAGTCGAGTAGGTTTCAAATCCGATTCTACAGCATCTTTTAGGTTCATTTTTTTTTACATTAATCTCATTAATGTAGTCCCATCATTTAAGTCCTTAAGTCATCACAAAAAAGAAACGAAAATAGAACGTACACTTATGCCATCCGCATTCGCCACAATGTCCCGTTATGTACCGTTAGGTTACTTAACTAACGCCATAGTGGGGCGGGACTAGCGCGGATGCAAAACATAAGCAACGTTTATTATATATCATATATATAATACCATTCGTCTCAGCATATAAAGTGATCACATCACAGAATATCAACAGCAGAAGCACATATGAAAATATAGGATATTCTAGGAGGTCCGTATTTTGTATTCAGCAAACAATAGAAAATACGGATTCCGCGGTCGCGATGAATAGCCAAGCCCACACCCCTAGACCCTATGAGAGCGGCAAATGACCCTACCAATTCTAGAGTTTAGGAGACCCGGTCTCGACTCCTCGAGATGGCCTCCCACTGAACCCTAGAACCCGGTCACTTGTGCTCCCCTCCTTGGGTCTATCCTAATGCGGAAAATTAAATAATATATAACAATGGTGACATCATCCTCAACCCGGAAGTGCCCTAAATAAAAGAATATTATATATAATTAATTTTACATGAATGAAAATAAAAACTCTCATCTCACATAAAACCCCCGGCCATTCATTCACGACGATCATGTACATCATATCTCAGCAACACATAATATCACACGTCATCAACGTAAGCAAGTATGCGTACCCCAATTGTCGTTGATGTATAGTAACGAAACCGGCGATACACCACATACTACACTTACGGTCGCAGAAAAGAAAGTGAAAAACAACAATAATTAGAATCATCACTTTCACACATATCAAGACGATGTTAAACGTTTCAATCGAATCAACAAACACCCACAAATTACCCCGAGAGCTCAACACATGAGCAAAGTTAAAATACCCAAAACGTGCCACGGTGTCTATGGACCAACCGTAGAAGGGTCAACCCTAGCCTCACTTATGGCGCCTCGGAACTACGGTAAACCCTAAGTTTTGGCCGCGGTTCCATGGTCATAGGATCGAGTTAGGGTTACGTTCTTCTAGAGGGTCCATAGGAATACTTGCATGATCTTCCGAATATGTTCAACTTGGGAAATTCCAACACTTGAAAATTTCCAGCGAGAGTAATGAGGTGGTGTGTGATATTCGTTCGAACTGTTAAACGTCGTCCAAGTTACCAAAACGATGTTAAATTTACGACTACGAAATACTATGAATTAGCCCCTTAACAAAATAAACATCACATGAAATTTTGGGCTAAACAAACAATACTTAGAACCCCAAAACATACAGACCAGAGCACAGATGAAAAACAAGATGATTCAGAGCCAAAATGGCTGGCCAGCTCGGAAAAAGTGAGCTCGTGATCGGGTGAAATCCGATGAAATAGCCCCATTTTTCATCTGTGTTCTATATGCATCACATGCAAACTTCTGCAGTTGCTAAAATAATTTTTACATACCATTTAAAAATTGATAGAGAGCAATTTTCAGGGTTCCAGAATATCGTATTTGCGGAGTTGTTTCAGTTTCGTATTATATTTAACATCGTCTAAATTTCTAGCTTGGCTCTGATACCACTGTAGGGATTCATTAGCACCATGTCTAGGGTTTGGGTTGCATCACACATGCCATATTAAAAATTTAGGGGGTGCTAAGTAATTACATCCATGAATCGAACTAGAAATCTAGGGTAACAAAATAAAGTATCACATACTATGTAGTGTCTAACACTAAGTGGGGAGAAATACAACCTTTGTAGACCTCCTTTTGTGACTCCTTGGATCAACAATGGTTTGAACCGGCTCGCTAGAATCCTTCCAAGTCCACGACGATCCACCCGGAGTCCCTTGGCTCAAACTCCTAGCTTCACTTGACCTATGAAGAAGTGGAGCAAACAACCTACACTAATGAGCTAGACTAGTATAGATTAGTGATATGGTTT
This sequence comes from Agapanthus africanus, assembly GCA_030015575.1. NCBI lineage: Eukaryota > Viridiplantae > Streptophyta > Magnoliopsida > Asparagales > Amaryllidaceae > Agapanthus > Agapanthus africanus. The sequence goes on from JASDDO010000031.1 coordinate 471,521,313, forward strand.
GTATTCTCACTTAAAAACCTTTTCTTTTTCTTTTCTTCACTCACTAGAAAAAGCAAGAGAGCATAAAGGAGGAAGAAGGAGATGGTTAGCTTGAGCTCTTTTTTGTGATAATTCTTATTCTCTAGATAAATGAGAAAAGAAAATATATGTATATGAGTCACACTCACATAGAACCATGGTAATAAATATCTAGATATTTTTGCTAATGAGTTAAAGAACAAATGAGAATTAAACCATGGTCATACTTTCGTCAAGTAAAGAATAGTGTAGAAGAAAATTCAACCATGATTTAATCATTTTCTTTTTCTCAATAACACACACACACACACACACACACCATGTGAGTCTTGCATTTCCATCTCCAATGTATCAACAAACATGACACATGTATGCATGTATGTGTGCATTCATATCATCATGTAAATATACATACATATATTCATGCACACATCCAAATAGAAAAGGTTTAAATAAATGAGCTAAAAGTCGATATTAAATGCCCGGTCATATCACATTTAATAAACCGGTCATATCACATACGACCCGACCAATAGTAAATGCCCGATTTAAAATACGGTATCATATACACGCATTTAATCGAGCTCCCGTGCATATCCCGTATGCACCCCACATCATTTCGCCTGAGCTAAGAAACCCCTCTGTGGGACTCTAAGACTCGTCAATATGCTGGCAGTAGGCAGTGATCATATCACATACCCACAAACTGTCAGCGGCACTAGCTGTACGTAATGGCTCCCAGGTATTGAGCGATCAGAAGAAAAACAAGCGAACCTGTCAAAACTCCCATCGAGCAAACTGGCAACACTTACCGTACAGTCCGGTCTCTTCGTCAGATATTTTGCATATCGAGTCTAGGGATGGTATCGTCGACCCCAATAACTCAATAATTCATGCCGGTGTATGGCTCATAACAGATCGATAAACTACTGATAACACTTATCAGTAAATCTCAGCAGCCCTGGCCAGGGACTTCCTGTTATAGCCAATAGAGTATAGCGCAACATCAACCCCCAATACTGGGAGAGACGAAACCCCTCCTATTACTCATTGCCTCCATGTGCCTCGGGACTGTACCCAAAATCCACCTGTTTGCACGACTCAGTAGAGCCGTGGTAGGGTGGAGATCAAAGTACAGTGGGAGGACATACAAGACTCCATGACGATCTCGGGTCTACAGACTAACCTGTACTAGTATCACCTGAGAACTGCTATCCGACAATAGATATAATACCACATAGGAGTCTCGGCGAGTCCGTTCAGTGTACCCAGTCTCCACTGAGCATCCGTATACAATCTTTGGTGTCACCACACCAGATGGATATGGGATCATCCATCGCCCATCATATGGGACAAGAATGGTATACGCTAGTCTACTCTGGAATATCGATGCCCCGTATCGATACACCTACGACTAGGAACATTTCAATGATATGCTTATAAACTACACATGTCCCACTAGTATGATCTACATCATAGACGCTGTCATGCCCCGCTTCCCAGAGTGCGCTAAGATCGGCACGTGACAGAGCCAACCATGCTACCTGTGGTTAGGAAATATCCCTCCACAGTCACATTACGGCTGTCTAGAAATATCAAGAATAGGAAAGTATAAAATAAACTATCTAGTACATGTCCATATGCCAGAATAAGCGAGTCAAGAAATAATATGCGGAAGCAATAAATCCGATAAACAATAACATCAGGAAGTACGTCCCAAATACGGGCTCACATCAGGAAATGTAAGTGCAAAAATAAAACTAAGCTAAACTAACAAGATCCTCACTGCTCGGCCTGACGGCGGAAATACTCCTGATCAGCCTGCGAAAGAGACAGAGGTTCTGGGCCATGTAGAACCCAGACGTCAGTGCGTCATAATATCAACAATAATAAGTAAACATGATGTAACGAGATGTGCAGGCATGAGTATAAACAGTAACATGAAATAAACAGGTAAGCATAGATATAGAACAGTGAAGTGTATGGGAGTATGTGTCGTGCGGTGAGTAATCTAAACTATACTACTGGGTTAATTACTCCCAAGTCTTTGAAATCAATTTAATGGAATCGTCGATATAACTCAATAGTATCCCGTGCATACCCGGGACCACGGTCCAGACTCTCGGGGATGAATTCGAGACGTGCCGCTAGGCAGTAAATAGGTAATATGTACAGACGAATGATGTCTGCAGCAGCATCCCGGGACTGGCTTAGCCCCTAAAACTGATCGGTATAAGCGTAGAACTGTTAAGTTATAAGTCAGGTTTCATTATTGATTTCCCCATATCCCCAAGGTTATGTGTTAAAGTCAGGTATTGATAAATCTAGAGCTAATGCCAACCCAGGATCAAGCAGGTACTGGTTTGTCTATGCAGACAACAGGATACGTCCATCAGGACAACATATCAGGATTGTCGGCATTAGAAACAGGATCAAGTAACAGATCAGGTAGTAGTGTATTAGGTCATGACAGATAGTGCACAGTATCAAATGGATACTCGTAATAAAACTGTAGCAAGTACGGATGCATGATAAAAGTACGGATGCACAGTGAAACACAGAAGCACAGTATCTATCAGGGATTACATCTACAACTCCATGATTACATGAGATGCACAGTATCAAGCATGGGGTGCTAATGTAACAGTAACATGATATAATATCACATGGCATGCAATTAGATATATAATCAATAACACGGATACGAACGGATATCGGAAAAACGGTAAAACTGTAACATGGATGTGAACTGCAATGAACATGTAATAATTCTATACTTATAGATGTAAAATACGTTGCATAGCCTGTAACGGGATAAAATTGCATGAGACTAGATATGTAATAAATTGTACGGATGCAAACGGACATCGTAAAACAGTAGATAGGCCGGTTCGCTTGAGAAGATTCTTTTCTATGATCATACCCGAATTATGTTCAAGGAAGGTCTGACTTCCATTGAGCACTTTTGATGGAGAAAATCAGATCAGTACGTATCACAATGTCTCTTAAGACAACGGTAACAGGGGATGCACAATGCACTAAACATGTAATATTATTATTAATATGGATGCAAAATATGTATCATAGCATGTAGCAAGATAAACTTTCCTTATCGGATCTCACGACGGGATGCGTACGCTGCGTACGATGTCGGTAAATGTTGCGATGCATACGCGGGCGTACAGAACTGAATCAGGCGAAGCAAGAACACGACCACGCTGGCCGGGAGTGACCTCTTTAGCGAAACTAGAAAAGCCTCAAAAACACTCCTTTTCAAAATCACTTGTTTCTACAACGATATCAAGTTCATTACGTAATAGGTTTTCTGAAAAACCTGTCGTAGCCCTCCGTCATTTCAGATAAATCTTGCTTAGTTTTCGTGCTGCATTTGTTGACCTTGTCAAGGCATAGTGTGCGGTAGCTAATTAAATGTTTATCTGTTAAAACATGAGATGTGATTGGATTAGGGTATTCGTACGGCCTTGTTGACCTTGTCAAGGGTCATGCGGGTGGGTTTAATTCAATCGGGAAATGACGGGTTGAATTTGACTTGTGATTTATGGTTTGTTTACCTTGTCAAGGTCATAGATCGCTAGGGGCAGAATATTATCGGGAATTTCAAATGTTGAAATTTGCAATGAGATTGCATACCTTCTATGAGATAGATGGGTCCTAATACCCACTACGAGTAAGAGTTACTCCTGGGAGAATTTTACACAGGACAATTAGTCGATCAAGTAGGTGTCTAGAAAGGTGTTAACGGGGTTAAGCCTCTGGGAAAACGAGGTTTATTTTAATTAGGTCCGTGCGAAAGCACGGGGAACCTCCCTCAAGTACCAACACTGATCTGGCTGAAAGATTGACGAAATTGTAGAGTGTAATTAATCCCGGCTAATCTTACCTTTTAGGGTTTGAAGGAAGATTTGATAAAACCAGTGGTAGACATCCTGATTAGATAAGATAATAACCAATCTAATCTTGCAAGAGCATACGCTAAAGTGTTTCCTTCTCTCTCTCTCCAGGTAGCGACCAAGTCAGGCCTTAATCAAGATAATAATATGGATGTATTGACTGAACCCGCTTATTATACTGAGCAGGGGAACGTTGGTCCCGTTCTTTCTTATAAGTGTTATAAGACTGAGCAGGGAATAGGCGAATACCTGGAATCTCATACCGCCCAAACGAAGAACAAGTATGTTGATACATCTTCTTCGGGTGTACTAGTTATTGAGAACTGTTTCTCAGTTCACCCTACGTCCTGGGTATTAGATACCGGATCTGGATACTACATATGTAAATTATTACGTGGGCTACGTAAAGGTAGAGAACTGGGAAAGGGTGATCATTCCGTACAAGTAGGGAATGGTGCAAGTATTGCAGCCAAAGCAGTTGGCGAATATCACCTTGTATTACCAAGTAGTAATGCATTGATTCTGAACGAGTGCTATTATATACCGAACATGATGTGAAACATTATATCAGTTTCTTTATTAAGTAAAGAAGGGCATAATTTTGTAATACAGAATAATGTTATGAACATCTTCCTAAATCAAAAGTTGATTGGATCAGGCTCGTTACATAATGGAATATTCATTCTCAATCAAAATACAGTCCTTAATATACAAAACACACACAAGAGGAAGAGTTCAGAAATGAACGAATCCTTTTTGTGGCATTGTAGACTCGGTCATATTAATGCGACACGGCTAGCTAAGTTACATAAGGATGGATATTTGAATCCGTTCGAATTATCATCTTATGATACTTGCCATTCACGTCTCAAAGGTAAAATGACCAAAACTCCATTTATTGGACACGGAGAAAGAGTTGAAGAACTCTTAGGACTGGTGCATAGTGATGTATGCGGTCCAATATCTACACATACCAGGAACGGTTATTCTTACTTCATTACATTCACTGACGATCTCTCAAGATTCGGACATGTGTTCCTGATGAAACACAAGTCTGAAGCTTGTGAGAAATTCAGAGAATATAAGCATGAAGTAGAGAACCAAACGGGCAAAAGTATTAAGATCCTTCGATCTGATCGAGGAGGAGAATACTTAAGCAATGAGTTTCTAGATTATCTAAAAGAGAATGGGATTCTCTCTCAGCTTACTCCTCCTTATACACCACAACACAACGGTATATCAGAACAGAGGAATCGCACCCTATTAGATATGGTACGCTCTATGATGAGCAATGCTGAGTTACCTATTTCCTTCTGGGGTTATGCGCTTGAGACAGCGGCATACATATTGAATCAAATTCCATCTAAATCTGTACCTACCACACCATATGAGATATGGAGTGGGAAGAGACCGTATCTTAAATGAGTTAAGATATGGGGTTGTCCGGTCTATGTCAAAAGGCAAAATCCGGACAAACTCGAGGCACGATCAGTTCTTTGCAAGTTTGTGGGATATCCAAACAATTCGTATGGATATCTATTCTACCACGATGAACAACAAAAAGTATTTGTTGCTCAACATGCCACCTTTTTAGAAAAGGAATTTCTTGCAAAAGAAATTAGTGGCAAAGAAGTAGAGCTGGAAGAAGTTCCAGCGACACAAACTGCAAATGAAGATTTAGTGGAACCAGAGGATTCAGTAGTTCTCGACGAACCCCAGCCTCTCCACCGATTTAGTAGGGTTTCTCATCCACCTGAGAGATACTACGGTTTTCTCATTGATGGTGGGAGTGAGGATTGCATCATGGAAGATAGTGACCCGACTAGTTTCGAGCAGGCCATCACGAGTGGTGACTCTATGAAATGGCTGGATGCTATGCGATCTGAGATGGAATCCATGTACACCAACAAAGTATGGACTTTGGAAGTTGCTCCTGAAGGGGTAAAACCCATTGGGAGCAAATGGATTTTTAAGAAGAAACTTGGTGTAGATGGAAAAGTTAAGACTTTCAAAGCTAGACTTGTTGCAAAGGGTTTCGTCAACGACCAGGTGTGGATTATGACGAAACCTTTTCTCCAGTGGCTATGCTTAAGTCCATCCTGATCTTACTTGCCATTGCTGCATACCATGACTACGAAATTTGGCAGATGGATGTTAAGACCGCCTTTCTAAATGGAGATTTAGAAGAGAGCATGTACATGACTCAGCCAGAGGGCTTCGTAAATAGTGGGAGCAGCGGAAAGGTGTGCAAGCTGCTTAAATCCATTTATGGGTTAAAGCAAGCATCGCGGAGTTGGAACATCTGCTTTGATGTTGTAGTCAAAGAGTTTGACTTCATCAAGAACGTAGATGAACCTTGTATATATAATGTAACGTTTTGAAAATCGTTTCGGTGAAATTTCGAAAAAAACCGGTAAAATAAGGGTGTTTTCTGTAAAAAGTCAAAATACAAATATCTTTATTATAAAATTAAATATGCATATTCTAGCTATGAATTTGCTAGTATTTGGTGTTTATTGAGTCACTGGTGAAATTTCAAATTTTCTGAAAACTTTTCCGAAATTAATTATTTTAATATTATTTTAAGCCGTCACTAATACATTTAATTAGGGAAAATTACAAATTGGAATGAGTTGAAACAAATTTTGTGTATCATAACACATTAAACAAAATTTTATCATATGGTTTTTGAAATGAAATGGTTTGCCAAAACGGTTTAGAAAATATCGAAGAAAAAAGGCTTAAATAGTAAAATTAGTGTAAATAGATGTTGGGGTATATCATTTACCATTTTTCCCTCACCCATACTCACCCACACCCTCTCTCCTCTCCCCAAATCAGCAGCCCAAGTTTCCCCCTCCTCATTTCCCCACTTGTTTTGCCCACAAGAAATGAAAAGAAAAAGGAAATGAAAGAATAAATGAATATATAAGTATGGGCTTTGACCTTGGGTTGACTTGATATCATTTTCCCCACTTGACTCTCTCTCCTCTCTCCCACAACTCCTGGCCGAGCTCCCCTCCTCCAACAGCAGCAGCCCACTCTTTTTCCTCACCTCATTTCACACCCAAATCCAATCAAAAATGCTTCAAAATCAACACAAAAATCCCACAAAATAAAAATCCAACTCCTACCCATTTTTACTTAGCCTCTCAAGCATGGATTGTGGTGAAAAGTTTTCAAATTGGAGGTCAATATTTTCATGCTAGATCTCAAATCTTGTGAGGTATAAATCTTGACATTTTGTTAAATTGTTGTTTGAATACTTTAAATCAAGCATAATTAGTTAATAGTTTGGGTTTAATTGAATGTTTTGAAAAATTCAAGAAAAGGGTTTGTAAATCAAATTAGGGTTTTCTTCATTGGGTATTGATCTTGATGTGGGGATTAACATGTTAATGTGATGCTATAACTAACCTAGTTGCTAGTTTACTAATTGATGCTTGTGATTGTTAAAATTGGAATTTTATGCAAACAAGGTTTTGGAAATTTATTGCAAATGTTAGACTAAAAATATAATTAGGTTTTTCATGACTTCATTAACATTATTAAGTGTAGTTTAATGCTTTAGATCATGCAAATCTAAGCTAGATTGTAGTTTGTGCATTTTTGCTATGAAATTGTTAAAATTTAGGTATTTTGTAAACTAGAATTTTAGGGTTTTTGGAATTTAATGAGATTAAATTATGGGAATTGTTTTTATGACTTATTTAAGATATTTAGTGAATATTGTGGCCGCTAGATTCATTTATACATCGAGTTTTGTACTAAAACGGTGATTTGTGCTTGCTAGATTTTCGGGAAAATGACTTTTTAAGTGAAATTGGGGTTTTTGTGAATTTTAAGCTATTTTATATTATAATTAGTGCTTGTAATTGTACAAATGAGTGTGTTGGGAGCTTTCTCGATGGTTTGGCGTTTGTACGCCGACGTCGAGGGTTTTTAGGTCGATTTGTGAAGGCAACCATAGGTTTTGACCTATGTGGGATTCGTGCGTCGTTTTGGTCATGAGTCGGATTTTAATGCGATACGGTGCGTTATGATATGTAGGTACCCCATGTGGACTTCGAGACGACAAGCAAGCGCGTGGCGACGTCGGCACCGGCGAGCGAGGACCAGGTGAGTAAATTTATATCTACGGGGAGAAGTCGGGTGGATGGCGTATAGCACCCCCGCAGTCCGTGGTGGTGTATACGGATGCGTATACACACCAGCAATTATTATATGTTATTTGGGATTAATAACGATGTTTAGGATGGATATTGGTGTGTTGGATTATTTTTAGTGTTGCGAACCCTAGGGTAGTGTTGCACTACACATACACGCATACATACTTGCATACATTCCTATTTATATGTGCTCATGGGATTCTTTATAGTTATGTGATCACATGGGTATGAGACTATGTGTTCACATACGGATTTGAGGATGATACTTGGGATTGAGCTGAGTCGATGAGATTTGTTTGTGGTTGTGATAGCGGTGATATGGCAGGATTCGTACTTGAGGTACGTCCTAGTGTTATAGCGGATCTTGCGACGACGATACGGGTGAATAGTGTTATAAATAAAATGGTCGTCATGTGATCGTGATATGAGGCATGATATGCTAGGATATTGATATTAGGCCGTATAGGGCGATGTATACCCCTTGATGATGATATGTGCTGACGATATCGGTTTGTACAAGATTGTCGATCAGTAGTCAGATCATGAGTATATTGAGGATATTAGTATTGTACTAGACATAGGTCAGTACCCTAGACTATGATCTTGAATAAAGAGGATACCAGAGGAATGGTGTGAGGAATATGATATTGACCCGTACCCAGATTTGGGAATGCCGTACGACGGATTTACGTACGAGCTATATCTTGATGATCGATCCGCACTCTTGACTTGGGATGTCTGATTGTAGATATGGTATCGGATATGATATTATTGAGGTGGGATCACCGACTAATATATATACAGGTATGTATATGGATCGACTCAGATGTTAGGCGGTTTCCTTACCTGTAGTCCAGCTTGTTAGCTTAGCCCTTTAGTTTAGTTTAGTTGTTAGATTAGATTCGATTCTTACCTATTTCAAAAACTAACGAATCGTGGGTATTTCAAAAGACAGCCCAAGGGATCCTACGGATATTTCAAAAGACGTATCTTTTCATAAAAACACCGTAGCCCCTATTTTCAAAACCCCATGATTCGTGTTATTTCAAAAGGCACCATTTGTAGGACTTATATTAGATTAATGCAGGTTAGTTACAGTTGCGTCTAGTATTCAGCTCCCGCGTATTATTGTGGTTCGCTTCGCATCGCATACTTATGTTATAATTTCTTATTGCAATGTTGATATCATATTGTTAGGACACCAGCACCATTACCGATGATGCGTATGTACCACGTACACTTACTTGCCGGCTCACACACATCTTCATCGGTAATTGCCATGTCACGTACACCTTAGAAAATATTATTGCTTGACATAGCGTACTTGCCTTATATGTTAGTTTAGACATTGTAGTTATTACCTGCTACTTCATGCATACTGTTATTCATTGTTATGCCGCATTCATGGATTCTCATGCATATATTCACTATTTTACGTGTTATTGAGGTTTTGGATTCGGATTTCCATGAGATTTTCTGGATTTGGAGGAAAACCGCAAAAACATAAATAAACCTTTTCTCTCTTTTTAAATAAAAAGTGCGGTTTTTCCCATGATGTATGAGTCGTCCACCATGAGTTTGCTGATGAATTTCGAGACCCGATTCGAGGAGACGGATGAACCGTTTCGGGTACATGGTGGACCCGGTAAGGTACCCCGGGGCAAGAAGCGCGTGATGATGACGATATGAGCCTGGCGGGGGAGCACTACCTACCGGTGATTTTACCCGACGCGTCGGATATCCGGAGGATACCGTCGTGGTCTTGAGATGGATGGTAGGGGCCGGTCTGGACTGACGGCGCCCTAGATATTGTGTTTGAGACATTGAGATTTCGAGATAATTGAGATACAGAGACTGTGATACAGAGATATCGAGATATTGGGATTACGTTTTGTGCCGATGCTAGGCACTGTTTTATGTTGATTTCATTAAGATACCTCATTTTAAAAATACAAAGGAAATCTCACTAAATTATGAAAAAAGTTCTTCATTTACATGTATTCTGTTTTCATGCATTCATACCTCATTCATACGATATATTGCTACCTGAGGCACTGACACGGGCACATGAGATTACACTCGGGTTAGATATTTACCCTAGCCTTGTTATAGGTTGCATGTTATATATTGAGGATATATCATGATCATTGATCTAGGTTGCGTTATTTATGCGATTTCTATTCATAGATGTTTTTCTATTCACGAGTTGGCAACTCACCCCCGTTGTGCCCCAGTTTCTTGCAGGTTTTGCCGTACAGGTTTCATTACGGCTTTGCTGGCACTGCTTCTTTCGGGTGACTTGCTAGTAGGTGGGTTTATTGGTATCGTACCCATCATATTACTTTGTATAATATTATTCAGTTGTATCTAGTAAATTCCATCAACCAAACATGTATTTATTTTGAGATAGAGACCCGTGATGTTATTCCTTCGACCTTAGAGTCGCGCGTTATAATTCTGCGGTTTTCTTGTGGTTTTGAGTTTCCTTTTGAATTTTGATCCTCGCCGTTGGCGTTGTATATTATATTGCTTGTGTGGTTGTGACCGTCGATTGACGAAGAGCTAGCTCCCGCTTGGGGATGCCTTTTTATTGATTTCGTATACTATTCATGTTGTATCCCGTTTGGGGGCCAGTATTTACAAAGGAGACTCTGCCGAAATTTTCAGTAAATTTTGATGTTCTTAAAAACCACATAATTCGGCTTATGCTATTAAAACTACTTGTTTTAAATTGGTTTTCCTTCACTCTACTACTTTTCTTGGTTTGGATTTCTGGGTTTTCGGTTTACTTAGATTACGTACGCCTCGAGACGTTTCGTAGTTTAAGTGCCGGTCATGTTCCGTACTTTCGGGACGTGACATATAAGAAGGTTGCAGAGAGTAAGGTTGTCTTCCTCGTATTGTACGTCGATGACATACTCTTGATAGGAAATGATGTTCCTATGCTGCAATCGGTCAAGCTCTTCTTATCACAATGATTCTCAATGAAAGATCTAGGTGATGCCTCCTGCATACTGGGAATTATGATCTATAGAGATAGATCTAAAAGGATACTGGGATTATCCCAATCCAGGTACATTGACACCATACTAAAGAGGTTTAGTATGGAAGAATCCAAGCGTGGGAACCTATCCACGATCTCTGGACTCACTCTCTCTAAAGAGATGTCTCCCAAGTCTGATTTGAAGAGAGCTCGCATGCAAGGGATACCCTATGCTTCGGCAGTACGCTCTATCATATATGCGATGCTATGTACCAGACCCGATGTAGTATACTCACTAAGTGTAGTGAGTCGGTATCAAGCAGATCCTGGAGAGAGTCACTAGATAGCTGTGAAGAATATTCTCAAGTACTTGAGAAGAACTAAGGAGATGTTCTTGGTGTATGGTAACGGAGAACTCCAGGTGGAGTCCTTTACCGATTCAAGCTTCCAAAGTGATAAGGACGACTCTAAGTCGCACTCGGGATTTGTCTTTACCCTCAATGGAGGGGTGGTGAGTTGGAAGAGTTCCAAATAGGATACCGTTGCAGACTCGACGATGGAGGCTTAATACATCGCTGCCAACGATGCTGCCAAAGCGGCTGTCTGGATAAAGAAGTTCATTACTGAACTTGGTGTGGTTCCATCCATTGAGCATCCAATACCTTTGTATTGTTATAACAATAGAGCCGTGGCTTTGGCCAAGGAACCCAGGTCCCATCAGAAGTCCAGAAATATTCTGAGGCGGTATCACCTGATCCGGGAGATAGTTTATCGCAGGGAGATCGAGGTCAGGAGAGTTGACACGAAGGACAACACTGCGGATCCACTCACGAAGGCCATTCCCCAGACACAGTTTGAGAGACTCTTCGGGATGCTGGGTATGAGATACAACAACAGCCGGCCTTAGTGCAAGTGGGAGATTGTTAGTTATATATATGCCCAAGAGGCCATTGTTGTACATATGATGTATATTATAGTAGATGCTTGGATATATATAGAGAGAACTTTCTTGCTCGTCATGATAGTATGCTATTTGGTTTCACTTTATCTTAACATGTTGACTTGTATTAGATTACTGTCTTGTTCTCACATGTTGATAAAGCCCTTAGGATATGTACTCGACTACTGGGACTATGATGAGATCATACTAGTGGGGCAAGGGTAGTCGATGAGTACATCCTATAACTGTTCCTAGTCGAGGGTGTGTCGAGATAGGGCATCGATACACCAGAGTAGACTAGCGTATACGCATCTTGACCCATATGATGGGCGATGGATGATCCCATATCCATTGGTGTTTGACATCAGAGATGGTGTACGGGTGCTCAGTGGAGACTGGGTGTTGGAGATAGTGCCCTCAGAGTCAATTATTGGATCACAGGCACGTGATTGCAATGATTGAGGGAGGACCTATACTGATAGGACAGTCTTACTCAAGATGATAGTATGCTATCTGGTTTATCTTTATCATCGTGTACTTCTTTAGGTGACCTTACAGGTCACTATTGCACGTTGATAGAGCCCTTAGGATTCTTGCTTGACGGCCAGCAGTATGATGGCGATCATATACGTGGGAGCTGGGGTCTATAAGCACATCTTTAAAGTGGTCCCTAGTCGTGGGAGTTTCGAGACTGGGCATCGATACTCCATTAGTAGACTAGTGTATACAGTCGAGACCCTGACGAGGGGCGGTGGCCGGTCTCACAAGCCACTGGTGTCAGTTGGTTCACCTAAGATGTATACAGGTGCTCATTGGGTTATGAGTACACCGGACAAGACTCGCCGGGAACATGCTAGTTGGGATTATACCAGACGTCAGATAGCAGTTCCTAGGTGACATGTGTACAGGTTAGTTCATCGACCTGAGATCGTCATTTGTCTCGTGTGAGTTCCCACTGTGTTTTGATTACTACGCTACCACGGCTCAAAGGAGTCGTGCAAACAGGTTTTAGTTGGGTACAGTCCCGAGCCACATGGAGGCAGTGAGCGGATCTGCAGGGGTTCGTCTCTCCCGGTATTGGGGGTGAGGTCGCGCTGTGTCTAGGAGAGCCATTACACAAAGCCCTCGGCCGAGGCACTAGATTTACTGGTAGGTATTCCAGTAGTAACTCAGGGTGTTCTGGGCTACACTCCGACATGACTTGTACCGCTTATGGGGGTCTGACTTTTACCAACCCCCTAGGCCCGCCATGCGATACTCATAGACGAACGGACCGGACTGTACGGATATTGTCACTGACAGGCTCAGTAGGGTGTCAGGATGAGTTCGCTCATCGACGTCCTTTTTGGTCAACACCTGGTAGCCCGTTACGTATGGCTAATACCTCTGACGTGCTAGTGGTTAAATCCACAGCCAAAATATTGACGAGTCTTTAGAGTCCCCCACAGACCGTTTCTCAAGTTTCGGGCGAAACGCTGTAGAGGCCGTATGGAGATATGACAGGGTTCAATCAGATACGTGCGGTATTGCACGGATCATGATCGGACGGATAATACTAGCGGGCTTTGGTTTAAGCCGGATCCTAGTATTGTACAGTGTAGATTTTGTCTCTTTGCATTTGTATTCAGTGGGAATACAAATGCGGGTATGTATATACAGTCGCGGGGTTTCCTATAATTTATTACGGGATCAGTTTTCTGAAGTTGCCAGTTTGCATTCCATTCCGGCTAGTTTTCCTTTGTTCCTTCGCGGCCGGATTTTTCTGTTGGAGGGGCTAATTTGCAAGTTTGCAAATTAGCTTAGTGGAGGGGTTTATTTGTGATATGAGTGATTATGATAACATAGCATCTTTGCTTTTTGTTCTCATCATGGCTAGCATTTAATGTGATAGGAAATGATAGGTTTTTGGTGTGACCATAATTCCTCAATATCAACACATTTCTTATGGTCACCTTTGGCTTTTCCCTACACTAACCTCCCTTGTGTTTTTTCCTTCATCCATTCAAGGGGATGGCCGGCCACCTTAGGAGATGGAGAGAGGTTCATTTTGAGAGAGAGAAATTATCATATCATATTATGCTTTGCCACAAAAATCCATAGCCATCTCAAAAGCTCATCTTCTTCTTCCCTCCTTCAAAGGAAACTTCACTACCCGTAAGAGACAAAGCTTTCTACATTGTTCCTACAGCACCCTTGGGCACGTCGGCTCGCCAACTTCGTGCCCGAGTTGCCTCGGTCCAGAGGTGGGAGCCCGTAAAAGAATCCGGCGATGTGGTGCCCGTTTCGACGAGGAGGTGGCGACCGGAGATTCCGCGAGGAGATCGGAGTGGAGGCGAAGACCAAAGGACACGGATCGCTCGGTATAGCATTCTACCCTTTCTCTTGTTAGCTAGGTATAGGTTAATGGTTCGATCCGGGTTTTTAGGATGCGGTAGTGCCGGTTTAAAGTTAAGAAAATTTTTGTTTCCGCATTTTGGCCTCGGATAGACGGCCGGGGCGCTACCGTAGTCCTATACTGGGTACACTGGACGGACTCGCCGAGAACTCCCAGATGGTATTATACCTTACGTCAGATGGCAGTTCTCTGGTGACACTGGTACAGGTTAGTCTGTAGACCCGAGATCGTCATAGAGTCTTGTGTGATTCCCACTGTGCTTTGATTTCCACCTTACCACGTCCAAGAAGGCGTGCAAAATGGTGGCTTTTGGGTACAGTCCCGAATCATATGGAGGCAATGAGCGATAGGAGGGGATTTGTCTCTTCCGGTATAGGGAGTTGATGTTGTGCTGTGTTCGATTGGCTATAACTGGATGTCCCTGGCCAGGACGGATATTGAGTACTACTGGTAAGTGTTATCAGTTGGTTCTCGACCTGTTATGAGCCTCACATCGACACGACTTATCGGTTACTAGGGTCTGACATATACTACCCATAGACTAGATATGCAACATATCAGACGAAGAGACCGGACTGTACGGGAGTGTTACTGATTGGATTCACAGGAGAATGTACAGGCTTGCTTGTTGATCTTCTGATCGCTCAATACCTGGGTGGCTGTTACGTTTAGCTGACCGCTTGCAGCTTGTAGGTGTTTGATATGATCATCACCTACTGCCGGCGTATTGACGATTCTTTAGAGTCCTACACAGAGGTTTCTTGACTCAGGAAAAACGGAGTAGGAGCGCATATGTGATATGTGCGGGATCGAGAATAATACGATATGAGATACCGTATTTTATTCTCGCGATATATGATATCGGCCGGCGATATTTGATATCAGCCGGGTCATCGGATCAAGTGTTGATTCGATGAATCGGTACATGATATATTAGTCGGTTATATGCGATATAGCCGGATTGTCGGATCAAGTGTTGATTCGATAATTTAATGTATAATTATATATATGATATATTGCATTACATTATCTAATATTGGCTCGCTTTATTATTTCATTTTCTCACCGGATAATACATTGATATATATGCGATATATGTTAATTGTGTTATTTTCTTTTGTTACAAAAATATATTATATATGTGATATATAATATTGTAACATATTATAATTACTAATGCAACATGATTAGTGGAGATTAAACATGGTTAGGGTTTGATTTGGGTTAGTTCTTTCATGAAGTTTCTAGAAGCTTTTCTTTTGTTTCTTGCAAAGATATTTTGTGTTGATATTTTGTGAGATATTTCCTAACCCAACCCATACCCTTAACCCTAGTTAAGTCTCTACAATGGTTAGCTTTCTCTTTATCAGCCATGGTTGCATTTGTAATTATTATTACATTTTCATTATTCATCACAAAAGGAATTCATTCTTCTTCTTCTTCCTTGAGCTCATAAAAGCTTTCTAGGTTTTTATTTTGTGATGGATTAGTGTGAGAATTTGATATTAAAAGAGAGCATAAATCCTACTTCATCATCCTCATCGAATCTAGCCAATTAGATTAAGGTGTTCACCTCATTTATGAGTGAGAGCTTGAGTTAAAGAAACTTCAAGGTAGATCATCTTTGAAAAGGAAGACTACAAGCAAGCATGGATCATTCGGGTTGTGGAGCCTCTCTTGAGTCCGGGAGATCATGGATCGCGGCGAAGGGACTTCTACTCGGAGCTTATGAAGCGAAGGAGCGGACTACAAAGGTTTTAATCCCTCTCTCTTAGTTGTAAAGATGTTTACTTGCATGTTAAACCCTAATTATCTAGCAAAGATCCTCGCTTTGGGTTGTTCAGCACGTCTAAATTTTAAATCGGGCATGGTTGATGCCTTATAGACCCTTGTAAGAGTGCCTAGGAACCCTAAAGTGGTATCAAAGCTAAGCTAGAGCATTAGGCGACGTGTATACGAATTTAAAAGTCCGATCGAACCCCGAAACGTCGGTTTTGAACCCCTCTCTGGAAATTTTTTAAAAATATGATTTTTTCCGCATTAAAAATACTCAGAAAATTCAGCAGGTGATTGTATGGATTACTGTAAAATACGACACCCTAACTCTCTGAAGTCGCCGCGGAACCGCGGTAGGAGCATGCTTCCCGCGGCGGTTCCGTGGCCGAACTTGGTTGTTAGGGGCTCGTATTGGAAGGGTTAATCCGTAGGTGAAAGTACATAATTCTGGGAATTTTTAATGTTACTCATGTGTTGAGTGTTCTGGAGATCTTTTGTATTCGTTGATTCGATCGGAAAGTTTAATTTCGTTTAGTTTTCCGGATAATTTAGAAAGTATTAAAATGTTCGAACGGATATCAATAATTCACTTTTTCCCGACACGAAAAACTTTCAAGTGTTGACATTTTTCCGGGTTTAAAACCTAAAGAAAAACATGCAAGCATATCTGTGGACTCTCTAGAAGAACACAAACCTTAACTCGATTATGTGACCGTCTGAACTGCCTCTAAACCTTAGGGTTTGCGGCAGTACGGCGTTGCCACATGTGAGGCGTTGGTTTGACCCTTGTACGGCTGGACCTTTGGGGCTGTGACATGTTCTGGGATTTTTGAACTCCGCTCAAGTGTTGAGCTATTTAGGAAATCTTGGGTATTTGATTATTTGATCGGAAAGTTTAATATTGTCTATTTATCTGGAATGTGATACAATATGTGGAATTCATATAGTTAGGCATGAAATGCGAAGTATGTGATATTTTGGATTTACAATGTCTAAAGTGATTGTAGATTCCAAATGTTGTAGTTTTATATTTTCTTTTCTGTGACCGTAAGCGTAGTATGTGGGGTATCGCCGTCTTCGTTGCTATACATCAACGACAATCGGGATACGCATACTTGCTTACGTTGATGATATGAGATATTATGTGTTGCTGTGATATGTTATATTGGATCGTCGTGTTCTGAATAGCCGGGGGTTTTATGTGAGATGAGGATTTTTATTTTCATACATGTAAAATTCATTTGTATGTAATATTCTTTTATTGAGGCACTTCCGGGATGAGGTTGATGTCACCGTTGTATATTGTTTACTTTTCCGCATTAGGTAGACCCAAGAAGGGGAGCACAAGTAACCGGGTTCTAGGGTCCAGTGGGAGGCCATCTTGAGGAGTCGAGACCGGGTCTCCTAACCCTAGAATTGGCAGTGTTGCTTGCCGCTCTCGTAGGGGTCTAGGGATGTAGGTTTGGCTATTCACCGCGACCGTGGAATCCGTGTTTTGTACAGACTCGATGTAAAACACGGACGTCCTAGTATATCCAATATTTCATATGTTATCTTCTGCTGCAATGTTCTGTGATGAGATCATATTACTGCCTGAGACGAATGCTTATACTATATATATGATATATAAATATTACAGCTTTCGTTTTCTTCTGTGATGCTTAGGAAGCATTAATTGATGGGATTTTATTAATGAGATTAATAAAAGAAAAGAAACCTAAAAGATGTTGTAGAATCAAAACTTTATAAAATAGGGTAACTACAGTATTGCTTTGCACATCGGTATATATGATATACCATGCACCTTATTCGATAAGGAAAGAGTCGAGATCCCTTCACCGGGAGTGACCTCTTTAGCAGAACTGGCAGATGCTACAAACTCACGGTTTAGTTTTTGACAGCTTAAATAGTTCTTGCTTTGCACAGCGGTATATATGATATACCCTGCACCTTATTCGATGGGGAAAGAGCAGAGATCCCTTCACCGGGAGTGACCTCTTTAGCGAAACTAGAAAAGCCTAAAAAACACTCCTTTTCAAAATCACTTGTTTCTACAACGATATCAAGTTCATTACGTAGTAGGTTTTCTGAAAAACCTGTCGTAGCCCTCCGTCATTTCAGATAAATCTTGCTTAGTTTTCGTGCTGCGTTTGTTGACCTTGTCAAGGCACAGTGTGCGGTAGCTAATTAAATGTTTATCTGTTAAAACATGAGATGTGATTGGATTAGGGTATTCGTACTGCTTTGTTGACCTTGTCAAGGGTCATGCGGGTGGGTTTAATTCAATCGGGAAATGACGGGTTGAACTTGACTTGTGATTTATGGTTTGTTTACCTTGTCAAGGTCATAGATCGCTAGGGGCAGAATATTATCGGGAATTTCAAGTGTTGAAATTTGCAATGAGATTGCATACCTTCTATGAGATAGATGGGTCCTGATACCCACTATGAGTAAGAGTTACTCCTGGGAGAATTTTACACAGGACAATTAGTCGATCAAGTAGGTGTCTAGAAAGGTATTAACGGGGTTAAGCCTCTGGAAAAACGAGGTTTATTTTAATTAGGTCCGTGCGAAAGCACGGGGAACCTCCCTCAAGTACCAACACTGATCTGGCTGAAAGATTGACGAAATTGTAGAGTGTAATTAATCCCGGCTAATCTTACCTTTTAGGATTTGAAGGAAGATTTGATAAAACCAGTGGGAGACATCCTGATTAGATAAGATAATAACCAATCTAATCTTGCAAGAGCATACGCTAAAGTGTTTCTTTCTCTCTCTCTCCAGGTAGCGACCATGTCAGGCCTTAAGCAAGATAATAATATGGATGTATTGACTAAACCCGCTTATTATACTGAGCAGGGGAACGTTGGTCCCGTTCTTTCTTATAAGTGTTATAAGACTGAGCAGGGAATAGGCGAATACCTGGAATCTCATACCGCCCAAACGAAGAACAAGTATGTTGATGCATCTTCTTCGGGTGTACTAGTTATTGAGAACTGTTTCTCAGTTCACCCTACGTCCTGGGTATTAGATACCGGATTTGGATCCCACATATGTAAATTATTATGTGGGCTACGTAAAGGTAGAGAACTGGGAAAGGGTGATCATTCCATACAAGTAGGGAATGGTGCAAGTATTGCAGCCAAAGCAGTTGGCGAATATCACCTTGTATTACCAAGTAGTAATACATTGATTCTGAATGAGTGCTATTATATACAGAACATGATGTGCAACATTATATCAGTTTCTTTATTAAGTAAAGAAGGGCATAATTTTGTAATACAGGATAATGTTATGAACATCTTCCTAAATCAAAAGTTGATTGGATCAGGCTCGTTACATAATGGAATATTCATTCTCAATCAAAATACAGTCCTTAATATACAAAACACACACAAGAGGAAGAGTTCAGAAATGAATGAATCCTTTTTGTGGCATTGTAGACTCGGTCATATTAATGCGACACGGCTAGCTAAGTTACATAAGGATGGATATTTGAATCCGTTCGAATTATCATCTTATGATACTTGCCATTCATGTCTCAAAGGTAAAATGACCAAAACTCCGTTTAGTGGACACGGAGAAAGAGTTGAAGAACTCTTAGGACTGGTGCATAGTGATGTATGCGGTCCAATATCTACATATACCAGGAACGGTTCTTCTTACTTCATTACATTCACTGACGATCTCTCAAGATTCGGACATGTGTTCCTGATGAAACACAAGTCTGAAGCTTTTGAGAAATTCAGAGAATATAAGCATGAAGTAGAGAACCAAACGGGCAAAAGTATTAAGATCCTTCGATCTGATCGAGGAGGAGAATACTTAAGCAATGAGTTTCTAGATTATCTAAAAGAGAATGGGATTCTCTCTCAGCTTACTCCTCCTTATACACCACAACACAACGGTATATCGGAACAGAGGAATCGCACCCTATTAGATATGGTACGCTCTATGATGAGCAATGCTGAGTTACCTATTTCCTTCTGGGGTTATGCGCTTAAGACAGCGGCATACCTATTGAATCAAATTCCGTCTAAATCTGTACCTACCACACCATATGAGATATGGAGTAGGAAGAGACCGTATCTTAAACGAGTTAAGATATGGGGTTGTCCGGGCTATGTCAAAAGGCAAAATCCGGACAAACTCGAGGCACGATCAGTTCTTTCCAAGTTTGTGGGATATCCAAGTAATTCGTATGGATATCTATTCTACCACGGTGAACAACAAAAAGTATTTGTTGCTCAACATGCCACCTTTTTAGAAAAGAAATTTCTTGCAAAAGAAATTAGTGGAAAAGAGGTAGAGCTGGAAGAAGTTCCAGCGGCACAAACTGCAACTGATGATTTAGTGGAACCAGAGGATTCAGTAGTTCCCGACGAACCACAGCCTCTCCGCCGATCTAGTAGGGTTTCTCATCCACCTGAGAGATACTGCGGTTTTCTCATTGATGGTGGTAGTGAGGATTGCATCATGGAAGATGATGACCCGACTAGTTTCGAGCAGGCCATCACGAGTGGTGACTCTGTGAAATGGCTGGATGCTATGTGATCTGATATGGAATCCATGTACACCAACAAAGTATGGACTTTGGAAGTTGCTCCTGAAGGGGTAAAACCCATTGGGAGCAAATGGATCTTTAAGAAGAAACTTGGTGTAGATGGAAAAGTTGAGACTTTCAAAGCTAGACTTGTTGCAAAGGGTTTTCGTCAACGACCAGGTATGGATTATGATGAAACCTTTTCTCCAGTGGCTATGCTTAAGTCCATCCGGATCTTACTTGCCATTGCTGCATACCATGACTACGAAATTTGGCAGATGGATGTTAAGACCGCCTTTCTAAATGGTGATTTAGAAGAGAGCATGTACATGACTCAGCCAGAGAGCCTCGTAGATAGTGGGAGAAGCGGAAAGGTGTGCAAGCTGCTTAAATCCATTTATGGGTTAAAGCAAGTATCGCGGAGTTGGAATATCTGCTTTGATGTTGTAGTCAAAGAGTTTGACTTCATAAAAAACGTAGATGAACCTTGTATAAATAAGAAGGTTGCAGAGAGTAAGGTTGTCCTCCTCGTATTGTATGTCGATGACATACTCTTGATAGGAAATGATGTTCCTAAGCTGCAATCGGTCAAGCTCTTCTTATCACAAAGATTCTCAATGAAAGATCTAGGTGATGCCTCCTGCATACTGGGAATTATGATCTATAGAGGTAGATCTAAAAGGATACTGGGATTGTCCCAATCCAAGTACATTGACACCATACTAAAGAGGTTTAGTATGGAATAATCCAAGCGTGGGAACCTACCCACGATCTCTGGACTCACTCTCTCCAAAGAGATATCTCCCAAGACTGATTTGGAGAGAGCTCGCATGCAAGGGATACCCTATGCTTTGGCAGTAGGCTCTATCATGTATGCGATGCTATGTACCAGACCCAATGTAGCATACTCACTAAGTGTAGTGAGTCGGTATCAAGCAGATCTTGGAGAGAGTCACTGGATAGCTGGGAAGAACATTCTCAAGTACTTGAGAAGAATTAAGGAGATGTTCTTGGTGTATGGTAATGGAGAACTCCAGGTGGAGTCCTTTACCGATTCAAGCTTCCAAAGTGATAAGGACGACTCTAAGTCGCACTCGGGATTTGTCTTTACCCTCAATGGAGGGACGGTGAGTTGGAAGAGTTCCAAACAGGATACCGTTGCAGACTCGACGATGGAGGCTGAATACATTGTTGGAGATAGTGCCCTCAGAGTCAATTATTGGATCACAGACACGTGATTGCAATGATTGTGGGAGGACCTGTCCCAGTAGGACAGTCTTACTCAAGATGATAGTATGCTATCTGGTTTATCTTTATCATCGTGTACTGCTTTAGGTGACCTTACGAGTCGCTATTGCACGTTGATAGAGCCCCTAGGATTCTTGCTTGACTACCAGCAGTATGAGGGTGATCATATATGCGGGAGCATGGGTCTATAAGCACATCCTTAAAAGGTCCCTAGTCGTGGGAGTTTCGAGACAGGGCATCGATACTCCAGAGTAGACTAGTGTATACAGTCGAGACCCCGACGAGGGGCGGTGGCCGGTCTCACAAGCCACTGGTGTCAGTTGGTTCACCTAAGATATATACAGGTGCTCATTGGGTTATGAGTACACCGGACAGGACTCGCCGGGAACCTGCTAGTTGGTATTATACCTGACGTCAGATAGCAGTTCCCTGGTGACATGTGTACAGGTTAGTTCATCGACCTGAGATCGTCATTTGTCTCGTGTGAGTTCCCACTGTGCTTTGATTACTACCCTACCACGGCTCAAAGGAGTCGTGCAAACAGGTTTTAGTTGGGTACAGTCCCGAGCCACATGGAGGCAGTGATCGGATCTGCAGGGGTTCGTCTCTCCCGGTATTGGGGATGAGGTCGCGTTGTGTCTAGGAGAGCCAGTACATGAAAAGTCCTTGGCCAAGGCAGGAGATTTACTGGTAGGTATTTCAGTAGTATCTCAGGGTGTTCTGGGCTACACTCCGACACGACTTGTACCGCTTTTGGGGGTCTGACTTTTACCAACCCCCTAGGCCCGCCATGCGATGCTCATAGACGAACGGACCGGACTATACGGATATTGTCACTGACAGGCTCAGTAGGGTGTCAGGATGAGTTCGCTCATCGACGTCCCTTTTGGTCAATAGCTGGTGGCCCTTCGCGTATCGCTAATACCTCTGACGTGCTGGTGGTTAAATCCACAGCCATAGTATTGACGAGTCTTTAGAGTCCCTCACACAGACAGTTACTCAAGTTTCGGGCGAAACGCTGTAGAGGCCGTATGGAGATATGGCAGGGTTCGATCAGATACGTGCGGTATTGCACGGATCGTGATCGGACGGATTTTACTAGCGGGCTTTGGTTTAAGCCGGATCCTAGTAATAGACAGTGTAGTTTTGTCTCTTTGCATTTGTGTTCAGTGGGAATACAAATGCGGGCATGTATATGCAGTAGTGGGGTTTTCCTGTAATTTATTACGGGATCAGTTTTCTGAAGTTTCCAGTTTGCATTCCGTTCCGGCCGGTTTTCCTTTGTTCTTTCGCGGCCGGACTTTCCGATGGAGGGGGTTATTTGCAAGAGTGCAAATAACTTATTGTGGAGGGGTTTCTTGCATATGTGTGGCTCCATGATAGTTTATTCATCATGAGATTCTTTTCTAGTCTATTTCATTGCATTTATGTGATGGTGTGTGAAAGGTTTTGACTTGAAGTTGGTGTGACCTTTTTCTTCTTATATTCATTCCTTTTTCTTCTCTTGGGGGTGATTCTTTTTCCACCACCATTGAAAAAGAGGCCGGCCACATTAGGAGGGAGAGGGTGAGGGAATTCTTTTTGGTGTAAGAAAATCATTCATCTCATTTCATTCTATGTCTTACACAAAATCCCTCACCTCTCCAAAGTTCATTCTTCACTTCCTCCACCATGGCAACTACATAAACCCCAAAGAGACATGTTTTCTACACTTGCCTACAACAAATCTTGGACGCGTCGGCTAGCCAACTTCGCGCCCGAGTTGCCTCGGTCCAGAGGTGGGAGCCCGTAAAAGAATCCGGCTACGTGGTGCCCTTTCCGACGAGGAGGTGACGGACGGAGATTCCGCGGGAGATCGGAGTGGAGACGAAGACCGAAGGACACAGATCTCTTGGTATAACTCTCTACCCATCTTTTAGTTTGCTAGTAGTTAGGTTAATGGCCCGGTCCGGGTTGATAGTGCGCGGTGGTGCCGGTTTGCTAGTTTGCAAAGTTTTTCGTTTCCGCGTTTCCGGCGTCGGATCGACGGCCGGGACGCCGCCGTGCACTTACATTGGTATCAGAGCCACGCCGTTAACTTAGTCTAGCTTGCTCAAGTATGTTTAGAACTCGATCGAACAAAAATCCCAAAAACCGTATTTTTAGTGCATCTGTTCTTTGTCGAATTATTTTTGTCTCGAAATTTTTTTCAGGTTGTTGCAGAAACATGTGCAGAGAATTTTAAGCATACTGTAAAAATTTTGTAAGGCAATGCTACAGTTCCACCGCGGAAACGCGGCCAAACCCACGTTTGTGCCGCGGTTCCGCGGCAGAATTAAGTCAACGCGACACCAAATTTTTCCAGTGGGCTTTTGAATAGGAAATGGGGGTTTTGGGATATTCTTTTTGGGCCCAGATTTTCTGTGAGTGCTACAGTAGTGCTTGGGGCCCACTTCGATAAATTTGATCGATCGAAAAGTTTAAACATGTTAGTTCACAGTATTTACATTATATCTGCGACCGTGAATGTCACTCGATCGGTAAATCCAGTCTATCTGCTATAGCCCTTTTAGACGGATTTGCGAACGTGACATTCACGTTGATGTTCTGTGTTGTGCTGTGTTGTTGCGGATTGGTCGTGGGGGATAGCCTGGATGCAATGGTAGTACAGTTTGGTTTATTATGTACATTTGATATTGCGGGGCGAGCGTCCGACATGTGGACTGCCGTCACTGCCTGTTTGTATTATTCTTTTGGGGCACGACCGGGTCGAGGTCGATGTACCCGTTGTATGTATATTTTACTTTCTGTACTAGGATTACCCCGCGGAGGGGTGCACGGGTAGCCGGGTTCTAGAGGGCAACGAGCCCGCATCTCATGGCGTTGAGACGGGGGGGCTTTACTCTAGAATTGGCAGGCTATTCGCCGCACTCGTAGAGGGTACAGGTTGACCCAAGGAGGGGTGCCCAACTTACCGGATTCCGTGAAGTGCTGGGTGGTCCATTCACATTGCTGAAGGGGGCTGCCTCGCTTAAGGTTTTGGCGGATGACTTGCCGCGCCCGTAGGGGTCTAGGATTTCATTACACAGGCTATCCACACGACCAGGGGAACGTCGGGTTTCAGTAGCGGCTCTATCAAACCTGGGGATCCCAGATATCTGTATTGTTCTGTGATGCTGTACATTTCTGTGATGTTGCATTTTATCACGCCTTGAGCGAAATATTATATATTGATATATATATACTAGTAGATGTTGTATATGTTTTGCATCCGCGCTAGTCCAGTCCCCGCTCTGTCGTTAGTTAAGTAACCTAACGGGTGATGACGGGACCCAGTGGCGAATGCGGATGGCATATACGTACATCATTATTTTCGTTCTTTATTGGTGTGATCAATTGATGGGACTGCGTTGATTCGGATCAATGCAAGCTAAACAAACCTATTCTGATGTTGTTGGAACACTTTTCAAAAAGCTGTTATTGCAAAGGCGTTCTCTTTTGTTTTGCACAGTGGTATTCAGTTGGAATATCCTGCTCCTCGTCGACGAGGCAAGGGCCGAGATCCCTTCACCGGGAGTGACCCCTTGGACAAAAGTTTGCGTCAGGGCAATAACTTCACTATAGCCGATTACTTCGTGGTATTCAGTTGGAATATCCTGCACCTCATTCTACAGGGAAAGAGCCAAGATCCCTTCACCGGGAGTGACCTCTTTAGCAAAGGTTTTCGCCACTATTTTTTTTAAAGCTATCCGGTTCCTTCAACGATATCAAGTTCATTACGTTAAAAGTTTTCGCCAGAAACCTTTCGTAGCCCTCCGTCGTTTCAGACGGGTAGCACGTAGTATTCATGCTATGTTTGTTGTCCTTCGTCAAGGCATAGTGTATGGTAGCTGCTTGTTACCTTTCTGCTGCATAGATAGATGCATTGGTTTGGGACAGTCGTGTAGCCTTGTTGGCCTTCGTCAAGAGCTTGTACGGGTGGGTTCAAATTAACCTGGACAATGACGGGTAGAACTTGACATATGACTTATGATTTGTTGGCCTTCGTCAAGGTCATAAGAGCATGAGGCAAAAATCCACATCGGGAGTTTCTAAAGAAACTGAAACTTGCCAAATATGCGCATACTTTCTGGAGTGTGATAACGTGAGCGGATTCCGTCACGTTATCATGCGATAATAGTTGGATCCCGATTCCCACTGATGAGTTGGTTTACTCCTCGGGTGATCCCGACTAATTCTTCTTTCAGGTTTGGAGAAGAATTTGAGGTTACAGTGGGAGGTTTCCTGATTAGATAAATTGATAACCATTCTGATCTAGGTTAGAGTGCACGCTGAGTGTTTCTTTTCTCTCTCTCTTTAGCAGCAACCATTGACCCGACCCTAGACTATGACTCAGTGACCAAAATTAACCGAACCTTCTTAAACATTGGCTTTTGGATTGTCAGAGTTGCAAACCTCATTGCCACTCTTACTTTTACCCTTTTCTCCAGGACACCCCGTATTACTACGAACGTCCACTTCCATTGGACAAAACCATCGTATGGTTATATACGAACTCGAAGGAATTTATTCGAGGATGGTTTCCGGTTCTGGAGAAAACGAATAGGACTATTCAATTGTCTTTTCCTTTTACCTTCTCTCAGGTTGCGAGTACTCCTTGGTTTAGGAGATAGTACACCTATTACGCAAATTGGATAGTCTTCTTCCAAACCTTAGGCTGGTGCCGAACGGTGGGGAATGAAGAAAACCAATTAGCCTAACGGTGGTGTACAGAAGGTATTATATAAAGACAAAGAAAGGGATTAGTAAGAGGGCAAAGTAAATTGCGACTGCTATTCACGACCAAACCAAATATTTCTTCGCCAATCCCAAATCACCTTTGTATTTCTCCAGGACACTCCGTATCACTACGAAGATCCACAGTTTATTTGGATACTCCATCGTATGGTTATATACGAACTCGAAAGGAACTTGTTCCAGTTCGGGGATGGATTATGGTTCAGGAGAAATAGGAATAAGGTTTATTCGGTTGTCTTTTATCTTCACATTCTCTCGCATTGCGAGTGCTCCTCGGATTAGGGCAGTACACCCATTATGCTTATTGGATAGTCTTCTTCCAAACCATAGGCTGGTGCCGAACGGTAGGGAAGGAAGAAAACCATTTAGCCTAAGAGGGTGTACAGAAGGTAATGACTAAAGACATATAAAGGGATTTGGAGAGATGGCAAAGAGATATACGGTTACAGTTGTGAATCTGATAATGGAAGAGGCATTACTAGGAATACCGGGATACCCCATCGAAACATTTCAATGTTTCAGTTTCACTGTGTACTGTTAAAAGAAAACTGATTTCCCAATTAGAACTTACTCCAGGGTATGTATTTACCAGGTTTGATTCTCACATCTGTATGGTTTTACAGATGATGAGTGGGAGTAAGTTATTGGGAATTAGGTGATCATCCTCATTATATCGGGATTCGTTGTAATTGGTGATATTTGAGGAAGTCACCTGGGTTGTTTGCCGGACGGCAAATATTTGGTTTTGAATATCCGTTATAATGCACCAATTTCAAATTGATATATCTGTACGTCTATTTTTATAGAGTGAGATATACCTTTTTGAAATTATGTCTGACATTTACCTATATCTGTAGATGGTTTGGTAAGGAGCATTAAATAGCGGTGTAATTCTTCTTAACCATAAGTACAGTTTTCAACCTACGACACACAGTGAATGAGTCACTTGACTCAAGGGACTTATACAAAGTATTGTATGTTGTCCAGTGTCCATTAGGACAGAGGGGTAGGTACTCGTGCTATATTCTGTTTACTTGTGACTTCTCTAGTTCTTAGACAGGTGTTTCGTTGAAACGCAGGGTCCAAGTTTTGAGAAGTTATAAGTATAAGATTAAAGTAGAGAACCAGGTATTGCAATTATCGGGATTCTTCAAGGTGATCGAAGATGTAGATACTTGTGTATGGTATTCAGTTGATAGTAATGATTAAGAGAACTTGCTTCTCTTTCAGGTTACTCATAATTGGAAGTATTCCTAAGTTGAGTAACGCTGATCGGCCTCCTTCCATTTAGTTGACATGCACCGGAGACAGATGCATGATTTGAATCTGGTTCAATTAAATCAGTGCCTCTGTTTCTGTATTGGATATAGAACAGTTCATATCTTGACATTGTTAAGGTACGGGGAGTTGTCCAGCTTATGCTTGAAACCAGACTCTGGATAACTCAAGGCACGTTTCTGTAATGACTTTTTGTGGGTTGACCCGGGCTATGACGAGGGTTGACTTTCTACCATCTGGAAGATCAATAGTGATATTGTTCTAAACTCGCCACAGTTTTAACAAAAATGGATTTTTTCAGAAAACAGTAGTGGGAGTATGGTAGAACTGGAAGTGATTCCAGAACCGCAAACGATTACTGAAGATTTGATATGATCTAAAGATTCAATCTGGTTTGACATTCCATTGGCCACTCCGCAGATATGGTGGGTAACCTCAGGCACCCGAGAGGTACTTCGGTATGCTCAAGGACGGTGGCAGGGAGGTTCTTATTTACCCAGACTTGCCATTGCTGTTGTTCCAGACTGTGAGACCCGGCAGGAGGATGAGTATAGCGTCGTTCTAAACTAGTTTTAGAAGTGCACGTCTATATGACTCTGCCAGAGGGTTGTCGTAGTCAGTGGGAGCAGCGGAAGCATTGGTGGACATCAGGCTTATGTCTATTTATAGACTAAAGCAGATATAGCGGAGATAGATCATCTATTTCTGATGTGACAGTCATAGGTTTGACTTCATCAGAATAGAGGATGTATCTGTTAAGAAGGTAGTAGGGTGTGATGTCCTGGTATTTGATGACATACACAGAGTAGGAAGTGATATTCCTATACTACGATCGGTTATACTTTGGTCGTCACACAGTGGTTTCTCCACATAGGATTTGGATATTATATCTGACATTCTGGTTACTAGATCTATAGTTTTAGATCTAGATTTAGGTAGTTTCCCAATCTGGGTACTTAGACAGCATTCTATGAGTATTTAGAATGGAGGACTCCTGGCATGGTGGTGTACCTGCAGGTAATGGAGTCACCCTCTCTAAAGGTGTCTTACAGACTAAAGGGGAGAGGGATGCGCATGATTGGCAGATCACTTGCTTAGGCAATTGAGTCAATCATTAGATGTCAAGTACCACACCAGATGTTGTTCTTGCAGTAGGTGCAATAAGTTGATATTGATCCGATCCTGGAGAAACGATAGGAAGCAGTTTTAGAACATAAGTGAATGTTCTAGGGATATGATAATGGCAGCCTCCTTCGGGAGACGGTTATCATTCCAGGCTTCCAAGGTGACCTGGATGGCAGAGTGGCTGTCAGAGTTATAGTTTTCCCTCTGACGAGGGGCAGTATTTTGGACAGGTGATCCAGGTGGATACTGAGGGAAGGCATGGCGCAGGATACTGATTAAGTTCAGTTGACGATACAGTCTAAGAAGTTTGGATTTGGAGTTCACTTATGAGCTAGGTCCCATCAGATATCCAGACACATTCTAAGACAGGTATTGCTCATTTCGGGAGATGGCTTTCTCCGCGAACTTGAGATAAAGAGAGACATAGAAAGAAACATCAGAGCGGATCCACTCACTGAGGCTATTCTTCAAACGCAATAGTTTCGCAAACGAGCTTTGTGAGACTGACTAGTAGAAGAGTTGGGTGTTCGGTATCACACGGGCTGTGAGTATGCGACATCGCAATAATTAGCCTTGAGTGCAAGTGGGAGATTGTTGGAGATAGTGCCCTCAGAGTCAATTATTGGATCACAGGCATGTGATTGCAATGATTGTGGGAGGACCTGTCCTAGTAGGACAGTCTTACTCAAGATGATAGTATGCTATCTGGTTTATTTTTATCATCGTGTACTGCTTTAGGTGACCTTACGAGTCGCTATTGCACGTTGATAGAGCCCCTAGGATTCTTGCTTAACTACCAGCAGTATGAGGGCGATCATATACGTGGGAGCTAGAGTATATAAGCACATCCTTAAAAGGTCCCTAGTCGTGGGAGTTTCGAGACAGGGAATCGATACTCCAGAGTAGACTAGTGTATACAGTCGAGACCCCGACGAGGGGCGGTGGCCGGTCTCACAAGCCACTGGTGTCAGTTGGTTCACCTAAGATGTATACTGGTGCTCATTGGGTTATGAGTACACCGGACAGGACTCGCCGGGAACCTGCTAGTTGGTATTATACCTGACGTCAGATAGCAGTTCCCTGGTGACATGTGTACAGGTTAGTTCATCGACCTGAGATCGTCATTTGTCTCGTGTGAGTTCCCACTGTGCTTTGATTACTACCCTACCACGGCTCAAAGGAGTCGTGCAAACAGGTTTTAGTTGGGTATAGTCCCGAGCCACATGGAGACAGTGAGCGGATCTGCAGGGGTTCGTCTCTCCCGGTATTGGGGGTGAGGTCGCGCTGTGTCTAGGAGAGCCAGTACATGAAAATTCCTTGGCCAAGGCAGGAGATTTACTGGTAGGTATTCCAGTAGTATCTCAGGGTGTTCTGGGCTACACTCCGACACGACTTGTACCGCTTTTGGGGGTCTGACTTTTACCAACCCCCTAGGCCCGCCATACGATGCTCATAGACGAACGGACCGGACTGTACGGATATTGTCACTGACAGGCTCAGTAGGGTGTCAGGATGAGTTCGCTCATCGACGTCCCTTTTGGTCAATAGCTGGTGGCCCGTCACGTATGGCTAATACCTCTGACGTGCTGGTGGTTAAATCCACAGCCATAGTATTGACGAGTCTTTAGAGTCCCCCACACAGACAGTTACTCAAGTTTCGGGCGAAACGCTGTAGAGGCCGTATGGAGATATGGCAGGGTTCGATCAGATACGTGCGGTATTGCACGGATCGTGATCGGACGGATTTTACTAGCGGGCTTTGGTTTAAGCCGGATCCTAGTAATAGACAGTGTAGTTTTGTCTCTTTGCATTTTTGTTCAGTGGGAATACAAATGCGGGCATGTATATGCAGTAGTGGGGTTTTCCTGTAATTTATTACGGGATCAGTTTTCTGAAGTTGCCAGTTTGCATTCCGTTTCGGCCGGTTTTCCTTTGTTCTTTCGCGGCCGGACTTTCCGATGGAGGGGGTTATTTGCAAGAGTGCAAATAACTTATTGTGGAGGGGTTTCTTGCATATGTGTGGCTCCATGATAGTTTATTCATCATGAGATTCTTTTCTAGTCTATTTCATTGCATTTATGTGATGGTGTGTGAAAGGTTTTGACTTGAAATTGGTGTGACCTTTTTCTTCTTATATTCATTCCTTTTTCTTCTCTTAGGGGTGATTCTTTTTCCACCACCATTGAAAAAGAGGCCGGCCACATTAGGAGGGAGAGGGTGAGGGAATTCTTTTTGGTGTAAGAAAATCATTCATCTCATTTCATTCTATGTCTTCCACAAAATCCCTCACCTCTCCAAAGTTCATTCTTCACTTCCTCCACCATGGCAACTACATAAACCCCAAAGAGACATGTTTTCTACACTTGCCTATAGCAAATCTTGGACGCGTCGGCTAGCCAACTTCGCGCCCGAGTTGCCTCGGTCCAGAGGTGGGAGCCCGTAAAAGAATCCGGCTACGTGGTGCCCTTTCCGACGAGGAGGTGACGGACGGAGATTCCGCGGGAGATCGGAGTGGAGACGAAGACCGAAGGACACGGATCGCTTGGTATAACTCTCTACCCGTCTTTTAGTTTGCTAGTAGTTAGGTTAATGGCCCGATCCGGGTTGATAGTGCGCGGTGGTTCCGGTTTGCTAGTTTGCAAAGTTTTTCGTTTCCGCGTTTCCGGCGTCGGATCGACGGCCGGGGCGCCGCCGTGCACTTACATACATCGCTGCCAACGATGCTGCCAAAGAGGTTGTCTGGATAAAGAAGTTCATTACTGAACTTGGTGTGGTTCCATCCATTGAGCATCCAATACTTTTGTTTTGTGCTAACAATGGAGCTGTGTCTTTGGCCAAGGAACCCAGGTCCCATCAGAAGTCCAGAAATATTCTGAGGCAGTATCACCTGATCCGGGAGATAGTTGATCGCAGGGAGATCGAGGTCAGGAGAGTTGACACGAAGGACAACACTGCGGATCCACTCACGAAGGCCATTCCCCAGACACAGTTTGAGAGACTCTTCGGGATGCTGGGTATGAGATACTACAACAGCCGGCCTTAGTGCAAGTGGGAGATTGTTAGTTATATATATGCCCTAGAGGCCATTGTTGTACATATGATGTATATTATAGTGGATGCTTGGATATGTATAGAGAGGACTTTCTTGCTCGTCAAGATAGTATGCTATTTGGTTTCACTTTATCTTAATATGTTGACTTGTATTCGATTACTGTCTTGTTCTCACATATTGATAAAGCCCTTAGGATATGTACTCGACTACTGGGACTATGATGAGATCATACTAGTGGGGCCAGGGTAGTCGATGAGTACATCCTATAACTGTTCCTCGTCGAGGGTGTGTCGAGACAGGGTATCGATACACCAGAGTAGACTAGCGTATACGCATCTTGAACCATATGATGGGCGATGGATGATCCCATATCCATTGGTGTTTGACATCAGAGATCGTGTACGGGTGCTCAGTGGAGACTGGGTACACTGGACGGACTCGCTGAGAACTCCCAGATGGTATTATACCTCACGTCAGATGGCAGTTCTCTGGTGACACTGGTACAGGTTAGTCTGTAGACCCGAGATCTTCATAGAGTCTTGTGTGATTCCCACTGTGCTTTGATTTCTACCTTACCACGTCCAAGAGGGCATGCAAAACGGTGGCTTTTGGGTACAGTCCCGAATCACATGGAGGCAATGAGCGATAGGAGGGGATTCGTCTCTCCCGGTATAGGGAGTTGATGTTGTGCTGTGTTTGATTGGCTATAACTGGAATTCCTTGGCCAGGGCGGATATTGAGTACTACTTGTAAGTGTTATCAGTTGGTTCTCGACCTGTTATGAGCCTCACATCGACACGACTTATCGGTTACTAGGGTCTGACGTATACCACTCCTAGACTAGATATGCAACATATCAGACGAAGAGACCGGACTGTACGGGAGTGTTACTGATTGGATTCACAGGAGAATGTACATGCTTGCTTGTTGATCTTCTGATCGCTCAATACCTGGGTGGCTGTTACGTTTAGCTGACCGCTTGCAGCTTGTGGGTGTTTGATATGATCATCACCTACTGCCGGCGTATTGACGATTCTTTAGAGTCATACACAGAGGTTTCTTGACTCAGGCAAAACGGAGTAGGAGCGCATATGTGATATGTGCGGGATCGAGAATAATATGATATGAGATACCGTATTTTATTCTCGCGATATATGATATCGGCCGGCGATATTTGATATCAGCCGGGTCATCGGATCAAGTGTTGATTCGATGAATCGGTACATGATATATTAGTCGGTTATATGCGATATAGCCGGATTGTCGGATCAAGTGTTGATTCGATAATTTAATGTATAATTATATATATGATATATTGCATTACATTATCTAATATTGGCTTGCTTTATTATTTCATTTTCTCACCGGATAATACATTGATATATATACGATATATGTTAATTGTGTTATTTTCTTTTGTTACAAAAATATATTATATATGTGATATATAATATTGTAACATATTATAATTACTAATACAACATGATTAGTGGAGATTAAACATGGTTAGGGTTTGATTTGGGTTAGTTCTTTCATGAAGTTTTTAGAAGCTTTTCTTTTGTTTCTTGCAAAGATATTTTGTGTTGATATTTTGTGAGATATTTCCTAACCCAACCCACACCCTTAACCCTAGTTAAGTCTCTACAATGGTTAGCCTTCTCTTTAATAGCCATGGTTGCATTTGTAATTATTATTACATTTTCATTATTCATCACAAAAGGAATTCATTCTTCTTCTTCTTCCTTGAGCTCATAAAAGCTTTCTAGGTTTTTATTTTGTGATGGATTAGTGTGAGAATTTGGTATTAAAAGAGAGCATAAATCCTCCTTCATCATCCTCATCTAATCTAGCCAATTAGATTAGGGTGTTCACCTCATTTGTGAGTGAGAGCTTGAGTTAAAGAAACTTCAAGGTAGATCATCTTTGAAAAGGAAGACTACAAGCAAGCATGGATCATTCGGGTTGTGGAGCCTCTCTTGAGTCCGGGAGATCATGGATCGCGGCGAAGGGACTTCTACTCGAAGCTTATGAAGTGAAGGAGCGGACTACAAAGGTTGTAATCCCCCTCTCTTAGTTGTAAATATGTTTACTTGCATGTTAAACCCTAATTATCTAGCAAAGATCCTCGCTTTGGGTTGTTCGGCACGTCTAAATTTTAAATCGGGCATGGTTGATGCCTTATAGACCCTTGTAAGAGTCCCTAGGAACCCTACAATAACTAGCCGGGATAAATCCAAAACAGGAATCAAGACGGGTTTCCAGTATGCGGGTCGGGTCGAATGCAAACACAGATATCAATTACATTATTCGCACCCAAAACACAATAAACCATAAATAAAGAAATGTCCAAAATAGAACTGGTATAAATGAATTAGGGCGTTACAGTCGCAGTAGTCAAGAAAATATCATAAGGGCTTTATCAACATGTACCAAAATAGTAAAATGCATGATCAAATGAACATGTCAAGATAAAGTACAACCAGATAGCATATTATCATGTCGAGCAAGAATGTCCTCTGAATATATATATACACATACCGATACATCCACTATCATATAATGGCCTCTAGGGCATACATATATCAAACAAAATTAGCCATTTTGTTTTAATTGTTTGCTTCACTAATTCCTTATTAGTGAAGAGGTAGCTTGAGTTAGAGTCTCCTCGATGTAGATCATTTTCGGCCTCGAAGACTTCAAGAAAGTTTGTTCATTTCACCTTATGGAGCCTTACTAGAGTCCGGGAGATCAATACTTGCAGCGAAGGGACTACTACACGGAGCTTTTGAAGTGAAGGACCGGTCTACAAATGTTGCATTCCTTGTTCACATAGATGTAAAGTTTTTTACATTCTAGTTTAACCCTAATTCTCTATTTAAGATCTTATGTTAGGGTTAGTTAGCACACTAAATTTTTGTAAAATGGCATGGTTGAATCCTTCCCAAACCTTGTAGTCGTGCTAAAGAACCCTACAAAGAGAACTCGCTGGGATCATGTACACCCCACAAGTTCGCTAACCGATCGTCCAGGCCAGTATAAGTACTTCGAGGGAGGTCTCTCGTGCTCTCACACGGACCCAATTTAATAATCCCGTTTTCTTAGAGGCATAATCTCGTAAACACCTTTCTAGTCACCTGCCGGGACGGCTAATTTTGAAGTGAAAAACTCCTAGGAGTAACTATTACTCACAGTGAAAATCGGGATCCAACTATCACGTAGACGGTATGCAACCGCATTGCAAATTTCAACACTTGAAACTCCCGATATGGTTTTTACCCCTAACGGCTTATAAGCTTGATGGAGGCCAATAAACCATAAATCGCCAGTCAAGTTCTACCGGCTATTCATGATTAATTCAGACTCATCCGCACAAGCTCTTGATGGAGGCCAACAAAGCTGTATGGCTGTCCTGACCAATCTCATCAACAAGAGGCAGATAAGACATCACTTATCTACTGTACTCTATGTCTTGACGGAGGCCAAGAAATACAGTACAAATACTAAGTACTCTACTCATCAGAAATGACGGAAGGCTACGACTAGTTTTGAAGAAAACCTTTAACGTGATGAATTTGATATCGTTGAAGGAACCGAGTGGTTTAAAAACTTATTTTTTTTTAAATTGGTTCCTACAACATCGGTTTAAGTTTATTTACTTTTCATTAATCATATTAATGCATCCCATAATTTAACTTCCAGAAAAACATGATAGGAAAATGAAAATAGAATGGTTTTATATGCCATTCGCATTCGCCACGGGGCATCTGATCTTCTCCGTAAGGTTACTTAACTTACAGCAGGAAGGACGCAAGGCTAGTGTGAATGTAAAGTATATTTAAACATTTATTTATATATATAACTACATATTGTTGGGTTACGGAAGCGCCCTAGCCATCGAAACGCGGCCAAAATGCGGAACAAAAATTTCTGAAACCGGCGCTACCGCTACCCGAATCCCGGATCGACCTTAAACCCTAATCTAGAATGCTAACTAAGAGTTAGAACTGTTATACCGAGTTGATCTGAGTCCTTCGGTCTTCATTCCAAGCTCCTAGCGGTACTTTGACGAAGTTTGGTTGCCGGTCTTCCTCCATCTCCGATGATCCACCCGAGGGAAACGGTGCAAGCTCCAACCTCGTCGAACGAGGTAACCGACGCTCCAAAGTCGCTAGCGATGGAGAGTCGAGGTGTATGGAAGTGTCACTACATTTTTCTCTCTACCCTTGAGCTCAATGAGAAACTCAAGAAGAAGATGAAAGAGGTGAAAGCTTTTGGCATGAACAAGGAAAAATGG
The DNA here is from genome assembly GCA_030015575.1 of Agapanthus africanus. Classification (NCBI taxonomy): domain Eukaryota; kingdom Viridiplantae; phylum Streptophyta; class Magnoliopsida; order Asparagales; family Amaryllidaceae; genus Agapanthus; species Agapanthus africanus. The sequence continues at coordinate 471,557,821 of JASDDO010000031.1, forward strand.
CTATGTCTTTTTGGTGGCATGAGAGTGAGAGAGAGATAGTGTATTGTTTCATGTAATGTGCAAATGAAAAATGAACCCCCCATCATAAGTGGCCGGCCCCCCCCATTTCTCATGCCTACAAAAAATCATTTTTCTTTTTACAAAGTCAAGTTACAATAAACAAATCAAACCATACCCAAATTCCATGTTCATGCCATGCTTGAAGTCACATCACCTTTTCCATCTCATTAATAAAACAAATGAATTTCCATAAATGGAAAATCATATAAATGAGGTGGCAACTTCTAGATGCTATTCCGTATAAAATACGGAATACTTCCCGGTACATGTATCGAAATACATATACGCGTATTCGTACAAAAATACGAATAGCGGAGAGAGAAAACGAATAGTGAACAATAATACTAGAATATATATATATAAATACATATGTAAATTATTAAATCAAAACCTGATTTAATAATCTGGCTTAATCCTAAGCCGCTAGTATTATCAACCGTCCGATTAAAGTCTGCGCAGCAAGCACATATTTAATCGGACACCTGTATGTACCAACATACCTCATGTACACCATATCACCTGAACCGTGAAAACCCTCTGTGTGGGACTCTAAAGACTCGTCAATACGCTGGCAGTGGGTTTAACCACAAGCACGTCAGCGGCACTAGCTGTACGTAACGGCTACCCAGGTATTGAGCGAAAGGGAGGCCGACGAGCAAACTCATCCTGAACCCCTACTGAGCCTGTCAGTGACAATATCCATACAGTCCGGTCTGTTCGTCTAAGAGTATCGCATATCGAGTCTAGGGGGTGGATAAAGTCAGACCCCTAACAACGCGATATTTAGTGTCGGCATGTAACCCATCACCTACTGAGAAACTATCGATCCTGGATCGGTAATCCTCGTCTACCATGGCCATAGATTTGTGGTGATGGCCACCCGTACACAATGCGACATCAACCCCCAATACCGGGAGAGACGAATCCCCGACGATCCGATCACTGCCTCCATGTGGCTCGGGACTGTACCCAACTAAAACCTATTTGCACGACTCCTTTGAGCCGTGGTAGGGTAGTAATCAAAGCACAGTGGGAACTCACACGAGAAAAATGACGATCTCAGGTCGGCAGACTAACCTGCACACATGTCACCTGGGAACTGCTATCTGACAATAGGTATAATACCAACTAGCAGGTTCCCGGCGAGTCCGTCCAGTGTACTCATAACCCAATGAGAATCTGTATACTATCTTAGGTGAACAAACTAACACCGATGGCTTGTGAGACCTGGCCACCGCCCCTTGTCGGGGTCTCGATCAGTATACACTAGTCTACACTGGAGTATCGATGCCCGGTCTCGATACTCCTATGACTAAGGACATTTAAGGATGTGCTTATAGACCCCCAGCTCCCACGTATGTGATCGCCATCACAATGCTGGCAGTCAAGCAAGAATCCTATGGGCTCTATCAACATGTACATGATGATAAAAACAAACCAGATAGCATACTATCATCTTGAGTAAGACTGTTTTATCGGTATAGGTCCTGCCTCAATCATCATAATCATCTGTCCGCGACTATGATAATTGCCTTGAGGGTACTATATCCAACAATCTCCCACTTGCACTTAAGGCCAATTATTGCGATGTCGCATACTCACAGCCTGTGTGATACCGAACACCCAACTTCTCTACTAATCAGTTTCGCAAAGCCCGTTTGCGAAAATAATTGCGTTCGAGAAATAGCTTCAGTGAGTGGATCCGCTCCAATGTTTCTTTCTGTATCTCTCTTAATCTCAACTTCGCGGAGAAAGCTATCTCCCGAAATGAGCAATACCTGTCTTAGAATTTGTCTGGATATCTGATGGGACCCAGTTCTCAATTGAACTCCAAATCCAACAAATTACTTAGACTGTATCGTCCACTGAATTTAATCAGTATCTTGCGCTATGCCTTTCCTCAGTATTCGCTTGGACCACCCGTCCAACATACTGTCCCTCAAAAGAGGGAAAACTATAACTCTGTCATCCATGTCACCTCGGAAGCCTGAAATGATAACCGTCTCCCGAAGGAGGTTGCCGTAATCATTTCCCAAGAACATTCACTTATGTTCAATAACTGCTTCCCAATGTTTCTCCAGGATTGGATTAATATATATGCTTATTGTATCTAGTGCAAAAGCAATATCTGGTGTGGTACTTGACATTTCCTGATTAACTCAATTGCATAAGCAAGTGATGTGCTAATCATGCAGACCCCTCTCTTCTTTAGTCTGTAAGACGCCTTTAGAGAGGGTGACTCCATCACCTGCAGGTACACCACCATGCCAGGAGTCGTCCATTTAATGTCAAAGTACCCAGATTAGGATACTTCTTAAATCTAGATCTAAAACCATAGATCTAGTAACTAGAAACCGTGATATTATATCCATATCCTACGTGGAGAAAACAACTGTGTGACAACCAAAGTATAACCGATCGTAGTATAGGAATATCTCTTCCTATCAAGTGCATGTCATCCCAAATACCTGGACATCACTCTCTACTACCTTCTTAGCAGAATCATCTCCTATTCTGATGAAGTCAAAGCCTATGACTGTCACATCAAAATTTGATAATCCGTTTCCGCTATACATGCTTTAGTCTATAAATAGACATAAGCTCCTTGTCTACTATGCTTCCGCTGCTCCCACTGACTACAACAACCCTATGGCAGAGTCATATACACGTGCACTTCTAAAACTAGTTTAGAACGACGCTATACTCATCCTCTTGCCGGGTCTTATAGCAGCAATGGCAAGTCTGGATAAACAAGAACCTCCCTGTCACCGTCTCTGAGAAGACCGAAGTACCTCTCAGGTGCCTGAGGTTACCCACCAAATCTGCGGAGTGGCTAATGGAACATCAAATCCAATTGAATCCTTAGGTTCTTTTAAATTTCCAGTAATCGTTTGTGGTTCTGGAATAACTTCCAGTTCTACCATACTCCCACTTGTGTTTTTCTGAAAAAGTCCATTTTACTAAAACTGTGGCGAGTCAAGAACAATATAAATATTGATCTTCCTGATGGTAAAAAGTTAACCCTCGTCAAAACCCGGGATAACCCACAAACAGCCATTACTGAAACGTGCCTTGAGTTTATCCGGATTCTGGTTTTAAGCATCAGCCGGACAACTCCCTATACCTTAACATCGTTAAGATATAAATTGATTCTATATATATCTAATATATAAACAAAAGCACTAATCTAATTCGAACCATATTCAAAAACATGCAGCTGTCTCCAGTGCATATCAACCAAATGGAAAGAGGACAATCAACATTACTCATCTAGGAGTGGATCCATATATGAGTAATCTGAAAGAGAAGCAAGTTCTCAAAACCATCACTATCAATGGAATACCAAACATAAGTATCTACATCTTCGAATACTTCGAAGAATCCCGATACTTCTAATAAATGGTTCTCTACTTTATTCTTATACCTATAACTTCTAAAAAAACTGAACCTTGCATTTCAATGAAATACATGTCTAGAATCAGAGAAGTTACGAGTAAACAGAATACAGTGCGAGTACCAACCCGATTGTCCTAATGGACACTGGACAACATACAATACTTTGTATAAGTCCCTTAAGTTCAATAACTCAAACTCTGTGCGTCGCAGGTTGAAAATTTGTACTATGGTTAAGAAGAATTACACCGCTGTTGAATGCACCTTACCTAATCACCAGCTGATATAGGTAAATGTCATAGACATAATATCAAAAAGTTATATCTCACTTTATAAAATAAATGTACAGATATATCAGTTTGAAATTGGTGCATAACAACAGATATTCAAAACCAAATATTTGCCATCCGGCAAAAACCAGATGATTTCCTTAAATATCACCAATTACAACGAATTCCGATATAATGAGGATCTAATCACCCAATTCCCAATATCTTACTCCTACTCACCATCCGTAATAACATATAGATGTGAGAAACTGATCTGGTAAATACATACCTTGGAGTTTGATTCCAATTGGGAAAACAATTTTCAATTAACATCGCACAGTCAAACTGAAACATGAAAATGTTTCAAAAGGGTTAACTGGTATTCCTAGTAATGCCTCTTCCACTATTCTGATTCACAACATTAACCATATACTTACATGCCCTCACTACAATCCCTTTATTATGTCTTTACTTATTACCTTCTGTACACCTCCTTTATGCTAATTGGTTTTCTTCATTCCATACCCTTCGGCACCAGCCTAAGGTTTGGAAGAAGACTATCCAATAAGCGTAATAGGTGTACTCTCCTAATCCTAGGAGCCCTCGCAGCCTGAGAGAAGGTAATGGGAAAAGACATCTGAATAATCCGATTCTATTTCTCCTGAACTAGAATCCATTCTCGAGAAAGTTCCTTCGAGTTCGTATGTAACTATACGATGGATTTATCCAATGGAAGTGGACATCCGTAGTGATACGGAGTGTTCTAGAGAAAAGCAAAGTGGATGTAAGGGTAGCAGGGGTATACACGGTTTTTGTCGTGAATGATAGTGATCGCAATTTTCTTTGCCATTATTCTAATCCCTTTATATGTCTTTACTTATTACCTTCTGTACACCACAGTTAAGCTTGGTGGTTTTCTTCCTTCCCTACCGTTCGGCACCTGCCTATGGCTTGGAGGAAGACTATCCAATAAACTCAATAATCCTAGGAGCCCTCACAACCTGAAAGAAGGTAAAGAGAAAAGACAACCGAATAATCCTATTCAATCTCTTCAGAACCAGAATCCATCCTCGAAAAAGTTCCTTCGAGTTCGTATGTAACTATACGATGGATTTATCCAATGGAAGTGGATGTTCGTAGTAATACGGGGTGTTCTGGAGAAATGCAAAGGTGATATAGAAGTGGCAATGATGTATGCGACATCGTGACATTCCAAAATCCATAGTGTTTTAAGAAGGTTCGGTCAATTTGGTTTTATGAGTTTTAGTCAAAGGTCGGGCCAAAGTCGCAGCCAGAGAGAGAGAGAGAGAAGAAACACTCAGCGTGCACTCTAGCCTACATCAGAATGGTTAATCATTTTATCTAATCTGGATGGCTCCCACTGTTTCCTCGAATTCTCCTCCAAACCCAAAAGGAGAATTAGTCGGAATCACCCGAGGAGTAATCCTACTGATCAATGGGAATCGGGATCCAACTATCATCGCATGATAACTTGATGGAAGCCACTCAAGTCACCACACTCAAGAAGGTATGTGCAAGCCTGGCAAGTTTCCTGTATGTTTGAAACTCCCGATGTGATTTTTACCCCTAACGACTTCATGGCCTTGATAGAGACCAACGTGCCATAAGTCGCTAGTCAAGTTTAGCCCGTCATTATCCAAGATTGATCTAAACCCACCCGCACAAGCCCTTGATAGAGACCAACGTGACTATGCGGCTGTCCTAGATAATCGCATATCCATGCTACAGACACGTATCACGCAGCTACCGTACACTATGCCTTGATAGAGACCAACGTACATAGCACGAATACTACGAGATACCTATCCGAAATGACGGAGGGCTATGGCTGGTTTTTGGCAAAAAACTTTTAACGTAATGAACTTGATATCGTTGAAGGAATCCAAGTGGTTTTATAAATATATAGTGGCGAAAACTTTTGCTAAAGAGGTCACTCCCGGTGAAGGGATCTCGGCTCTTTCCCCGTCGAATGGGGTGCAGGATATCCCAAACTGAATACCATGATGCAAAGCAAAAATAATCGACTACATTAAAGTTATTACGTTGACGCAAACTTTTACCCAAGGGGTCACTCCCGATGAAGGGATCTCGGCCCTTGCCTCGTCGAATGAGGTGCTGGATATTCATAATCGAATACCACTGTGCAAAGCAAAAGAGAACGTCTGTAATGTCAGTTTTAAAAACTTGGTTCCAACAACATCAAATATAGGTTTGTTTTATCCTTGCATTGATAAGAATTTATGCAGTCCCATCAATTAATCACACCAGAAAAGAACGAAAAATAAAATGTACGTATATGCCACCCGCATTCGCCACTGGGTCCCGTCATCACTCGTTAGGTTACTTAACTAATGACAGAGCGGGGACTGGACTAGCGCGGATGAAAAACATATACAACATCTACTAGTATATATATAAATATATAACAATCGTCCCAGGCATGATATAAAGCAACATCACAGAAACATCACAGAAGCAACACAGAATGGTGGATAATCTGGAGCCCCGGGTTTCACTTGAGCCGCAAGTGAGACCCAACGTTCCTTGTCGTGTGGATAGACTGTGCAATGAAAACCTAGACCCCTACGAGCGTGGCAAGTTACCCGCAAAACCAGAAGCAAGGCAGCTCCCTTCAGTAACATGAATGGACCACCCAGCACTTCACGGAATCCGGTAACTTGAGCACCCCTCCTGGGTCAACCTATACCCCCTACAAGTGCGGCGAATAGCCCGCCAATTCTAGAGTAAGGTCCCCTCCGTCTGAATGCATTGAGATGCGGACCAGTTGCCCTCTAGAACTCGGCTATTCGTGCACTCTACCGCGGGGTAATCCTAGTACAGAAAATAAAATAATATACAGGGGTGACATCGACCTCAGCCCGGTCGTGCCCCAAAAGAATAATATACAAACTGGCAGTGACGGCAGTCCACATGTCGGACGCTCGCCCCACAATATCAAATGTACAAATGAAATAAAAACTGTACTATCATTGCACCACTGGCTATCCACCACGACGATCCAACCAACATCACAGCACAACACAGAACATCAACGTGAATGTCACGTTCGCAAACCCGTCTAAAGGAACATATAGCAGTTAGACGGGTTTACCGATCAAATGACATTCACGGTCACAGATAGAAATGTATGTACTGTTAAACGCCTACTTAAAATATTGATCGACCGAATTCCAAATTGGCCCCAATAGCAAAACAGCACTGCACAGAAAACTGGGCCAAAACAGAATATCACCAAAATCACAATTCCAAGTCAGGGGGCTACAGGAGAAATTTCAGAGCCCGTCGCCACTAAATGGCCGCAGAACCGCCGCCAATAGGGGGTAAGTGCGGCGGTTCCGCGGCGCCTTGGAGGCCTCAGGAGCCCAAATTTTTCCTATACCCTTAAAATCGTCTGCACGGATTTTTAAGATGCCTGAAATAATTTGTTGACCATTTTTGAAAATCGGCAGAGAACAGAAAAATGGAATCGTGTTTTTGGAAATTTGCGTCGATCGATCTTTCAAGCTTGTTTAAACAAGCTAGTAAGGGGTTTAAAGGGTGGCTCTGATACCATGTTGGGTTACGGAAGCGCCCCGGCCATCGAAACGCGGCCAAAATGCGGAACAAAAATTTCTGAAACCGGCGCTACCGCTACCCGAATCCCGGATCGACCTTAAACCCTAATCTAGCATGCAAACTAAGAGTTAGAATTGTTATACCGAGTTGATCCGAGTCCTTCGGTCTTCATTCCAAGATCCTAGCGGTACTTTGACGAAGTTTGGTTGCCGGTCTTCCTCCATCTCCGATGATCCACCCGAGGGAAACGGCGCAAGCTCCAACCTCGTCGAACGAGGTAACCGACGCTCCAAAGTCGCTAGCGATGGAGAGTCGAGGTGTATGGAAGTGTCACTACATTTTTCTCTCTACCCTTGAGCTCAATGAGAAACTCAAGAAGAAGATGAAGGAGGTGAAAGCTTTTGGCATGAACAAGGAAAAATGGCTAAGTCTTTTTGGTGGCTTGTGAGAATGCGAGAGAGATAGTGTAATGTTTTATGTAATGTGCAAATGAAAAATGAACCCCCCATCATAAGTGCCCCCCCTCCCCGCGATTTCTCATGCCCACAAAAAATCATTTTTCTTTTTACAAAGTCAAATTACAATAAACAAATCAAACCATACCCAAATTCCATGTTCATGCCATGCTTGAAGTCACATCACCTTTTCCACCTCATTAATAAAACAAATGAATTTCCATAAATGGAAAATCATATAAATGAGGTGGCAACTTTTAAAAGCTATTCCATATAAAATACGGAATACTTCCCGGTACATGTATCGAAATACATATACGCGTATTCGTACAAAAATACGAATAGCCGAGAAAGAAAACGAATAGTGAACAATAATACTAGAATACATATATATAAATACATATGTAAATTATTAAATCAAAACCTGATTTAATAATCTGGCTTAATCCTAAGCCGCTAGTATTATCAACCGTCCGATTAAAATCTGCGCAGCAAGCACATATTTAATCGGACACCTGTATGTACCAACATACCTCATGTACACTATATCGCCTGAACCGTGAAAACCCTCTGTGTGGGACTCTAAAGACTCGTCAATACGCTGACAGTGGGTTTAACCACAAGCACGTCAGCGGCACTAGCTGTACGTAACGGCTACCCAGGTATTGAGCGAAAGGGAGGACGACGAGCAAACTCATCCTGAACCCCTACTGAGCCTGTCAGTGACAATATCCGTACAGTCTGGTATGTTCGTCTAAGAGTATCGCATATCGAGTCTAGGGGGTGGATAAAGTCAGACCCCTAACAACGCGATATTTAGTGTCGGCATGTAACCCATCACCTCCTGAGAAACGATCGATCCTGGATCGGTAATTCTCGTCTACCATGGCCATGGATTTGTGGTGATGGCCACCCGTACACAATGCGACATCAATCCCCAATACCGGGACAGACGAATCCCCGACGATCCGATCACTGCCTCCATGTGGCTCGGGACTGTACCCAACTAAAACCTGTTTGCACGACTCCTTTGAGCCGTGGTAGGGTAGTAATCAAAGCACAGTGGGAACTCACACGAGGCAAATGACGATCTCAGGTCGGCAGACTAACCTGCACACATGTCATCTGGTAACTGCTATCTGACAATAAGTATAATACCAACTAGCAGGTTCCCGGCGAGTCCGTCCAGTGTACTCATAACCCAATGAGCACCTGCATACTATCTTAGGTGAACAAACTAACACCAATGGCTTGTGAGACCTGGCCACCGCCCCTCGTCGGGGTCTCGATCAGTATACACTAGTCTACACTGGAGTATCGATGCCCGGTCTCGATACTCCTACGACTAGGGACATTTAAGGATGCGCTTATAGACCCCCAGCTCCCACGTATGTGATCGCCATCACAATACTGGCAGTCAAGCAAGAATCCTATGGGCTCTATCAACATGTACATGATGATAAAGACAAACCAGATAGCATACTATCATCTTGAGTAAGACTGTTTTATCGGTATAGGTCCTGTCTCAATCATCATAATCATCTGTCCGCGACTATGATAATTGCTTTGAGGGTACTATATCCAACACATATACATATACATCATACGTAGGTAATCACATTACAGGCATCCGGTAAAACATAAAAGAAAAATTTGGAAATCCTAGGATCCCGCATTTTGTTTGAGTCACAAACGAAACACGGCATTCCACAGTCGCATGAATAGCCTGTACAATAGCAAACGAATACCCTTACGAGCGTGGCGAGCCACCTACCAATCCTAGAACGAGGCAATCTGGCCTCAACTTTTTGAGGAGGCCACCTAGCGTATTCTAGAACCCGACTGCTCGAGCGCTCCTCCATGGGGAAACAACCAAGTGCAATATACATACAATAGGCAACGACGGTCTCAACCCGACCGCGTCCCGAATAAAAGAATAATATATATTGCATTGCACATTATACATAAATAGAAATACAACACTTTGCATACAATCATATTCACACGAGGGGCTATTCAAACGCTACAATCCGAACCAAACCAAACCAAAACACGCCAACATCACATGTTCTAATGTACAACTTCATCTAATTGATCACACATGAATTAGGCGATATTTACCAACATATATCCTTATACGTGTCTGAACCGAATCGATCAAACACTTTGATTGACTCGATTCGAAGCCGCGAACAAAGAATTCTGTAACACGCGAGGCCGTATGCTCAAATTTCCAAGAATCTAAACTTGAGCACACTCCGACGGCCCAAAAAACTCTTCATTTTGCAATAATTCAAATCCTGGGGGACCCGAAATGAGCCCGAGAGCTCGATGGGGCACTTGGGTTCGACCCTAAAGGGTTGTAAAAGGTTGAGGGTGGACCCTCAAACCCGAGACAACTTTGAAGTGGCCTTGGGTTGGGGGTCTAACCCGAGAGCACCTCAATGGTGCTCTCGAGTTGAGCCCTGATCCGAAAGCACCATTGAGGTGCGCTCAGGTTAGAGGGCCCACCCTCGGTCCCCGCAACCTTCTTGGGTCAAATCTCGAGCCTTGGTGAGTCCCCGGTCCAAACCGAGAACCCCTGGCTCGAGTACAAATAAAAAATGAGAAGATTTTGGCAATTTTCAAAACCTAGATTTCATGGAAAAATTGGGTTTTAAATTCAATTGGTCACCAAATGCAACTACTAGTATCTAAATCGGCTCTGATACTATGTTAGCGATCGGTGTTAGTGTCGCAACACTTGCAGACCACGGAAACATAGAACAAAAATTTATAGAACATAGCACCAATTACAAACCCAAAATCATTCAAATACAAGCATTTGCAAAAAATAAAGAGAGCAAAGGAAGGGGAAAAGGGGGGCTACAACCTTTGTAGCGTGTCCACTCTTTAGTGGAAGACCCATGCTATGCTCCATTGGTGTCCGGGACGATCTTGATGGCTGACCGCCTCGCTAAAGAGGATCCACGGTGAAAGAACCCAACCCAAGCTCCCACTTCACTTGAAAACACTTCTCCGGTAAAGCAACTAGCTCTAGCATGATGCCAGTATGCAAGAGGTAGTAAATGATGTGGAGAAATCTCACTCTTTTCTCTCATTTCTTTTCTTTTCAAGGTTTTGAGAGAAAGAGAGACGATAAAGATGGCAAGTAAAGGGGTTTTCATACAAGAGTTAGTTCATTTGGGTTGAAAATTCAATATTCCACATCACTTTGAAGAACATTGTTACCTTCTATGTGTTTGAGAAGGAGATTGTCTTCAAGTGGGTTAGTGGATTTGGAGCTAGTGAGATAATATTGTATTTTCTCATTATATGATTGATTATAAAGTTGCTGTGCTTTAGTGATGTATCTCTCTTGTTGTTGATTGATAGTGGAAGCTCTCTCTTGTATCATTGTGGATTAGGTCCAATCGGAGTCGAACCATATTAAATCTTGATGTCTTTTTTGTAGATTTTGTGATTATTATTATTCTGCATTATTATTCATCGTATTCTCACATAAATCTGGGTGTTAAGGTAGTTTTACCCCATCAAAATGGTATCAGAGCTACGGTGCCCACAAGATGTTTGTGGAATTGCTTCAAAGAGATTTTGGTATCTTTTGTTGTATGTGAGAAATAGATAGTAGCACAAGCTGTATGGTGAGCCTCACTGGAGGCAATTGAGTATATGAAAGCCAAGAATAGAGGATCTCTTATATTGCAAATATCTGTATGCGCCTTTGGGAGGCGATGGCGCAAGGTCCACCGATATGTCCGATAGTGATTATGCGCCTCTGGCATTGCAAATTTCAACACTTGAAACTCCCGATATGGTTTTTACCCCTAACGGCTTATAAGCTTGATGGAGGCCAATAAATCATAAATCGCTAGTCAAGTTCTACCAGCCATTCGTGATTAATTCAGACACATCCGCACAAGCCCTTGATAGAGGCCAACAAAGCTGTGTAGCTGTCCCGACCAATCTCATCAACATGAGGCAGATAAGACATCACTTAGCTACTGTACTTTATGTCTTGACGGAAGCCAAGAAATACAGTACAAATACTAAGTACTCTACTCATCAGAAACGACGGAGGGCTACGACTAGTTTTGAAGAAAACCTTTAACATGATGAATTTGATATCGTTGAAGGAACCGAGTGGTTTAAAAACTTGTTTTTTTTTTTAAAATTGGTTCCTACAACATCGGTTTAAGTTTATTTACTTTGCATTAATCATATTAATGCATCCTATCATTTAACTTCCAGAAAAATATGATAGGAAAATGAAAATAGAATGGTTTTATATGCCATTCGCATTCGCCAAGGGGCATCTGGTTTTCTCCGTAAGGTTACTTAACTTACAGCAGGAAGGACGCAGGGCCAGTGTGAATGTAAAATATATTGAAACATTTATTTATATATATAACTACATATACATATACATCATAGGTAGGTAATCACATTACAGGCATGCGGTAAAACATAAAAGAAAAAATCGGAAATCCTAGGAATCCCGCATTTTTTTTGAGTCGCAAACGAAACACGACATTCCACAGTCGCATGAATTTCCTGTACAATAGCAAACGAATACCCTTACGAAGCGTGGCGAGCCACCTACCAATCCTAGAACGAGGCAATCCGGCCTCAACTTTTTGAGGAAGCCACCTAGCGTATTCTAGAACCCGACTGCTCGAGCGCTCCTCCACGGGGAAACAACCAAGTGCAATATACATAAAATAGGCAACGACGGTCTCAACCCGACCGCATCCCGAATAAAAGAATAATATATATTGCATTGCACATTATACATAAATAGAAATACAACACTTTGCATGCAATCATATTCACATGAGGGGCTATCCAAACGCGACAATCTGAACCAAACCAAAACACGCCAACATCACATGTTCTAATGTACAACTTCATATAATTGATCACACATCAATTAGGCGATATTTACCAACATATATACTTATACGTGTCTGAACCAAATCGATCAAACACTTTGATTGACTCGATTCGAAGCCGCGACCAAAGAATTCTGTAACCCGCGAGGCCGTATGCCCAAATTTCCAAGAATCTAAACTTGAGCACACTCCGACGACCCAAAAAACTCTTTATTTTGCAATAATTCAAATCCTGGGGGACCCGAAATAAGCCCGAGAGCCCGATGGGGCACTTGGGTTCGACCCTAGAGGGTTGTAGAAGGTCGAGGGTGGACCCTCAAACCCGAGACCACTTTGAAGTGGCCTTGGGTTGGGGGTCCAACCCGAGAGCACCTCAATGGTGCTCTCGAGTTGAGCCCTGATCCGAAAGCACCATTGAGGTGCTATCGGGTTAGAGGGCCCACCCTCGGTCCCCGCAACCTTCTTGGGTCAAATCTCGAGCCTTGGTGAGTCCCCGGTCTAAACCGAGAACCCCTGGCTCAAGTACAAATAAAAAATGAGAAGATTTTGGCAATTTTCAAAACCTAGTTTGAATAGGAAAATGGGGTTTTAAATTCAATTGGTCACCAAATGCAACTACTAGTATCTGAATCGGCTCTGATACCATGTTAGCGATCGGTGTTAGGGTCGCAACACTTGCAAACCACGGAAACATAGAACAAAAATTTGTAGAACATAGCACCAATCACAAACCCAAAATCATTCAAATACAAGCATTTGCAAAAAATAAAGAGAGCAAAGGAAGGGGAAAAGGGGGGCTACTACCTTTGTAGCGTGTCCACTCTTTAATGGAAGACCCATACTATGCTCCATTGGTGTCCGGGACGAGCTTGATGGCCGACCGCCTCGCTAAAGAGGATCCACGGTGAAAGAACCCAACCCAAGCTCCCACTTCACTTGAAAACACTTCTCCGGTAAAGCAACTAGCTATAGCATGATGCCAGTATGCAAGAGGTAGTAAATGATGTGGAGAAATCTCACTCTTTTCTCTCATTTCTTTTCTTTTCAAGGTTTTGAGAGAAAGAGAGAAGATAAAGATGGTAAGTAAAGGGGTTTTCATACAAGAGTTAGTTCATTTGGGTTGAAAATTCAATATTCCACATCACTTTGAAGAACATTGTTGCCTTCTATGTGTTTGAGAAGGAGATTGTCTTCAAGTGGGTTAGTAGATTTGGAGCTAGTGAGATAACATTGTATTTTCTCATTATATGATTGATTGTAAAGTTGTTGTGCTTTGGTGATGTATCTCTCTTGTTGTTGATTGATAGTGAAAGCTCTCTCTTGTATCATTATGGATTAAGTCCAATCGGAGTCGAACCATATTAATCTTGATGTATTTTTTGTAGATTTTATGATTATTATTATTCCGCATTATTATTCGTCGTATTCTCACATAAATCCAGGTGTTGGGGTAGTTTTACCCCATCAAAATGGTATCAGAGCTACGGTGCCCACAAGATGTTTGTGGAATTGCTTCAAAGAGATTTTGGTATCTTTTGTTGTATGTGAGAGATAGATAGTAGCACAAGTCATATGGTGAGCCTCAATGGAGGCAATTGGAGTATATGAAAGCCAAGAATAAAGGATCTCTTATATTGCAAAGATCTTTATACGTCTTTGGGAGGCGATGGCGCAAGGTCCACCGATATGTCCGATAGTGATCGGAAGAAACTTGATCGCAAAGCCGTTGAGTTTATACGGCAGTGGTTGGATGATTCCGTTTTCCATTACGTTTCCACCGAAATTTCAGTGCATTATCTATGGAGGGAATGGAAGAGTCTTTATGAAAGAAAGACCGCGGGCAATAAGGCATTCTTGCTTCGGAAGCTTGTAAATGTTAAGTGTATGAAATGAACTTTTATATCCGAGCACTTGAATGTGTTCCAAAGTATTGTGAACCAACCTATTTTTATGAAAATGACGTTTGAAGATGAGTTGCAAACATTGTTGTTTCTTAGTTCCTTACCGGAAAGTTGGGAAACATTGATGGTGTCCTTTAACAACTCCGCTTCGGATGGTGTTATCATAATGAGCTAAGTGACAAGTAGTTTGTTGAATGAAGAAATGAGAAGAAAAGATCTCGGAATCTCTTATTCGGAAGCAATTGTCGCGGAAAAAAGAGGAAGGTCAAAGTCTATAAAAAGAGGCTATCGTACCAAATGAAGAAGCAACAAGATTGAAAAATGATGTCACATGTAATTATTTTAAGAAAAAAGGCATGTTTTGAAATATTTTTACATATTGAAGAATAAGCAAAAAGAGGAGACAAATGAAACAATGTCTGACTCCAAAGACAACAACACGGCCACACTTGAGGAAGATATGGATGTTGTCTCTACTAGTGAAGAATCAAGCCTTTGTGTTGCATGTCATGATACTGATTGGGTGATCGACACTGGAGCTTCCTATCATGCCACTCCTAAGAGGGACTTCTTTGCATTCTACAAGCCAGAAGATTATGGTGTTGTAAGGATGAATAACAAAGGCACTTCACAAATTGTTGGTGTTGGAGATATTCATGTTAAGACCAATCTTGGCTATAAGTTGGTGCTCAAAGATGTGCGGCATGTGCCGGAATTTCTTCTCAATTTTTTATCTGCTGGAAAGCTCGATGAAGAGGGTTACACTAATGTGTTTGGTGGAGGTGCTTGGAAGCTCACCAAAGGCTCTCTTATAGCTGCATAAGGCAAGAGATGTTGCACCCTTTATAAAATGCAAGTAAAGTTATGCATTTGTGAGATGAACACAATGTTGGACAACTCTATAGAGTTGTGGCATCGGTAGCTAGGATATGTGAGCGAGAAAGGCCTATAAGTTCTTACAAAGGGCAATCTGATTTCTAATATGAAATATGAGCAGCTTGATATTTGTATTCATTGTTTGGCGGACAAACAGCATAGAGTTTCCTTTGCGAAAAATGCTTCACAAAAAAAATCAAATATTTTAGATTTGGTTCATCCCGATATGTGTTGTCCTATGAGGGAGAAAACACTTGGTGGTGCTTTGTATTTTTTTTCACTTTTGTTGATGATCATAGTCGAAAAGTTTGGGCCCATGCTTTGAAAAGCAAAGATCAAGTTTTGGAAATTTTCAAGCAATTTCATACTTTGGTGAAGAGGCAAACCGGAAAGTCTCTTAAGTGCATTCGTTCGGATAATGGTGGTAAATACATTGGTCCATTTAATGCGTATTGCAAGTTGCATGGTATTCGGTATGAAAGAACGGTTCCGAAACTCCAGAGTAAAATGGTGTTGCGGAAATGATGAATTTTATAATTGTGGAGAGAATTAGGTGTATACTTTCACATGCCAAATTGTCCAAACCCTTCTGGAAGGAGGAATTGGAAACGGCGGTGGCTCTCATTAATTTATCTCCGGCTACTCCTTTGAATGGTGATATTCTAGAAAGAGTATGGAACGGTAAGGATATTTCCTATAAACACTTGAGAGTGTTTGGATGTCGTGCGTGTATCCATATTCTGAAAGATGAGAGGTCTAAACTCGATAACAAAACAAAGCAATGTATTTTCTTGGGATATTCTCGTGATGTGTTTGATTATAGATTATGAGATTCGGAAAAGAAAAAGATTGTTCAGAGTCAAGATGTGGTCTTTCTTGAAGACCAAACCATCGATGATCTCAACGATGATGATGCTCCCAATTCTCCGAATGGTATTATTGATTTGGATCCGGTTTCTTCTCCGATTATAAATGAGAACGGAAGAGATGTGCAAGAAAATATTGATGGTAATGCTAGTAATGAAGTCTCTACTTCCGATATTATTCATGATGAAGTGGATGACCAAGTCATTCAAGAGCCTCAAGCCGAACCACAAATTCAGTGATCTATTAGAGAGCGAAAACCTTCAAAAAAGTACTTTAGTAATGAATATATTTTGCTTACAGATGGCGGTGAACCGGAATATTTTGATGAAAATTGTAATTTTGACCACAAAAAAGAGTGATTGAAAGCCGTGCAAGAGAAAATTGATACTTTAGCAAATCGTACATATGATTTAGTGAAGCTTCCAAATGGCAAAAAGGCGTTGAAAAACAAATGGATTCCGTTTGAATAGCTATGGTGATCTCCCCTTATGGATTTAGAGGGAGAGATTGTTGGGTTTGGGTCTATAGCCCTGAGTGGGCTCAACTAATATGGTTTATTTGTTGATTTAGTGTTAGAGACCAACCTTGAGTCATTTGGTTTGGACCTATTTAATATGGGTTATGACTCAAGTTAATATGGCAAGAGAGCTTCTCTTTCTTATCATGATCCCAATCATCTATTCTAAGGGTTAGGTTTTGAGAGAAAGAGAGAAGAGAAAGAGAGCAAACAATACAAGAGCTCATTTGGGCTAAAGATTCAATATCCCATATCATTTTGAAAAACATTGCAGCCTTCTATTCCTTTTGAGGGGATTGTCTTCAAGTGGGTTAGTGGGTTTGGAGCTACTAAGGTACTATTATATTTTCTTATTATACAAATGATCCCAAAGTTATGCTTTGGTGATATTGTATCTCTCTTGTTGTTGATTGATGGTGAAAATTCTTTCTTGCATCATTGTGGATTAGGTTCAATCGGAACCGAACCACGTTGAATCTTGGTGTCTTCTTTGTGGCCTTGTGCTTATTATTATTTTGCATTATTATTCGTCGTATACTCATATAGATCCGGATGTTGGGGTTGTTTTATCCCATTAGGAGCCGCATGGGGCTCCAACTACATGGAACCAAATAGCCTCTTAATTGCAGTGTATTGTAGCTCTAATTCATTTTCCACAAAACTAAACATTCAGGTCTAAGAATTTTCTAAAAGAAGAAAAGAAAATTTTCTCAAATGAAACAGTTATAAAATAATTATTTTTAACAAAGACATATGTGGCCTATTATTTCTGACCCGCCAAATACTTTTCATGACCTTCATCATTTAAGAAAATAAAATTATTGCTAAATAATGGGCACAAGTTACATGTGTATCAATAAATAAATAAATAAATAAATAAAACCACCACCATTAATATAGAGACTGCAAAAAACTTGAAATATTAAAATTTTGAAGTGTTGTTTCAATCACTATAAATTATTAGCAAAATTATTAGCAAAATGTATTTATGTTCCAATTATTTATTCATGCTTCAGTACTTTCTTGTCATCATGTGGTTCATGAAGGTAATGATAGAATACAAAAATATAATTCTTTTTAATGTCTATTACAACTTTATAGTTGTATGAGGGACAGAGATTTCAATATAGACAAATGACTTTTAATTAATAATTAATAATTATTGATTATTGATAATTGATTATTTAAGCTTCACTTTCTTGTCATCATGCAGTGTATGAAGGTCAATAGAAAGCAAAACTATATATAATTATTTTTAAATTTCTAATTTTAACTAATTAAAGTTCTGTGAATTTCAAGAATGACAAATCCTGGACTTTTGATTACCAGTACTCTTTTTTTTAAAAATTATTAATTTATCCTGGACTTGCATTTTAACAATTATAACAATCATCCGATTCCATTTAATCCAAATATAAATCAACATTAAGTATTGGCGCAAGCAGGATTTAAACTCAAACATGTTGCTCGACAATGAAAATAGTGACATAGCTCACCATCGGCAAACATGCATGCATCCAATGCAAAGAGGAAGCATTCAAAAAAATAATAATTTGCTTGACACAAAGTTTGCATTTTTATATCTGCATACACAAACAAAAGCATGAAAGTAGGTTTGATCCATGTACTTTGCTCACATTGATGGCATTTTGCATGTGATTAGTGCAAAATCCATTGGATTCTTTTGAGTCTACAGGCAACAAAGCCGCCGGCCTTCTCGTTTTCTTTTTTGAAATTGATACCAACTATGCTTAACTCATGTTCATACAAACCGTCCGACTTATTAATTATAAACAACCACTGAAAATAGTTATTTTATTGTTCAAATATTAATTTGGGTTATATAATTCAATTAGTGTTTAGGAAAAGGTATATTATTTCTATCTCTGTTATTATAATGCATTCTCAGAAAGACCGACTAATTTACAATCAATTATGTGACTCATGCTCTCTCTTTCTTGAGAAAATGTTAATTTTAAAAATAAAAATCTTAATAGCTTACCCTCAAAAAATCCATGTCAACTTTTTCCTATTTTAAATTTTTTTAAAAGATCTCTTTCTCTCTGGAGCCCTCTCATAAATTCATCTATAATGGTTGATATATCTATTAATCCGTAGTTATAAGATTGGATGGATACCATAAGTTGATTATAAGCATATGAACAGTCGCTTGTTACAAAATTTGTATATTTTCGGCCGTCTTTATTTTTGAGTTTTGGGTTATAAGACATGACCAATACAAAACCATTCATACGGATCATTTTTGTCAAAGTGTTCATGTCATAATGATTTATAAAAAAATCTTCACATACAATTAAAAAGAAATCATCCTAGCTCCTAATTCAACAAATAAACACCACAAAATTTGGTAGAAAAAAACCACATTGAACAATGACAACATTAATGAAGACAATAGGGCCAGCTTGATTCACATTCCAACAAGAGACATGCTGCATGAAACTGTCACCTCACAGTATCATATGCTCTTTTTCATTTAAATAAATAAATAAACAAATAAGATTAAGCATATTCTTCAACTGCAAAAATAATATGATAATTGTAGCCACACAGAATTAAAAAAAATGTGGCTAGCCAGAGTGTCTCAATCACAACCATAAAACTAATATTTTAATATCTCTCTCTGTCTCTCTCTCTTTATTTATTTATATATATATATATATATATATATATATATATATAAAATAATGGAGAAAAGAGGCCATAGGAGGAAATTTCCTCCTATAGCGTGGAAATAATACAACCTCCACCAATTTTTTCGACGATCGGCCCTCATCATCTTCATCGTTATCATCTAAGACGTGGATACACCAAATTTCATGTGATTCTACAACTTTTTCACCGTTGATTTAGCAATGTAAAATATTCTATTGTCGCTAAACCGTTAATTTTGAACCCACTAAATCAACGGTGAAAAAGTTATGGAATCACATAAAATTTGGTGTACGCACATCTTAGATGATAACGATGATGATGATGGGTGCCGATCGTCGGAAAAAATGGTGGAGATTGTATTTTTTCCACGCCATAGGAGGAAATCCCCTCCTATGGCCTCTTTCCTCCATTAATCTCATATATATATATATATATATATATATATATATAATGCAAATATCCTTTGCATAGAAGTCCACACCATCCTTTTTTCTTCTAGAAAATAGTAAAAACGAAGAAAAACACTACATTCTCAAGCCTCCACATCATCAAAAAAACCTCCACATAATCTAAAAACATCCACATCTCACTCTCTTCTCCGAAAAAAATTAATTTTTTAATTATCATCAAAGAAACCTCCACATCTCTCTCTTTTTCTAAAAAATCAATTGTTTAATTAACACGTACAACGCACGTGCACAAATTCTAGTATATATAACGCCAAATACTTTTTGGTTAGAAGACCCTTTCTCTCTTTTTTGAGAAAAAAAGAGAAAAGGAGAAAAATAATACATTCTCAAGCATCCACATCATCAAAGAGATCTCCACATGATCTATAAACATCCACATCTCTCTCCCCCCATAAAAAAATCAGTTTTTTAACTGACACGTGCAATTGCACAAATCTTGGGTGTGGGTAAAGAAAAAGGGAGCTCAAACTACCCTATAAAAAGGGCTAAGGATCTCAACTTGAGGTTTGTGGTTCTCGATCCTCATAGAAGCCCATTGCTCTTCTTCCTTTTATTCTCTCTGGTAGCAAAAAGAAGAGAGAAAGGGAAAAGAAGAACCCAATCATTTATCAGGTGCTAATTTCTTCTCCCCTTCCTTTTTTCGAAGAGCCGCTGGCGCTTCTTTACTGTGTCTGTGTCTGGATGCATTAAATCTGAAACACCGAGTAATTTCCTCCTTTGTTCCCTCTTTCACAAGATACCAAAAGTAAGAATTCACCCAGGTTGGGATTAGTATGAACAAATGCAAATCTGCTGTCAGCAAACAGATTCAATAAATTTTGAAACAGAATAATTAAATCTTGACTTGTCCTAATTAAGAAAACCCCGGCTTGGAATTAGCTGGAAATGTTTAGCTCTATTCCTACTAAAACAAAGGTAAAGACAACCTGAAATTTAGCAGAAAATGCCACCTGTTTTCAAAGCATCAAGTCTTCTCTTTCTTCTTTAAATTCTCTTCCTATGCACCTTTGATCCTTATCACTCCTTTTGTTTTTCCTTCCAGGGTGTGCTTTTTATCATACAGATCTTCAACAATGAAGGCTTTGATTCTCGTTGGCGGGTTTGGGACCCGTTTGCGCCCGTTAACCCTCAGTGTCCCGAAACCGCTAGTGGACTTTGCCAACAAGCCGATGATCCTTCATCAGATTGAGGCTCTGAAGGAAGTTGGGGTCACTGAAGTTGTTCTAGCAATCAACTATAGACCTGAGGTTCGATTTCTTATCTAGATCCGTCGCTAGATTTGAATCTGGATTGTTCTGATACCGTCTCCTTTTATTTATTTATTTTCTTGTAGGTGATGCTCGATTTTTTGAAGGATTTCGAGGCCAAGCTTGACATAAAAATCACTTGCTCTCAAGAGACTGAGCCATTAGGCACAGCTGGGCCCTTGGCTCTAGCAAGAGATAAGTTAGTTGATGGTTCTGGTGAGCCTTTCTTTGTTCTCAATAGTGATGTGATATGTGAATACCCTTTTGGTGAACTTATCAAGTTCCACAAAGCTCATGGGGGTGAAGCTACTATCATGGTAACCAAGGTTAGATTCAATCCTATCTAGTTTTATTCGGATACCCGTTCCCGATGGGATTTTTAATCTTAATATATTAGATCGTTTAGGGACAGTTTAATTTACTGCCCGGATAAAAAACGAAACATTTTTTCTAACAAATGTTGCGTGCAACTCTATTTTCTGCTGACCAGCATTCTCCTATAGGTTGATGAGCCCTCCAAATACGGAGTGGTGGTAATGGAAGAAGAAACTGGAATGGTCGAAAGATTCGTTGAGAAACCCAAGGTCTTCGTCGGTAACAAGATCAACGCCGGGATCTACCTCCTAAACCCATCCGTCCTCGATTGGATCGAGCTCAAACCAACCTCAATCGAGAAAGAAATCTTCCCCAAATTTGCCTCCAACCAAAACCTCTTTGCAATGGTCCTTCCAGGGTTTTGGATGGACATTGGTCAGCCTAGAGACTACATCACAGGCCTGAGGCTATACCTCAACTCTCTCCGTAATACTTCCTCCTTTAAGTTAGCAACGGGGTCCCACATTGTAGGCAACGTATTGGTGCACGAGACCGCTAAGATCGGAGACGGGTGTTTGATCGGGCCTGATGTGGCGATCGGGCCAAACTGTGTGGTGGAGACCGGCGTCAGGCTGTCGAGGTGCACGGTAATGAGGGGCGCACGTGTGAAGAACCATGCTTGTGTATCAAGTAGTATCATAGGGTGGCACTCGACGGTAGGGCAATGGGCTAGGGTTGAGAACATGACTATCCTAGGAGAGGATGTGCATGTCTCGGACGAGGTTTATAGCAATGGGGGTGTCGTGCTCCCTCATAAGGAGATCAAGTCTAGCATCCTCAAGCCTGAGATTGTGATGTGAGGAAAAAAATGGTCAGGTGTTGTGCAGATATGGGTTGACAAGTGTGGAGATTGAGATGATGGCATGTTATGAGATTATGTAATGTGTGGGTTTATTTATGTTGGTTGGTTTGTTTTTTTGCCTAGGGCAAAGTGTAATAATATTGGGTGTTCAAGTGCAAACTATGAGCCTTCCAGTTCTCTAAGGTTTGCATCTATGTAAAGGAATACATGTTCTTTTAATGAAATAAAAGGTTGGGGAATCTCATACACTAAAATGTCCCAAGTACAAATTTAAATTTTTGCCACCATAACTCTAACATGTACCCTCTATGATTTGGCACCAAATTTCCAACCAAACAAAAATGAGAAAAGAGACGATGCAGTTACCAAACTTCAAAAAAGAAAAAGAAAATATACAAATAAATGATTGCAGGACTTTTTGCAGCTGTAATAAGAGGAAGATAGCTACAGAGTGATGCAAATGGATCAATGATTGATACCAAAACAGTTAGCCATGAACTTTGTTCAATTGTGTAGGAATAGAGACCATAGACATGTTAGAATTGCTGTGTCCAAATCAGCTCATAAAAGAAAATGGTTGCATCATTTGACAATGACTTGTTCTGGAATAATCCACTGATTGAGCCACGGTCAGATCCTGCTTATATTTGATAGGGACTATAAATTCATATGCAAGTGAAGTTAGCTGCCCTTAGAAAACATCACATTTTTCACAGGTATATTTCATATTCTCATATTGATGCAAACTTTTCCTAGAATGAAAGAAACAGAGGATTAGCAGAGAGGAATCAGAAAAATGCCTAGAAACTTTTCGGTCTGCCGGGTGTAATACACCATACAGGAGAGAGAAAGAGATGGTTAAATTCGGGCAATTTGGTGGAGATCCAGGTTCATATTTCTTTCTCAATCATGACCAAACATATATGTAGAGGAAAATAATTAGTATTCTAGAGAAATTTACCAAGTAGACAACAAAAAAAAACATCTTAGGATTATAAGATTTTTACAGATTCAGAATTGATAATAATTAAGAAGCAGAGGGATCCAAAACCAATGCCAGATAGACCAGACAAATAAAATGAAGAACATGCTAATTGTGCCAACATATGGGGGGAAATCATGACAAATGAAACATTTAGAGCTTATCTTCTTAATATATAATGCAAATACCCTTTGGTTTGGTTAGAGGTTTATCCCTCTCCTTTTTTCTAGAAAAAAGGAGAAACGGAGAAAATCCTCTCATCTCAAGGCCTCCACATCCTCTCCTCTCCCTCTCTCTCTCCCTCTCTTCTCTCAAAAAAATCAATTAATTGTTTATCAAGAACCCTCCGTATCATCTCTCCATATATATATATATATATATATATATATATATATATACATAACCCTCCACATCATCTCTCCCTCTCCTATATATACATAACCCTCCACATCATCTCTCCCTCTCCTCCCAATAAATAATTAATTGTTTAATTAACACATGCAACGCACGTGCACAAATTCTAGTACTAAATAATGTAACCAATAGCGATTTAAAAGAATATCAATAACGTAATTATAATTTACTGTTCAGGTGTGTCAGGCTGTACTCTTTATTGGAAAACTCTCGGTTTTATTAATCCAGAATCCAACCGATCAGTGTAGAAAGGTATACGCTAGCAACCGAATAATTTCAGCTGTACCCTATCCATCTAAAATTTCATCTCCTAGAATCATTCGGCTTCAGCTGTACCCTATCGATCTAAAATTTCATCTCCTTGAATCATTCGGCCATGGCGATGCTTAGAAGTGCTCTTTGAGAACGAAATGATATAGCTAGAAGAACAAATGTAGAACTCAACCATAGAATCAAAGATATGATCCAAGATTCCCGAGTCCATAAGATTCATAACCATCTAAATTACAAAGTAAAACACTTATATCTTTGGTAATTATGAAATGAGATATGTACCGGTCATTTTAACCATTAGATGGTGTTATTATTACTATAATATCATATTTTCTATTCAAACATGATATCCTTACTATTATAACGGTAACTCCCATGTGTGTTAGTAATTTGAACTTCAAATTGTCCTCATCTTATGTAAGGATGCTTCTTACCAAACTCCACCCTCTCGTCATATTGCCTAATTTCTTATGTGCACATTACACATGCCAAAACAACTAGTAGCACATTTTATGCAAGCAACAGAACTTGCATTAGATGGTGTTATTATAACTATAATATCATATTTTCTATTCAAACATGATATCCTTACTATTATAACGGTAACTCCCATGTGTGTAAGTAATTTGAACTTCAAATTGTCCTCATCTTATGTAAGGATGCTTCTTACCAACCACCCTCTCGTCATATTGCCTAATTTCTTGTGTGCACACATTACACGTGCCAAAACAACTAGTAGCACATTTTATGTAAGCAACAGAACTTGGATCCAATGGCAACAGAACAAAACATGGTACTGAAGCAAATGCAGTTTCCTTCATTAGAGAGAGTAACAGTACACCGCACAACATATACAAGCACTATCAAGCTGAGGTGACAAGCCAAAACATGACTACAGAGGACATAGCGCTAAAAAGCCACGCAAAAAAAGCACACACCACTGAGATCACAAACCTGTTGCATGGAATTTGAGGGTATATCCGGCAATATTGTACATCCCTTGTAAACAGCACGGTCACACCTGCAGAAGAGCATGCTGCAGCAAATGATAGAATCGCCGTTACCTGGAATAAATTTAAAATGTTTTCTTCAGTTTAACTTCTCTGAGAAAGAGGATGTTAGTGATACAATATTACCCTTATAGGAGTGTTAGTTTCAAAAAATTTAGGAAAACAATTACAGTTTGTTTTGGTGATTTACATATAAATTGCTATTATAATAATATTAATAATAATAGGAGTATGTTCTCAAACATTCTTCTCGGTTTTCTAACAGTATAAGTTTTCTTTAATTTTTCTTTTTTGTGCTTTCTAAGAGGACAGTAAATTTAAAACACAGAAAGGTGGTCAAAACGACAAGTAAATTGGAGCGGACGGAGTAACTATTTAGCAATACGATCTTTAAGGGGTTGTTTAGTTGGGCGAAGCAGGTGATGGTTTCTAGTAGTTATAGCCCCAAAACATACTTCAAATTTGGCACATTAATTTGAGTTTGAAATATCTATACTTAGGACCGCACTCAAGTCTATAGTTTTTCCAACTATAGTGGTTGTAATAAAAGTAAACACAGGTAGTTATAGTAAACACAAGTAGTTATAGCGATGCGATTATATTAACCAAACACATTATGTCAAACATAAAATTAGAACTGAATTCCAACCAAACAAATGAATACAATCTCAATTTCCATGTAAATGCAAATGCATTTTATCACCAACTACAATCAACCAAATATACGGGCGTATTTTTTGCAACCTTGAACCCGAAACTATCAATCATTTATTCTTTGAGTGTCCATTTTCTAATTGGGTGATTCGTGCATCATTAGCTCGTTGTGGGTTTCATAATCCACCGATTAATCTTCTTAGCATGATGGATATCCTTTAATTTACGACCACAAGTAAAAGACCGATCGGAGCCATTCTATGTATGGTAGTTGCGAACGTTATTTGGAACGTATGAAAAGAACGAAACGATCGAATCTTTACGTCCCATTGTAGGAATAAAGAAATTACTCTTTGTGATGCCATCTCCGATATTTCCATAAGGCTAGCAAAATTTTTTGATGCCGCGGATCTTGGTGGTGAATCAATTGCTCGCAATTGGAATGCACTACCTATCTTTTTAAAAGCCCGATCTTGAACTATTATTTTGTGATAGTCTTGATCTTGTTCTTTTGTATTTTTATGTTGTATTTTTTTATCTAATATATAAAATTAATTCGAGCTTCATGCCCTCTCCTTTGGCCCCAAAAAAAAAATATACGGGCGTATCTAAAACTAAAAGCCTTGATTTAAAAAATTGGCATATGGGTACCTACAGTCGTTGGCTACTAAACCTTACAAGGATCCTGTGTTTCTTAATGCTAAATACGTGAATAGTTGAAAGATGTGTTTTCCATTTCTCGTCGAAGATTTCACAAAATAATGAGTCGGGTGCTCAGCTTTCATTATATATAACACCGATAATTTGTTTCTCAATGAAGATATGTTCTTTAAAGCATATATACTACATATAAATAATAGATAACGATGTTCACACTTCAACTAGAAACCCTATGATAACGTGTTTCTTCCACAGTGGCATCACAACATCTACAACCACAATTAGAAACCCTTCGTTAACATGTTTTTTCCATAGCGGCATCAACATCTACCACCACAATTATAAACCATGCTAATATGTTCCTACATGGAAATAAATGGGCTTTTCAATGTGATCATGGAAAGATTTTAACTAAAGCATGAGAAATTTGCAGCATGCTCAATTAACATGATTACATGATTAAAGTCAAATAGAGTTTAGATAGTTATAGCGAGGATGGGACCAATAAAGATAAATCGTCGATATCGTGTGTGCGCGTGTGTGTGTGTACACACTATCATGGAAGTATTTGAGATAAAAAATGATTCCAGAAAACAACTTGATTCATATATGGCATATGATAACAATTCTCTAAAGCATGAACATTCACAAAGTACTGTTGTGGGTGCGTTGTCTTATAAATATTTAAAGAATAATGAAAATATAAACAAATGATGCTCATTACTAACTGTTTACTGCAGCAAAACTCAGAAGAAAGTAATTATGAAGATCACATAAGCTGGTAATGAATAGTTCCACCACAACCTCTAAATTTAATCTGCTTCAATCAACAAAATGATAATACACTTTCCTCCAAGACACAAGTCACAAGGGGTTTTTTAGTTAGCAAAAATAAGAAATGCAACATTTTTTGCATGCTACACAGTCACAAGTACCAAAGGAAGAGAATTTGTAACGGCCGCAAAATCCATGTACCAAAGGAAGAGAATTTGTAACGGCCGCAAAATCCATGTACTCTTCTCTTTATAATAAAATAATTTCTTTTGAAATTCTGTATATATTCATTTCATTTTGAATATATGCATGATTAGTGATTGTATCTTATTGGTTGAGATGCTCTGTTGCTATACCACAGGTCTTAAGTTCAAACCCCGACCTCTCCAAATTATTTCTTTCTTTATTTTAATTATTTTGCATTATAAAATTCTTACTTTCAAAGAGTAAAAAAATGAATTGTTTTTATTTTATTAGATGTTTTGGAAAAGAGCTGTTTGTTTGGATGTTTAGATTTTATTTAGAAAAAAGATTTGAGAATAAAATTACATGTACAAATTAAATAAAATGAACGAGAATAAAATATTGAGATAACTACCAAAATATTTGATTGCTTTGCTTATATATATATATATATATATATATATATATATATATATATTGTATTAAATTTTATATTTTACTTATTTAGTTATGTAAACTAATTTAAGTTTTACCATATTTGAATTTTTTGTAAAAAAAGTAATAAATAAAATTTAAACTATTAAATATTTACTAGATTTTTTAAGATTCAGTTTAGTTACGAAAATATTTCTTTTAAGCTAAAAGGTCATATATCTTATCTCTTTTAAAACATATCATATCTCTTTTAAAACATATCAGAAACCCTATTCTTTTTCTTTTATTTCTGTTGTAACTAAAAAAACACCGCAACTCCAAATTCTTCCTTTATTCTTTCTGTTGTCTTTGATTTGAAGCCATATGCCGAAAAAATCAAACGAAAGAACACGAAAACTCACACCTCACCTTGATTTAATCGAGACATCCTTCGCTTGTCAAGGAATGATCCTAGATCGTCCATTTATTGTAATTTTCGTCCCTTTATTGTAATTTTTTCTCTCCTCTTTTACTTTTTAAACATATGAAAATCCTATTTTTTAAGAAAAAAAGAATTATTTTAATAAAGTCATAATTTTGAAGAAAGGAAATTTCTATGAAAAACAAACCTTGATCTTGACAAAAAGGGATCTTTTTGAAAACCCTAATTTTGAAAGAAAAATGTTTCTTTTATAATCATAATTGTTTATATATATATGTATACAGATTGTTTAAGACACCTAAATTATATGTTAGCATTGTACATAGTACTTTTCATATTATAATTTATGCTACATATAGATTGTACCATACATTATGTTTTTGAATATAAACATTAATCAGAGTATTCATTAAGGATGTATGTGTTCTATGCATATACGTATTACAATAATTAGATTTCTGTTAGTATTATTTTGAGATCAATTTATGCAGTAGCTATATAATTAGTTACTTTCGTTTTTATACACACTTTATCTATTTATCATCTTTTGTCTATATATATGGGCCTTTTTGGATTGGATTATTTTTTGTCAACATGTGATTAAAAATCACATTAATGTGGGCCCCAAGCTGATAGTGTGTTTGGATCTCTCTTTTACTATTCAATAAGTGATTATTTTACCATGGGTCCCATCATGACTAACTTAAAAATAACATCTTTTCCCACTTAAATAAGCTAGGAATTCTTAATTTATTCCATAAGTGATTATGGAATGGTAAAATTGACCAAGTAATATATCATAATACCTCGTCTTTTCATCCAAATTTTAAGATGACATTAATGGTACGTCCTTTTGATCATTTACACTCAATAATCATTTATCTATCTTTTCATCCAAACACACTATCTACTTATAATCACTTTTCATACAAAATTATCCAAACACTAAACTTATTTGCTATAAGCATTTATAAGTGATTTTTCACTTTGTCTAGAAATAATCGCTTATAAGTGATCATTGGCAAATAATCGCTTATAAGTGATCATGGCAAATAATCGCTTAAAAATAAGCTCATCTAAATATGCCAACAACAACTGAGCCTTTTATCCTAAGTATATGGGGTAGGCTACATGAACCAACATGAGAATCACGCTGGGTCCAGCACATGAATCCTCCGCCTCCACTCACTCCTATCGAACAATATACTTTCATTGAGTCCTTTGGCAACCATATCGTTTCGTATCACCTCCATCCATGTTTTCTTCGGTCTCTCTTTTGCCCTTTTGCCATTGCCCATATCGAGAGTATCTATTCGTCGAACCGGTGCTTCCATAGGTCTGCGTCACACATGACCAAACCATCTTAGCTGGTTTTCCCGCATCTTCTCCTCCACAGGTGCTACACCAACTTTTGCACGAATATCCTCATTTCGCACCTTATCTTTTCTAGTGTTACCGCACATCCAACGAAGCATGCGCATCTTCGCTATGTGCATCTTCTGTGTATGATGCTTCATAGGAGCCCAGCATTTTGTACCATATAATAAGGCAGTCCGAATAGCGCTCCGATAAAATTTCCCTTTCAATTTTAACGGAAAGTTACGATCACACAAAATCCATGTTGCACTCCTCCATTTCAACCAACCAGCTTGGATCCTTTGATTAACATCACTATCGATCTCCCCATTCT
This sequence comes from Agapanthus africanus, assembly GCA_030015575.1. NCBI lineage: Eukaryota > Viridiplantae > Streptophyta > Magnoliopsida > Asparagales > Amaryllidaceae > Agapanthus > Agapanthus africanus. Next base: position 471,587,711 of record JASDDO010000031.1, read on the forward strand.
TTTGGATGATGGAACCTAGATATCTAAACTGGTCGCTCGGTGATATCTCTTGCCCTTCCAATGTTATACCAATATGGTTTTGACTTCTCTGGTTACTAAATTTGCAATGCATATATGCTGTCTTGGACCTGCTCAATCTGAATCTCCGAGATTCCAATGTTTGCCTCCATAATTCCAATTTGGCATTAACCCCTGCTTTCGTCTCATTTACTAGAACAATATCATCAGCAAATAGCATACACCAAGATACCTCATCTTGGATAATTCTAGTAAGCTCATCCATCACGATGATAAACAGGAATGAACTTAATGCAGATTCTTGATGTAAACCAATTGTAATCGGAAAATCACCCGTTAAGCCGCCGCAAGTTCTGACATTTGCCACTACTCTATCGTACATATCCTTGATTATGTCAATATACTTGACGGGGACCCCCTTCTTCATCATTGTCCCCCATAATACCTCTCTAGGTACCTTGTCGTACGCTTTTTCTAAATCAATAAATATCATATGCAAATCTCTTCTCTTCTCTCGAAAACGCTCGACAAGTTGACGAAGCAAATGAATAGCCTCTGTCGTCGATCGTCCAGGCATGAACCCAAACTGGTTCTCTGTTATCTTAATATCCTTCTTTAGCATGTGTTCAATCACTCTCTCCCAAAGTTTCATGATGTGACACATAAGTTTTATTCTACGGTAGTTTGAGCAACTTTGAAAGTCGTCAGTGTTCTTGTAGATAGGTACAAGGATACTTTTCCTCCATTCATTTGGCATATTTTTTGTATGCCAAATCTTATTAAACAGATCTGTCAGCCATTTAACGCCTATTTCTCCTAAGCATCTCCAAATCTCGATAGGAATCCCGTCATGACCAACCGCTTTTCTTAAACTCATTATGTTCAAAACTTCTTTAGCCTCAGGTAGTCTTATTTTACGTATGAAATCACGGTTTATATCTTGAGATTGAATGACAAGTCCATCCAAATTCTTAGTAAAGCTCTCATTGAACAATTTGTCAAAATAATCTCTCCATCTTTCCTTGATATTCTCATCTCGAACTAAAGCCTTCTGATTTTCATTTTTGACACACTTCACCGCACATAAGTCTCCAGTTTTCCTTTCCCGCATCCGAGCAATCCGGTATATATCATTTTCAGTCTCTTTAGTGTCTAATTTCTCGTACACCTCCTTATAGACCTTAGATTTAGCTTCCCGAACAGCTTTCTTAAATTTCTTTTTAGCCATTTTATACTTCTCAAACCTCTCCACATCTCTACTTTTCTTCAAATCTTTATAAGAATCCCTTCTAATTTTAATAGCAGCATTTACTTCTTCATTCCACCATGATGTGTCCTTAGATGGTGGAGCACAACCTCTCGACTCATCCAAACAGGCCAATGATATATATCTATTTGTTTACATAAATTATTGATATCCCAATTATTACATAGTATAATAAGATTTTTTAACAGTTACTTTAGAATATCTTAAATATTAAAATAACAATATCGATTTGTTCTTGTTCATGTTTTATTATAAATCTTGGATAAGATCTTTTGTATATTTCCTGTATGTCATCTAGATATATTTTTCGATGCATCTCATGTCACGGATGCATCATATTAATTTGTTTTAAATGCATAGGTATAGATATATAAGACGTGAACTTTATCACCCTATGTTCCGGATGAGATGATGTTGCTATTGCGCTCATTGATTAATATGTTGATAGGTGTGTTTGTTGGTAAATTGTTTAAGGAAAGTAAAATGTTGTGTACAAGTAATTATATATATACGATATATTTCTATATAGAGGGGCTTGATCTGAAATTATGTTTCGAAATGATCCAGCGATGGCTCTGTTGTAGTTATCTAACCTACGAGCGAAAACGTCTTCCCGTGGTCAGTAAAAAATTCATAATTTATAGTAAGTCGGGTTGTTATTGTTGAGATGTGTGGGTTAAATTAGTCCCACATTGAAAAAACTATAAGAGGTACATAGGTATAAGATATAAGATATAAGATGAACCAAAACTCAACAATACTTGAGTCTTATTGTTGGAACCCACTAATATCAAAAGCCCGTGGACACTGCAAAATTAAATATATAATCACCCGCTCAACTTTAAATACTCTAAATCTTTACAGTTACATCGTTTTTCTTTTATGAATTTAGTATGTTTTTCTTGTAATGTTGAAACCGATTTACACCCGTCTTAGAATACACAACTTCTAGCTCCGATGTCCAAAATGAGTAAACTCAAGTTTCTGAAAAATCTACAGAGAAATAGCTACAATTTTCTCCTAGGTCAATTTTCCTGAAAACTGACGGAAACCGTCTCAAAACATATTTTAATAAAATGTGTCAAATATGGACAACTTCAGAAATTATCTGCTCAGCTGTCGTAAAATAGACATAACTCCTTGCCTGGTTACCAAAATCCAGAAATTCTTATTGTGAATTGTTCACAACACACCAATACTCATTTCTTGTTTTATATTTAAAATCATAAAATGAACAGAACCCTTTCAAAAATGTAAAATACCACTAGTGCATGCATACTGAAATCTGCACGGGTCTACTCCACGCAGCGGTACGAAAACATCCATAGTTTCCTCATCTGAAACCCGATCGAGGCAAACTCAGTCTCGTAATTCACACATCCTGAACTAGAATTTACTCCTTGTGTAATAACTTCTAATTCTAATCTTCGTTTTTGCATGTGAACGTTTGATTTTTAGCTGAATTTAATTGTGATGATTGAAATCTTATGTTACATGTGTATATAGATATTTCGTATGTCTTGAACATGGCATGACTCCTTAAATACATGACTCTATGACTACATGAATTCGTGAACCCATTAATCTGACATGAAATTGAAAGTACATCATGAACTTGAATAGATGGAATATTAACATGCACTTGAATATTGATCGAGCCAAGTATCATGATGTGGAACAAAATGCCACATGAAGCAAAGTGCACGCCATGACGATGGTGGGGTCACCTCTTAAGTCTATGGGGGCCACCTCTTGAATCCATAGAGATCATCTCTTAAATCCACATACGAGTGGGATCCACCGGAAGACGTTCGTGGGTACCATACAAGTTTGAAAATGCATGTATCCATGAACCACCATTAATGTTTATGAATTGGTCATGACCGCTTTTTGCCATGGGGTGTTGGGATGGTTGAGAATGTGCCGTTCAATTGCTCCGGAGTCTCCCACGTGTAATCCCGTACTCATGTATTCCCACCATCCTGTACAAAATCTCATGAAGCGGTTGGATGCCATGTCTTAACTTGCGTTAGAATAGGAAACCTACACATTAATGGCAGTACCATCTTTATTTATTCCTCACATGTCTCTCCATGCATGCATATGAATTCTGTGATCTCTATTGTCATTGTTTACGTGTATCGTATGATTGATTACCATGCCCTTGTTATTTGTTTATGATCCGTCTTTAAACCCCTGACCTGTACCAACATGTTCATGTAAGGTTATAGGCCATATTGTCATGCATTCCTAATACTACGTTTTATTATTAAATGTTTCCTCTTGTATGCATTGTTTATATTTTGTCTTTTGTTATTAATTTTGATGCATTACTGATTTTCATGCACTTTGTTACCGTCTTTTAAATGTTTCTTATTATCAATTTTTTAAATATAAATGTTTTATAATGAGGAACTTATCGGGTCCAAGTTCGATGACAAACATTCATTTTTGTTTTTCTTTATTTTTAGGGATATCGGTCAAGGGAAGTAGTTGGTACAAGTGGTAAGGTTTAATACGCAATCAAGCCGGGTAACGAGTTCTTTCAGCTAACTTTACAAGCCAACCCTCGGTCCCTTTCCCAGTATGCTTCGTTAAAGGCTCGTCACAACCTTCATTTATTTTCCTTAATATTGAAAACTTGTGTCTGATTGGACTAACTTTATAATAATTATTGTTGGATTTATTTGTTTAGGTTCCTTTTTATTATGCGTTAAATTCTTGTGTTATTTTCTTATTGTTGCTTTTATCCAGACAATTAGCATATTCATATCGAGAAGAAGTACTTCTCGGTATGAATACGTCACGGACTTGTCAGCTCTCGCTCCTCGTCTTTCAAGAAGCGGGGCGTCACAGAATTACAAGTGTAAATGGAAAAGGACGAGAATAAATCCAATAACAAACAGCACGGTCATGTATTAAATTCAATAGATGGAAGTCCTAAATGCATCAATTCATGATATGCGGAAACAGATGTCACGATTTACAAATGTTGGAATGAACGTTTCACACGACTCATATCTAAATTGAGGTATTCAAAACAGTCATGCAACCATGAATAAACAAGCTGCTCTACTCTCAGCACAAAACAATAAAAAGGTAAAGGGTGAAAACAGTTACCCAGTCTCCAACCACAAATAAGCTCAGCAGAAGAGGAGTGTGAAGGTCTCTTTTTGTCATCAAAGCGTAGAAATCAAGATAGGCGAGAGCAATGCTCCATAATAGTTGTAATCCCATGGAAGCCATCAAGAAGCTGGATGTATAAGATACTGTTAACAAAAACAATAACAAAGGACATATATGACATAAAAAGTAAGCCGGGTCGTCAAAAAAAATTTGCTTAAAAATAATCAACAAACTATTTCTAACTTTTACCCAAAATTTGTTTAGGCCTTGTTTGGATATGGAGTTAGGATAACCGTGGTTTATTTTTTAAGTGGAGGTAAAGAGGATGCAAACCGTGGTTTGCAAGCCTCGAGCTCCAAAAACGGAGTTTACAAAACTTTGGTCAGATTGGAGCTGAGATAACTGCAGTTATCTCAAGTTTTGGGTTGAGATAACTGCAGTCATCTCACCTCCAAAATGGTTGCCAATGGTTGCCAAACAAGGCAAAGTTAGCATTATAGGGTAAGGTTTTGCTAACTTTATGAGCCTGCAGCTTAGAAAACTCAACTCCATTCACAAACAAGGCCTTAACATCTGATTAATACTAATAATTTTTAAGGGCTTTCAAAATATGAAAAATTATTCATACTAACTTCTTGGTTTATAATGAGGTTCATCTGCGTTGTGAGATATATATGAAATTTCGTTTAGGCGTATGATCCTAGCGAGTTTTAACCTACTCCTCGTTTTATAGTTCTCTCTAGATGCACTAGTCAATGCAATAAGGGAATGTTTGCAGTCCAAAAGGGAAGCATTTGATGATGATGATAAATGTTGCAAATTGCAGTCTTCGTAGTTAACAATATAAAACTAACTTGAGTACATTCTACAACAACAATAACTGTCTTTATCCCAAACTTTTGAGTGACTTGAGTAGTTTCCGCAACCAACAATGTTGCATGAAACTCCATGCTTCATGTGACACATGCTGAGTTGATGTTTCATTCTCCATGTACCACAAAAGTTGCACTAGTGATTAAAGCAAAATAGAAAATTGACATGTGTGCACACTCAACCTCAGAGAAGTTTGGGGAGAAGCATCATCAGTTTGTCCTTAAACATCGTCCTTGAACTTCTATTTGTTTTTTAAGCCAAAATCAGAGCTTTTTACCGCTCATGCCCCTATAAATTGTCCAACATATAGTTTGTTTCAAATATGCTTTCTTACATTTACGTAAGCCTACAAATAAAAATGCTCCCAATAATTGTTTTTTCAACTCTGCAAATACCTTTAGCCCATCCCAGGCTAGTTGATTATGGATAAGGTGTTCAGTCAAAGTATAGAAATTATTTTGGACCAAGACGTACAAGTCATTAAGCATATTAATCTCAAAAAAGACGGACAAAAACAAATATCTAAGTCAACTATAACTGTCAAACAATCAATATATTGTCCACCACAATAATGTGGATACATTACACGTGACAACAGGCATACTCTCATGCTCTAGATTTTATTTCTCTACTCGCAAACAGTGCAAAAATGCCTTTTATTTGCATAGATACTAGTCCAACAATAGTTCTGCAAATATTGTCCAACGTTAACCCTTGTTTTTTCTAAACCGTCTCTAAATCATTCTTGATGCTACAAATGTTGCCGCATGAGAGAAGTAACTAGTTTCTAATTGGACACCTGCAAGTGTGACATGGACCGATCGTTTGTTCCACATGACCAAGGGGTACTTCGACTTCTCAAAATATCTTCCACTAGAAAATGTTAAGTAGCAGCAAAATCCTAAAGAGAAGGAAACCGATTCCTTCCAAGTCTCATATCTCATGAACAAAGTAAGTACCAACTTCATAAAGAATCCTCCTTGTATCGCTTCCTCGTTATTCTATCTTAAATTAAGTTGTTTCTAGAGATACTTGAAGTACTTCTACCACTTCCAACAAACCAAACAATGAATTTGGAGCTCGTGTTCAAAAAAAATGATAGTTTCATATGCATCCTAAAATTGTAAGCAAGTAAATGGCATCCTTCGGAATCTAAGCTAAAGCAAACTCAAAAGGATGAGAAAGGAAAGGAAATGAATTTGGGGAAAAAGTGATGTACCAAAAGGCAGTGTAGCTTGAAAACCCTAGAGCTGAAGCCATGACTCCAATCGAAGCAGAAGAGAAGGAGACCTGCCATAATCTCAGACACAATCCACTCGAGGTCCCAGGGCTCCCCACAACCACCTTCATCTCTCTCCCTTCTCTCTTCGAGTCCCCTTTAGGGTTTGGGGACACTTTGAAGAAACCCTAATTTTTCATCAAAATTTTGAAATTTCTTTGATCGAGAATTGGGGCTTTAATTTATATATGAGAATGGGGTTTGGTGAAATTCTGACGGCTTTTAGATATTCCGATTGATTGTGTGTACTGCTTGTTATTCCGTATTTTGTTAAATCCACTGCGGGCGTACCGTCCATTATTTATAGTGAAAATAGTTACCCGGTCTCCAACCACAAAACAATAAAAAGGTTAAGAGTGAAAATATTTACCGAGTCTCCAACCACAAACAAGCTCAGCTGAAGAGGAGTGTGAAGGTCTTTTTTTGTCATCAAAGCGTAGAAATCAAGATAGGCGAGAGCAATGCCAACTAGTACACGCAATCAATCGGAATACCTAGTATCGCTGACACGCTTACGGTTAAATCCACTGCTAGCGTACCGTCGAGTCTTTAGAGTCCCACACTGAAGGTTTCTCTAGTTCAGGCGAAACGAGTGGAGGTCGTATGTTTATACGTGCAGAGTTCCAATTGATTGCGTATACTAGTTGCGCGAAATTTAATCGGACGGTTTTTAATACTAGAGGACTTAGAATTAAGCCGGTTCATTAAATCAGATATTAATTTAATACTAGTATTAATTTTTTTGGTGTTATTCTATCTCTTGGGTATTCGTATTTCAATACGGATACGGGTATGTATATACAGTAGAAAGTATTTTGTATTTATACAAAATACATTCTAGAAGGGGACACCTCATTATGCATGATTTTCTATTTATTGATAAATAGAAAATGATGTGTAAAAGAGACATGGCATGAAGTATGGTTTGGCATTTATTATCATCACTATTGAAGCATGGCTAATTTTTTAAAGAAAAAGAAAAAGGGTTGATATTATTGAAGCTAGCCATTCTTCATGGTGACTACTTGATATTTTTTCTTAAGTTTATATTTTTCTTGAGTTGCTTCATCTCATGCCTCTTTGCTCTTTCCTCTTCATAACAAAAATCCTAACATTCTCATGTGTTGAGAAACAAGGATTTTTGATAGAAACTCACCACTAATATTCTCCTCTTACCCTTAACTAGCTAGATTAGCAATCTAGTTAGTTAAGTTTCTTTCTTTTATGAAAGTTGTAGCTTGAACTTAGGACCTTCGGGTGTGGATCATCTAAGATACTATCCTACGGCGATCAAACCACACATCAAAGACCCGCACAGGAGCTTAAGAAGAGGATTCAAGACTCGAAGGACTCGAATCCGATGGGTATAAAGTTCTAACACAGTAGAATAATCATCTTAGTTGTGTATCTAGTTAGGGTTTTGTGCTGGATCTTGTTAAAAAGGTCTTACTTGCATGCTCACAAAGTTTGTTTTTCGAAATTCCGCTTCCCTACGACTGTGTAGAGCATGTAATATAGACTTACATCGGTATCAGGGCCGGTCACAAAACTTAACTAGCTAGTTTGCACAAGTTTAGACCTTCGATCGACAGAAATCATCCAAATCGCATCTTCAAAATATACTTTTTGTTCGAATTTTTTAAAGTGCTCAAAAAATATTTTTAGTCGCTTTAAAAATACATGCAGGGTGTTTTAAGGCCAGAATTTTTTTCGAGCAAACGATCTTTTAATTAGACCACTAATCCGCGGCCAAATAGGTGTTTTGGCCGCGGATCCACGGCCTAATTAAGGTTGCTTTGCCCCAAATTTTTTCCTTGAATCAAGTTTTTGGAGATGTGATTTTTCTGTATGTTAGTTTTTCTCCAGACTTGTTAGTGTACTGGTTTGTACACGGCGGTGAAAGCAGAAAATTTTAATCGATCGAAATTCTAAAGTTTTACTTTTCTGTGCGTTTGTTTCTGCGACCGTGAATATCATTGAGCGGTATAACCTGACTGATTGCTATATGTATAATCAGACGGGTTTACGAACATGATATTCGCGTTAATGTTCTATGATTGCACTGTTGTTTTGAATAATTTGTCGTCGTGGATGGCCTATTGTGCAGTGGTTGTAGTACGGTGTTAATTCATTTGTATATTCATTATTGCGGGACGAGCGTCCGACATGTAGACTGTCATCTCCGCCCGTTTGTATATTTTTTTATCGGGACACGGCTGGGTTGAGGTCGATGTCATGTACTAGGATTACCCGCGGAGGAGTGCTCGAGTAGCCGGATTCTAGAGAGCAACGTGGCCCATCTCATGGCGCTGAGACCGAGGTGCCTTGCTCTAGGATTGGCGGGCTACTCGCCTCACTCGCAGAGGGTATAGGATGACCCACGGTGGGGCGCATAAGTTACCAGATTCTGTGAAGTGCTGGATGGCTCACTCACTTTGTTGATTGGGGTTGCCTCGCTTCTGGGATTGGCCGCTTGCCGCGCTCGTAGGGGTCTGGATTTTTCATTGCACAGGTTATCCACACGACAGGGAACATCGAGTTTCATTTATGGCTCAAATGAAACTCGGGGCTCCAAAATTATCCACTATTCTTGTTGCTTATCAGTTTGCTGTGTCTAGATTTTTCATTGCACAGGTTATCCACACGACAAGGAATATCGAGTTTCATTTATGGCTCAAATGAAACTCGGGGATCCAAAATTATCCACTATTCTTGTTGCTTATCAGTTTGCTGTGATGTTGCTTATATCATGTCTGGGACGAATGGTTATACACACGCGCGCGCGCGCACACACACACTAGTAGATGTTTTATATGTTTTGCATCCACGCTAGTCCTGCCCCCACTTTGCCGTTAGTTAAGTAACCTAACGGTGTATGACGGGGCCCCGTGTCGAATACAGATGGCATATACGTACATTTTATTTTCGTTCTTTTCTGGTGTGATAGGAATTAAACGATGGGACCACATTAATCCTCACTAATGCAAGATAAGAAACCTAAAAAGATATTGTTGAAACATTTTGAAAAACCCACTTGGTTCTTTTTCAAAACACTAGTTTAAAAGGCAGATTTTGAACCACTCCTTTTCCAAGCTATCGTTTCTTCAACGATATCAAGTTCATTACGTTCAAGGTTTTCACCAAAAACCAGCCGTAGCTCTCCGTCGTTTCAAATGAGTAGCACATCGTATTCATGCTATGTTTGTTGGACTTCGTCAAGGCATAGTGAATGGTAGCGGTGTGTTGCTTGTTTGTAGCATAGATTGATGCATTGGTTTAGGACTCGTACAGCCTTATTGGCCTTCATCAAGGGCGAGTACGGATGGGTCTAAATTAATCAAGACAACGACGGGAAGAACTTGACTTGCATCTTATGATTTGTTGGCCTTCGTCAAGGTCATAAGAGCTTGGGGCAAAAATCACATCGGAAGTTTCAAATACAAAGAAAACTTGCAGATTTAGCATACCTTCTGGAGTGTAGTGACTAGAGAGGATTCCATCTAGATCATCACACAATGATAGTTGGATCCCGATCCCACTGATGAGTAGAATTACTCTTAGGAAATACATTTCACTTCACAATTAGCTAACCTATAAGGTGTCTAGAAAGTGTTAACGGGGCTACGCCTCTGCGGAAATGGGCTTTATTTTAATTAGGTCCTTGCGAGAGCACGGGGAACCTCTCTCGGAGTACCAACACCTACCTGGCTGAACGGTTAGCGAACTTGTAAAGTATGAATAATCCCGACGAGTTCTCCTTTTAAGGTTTGATGGAGAATTCGAGGAAATAGTGGAAGTCATCCTGGTTAGATAAGATAATAAACCAATCTAATCTTGTAAGAGCATACGCTGAGTGTTTATTTTCTCTCTCTCTGGCAGCAACCATGATGGAACTTAAATTGCTACTTGAAAAAATACACCGACTGGGCCAAACTATAAAGATTGGCTGAGAAACGTCAACACTGCACTTACTTATGACAAAGTAGCATACGTCCTCACCGGTACTGCTCCCCTGTCCTAAAACCAGATTCCTCAGTTGCAGACATCGAGATCCGCAAAACTTGGGATCTGGATCGCGAGAAAGCTAAGTGTATCGTGCTGGCATCCATGAATAATGAACTCCAGAAGCAGCATGAGGGTATGGACATCAAATCCATTTTTTCTCTATTGCAAGGAATTGTATGGAGAGCGCTCTCATATCGCAAGGTACGAGACCTCAAGGAAATTATTCCAGATGAGGTTAGCTCCAGGATCACCTGTAGGAGAGCACGTCCTAAAGATGATCAGTCTCATTGAGGAACTCGCAAACCTAGGATGCGTGCTGGAAAACGAGTTATACATTGACTTGATTCTACAGTCCCTTCCTCCCACTTTCTCTCAGTTCGTGCTGAACTTCAACATGCACGATATGGAAGCTGATCTTCCAAAACTCCTCAACATGTCAAGGGTAGTGGAAAGCTCCTTGAAAAAGGAGAAGACACCTGTTCTTATTGTTGGCAAATCTTCCTCTTCTAAATCTAAAGCGAAAGCTAAGGGAAAGAAGAAGAAGATCACCACCAAGCCGAAAGGATGTGTCAAAAAGGTGCATGGAACGAACAAATCGAGGAGAGTAAAAGCAGATAAGGTTGAGTGCTACTACTGTTATAAGAAGGGGCACTGGAAGAAGGATTGCAGAGCTTTCAAAGCCAAGGGCAAGGACACGAAGCAAGCTTCTGCTTCTGCTTCAGGTGTGTTTGTAATCGAAAACTGATTTTTAGTTAACTCTACATCTTGGGTACTAAATACCGGTTCCGGTTCTCATATATGTAATTGTAGGGTGTTTTTCGTCACCCCATTGAGATGGGAATACGCGCACGCGTCTCAGGCGTACTACAGATTCCCCCTGCCTAGGGTAGGCCGGGTTTTAATGATTGTGGGGAACCGAATCTCCGGCAGCCGCGGACTAAGCTGCCGTTAATTACCCCTCGCCTTTGGGGCGGGGGAACCTCCGATTAACGGGTTAAACTGGTCATGCGAACTCAATGTGTAGTGTACGTGTGTTTTGTTTTAAAAAGGGGGGTTTGAATATATCGGGAGCCACGCAGAATTTTTACGGGGGTCCCGCTACCCGGATAGCGGGCTGGGGGTCAAGGGGGCTAGCAGCCCCCTTGCGGGGTGCGGGACAGCGCCCCGTTAGAAATTTTTTTCTAACAGGGACAGTGTCGTGGAGTGTGTATAAATTTGTACACATATGTATATATGTATGTATGTACACAAAAAGAGGGGGAAAAGGCATCCAAGGGATGCGTGGGGCCAGCGCCTTGAGCGCTGTGCGCTTAGGTGCTGTGCGCTCAGGCGCAAGCGCGCCACGTGTCGGCACGTGGGCGCTTTGCGCATGAGCGCTGCGCGCTGGAGCGCAAGCGCGCAGGAGCGCAAACGCGCGCGCCACGTGTCGGCACGTGGGCGTTTTGCGTTCGCGCGTAGTGCGCTGGAGCGCAAAACGCGCCACGCGTCGGCACGTAGATGCTTTGCGCTCGAGCGCTAGCGCGCCGGCGAGAAAAAGAGGGCTTTTAGCCCCAGAAACTCTCGAAAGAGAAATTAGTGGAGTTAAACTCCTGAAAAAAAAAGAAAAAATGTTTTGGTTGGGAAAATGGGTTCTTCTTCTTCCTCCTCTGTTGGCTGGCTCAAGAGATGTGAGATCTAAAATTTCTACCTTTTGAGATCTAATGATAGATCCAAGTTCTCCTTTGTGGGTTTTGTGGTGAAAAACTAATTTGTTTTATAAAAAGAAGAGTAAAACTCTTGATTTAATTCAAGAGAAATAAGAATGTTTTGGAACCTTGAAGAGGAAGAAAAGATCTCAGATCTGAAACTTTTTTTTTTTTGAGAGAGAAAATGTTTTTTTGGGATATTTCATTATCCTTGCCTTTATAGGCTATACATTTTACACATAGCCCCTTGGGCTTCACAAAATGGCATTTTGCCTATCCCATGGCTCATGTGCCATTTTTTTTTTGCACATAAGCCATGGGCTGTACAAAAATTTGGCTTTATGCCTATTTTTTCTTACATTTATCCAAAAATAAAATAAAAGAAATACAACAAAATTATTTATTACAAAATTTTTAACTTGGCATGGGGGGAGGCCGGCCGCTTCATGTTCGGGCTCGACCCGGGCATGGGCCCACTGGATCTGGGCTTGGGCCCACTTGGTTTGGGGTTGACTTTGATTTTGACTTGGTCAACCGGGGTGTAAATTTTTACCCCAACAAATTGCCCCCCATCAATAAATGCACACCACATATGTGGGTCGTGTGCATGAAATTGATGGATCTTCTTTCACGTGGAGGCGACTTGATTTGGTTCCTGCTTTTTGGGAAGCTGACACTGCCCTTTTTACGACATGGACGGTCGTTGCTTGACATGTCTCCGAGACGGAGTGTCCGTGATAGACGTTTTCCTTGGCCCGGAGTTATCTGGTTCCCGCTTTGTAGGAATCCTGCGCTGCCCTTTTTGCGACTTGGACGGTCGGTGCTGCCCTTTTAGCGACGTGGACGGTCGATGCTGCCATTTTTGCGACTTGGACGGTCGGTGCTGCCCTTTTAGCGATGTGGACGGTCGATGCTGCCCTTTTTGCGACTTGGACGGTCGGTGCTGCCATTTTAGCGACGTGGACGGTCGATGCTGCCCTTTTTGCGACTTGGACGGTCGATGCTGCCATTTTAGCGACGTGGACAGTCGATTCTGCCATTTTAGCGACTTGGACGGTCGGTGCTGCCCTTTTAGCGACGTGGACGGTCGGTTCTGCCCTTTTTGCGACTTGGACGGTCGGTGCTGCCATTTTTGCGACGTGGACAGTCGATGCTGCCCTTTTAGCGACTTGGACGGTCGGTGCTGCCCTTTTAGCGACGTGGACGGTCGGTGCTTGATTTGACTTGCTCTGCTTCTTGCAGTGTCAGGGGTAGACTTGACTTGCTCCGCTTCTTGCGGTGTCGAGATTGGATTCTGACTTGCTCCGCTTTCTGCGGTGTCGGAGTGGAAGTTGACTTGTTGATTTTGATTTGGGTTGACATCAGCATCGCTATACTGGAATATGGTACCAGGAGCGAATCATCATCTGTCATTGAAAGGATTCTGGGATTTTGGTTTTTGTTTGGCATCTGCATTGCTGCACTGGAATAATGCCAGGAGCAACTCATCATTTGCCCCGAGAGAATTTGAGAATTGATGGCTTAGGAGGCAGGTTTAGATCCCTATCACCTAAGACTTTTCAATTTTATGGGCCGTGAGGGTCCCATAAAAGCATTTTCTCCCTACGAGTCGAAAGGATCTCGTAGGTGTATTTTCTCCATAGGAGTCGTGGGGACTCCTAAGTGTGTTGCTCCTTTGTGAGTCGTAAGGATCTCACGCGGGAATTTTCTCCTCTCAAAGTCGAGAGGACTTTGAGAGTGCATTTCATCTCCTTTTCACGAGTTTGCGCCCTTTCAGGTTTTCACAAACTCGCCGGCAGTCCTGCTGTTTTTACTCACGGAGCCCCTTTCGGGTTTTCCTCCGTGCCCTATTTTGCTTGTGGACATACCCCCCCTTTTTTTTTCTTCTTTTTCTCTTTTTTTTTGGAGAGATCGGGATTGTTTTACGCCCGTGGATTGTATACAGTTTTGCAGGATGTATGATCCAGACCGTAGGGCCGGAAAAATTTCAGGGCTTTGTTGGCGTCTGCATCGCTGCACTGGAATGTGGTACCAGGAGCGACTCATCACTCGCCATTGGGGTATGGGATTTGGAATTTGGTTGGCGTCTGCATCGCTACACTGGAATATGATACCAGGAGCGACTCATCATTCGCCGTTTAGGGACTTGGAATTTGGATCTTGTTTGGCATCAGCATTGCTGCACTGGAATAATGCCAGGAGCAACTCATCATTTGCCTGGGGAGGACTTGGGATTTGGGTTTTTGGTCGGCATCAGCACCGCTAACACTGAAGCGAAATGCCAGGAGCGACTCATCATTTACCGTTGCCCGTTGGGGAACGATGGCTTAGGAGATAGGTTTGGGTCCCTACCACTTAAGGCTTTTCAATTTTGTGGGCCGTGAGGATTCCATAAAAGCATTTTCTCCCTACGAGTCGTAAGGATCCCGCAGGTGTATTTTCTCCTTAGGAATCGTGAGGATTCCTAAGTGTGTTGCTCCTTTGTGAGTCGTAAGGATCTCACGCAGGGGTTTTCTCCTCACAAGGTCGAGAGGACTTTGTGAGTGTATTTCATCTCTTTTCACGAGTTTGCGCCCTTTCGGGTTTTCACAGACTCGCCGGTAGTCCTGCTGTTTTTACTCACGGAGCCCTTTCGGGTTTTCATCCGTGCCCGTTTTGCTTGTGGACATACCGTTTATTTTTTATTTATTTTATATTTTTTTCTTCTTTCTTTTTTTTTCCTTTTTTTTTTTGCCGCTGGTGGGACTTTAAAGTAGTCTCACCGGCAGGATTTGGGAGAAATAGGGGTCATTTACGCCCGTGGATTGTATACGGTTTTGCAGGATGTCTGATCCAGACCGTAGGGCTGATGTGCTCAATTCGCCTGTGACTTGGAGCATTTACGTGTAGTATTTCTTGAGATATCGGCCATTGATGGGTGGCATGGGCCTTTCTCCCTCGGCACTTATTAGTTGGTAGGATCCTCCATCGAACACTTTCTCGATGACATATGGTCCTTCCCAGTTCGGCTCGAATTTTCCCTTGGCATGTCGATTGGGGATAATCGGTCTTTTGAGGACCAACACTAATTCACCTTTCTTGAAAGCGCGGAGACGGGTTATCTTGTCATAGGCCCGTGACATTTGGGCTCGGTATAGCTCCAGACTTTGCTGCACCGCGAGCCTCTTTTCTTCGAGGGCATCGAGTTCTTCAAGTCGAAGGAGCACGTTTTCCTCCTCCGTCAACTCATGCTGAACGGCCATTCTTAAGCTTGGAACTTCGACTTCGAGGGGGAGGACCGCCTCCACTCCGAAGTGCAATGAGTATGGAGTGGACTGAGTTGGAGTACGGTGCGTGGTACGATATGCCCACAATGCCTCGTGAAGTTTGAGATTCCAGTCTCTCTTGTTGGCTGAAGCATTTTTCCTCAGGAGCTTGCATAGAGTCTTATTGAAGGCTTCGGCTAGCCCATTGGCTCTTGGATTATAGATGGAGGAATATCTCCAGTCTATCTTGTGCTGAGTAGCGAACCTTGAGACATTGAAGCTCTTGAAAGAAGGCCCGTTGTCAGAAATGATTCTTCTTGGTGTACCGAAACGGTATAGAATATTATGCTGGAAGAATGTCAGAATATCTTTTGTCTTGACTTCTTTTAGCGGGACAGCTTCAGCCCACCTGGAGAAGTAGTCTGTCGTGGCCAGTATGAACCGGTGGCCTTTAGATGACGGAGGATCAATTGGACCAACAATGTCGGTGCCCCAGACTTCGAAGGGCCACGACGCCACCGTAGGATGCAATGGATTGGGATGCTTGTGAATAAAATCACCGTGAATTTGGCAGATATAACATTTCTTTGCATGCTCTCCGCAATCCCGTATCATGGTGGGCCAATAATACCCAAGCCGTTTGATTTGAAGTCGCATCTTGGGGCCAGATTGGTGAGCACCGCAAACGCCCGAGTGAACATCTTTCATGACCTTTTGGGCTTCGGCCAATGACAGACACCTGAGCCAGAGTTGGTCATATGACCTGCGGTATAACGTGTCATTTACAAACACGTATCGGAGAGCCCTTTTCTTCAGCTGAATCCTCACAGATTTTTCTTCGGGCAGCTTGTCGTATCGGAGGTACTCTATGAAGGGTTCTCTCCAATCGGGCTCGTCTTGGATGATCGAAGCTTCTTCGGCAGGACTGCTCTTCTGTTCCGCGCTTTCCTCTTCTCGTAGAGAGACTGGGGGTAGAATTTGTCGGCTCCTGACTGTGATCAGAATTTCGTCCATGTCAGGATCAGCCAGCTCCTTGGCTAGGCTAGCGAGTATGTCGGCTTTTCCGTTCAACGCTCTAGGGACTCTCGTTAGTTCAATATGAGTGAACCGTTTCATGAGCTCCACCACTCGGCCTCTGTACCGAGCTAATTCGGGTTTGTATATCTTATAATCACCGCTTACTTGGTTGACGACGAGCTGGGAGTCACCGTAAACTCGTAGCCGACGGATTTCCATTTCTATGGCGAGCTCCAAATCAGCTATCAGAGCTTCATACTCAGCTTCATTGTTCGTCCGAGGCTCGGTGAGAGCAAAAGAACGCCGTAGGGTTCCCATTGATGGTGTGATGAACACCAATCCTATCCCTGCTTTTATCTCCGGGACGCTTGATTTACTGGAGGTCCTTATTGACGAGGCTCTATCGAAGTAGAGCTCCCAACATGGCTCATCTTCCTCGAGGTGCATCACTTGTTCATCGGGTAACTCACAATTCAGCGGCGACCCTTCTGGTATGGGATGAGCGGCGAGAAAGTCCGCAATAGCTTGCCCTTTTACTGCTTTCTGAGGGGTATAAACTATGTCAAACTCAAGTAGCATGACAGCCCATCTTGCCATTCTGCCGGCTAGGCTTGCTTTGGTCATCAAGTGTTTGAGCGGGTCGACCTTGGAGATCAGCATAACCCGATGAGCGAGCAAATAGTGCCTCAGCTTCTTCACAGCAAATATTAGAGCCAGGCATTGCTTTTCGATTGGGGAGTAGTTGTGTTCCGCCCCGACTAGAGTTCGACTGAGGTAGTAGAGGGCATTTTCCTTTCCCTCCTCGTTATTCTGGGCAAGGAGCGCCCCGAGTGACTCGTCCAGCGCGGCAGTGTAGAGAATCAGCGGTTTATTTGGAATGGGAGCGGCCAGCACTGGAGGGTGCAACAAGTATTGTTTGATGCTTTCGAACGCTGCTTGACATTCGGCATCCCAGATAAAAGGAGCTCCTTTCTTCATGAGCTTTGAGAAGGGCCTACATCTCCCTGATAAATTTGAGATAAACCTCCGTATATAAGCAAGCTTGCCTTGAAAAGATCTTAGCTGCGTCAGACTCTTCGGAGGAGGCATCTCCATGATGGCCTTTATCTTTGATGGGTCAACTTCGATCCCTCGATGTCGGACTATGAAGCCCAGGAATTTTCCCGATGACACGCCGAAAGCGCACTTCAGAGGATTCATCTTCAGATCGTATTCCCTCAGTCTGGTGAGAACGGTCCTGAGATCTTGGATATGATCGGCCTTGGCTTTAGTCTTGACGACCAGATCATCAACATAACATTCGACGATTTTATGGATTAGGTCATCAAAGATATTAGTCATTGCCCTTTGATATGTAGCACCTGCCTTCTTCAGTCCGAATGGCATTACCTTGTAGCAATATATTCCGATCGGGGTTCGAAACGCTGTGTGCTTCTCATCCTCAGGCGACATCTTGATCTGATTATATCCAGACGAGCCATCCATAAAGGTGAACAGTTCGTAATTTGAGGTGTCATCGACCATCATTTCCATGACCGGTAGCGGGAAGTCGTCTTTAGGACATGCCTTGTTGAGGTCCCTGAAATCGACACAAACTCGGATCTGCCCATTTTTCTTCTTCACTGGGACTATGCATGCGATCCAGTCTGCATATTTCTCTTCCCTGATGAAGCCGGCATCGATGAGTTTCTTGGTTTCCTCGATGACCTTTTCTTCCAACTCCCTTCTCATTCTTCGAGGAGCTTGTTTGACTGGGTTAGCATCAGGAGATATAGCCAGCTTATGCACGGCTACCTCAGGGGAAAGGCCAGGCATTTCTTTGTACGTCCACGCGAAGCAGTCGACGAACTCACGCAGCAGGGCAATTATCTGCTCTTTCATTTCCTCCGACAAGAGTGAGCTGATGTAGGTCGGCCTTGGATTATCGGGCATTCCTAAGTCAATCTCGGTTAGCTCATCAAAGGTTGCTTGTCCGCCATTTTCGAGCTCTTGAGGAGCTTCTTCTGGCTCGGCTATCTCGTCATCATCATTCGATCTTTCGCTGGCCTCACCAACATGGATCATGTAGCACGCTTTGGAATCAGGTTGAATGTAGCCTATGCCCCGTCTATCTGGAATTCGTCCATCGATGAGTGCTCGGACCTGGGGCGGATACCATAGCCCTTCGTAAAACTTTGCTTCGGACTCCGTTTGATATAACCGGCATCCGCACTTCTTAAAGTATTCCCGCATCTCGGGCGCATAGTATCTGGGATTGAGGACAGCTCTTATGCCTCTCTCATAGGGAAGGCACGCGATAGAAAGGTCGTCCGGGTGCACAACGGGGTTTGACCTGTAAAACAGGATGCCCTTCTGTCCATTTTTCCTCCCGGGCACGTAGAAAGTTTTCAGCTGGTCCACGGTAGAGACTAAAAATGCGTCAAGCTCTTTGCACATCCGTTCCGGCACCCTTGTGATGGCCAGAGACCCTTCTGCGACTTCGAAGGTCTCTCGTAGTTTCGCTTGCTGCCTGGGGGGCCAATCTGCACAGCTGTTGCACGGCAGGTCCTCTTCTTCTGACTCTTCAGTGTCACTGCCAAGATGAGGGCGGACTTTGCTGCTAGATGGGCCTTCAGTAACAGATTCGTCCATATCACTGCCGAAACGTGGGCGAGTTTTACGGAAGGACGGGCTTCCAGCGTCGGACTCATCAGTGTCGCTGCCGAAATGCGGGCGCACTTGGGTATTTTTGCTTTTGAAAGTGACAGGCGGCGCAGATTTGCTTTTGAGTCTTGGGGCCGGTCTATCCTCAGTCAGTTATGGCTTTGCATTTTGGTGGTTCATAAAGTACCGAGAATCTTCATATCGGACTTCATGCACACCGAACGGCTGGATGTCTCTGTCAATGCGTCTTTCTTCGCCATTTTTAGTATACTTCATGCATTGATGGAGAGTTGACGGAATGATGCCGTAATCGTGGAGCCACGGCCGCCCCAAGAGAATCTTATAAGATGTGTCGGCGTCGATCACGTATATCTTTGCTTCAGTTTGCAGGTCGCCAAATTTGATTGGCAAAGCTATAGACCCCAGAACTTGCTGGCAATTTTGGTTGAAGTCTTGAATGACAATCCTTTCCCTTGACAGGTGTCGGACGTCCATTGACAAACTCTTCAGAGTTCGCAAGTTCATGATGTTCACTGAGGACCCTGGATCAATCAATATGCGATTAATTCGATCTCCGTCGCTGTACCCGGTCACGTAAAGCGGCCTATTATGCTCAGCCGTTCCCAGTAGCAAGTCTTCATCCTTAAATGTGACTGCGGCGGCATGCAAAGCGTGCTGGGCTTCTTTCATATTAATTTCCGCAAAGCGAGCCTGATACCGCTCGGGATTTTGTAGAGCGTGAATGAGAACATCTCTAAGCTCCTTAGATAGGACCAAGGCGTCGTAGATGCTCAGGAGAGACGGAAGCTTCCGGAGATGCGCCAAGACATTATAGTCCACCGAGGAAGGACTTATGTTTTCATCAGCCGGTTCTCTGCCATCTTCTTCATTAGCAACTTGTTTTTCCTTCCCTTTTGGGGCATTGCCCTGATTTGGCGGTCGAGCCCTGCCGCTTCTGAGCTGGATTTGATTGGCCTTTGTGGTGAGCTCCTCGTCCTCTTCCGGAAAACAGAGATCATCCTCGGAGTCGCTGCCAAGATGGATGGCGCAGCAGGTCACTACTGGGATCTCTTCATTGGAGTCTTCTTCTAACTCCTCCAGAATTTCAGCCGCTTGTACAGGGAAGAACTCCTTCAATTGAATCAATGTTCTTTCCTTTTGTTCATATTCTTCGAGGGAATCGATATATTTTTGAATGGTCGATTTCCCTGCAGACTCTTTTTCGCGTCGAGCTGCACTTTTCTTCTTCTTGAGCTTCTTGGATTTTGAGCCTGATGGAGTCGCATTGGCACCTGGACTGGTAGGCTTCTTCTTTCCTTCCCATTCCATCCTGGGCTCTTTCTGAAGTAGCTTTAGCATCTTCTTCGTCTTATTAGATATGTGCGTACTCCACGGAGGCCGCGATGAGTCAGTTTCTTTTTTCAGGGCAGCAGGTTCAGCTGTCTGCTCCCAGAAGGCTTCAACTTCTGTCTGTATAAAGTTGGCGGTTGCAACTTGATTGTTCACCAACACGCTTTTGGACAGCTCGATCTCTCCAGCCTTGTACTGCTTCTCGACCCAGTCTTTGAAGATATAGCAATCCTCGATCGCATGGCTCACTACTCGGTGGTACGGGCAATACAGAGGATTGTCGGTCATTTTTGCTTCTTGGGGTCTTTTCGACTCCGGCAATTGTAGGCCATTGTTCAAGGCATCTTTAAATATCTTGCGGACCTTGTCCCTTCTGAAAGAGTAAACCTTGTTCTTTTTCTCCTCTAGGGAAGGCCCATCTCCTCCCAGCAATGGCTTCCGAGACCGGTTGGTTTTGGATTCGCCCGCCCTTCGCTTTTCTTCATTGTCGGAGGCATTGAAGACATTGGTACTGCTGGAACTCCCGCTTCTACGGTTGTCGTCCCGCTTGCTTTTCCAGGTTTTGTCTCTCTGAGAGTCCGGCGGGGACTCTTGCTTCGAGCGTTCCAGCATTCGGACTTTCTTGGTTAGCTCCTGAAATGTCTTGAGGCCTGCCGTACACAAGAATGGGACCATCCAATTGCTGAGGTTCCCAATGAGAAGGCTGATGGACTGGTCCTGCTCCAGCGGCGGTTCGCACTTGACTGTGAGATTACGCCATCGGGCGATAAAGTCGGTGTTACTTTCATTCTTCCCCGGCTTGGTCCTCACAAGGTCGGCAATGGAGATTTTATCACTGACACTCATGAACCTTTGCCGAAACAGGGACTCCATTTGGGCAAAGGTAATGACGGACCCGTCCGGTATACTCGCATACCAGTCGAAGGCGACGCCGGTCAGGCTGTTGACAAACTGAGGAAGAAGGAGCGCGTCATTGCCCCCTGTATTTCCGCACGACGCTTTGAAGTGGGCGACGTGCTGGTTTGCATTCCCCGTTCCATCAAATCTTCCGAACTTAGGAATGACGTAGCCGCTTGGGAACTCAATCAGATCGTACTGCGCGGGATATGGCCGCCCACTACTGCCGATTTCTTTCTGAGCTTCAGCTTCGGCCACCAATGTTTTAACCTTGCTGGTGACCAAATCCATTATCCGATCCTGTGTTAGCGGGATAGTGCTATCTGGGGCCAAGGCGTCCCCAGAAGCGGAATGTGGCCGGCTTTCATTCGGCTCGACCAGTCTTGGTCCCAAAGGAACAGGCATTGGCTGCCTCGAATTGTCATCACCCGGCTGATTAGTAGCGGCTTGTGCCTGATTGGGAGGCGCTCGAGCAATTTGAGCCGTAAGCTGCATCACCACGTTTGTTGAGTCATCAATCTTCGAATAGAGCTTGGCCATCTCTTTATCTTTGCTCCTGAGCTGTTTTCGAAGCTCTTGAAGCAGCTCCTGCTCCGCAGTCCTGGGGCGGAAAGTCGGCTCTTCCTCGCTGTCCGAGCTTGACTCTACATGGACCGAGGGGTCTATCTGCCTATCATCCTCATCGAGAGGGTTTTCTTCATCCAGCGGGGGCGGCTGTTCTTGGACGGCGGCAACCACATTCAGGCTAGATTGGGCTTGGGATGTGGTGACCCCTTCCTTGCTTTTGCTGCGAAGGTTGTCGCTAGGGCGTCCGCCCGCCATATAGACCGTATGGGTGATATATCCGGCCGTCTTTCTATCATTGGCGGCTGATTTCACAGATCGCTGTCTTGACCCCCTTGCTTCGGTAGCTGGTAGTCGATTGAAGGCGGCTGGCCTAACCAGGTTCTTGAATGGTGCTGGCGCTTCTTTTCTGGGTTTGCCCCGCTGCTTACATGCGGCACAGAGTGCTTGATAGACTCTTGAAGAGATAGTGTCGTACTTTTTCTGTTGGGGCCGGGACACGTCTCTTTGTGGCACTGTTCGGACCGCTGTCTTCTTGATTCTGGCGGTCATGGAATTTTTCTGAACCCACTTCAGAGGTTCGAAGGAATTGCTGTTCTTTACGGCCGACTCAGCCGTCGTCACAGAGTAACCCTG
Source organism: Agapanthus africanus (assembly GCA_030015575.1). Lineage (NCBI taxonomy): Eukaryota > Viridiplantae > Streptophyta > Magnoliopsida > Asparagales > Amaryllidaceae > Agapanthus > Agapanthus africanus. The sequence goes on from JASDDO010000031.1 coordinate 471,610,316, forward strand.
CTCTTGGAACTTCAAAAGATTCCACTTGGCCGAAGCCCTGGCCCTCTTGTTGGCTCGATACCTGAGCCGTTTCTGCCTTAACTTTTCTGTTCTAAGCACCTGGCAGACTTCGGCTCTTTGGAAAGACGCCGCAGACTGGGCGATGGAGGGCCTTGGAGATACGCTCGATTGTTCATTTGTTGGAGTTATCGCCTGAGCTCGTCCGCAACATTTGATGTTGCCCTTTGTACCGAAGTTCTTGCCCCCCGCTGGAGCACCAAAGAGTCGTTCAGATAGCGTCTTGAGTTTCGGTTGTGGTGCCTTGGCGATCACGACATTCGGCCTCTTTCCCCTTGAGACCGGCTTGGCCACCTGTTCCGCCGGGATCTCCGCCAGATAAGCGCTTCCGGCAGGGTAGATGATGACGGAGCCGAACTGGAGGGGCGGTTCCTCCCACTGTCGACTGAGGCTTGCGGGGAGAACCACACGAGCGTTGATCTTGACCACGTACGGAATCGGGGTCACGTTGGAAGCTGAATTCGTCTGGGGAGACATTGTCGTCGAAGGTTGATTGCTTGAAAATCTGCATGAAAAAGCATTATTTTAGTATAAATACAGGTATGTATATTGATTAAGTTCGCATAAACGTTTAACCCGAAATATGGGAGGAGAGATTGGTCCCACCGGGCGTGCCAGAATCTGCAGGGTGTTTTTCGTCACTCCATTGAGATGGGAATACGCGCACGCGTCTCAGGCGTACTACAGATTCCCCCTGCCTAGGGTAGGCCGGGGTTTAATGATTGTGGGGAACCGAATCTCCGGCAGCCGCGGACTAAGCTGCCGTTAATTACCCCTCGCTTTTGGGGCGGGGGAACCTCCGATTAACGGGTTAAACTGGTCATGCGAACTCAATGTGTAGTGTACGTGTGTTTTGTTTTAAAAAGGGGGGTTTGAATATATCGGGAGCCACGCAGAGTTTTTACGGGGGTCCCGCTACCCGGATAGCGGGCTGGGGGTCAAGGGGGCTAGCAGCCCCCTTGCGGGGTGCGGGGCAGCGCCCCGTTAGAAATTTTTTTCTAACAGGGACAGTGTCGTGGAGTGTGTATAAATTTGTACACATATGTATATATATATGTATGTACACAAAAAGAAGGGGAAAAGGCATCCAAGGGATGCGTGGGGCCAGCGCCTTGAGCGCTGTGCGCTTAGGTGCTGTGCGCTCAGGCGCAAGCGCGCCACGTGTCGGCACGTGGGCGCTTTGCGCATGAGCGCTGCGCGCAGGAGCGCAAGCGCGCGACGTGTCGGCACGTGGGCGCTTTGCGCTATGAGCGCTGCGCGCAGGAGCGCAAGCGCGCGCCACGTGTCGGCACGTGGGCGCTTTGCGCATGAGCGCTGCGCGCTGGAGTGCAAACGCGCGCGCCACGTGTCGGCATGTGGGCGCTTTGCGCTCGCGCGCAGTGCGCTGGAGCGCAAAACGCGCCACGCGTCGGCACGTAGATGCTTTGCGCTCGAGCGCTAGCGCGCCGGCGAGGAAAAGAGGGCTTTTAGCCCCAGAAACTCTCGAAAGAGAAATTAGTGGAGTTAAACTCCTGGAAAAAAAAAGAAAAATGTTTTGGTTGGGAAAATGGGTTCTTCTTCTTCCTCCTCTGTTGGCTGGCTCAAGAGATGTGAGATCTAAAAATCTCTTCTTTTTGAGATCTAATGATAGATCCAAGTTCCCCTTTGTGGGTTTTGTGGTGAAAAACTAATTTGTTTTATAAAAAGAAGAGTAAAACTCTTGATTTAATTCAAGAGAAAGAAGAAGGTTTTGGAACCTTGAAGAGGAAGAAAAGATCTCAGATCTGAAACTTTTTTTTTTGGAGAGAGAAAAAGTTTTTTGGGGATATTTCATTATCCTTGCCTTTATAGGCCATACATTTTACACATAGCCCCTTGGGCTTCACAAAATGGCATTTTGCCTATCCCATGGCTCATGTGCCATTTCTTTTTTGCACATAAGCCATGGGCTTAACAAAAATTTGGCTTTATGCCTATTTTTTCTTACATTTATCCAAAAATAAAATAAAAGAAATACAACAAAATTATTTATTACAAAATTTTTATCTTGGCATGGGGGGAGGTCGGCCGCTTCATGTTCGGGCTCGACCCGGGCATGGGTCTACTGGATCTGGGCTTGGGCCCACTTGGCTTGGGGTTGACTTTGATTTTGACTTGGTCAACCGGGGTGTAAATTTTTACCCCAACAGTAATTCTTTGCAGGCTCTGAGAAACCATAGAGTACCGAAGACAGGTGATATGACCCTCAGGATTGGCAATGGAGCAAATGTTGATGCTGTTGCAGTAGGCGATTATCACCTGGGGTTAACAAGTGGGCACATTTTGATGTTGTATAGCTGTTTTTGTGTACCCAATATGCTATATAATATTATATCAGTATCTTTATTATCTAATGAAGGATATAATTTTGCACTTGAAAGAAATGTCATGAACATTCACCTAAATCAAGAACTGATTGGGTGTGGCACACTGGAAAACGGCATATACGTACTCAATCAACATCAAGTTTTCAATATCCAAAACACAATCAAAAGAAAGGCTCCAGATTCAAACCAAGCCTTCTTATGGCATTGTAGACTTGGTCATATTAATGAAATAAGGTTGATTAAGTTGTACAAAGATGGATATTTAGATCCATTTGAATATGTATCATATGCAACTTGTCAATCATGTATCAGAGGAAAGATGACCAAATCCTCATTCACAAGATATGGAGAAAGAGCCACCGAGCTCTTAGAACTCATACACAGCGATGTATGTGGTCCAATGTCTACACATGCATGAAGCGGTTACTCCTACTTCATCACTTTTACTGATGATTTCTCAAGGTATGGACATGTGTTCATAATGAAGTATAAATCCGAGGCCTTTGAGAAATTCAAGGAGTATAAAAATGAAGTAGAGAAACAAACTGGTAAAAGTATCAAGATACTTCGATCTGATCGGGATGGAGAATACTTAAGTACCGGTTTTCTTGAATGCTTAAAAGAGAATGGGATTCTCTCTCAGCTTACTCCTCCGTATACACCTCAGCATAACGATGTATCAGAGAGAAGGAATTACACGCTACTCGATATGGTGCGTTCCATGATGAGTAGTGTTGAGTTGTCACTTTCCTTCTGGGGTGTTGCGCTGGAATCAGCAGCATGCCTATTGAATATGGTTTCAACTAAGTCTGTGCCTACCACTCCATATGAAATGTGGACTAGGAAGAGACCATGTCTCAAGTATCTTAAGATATGGGGGTGTCCAGCTTTTGTCAAAAAGTAAAATCCGGATAAGCTCGAGACACGACCGGTTTTGTGCTAGTTTGTGGGATACCCCAAGAATTCAAAGGGATACTTTGTCTACCATACTAAAGAACAAAAGGTGTTTGTCACTCGCCACAGTCTTTTTAGAGAGCGAATTTCTTGCAAAAGAAATTAGTGGGAGCACGGTAGAACTGGAAGAAATTCCAAAATCTCAAACTACTGCCGAGGACTTAGTAGAATCTCAGGTTTCAATAGAGCCCGACGAACCGACGCGCTCCGCAGATCCAGTAGGCTTTCGTCCGCCTGAGAGATACTATGGGTTTCTCGTAGATGGGGATCGAGAGGATTGCATTATCAATGATGATGAGCTTACTAATTTTCAGTAGGCTATCACGATTAAAGACTCGGTGAAGTGGCTGGATGCTATGAGATCCAAAATGGAATCCATGTACACCAACAAAGTATGAAGTTTGGAAGTTGCTCCTCCCGGGGTAAAACCAGTTAGATGCAAATGGATCTTCAAGAAGAAGATTGGCGCAGATGGACAAGTGAAAACCTACAAAGCTAGATTTGTTGCCAAAGGCTTTCGTCAAAGACCAGAATTTGACTATAATGAAACCTTTTCTCCAGTTGCTATGCTTAAATCCATTCGTATCCTGCTTGCCACTGCTGGCTTCTATGACTATGACATTTGGCAGATGGACGTGAAAACAACTTTTCTAAATGGAAATTTAGAAGAAAGTGTTTACATGGATCAGCCAGAGGGTTTCTTAGACAGTGGGAGCAGTGGAAAGGTGTGCAAGTTACTTAAATCAATTTATAGATTAAAGCAAGTATCGCAGAGTTAGAACATCTGGTTTGATGAGATGGTCAAAGAATTTGACTTTGTCAAAAATGAAGATGAACCATGCATTTATAGAAAGATTGTAGAAAGTGCAGTAGTCTTCCTCGTACTGTACATGAATGTCATACTCCTGATAGGGAATGACATCCCTATGCTACAATCAGTCAAGCTCTTCTTATCTCAGAAGTTCTCCATGAAAGACTTGGGTGATGCTTCCTACATTCTGAGGATTAAGATCTATCATGATAGGTCTAAAAGAATGTTGGGACTTTCACAGTCCAGGTACATTGATACCATACTAAAGAGATTTAGTATGGAAGATTCCAAGCGTGGTAATTTACCCGCTTGTCACGGGATCACCCTCTCTAAAGAGATGTCTCCAAAGACTGATGAAGAGAAGGCTTGCATGAGTATTATACCCTACACTTCGGCGGTAGGATCTCTAATGTATGCGATGTTATGTACCAGACTAGACGTAGCTTACGCACTTAGTGTGGTCAGCACAGTCAAACTGTCACGCCCCGCTTCCTGGTGTACGGGGAGAGGATGCGGCGAGGCCCGCTATGTATTTACTCCGAAGTAAACACACTAAGTATTTCTAAGCAATATAAAGTAAAAATGTACACAAGAGACAGGAATGTAAATGGACAACAACTTTTATTTATTTAACAATTCTTTACAAGTACAACTGGAAATATAAATACATGAATAGAAAGCAATGCCTAAATAATGACATAACTGAAATGAAAACTATATACAAGTGTCTACAGCTCTGGGTCGATAGCAAACTGCTCCAAATCCTCAGTACTGGGCTCAATCTCCAGTGAGTCCGATCCACCTGACAACATTCTAAAGAAAGAAGAAAAAGAATGTCGTCAGCGAACAATCGCTCAGTAAGTCCTAAAGATATGTAGAGATAGAATAGACAGAAAAAGAGTATAACTAGTAATATTTGATTATATTGTTAACGCAGTTGTTTGTAGCTTGGTACAGAATATGCCAGTGTATACGAGAGGAGTCCCACTATTCCGGAGACTAAAGTATATGGAGCACAAGGAACCGTTCAGCCACAGTACAACGGTAATAGATATTCAGGTTAGGTGTATTAAAGTGACCATCTCGTGCCACTTCTAACACATTCTGTATCAGTCCACCCCTTTAAAAACACCTAATGTATTTTGTATTGCTTTGTATAATAGATTGTACGACTTGCCGAAACCATGATATCAGGTAAATGGAATGGATATAATGGATAGACATGTAAACGGAGTATATCCATGGTTCGGTTCGGTCGAGTCAATTTGATATAGATTGAGTTCTGGTATAGACGGATTCATGTTAGATTTCAGTTTATACTTGAATCATATTCATGTCAGATTGATTGCATATTTGACCGTGACTTGAACTGAGTCAGACTTTTAAACAAAATTGAAATCCTGACTTAATTTTGATGTTATCAGCAACTGCTGCACATGGGCGGCAGTATTTGTGTCTTTTTCCATGACAATTACAATGTTGATAACACCGTTGTTAGATTGTCTATCTTAGATAGGCAAACACCCATATTCTCCGGCTCCCTGAGGCTCAAGAGAACTGGTCCCGCTTAAACGTATATTTACTAGGGTCCTTATTGTAATTTAATATAACTTGATGGGGTTTTATGTAAAAATAGTTTTGATATATTTTCAAAATACACCTCAAGTATTTAATTATCGTCTTTAGAGTTTTCATAGATGTATATTTTATAAAAGTGAAATTTTCTAGTGAGTAGAACCTAGTTTTCATTGTATATGGTATTTTAATAAAATACTGGAATTTGTATTGAATTGTAATGGTAGTTTCATAAAATTGTGATTCCTTTGATTTAGAAAACATGGAATATTTATAATATATTTAAAAATAGATATTTTGATAATAGTTATAAATATATATATATAATAAATTTTATTTATTTTTGTAGAAATCTTATTTTCTTAAAAATTGCATCAAAAATTTCATCGAGATCGAATGCTCCTTGCGGAGGTCTGCATCTCGCTCTACTAGGCCCGAGAATGTACGATAACCTGCACCATTCTGATCGGGGCCCCAAAACGGGTTGTAGAGGCGCAATTGTAAGGAATTTAATCAACACACTTTTTAAAGAAACGACTTTTGAATGTTTAAGGTATTTATTTGTAATCTCGTATTTTCCCATAAACTAGAGTCCCAAAATGTATCGTGATATGTTGAAGATGTGTGTTGTGATGAGGTAGGTCATTACCCAGTGAGTTATCTAAAGGTAATACAAGAAAATATGTTGAATTGTGTTAAAAGTAAAGTATATGGTATTTTACCGTAAAAATGCGATAAAAGTTGCATAATAGATTCTTTTGAGATGAAACTTGTTCTAATATATTTATTTATTTTTGTTAAACATTATGAGAGAATATGGTATTTTCTTATTTAAGAAAAATGGAGTTTTTAAAGAAAAACGAATCGGAAGTCGGAATAACTCCGCTTCCGACGAGTTTTGAAAAAAGAGAAGTTTTAGAATAGTAAAAGAGGAGGGGAGAGGGGACTTACTTGCTATAAATAAAGAGGGGAGGTAGAGAAAGACGTTGGAACCGTCGGGGCGTCGTTTCGTCACCGGATTCTTCTTGGAACGTCGCCGGAACTTCGTCTCTTGCTAACTTCACTTGTACAACTTGGGACTTGGAAATTTTATTGAGTTTTTGTAATGGAATTCTGAATGAGGAGGAGTGAAATGTGGTGTGGTATTTATACGAAAAATTAGGATTTGAGTTAATGAAGAATGGAATTAAAATTTGCATTATCACTCTCTGGATATTTTCAGAGTAAACAAACAACATGGGGGTAGTGGGGTAGGCGAAGGGGTTTAGGGGTAAAAATCTTGGAGCATTTCCCATGGTTATACCCGGCGGCGCCAGCCCAAACTCGATCCTCGCCGGCCATTTCAGTGAGGTGGGGTGTGGGATTTGTGACACGTGTCCAAGGATGCTTAATTAACAATTCCTACATGTTTGTTTAATCTGTGACTTTTCATTTTACGTATAGTGCACATGCAAACCTTTGGGCTTCTAAAAGATTAAAAGAAAAATCAACAAAAAGATAATGTGGCTTGGGGGATTCGATCACGGGGGCTACGTCACAGCAGTACAAGGCTTTACCAATGAGCTACAAGTGCTTTCTTGATGTTTAAAAGCAATTCAAATACCTATAGCATACACAGGATTGCAAATACTCCATTTGTACATTATTTTTTAAACAAATTTCTGTACATTGAAAACAGAGATGTTACACAAACCCGGGTGAGAAGCATTGGATAGCGGTGAAGAACATTCTCAAGCACCTGAGAAGGACTAAGGAGATGTTCTTGGTATACGGTAGTGGGGACCTCCAGATCGAGACTTTTACCGACTCCAGCTTCCAAAATGATAAGGATGACTCTAAATCCATCTCGGGTTATGTGTTTACCCTCAATGGAGGGCGGTATGTTGGAAGAGTTCCAAACAAGACACCGTCACAGACTCAACGATGGAAGCTGTGTTAGATATGTATGCCCTAGATGCCTGTATTGTATAGGATGCTAGGCATGTATATGTACAGAAACAATCTTTGCTCGAAATGATAGTATTCTATCTGGTTTATCTTCATCTTAACGTGTGATGTGCTGTATTTCATATCTTTATATATATGTTGATGAAGCCCTTAGGATTATACTTCACTACCAGGATTATGATGGAGATCATCCTAGTGGGGCCTAAGCAGTCTACAAGCATATCCTTTAATTGTTCCTAGTCGAGAGTATATCAAGACAGGGCATCGATGTTACCAGAGTAGACTAGTGTGTACGTTTCTTGACCCTTGGAGGGCGATGGAAGATCCCATATCCATTGGTGTTTGACATCAAAGATTGTACACAGGTGCTCATTGGAGAATGGGTACACCGAACAGGACTCGCCGAGAACTCCTAGATGGTATATATACCTATTGTCAGATAGCAGTTCTCTGGTGACACTTGTACAGGTTAGTCTGTAGACCCAAGATCGTCATGGTGTCTTGTGTGGTTCCCACTGTACTTTGATTTCCACCCTACCACGGCTTTATTAAGTCGTGCAAACAGGTGGACTTTGGGTACAATCCCGAATCACATGGAGACAGTGAGCGATAGGAGGGGTTTCGTCTCTCCCGGTATATGGAGTTGATGTCGCGCTATGTTTGATCGGCTATAACACCTAAATCCCTGGCCAGGGTTCTCGAGGTTTACTGATAAGTGTTATCAGGAGTTCCTCGAACTGTTATGAGCCGTAAATCAGCATGACTTATAAAGTTACCGGGGTCTAACATTTACCACCCCTAAACTTCATATACGACGTATCAGACGAAGAGACCGGACTGTATGGTAAGTGTTGCTTGCAGGCTCGTAGGGGTTGTGATGAGTTCGCTCGTCGGCTACCTTTTTGTCATATACCTGGGTAGCCGTTACGCACAGGTAGTGCCGCTGACGTGCTTGTGGTTAAACCCACTGCCAACATACTGTCGAGTCTTTAGAGTCCCACACAGAGGGTTCTCCCGTTCAGGCGAAAGATGTAGAGGCTGTAAGTTGTTATGGCAGCCGTAAGCTGTTACGGCAGGGTTTCGATTATGTTCGTGTAATTGTTACAGGAATAATATTTGGAAGGATAATACTGGTAGGCTTTGGTTTAAGCCGGATACCGGTATTATATTATTGGATTAATGGTATTCGTATTTTTTGGAATTCGGATACGGGTATACGGTATATGGAGGAGGGGTATTCTTGTAATTGTTACAAGAATACATTCTAGAAGGTGCCCCCTCATAATGACATTATTTATTTTATGAAATTAAATAAATGAGGTGGAAATAAGAAAGTCCAAGCATGGTTGCAAGAATGGGTTGTTTAATTTTATATTGTTTTGGAATTACTATTGAAGCATGGTGCTAATTTTATATTATATGCTTCAATTATTTCATTTGCAATATATCATTTTTTCTCATGCTTGAATTCTCTCATTATCACAAACACTTTCTCTCTCCTTCTTCTCTCCTCCTCCTTCATCCTAAGCTTTACCCTTCACATGTGTTGTGAAACAAAGGCTTAGGATTAAAGATAATCCAATACACTAATCTCTACATGATCCTAGTGACCTCTTCTAGCAAACTTGGTCTCTAGGTTAAACTCTTGAGAAGGGTTTCTAGCTTGTACGACAACTCTCGCGTGGATCATCTAGGTCTTGGGGTGGCCGGAGATCGAGCACATCGGCAACGTCCAAGGAGCCAAGGAGTTCATCAAAGAAGACCCGAAGGACCGAATCATCAAGGTATAATCCCTAACATAGTAGATAACATCTTTATTTAGGGTTCACTAGTTGTGGTTTAGATAAGATCTAATGGAAAGTGCGTGTTGTATGCAAAGAAAATTTTCGTTCATCGCTTCCGCCGCGTCACAAGAGTTGGGGGAGCATGCAACATGCACTAACATGGTATCAAAGCCTAACTAAACCATAATTAGATTGTTAGCCAAAAGTTAGAACTTCGATCGATGCATTTTTCCCGGAAAACACGATTTCTGTCCCCATTTTCTGTCGATTTTTAAAGTGTTCAAAAAATCATTTCTGTGGCCTTAAAAATACATGCAGAGTTTTCTAAGCACACTGTAGGAAAACGAGACTCTAACTCGCCAGGAACGCCGCGGATCCGTGGCCAAACTCAATGTTTGGCCGCTGATCCGCGACCGAGTTGTGGCCGAGTTGACTCGTTTTTCAGCAGTTTGCTTATATTAAGGAAATAGTGTTTCTGGGATATCTGGAATTTTCACAAAGTTGTTTGTGTACTGGGACATGTCAAGTGTTGGCATGGTTTAAAATTATCGATCGAAATTCTAAGTGTTTGGCTAATCGGGTTTGCTGTTTTTCGATATATGTTTGAAACGTCCACTAATTGCTATATGACAATTAGTGGGGGTTGCACATATGTATATCATGAGATGGTATGTATATATGAATGTGTTGGATAGTCGTGATGAATGGCCGGGTGTGTGTGAGAAGAGCGTTTTTCTTTTCTTTCATTCAATGTAATTTGTAAAATGCAATGTAATATTATTTTGCGGGGCACATCCGGGTTGAGGTTGTAGCCACCGTTGTATAATTTCTTTTTACTGTTTTTGCTCCTAGGATAGACCCAAGGTGGGGTGCACAAACTACCGGGTTTTCGAAGTGCCGAGTGGCCTACTCACTTTGTTTAGGGAGGTTGCTTCACTTCAGGAATTTGACGGGTAGTTTGCCACACCCGTAAGGGTCTAGGGTGGGGTTTTGGCTATTCATCACGACCGTGGAACCCGTTTCTCATTAAGGGCTTGAATGAAATACGGAATTCCTAGTATATCTAATGTATTCATCTGTGATCTGAAATGGCTATATTTATATATGAGATATATAATAAACGTTGCTTATGTTTTGCACCCGCGCTAGTCCAGCCCCCGCTCTGCCGTTAGTTAAGTAACCTAACGGTGCATGACGGGGCCCCGTGGCGAATGTGGATGGCATAAGCGTACGTTCTATTTTCATTTCTTTTCTGTGATGTTTAGGAAACGTAAATGATGGGACAACATTAATGTGATTAATGTTAAAAAAAAGAAACCTAAAAATGTTGTAGAATCAAACTTTTTAAAATGGGTAACTCTAGCTTTTGCTTTGCATAGTGGTATTCTTGAATATCCTGCACCTCATTCGATGAGGAAAGGGCCGAGATCCCTTCACCGGGAGTGACCCCTTTAGCGAAACTGGCAAATGTTACAAAGAACTCGATTTGATTTTATAGCTGATCTAATTTTTGCTTTGCATCATGGTATTTACATATCCAGCACCTTATTCGATAAGGAAAGAGCCGAGACCCCTTCACCGGGAATGACCTCTTTAGCAAGATTAGAAAAATGCTATAAAACCATTCGATTTTTAAAACTAGAGCTTAAACCACTCCTTCTCACTCGATTCCACAACGATATCAAGTTCAAAACATTAAAGGTTTTCATAAAAACAATCCGTAGCCCTCCACCATTTTAGGAAGCAGAGTACTTAGTATTCGTGCCACGTTTGTTGACTATAGTTAAGGCGTGGTGTACGGTAGCTAAGTGACGTCTTCCTACAAAGCATTTGATACGATTGATCAGGACAATCGCATGACTTTGTTGACCATAGTTAAGGGCCATGCGGGTAGGTCTAAATCAATCCCGAAATGGCGGGTTGAACTTGACTAGTGCTTATGATTTGTTGACCATAGTTAAGGTCATAAGACACTAGGGGTAAAAATCATATCGGGAATTTCAAGAGTTGAAATTTGCAATGAGATTGCATACCTTCTATATGATAGTTGGATCCCGATCCCACTGTGAGTAAAAGTTACTCCTGGGAGAGTTTTGCACTTTATAATTAGCTAATCCAGTAGGTGTCTAGAAAGGTGTCAGCGGGATTACGCCTTTAGGAAAACGAGGTTTATTTTAATTAGGTCCGTGCGAAAGCATGGGGAACCTCCCTCGGAGTACCGACACTGGCATGGCTGACCGGTTAGCGAACTTGTAGATTGCAATTAATCCTGGCTAGTTTTCTTTTTAAAAGGTTTGAAGGAAAATTTGATAAAAAGCAGCGGGAGACATCAATTAGATAAGATTAATAACCAATCTAATTATGCAAGAGTAATCGCTGAGTGTCTTCTTTTCTCTCTCCTAATGGCAGATACCTATGACGGGACTTAAGCTTTTATTAGACAAAAATAAACTCACGGGACCGAATTACAAAGATTGGCTAAGGAACGTGGATATTGCCCTGACCTATGATAAGGTCGGATACGTCCTGATTACTCCAGCCCTTCCTAACCCAGGCCCTGATTCTTCAGTTGCGGATAAAGAAATCCACAAGACATGGGATATAGACTGCGCAACAGCCAAGTGCCTCTGTTTACCCCAATCAGAGCAAAGCTCTGTTCAAATTCCGAGGCGGGAAATGAAGCAACGCTTTATCTCCCCCCAATCAGAGCAAAGCTCTGCTTTGAAAATTTAAAATTTAATAATAAATGAAGCAACGCTTCAGTATATTTGCGCTGCGCAACACGCCACGTGTCAGGCGCAGATGCATCAGCGCAGCGCCCAAGAAGGCGCGCCCAATCAGAGCAAAGCTCTATTAAAGGAAGCAACGCTTCAGTTGCGCTAGTGCTGCGCTGCGCGACACGTGTCAGCGCAGATGCGCTAGCGCAGTTGCGCTGCGCTGTGCGCTGCGCGACACGTGTCAGCACGGATGCGCTAGCGCGGTTGCGCTGCGCGACACGTGTCAGCGCGGTTGCGCTAGCGCGGTTGTGCTGCGCGACACGTGTCAGCGCGGTTGCGCTAGCGCGGTTGCACTGCGCTGTGCGCTGCGCGACACGTGTCACGCGCTGGGGCATCTGCGCCAAACAGAATTAAATTTTTAAGAAATCTTTTCTGTTCTTGTTAAAACAAGAAGATTTTCTTCTGCAAAGCAGAAGCCCTTGGATCAAAGATCCAACGGTGGGGAAAATTCCCCAAATCACTCAGAGAAAAATCTCTTTAACAAATTTAACTAATTTATGGGCACTATAAAAAGGACCCTAGACCTCAATTCAAGGGGATCAACATTTTTCTAAAAAAAAAGAGAGATAGAACTCTGAGAAACTCCTCAAGAATAAAAAAAGGTAAAAAACCTTTAGAGAAAGAGAAAGTTCTCTTACGAACAGATCATATATCTAAAAACAAGATCAATGATCTTTAATAAAAATAAAATAAAATAGTGCTTTGCACTTTTCATGAACCTTTGGTTCTCTGAGATAAGAAAAACAAGAAAAAACTTATTTTTCTTTGATCTAAATTAGATCAAGAAATCAAATAGTGTTTTGCACTTCTGTTTTTGAATCTAAAAGATTCTTAGTGCTCTGCACTTACAAACTGCGATAGAGCTTTGCTCTCTGGAATTGGCGCAACTCACCAGAGCGCGCCACGTGTCAGTAGCGCAACAGCGCAGCGCACTAGCGCAGCGCACTGCGCTATTGCGCTTGCGCTCACTAGAGCGCGCCACGTGTCAGTAGCGCACTAGCGCAGCGCACTGCGCTATTGCGCTTGCGCTCACCAGAACGCGACACGTGTCAGCCATAGAACCACTTGCACTACGCGCTCTTGAAACAGAGCTCTGCTCTCTAGAATTAGCGCACCTCACCAGAGCGCGCCACGTGTCTGCAGCGCAACAGCGCACTGCGCTATTGCGCTTGCGCTCACCAGAGCATGACACGTGTCACCACCATATGAGTTTGCGCTCAATACTTAGCGCAAAGCGCCTGACAAGCCACGTGGGGCACTGTCAGAGTATCTAATGCTCTGCATTGTTAAAGAAAAGGGACAGAGCCCAATTAAAAGGCCTAACAGGCCTAATAAAAAATGCTATGCATTTTAAAAGGGGGGCAAAGCCCAAACAAAAAAATAGATGCTCTGCATCATTTATAAAAGGGCAAAGCCCAACCAAAACAAGAATAATGCAGTGCATTACTAAAAATGGGTGAAGCCCCAGCACCAGCCAAAGACAAAAAATGTTGAAACTGGACTTAGCCCAATTTTGGCCATAAGTCCTTAAATTAAATTGACTGAGCAAGATTGCTCTTTTAAATCAATTCACTTCGGTTCGAGGGTACATCTCCGAACTCCTCTGACACACGTCGTTGTAATCATTCAACGTCGTCAGAGAGGTGACGGGTCCCGACGACCACACGCATCAATATGGACCGCGGGGTCCTTAAACTCGTGGACCGAGACGTCCTTAAATTAATATCGGACCGAGACGTCCTTAAACTAATATCGGACCGAGACGTCCCTAAACTGATATCGGACCGAGACGTCCCTAAACTGGAATATGGACCACCACGTCCCTAAACTGGAATATGGACCACCACGTCCCTAAACTGGCACAATAGAGCCAATTGCTCTTTTGTCGGATCTAAACGATCCCGTTAAGTTGATCTTAGTCTCAAACTGGGCTAACGTATCCTTAATAAACGTTTGAGTCGATCTTAGCCTCAAAAATGGCTAACGTATCCTCCAAACAGACTTTAGTCCCAAATTGGACTATGAATCTCCCAAATTGGAACAATAGAGCCCAAACGCTCTTTTGTCGGATCTAAACGATCACGTTAAGTTGATCTTAGTCTCAAACAGGACTATCGTATCCTTAACGAATGTTTAAGTTGATCTTAGCCGCAACGCGACTAATGCATCCTTAAACTAAAAACACCAAACCCAAATCTAAGTAAATACGGATTTGGACTAATCCACGTCCTACGGGCGACAGCATTACTCAGTCTCCGTATACAATCCACGGGCAACCACGAAAAAAACAAACACCCACGACACGAAGTGAAATTCTGGAGAAGGAGAAAGTTGTTACCGCGACGCGGTAGCGTAATTAACTGTAGGGGCTTGCGCCTGCAGGGAAGAGCGTCCCCACAATCAAAAGCCCCTCAAGCGAGGGGGAATCTGACGAAGTCTGCTATATCGGCCGCATCCGTCTAAACCTCCGATACAAGGTGCCATAAATCAACTTGGCATCTTCGGAGAGGTAGACGGATAAAACCAAATAGCATCTGCCCCGAATCTCAGCGTCAGGACATCGCAGTCCTGTGCGCCGTCCTTCGGAGGGGAACAGCCTCGAGCTTGCTTCTATGAACAATGAACATCAGAAGCAACACGAGAAGATGGATGTTCAATCCATCTTTCTCCATACAAAGGAGTTGTATGGAGAGCAATCTCGTACTCTCTGATACGAGGCATCTCGAAAGTTGTTTCAGATGCGGATGGCTGCTGGCATGTCTGTAGGTGACCATATATTGAAGATGTTAGACTTATCGAAGAACTTGAGGACCTGGGTTGGACCACGGAGAACGAGCAGTATGTTGATATTATTCTACAGTCCCTTCCCCCTGCCTTTGCTCAATTCATTGTAAACTTCAGCATGCACAACATGGAGAAGTCTTTACCTGAACTCCTCAATATGTTGAGGAGTGCAGAGAGCACACTAAAGGTAGAGAAAACTCCCGCTCTTATTGCTGGGCCATCTTGTTCATCCGTTCCGAAAGCCAAGGCCAAGGAAAAGAAGAAGAAGAATCCCATCAAGCAGAGAGGCGGAGTGAAAAGGCACCGGGAAGGGACAAGAATGGAGCTGCCGCGACAGGACGAAGGGAATGTTTCCACTGCCACCAGACTGGGCACTGGAAGAGAAACTGCGTTGGATACCTGGCCGACCTCAAGAAGAAGAAGCATGGTGATGCTTCCACTTCAGGTGTGTTTGTAACAGAAGACTGTTTTTCAATCAGCTCTGCTTCTTGGGTATTAGATACTGGGTCAGGATCTCACATCTGCAATTGTGTGCAGGGGCTGAGAAATAGCAGGTTTTTGAAGAAAGGTGATCACACTCTCCGGATTGGGAATGGTTCCTCGGTACATGCTACTGCAGTGGGAGAGTATCATCTTGGTTTGCCGTCGGGTTGTATATTGGTTTTGAGCCCATGTTATTTTGTACCTTCGATGTTATGTAATATTATATCTGTATCGTTGTTGGACAATGCTGG
The DNA here is from genome assembly GCA_030015575.1 of Agapanthus africanus. Classification (NCBI taxonomy): domain Eukaryota; kingdom Viridiplantae; phylum Streptophyta; class Magnoliopsida; order Asparagales; family Amaryllidaceae; genus Agapanthus; species Agapanthus africanus. The sequence goes on from JASDDO010000031.1 coordinate 471,626,084, forward strand.
ATATAATTTTGTATTGCAATCTAATGTTATGAACATTAACCTTAATCAAGAGTTGATTGGGTATGGTACATTAAATAATGAGATATACGTCCTAAATTAGCATACAGTTTTTCATATACAACACGCAAACAAAAGATAGGTTTCAGACATAAATGAAGCTTTCATTTGGCATTGTAGACTTGGTCATATTAACGAAACAAGACTAACCAAGCTACATAAAGATGGATATTTGAACCCGTTTGAATATAAATCTTATGCGACTTGCCAGTCTTGTATCAAGGGTAAAATGACCAAAACTCCGTTTACTGGACACGGAGAGAGAGCTACTGGACTCTTAGGCCTCATACATAGTGTGTATGTGGACCAATGTCTACACATGCGAGATGTGGTTTTTCGTACTTCATAACCTTCACTGATGATTTATCGAGATTCGGGCACGTGTTCTTGTTGAAACATAAGTCCGAAGCCTTTGAAAAATTCAAGGAGTATAAATCTGAAGTAGAAAAACAAACAGGCTTAAGTATCAAGAAACTTCGATCGGATCGAGGAGGTGAGTATCTAAGCCCAGAGTTTCTAGTTTTCCTAAAAGAGAATGAGATTCTCTCTCAACTCACTCCTCCGTACACACCGCAGCACAACGGTGTATCGGAAAGGAGGAATCGTACCCTATTAGATATGGTACGATCTATGATGAGTGATGCTGAGTTACCAATATCATTCTGGGGGCACGCATTAGAGACTGCGATTTATCTATTGAATAGGGTTCCGACCAAAACCGTGTCTACCACTCGATATGAGATATGGTATGGGAAGAGACCATCTCTTAAAAGAGTTAAGATATGGGGTTGTCCGGCTTATGTGAAAAAGCAGAATCCGGACAAACTTGAGACACGATCGGTTTTGTGTAGATTTGTGGGATATCCAAAACACTCGTATGGATATTTTTTCTACCACAAGGAGGAACAAAGGGTGTTTGTTTCTCAGTATTCCACATTTTTAGAAAACGTATTTTTTACAAATGATACTATTGGCAATGTGGTAGAACTGGAAGAAATTCTAGATACACAAGCAATTACCGATGATTTGGTTGAACATAAGGTTTCAATAGAATCTGACGAACCTCCGCCACTCCGTAGATCTAGTAGGACTTCTCTCCCACCTGATAGATACTACGGTTTTCTAATTGATGATGATAGAGAAGATTGCATCATGGATGATGATGACCCTACTAGTTTCAGCAAGCTATCACGAGTGGTGACTCAATGAAGTGGCTGGATGGCATGAGATCCGAAATAGAATCCATGCACACCAACAAAGTATAGTCTTTAGAGGTTGCACCTTCTAGAGTAAAACCCATAGGGTGCAAATGGATTTTTAAAAGAAAGATCGGTGTGGATGGTCAGGTGGAGACCTATAAAGCTAGGCTGGTAGCAAAAGAATTTCGTCAAAGACCAGGCTTGGACTATGATGAAACCTTTTCACCAGTCGCGATGCTTAAATCCATTCAGATCCTGCTTGCTATAGCTGCTCACTATGATTATGAGATCTGACAGATGGATGTTAAAACGACATTTCTAAATGGTGATTTAGAAGAATGCGTTTTTATGGATCAGCCAGAAGGCTTCATTGATAGTGGGAGCAGCGGAAAGGCATGCAGGCTGCTTAAATCCATCTATGGATTAAAGCAGGCATCACGGAGTTGGAACATCTGCTTTGATGATACAATCAAAGAGTTTGGTTTTATCAAAAATGTGGATGAACCATGTATTTATAAAAGGATTGTAGAGATTACTGTTACATTCCTCGTATTGTACGTGGACGATATTCTCTTGATAGGAAATGATATTACTATGCTACAATCGGTCAAACTATTCTTATCGCAGAGGTTCTCCATGAAAGACCTGGGCGATACCTCATACATTCTGGGGATTAAGATCTATAGAGATAGATCTAAGAAATTATTGGGATTGTCCCAATCGAGATACATTGACACCATACTAAAGAGGTTTAGTATAGAAGATTCCAAGGGGGGTAATTTACCCGCTTGTCACGGGATCACCCTTTCCAAAGAGATGTCTCCAAAGACTGATGAGGAGAGGGCTCGCATGAGTATTATACCCTACGCTTCGGCAGTAGGATCTATAATGTATGCGATATTATGTACACGCCCAGATGTAGCTTATGCACTGAGTGCAACAGGTATCAATCTAACCCAAGGGAGAAACACTGGACTGCTGTGAAGATCATTCTGAAGTACTTAAGAAGAACTAAAGAAATGTTCTTGGTGTATGGTAATGGAGAGCTCTAAATGGAGGGATCTACCGACTCTAGCTTCCAGAGCGACAAGGATGACAGTAAGTCCATCTCGGGGTTTGTATTTACCCTAAATGGAGGGGCGGTATGTTGGAAGAGTTCCAAGAAAGATACCGTCGCTGACACCACGATGGAAGCTGAGTATATTGCTGCTAATGATGCCGCAAAAGAGGCAGTCTGGATGAGGAAGTTCATTTCTGAACTTCAGGTGGTTCCATCCATTTCTAATCCAATACCTCTGTATTGCGATAACAATGGAGCCATGGCTTTGGCAAAGGAACCGAGGTCCCATCAGAAATCCAGACATATCTTGAGGCGGTATCACCTCATCAGGGAGATAGTGGATCGCCAGGACATCCAGGTACGGAGAGTAGACATGAAAGACAACACGACAGATCCATTCACCAAGGCCATCCCTCAAGTCCAGTTTGAGAAACTGTTCGATCTGTTGGGCATGCGGTACGCCGGCAACTGGTTCTAGTGCGAACAGTGGGTACTTGATGCATCAACTACAGGCCTTAGTGCAAGTGGGAGATTGTTAGATATGTATGCCCTAGAGGCCTGTATTGTATAGGACGCTAGGCATGTATATGTACAGAAACAATCTTTGCTCGAAATGATAGTATGCTATCTGGTTTGTCTTTATCTTAACGTGTGATGTGCTGTATTTCATATCTTTATATACATGTTGATGAAGCCCTTAAGATTATGCTTGACTACCAGGATGATGATGGAGATCATACTAGTGGGGCCTGAGCAGTCTACAAGCATATCTTTTAATTGTTCCTAGTCGAGAGTATATCGAGACAGGGCATCGATGTTACTAGAGTAGACTAGTGTGTACGTTTCTTGACCCTTGGAGGGCGATGGATGATCCCATATCCATTGGTGTTTGACATCAAAGATTGTACACAGGTGCTCATTGGAGAATGGGTACACCGAACAGGACTCGCCGAGAACTCCTAGATGGCATATATACCTATTGTCAGATAGCAGTTCTCTGGTGACACTTGTACAGGTTAGTCTGTAGACCCGAGATCGTCATGGTGTCTTGTGTGGTTCCCACTGTACTTTGATTTCCACCCTACCACGGCTTTATTAAGTCGTGCAAACAGGTGGACTTTGGGTATAATCCCGAATCACATGGAGACAGTGAGCGATAGGAGGGGTTTCGTCTCTCCTGGTATATGGAGTTGATGCCGCGCTATGTTTGATCGGCTATAACACCTAAATCCCTGGCCAGGGTTCTCGAGGTTTACTGATAAGTGTTATCAAGAGTTCCTCGAACTGTTATGAGCCGTAAATCAGCATGACTTATAAAGTTACCGGGGTCTGACATTTACCACCCCTAGACTTCATATGCGACGTATCAGACGAAGAGACCGGACTGTACGGTAAGTGTTGCTTGCAGGCTCGTAGGGGTTGTGATGAGTTCGCTCGTCGGCTACCTTTTCGTCATGTACCTGGGTAGCCGTTACGCACAGGTAGTGCCACTGACGTGCTTGTGGTTAAACCCACTGCCAACGTACTGTCGAGTCTTTAGAGTCCCACACAGAGGGTTCCTTCGTTCAGGCGAAAGATGTAGAGGCTGTAAGTTGTTATGGCAGCCGTAAGCTGTTACGGCATGGTTTCGATTATGTTCGTGTAATTGTTACAGGAATAATAATCGGAAGGATGATACTGGTAGGCTTTGGTTTAAGCCGGATACCGGTATTATATTATTGGATTAATGGTATTCGTATTTTTTGGAATTCGGATACGGGTATATGGTATACGGTATATGGAGGAGGGGTATTCTTGTAATTATTACAAGAATACCTTCTAAAAGGTGCCACCTCATAATGACATTATTTATTTTATGAAAATAAATAAATGAGGTGGAAATAAGAAAGTCCAAGCATGGTTGCAAGAATGGGTTGATTAATTTTATATTGTTTTGGAATTACTATTGAAGCATTGTGCTAATTTTATATTATATGCTTCAATTATTTCATTTTCAATATATTATTTTTTCTCATGCTTGAACTCTCTCATTATCACAAACACTTTCTCTCTCCTTCTTCTCTCTTCCTCCTTCATCCTAAGCTTTACCCTTCACATGTGTTGTGAAACAAAGGCTTAGGGTTAAAGATAATCCAATACACTAATCTCTACATGATCCTAGTGACCTCTTCTAGCAAACTTGGTCTTTAGGTTAAACTCTTGAGAAGGGTTTCTAGCTTGTACGACAACTCTTGTGTGGATCATCTAGGTCTTGGGGTGGCCGGAGATCGAGCACATCGGCAACGTCCAAGGAGCCAAGGAGTTCATCAAAGAAGACCCAAAGGACCGGATCATCAAGGTATAATTCCTAACATAGTAGATAACATCTCTAGTTAGGGTTCACCAGTTGTGGTTTAGACAAGATCTAATGGAAAGTGCGTGTTGTATGCAAAGAAAATTTTCGTTCATCGCTTCCGCCGTGTCACAAGAGTTGTGGGAGCATGCAACATACACTAACAAGCTGAGTATATAGCTGCTAACGATGCCGCAAAAGAGACAGTCTGGATGAAGAAGTTCATCTCTGAACTTCAGGCAGTTCTGTCCATTTCCAATCCAATACCCTTGTATTGCGATAACAATGGGGCTGTAGCCTTAGCGAAGGAACCAAGGTCCCATCAGAAGTCCAAACATATCTTGAGGCGGTATCATCTGATCATGGAGATCGTGGATCGCAAGGAGATCGAGTGCAACGTTTTAAAAATCGTTTAGGATAATTATATGTTAATTAGAGTTATAACATGTGTTTTGCTATAAAACCTAGTTTATAATTATTTTCCACAAAGGATTAAAAAAATATTTATTTGCTTATGAATTATTTCCTTATTTGTTTATTTAATTGGTTATTTAATCAATTGCTTGTTCACTCAATTATTTATTTATTTACTAATTATTAAAAATTATTTTAACACGCACTTATACACTAATCCTAGATTAACAAGTGGTTAATCTTATTTAGGCAACCATGGCAACCTAAACACCTTTTTTTAACAAGCTCTTTTCATTTTAATTCAAGAGGGTTCAAGAATTTTGATTAAAAGATAAATAAAAATGAAAATTAGACTATTGAGGCATGGTGCATTAAATGCATGCCATGACTTGGTGTTTTCACTCTCTCTCCCTCACTATGGCAGCCTCCCCTCTTCTTCCTTCTTTCTCTTTCTTTCTCTATTGCTAAACCCTTCTAACTCATCTCATAACCTTCCAAAAGCAACACTAATCCTTTTAAAATCACTTCAAAATCCAATTTTTCCAAAACCTCTTTATGAGTTCTTGAAGCAAGTCTTCATCTTTGGCGGCAATCTTATCTAGCAGGGTCTTTTACTATCTTTTGAGGTATAAAAACCAAGTTTTACTTATTGCTTTGCTAATCCTTGCTTTAATTAGTTTTAATTAGGTGTTTAAGTAGTTTTTAATGCAAGTTTAGAGTTCTAAAGAGAGGGTTAGGTTAAGTTTAGTATTTTAATCACTTATTAGGGTAGTTAAGAGTAGTTTAACATCTAATAGTTTAACTAATCCTGCAAGTTTGCACTAAAACACCAAATTGTTGTAGATTAGTGTTTAAAAATGATTTTTAGTTAAGTTTTGTGATATTGGTGATCTGCTACCATTGCGTTATTTTATAATTAAATCAAACAATACAATAGTATAGTGTTTAAGCCCTGAGTTTACCCTAGAAACCCAGACCTAAACCCACTCAGTTCGACCGGCAAGAGTTGCAGATTTCCCGGTGTCGCCGGCCTTCAGGTAGAGTTGGGTGTTGGGGTTTTGTGAGTAGTTCTCTGTGAGTCTTTAAGGATATTTGGTAAACTTTGTTTTTCTTATTTTATCTGCAAGTAATATCTGGGACCATTTTCCTTTTATGTGAGTGCTTTGTTATGTATGATACGTACGTTTCATTTCTAGATTTGGCAGTTGTTGGGTATAACAGCCCCTAGGGTGGTTTGTGACGTTGTCGCACATGTTTTGTGTACCAAGTGTACACGTGTTTAGCTTGTGGACGTTAGTTCCTCCATATTACCTTGACTTCGCATTTATTCGAATGTCTAGTCTTATATGTTATATTTGTGTGATTCTAGGATCGGTTGCGAAGACGTCGGACGTGGCAAGGAAAGGAAAAACGGTGGTCGGATTCGAATAGCCGAGGCGTTCCGGTGAGTAGTTATACACATCTATGGGGGAATCACTTGGATGATGCAAAACGCCTGATAGCTACGATTTATTTATAATTCTTGTTTTCATATACGTATATCATATTCATATTGCACTTGTATCATCATGCACATTAATATTATCATCTAGGACACTTGCACCTTACTAATGGTTCATACCGCACGTGCACTATTTTATGCGAACACACACGCCATTGGTAATTGCTATGTCACGAACACTATAGAACTTGCTTAAAAATCGGTATTTGAGTATTACATCATTTTTTATATTTACTCACCAAGTCATCCATCTCATTGCATCATATTGATATCACAGACATTCACCATTATTGACATATGCATATATTTTGATTCTTCCTGGAGATTTCCGTATTCATGAGATTTCTGGATTTGGGGAAATCCGCAAAAAGACTTTTATAAACTTATGATCATTTTAAAATAGAAATTGCGGTTTTCTCGTGATATGATGTGTGTGGCGTCCACCATGATTTTTCTCGGTTCTTGAGCCATGTATGTACATATACCCGATTCGAGGAGAGAGGAGGCACCGTCTGCGGGTACATAGTGGGCTCGGTGAGGTACCCCGGGGCAAAAAGATCGTATAGAGAGACGTTGAGCCTAGCAGAGGAGCACTACCCACCGGTGATTATTTGGCCTGGCGGACATCTCGAGGATGCCGACCGGAGACGTGTGATTCATACAGATTGGGGCCGATCTAAAAGACGGCACCCTAGATATTGATATATATATATATACATATATATATATATATATATACATATATATATATATATACATATATATATATATATACATATATATATATATATACATATATATATATATATATTGTGTCAATGCTTAACACAGATTTCTGTTGTTTCTATTTGATAATACTACAGTTTTACAATACCAAAAGTTTAATAAGATAAAACTCAGATTTTCTCATAACAGATATACCCAGATTTCATGTTTGATCATTCATTCATGTCGCATTCATATTCGTACATCGCATTATAGTTGGTACATCGTTTTTTTTTCGACGCATTTGCGTGCATACATGTGATTGTCTCAATAGATGTTACTTTCTACTAACGAGTTGGCAATTCACCCCCGTTGTGCCACAGTGTCTTATAGGACCGACCCGTCAGCATAGTCGCGGCGGACGCACTGCTTCTTCTTCTGCTTCACTTTGCTTCGACTTTTGGGAGCGATACTTGTAGGTGGGTTTTGTGAGGATATTCTTTTGTTCCCACCATGTATATTTACTTTTGTATCTAGTACACTCCATCTACCATTTGTATATTGGACCTAGACTATGAGACTGTGAGGCTTGTATTATATGTTTTCTGGTGTCGAGCTCGTGTGAGTTGACTTTTATGCTTTCTTATCTCGTGCTTTTTATACGGTTTTTCACATTATTATGATATATCTTGCCTGTGGTTGTGTTCCGCCATTTGGCAAAGAGCTAGCTTCCGCTTGGGGATGCCTTTTTATCATTGCTTATATATATTCATGTATGTATCGGTTTGGGACCAGTTTTTACAAAGGAAACTCTGCCGAAATTTTTAGAAAAACTTGATGCTTTTAAAAGATTTTGACGTAACACTATTTTGTTAAAATCACTCTTTTAAAACATGTTTTTTTATCACTCTATTCTTTTTACGGTTTAGATTCTGGGATTTTAGCTTACTTGAATTACGTTACGCCTCTAGACGTTGCGTGATTTAAGTGCCAGCCACATTTCCACATTCGGGTCGTGACATCGAGGTTCGGAGAGTGGACAAAAAAGACAACACAGCGGATCCACTCACAAAGGCCTTAGCTCAAGCACAGTTCGAGCGGCTGTTCGAGATGTTGGGGATGCGTTATGCAAATAACTAGCCCTAGTGCAAGTGGGAGATTGTAGGATTTATATGCCCTAGAGGCGATTATTTGTATTGGATACTATGAATATGTATATATGTATATGACAATCTTGCTCGAAATGATAGTATGCTACTCGATTTAACTTTATCTTAACATATGCATATGTTCTACTTGTTATTATGTACTACTTATACATGTTGATAAAGCCCGTAGGACATGCTTGACTACCAGCATTGTGATGGCAATCATACTTGTGAGAGCTGGGTAGTCTATAAGCATATCATTAAAAGTGTCCTCAGTCGTAGGAATATCGAGATAGGGCATCGATATTCTAGAGTGGACTGGTGTATATATTTCTAGACCCCGACGAGGGGCAATGGTTAGTCTCACAGCCATTGGTGTGTTTCACCTAAGATCGTATACAGGTGCTCAGTGAAGATGGGTACGTTGGACGGACTCGCCGAGAACTGCTGGATGATATTATATCTAACGTCAGATGGCAATTCTCATGTAGTATGTGTACATGTAGTCTGTAGACCTAAGATCATCAATTGTCTCGTGTGAGTTTCCACTGTGCTTTGACTACTTCCCTACTACGGCTCAAAAGAGTTGTGCAAATAGGTTTAGTTGGGTACAGTCCCGAGCTACATGGAGGCAGTGAGTGATTGTTAGGGATTCGTCTCTCCCGGTAGAGGGAATCGATATCGTACTGTGCTTGGTTGGTCAACGCTATAAGACCCTGGCCAGGGCAATTGAGAGTTAATGATAGTTAGGTCAGTAATTTCTCGGATGATATTGATGAAGGGTTACCCTAGTGCCCCGGCCAACTACCGTGGCCAAATGCGGAACAAAAATTTTAAGATGATACAAAACTTGGCACTAGATTAACCTTAACCGGATCTTTACCATAAACCTAGTTAGCTATACTAGAGTTCTATCTACTATGATGAGGAATTCTTACCAAACGAACCAAGTCCTTCGGTCTTCGTTCTTCATCCTTAGCTCCTTGTGGCCTCCTTGAACCTGTTCCATTTCCATTTCCGGCTCCATCGGTCCTCCGGGATCGAGCTTGTTCTTCGGCCCTCCTTTGTCGTAGATGATCCACCCGAGGGATGTGATCCATGGCTCTAGCTCTTTGCTAAATGTCAAAAGAGCAACTAGAGAACTTGGGATACTAGTCCAAATAATCTAGGATGTAGTTTTGGAGTTCTAAGTGTGAAGCTATCTCTTTCTTGCCTCTTCACTTGATTCTCAACACATGAGAGATAGTGAAGAGGAAGAAGATGAAGGTGGAGGAAGCTAGAGAGGAAGGAGGAGATCAAGAGCAAAAGAGAGCTTAAGAAAATAATGAAGCATGGATGAAAGAGAAAATACACACCTTGATTTTGTGTATGATTTCTTCCATTAAACAATTAGCAACCATGCTTCAATAGTAACTCCAAAATGAATTATAAATTCATTTTTTAACTATTGAAGCATGGTCACTACCTTTTCTCCCTTACCTCTCACTTTACACCTCATTTCCATTTATGAAATAAATGGAAAATCCAAAATGAGGTGGCCACCTTCTAGAAGGAAATCTGTAATAAATACGGATTTCGGTCTACTGTAAATGCATACAGGCAATCGGATAAAAACCCGAACGCCCAAAGAGATAGAATAACACGAAGAACGTAATACTAGAATATACATATCGAAATACATATACGTAAATTATTAAATCAATACCTGATTTAATAATCCGGCTCAAACCCGAGCCGGCTAGTATTACCAACTATCCAATCGAAAGTCCGAGTACAAAGTACAACAATCGATCAAACCCTACACGTAACCAATACGGCTACTACATCATTTCACCTGAATCAGGGAAACCCTCTGTATGGGACTCTAAAGACTCGACAGTACTCTGGCAGTGGGTTTAACCACAAGCACGTCAGCGACACTAGCTGTACGTAACGGCTACTTAGGTACGTGTCGAAAAGGAAGGCCGACGAGCAAGCTCGTCCGAACTCCTACTGAGCCTATCCGTGACAATATCCGCATAGTCCGGTCTCTTCGTCAAAGAGTATCGCATACCAGGTCTAGGAGATGGTAAACGTCAGACCCTAATAACCTGATAAGTCGTGCCGATGTGGCTCAGGACCAATCCAGGAAACTACTGATCAACATATCAGTAAATTCCATCTTCCTTGGCCAAGGTCTTATGGTCCTGACCAATCGAATCACAGTGCGATATCGACTCCCTATACCGGGAGAAACGAATCCCCGACAATCGCTCACTGCCTCCATGTGGCTCGGGGCTGAACCCAACCAAAACCTGTTTGCACGACTCAGTAGAGCCGTGGTAGGGTAGTGATCAAAGTTCAGTGGGAACTCACACGAGACAAATGCCGATCTCGGGTCCAAGGACTAACCTGTACACATGTCACCTGTGAACTTCCATCTGACGATAGGTATAGTACCACATGGAAGTTCTCGGTGAGTCCGTCCAGTGTACTTACACCCAGTGAGCACCTGTATACGATCTTAGGTGCATCGGACCAATGGCCGCGGGACCAACCATCCCCCGACGGGGTTAGAAACGTATACACCAGTCTACTCTGGAGTATCAATGCCCAGTCTCGATACTCACGCGACTAGGGACCATTTAAGGATGTGCTTATGGACCACCCTGGTCCCACAAGTATGATCGCCATCACAATGCAGGTAGTCAAGCAAGATCCCCGGGGCTTTATTAACATGTAACTACAATATGTAATAACGAGTATGACATATGCCATGTTAAGATAAAGACAAACTATAATAGTATACTACCGTATCGAGTCTTCATCAATATGTGCAAGCTAGATATAACAACAATATAAATAAATACACCTATCCCGACAAAAACAGGTCAAATAATATACTATAAAACTGAGCAAGACTGTTCTGTACATACATATCCCTAGTATCCACATGTATAGATATACAATACTGGCCTCTAGGACATACATGTCCAACAATCTCCTACTTGCACTAAAGGCCAGTAATTGGCATACCGAATACCCAACGTCTGTACTAAGGCCAGCTGCTGGCGTACCGCATACCCAACATCCCAAAAAGTCGCTCGAACTGTGCTTGAGGGAGGTCCTTTGTAAATGGATCCACCGTGTTGTCTTTCGTATCTACTCTCCGGACCTCGATCTCCTGGCGATCTACGATCTCTCTGATCAGGTGATACCGCCTTAAGATGTGCCTAGATTTCTGATGGGACCGTGGTTCCTTCGCTAAGGCTATAGCCCCATTGTTATCGCAATACAACGGTATTGGGTCAACAATGGACGGAACTACCTGAAGTTCAGCTATGAACTTCTTCATCCAGACCGCCTCTTTTTCGGCATCGCTTGCAGCAATGTATTCAGCCTCCATCGTCGAGTCTGCGGCGATATCCTGTTTGGAACTCTTCCAACATACCGCCCCTCCGTTGAGGGAAAACACAAAACCCGAGACAAACTTGCTGTCATCCTTGTCACTCTGAAAGCTTAAGTCGGTAAAGGACTCGACTCTGAGGTCTCCATTACCGTAAACCAGGAACATCTCCTAGTCCTTCTCAGGTACTTGAGAATGTTCTTTACTGCTTTCCAGTGGTTCTCACCTGGCTGATACCGGCTCACCACGCTCAGCGTGTAAGCTACATCTGGTCTTATACATAGCATCGCATACATTATAAATCCTAACGCTGAAGCGTAGGGTATAGTGCTCATGCGAACCCTCTCCTCGTCAGTCTTGGGAAACATCTCCTTGGAGAGGGTGATTCCGTGCAATGCGGGTATGTTACCGCACTTGGAATCTTCCATACTAAATCTCATTAGTACGGTCTCTATATATCTGGACTGTGAAGTCCCAGTAATCTCTTGGATCTATCTATATAGATCTTGATCCCCAGAATGTACGAGGCATCACCTAGGTCTTTCATGGAGAACCTTTGTGATAAGAATAGCTTGACCGATTGTAGCTTAAGAATATCATTGCCTATCAAAAGAATGCCGTCCACGTACAAGACTAGGAACACGACAGTTCGTCTTACAATCTTCTTATATATGCAAGCCTCATCTTCGTTCTTGATGAAGTCAAAATCCTTGACTGTCTCATCAAAACAGATGTTCCAGCTCCGCGATACTTGCTTCAATCCATAAATGGATTTGAGCAACTTGCACACCTTCCCATTGCTCCCACTGTCTACAAAACCTTCTGGATGATCCATATAAACGCACTCTTCTAAACTTCTTTACGTCCATCTGCCAGATCTCATAGATATGGAAGGCAGCAATGGCTAGCAGGATCCCAATGGATTTGAGCATAACCACTGGAGAAAAGGTTTCGTCATAGTCCACTCCTGGTCTTTGACGAAAACCTTTTGCAACGAGTCTAGCCTTATAGGTTTCCACCTGTCCATCTACACCAAGTTTCTTCTTGTAGATCCATTTGCATCCAACGGGTTTTACCCCAGGTGGAGCAACTTCCAGGGTCCACACTTTATTGGTCTACATAGACTCCATTTCAGATTGCATAGCATCCAGCCACTTATCAGAGTCCCTACTGATAATGGCATGTCTGAAGCTAGTAGGATCATCTTCTTCCAAGATGCAGTCCTCTCGATCCCCGTCTATGAGAAAATCGTAATATCTATCGGGCGGATGAGGAATCCTACTAGATCTGCAGGGTGGCTGAGGTTTGTCCGGGATTTTTGAATCCCGAGGTTCGACTAAATCTTCAGTTATAGTTTGTTCCTCTGAAATTTCTTCCAGTTCTACCGCGCTCCCACTTGTTTCTTTTGCAAGAAATTGCCATTCTAAAAAGGTGGCTTGGTGAGTGACTAACACCTTCTGTTCCTCGGTGTGGTAGAACAGATATCCCATTGAATGTTTTGGATAACCTATAAACTTACATAAAACTGATCGTGCCTCTAGTTTTTCCGGCTTCTGTGTTTTCACATAGGCCGGACAACCCCATATCTTAATGAATTTAAGACATGGTTTCTTTCCACTCCATACTTCATATGGAGTCTTAGGCATAGATTTAGACGGAACCTGATTCAACAAGTAGGCTGCTGTTTCAAGTGCAAATCCGCAAAATGAAAGAGGTAACTCGGCATTACTCATCATGGAGCGAACCATATCCAATAGGGTACGATTCCTCCGCTCCGATACACCGTTGTGCTGTGGTGTATAAGGAGGAGTAAGCTGAGAGAGAATTCCATTCTCTTTTAAGTAGTCTAGGAATTCCGTGCTTAAGTACTCTCCTCCTCTATCAAATCGGAGGATCTTGATACTTTTTCCAGTCTGGTTCTCTACTTCATTTCTGAATTCTTTGAATTTCTCAAAAGCTTCAGATTTGTGTTTCATGAGATACACATATCCGAATCTAGAGAGATTGTCAGTGAATATGATGAAGTACGAGAACCCACCCCTTGCATGTATAGACATCGAACCACATACATCACTGTGTATGAGTCCCAAGAGCTCTGTTGCTCTTTCTCCATGCCCGGTGAATGGAGATTTGGTCATCTTTCCTTTGAGACAAGACTGACAAGTTTCATAAGATGAAAATTCGAACATATTCAAGAGTCCATCTTTATGTAACTTACTTAGTCTTTTCTCTCCGATATGACTAAGTCTACAATGCCACAAGTAGGATTCGTTCGTATCTGAACCCTTCCTCTTGCGTGTATTTTGTATATTGAGAACCGTGTTCTGATTTAGAACATAGATACCATTATACAGTATACCTTCTACAACCAGTACCTTATCAAGGTAAATGTTCATGATATTTCTATCAAGAACAAAATTATATCCATCTTTATCAAGTAAAGAAACTGATATGATGTTGCAAAGCATGGAAGGCACATAGTAGCAATTGTTCAAAATCATAGTATTGCCATTTGACAATACTAGGTGATATTCACTGACGGCAGCAACATTAACTTGTGCTCCGTTCCCCACTCTGAGGAACATATCACCAGGTCCAACTATCCTACATTTTCTCAGTCCCTACAATAAATTACAGATATGAGATCCTGATCCGGTATCGAGTACCCAGGAGGCAGGACTGACCGAAAAACAGTTCTCAATAACAAGAACACCTGAAGAAGACGCAACAATATGTTTCTTCTTCGATGGGTTTATCAAGGAATTCAAACTTTCCTCTTTCCCGTGCCCATACTTATGACTGTTGTCGTAAGTAAGAGCCGAACCGACGTTCCCCAGCCCCGAATAAGAATTCGGATCAGTCAAGCGATACATTTTATTATCTTGATTAGGGCGTGAAATGGTTGCTACCTGGATAGAGAGAGGGAAAACACTCAGCTTGCGCTCTTGCAAGATTAGATTGGTTATTTAATTTATCTAACCAGGATGGCTCCCACTGTTTTCTCAAATTCTTCTTCAAACCCTGAAAGAAGAACTAGTCAGGATTAATCGCACGTCACAATACTTGTTTAACCTTTCAGCCAGGCCGGTGTTGGTACTTCAAGAGAGGTTTTCCAACGCTTTCGCGAAGTTCCTTAATTACATAACCTCTTTTCCCTAGAGGCGTAGCCCCGCTAACACCTTTCTAGGCACCTACTTGGTTTATAGCATTGATTGTTAAGTGTGATAATCTCCTGAGAGTAATCATACTCATCAGTGGGATCGGGATCCAACTATCATTGTGTGATGCACTAGATGGAATCCACTCTAGTCACCACACTCCAGAAGGTATGCTAAATCTGCAAGTTTCCTGTATATTTGAAACTCCTGATGTGTTTTCTGCCCCTAGGACCCAAGTGGCCTTGACTAAAGATCAAAATGTCAAAGAGCCCTAGTCAAGTTCTACCCGTCATTATCTGGATTGCATTAGACCCACCCGTACGAGCCTTGACTAAAGATCAAAATGATCGCACGACTGTCCTAAGCAATCACATAAGCAACGGAAAAGCATTACATATCTACCGAACACTACGCCTCTACTAAAGATCGAAATGCGTAGCACGAATACTATGCAATACCAATCCGAAATGACGGAGGGCTACGGCTGGGTTTTTGGCGAAAACCCCGTTAACGTAATGAACTTGATATCGTTGAAGGAACCTGAGTGGTTTTATAAATAGATAGTGGCGGAAACCTTTGCTAAAGAGGTCACTCCTTATGAAGGGATCTCGGCTCTTTCCTCTTCGAATGAGGTGCAGGATATTCCAAAATGAATACCATGATGCAAAGCAAAAAATAATCGACTATAGTGAAGTTATTACCCTGACGCAAACTTTTACTCAAGAGGTCACTCCCGGTGAAGGGATCTCGGCCCTTGCCTCGTCGAATGAGGTGCTGGATATTACAAACTGAATACCACTGTGAAAAGAAAAAGAGAACGTCTGTAATGTCAGTTTTTAAAACTTGGTTCCAACAACATCTTTTAGGTTTATTGTTTTGCATTAATCAAAATTAATGCGGTCCCATCAGTTTGTAACCTATCACACCAGAAAAGAACGAAAATATGATGTACGTATATGCCATCCGCATTCGCCACTGGGCCCCGTCATCACCCGTTAGGTTACTTAACTAACGACAGAGCGGGGGCTGGACTAGCGTGGGTGCAAAACATATACAACATTTGTTAGTGTATATGCCCTAGGGGCCATTATTGTATCATACTAGTTTGTATATTACTTAATGGAAGCTTGGGATATTCACATGTATATAACAGTCTTGCTAAACATGGTAGTATGCTACTTGGTTTTTCTATCTTAATATGTGAGTATACGTATTGATAGAGCTCTTAGGATCTTGCTTGACTACCGGCGTTGTGATGGCAGTCACACTAGTGGGGGCTGGGTAGTCTACAAGCACATCCTTATTCAGGTCCCTAGTCGTTGGATTATCGAGACAGGGCATCGATACTCCGGAGTAGACTAGTGTGTACGCTTCTCATCCCAGTTGGGGAGATGGTCTGTCCCACAGCCGTCAGTACGTCGTACTGGAGATAGTATGCAGGTGCTTGTTAGGTTACGGGTACACCGGACAGGACTCACAGGAAACTGTTGGTTGGTTTTATACCAGTCGTCAGTGAACAGTTCCCAGGTGACATGAGTACAGCATAGTCCGCAGACTTGACACTGCTACTTCGCCTCGAGTGTGTCCCACCGTTCTTAGATTGCTACCCTACCACGGCTCAAAGGAGTCGTGCAAACAGGTAGCAGTTGGGTGCAGTCCCGAGCACTTGGAGGCAGTGGCGGTTAGACAGGATTCGTCTCTCCCGGTATTGGGGGTTGATATCGCGCTGTGTCAGAGAGCCATTACGCAAAGTCCCTGGCCAGGGCAAGCGAGATTTGTTGGTAGGTTCCAGTAGTTTCTCAGGGTGTAATGGGCTTCGCTCCGACACGACTTATACCGCTATTAGGGGACTGACGCTTGCCGCCCCCTAGGCCCGATATGCGATAGTCTTAGACGAACGGACCGGACTGTATAGAGATTGTCACATCAGACTCAGTAGGAGTTCGGATGGGTTTCCTCATCGGCCTTCTTATCGACATCTACCTAGGGACCGTTACGTATAGCTAGTGCCGCTTGCGGTCTGTGGTTAAACCCACTGCCAACGTAGTAGTCAAGTCTCTAGAGTCCCACACAGAGAGTTTCCCTACTCCAGGCGAAACGATATAGAGGTCGTATGGTTTTACGACAAGGGTTCGGACGCATACGTGTGTTTACGCACGTACGACTTTCAGACAGTTTTTACCAGTCGGCTTTGGTTTAAGCCAGTTACTGGTATCCGGTTATTAGATTTATACAGTCTAAAGTTTTTCCGTATTTTTGCGGAAAGGAGGGGCGTTCTTGTAATTGCGCGAGAAGCTTCTAGAAGGTGGTGACTAAGGGGGTTTAGGTGGCATATACAATGAATGTGATTAGTGAGTCATATGGATGATTCATCCATGTCATTATTTCTTCATGACTCATGGATATGAATCACCATTAGATATTTATCAAGCATGGTTGTAAAACATTATCCTTTTCTTTTCTTGATTAAAAGAAATGCTTGATATATATTATGATAACTCATTATTCTCATTTCATTATTATGTTCATCTTCTCTCTCCTCAAGCTCTCCCTCTTCAAACCCTAATCCTCCCCTCTCATGTGTTGAGTACAAGGATTAGTTAGACTAATTGAACCATAACCATCACTCTATATCACCTAGCTTCTTTGATTAGCACTTAAAGAAGGTTAGTTGCCTCAATTTTAGAGGCTAAGCTTGGAGTAAAGCTCTCGGGTGGATCGTCTACTACTTCGAGAAGGCCGAGGAGGAGGTGGAGTTTGCAAAGACGAAGGACACGATTCGTTAGGTATAATCCCTAAACATAGTAGTATAGAACTTCTATATTTCATGTTAGTTATCGTTTAGTTTCGATTCGTGCGGTTAGTCGATGTTTAAGCAAGAAACAAGATCGTTTTTCATATTTCCGCCTCCCCGCAAGTCGTGGGGTGTTGGACATCGACTTACAGTGGTATCAGAGCCTCGCTAAACAATAAATAACTTACTTGCAAATTTGTATGAATTTCGAATGAAAAAAACGAAACCGGAAAAGCCCGAAATCATGAGTTTCTGTCGATTTTTAAATGAAGTCCAAAAATTTTTCAGGGATGTTCAGAAAGCTTGAAATGACAGTAGAAGAACACCCAAGAAAATTGGGCCCCTGAATCGCCTAAAGTGCTGCGGAACCGCGGCGGATCCCACCGATCCGCCGCTATTCCGCCGCCGAGTTGGCGATTCAGGAACCCAATTTTCCTGTGTTGGTTCTCTGGGATATTTGGTATTTTCTGGAATTTTTTTATTTTTGCTCAGGTTTCAGATTTACAGAGAAGTATTGGAGCAAAATTAAAAGTGTTTAATCGATCGAAATTATACAGTATTTGCTTGTTGGATTATATCTGTGTTTGTATAATGTGTTCGTAAACCTCCCCTAACTGCTAATATGTCGGTTGGCAGGGGGTTGCACATTTCTGTAATGGATTTTATCTGTTTGTGCATATGAACTGTGTTGGACTGTTGTGATGTATAGCCGGGGTTATGTGATGGGTTATTATTTAATTCATTTGATGTAAATGTAATTTGTTGTAATATTATTTTGCGGGGCACATCCAGGTTGCGGTTGTAGCCACCGTTGTATTATTTCATTTTACCGTTTTTTGCTCCTAGGACAGACCCAAGGTGGGGTGCACAAACTGCCGGGTGGGTAGTTTGCCGTACCCGTTGGGGTCTTGGGTGGGGTAATGGCTATTCATCACAACTGTGTAATCTGTCTTTTGTTGCAGGCTCAAAACAAACACGGATTGCTTGCAAATCCAATTAAGTTCATCTGTGATCTGGAATGAATATCATTGCGTCAGATGAATGTAATATATATATATATATATATATATATATATATATATATATATATGATAGCTATTTAGATGTCACTTATGTTTTACACCCACGCTAGCCCAGGCCCCGCTCTGTCTTTTGTTAAGTAACCTAACGGGTAATGACGGGACCCCGTGGCAAATGCGGATGGCATAAGAGGACGTTGTATTTTTGTTGTTTTCTGCAATGATAGGTTAATGATGGGACTCATTATCTGTAATGCAAAGAAAATAAACCAAAAGTTTAATCGTTGGAACAATTTAAAAGAAACCACTCGATTAATTTTAAAAACAGATATTTTTAAATGCGGAGCTTTAACCACTCCTGTTAAAAGCTATCAGGTTCCTTCGGTTATATCAAGTTCACTACGTTCACGGTTTCGCCAAAACCATTCGTAGTCCTCCGTCATTTCATCTGGGTATTCAGTAGTATTCAAGCTATGTATTTTGACCAATGCCAAGGCATAGTATTTGGTAGCTGCTGGATATTCATTTGTTGCATAAGATAGATCAGTTAGTTTGGGACAGTCGTATGATCATTTTGGCCAACGTTAAGGATATGTACGGATGGGTTCAAATTAACAAGATAATGATGGGTAGAACTTGACATGTGACTTATGATATTTTGACCAACGCCAAGGTCATAAGAGCATGGGGCAAAAATATATATCGGGAATTTCTAAAGAAACTGAAATTTGCAAAGAGATGCATACCATTTGGAGTTTGATGAATGTTGGTAGGATTCCTTCAACATTATCATACGATGATATTTGGATCCCGATCCTACTGTGAGTATATGCTACTTATCAGGATATTCGTCACTTAACGATCAATGCTATAAACCAAGTAGGTGTCAGCGGGGTTACGCCCCCAGAGAAAAGAGGTTCTTTAATTAAGGAACTTCGTGAAAGCGTTGGAAAACCTCCCTCGAAGTATCGACACTAGCCTGGCTGAACGGTTAAGAAAGAATTGTATAGTGAGAATAGTCCTGGCTAATTCTTCTTTTATGGTTTGAGGAAGGATTCGAGAAACAGTGGGAGCCATCCAGTTTAGATAAACTAAAAACCGCTCTAAACTTGCAAGAGCATCATGCTAAAGAGTTTTCTTCTCTCTCTCCTTATTGCAGCGACCCTGAATATGACTGGACTTAAGTTACTTTTAGAGAAAAATATACTGACAGGGCCAAACTATAAAGATTGGCTGCGGAATGTCAAAATGGCTTTGACCTATGACAAATTGGGGTACGTCCTCACCGCTACGGCACCTGCTGTCTCTGGTCCCAAATCCAGTAATGCGGATAAGGAAATCCGCAAAACCCGGGATTTCGATTGCTCGAAAGCCAAGTGCATCGTGCTTGCCTCGATGAACAATGAACATCAGAGGAGGCACGAGGATATGGAACTAGATGCCATATTTCTCCATACAAAGGAACTTTATGGAGAGCAATCTCGTATAGCAAGATACGAGACCTCAAAGAACTTGTTTCGAGCGAGGTTGGCTGTCGGGTCATCGGTAGGAGAACATGTCCTAAAGATGATCGGCTATATAGAAGAGCTCGCAGACCTTGGGACGACTTTGGATAATGAGCTCTATACAGACCTTATTCTCCAGTCCCTTCCTTCCACCTACGCCCAGTTTATCCTGAACTTCAACATTCAAAGAAAAGAAGTTGAACTTCCGGAACTCCTGAACATGTTAAGGAGTGCAGAGGGCACCTTGCAAAAGGCAAGGGAAACACCCGCTATGTTTGTTGGCGGTGCATCTTTTTTCGGGTCCAAGGCTAGGGCCAAAGGAAGGAAGAAGAAGGCCGTTCCCAGACCTAGAGGAGGTGTAAGTAAGGTGGGAAGGAAGGGAAAGAAAAAGTTTGCGGTACCGGTAGTTGGCCAGGATGAGTTCTTCCATTGTCACAGGAAAGGGCACTGGAAGAAGGATTGTAAGGCGTGGAACGCCAAGAACCAGGAACCGAAGCAAGCTGTGGCTTCAACTTCAGGTGTGTTTGTAATTGAGAATTGTCTGTCGATCAACTCTACTTCCTGGGTATTGGATACCGGATCAGGATCTCATATTTGCAATTCATTGCAGGCACTGAGAAACCATAGAGTGCTGAAGGAAGGTGATATGACCCTAAAGGTTGCTAACGGAGCTAGCGTGGGAGCTGCGTCCGTCGGGGATTATCACCTAGGATTGACGAGTGGACACATTTTGGTTTTACATAACTGTTTTTTTGTACCAAGCTTAACGTGTAATATCATATCAGTTTCCTTGTTATTAAATAAAGGTTATGATTTCACGTTTGTAAGAGATGTTGTCAACATCCACCTTAATCATGGTTTGATTGGGTCCGGTACACTAAATAACGGTATATATGTTTTAAACCAACTCCAAATTTTCAATGTCCAGAATACACTAAAAAGAAAGTCTCTGGATTTAAATAAAGCTTTCTTATGGCATTGTAGACTGGGTCACATCAATGAGAGAAGGTTGACTAAGTTGCATAGAGAAGGATATTTGGACTCGTTCGAATATCAAACTTATGACACTTGTCAATCTTGTCTCAAAGGAAAGATGACAAAGACTCCATTTACTGGACAAGGAGTAAGAGCGAGCGAGCTCTTAGGACTCATACACAGCGATGTATGTGGTCCAATGTCTACACATGCAAGAGGTGGTTTTTCCTATTTCATTACTTTCACGGATGATTAATCAAGATACGGATTCATTTATCTAATGAAACATAAATCCGAGGCTTTTGAGAAATTCCAAGAGTATAAGAATGAAGTAGAAAACCAAACCGGCAAAAGTATCAAGACACTTAGATCTGATCGAGGTGGTGAATACTTGAGTGCCGAGTTCCTAGGTTACTTAAAAGAGAAAGGAATTCTCTCTCAGCTTACTCCTCCATACACTCCACAGCATAACGGTGTATCGGAGAGACGGAATCGAACCCTATTGGATATGGTACGATCCATGATGAGTAATGCTGAGTTACCGCGATCTTTCTGGGGTTATGCGCTAGAATCAGCGGCATATCTTTTGAACATGGTTCCTACCAAGACTGTGCCTACCACTCCATATCAGATGTGGAGTGGGAAGAAACCCTATCTTCAGTATCTGAAAATATGGGGATGTCCAGCTTTTGTTAAAAAGCAGCATGTGGACAAGCTTGAGGCACGATCAGTAAAGTGTAAGTTTGTGGGATATCCAAAGAACTCTAAGGGGTATCTATTTTATTACGCAGAGGAACAAAAGGTGTTTGTTTCTCGTAATGCCCATTTTCTAGAATATCAGTTTTTAGAAAAGGAAATAAATGGGAGCGAAATAGAACTGGAAGAAATTCCAGAACCACAAACTGCTACTGAAAGTTTGGTAGAACCGGAAGTTCAAGAAGAACGAGACATTCCCGCACCCCTCCGCAGGAGTAGTAGGCCGTCTCATCCGCCTGAGAGATACTACGGTTTTCTCATAGATGGGGATAGAGAGAATTGCATCATAGATGATGATAAACCTACTGACTTCCAGCAGGCCATCCAGAGCGGCGATTCGGTACGATGGCTAGATGCAATGCGGACCGAAATGGAGTCCATGTACACCAACAAAGTATGGACTTTGGACTTTGCTCCAGATGGGGTAAAACCCATAGGATGCAAATGGATTTTCAAGAAAAAGATTGGTGTAGATGGGCAGGTGGAAACCTATAAGGCTAGACTTGTTGCAAAGGGTTTTCGTCAAAAACCTGGTTTGGACTATGACGAAACTTTTTCTCCAGTGGCTATGCTCAAATCCATTCGGGTCCTTCTTGCTATTTCCGCCTTCCATGATTATGAAATATTGCAGATGGACGTAAAGATGGCTTTTCTGAATGGAAATTTAGAAGAGTGCGTCTATATGGATTAGCCAGAGGGTTTCAATCAGAGTGGGAGCAGCGGGAAAGTATGCAAGCTGCTCAAGTCCATTTATGGACTAAAGCAGGCATCGCGGAGTTGGAACATCTGTTTTGATGAGACAGTCAAAGAATATGACTTTATCAAAAATCCAGATGAACCGTGCATATATAGTAAAGTAGTAGCCAGAAGTGTCGTATTCCTCGAATTGTACGTGGATGACATTCTATTGATAGGAAATGACATTCCTATGCTACAATCTGTCATAGGATTCTTGTCACACAGGTTCTCCATGAAAGACCTGGGTGATGCCTCTTACATTCTGGGGATCCGGATCTATCGTGATAGATCCAAGAGGATGTTGGGACTTTCGCAGTCCAGGTATATCGACACTGTACTGAAAAGATTCAGTATGGAAGATTCTAAGCGCGGTAATCTACCGGCTTGTCACGGAATCACCCTCTCCAAAGAGATGTCTCCCAAGACTGATTTGGAAAGGGAACGCATGTCTATTATACCCTACGCTTCTGCGGTAGGCTCTATAATGTATGCGATGTTGTGCACCAGACCAGATGTAGCTTACGCACTGAGCGTGGTAAGCCGGTATCAGTCAGACCCAGGGGAGAAGCACTGGATAGCAGTAAAGAACATTCTCAAGTACCTGAGAAGGACTAAGGAGATGTTCTTGGTTTACGGCGGAAAAGATCTCAGGTTGGAGGCCTTTGCTGATTCTGGCTTCCAGAGTGATAAGGACGATTCCAAGTCCATGTCGGGTTATGTCTTTACCCTCAATGGAGGGGCGGTGTGCTGGAAGAGCTCCAAGTAGGACACCGTTGCTGACTCAACGATGGAAGCAGAGTATATAGCTGCTTGCGATGCCGCAAAAGAAGCAGTCTGGATGAAGAAGTTCCTAACAGAACTTCAGGTGGTTCCTACCATAGTTGATCCAATACCTCTGTATTGCGACAACAACGGAGCTATAGCTTTAGCGAAGGAACCAAGGTCCCATCAGAAGTCCAGACACATCTTAAGGCGGTATCACCTGATCAGGGAGATCATTGATCGTCAGGAGATCGAGGTTCGGAGAGTTGCTTCTGAAGAGAACATTGCTGATCCATTCACAAAGGCCCTACCTCAGATTCAGTTCGAGAGGCTACTCGAGATCATCGGTCTTCGATATGCCAGTACATGGCCCTAGTGTAAGTGGGAGATTGTTAGTGTATATGCCCTAGGGGCCATTATTGTATCATACTAATTTGTATATTACTTAATGGAAGCTTGGGATATTCATATGTATATAACAGTCTTGCTAAACATGGTAGTATGCTACTTGGTTTTTCTATCTTAATATGTGAGTATACGTATTGATAGAGCTCTTAGGATCTTGCTTGACTACCGGCGTTGTGATGGCAGTCACACTAGTGGGGGTTGGGTAGTCTACAAGCACAACCTTATTCAGGTCCCTAGTCATTGGATTATCGAGACAGGGCATCGATACTCCGGAGTAGACTAGTGTGTACGCTTCTCATCCCAGTTGGGGAGATGGTCTGTCCCACAGCCGTCAGTACGTCGTACTGGAGATAGTATGCAGGTGCTCGTTAGGTTACGGGTACACCGGACAGGACTCACAGGGAACTGTTGGTTGGTTTTATACCAGTCGTCAGTGAACAGTTCCTAGGTGACATGAGTACAGCATAGTTCGCAGACTTAACACTGCTACTTCGCCTCGAGTGTGTCCCACTGTTCTTAGATTTCTACCCTACCACGGCTCAAAGGAGTCGTGCAAATAGGTAGCAGTTGGGTGCAGTCCCGAGCACTTGGAGGCAGTGGCGGTTAGACAGGATTCGTCTCTCCCGGTATTGGGGGTTGATATCGTGCTGTGTCAGAGAGCCATTACGCAAAGTCCCTGGCCAGGGCAAGCGAGATTTGCTGGTAGGTTCCAGTAGTTTCTCAGGGTGTAATGGGCTTCGCTCCGACACGACTTATACCGCTATTAGGGGACTGACGCTTGCCGCCCTCTAGGCCCGATATGCGATAGTCTTAGACGAACGGACCTGACTGTATAGAGATTGTCACATCAGACTCAGTAGGAGTTCGGATGGGTTTCCTCATCGGCCTTCTTATCGACATCTACCTGGGGACCGTTACGTACAGCTAGTGCCGCTTGCGGTCTGTGGTTAAACCCACTGCCAGCGTAGTAGTCGAGTCTCTAGAGTCCCACACAGAGAGTTTCCCTACTCCAGGCGAAACGATATAGAGGTCGTATGGTTTTACGACAAGGGTTCGGATGCATACGTGTGTTTACGCACGTACGACTTTCGGACAGTTTTTACCAGTCGGCTTTGGTTTAAGCCAGTTACTGGTATCCGGTTATTGGATTTATACAGTCTAAAGTTTTTCCGTATTTTTGCGGAAAGGAGGGGCGTTCTCGTAATTGCGTGAGAAGCTTCTAGAAGGTGGTGACTAAGGGGGTTTAGGTGGCATATATAATGAATGTGATTAGTGAGTCATATGGATGATTCATCCATGTCATTATTTCTTCATGACTCATGGATATGAATCACCATTAGATATTTATCAAGCATGGTTGTAAAACATTATCCTTTTCTTTTCTTGATTAAAAGAAATGCTTGATATATATTATGATAACTCATTATTCTCATTTCATTATTATGTTCATCTTCTCTCTCCTCAAGCTCTCCCTCTTCAAACCTTAATCCTCCCCTCTCATGTGTTGAGTACAAGGATTAGTTATACTAATTGAACCATAACCATCACTCTATATCACCTAGCTTCTTTGATTAGCACTTAAAGAAGGTTAGTTGCCTCAAGTTTAGAGGCTAAGCTTGGAGTAAAGCTCTCGGGTGGATTGTCTACTACTTCGAGAAGGCCGAGGAGGAGGTGGAATTCGCAAAGACGAAGGACACGATTCGTTAGGTATAATCCCTAAACATAGTAGTATAGAACTTCTATGTTTCATGTTAGTTATCGTTTAGCTTCGATTCGTGCGGTTAGTCGATGTTTAAGAAAGAAACAAGATCGTTTTTCATATTTCCGCCTCCCTGCAAGTCGTGGGGTGTTGGACATCGACTTACAACATTCACTAGTATATATATAAGTATATATAACATTCATCCCAGGCATGATAATAAACAACATCACAGATAACAATACAGAATGGTGGATAATCTTGGAGCCCCGGGTTTTATTTGAGCCGCAAATAAAACCCGACGTTCCCGGTCGTGTGGATAGCCTATGCAATGAAAACCTGTACCCCCTATGAGTGCGGTGAATATCCCGCCAGTTCTAGAATGAAGCCCGTTCCGTCTCAGCGCCATGAGATGCGGGCTTGTTTCCTTCTAGAACCCGACTATTCGTGCACCCCACCACGGGGTAATCCTAATATATAAAATGAAAATAATATATACAAACGGTGACATCGACCTCAACCCGTTCATGCCCCAAAATAATATACAACCCGGTAAAGACGGCAGTCCACATGTCGGACGCTCGCCCCGCAATAACAAATGTACAAATGAATTATAAACTGTATTATAACATTGCACCACATGCTATCCACCACAACAATCCAACCACAAACACAGCACAAGCACAAAACATCAACGCGAATGTCACGTTCGCAAAACCCGTCTAAAGGAACATATAGTAATCAGACGAGTTTTACCGATTGAGTGACATTCCCGGTCGCAGATAAAAGTGAATGTACTGAAAATTGTTAAACAATGTTAAATATAATGAATTCGAAGCACATCAAGTTTCCCCATACTCAAAACTACAGAGAATCAAATTTGGGAAAAATTTAAACAACACCAAAATACCAAAATACTAGAGACAAGTGCCCAGAACCAAAAAAATTTGCATTTCCTCACACCAAAACCGAGGTCGCCGGTTTTTGAGGGAAAGTGGTCGGCCAAATAATGATGAAAATGCCTCTTTTTGGTTCTGGGTACATCTCACGGCATAAGGATCACTCTGCACTTGTTTTAAATTTTTTTTGAAGACTTTTTAAAAACAACAGAAAGCGCAGTTTTGGTGTTGCTGTTACAGAGTCGTTTCGGTTTCGTTGTTTTAACATTGTTTAAACTTGCTAGACTAGGGTTTATGGGCTGGCCCTGATACCATGAAAGGTTATCTTAGTGCCCCGGCCAACTACCGTGGCCAAATGCGGAACAAAAATTTTAAGACGATACAAAACTTGGCACTAGATTAACCTTAACCGGATCTTTACCATAAACCTAGTTAGCTATACTAGAGTTCTATCTACTATGATGAGGAATTCTTATCAAACGAACCAAGTCCTTCGGTCTTCATCCTTATCTCCTTGTGGCCTCCTTGAACTTGTTCCATTTCCATTTCCGGCTCCATCGGTCCTCCGGGATCGAGCTTGTTCTTCGGCCCTCCTTTTTCGTAGATGATCCACCCAAGGGATGTGATCCATGGCTCTAGCTCTTTGCTAAATGTCAAAAGAGCAATTAGAGAACTTGGGATACTAGTCCAAGTAATTTAGGATGTAGTTTTGGAGTTCTAAGTGTGAAGCTATCTCTTTCTTGCCTCTTCACTTGATTCTCAACACATGAGAAGGTAGTGAAAAGGAAGAAGATGAAGGTGGAGGAAGCTAGAGAGGAAGGAGGAGATCAAGAGCAAAAAAGAGCTCAAGAAAATAATGAAGCATGGATGAAAGAGAAAATTCATACCTTGGTTTTGTGTATGATTTCTTCCATTAAACAATTAGCAACCGTGCTTCAATAGTAACTCCAAAATGAATTATAAATTCCTTTTTTAACTATTGAAGTATGGTCATTACCTTTTCTCCCTTACCTCTCACTTTACACCTCATTTCCATTTATGAAATAAATGGAAAATCCAAAATGAGGTGGCCACCATCTAGAAGGAAATCTGTAATAAATATGGATTTCAGTCTACTGTAAATACATACCGGCAATCGGATAAAAACCCAAACGCCCAAAGAGATAGAATAACACGAAGAACGTAATACTAGAATATACATATCGAAATACATATACGTAAATTATTAAATCAATACATGATTTAATAATCCGGCTCAAACCCGAGCCAGCTAGTATTGCCAACTGTCCGATCGAAAGTCCGAGTACAAAGTACAACAATCGATCGAACCCTGCACGTATCCAATACGGCTACTACATCATTTCGCCTGAATCAGGGAAACCCTCTGTGTGGGACTCTAAAGACTCGACAGTACTCTGGCAGTGGGTTTAACCACAAGCACGTCAGCGGCACTAGCTGTACATAACGGCTACCCAGGTACCTGTCGAAAAGGAAGGTCGACGAGCAAACTCGTCCGAACTTCTACTGAGCCTATCCGTGACAATATCCGCACAGTCCTGTCTCTTCGTCTAAGAGTATCGCATACCGGGTCTAGGGGTTGGTAAACGTCAGACCCTGATAACCTGATAAGTCGTGCCGATGTGGCTCAGGACCAATCCGAGAAACTACTGATCAACATATCAGTAAATTCCATCTGCCTGGGCCAAGGTCTTATGGTCCTGACCAATCGAATTACAGTGCGATATTGACTCCTTATACCGGGAGAGACGAATCCCCGACAATCGCTCACTGCCTCCATGTGGCTCGGGATTGAACCCAACTAAAACCTGTTTGCATGACTCAGTAGAGCCGTGGTAGGGTAGTGATCAAAGTTCAGTGGGAATTCACACGAGACAAATACCGATCTTGGGTCCAAGGACTAACCTGTATACATGTCACCTGAGAACTTCCCTCTGACGATAGGTATAGTACCATATGGAAGTTCTCGGCGAGTCCGTCTAGTGTACTCACACCCAGTGAGCACCTGTATACGATCTTAGGTGCATCAGACCAATGGCTGCGGGACCAACCATCCCCCGACATGGTTAGAAACATATACACCAGTCTACTTTGGAGTATCAATGCCCAGTCTCGATACTCACGCGACTAGGGACCATTTAAGGATGTGCTTATGGACTACCCTGCTCCCACAAGTATGATCGCCATCACAATGCAGGTGTAAGTCCACGTTGCGACCCCCGGTTCTTACGGGGAGGCGGAAACGGTATAAAAATCAAATTTTTAGTGCAAGAGGCAACATGGACTAAACAAGGTCGGGATCGTTACCTAAACTAAAACTAGCAAACTTGCTAAAGAGATTTAGCTACTCGGATGAAGATGGTTATACCTAGCTTTTCTTGAACTCCTTCTCTTCAAGCTCCGGTGGTGGTCCGATGGCTCCTTCTCGTCGTCTCCGTACGCCGAAGATAGATCCACTTGAAAGCTCCAACCTTTAGCTCCTTCTTCGTTCTTTGAAGAAACTAGTTCACTTGGTTTGCCAAACCTAGTGAACTAGAATGAGTAGAGTAGAAATAGAATGAGATTTTATCTATGGTTCTTGATTCTCAACACATGAGAGATGTGAACCATAGAATCAAGAGAGGGAGCAAGAGGATGAGAGTGAGAGCAAAGTGAAGAGCTCAAGAACAAGAGAGAGAATGAGCAAGAAAGAATGAGCAACTCTTTTGTCTCTCAACCTCTCATAATCCAAAGTAATCATAACTCATCATATTAACAAAAGTCTTATGTGATGGTTGAAGCAACCATAACCTTATCATGTCATGCACTCATTTTACTCAAATGAACAAGCAAGTAAAAGTCTTTGGCATGAAATGATAGCCATGGTTATCATGATGGTCAACTAGTCAAGCCTAGTCAACCGGTCAACAAAGTCAACAAGTCAACAAAAGTCAACAAGTCAACAAAGTCAACAAAAGTCAACAACCAAGTCACCATAATACTTAATTAATATAATAGTTAATCACATATCATATTCTCATTAGGGTTGAACAAAAAGTCAAAAAGTCAACGGTCAACTGTCAACAACCCTAATGAGAATCCGCTGTCTGTGCCTCCCTGTCAACTGTGCATACACACCCGCATCCGCGTTCCGAGGAGCACGAATGCAAACTGGATAAATCCAATCCCATAAGGTACACTAGGATCTGGCTTAAACCAAAGCCCGCTAGTGTAAACTGTCCGGACACTGTACGTGCACAAGTGCACGGATGTGACCGAACCCTGTCGCAAAACCATGCGACCTGTCGCAATACCATGCGACCTCTACTCTTTTGCCTAAAGGCGAAAAGCTTTCTGTGTGGGACTCTAAAGACTCGACACTACGCTGGCAGTGGGTTTAACCACAGACCGCAAGCGGCACTAGCTGTGCGTAACGGTCCCCAGGTAATGCCGACAAGAAGACCGACGAGGCGAAACCCATCTGAACTCCTACTGAGCCTGAGTGTGACATTCTCCGTACAGTCCGGTCTGTTCGTCTGATACATCGCATGGCGGGCCTAGGGGGCGGTAAACTTCAGTCCCCCAATAGCGGTACAAGTCGTGCCGGAGCGAAGCCCAAAACACCCTGAGATAACACTGGAAACTTACCAGTATATCTCGTTTGCCCTGGCCAGGGACTACTCGTGTAATGGCTCTCCTAGACACAGCGCGATGTCAACCCCCAATACCGGGAGAGACGAATCCTGTCTAACCGTCACTGCTTCCAAGTGCTTCGGGACTGCACCCAACCACCACCTGTTTGCACGACTCCTTTGAGCCGTGGTAGGGTAGTGATCAAAGTACAGTGGGAACACACCCGAGACGAAGTGACAGTGTCAAGTCAGCGGACTAAGCTGTACTCATGTCACCTGGGAACTGATAACTGACGATAGGTATAATACCAACTGGTCAGTTCCCGACGAGTCCTGTCCAGTGTACCCGTAACCTAACGGGCACCCGCATACTATCTCAAGTACGACGTACTGACGGCTGTGGGACAGACCGTCTCCCACACTGGGATGAGAAGCGCATGCGCTGGTCTACTCCGGAGTATCGATGCCCTGTCTCGATAGTCCTGCGACCAGGGACCTGCATAAGGATGTGCTTCTAGATTACCCAGCCCCACTAGTGTGACGGCCATCACATCGCTGGTAATCAAGCAAAGATCCTAAGGGCTCCACTAATGTGTATAAGCAATATACAAAGATAAACACATGTACACATTGAAGTAGAAATAAACCAAGTAGCATACTACTATTTTGAGCAAGATTGTATATACAAGGTGAATATCCCAAGCTTCCATTAAGTAATATACATACTAGTATGATACAGTAATGGCCTCTAGGGCATATACACTAACAATCTCCCACTTGCACTAAGGCCATGTACTGGCGTATCGAAGACCTATCATCTCGATCAGCCGCTCGAACTGAGTCTGGGGTAGGGCCTTGGTGAATGGATCTGCAGTGTTGTCTTCTGAAGCGACTCTCCGAACCTCGATCTCCTGGCGATCCACGATCTCCCTGATCAGGTGATACCGCCTCAAGATGTGCCTGGATCTCTGATGGGACCTGGGTTCCTTCGCTAAAGCTATAGCCCCGTTGTTGTCGCAATACAGAGGTATTGGATCAACAATGGACGGAACCACCTGAAGTTCTTTCAAGAACTTCCTCATCCAGACAGCTTCTTTTGCGGCATCAGATGCAGCGATGTATTCCGCTTCCATCGTCGAGTCTGCAACGGTTTCTTGTTTGGAGCTCTTCCAACACACCGCCCCTCCATTGAGGGTGAAGACAAAACCCGACATGGACTTGGAATCATCCTTGTCACTCTGGAAGCTGGAGTCAGCAAAGGCCTCGATCTGGAGGTCCTTTCCGCCATACACCAAGAACATCTCCTTAGTCCTTCTCAGGTACTTGAGAATGTTCTTTACCGCTATCCAATGTTTCTCCCCAGGGTTTGACTGATACCGGCTTACCACACTCAGTGCATAAGCTACATCCGGTCTGGTACACAACATCGCATACATTATAGAGCCTACCGCAGAAGCGTTGGGTATAATAGACATGCGATCCCTCTCCAAATCAGTCTTGGGAGACATCTCTTTAGAGAGGGTGATCCCGTGACAAGCCGGTAGGTTACCGCGCTTGGAATCTTCCATACTGAATCTCTTCAGTATGGTGTCGATGTACCTGGACTGTGAAAGTCCTAATATCCTTTTGGATCTGTCACGGTAGATCCGGATACCCAGAATGTATGAGGCATCACCCAGGTCTTTCATGG
The DNA here is from genome assembly GCA_030015575.1 of Agapanthus africanus. NCBI lineage: Eukaryota > Viridiplantae > Streptophyta > Magnoliopsida > Asparagales > Amaryllidaceae > Agapanthus > Agapanthus africanus. The sequence continues at coordinate 471,657,917 of JASDDO010000031.1, forward strand.
AGAACCTGTGTGACAAGAACCCCTTGACAGATTGTAGCATAGGAATGTCATTTCCTATTAAGAGAATGTCATCCACGTATAAAACGAGGAATACTGCAGTTCTCGCTACAAATCTACTATAGATGCATGGTTCATCTGGATTTTTGATAAAGCCAAATTCTTTGACCGTCTCATCAAAGCAGATGTTCCAACTCCGCGATGCCTGCTTTAGTCCATAGATGGACTTGAGCAACTTGCACACCTTTCCGCTGCTCCCACTCTGAACGAAACCCTCTGGCTGGTCCATATAGACACACTCCTCTAAATTTCCATTTAGAAAAGCTGTCTTTACGTCCATTTGCCAAATCTCATAATCGTGGAAAACAGCAATGGCAAGAAGGATCCGAATGGATTTCAGCATGGCTACTGGAGAGAAGGTTTCGTCATAGTCCAAGCCAGGTCTTTGACGAAAACCCTTTGCTACCAGCCTAGCTTTATAGGTCTCAACCTGTCCATCTACACCAATCTTCCTTTTGAAGATCCGCTTGCATCCTACGGGTTTTACCCCGTCTGGAGCAATGTCCAACGTCCATACCTTGTTGGTGTACATGGACTCCATTTCGGTCCGCATTGCATCCAGCCATTTCACTGAGTCAACGCTCTGAACGGCCTGCTGGAAGCTAGTAGGCTCATCATAATCTATGATGCAATCCTCTCTATCCCCGTCTATGAGAAAACCGCAGTATCTCTCGGGCGGATGAGACTGCCTACTACTCCTGCGGAGCGGCGTAGGAATGTCCTGTTCTTCCGAACCCTCTGGTTCCACTAAACTTTCAGTATTAGTCCGTGGTTCTGGAATTTCTTCCAGTTCTACTGTGCTCCCACTAATTTCCTTTTCTAAGAACTGGTGTTCTAGAAAGTGGGCATTACGAGAAACAAGGACTTTTTGTTCCTCTGCGTAGTAGAAAAGATACCCCCTGGTGTTCTTTGGGTATCCCACAAACTTGCACAGTACTGAACGTGCCTCGAGCTTGTCCGCATGCTGCTTTTTGACAAAAGCCGGACATCCCCAGATCTTCAGATATTGAAGATAGGGTTTCTTCCCACTCCACATTTCATATGGTGTGGAAGGCACAGTCTTAGTCGGAACTCGGTTCAAAAGGTACGCAGCTGATTCTAGCGCATACCCCCAGAATGATCGCGGTAACTCAGCGTTACCCCATCATGGACCGCACCATATCCAATAGGGTGCGGTTCCGTCTCTCCGATACACCGTTATGTTGCGGGGTGTAAGGAGGAGTAAGCTGAGAGAGAATTCCGTTCTCTTTTAAATAGTCCAGGAATTCGGCACTTAAGTATTCTCCACCTCGATCCGATCTTAGAATCTTAATACTTTTGCCGGTCTGTTTCTCTACTTCATTCTTATACTCTTGGAATTTTCCAAAGGCCTCGGACTTATGTTTCATTAAGAAGACATAACCGTACCTCGAGAAGTCATCCGTAAAAGTAATGAAGTAAGAATGTCCGCTTCGGGCATGTGTAGACATTGGACCGCACACGTCACTGTGTACGAGTCCCAAGAGCTCGCTCGCTCTTACTCCATGTCCAGTAAACAGAGTCTTTGTCATCTTTCCTTTGAGACAGGATTGACAAGTGGCATACGACTGATATTCGAACGCATTCAAATACCCTTCTGTATGTAACTTCGTCAACCTTCTCTCATTGATGTGACCCAATCTACAATGCCATAAGAAAGTCTGATTTATTTCTGGAGACTTTCTTTTGTGTGTATTCTGGACATTAAAAATCTGTGGTTGGTTTAATACGTATATACCATTACTCAAAGTACCTGACCCAATCAAAACTTGATTAAGGTGAATGTTTACAACATTACTTACAAACGCAAATTCATAACCTTCTTTAGAAACTAAAGATACAGAAATGATATTACAAGTTGCGTTGGGTACAAAAAAGCAATTACGCAAAACCAAAACATGTCCATCTGACATTCCCAGGTGATAGTCCCCCACGGCTTTAGCATCCATGCTAGCTCCGTTCGCAACTCTGAGGGTCATGTCACCTGCCTTCAAAACCCTACGGTTTCTCAACGCCTGCAAAGAATTACAGATATGAGATCCTGATCCGGTATCCAATACCCAGGAAGTAGAGTTTATTGAAAGACAGTTTTCAATAACATACACACCTGAAGCTGAAGCTGCAACCTGCTTCAATTCCTGTGTTCTGGCCTTTCAGGCCCTGCAATCATTCTTCCAGTGTCCTTTCTTATGACAATAGAAGCATTCTTCCTTATCCACAAGCTTCCCCGCTATCTTTGTTGCTTTACCTTTTCCCTTCGTATCCACTTTACTAACACCGCCCCTTTGTTTGGTGGGGGCCTTCTTCTTTTTTCCCTTGGCTTTCGCCTTGGACCTAGAAGAAGATGATCCTCCTACAAACAAAGTGGATGTATCCCTACCTTTCTGTAGGGTGCCCTCTGCGCTCCTCAGCATGTTGAGGAGCTCTGAAAGTTCAACCTCTTTTTCTTGTAGGTTGAAGTTCAGTATAAACTGGGCGTAAGTGGAAGGAAGGGACTGGAGAACTATATCCGTATATAGCTCACTCTCCAATGTGATCCCTAGGTCAGCGAGCTCCTCAATGTAGCCGATCATCTTTAGCACGTGCTCGGCTACTGATGATCCGACGGCCATTCTTGTCGAGAATAACTTTTTCGACGCTTCGTATCTTGCGATACGAGATTGCTCTCCATACAGTTCTTTTGTATGGAGCAATATGGATTCCATGTCCATATTCTCATGCCTCCTCTGATGTTCGTTGTCCATCGAGGCAAGCAGGAGGCACTTGGCCTTCGCGCTATCAATCTCCCAAGTCTTGCGGATTTCCTTATCCGCAACACTGGAAGTTGGACCAGGGACAGGGGGAGCTTTGGTGGTAAGAAGATACCCCAGCTTGTCATAAGTGATTGCTATCTTGACATTCCTGAGCCAATCTTTGTAGTTTGGCCTTGTCAGTTTGTTTTTATCTAGGAGTAACTTAAGTCCAGTCATGCTGATTGGTCGCTGCAATTTGGAGAGAAGAAGAAACACTCAGCATGATGCTCTTGCAAGTTTAGAGTGGTTTTTAGTTTGTCTAAACAGGATGGCTCCCACTGTTTCTCAAATCCCTCCTCAAACCATAAAGGAAGAATTAGTCAGGATCAATCCCACCGTACAATACTTGCTTAACCGTTCGGCCAGGCTGGTGTCGGTACTTCGAGGGAGGTTTTCCAACGCTTTCGCGAAGTTCCTTAATTAGAGAACCTCTTTTCCCTGGGGGCGTAGCCCCGCTAACACCTTTCTAGGCACCTACTAGGTTTATAGCATTGATCGTTAAGCGAGAAATTTCCCGAGGAGTAGCATATACTCACAGTAGGATCGGGATCCAAATATCATCGCGTGACGAAACTGAAGGAATCCTACCAGAATCATCACACTTCAAATGGTATGCAAATCTAGCAAGTTTCAGTACTTATGAAACTCCCGATGTGGATTTTTGCCCCATGCTCTTATGACCTTGGCGTGAGGTCAAAATGTCATAAGTCACATGTCAAGTTCGTCCCATCATTATCCAGGTTAATTTGAATCCATCCGTACATACCCTTGACGTAGGCCAAAATGGTAGTACGACTGTCTCAAACCAACGCATTCTATCTATGCAACAGATAAATATCCGGCAGCTACCAATCACTATGCCTTGGCGTGAGGTCAAAATACATAGCTTGAATACTACCGAATATTTAACTGAAATGATGGAGGGCTACGGATGGTTTTGGCAAAACCGTGAACGTAGTGAACTTGATTTAGTCGATGGAACGAGATAGCTTTTAAATGGAGTGGCTCAAGTTCCGTATTTAAAAGTTGGTTTTGAAAAAGAACCGAGTGGTTTTTCGAAAGTGTTCCAACGACTTTAACTAGGTTTATTATCTTGCATTAGTTCTTTTAATGCGTGATATTCTTGCATTAGTTCTTTTAATGCGTCCCATCATTTAATCCTACCATTGCAGAAAACAACCAAAATATGACGTACGCTTATGCCATTCGCATTCGCCATTGGGCCCCGTCATTACCCGTTAGGTTACTTAACTAACGACAGAGCGGGGGCTGGGCTAGCGCGTCTGTAAAACATAAGCAACGCCTAAATAGAAAGCAATGATAGACATTTCAGATCACAGATAAATACATTGGATATACTAGGAATCTGTAATTTGTACGAGCCTGTAACAAAAACAGATTACACGGTCACGGTGAATAGCCAATACCCCACCCAAGACCCCTACGGGTGCGGCAAACTACCCGCTAAGTACCCGAAGCGTAGCAACCTCCCTCATCTCCATGAGTAGGCCACTCGACACTTCGGCATACCCGGTAGTTTGTGCACCCCTCCATGGGTCTATCCTAGGAGCAAAAACAGTAAAAAGAAATTATACAATGACGGCTACAACCCCGACCCGGTTGTGCGGCCATACAAATAATTATTACATCAATTTACAAATTTACATGAAATTGCAAGAAAAGAAAACTCTCGTCTCACAACCCCCGGCTATTCACCCGCGACAATCCAACATATTTATATACACATTCCAGCACATTACAGATCATGTATAACCCCGACTAATCGACTTATAGCGATTAGCCGACGTTCAATACATGCAAACATCACAGATATAACCATCATAGTCAAAGTGTAGTGAAGTTCGGAAAAATACGAAATTATAGGACCCCAAAAGTGAATTTCTTTTCTGGAAAATCTGGGCACATATAATATATCTTAAAAATCCCAAAACCCTACCAGAACAACACTGCACGAAAAACGATGCAGAGAAGACAACAAACGGCGGCGGTTCCGCGGCACATGCCTACCTCGTGCCGCGGAACCGCGGTGGTTTGAACGAAACAGTGGACCGTTTTTCATGGGTGTTCTAACAAAACCCTGAGCCGAATTTAGGTGTATAACAAAACTTGTTTTGACCAGAAAAAATTTCAACAGAAACTAGGATTTTGAAAAAGTTTGGTTTTTGGATTTTTCCGGTTCCGAACTTCGTTACACTTCACTACCAAGCTAGTTTAAGTTTAGTTAGGCTCTGATACCACTGTAAGTCCACGTTGCGACCCCCGGTTCTTACGGGGAGGCGGAAACGGTATAAAAATCAAATTTTTAGTGCAAGAGGCAACATGGACTAAACAAGGTCGGGATCGTTACCTAAACTAAAACTAGCAAACTTGCTAAAGAGATTTAGCTACTCGGATGAAGATGGTTATACCTAGCTTTTCTTGAACTCCTTCTCTTCAAGCTCCGGTGGTGGTCCGATGGCTCCTTCTCGTCGTCTCCGTACGCCGAAGATAGATCCACTTGAAAGCTCCAACCTTTAGCTCCTTCTTCGTTCTTTGAAGAAACTAGTTCACTTGGTTTGCCAAACCTAGTGAACTAGAATGAGTAGAGTAGAAATAGAATGGGATTTTATCTATGGTTCTTGATTCTCAACACATGAGAGATGTGAACCATAGAATCAAGAGAGGGAGCAAGAGGATGAGAGTGAGAGCAAAGTGAAGAGCTCAAGAACAAGAGAGAGAATGAGCAAGAAAGAATGAGCAACTCTTTTGTCTCTCAACCTCTCATAATCCAAAGTAATCATAACTCATCATATTAACAAAAGTCTTATGTGATGGTTGAAGCAACCATAACCTTATCATGTCATGCACTCATTTTACTCAAATGAACAAGCAAGTAAAAGTCTTTGGCATGAAATGATAGCCATGGTTATCATGATGGTCAACTAGTCAAGCCTAGTCAACCGGTCAACAAAGTCAACAAGTCAACAAAAGTCAACAAGTCAACAAAGTCAACAAAACTCAACAACCAAGTCACCATAATACTTAATTAATATAATAGTTAATCACATATCATATTCTCATTAGGGTTGAGCAAAAAGTCAAAAAGTCAACGGTCAACTGTCAACAACCCTAATGAGAATCCGCTGTCTGTGCCTCCCTGTCAACTGTGCATACACACCCGCATCCGCGTTCCGAGGAGCACGAATGCAAACTGGATAAATCCAATCCCATAAGGTACACTAGGATCTGGCTTAAACCAAAGCCCGCTAGTGTAAACTGTCCGGACACTGTACGTGCACAAGTGCACGGATGTGACCGAACCCTGTCGCAAAACCATGCGACCTGTCGCAATACCATGCGACCTCTACTCTTTTGCCTAAAGGCGAAAAGCTTTCTGTGTGGGACTCTAAAGACTCGACACTACGCTGGCAGTGGGTTTAACCACAGACCGCAAGCGGCACTAGCTGTGCATAACGGTCCCCAGGTAATGCCGACAAGAAGACCGACGAGGCGAAACCCATCTGAACTCCTACTGAGCCTGAGTGTGACATTCTCCGTACAGTCCGGTCTGTTCGTCTGATACATCGCATGGCGGGCCTAGGGGGCGGTAAACTTCAGTCCCCCAATAGCGGTACAAGTCGTGCCGGAGTGAAGCCCAAAACACCCTGAGATAACACTGGAAACCTACCAGTATATCTCGTTTGCCCTGGCCAGGGACTACTCGTGTAATGGCTCTCCTAGACACAGCGCGATGTCAACCCCCAATACCGGGAGAGACGAATCCTGTCTAACCGTCACTGCTTCCAAGTGCTTCGGGACTGCACCCAACCACCACCTGTTTGCACGACTCCTTTGAGCCGTGGTAGGGTAGTGATCAAAGTACAGTGGGAACACACCCGAGACGAAGTGACAGTGTCAAGTCAGCGGACTAAGCTGTACTCATGTCACCTGGGAACTGATAACTGACGATAGGTATAATACCAACTGGTCAGTTCCCGACGAGTCCTGTCCAGTGTACCCGTAACCTAACGGGCACCCGCATACTATCTCAAGTACGACGTACTGACGGCTGTGGGACAGACCGTCTCCCACACTGGGATGAGAAGCGCATGCGCTGGTCTACTCCGGAGTATCGATGCCCTGTCTCGATAGTCCTGCGACCAGGGACCTGCATAAGGATGTGCTTCTAGATTACCCAGCTCCACTAGTGTGACGGCCATCACATCGCTGGTAATCAAGCAAAGATCCTAAGGGCTCCACTAATGTGTATAAGCAATATACAAAGATAAACACATGTACACATTGAAGTAGAAATAAACCAAGTAGCATACTACTATTTTGAGCAAGATTGTATATACAAGGTGAATATCCCAAGCTTCCATTAAGTAATATACATACTAGTATGATACAGTAATGGCCTCTAGGGCATATACACTAACAGCAGGTAGTTAAGCAAGATCCCCGGGGCTTTATTAACATATAACTACAACATGTAATAACGAGTATGACATATGCCATGTTAAGATAAAGACCAACCATAATAGTATACTACCGTTTCGAGTCTTCATCAATATGTGCAAGCTAGATATAACAACAATACAAATAAATATACATATCCCGACAAAGACAGGTCAAATAATATACTATAAAACTGAGCAAGACTGTTCTGTACATACATATCCCTAGTATCCACATGTATAGATATACAATACTGGCCTCTAGGGCATACATGTCCAACAATTGAGCCATACCAGCACGACTTATCAGGGTTAGTAGGGGTTTGACGTTGACCACCCCCTAGACCCGGTATGCGGTACTCTTAGACGAACAGACCGGACTGTACGAATATTATCACGGTTAGGCTCAGTAAAGGTTCAGATGAGTTTGCTTGTTGGCCTTCTTTTTCGATATATACCTGGGTAGCCGTTACGTACAGGTAGTATCGCTGACACGCTTATGGTTAAATCCACTGCCAGCGTATTGTTGAGTCTTTAGAGTCCCACACAGAAGGTTTCTCTGGTTCAGGCAAAACGAGTGGAGTCCGTATGTTTATACGTGCAGAGTTCCGATTGATTGCGTGTACTAGTTGCGCGAAATTTAATCGGACGGTTTTTAATACTAGCGGGCTTAGAATTAAGCCGGTTCATTAAATCAGATATTGATTTAATACTAGTATTATTTTTTGGTGGTGTTATTCTATCTGTTGGGTATTCGTATTTCGATACGGATACGAGTATGTATATACGGTAGAGAGTATTTTGTATTTATACAAAATACATTCTAAAAGGGGGCACCTCATTATGCATGATTTTCTATTTATTGATAAATAGAAAATGAGGTGTAAAAGAGGCATGGCATGAAGCATGATTTGGCATTTATTATCATCACTATTGAATCATGGTTAATTTTTTAATGAAAAAGAAAAAGAAAAAGAAAAAGGGTTGATATTATTGGAGCTAGCCATTCTTCACGGTGACCCATTGATATTTTTTCTTGAGCTCATATTTTTCATGAGTTGCTTCATCTCATGCCTCTTTGCTCTTTTCTCTCCATAACAAAAAATCTTAACATTCTCATGAGTTGAGAAACAAGGATTTTTGGTAGAAACCCACCACTAATATTCTCCTCTCACCTTTAACTAGCTAGATTAGCAATCTAGTTAGTTAAGTTTCTTTCTTTTGTGAAAGTTGTAGCTTGAACTTAGGACCTTCGGGTGGATAATTTAGGATCCAGGAAACCGGCGATCAAATCATATCAAAGGCCCACACATGAGCTTAAGAAGAGGATTCAAGACCCGAAGGACTTGAATTCGATAGGTATAAAGTTCTAACACGGTAGAATAATCACTTTAGTTGTGTAGCTAGTTAGGGTTTTGTGCTAGATCTTGTTAAAAAGGTCTTTCTTGCATACTCACAAAATTTGTTTTTCGAAATTCCGCTTCCCTACAACTGTGTAGAGCATGTAATATAGACTTACAATTTCTTGAATGCTAGAGTGTTAGATGATGACTTCAAGTATAACAAAACAACACTTCCGAGGTCTTTATTGCAATTGATCCACAGTGCCCGAGAAAGATGTTTGTTTGTAAGAGCTTAAAGAATTTATACCCAAAAATAAAGAATTTTAATTCTATTTAGGTTTTATTATGATAAAATATCATAATACTTTTACACTTTTTAGACAATATTGATTTATCTTTGATTTTAGCTTAATTCTTTGTGGTAATGCATTCTTAAATATAAATTAGAAAGAAACTAATTATAGCATAAGCTAAATTTTAACGTACTACCAAGAGCTACATGCGCTTTCTCTATATGATATCATGAACTTTCAAAATGATGGATTGATACCATGGACTTTTAAAAGTATCCAAAAAAAACCTAAGGAAAATTATCATAATACCACTATTTTTTGCAAATATAGTTTTTTTTATTATATGAGAGGGGTATTTTGGTAATTTTGTAATTTTCCTCAGGTTTTTTTTGATGCTTTTGAAAGTTTATGGTATGAATCCATCGTTTTGAAAGTTCATGGTATCATTTGGGGAAAAGGGCATATAGTTCATGGTAGCAAGTTGAAATTTAGCTTATAGCATATATAAACAATAAAACTTATGGGGTTTATGTGTTGTTTTTCATTTTCTTTTTAGGCTTTTATTGAGTGCGCAGGAGAAGTAGGGGTTGAGGTGACATCTTTAAGAATTAAGAAAAAGATGAGGATAAAGAAATTCTCAAACCTTTTTACTTGTTTTGGGTCGTGAGTGGGACTTTATACAACAGATCGTCTTTCTTTTATTAATTTGTTGAAGTTGGGTTATAGGGACGTTTCTAGCCCAAAAGCTGGTCCCATTAGTTAAATAATTAATTATAAGTGATTATCAGGGATTTTGAAGAACTGCTTAATTAACCGATTAAAACCAATTTTCTCCCAAAAAATGTACAAAGTGAAAATAATCTCGTTCGCAATGATTATCCCCCTCCACCCTGCCTAAAACATCTTTCAACATCCCAAGATGTTTTTGAATTTTGATTAAGAGTTTTTTTAATTTGTGAAAGTATGCGCACTTGCCAAACAGTGCAATTAACTACCAAGCATATAATCAATTTAAGGTTCAAGAGATGCTTGCATTCTAAGATACAAGATATTGTAAAGAGTAATTTACATTATAGATATCATCTGTGAAATGTTTCCCTCAAATGTCGGTAGCTTAAAATTATGGTAGAAAGTGAGAAAAATTGTTCACCTTATTGCTAAGCTGAGGATTTGCATGGTACTTGCTAATTTAGAAAAAAAAATATTCTTAAAGGTTTTTTAAAATAACTTTCAATATATCACAACTAAGATTAGAAGCAAAAAAATCTTTAACTCGTCATCCAAGAGTTTCGGTATTTGGCTGATGCTTCATTTGCTTGAACTCGGGAGAAGAGCTGCGGGTAACGACAGAGTTCTTCACCTCCTTCCACTCCTTATATAGAGATGAGAAAAGTCTCTTTGGAAGGCGAACTGGCTTCCGCTCTCTTTGCATCTCCACGGGCTGCGGAGATTTCTTCAATACAGCGGTAGGAGAATTTTTTTAACCTTTCGCGGCAGTTTGAAGTTGTTCCCGATTGGAACAGCAGCATTCACCATTGGAGTTAGAGCAGGTGGAGTCAGCCCGGATGGAGAACCGTCCCCAGTTTGTCTTATTTGACGCCAATATTGACATCGATTATGTCTTGCAACCGGAGCTTCTTCAACTCCAGGAACTTGCTGGGCCTGCCCACTGTTTTCTCTCAAAGCATGGCTATTATGCCTCCTGTGTTGATCTTGGTCTTCGACAGGTGTCAGTCGTATGAGGACTGTTGCCGTCGGCAGATCTACATCTTGAGGAGCTAGCATGTAGAAGACGGATTTCTTCTGGGCTTTCCCCTTCGGCGTTGAGACACCGAGGGTAGGAGGTGGGAGTATCGACCCAAAGAAAAACCCATTCATTTCCTGAAGAGCCAGAGTGCAGAGGATGGAGGCTGCAAGTGGCCCATCCTTGACTCCACCATATGTGGCACAACTTGAGTTGCAATTGAAAGCCATTAATATCTGCATAGAGACGAGTATCCCATAACCCAAAGGCAATTATAAACATATATACCGCGATTTTGTTCGGGAACACGACACACGAAGTGTGGAGTGGAAAGAGAAAAAGGTTTCATCGGGCGTACCAGAATCTGTTTACCACTGGAAACGAGGACAGCTTGAATCTGGGGGCAGATATTATATGGAACATATTCTTCCACTTTTCCAAAAACACTAAGTTGATTTATGACACTGTATATCGGAGGTTTGTATGGATGCGACCGATATAGCTTAACTTATTAGATTCCCCCTCATATTATGAGAGGTTTTTGATTGTGGGGACGGTTTTTTCGCGCAGGCGCAAGCCCCTGCAGTTAACTATGTTATCGCTTAATGATAACAAATTTCTCCTTCTCTATGAATATCATTTCGTGTCGTGTTATATATATTGTTTATTTTGAGATTTGCCCTTGGATTGTATACGGAGACTAACATTATCGTCGTCCGAAGGGTGCGGATTAGTCCAAATCCGTATATATTAGATTTGGGTTTGAACCTAGCTCATACGTTCCATCAGTTCAAGGGATATATGTCTAATGATCGTTGTTCTTATATGAGACTAAGATCAACTTAGAAGATATGGACTAAGGACCGTTAGTCGTATATATGACTAAGATCGACATAGACGATATAGTATATGAGATCATTAGTCATATATGGGACCAAGATCAACTTATGTAATAGTGAGCATATGGGCTTAACTGATCATATGATCACACATGAAGCATAGGCTTCTATACCATGGGTAACCTGTTGATAGTATACGGAAGTCAATATGGAGATAGTCCATACATATTAGTTTGGGGACATTGCAGTCCATCTTTCGGTTTGCGCGCACGTGTAGATATTACGTGGCGAAGTGAATGACCGCGGACATGGTATGCGTCCAATATTAGGGTGCAATTCAATTTGAAGGCATTTATATTTTCTTCAAAAATATACATAAGCATATATGTATGCTTGGGATGTATGAGATAGTGGTGTATCTATATAGGGTGCACATTTGTATGAGGTTAAGACATTCCTTCTCTTGACGAAATTTCATATCTTTCATCAAGTTAGAACGGGAAATGAGTCATTGGTTATTGAGACCCGCCCTCTCTCTAAATACATTGAGGAATTATAATGTCGTATATCAGAGGTGTGGAAGGATGCACCCTTGAACTAAATCTCATATGTGAAGGAGGAGAACATATTGGACTAAGGATCATTAGTCTTATATGAGACTAAGATCAACTTAGGAAATATGGGTTGAGCATAATTAGTCGTATATGTGACTAAGATCGACATAGATATCAAGAGCATGTGTTAGAAGGATCATTAGTTGTATATGGGACTAAGATCGGTTTGGAAATATGATTAAGAATCGTTAATCTTGCTTTTGATTAAGATCAACTTAAACATGTGAGCATATGGGCTCAAAGAAATTTAAACTTCAGGGACTCGGTCTATTTTAGACTAAACATTGGGTTTTATGTTACCCAACAGTTCTAAGCACCATGCCATATTATTTTTTTGGGGCTTTACATAACCCAACAGTGCTAAGCACTAGGATCAGAAGCTTAATCTTTGTTATAGGATATAATATCCTGCTTGCTTCAGCGCTCACGTGCTATCACGTGAGACGCTGACTTTTTTGGAGCTCACGTGCTATCGCGTGAGCTGCTGTTTTCTTGGATGCTTAGGCCATTTTTTTCTTGGGCGCTCACGTGCAATCATATGAGCTACGTGTTTTCATTGGCGTCTGATGCACACGTGAGTATCACGTGAGACGCTCTTTTCTGTTTCTTGGCGCACATATGCATATCACGTGCGATGCATCCTTTGCTTCTTTTAGGGCGCTCACATGCGTATCACGTGATGCGCGTGTCTTTTTCTTTTGGGGGCGCTCACGTGCATATCACATGATGCGCTCACCTTCCTTAGAAATTTAATCTCTGATTTAAAAAACTTAAGTTTTCCTAAAGCTTAAGCTTCTGTGAATGATATTTTAACAATTAACGATCACAAAGATCGATATTTGACGATCTGGGATCAAGAGAAGGCAGGTTCTCTAAGAACTTGAAGATCCTGTTTATGTGAGATCTAAATTCTTAATAATTCGAAGGAACTAAATTCCTGGAGATAAAACTCCATATTTCTTTCTTCTCACTTTTTATGAAGATGGAAAAACCCAAAGTTCTTCTTTGAATCTTAAGTTTAAGATTAAGACCCCTCCGTGAGAATTTAATTCTCTTTTTGTGAGGGACCTGTCTTATGGATCTTAGATCCAGAGAAAAAACTAAGTTCTTATAAAGGATTGAGCCTTGTTTTTATATGCATTATAGGTATAAGGAGACATATTTCTCCATTATTTTTACCTAGGGTTTGAGAGGTTAAAGATGATCTTCCAAGAGAATTAAATTCTCAGTTTTTGTGGAAGCTTATGGAGGTCTCTCTTATATCAGATTTAATCTCCTTGCTCCTATTTATAGGAGACTAAAAAGATCAATTTGTTGAGGGAATCTCTCATTGAGAGATATCAATTGATTTAATTGATCTTAAAGATCTCCTAGAGAATTTTATTAACCATTGAATTTTTGATCCAGTGACTTTCCGTTTAACAGAAGATATTTCTTATTCGTTTTAACAACATTAGGAACATTCTCCAAGTAAAGAATTTAATTCTATCTTCTGATTAATCAGCGATTTTTTAATCACCATTGGAACTTTGATCTAAGGGTTCTCTATTTAACAGAGAAGATCTTTCTTATTTTAGAAAGACCAGGGAAATATTTTTCCATGTAAAATTTAATTCTAGCAAACCGCTCCGGTTTTGGGCTCCAGTGCTCACGTGCTTTGCACGTTAGTGCTCACGTGTTTAACACGTTAGTGCTACTATAGGATTTAATCCTAACTGCAGCAGATGCACGCGTGCTTTGCACGTAAGTGCTCACTGTTTAACACATGGGTGCTGTTAGGATGCTAAGCTCTTAGAGTATGGTTTAAAGCACGGCGGAAGCATTAATTTTAAAAATCTAGAGAGCAATAGCTCCCCAACCCAAGAATCAAACCAAAAAGCTAAAAGTTCCAAGTGCCCTTGCCGCTAACCAGCAGCCAATGCAAAATTCAAAAACAAAAATTTTCGTGGCACTAGAAACTAAAACCCAAGAATCGAACCAAACACCTAAACTAGAATCATAATAAGATAGAAATCACAACCTTTGTAGTGTCTTCATTTACTCAAATTGGGTTGGACTCTAGCATGCTCTCAAAAGCTCCGGGTCGTATTTTCAAGTCGGTCCTCTTTCGCTGAAGATGATCCACCCGAGAAAACCGATCTAAGCTCCGGCTTCACCTAATGAAGCAACCGACACTCCAAGCTCGTTAGGAATGGAGAGTGGGGATGCAGGAATTTTCCACTAACTTTTTCTCTCAAATCTATGCTCAAGAAAGCATCTAAAGAAGGAGGATGAGGTGAGGAAAGATAGCCATGAGCAAGTGAAGAAGACATGAGAGAATGATAATCAAGTAAATGCCAGAATAGAATGGCTTCATAATTTTTTGAACCATACAAAAATATCATAACTCATTTGTTAATAAAAATAATGAATCCCATTCCTCTCTACATGTTTTCAACCATGCTCAATGCCATCTCACCTTCCACCTCATTTGCAAATAATTTCTATAAAGAAAATTATATAATAAGGTGTCCATCTTCTAGAAGATATTCCGTAGAAATACGAAATACAACCCGGTATACGTATCGAAATACATATACGCGTATCCGTATAAAAATACGAATAGCCATGAGAGAAAATGAATAGTGAACAATAATACTAGAATACACACACATACACACATATATAAATTATTAAATCAAAACTTGATATAATAATCCGGATAAATCCTAAACCGCTAGTATTATCAACCATCCGATTAAAATCCGTGTAGCATGTACACATATTTAATTGGACAACTGTATGTACCAACATACGTCATCTATATCATATCGCCTGAACCAGAAAAATCCTCTATGCGGGACTCTAAAGACTCGTCAATATGCTGGTAGTGGGCTTAACCGCATGCACGTCGGCGGCACTAGCTGTACGTAATGGCTACCCAGGTATTGAGCGAAAGGAAGGGCGACGAGCAAACTCATCCGTACCCCTACTGAGCCTGTCTGTGACAATCTCCGTACAGTCCGGTTTGTTCGTCTAAGAGTATCGCATATCGAGTCTAGGAGGTGGGTAAAGTCAGACCCTTAATAACGTGATATTTCATGTCCGTGTGAAGCCCATCACCAACTGAGAAACTATTGATCCAAATCAGTAATTCTCATCCACCTTGGCTAATGATTTCTGGTAATGGTCACTCGTTCACAACGCGACATCTACCCCCAATATCGGGAGAGACGAATCCCCGACCATCTGCTCATTGCCTCCATATGACTCGGGACTGTACCCAACTAAAACCTGTTTGTACGACTCGTTTGAGCCATGGTAGGGTAGTAATCAAAGCACAGTGAGAACTCACATGAGACAAATAATAATCTCGGGTCGACAGACTAACCCGTACTTATGTCACCTGAGAATTGCTATCTGACAATAGGTATAATACCATCTAGTATATTCCTGGTGAGTCCGTCCAGTGTAACTCATAACCCAATGAACACCTGTATACTATCTTAGATGACTAAATGACACCAATGACTTGTAAGACTGGCCACCGCTTCTCGTCGGGGTTTCAAAAAATATACACTAGTCTACTCCGGAGTATCGATACCCAGTCTCGATACTCCTTCGACTAGAGACATTTAAGGATGTGCTTATGGACCGCCCAGCTCCTACGTATATGATCGCCATCATAATGCTGGTAGTCAAGCAAGAATCTTTGGGCTCTATCAACATGTAATAGAGATTTGTAATACTACATAATGCATGTACATGATGATAGAGACAAACCAGATATCATACTATCATCTTGAGCAAGACTGTTATTCCCATATATGTCCTCTACTAATTATTATAATCGCCTGCCTGCAATTAAAATAATTGCCTGCCTGCGATTACAATAATTGCCTTGAGGGCACTATAGCCAACAACCCCCCACTTGCACTTAAAACTAATTATTGCGGTATCGCATACTTATAACCCGTGTAATACCGAACACCCAACTTCTCTACTAATCAGTCTCGCAAAATTTATTTGCGAAACTATCGCGTTCGAGAAATAGACTCAATGAGTAGATCCACTCTAATGTTTCTATCTTTATCTCAAATTCACGGAGAATGACTATCTTCCGAAATGAGCGATATCTGTCTTAGAATTTGTCTGGTTATCTAATGGGAACAAATTCATAAATGAACTCCAAATCCAACAAACTTCTCAGATTGTATCTTCTATTGAATTTAATCAGTATCCTGCGCCATGCCTTCCTCAGTATCCGCTTGGACCCCCCTGTCCAACATACTACCCCTCATCAAAGGGTAAACTATTAAATCTAACAGCCGCTATGTCATTCAGGTCACTTTGGAAGCTTGAAATGATAACCATATTCTGAAGGAGGCTGTCGTTACCATATACCTAGAACATTCTCTTATATTTATAACTGCTTCCCAATATTTCTCTAGAGTTGGATTAATATATGGTTATTGTAGCTAGTGCAAAAGCAATATCCGGTGTGGTACTTAACATCTCATGATTGACTCAATTGCCTAAGCAAGTGATATGTCAATCATGCAAATCTCTCTCCTCATCAGTTTAGAAGACATCTTTTTAGAGAGAGTGACTCCATCACCTGCGGGTACACCACCATGCCAAGAGTCGTCCATTCTAAAACAATTTAGAATAGTGTCAAAGTACCCGAATTGGGACACTTCCTAAATCTAGATCTAAAACCATAGATCTAGTTACCCGAATCCCTGATATTTTGTCCAGATCCGATATGGAGAAAACACATTGTGACAACCACAGTATAATCGATCGTAGTATAGGTTCATCACTTCCTATCAAGGAGCACGTCATCTAAATATCAGGACATCACTCGTTACTACTTTCTTACCAGGTCTATCTGTTTTTCTGATGAAGTCAAACTCTATGACCGTTACATCAAAAATAGATGATTTTTCTCTGCTATATTTATTTTAGTCTATAAATAGACATAAACTACTGGCCTACCATGCTTTCGCTGCTCCCACTGATTATAACAAACCAATAGGAGAGTCATATACACGTGCACTTCTAAAGCTAATTTAGAACGACGTTATAATCATCCACCTGCTAGATCTTATAGTCTAGGATAGCAGTAGTGGTAAGCTAGGGTCATCAAAACCTCACCGTCTCTGAGGAGACCGAAGTACCTCTCGGGTGGCTGAGATTACCTACCATATCTGCAGACTGGATTTAGGATTGTCGAATCTAATCGAATTCTTAGGTTCTACTAAATTTTCAGTAATCGTTTGTGGTTCTGAAATCACTTCCAGTTCTACCATACTCCCATTAATGTTTTTTTGAAAAGAATTCATTTTACTAAAACAGGTGGTGAGTTAAGAACAATATTAATATTGATCCTGCAAATGGTATAATGTTAACCCTCGTCAAAGCCTGGGATAACCCACAAACTGCCATTACTGAAATGTGCCTTGAGTTTATCCGGATTCTAGTTTTAAGCATAAGCTGGACAACTCCTTATATCTTAACATTGTTAAGATATGAATCCATTCTATATCCAATATAGAAACAAAGTCACTAATTTAATTGAAACCAGATTCAAAATGCATGGAGCTGTTTCCAGTGATATCGGCTAAATGGAAGAAGGCTATGTAGCATTACTCATCAAGGAGCACACCCACGGATGAGTAATCTGAGAGAGAAGTAGGTTCTCAAATATATTACTTACAATGGAATACCTAGTATAAGTATCCATATTTTCGATCACTTCGAAGAATTCCGTTATTTGCAACGTATGGTTCTCTACTTTATTCTTATATCTATAACTTCTCAAAATTTGGACCTTGTATTTCAACGAAATACGTGTCTAAAACCAAAGAAGTCATAAGTAAACGGAATATGGTACGAGTACCAACCCCTTGTCCTAATGGATATCGGACAACATACAATACTTTGTATAAGTACTCTGAGTTTAATAACTCAAACCCTCTGCGTAGGTTGAAAACTGTGTTATGGTTAAGAAAAATTACACCATTATTGAATGCACCTTACCCAACCATCAACTGATATAAGTATATGTCATAAACATAATTTCAAAAAGTTATATCTCACTTTATAAAATAAACATATAGATATATTAGTTTGAAAATGGTGTATAACAATGGATATTCAAAACCAAAAATTTGCCGTTAGGCAAAACCCAGGTGATTTCTTCAAATATCACCAATTACAAAGAATTCTGATATTGAGGATCTAATCACCCAATTTCCAATATCTTACTCCCACTCAGCATCTGTAAGGCTATACAGTTGTGAGAATCAAGTCTGGTAAATACATACCCTGAAGTCAGAATCTAATTGGGAAAACAGTTTTCAATTAACACCGCACAGTAAAACTGAAACATGAAAATGTTTCGAGGGGGTGGCCAGGTATTCCTAGTAATGCCTCTTCCACTATCCAAATTCATGACAGTAGTCGTAATTTTCCCTGCCCTCACTCCAATCCCTTTATATATTTTTACTTCTTACCTTCAGGCTAATTGGTTTTCTTCTTTCCCTTCTTTTTGGCACCTGCCTAAGGTTTAGAAGAAGACTATCCAATAAGCGTAATAGGTGTACTCTCCTAATATTACGAGCTCTCGCAACCTGAGAAAAGGGAAAAAGAAAAGACAACCGAATAATCTTATTCAATTTCTCCAGAACCGGAATCCATTCTTGAACTGAAACAAGTTTCTTTGAGTTCGTATGTAATTATACGATGGAATACCCAAGCAATATGGATCTTCGTAGTGGTACAGAGTGTTATGAAGAAATGCAAAGGGGAAGTAGGAGTGGCAGGGATATATGCGGCTTTATCGTGAATCATGACAACCCAAAGCCAAAGGGTGTCAGAAGGTTCGGTTAACTTGGTTCAAAAGTTTTAGTTTAAGGTCAGGTCATGATCACTACCAAAGAGAGAGAGAGAGAGAGAAAGAAAAGAAACACTCAGCATGTACTCTAATCTAGATTATATTGGTTAATCATTTTATCTAATCAGAATGGCTCCCACTGTTTTCTCGAATTCTCCTTCAAGCCCTAAAAAGAGAATTAGTCGGGATCATCTGAAAATCACCCGAGGAGTAACACCTACCCATCATTGGAAATCGGGACCCAACTATCATCGCATGATAACTTGATAGAAGTCACTCAAGTCACCACACTCCAGAAGGTATGCGCATGCCCGGCAAGTTTCTTTTATGTTTGAAACTTCCGATATAGTTTTACCCCTATGACCCTAGTAACCTTGACAGAGTCAACAAATCAAAGAATCCTAGTCAAGTTCAACCCGTCATTATCTTGATTGCATTAAACCCACCCGCACGAGCCCTTGACGGAGTCAACAAGGCCGTACAACTGTCCTAACCAATCGCATCGTATGTTACAAATAAGCACCACTTAGCTACCATACACTACGCCTTGACGGAGCCAACAAATGTAGTACGAATACTAAGCATTACTCGTAGGAAATGACGGAGGGCTACGACTGGTTTGGCGAAAAACTTTTGACATAATGAACTTGATATCGTTGAAGGAACCCGAGCAGTTTTGAAAAGGAGTGGTTTAGGCTCCACTTTTTTTAAACAAGGAGTTTTGTAGAAAACCGAGTAATTTATAATCACGTGAACGTTTGCCAAAGAGGTCACTCCCTGTGAAGGGTTCTAGGCTCTTTCCTCATCGAATGAGGTGCAGGATATTCCTAACTGAATATCTCGACGCAAAACAAAAGTAAATGCCTATAGTTTTCAAATTTGGTTCCGACAATATCATATAGGTTTATTTTTCTTGCATTAATAAGAATTAATGCAGTTCCATTTTTTAATCATATCATGCTAGAAAGAAACGAAAATAGCTACGCACATATATGCCATCCGCATTCGCCACAGGGTCACAGGTCTTCACCGTAAGGTTACTTAACTTACGGCAGGGCGGTGACAGAACTAGCGCGGATGCAAAATATATATAGCGTCTACTATATATATATAATATACAAATATTTGTCTCACGCATGATATCAAGTAACATCACAGAAGTAAACACAGTATGGAAACGCGGACAATCTAGGAAAAGTACATTTCAATAGAGCCAAATATGAAATGCAATTTTCCGGTCGTGTGGATAGCTTGTAGTATCGGATCCTAGACCCCTACGAGTGCTGCAAGCCACCCGCCAATCCCAGAAGCGAGACAATTCCAATCAACAAAGTGAGTGGGTCACCCAGCACTTCTAAAATCTAGTGACTTGGGCACTTCTCCGCGGGTCAATCCTATACCCCCTACGAGTGCGGAGAATAGCCCGCAAATTCTAGAGTAAGGCATCTCGGTCTCAACACCATGAGATGGTGGCCCGTTTCCCTCTAGAACTCGGCTACTCGAGCATTCTGCCGTGGGGTAATCCTAGTGCATTTCATGAAAACTTGAATATACAACGGTGACTACATCCGCAAGCTGGATGCGCCTCAAAGAACAATACAAGCCGCGATGATGGCAGTCTACATGTCGGATGCTCGCCACGCAATATGAATATACGTTACATCACAGAGAACTATATCAAATACTACATATTGAATATGATTCAAGTACAATTTACAATCTATAATCTACAATCTACAAACTACAATTCAACATGAATCCATGAATCCATTATTCCATATATTCAGTCTGTTCAAACTATTCAATCTATATTGACCGAACCGAACCATGGATATACATTTTATTTACATGATTTTCCAGTTACATACATTTACATGATTCTGCAGTTACATCCGTTCACTGATATTATGGTTTCGGTAAGACATCTAATTATATAATCTATATTACAAGACAATACAAATTGCAATACAATTTACAATACAACAATACAATCAAGATAATAAGGGGTTTAAGGGGTAGATTGGTACAGAAGGTGTTAGAAATGGCACGAGACTGCAACCATAAGACACCTAACCTATATTCCGTTGCTGTTGTACCGTGGCCCAACGGTTCCTTGAGTTTCTTATACCTTAATCTCCGGGGCAAGTGAGACTCCTCTCGTATACACTGGCATCCTTCTGTACCAAGTTACAAACAACAGCGTTAACACAACATTATAACAACATAATACAACTTTAAAAGCTACCTTCTTATTCTGTCTATTCTATTTCTCCCTTATCTTTGGGACTTACCGAGCGATCTGTTCGCTGACGAAATTCTCTTCTTTCTTCTTTGAATGTCGTCAGGTGATGTGGACACGTCAGAGATCGAGCCCAGCACTGAAGACTTGAACCATTTCGTTGAAGACCCAGAGCTTTAGTTAATTGTACATTTTTATTTCAGTACCTTTCCTTTTCTTTTATGCCATTGTTTAGGCATTGCTTTATTTCAGTTGTATTTACATTTCCATGCATTGTACAGAAAGAATGTGAATAAATAAAGTTGTTGTTTTATTATATCTTGTCTCTTGTGCATTTTACTTTTATATTGCTTAGATACGCTTAGCGTATTTACTTCACAGTAAATACGTAGCGGCCTAGTCGCGTCCCCTTAGCCGTACACCGGGAAGCGGGGCGTAACAGGTTTTGTTGATGGCCCATGCAGGTCTAAGTTGTATGGAACACTGCCATGCAATTCTGTTCTGCGTGACCAACCTAAGCAATATAACACAAGAACCAGCAACTAAAACATTCTTTACAATCATGTTCCTTGAATCTTATCAATTTCATATTCCTTGAATCATATACTTTAAATCTGTCCTAACTTAAATTTTTTATTCAAGGTTATGGATTCCCCAAACAACACCAGCACCAATTTCAAAAACACTCTACCTCCACTACCAATCACACTTGCCGTTCCTGCTCCACCCAACGAGCAAACGGTTCTGCTTGAGGCAATCCGTAGCCTCCTAGAGGGACAACAGCAGCTCTTGAACCGTCCCGAGGCTGAAGCACCTGGGGTGAAGCAATTCAGGGCTTTGGACCCCAAACAGTTCTCAGGAAAGGGGAGCCCACTGGAAGCTAAGGAATGGGCTCAGAGTATCGAGGATGATCTGGCAGCAACACAAGTGCCAGAAATAGCTTGGGTTCGTGTTGCAAAATTACAGCTTACGGACAATGCACGGAACTGGTGGAAGGCGGAAGAAAGCCGTCTTGAACTATCCATCGAATGGAAGACTTTCCGAGATATGTTCGACGTAAAGTATTTCCCTGAGACTGCCAGGTTTGACATGGAACAGTAGTTCATCCATCTGCAACAAGGTTCAATGTGGACCAAGTCAGTAGATGAGTATGACGCTGAGTTCACCATGCTCAGTTGGTAAGATATGTCTCAATAATTCGACTCTTCAATATATCACATACTACAAAGCTAACACAAGACCGTAACAGGTTTACGGCCCATCTCATACCGACTGCTGAGATCAGAGCTAGAAGATTTCAGCAAGGGTTGGATGTGGAAATCCAAACTGCTCTAGCTACAGGGGATTTCCCAACCCATGATTTGGCTTTGAAGGCTGCCCGAAGATATGCGGCATAAAGAGGAAGGGCAGACCTCAATCTGCCGGTTTGAAACGCCCTGCCACTCAAATGGCAGGAGGAGCCTCTTCCTGGCCATCGTTTGAACCCAGGAGAACTGAAGAACCCAATAACCAGCCAAGACCAGTTTTATTTTTTTATTGCAAGAGAGATGTACATTTGATAAAGAACTGTAGGCGCGCAAAAGGCCTGTGCCTAGTTTGTGGCGCGTCCAATCACAGAATTGAGACCTGTCCATATAGATACAACTCAGCTCACACACCCACCAACTACCCGCAGCGGCCAGCTATCCAGGCTCCTGCAACTCGTCCTGCGCTCCCAGCACCATCTCCATGTGGATTTCCTGCACAGCCAAATCGCCAATTCTATCAGACATTGAGGAACATGCCTCGAGAACAGAGAAATGTGCCTCCAGCTAGGAGGAACGTACCACGGTGACAGACTATCACCTTAGCAGCCATAGAAGCCAAGACAGTTGACCAAGGTAACACTAGTAATTCACTTTCACATTCTCAAACCCTTGCACCACTTTTTTATTCTTCACACACTGTCAGTACTTCAGTCACTAAACTTTCCTTGAATCTGTTACACTTTCCTTTTACAAATTTTGAGGACGAATTTTTTTTAAGGAGGGTAGAATGTAACAACCCCAAATTTCCTGTACAACTTTCTGTACAAATTTTTCTAAAAATTTAAAGAAAGGGGTACTTTTGTCTGAGCACAAGTTAAATATTTGTTTTGCTAATTAATAGCAAGAAGGAGCTTGTAGCTCATTGGTAATACCTTGCACTGCTGAACCAAGCCACCAGAGTTCAAATCCCATACCCCACATTATTTTTAATATTGTTTTATTTTGAATCTTTAGAATACAAAGGGTTTACACGTGCATATCTCATAAAAACCCCACTACACCCTGAAATGTAACTGTACCAGAGAATAGACCAGCCGTCGGGGGAGGATTCCGACCACCTAACTTGGCCGGAATTGGCCAACTCGGATGGTGAACCGGCCGACTCAGGCCGCCGGCCGAGTCACGGCCTAGTCGCGGCCGAGTCGGCCGATTCCGGCGACGACCCCAACACAAAAATTGTGTCTTTTGGTCTCCCCTGTACACCTGCAAAATTTTGTCCTCGGACCATTTCCAAAGCTCTTTTAAAACCCCAATTACTCCACTTTTAATACATTTTAATATAATTTATTACATTTTTTCATTTTAACCTTTCACCTACCCTAACCTATAAATATTACCCTTAAACACTACCCCCTCACCCCAAAATTTTGAGCAAACTCTCAAGAAATTCCTAGAAACCCTAGTGTGCATTTGAAGTGAACAAAGAGGCGAAGCTCCGGTGAATTTTCCGGTCACAACCCTAGGAGATCCCGGCGACGAAACGACGCACCGGCGCCTTCTCCCGTTCCCTATTCCTCTTGTATAAGTCCTAAACCCATAAGTCCCCCTCCCTCTTCTCTAATCTTGTTCTAAAATTACGAAATTTTAAAACCCGACGGAATCGGAATTAAACCGATTTCCGATTCGGTTATTTCTAAAAATCCAACATTTTCTTAAATACATTCACACAAAACTCTTACATATTAACTATTAAACATTAATAAACATGTTGATCAAGTTTCACGACAATCGAATTCATTTTGTAACTTTTACCGTACTTTTTCACTAAAATACCATATAGTTTCATTTCGACATTAAACCATTATAAACTTGCTATACCTTTAAGTAGATCACGAGGTAATGACCTACCTCCTTACACATTCATATGCAACATAGCAAAATACTTTTGGGAATATAGAATACGGGAAAACGACACATTTTCAAGTAAATACCATTACTATTAAAATCGTTTTATAAAAGATTAGTATTTTACATAAATCTTTGCAAAGCGCCGCTACAAACCATTTTGGGGAACCCGACTGGGATGGTGCGGATTATCGCACATCCCTGGGCTTAGTAGTGCGAGATGCAGACCTCCGCAAGGAGCATTCGGTCTCGAGAGATTTAAAGTACGACATCTTAAGAAAATGAGATTTTTAGAAATATAAAAATATATATTAAAATTATTTTTATATAATTATGTATATATGTAACATTAAAATATCTATTTTGAAATAATATAAATATTCCAACTCTTTTAAAAAATCACAAGAATCATTTTACATTAATATACCATGATTCCATACAAGTCAATATTACAAATAAATACTCTTTATTATGAATTTAGGATATTTTCACTAGAAATATCACAATTATAAAATCTACATTCATGATAACTCTAAAGACGATAACTAAATACATGGGGAGTATTTGAAAAGTATATAAAAGTATTTTTACATAAAACCCCCTCAAGTTTTATAAATTACCCTAAAGACCCTAGTAAACATAGGTTTAAGCGGGACCAATCTCTTGAGCCTCAAGGAGCTGGAGAAGTGGGTGCTTGTCTATTTAAGGTAGACAACTTAACAATGGTGTTATCAATACGGTAACCGTCTTTGAAAAAGACACAAATCCTGCCGTCCATATGCAGCGGTTACCGATAACACCAAAACCTAATTCAGGATTTCAATTTCTTTTCTATTTGTTCTGACTCAGACTGAGTCTCTTTATAAATAATCTGACTTGAATATGATTCAAGTACAATTTACAATCTATAATCTACAATGTACAATCTACAAACAATAATTCAACATGAATCCATGAATCCATTATTCCATATATTCAATCTGTTCAAACTATTCAATCTATATTGACCGAACCGAACCATGGATATACATTCAATTTACATGATTTTCCAGTTACATACATTTACATGATTCTACAGTTACATCCGTTCACTGATATCATGGTTTCGGTAAGACATCCAATTATACAATCTATATTACAAGACAATACAAATTGCAATACAATTTACAATACAACAATACAATCAAGATAATACGGGGTTTAAGGGGTAGATTGGTACGGAAGGTGTTAGAAGTGGCACGAGACTGCAACCATAAGACACCTAACCTATATTCCGTTGCTGTTGTACCGTGGCCCAACGGTTCCTTGAGTTTCTGATACCTTAGTCTCCGGGGCAAGTGAGATTCCTCTCGTATACACTGGCATCCTTCTGTACCAAGCTACAAATAACAGCGTTAACACAACATTATAACAACATAATACAACTTTAAAAGCTACCTTCTTATTCTGTCTATTCTATTTCTCCCTTATCTTTGGGACTTACCGAGCGATCTGTTCGCTGACGACATTCTCTTCTTTCTTTTTTGAATGTCGTCAGGTGATCTGGACACGTCAGAAATCGAGCCCAGCGCTGAAGACTTGAACCATTTCATTGAAGACCCAGAGCTTTAGTTCACTGTACACTTTTATTTCAGTACCTTTCCTTTTCTTTTATGCCATTGTTTAGGCATTGCTTTATTTCAGTTGTATTTACATTTCCATGCATTGTACAGAAAGAATGTGAATAAATAAAGTTGCTGTTTTATTATATCTTGTCTCTTGTGCATTTTACTTCTATATTGCTTAGATACGCTTAGCGTATTTACTTCACAGTAAATACATAGTGGCCTAGTCGCTTCCCCTTCGCCGTACACTAGGAAGCGGGGCATGACAACCTCTCTCAAAGGAGGAAGAACGACGGTCCGTTGCTTCAAAGGAATGGCTGGATTACCAGCAGGGGCTGCACCCTTACGATCAACTAACAGTCGCTCCTCCTCATTGATAACAGCACCCATCGCATGTTGATACCACGCCACGTATACGTTAAGGGCTTTTGGAACACAACTCGGCACACCGATGAAGAAATTGGACCCTGTGTTTAGGCGCATGAAGTGGTACAAAGCGCTCCGGATGCCCTCTTCAGTATTAGCCGGTTCTGCCAAGAATGCCTCGAGCGGGACGCCCTGATTATAACTTGATTGCTGGGCAAAACGGTGGGGATTATATCTCATCAACAAAGCTGAGTCATTCTGCCTGAACACTAAGTAGCCCGGCCTGATCGAGTACAAATGGAGAATCTTCCGAGCCTTCAAGGTAGAAGCTCCATCCTTAAAGGTGTCCCGCAATGGCTGCACCGTCTTAGCGGATTCCTTACCAATGGTCATGACCTTATCAACAAAGGTCATGCCGTCCCCTACTGTACGCGGACGAAGAATCACACCCCGAGCATCTCGCTGACTTGGCTCCACAGTGGAAGCATCGACCAGCCGCATGATCCGTGGAAAATTGCAAGTTTCAAAGAAATGGGGCCGCTTGTGCATTCCAAAAGCACCGAGCACATGCAGCTCGAGCCATGAAGTAAAATAATGCATCGGGAAGTTCACAGGCTGCACCCCCGGTTGAGTAGTGTCGGCCGCCAAGCTAAGGCCATGATACAAATGAGCCAGCCCGGCAATCCCAACAGCGACCTGTCTCCCTTCAACCATCCGATTACCCGGGTAGAAGACAGACGGCCTCATATAGCGAGGGTGCATGGGAAGAGCGAACCAGCTTAACCACAAACCAAGGAACCCTAAAAAGAACGCTTCTTCATTGATGTCCTGAGCGGCGATTTCTGAAAAGGGGACGACCGCGACGTTTGGAAGGAAGAAACTCTTTTGATCAGCTTCCGTTATCGGCCGGCTATCCAAGCCAAAACCGAAAGGATCACCAAGTTTGGCAAACCTTTCACCTCGTTGCGATAAAGCTTCTGGGCGGAGGAAACGGGCGATGAATTCCGCAAAGCTAACCCCATGGCTTCCAGATTTAAGAAATAGGGCCTCATAAATGTTTAGCACCTTGATCAAGCTGGGGAATCGGTGCTGAATGGCATTCTCTGGGGTTAGACCCGTCATCACCAGTCGGGTAGCGAAAATATACTCGTCAGGGGGCAAGATCTTCTCATAATGCTCCTATCTGACAGGCAAGCCGGAGATATCCGCAAACTCCTCCAAAGAGATGGAAACTTCCCGATCTAGCATAAGGAAGGTGTGAGTTGGAACGTTCCATTGTTCCAAAAAGGCTTTGACCCACCATGCAGGAGGCGTGGAATACTGGAACAGAGAAGCATAGATCACGGGATACAACCTGAGCCTCAGCAGCTCTGACTTCTTTGCCGATAAGATGTATCGGGCCCACTGCAGATATCCAGCTGAGTGACAGGAAGTCAAGCCTATGTTGTATGGTTGTCCCCAAGGGCGTAACTCGCCCTGGCATATACGCCGCCCTAGAATGTCCAAACCATCGGCGGTTGTACAGGTATTGCAGCTATAGAGGGCTGAAGGCAACCCTCTGAAGTCCAATTAACCACCTCTACAGCATAGTTCACTAGGGGTACGTCAGCATAAGGGATCGCCGAGATAGGATCCGAAGGCGTCGCGCAAGAAAAGCTCTGTCGGCCCCTGATAATCTGGTTGTACCATATTCCCCATAAATGAAGATTCTTATGCTCTGGGTCATGATCTTTTATCAATGCGAAGACTTCCCTATCCACTGGCGCTGTAGGGAATCCGCCTTCTGAACGAACAAAGGGATACGAAGTATCGAAAGACATGGTACCTGCGCAAAATAGAACAAAGTTAGCCGTCAATGCTACAAGTCAAGTTCTGGCACTGGGTACTTTAAATTTGTACCGCACTGCAATGCAGTGGAATGGGACCCGGGGGGGACCCACATAATCTAAATGATAACTCATCATTAATAAAACAAGCTCATCATTTGATGAGACTGTCATTAAATGAGGATGTAGGGTTGCTAGGCATGCGCACAAGGGTCTACGAGGCATCAACCATGCCCGAATAAAAAATTAGCCGTGCCGAACTACCCGAATACGGAACTTTAAACTAGAGATTAGGCGATAACTTGCATGCTAAACACTTTAACACTAAGTGAGAGGGATTACAACCTTTGTAGATCCGGTCCTTCACTTCATATGCTCCGTGTTGTGGTCCCTTCGCTGCGATCATCGGGATCCGGACTCTCGAGAGGTTCCACGAAGAGAAAGTCGCAAGCTTTGCTTCCGATCTTCGATACTAAGATGATCTACCTCGAAGTTTCTTTAACACAAGCTAACACTCATGAAATGATGTGAACACCCTCATCTAAATGGCAAGGGAAGATGAGGATGATGAAGTAGGAATTTTGCTCTATTTATTTCTCTTTTTCTCATATTTATTCATCACCTTTGAAAAATCTAGTGAGCTTTTTCATGGAAGAAATCAAGGAGGAAGAAGAAGATCAATCCATTTGTGATGAATAGGAAATAATAATATGATAGATTATGCAACCATGGTTCACTTAACCAATGTAGAGAATTGACTAGGGTTAGGGTTTTGGGTAAATAAAAGAATGAGTCATGAACAAATATCTTTCACAAAACAAAACAAATCCTTCTAGAAACTTCTAGAAAGATTAACCCTAATCCGAACCCTAATCAAGTTTAAACTCCACTAAACGAGTTGCATTAGTTATCATATCATGTTACAATATTATATATCACATATATAATATTTACCGTAACAAAATAAAATAATACAATTAACATATATCGCATATATATCAATGTATTACCCGAGTGAGAAAAAGAATCTTTTAGTGAGCAAATATTAGTTAATGTAATTTAATATATCACATATATTATTATACATTAAATTATCAAATCAACACTTGATCCGACAATCCGGCTATATCGCATATAACCGACTAATATTTATCCGTACCGATTCATCGAATCAACACTTGATCCGATGACCCGGCTGATATCAAATATCGCGAGAATATAATACGGTATCACATATCGCATTATCCTCGGTCCCGCACATATCACATATGTGCTCCTACTCCGTTTTGCCTGAGTCAAGAAACCTCTGTGTAGGACTCTAAAGAATCGTCAATACGCCGGCAGTAGGTGATGATCATATCAAACACCCACAAGCTGCAAGCGGTCAGCTAAACGTAACAGCTACCCAGGTATTGAGCGCTCAGAAGATCAACAAGCAAGCCTGTACATTCTCCTGTGGATCCAAACAGTAACACTCCCGTACAGTCCGGTCTCGTTGTCTGATATGTTGCATATCTCGCCTAGGGGTGGTAAACGTCAGACCCCAGTAGCTCGATAAGTCATGTCGATATGAGGTCTATAACAGTTCGAGAAACTACTGATAACACTTACCAGTAAATCTCAGCAACCCTGGCCAGGGATTTCCGGTTATAGCCAATCGAACACAGCACAACATCAACTCCCTATACCGGGAGAGACGAATCCCCTCCTATCGCTCATTGCCTCCATGTGATTCGGGACTGTACCCAAAAGCCACCTTTTTGCACGCCCTCTTGGACGTGGTATGATGGAAATCAAAGCACAGTGGGAACCACACAAGACTCTATGACGATCTCGGGTCAACAGACTACTCTGTACCAGTGTCACCGGAGAACTGCCATCTGACGTATGGTATAATACCATCTGGGAGTTCTCGGCGAGTCCGTCCAGTGTACCCAGTCTCCACTGAGCACCCGTACACCATCCTTGATGTCAAACACCGATGG
Organism: Agapanthus africanus; assembly: GCA_030015575.1. Lineage (NCBI taxonomy): Eukaryota > Viridiplantae > Streptophyta > Magnoliopsida > Asparagales > Amaryllidaceae > Agapanthus > Agapanthus africanus. The sequence goes on from JASDDO010000031.1 coordinate 471,688,123, forward strand.
ATATGGGATCATCCATCGCCCATCATATGGGTCAAGATGCGCATACGCTAGTCTACTCTGGTGCATCGATGCCCTGTCTCGATACACCCTCGACTAGGAACAGTTATAGGATGTACTCATCGACTACCGTGGCCCCACTAGTATGATCTCATCATAGTCCCAGTAGTCGAGTACATATCCTAAGGGCTTTATCAACATGTAATATAGAGACAATCAGAGTACATGTTAAGATAAAGTACAACCAGATAGCATACTATCATGTCGAGCAAGAAAGTCCTCCTTATATATGTCCTAGCATCCACTACAATATACATCGTATGTACAGTAATGGCCTCTAGGGCATACATATAACTAACAATCTCCCACTTGCACTAGGGCCATCTGTTGTGGTATCGCATACCCAACAATTAGCTGCGGTTGTAGTATCTCATACTCAACCATCCCATAAGAGTCTCTACTGGAAAAAAGGCCTTTGTGAGTGGATCCGCACTGTTGTCCTCTGTGTCTACTCTCCTAACCTCGATCTCCCTGGAGATCAACCATCTCCATGATCAGGTGATACTGCCTAAGAATTATATCTGGATTTCTGATGGGACGGAAGTTCCTTGGCTGAAGCCACAACTCCATTGTCACACAATGGTAGGAACGAAGTTCATCTTATGAACTTATATATATCCAGACTGCCTCTTTGGTAGTATCCTTGGTAATGATGTATCTTGCCTTTAATCGTCTAGTATGTCACGGTATCTAGCTTGGAACTCTTCCAACATACCGTCCCTCCACTGAGGGTGAAGACAATGCCTTCGACTGACATTCAGTCGTCCTTATCACCCTGGAACCTTTCCAGTGATTCTCCCCAGGATCGATTGATACCATCTCACTACAACTAGTGAGTGTCCTAACATCCAATTAGATCTATCTCATAGATCCAAAACCCAGGATTTAGGAGGTATCACTTTGATACTATATGGAGAATCCTTGTGATAAGCGGAGGTTAACCGAGCGTAGCATAGGAAACTCCTTCCCTATCAAGAGTATGTCATCCACGTACTCTACGAGGATCACCACCATATTCCCTACTACCTTTTTGTATATACAAGGTTCATCTACCATTTTGATGAAGTCAAACTCTTTGACTACCACATCAAAACAGACGTTCCAACTCCGCGATGCCTGTTTTATCATATAAAACATCTTGTACACGTTTCCGCTGCTCCCACTGTCTACGAAGCCCTCTGGCTGTGTACTTATAGACGTTCTCTTTTCTAAAACATCATTTAGAAAAGCAGTCATGACACCCAACCACCAGATATCGTAGTCATGGTATGTAGCCGTGGCAAGTAGGATCTGGATGGACTTAAGCATAGCTTTGAAAGTCTCAACTTTTCCATGCACACCAAGTAATCTTCTCAAGATATACTCGCTCCTGATGGGGATTTAACCCTTCAGATAAAGCAACCAAAGTCCATACTTTGTTGGTGTATAAGGATTCCATCTCAGATCGATAAGCATCCAGCCATTCTTACAGAGTCCCACTCCTGATGGCCAGCTCGAAACTAGTTGGGTCATCATCTCATGATGAAATCCTCGCTCCCACTGTCATAGAGAAACTAAAGTATCTCTCAGGTGGGTGAGGAACCCTGCTAGATCGGCGGAGAGGCTGAGGTTCGTTGGTATCTACTGAATCCTTTGGTTGTACCAAATCATCTGCTGTATTTTGTATAGCTGGAACCCTTCCAGTTCTACATAACAGACCTTGCCTCGAGCTTGTCCGGATTTTACTATCAGACATAGGCCGGACAACCCCAAATCTTAACAAACTTAAGATATAGGCTCTTCCCTTTCCATATCACATATGAAGTGGTAGGCAACTGATTTGATTTGAACCCTATTCAATAGGTATGCAACTTCACAAGTGCATATCTCCCTAAAGGAAATAGGATACTCAGTAGCACTCATCATAGAGCACACCATATCACATAAGGTGTTGTTGCTCCGCCCCGATATACCATCGTGCTATGGTGTATACGGAGGAGTAATGCTGAGAGAGAATCTCATTCTCCTTTAGAATAGTCCAGGAATTCCGTGCTCAAGTATTCTCCTCCTTGATCTCATCAAAGGACATAATACTTATACCCGTATTTTGGTTCTCTACTTCTAACTTATATTCTGTGAATATCGCAAAAGGTTCGGACTTGTGTTTCAACAGGAACATATGTCTGAATCTTAAGAGATTATCAGAGAATGTAATGAAGTACAAAGAACCGATCTTGGCATGTGTAGACAGGGGACTTTCATACATCAGCATGTATCAGTCCCAAAAGTTCACTAACTCTTTCTCTGTTTCCAATAAACAGAGTTGTGGTCATCTTATCTTTGTGACATGATTGGCAAGTTTCACAAGATATAAATTCAAACAGATTTAAATATGCATCTAAATGTAACTTCAGCCAGTCGGGTCGCATTGATATGACCTAGTCTACAATACCTCAAGAAGGATTCGTTCATTTCTGAACTTTTCTTCTTGTGTGTGTTCCGTATACTAAGAACTGTAGTTTGATTTAGAACGTCAATGCTTTTAGATAACGTGCCTGAACCGATCAACTCTTGATATAGGAAATGTTCAAAACATTATCCAACAATACAAAATTATATCCTTTCTTTACTAATAAAGAGACTGATATGATTTTGTATATCAGGTTCGGTATCTAATAACATTTGTTCAGAATCAGTGTATTCAGGTAATACAGGGTGATAGTGACCAACAGACTTGGCTGCAACACTTGCCCCGTTTTCTGTCTCATGAAACTTATCACCCGTTCTCAGTTCTCTACCTATCTGTAGCCCATGTAACAGATTACATATGCGGGATCCTGATCCGGTATCACATACCCAGGACGTAAAGGATACTGAGAAACAGTTCTGTGTAATGAACACACCCGAAGATGATGCATCATCATGCACTTTCTTCGTTTGGGCGGCACGGGAAATCTGGTATTCCCTAATTTCCTGCTCTGTCTTATAACAATTATAAGTTGGAGCGGGACCAACGTTCCCCAGCTCAGTATAACAAGCGGGTTCGGTCAATATATCCGTTTTATTATCTTGATTAAGGCGTGATATGGTCGCTACCTGGAGAGAGAGAAGAAAACACTCAGCGTATGCTCTTGCAAGATTAGATTGGTTATCTAATATATCTAATCAGGATGTCTCCCACTGTTTTAGTCAAATCTTCCTTCAAACCTTAAAAGGAAAGACTAGCCGGGATTAATTACACGCTACAAGTTCGCCAATCTTTCAGCCAGGCCAGTGTCGGTACTTTGAGGGAGGTCCCCCGCGCTTTCGCACGAACCTAATTACAGTAAACCTCGTTTTCCCAGAGGCGTAACCCCGTTAACACCTTTCTAGACACCTACTTGATCGGCTAATTGTAATGTGTAAAACTCTCCCAGGAGTAACTCTTACTCGCAGCGGGTATCGGGATCCAACTATCTTATAGAAGGTATGCAATCTCATTGCAAATTTCAACACTTGAAATTCCCAATAATATTTTGCCCCTAGCAGCTTATGACCTTGGCTAAGGTCAACAAATCATAAGTGCTAGCCAAGTTCAACCCGTCACTTCCCGATTGAATTAAACCCACCCGCACGACCCTTGGCTAAGGTCAACAAAGTCGCACGACTACCCTAACTCAATCGCATCATATGCTTATACAGATAAGCACTAATCAGCTACCGCACACTACGCCTTGACTAAGGTCAACAAACGTAGCACGAATACTAACCAGTACTTATCTGAAATGACGGAGGGCTACGTCAGGTTTTTAAGAAAACCCTTTGCGTAATGAACTTTATATCGTTGTAGAATCGAGTGATTTTAAATGGAATGCTTTTGAGGCTTTTCTAGTTTTGCTAAAGGGGTCACTCCCGGTGAAGGGATCGTCGGCCCTTTCCTCATCGAATAAGGTGCAGGATATATCACATATACCGCTGTGCAAAGCAAGAACTATAGAAGCAATCAAAAGACAGACCGAATTTGTAGCATCTGCCAGTTATTGCTAAAGGAGTCACTCCCGGTGAAGGGATCTCGGTCCTTTCCTTATCGAATAAGGTGCTGGATGTTCTACAAGGAACACCGCTATGCAAAGCAAGAACTGTAGCTACCAGTTTTTATAAACAAGTTTCTACAACATCTTAGGTTTCTTTTATTTCATTAATCTCATTAATGAAGTCCCATTTTAATTATGCTTCGTAAGCATCTCTTTTGAAACGAAATCTGCAATATAACATATATCTCATATATATAATATATAAACATTCATCTCAGGCAGTAATATGATCTCATCACAGAACATTGCAGCAGAAGAACATATATGAAATATTGGATATACTAGGACGTCCGTGTTTTCAATACGAGCCTGTATAAAACACGGATTCCACGGTCGCGATGAATAGCCAAACCCACATCCCTAGACCCCTACGAGAGCGGCAAGTAACACTGCCAATTCTAGGGTTAGGAGACCCGGTCTCGACTCCTCGAGATGGTCTCCCACTGGACCCTAGAACCCGGTTACTTGTGCTCCCCGCCTTGGGTCTACCTAATGCGGAAAAGTAAATAATATACAACGGTGACAACTTCCGCTACCTGGAAGTGCCCCAATAAAAGAATATTACATACAAATGAATTTTACATGAATGAAAAAGAAAAACTCTCATCTCACATAAAACCCCGGCTATTCAAACGCGACGATCCAATACAACATATCACAGCAACTCATAATATCTCATATCATCAACGTAAGCAAGTATGCGTATCCCGATTGTCGTTGATGTATAGCAACGAAGCCGGCGATACACCACATACTACACTTACGGTCACAGAAAAGAAAGTGTAAAACTACAACAGTTGAAATCCGCAATCTCCTTAGACATCGCATGCCTAACCAAATGAATTCCTTAGACATCACATGCCTAACAATTATAAACCCCGCATTTTAGTCTCATTATCGAAAACTCTTTTCAATATCAAGTCGGGCAATTCAACAAGATTCCCGACATCCTGATCGAATGCTCGTCGCAAACTTTAGTAGACGGCCGCACCCCCGATACCGTCGATGAAGTGCACCAAGGCGGAACACCGCTACCCGGGAGCACCCGAACGGATGCTTTCGGCGACGGGGTTCTCCTACAGTCACTTGGTCGGGGCTACGGAGTGAGGCTGTCTATTAAGTTTACCCGGCGACTATCCGCGTACACTACGTGATTGCGACGGACTTTTGATCACATCAAAATTCCGTAGCAACCGATCAACTGAGACTAAACTGCTATGTTTATAATATTCAAATCAGTTATCTCATAACTACCTGTGGATTCCAAATATTGTATCACATTCCAGATAAATAGAAAAAGTTAAACTTTCCGATCGAATTGTCAAGTACCCAAGATTTCCCCAATATATCTCAACACTTGAAACCAGTTTTAAAAACGTCCATCACATGCCACAGTACCAATGGTCCAGCCGTAGAAGGGTCAAGCCAACGCCTCACATGTGGCACGCCATACTGCCCCAAACCCTAAGGTTCAAAGGGCAGTTCAAGACGGTCACATAATCGAGTTAAGGTTTGTTGTCTTCTAGAGGGTCCACCGAGTTACTTGCATGACTTAGAACATTCTTAAACAGTAGAAAAAATCCAACTTTTGAAAAATTTTCCGACAGGGGAAAAAGTGAGTTATTGATATCCGTTCGAACTTTTTAACAGTTTCTAAAAGTTATCCGGAAAACCACATAGACAAAATTTGATACCCCGATCGAAACACCGAATCCCCAAAACAACTCCAGAAAATTCAACACTTGAATAAATATTAAAAATTCCCAGAAAATCCAGCATAATTAAATAAGAGTTACTGTGCAGAAAAGAATTGATGACGTCACATTTTCGCCGCGGAACCGCCGCGTAAGCCATGCTTATGCCGCGGTTCCGCCGCGATATTTACTGTTCATCAAAAAAATTTTGCGTCGTAATTCTTAAAATTTCCTGCTGAATTTTTTAAGCATTTTTAATTTCGAAAATCTCCAGATTTTAGAAAAAGTCCAGAGAGCAATTTGTGATCGGGTTTCGGGTTCGTTCGGACTTCAAAATCCGTCTAGACTTCGCCTAAAGCTCTAGCTTGGCTCTGATACCACTGTAGGGTTGCTAGGCACGCGCACAAGGGTCTACGAGGCATCAACCATGCCCGAATAAAAAATTAGCCGTGCCGAACTACCCGAATACGGAACTTTAAACTAGAGATTAGGCGATAACTTGCATGCTAAACACTTTAACACTAAGTGAGAGGGATTACAACCTTTGTAGATCCGGTCCTTCACTTCATATGCTCCGTGTTGTGGTCCCTTCGCTGCGATCATCGGGATCCGGACTCTCGAGAGGTTCCACGAAGAGAAAGTCGCAAGCTTTGCTTCCGATCTTCGATACTAAGATGATCTACCTCGAAGTTTCTTTAACACAAGCTAACACTCATGAAATGATGTGAACACCCTCATCTAAATGGCAAGGGAAGATGAGGATGATGAAGTAGGAATTTTGCTCTATTTATTTCTCTTTTTCTCATATTTATTCATCACCTTTGAAAAATCTAGTGAGCTTTTTCATGGAAGAAATCAAGGAGGAAGAAGAAGATCAATCCATTTGTGATGAATAGGAAATAATAATATGATAGATTATGCAACCATGGTTCACTTAACCAATGTAGAGAATTGACTAGGGTTAGGGTTTTGGGTAAATAAAAGAATGAGTCATGAACAAATATCTTTCACAAAACAAAACAAATCCTTCTAGAAACTTCTAGAAAGATTAACCCTAATCCGAACCCTAATCAAGTTTAAACTCCACTAAACGAGTTGCATTAGTTATCATATCATGTTACAATATTATATATCACATATATAATATTTACCGTAACAAAATAAAATAATACAATTAACATATATCGCATATATATCAATGTATTACCCGAGTGAGAAAAAGAATCTTTTAGTGAGCAAATATTAGTTAATGTAATTTAATATATCACATATATTATTATACATTAAATTATCAAATCAACACTTGATCCGACAATCCGGCTATATCGCATATAACCGACTAATATTTATCCGTACCGATTCATCGAATCAACACTTGATCCGATGACCCGGCTGATATCAAATATCGCGAGAATATAATACGGTATCACATATCGCATTATCCTCGGTCCCGCACATATCACATATGTGCTCCTACTCCGTTTTGCCTGAGTCAAGAAACCTCTGTGTAGGACTCTAAAGAATCGTCAATACGCCGGCAGTAGGTGATGATCATATCAAACACCCACAAGCTGCAAGCGGTCAGCTAAACGTAACAGCTACCCAGGTATTGAGCGCTCAGAAGATCAACAAGCAAGCCTGTACATTCTCCTGTGGATCCAAACAGTAACACTCCCGTACAGTCCGGTCTCGTTGTCTGATATGTTGCATATCTCGCCTAGGGGTGGTAAACGTCAGACCCCAGTAGCTCGATAAGTCATGTCGATATGAGGTCTATAACAGTTCGAGAAACTACTGATAACACTTACCAGTAAATCTCAGCAACCCTGGCCAGGGATTTCCGGTTATAGCCAATCGAACACAGCACAACATCAACTCCCTATACCGGGAGAGACGAATCCCCTCCTATCGCTCATTGCCTCCATGTGATTCGGGACTGTACCCAAAAGCCACCTTTTTGCACGCCCTCTTGGACGTGGTATGATGGAAATCAAAGCACAGTGGGAACCACACAAGACTCTATGACGATCTCGGGTCAACAGACTACTCTGTACCAGTGTCACCGGAGAACTGCCATCTGACGTATGGTATAATACCATCTGGGAGTTCTCGGCGAGTCCGTCCAGTGTACCCAGTCTCCACTGAGCACCCGTACACCATCCTTGATGTCAAACACCGATGGATATGGGATCATCCATCGCCCATCATATGGGTCAAGATGCGCATACGCTAGTCTACTCTGGTGCATCGATGCCCTGTCTCGATACACCCTCGACTAGGAACAGTTATAGGATGTACTCATCGACTACCGTGGCCCCACTAGTATGATCTCATCATAGTCCCAGTAGTCGAGTACATATCCTAAGGGCTTTATCAACATGTAATATAGAGACAATCAGAGTACATGTTAAGATAAAGTACAACCAGATAGCATACTATCATGTCGAGCAAGAAAGTCCTCCTTATATATGTCCTAGCATCCACTACAATATACATCGTATGTACAGTAATGGCCTCTAGGGCATACATATAACTAACAGAGGAAATCCTCAAAAGATTCTCATTTAATGAGGGCCCTTTGGGCCAAGGAGTAAATCTCCCATTGAGAGCAGCGCTCTGCAACAGAGTGCCATCTGTCAAATCTGATGGTGAAAGGAATAAAATTCCCCAAAAATCTTGAAGTGCCATGCTCTGTAAAATGATGGAATAACCCATCAGAAAATTTAAAGCAAAGCTTTTGAATGAATCAAAAATTCCGAGATCTTCAAGATATATGAACAAACTCTAAAAGTTTTCATGAAAGATTTAACAAATCCACATGATTTGAAAGAGCAAAGCTCTGTTAATGGGTTAAGAAACCCTGAAAAAGATCTCTTAAGATCTAATATCTAACAAGAGCAAAGCTCTGTTGAGAAACCCTAAAAAGGTTTTCTTGAAGATCTATGATCTAAGTAGAGCAAAAGCTCTGTTAATGGGTGAAACCCTAAAATTATTAACTAATCCCTTCAAAGATTAATCTTTACCTAAAAATCTGACAGAGTTTTGTCCCTAAGAAAATTCTTAAGACAAAGAGCTATGCTCTGAAAGAGAAATTGATTCTCAGAAAAACAAGAGAGAAGACAAACAGAGATCATCTCAAAGGGCCAAGGGTCCTATTTATAGGCACTGAGATGCCGTTTCAACTTCTGAGTTGATCAAATGGCATAGATGATGCCACCGCCGCACTCACGTGCGGGCCACGTGAGTGCAACGGTGGGGGGGCATTTGTTTCCTCCAATCAGAGCAAAGCTCTATTCAAATTTCAAATTTTGAAATGAAGCAGCGCTTCATAGTAGCGCCAGCACTGAGAGTCAAAGACTCTGAGGCAGCGCTCACGTGCAAAGCACATGAGCGCTAGCGTCAAGTGCGCTGCGCTCTAAGCAGCGCACCACGTGCAAAGAACATAAGCGCTAGCGCTGCGCTCTAAGCAGCGCACCATGTGCAAAGCACGTAAGCGCTAGCGCTAAGTGCGCTGCGTTCCAAGCAGCGCACCACGTGCAAAGCACGAGTGTGCTAGCGCCTAGAACAAAATGTTCTCGGCCCTTGGACCAAAGATCCAACGAACATGATTAAAAATCATCAATTGAACAGAATAAAATTCTGTTAAGGAAACATTCCTCAGAATCTTTCCAAATATGAAAGATTATAAGATTAAAAATCACTAAAATACAAAATAAATTCTGTATGGAAAAGATTTCCCAATCTTGTTAAAAACAAGAAGATTGCCTTCTGTAAAACAGAAGCCCTAGGATCAAAGATCCAACTGTAGGGAAATCCCCAAATCAATTAGAGAAAAGATCTCTGTAACTGATTCAACAAATCGGCTTGCCTTATATAAAGTACCCAAGACTTCAAGTCTCATAGAGAGGAACCCCCATAAACTTTGAGAAAATTCAAAGACGAAGAGCAAGCTCTAAGAAGAAGAAGAAGATTTTCTTCAAGGTAAAAAAAAGAACAGAGAGATCATCTCATATAAAAAGAAGAATTTACTTCTTTTTCTAAGATCATAGATCTATAAGACCAAGGTCTTTTACAAACAGAGATCAAAGTATCTCATCATAAAACTAGGGGAAAGAACTTACTCTTCTTCAGATCATAGATTTATAAGACAAACTGTTTTGCACAAAAGAGATCATAACATCTCATTATAAAAGGGGGGGGGGGGGAGAATAATTCAATTCTCTTAGGATCACAGATCCAAAAAGGCAAATCCTTTCACCAAAAACATAAGTGATTGAAACAACTCCTATAAAAAATAAGAACTTTGTTCTTAGATCCATGAGACAAAGTCTCTTATAATAAAGAGAATTTAATTCTCAGGGTGCAAAGCTGTCTAAAAAGAGCCATAGCGCTCCACTCAAAAGAAGCGCTTCAGCGCTCCAAAACTAATGCATAGCGTTGCAGAGCCTTAGCGCTCCAAATTTCACAAGAAGCGCACTGCGCTCATTGTCTGGCGCACAGCGCCTAGCACGCCATGTGCTCCTCACGTGTGCGCTACTTTACCAGAAGTGCAATGCGCTCATTGACTGACACTCAGCGCCAAGCGTGCCACGTGCTCCTCACATGTGCGATACTTCACCAGAAGCGCAATGCGCTCATTGACCGGCGCTCAGCGCCAAGTGCGCCACGTGCTCCTTACGTGTGCGCTACTTCACCAGAAGCGCAATGCGCTCATTGACTGGCGCTCAGCGCCAAACGCGCCACGTGTTCTTCACGTGTGCGCGAAGAGAACATAAACCGTTCTATAAAAAAAGGCCCCAGAGCTATAATGAGTGCTCAACACTCAATAAAAAACAAAACAATTGTCAGAAACCAAACCAATGCTCAGCATTGTTAAATGTTTAACGTTTTGACTGAATGGGCCAAGCCCAAAGTGGCCACAGAACCCTCATTCAGATTAATTGAGCCCATATGCTCATAAATCTTTGATCTTAGTCCCAAATTGGACTACAGATCTCCCAACCAATATCGGTTCAAGGGTACATCTCTTCACTCCTCTGATATTTGTCGTTGTAATCCTTCAACGTCTTCAGAGAGGTGACGGGTCCCTACAACCAGACATTCCATGGACTGTGGGGTCCTTAAACACATGGACTATGATGTCCTTAACCTTGGACTATGGGGTCCTTAAACCCATGGACTATGATGTCCTTAACCTCAGACTGTAGGGTCCTTAAACCCATGGACTATGATGTCCTTAAACTTTACAGACTATGATGTCTTTAAACCAGACCGCAGAGTCCCTAAATTAAAATAATAGAGCCTAAATGCTCTTTTGTTGGATCTAAATGATCCTGTTAAGTTGATCTTAGTCTAAAAATTAGATTAACGTATCCTTAACAAATCGTTAAGTTGATCTTAGTCTAAAATTAGACTAACGTATTCTTAACAAACATTTAAGTTGATCTTAGTCTCAAATGAGACTAACGCATCCTTAAACCCAATCCCAAACCCAAATCTAAGAAAATGCGGATTTGGACTAATCCACGCCCTACGGGCGACAATATAAATTAGTCTCCGTATACAATCCATGGGCAACCAAAAATAAAACAAACACCCACGACACGAAGTGACCATTTGGAGAAGGAGAAAGTGGTTACCGCGATGCGGTAGCGTAATTAACTGCAGGGGCTTGCACCTGCAGGGAAGAGCATCCCCACAATAAAAAACCCCTCAACGAGGGGGAATCTGACGAAGTCTGCTACATCGGCCGCATCCGTCTAAACCTTCGATATACGATATCATAAATCAACTTGGCATCTTCGGAGAGGTGGATGGATAGCACCAAATAGCATCTGCCCTCAAAATTCAGGCCGGACGTCCCAACGTCCCGGTCGCGTCTTTTCGGTGGAGAACAGGGAGAAAATGGGTTATTGATCCGTTCGAACTTTTTAACGTCGTCTAAATTACCTGAAATGATATTAGAATTACGACTACGAATCACTCCGAATTGCCTTTACAGAAATATAACATCACTTGCAATCTCAGTAAAAACAAGCAACACCTAAAACACCAAAACCCAGAGACTGGAACACCATAAAAATTTGAAGCCAAAATACAATGGAAAAGCCGGCCAGGCCGGAATTTTATGTCATGTCGCTGGCCAAAATCCGGCGAGGAGGGCTCAAATTTCTGTGGTGTTCATGTTACATCTCATATAACATTCTGCAATTGCTTAAAAATTTTTAGACACTCTGAAAATTTCGACAGAAACTTGGTTTTTGTTTCGAGTGTTTCGGAGTTGTTTCGGTTTCGTAATTCTACAAATATTGTCTAATTCTCTAGCATGGCTCTGATACCACTGAAGGGTTCCTTAGGGCGGCCGCTGGGTTTTGGGAGGCATCGACCATGCCATTTTAAAAAAAATGCCGCGCTAAAGAGCCCTAACCTAGAATCTTAACCAGGGAATTAGACGAAACTAGAATGTAAACATCTTTACATCTAAGTGAACAAGAAATACAACCTTTGTAGACCGGTCCTTCACTTCAATAGCTCCGTGTAGTAGTCCCTTCGCTCCAAGTAGTGAACTCTCGGACTCTAGAAAGGCTCCACAAGATGAAAGGAACAAACTTGCTTGAAGTCTTCGAGACCGAAGATGATCTACGTCCAGGAGACACCAACTCAAGCTACCTCTTCACTAATTTGGAATTAGTGAAGCAAACACCCTAAACTAAATAGCTAGTCTAGTAGTGGACGATGAAGTAGGATTTTTGCCCACTTTAGAAATATTTTTCTCACTAATTTTCCTCACCTCCTAAAAACCTAGAGAGCTTTTGGAGATGAGGTAGAAGATGAAGTGTGAGTGGAATAATGAGTGAGAATAGCAATCATGGGTAAGTAAGTATCATATACTAACTCATGTAGAGACTAAATCATGGCTAACAATAATGGTTATGTTAATAAATATCTAGAGTGAGACAAAATTAGTGGACCAAGTCAATGGGTTCTACAAGCTTCTCCTAAGTATCAATCATGTGAATAATTTACAACTAATTTTGATTTACTTTAAATAAATAAAACCCTTCATTATTATTTGCATGGTGTGAGTCTCATACATATATGTATCATGTAGCAACTAGCATGACACAATAATATATATCACATATATATTAAGTGTACACAAGCGAGAAAAAGAAATGCTTAAGTGAGCTAATATTAGTTAATGTAAATTAATATATCAAATATATAATTATATATTAAATTATTAAATCAACACTTGATTTAATAATCCGGCTATATCACATACAATCGACTAATATCAAATGTATCAACTTATCGAATAAACACATGATTCGACAGCCCGGTTATATCACATATAACCGACCGATATCACATATCGCAAGAGAATGCGGTATCACATATGCGCATTAATCTCGGTCCCGCACATATCACATATGTGCTCCTACTTTGTTTCGCCTAAACCAGGAAACCTCTGTGCAGGACTCTAAAGACTCGTCAATACGCCAGCAGTAGGTGGTGATCATATCAGTCACCCACAAGCCGCAAGAGGTCTTCTAAACGTAACGGCCACCCAGGTATTGAACGATCAGAAGATCAACAAGCAAGCCTGCTCATACTCCTGCGAATCCAATAAGTAACATTACCGTACAGTCCGGTCGCTTCGTCTGATATGTCGCATATCACAGCCTGGGGGGTGGTAAACGTCAGACCCCAATAGCTTGATAAGTCATGTCGATGTAAGACCCATAACGGTTCAAGAAACTACTGATAACACTTACCAGTAAATCTCAGCAACCCTGGCCAGGGATTTCTTGTTATGGCCAATCGAGCACATCGCAACATCAACCCCCAATACTGGGAGAGACAAAATCCCCTCCTATCGCTCATTGCCTCCATATGACTCAGGACTGTACCTAAAAACCATCGTTTTGCACGACTCAGTAGAGCCGTGGTAGGGTGGAAATTAAAGCACAGTGGGAATCACACAAGACTTTATGACGATCTTGGGTCGACGGACTAACCTGTATCAGTATCACCAGAGAACTGCTATCCGACGTGAGGTATAATACAATCTAGGAGTTCTCCGCGAGTCCGTTCAGTATACCCAGTCTCCACTGAGCACCCGTATACCTTCTCTGATGTCAAACACCAATGGATATGGGATCATCCAATACCCATCATATGGGTCAAGAAGCGTATATGCTACTCTACTCTGGAATATCGATGCCCCATCTCGATACTCCCATGACTAGAAACAATTGAAGGATGTACTTACCGACTATCCTTGCCCCACTAGTATGATCTGCATCATAATCCTGGTAGTCAAGTACTCATCCTAAGGGCTTTATCAACATGTGACAGAGAGATTGTACATGTTAAGATAAAGAGCAACCAGATAGCATACTATCATGTCGAGCAAGAAAGTCCTCCCTATATATGTCCAAACATCCACTATAATATACATCATATGTATAATAATGGCCTCTAGGGCATACATATAACTAACATATATGATTGTGTGATCACTTGGATGATTTTTGAATGCACAGCTCTCGGTCCTTTATATAATCCCTGAAACCAGAAACCCTAGATGCTATATGTGAGTAGATCCAGTTAAGATCATGATCCCAAAATCCCACATCCAACGGTCCTGATTTGACCGCAGAACCGCCGCGTAGTGCCACGTTTGGCCGCGGATCTGCCGCTTCCTGGTGGAATTGGGTTTTCAGTTTTTTCTGGCTTTTTGTGTTGATAATTGGAGATCCTTTTGATGTATAAATTCTGAAAATATTGCTCTGAGTCTCTGTCGTTGCTAGATTCCTCGATTTTCTTCTAAAATTTGGCAGATTCGGTTTTGATATCCCGATTTGACTTGGATCTCTTACTTGGATTTCAGACCTGAGCTAATACCTGCACAATATCTCAAATCAAAGTATTAGTAGCATATGGTATTTTTGAGATATTATTCCAACTATTTATATGATATAATATCTTAAGAATATTGATTAGGAATATTTGATATGATATGCACATTTTAATTACTAATATTTCATTTAAATATTATATGCATATATTTTCCCTAATTATATTAATTAAAATGAAGAAATATATGATAATAATCTTTTTACAAATAAACCCACATATGTTCTTTATTTACAATTAACACCTTTTAGCACTTAACAATAGTAGGGAAAATGTTCATACAAATGTGCAATATTTTAGACTAATTAAATACCCCCAAACTTATTTTAGATTGTCCTAAGCAAACTATTTATTAAAGAGAAAAAGAAAAACCTAACTAGCTCACTTTCGTAGGCAACACGATTGCACTTAGCACGTGCAACAAGTCTTTAAATCTCTAGGTATCCTTTGTAGGAGGAATGTTGTCTCCTGAGGGTTTTTAGCAGATTACACCCACAAAATCCAATAATAAAAGAAAGAAGATGAAAGTCGCATATAAAGATAAGGAATATATAAAAGAAAAACTTGAAAATAAGAGTTTCAAACTACACTAGCTTCTTAGTTGCCATGAGCCTTATCTTAATAGTCATAAAAAGATTACAGAAATCACATCACCCCTCAATAAAACACCGCCTTTAGTTTTCCTTCCTACCTTTCTTTCAAACATTGATCATATACCCCTACGTGTGTGTAAAAGACATCCCTACACTTGGAGAATTCAATTCAAGATATCATACCCTTGTCCTTATTCCCTAGTACTTTTAGTCGGTGATGCTTTATATGGATTTGCTCACACATTCTTCATGCGACTATTAATACTTCTTGTGGTACGAACCAACCGATTACCAAATGTGCTCACTTATTTAAGGCGTAATTAGCAATATCCTAGTCTTACAATACCTAAGGCTTAACAGTGACTTCCAAACCAGTTAGTCTAAGGTGCTAGGTGATAAGGCATCCTCGCTATATTTTTTTATACTACTTTAAGTAATTACAAAACCAGTGTTCATTTTTCTTCACCATTTATATTCTTTTTCTTCTTCTTTTTCATACTAAGGTTTTTAGACAAGAGCATTTCAAGACATCCTCTACTATCCCAAGTTTCAAGATGTGTACAAGTGCATATAGTAGAGTATCAATGTTCAGATATTTGGACTCAAAAATAGAAACTATTTTTCAGACTTATTTCTATCCACGGATTAGTGATTCCTTTCATCTTACTAACCCTTGGGACAACAGCTCATGACTACCTATTACTAGCTTTGTTTTAAAACATTTAATTTTCTTGCATTTCTTAAATCTCTTCTCCTCTTTCGTATGTATTTTTCACTTCTAACTTTTATTTTCAAAAAAAAAAAAATTTATGCAATGCAATATTTACATATGATGCGTGGATCTATACAAACCATCCTTACAAACCATACCTCCAAACTCATTTGCAGCAGTGTCCTCACTAATGTTATCATGTAAGCTCAAAACCTGAAGACTAGGAGGAACAATTTAATAAGATGGTATAAAAAAGGGGTCAAGAGTGAATAACCGTGAAATCTTCCCCCAAACATGTTCTTGGCTCATAATCGTGCAAAAAGTTCTTTTCTTTCAAGAGCCAAAATATTTTCTTCCCCCCAAACTTGAGTAAAACAATATTTTTAAGCATTGAAATTTAACATAAGATGGGGGAAATATTATTGGTCTACATAAAACTTTACAAAGACCAAAAGTAAACATCAACCATTCAAATATTTTATCTGGGTAACACCATGGTTGGTGAAAAATCATGTTACTGATAGACGTGAAGAAGTGAGGAGGAGATAAGAGGTGTAATCGAACGATTTTACGTCTCGGTTGGTAGAGACGAAAAAGTGAGTTTGAATGAAAACGAGAATGTGAATGATAAAAAATGAGTGGAATAGTCGCATTTTCGTATGGGATAAGAAGAAAGGGTAGTGGTTCAACTTTTCCGGCCTCAAAGGAAGGCGCACGAATTTCCAATAGATATTGATTCATCACAACATCCAAGTTTTTAAGAAATGCGAGTTATTCAGCGAAAATATTTTCGAAACTTTTATCGATGATGATCCCATCGGAAAGAAAAGAATCAGTGGAATAGGCGGATTCACTAGGAAGGCTGAAAGTTTCAAGGTCAATCTTTTTCGCGCCAGAATTCAACACACTTGATTTGTCAGAAATTATGGAGGTATGAGACTCGAAAAGCCCATCTACCTTATTTTCAAAAGAGTCTAAATCAAGTGGTCTTTCAAGAATCATAGAACTCGAAATATTGGAGTGTGGTTCATCAAAACTTGGTGGAGTTGAAAGAAGATTAGAAGAATCAAAGAAAGTGGGTGATGAAATGGGTAAATGAACTTGGGTGTCGAGCGATGTTGAACCAGATGAAGGCTGAATATCGTTTTGCATATCGGATAGGTCGGTGGTAAGAATAGGATCGGTTAAATGTACAGGAAGATATTCACATTCAATAGAAGGGACATGATGGGTAGGAGAATCCAACTCATCCAACATAACGGGTACATCTTCAACAATATTCTCATCACCGTTCTCACTAACACCTTCGGTCAAATCAAATGAATAGGTCTTTAAAAATTCATCAATTATACTATCCTCAATCGATAAATCACTTGGTTCGCTTGATGGTTTTGGAAGGTTTGAAATATCAAGTGTAGTCGAATAAGGATCGGTTTGATTTGGAATGGTGTAAGCCTTTCTTTCACACTTACTATTAGAAAAGTCAAACATGCTATTCTCGAGCACCTCATCACTTTGATTATGAAGCGGTTGAATATCGAATACATTCGGTTGGAGTGCAGGATGGAAGGTGTCGAGATCAAAAGAATTGGTTTTGGTTTGACTTTGATGGATCTCTTGTTCTTTTTCACTACTCAATTCCAACTCTACTTCAAGACTAGACATGGTTTATGGAGAAGCTCTAATGAAGGATTCCCTTTGCACCGTGGAACTTCCTAATTGATATTTAGGAGCATTGTTTAGATAAGGTGAAAAAGTTAAGTATGGTTGGAATGTGTTTAATTGTTGGCTACGGGCGAGTTCAATGTGTTCCGCAATCGACATGCGTTTGTGATTTGCCACATTAGCCTCAAGAGAAGTGTTAATAAGAGATGGTTTCAATTGTTGGCTACAGGCGAGTTCAATGTGTTCCGCAATCGACATGCATTTATGATTTGCCACATTAGCCTGAAGATAAGTATCAACATGAGATGGTTTTAATTATTGGTTACGGGCGAGTTCAATGTGTTCCACAATCGACATGGGTTCATGATTTGCTATATTAGCCTCAAGAGAAGTGTCAACATAAGAGCGTGTGAAAATTTGGTACTGTTGATAAGAATTAGAAGGGTGTATCCAAGTTTTATAAACAAGATTAGGATCAACATTATGATATGAAGTGTCACGCCCCGCTTCACGGTAGACTAAAACGGTGACGTGGCAGGCCGATGCGTATTTGCTAAGAAATAAATACGTTAAGCGTAATTAAGCAATATGTAAATGTACAAGAATGACAAGAGTATTAAAATAAAACAACAACTTTATTTACATTCATCTTTACATACAGCTGTTTGAGAAAAAAAATATACAATGAGTAAAGCAATGCCTAAACAATGGCATACAGGAAAGTAAGTGCAACCGAACTAGAAGTCAGGCTGAGCGGTAAGCTGGTCCAAGTCCTCTTTGCTCGGATCGATATCCTCAGAGTCTGGTCCTCCTGACGAACATCCCAAAGAAAGAAATAGAAAAAAATGCCGTCAGCGAACTAACGCTCGGTAAGTCCCAAAAGAAGAAAGAGAAGATAGTATTTAAAGTGAAATGAACAGGTAAAGTTGCATATGACCGATTACTGGTATATGATAGTTATTATAACGTGGTTGTTTGTAGTTAGGTAAGGAAGATATTCATGTATACGAGAAGAGTCCATCTTACCCCGTGGACTGTAGTAACATGTAGTACAAGGTCCCGTCATAACCCACGGGACAACGGCACGAGAATTCATATAGGTATCTTTTAAGCGACCTCTCGTGGCACGATATACGTTCCGTACCAATTTACCCCTTTATCCCCGTGTATTGTATTGTATAGATTAGGATTATAAGTCTTGGCCGAAACCATGGCTACAAATTGTTCAAGTATTCATGTGCAGGATGTTGTCATGTATTTAGGTAGTCATGTCAAGTTATAACCATGGTTCGGTCAAGTCAAGTCAAGTATACATGTTTGATATTAATGTTTGAATTCGAGTATTCATGTTCATGATCAAGTATTCGTGTATGATTTTGGAGTCGGGTTTGAGATTGGACTCAGACCGAGTCAGACGCTTGTAAACTGATTTAACTTTTAAATTCTTAGGTTCGGGAGTCATTAACAACTGTTGCACATGGACGGCAGGATTTGTGTCTTTTTCTAAGACAATTGCCATTGATAACACCGTTATGTTGTCTAACTTAAATAGGCAAGCACCCACTTTCTCCGCCTCCCTGGGGCTCAAGAGAATTGATCCCGCTTAAACCAATATTTACTAGAATCCTTAAAATATTGTTTTTATATATCTCGAGGGGGTTTTATGAAAAATATTTTAATATAGTTAAAAAGTAAACCTCGAAGGTGATTAGTATTACTTAGGGTTTTCATGAGCATAGATTTTAAGTATTGTGGTATTTTAATGATAAACACTTAGCATTTGAAAGTTTATGGTATTTTATTGAAAAACTTGTCCTTTTGGTATCTTGATGGTATTTTATTGGCATTTATTAATCTTTCATTTTTTAGAAAAATATAGGTTTATTATATTTTGAAAATATGGATTTATAATTTTATATAATTTTAAAAATTAGTTTTATTTAGAAAATTCGTTTTTCTTAAAAACCGTATTCGTTTCCTTTCGAGATCGAATACTTCGTGAGGAGGTCTGCATCTCGCTCTACTATCCCTAGGATGTGCGATAATCTACACCATCCATTAGCGGGTCCCCTCACAAGGGTTGCAGATGCATAATCTCATAGGAATATGAAATACTGTTTTACAAGAAATCCGGTTTTTAAATTATGTGGTATTTTATTGTAAACACTATCTTCGAACCAAAATACATACAATTAGGCATCGTGGTATAAAACCAAGTGTGCGTGTGAGGTAGGTCGTTACCCCGTGAAGTTTTCCTAAAGGTATTATTAAACAATTTGTTGAAAAGATGTGATGACAAAGTTCAAGGTATTTTAATGTGAAAGTTTAATTATGGTTATTTTATATAAGAATCTTGGTTAAACTTGATTCTAAGCATTGCTTAAGGTTACAAGTATTGTGTAAAACTTAGGTTGATCAAAATATAAAGGAAAAGGAGTTTCTAGGGTTTAGAAAAAAAATATCGGTAATAACTCTACTTTACCGATATAAGTTTAAGGATGAAATTCAATGAAGAGAAAGAGAGTTTGGGAGGGACTTACGGTTTAGAAATTTTAAGGAGAGGTTGAAGAAGAGGGGATGAGCTTCGTGGCGTCGCGGGAGCTCCGGAATAGGCTTTGATCTTCGATGGAAAAAGTTTGCTTGCTAACTCCACTTTACTCCACTTGCACTTAGAAACTTTTGAAAGAGTTTTTGCTAGAATTTTCAGAATGGTGCTGAGCCAAAATGTGGGGTGGTATTTATAGTGGAGAATTAGGGTCTGGGAATTAAAATTTTTAATTAAAAAGCATTAAAATGGTGTTAAATTATGAAATGAAAGGTCTTTGTTTGATTGCAGGGAAATCAAATAGTGCAGAGGAGTTAAGGGTAGCTGAAGAGACTAGTATACAAAGCACGGGGCAATTTGGCCACATCCTAACCTTCCCCGCCGGCTAATTGGGCTAAACCGCCGGTCGATCTTGAGGAAATTGCCTCGAGATTTATGCCATCTGATAAATTCTGTATTTACACCATTTTCTACATGTTTGATTTTTCTGAACTTTTCATTTCCCCGTGTATTGCACATGTAACCTTTTGGGCTTCCAAAAAGTTAAAAAGAAAAATCAGAAAATAATTGTTTCTAATGGGAATCGAACACAAAGGCTACGACACAGCAGTGCAAAGGCTTTACCAGTGAGCTACAAGTGGCTTCTTGCTTTTATTTAATAAAAGTAACTTATAACTCATACACAGGCTGTAATACGCTTTTCTTGTATATTAACAGAAAAATTTCCATACAGAGATTTCAGAGTCGTTACATTCTACCCTCCTTATAAAAATTTCGTTCTCGAAATTTACAATTACATATGGACTAATTTTCAAAAGAGGTTAGGGTATCGTGTACGCATGTCTTCTTCTCATTTCTATGTTGATTCTCCTAGCGAATCCTTTCTCCATATCATTCGGACCAAGTTTACTTCCTTGTTCTGTAATGTCTTTACCTTTCGGTCCAGGATCTCAACTGGTTGTTGCTCGCAGGTCAGATTAGTCTGTACTGTGAGCTCTGAGTGAACAAGTATGTGGCTGGGGTCGCTCACATATTGTCGTAGCTAGGATATGTGGAACACATTGTGCATCTTCCAATCAGGGTGGTAGTGCTAAACAGTATGCCACTTCTCCAACTCGTTCGAGTATGTCGAACGGTCCTATGTATCTTGGACTGAGTTTACTCCTCTTGCCAAAGAGGATCACTCCTTTGTTTGGAGATATCTTTAGAAAAACATGGTCTACATGTTAGAACTCCAGATGTCGGCGCTTTGCATCTGCCCAATGCTTCTGTTTGTCTTAGGCTATGTGCATTCTTTTCCTGATCGTGCGAACCACGTCCATAGTTGCCACGATCATTTCTGGTCCAAGGAGTTCACGATCTCCAACGTCGTCCCAACTTAGCTGTGAACGACACTTTCGTTCGTAGAGTGTTGTGAATGGTGTCATTCCAATGCTTGTCTGATAGCTGTTGTTGTATGAAAACTCCTTAAGGTGTAGGTGATCTTCCCATGAACCTCCGAAGTCTAACATACAAGCTCTTAGCATGTCCTTCAGAATCTGAATTGTTCGTTCGGACTGTCCGTCTGTTTGTGGATGATAAGCCATGCTGAAATTTAGACTCGTTCCCAGGCTAGCTTACAGACTCTGCCAAAATTGTGATCGGAATCTTGTGTCACGATTGGAGACGATGCAAACAGGTACTCCATATAATCTCACGATCTCCTGCATGAATTCATGGGTATCAAATATAGTACAGTTTGAAGGTTTAAATTTGACTTTAGATTTATGCTTACCTCCATGTACTTCTTTTCTTACGTCTCGATTGACTAGCCAACTCGAAATGGAATAAAGTGAGCCGACTTGGTGAGTCGATTCACAATAACCCATATTGCGTCGTTACTCTTCGTGCTACGAGGAAGGGCAGTCACGAAGTCCATGGTAATGTGCTACCATTTCCATTCTTGAATTGGTAACGGCTGAAGTAGACCAGAAGTTCTGTGATATTTAGCCTTCACTTACTGACACACTAAACACTTGGCTACGTTCCTTGCTACTTCGTGCTTCATTCCATGCCACCAGTAGTGTTACCGTAGATCCTTGTACATTTTTGTACCGCTGGGATGTACCGAATACGGGGAGCTGTGAGCTTTTTTCATCAACTCTTCTCGAATAGGGCCGATTGGTACATATAATCGACTTCCATACCGTAAGGATCCATCTTCGTGGATGATGAAATCAGTTCGAAGTCCACTTTCTACTTGTTCTCGGATCTTTTGTAGCTTGGCGTCATTTGCTTGAGCTGCCTTGATCTGATTTACAAAAGTGGACTGGACTTGTAAGATCATCAAATATGAAGCTTTACCTGGCATAACTAATTCGATCTCCAATCCGTACAATTCTTGCTATAGCTTCCACTGAGTGGTGAGGTTCATTGCTAATGGCTGGTGATTAAGTGCATCAGGAACTGCGTTCACCTTCCTAGGATGAAACTGTAGGTTGATGTGGAAGTCCGCTATGAGTTCTTGCCATCTTCTCTGATGCATGTTTAATTCCTTCTGACTAAATACATACTTCAGACTCTTGTGGTCAGTGTATATATCCACCCGTTCCCTCAGAAGACAGTGGCGCCAAATCTTAAGTGCGAAGATAACGGCTGCCAACTCTAGATCATGTGTTGGATAGTTGCGCTCATGTACCTTCAACCGTCTTGATGCAAAATCTACAACTTTTCCATACTGGTGTAGAACACATCTTAATCCTTTACCGGATGCATCACAATGTACAACGAATCCTTCAGATTGATCCGGTATTACAAGGATAGGAGAAGAGGTTAATCTTTACTTGAGTTGTACAAAAGTTTTTTCACATGCTTCTGACCACACGAATGCTTCATCTTTACGTGTGAGCTTGGTCAGGGGTGCTGCAATCTTTGAGAAGTCTTCAATGAATCGTCAGTAGTATCCTGCTAATCCCAAGAAACTTCGTATGTCCTTCACCGTCTTTGGTGTCGGTCACTCACTGACAGCTGACACCTTAGCTGGATCTACAGAGATTCCTTCACCTGAAACAATATGTCCGAGAAATCCGACTTGATCTAGCCAAAATTCACACCTGCTGTACTTGGTGTAAAGCTGATGTTGTCGTAAAGTCTCCAGGACAATCCGTAAATGCTCGGCATGTTCTTTCCAATTCTTTGAATACACCAGTATGTCGTCGATGAAGATGATAATGAACCTGTCTAAGTACTCTAGGAAAACTTGGTTCATCAGGTTCATAAAGATGGCAGGTGCATTGGTCACTCTAAATGGCATTACGAGATATTCATAATGACCATATAGAGTCCTAAACGTCGTCTTCGTAATGTCGGACTCTTTTACCTTCACCTGATGATAACCCGAACGAAGATCTAGGTTTGAAAATACACAAGACTCACTTAACTGATCAAAAAGATCATCGATGTGCAGTAGTGGATACTTGTTCTTAATCGTCACTTCGTTCAGAGCTCGATAATCCACACACATCCTGTAAGAACCTTCTTTCTTCTTCACTAATAACACCGGAGATCCCCAACAGATCCCCAACTTGAAGTGCTGGGTCGGATCCAACCTTTCTTCAGCAATTCGTCCAACTGAATGCGGATCTCGTTCAATCCTTCCGGACTTAACCGGTATGGAGCTTTGATTACAGGTTGCGCACCAGGTTGTAAATCAATACTGAATTCAAGAGCTCGATCGAGAGGCAAACCTGATACGTCTTCAGGGAATACATCCTCGAACTCTCGAACTACCTCAGACTTTTCTTCTTCTGCCAGTAGAGAGAACATTTCTGCATTCTTCGGTTTAGTACGGTAGCTTCCTGGCTCCAAAGTTCTATCTCCACTTTTGAAATAGAAGACTGGGTTATCTGATATCTCAAATACTACCCTCCTTTAACGACAATCAATAGTAGCATATAATACTCCCAGCCAATCCATTCCCAACATAATATCAAAACTTAGGATGTCTAGTACTTTGAAATTTGTGTAGAATTCTCGTCCGCAAACTACAAATGGACACTGTTCATACCCCATAGTTGCTTTCAAGACTCCATTCCCGGAATTGACATTCCAGCTTGAAATTAGTGGCTTCACGGGAATCGCATGCGTTCTCACGAATCGTTGCGATATGAAGCAGTGTGATGCTCCAGTGACGAAAAGTGATAGTGCAGGAAGGGTGGCTACTAGTATAGTACCTAAGTTATGTGAGTTTGGATTTAGATATAGGAAAAATATAGTGATACACAAGGATTTAAAAGATTTGAAAGGATTGGGAATTACCAGTGATGACTTGGCTTGTGGCTTCGGCTTCCTCGACCGTCATTGTAAAAGCTTGACGTCGTGGTACATTTCTCCTTACTGGAGGCACATTCCTCTGTCCTTGGGGCACGTTTCTCTGTCATTGGGGCATGTTTCTCTGCCTTTGAGGCACGTTTCTTTGTGCCTGATGGAATTGTCATTGAGGCTGTGCAGGTGGTCCACTTGGAGCTAGTCCAGGAAGAGCTAGGCAGGGTGCAGGTGCCTGAATGGCTGGTCTCTGCGGGACTGTGATTGGGGGTCTGGATGCTGGTGCTGTGTTAAAATGATATGGGCATGCTCCTATGGAGTGAGTAGATGCGCCAAAAAGCAAACACATGCCATTTGCACGCCTGCAGTCCTTCGCTAAGTGTCCAGTTCTCTTGCAGTAAAAACAGAAACCTGGACTGGACCAGTTAGATGATCCTCCTGGTCTCCTGGGTTCAAAGGTCGGCCAAGAAGAGGCTCCTTCTGATATCTATATGGCAGGGCGTTTCACACCGGCATTCTGCGGCCTGCCCTTCATCTTCACAACTTCTTCATAGCATCGGGAAGCCTTCAAAGCAAGTTCATGGATTGGGAAATCCCCTGTAGCGTGTGCAGCTTGGATTTCTGGGTCCAACCCTTGCTGAAACCATCGTGCCCGGATCTCAGCAGTAGGAATAAGGTGTGCAGCGAACCTGTTACGATTTTGTGTTAGCAGTGTAGTGAGTGAGATCGGGAATTTGAATTTGAGACAATATCTTACCTGCTGAGCATGGTAAACTCATTATCGTATTCATCCACAGACTTGACCCACATCGAGCCTTGTTGAATATGGATGAACTGCTGCTCCATGTCAAAATGAGCAGTCTCACGGAAGCACTTCGCATTGAACAGATCGCGAAACGTCTTCCACTATATGGGTTGGGTGAGACGGTTTTCTTCAGCTTTCCACCAGACCCTTGCATTGTCGGTCAGTTGCAACATATCAACTCTCACCCAGGCAATATCTGGCACTTAAGCTGCTGCCAGATCATCTTCGATCGCTTGAGCCCATTCTTCTGCCTCCAGTGGGCTCTCTTTCTTCGAGAAATGTTTTGGGTGTAATGCCCGAAATTGTTTGACTCCGGGTGCCTCGGCTTTGGGGCGATGCATGAGGATAGAAGTCTGCTGCTGCTAACCCTCCAAGAGGCTCTTGATAGTCTCAAGAAATACCGTTTGCTCATTGATAGGAGCTGCAACGGTAGGTGGTGGTGGTAGAATAGGCGGTGGAGTGTTTCCATTGATATTGGTACTAGTGTTGTTGGGAGAATCCATGACCTTGATAGAAAAGGAATGGTTATGATAGATTCAAGAATTTTGAAATGCAAGGAATGTATAGTTGCTGATTCTTATAATTCTTATAATATATTGCTTAAGACTTCATGCAGAACTGACCTGCAAGAGGCCGCCAACAAAACCTGTCATGCCCCGCTTCCCGGTAGACGGAAATGGTGACGTGGCAGGCCGCAACGTATTTACTAAGAAATAAATACGTTAAGCGTAATTAAACAATATTTAAATTTACAAGAATGACAAGAGTATTAAAATAAAACAACAACTTTATTTACATTCATCTTTACATACAACTGTTTGAGAAAAAATAATAAAATATACAATGAGTAAAGCAGTGCCTAAACAATGACATACAGAAAAGTAAGTGCAAAGGAACTAGAAGTCAGGCTGAGTGGTAAGCCGGTCCAAGTCCTCTTGGCTCTGCTCGATCTCCTCAGAGTCTGGTCCTCCTGACAAACATTCCAAAGAAAGAAATAGAAAGGAATATCGTCAGCGAACTAGCGCTCGGTAAGTCCCAAAAGAAGAAAGAGAAGATAGCATATAAAGTGACATTAACAGGTAAAGTTGCATATGACTGATTACGGATATATGATAGTTATTATAATGTGGTTGTTTGTAGTTTGGTAAGGAAGGTATTCATGTATACGAGAGGAGTCTATCTTACCCCGTGGACTATGGTAACATGTAGTACAAGGCCCCGTCATAACCCACGGGACAACAACATGAGAATTAATGTAGGTATCTTTTAAGTGACCTCTCGTGCCACGATATACGTTCCGTACCAATCTACCCCTTTATCCCCATGTGTTGTATTGTATAGATTAGGATTATAAGTCTTGGCCGAAACCATGGATACAAATTGTTCAAGTATTCATGTGCATAATGTAGTCATGTATTCAGGTAGTCATATCAAGTTATAACCATGGTTCGGTCAAGTCAAGTCAAGTATACATGTTTGATATCGATGTTTGAATTCAAGTATTCATGTTCATGATAAAGTATTCATGTTTGATTTTGGAGTCGGGTTTGAGATTGGACTCAGACTGAGTCAGATGCTTGTAAACTGATTTAACTCTTAAATTCTTTGGTTCGGGAGTCATCGACAACTGCTGCACATGGACGACAGGATTTGTGTCTTTTTCTAAGACAATTGCCATTGATAACACCGTTACGTTGTCTAACTTATATAAGCAAGCACTCACTTTCTCTGGCTTCCTTGGGCTCAAGAGAATTGATCCCGCTTAAACCCATATTTACTAGAATCCTTAAAATATTGTTTTTATATATCTCGAAAGTGTTTTATGAAAAATATTTTAATATAGTTAAAAAGTAAACCTCGAAGGTGATTATTATTACTTAGGGTTTTCATGAGCATGGATTTTAAGTATTGTGGTATTTTAATGATAAACACTTAGCATTTTAAAGTTTATGGTATTTTATTGAAAAACTTGTCCTTTTTGGTATCTTGATGGTATTTTATTGGCATTTGTTAATCTTTCATTTTAAAGAAAAATATAGGTTTATTATATTTTGAATGGATTTATAATTTTATATAATTTTTAAAATTAGTTTTATTTAGAAAATTCGTTATTTTTAAAAACCGTATTCGTTTCCTTTCGAGATCGAATGCTCAGTGAAGAGCTCTGTATCTCGCTCTACTATTGTTCGGCACAATTTATTACATTTTGGTACCGCTAATTTCCTATCATTTTGTCAATAAACAATGCTATTTTATCTCTATCTGCTCATTAGTACAGAATACAAGTACACATGCAAAAACACTGGAGATGGTACACAACACGAACAGAAACGCCGAATTTTAGCCAGAACTGCAAACGTGACAGATAACAGATCAAGCCATTAAGTTTTGCAAACAAAATTATGTTGTGTACAAATAAATATTTAGTTTTGGTCCAACATGATACATGATCAAAACTCATGTTTGAACCATCATGGATCAAGTGGGCATGAGCTATCATGAGGCATCAAGTTGAAAACACCATCATGGTGTCTTGCAAGTGGTGCAAGCAAGTGGGAATGGTTCAATGTATTTGGAAAAGCAATGGTTTGAAGTGTGAACACACATACACCCACTTGATCCTTCTCTGTACATTACTCTAGATTACACTCAGATATGAATTAGAAGAAATTGCAACTACAGAGAGATGCCCATGTGACCAGAAGACTACTGAAGAAAGGTGGGCCCCAGATTCCAACTTGAGGTCGCAGATTTAATCATTTTGGCCGCAATTTGCGGCCAAGTTATGGCCAAATTGCCTCGTGCTCTTTTGGTGGGTCCTTTGTTATCATGCTAGTCCAGTGTCATATGCAACTTTTGATATTTTGTTGCCTATAAATAGCAGATCGCAGATATAGTTCTGGGAGGCTTTTGGAGTGAGAAAACAGTTTGTACCATTTGATAGCTTCTTCTTCTTCTCTCTTTGAGCTCTCATTTGAGTGCTCCATTAAGGAGGTTGAAGTTGCTATCTACCTTGTAGCTCAAGCCCTCCATTTTGTTAATAAAGAACTTGCACTTCCCTTTTGTTTAAATTCTTATTCTTGTTCTTGTGTTTTATGTTCTTTGTTTTGTGTTTCATTTTCTACTTTGTAATGTGTGAGTAATTTTTATTGGTTGTGGTGATGGTGAGGATGTGAGATGAATGGCTTTGCCTTCCTCCTCCTCTTATGATTGTTTAATATGCTTAACTTTATGATTCTAACTTAAAGATTGATTTATATATTGATGTGTTATGGTATTTTGAAACCATGGTTACTTGTAACCTCTTCATATACCCTATTCACTCCCCTCCCCTGTTTAACAATGTTTAAGATAGAATCAAGTTGGTGTTAAGTTTGCTAAGTTTGGATACGGTATTTTGTGCCTGAATGCTTGACAAACCCTCGGTTCTCATATACCGTATACCATCACAAACCCTTAGCAAAGTTAACACCAACACTATTTGCTCTCACTAATCACTTTGTGTTTTTGTTGTTGACGTATGCTTGTTAAGATTTGTACTTAGCATTGATACCTCAAGCGTGGACATACAAACGGTAAGTGAACAAAAAGGACATCGTTTCGTGCCTTGCGGAGAATATCGGAAGTTGACGACTTGTGCCTCGCAACCGCTTCGACAAGTCGTGCTTCATGCCGGGATCAATGTAAAGACGGACAACTCATGATCAAGGGAGCGTCAAAGCAATCGCCGTGATTCAACCATCTGAGCCAAAGACACGGCCAACTTCTTCCTTAACTTCTTTACTTGCTTTTCCTTGTTTTCGTATTTTCTATTCTTTTGTGACAACCAAATCATTCTTTAATTTTTTGAACCTTAAATCGCAATACCTAATCACAATTCCCTGCGAATCGACCCGTGCTTGCCGGATCGCTACAACGTGCCGTGCACTTGCGGTTATAAATTTTAAAATGAGAACGATCTCGCGTGCGCATTCCGTTTTCCTAAAAAAATATCTCATATTTCAAAACATACACGTTTGAGCGCGCGGGTGAATTCCCAACAAGTTTTTGGCGCCGTTGCCGGGGAGTTGGTAATCATTAGGTATTGTTATTTCTGTTTCGTACTAACAAACTAACTACTAACTCAAAATTCTTTCAAAACTAACAAATTCTTTTAACTTATTCTCTGTTTTTTTTTGATCTGCTGTCACACTGAATTTAATTATAGGATTTTGCATATAACATTGGGACACTGATAGGACAAGAACCACACAGTGAAAAGTTGGAGCACAAATTCAAAAAGTTGGCCGCTGAAATATTTCTTCTGGCCGCAAATTGCGGCCATCTTTCACCCAATTGCTCCAAAATTTTTGGGTTTTGTTCCTCTGACATATATTTGATCCATTGGTATATGCAAAATTTCATAATTGTGTGTGTGCAGGAATTGGGGCATATATATCGCTTTTTGCACTAAATATCGTATTTTCCGACATTTGCAGATTTTTTAGGATTTACGACCAGCGATCATGCGGAGCGAGGCTCAAATGCAATTTCAAGACGTTAGAGAAGTATAGTGCCAAAGATCCGGATAGTTTGATCCGCGCAAGCGAACAATCAAAGACTCAGATCATTTTCTAAGGGTTTTCTTAAACCAATTCACTTTGGTACGTTATTTCTAATCATCTTCGCTCGAATCCGACGCATTCCAATATTCTATCTTTTGCAGGATTCTTCGCACAATTTTGCCGCCAAATTGAACAAGAGAACTAACCGTATTTTTTTGCAGCGCTTAACAAAAATTGAAAAAGAATTGCTTTAATTGATTGATTTTCTTAAATTCTTTTATTGATTGCGCATTGCATATTAATACGGATTTTAAGGGCATAAATGACCAAACAAGATACAGTAAAGGATTTCATCACCTTTTCTCCGTAGCCCACAAATCACAAAATTGCATTCTTGTATACCCCCAGTAAATTAAAATCAATTAGAACTTTGACTCTAAGGACTTCGCGCTCACTAGGAGAAGTTAACCATGTTTAGAACTTTGCTTAACAGTATATCATTCACGGGGTGTCTAGGCAAGTGTTCACGGCGTAACCGCCAAAAGAGAAAGGGTTATTTAATTAAGGACCTTCGCGAAAGCATTGGAAAACCTCCCCTTATCTCTTGCACTTGCCTGGCTTCGTGATCAGTATATCTCGAGCCTATTTCTCGATACAGTTTTACTTCGTCAATCAGGTTCTTGAGCAGTTCTAGTTGACTTAGAATAACATAGACTGCCAGGGGTGTGATATTCGTTATTTTTGTGATTTCTGTGCATTCTTGTTAATATGGGTGATACACGATTTAATTCATTTTTTCACGATTCTTATTCTTTTGTTTATACTCAGTCCCAATTGATTTGTACAAATTGCCAAAATTCTTCCCACATTCATGAAAATTGTCCTTTTCTAGGGGGTGACCAACTGTCCCAAATTGTTGATAACGGCCACCCACCTAACACTCCTGAACCCAGTCCCTCTTCAACCATGGACCAAATGATTGAAGATTTAGAGAAAGAGGTCGACAGACTGACTATTTTAGCATCACCACCATCACAACCCCTTCAACCCGAAACAATTGAACCATCATTAGGGTGTAATTGTGAGATGGATGCTAGGTTGACCGCTCTAGAAAAAGGTATTGAAGTGATGACCGCGGTCGAGAATCAATCAGCTTCTACGTTAGCCCTGTTCATACAGCAGTCTGAGCAATTTTTTCTTGCTCAAGCCCAATCATTGGCTAACATAGAGGAACAAGTGAAATATTTAGCTGAGAAGATTCAAGGGAGTGAACACAGTCAATTGGAACCCCATAGTGTCAATATCTATCATCTAGGAAGTCACCCGAGAGAGTAAAACGATCAACCAAATTTTGATGATTTCATAGATGATGGTACGATTGAATTGACTAAGTGTTCCCAGGACACACAAGTAAACCTTCTAAGTCAGTCCATCACTAGACTTCAGGTATCCACTGAGCCTCTTGTCACTGTAATTTAGAGATTGATTTAACTGAAATTATACTTGAAGTGGAAATTCTTGAACCGACTGACTTTTTCTTTCTAATTTTAGATGAGAGAGCTTGTGAATTTGACGGGTATGGTTGGGATAAATTGTTAGAAAAGATCAATGACCAGGAACCCACAATTTTTGTATCACCTAGTGATATTGTTTCGGAAGAAACATTAGGATGGGAACCTACGTTTCTAGATGATATGAACCTACCCAATTGTGAATGGGAAGAGGGAGAAATCGTTTTGGGAGAGTTTGTGAATAATGAGAGTAGGATTGTGAAAAATAATAGGGAGGAACACAACATTAAAAATTATTCTTTCATATCGAGTTTTGAGGAAATTTTTGCGAATGAACTTGATATTCTTGGTGAGTTTGAGTCGGGAACAATTTGGGAACATCCGAGAAACCTTTCTTTTGCTAAACATTTTGCGGATGAACTCCAGTTTTTACACGAACTTGACTTTGGAACTCAACATGCCCATTTTGAACATTCAATTCATTCAGAAAACAATTCTTTGTCCTCTTCAAAACTTCGTCTTCACCTTCAGCGTCTTCTGATCCCTACTTTTTCACGCCCATACCCTTCACTAACATCTAACATATACCTTTTCTTTTTCTTTTTCTTTTGTATATACATATTCTTTTGCCATCCATGGCACTATATAGACAAAATCTTTAATTGGCTGGTATTAATTTCTGAACTAACCCAATCTTTCAACTTGTATATGTTGTAATTAGTCTTAGTTTTTTTTTCTTTTTTGTGAATAAAATTCTCACCCTGATGTCTAAGTCTAGCTACCGGAGACGAAGGCAACGATGAGGATATCGTAAAACTCAGGTTTGGGGGTGAGCACTGCGTTTATTTTGCTGCATCATGTGTATATTTTGCATTGCATACTTATTTAAAAACCCATAAAAATTGAAAAATTTTCCCGAAAAATATAAAAACATTTTCATGTTAGCTAGTGGGGGAACTTAGATTCAAAGTCTGACGGTTTGGTTGATAAGTTAGAAATAACTAAATCCTTTTTATGAGACCGACAAACTGAAAAATAACCCTCCTGTGTGTTTAACCATAGCTGATATATGTCTTTTTATAACACTTTTCACGTGTCGTATGTTTTTGAGAATTTGATGAATGTCTGACATGTCTGTAACTTTTAAAATTGATAAACACCTTTAGGATCAAACATGTTTGTTCTGAGTTAAGTAATATCAAGAATAGTTCATAAAGTAAGGTGAATATGAAGGATATTATTGAGGTTTTAATAGAAGCTATAAGTCTGAAAATTAACCCATCTGAAACCTTGTTGGAGTAATTACATACTTTATTCATAAATCACGTCTTTTGGATTTAAAAAGGAAAAGCTGGCTATATCTCCATTTTCACTGCTTTTAGAATACTTTAAACGCAAATGAGTCTTTTTTTGTGGCCTTGGTAACTTGGGTAATTAAGTCCTTGGGGTGTCTGCACACCTAATGCCCTAAAATCATCTGGTTTGGGAGCCATTGACCCAAAACTCGCTAAGTTTTCAAACGTCAAATAAAACAAGCTAAGCAAGTGTTCTCTCCAAGTTAAAAGTCCTCACGGTTCTTCGTGGGAGAATAATCTTGGCGCAGACAAGTTTTCAATTATAAAACAGTTTTTTTTCGTGGAGATATGAAGGTTTACATTTTATAAAGACGTTGTACGCAATCACGAAGGTATGTATGACCGACAACAGGTGAAAGGTTGGAGTGAAAACTAAGACTTAGGTTCTCTGTTAAAAAAGATATATATTCTGACTTGAAACCTAACTGGAGAACTAAACTTGAGAAAATCTTAAGTCCTTTCAAACTCGTGAGATCCTTTAGATGTCTATCCTGGTCCGTATTTATGACATGATGACCCTAATCAAGTTCTTAAAAGCTTGTCGACACTATTTGCACAATCATGTAAAGGTGTGCATAAGCTTATGTTAAACAAATTGTGAGGAGTGAAAAATAGGGTTGGACATTTCTAATTAGGATGATAGAACTTCTAGATTTGATTCTTAACTTAAGAGTAGAATCAACAGTTTCTTCACTATGCTATCTTGACTGGATTTTGTGGGTGCAATCCGCTGAAAACCCTTAGGAGACAAAACTCCTCCTACTAGGGACACCTAGAGGTTTAACGGCTTGTTGCACATGCTCAGTGCAATCGCGTTCCCTGCGAAAGTGAGGTCAGGATTTTGTTTTGCTCGAGACGAGCAAAAGATAGGTCTGGGGGTATTTGTTTGGCACAATTTATTACATTTTAGTACCGCTCATTTCCTATCATTTTGTCAATAAACAGTGCTATTTTATCTCTGTCTGCTCATTGGTACAGAATACAGGTACACAGGCAAAAACACTGGAGATGGTATACAACACGAACAGAAACGCCGGTTTTTAGCCGGAACTGCAAACGGGACAGATAACAGATCAAGCCATTAAGTTTTGCAAACAAAATTATGTTGTGTACAAATAAATATTTAGTTTTGGTCCAACATGATACATGATCAAAACTCATGTTTGAACCATCATTGATCAAGTGGGCATGAGCTATCATGAGGCATTAAGTTGCAAACACCATGGTGTCTTGCAAGTGGTGCAAGCAAGTGGGTATGGTTCAATGTATTTGGAAAAGCAATGATTTGAAGTGTGAACACACATACACCCACTTGATCCTTCTCTGTACATTACTCTAGATTACACTCAGATATGAATTAGAAGAAATTGCAACTACAGAGAGATGCCCATATATGACCAGAAGACTACTGAAGCAAGGTGGGCCCCAGACTCCAACTTGAGGCCGCATATTTAATCATTTTGGCCGCAATTTGCGGCCAAGTTATGGCCAAATTGCCTCGTGCTCTTTTGCTGGGTCCCTTGTTGTCATGTTAGTCCAGTGTCATATGCAACTTTTGATATTTTATTGCCTATAAATAGCAGATCACAGATATAGTTCTGGGAGGCTTTTGGAGTGAGAAAACAGTTTGTACCATTTGATAGCTTCTTCTTCTTCCCTCTTTGAGCTCTCACTTGAGTGCTCCATTAAGGAGGTTGAAGTTGCTATCTACCTTGTAGCTCAAGCCTTCCATTTTGTTAATAAAGAACTTGCACTTCCCTTTTGTTTAAATTCTTATTCTTGTTCTTGTGTTTTATGTTCTTTGTTTTGTGTTTCATTTTCTACTTTGTAATATGTGAGTAATTCTTATTGGTTGTGGTGATGGTGAGGATGTGAGATGAATGGCTTTGCCTTCCTCCTCCTCTTGTGATTGTTTAATATGCTTAACTTTATGATTCTAACTTAAAGATTGATTTATATATTAATGTGTTATGGTATTTTGAAACCATGGTTACTTGTAACCTCTTCATATACCCTATTCACTCCCCTTCCCTATTTAACAATGTTTAACATAGAATCAAGTTGGTGTTAAGTTTGCTAAGTTTGGATACGGTATTTTATGCCCGAGTGCTTGATAAACCCTCGGTTCTCATATACCTTATACCATCACAAACCTTTAGCTAAGTTAACACCAATACTATTTGCTCTCACTAACCACTTTGTGTTTTTGTTGTCGACGTATGCTAGTTAAGATTTGTACTTAGCATTGATACCTCAAGCGCGGACATACAAACGGTAAGTGAACAAAACGGACATTGTTTCGTGCCTTGCGGAGAATATCAGAAGTTGACGACTTGTGCCTCGCAACCGCTTCGACAAGTCATGCTTCATGCCGGGATCAATGTAAAGACGGACAACTCATGATCAAGGGAGCGTCAAAGCAATCGCCGCGATTCAACCATCTGAGCCAGAGCCATGGCCAACTTCTTCCTTAACTTCTTTACTTGCTTTTCCTTGTTTTCGTATTTTCTATTCTTTTGTGACAACCAAACTATTCTTTAATTTGTTGAACCTTAAATCGCAATACCTAATCACAATTCCCTGCGGATCGACCCGTGCTTGCCGGCTCACTACTGTTGGCTATAGTGCCCTCAAGGCAATTATCATAGTCGCGGACTTGTGATTATGATGATTGAGGCATGACCTATACCGATAAAATAGTCTTACTCAAAATGATAGTATGCTATCTGGTTTGTCTTTATCATTATGTACATGTTGATAGAGCCCATATGATTCTTGCTTGACTGCCATCATTATGATGGCAATCATATATGTGGGAGCTGGGGTCTATAAGAACATCCTTAAAATGTCCCTAGTCGTAGGAGTATTGAGACCGGGCATCGATACTCCAGTGTAGACTAGTGTATACTGATCGAGACCCCGACGAGGGGCGATGGCCAGGTCTTACAAGCCATTGGTGTTAGTTTGTTCACCTAAGATAGTATACAGGTGCTCATTGGGTTATGAGTACACTGGACGGACTCGCCGGGAACCTACTAGTTGGTATTATACCTATTGTCAGATAGCAGTTCCCAGGTGACATGTGTACAGGTTAGTCTGTCGACCTGAGATCGTCATTTGTCTCGTGTGAGTTCCTACTGTGCTTTGATTACTACCCTACCACGGCTCAAAGGAGTCGTGCAAATAGGTTTCAGTTGGGTACAGTCCCGAGCCACATGGAGGCAGTGATCGGATCGTCGGGGATTCGTCTCTCCCGGTATTCGGGGTTGATGTCGCGTTGTGTGCGGGTGGCCATCATCAGAAATCCATGGCCATGGTGAATGAGAATTACCGATCCAGGATCGATAGTTTCTCAGGTGGTGATGGGCATCATGCCGACACTAAATGTCGCGTTATTAGGGGTCTGACTTTATCCACCCCCTAGACTCGATATGCGATACTCTTAGACGAACAGACCGGACTGTACGGTTACTGTCACTGTCAGGCTTAGTAGGGGTTCAGGATGAGTTTGCTCATCGGCCTCCCTTTCGTTCAATACCTGGGTAGCCGTTACGTACAGCTAGTGCCGCTGACGTGCTTGTGGTTAAACCCACTGCCAGCGTATTGACGAGTCTTTAGAGTCCCACCCAGAGGGTTTACACGGTTCAGGCGATATGGTGTACATGGCGTATGTTGGTACATACAGGTGTCCAATTAAATATGTGCATGCTGCGCAGACTTTAATCGGACGGTTGATAATACTAGCGGCTTAGAATTAAGCCGGATTATCAAATCATGTTTTGATTTAATAATTTACTTATGTATTTATACATATGTATTCTAGTATTATTGTTCGCTATTTATTTTCTCTTTTGGCTATTCGTATTTTTTGTACGAATACGCGTATATGTATTTCGATACATGTACCGGGAAGTATTCCGTATTTTCTACGGAATAGCTTCTAGAAGGTGCCACCTCATTTGTATGAATTTCCATTTATGGAAATTCATTTGTTTAACAAATGAGGTGGAGGGTGTGAGGTGGCACAAGCATGGGTTTGTGCATGTTCATGGTATGGAACAAAGTATGGTTGCTATTATTTTATTGTAAAAAGAAAATTGGAAATGATATTTTTTGATGATGGGAGAGAGAGAGAGGGGGCCGACCACTTCTTGAAGGCGTGGGGTTAATTTCATTTGGCTCATTACATTACACTAGCACTCTCTCACTCTCTCAAGTTCACAAAAAAAATACTTAGCTATTTTATTAGTTGCTCATGCCAAAGCTTCATCACCTCCATTCATCTTCTATGGATGCTCTCTTGAGCTCATGGGTAGAGAGAAAATTGTAGCGACACTTTCATACACGCCCACTCTCTATCGCTACCGACTTTGGAGCGTCGGTTGCCTCGTTCGATGAGGTTGGAGCTTGCGCCGTTTCCTTTGGTGGATCATCGGAGATGAAGGAAGACTGGCAACCAAACCACATCAAGGAATCGCTAGGAGCTTGGAATGAAGACCGAAGGACACGGATCAAGTCGGTATAATGATTCTAACTCTTAGATTAGCATGCTAGATTAGGGTTTAAGGTCGATCCGTAAATCGGGTAACGGTAGCGTCAGTTTAGAAATTTTTGTTCCGCATTTTGGCCGCATTTCGATGGCCGGGGCGTTGCCGTAACCCTTCAACTACAACGCGCCGTGCACTTGCGGTTATAAATTTTAAAACGAGAACGATCTCACGTGCGCATTCCGTTTTCCTAAAAACATATCTCATATTTCAAAACATACGCGTTTGCGCGCGCGGGTGAATTCCCAACAACTATCCCCAAGATGTGCGATAATCCACACCATCTATTAGCGTGTCCCCTAATAAGGGTTGTAGATGCATAATCGCAAAGGAATATGAAATACTGTTTTACAAGAAATCCGGTTTTTAAATTATGTGGTATTTTATTATAAACACTATCTTCGAACCAAAAATACATAAAATTAGGTATCATGCTATGAAACCATGTGTACGTGTAGGGTAGGTCGTTACCCTATGAAGTTTTCCTAAAGGTATTGTTTAAACATTTTGTCAAAAAGACGTGATAACAAAGTTCAAGGTATTTTAATGTAAAAGTTTAATTGTGGTTGTTTTACATAAAAATCTTGGTTAAACTTGATTCTAAGCATTGGTAATTAAGGTTACAAGTATTGTGTAAAAATTAGATTGATCAACATATAAAGGAAAAGGAGTTTCTAGGGTTTAGAAAAAAAATTGGTAATAACTCTACTTTACCGATATAAGTTTAAGGATGAAATTCAATGAAGAGAAAGAGAGTTTGGGAGGGACTTACGGTTTAGAAATTTCAAGGAGAGGTTGAAAAAGAGGGGATGAGCTTCGTGGTGTTGCAGGAGCTCCAGAATAGGCTTCGATTTTCGACAGAAGAAGTTTGCTCGCTAACTTCACTTTACTCTACTTGCACTTAGGAACTTTTGATAGTGTTTTTGCTAGAATTTTCAGAATGGTGTTGAGCCAAAATATGGGGTGGTATTTATAATAGAGAATTAGGGTTCGGGAATTAAAAGTTGTGGATTAAAAAGTATTAAAATTGTGTTAAATTGTGAAATGAAAGGTCTCTTTTTGATTGCAGGGAAATCAAACAGTGCAAAGGAGTTAAGGGTAGCTGAAGAGATGAGTGTGCAGAGCACATGGCAATTTGGCCACATCCTGACTGTCCCCGCCGGCCTATTGGGCTAACCGCTGGTCGATCTTTAGGCAATTGCCTCGAGATTCATGACATCTGATAAATTATGTATTTACACCATTTTACACTTGTTTGATTTTTCTGAACTTTTCATTTCCCCGTGTATTGCACGTGCAACCTTTTGGGCTTCCAAAAAGTTAAAAATAAAAATCAGAAAAATAATTGTGTCTGATGGGAATCGAACACACAGGCTATGTCACAGCAGTGCAAAGGCTTTACCAGTGAGCTACAAGTGGTTTCTTGCTTTTATTTAATAAAAGTAACTTATAACTCATACGCAAGCTGTAATACTCTTTTCTTGTATATTAACAGAAAAATTTCCGTACAGAGATTTTAGATTCATTACATGAATAATATGGAGATTGGTTGGTTAGTTGGCTACTGGAAATTGCTATTTGTTCAGCAATGGTCATGGGTGTAAAAGATGCCATATTCGCCTCAAAACGAGTATCAACATTTTTATATGGAAATGATGGTGATTGTTGTCCTAACGGTTTTGGATTAGTGAAAGGTATGAAACTTTGGCTACGAGCCTTCGCAATATGCTCTGTGATGGACATGCGTTTAGAAGTTCTCTCACTAGCCTTAAACGGATTATCAACATAAGAAGATGTTGAATTTTGA
This sequence comes from Agapanthus africanus, assembly GCA_030015575.1. Lineage (NCBI taxonomy): Eukaryota > Viridiplantae > Streptophyta > Magnoliopsida > Asparagales > Amaryllidaceae > Agapanthus > Agapanthus africanus. The sequence continues at coordinate 471,727,234 of JASDDO010000031.1, forward strand.
TGCGGTTGATAGGACCTTGAGTGAGGTGTCCAACTGTTATTTTCCGTATGCTCTATCCTATCCCTTAAAGACATGGTAGAGTTGGAATTTGTACCGAAGCAATTACGAAAATAAGAAATATCCGGTTCTGGATAGAAAAGCCCGGCAAAAGTTCAGTCTTTGTTCATACAATACAATAAAAAAAGGAAAACTGCCGCTTTTGACCCTCCATCTATTTTTGCCCTCTTGATGTACATTGACAGTGAGGGCACTGTCCAGTTTAAGTTTGGGGATACGATCGGTAAGCTTTCTCCCTTTGCATTCATTTGTATATTCTTCATTTACATACATATTTAAAAACCCATAAAAAATTAGAATTTTTTTTGTAAAAATATAAAAACTTTGTCGTCAAGTTAGCTAGTGGGAGAACTTAGATTCGATATTTCGACGGTTTTTGTTTAATAAAGAAGGAACAACTAGATCCTATTGTTAGATTTTGAAAGCTTGAAAGATAACCCTCCTTTGAATTTAACTGGAGCTATTATACGTATTTACATCACACTACACGTGTCGTGAGATTTGAAAATTAGATGACAAGTATATTATGTCTGAAAACTTTTAAATTGATAAACTAATTTTTGAGGATCAAATAGATTTGTTCTGAAATAAGTAATACCAGGAATAATTTTGAAAGTGAAGTGGATATGAAGGGATATTATAGATACCTTAATAGGAACTAATTCTGAAGAACAACCCATCTGGAACTTGATTGAAGTGATTATACACCTGATCCACTAAACACGTCTTTTATCCAAAAAAATAATTGAACAACTGGTTATATCTCCGTTCGCTTTAAATCGTTATGATTTTCACGCTAAAATTGGTCTTTTGTTTTAGGGCCTAGGTAACTTGAGTAATTAGTCCGCCGTGGTGTCTCTACACTTAATGTCTTAAAACCAACTGGTTTGGGAGCATTGGCCCAAAGCTCGTTAAGAAAACTAGAAAGTCCAAATTAAAAAAAAGTCAAGCAAGTGTTCTCTCCGAGTTAAAATTCCTAACGGTTTTTTGTGTGAGAATAATCTTGACAAAAAACAAGTTTTTATAAAAATATTTTTTAACGGAGATATGAAGGTTCTATCCTATGATGAAGACTATTGCACGTTCACGAAGGTGTGTATGAAACAAAAACAAGTAAAATGTAGAGTGAAAAATAAGACCCAGTTTCCTATTAAGGAAGATAGAAATTCTGAATTTGAAATCTAACTGGAAAACGAACTTGAGAAGTACTTATCTCTTTATAAAACTTGTGTGATCCTTTTTAAGTTTTTTGTCTGGGATTTATTTTGTGACATGAAAAACTGTAATCGATCATTTTGAAACTTAATGACACTATTTGCACCGTACGTAAATACATATAGAATTTTAAGTTAAATAAGAAGCGAGGTGTGAAAAATGAAGGTTCGATATTTCTAACCTTAGGATAATATAATTGCTAGCTTTGAAACAAAACCCTAGGGTTAGAATCATAGTTATTTCACAAAACTAGCTTGATGGGATTTTGTGGGTGTAATCCGCTGAAAACCCTCAGGAGACAACACTCCTCCTACTGGGGACACCTAGAGGTTTAACGGCTTGTTGCATAAGCTCAGTGCAATCGCGTTCCCTGCGAAAGTGAAGTTGGGATTTTTTATTTTGCTCGGGACGAGCAAAAGATAAGTTTGGGGGTATTTATTCATCACTAAAAACTGCATTTTAATACCGCTCATTCATTATCTATTTTGTTATATATCGGTACTTTTAACCAGTGTCTGCTCAGTACTACAGATTACAGGCGTTCGTGATAAAATACTGGAAACACACTCAAAATCATGAATAAAACGTTTGGAAGCCAACACTGGAAACAGAACAGAAAACCGATCATTGTCCAAAGAGTTCTTTTTTTCAAATAGATGTGTGCACACAATTTTGGTCCAATACAATGCAAGTGTGCACATGAACCATGATAGAGCTGCCTAGGCTACATGACACGATGAAATGGTACAAGTAAGGAACATGTGCATTAAATGCTAAAAGAGTTGATGTGATTTGAAGTATCAAGGTTTCCCTCCAAATCCCTGAGTACAACCAAGGCCTCTATAGAGAAATCAAGCAGCACCAGAGTCATATGGGAGAGCACACAAGACCACACAGCCAAAACGAGCCAACTTGGTCGGATTTGGACCGGCCACATTCCCACTTTGGCCGAGCTGGCCGGCCCCCTTACCCCAAAGTGCCCCAGTTTTATGTGGTTTATTCCTTGCTGCCACGTCACCGTATTTTTATTACTTGTTTAATTTTCTTTTGTGCCTATAAATACCAGGCCAAGGGGCAAGGGGAAGGGATACTTTTTGCTCTAGTTTTGTTTTAGAACTCTTGTAATTTGTAATTTGTTTTCTCTTTAAACTCTTGAGCTCTTGCCCCTTTGTCTTGACCTTGCAACTTCTCCATTGAACTTGCAAGCTTAACGCTCAGGTTCTTGACTTCAAGAATAAGTTGTATCTTGTTTAACTTTCAATAAAAGTTCTCATTTCCTTACAATGTCTTACCTTCTACATATTTGAAACTTGTGAAATAATTGCTTTACTTTGATCTTGCAACATCTTTAGTGAGCTTGTAACCTTAAAGTTTGGTATTTTGATTTCACAATTGTACGGGTTAAAGAACAAGTGAAGGAATTTGTACTTTTTATCGGTTCTCTCTTTGATTTTTCTTTTCTTGCTATTTCTTATTATGTTTCCTTACTCTTTTCCTTTTTATTTTGTTATTGTAAATATGCGTGAATAATTGATTCACTTGTTAAGGGTAGAATATGGTTAGTTTGTGTTAGAAGATATGTTTGCTAAAATCTTAAAAAACCTTAACTTTGCAATTGAAACTTCGAGCAAACCACTCGCAATTCCGTTCCGATAGGCACCCTATCCTACCACGGTAGCGTTGAATCCTAATCGTGACTGGATTGCGAGTGGTTTGCCGAAGGCTAAGGTCAAGAGATAACAACGGAAGGACAAGAGACAATGAATACGGATTTAGTGAAAAACCGCAAATACTGTATTTCAAGTTCCCTAATCCACATTGTTACCTATTGCCTTAGTGTCAATATCAAAATTGGGTCTATAAGGAATCGCAAACATCCTCCTCATGCAAGCTAACCTAAAACTACCTTTAACAAGTCTTTTTTATTAAAACATAACATTGTTACAACACTTAGTATAAACAACAAACCAAATTACGGTATTAACTCGTTAAAACAAGCCTAAAAACCTACTATCTCCCTGCGAACGACCCGTACTCTTCACGGCTCACTATACACGACACCGTTTTTTGATTGCGGTAATTTCAAAATTCTTTCTAAATACGACACGGTGAAAACGTATTAATCAAACGGCGCCGTTGCCGGAAAGACGGTAACGTTTTTGTTTTTGTTATTTCGGATTAATCTTGTTAATATCATTTAACCCTATTCTTAAAAACAAACTAAAAATAAAAAAAAATTTCAAAACCAAAACAAAAATTGACATTGCCAACATTTTGTTTTCTGGATTTTTGACCTGCAAGCACTTTGGAACTAAACTGAAAAGATAAACAATAACATTGAGACACTAGTAGAATACTTAGACAACAGAAGAAAATTGGAGCCCATCTTCCCCAAGGAGCCCGACGACTTTCCCAATAATTCCGGCGCCGCCGGCCGTTTCACCTTCTTTTGCTCCAAATTTTTTTTCTCTCTGCTCCAGTTTTCTAATTTTGTCCCAATTTCATTGCTTGTTTTTTTTTAATAATTTTTGGTGTGCAGGTGTTTGGGCATTCATATCGCTTTTTCGCACTAAATATCCGTTTTCGGACATTTTCAGATTTTTACGGATTTGCGAACTGCGATCGGGGGAGGGAGAGGGGAAAGTGTGCATTCGAGGCTAAGGTGATTGCGAGATACAGTGCCAAAGATCCGGGTAGTTTGACCTGCGCAAGCGAACTTTTTAAGCTAGCCGGATTCAATTCAATGAGGGTTTCTTAACCCGAAAATTTATCGATACGTACTTTACTAACACTTTCTTCTCAAATCCGACGCATCCAATATACTATCTTTGCAGGATTCTTTGCAAGTTCGCTAGCAAACGCCAAAATCGACTAACCCGTATTTGTTGCAGTGCCGTGCTTAAACATAAAAATAGATTTTTTTTAGGTTTTTAACAAACTTTTCATTGATTTGTGCATTGCATCCATTAATACGGACTTAAGGGCAAGAGAACCCCACAAAATACGGTATACGATTTCATCACCTTTTCCGTGGTCCACAAATCACGAAATTGAGCATAACGTTCACACACACAAATTTTAAAAGAAACCAGACTTTAAGCCTTTAAGGACTTCACGCTCAATAGGAGAAGTTAACTGTGTTTAGAACACCGCTTAACGGTATATCGTTCACAGGGTGATTAGGAAAGTGTTCACGGCAAAACTGTCAAAAGAGAAAGGGTTATCTAATTAAGGATCTTCGCGAAAGCGTTGAAAAACCTTTCCTTATCTCTGCACTTACCTGACCTTGTGATCAATATATCTTGAGCCCGTTTCTCGACACAGTTTTACTTCGACAATCAAGATTTTGAGCAGGTCTAATTGACCTAGGTGAGCTCTAGACCGATTAGGTATGTGGTATTATGTCGTGATTGTTTTTGTCCAGATTCTTTTTGTGTGTATATTTCATTCTTTTGTTGATAACTAACATATAAAAATATAAAAAATATCACATTCTTTTTCCTCTCCTCTCCTTTTCTTTCTCTCTTCATATTATGGGTACCTCACCTAGAAAAAATCTTGCCGAACTTTGGTACCCACAACCAGACATTATTTCATACGGTTCTTGCTTTGGTCGAACGTCGAACGATCCCTCCATACCCAAAATTTCTTTGAAAGATCAGATAGACTCGTCTAGGACAAACAACTGGACTCCGTAATCCAGTTTGTATCAACCGTTTCAACCTCCACCACCTTCTTACCTTGATACCTTTTTTGAGAGTCCTGTTGTAACTCCAAGATCTATGTCTATTACTGAACGTATTGAACAATCCCGTAGCCGATCTTTCACTCTTTTCACCACTTCCAATTCTTTTGATCAACAATTCCAATCACCTTCTTATCATAACGTTGATCTTAACCCTGTCCAACCATTCAATTCCTATCAATTATACTCGACTTTTACACCTTCCCTAGACATTGCTTCTGAACAGCCTTTTGGGAGTTTCCAGTATCCAAACGAGTTTGAATCTTTTTCTGAAACCCCTTCACAACCCATGTCTAGTTTGGAACAGTCGTTAGAAGACTTTCGGGTATCGTCATGCTAACAAATGATGGATTTGAATGCGTCCATGGCCGCCCTCATACAACCTAGTGATCCGGTAGCTAGTTTCCAACTAGCTCCAAATTTTCCAATGTATGATGAGGCGGTAGGATAGATTGAGAATTTGAGTGGTGAGAGTGAGCAGTACACCCTTCCAAATCAAACTTACCCGTTGCAAATTGAATTTCACAACTCCGGTTTTGAAAGTCTATCGAGTGTCCCACATGAATCACTAATTCAAAATAGAATGTTTGATGAGTTGTGCGACTTTGTAGTGTTTGATTTACCGGATTGTGAAGGGACATTGTCAAGTGGAACCACACCCAATCCTTTTGATCTCTACACCTCCGCTCTAGAACCTGAATTGATTGAAATCCATGCTGTTGATGAGATGTCTGAGAAATTTGATTTTCACTTGATTGAGGATATCGACGCTGCGAATATTTTGGATGATGAACCCACAGTTTTGGATGAGTTTTTCTCACCAATTCATCATGTCCTTTCACTTCCGTGTGGACATCATCTTTAACCATTAACTATTTTTCCCGAACCTCATATGCATCTGGATATTGATGATAAGTGTATGGGTGAGCTAATTTTTGGGGAGAATTCTGAGGATAGTTTTGAGGATGAACCAGTTTTACTTGATGAGTCGGATTGTCCAATTCATCCTGTCCCTTTCACTAATTGTGTACATCCTCGTGAACCCTTAACTGATACCCTTCCTCGATCACTCACCTCTATCCTTTCCATCGTTCCGACCTTGCAAGACACCATATCACTTTCATTTCCAGTGTCTGGTTTACAAAGTTCGGTCTACCCATGTTTTCTCACGAATCTTGAGGGGTTTGACCCCATTTCTCGACGGGTTAATAGATTAGTACAATCTCTTTTTACACATCGGTCATTACAAATTGTACTAATTTATTCACTCAATTTTCACCCTCAAGTTCGTACTCCATTTCTTTTTCCCTTCCGCCATTCTTCTCCTCATCTACCGGGGCCATATACCACTTCCTTACCTATACGGTCTCGCGTATTCTCCATTTCTTTCCTCTCCGCATTCTTTCGCCAACCGGCACACTATCGCGATAAAATTTTTGAATGGTTGGTGCTCACTTTTGGCCTGTGTAAGGCCTTGTATAGATTAAAACTGTTCTCTCCCCCCTAATCCTGAACTTCACCGCTTAAACAGTGGAAACACTGTTTCACTTAAGTTTGGGGGGAACCTTTTTGTGTATATATATTTTTGGTTTGCTTTGTATATATTTCTTTTAGGAAGCATCGACAATTTTTGACCCTCTTAGTGTATCCTGACAGTGAGGGCACTGTCAAGTTTAAGTTTGGGGGTGTGCTCGGTAAGCTTTCTTCCTTCGCATTCATGTGTATATTTTGCATTTGCATACTTATTTAAAAACCCACAAAAATCGATTTTTTTTTACAAAAATATAAAAACTTTGTCGTCAAGTTAGCTAATAGGGTAACTTAGATTTTTATTCCGAAAGTTTAGTTGATACGTTTGAAATAACTAAATCCTAGGCCTAGAAATTGAAAACCCTGAAAATAACCCTCATTTTGTTTAACCTTGGTAATTATACATCCTTACAGTTTTTTTTATAGAAGTAGGTAATCTTGAATTCAGTTCTTGAGTTAAGTCAAGTTGAAGGGAAAATATTGAAGCTTTACCGAAGGATAAGTATGAAAAATAGTTTCTATTCTTGAGTCCAAATTTAGAAAGTATATACCCTACAAACTGCACTTACACGCACCTTAAAACTTGGGATAGTAGAGGATATCTAGAAATACTCTTGCCTGAAAACCTAGTATGAAAGAAAAAACGGTATTTAAAGCCAACCACCTAAAGAGCATCATTGAAAAATATATCCGGACTTGAAAAAGAAAAATAAAGAAAAGAAAAATAAATAAATAAAATCAAGACCCGGAAACTGCTATTTACGTTTTAAGCCCACACATTCAGTAATCGGTTGTTACTGTCTCAAGAAGCATTAATAGTCGCATGAAAGGTGTGTGAGCAAATCCGTCCATCATTTAATGAAAAGAAGTAGTATTAGGTATTAAGGCAAGGGTACTATAGCTTGAATTGAATTCTTAAGTGTAGAGGTGAAATTATACACACACGTAGGGGTATACAATCAATATTTGGAGGAAAGATGGGAATAAAGAGTAAGACTTATGTTTTCTGTAAAGTTGATAAAAATCCCTGATTGGAGACTGCGCTTTAGAAGAAAAACTCAAGAGATACCGAGATCTTTCTAAACTGTAAAACTAATAGGATCTGAGGTTGAATAAATTAGAGGCGTGAAACATAAGGGTTGAATATTTCTAACTTAGGATAATAGAATTTCTATCCTTGATACTAAACTGTAGGATTAGAATCAACGTTAACTTGTGAAACTAGCTTGACGGGTTTTCTGGGTAGTATCCGCTGAAAACCCTCAGGAGACAACACTCCTCCTACTAGGGACACCTAGAGGTTTAACGGATTGTTGCACAAGCTCGGTGCAATCGCGTTCCCTGCGAAAGTGAGGCTAGGATTTTGTTTTGCTCGGGACGAGCAAAAGATAAGTTTGGGGGTATTTGTTTATCACAGAAAACTGCATTTCAATACCACTCATTCATTATCTGTTTTGTTATATATCGGTACTATTAACCAGTGTCTACTCAGTAATTACAGATTACAGGTATCCGTGACAAAATACTGGAAATGCACTCAAAATCACGGATATAAGTTTGTGAGCCAACACTGCAACCAGAACTGGAAACCGACCGATATTCAAAGAGTTTTTGCTAATAAACAAGTGCACACACATTTTGGTCCAACACATAGCAAGTGTGCACTAGCTTTTTGATGCATGGACCTAGAGAGGGTGCTGCCCAAGGCACACAACTTGTGTAAGTGGGGTGATGTGTGTTTAACGCAAAAAGATATGATGTGATGTGTAGCATCAAGTTTCCCTCCAAATCCCTGAGTGCATCCCAGGCCTCTATTGAGAAATCTAGTAGTACCAGTGGACTTGTCGAGAGAACACAAGACCACACAACATGCACGAGCTCAGGACTCATCAACAGGACCGGCCACATGCCCTGTTTAGCCGAGCAGGCCGGCCCCTTGCCCCAATGTGCACCAGTTTTCTGTGGTCCCTCCCTTGCTGCCACGTCATCATATTTTTATTGCTTGTTTATTTTTCTTTGATGCCTATAAAAGTAGACCAGTGAGCAAGGGAGAGGGGGTCATTCTTTGTCTTAGATTGCCTCACATTTTGTTACACTCAAGTTTTCTTTTCTCTTTTGTTCTTGTACATAGCTAGTCCCCTTGAGCTCCTTGCCTTCTCTTGATCTTGCAACCTCTTCATTGAGTTTGCAAGTTTAAGTTTGGGTTATTGATCCCAAGGGTTGTATCATTACTTGAAGATTAATAAAGCTTTCATTTTACTTTCACTTTACCTTGAGTTCTTTGCTTTCTCTTGATCTTGCAACCTCTTTATTGAGCTTGCAAGTTTAAGATTAGGTTATTTAACCCATGGCTTGTATTGTCACTTTGAGTTAATGAAGCTTTCATTCTTTGGTTCTAAGTATTTTCTTTCTTGCTTTACTTTCTTGCAATTTATTTCCATGCTTTACTTACTTGCAATTTTATTATCTTGCACTTACTTACTTGTAATATTGTCTTTTCTTTTCTTTGTATCTTTTATTTGCTCTTTTTGTTTGTTGTTGAGATGGTTGTGAATATGTTGTTGTTAGGAAAGAAAACGTTATTTTAAGTTAAGGTTTCATTTCTCATTTCCTTTGCCCGTATTTTCCATTTGAACTCTGCCGAAACCTTACGCAAACGCTCCGTTAGGCACCCTACCCAACCAAGGTATCGGTGATTCCTAATCGTGATCGGTTGCGTTCGGATTTACCGGAGGCGAAAGCAAGCGATAAGAATGGAAGAACAAGGGTCAATAAGCCGGATTCCACTAATACCGTACTTAAATACCCTAATCCATGTTGTTGCCGATTGCTCTAGCTTTAATGGTTAAGTTCGGCACAAAGGATTGATTACGGAATTCACTAGCTTACACTAACCTATCTAATCCTAATAATTTATTGTAGGGTTCCTAGGCACCCTTGTGAAGGTTCATAAGGCATCAAACATGCCCGGATAAAAATTTAGACGTGCCGAACAACCCAAAGCCGGGATCTTTGCTAGATTATTAGGGTTTAACATGCAAGATAATAACTTTATTACTAAGTGTGAGGGATTACAACCTATGTAGTCCGCTCCTTCGCTTCATAAGCTCCGAGTAGAAGTCCCTTCGCCGCGATCCACGATCTCCCGGACTCAAGAGAGGCTCCACGACTCAAACGATCCATGCTAGCTTGTAGTGTTCCGTTTCTCCGATGATCTACATCGAAGTTGCTATACCAAGCTCTCTCACTCTAATGAGGTGAACACCCTAATCTAATGGGCTAGATTAGATGAGAATGATGGAGTAGTATTTATGCTATCTTTTTATATCAAATTCTCACATGAAAACATCACAAAAGGAAAATCAAGTGAGCTTTCTCAAAGCTTAAGAAAGAAGAAGATGATGAATAATGAGATAAATCTTTTGTGATGAATAATGATAAGAGTATATGAATAATAATGCAACCATGGTTAATGATGACTAGGATAACCCTTGTAGAGAGTTAACTAAGGCTAGGGTTTGGTTGGGTTAAGATATGAGTCATAAGAAAATATCTATCATAATATCTTCTTCATGACAAAAGAATAACTTTTAGAAGGTGCAAGAAGAAACTAACCCTAATCAAACCCTAATCTGTTTTTATCATCACCAAACATGTTTCAGTATTAATCATATCATGTTACTATAATATATATCACATATATATTACACATTTGTAACAAAAGAAAATAATACAATTAATATATATATCGCATATATATCAATGTATTATCCGGTGAGAAAATGAAATAATAAAGTGAGCCAATATTAGATAATGTAATACAATATATCATATATATTATTATACATTAAATCATCGAATCAACACTTGATCCGACAATCCGGCTATATCGAATATAACCGACTAATATATCATGTACCGATTCATCGAATCAACACTTAATCCGATGATCCGGTTCATATCAAAATATCGCGAGAATATAATACGGTATCTCATATCGCATTATCCTCGGTCCTGCACATATCACATATGTGCCTCTACTCCGTTTTTCCTGAGCCAAGAAACCTCTGTGTAGGACTCTAAAGAATCGTCAATACGCCGGTAGCAGGTGATGATCATATCAAACACCCACAAGCTGCAAGCGGTCAGCTAAACGTAACAGCCACCCAGGTATTGAGCGATCAGAAGATCAACAAGCTAGCCTGCACGTTCTCCTGTGAATCCAATCAGTAACACTCCCGTACAGTCCGGTCTCTTCGTCTGATATGTCGCATATCAAGTCTAGGGGTGGTATACGTCAGACCCCAGTAACCGATAAGTCGTGTCGATGTGAGGCTCATAACGGGTCGAGAAACTACTGGTAACACTTACCAGTAAATCTCTATATCAGCCCTGGTCAGGGACTTCCAGTTATAGCCAATCGAACACAGCACAACATCAACTCCCTATACCGGGAGAGACGAATCCCCTCCTATCGCTCATTGCCTCCATGTGATTCGGGACTGTACCCAAAAGCCACCGTTTTGCACGCCCTCTTGGACATGGTAAGGTGGAAATCAAAGCACAGTGGGAATCACACAAGACTCTATGACGATCTCGAGTCTACAGACTACCCTGTACCAGTGTCACCGGAGAACTGCCATCTGACGTATGGTATATCACCATCTGGGAGTTCTCGGCGAGTCCGTCCAGTGTACCCAGTCTCTACTGAGCACCCATACACCATCTCCGATGTCAAACACTGATGGATATGGGATCATCCATCGCCCATCATATGGGTCAAGATGCGTATACGCTAGTCTACTCTGGTGTATCGATGCCCCGTCTCGATATACCCTCGACTAGGAACAGTTATAGGATGTACTCATCGACTACCATGTCCCCACTAGTATGATCTCATCATAGTCCCAGTAGTCGAGTACAGATCCTAAGGGCTTTATCAACATGTGAGAGAAAAACAGTAAACCAATACAAGTCAACATGTTAAGATAAAGTGAAACCAAATAGCATACTATCATGACGAGCAAGAAAGTCCTCTCTATATATATCCAAGCATCCATTATAATATACATCATATGTACAACAATGGCCTCTAGGGCATATACATAACTAACAATCTCCCACTTGCACTAAGGCCAGCTACTGTAGTATCTCATACCTAGCATCCCGAATAATCTTTCAAACTGTATCTGGGGAATGGCCTTCGTGAATGGATCCGCAGTGTTGTCCTTCGTATCTACTCTCCTGACCTCGATCTCCCGGCGATCAACTATCTCCCTGATCAGGTGATACCGCCTCAGAATTTGTCTGGACTTTTTATGGGACCTGGGTTCCTTGGCCAACGCCGCAGCTCCATTGTTATCGCAATACATAGGTATTGGATGTTCAATGGATGGAACCACACCAAGTTCACTAATGAACTTCTTGATCCAGACAGCCTCTTTGGTAGCATCGTTGGCAGCGATGTATTCAGCCTCCATCGCCGAGTCTGCAATGATATTCTGTTTGGAACTCTTCTAACATACCGCCTCTCCATTGAGGGTAAAGACAAATCCCGAGTGCGACTTAGAGTCATCCTTATCACTTTGGAAGCTGGAATCGGTAAAGGACTCCACCTGGAGTTCTCCGTTACCATACACCAAGAACATCTCCTTAGTCCTTCGTAAGTACTTGAGAATGCTCTTCACAGCTGTCCAGTGACTCTCTCCAGAATCTGCTTGATACCGACTCACTACACTTAGTGAGTATGCTACATCGGGTCTGGTACATAGCATCGCATACATGATAGAGCCTACTGCCGAAGCATAGGGTATCCCTTACATGCGAGCTCTCTCCAAATCAGTCTTGGGAGACATCTCTTTGGAGAGAGTGAGTCCAGAGATCGTGGGTTGGTTCCCATGCTTGGATTCTTCCATACTAAACCTCTTTAGTATGGTGTCAATGTACCTAGATTGGGACAATCCCAGTATCCGTTTAGATTTATCTCTATAGATCATGATTCCCAATATGCAGGAGGCATAACCTAGATCTTTCATTGAGAATCATTGTGATAAGAAGAGCTTGACTGATTGCAGCATAGGAATATCATTTTCTATCAAGAGTATGTCATCCACGTACAATACGAGGAAGATAACCTTACCCTCTGCTACCTTCTTATAAATACAAGGTTCATCTATATTTTTGATGAAGTCAAACTCTTTGACTACTACATGAAAACAGATGTTCCAACTCCGTGATGCTTGCTTTAACCCATAAATGGATTTAAGCAGCTTGCACACCTTTCCTCTGCTCCCACTATCTACGAAGCCCTCTGGCTGAGTCATGTACACGCACTCTTCTAAATCACCGTTTAGAAAGGCGGTCTTAACATCCATTTGCCAGATTTCGTAGTCATGGTATGCAGCAATGGCAAGTAAGATCCGGATGGACTTAAGCATAGCCACTAGAGAAAAGGTTTTGTCATAATCCACACCTGGTCGTTGACGAAAACCCTTTGCTACAAGTCTAGCTTTGAAAGTCTCAACTTTTCCATCTACACCAAATTTCTTTTTAAAGATCCACTTGCTCCCAATGGGTTTTACCCCTTCAGGAGCATTTTCCAAAGTCCATACTTTGTTGGTGTACATGGATTCCATCTCAGATCGCATTTCATCCAGCCATTTCACAGAGTCACCACTCGTGATGGCCTGCTCGAAACTAGTCGGGTCATCATCTTCCATGATGCAATCCTCGCTTCCACCATCAATGAGAAAACCGTAGTATCTCTCATGTGGACGAGAAACCCTACTAGATCGGCGGAGAGGCTGGGGTTCGTCGGGTACTACTGAATCCTCTGGTTCCAACAAATCATCAGTTGTAGTTTGTGCTGGAACCTCTTCCAGCTCTACCTCTTCGCCACTAATTTCTTTTGCAAGAAATTCCTTTTCTAAAAAGGTGGCATATTGAGAAATAAACACTTTTTGTTCCTCACCGTGGTAGAAGATATATCCATAGGAATCTTTTGGATATCCTACAAACTTACATAGACCTGATCTTGCCTCGAGTTTGTCCGGATTTTGCTTTTTAACATAGGCCGGACAACTCCATATCTTAACTCGTTTAAGAGATGGTCTCTTCCCATTCCATATCTCATATGGAGTGGTAGGCACTGATTTAGTTGGAACTCTATTCAATAGATATGCGGCTGTCTCCAGCGCATAACCCCAAAAGGAGATAGGTAACTCAGCAGTGCTCATCATAGAGCGCACCATATCTAATAAGGTGTGATTCCTCCGCTTCGATACACCGTTGTGCTGTGGTGTATAAGGAGGAGTAAGCTGAGAGAGAATCCCATTTTCTTTTAGATAATCCCTGAACTCATTGCTCAAGTATTCTCCTCCTCGATCAGATCGAAAGATCTTAATACTTTTGCCCATTTGATTCTCTACTTCGTGCTTATATTCTCTGAATTTCTCAAAAGCTTCAGATTTGTGTTTCATCAGGAACACATGTCCGAATCTTGAGAGATCGTCAGTGAATGTAATAAAGTAGGAAGAACCGTTCCTGGCATGCGTAGACATGGGACCGCATACATCACTATGTACAAGTCCTAAGAGTTCTGTAACTCTTTCTCCGTGTCCACTAAACGGAGCCTTGGTCATTTTACCTTTGAGACATGAATGGCAAGTATCATAAGATGATAATTCGAACGGGTTCAAATATCCATCTTTATGTAACTTAGCCAGTCGTGTCGCATTGATATGACCAAGTCTACAATGCCACAAGAAGGATTCGTTCATTTCTGAACTTTTCTTCTTATGTGTGTTTTGTATATTGAGGACTGTATTTTGATTGAGAATGAATATGCCATTATGTAACGAGCCTGATGCAATCAACTTTTGATCTAGGAAGATGTTCATAACATTATCCTGTGCTACAAAATTATATCCTTCTTTACTTAATAAAGAAACCTATATAATGTTGCACATCATGTTCGGTATATAATAACACTCATTCAGAATCAGTGTATTACGACTTGGTAATACTAGGTGATATTCGCCAACTGCTTTGGCTGCAATACTTGCACCATTCCCTACTTGAACGGAATGATCACCTCTTCCCAGTTCTCTACCTTTCCGTAGCCCATGTAACAATTTACATATATGGGATCCTGATCCGGTATCTAATACCCAGGACGTAGGGTGAACTGAGAAACAGTTCTCAATAACTAACACACCCGAAGAAGATGCATCAGCATGCAAGTTCTTTTGGGCGGCGTGAGAATCCAGATATTCTCCTGTTTCCTGTTCAGTCTTATAACTCTTATAAGAAAGAACGGGACCAACGATCCCCTGCTCAGTATAATAAGCGGGTTCAGCTAATACATCCATATTATTATCTTGATTAAGTCCTGACACGGTCGCTACCTGGAGAGAGAGAGAAGGAAACACTTTAGCGTATGCTCTTGCAAGATTAGATTGGTTATTATCTTATATAATCAGGATGTCTCCCACTGTTTATATCAAATCTTCCTTCAAACCCTAAAAGGTAAGATTAGCCGGGATTAATTACACCCTACAATTTCGTCAATCTTTCAGCCAGATCAGTGTCGGTACTTTGAGGGAGGTTCCCCGTGCTTTCGCACGGACCTAATTAAAGTAAACCCCATTTTCCCAGAGGCGTAACCCCGTTAACACTTTTCTAGACACCTACTTGATCAGCTAATTGTCCTGTGTAAAACTCTCCCAGGAGTAACTCTTACTCGCAGTGGGTTTCGGGATCCAACTATCTCATAGGAGGTATGCAATCTCATTGCAAATTTCAACGCTTGAAATTCCCGATAATATTTTTACCCCTAGTGACTTATGACCTTAACCATGGTCAACAAATCATAAGCACTAGTCAAGTTCTACCCGTCATTTCTTGATTAATTTAGACCCACCCACATGACCCTTAACTATGGTCAACAAAGTCATATGACTGTCCTAATCAATCACATCTTATATTATATAAGAAAACATCACTTAGCTACCGTATACTGCGCCTTAACTATGGTCAACAAACGCAGCACGAATACTAAGTACTCTATTTTCCTAAAATGACGGAGGGTTACGCAGGTTTTTCAGAAAACCTCGAGCGTAATGAACTTGATATCATCGTAGAATCGAGTGTTTTAGAAAAAGGATTGTTTTTTAGGCTTTTCTATTTTTGCTAAAGAGGTCACTCCCGGTGAAGGGATCTCGGCTCTTTCCCCATCGAATAAGGTGCAGGATATATCATATATACCTCTGTGCAAAGCAAAAACTATATAAGCTGTCCAAAAACAAAATCGCGAGTTTATAGCATCTGCCGGTTTCGCTAAAGAGGTCACTCCCGGTGAAGGGATCTCGGCTCTTTCCTCATCGAATAAGGTGCATGGTATATCATATATACCGCTATGCAAAGCAAAACTGTAGCTACCCTTTTTATAAATTTTTGATTCTACAACATCTTTTAGGTTTCTTTTTCTTTTTATTAATCTCATTAATAAAATCCCATCAGCTTATGCTTCCTAAGCATCACAGAAGAAACGAAAGCAGTAATATTTATATATCAGCATATATATATTTAGTTTAAGCATTCGTCTCAGGCAGTAATATGATCTCATCACAGAACATTGCAGTAGAAGAACATATATGAAATATTGGATATACTAGGACGTCCATGTTTTCAATACGAGCCTGTATAAAACACGGATTCCACGGTCGCGACGAATAGCCAAATCCACATCCCAAGACCCCTACGAGAGCGGCAAGTAACACTGCCAATTCTAGGGTTAGGAGACCCGATCTCGACTCCTCGAGATGGCCTCCCACTGGACCCTAGAACCCGGTTACTTGTGCTCCCCTCCTTGGGTCTACCTAATGCGGAAAAGCAAATAATATACACTGGTGACATCAACTTCATCCCGGAAGTGCCCCAATAAAAGAATATTACATACAAATGAATTTTACATGAATGAAAATAAAAACTCTCATCTCACATAAAAACCCCCGGCTATTCAGAACACGACGATCCAATATAACATATCACAGCAACACATAATATCACATATCATCAACGTAAGTAAGTATGCATACACCGGTCGTCGTTGACGTATAGTAACGAAAACCGGCAATACAACTACATACTACACTTACGGTCACAAAAATGAAATTGTAAAACTACAATATTTGGAATCCACAATCACTTTAGACATCGTAAATCCGAAATATCACATACTTCGCATTTCATGCCTAACTCTATGAATTCCACATATTGTATCACATTCCAGATAAATAGACAATATTAAACTTTCCGAACAGATAATCAAATACCCAAAATTTCCTTAATTGCTCAACACTTGAGCGGAGTTCAAATAGTCCTAGAATATGTCACAGTACCGGTGATCCAGCCGTAGAAGGGTCAAGCCAACGCCTCACATGTGGCAAGCCGTACTGCCCCAAACCCTAAGGTTTAGAGGCAGTTCAAGACGGTCACATAATCAAGTTAAGGTTTGTGTTCTTCTAGAGGGTCCACCGTGTTATTTGCACAATTTTCCGAAAGATTTAAAACCCGATAAAAATTCAACACTTGAAAGTTTTTCGTGCCTGGAAAAATTGAGTTAATGATATCCGCTCAAACTTTTTAACAGTTTCTAAATATCCGGAAAACATCACAAAATTAAATTTTCCGATCGAATCAAGGATTACAAAATAAACCCCAGAACACTCAGCACTTGAGCCAGATTAAAAGTACCCAGAAAAATACATAATCACCTACGGATATAACCATTGAAACACGAGTCAACAACATGACTGTACGGCGGCGGATCCGCGGCAGGAGCAAGGTATTGCCGCGGTTCCGCGGCGCAATGTACAGATCATTGACACGTGTTTCGGGTAGATGCTTATATTTTCCTGCTGGTAATTTTAAGAATTTTTAATTCTGAAAAATCACAGATTTTAGAAAAAGTTCAGAGAGGAGTTCATTTCGTAGTTTCGGGGTTCGTTCGGAGTTTTAACTTCGTATACACGTCGCCTAATGCTCTAGCTAGGCTCTGATACCACTATAGGGTTCCTAGGCACTCTTGTGAAGGTTCATAGGCATCAAACATGCCCGGATAAAAATTTAGACGCGCCGAACAACCCAAAGCCGGGATCTTTGCTAGATTATTAGGGTTTAACATGCAAGATAACAACTTTATTACTAAGTGTGAGGGATTACAACCTTTGTAGTCCGCTCCTTCGCTTCATAAGCTCCGAGTAGAAGTCCCTTCGCCGTGATCCATGATCTCCCGGGCTCAAGAGAGGCTCCACGACTCGAACGATCCATGCTAGCTTGTAGTGTTCCGTTTCTCCGATGATCTACGTCGAAGTTGCTATAACCCAAGCTCTCTCACTCTAATGAGGTGAACACCCTAATCTAATGGGCTAGATTAGATGAGGATGATGGAGTAGTATTTATGCTATCTTTTTATATCAAATTCTCACATTAAACATCACAAAAGGAAAATCAAGTGAGCTTTCTCAAAATTTAAGAGAGAAGAAGATGATGAATAATGAGATAAATCTTTTGTGATGAATAATGATAAGAGTATATGAATAATAATGCAACCATGGTTAATGATGACTATGATAACCCTTGTAGAGAGTTAACTAAGGCTAGGGTTTGGTTGGGTTAAGATATGAGTCATAAGAAAATATCTATCATAATATCTTCTTCATGACAAAAGAATAACTTCTAGAAGGTGCAAGAAGAAACTAACCCTAATCAAACCCTAATCTGTTTTTATCATCACCAAACATGTTTCATTATTAATCATATCATGTTACTATAATATATATCACATATATATTACACATTTGTAACAAAAGAAAATAATACAATTAATATATATATCACATATATATCAATGTATTATCCGGTGAGAAAATGAAATAATAAAGCGAGCCAATATTAGATAATGTAATACAATATATCATTTATATTATTATACATTAAATCATCGAATCAACACTTGATCCGACAATCCGGCTATATCGAATATAACCGACTAATATATCATGTACCGATTCATCGAATCAACACTTGATCCGATGATCCGGTTCATATCAAAATATCGCGAGAATATAATACGGTATCTCATATCGCATTATCCTCGGTCCTGCACATATCACATATGTGCCTCTACTCCATTTTGCCTGAGCCAAGAAACCTCTGTGTAGGACTCTAAAGAATCGTCAATACGCCGGTAGCAGGTGATGATCATATCAAACACTCACAAGCTGCAAGCGGTCAGCTAAACGTAACAGCCACCCAGGTATTGAGCGATCAGAAGATCAACAAGCTAGCCTGTACGTTCCCTTGTGAATCCAATCAGTAACACTCCCATACAGTCCGGTCTCTTCGTCTGATATGTCGCATATCAAGTCTAGGGGTGGTATACGTCAGACCCCAGTAACCGATAAGTCGTGTCGATGTGAGGCTCATAACGGGTCGAGAAACTACTGGTAACACTTACCAGTAAATCTTTATATCAGCCCTGGCCAGGGACTTCCAGTTATAGGGAATCGAACACAGCACAGCATCAACTCCCTATACCGGGAGAGACGAATCCCCTCTTATCGCTCGTTGCCTCCATGTGATTCGGGACTGTACCCAAAAGCCACCATTTTGCACGCCCTCTTGGACGTGGTAAGGTGGAAATCAAAGCACAGTGGGAATCACACAAGACTCTATGACGATCTCGGGTCTACAGACTACCCTGTACCAGTGTCACCGGAGAATTGCCATCTGACGTGTGGTATATCACCATCTGAGAGTTCTCGGCGAGTCCGTCCAGTGTACCCAGTCTCCACTGAGCACCCGTACACCATCTCCGATGTCAAACACCGATGGATATAGGATCATCCATCGCCCATCATATGGGTCAAGATGCGTATACGCTAGTCTACTCTGGTGTATCGATGCCCTGTCTCGATATACCCTCGACTAGGAACAGTTATAGGATGTACTCATCGACTACCATGGCCCCACTAGTATGATCTCATCATAGTCCCAGTAGTCGAGTACTGATCCTAAGGGCTTTATCAACATGTGAGAGAAAAACAGTAAACCAATACAAGTCAACATGTTAAGATAAAGTGAAACCAAATAGCATACTATCATGACGAGCAAGAAAGTCCTCTCTATATATATCCAAGCATCCATTATAATATACATCATATGTACAACAATGGCCTCTAGGGCATAAACATAACTAGGTTTTGTTAGCAGCCTATGCAGGCCAGTTCTGCATGGACATGCAGGTCAATTCTGCATGAATTCCTAAGTAGTATAACACAAGAATCAGCAACTAAAAACATTCTTTACATTTCATATTCTTTGAATCTATCATAACCCTATTTTATTCTTTCAAGGTTATGGATTCTCCAAACAATACCAACACAAACGTCAACAATTCACCACAACCTCTTCCACTTACGCCTACCGTTGCAGCTCCGATCTATGAGCAAACGGTATTGCTTGAGGTAATCAGAAGCCTCCTGGAAGGACAGCAGCAGCAGACTGCTATATTATTGAACCGTCCAGAAGCGGAAGCACCCGGGGTGAAGCAATTCCGGGCATTGCACCTAAAGAAATTTTCTGGGAAAGAGAGCCCTTTGGAAGCTGAAAAATGGGCTCAAAGCATTGAGGACGATCTGACAGCAGCACAAGTGCCAGAGATCGCTTGGGTTTGGGTTATGAAGCTGCAACTCACCGACAACGCCCGAGTATGATGGAAGGCAGAATAAAGCCGCCTTGCCCAGCCTATCGAATGGAAAACTTTTCGTTACATGTTCAACGTGAAGTACCTTCCAGATACTGCCCGATTCGATATGGAGTAACAATTCATCCACTTACAACAAGGCTCTATGTAGAGCAAATCAGTGGATGAGTATGATGCCGAGTTCACCATGTTGAGCAGGTAAGATATGTCTTAATATTCGATTTTCTTATATCATATACTACACAGCTAACACGAGACCGTAACAGGTTCGCGGCACACCTCATTCCGACTGCTGAGATCAGGGCTAGGCGATTTCAGCAAGGGTTAGATCCGGAGATCCAAGCCGCCTTAGCTACAGGGGATTTCCCAACCCACGACCTGGCTGTGAAAGCTGCCCGTCAATATGAGGCAGCAGTAAAGAAGAAGAGCAGACCCCAATTTGCCGGAGTGAAGCGCCCTGCCACCCAGATGGAAGGAGGAGCCTCTTCAAGGCCACCTTTTGTGCCCAGGAGACCGGGAGTACCATTCAACCGGCCCAGCCCAGTCTTTTGCACCTACTACAGGAGGGATGGACACCCGACGAAGGATTGTAAGTGTGCTAATCGCCTTTGCTTAGTCTATGGCTCATCCACATATAATATTGGGTCTTGTCCTCGAAGACTCAATCCTAATGCTGCACCCAGACTAGCAATTACCTATCCACAGCGGCCAGCTATCCAGGCACCTACTCCACGTCTTGCTCTCCCTGCTCCACCTCCTCATGGACCGAATGCACCTCCTCCTCATCAGTTCTACCAAGCACAAAGGAACTTACCTTAAGTAAAGAGGAACAGGCAGAGGAATGCTCCTCCAGCAAAGAGGAATGTACCGAGGCGACAAGCTTTCACAATGACTGTGGAAAAAGCTGAAGGCACTGGCCAAGTCATCACTGGTAACTCTTTTCTTTCAAGTTTTCTTTCAATCTTTATACATACCTATATATCTTTTTCTATACCTAAAATCTATCCCACATAACTTAGGTACGATCATAGTAGCCTCACTTCCTGCACTAGCGCTCTTCGATACTGGAGCATCTCATTGCTTTATGTTGCAATGGTTCGTCCGAACTCATGCGATTCCAGTCAAACCACTTGTATCCAGTTGGAATGTCAGTTCAGGGAACGGCGTTCTAAAGGCAACAATGGGATACGACCTGTGTCCAGTGGTCGTCTGCAGCAGAGAATTCTATGCTGACTTCAAGGTGCTGGACATACTGAATTTTGATGTCATTCCGGGTATGGATTGGTTAGGAACATTCTATGCTACCATTGTCTGTCGTCAAAGGAAGGTAGTGTTCAAGATTCCAGAGCATCCGGTCTTTTATTTCAAAAGTGGAGACTGTACCCTGGAGCCAAGCACATACAAAGTAAAACCGAAGAAGGAAGCAATTGCAACACTTCAAGAAGAGAAAGGATCGAAGCCAGAGGTAGTTCGAGAGTTCGATGATGTATTTCCTGAAGACATATCAGGTTTGCCTCCCGATTGAGCTCCTAAATTTTGGATTGATTTAGTACCTGGAGCACAACCGGTGATCAAAGCACCGTATTGGTTAAGCCTTGAAGGTTTGAAGGAGGTCCGTACTCAGTTGGACGAATTATTGATGAAAAGATGGATTCGTCCCAACACTTCAAGTTGGGGATCGCCAGTTCTACTTGTGAAGAAGAAGGAAGGTTCATATTGAATGTGCATTGATTATAGAACTTTGAACGAAGTAACTATAAAGAACAAGTATCCACTTCCGCGCATCGACGATCTGTTCGATCAGTTAAGTGGATCTTGCGTTTTCTCCAAGTTAGATCTTCGTTCGGGTTATCATCAAGTGAAGGTCAAAGAGTCTGATATTCCGAAGACGGCATTCAGGACTCGCTATGGTCATTATGAGTTTCTTATGATGCCATTTGGAGTGACCAACGCACCAGCTATATTCATGAACCTAATGAATTAAGTTTTCCGAGAGTACCTAGACAGGTTTGTTGTCATCTTCATCGACGACATCCTGGTGTATTCTAAGGGTCGGAAAGAACATGCCGTGCACCTATGAATTGTCCTGGAGACTTTACGACAGAATCAACTCTATACCAAGTACAGCAAGTGCGAGTTTTGGATAGATCAAGTCGGTTTTCTCGGACATATTGTATCAGGTGATGGAATCTCTGTAGATCCAGCTAAGGTATCAGCAGTAAGCGAATGGCCAACACCGAAATCAGTGAAGGACATTCGAAGTTTCTTCGATTTAGCAGGATATTACAGAAGATTCATTGAAGGATTTTTGAAGATTGCAACACCCCTGACCAAGCTCACGCGTAAAGATGAAGAATTCGTGTGGTCAGAAGCATGCAGACAAGCTTTCGTAGAACTTAAATCAAGATTGACATCAGCAAATATTCTCATCATACCGGACCAATCTGGAGGTTTTGAAGTGCATTGCGATGCATCCGGTAAGGAATTAGGATGTGTTCTACATCAGCACGGTAAAGTTGTAGCTTATGTATCAAGACAACTGAAGATTCTTGAGCGCAACTATCCGACATATGATTTGGAGTTGGTAGCCGTTATCTTTGCTCTTAAGATTTGTCGACATTATCTTCTTGGAGAACGAGTGGACATATGCACAGACCACAAGAGTCTGAAATATGTATTTACTCAGAAAGAGTTGAATATACGGCAGAGAAGATGATTAGAACTCATGGTGGACTTCGACATCAACCTACAATATCATCCAGGGAAAGTGAATGTAGTACCTGATACACTTAGTCGCCAACCACTATTAATGAATCTCACCGCACAGTGGAAGCTTCAATAAGATTTGCATCAAATAGAGATAGAAGTGGTCATACCAGCTAACGCTTCAAGTTTGATGAACTTACAAGTTCAGTCTACTATTGTCAATCAGATCAAAGCAGCTCAAGCAAGTGATGCCAAGTTGAAAAAGATCAGAGAACAAGTAGAATGTGGACTTAGAACAGACTTCATCATCCATGAAGACGGATCTTTGAGATATGACAGTAGATTGTGTGTACTATAAGGTTCTGTTTGGGAAGAATTGATGAAAGAAGCTCACATTTCTCCTTACTCAGTACATCCTGGTGGTACAAATATGTACAAAGATCTGCGTCAATATTACTAGTGGCATAGAATGAAGCGTGAAGTAGCCAGAAGCGTAACTAAATGTTTGGTGTGTCAGCAAGTGAAAACTGAACATCACAGAACTGCCGGTTTACTTCGACCGTTATCTATCCCAGAATAGAAGTGGCAATACATCACTATAGATTTCGTTACTGCTCTTCCTTGTAGCACGAAAGGTAACGATGCGGTATGAGTTATTGTGGATCGACTCACAAAGTCGGCTCACTTCATCCCATTTCGAGTTGGCCAATCTACCGAGACACTAGCAAAGAAGTACATGGAGGTAAGTTTGAATCTAAGTAAGATATAACTATTCAATGTGTACTATCTCTGATACCCATGAACTCATGTAGGAAATCGTGAGATTACATGGAGTACCGGTTTGCATTGTCTTCGATCGTGACACCAGATTCCGATCGCAATTTTGGCAGAGTCTGCAAGCTAGCTTGGGAACAAGTCTGAACCTTAGCACAGCTTACCATCCACAAATAGATGGACAGTCTGAGCGAACGATTTAGATACTTGAAGATATACTAAGAGCGTGTATGTTAGACTTCGGAGGATCATGGGAAGATCACCTACATCTTGTGGAGTTTTCATACAACAACAGCTACCAAGCAAGTATTGGAATGACACCGTTTGCAGCTATTTATGGAAGTAAGTGTCGATCACCATTAAGTTAGGACGACATCGGAGAGAGAGAACTCCTTAGACCTGAGATGATAGTAGCAACAGTGGATGTAGTTCGCTCTATCAGGGAAAAATGCGCATAGCCCAAGACCGACAGAAATACTGGGCTGATGCAAAGCGTCGTCACTTGGAGTTCGGGAGATCATGTCTTTCTAAAGATTTCTCTAAACCGTGGAGTGATTCTCTTTGGAGGAAGAGGTAAGCTCAGTTCAAGGTATATTGGACCGTTCAACATACTCGAACGAGTCAGAGAAGTGGCATATCATTTGGCACTTCCGCCCTCCTTTGAAGGAGTGTACAATGTGTTCCACATATCCTAACTCAGAAGGTATGTGGGTGACCTCAGTCACATTCTTGATCACTCCGAGCTCACTGTACAGACGGATCTATTTTATGAGCAACAACCCGTTGAAATCCTGGACAGAAAAGTGAAGTCACTTCGGAATAAGGAAGTAAACTTGGTTCGAGTGATGTGGAGAAATGACACACCAGGAGAATCAACGTGGGAAAGAGAAGACGACATGCGTGCAAGATACCTTCACTTGTTTGTAAATTAGTCCTTAAAAGAATTGTAAATTTCGAGGACGAAATTTTTATAAGGAGGGTAGAATGTAACGACTCTGTTTTAATGTACGGAATTTTTTTTAAAAGTTAATATACAAATGGAGTATTTGCAATTCTGTGTATGCTATAAGTATTTAATTTACTTTAGAATAGCAAGAAAGCACTTGTAGCTCATTGGTAAAGCCTTGCACTGCTGTGACGTAGCCCCTGTGTTCAAATCCCCTCAGCCACATATTATTTTTAATTGATTTTTCTTTTAAACTTTGGAAGCTCAAAAGTTTACACATGCAATACACGTAAAAATGAAAAGTCACTTAAATCAAACATGCGTAAAATATTATTTAAGCAGCCGAGGACATATGGCCAAGATCCAAGCCCCAACCCCTCATATCCGACTGGTGAGATTCCTCATGGGGCCGGCGCCGCCGAGCCCCCCATGGGTAATGACTCCAATTTTTATGCCCTAGTCTCTTGGCCTCCCCCCTTAACTCCCATTATGTTTGATTACTCTGCAATTATTCATAGAGTGTAATTTCACTCTTTAATTCTAATTTTAATGTATTTTTAATTCTCTCTTCACTCACAAAACTCTAATTCTATCCTATAAATACCCCATACACTTTGGCCCCTCCTCATTCTTAAATCCATTGCCAAAACTCTTTAAAATTCCTAAGTCTAAAAGTTGTACAAGTGGAGTTAGCTCAAGGTAAAGTTTCGGCGACGTTTCGGGACAAATCCGGCTACGAAATGACTCCACGACGCTTTTGAAAGTTCCCTCTACCTCTTCCCTCTTCTTTGAATCTGTAAGTCCTCTCTCCCCTTCTCCATTTCTAATCTAAAACAATCTCTTTTTTAAAATTCGTCGGAAGCGGAGTTATTCCGATACTCTTTTCTTTAAAAATTTAACTTTCTTAAAAAACAAATTAACCATCTATTCTTATATTGTTTAACAGATATAAAACAACATTTACAATAAGTTTCAATTCAAAATAATATGTATTGCAGCTTTTACTTTACTTTTACGGAAAAATACCATCAAGTTTACATACGACATTACTTTATCGTTTTGCTCATATTATCTTTAGAAAACTCACGAGGTAATGACCTAGCTCATCACAACACTCATTCTTGACATAGCTTGATGGCTTTTGGAACTTTAGTTTATGGGATAATTACAAGTTTACAATAAAATACCCTAAATTATTACAAAACTGTATTCTTTAAATTGTCTTATTTAAATTCCATACGATTATGTCCTTACAACCCATTTTGGGGAATCCGATTTGGTTGGTGTGGGTTATCGCACATCATCGGACTAGTAGGGCGAGATACAGACCTTCTCACGGAGCATACGCTCTCGATGGAATTTGTATTACAATTTTTAGAAAAACGTGATTTCTATTTAATAAAGAAATTCTATTTTTAATAAATATATATATATATATATATATATATATTATCAAAATACCTATAAATATATTATATACATTCCATGTTTTCTAAATCAAAAGAAAAGAATCCCAAAGATCATGAAAATACCATCACATTCAATACAAGTCAAATTACATGAAAATACCATATACTATTAAAATTTAGGTTTATATCCACTAGAATATCTCATTTTATAAAAATTACATCTATGAAAACCCTAAAGACGATAAATAAATACTTGAGCTTTATTTTTAAAATATATCAAAACTATTTTTCATAAAACCCTCTCAAGTTATATTAATTTACTATATGAACCCTAGTAAACATAGGTTTAAGCAGGACCCGTTCTCTTGAGCCTCAGGGCGCCGGAGAATATGAGTGCTTGCCTATCTAAGGTAGACAAACTAAAAACGGTGTTATCAATACGGTAATTGTCTTGGAAAAAGACACAAATTCTGCCGTCCATGTGCAGCAGTTACCGATAACATCAAAACTAATTCAGGACTTCAATTCTGTTTAAGTGTCTAACTCAAGCAGAGTCTCAGTCTAATCTGAAATTAATCTATACTTAAATATGATTCAAGTATAACTCCAATTCAACATGAATCAATTTATACCAGAATTCAATCTATATCAACATGAATTGATTTGACCGAACAATGGATATACATTTGACTGGTCTACATGACAATCTGTTTATATCCTTTCCATTTACATGAATTACTGATATCATAGTTTTGGCAAGTATTACATCTATTAAAAAAACAATATACATCAATACATAATACATTACGTGGTTTTAAAAGGGTAGAATGGTACGGAATGTGTTAGAAGTGGCACGAGACGTTCACTTTAATACACCTAACCTGAATATCCATTGCTGTTGTTTCGTGGGTGGCTTAAAGGTTCCTTGTGCTCCGTATACTTTAGTCCACGGAATAGTTGGACTCCTCTCGTTTACACTGGTATATTCTGTGCCAAGGTACAAACCACTGCGTTAACTTAACAATCAAACATTATATCAGTTATACTCTTTTATCTGTCTATTCTATTTCTACCTTTTCTTTAGACTTACCGAGCGATTGTTCGCTAACGACATTCCTTCTCTCTTCTTTCTTTGGAATGTTGTCAGGTGGATCCGACTCACTGGAGATAGAGCCCAGTTCAGAGGACTTGGATCAGTTTAGCGAGGACCCCGAGCTTTAGACTCTTGTATATACCTTACTTTCATGTTCATGCCATTGTTTAGACATTGCTTACATCATTGTATTTACTTTTCAGTTGTATTATAAAGAAATGTTTAATAAATAAAAGTTGCTGTTCATTTATATTTTTTACAATATATTGCTTAGTTAAACTTAGCGTGTTTACTTCTGAATAAATACGTAGCGGGCCCAGTCGCGTCTCCTTACCCGTACACTGGGAAGCGGGGCGTGACAGCATATCATTTCACGAAAGAGCATTAAGGTAGACAAAGCTAAATTAGATGTCATTTCCAACCTTTCTTCTCCCAAATGCGTCAAAGATATACGATCCTTTCTTGGTCATGCCGGTTTTTACAGACGATTCATTAAGGACTTTAGCAAGATTGCTAGACACTTAACTTTTCTCTTGGCCAAGGATACAATATTTCATTTCGACTCGGATTGCTTGGCTGCTTTTGAATCGCTTAAACGTTTCTTCACTACAGCCACCGTTCTATCATCTCCAAACTGGAATCACCCTTTTGAGCTTATGCGTGATGCATCCGATTTTGCTATTGGTGCAATCTTGGGACAGCATATCGATAAGATGCCACATGTGATTTATTATGCGAGTAGGACCTTGAACGATGCCCAAATGAACTATACGACCACCAAGAAAGAACTCTTGGCAGTTGTCTTTACATTAGAAAAATTCTGGCCCTACTTAATTTGCTCTCCAGTCGTAGTTTACACCGATCATTCCGCCTTACGACATCTTTTATCGAAGAAGGATGCTAAATCCAGGCTAATACGTTGGATCCTTTTGTAACAAGAATTTGACCTTGTCATAAGAGATAAAAGTGGATGTGAAAACGTCGTAGCCGACCATTTTTCACGACATTCTTCTTCGCTAACATTGACCTTGCCAATAAACGACTTTTTTCCGGAGGAACATCTCTTGACCATGTCTTGTGAACCTTGGTTCGCTGATATTGTGAATTGTTTAGCAACGGGACTTCTACCCAGTGAATGGTCAAATCAAGAAAATCACAAATTTTTATCTCAGGTGAAACACTTTTACTAGGACGAACCTTATTTGTTTAAGTATTGTCCCAATCAGATCATTCACCGATGTGTCCCTAATAATGAGTTCAAAAGTGTATCGTCCTTCTGCCATGATCAAGCATGCGGCGGTCACTTTGGTCTAAGAAAAACCGCGGAGAAAGTTTTGCAATGTGGCTTTTATTGGCCAACGTTATTAAAAAATGCATATGATTATTCCAAAACTTGTTCACGGTGTCAACACATGGTCAGATTTCACAGAGAAACGAGATGCCGCTTCAACCAATTTTGGTTGTTGAGATATTTGAAGTGCAGGGAATTGATTTCATGGGCCTGTTTCCCAACTCTTTTCGAAACTTATACATTTTATTAGCGGTTGATTATGTCTCTAAATGGGTGGAAGCAATATCGAGCCGTGCTAATGACAACAAAGTTGTCGTTAAATTCCTTAAAAAAATATCTTTTCTCGGTTCGGGCACCTTCATGCTATCATTAGCGACAATGGGACGCATTTCTGCAATCGGTCTTTTGAGGCTTTGATGCAGAAATATTCAATCAACGACAAGTTTTCTACAACCTATCATCCCCAAACAAGCGGGCAAGCTGAAGTCTCCAATAGACAGATCAAGCAAATTTTGGAGAAAACGGTTTCTAAGAACCGTAAAGATTGGTCCACTAAATTGGCTGACGCTCTTTGGGCATTTCGCACCACATATAAGACCGATCTTGGTATGTCTCCTTATCGAATGGTGTTTGGGAAGGCTCTTTACCTTCCTGTCGAGATCGAACATAAAGCAATGTGGGCGATTAAAGAGCTTAACCTCGATTTTGACCAAGCAGGCAGCTATCGAAAGTTGCAATTAAATAATCTATGCGAGCTTCATGATGAAGCCTACGGTAACACAGTTGTAGTAAAGAACCGGAAAAAGGTGTTCCACAACAAACATCTTTTGAGAAAAACATTCACACCGGGACAACAAAACCTTCTTTACAATTCCCGTCTCCATCTTCATCCGGGTAAGCTAAGATGTAACCCTTCGAAAATCGTTTAGGCAGTTTTCCGGTAATCGGCTAATTTTTCGGCTTTTTCCGTAAAAAGTCAAAATTGATATTTTTCATTATAGACCTAATTATACAAAATTTAGACAAGATATTACTATAATTTTGTCACTAAAATGTCACTTATAATTTTCTAGTTAAATAAAAAAATTTCGTAATTAATTAGTTTTTTTTTATTATTTTAAGCCTTTTTAAATACATTAAATTAGTGATAAATACAAATGTAATTAGGTAAATTTCATAATTAGGAGTCTTTATAAGCTAAAATATGGTGTTAATAAAATTATACCATGTCTTGCAAACTTTTGGTTTTAGGGTGGGAAAATTTGTGAAAAAATGAAGTAAAAATGGGGTTTTTTTGTAAAAAGGATGACATGAAAGCATTAAATGATATTATGGGGTGTTTTGGGACCTAGAAACTTCTCAAAATTTCCTCATTTCCTCTCCCATGCTGCTGGCCGACCCCTCATGCTGCAGATTTCCCCACTTCCTCACTTCATTTTGCTTCATTTTCTTGCTAAAATCCATTAAAAATCAACAAATTTCATTCACCCATTCAAAGCCTAACCCCAATCCATTCTCTCTTCAACCCAAATTAGTTCAAAAACATGATGAAAGGAGGCTTTCTTGGTGACTTGATCATGCTAGGATTCAATTGGTGAGGTAAAATCCTAAACTAGTTGCTAATTTGTAGTTTGTTTATGCTAAATTAGATGTTTAAAGTGTTAATTTCATTATAATGGGTTGTCTTGAAAATTCAAGAATGGGTTTTGATGTTGAGTTAGGGTTTGAAACATGGTTGTAAAAAATTAAGTTAGGATTTTGGTTATACAATTGATTAAAATGGTTAATTGTGTAATGAACGCTTGCTAAATCGACAAATTTCGATGTTTGCATCGAATCGGCTAGAAAATTGCTTGCTAGATTTTTACGAAAATTAGAATGCGATCAAAATGCGTTATGTTAGCGATATAATTAGCTTCGTATAGGACTATTAGAGTGCGCGAACGCGGGGTTTCGTCTAGTCGGGTTGTAGTTTAGTCGATTTTCCCGAAATGACAATTCTAGTTTAACGATTAGCGATTTTCGTGCGTTTTTCCGTGCACCGAGTGCATGCTATGATTAATACGAGAGCGTGGATAATTGTATGTGGTGACTTGCATTATGTTAGGTTTTGTAATCTTATGCTTGGTATTGTGCAAATATAGGATCGGTCGGGGAAACATCGGACACGGCGCGAAAAGGCAATGCGGTGGCCGGATCGGATTAGCGGAGATTTCAGGTGAGTAGATATATTCATCTATGGGGGAATCGTCCGAATGGCGCGATGCGCCCCCCCTAGTTAGGATTTCCTTATCCCTTGCAAGATTCATATTGTTAGTTAGCTTATCCATTCATGTACATTGCATACCCTTATAGCGAACAGTATATTAGATTGCATGGACATTCATCCATACTGATGCGATATCACTTTGTAGGACACGAACACCATTACCATTGGCATCTGTTGCACGCGCACTATTCATGTGACACACACGCCTTTGGTAATTGCCATGCCACGTGCACGATAGAACCTGTTTATCTTAATATCGTCACCTGCATTCATACTTGATATATGAAGCTGCATCGCATGCACATATCTCGCATCATCATCATATTTACATAGAACTCTACCCAAAATTCACATCATATTTATCATATATATAACATGTGGGCATTATGATTTTCTTGAGGATTTCAGTTTTGCTGCGATTTCTGGATTTTTGGGGAAAACCGCAAGAATTTAACAAAAGCTTATATTTATCATTTTTAAAACAAAGTTGCGGTTTTCTCGTGATGTATGTGTCGTCCACCATGAGTTTTCAGGTTTTCTGTTGGATTTCGAGACCCGATTCGAGGAGTGGATGAACCGTCTCGGGTACATGGTGGGCCCGGTATGGTACCCCGGGGCAAGAAGATCGAGTTGTAGACGATGAGCCTGGCAGGGGAAGACTACCTACCGGTGATGTCTGGCGCGGCGGATATCCGGAGGATACCGACCGTTGTCGTGAGATTTATGATATGGGCCGATCCGGACTGACGGAGCCCGATATTGAGACAGATATGATTCCTATTTGGTGTTGATGCTTGACACGGGTTTTCAGAGGATTTCTTGATGATATTTAGCTATTATGCAGACATTCATTTTCTAAAAGTTAAGAATGCAGTAACTTTAACATTTAAAACACTTAAAGAGTTAGAAAAGATATTGCATACATGTGCATGCATACTAGAGTTATTATATCACATATGGACATACATGTTGTTCCGTATCGCGTGCATTCTTACGATTGCCTTACTAGATGTTATATTCTACTCACGAGCTGGCAACTCAACCCCGTTGTGCCACAGTGTCTTACAGGTCGGACCCGTCAGTCTTGTAGCGGCGGGCTATCTTGTCATCAGTTCCTTTTGCTCAGACTCGCGACATCGCCCGTAGGTGGGTTGCGAGTATACTTTATTTCCTTTTGCTTTATCATTGTATCTAGTATTCTCCATCTACCACTTGTATTGTATATGCGACCTAGTGATGAGACTGAGAGATTTGTATATTTGTGGTTTCTTTTGGGCCGAGCTCACTTGAGCCGGCGTTGTGTTTTCTGATATTTTGGGTTTCTTTTATGCTCTTTTTTTTGATATTACTATTATATTGCATGTGGTTGTGATCCGCCTTGGGCGAAGAGCTAGCTCCCGCTTGGGGATGCCATTTTTATGTTTACAGGTTTATTATCTTGTTGTACCCATTTTGGGGGATAGAAAATACAGGGGAGACTCTGCCGAAATTTTCAGAAATTTTTTGATGTTTTTTTTTTGGATTCTATGCAACTTAATTGATTTAAAAACCGTTTTCATTTAAGGTTTTCCTTCACTCTCTTTTGATTTTGGTTTAGATTTTCTGGGTTTTGGCTGACTTAGGTTACGGTACGCCTTTAGACGTCTCGTAATCGAAGTGCCAGTCACGTTCCGTACTTTCGGGTCGTGACAAAGTTGGTATCAGAGCGTAGGTTTTACCTTTCTGAGTGTAGGACGACCTTGGTAGATGGAGTAGGTGACTTAAGCAGAGTGGCGTACCGTGGGTATGATGCGCGGCATACTTACGATACGATACTCCGCCTAAGTGACCTTAGGACATAATTGTTTGTATTTCCTTTCTTGATTCCTTCCATTCCTTGATTCAATTGCAATGTCCCTATCAGTCCTGTTTCTTATTCCAGCTCCGATGCCGCCAAAGACTACGAGAGCTCAGCGGGCTGCCGCTAGGGATGAGATTCGGGCGGGCCCGTCTAAGGCGAGGATCGAGCGGGATGATACGCCTACCCCTCAGGGTCATACTGATCCGCCTTATCCAGACCGTATTGCCAGATTAGAGGCCGGCATGCAAGAGTTGCGACAGATGATGGGATCTTTAGTTGAGTCCAGTCGGGCACAGAGATCCGAGGACGTTCCTTCCACCGCACAGACCACGATCGTACCTGCTGCACAGATGGTCACTCCTGCTGCTACTACGGAGACTATCCCTGTTTCACTACAGGAGTTCATGAGATTGAGACCTCCAGCTTTTACCGGTACAGATGCGACAGAGGACCCACAGGCATTTCTTGATAGGATGGCTCGGATTTGCCGTTCGTTGAGGTGTTCTGATGATAGATTGGTGGAGTTTGCGAGTTTTCGTCTGGAGGGTCTTGCCCAGACATGGTACGACTCAGTAGAGAGAGGCCGAGCTGCAGGTCTACCTTCTATGACCTGGGATGAGTTTACATCTGCATTTCTTGCCTGTTTTCTTCCGGAGAGTGTCCGAGATGCTCGAGCCCGTAGTTTTGAGTCTTTGCGCAAGACTCCTGGGATGACAGTGTCGGAGTATGAAATACAGTTTACCCAGTTGTCTCGATATGCTCCGTACCTAGTAGACACAGAAGAGAAGAGAATAAAGAGGTTTGTGCGGGGGCTTGATACACAGCTATTCCTTGCCATCGGCACCCAGCACTTCGATACATACGCAGCCGCGATGGATGCAGCCTTACTTTTGGAGGAGGGTATTTCTGAGACTCCGGTCGTTTCTGGGCCGAAGAGGATCCGTACTGATACGCCAGCTCAGCGGCAAATGGGCAGACACCGCGATAGATTATTTCCGGGAGATGGTAGAGGCAGAGGATTGAGACGAGGTCAGTTATTTGGCTCATATCCACAGACCCAGCAGTCGTTTCCAGGATGTTTTCGGTGTGGGAGTCAGTACCACCGTATCAGAGACTGTACCATGGGACGTCAGGGCGCGGTGACAGTCCCGCATGTGACTTTACCACCCTCACCACCTTCTCAGAGAGCTTTACTTCCTACTCCTGATGATGCTTCACGCCAGCCAGATGCTTCTAGAGGCCGTGGGCGTGGCGGTCCAGTCCAGAGAGGACGAGGCGACAGAGGCAGAGGCATAGGCCGAGGTAGAGGCAGAGGACAGCCAGCTATTAGTGGTGGACAGGCCCGAGTGTTCGCATTGACTCCTCAGGATGCACAGGCATCCAATGCCGTCGTGACAGGTACTCTGCCAGTATGTTCTTTTGATGCACGGGTATTATTTGATCCAGGCTCCACACATTCCTATGTATCCACGTACTTTGCACCGAGGTTGGGCCGAGAGTCTTCTCCGTTAGATCAGCCGCTTGTCGTTATTACCCCGGTAGGCGAGTCTTTTGTTGCCCGTTTCGTATACCGATCATGTTCCGTTCGTATCGGGGAGAGAGATTCTTCAGTTGATTTGATTCTCCTCGATATGCTAGACTTTGACGTTCTTCTTGGTATGGACTGGCTAGCCACCTGTTATGCATCCGTGGACTGCCGTGAAAAAGCAGTCAGATTCAGTTTTCCTGGTGAGCCGGTACTTATTATTCAGGGAGATCGCAGCGCTACTCTTCCCAGCTTGATTTCTTCTCTTCGCGCTGGTCAGCTCTTAAGGAAAGGGTGTCAGGGATTCTTAGCCTATATTTGTGATACTCACTCCACAGAGGTTCCGTTGGACCAGGTCCCTGTTGTGAGAGAGTTCCCTGATGTATTCCCTGACGAGCTGCCTGGTCTGCCACCAGAGCGCGAGATTGAGTTCTGTATTGACTTGATCCCTGGCACGGGGCCTATTTCTATACCTCCTTATCGGATGGCCCCGGCGGAGCTGAGAGAGCTAAAGGATCAGTTACAGGACTTGCTGGACAAAGGGCTTATCCGACCGAGTGTGTCACCTTGGGGTGCTCCCGTCTTGTTTGTTAAGAAGAAGGACGGAAGTATGCGTTTATGCATTGATTACCGTCAGCTGAACCGGGTTACTGTGCGGAACAGGTATCCCCTACCCCGCATTGATGACTTATTCGATCAGCTCCAGGGTGCAGGGTTTTTCTCGAAGGTTGATTTACGGTCAGGTTATCACCAGTTGCGAGTTCGGAAGGAGGATATTCCGAAGACCGCCTTCCGTACTCGATATGGTCATTATGAGTTCTTGGTGATGTCGTTCGGGCTCACCAATGCCCCGGCAGCATTTATGGATTTGATGAACCGCGTATTTAGGCCGTATCTCGATCAATTCATCATTGTGTTCATTGACGACATTTTGGTTTATTCTCGGAGCCGGGAGGAGCATGAGCAGCACTTATGTATCACATTGCAGACTTTGAGGGAGAATCAGCTGTTCGCCAAATTTTCCAAGTGCGCATTCTGGTTAGACAGTGTCGACTTCTTGGGTCATGTGGTGACGAGAGACGGTATTTGCGTAGACCCGAAGAAGACCGAGGCAGTTCAGCGTTGGCCTAGACCAGTATCAGTTACAGAGGTTCGCAGCTTTCTAGGTCTGGCCGGCTATTATCGACGTTTCGTCCAGGATTTCTCCCGCAGTGCTGCACCGTTGACCGGGTTGACCCGGAAGGGGGTTCCTTTTGATTGGACCCAGGCATGTGAGGATAGCTTCCAGCAGTTGAAGACTCGTCTGACTACTGCACCAGTGTTAGCATTACCTTCAGGATCAGGCGGGGTCGTAGTATATTGTGATGCTTCTCGAGTGGGGCTGGGATGTGTATTGATGCAGCACGACAGAGTTATCGCGTATGCTTCTCGGCAGCTGAGGAAACACGAGCAGAACTACCCCACCCATGATTTAGAGATGGCTGCAGTGGTATTTGCACTCAAGATCTGGAGACATTACCTATATGGTGAGTCGTGCCAGATATTCACTGACCACAAGAGTTTGAAGTATATCTTCCAGCAGCGAGATCTGAACCTGAGACAGCGCCGTTGGATGGAGTTGGTGAAGGATTATGACTGCGAGATTCTATACCATCCGGGCAAGGCGAATGTGGTGGCAGATGCTTTGAGTAGGAGGCCCGGAGGTAGCCTATCTTGTTTGAGCACAGTACAGATGCAGTCGACGGCGGATTGGCAGGTGTTATGAGACAGCAGAGTGCAGTTCGAGTTTACTTCTTCAGGGGGACAGCTGGCCCATTTCAGAGCACGCCCACAGTTACTTGACCGTATCTATGAGGCACAATCCGGCGATGCCCATACATTAGAGATTATTGAGCAGATTCGGCAGGGCAGAGTTTCTGAGTTCGTGATTGACGATCAGGGGATACTTCGATTTGGGACTCGACCATGCGTGCCAGATTCAGAGGGACTGAGGCATGATATTCTCGAGGAGGCACATAGATCAGTATACAGTGTTCACCCAGGTTCCACCAAGATGTACCGTGATTTGAGAGAGGTTTACTGGTGGGACGGGATGAAGAAGGATATTACAGACTTTGTGTCGAGATGCCTGACTTGTCAGCAAATCAAGGCCGAGCACCAGAGGCCAGCCGGCGAGTTACAGCCTTTGCCCATCCCTGAGTGGAAGTGGGAGCAGGTCTCCATGGACTTTATTGTGGGTCTACCCAGGACCAGTCGAGGGTATGACTCTATTTGGGTGATTGTGGATCGACTGACGAAAGCGGCTCACTTCCTGCCGGTGAAGACCACTTTTGGATTTTCTCAGTACGCCCAGGTTTATATTGATGAGATAGTGCGACTGCATGGCGTTCCGACTTGCATCGTGTCCGACCGTGGCACCCAGTTTACCAGCCGATTGTGGCAGAAACTACAGGAAGCTTTGGGCACCCGATTGAGTTTTAGCACAGCCTTTCATCCTCAGACTGACGGTCAGTCGGAGCGTACGATTCAGACTCTTGAGGACATGCTCAGAGCTTGTGTTTTAGATTTCGGTGGTAGCTGGGATCGTCATTTGCCTTTGATCGAGTTTTCCTACAATAATAGCTTTCAGGAGACGATTCGGATGGCACCTTTCGAGGCTTTATATGGGAGGAGATGTCGATCTCCTGTATGTTGGACAGAGCTCAGGGAGAGCAGTATTTTGGGGCCGCAGATTGTACAGGAGACGACCGAGAAGATACAGCTGATTCGGGACAGGATGAAAGCGGCACAGAGCAGGCAGAAATCTTATGCTGACAGGCGCCGTCGCTGACTCGAGTTCGCTGTTGGCGATCATGTTTTCCTGAAGGTCTCTCCGATGAAAGGTGTGATGAGATTTGGGCAGAAAGGGAAACTGAGTCCTAGATATGTTGGTCCTTTCGAGATCCTAGAGCGTGTTGGTCCAGTCGCTTATCGGTTAGCTCTTCCGCCCAGCTTCCCCGATGTTCACCCCGTATTCCATGTCTCGATGCTCCGCAAGTACCTTCATGATCCTTCCCAGGCGATTCAGCACCAGACGATCCAGTTAGAGCGTGATCTTTTTTTCACCGAGCAGCCGGTTGTCATCTTGGATCGGCAGGTGAAGAAATTGAGGTCGAAGGTCATACCGTCCGTCAAGGTTCTTTGGCGTGGCCCGAACAGCGAGGATGTCACCTGGGAGACCGAGGTCGAGATGAGGAAGAGATATCCCCATCTTTTTGAAGGTACGCGTAGTTAAATTCTAAATTCGGGGACCGAATTTCTTTAAGGGGGAAGATTGTAACCCTTCGAAAATCGTTTAGGCAGTTTTTCGGTAATCGGCTAATTTTTCGGCTTTTTCCGTAAAAAGTCAAAATTGATATTTTTCATTATAGACCTAATTATACAAAATTTAGGTGCAGCAATGCGGGAGAAATCCTGGACGAAACGTCGATAATAGCCGGCCAGACCTAGAAAGCTGCGAACCTCTGTAACTGATACTGGTCTAGGCCAACGCTGAACTGCCTCGGTCTTCTTCGGGTCTACGCAAATACCGTCTCTCGTCACCACATGACCCAAGAAGTCGACATTGTCTAACCAGAATGCGCACTTGGAAAATTTATGAAAAAATGAAGTAAAAATGGGTTTTTTTGTAAAAAGGATGACATGAAAGCATTAAATGATATTATGGGGTGTTTTGGGACCTAGAAACTTCTCAAAATTTCCTCATTTCCTCTCCCATGCTGCTGTCCGACCCCTCATGCTGCAGATTTCCCCACTTCCTCACTTCATTTTGCTTCATTTTCTTGCTAAAATCCACTAAAAATCAACAAATTTCATTCACCCATTCAAAGCCTAACCCCAATCCATTCTCTCTTCAACCCAAATTAGTTCAAAAACATGATGAAAGGAGGCTTTCTTGGTGACTTGATCATGCTAGGATTCAATTGGTGAGGTAAAATCCTAAACTAGTTGCTAATTTGTAGTTTGTTTATGCTAAATTAGATGTTTAAAGTGTTAATTTCATTATAATGGGTTGTCTTGAAAATTCAAGAATGGGTTTTGATGTTGAGTTAGGGTTTGAAACATGGTTGTAAAAAATTAAGTTAGGATTTTGGTTATACAATTGATTAGAATGGTTAATTGTGTAATGAACGCTTGCTAAATCGACAAATTTCGATGTTTGCATCGAATCGGCTAGAAAATTGCTTGCTAGATTTTTACGAAAATTAGAATGCGATCAAAATGCGTTATGTTAGCGATATAATTAGCTTCGTATAGGACTATTAGAGTGCGCGAACGCGGGGTTTCGTCTAGTCGGGTTGTAGTTTAGTCGATTTTCCCGAAATGACAATTCTAGTTTAACGATTAGCGATTTTCGTGCGTTTTTCCGCGCACCGAGTGCATGCTATGATTAATACGAGAGCGTGGATAATTGTATGTGGTAACTTGCATTGTGTTAGGTTTTGTAATCTTATGCTTGGTATTGTGCAAATATAGGATCGGTCGGGGAAACATCGGACACGGCGCGAAAAGGCAAAGCGGTGGCCGGATCGGATTAGCGGAGATTTCAGGTGAGTAGATATATTCATCTATGGGGGAATCGTCCGAATGGCGCGATGCGCCCCCCCTAGTTAGGATTTCCTTATCCCTTGCAAGATTCATATTGTTAGTTAGCTTATCCATTCATGTACATTGCATACCCTTATAGCGAACAGTATATTAGATTGCATGGACATTCATCCATACTGATGCAATATCACTTTGTAGGACACGAACACCATTACCATTGGCATCTGTTGCACGCGCACTATTCATGTGACACACACGCCTTTGGTAATTGCCATGCCACGTGCACGATAGAACCTGTTTATCTTAATATCGTCACCTGCATTCATACTTGATATATGAAGCTGCATCGCATGCACATATCTCGCATCATCATCATATTTACATAGAACTCTAGCCAAAATTCACATCATATTTATCATATATATAACATGTGGGCATTATGATTTTCTTGAGGATTTCAGTTTTGCTGCGATTTCTGGATTTTTGGGGAAAACCGCAAGAATTTAACAAAAGCTTATATTTATCATTTTTAAAACAAAGTTGCGGTTTTCTCGTGATGTATGTGTCGTCCACCATGAGTTTTCAGGTTTTCTGTTGGATTTCGAGACCCGATTCGAGGAGTGGATGAACCGTCTCGGGTACATGGTGGGCCCGGTATGGTACCCCGGGGCAAGAAGATCGAGTTGTAGACGATGAGCCTGGCAGGGGAAGACTACCTACCGGTGATGTCTGGCGCGGCGGATATCCGGAGGATACCGACCGTTGTCGTGAGATTTATGATATGGGCCGATCCGGACTGACGGAGCCCGATATTGAGACAGATATGATTCCTATTTGGTGTCGATGCTTGACATGGGTTTTCAGAGGATTTCTTGATGATATTTAGCTATTATGCAGACATTCATTTTCTAAAAGTTAAGAATGCAGTAACTTTAATATTTAAAACACTTAAAGAGTTAGAAAAGATATTGCATACATGTGCATGCATACTAGAGTTATTATATCACATATGGACATACATGTTGTTCCGTATTGCGTGCATTCTTACGATTGCCTTACTAGATGTTATATTCTACTCACGAGCTGGCAACTCACCCCCGTTGTGCCACAATGTCTTGCTGGTCGGACCCGTCAGTCTTGTAGCGGCGGGCTATCTTGTCATCAGTTCCTTTTGCTCAGACTCGCGACATCGCCCGTAGGTGGGTTGCGAGTATACTTTATTTCCTTTTGCTTTATCATTGTATCTAGTATTCTCCATCTACCACTTGTATTGTATATGCGACCTAGTGATGAGACTGAGAGATTTGTATATTTGTGGTTTCTTTTGGGCCGAGCTCACTTGAGCCGGCGTTGTGTTTTCTGATATTTTGGGTTTCTTTTATGCTCTTTTTTTTTGATATTACTATTATATTGCATGTGGTTGTGATCCGCCTTGGGCGAAGAGCTAGCTCCCGCTTGGGGATGCCATTTTTATGTTTACAGGTTTATTATCTTGTTGTACCCATTTTGGGGGATAGAAAATACAGGGGAGACTCTGCCGAAATTTTCAGAAATTTTTGATGTTTTTTTTTGGATTCTATGCAACTTAATTGATTTAAAAACCGTTTTCATTTAAGGTTTTCCTTCACTCTCTTTTGATTTTGGTTTAGATTTTCTGGGTTTTGGCTGACTTAGGTTACGGTACGCCTTTAGACGTCTCGTAATCTAAGAGCCAGTCACGTTCCGTACTTTCGGGTCGTGACATAAGATCTCGTTGGAAAGGACCTTTTGTGGTGCGGTATGTGTACTCGCACAGTGCAGTGGATATAGAAAATCCTAAAAATGGTTCTATTTTCAAAGTAAATGGGCATAGATTAAAACCGTACTTTTCCGCTGACCCATTAGAGAAGCTCATGTTCTTGCAAGAGCCGCTTTATCACGACTAACTTTCTTCCGCCTCACCTCCATGTTTCGGTAACACTGTTTCATCTAAGAATGGAGGTGTGTATAATATATATATATATATATATAATAATAATAATAATAATAATAATAATAAATATATGTGCGTGCTAAAGAACAAGTTTGGGATGGCTTTCTATTTGACTAACTTTTAACCCTATTATTCTCCATCCAAGTCTACAGGTTTTTGCGCTTGAATAACAATATCAGTGAGGACACTGCTGCAAATAGGTTTGGGAGGGAGGTTTGTGTTTATTGACATATCATTTGGCACCCGGCATTATAAAATAAAATTTATTTTTGAAAATAAAAGTTAGAAAGTGAAAATAAAAATGAAAGAAAGGAAAAGATTTAAGAAATACAAGAAAATTAGATGTTTTGAAACGATGCTAGTAATACGTAGTCATGAACTGTTGTCCCAAGGGTTAGTAAGATGAAAGTAATTACTAATCTACGGATAGAAATAAATCTGAAAAATAGTTCCTATTCTTGAGTCCAAACTTCTAAATGTTGATACCCTACTATACGCACATGCACACATTTTGAAACTTGGGATAGTAGAGAATACCTTGAAATACTCTTGCATGAAAACCTTAGTATGAAAAAAAATTCAATAAAATATAAATGGTGCAGGAAAATGAACACTGGTTTGTAATTATTTAAGGCAGCATAAAAATATATAGCGAGGGTGTCTTATCACCTAGTGCCTTAGACCAACTAGTTTGGGAGTCACTGTTAAATCTTAGGTGTTGCAAGATTAGGATATTGCTAATTACGCCATAATAAGTGAGCACATTCGGTTATCAGTTGGTTAGTGCCTCAAGAAGTATTAACGGTCGCATGAAGAATGTGTGAGCAAATCCATCTAAAACTTCACCGACTAAAAAGTACAAAGGAATAAGGCCAAAGAGTATGATAGCTTGAATTGAATTCTCCAAGTGTAAGGATGTCTTTTACTCACACGTAGAGGTATATGATCGATATTTGGAGGAAAAGTAGGGAGGAAGACGAAAGACGATGTTTTATTGAGGGAGGATGTGATTTCTGATATCTTTTCAAGACCATTAAGATAGGGCTTATGACAACTAAAAAAACTAGTGTAGTTTGAAACACTTATTTTCAAGTTTTTTTCTTTTATATGTTCCTTATCTTTACATGTAATTTTTGTCTTCTTTCTTTTATTTCGGGATTTTGTGGGTGTAATCCGTTGAAAATCCTCATGAGACAACACTCCTCCTACTAGGGACACGTAGAGATTTAGCGGCTTGTTGCATGAGCTAAGTGCAATCGTGTTGCCTACGAAAGCGTGTTAGGTTTTTTTTCTTTTTTAAAAATAATATAGTTTGCTTGGGATGATCAAAGATAAGTTTGGAGGTATTTGATCAGTCAAATTTACTGCATATTTTTATGGACATTTTCCCTACTATTATTAATTACTAAAAGGTGTTATTTGTAAATTAAGAATATATGTGGGTTTATTTGTAAAAAAAATATTGTCATATATTTCTTAATTTATAATTAATATAATTGGGGAATATATGCATATCATATTTAAATAAAATATCCATGAGATTATTTATTTTTAAAACATGCATATCATATCAAATAATCTTAACCAATATTATTAAGATATCATATCAATTAATTGGTTGGAATATTATCTCAAATAAAACAAATGCTATTAAAAATGTGATTTGAGATATTGTGCAGGTATTATAATAAATCAGTTCGGGTCTGAAAAATAAATAGGAGATCCACAACAAATCGATTCACCAAACCAAATCTGCTGAATGTTAGGAGTAAATTGAAGAATTTCGCAACGGCAGAGACTGAGAGATATATTTTCAGAATATTTTTATCAGAAAGATCTCCAAATATCGAGAGAAGAAGGCACGAAGAATCTGGAAACTCAAATCCACGAGAAGGCGGCGGATCCGCGGCCAATAAGGGTAAGGGGCGGTAGTTGCGCGGTCGTTTGGTGGCTGTAGGATGTGAAACTCCAGGGCTTGATCGTCTTTGCACACACTTCAATCTGATATCTAGGGTTTCAAGTTCCAGAGCCTCTAAAAGGACCGAAAGCATCTATCATCGATCCAACCATCGAAAAATTAATCGATTGATCTATCGATCAAGCTATCTAGAGAAAAGTAGGGTTGTAATTTACTTTTTTTCAGCGAGCAACTTTTGTAATGCACTAGTTTATTCAATAAAAGGTAGTTCTTTCTTTTAATTTTATCGCATTTACTTTCCGAAATTTCTTTCTACATTTACTTTCCGCAATT
Source organism: Agapanthus africanus (assembly GCA_030015575.1). Taxonomy (NCBI): domain Eukaryota; kingdom Viridiplantae; phylum Streptophyta; class Magnoliopsida; order Asparagales; family Amaryllidaceae; genus Agapanthus; species Agapanthus africanus. The sequence goes on from JASDDO010000031.1 coordinate 471,770,212, forward strand.
TTAATTTTTGTTTAACTTATGGATTCCGTATTCTTCCACCTTTCTTTTACTTTGTTTATCCAAATGAGCGAGTAAATTCTCGCTTGATAGGGATTGTAGGAAAGGATAGAATAATGGATGAAAAAAATCTCTTCAATTCTCTTTAAAGTTTTAATTTTTATAAAGTTTAGCAAAATGAATATTAACCGTCTTATCGGGCGTGCTACCAATTCATGATAGTCACGACCACGATTTGAAATTTGTTAATAATCATTTTGTTAAGGGCTTGAGACAAATAAGGATCAATGGAAGGGCAAGGGTCAGTAGAGGGAAATCCTGATTCCCTCCAAGAACCCTAATCCACATTAATCGCTATTTCTTTAGTATTAAATAATTAAAAGATAAAGAGAATTATTTTTAAAAACTCCATCCATTAACTACTAAATCCTATAAACCCTACAAGCCTTTTTCTTATAAACTTTTCAACCTTTCCTAGTATAAAACGATAAATCCCACCTTTCTTCTATCAACTCGTCTAAAACAAGATAAGTAGTTCACCATTTTCCTGTGGACTACCCGTACGCACTATCGGTTAGCTATCGCGACACCGTTGTTGATTGCGTAATTTACAACACAACAAAGACACACTTTTCCGAACCAATCACCCGGCCACTCGCAACACGGCACATCAACGACGGTGGCCTCTGGCCCTCTGAATACGTGCAATATAATCGATCCTGGGTCCAAATCTCTATAGCTGTAGTATCCTGGAAAGAACTCATCTTGGCATCTTCCGATCTAATTTTTACCGAACTGTCCAGAACTGGCACTCTTTAATTAATCCGTTTCCATTCCGGAACAGCTGCAATCTCATCACAAATTTCCTTTGGAAATGTAGCCATATCCAATGTCTATGCGTACATATCAAATCTCTGGCATCAATGGAGAGGAACGACTTATTGAGACCTCGCACGAATCTCTTAATCCACTTTTCTTCAATATCGACTAAATCGGAAACATATCTTGATAGTTGCATAGACTACAATTCATATTCGGCTATGGTCAAAACTGGAGTCTTACGCAAAGACTCGAAGATACGAATTCGGTATCTCCAACACTCTATGGAAGAAATCTGGCTAAATACGTTCTCGGGAACTCGTCCAAGCCATCAGAGGAATACACATTGCTCATCCTCTCTCGATCGACTCACACCAGGTCTGAGCAAGACCCTTCAAACTGAAACTAGCTAACTTACTGATCTCGCATCGGAGCATCTCAGCGAACGAAATATCCTAGTCACTTATCCAAGAATGACTAGGGATCCTCTGTCACATCCCTGCCTGTAAACTCATGTAGCTTCAGATTCGTGGGCTCTGGAAGTGACACCTCGTCAATCTCAGCAACGGCTGGTACATCTTTCTGCATGGTGGACAATACAATGATCCCCGAATTAGGTTGTACGTTAATAGTCCTCTCAATCTGGCTGGTCACAAGCAATGATCCAACCATTCGATGCGGATCCAGCATTCGTCTCAAACAAGAAATCCTAGCATATACGAGAAATCAATCTGCTCCTGTATCACCAGAACAACACCATGGTCAGTCCTCGTCCCTGACGAGCTCGTTCTGATCGCATCTCTAGACGCAACCCTCTCAGCTCATGTAGCCATGGTGACAGGAACCATAAACAAATATCGATGAAGATAGATCACAAGAACGAATAGAATAACGGATCTCAAGATATATACATCTTAAGGTTACTTAAGTGGAGTATCGTATCGTAAGTATGCCACGGAACATACGCACAGTACGTTACTCTACTTGACTTACCTACTCTATCAACTAAGGTCAACCTACGTAACGAAAGTTCGGGTCTAATACTCCCCCAGTGAAGTCTAGGTTCCGTAAGGTCAAGCCTAGGTTCCGAAATATACGCCATAAACTCCACATAGTCAAACCTAGACTCGAACAAAGATTAAACCTAACGCTCTGATACCAACTTTGTTATGACCCAAAAACGACACGTGACCGTAACTTGAATTACATGAAGTCTATAGGACCCTACCGTAATTCAAGTAAGCCAAAAACCAGGAATCTAAAACTTTTTAAAGTAAATAGCGGAGGTGAAGTTTTGAAAAAAGGGTATCGATGAAATCAAGTTCTTTCTTTTCAAAGTATAAGTAAAGTTCGTTGAAATACAAGTGGATCGCATACTATAGTTTGAAAACATTGTTTTCATTTGAAATTTTGGCAGCACCTCCTTTGTATATTTTGATAAAAAAAAAGCAGAACATATACATATATAATATTGGCATCCCCAAACAGGAGACTCATCGCCAATCAGCGGAAACACAAACAGGTAGTATATACGATGCCCAAGGCAAAGATCATCATAAGAAAGAAAGTAAAAGGAATACCAAAACATCAACTCAACAATGTCTAAACTCGGCATACGAAAGAATATATACAAGTCTCGTTCTAAGTCTAGCAGAATATACAAGTCTCTAAGCCCACAAATATACATAGTCTGGTTGATGGAGTTTTTAACTAGATACAAATGAATATAAAAATATACAAGCGGTGGTCAAGATCTGGAATGTAACCTACCTACTAAGCTATCACCCGAAGAAGAAATGTACCAGAAAGTCGCTACTGATCCGAGTGGTCGGTCCTGCAAGAAAACTACGGCACAACAGGGGTAAGTTGCCAACTCATGAGTAGAAGACATCATCAGGTAGAAATCGAATGCCAACGCTCTACCTAGGTCATCTGTATAATAATTACATATCGTGTAGTATCGAAAGTGAAGTGTGTGTGTGTGTGTGTGTGTGTGTGTGTGTGTGTGTAATATCGTGCATGCATCAATATGTGGTAACATGTCGTCCATAACATGTTTATATATATCATCCACTTATTGTTCATCAATGACACTTTAAATCATTATAAAACACTGTCCAGCATCGACACTCGAAATCATCATAAACCCCGTGTCCAGCATCGACACGTAAATTCACATATCTCAGGCGCCGTCTCATCTGATCGGCCCACATATTTCAGGCGCCGTCTCAACAGATTGGCCCTCATATCAATCTGTCTCATATCACTCCAGTCGGTATCCTCCGGATATCCGCCGAGTCCCATACTGTCACCGGTAGACAGTGTTCCCAGCCAGGCTCGATGCCTTTCTATACGATCTTCTTGTCCCTGGGTACCGTACCGGATCTACCATGTACCCGTAGTCAGTGACTTCTCACTCTTCGAATCAGGTAATAATCATAGCTCAGAATCGAGAAATCTCATGGTGGACGTTGAAATATCATATCAAGAGAAAACCATATTTTTAAAACATTCACAGTTTATAAAATCATATATGCGGTTTTTCAAATTCAGAAATCTCATGAAAACAAACTCTCATAAGAGTATGGCAATAATGGAACGACATGTAAAGGCACAGAACAATACTGTAATGCATAGAAAGTGTGTTCATATAAGCGTGTCGTATAGCAATGTAAAGAAAGTGTAATATATGAACAGTAGGTGGTGTCGGGCACTAAACCGTAATCTATATGTGTACGTGGAATGGAAATTACCGATGACGTTTGTGTGTGCATACGAGTATGTGTACGTGCAACATGTAGATCATCGGTAATGGTGCGCGTGTCCTAGCAAAGAAGTCAAGTAAAGCTAAAGGTATAAACATAGTATATATCGTAAATGATCGAAATGCGAGCGTAAATGGAATAAAGAAATCGTAATGTGAACAAATATAAAAATATCCAATTACGTATGAAACATACAGTTATAGTTCAAAATAATATGAAACGTTGTTTTAGAAATAGGGGCTATGATGTTTTTGAAATAGATACCATTGAAATTCGTAGCGTGCCCTTGAAGTTATTATTTAAAGTACGTAACGATTTGTTAATTTTGAAAGTAGGTATAGCTCTAAACATCTCATAATATCCAATTTGTGACATTAAACAAGACTCCTCGAGTCAAAATAAATATCGGCGATCCATCCTCATCATATCACGTGCGGATCCCTCGTACGATATCATCCAATCAATATGGTGCAGATGTATAGTCGCGTACATCATCTCATCTCATATCATATTGTCTCATATCATCATACTTCCCCCATAGATATACATCTACTCAGCTCAAATTCTCGCCCTAGTCGGAGCCGACGAACGCCTCACTCTTCTTCATCTCGGAAGTCCACGCGATTATACCTACAATCGAAATCATAACCAAAATCGCATAAAAACCCAATTCGAAGTTGAAATCACCAGCGAAGCGCACATAGGTTAGAACCTATGGTCAACGCATGCTAAAATGACAAAATACTCCCTGACGTCGACATACGAATGTCAGACGACTGAGTCAAGACATAAATATCCAAAAACCAAGTTTCAAATATCGTAAAACATTACCAAAACCAAGTTAAAACAACCCCAGATTTTTTGTCACGTCCCGAAAGTACGGAATATGACCGGCACTTAAACTACGAACGTCTCGAGGCGTACGTAATCTAAGTAAGCCGAAAACCCAGAAATCCAAACCAAGAAAAGTAGTAGAGTGAAGGAAAACCAATTTAAAACAAGTAGTTTTAATAGCATAAGCCGAATTATGCGGTTTTTGAAAAAACATCAAATATTTCCCGAAAATTTCGGCAGAGTCTCTTTTGTAAATACTGGCCCCCAAACGGGATACAACATGAATAGTATACGAAATCAAGAAAAAGGCATCCCCAAGCGGGAGCTAGCTCTTCGTCAATCGACGGTCACAACCACACAAGCAATATAATATACAACGCCAACGGCGAGGATCAAAACTCAAAAGGAACTCAAAACCACCAGAAATATAACGAGCGACTCTAAGGTCGAAAGAATAAACAACACTGGTCTCTAACTCAATAAATACATATTTGGTTGATGGAACTTCTAGATACAACAGAGTAATAATATACAAGTTATATAATGGGGGGTACGATACAAGTAAACCCACCTACTAGCAAATCACCCGAAGGAAACTATGCCCGCAAGCCGTAATGAAACCTGTACGGCAAACCTGCAAGAAACTGGGGCACAACGGGGGTGAGTTGCCAACTCGTGAATAGAAAAACATCTACGCACAGAAATCGCATAAATAACGCAATCCTAGGTCAATGATCATAATATATCCTCAAAAATGTATATAACATGCAGCCTATAAAAATGGCTAGGGTAAATATCTAACCCGAGTGTAAACTCATATGCCCGTGTCAGTGCCTCAGGTAGCAATATATCATATGAGTGAGGTATGAATGCATGAAAACAGAATACATGTAAATGAAGAAGCTGTTTTCATAAATTAGTGAGATTTCCTTTGTATTTTTAAACTGAGGTATCATAAATGAAATCAGTATCAACAGTGTCTAGCATCGACACAAAACATAAATCTCAATGTCTCGAAATATCAATGTCTCAATCTCAATATCTAGGGCGCCGTCAGTCCAGACCGGCCCCTACCATCCATCTCAAGACCACGACGGTATCCTCCGGATATCCGACGCGTCGGGTAATATCACCGGTAGGTAGTGCTCCCCTGCCGGGCTCAACGCAACACCACATTCATCTTGCCCCGGGGTACCATACCGGGCCCACCATGTACCCGTGACGGTTCCTCCACTCCTCGACACGGATCTCGAAAACCACAGCAAACTCATGGTGGACGACACTTTACATCACTAGAAAACCGCAACATTTTATATTTTAAAAGATCATAAGTTGTAAATTTTGCGGCTTTCCCCGAAATCCAGAAATATCATAAATCTCAAGAAATCATCACAAGTGCATATGTCAACGATAATGAACACATATGGTATCAATAACCAAGTTGCAATGTATGATTAATAAACTAGGCATGAACAACTGAATAACAGTATGCATGAAGTGGTAGGTAATAACTACAATGTCTAATATGGCATATAAGGGAAGTACACTAATATCATGTCCAAACTACCAGCTAACAATCTAAGTCAAGCAATTATATTCTCTAAAGTGTACGTGACATGGCAATTACCGATGAAGATGTGTGTGAGCCGGCAAGTAGGTGTACGTGGTACATACGCATCATCGGTAATGGTGCTGGTGTCCTAACAGCATGATATCAATAATGGAATATGCTGCAAAATAAATATGCGAGGCAGAGCGAACAGCAATAATGTGCGGGAGCTGAATACTAGACACAACGATAACTAATCTACAATAATCTAATATAAGTCCTACGAATGGTGCCTTTTGAAATAACACGAATCATGGGGTTTTGAAAATAGGGCTACGGTGTTTTTATGAAAGGATACGTCGTTTTTGAAATATCCGTAGATTCCCTTGAGCTGTCTTTAAAAATGCCCACGATTCGTTAGTTTTTGAAATAGGTAAGAAGTCTAATCTAATCTAACAACTACACTAAACTATACGGCTGAACTAACAAGCTGAACTACAGGTAAGGAAACCGCCTAACGTCTGAGTCGATACATATACATACCTGTATATATATTAGTCGGTGATCCCGCCTCAAAAATATCATATCCGATACCATATCTATAATCAGACATCCCAAGTCAAGAGTGCGGATCAATCATCAAGATATAGCTCGTACGTAAATCCGTCGTACGGCATCCCCCAATTCTGGGTACGGGTCAAAATCACATTCATCATACTATTCACCTGGTATCCTCTTTATCAATATCATGATCTGGTATTGATCTACGTCTAGTACAATACTGATATCGCCTAAGTATGCATGCACGTGTGTAAAAACTACGTTAAGGACCCGCTACAACGTCATGTCGTATCTAAGATACGAACCCTGCTATATCACCGATCTCACGGCCTCAAATCAAATCTCATCGACTCAGCTCAATCCCAAGTATCATCCTCAAATCAGTATGTGAACACATAGTCCCATACCCATGTGAACACATAACGATAAAGAATCCCATGAGCACATATCAATAGGAAAGTATGCAAGTATGTATGTGTGTATGTGTAGTGTAACACTACCCTAGGGTTCGCAACGCTAAAATAATCCAACACACCAATATCCATCTTAAACATCGTTAATAATCCTAAATAACATACAATAATTGTTGGTGTGTATACGCATCCGTATACACTACCACGGACTGCGGGGGTGCTATACGCTATCCACCCGACTTCTCCTGAGTAGATATAAATCTACTCACCTGGTCCTCGCTAGCCGGTGCCGACGTCGCCACGCGCTTGCTTGTCGTCTCGAAGTCCACATGGGTGTACCTACATATCATAACGCACCATATCGCATTAAAACTAAATTCGAAATCGAAACGGCATACGAAAATCAAATCGGCACGCGTATCACGCATAGGTCCAAACCTATCGCCTACGCATGCAAGAACAGTCAAACCAACCCTCGATGTCGATGTACAAAGTCAAACCATCGAGAAAAATCCAATCACACTCATTTGCACATTCACGAACACTAATTTTAATATAAACTAGGTTAAAACTCACAAAAACCCCAATTTCACTTAAAAAGTCATTTTTCCGAAAATCTAGCAAGCACAAATCGCCGTTTTTGTACAAAACATGACGTTGGCCAATATACTTATTAAATATCTTAAATAAGTCATAGAAACAATTTCCGGAATTTAATCTCATTAAATTCCAAAACCCCTAATATTCTAGTTTACAAAATACCTAAATTTTAACAATTTTATAGCAAAAAATGCACAAACCACAATCTAGCTTGGATTTTCATGAACTAAAGTATTAAACTGCACTTAATAATGTTAAAGAAGTTATGAAAAATATATTTAGATTTTTCTCTTAATTATATTCATAGTTTTCAAAACCTAGTTAGCAAATTAGCGTAATTATCACAATTTAAATCAACAAAAATGCAACCTAGCAACTTACTTTGATTTAGCAACCATTAATATGTCAAAACATCACACAAGCATAATCTCATAACATAAAACCCTAACTAGCAATTAACCCCATTCTAGAATTCCCAAGCTTTCAAATTAAAACCTAATTAAGCATCTAATTAGATAATAAGGAAGTATTATAGCAACAATTAAGTAACTAATCAAAAATCAAACCATGAGACAAATATTTATACCTACCAAAACTTGAATCAAACATGCAACCTAGCCTCACAAACTTGCTTCTTTCACCATGATCCATACTAGAATAGGTAAAGGAAAAATGGGTAAGAATTGTATTTGAGTTTTAGCTTGATTTTGCAAGGATTTTGAGGCAAAATTGTGGATTTTTTTTTTTTTGATGAAAAATGGAGGGGATTTGGGGGAGGGGCTGCTGCTGATTGGGGACAGAAAATTTTCGATCATGTGGTGTGGGGGAGTGAGGAGAGAGAGAGAGGTGAAGAAAGTGGGGAGAAAAGACAAATTCTACACCTCTTTGACTTTTCTTTTCTTTTGAAATGTGAGGTGATTGGAGAGAGAGAGAGGGAGGGGCTGTCAAAGTGGGCCAGCCACATGGGGAGGGGGAGAGAGGGTGAGGTGTGGGTGTGTGGGTTAGGGAAAAGATAAATGTATTACCCCAATTCCCATTAACACTAATTTCACCGAAAAAAGCATTTTTCTTCGATATTTTCTAAACCGTTTTGGCAAATAATTTCGTTCCAAAAACCACATGATAAAATTTTATTTAATATTTTATGATGCACAAAATTTTTTTCAACTCATTCTAATTTTTAATTTTCCCTAATTAAATATATTAGTGACGGCTTAAAATAATAATAAAATAATATTTTTTTCAGAAAATTTGAAATTTCACCAGCGTCTCAATAAACACTAAATAATAGCAATTACATAGCTAGAATATGTATATTTAATTTTTATAATAAGATATTGGAATTTTGACTTTTTACAGAAAACCCCTTTATTTTACCGATTTTCCGAAATTTCACCGAAACGATTTTCAAAACGCTACATTTTTAATCAGGTGATCTGGGCCTATTTAGCATATAAGGCGGCCTTTATCAAGTGTGTAGACTACAGAACAAACCCCAGACCCTAAATCCTCGACGGGGCCGCAATTTAAGGCAAAAGGGATTAAATCTGTGGCCAAGAAAGAGAACTGGAGGCTCGGACTTCTACGGTGGTCTCCTACTGGTCTAAACATCTCTCTGTATCTTCTAAATAAATTTTCAGAGTTCTCTAGTAGCTCCAGATTCCATTTGAATACCAAAACCTTAATGAAAACTGACATTTGAAATTCTAAACTCATCTAAACCAATGATACTTGCACTAACATACCCTCACTTAATAAGGTCGTAGTCATTAATCAACCTTTTACTATATCACCACTACTCATTATATCCACAAAATCTCAATTTAGAATTATCAAGTTTAGAGAGCATACACTTTAAGCTCTAAAACTAACTTATCAAGGCAAACAAACTTAAAATATGATTTAAGGAGAGAATTTTACCTCATAATGGCAACTAGGGAAAGTTCCAAGATGGCAAAGGACATCAAAATGAAGAATTGATCACACCATGATACTTAGGATGAGGTTAGGAACAATTTTAGTGAAGGATGTTTTGATGAGATTTGTGGGGTGTTTTGTGGTTTCTAGTGAGGATGGAGGAGGTGGAGAAAGATGAGGAGATGAAAAAGAAGATGAAGAGATAATGAAAATGAGGTAAAGAAATGTAATGGTTGTAGCAACCATACCTCCCTCTCTCTCACATGACCAAACCTCTTTGTCTCCTTCTCATATCATTTTCTTTTCTTTTCCTTTTTCTATTTTCTTTTTCTTTTGAAAAATATAAAACCAAATATCATAAATGAAATGTTAACACTTTCAAAAAAATGTGTTATGGTACTTTATAACATGATTAACACAATAAACTTGGTTTAATGCACAAAATGAGATAACACAAATTAACTTTAACATGCTAATCTTGCATGAATATATTTATATACTAATTTATGAAAAGCCCGAATTAAATAATGCTTTCATAATAATAATTCATTTTAATTTCCAATTATTTTCCAAAAATAGAGGTATGTAATTATACCAATTTACTAAAACTCGTCATTTTATTATTTAATTTCTAAAATAATATTTTCCATTTTCTGAAATGTTACAATCTGATAGATGACCGGCAGAGACTGTTCGCTGCAGATAGGGCTTTCACGACGTATCTAGTAGATACTCACGGGAGAGCCCAATGTGTGTCCGCCAAAATCTCTTCCACCTAATATACCGCTCCTTAAAGGCCGATAGCGCATCCACTTCCTATGTATCGTCGGGCACACGATGAGGAATCAGATGTAACAACCCAGAATTGGCACGTAATCGGCACATGAATCACGTGAAGTCTATAAGACCCCACCGTTACCCAAGTAAGCCGAAAGCCCAGAAATCTAAATCTATTTAGGAAAATAATGGAGATGAAATTTTGAAATAAAGGTATAATGAAATCAAGTTCTTTTGTAATATTTCAGAAAATATAAAATATTATTTTTGGAATTTAATATTAAAATAATATATTTCTCGAAAACTGCCCGATTTGCGAAATTGGGGTTTTCGAAAAAGGGTATAAATATATACCCATAATTATGAAATAATTGGAAATTAAAATGATTTATTCATTTAAAAATATATTTAAAAGATTTGGCATTTTTAAAATTTATTATATTCAGTTTAAATAAAAACCCGATTAGTGCACTGCTAATCGCGATTAAGCCAAATCCGTGTTTCTACAGTTTTCATGGTTAGTGCACAATGACATGTTTCATTTGGTTACATGTTCATTTGTGTTGTTTATGTTATGGTTTTATTGTGGTGAGAAAAGAAAAGAAAAGGAAAAGGTGTCATGATGACTTGAGGAGAGAGAGAGGGGACATAATGATGAGAGTGAGCATGCTAGGAGAGAGAATGAGAGTGAAAGATAGAGAGAGAGAGAGAGAGGGAGAGAGAGGGCTGCCCATTCTTTTCCCCACCATTTTATTTCTCCTCCTTCTTCATCCTCAAACCCCTCATTCTACCCTCATGACCCATCTCCAATCTTTCATGAAAACCCTATACCCCCTCCACAAAAGATGATCACCTCCTCACCCTCATCGTATTGGACCAAGCAAAGTGGGATCTTGACAACTTTAAGAAGCTAGGGTTCTCTTGAGTTTCATCCATGAGGTATAATCCTTTCCATTTAGATAGTTTTAAGTTCCTTTATATTCTAGTTTTAGTTTAGAATTGGTTTAGTGGTGATTTATGAAGTTAGAAAATTCTAGAGAGGGTTTGGATGACTTGTGGACTTGTGAGCTATAGTGAGGGTGTGCAAGACCCTAGAAATCCAATTCTGGACCTAGAACAGAGACCATAAACTTAGATTGTTTCCATGTCGGTTTTGTTGCATTATGTGTGCCTACTGTGAATCTGGAGCAACCGGGGGATTTCTGAGTTTAGCAAACAACTCCAGGGACCAAATTAGGGTACTAGGAGACCACCCCGACCATACGAACCCCGGCCGAGGCACCATGGCTGAGGTGGCCGGATTTTATGGGGCTGTGGCCGGCCCCATGTGGGTATTTAGGGTCTAGGTTAGTCCAGTAACTCCTTCACTCCATGTATAGTACCCTATACTTGTTTGTTTAGCTTTATTTGACCTGAGTCAAAATCTGGGAGCACTTTGGTGTGATTTTGGTTATGTTTTCCGTATTTTGAAATATTTAGTTTCGATATTTGGTTTTTTATTTGGTTGTTGGATGTTTTTACATCAACAACAAGGGTTGTTTGGTTGATTTTGTACGCGTAAGCTATAGGTTCTAACCTATAAGCAATGCGCGTGCCGTATTGGATTTCAGAACTTGATCTTTATAGCGTTGCGATATGTGTTGTTATTGTAGGTACCTTCGCATGGATTCCGAGGCGACGGCGCATGGCGTCGTCAACTTCGGTAGGCGAAGACCACGGTGAGTAGATCTATATCTACGGGGGAAGTCGGGTGGATGACGTATAGCACCCCCGCAAAGTTTTGGTAGAAACCGATTTGTAGCATATGGTTAAGAAAACCTAGATTAGGAAACTAGGGTTAGAGTTAAAAGGTTGTTAGTGAAACCATAGTATAAGCTAAAGGATAGTTAGAAGTGTTTTGATACGACTAATATGTGATGACGGAATTTGAGGTTGACGTTTGACGATATTGCCGTTTAGGGTACTATAGGACTAGATAGCCGACGTAATTGTGTCATCCGAACCATACTTATTTCCAAACCAAAGAATCATATGCATCTTTTATACAGATACCTTGAGGGACGTTATGGATTTTCAAACGATATCTTTTCCTTAAAAACACCGTAACCCCTACTTTCAAAACTACGATTCGCACCTTTTAAAAACTGATTGTATGGTTCGAGTGTGTATGCTAGATTAGATACTTATGCTTATAGTAAAAGTAGAATGTATATGTAAACTTGACTTTATGTGAGATATAATTATGATGAAAAGAGAATACGTTTTGACATGTGATATGATGATATATTGGTATACGCGAGTCGATTGAGGTGATTGATACCTTGCCGGTCCCTTGATACGAGGTTGTTATGGATGTGACCTGGGACATAGGTATATAGATATATATAGAATGTTGTGAATCATGTGTGATATTTCGTACGATGTTAGGTCCGTAACCCTCATTGTCGCATAGGTTGATAGGATCCCCGATAGCTTAATGCCGCCGTACGATGATTTTCCGTACGTGATGAGTTTGACTTGAGATTTGATCCATACCCTTGACTAGAGAATGCCGTACGATAGATTATACTGTACGTGATGTTGTGTGGCTAGATGCCGATTGATAGATTCACCGACTCGGTCATGTTAGATACGTATACCCGTCAGCATTTGCATATGATTTACCTTATGCTGCATTCATATTATTCTCATTGCATTGTTTATACCTGTGCTAGTACACTTGCACCATTATCGATGATGTGTATGTTACACTTACATAGATTTTCCGGTTCACATACTTCATCATCGATAATTGCCATGTCACTACACAGTACGATTGCTGCATCCTGATATGACTCTTTGCATAAATTACTTACGTATATACCCACTTGTACATACATAGATGATGCTGGCTTTGATTTTGGAGAATTGAGGACCGCATGTTATACTTTAAAAACTGGAATCATTTAAAAGAGCGATTTTCCCTTAATATGTCATATCACTATTCCATGTTGCATGATATACGGATATGCTTACATTTCTATCATATGTCGCATACATCACGCTTTATGATTTTTCGCATTGGGATATGCTGTTTTCATGAGATTTCTGGATTTGAGAACCGTGGCTATTTCAAAAGAAAACATGTACTATTTTAAAAACCCAGTTTCTCTTGATATGATATTTCAGTGCGTCCACCATGCGTTTTCTTGGTTCTGAGACGTGTGCTTGAAACCCGATTCGAGGAGTTCGATGATCCATTTGCAGGTTCATGGTGGACCCGGTATGGTTCCCTGGGGCGAGAAATGTTTTCGTCGAGTAGACGATGAGCCTGGCAGGGTGGCGAGTACCTACCGGTGATTGGTTGGACCTGACGGTTATCCGGAGGATACCGACCGGAGTCGAGAGATGGATATGGGACGACCCGTTCTGCAGGAGCCCGCGGGCCGATCCCGCAGACGGAGCCCGAGATATATGAGGATTTACGTGTCGATGCTGGATACGGGTTTCATGATATTTCGAGTGTCGATGTTGGACACTCAGGTTCCATGATTTTGTTGTGTCGCGAGGGACACATGTTGATTTATATCCTCATATTTTCATGCATATGCTTTTATGATGTTTACATGCATGATGTTGTTGTGTCATTGGTTGACACGTGGACGAGATCCACATGCTGATAGACATTGATATTAGTGTTGGCACACATACTGATACGGTCACCCTACATATCATAGTATTACCTTTATGATATAGTTGACCTAGGAGTCGTTGTTTATTCGATTTCTACTTGTAGATGTTTTTCTATTCACGAGTTGGTAACTCACCCCCGCTGTGCCACAGTTCTTACAGGTTGACCGCACGGATCAGTAGCGGCATCGCTGGCACATAGCTACTTTTGGGTGGTTTGCTTCGTAGGTGGGATATTTGTATCGTACCCACTCTTGTATTTACTATTTCATATTGTATCTAGTCAACTCCATCAAATCAAATCTAGTATTTGTATAAGTTATGAGACATAGCAAGACTTGTTGTGCGAGACTTGAGCGATGGGTTTTATGTTCGCTTTTGGGGTTTATGTCTTGCTTTTCTTTATCTTTTGTGGTGGTCTTCGCCGTGGGGCATCATATACTTATATATATACTATCTTGCATGGTTGTAATCCACCGGTTAGCGAAGAGCTAGCTCCCGCTTGGGGATGCCTTTATCATTATTATGTATATGTGGTTTTGGATCAAAATATACAAAGGAGGTTCTGCCCAAATTTTCAAAAGACGAAACATGTTTTAAACCTGCATAATCCACTTGCATTTTTCATGTTCCATTATCTATGCATTAAGAAAACCTTTGATTTCATTATACCTTTATTTCAAAACTTCACCTCTTTTTATTTTCTTAAAAAGGTTTAGATTTCTGGGTTTCAACTTACTTGAGTTACGTTGCACCTTTAGACGTCGCGTGATTTAAGTGCCGGTCACGAGCTAATATTTCGGGTCGCGACAAAGTTGGTATTAGAGCCAGGTTTAATCTTGGTTCGAGTCTATGTTTGACTATGCAGAGTCTTGGGCTTATATGTATTTCGGAACCTAGGCTTGACCTTACGTAACTTAGACTTGAACGGGGGGTATTAGACCCGAACTGTCGTCACATAGGCTGACCCTGATTGATGGAGTAGGTAGTTTGAGTAGAATGACGTACCGTACGTATGTTCCGCGATATATTTACGATACGATACTCCACTTAAGAAACCTTAGGATGTACATATTTTTGAGACTTATGATTCTCTTCATACCCATGATTATACATCCATTTGAGATCCTTGATTCTGTTCGTTTCCATTATCATACTTTTATTGATGTTGTTTCTTCTTATGATCATGTATCCATTCTGGATCTGTCGTTTCCTTTCATGCCTTTGATATGTTTTTATCGATACTCGATTGAGGTTCCGGTCACCATAGTTTGAGCGCAGTTTGAGCTGCTGCTAGTGTTGCGGTCAGGGCGAGCTCGTCATGGACGAAGAATGACCATTGTGTTTTCTCGTGACACGAGAACGTCTCGAGTTAGTATTTATGTTGTGACCTCTTGTTGAGGCGAGTGGTTGGTTTTGCACCGGATGATCGGGCCATTGATAGAGCTGCCAGTTGCTAGAGGTCTGTTGATGTACAGCATACCTCAGAGATTATGATGTCATCTACCGTGCAGACAGATGACCCAGCTGTTGCTAAGATTGATGTGATGTCGCTTCCAGAGCTTACGAGACGAAATAGCTGGAGCTTCCAGGCGGAGATGCGACAGATGATAGCTATTCTATTCCGAGTTGAGAGACGAATGTGATTTGTCAGATTGATGCGCCGACGCAGGCCCAGTTGAGTTAAAGATTTTCAGTGTGGAGAGTCATACTCAGATCTAGAGCAAACCGATACAGAGATGACCGTTGATGTATCGCCTGTTAGATATATGTATGCCCTAGAGGCCATTATATGTATAGTGGATGTTTGGACATGTATATATGTATATAGATGACTTTCTTGCTCGACATGATAGTATGCTATCTGGTTTACTTTATCTTGACATGTTCATTTGATCATGCATATTATTAATTTGGTACATGTTGATAAAGCCCTTAGGATATTTGCTTGACTACTCTGACTAAGATGCGGATCATACTAGTGGGACTTGTGTAATTTATAAGCATATCCTTTAACTATTCCTAGTCGTGGGTATATCGAGATGGGGCATCGATATTCCAGGGTAGACTAGCGTATACTATTCTTGTCCCATATGATGGGCGATGGATGATCCCATATCCATCTGGTGAGGTGACACCAAAGATTGTATATGGGTGCCCAGTGGAGACTGGATACACTGAACGGACTCACCGAGAACTCCTATATGGTATTATATCTATCGTCGGATAGCAGTTCTCAGGTGACACTTGTACAGGTTAGTCTGTAGACCCAAGATCGTCATAGAGTCTTGTGTATCCTCCTACTGTACTTTGATCTCCACCCTACCATGGCTCTACTGAGTCGTGCAAACAGGTGGTCTTTGGGTACAGTCTCGAGGCACATGGAGGCGATGAGCGATAGGTGGGGTTTCGTCTCTCCCGGTATTGGGAGTTGATGTTGTGCAATGCTAGATTGGCTGTAACAGGAAGTCCCTGGCCAGGGCTGCTGAGATTTACTGATAAGCGTTTTCAGTAGTTTCTCGATCTGTTATGAGCCATACACCAGCATGACTTATTGAGTTATTGGGGTCGACGATTCCATCCCTAGACTCGATATGCAACATATCTGACGAGGAGACCGGACTGTACGGTAAGTGGTGCCAGTTGGCTCGACGAGAGTTTTGACAGCTTCGCTGGTTTTCATCTGATCGCTCAATACCCGGGTGGCCGTTACGTTTAGCTGACCGCTTGCGGCTTGTGGGTGTTTGATATGATCATCACCTACTGCCGGCGTATTGACGAGTCTTAGAGTCCCACACAGGAGTTTCCTGGCTCAGGCGAAAAGATGTGGTGTGCATATGAGATATGCGCGGGGACCCGATTAAATACGGATATGTGATACCGTATATTAATCGGGCATTTTCTATTGGTCGGGTCGTATGTGATATGACCGGTTTGCTAAATCAAGTGTTGATTTAACAAATGACTTTTAGATTAATTCTTTAATTAAACCCTTTTTCTATTTTGTATGCATGCATGTATGCACATGATGATGTGCATGGACACATACATACATACATTGTATCATGGTTGTTGATACACATTTGGTGGCAAAGCAAGACTCACATAGTAGTAATTATATATATATATATATATATATATATATATTTATCATTTTGAGTTAATGTAAGGATAATTCACTCATGGTTAATGTTTATCATCTTTGACCATACTTGACCTAATTCTCAACCTTGAGTTAATTTTCCTTTAGCTTTATTAACTCAATAGTAAATATCTAAATAATTACAAACCATGGTTGAGGTGAGAATGATATAATATTGATTATTCATTCTCATCTCATTATTATTCATCACAAATACTTTGAGCTCAAGCTAAGCTGTCATCTTCTTCTTCCTCTCTTGAGATTTTCTTTGAGTGAGGTTGATAAAAAGAAAGGGTTTTGATTATAGAATACAAACCACATCATCATACTACACACATCTAGCCCATTTGTGTAGGGTGTTTGCTCTACTTCATTTACAAATCAAGTAAAGTAAGGAGCTTTGGGCAAAGGGACTTCGGCTGGATCTTCGTAGACTGGGAAGGCTTCCAACGATCCATTCCAAACTCTCATAGTGCCAAGGAGTTACCAAGGGAGGTCTACAAAGGTTGTAATCTCTACTCTTAGTGATAGTTTTTCTTTTGCATGTGATGCTTAGTTGAATGAAACCCTAAATTTCTAGTTATGATTCTTGTCAAGTTCACTTAACACATTTAAAATTTTGATTGTGGCATATATGATGCTTCAAAACCCTAGTTGAGGTGCTAGGTAAACCCAACAATGGTATCAGAGCCAAGCTATAGCTTTAGGTAATGCGTAGACGAAGTTAAAAGTCCGATCGAACCATGAAACACCCAATTGGACCCCTCTCTGGAAATTTTCTAAAAAATTGTTTTTTTTCACATTAAAAATACTCAAAAAATCAAGCAGGTAATTTTATGGATTACTGTGAAATACGAGTCACTATAGCCTTTAAGTCGCCGCGGAACTGCTGCCATACCATACTTTTGGCGGCGGTTCCGCGGCAGTACTTGGGTGTCAGGGATAGTTATTTCTAGGGTTCATCCGTATGTATTACTACATGCTTCTGGGTATTTTTAATATTACTCAGGTGTTGAGTTTTCTGGAGACTATTTGTATTCGTCGATTCGATCGGAAAGTTTAACATCGTTTAGTTTTTCTGGTAATTTAGAACGTGCTAAAATGTTCGAACGGATATCAATAACTCACTTTTTCCCGTATTGGAAAACTTTCAAGTGTTGGATTTTTCACGAGTTTGAAACTTTCAGAAAATCATGCAAGCGTATCTGTGGACCCTCTAGAAGAACGTAACCTTAACTCGATTATATGACCGTCAAGACTGCCACTGAACCCTATGGTTTGTGGTAGCTTAGCGTTGCCACATATGAGGCGTTGGTTTGACCCTTCTACGGCTGGTTCATAGGGGCTGTGATATGTTCTGGAAATTTTTGAACTCGGCTCATGTGTTGTGCTATTTGGGAAATCTTGAGTGTTTGATTATTTGATCGAAAAGTTTAACATTGTCTATTTATCTGGAATGTGATACAATATGTGGAATTCATAAAGTTAGGCATGAAATGCCAAGTATGTGATATTTCGAATTTACAATGTCTAAAGTGATTGTGAATTCTAAATGTTATAGTTTTTCACTTTATTTTCTGCGACCGTAAGTGTAGTATGTGGTGTATCGCCAATTTCGTTGCTATACATCAATGGCAATTGGGATACGCATACTTTCTTACGTTGATGATATGAGATATTATGTGTTGCTGAGATATGATGCAGGATTGTCGCGATCGAATAGCAGGTTTTTTTTTATGTGAGATGTGAGTTTTTATTTTCATTCAT
The DNA here is from genome assembly GCA_030015575.1 of Agapanthus africanus. Classification (NCBI taxonomy): domain Eukaryota; kingdom Viridiplantae; phylum Streptophyta; class Magnoliopsida; order Asparagales; family Amaryllidaceae; genus Agapanthus; species Agapanthus africanus. Next base: position 471,789,022 of record JASDDO010000031.1, read on the forward strand.
GTATAAATCAATTGTATGTAATATTCTTTTATTTGAGGCACTTCCGGGTTGAGGAAGATGTTTCCATCATTGTATATTATTTACTTTTCCGCATTAGGATAGACCCAAGGAGGGGAGCACAAGTGACCGGGTTCTAAGGTTCAGTGGGAGGTCATCTCAAGGAGTCAAGACCGGGTCTCCTAAACTCTAGAATTGGCGGGATAACTTGCCGCTCTCGTAGGGGTCTAGGGTTGTGGGCTTGGCTATTCATCGCGACAGTGGAATCCGTATTTTCTATTGCTGGCTAAATACAAAATACGGACATCCTAGATATCCTTTTATTTTCATATGTGCTTCTGCTGTTGATATTCTGTAATGTGATTACTTAGTATCTGAGACGAATGGATTATTATTATATATATGATATATAATAAACGTTGCTTATATTTTACACCCCCGCTAGTCCTGTCCCGCTATGTCTTTAGTTAAGTAACCTAACGGTGCATAACGGGACACTGTGGCGAATGCGGATGGTATAAGTATACGTTCTATTTTCGTTTCTTTTCTGTGATGGCTTAGGAACTTAAATGATGTGATTACATTAATGATATTAATGTAAAGTAAAAGAAACCTAAAAGATGTTTTAGAATCAGAATTGAAACCCACTCGGCCTTTTTATGAAAAATGCAACTTTCAAAAGATGCGGAGCTTAATCCACTCCTTTTCTAAACTGTTTGATTCTACAACGAGATTAAGTTCAAAGCGTTAAAGGTTTTCATAAAAACCATCCGCAACCCTCCGTCATTTTAGGAAGTAGAGTACTTAGTATTCATGCTGCGTATTTTGATCATAGTCAAGGCGTAGTGTACGGTAGCTAAGTGATGTCTTCCTACAAAGCATATGATGGGATCAGTTAGGACATTCATGTGATTATGTTGATCATAGTCAAGGGTTATATGGGTGGGTCTAGTTAATCTCGAAATGACGGGTAGAACTTGACTAGTGCTTATGATATTTTGACCATAGCCAAGGTCATAAGTAACTAGGGGTAAAAACCATATCGGGAGTTTCAAGAGTTGAAATTTGCAATGAGATTGCATACCATCTATATGATAGTTGGATCCCGATCCCACTGTGAGTAAGTGTTACTTCCAGGAGAGTTTTTCACTTTATAATTAGCTAATCCAGTAGGTGTCTAGAAAGGTGTTAACAGAGTTTGACCACTGGGAAAACGAGGTTTATTTTAATTAGGTCCGTGCGAAAGCACGGGGAACCTCCCTCAAAGTACCGACACTGGCCTGGCTGACCGGTTAGCGAAACTATAGAATGTAATTAATCCTGGCTAGTTTTCTTTTCAGGTTTTGAAAGAAAATTTGATAAAATCATGGGAGACATCGATTAGATAAGATAATAACCAATCTAAATCTTTGCAAGAGCATTTCGCTGAGTGTATTCTTTTCTCTCTCCTAATGGCAGATACCGATGACGGGACTTAAACTTCTACTAGAGAAAAATAAACTGACAGGACCGAATTATAAAGAATGGTTGAGGAACTTGAACATTGCACTCACATATGATAAATTATCATATGTCCTCACTACCAAAGCCCCACCCGTCCTAGGACCTGAATCATCTCTTTCGGATAGGGAGATCCGAAAAACATGGGATATTGATTGTAACACGGCCAAGTGCCTCGCGCTTGCTTCTATGGACAATATTCATCAGAAGCAACACGAGAATATGGATGTGCAATCCATCTTTCTTCACACAAAGGACTTGTATGAAGAGCAATCTCGTATTTTGAGATACGAGGCATCTAGAAAGTTGTTTCAGATGCGAATGGCCCCTGGTACATCAGTAGGAGACCATGTTTTGAAGATGATTGGTCTTATAGAAGAACTTGAGGAACTGGGATGGACCATAGATAATGAGCAATATACGGATATTGTTCTACAGTCTCCCCCCCGCCTTTGCTCCGTTCATAGTGAATTTCAATATGAACGATTTGGAGAAATCATTGCCTGAACTTCTCAATATGTTGAGGAGTGCAGAGAGCACGCTTAAGACAGCGAAAACTCCCGCTGTGTTACATGGGCCATCTTCCTCTTCCGTCCCAAAAGCTAAGGCCAAGGGAAAGAAGAAGAAGAAGTCTATCAAACCGAAAGGTGGAGTTAAAAAGGCAAAGGGGAAAGACAAGTTCGGGGCTGCGGGAAGTGGGAAAGGACAATGTTTTTACTGCCACAAGTCAGGACATTGGAAACGCAACTGTTCTGTGTATCTTGTTGATCTCAAGAAGAAGAAGCATGCTAATGCTTCCACTTCAGGTGTGTTTGTAACTGAAAACTGTTTTTCTTCAAACTCTGCATCTTGGGTATTAGATATCGGTTCTGGTTCTCACATCTGCAATTGTGTGCAGGGATTGAGAAACGGTAGAGTTTTGAAGACAGGTGACCATACTCTGCGGGTTGGAAATGGTTCCAATGTACATGCTGTATCCATATGAGAGTATCATCTTGGGTCGCCTTTGGGTTGTATTTTGGTTTTGAACCCGTGTTATTTTGTACCTAGTATGCTATGTAATATAATATCCATTTCTTTGTTGGACAATGAAGGATATCATTTTGTGTTGCAAAATAATGTTATGAACATTAACTTGAATCAAGAGTTGATTGGGTATGGTACTCTAAATAACGGTATTTACGTCCTGAACCAACACACAGTTTTCAATATACAACATACTAATAAAAGAAAGTTTTCAGATATAGATGAAACTTTTCTTTGACATTGTAGACTTGGTCATATTAATGAAACAAGACTAAACAAGCTACATAAATATGGATATTTAAAACCTTTTGAATATAAATCTTATGCAACTTGCCAGTCCTGTATCAAAGGTAAAATGACCAAAACACCGTTTACTGGACACGGAGAAAGAGCTGTTGAACTCTTAAGCCTCATACATAGTGATGTATGCGGACCAATGTCTATACATGCACGAGGTGGTTTTTCATATTTCATCACTTCTACTGATGATTTCTCAAGATTCGGACACGTGTTTTTGATAAAGCACAAATCCGAAGCTTTCGAGAAATTCAAGGAGTACAAACTTGAAGTAGAAAAACAAAAGCATCAAGAAACTTTGATCAGATCGAGGTGGAGAGTATTTAAGTACAGAGTTTTTAGACTTCTTAAAAGAGAATGGGATTCTCTCTCATCTCACTCCTCCTTACACACCACATCACAACGGTGTGTCAGAACGGAGGAATCGTACCCTATTAGATATGGTAAGATCCATGATGTGTGATGCTGAGTTACCGCTTTCCTTTTGGGGGCATGCATTGGGGACAGCGATGTATCTGTTAAACAGGGTTCCAACCAAGACCGTGTCCACCACTCCATATGAGATATGGAGTGGAAAGAGACCATCTCTTAAAAGAGTTAGGATTTGGGGTTGTCCGGCTTTTGTTAAAAAGCAGAATCCAGACAAACTCGAGACACGATCGGTCATGTGTAAATTTGTGGGATATCCAAAACATTCATATGGATATCTATTCTACCACAAGAAGGAACAAAAGGTGTTTGTTGCTCAGCATGCCACATTTTTGGAAAATGAAATCTTTACAGACAGTACTGATGGCAATGCGGTAGAACTAGAAGAGGTTCTAGAAACACAAATTACTCAGGACGAATTAGTTGAAACTGATGTTGCAGTAGAGCTTCAAGAACCTCAGCCGCTCCGGAGATCTAGTAGAACTTTTCGCCCACCATAGAGATACTATGGGTTTCTCATTGATGGTGATATAGAAGATTGCATCATGGATGATGATGACCCTACTAGTTTTCAGCAAGCTATCATGAGTGGTGACTCAGTGAAGTGGCTGGAAGCCATGAGATCCGAAATGGAATCCATGTATACCAACAAAGTATGGACTTTGGACGTTGCACCTCCTGGGATAAAACCCGTTGGGTGCAAATAGATCTTTAAAAGAAAGATTGGTGTAGATGGACAGGTAGAGACCTTTAAAGCAAGGCTTGTAGCGAAAGGTTTTCGTCAAAGACCAGAATTGGACTATGATGAAACTTTCTCTCCAGTAGCAATGCTTAAATCCATTAGGATCCTACTTGCTATTGCTGCTCACTATGATTATGAAATCTGGCAGATGGACGTTAAAACTACATTTCTAAATGGTGATTTAGAAGAATGCGTTTTTAAGGATCAGCCAGAGGGCTTCATTGACAGTAGGAGCAGCGGGAAAGCATGTAGATTGCTTAAATCCATTTATGGATTAAAGCAGGCCTCACGGAGCTGGAACATCTGCTTTGATGATACAATCAAAGAGTTTGATTTTATCAAAAATATAGATGAACCATGCATTTATAAGAAGATTGTAGGGAGTACTGTCACATTCCTCGTATTGTACGTGGATGACATTCTCCTGATAGGAAATGATATTCCTATACTACAATTGATCAAACTATTCTTATCACAAGATTCTCCATGAAGGACCTGGGTGATGCCTCGTGCATTTTAGGCATTAGGATTTATAGAGATAGATTCAAGAGGTTATTGGGATTGTCCCAATCAAAGTACATAGACACCATCCTAAAAAGGTTTAATATGGAAGATTCCAAGCGTGGCGCCTTGCCCGCTTGTCATGGAATCACTCTCTCCAAGGACTTCTGTCCGAAGACAGATGAAGAAAGAGCTCGCATGAGCGTTATACCCTACGCTTCAGCCGTAGGATCTATAATGTATGCGATGTTATGTATACGCCCTGATGTAGCTTATGCACTAGCTGTAGTAAGCAGGTATCAATCCAACCCAGGGGAGAAACATTGGGTACCAGTGAAGAACATTCTTAAGTACTTGCGAAGGACTAAAGAATTATTCTTGGTGTATGGTAATGTGGATCTCCAGATGGAGGCCTTTACCGATTCCAGCTTCCAAAGTGATAAGGATGACAGCAAATCTATCTCAGGGTTTGTATTTACCCTCAATGGAGGGACGGTTAGTTGGAAGAGTTCCGAACAGGATACCGTTGCAGACTCCACGATGGAAGCTGAGTATATTGTTGCAAATGATGCTGCCAAGGAAGCCGTCTGGATGAGGAAGTTCATCGTGGAACTAGGAGTGGTTCCAACCATTGTTGATCCAATACCATTGTATTGTGATAATAAATGAGCTATGGCGTTAGCCAAAGAACCAAGGTCCCATCAGAAATCCAGACACATCCTGAGGCGATACCATTTGATCCGGGAGATAGTAGATCGCCAGGAGATCGAGATTCAGAGAGTAGATACAAAGGATAACACAGGGGATCCACTCACCAAGGCCCTTCCACAGCCGCAGCATGAGCGACTTTTTGAAATGTTGAGTATGAGATACGCCAATAACTGGCCTTAGTGCAAGTGGGATATTGTTAGATATATGTATGCCCTAGAGGCCATTATATGTATAGTGGATGGTTGGACATGTATATATGTATATAGATGACTTTCTTACTCGACATGATAGTATGCTATCTGGTTTACTTTATCTTGACATGTTCATTTGATCATGCATATTATTAATTTGGTACATGTTGATAAAGCCCTTAGGATATTTGCTTGACTACTCCGACTATGATGCGGATCATACTAGTGGGACTTGTGTAGTTTATAAGCATATCTTTTAACTGTTCCTAGTCGTGGGTATATCGAGACGGGGCATCGATATTCCAGGGTAGACTAGCGTATACTATTCTTGTCCCATATGATGGGCGATGGATGATCCCATATCCATCTGGTGAGGTGACACCAAAGATTGTATGCGGGTGCTCAGTGGAGACTGGGTATACTGAACGGACCCGCCGAGAACTCCTATGTGGTATTATATCTATCGTCGGATAGCAGTTCTCAGGTGACACTTGTACAGGTTAGTCTGTAGACCCAAGATCGTCATAGAGTCTTATGTGTCCTCCTACTGTACTTTGATCTCCACCCTACCACGGCTCTAATGAGTCATGCAAACAGGTGGTCTTTGGGTACAGTCTCGAGGAACATGGAGGCGATGAGCAATAGGTGGGGTTTCATCTCTTCCGGTATTGGGAGTTGATGTTGTGCTATGCTAGATTGGCTATAACAGGAAGTCCCTGGCCAGGGCTGCTGAGATTTACTGATAAGCGTTATCAGTAGTTTCTCGATCGGTTATGAGCCATACACCAGCATGACTTATTGAGTTATTGGGGTCGACGATTCCATCCTTAGACTCGATATGCAACATATCTGACGAGGAGACCGTACTGTACGGTAAGTGTTGCCAATTGGCTCGACAGGAGTTTTGACAGCTTCGCTGGTTTTTTTCTGATCGCTCAATATCTCGGTGGCCGTTACATTTAGCTGACCGCTTACGGCTTGTGGGTGTTTGATATGATCATCACCTACTGCCGGTGTATTGACGAGTCTTAGAGTCCCACATAGGAGTTTCCTGGCTCAGGCGAAAAGATGTGGTGTGCATATGAGATATGCGCGGGGACCCGATTAAATACGGATATGTGATACCGTATATTAATCGGGCATTTTCTATTGGTCGGGTCGTATGTTATATGACCGGTTTGCTAAATCAAGTGTTGATTTAACAAATGACTTTTAGATTAATTCTTTAATTAAACCCTTTTTTCTATTTTGTATGCATGCATATATGTACATGATGATGTGCATGGACACATACATACATACATACACTGTATCATGGTTGTTGATACACATTTGGTAGCAATGCAAGACTCACATGGTAGTAATTATATATATATTTATTATTTTGAGTTAATGTAAGGATAATTCACTCATGGTTAATGTTTATCATTTTTGACCATACTTGACCTAATTCTTAACCTTGAGTTAATTTTCCTTTAGCTTTATTAACTCAATAGTAAATATCTAAATAATTACAAACCATGGTTGAGGTGAGAATGATATAATATTGATTATTCATTCTCATCTCATTATTATTCATCACAAATACTTTGAGCTCAAGCTAAGCTATCATCTTCTTCTTCCTCTCTTGAGATTTTCTTTGAGTGAGGTTGATAAAAAGAAAGGGTTTTGATTATAGAATACAAACCACATCATCATACTACACACATCTAGCCCATTTGTGTAGGGTGTTTGCTCTACTTCATTTACAAATCAAGTAAATTAAGGAGCTTTGGGCAAAGGGACTTCGGGTGGATCTTCGTGGACTAGGAAGGCTTCCAACGATCCGTTCCAAACTCTCATAGTGCCAAGGAGTCACCAAGGGAGGTCTACAAAGGTTGTAATCTCTACCCTTAGTGATAGTTTTTCTTTTGCATGTGATGCTTAGTTGAATGAAACCCTAAATTTCTTGTTATGATTCTTGTCAAGTTCACTTAGCACCTATAAAATTTTGATTGTGGCATATGTGATGCTTCCAAACCCTAGTTGAGGTGCTAGGTAAACCCAACATCGCCTCTCCTGGAGAATTGAGGCATTGTTTAGCATGCGGACGAAGGGTATTCGCATATTGCCGAGACGAAGTTAAATAGTTCGAACGAATGTCAGAAACCCATTTTTCCAAGTTTAAGTATTCGGAAGAACATGCAGGTAATTCTGTGGACCCTCTAGAAGAATGAAACCCTAACTCGATATGATGACCATGGAACCGCTTTTGAACCTTAGGGTTTGCGGCAGTTTAGCGGTGCCATCAGTGAAGCTTGGGTTTGCCCTTCTACGGTTGGTCCGTAGGTACTCTGGTATGTACCAGATATTATTAGACTATGCTCAGGTGTTGTGCTTTCGGGAAATTATGGGAATTTTATGAATCGATCGAAACGTTTAACGTCGTCCGGATATCATGTGATAAGATACCAGTAAGCTGACCAGCTTCGGATAGAGGATCTCACCCAGATGCGTTGTGAGTTGATCGAGGACGGACGAGTATTGAGTATTTCTCCGATGGTTGGGACGAGTTCTCGAGGACGTGTTCGGCCAGATATCTTCTACAGAGTGATGAAGATACCGAGTTCGTGACTTTGAGTCCATGTGAGAGACTTCGGATTGACCGTAGCCGAGAACCGTTGCAGTGCGTAGATAGCATGGTGTGACGTCAAGGTGGACGATGATAAAGACGAGTGGAACCAGAGGTTCGTGCAAGACACTGACGAGCTGTTGTCACTCCCCGTCAAGATGAGAGATCTGATATGTATACAGAGGCGTTGGGATACGGCCAGTTCCCGAGGAAATGTTGTGCTGAGAATGCAGATGTCCAGAAAGCGAGAAAAGATTATGTAAGAGTACCAGCCTCCGTACAGTTCGGCATAGGCAAGATCAGAAGAGACCTTGAGCAGGATTCCTTCCAGGACACTGCTGCAATGAGATTTGCACCCAGGATCAGTTGTGTCACGTGTATACAGAGGACCAGAGGCCGACGCCAGTGACGTGCTGCTTTACGAGTGGTCGTGATGATTGACCGAGAGATGGCCAGAGAAGTGCTAGAGCGGAATCGTCCCCGTTAGCACACCTGACCGGGACGACGAGCCGATAGAATACGAGATTAGTAAATCCACAGAGAAGATAAGGACCCAGAGACAGAGGATGCTAGACTATGAGCAGGAGGCAAGCGGATGTTCTTGTTCTGCCGGTTTTAGCCGCACCGACTTTTTCGACATTGTAGGAGGTGTACCTCAATGCCATTTATTGCGATTTGCGTTTGTGATCTGAGTATCACGCTTATATCGCTTGGATTTGAGTTTTGATGATTGAGTTTCATGATGTTGTTTTTATGCACCATGGCTGCACCTACTGGGCATTTACATTTTGTGCATAGTATTGCACTTGATATATGTTTTATATGCTGTTGTGTTTGGTTGTGATTTGTGCATATTTATTACACTTGATATTGATTTTGTGCCTTGGCTGCACATGTTTATGATTTCGTGAATTTCATACAGTTGATTTGATTTTGTGCGTGTGGTACGCACTCGATTTCATTTTTGCACTCGGTATAGCTTATATGTGCTTGCAGTGCACTGATATGTGTTTTGTGCACGCAGTTGCACACGTTTATGATTTTATACACTTTGGTACACTCGGTGTTGTTGTTTACGCATTTGAGTTATTGATTAGTATTTTGTGCATTTGATGCACCGTATTTGTATTTCGTGCACTAGATGCACTGTATTCGTATTTCGTGCACAGGATGCACAGTATTCGTATTTCGTGCACTAGATGCACTGTATTCGTATTTCGTGCACTGGATGCACCGTATTTGTATTTCGTGGACTGGATGCACCGTATTTGTATTTCGTGCACTAGATACACCGTATTTGTATTTCGTGCACTGGATACACCAGATTTGTATTTTGTGCACTGGATGCACCGGATTTGTGTTTCGTGCACTTGTTGCACTAGATTTTCATTTCGTTTATTTGTTGCACTAGATTTCGTTTCGCGCATTTGTTGCACTAGATTTTCTTTTCGTACATTTGTCGTACCAGATTTATATTTCGTGCGTTTGTTGCACTGGGTTTACATTTTTTGTGTTGGTTGCACCATATCGGTACTTCGTGCATTGGTTGCACTAGGTTTACACTCCGTACCTTTATTGCACCCGATTTATATTTTTGAGCATTTGTGTTACCATATTTATGTTTTTGTGCGCGTTGCACTTGACGTCCGTTTTTCGTGCACTTTACCGCACTGGGCATCTATATGGACTGACACGCTTGGGTTGGACTTTTGCGCATATTAGGCGCTTGATATTTTGTTTTGTGCGCATCGGATGCACTTGAGTGAGATTTTACTCATGCATGCCGGATGCCCTTGATTCAGATTTATTCATACATGTTGGATGCACTTGATTTAGATTTTATTCGTGCATGTTGGATGCACTTGGTTTAGATTTTATTCGTGCATGTTTGATGCACTTGATCTAGATTTCTTTCGTGCATGATGAATGCACTTGATTTGGATTTTCGCACATGTTGGGCGCATGATATGAGATGTGATTTTGTGCACATTGGATACACTCGATTTGGGATTTTTATTCGTGCACGTTAGTTGCACTGAATTGAGATTTTCGTGCACTCTAGGTGCACTTGATAGTGTTGTCGTGCACACCCGTTGCACTAGACAGATGATTTCGTGCACACCCGTTGCACTTGGTTTTGGTTTTATGCACATTCATAGCACTTGTATTTGGATTTGATTTCCGTGCGCACCAGACGCACATGATTATTGGATACGCCTTTTGAGGCTGATTTTTCTCTTGAGCACCTTGTTTTCATGTTAAGCACTATGTTATGTAGTTGCCAAACAGGACTGATCCGAGAGCAGTACCTGAATACTTTGCATGCATTAAAAGTTTACCAAGAGGTTTTTGAAAAAGAGCTATAGTCTCGCTATTTCCTACGTGTCTGTGAGCGACACGAAAGTTTACAAGGAAAACCTTTTGGGGATATTTTTGAAACGACGGAACATATATTTAGCAAAACACATATGAATGTATATTTATTACTTTACAAATGAGCGTCCGTCACTTATGCCGTGAGTTACGCATTCACGCGGCGATTTAGAAAAGATTTTTGCATGAGTTTTATTCAGTTCTTGAAAGTTTTTCAAAGATGCGTACTATACACGTATTATAGTATTTGACTAGTGTATATTGGATTTCTGTAGTGGATTTTGAGATCTGTATCTTCATTGTAACTCCGAGGATATGCGTGCAAATCAGATGATTTGCGTGACGCTTGACGGAATTCGATTTTGAGTTTCGTATTCGTTTTCAGGCGCACGCGATGCGCTGTGGTATTTCTGCATCTTCCATGATTTCGGAGCCCCGTTGATTTGAATTGAGTATTTAAATGTTTTAGTATTTGGGGGTTTAAATTTAAATTCAGGGACCGAATTTATTTAAGGGAGGAAGATTGTAACATTTCAGAAAATATAAAATATTATTTTTGGAATTTAATATTAAAATAATATATTTCCCGAAAACTGCCCGATTTGCAAAATTGGGGTTTTCGAAAAAGGGTATAAATATATAACCATAATTGTGAAATAATTGGAAATTAAAATGATTTATTCATTTAAAAATATATTTAAAGGATTTGGCATTTTTAAAATTTATTATATGCAGTTTAAATAAAAACCCGATTAGTGCACTGCTAATCGCGATTAAGCCAAATCCGTGTTTCTACAGTTTTCATGGTTAGTGCACAATGACATGTTTCATTTGGTTACATGTTCATTTGTGTTGTTTATGTTATGGTTTTATTGTGGTGAGAAAAGAAAAGGAAAAGGTGTCATGATGACTTGAGGAGAGAGAGAGAGGACATAATGATGAGAGTGAGCATGCTAGGAGAGAGAATGAGAGTGAGAAAGAGAGGGAGGGGGGGAGAGGGCTGCCCATTCTTTTCCCCACCATTTTATTTCTCCTCCTTCTTCATCCTCAAACTCTCATTCTACACTCATGACCCATCTCCAATCTTTCATGAAAACCATATACCCCCTTCACAAAAGATGATCACCTCCTCACCCTCATCGCATTGGGCCAAGCAAAGTGGGATTTTGACAACTTTGAGAAGTTAGGGTTCTCTTGAGTTTCATCCATGAGGTATAATCCTTTCCATTTAGATAGTTTTAAGTTCCTTTATATTCTAGTTTTAGTTTAGAATTGGTTTAGTGGTGATTTGTGAAGTTAGAAAATTCTAGAGAGGGTTTGGGTGACTTGTGGACTTGTGAGCTATAGTGAGGGTGTGCAAGACCCTAGAAATCCAATTCTGGACCTAGAACAGAGACCATAAACTTAGATTGTATCCATGTCGGTTTTGTTGCATTATGTGTGCCTACTGTGAATCTGGAGCAACCCGGGGGATTTCTGAGTTTAGCAAACAACTCCAGGGACCAAATTAGGGTACTAGGAGACCACCCCGACCATACGAACCCCAACTGAGGCACCATGGCCGAGGTTGCCGGATTTTATAGGGTTGTGGCTGGCCCTATGTGGGTATTTAGGGTCTAGGTTGGTCCAGTAACTCCTTCACTCCATGTACAGTACCCTATACTTGTTTGTTTAGCTTTATTTGACCTGAGTCAAAATCTGGGAGCACTTTGGTAGGATTTTGGTTATGTTTTCCGTATTTTTAAATTTTTAGTTTTGATATTTGGTTGTTGGATGTTTGTACATCAACAACAAGGATTGTTTGGTTGATTTTGTACGCGTAAGCTATAGGTTCTAACCTATGAGCAATGCGCGTGCCGTATTGGATTTCAGAACTTGATCTTTATAGCGTTGCGATATGTGTTGTTATTGTAGGTACCTTCACGTGGATTCTGAGGTAACGGAGCGTGGCGTCATCAACTTTGGCAGGCGAAGACCACGGTGAGTAGATCTATATCTACGGGGGAAGTAGGGTGGATGGCATATAGTACCCCCGCAAAGTTTTGATGGAAACCGATTTGCAGCATATGGTTAAGAAAACCTACATTAGGAAACTAGGGTTAGAGTTAAAAGATTGTTAGTGAAACCATAGTATAAACTAAAGGATAGTTAGAAGTGTTTTGATACAACTAATATGTGATGACGGAATTTGAGGATGACGTTTGACGATATTGCCGTTTAGGGTACTATAGGACTAGATAGCCGACGTAATTGTGTCATCCGAACCATACCTATTTTCAAACCGAAGAATCGTATGCATCTTTTAAACAGGTACCTTGAGGGACGTTACGGATTTTCAAACGATATATTTTCCTTAAAAACACTGTAACCCCTACTTTCAAAACTACAATTCGCACCTTTTAAAAACCGATTGTATGGTTCGAGTGTGTATGTTAGATTAGATACTTATGCTTATAGTAAAGGTAGAATGTATATGTAAACTTGACTTTATGTGGGATGTAATTATGATGAAAAGAGAATACGTTTTGACATGTGATATAATGATATGTTGGTATACGGATGCGAGTCGATTGAGGTGATTGATACCTTGCCGGTCCCCTGATACGAGATTGTTATGGATGTGACCTGAGACATATGTATATAGATATATATAGAATGTTGTGAATCATGTGTGATATGTCGTACGACGTTAGGTCCATACCCCTCATTGTCACATAGGTTGATAGGATCCCCGACAGCTTAATGCCGCCGTACGATGATTTTCCGTACGTGATGAGTTTGACTTGAGGTTTGATCCATACCCTTGACTAGAGGATGCCGTACGATGGATTATACCGTACGTGATATTGTGTGGCTAGATGTTGATTGATAGATTCACCGACTCGGTCATGTTAGATACGTATGTAGGGTTACTAGGCACTCTTACAAGGATCTATAAGGCATCAACCATGCCCGATTAAAATTTAGACGTGTCGAACAACCCAAAGCGGGATCTTTGCTAGATAATTAGGGTTAAACATGCAAGTAAACATTTTTACAACTAAGAGTGAGGGATTACAACCTTTGTAGTCCGCTCCTTCTCTTCATAAGCTCCGAGTAGTAGTCCCTTCGCCGTGATCCATGATCTCCCGGACTCAAGAGAAGCTCCACAACCCGAATGATCCATGCTTGCTTGTAGTCTTCCTTTTCGAAGATGATCTATCTTGAAGTTTCTTTAACTCAAGCTCTCACTCACTAATGAAGTGAACGCCCTAATCCAATTGGCTAGATTAGATGAAGATGATGAAGTAGGATTTATGCTCTCTTTTATTATCAATTTCTCACACTAATCCATCACAAAATCAAAAGCAAGAAAGCTTTACAAGGAGGAAGAAGAAGAAGATTTCTTTCGTGATGAATAATGAATTATTGTTATGGTTATAATTGCAACCCTTGGTTAAGTATGAAGGGCTTAACCTTTGTAGAGATTTAACCATAGGTTAAGGGTTTGGGTTGGGTTAACTATGACTCCATAAGAAAACAAAGATAAAAGATAAAGTCAAAGCTTCATGAAGCTTCATGAAAGCTCATGAAAAAGCTAACCCAAATGCTAACCCAAATCAAACCCTAATCTTATTTAATCTCCATAAATCATGCTGCATTTATAATCATAACTTGTTACAATATTATATATCATATATATAATATATTTTTTGTAACAAAAGAAAATAATACAATTAACATATATCGCATATATATCAATGTATTACTCGGTGAGAAAATGAATCAATAAAGCGAGCTTATATTAGTTAATGTAATGTAATATTTCACATATATAATTATACATTAAATTATCGAATCAACACTTGATCTGACAATCCGGTTATTTCTCAAATAACCGACTAATATAAACTGTATCATTTCATCGAATCAACACTTGATCCGATGACCCGGCTATATCACATATATCCGGCCGATATCAAATATCGCGAGAATAGAATACGGTATCTCATATCGTATTATCCTCGGTTCCGCACATATCACATATGTGCTCCTACTCCGTTTTCCCTGAGTCAAGAAACCTCTGTGTAAGACTCTAAAGAATCGTCAATACGCCGGTAGCAGGTGATGATCATACCAAACACCCACAAGCTGCAAGCGGTCAGCTAAATGTAACAGCCGCCCAGGTATTGAGCGATCAGAAGATCAACAAGTAAGCCTGTACATTCTCCTATGAATCCAATCAGTAACACTCCCGTACAGTCCGGTGTTTTCGTCTGATATGTTGTATATCTAGTCTCGAGGTGGTATACGTTAGACCCCAGTAACCGATAAGTCATGTCGATGTGAGGCTCATAACAGGTTGAGAACCTACTGATAACACTTACCAGTAGTACTCAATATCCGCCCTGGCCAGGGACTTCCAGTTATAGCCAATCGAACACATCACAACATCAGCTCCCTATACCGGGAGAGACGAATCCCCTCCTATCGCATTGCCTCCATGTGATTCGGGACTGTACCCAAAAGCCACCGTTTTGCACACCCTCTTGGACGTGGTAAGGTGGAAATCAAAGCACAGTGGGAATCAAACAAGACTCTATGACGATCTCGGGTCTACAGACTAACCTGTACCAGTGTCACCAGAGAACTGCCATCTGACGTGAGGTATAATACCATCTGGGAGTTCTCGGCGAGTCCGTCCAGTGTACCCAGTCTCCACTGAGCACCCGTATACCATCCTTGATGTCAAACACCGGTGGATATGGTATCATCCATCGCCCATCATATGGGTCAAGATGCGTATACGCTAGTCTACTCTGGTGTATCGATGCCTTGTCTCGACACACCCTCGACTAGGAACAGTTATAGGATGTACTCATCGACTACCGTGGCCCCACTAGTATGATCTCATCATAGTCCCAGTAGTCGAGTACATATCCTAAAGGCTTTATCAACATGTGAGAGTAAGACAGTAAACTAATATAATTCAACATGTTAAGATAAAGAGAAACCAAATAACATACTATTATGACGAGCAAGAAAGTCCTTTCTATATATATCCAAGCATCCATTATAATATACATCATATGTACAACAATGGCCTCTAGGGCATATATATAACTAACAATCTCCCACTTGCACTAAGGCCAGCTGTTGTAGTATTTCATACCTAGCATCCTGAATAATCTCTCAAACTGTATCTGGGGAATGGACTTTGTGAGTGGATCCGCAGTGATGTCCTTCGTATCAACTCTTCTGACCTCGATCTCCCGGCGATCAACTATCTCCCTGATCATGTGATACCGCCTCAGAATATGTCTGGACTTCTGATAGGACCTGGGTTCTTTGGCCAAAGCCACAGCTCCATTGTTATCGCAATATAAAGGTATTGGATGTTCAATGGACGGAACCACTCCAAGTTCAGTAATGAACTTCTTTATCCATACAGCCTCTTTGGCAGCATCGTTGGCAGCGATGTATTCAGCCTCCATCGTCGAGTCTGCAACGGTATCCTGTTTGGAACTCTTTCAACACACCGCCCCTCCATTGAGGGTAAAGACAAATCCCGAGTGCGACTTAGAGTCGTCCTTATCATTCTGGAAGCTGGAATCGGTAAAGGACTCTACTTGGAGTTCTTTGTTACCATACACCAAGAACATCTCTTTAGTCCTTCGCAAGTACTTGAGAATGTTCTTCACAGCTGTCCAGTGACTCTCTCCAGGATCTGCTTGATACCGACTCACTACACTTGGTGAGTATGCTACATCGGGTCTGGTACATAGCATCACATACATAATAGAGCCTACTGCCGAAGCATAGGGTATCCCTTGCATGCGAGCTCTCTCCAAATCCGTCTTGGGAGACTTCTCTTTGGAGAGAGTGAGTCCAGAGATCGTGGGTAAGTTACCACACTTGGATTCTTCCATACTAAACCTCTTTAGTATAGTGTCAATGTACCTGGATTGGAACAATCCCAGTATCCGTTTAGATCTATCTCTATAGATCATAATTCCCAGTATGCAGGAGGCATCACCTAGATCTTTCATTGAGAATCTTTGTGATAAAAAGAGCTTGACCGATTGCAGCATAGGAACATCATTTCCTATCAAGAGTATGTCATCCATGTACAATACGAGGAAGACAACCTTACTCTCTGCAACCTTCTTATAAATACAAGGTTCATCTACGTTTTTGATGAAGTCAAACTCTTTGACTTCAACATCAAAGCAGATGTTCCAACTCCGCGATACTTGCTTTAACCCATATATGGATTTAAGCAGTTTGCACACCTTTCCGCTACTCCCAATATCTACGAAGCCCTCTGGCTGAGTCATGTACACGCACTCTTCTAAATCACCATTTAGAAAGGCGGTCTTAACATCCATCTGCCAGATTTCGTAGTCATGTTATGCAGCAATGGCAAGTAAGATCCGGATGGACTTAAGCATAGCCACTAGAGAAAAGGTTTCGTCATAATCCACACCTAGTCGTTGACGAAAACCGTTTGCAACAAGTCTAGCTTTGAAAGTCTCAACTTTTCCATCTACACCAAATTTCTTTTTAAAGATCCATTTGCTCCCAATGGGTTTTACCCCTTCAGGAGCAACTTCCAAAGTCCATACTTTATTAGTGTACATGGATTCCATCTCAGATCGCATTGCATCCAGCCACTTCACAGAGTCACTACTCGTGATGGCCTGCTCGAAACTAGTCGGGTCATCATCTTCCATGATGCAATCCTCACTCCCACCATCAATGAGAAAACCGTAGTATCTCTCAGGTGGATGAGAAACCCTACTAGATCGGCGGAGAGGCTGGGGTTCGTCGGGAACTACTGAGTCCTCTGGTTCCAATAAATCATCAGTTTTAGTTTGTGGTGCTGGAACCTCTTCCAGCACTACCTCTTTGCCACTAATTTCTTTTTCAAGAAATTCCCTTTCCGAAAAGGTGGCATGTTGAGCAACAAACACTTTTTGTTCCTCAGAGTGGTAGAAAAAATATCCTTGAGAATTCTTTGGATATCCCACAAACTTGCAAAGAACTGATCGTGCCTCGAGTTTGTCCGGATTTTTCCTTTTGACATAGGCCGGACAACCCCATATCTTAACTCATTTAAAATATGGTCTCTTCCCACCCCATATCTCATATGGTGTGGTAGGTACAGATTTAGATGGAACTAGATTCAATAGGTATATGGCTGTCTCAAGCGCATACCCCCAAAAGGAAATAGGTAACTCAGCATCACTCATCATAGAGCGTACCATATCTAATAGGGTGCGATTTCTCCGCTCCGATACACCGTTGTGCTGTGGTGTATAAGGAGGAGTAAGCTGAGAGAGAATCCCATTCTCTTTTAGATAGTCTAGGAACTCATTGCTTAAGTATTCTCCTCCTCGATCAAATCGAAGGATCTTAATACTTTTGCTCTTTTAGTTCTCTACATCGTGCTTATATTCTCTGAATTTCTCAAAAACTTCAGACTTGTGTTTCTGTCACGACCCAAAGTTTGTCCCATGACCGGCACTTAACCACGTAACTTATACAGGCGTAACGCGACTAAGTGAACCGAAAACCCAGAAATCAAACCAGTAAAAGTATAGAGTGTTTCAAGTTTTAAATGTAAGCATTTACAAAGGTGCTAAGAAATCTTAAGTAAACAATCACCAAGATAGCAATATACGACGTCGTAGCGAAGGTCAAGAGCAACAAGTGGTTACATCACAGATAGCATAAACTGCAAAAGTAAAGTCGGCTCACAACGAGCTCGACACCAGAATACCAATAATATACATCATCATCCTCACACTGTCTCTAAGTCAAATACATATATGGTAAATGGAGAATACTGGATACAAAAGTGTGTACAATAAAAGTAACCAGATACCACAACCCACCTAACAGCAAAACAGCTCTCGCACCAACTGTAGTGGCATCTGTAGCCAAAAGATGTAAGAAAGCAGCCTGCCGCGACTACTCCGAGGGGCAACCTGCAAACACTGTGGTACAACGGGGGTGAGTTGCCAACTCGTGAATAGAAATAACATATAAAGGTAATCGCGGGCATGCACGTACTGCGCAACTCTATCATATGCCAGCAGATGATATCAATGCGTGATAAGCAGTATGTGTAATAATCATGCAAGTGCTCTATCAGGTAATATAGCTACAGGATGAGATACAATAATGAATGCTGAGCATGGGAAATATAACATCTACACGGAATGTCAACGTGGAATATATAATCGGTGTCCATCAATGCACCCTGATCCCCCAAATAGCTCAGGCGCCGGCACTCTCATCAGCCCTCCAATCCAGTACATCTCTGAGAATCATGAGTGCCTAACATCGGCACCCAAATATCATAAGTACTCGTGTCCAGCATCGACACGCAAATCCTCATCCATCGGCCCCCGTCAGTCCGGGTCAGCCCACGGGCTCCGTGTGCGGTATCGGCCCTCGGCCCCGGCAGTACGGATCATCCCGCATCCATCTATCGACTCTGGTCAGTATCCTCCAGATAACTGCCAGGTCCAACCAATCACCGGTAGGTAGTAGTCCCTCTTCCAGGCTCACCGTCTACTACACAGCGAAACCGTTCTCGCCCCGGGGTACCATACCGGGTCCACCATGTACCCGTAATCGGCCTCATCCAACTCCTCGATTCGGGTTCACATATATCACTCTAGCACCGAGAAAATACATGGTGGACGCACCGAAATATCATATCAAGGGAAACATAGTTTTTAAATAATTAACTATTCTCTTTTGAAATATCCACGGTTTTCCAAATCCAGAATTAACATGGAAACAACATATCTCAATGCATAATCTAAGCAAGAATGAAGATATCAATGTATGTGTGCACTGGTATGAGTATACAGTGTGCATGTGCGCAGGTATGAAGATATCAATGTATGTGTGCACTGGTATGAGTATACAGTGTGCATGTGCGCAGGTATGAAGATATCAATGTATGTGTGCACTGGTATGAGTATACAGTGTGCATGTGTGCAGGTATGAATATATGATGTATATGTATCAAGTATGAATATCAAGTAATCCGAATCAATATGGAAGTCAAAGCAAGGTGATATATGCATCAAATACGAATATCATGTAATCCGAATCAATATGCAAGTCAAAGCAAGGTGATATATGCATCAAGTATGAATATCATGTAATCCGAATCAATATGCAAGTCAAAGCAAGGTGATATATGCATCAAGTATGAATATCATGTAATCCGAATCAATATGCAAGTCAAAGCAAGGTGATATATGCATCAAGTATGAATATCATGTAATCCGAATCAATATGCAAGTCAAAGCAAGGTGATATATGCATCAAGTATGAATATCATATACAGTCACATAAAAGATGAGCTACAGCACCGTGATCATGGAAATTCTACAGTGTGAGTGTCATGGCAATTACTAACGGTGTGTGTATAACATGCAGGATAGTGCTCGTGCAACATGAACCGTTAGTAATGGTGAGGTGTTCTATCAATTCTAGTTTATATACATATAGCAGGGAATGTGGTATGCACAAAATAGTAGCCATGAACAGTCAATGTAGGTAAATGTATTATGCTACTACAAGATCCTATCAGCCCTGACGCATAACGCCATGCGGGCGATTTTCCCGTAGATGTTAAATCTACTCACCGTAGTCTCTCGCTAGGTATAGCCGATGACTTGTTTCCCCTTCTTCGCGTCGTCCGTCGCACTCTCCTGCGAACCTAGAATTTCACAGAATATCACGCATAAGCTCAAAACCATACAAACACAGCATTTAAAGTCAACTAGAAACCCGTGTCACAAACCAAGCGCACGTGTGCACGATACGTTATAACGTGTGATTACGCGCCTGAAGTCACTCCGACACGTCGCGATACGCAGAAACCCCAAACCCACACACACATATCACGCGTGTCGCGAAAGATTAAAAATATGTGAAATAGAGTATTCTACTCCAGATTTTGATACAGAACAGATATAATAAAAATATATATACCAAAATACTCCAAGTAGCAGCAGACTCCAGTAGACCAAACCCCAAACCCCAACTCACCCATCTGGCCGCAAATTGCGGCCATAATGAATATTCCGGCGGCCTGTCTGGGGAATTGGGCTTCCAGGTTTTGTGTGTGCACTCAATACCCCCTATACATGCTACAGTAAATCCAATTTTATTCTGAAACACCCCGGGTAGAAGCAGATTCCACAGAGCCCTAATTCTAGTTAAAAAAATCACACTTTTACACTAAAATGATACTTTATGGTATTTTTGTGGAACCTGAAGCAAACCCAAGTCTAAATACACACTAACAACACATTACCAAGCTAATCAAGTCATAAAAATGTTACTTTTAACATATCATCACTAAATCCATTCAATAGCACTAAAAATGCACAAAAATGTGATATTTTGCTAAAAATACTACAAGATACGGAGAAAGGGTGTTAAACATGGATCAATACCTTCAAAAGACCCTAAGAACACCAAAAAGTTCCAGCTCCCTCCTCAAGTATGCAGATTTGCTCCCGAACACCTCAAAAAGCCCCCTTTTCCATGGTTTTGTGATGAAAATGTGTTGATTTATGTAGGGTTTTGTATAGATTTAAGTGGAGAGTGAAAAGAAGAAGAAGAGGTGAAGAAAATGCTAGTTTTTCTGCTGCTTTCCTGCTGGAAATTCTGAGATAAGGAGAAAGAGAGAGAAGAGAGAAAAAAGGGTCAAAAAGTCAAAGTTCTTTACCTAACAACATGCTTCATTTTTCTATTGGATTTTGAATTATTCAATGGGGTTTTGTTTTAGATAAAAGGGTGGGGAAAAATAACCATGAACCATGTATGAATGAAATGGCTAACACTTTGAACCTAAGTCACAAAATGGCTAAGTGTGCACTACGAAGGAAAATTTTCCAATTAGGGTAACACGACTAAATATAATTAGTAAACCCTATAATTACATATAAATATATATATAACACTTCACAACACAAATATCCCTAGCCAAGAAGGAAAATACGACACTCGGGCTTATATGAAAAACACGCCAAAATGCTAATTATCGCGAAAACATCCTAAACGAATTTCAAAGTGTTATAATCTACCCCCCTTAAAAAAATCCAGTCCCCGAATTAAAAAAATCTAACTACACGTACCTTCAAAAAGGTGCGGATACCTCTTCCTCATCTCGTTCTCGGTCTCCCAAGTGACCTCCTCGCTGCTCTGACCACGCCAAAGTACCTTGACTGACGGTATGTCCTTTGATCTCAATTTCTTCACTTGTCGATCCAAAATGATCACCGGCTGCTCTGCATAGGAAAGGTCACGCTCAAGCCGGATCGTCGGGTGCTGAATCGCATGCGAAGGATCATGAAGATATTTGCGGAGCTTCGAAACGTGAAATACGGGGTGCACGTCTGGAAAACTAGGCGGAAGGGCTAACTGATACGCAACTGCACCAACACGCTCGAGGATCTCGAAGGGCCCCACATATCTGGGACTAAGCTTCCCTTTCTTCCCAAATCTCATCACACCTTTCATTGAGGAGACCCTCAAGAAAACATGGTCACCAATAGTGTTGGAGATAGTGCCCTCAGAGTCAATTATTGGATCACAGGCACGTGATTGCAATGATTGAGGGATGAACTGTCCCAGTAGGACAGTCTTACTCGAGATGATAGTATGCTATCTGGTCTTATACCTGACGTCAGATAGCAGTTCCCTGGTGACATGTGTACAGGTTAGTTCATCGACCTGGGGATCGTCATTTGTCTCGTGTGAGTTCCCACTGTACTTTGATTACTACCCTACCACGCTCAAAGGAGACGTGCAAACAGATTTTAGTTAGGTACAGTCCCGAGCCATATGGAGGAGTGAGCGGATCTTCAGCAGTTCGTCTCTCCCGGTATTGGGGATGAGGTCGCGCTGTGTTTAGGAGAGCCATTACACGAAGCCCTCGGCCGAGACAGGAGATTTACTTGTAAGTATTCCAGTAGTATCTCAGGGTGTTCTGGGCTACACTCCGACACGACTTGTACCGCTTTTGGGGGTCTGACTTTTACCAACCCCCTAGGCCCGCCATGCGATGCTCATAGATGAACGGACTGGACTGTACGGATATTGTCACTGACAGGCTCAGTAGGGTGTCAGGATGAGTTCGCTCATCGACTTCCCTTTTGGTCAATACCTGGTAGCCCGTTACGTATTGGCTTATACCTCTGACGTGCTAGTGGTTAAATCCACAACCAAGATGTTGACGAGTCTTTAGAGTCCACCACACAAACAGTTACTCAGCTTTCGGGCGAAACGCTGTAGAGTCCGTATGGAGATATGGCAAGGTCCGATCTGATACGTGCGGTATTGCACGGATCAGGATCAGACAGTCAGTACTAGAGGCCGTATGGATATATGGCAGGGTTCGATCAGATACGTGCAGTATTGTACGGATCAGGATCGAACGGATATTACTAGCCGGCTTTGGTTTAAGCGGAATCCTAGTATAGTACAGTGTAGATTTTGTCTCATTGCATTTGTATTTCGGTCGGAATACAAATGCGGGTGTGTATACACAGTATCGGGGTTTTCCTGTAATTTATTACGGGACCAGTTTTCTGGAGTTGCCAGTTTGCTTTCCGTTTCGGCCATACTTCTTTGTATCTTTCAATGGCCGAAAATTGGTGGAGGAGGGCTTATTTGCATTTGTGCAAATAAGCAATTTGGAAGGGGGTCTTTGCATATTATTGTATCATGATACTTGCACCATCATTGCTTGACTTTCTTTAGTCATCATGGCTAGTCTTGTAGTGTCATGATGGCATGACCTTTTGGTGATGATGATGGATGATGATAGTTGGAGTGTGAGGTTGGTTTTGTGATCATGGTTGATTATCACCATTCTCTTGCATTATTCTCATGACTTATCTCTTGGGATTGTTCCTTATTCACTTCACTCTCCATTCTCACTCTCACCAAATGCATGGCCGGCCACACTTGGAGGGGGGGCTGTCCCAAAATTTTGGGTAGGGTTTTTGGTTCATTTGTATTGCACAAAATCCATTTAACTCCATCTCCAAAACTCCATTCCTCCACCATCTCAAAAGGCAACCTCCATGAACCCCAAAATGAGAAATGGTTCTACACACATTCTACAGCAAATCTTGGGCACTTCGGCTCGCCAACTTCGTGCCCGAGTTGCCTCGGTATAGAGGTGGGAGCCCGTAAAAGAAGCAGGCGACGTGGTGCCCTTCCGGTGAGGAGGTGGAGACCGGACATTCCGCGGGAGATCGGGACGACGGCGAGAAGACCGAAGGACACGGATCGCTCGGTATATCTCTCTTCCCCATCTTGTAGTTAGCTAGGACTAGTTAATGGCACGATCCGGGTTTTAGTGCGCGGTGGTGCCGGTTCAGAAAATTAAAGTTAACCATCGCATCCGCATTTGGCCTCGGGATGGAGGCCGGGGCGCCGCCGTGCACTTACGGTGGTATCAGAGCCTCGCCATTAACATAGTCTAGCTTCGTCTAATGTGTTTTACATTTCCGATCGAACAAATGTTCCAAAACCGTGTTTTTCAAAACAACAGTTTTCTGTCGAAATTTTTTTGTCTCGAAAATTTTTTCGGGTAGTCTCAGAATACTGTGCAGGGAAGTATAAGCCTACTGTATAAATTTGGTGGCGAGATCTTATTATTCGACCGCGGAACCGCGGCCAAACCCATGCTTGGGCCGCGGTTCCACCGCTATTTTGACAGATCGTTGCACCAATTTTTTACAGAGGCCTTCTGGGTTGAAAATATGGGTTTTGGAATATTAATTTTGGGCCCAGAATTTCTTGATGTGCTACAGTAGTACTTGGGGGCCCACTTGTTAAAATTTGATCGATCGGATATTTTAAACATATTATTTCACAGTATTTACATTATATCTGCGACCGTGAATGTCACTTGATCGGTAAATCCAGTCTAACTGCTATAGCCCGGTTAGACGGATTTGCGAACGTGATTTTCACGTTGATGTTCTGTGTTATGCTGTGATGTTGCGGATTGGTCGTGGGGGATAGCCTGGATGCAATGCTAGTACAGTTTTGGTTGTATTATGTACATTTGATATTGCGGGGCGAGCGTCCGACATGTGGACTGTCGTCACTGCCTGTTTGTATTATTATTTTGGGCCACGACCAGGTTGCGGTCGATGTACCCGTTGTATGTATATTTTACTTTCTGTACTAGGATTACCCCAAGGTGGGATGCACGGATAGCCGGGTTTTAGAGGGCAACAAGCCCGCATCTCATGGCATTGAGACGGAGGGGGCTTTACTCTAGGATTGGCGGGCTATTCGCCGCACTCATAGGGGGTACAGGTTGACCCAGGAGGGGTGCCCAAGTTACCGGATTCCGTGAAGTGCTGGGTGGTCCATTCACGTTGCTGAAGGGGCTGCCTCGCTTCAGGTTTTGGCGGGTAACTTGCCGCGCCCGTAGGGGTCTAGGATTTCATTGCACAGGCTATCCACACGACCAGGGGAACGTCGGGTTTCAGTAGTGGCTCTGTGAAACCCGGGGATCCCAGATATCTGTATTGTTCTGTGATGCTGTACATTTTTGCGATGTTGCATTTTATCACGCCTTGAGCGAAATATAATATATTGGTATATATATTAGTAGATGTTGTATATGTTTTGCATCCGCGCTAGTCCTGTCCCCGCTCTGTCGTTAGTTAGCTAACCTAACGGGTAATGACGGGACCCAGTGGCGAATGCGGATGGCATATACGTACATCAGTATATTTTCGTTCTTTGTGGTGTGATCAATTGATGGGACTGCGTTGATTCGGATCAATGCAAGTTAAAAACAAACCTAATCTGATGTTGTTGGAACACTTTTCAAAAAGCTGTTATTGCAAGGACGTTCACTTTTGTTTTGCATCGTGGTATTCAGTTAGAATATCCTGCTCCTCAGTCGACGAGGCAAGGGCCGAGATCCCTTCACCGGGAGTGACCCCTTGGACAAAAAGTTTGCGTCAGGGCAATAACTTCACTATAGCCGATTATTTTTTGCTTTGCATCGTGGTATTCAGTTGGAATATCCTGCACCTCATTCTACGGGGAAAGAGCCGAGATCCCTTCACTGGGAGTGACCTCTTTAGCAAAGGTTTTCGTCACTATATTTTTCTAAAAAGCTATCCGTTCCTTCAACGATATCAAGTTCATTACGTTAAAGGTTTTCTCCAGAAATCATTCGTAGCCCTCCGTCGTTTCATATGGGTGGTCAATAGTATTCAAGCTGTGTTTGTTGGCCAAAGTCAAGGCACAGTGTTTGGTAGCTATTGGGGTATTCATATGCAGCATAGATAGATGCGTTGGTTTGGGGCAGTCGTATAGCCTTGTTGGCCAAAGTCAAGGGCTTGTACGGGTGGGCTCAAATTAACCTGGAGAATGACGGGTAGAAATTGACATGTGACTTATGATTTGTTGGCCAAAGTCAAGGTCATAAGAGCATGGGGTAAAAATCACATCGGGAGTTTCTAAAGAAACTGAAACTTGCTAGATATGCGCATACCTTCTGGAGTGTGACACCGTGAGCGGATTCCGTCACGTTATCATGCGATGATAGTTGGATCCCGATTCCCACTGATGAGTTAGTTTACTCCTCGGGTGACCCCGACTAATTCTTCTTTCAGGTTTGGAGGAAAATTTGAGGTACAGTGGGAGGTTTCCAGATTAGATAAATCGGTAACCATTCTGATCTAGGATAGAGTGCACGCTGAGTGTTTCTTTTCTCTCTCTTTTTGGCAGCGACCATTGACCCGACCCTAAGACTATGACTCAGTGACCAAGTTGACCGAACCTTCTTTAACACTGGCTTTTGGATTGTCAGAGTTGCAGACCTCATTGTCACTCCTACTTTTACCCTTTTCTCCAGGACACCCCGTATTACTACGAACGTCCACTTCCATTGGACAAAACCATTGTATGGTTAGATACGAACTCGAAAGAATTTATTCGAGGATGGTTTTAGGTTCTGGAGAAAACGGATAGGACTATTCAGTTGTCTTTTCCTTTTACCTTCTCTCAGGTTGCGAGTACTCCTTGGTTTAGGAGTAGTACACATATTACGCAAATTGGATAGTCTTCTTCCAAACCTTAGGCTGGTGCCGAACGGTGGGGAATGAAGAAAACTAATTAGCATAACGATGGCGTGCAGAAGGTGTTAAGTTAAGACAAAGCAAGGGATTAGTAGGAGGGTAAAGTAAATTGCGACTGATATTCACGACCAAACCAGGTATTTCTTCGCCAATCCTAAATAACCTTTGTATTTCTCCAGGAAACTCCGTATCACTACGAAGATCCACAGTTTATTGGATACTCCATCGTATGGTTATATACGAACTCGAAAGGAACTTGTTCCAGTTCGGGGATGGATTCTGGTTCAGGAGAAATAGGAATAAGGTTTATTCGGTTGTCTTTTATCTTCACCTTCTCTCGCTTTGCGAGTGCTCCTAGGATTAGGACAGTACACCCATTATGCTTATTGGATAGTCTTCTTCCAAACCATAGGCTGGTGCCGAACGTTAGGGAAGGAAGAAAACCATTTGGCCTAAAGGGGTGTACAGAAGGTAATGACTAAAGACATAGAAAGGGATTTAGAAAGATGGCAAAGAATTACAAGGTTACAGTTGTGAATCTGGATAATGGAAGAGGCATTACTAGAAATACCAGGATACCCCATCGAAACATTTCAATGTTTCAGTTTCACTGTGTACTGTTAAAGGAAAACTGATTTCCTAGTTAGACACTTGCTCCAGGGTATGTATTTACCAGGTATGATTCTCACATCTGTATGGTTTTACAGATGATGAGTAGGAGTAAGTTATTGGGAATTAGGTGATCTTCCTCATTATATCGGAATTCGTTGTAATTGGTGATATTTGAGGAAATCGCCTGGGTTGTTTGCCGGACGGCAAATATTTGGTTTTGAATATCCGTTGTTATGCACCAATTTCAAATTGATATATCTGTACGTCTATTTTTATAGAGTGAGATATATCTTTTAGAAATTATGTCAATGACATTTACCTATATCAGTGGATGGTTAGGTAAGGAGTATTAAACAGCGGTGTAATTCTTCTTAACCATAAGTACAGTTTTCAACCTACGACACACAGTGAATGAGTTATCAGACTCAAGGGACTTATACAGAGTATTGTATGTTGTCCAGGGTCCATCAGGACAGAGGGGTTGGTCCTCATACTATATTCGGTTTACTTATGACTTCTCTAGTTTTTAGACAAGTGTTTCGTGGAAACACAGGGTCCGAATTTTGAGAAGTTATAGGTATTTGAATAAAGTAGAGAACCAGATGTTGCAAGTATCGGGATTCTTCAAAGTGATCGGAGATGTAGATACTTGTGAAATGTATTCAGTTGATAGTAATGATTAAGAGAACTTGCTTCTCTTTCAGGTTACTCATAATTGGAAGCATTCCTAAGTTGAGTAACGCTGATCGGCCTCCTTCCATTTAGTTGACATGCACTGGAGACAGCTGCATGATTTGAATCTGGTTCAATTAAATCAGTGCCTCTGGTTCTATATTGGATATAGAACAGTTTATATCTTAACGATGTTAAGGTACGGGGAGTTGTCCGGCTTATGATTAAAACCAGACACTGGACAACTCAAGGCAAGTTTCTGTAATGGCTGTTTGTGGGTTGACCCAGGCTATGACGAGGGTTGACTTTCTACCATCTGGAAGATCAATAGTGATATTGTTCTTGACTCGCCACAGTTTTAATAAAAATGGATTTTTTCAGAAAACAGTAGTGGGAGTATGGTAGAACTGGAAGCGATTTCAGAACCACAAACGATTACTGAAGATTTCATAGGAACCTAAAGATTCAATCTGGCTTGACATTCCATTTGTTGGAGATAGTGCCCTCATAGTCAATTATTGGATCGCAGGTACGTGATTGCAATGATTGCGGAGGACCTATCCCGGTAGGACAGTCTTACTTGAAATGATAGTATGCTATCTGGTTTGCCTTTATCAGTCGTGTACATGTTCAGGTGACTGATTGCATGTTACACTTTGATAGAGCCCTTAGGATCTTGCTTTACTACCAACAGTATGATGGCGATCATATACGTGAGAGTTGGGTAGTTTATATGCATATCCTTAATTGTGGTCCCTAGTCGTGGGAGTTTCGAGACAGGGCATCGATACTCCGGAGTAGACTAGTGTGTACAGTCGAAACCCCGACGAGGGGCGGTGGCCGGTCTCACAAGCCACTGGTGTCAGTTGGATCACCTAAGATGTATACAGGTGCTCATTGGGTTATGAGTACACCGGACAGGACTCGCCGGGAATCTGCTAGTTAGTACTATACCTATCGTCAGATAGCAGTTCCCTGGTGACATGTGTACAGGTTAGTTCATCGACCTGAGGTCGTCATTTGTCTCGTGTGAGTTCCCACTGTGCTTTGATTTCTACCCTACCACGGCTCAAAGGAGTCGTGCAAACAGGTAGCTTTTGGGTACAGTCCCGAGCCATATGGAGGCACGTGAGCGGATCGGCAGGGGATTCGTCTCTCCCGGTATTGGAGGCGAGATCGTGCTGTGTCTAGGAGAGCCATTACGCAAAGCCCTCGGCCGAGGCAGGAGATTTACTGGTAGGTATTCCAGTAGTATCTCAGGGCGCTCTGGGCTACACTCCGACACGACTTATACTGCTAATGGGGGTCTGACGTTACTAGCCCCCTAGGCGGATATGCGATACTCATTGACGAACGGACCGGACTGTATATACATAGTCACTGTTAGGCTCAGTAGGGTTTTCGGAGGAGTTCGCTCATCGGTCTCCCTTGAGTTCGCTCCTCGGCCACCCTTGAGGTCAGTCCATGGGCAGCCGTTACGCATAGCTAGTGCCGCTGACGGTTTGTGGTTAAACCCACTGCCAGGGTGCTGACGAGTCATTAGAGTCCCCCACAGACAGTTTCCCAAGTTCGGGCGAAACGTTGTAGAGGCCGTATGGTTTTATGGCAGGGTTCGGAAAATGCACGTGCGTTTACGCACGTGTCAATTTTCGGACAGATGATACTGGTCGTCTTTGGTTTAAGCCGGATCCGAGTATTATATTGAGTAGGTATAATATCTTTGTCTCAGTTGCATTTGTATTCGGTCGTAATACAAATGCGGGTATATTTATACAGTTTCGGGGTTGTCCTAAAATTCGTTTCAGGATCACTGTTGGAAGTTGCCAATTTCCAGTTTTCTATCAGCCGTCTTTTAACATTCTCTTAAAGTCGGATTTATCTTTTTTTCAGATATGATGAGTCATGCTTCTAGAAGCATCTAGAAGGTTCTAGATGAGGTGACTAGGATTAATTGGTGTTAAGTTTTCATTGGTTGCATTAATGGTGTCATTAATGCAAAGATGACTAGGTTTGTTCTTATTGGTTCAATTTAATAATTCATTCTTTCTTAATGGTTATGATAACTATCAAGGTTTATGGTCACCACTTGAACCCTCCTACACTCACCTCCCTCCTTTGATATATATAGCCTCCTCTCTTTCTCTCATTCACTTACTTGATTTCAAGAGAGAAAAGATTATGATAGGTTTTATCGGTGTATGGAATTTCACAGTCCATTTCATTCCATCACCCGATTTCCACGGCAACTTCATTAACCGATCGTCCACGGATTTGGACGAAGTGAGACAAAGTCACCTACTCATTCTCTACATCAATCTTGGTCGTCTCTTTTAGCAAACTTGACGATCGAGTTGCCTCGAGTCAGAGGCGGGAGCCCGTTTAAAGAACCGATCATGTGGTGCCACCTCGACGAGGAGATCGGAGATCGACGAGATCGGAGCAGCCGCAACGGAGCGTGGGATGATGGTTGAAGAACGAAGGACTCGGATCGTTCGGTATAACATTCCTACACTCTTTACAGTTTGTTAGTTTAGCAATAATGGCAGATCCGGGTTAAAGTATACGATAGCGCCAGTTTAAAAGTTTTTTGTTCCGCATTTGGCGTCTGTAGACGGCCGGGGCGCTAACGTAGACTTACAGTGGTATCAGAGCCTAACCATTTTGCTATACTAACTTGTGCTAACGTGTTCAAAACATCGATCGAACCGAAACTCAAAAACGACAAAATCCTAAATTGACAGTTTCTGTTGTTTTTAAACGGTCTCAAAATTTATTTCTGGATGTCTTAAAAATCAGAGCAGGGTTTTCTAAGAACTACGACGAAATTTGGGGTCGTGATCCCTCCAAGCCGCCGCGGAAGGGCGGCCAAACCCATGGTTTGGCCGCGCAACCGCGGCCACGTGGGGAGCACGTGCTCCCAAATTTTGTCAGTGGGTTCTATTTGGGATTTTGGGGTTTTTGGTATATAAAGTTTTGGCCCAGATTTTGTTACTGTTCACCAGTAAGCAGTGGGGCCCACTTTTTGATATTTGGTCTTTGGTCGATCGAAATTTAAACACGTTAGTTTACAGTGCTTACATTATATCTCCGACCGGGAATGTCATTTGATCGGTAAACCGCGTCTGATTGCTATAGTTCTTTTAGACGGGTTTGCGAACGTGACATTCGCGTTGATGTTCTGTGTTGTGCTGTGATGTTGCGGATTTGTCGTGGTGGATAGCAGTGTGCAATGGTAATACAGATTGAGTTTATTTGTACATTTGATATTGCGGGGCGAGCGTCCAACTTGTGGACAGCCGTCACTGCCTGTTGTATAATATTCTTTTGGGACACGACCAGGTTGCGGTCGATGTACCTATTGTATTTACTGTACTAGGTTTTGCCCCGAGACGGAGTGCACGGATAGCCGGGTTCTGGGGGGCAACGGGTCCGCATCTCATGGCTTTGAGAGGCAGAGGGGTCCCACTTCAGAATTGGCAGACTATTCGCCGCACTCGTAGGGGGTACAGGTTGACCCAAGGAGGGGTGCCCAAGCTTACCGGATTCCGTGGAGTGCTGGGTGGTCCATTCACTATGCTGTAGGGGGCTGCCTCGCTTCAGGTCTTGGCGGGTAACTTGCCGCACCCGTAGGGGTCTAGGTTTCATTGCACAGGCTATCCACACGACAGGGGAACGTCGAGTTTCAGCAGCGGCTCTGTGAAACTCGGGGATCCCAGATATCTGTATTGTTCTGTGATGCTTATTACTTTTCTGTAATGTTGCATATTATCACGCCTGGAGCGATTATGTATATTGGTTTATATACTATTAGATGTTGTATATGTTTTACACCCGCGCTAGTCCAGTCCCCGCTCTGTCGTTAGTTAAGTAACCTAACGGGTGATGACGGGACCCAGTGACGAATGCGGATGGCATATACGTACATTTTATTTTCGTTCTTTTCTGGTGTGATTGATTGATGGGACTGCGTTGATTCTGATCAATGCAAAGTTAAACAAACCTGTTTGAGTTGTTGGAACAAATTTAAAAAGTGTTGTTGCAAAGACGTTTCCTTTTGTTATGTATAGCGGTATTCAGTGGAATATCCTGCACCTCATTCGACGGGGCAAGGGCTGATATCCCTTCACCGGGACTGACCCCTTGGGCAGAAGTTTGCGTCAGCGTAATAACTTCACTATAGCCGATTACAAGTTGCTTTGCATAGCGGTATTCAGTGGAATATCCTGCACCTCATTCCACGAGGAAAGAGCCGAGATCCCTTTACCGGGAGTGACCTCTTTAGCAAAAGGTTTTCGCCACTATATTTTAAAAAGCTATCAGGTTTCTTCAGCGATATCAAGTTCACTACGCTAAAGGTTTTTCGCCAAAAACCAGTCGTAGCCCTCCGTCACTTCTTTTGGGTATTCAGTAGTATTCAAGCTATGCATTTTAGCCAAAGTTAAGGCATAGTGTTTGGTAGCTGCTGGGTATTCAATTGTTGCATAGATAGATGAGTTAGTTTGGGACAGTCGTTCTGCCGATTGGCCAAAGTCAGGGGCATGTGCGGGTGGGTTCAAATTGACAAGATAGTGATGGGTAGAACTTGATATGTGACTTATGACATTTTGACCAAAGCCAAGGTTATAAGAGCATGGGGCAAAAACTATATCAGGAGTTTCTAAAGAAACTGAAACTTGCCGAGTATGCGCATACCTTCTGGAGTATGAGTAACGTGGATGCATTCCATCACGTTATCTTGCGATGAGAGTTGGATCCTGATTCCCACTGATGAGTTGGTTTACTCTTTGGGTGATCCCGATTGATTCTTCTTTAGGTTTGGAGGAGAATTTGACAGGACAGTGGGAGGTTTCCGGATTAGATAAAATGATGACCATTCTGATCTAGGTTAGAGTGCACGCAGAGTGTTTCTTTTCTTTCTCTCTCTTTGGCAGCGACCTTTGACCGACCCTAGACTATGACTCAATGACCAGGTTGACCGAACCTTCTTAAAATACTGGCTTTTGGATTGTCTGAGTTGCATAAGTCATTGCCACTCCTTCTTTTACCCTTTGAATTTCTCAGAACACCCGTATTACTACGGATATCCACTTCCATTGGATAGATCCATCGTATGGTTATATACGAACTCGAAGGGACTTCTTCGGGGATGGATCCAGGTTCAGGAGAAATAGAATTGGTTTATTCAGTTGTCTTTTATTATCACCTTCTCTCAGGTTGCGAGAGCTCCTTGGTTTAGGAGAGTACACCTATTACGCCTATTGGATAGTCTTATTCCAAACCATAGGCTGGTGCCGAAAGGTAGGGAATGAAGAAAACCAATTAGCCTAAGTAGGGTGTGCAGAAGGTAATATGTAAAGACAAAATAAAGGGATTAGAAAGAGGGCAAAGTAAAATGCGACTGATATCATTCACGACCAAAACCGCGTACTTCATCGCCGCTCCTATTTCACCTTTAAAAAGAATAAGGTATTATTCAGTTGTCTTTTATCGTCACCTTCTCTCAGTTGCGAGTACTCCTTGGTTTAGGAGGGTACACCTATTATACTTACTGGATAGTCTTCTTCCAAACCATAGGCTGGTGCCGAACGGTAGGGAAGGAAGAAAACCAGTTAGCCTAACGATGGTGTACAGAAGGTAACGACTAAAGACAAATAAAGGGATTTGGAGAGATGGCAATAAAATATACGGTTGAAGTCATGAATTGGATTATGGAAGAGGCATTGCTATGAATACCAGGATACCCCTACGAAACATTTTCATGTTTCAGTGCATTGTTAAAGAAAAACTGTTTTCCCGATTAGACACTTACTCCAAGGGTATGTGATTACCAGGTTTCATTCTCATATCTGTATGGTTTTACAGATGATGAGTGGGAGTAAGATATTGGGAATTAGGTGATCATCCTCATTATATCGGAATTCGTTGCAATTGGTGATATTTGAGGAAATCGCCAGGGTACAGTTTTCTACCTACGACGCACAGGTTTTGAGTTGTTTAACTCAGCGGAATTATACAGAGTATTGTATGTTGTCCAAGTGTCCATCAGGACAAAGGGGTAGGTCCTCGTACTATGTTCTGTTTACTTATAACTTCTCTAGTATTTAGACAAGTGTTTCGTAGAAATACAAGGTCTAAGTTTTGAGAAGTTATGGGTATAAGAATAAAGTAGAGAACCAGGTATCACAAGTATCGGGATTCTTCAAAGAGATCGAAGATGTAGATTCTTGTGAATGGTATTCAGATGATAGTGATGGTTTTGAGAAACGTATTTCTCTTTCAGGTTACTCATAATTGGATAGATTCCTAAGTTGAGTAATGCTGATTAGCCTCTTTCCATTAAGTTGATATGCACTGGAGACAGATGCATGGATTTGAATATGGTTCCAAATTAAATTAGTGCCAAAGTTTCTATATTGGATATAGAATAGTTCGTACCTTAAAAGAAATTAAGGTACGGGGAGTTGTCCAGCTTATGATTAAAACCAGACACTGGATAACTCAGGGCACGTTTCTGTAATGGCTGTTTGTGGGTTGACCCTGGCTATGACGAGGGTTGATATTCTCCCATTTAGAAGATCAATAGTGATATTGTTCTTGACTCGCCACAGTTTTAGTAAAAATGGATCTTTTTCAGAAAACAGTAGTGGGAGTATGGTAGAACTGGAAGTGATTCCAGAACCGCAAACGATTACGGAAAAATTTAATAGGACCTATACATTCAATCAGGTTTGACATTCCAATAGCCACTCCGCAGGTATGGTAGGTAACCTCAGACACCCGAGAGGTACTTCGGTAGCCTCAAGGACGGTGACAGGGAGGTTCTTATCTACCCAGACTTGACACTACTGTTGTTCCAGGATATGAGACCCGGTAGGAGGGTTGTCGTAGTCAGTGGGAGCAACGGAAGCATGGTGGGCAAGTAGCTTATGTCTATTTATAGACTTGAGCAGTTATAGCAGAGATAGATCATCTAATTTTGATGTGACAGTCATGGGTTTGACTTCAATCAGAATGGGGGATGGATCAGTTAAGAAGGTAGTAGGGTGTGATGTCATGGTATCTGGATGACATACACAGAGTAGGAAGTAAAATTCCTATACTACGATCGGTTGGACTGTGGTCGTCGCACAGTTGTTTCTCCAGACAGGATATGGATATAATATTTGACATTCTGGTTTCTAGATCTATGGTTTTAGATCTGGATTTGGGTAGTTTCCCAATATGGGTACTTTGACAAATATTCTAATGGTTTTTAGAATAGTTGACTCCTAGCATGGTAGTGTACCTGCAGGTGATGGAGTCACCCTCTCTAAAGGTGTCGTATAGACTAAAGGGGAGAGGGATGTGCATGATTGGCAGATCACTTGCTTAGGCAATTGAGTCAATCATGTGATGTCAAGTACCACACCAAATGTTGGTTTTGCACTAGATGCAATAAGTTTGTATTAATCCAATCCTGGAGAAACATAAGGAAGCAGTTTTAGAACATTGGTACATGTTCTGCGGATTTGATAACGGCAGCCTCTTTCGGGAGACGGTTATCATTCCAGGCTTCAAAGGTGACATGGATGACAAAGTGTTTGTCAGAGTTTTAGTTTTCCCTCTGACGAGGGACAGTATTATGGACAGGTGGTCCAATAGGATACTGTGGGAAGCAAGGTGCCGGATACTGATTAGGTTCAGTGATCCATTCAATCTAAGAAGTTTGGATATGGAGTTCATTTATGAACTACGGTCCCATCAGATATCCAGACATGTTCTAAGACAGGTACTACTCAATTCGGGAGATGGCTTTCTCCGCGAACTTGAGATTAAGAGAGATACAGAAAGAAACTTCTAGGCGGATCCACTCACCGAGGCTATTTCTCGAACACAATAGTTTTACAAACGGGCTTTGTGAAACTGATTAGTAGAGGAGTTGGATGTTCGGTTTCACACGGGCTATGAGTAGTCGACATCGCAATATTAGCCTTGAGTGCAAGTGGGAGATTGTTGGAGATAGTGCCCTCATAGTCAATTATTGGATCGCAGGTACGTGATTGCAATGATTGCGGAGGACCTATCCCGGTAGGACAGTCTTACTTGAAATGATAGTATGCTATCTGGTTTGCCTTTATCAGTCGTGTACATGTTCAGGTGACTGATTGCATGTTACACTTTGATAGAGCCCTTAGGATCTTGCTTTACTACCAACAGTATGATGGCGATCATATACGTGAGAGTTGGGTAGTTTATATGCATATCCTTAATTGTGGTCCCTAGTCGTGGGAGTTTCGAGACAGGGCATCGATACTCCGGAGTAGACTAGTGTGTACAGTCGAGACCCCGACGAGGGGCGGTGGCCGGTCTCACAAGCCACTGGTGTCAGTTGGATCACCTAAGATGTATACAGGTGCTCATTGGGTTATGAGTACACCGGACAAGACTCGCCGGGAATCTGCTAGTTAGTACTATACCTATCGTCAGATAGCAGTTCCCTGGTGACATGTGTACAGGTTAGTTCATCGACCTGAGGTCGTCATTTGTCTCGTGTGAGTTCCCACTGTGCTTTGATTTCTACCCTACCACGGCTCAAAGGAGTCGTGCAAACAGGTAGCTTTTGGGTACAGTCCCGAGCCATATGGAGGCACGTGAGCGGATCGGCAGGGGATTCGTCTCTCCCGGTATTGGGGGCGAGATCGTGCTGTGTCTAGGAGAGCCATTACGCAAAGCCCTCGGCCGAGGCAGGAGATTTACTGGTAGGTATTCCATTAGTATCTCAGGGCGCTCTGGGCTACACTCCGACACGACTTATACTGCTAATGGGGGTCTGACGTTACTAGCCCCCTAGGCGGATATGCGATACTCATTGACGAACGGACCGGACTGTATATACATAGTCACTGTTAGGCTCAGTAGGGTTTTCGGAGGAGTTCGCTCATCGGTCTCCCTTGAGTTCGCTCCTCGGCCACCCTTGAGGTCAGTCCATGGGCAGCCGTTACGCATAGCTAGTGCCGCTGACGGTTTGTGGTTAAACCCACTGCCAGGGTGCTGACGAGTCATTAGAGTCCCCCACAGACAGTTTCCCAAGTTCGGGCGAAACGTTGTAGAGGCCGTATGGTTTTATGGCAGGGTTCGGAAAATGCACGTGCGTTTACGCACGTGTCAATTTTCGGACAGATGATACTGGTCGTCTTTGGTTTAAGCCGGATCCGAGTATTATATTGAGTAGGTATAATATCTTTGTCTCAGTTGCATTTGTATTCGGTCGTAATACAAATGCGGGTATATTTATACAGTTTCGGGGTTGTCCTGAAATTCGTTTCAGGATCACTGTTGGAAGTTGCCAATTTCCAGTTTTCTATCAGCCGTCTTTTAACATTCTGTTAAAGACGGATTTATCTTTTTTTCAGATATGATGAGTCATGCTTCTAGAAGGTTCTAGAAGGTTCTAGATGAGGTGACTAGGATTAATTGGTGTTAAGTTTTCATTGGTTGCATTAATGGTGTCATTAATGCAAAGATGACTAGGTTTGTTCTTATTGGTTCAATTTAATAATTCATTCTTTCTTAATGGTTATGATAACTATCAAGGTTTATGGTCACCACTTGAACCCTCCTACACTCACCTCCCTCCTTTGATATATATAGCCTCCTCTCTTTCTCTCATTCACTTACTTGATTTCAAGAGAGAAAAGATTATGATAGGTTTTATCGGTGTATGGAATTTCACAGTCCATTTCATTCCATCACCCGATTTCCACGGCAACTTCATTAACCGATCGTCCACGGATTTGGACGAAGTGAGACAAAGTCACCTACTCATTCTCTACATCAATCTTGGTCGTCTCTTTTAGCAAACTTGACGATCGAGTTGCCTCGAGTCAGAGGCGGGAGCCCGTTTAAAGAACCGATCATGTGGTGCCACCTCGACGAGGAGATCGGAGATCGACGAGATCGGAGCAGCCGCAACGGAGCGTGGGATGATGGTTGAAGAACGAAGGACTCGGATCGTTCGGTATAACATTCCTACACTCTTTACAGTTTGTTAGTTTAGCAATAATGGCAGATCCGGGTTAAAGTATACGATAGCGCCAGTTTAAAAATTTTTTGTTCCGCATTTGGCGTCTGTAGACGGCCGGGGCGCTAACGTAGACTTACACCATTGGCTACTCCGCAGATAAGGTGGGTAACCTCAGGCACCCGAGAGGTGCTCCGGTAGCCTCAAGGACGGTGACAGGGAGGTTCTTGTTTACCCACACTTGCCATTGCTGTTGTTCCTGGCTACGAGACCCGGCAGAAGGATGAGTATAGCGTCGTTCTGAACTGCCTTCAGAAGTGTACGTGTATATGACTCTGCCAGAGGGTTGTTGCAGTCAGTGGGAGCAGCGGAAGCATTGGTGGACAGGTAGCTTATGTCTATTTATAGACTAAAGCAGATATAGTGGAGAAAGATCATCTATTTCTGACGTGACAGTCATAGGTTTGACTTCATCAGAATAGGAGATGGATCTGTTGAGAAGGTAGTAGGGTATGATGTCCTGGTATTTGGATGACATACACAGAGTAGGAAGTGGTATTCCTATACTACGATTGGTTACACTTTGGTCGTCACACAGTGGTTTCTCCACATGGGACTTGGACATTATATCAAACATACTGGTTACTAGATCTATGGTTTTAGATCTAGATTTGGGTGGTTTCCCAATCTGGGTACTTAGACAGCATTCTAAGAGTATTTAGAATGGACGACTCCTGGCACGGTAGTGTACCTGCAGGTGATGGAGTCACCCTCTCTAAAGGTGTCTTACAGACTAAAGGGGAGAGAGATGTGCATGATTGGTAGATCACTTGCTCAGGCAATTGAGTCAATCATGAGATGTCAAGTACTACACCAGATGGTGTTCTTGCACTAGATGCAATAAGTTGACATTGATCCAATCCTGGAGAAACAGTCGGAAGCAGTTTTAGAACATAAGTGGATGTTATAGGGATTTGATAAAGACAGCTTCATTCGGGAGACAGTTATCATTCCAGGCTTCCAAGGTGACCCGGACGACAAGGAGGTTGTCAGAGTTATAGTTTTCCTTCTGATGAGGGGCAGTATTTTGGACAGGTAGTCCAAGGCAATACTGAGGAAGGCATGGCGCAGGATACTGATTAAGTTCAGTTGACGATACAGTCTAAGAAGTTTGGATTTGGAGTTCATTTATGAGCTAGGTCCCATAAGACATCCAGACACATTCTAAGACAGGTATTGCTCATTTCGGGAGATGGCTTTCTCCGTGAACTTGAGATATAGAGAGACATAGAAAGAAACATCAAAGCGGATCCACTCACTGAGGCTATTTCTCGAACGCAATAGTTTCGCAAACGAGTTTTGTGAGACTGACTAGTAGAGGAGTTGGGTGTTCGGTATCACACGGGCTGTGAGTATGCGACATCGCAATAATTAGCCTTGAGTGCAAGTGGGAGATTGTTGGAGATAGTGCCCTCAGAGTCAATTATTGGATCACAGGCACGTGATTGCAATGATTGAGGGAGGAACTGTCCCAGTAGGACAGTCTTACTCGAGATGATAGTATGCTATCTGGTTTATCTTTATCATCGTGTACTGCTTTAGGTGACCTGACAGGTCGCTATTACACGTTGATAGAGCCCCTAAGATTCTTGCTTGACTGCCAGCAGTATGAGGGCGATCATATACGTGAGAGCTGGCAGTCTATAAGCACATCCTTAAAAGGTCCCTAGTCGTGGGAGTTTCGAGACAGGGCATCGATACTCCAGAGTAGACTAGTGTGTACATTCGAGACCCCGACGAGGGGCGGTGGCCGGTCTCACAAGCCACTGGTGTCAGTTGGATCACCTAAGATGTATACAGGTGCTCATTGGGTTATGAGTACACCGGACAGGACTCGCCGGGAACATGCTAGTTGGTCTTATACCTGACGTCAGATAGCAGTTCCCTGGTGACATGTGTACAGGTTAGTTCATCGACCTGGGGATTGTCATTTGTCTCGTGTGAGTTCCCACTGTACTTTGATTACTACCCTACCACGCTCAAAGGAGACATGCAAACAGGTTTTAGTTGGGTACAGTCCCGAACCACATGGAGACAGTGAGCGGATCTTCAGCGGTTCGTCTCTCCCGGTATTGGGGGTGAGGTCGCGCTGTGTCTAGGAGAGCCATTACACGAAGCCCTCGGCCGAGGCAGGAGATTTACTGGTAGGTATTCCAGTAGTATCTCAGGGTGTTCTGGGCTACACTCCGACACGACTTGTACCGCTTTTGGGGGTCTGACTTTTACCAACCCCCTAGGCCTGCCATGCGATGTTCATAGACGAATGGACCGGACTGTACGGATATTGTCACTGACAGGCTCAGTAGGGTGTCAGGATGAGTTCGCTCATCGACGTCCCTTTTGGTCAATACCTGGTAGCCCGTTACGTATTGGCTTATACCTCTGACGTGCTAGTGGTTAAATCCACAACCAAGGTGTTGACGAGTCTTTAGAGTCCACCACACAAACAGTTACTCAGCTTTCGGGCGAAACGCTGTAGAGGCCATATGGAGATATAGCAAGGTCCGATCTGATACGTGCGGTATTGCACGGATCAGGATCGGACAGTCAGTACTAGAGGCCGTATGGATATATGGCAGGGTTCGATCAGATACGTGCGGTATTGCATGGATCAGGATCGAACGGATATTACTAGCCGGCTTTGGTTTAAGCGGAATCCTAGTATAGTACAGTGTAGATTTTGTCTCATTGCATTTGTATTTCGGTCGGAATACAAATGCGGGTGTGTATACACAGTATCGGGGTTTTCCTGTAATTTATTACGGGACCAGTTTTCTGGAGTTGCCAGTTTGCTTTCCGTTTCGGCCATACTTCTTTGTATCTTTCAATGGCCGAAAATTGGTGGAGGAGGGCTTATTTGCATTTTTGCAAATAAGCAATTTGGAAGGGGGTCTTTGCATATTATTGTATCATGATACTTGCACCATCATTGCTTGACTTTCTTTAGTCATCATGGCTAGTCTTGTAGTGTCATGATGGCATGACCTTTTGGTGATGATGATGGATGATGATAGTTGGAGTGTGAGGTTGGTTTTGTGATCATGGTTGATTATCACCATTCTTTTGCATTATTCTCATGATTTATCTCTTGGGATTGTTCCTCATTCACTTCACTGTCCATTCTCATTCTCACCAAATGCATGGCCGGCCACACTTGGAGGGGGGGCTGTCCTAAAATTTTGGGTAGGGTTTTTGGTTCATTTGTATTGCACAAAATCCATTTAGCTCCATCTCCAAAACTCCATTCCTCCACCATCTCAAAAGGCAACCTCCATGAACCCCAAAATGAGACATGGTTCTACACACATTCTACAGCAAACCTTGGGCACGTCGGCTCGCCAACTTCGTGCCCGAGTTGCCTCGGTATAGAGGTGGGAGCCCGTAAAAGAAGCATGCGACGTGGTTCCCTTCCGGCGAGGAGGTGGAGACCGGACATTCCGCGGGAGATCGGGACGACGGCGAGAAGACCAGAGGACATGGATCGCTCGGTATATCTCTTTTCCCCATCTTGTAGTTAGCTAGGACTAGTTAATGGCACGATCCGGGTTTTAGTGCGCGGTGGTGCCGGTTCAGAAAATTAAAGTTAACCATCGTTTCCGCATTTGACCTCGGGATGGAGGCCGGGGCGCCGCCGTGCACTTACAAATAGAAAACTCAAGTCTGCGTCAACGACGGTCCGGATAAGATCTCTGCCTACTCTGGTCTGCTCTCATCCTATCGCGAATCAATTGGATCTTCGCGGTCGTCTCCTCAACAATCTGTGGCCCTAAGATACTGCTCTCACTGAGCTCTGTCCAACAGGTGGGCGATCTGCATCTCCTCCCATAAAGAGCCTCAAATGGTGCCATCTGAATGGTCTTCTGGTAGCTGTTATTGTTGGAGAACTCTACTAAGGGTAAATGATGATCCCAGCTGCCTCCGAAGTCTAATACGCATGCTCTGAGCATGTCCTCGAGAGTCTGAATAGTCCGCTCAGACTGTCTGTCGGTCTGCGGATGAAATGCTGTGCTGAAACTCAAACGAGTGCCCAAAGCCTCCTGAAGCCTCTGCCATGATCGGCTGGTAAACTGGGTGCCTCTGTCGGACACTATACATGTCGGAACTCCGTGCAATCGTACGATCTCGTCGATGTATATCTGGGCATACTGAGCAAATCCGAAAGTCGTCTTCACAGGTAGGAAGTGAGCCGCTTTCGTCAAACGATCCACGATCACCCAGATGGAGTCATACCCTCGAATAGTCCTGGGTAGACCCACAATGAAGTCCATAGAAATCTGCTCCCATTTCCACTCCGGAATGGGTAACGGCTGTAGCTCTCCCGCGGGCCTCTGGTGCTCAGCCTTGACTTGCTGACAAGTCAGGCATCTCGACACAAAATCTGTGATGTCTCTCTTCATTCCGTCCCACCAGGAAACACCTCTCATGTCATGGTACATCTTGGTGGAACCGGGATGAACACTATATACCGATCGATGTGCCTCCTCAAGAATCTCGCGCCGCAATCCTTCGGCATCTGGTACGCACAGTCTAGCCCCAAATCGTAGTATCCCCTGATCATCGATCATGAACTCGGGAAACCTGCCCTGTCCAATCTGTGTCCTAATCTCTGAACATCGTTCATCACTGTACTGTGCTCATGTATACGGTCGAGCAACTGTGGGCGTGCATGAACATGCGCAATCTGTCCTCCGATCGGCGTAAACTCGAACTGTACCTGGCTGTCGCATAAAATCTGCCAATCTGCCGACGACTGCCTCTGTACTGCGCTCAAACAAGATAGACTACTCCCGGGCCTCCTGCTCAAAGCATCCGCCACTATATTTGCCCTGCCTGGGTGATACAAGATCTCACAATCATAGTCCTTCACTAACTCCATCCATCGGCGCTATCTAAGGTTCAGGTCGCGCTGCTGAAATATATACTTTAAGCTCTTATGATCAGTGAATATCTGGCATGACTTACCATATAGGTAATGTCGCCAGATTTTAAGTGCAAAGACCACTGCAGCCATCTCCAAATCGTGAGTGGGGTAGTTCTGTTCATGTTTCTTTAATTGCCGCGAAGCATACGGGATCACCCGATTATGCTGCATCAATACGCACCCTAGCCCCACTCATGAAGCATCACAATAGACCACAAATCCGCCTGATCCTGAAGGCAAAGATAGCACTGATGTCGTAGTCAATAGAGCCCGTAGCTGCTGAAAACTGTGCTCACACTCCTCCGTCCAATCAAAACGAACTCCCTTCCGGGTCAACCCGGTCAAAGGTGTAGCAATGCGAGAGAAGTCCTGCACGAATCGCCTGTGGTAGCCTGCCAGCCCTAAAAAGCTGCGAATCTCCGTCACTGACGTGGGTCTAGGCCAACTCCGAATGGCCTCAATCTTCCTCGGGTCTACACATATACCATCTCGTGTAATCACGTGCACCAAGAAGTCTACACTGTCCATCCAGAAAGCACACTTGGAGAATTTGGCGAAAAGCTGATGCTCCTACAAGGTCTGCAGCGTAATCCGCAGGTGCTGGTCGTGTTCCTCTCTACTCTGAGAATACACCAAGATATCGTCAATGAATACTATGATGAACAGATCAAGATACGGCCGGAAAATACGATTCATCAAGTCCATAAACGCTGCTGGCGTGCTGGTGAGTCTGAACGACATCACCAAAAACTCATAATGGCCGTAGCGCGTGTGGAAAGCTGTCCTAGGAATGTCCTCCTGTCGAACCCGCAGCTGATGGTAGCCTGATCGCAAATTGATCCTCAAAAAGTATCCTGCCCCGTGAAGCTGGTCGAACAAATCGTCGATGCGTGGCAAAGGATACCTATTCCACACTGTAACCCTGTTCAGCTGGCGGTAGTCGATACACAAACGCATACTGCCGTCCTTCTTCTTGACAAACAGGACTGGAGCACCCCAAGGAGAAACACTGGGTTGAATAAGTCCCTTATCCAGCAAATCTTGCAACTGAACCTTCAATTCTCTAAGTTCCGCCGGGGCCATCCGATAAGGCGGTACAGAAATAGGCCCCGTGCCAGGAACCAAATCAATACAGAAAGAAATATCATGCTCGGGCGGTAGCCCAGGAAGCTCGTCAGAGAACACATCAGGGAACTCGCTAACAACCGAAACCTGATCCAATGGAATCTCTGTAGCTCTAGTATCGCAAACATAGGCGAGAAATCCCTGACATCCCTTCCTCAAAAGCTGTCCAGCGCGAAAAGAAGAAATCACACTGTGAGGGGTGGCACCACGGTCCCCCAACACAACAAAAACCGACTCACCGGGAAAACAAAATCTAACTTTCTTCTCGCGGCAGTCAACAAAAGCATAGCACATGGCTAACCAATCCATGCCCAAAAGAACGTTGAAGTCCAACATCTCAAGAAGGATCAAATCGACAGGCAACTCTCTCTCTCTAATAAGGACGGTACAGGATCGGAACACGTGCCTAGCGACAAACGAATCTCCCACAGGAGTAGTCACAACAAGCGGCTGATCAAGCAAACCGGACTCTCTACCCAAACTCGACACAAAGTGTGTGGATACGTACGAGTGCGTGGATCCGGGATCGAATAACACGTGTGCATCAACAGAACATATTGGAAGGATACCTGAGACCACCGCATTGGACGCCTGCGCGTCCTGATGTGTCAAAGCAAAAACTCACGCCTATCCTCCACCTGCGACTGACTGTCCCCTGCCGGCAGTTGGCCATCCTCTGCCTCGATCACTTCGTCCTCTATAAACAAATCCTCCGCGACCACGACCTCTCTGTGCATGGGTCTGACGCTGAGTAACAGTAGGTACAATAGGCAACGCCTTCTGGGGTGGTGAAGGTGGTAATGTGACATGCGGTGCTGCCGCCTCCCTCCGTGGTATCTCAGGACAATCTCGCATACGATGATAAGAACTCCCGCAAAAGAAACATCCCGATGATGGT
Organism: Agapanthus africanus; assembly: GCA_030015575.1. NCBI lineage: Eukaryota > Viridiplantae > Streptophyta > Magnoliopsida > Asparagales > Amaryllidaceae > Agapanthus > Agapanthus africanus. The sequence goes on from JASDDO010000031.1 coordinate 471,833,821, forward strand.
CGCTGACCCTCCTGGGGATAGGAGCTAAACAACCGGCCTCGCCTCGAATCTCTGCCACCTGCAAGGTGCCTGTCACGGCGCCGAAAAGGCCGTCTCTGCACTGATGTATCTGCACGAACTCTCTTCGGCCCTGGAACTGCCGAAGTCTCAGCAAGGCGCTCCTCAACCAATAATTCTGCATCTACTACTGCTGCGTATGTCTCGTAATGCTACGCGCTGATCGCAAGGAACGGTGGTGTGAGCAAGCCTTGGACAAATCTCTTAACTCGCATCTCCTCGGTAGCCACTAAGAACGGAGCATAAACTGATAGCTCGGTGAACAGCACATCGTATTCTACCACTGACATCTCCAGAGTCTGGCGTAAGGACTCGAACCTATATGCTCTAGCATCTCTGACACTCAGGGGAAGAAAGTGGGCAAGGAATAGCGCCACGAACTCTGTCCAGGTCATAGGAGGAAGACCTGCTGCTCTACCCTTCTCGACTGATTCACACCATTTCTGCGCAAGGCCTTCCAGGCGAAAGCTCGCGAACTCAACCCATCTCGCATCTGCGCATCTGAAGGAATGGCATATACGAACCATCCTATCAATGAAAGACTGTGGGTCCTCGGCTGCATCAGTGCCTGTGAAGACCGGAGGCTTCAGCCTCATAAACTCTTACAGCGATACTGTAATAACCTCTGTAGCTGCAGGGGCAACTGCCTGTACTGTAGGTACCACCGCGGTCTCTGCAACGGGTGGAACTACCTCTGGTGACTGCGCTCGAAGTGTCTCAACTAGAGATCCCATCATCTGGCGCATCTCCTGCATACTGGATCCTACCGTTTGGCGCATCTCCTGCACACCGGCCCCTAACATGGCAATCTGATCTGTCACGGTAGGAACAGACTGCTCAGGCACAACCGGCGTACTACCCGGATCAGTCCTCGTCTCAGACGAGTTAACTCGAATCTCGGCCCTCGCGGTCGCTCTCTGCGCCCTCGTAGTCTTTGGCGGCATAATGGCTGAAAGGAAAAGTAGGATTCGATAAGGATACGGAAATCGAATCGCAAGAATGTATATACTCGAGAAGGAATTTAAATCAATAAGTCCTAAGGTCGCTTTTTATTCCTCAGAGTGGTAGAAAAAATTATAATTCTACAATTCTTTGGATATCCTACAAACTTGCAAAGAACTGATCGTGCCTCGAGTTTGTCCGGATTTTGCCTTTTGACATAGGACGGACAATCCCATATCTTAACTCGTTTAAAATATGGTCTCTTCCCACTCCATATCTCATATGGTGTGGTAGGTGCAGATTTAGATAGAACTAGATTCAATAGGTATATGGTTGTCTCAAGCGCATACCCCCAAAAGGAAATAGGTAACTCAGCATCACTCATAATAGAGCGTACCATATCTAATAGGGTGTGATTCCTCCGCTCTGATACATCGTTGTGCTGTGGTGTATAAGGAGGAGTAAGCTGAGAGAGAATCCCATTCTCTTTTAGATAGTCTAGGAACTCATTGCTTAAGTATTCTCCTCCTCGATCAAATCGAAGGATCTTAATACTTTTGCCCGTTTGGTTCTCTACTTCGTGCTTATATTCTCTGAATTTCTCAAAAGCTTCAGACTTGTGTTTCTGTCATGACCCAAAGTTTGGCCCGTGACCGGCACTTAACCACGTAACGTCTACAGGCGTAACACGACTAAGTGAACCGAAAACCCAGAAATCAAACCAGTAAAAGTATAGAGTGTTTCAAGTTTTAAATGTAAGCATTTACAAAGGTGCTAAGAAATCTTAAGTAAACAATCACCAAGATAGCAATATACGACGCCGTAGCGAAGGTCAAGAGCAACAAGTGGAAACATCACAGATAGCATAAACTGCAAAAGTAAAGTCGGCTCACAACGAGCTCGACACCAGAATACCAATAATATACATCATCATCCTCACACTGTCTCTAAGTCAAATACATATATGGTAAATGGAGAATACTGGATACAAAAGTGTGTACAATAAAATTTGAAAGGTTCCTAGGCACTCTAGTGAGGTCTCACAAGGCATCGAACATGCCAATTTAAAAAAAATGGTGCCGAGAAACCCTAGACTACGGATCTTAGACTAGATGTTTAGGCGAAAAGATAATCTAGTTAACAAATTAACTAAAAGTTAGGATGCTACAACCTTTGTAGATCCGGATACCCACTTCCTTAGCTCCACGAGGGCGTCCTCTCGCTGTCCATCTTGAACCTTGGACTCTCGCGACGGCTTCATCGGAGAAACGTGCGGAATAGGTCGTCGGCTTCGTGTCAAAGACGATCTACGTCGAGGCATCACAAGTTCAAGCTCCAACTTCACCAAGTTGTGAAACTTGTGAAGAAAACACCCAAAACAACTTGGCAAGAGGTATAGGGTGAAGAAATAGGAGGTGGGTTCACTTTAGAATTGGATTTATCTCACTTTAGCTCAAGTTGCCATTGATGGACCTTGAGCTTTTCTTGAAGAAGAAGATGATCAAGAAGAAAAAGAATATGATAAGTGTTTTAAAAATGAAACTAATATGAATACTTATCATATCTTGACCATGGTCAAGTGTAGAGATTAAACTAAGGTTAGTGGGAATGGTTAGGGTTAAGGATGAGATAAGAATGGTTGACTTAATCAAATCTTCAAGAAGCTTCAACATAAAAACAAAATAAGCCACCATCCTTACTAATATCCAAAATGAATAAATAAATAAATAAATAAGTGAATAAACAAAACCCTAACCATTCATATAACCATGGTCAAATCTTTACACAAACCCAAGTGAGCAAGTATCATCAAACATGATACAATCTAGTGTACAAAAGTATATCACATATACAATGTGTACATCAAGTGAGAAAATCCATATAAAGTGAACCAATACTAGTTAATGCAAAGTAATATATCAAATATATGATTATACATTAAATCATTAAATCAACATTTGATTTAATGATCCGGTCATGTCACACATAACCGACTAGTATTCAATGTATCGATTTATCAAATCAATGATTCGATAACTAGGTCATATCGAATATAACCTATCGAAACATTTATCGCGAGAATGAAATGCGGTATCACATACATGCATTATTCTCGCTCCCGCACATATCTCATATGTGCTCCTATTTCGTTTCGCTTGAGCCAGGAAACCTCTGTGTAGGACTCTAAAGACTCGTCAATACGCCGGTAGCAGATGATGATCATATCAAGCACCCACAAGCCGCAAGCGGTTTGCTAAACGTAACGGCCACCCGGGTATTGAGCGATCAGAAGATCGACGAGCTAGCCCGCTCACACTCCTGTGAATCCAACCAGTAACACTTTCCGTACAGTCCGGTCAGTTCGTCTGATACGTCGCATATCAAGTCTAGGGGTGGTAAACGTCAGACCCCAATACTCGATAAGTCGTGCCGATGTGAGGCTCATAACGGGTCGAGAAACTACTGGTAACACTTACCAGCAAATCTCTGATCAGCCCTGGCCAGGGACTTCCCTGTTACGGCCAATCGAGCACAGCGCAACATCAACCCCCAATACCGGGAGAGACGAAACCCCTCCTATCGCTCATTGCCTCCATGTGACTCGGGACTGTACCCAAAGACCACCATTTTGCACGCCCTCATGGACGTGGTAAGGTGGAGATCAAAGCACAGTGGGAATCACACAAGACTCTATGACGATCTCGGGTCTACAGACTAACCTGCACAAGTGTCACCTGAGAACTGCCATCTGACGTGAGGTATAATGCCATCTGGGAGTTCTCGGCGAGTCCGTCCAGTGTACCCAGTCTCCACTGATCACCCGTATGCCATCTCTGATGTCAAACACCAATGGATATGGGATCATCCATCGCCCATCTCATGGGTCGAGAAGCGTATACGCTAGTCTACTCTGGTATATCGATGCCCCGTCTCGATACACCCACGACTAGGGACCTTGAAGGATGTACTTATGGACTACCATGTCCCCACTAGTATGATCTGCATCATAGTCCAGGTAGTCAAGTACACATCCTAAGGGCTTTACCAACATGTAACTATAAGACAGTATAAAGAGACTAGTGTACATGTTAAGATAAAGAGTAACCAGATAGCATACTATCATATCGAGCAAGAAAGTCATCTCTATATATGTCCAAGCATCCAATATAATATACATCATCTGTACAATACTGGCCTCTAGGGCATACATACAACTAACAATCTCCCACTTGCACTAGGGCCAGCTGCTGTAGTATCGCATACCGAGCATCCCGAAGAGTCTCTCAAACTGTCTCTGGGGAATGGCCTTCGTGAGTGGATCCGCCGTGTTGTTCTTCGTGTCAACCCTCCTGACCTCGATCTCCCCGGCGATCAACTATCTCCCGGATCAGGTGATACCGCCTCAGAATATGCCTGGATCGCTGATGGGACCTGGGTTCCTTGGCCAAAGCCACCGCTCCATTGTTATCTCAATACAAAGGTATTAGACGCTCAATGGATGGAACCACTCCAAGTTCAGTAATGAACTTCTTGATCCAGACAACCTTTTTGGCAGCATCGTTGGCAGCGATGTATTCAGCCTCCATTGTCGAGTCTGCCACGGTTTCCTGCTTGGAACTCTTCCAGCTAACCGCCCCTCCGTAAAGGGTAAAGACAAAACCCGACTGCGACTTAGAGTCGTCCTTATCACTCTGGAAGCTCGAATCGGTAAAGGACTCCACTTGGAGCTCTCCGTTACCATACACCAAGAACATATCTCTAGTCCTTCGCAAGTACTTAAGAATGCTCTTCACAGCTGTCCAGTGACTCTCTCTAGGATCAGCTTGATACCTGCTCACTACACTTAGTGAGTATGCTACATCGGGTCTGGTACATAGCATCGCATACATGATAGAGCCTACTGCCGAAGCATAGGGTATCCCTTGCATGCGAGCTCTCTCCAAATCAGTCTTGGGAGACATCTCTTTGGAGAGAGTGACTCCAGAGATCGTGGGTAAGTTTCCACGCTTGGACTCTTCCATACTAAACCTCTTTAGTATGGTGTCAATGTACCTGGATTGGGACAATCCCAAAATCCGTTTGGATCTATCTCTATAGATCCTAATTCCCAATATGCAGGAGGCATCACCAAGATCTTTCATTGAGAATCTTTGTGATAAGAAGAGCTTGACCGATTGCAGCATAGGAATATCATTTCCTATCAAGAGTATGTCGTCCACGTACAATACAAGGAAGACAACCTTCCTCTCTGCTACCTTCCTGTAGATACAAGGTTCATCTGGATTTTTGACGAAATCAAACTCTTTGATAACGACGTCAAAGCAGATGTTCCAACTCCGCGATGCTTGCTTTAATCCATAAATGGATTTAAGCAGCTTGCACACCTTCCCGCTGCTCCCACTGTCTACGAAGCCCTCTGGCTGAGTCATGTACACGCACTCTTCTAAATCACCGTTTAGAAAGGCGGTCTTAACATCCATTTGCCAGATTTCGTAATCATGATATGCAGCAATGGCAAGCATGATCCGGATGGATTTAAGCATAGCCACTGGAGAAAAGGTCTCGTCATAGTCCACACCTGGTCTTTGACGAAAACCCTTTGCTACAAGTCTAGCTTTGAAAGTCTCCACTTTCCCATCTACACCAAGTTTCTTCTTGAAGATCCACTTACTCCCAATGGGTTTTACCCCTTCAGGAGCAACGTCCAAAGTCCATACTTTGTTGGTGTACATGGATTCCATCTCAGACCGCATAGCATCCTGCCATTTCACTGAGTCCCCACTCGTGATGGCCTGCTCGAAGCTAGTTGGGTCATCATCCTCCATGATGCAATCCTCGCTTCCACCGTCAATGAGAAAACTGTAGTATCTCTCTGGTGGACGAGAAACCCTACTAGATCGGCGGAGAGGCTGAGGTTCGTCGGGAACTACGGAATCCTCTGGTTCCACCAGATCTTCTGTTGCAGCTTCTGCAGCTGGAACTTCTTCCAGTTCTACCTCATGACCACTAATCTCTTTTTCAAGAAATTCCTTTTCTAAAAAGGTGGCATGCCGAGAAACAAACACTCTTTGTTCCTCAGGGTGGTAGAAGATATACCCTTGAGAATTCTTGGGATATCCTACAAATTTGCATAGAACAGACCGTGCCTCGAGTTTGTCCGGATTTTGTCGTTTGACATAGGCTGGACAACCCCATATCTTAACATAGTTAAGACATGGTCTCTTCCCTTTCCATATCTCATATGGAGTGGTAGGCACAGATTTGGTGGGGACCATATTCAATAGATGTATGGCTAAGTTTAGGGTTTCGGGTTCGTTCGGGCTTCAAATTGCGTCTAGACTTCGCCTAAGGCTCTAGCTAGGCTCTGTACATTTTCTAAAATCTGGGATTTTTCAAGATTAAAAATGCCTAAAAAATTCAGCAGGAATATCTAAGAATTATGGTGAAACACGAGTTCATGAAGCTTCCAAACAGCCGCGGAAACGCGGCAGAAGCATGGCTTCTGCCGCTGTTCCGCGGCCAACTGTTCACATTACCCAATATTGTTTGCACAGTAATTCTTCTTTTCTGGTGCTGAGTTTTATGGGAATTTTTAATAATTATTCAAGAGTTGAATTTTCTGGGGGTTTTTATGTGAGATGAGTGTTTTTCATTTTCATTCATGTAAAACCTTGTATGTAATATTCTTTTATTTGGGGCACTTCCAGGCAGCGGAAGATGTCACTTTTTGTATATTATTTACTTTTCCTCATTAGGATAGACCCAAGGAGGGGAGCACAAGTTACCGGGTTCTGGGGTCCAGTGGGAGACCAGCTCGAGGAGTCGAGTCCGGGTCTCCTAACCCTAGAATTGGCAGGGTTGCTTGCCGCTCTCGTAGGGGTCTAGGGGTGTGGGATTGGCTATTCATCACGAGCGTGGAATCCGTGTTTTATACTGGCTCGTATTGAAAACACGGACGTCCTAGTATATCCAATATTTCATATGTTTATTCTGCTGCGATATCTGTGTTGTGTTTCTGTGATGGATATAGTATATAGTATATATGATATATTATATAGACGTTACTTATGTTTTACACCCGCGCTAGCCCTGCCCTGCTCTGTCGTTAGTTACCTAACCTAACAGTGCACGAGGGGACATCGAGGCGAATGCGGATGGCATAAGTGTACGTCATATCTATCTGTGATGTTTAGGAACTTAAATGATGGGACTTCATTAATGTGATTAATGAAAGAAAAGAAACCTAAGATGTTGTGGAATCAAAATTTTAAATAAAAGGGGTAGCTACAGTTCTTGCTTTGCACAGCGATATATATGATATATCCCGCACCTTATTCGATGAGGAAAGGACCGAGATCCCTTCACCGGGAATGATTCCTTTAGCAATAACTGGCAGATGCTACACACTCGGTTTGCTTTTTACTGCTTTTGGGTTTTTGCTTTGCACAGAGATATATATGATATATCCCGCACCTCATTCGACGAGGAAAGGACCGAGATCCCTTCGCCGGGAGTGACTCCTTTAGCAAAACTAGAAAAGCCTCAAAATCACTCCATTTCAAAACTTCATTTGATTCTACAACGATATCAAGTTCATTACGCAATAGGTTTTCAGAAAAACCTGCGTAGCCCTCCGTCATTTCAGATAGGTTACATATAGTATTCGTGCTACATTTGTTGGCTTTCGTCAAGGTGTAGTGTGCGGTAGCTATGTGCTGTTTATCTGCTGCATATGATGCGACTGGATTAGGGTAGTCGTACGGCTTTGTTGGCTTTCGTCAAGGGTCGTGCGGGTGGGTTTAATTCAGTCAAGAAATGTACGGGTTGAACTTGACTAGCGGGCTGTGGTTTGTTGGCTTTCGTCAAGGTCATAGCACGCTAGGGGCAAAAGTATTATCGGGAATTTCAAGTGTTGAAATTTGCAATGAGATTGCATACCTTCTATGAGATAGTTGGATCCCGATACCCACTGCGAGTAAGAGTTACTCCTGGGAGAGTTTTACACATTGCAATTAGCTGATCAAGTAGGTGTCTAGAAAGGTGTCAACGGGGTTACGCCTCTGGGAAAATGAGGTTTACATTAATTAGGTTCGTGCGAAAGCACGGGGGACCTCCCTCAAAGTACCGACACTGGCCTGGCTGAAAGATTGGCGAACTTGTAGTGTGTAATTAATCCCGGCTAGTCTTTCCTTTTAGGGTTTAAAGGAAGATTTGATAAAAAGCAGTGGGAGCCATCCTGATTAGATAAGATAATAACCAATCTGATCTTGCACGAGCATACGCTAAAGTGTTTTCTTCTCTCTCTCTCCAGGTAGCGACCATTTCATGCCCTAATGAAGATAATAATATGGATGTATTGACCGAACCCGCATGTTATACTGTGCTGGGGAACGTTAGTTCCGTTCTTTCTTATAAGAGTTATAGGAATGAACAGGATATAGGGGAATGCCAGGATTCCCATGCCACCCGAATGAAGAAAGTACATGTTGATGCATTTTCTTCGGGTGTGTTCGTTACTGAGAACTGTTTCTCCATTTGCTCTACGTCCTGGGTATTAGATACCGGGTCAGGATCCCATATATGTAATCAGTTACATAGGCTCAAGAAAGGTAGAGAACTTGGAGAAGGTGATAAAGACATTAGAGTTGGAAATGGTGCAATTGTTGCAGCTAAGACTGTCGGGCAATATCACCTTGTATTACCAACTGGTAATACATTGGTTCTGAACGAATGCTATTACATGCCGAACCTGATATGCAACATTATATCGGTTTCTTTATTAAGTAAAGAAGGATATAATTTTGTATTACAGGACAGTGTTATGAACATTTTCCGTAACCAAAAGTTGGTTGGATCAGGCACGTTGTGCAATGGCATTTATGTTCTAAATCAATCAACAGTTCTGAGCATAACAAGCACACACAAGAGGAAGAGTTCAGAACTGAACGAATCCTTCTTGTGGCATTGTAGACTGGGTCACATCATTGTGACACGACTGGCTAAGTTGCATAATGATGGATATTTGAAACCTTTCGAACTTTCATCTTATGACACTTGCCAGTCATGTCTCAAAGGCAAGATGACCAAAACTCCGTTTACGGGACACGGAGAAAGAGTTACCGAACTCTTGGGACTAATACATAGTGATGTATGTGGTCCCATGTCTACACATGCCAGGGATGGTTCTTCGTACTTCATTACATTCACTGACGATCTCTCAAGATACGGACATGTGTACTTAATAAGACACAAGTCTGAAGCTTTTGAGAAATTTAGAGAATATAAACAAGAAGTCGAAAACCAAACCGGAAAAAGTATTAAAATCCTTCGATCTGATCGAGGAGGTGAATACTTGAGCAATGAATTCCTGGACTTCCTAAAAGAGAATGGGATTCTCTCTCAGCTGACTCCTCCATATACACCACAGCACAACGGTGTATCAGAACGGAGGAACCGCACCTTATTAGATATGGTGCGCTCTATGATGAGCACAGCTGAGTTACCTATTTCCTTCTGGGGGTATGCGCTTGAGACAGCCATACATCTATTGAATATGGTCCCCACCAAATCTTTACACAAACCCAAGTGAGCAAGTATCATCAAACATGATACAATCTAGTGTACAAAAGTATATCACATATACAATGTGTACATCAAGTGAGAAAATCCATATAAAGTGAACCAATACTAGTTAATGCAAAGTAATATATCAAATATATAATTATACATTAAATCATTAAATCAACATTTGATTCAATGATCCGGTCATGTCACACATAACCGACTAGTATTCAATGTATCGATTTATCGAATCAATGATTCGATAACTAGGTCATATCGAATATGACCTATCGAAACATTTATCGCGAGAATGAAATGCGGTATCACATACACGCATTATTCTCGCTCCCGCACATATCTCATATGTGCTCCTATTTCGTTTCGCTTGAGCCAGGAAACCTCTGTGTAGGACTCTAAAGACTCGTCAATACGCCGGTAGCAGATGATGATCATATCAAGCACCCACAAGCCGCAAGCGGTCTGCTAAACGTAACGGCCACCCGGGTATTGAGCGATCAGAAGATCGAAGAGCTAGCCCGCTCACACTCCTGTGAATCCAACCAGTAACACTTTCCGTACAGTCCGGTCTGTTCGTCTGATACGTCGCATATCAAGTCTATGGGTGGTAAACGTCAGACCCCAATACTCGATAAGTCGTGCCGATGTGAGGCTCATAACGGGTCGAGAAACTACTGGTAACACTTACCAGCAAATCTCTGATCAGCCCTGGCCAGGGACTTCCCTGTTACGGCCAATCGAGCACAGCGCAACATCAACCCCCAATACCGGGAGAGACGAAACCCCTCCTATCGCAATTTGCCTCCATGTGACTCGGGACTGTACCCAAAGACCACCGTTTTGCACGCCCTCATGGACGTGGTAAGGTGGAGATCAAAGCACAGTGGGAATCACACAAGACTCTATGACGATCTCGGGTCTACAGACTAACCTGCACAAGTGTCACCTGAGAACTGCCATCTGACGTGAGGTATAATACCATCTGGGAGTTCTCGGCGAGTCCGTCCAGTGTACCCATGTTAGTGTTTATGCCCTAGAAGGCCATTACTGTATCATACTAGTTTGTATATTACTTAATGGAAGCTTGGGATATTCACATGTATATAACAGTCTTGCTAAACATGGTAGTATGCTACTTGGTTTTTCTATCTTAATATGTGAGTGTACGTATTGATAGAGCTCTTAGGATCTTGCTTGTCTACCAGCGTTGTGATGGCAGTCACACTAGTGGGGGCTGGGTAGTCTACAAGCACATCCTTATTCAGGTCCCTGATCGTTGGATTATCGAGACAGAGCATCGATACTCCGGAGTAGACTAGTGTGTACGCTTCTCATCCCAGTTGGGGAGATGGTCTGTCCCACAGCCGTCAGTACGTCGTACTGGAGATAGTATACATGTGCTCGTTAGGTTACGGGTATACCGGACAGGACTCACAGGGAACTGTTGGTTGGTTTTATACCAGTCGTCAGTGAACAGTTCCCAGGTGACATGAGTACAGCATAGTCTGCAGACTTGACACTGCTACTTCGCCTCGAGTGTGTCCCACTGTTCTTAGATTGCTACCCTACCACGGCTCAAAGGAGTCGTGCAAACAGGTAGCAGTTGGGTGCAGTCCCGAGCACTTGGAGGCAGTGGCGGTTAGACAGGATTCGTCCCTCCCGGTATTGGGAGTAGATATCGTGCTGTGTCAGAGAGCCATTACGCAAAGTCCCTGGCCAGGGCAAGCGAGATTTGCTGGTAGGTTCCAGTAGTTTCTCAGGGTGTAATGGGCTTCCCTCCGACACGACTTATACCGCTATTAGGGGACTGACGCTTGCCGCCCCCTAGGCCCGATATGCGATAGTCTTGGACGAACGGACCGGACTGTATGGAGATGTCACATCAGACTCAGTAGGAGTTCGGATGGGTTTTCTCATCGGCCTTCTTATCGACAACTACCTGGGGACCGTTACGTACAGCTAGTGCCGCTTGCGGTCTGTGGTTAAACCCACTGCCAGCGTAGTAGTCGAGTCTCTAGAGTCCCACACAGAGAGTTTCCTATTCCAGGCGAAACGATATAGAGGTCGTATGGTTTTACGACAAGGGTTCGGACGCATACGTGCGTTTACGCGCGTACGACTTTCGGACAGTTTTTACTAGTCGGCTTTGGTTTAAGCCAGTTACTGGTATCCGGTTATTGGATTTTTACAGTCTAAAGTTTTTCCGTATTTTTGCGGATTGGAGGGGCGTTCTCGTAATTATACGAGAAGCTTCTAGAAGATAGTGACTAAGGAGGTTTAGATGGCATATACTTTGGATAAGATTTGTGAGTCATGAGAGTGATTCATCATTGTCATTATTGCACCATAAATGATTAATGACACATGCTTAATAAATCACCACTTAACATTTATGAAGCATGCTTATTCATCACATTTATTCATTTATTCTTTAATGAGAATGCTTCATAATATGTTATGATACTCACAATCTCATCTCATGATTATCTCTCATCTTCTCTCTCCTCAAGCTCTCATCTTCAAACCCTAATCCTTACACCTCATGAGTTGAGATCAAAGGATTAGAAAGACTAATCAATCCATAACCATCACTCTATTTCATTCTATCTTCTTTGATTAGCAATCCAAGAAGATTAGTTACCTCAAGTTAGAGGTTTAGTTTGGAGTTTTGCTCTCGGGTGGATCGTCTACTACCTAGAGAAGGCCGAGGAGAACAAGGAGATCGTAAAGACGAAGGACTGGTTTCATTAGGTAAAATCCCTAAACACAATAGTTAAGAAACACTTTGTGTTTGGTTATTTATAGTTTAGCTTCGATTCAAGCGGTTAGTCGATGTTCGTTCACTAAACAAGTTCGTTTTTGAAAATTCCGCCTCCCCACAAGTATTGGGGTGTACTACATCGACTTACAGTGGTATCAGAGCCTCGCTAAACAATAAATAACTTAATTGCAAATTTGTACGAATTTCGAACGAAAAAACGAAGCCGGAAAACCCTAAAAAATATCAGTTTCTGTCGAATTTAAAACGATGTCCTAAAATTTTTCAGGTTCGTTCAGAAAGCTTGAAAAGACATTATAAGAACACCCAAGAAAACTGGTCCCCTGAATCGTCTAACGCGCCGCGGAACCGCGACCTCACCCTACTGAGTCGCCGCGGTTCCGCCGCCGAGTTGGCAATTCAGGAACCAATTTTTCTTCTGTTGCTTCTGTGTAATATTTGGGATTTTCTGGAATATTTTAATTTTGCTCAGGTTTCAGTTTAACAGAGCAGTTTTTGGAGCAATATTAAAGATGTTTAATTGATCGAAATTGTACAGTATTTGCATATTGGATTATATCTGTGATTGTTTAATGTGTTCGTAAACCTCCCCTAACTGCTAGTATGTCGGTTGGCAGGGGGTTGCACATTTCTGTAATGGTTATATCTGTTTGTGCATATAAACTGTATTGGACTGTTATGGTGTATAGCCGGGGTTTTGCAATGGGTTATTATTTAATTCATTTGTTGTAAATGTAATTTGTTGTAATATTATTTTGCGGGGCACATCCAGGTTGCGGTTGTAGCCACCATTGTATTATTTCATTTTACTGTTTTTGCTCCTAGGACTGACCCAAGGTGGGGTACACAAACTGCCGGGCGGGTAGTTTGCCGTACCCGTAGGGGTCGAGGGTGGGGTAACGGCTATTCATCACAACTGTGTAATCTGTCTTTTCTTGCAGGCTCAAAAGAAATACAGATTGCTTGCAAATCCAATAAAGTTTATCTGTGTTCTGGAATGTATATCATTGCGTCAGACGAATGTAAAATATCTATATATATGATAGCTATTTAGACGTCACTTATGTTTTACACCCGCGCTAGCCCAGCCCCCGCTCTGTCGTTAGTTAAGTAACCTAACGGGTAATGACGGGACCCCGTGGCGAATGCGGATGGCATAAGAGGACGTTGTATTTTCGTTGTTTTCTGCAATGATAGGTTAATGATGGGACGCATTATCTATAATGCAAAGAAAAATAAACCAAAGTTTTAATCGTTGGAACAATTTAAAAGAAACCACTCGGTTAATTTTAAAAACAGATATTTTTAAAAGCGGAGCCTTAACCACTCCTTTTAAAAGCTATCAGGTTCCTTCGGTTATATCAAGTTCACTACGTTCACGGTTTCGCCAAAACCATTCGTAGCCCTCCGTCATTTCATCTGGGTATTCAGTAGTATTCAAGCTATGTATTTTGACCAACGCCAAGGCATAGTGTTTGGTAGCTGCTGGATATTCATTTATTGCATAGATAGATGAGTTAGTTTGGGACAGTCGTATGATCATTTTGGCCAACGTCAAGGATATGTACGGATGGGTTCAAATTAACAAGATAATGATGGGTAGAACTTGACATGTGACTTATGATATTTTGACCAACGCCAAGGTCATAAGAGCATGGGGCAAAAATATATATCGGGAATTTCTAAAGAAACTGAAATTTGCAAAGAGATGCATACCATTTTGAGTTTGATGAATGTTGGTAGCATTCCTACAACATTATCAGACGATGATATTTGGATCCCGATCCTACTGTGAGTATATGCTACTTATCAGGATATTCGTCACTTAACGATCAATGCTATAAACCTAGTAGGTGTCCAGAAAAGTGTCAGCGGGGTTACGCCCCTAGAGAAAAGAGGTTATTTAATTAAGGAACTTCGTGAAAGCGTTGGAAAACCTCCCTCGAAGTATCGACACCTGCCTGGCTGAACGGTTAAGCAAGTATTGTACGGTGAGAATAGTCTTGCTAATTCTTCTTTTATGGTTTGAGGAAGGATTCGAGAAACAGTGGGAGCCATCCAGTTTAGATAAACTAAAAACCACTCTAAACTTGCAAGAGCATCATGCTAATGAGTTTTCTTCTCTCTCTCCTAATTGCAGCGACCCTGAAAATGACTGGACTTAAGTTACTTTTAGAGAAAATATACTGACAGGGCCAAACTATAAAGATTGGCTGCGGAATGTCAAAATGGCTTTGACCTATGAAAAACTGGGGTACGTCCTCACCGCTACGGCACCTGCTGTCCCTGGTCCCAAATCCAGTAATGCGGATAAGGAAATCCGCAAAACCTGGGATTTAGATTGCGCGAGAGCCAAGTGCATCGTGCTTGCCTCAATGAACAATGAACATCAGAGGAGGCACGAGGATATGACCCTAGATGGCATATTTCTCCATACAAAGGAACTTTATGGAGAGCAATCTCGTATAGCAAGATACGAGACCTCAAAGAACTTGTTTCGAGCGAGGTTGGCTGTCGGGTCATCAGTAGGAGAACATGTCCTAAAGATGATCGGCTACATAGAAGAGCTCGCAGACCTTGGGACGACTTTGGATAATGAGCTCTATACAGACCTTATTCTCCAGTCCCTTCCTCCCACCTACGCCCAGTTTATCCTCAACTTCAATCTTCAAGGAAAAGAAGTTGAACTTGCGGAACTCCTGAACATGTTAAGGAGTGCAGAGGGCACCTTGCAGAAGGCAAGGGAAACACCCGCTATGTTTGTTGGCGGTACATCTTCTTCCGGGTCCAAGGCTAGGGCCAAAGGAAGGAAGAAGAAGGCCGCACCCAAACCTAGAGGAGGTGTTAGTAAGGTGAGAGGGAAGGGAAAGAAAAAGTCTGCAGTACCGATAGTTGGCCAGGATGAGTGCTTCCATTGTCACAGGAAAGGGCACTGGAAGAAGGATTGCAAGGCGTGGAACGCCAAGAACCAGGAACCGAAGCAAGCTGTGGCTTCGACTTCAGGTGTGTTTGTAATTGAGAATTGTCTGTCGATCAACTCTACTTCCTGGGTATTGGATACCGGATCAGGATCTCATATTTGCAATTCATTGCAGGCACTGAGAAACCGTAGAGTGCTGAAGGAAGGTGATATGACCCTAAAGGTTGCTAACGGAGCTAGCGTGGGAGCTGCGTCCGTCGGGGACTATCACCTAGGATTGACGAGTGGACACATTTTGGTTTTACATAACTGTTATTTTGTACCAAGCTTAACGTGTAATATCATATCAGTTTCCTTGTTATCAAATAAAGGTTATGATTTCACGTTTGTAAGAGATGTTGTCAACATCCACCTTAATCATGGTTTGATTGGGTCAGGTACACTAAATAACGGAATATATGTTTTAAACCAACTCCAAATTTTCAATATCCAGAACACACTTAAAAGAAAGTCTCCAGATTTAAATAAAGCTTTCTTATGGCATTGTAGACTGGGTCACATCAATGAGAGAAGGTTGACTAAGTTGCATAGAGAAGGATATTTGGACTCGTTCGAATATCAATCTTATGACACTTGTCAATCTTGTCTCAAAGGAAAGATGACAAAGACTCCATTCACTGGACAAGGAGTAAGAGCGAGCGAGCTCTTAGGACTCATACACAGCGATGTATGTGGTCCAATGTCTACACATGCAAGAGGTGGTTTTCCTATTTCATTACTTTCACGGATGATTACTCAAGATACGGATTCATTTATCTGATGAAACATAAATCCGAGGCTTTGAGAAATTCCAAGAGTATAAGAATGAAGTAGAAAACCAAACCGGCAAAAGTATCAAGACACTTAGATCTGATCGAGGTGGTGAATACTTGAGTGCCGAGTTCCTAGGTTACTTAAAAGAGAAAGGAATTCTCTCTCAGCTTACTCCTCCATACACTCCACAACATAACGGTGTATCGGAGAGACGGAATCGAACCCTATTAGATATGGTACGATCCATGATGAGTAATGCTGAGTTACCGCGATCTTTCTGGGGTCATGCGCTAGAATCAGCGGCATATCTTTTGAACATGGTACCTACCAAGACTGTGCCTACCACTCCATATCAGATGTGGACTGGAAGAAACCCTATCTTTAGTATCTGAAAATATGGGGATGTCCAGCTTTTGTTAAAAAGCAGCATGTGGACAAGCTCGAGGCACGATCAGTAAAGTGTAAGTTTGTGGGATATCCAAAGAACTCCAAGGGGTATCTATTCTATTACGCAGAGGAACAAAAGGTGTTTGTTTCTCGTAATGCCCATTTTCTAGAACATCAGTTTTTAGAAAAGGAAATAAGTGGGAGCGAAATAGAACTGGAAGAAATTCCAGAACCACAAACTGCTACTGAAAGTTTGGTAGAACCGGAAGTTCAAGAAGAACAGAACATTCCCGCACCCCTCCGCAGGAGTAGTAGGCCGTCTCATCCGCCTGAGAGATACTGCGGTTTTCTCATAGACGGGGATAGAGAGGATTGCATCATAGAAGATGATGAACCTACTGACTTCCAGCAGGCCATCCAGAGCGGCGACTCGGTACGATGGCTAGATGCAATGCGGACCGAAATGGAGTCCATGTACACCAACAAAGTATGGACTTTGGACTTTGCTCTAGATGGGGTAAAACCCATAGGATACAAATGGATCTTCAAGAAAAAGATTGGTGTAGATGGACAGGTGGAAACCTATAAGGCTAGACTTGTTGCAAATGGTTTTCGTCAAAGACCTGGTTTGGACTATGACGAAACTTTTTCTCCAGTGGCTATGCTCAAATCCATTCGGGTCCTTCTTGCTATTGCTGCCTTCCATGATTATGAAATCTGGCAGATGGACGTAAAGACGGCTTTTCTGAATGGAAATTTAGAAGAGAGCGTCTATATGGATCAGCCAGAGGGTTTCAATCAGAGTGGGAGCAGCGGGAAAGTATGCAAGCTGCTTAAGTCTATTCATGGACAAAAGCAGGCATCGCGGAGTTGGAACATCTGTTTTGATGAGACAGTCAAAGAATATGACTTTATCAAAAATCCAGATGAGCCGTGCATATATAGTAAAGTTGTAGCCAGAAGTGTCGTATTCCTCGTCTTGTACGTGGATGACATTCTATTGATAGGAAATGACATTCCTATGCTACAATCTGTCAAAGGATTCTTGTCACACAGGTTCTCCATGAAAGACCTGGGTGATGCCTCTTACATTCTGGGGATCCGGATCTATCGTGATAGATCCAAGAGGATGTTGGGACTTTCGCAGTCCAGGTATATCGACACTGTACTGAAAAGATTCAGTATGGAAGATTCTAAGCGCGGTAATCTACCGGCTTGTCACGGAATCACCCTCTCCAAAGAGATGTCTCCCAAGACTGATTTGGAAAGGGAACGCATGTCTATTATACCCTACGCTTCTGCGGTAGGCTCTATAATGTATGCGATGTTGTGTACCAGACCAGATGTAGCTTACGCACTGAGCGTGGTAAGCCGGTATCAGTCAGACCCAGGGGAGAAGCACTGGATAGCAGTAAAGAACATTCTCAAGTACCTGAGGAGGACTAAGGAGATGTTTTGGTTTACGGTGGAAAAGACCTCAGGTTGGAGGCCTTTGCTGATTCCGGCTTCCAGAGTGATAAGGACGATTCCAAGTCCATGTCGGGTTATGTCTTTACCCTCAATGGAGGGGCGGTGTGCTGGAAGAGCTCCAAGCAGGACACCGTTGCTGACTCGACGATGGAAGCGGAGTATATAGCTGCTTGCGATGCCGCAAAAGAAGCAGTCTGGATGAAGAAGTTCCTAACAGAACTTCAGGTGGTTCCTACCATAGTTGATCCAATACCTCTGTATTGCGACAACAACGGAGCTATAGCTTTAGCGAAGGAACCAAGGTCCCATCAGAAGTCCAGACACATCTTGAGGCGGTATCACCTGATCAGGGAGATCATTGATCGTCAGGAGATCGAGGTTCGGAGAGTTGCTTCAGAAGAGAACATTGCTGATCCATTCACGAAGGCCCTTCCTCAGATTCAGTTCGAGAGGCTACTCGAGATCATTGGTCTTCGATATGCCAGTACATGGCCCTAGTGCAAGTGGGAGATTGTTAGTGTTTATGCCCTAGAAGGCCATTACTGTATCATACTAGTTTGTATATTACTTAATGGAATCTTGGGATATTCACATGTATATAACAGTCTTGCTAAACATGGTAGTATGCTACTTGGTTTTTCTATCTTAATATGTGAGTGTACGTATTGATAGAGCTCTTAGGATCTTGCTTGTCTACCAGCGTTGTGATGGCAGTCACACTAGTGGGGGCTGGGTAGTCTACAAGCACATCCTTATTCAGGTCCCTGGTCGTTGGATTATCGAGACAGAGCATCGATACTCCGGAGTAGACTAGTGTGTACGCTTCTCATCCCAGTTGGGGAGATGGTCTGTCCCACAGCCGTCAGTACGTCGTACTGGAGATAGTATACAGGTGCTCGTTAGGTTACGGGTACACCGGACAGGACTCACAGGGAACTGTTGGTTGGTTTTATACCAGTCGTCAGTGAACAGTTCCCAGGTGACATGAGTACAGCGTAGTCCGCAAACTTGACACTGCTACTTCGCCTCGAGTGTGTCCCACTGTTCTTAGATTGCTACCCTACCACGGCTCAAAGGAGTCGTGCAAACAGGTAGCAGTTGGGTGCAGTCCCGAGCACTTGGAGGCAGTGGCGGTTAGACAGGATTCGTCCCTCCCGGTATTGGGAGTAGATATCGTGCTGTGTCAGAGAGCCATTACGCAAAGTCCCTGTCCAGGGCAAGCGAGATTTGCTGGTAGGTTCCAGTAGTTTCTCAGGGTGTAATGGGCTTCCCTCCGACACGACTTATACCGCTATTAGGGGACTGACGCTTGCCGCCCCCTAGGCCCGATATGCGATAGTCTTGGACGAACGGACCGGACTGTATGGAGATTGTCACATCAGACTCAGTAGGAGTTCGGATGGGTTTTCTCATCGGCCTTCTTATCGACAACTACCTGGGGACCGTTACGTACAGCTAGTGCCGCTTGCGGTCTGTGGTTAAACCCACTGCCAGCGTAGTAGTCGAGTCTCTAGAGTCCCACACAGAGAGTTTCTTATTCCAGGCGAAACGATATAGAGGTCGTATGGTTTTACGACAAGGGTTCGGACGCATACGTGCGTTTACGCGCGTACGACTTTCGGACAGTTTTTACCAGTCGGCTTTGGTTTAAGCCAGTTACTGGTATCCGGTTATTGGATTTTTACAGTCTAAAGTTTTTCCGTATTTTTGCGGATTGGAGGGGCGTTCTCGTAATTATACGAGAAGCTTCTAGAAGATAGTGACTAAGGAGGTTTAGATGGCATATACTTTGGATAAGATTTGTGAGTCATGAGAGTGATTCATCATTGTCATTATTGCACCATAAATGATTAATGACACATGCTTAATGAATCACCACTTAACATTTATGAAGCATGCTTATTCATCACATTTATTCATTTATTCTTTAATGAGAATGCTTCATAATATGTTATGAAACTCACAATCTCATCTCATGATTATCTCTCATCTTCTCTCTCCTCAAGCTCTCATCTTCAAACCCTAATCCTTACACCTCATGAGTTGAGATCAAAAGATTAGAAAGACTAATCAATCCATAACCATCACTCTATTTCATTCTATCTTCTTTGATTAGCAATCCAAGAAGATTAGTTACCTCAAGTTAGAGGTTTAGTTTGGAGTTTTGCTCTCGGGTGGATCGTCTACTACCTAGAGAAGGCCGAGGAGAACAAGGAGATCGTAAAGACGAAGGACTGGTTTCATTAGGTATAATCCCTAAACACAATAGTTAAGAAACACTTTGTGTTTGGTTATTTATAGTTTAGCTTCGATTCAAGCGGTTAGTCGATGTTCGTTCACTAAACAAGTTCGTTTTTGAAAATTCCGCCTCCCCACAAGTATTGGGGTGTACTACATCGACTTACAACCCAGTCTCCACTGAGCACCCGTATACCATCTCTGATGTCAAACACCAATGGATATGGGATCATCCATTGCCCATCTCATGGGTCGAGAAGCGTATACGCTAGTCTACTCTGGTATATCGATGCCCCGTCTCGATACACCTACGACTAGGGACCTTGAAAGATGTACTTATGGACTACCATGTCCCCACTAGTATGATCTGCATCATAGTCCAGGTAGTCAGGTACACATCCTAAGGGCTTTACCAACATGTAACTATAAGACAGTATAAAGAGACTAGTGTACATGTTAAGATAAAGAGTAACCAGATAGCATAATATCATATCGAGCAAGAAAGTCATCTCTATATATGTCCAAGCATCCAATATAATATACATCATCTGTACAATACTGGCCTCTAGGCATACATACAACTAACAAAAGTAACCAGATACCACAACCCACCTAACAGCAAAACAGCTCTCGCACCAACTGTAGTGGTATCTGTAGCCAAAAGATGTAAGAAAGCAGCCTGCCGCGACTACTCCGAGGGGCAACCTGCAAATACTGTGGCACAACGGGGGTGAGTTGCCTACTCGTGAATAGAAATAACATATAAAGGTAATCGCGGGCATGCACGTACTGCGCTACTCTATCATATGCCAGCAGATGATATCAATGCGTGATAAGCAGTATGTGTAATAATCATGCAAGTACTCTATCAGGTAATATAGCTACAGGATGAGATACAATAATGAATGCTGAGCATGAGAAATATAACATCTACACGGAATGTCAACGTGGAATATATAATCGGTGTCCATCAATGCACCCAGATCCCCCAAATAGCCCAGGCGCCGGCACTCTCATCGGCCCTCCAATCCTGTACATCTCTGAGAATCACGAGTGCTCAACATCGGCACCCAAATATCATAAGTACTCATGTCCAGCATCGACACGCAAATCCTCATCCATCGGGCCCCGTCAGTCCGGGTCAGCCCACGGGCTCCGTGTGCGGTATCGGCCCTCGGCCCCGGCAGTACGGATCATCCCGCATCCATCTATCGACTCTGGTCAGTATCCTCCGGATAACTGCCAGGTCCAACCAATCACCGGTAGGTAGTAGTCCCTCTGCCAGGCTCACCGTCTACTACACAGCGAAACCGTTCTCGTCTCGGGGTACCATACCGGGTCCACCATGTACCCGTAATCGGCCTTATCCAACTCCTCGATTCGGGTTCACATATATCACTCTAGCACCGAGAAAACACATGGTGGACGCACCGAAATATCATATCAAGGGAAACCGAGTTTTTAAATAATTAACTATTCTCTTTTGAAATATCCACGGTTTCCTAAATCCAGAATTAACATGGAAACAACATATCTCAATGCGTAATCTAAGCAAGTATGAAGATATCAATGTATGTATGCACTGGTATGAGTATACAGTGTGCATGTGCGCAGGTATGAAGATATCAATGTATATGTGCACTGGTATGAGTATACAGTATGCTTGTGCGCAGGTATGAAGATATCAATGTATGTGTGCACTGGTATGAGTATACAGTGTGCATGTGCGCAGGTATGGATATATGATGTATATGTATCAAGTATGAATATCATGTAATCGGAATCAATATGCAAGTCAAAGAAAGGTGATATATGCATCAAGTATGAATATCATGTAATCCGAATCAATATGCAAGTCAAAGCAAGGTGATATATGCATCACGTATGAATATCATGTAATCTAAAACAATATGCAAGTCAAAGCAAGGTGATATATGCATCAAGTATGAATATCATGTAATCCGAATCAATATGCAAGTCAAAGTAAGGTGATATATGCATCAAGTATGAATATCATATACAGTCACATAAATGATGAGCTACAGCACCATGATCATGGAAATTCTACAGTGTAAGTGTCATGGCAATTACTAACGGTGTGTGTGTGTAACATGCAGGATAGTGCTCGTGCAACATGAACCGTTAGTAATGGTAAGGTGTTCTATCAATTATAGTTTATATACATATAGCAGGGAATGTGGTATGCACAAAATAGTAGCCATGAACAGTTAATGTAGGTAAATGTATTATGCTGCTACAAGGTCCTATCAGCCCTGACGCATAACGCCATGCGGGCGATTTCCCCGTAGATGTTAAATCTACTCACCGTAGTCTCTCGCTAGGTATAGCCGATGACTTGTTTCCCTTTCTTCGCGGCGTCCGTCGCACTATCCTGCGAACCTAGAATTTCACAGAATATCACGCATAAGCTCAAAACCATACAAACACGGCATTTAAAGTCAACTAGAAACCCGTGTCGCAAACCAAGCGCGCGTGCGCGCGATACGCTATAACGTGTGATTACGCGCCTGAAGTCACTCCGACACGTCGCGATACACAGAAACCCCAAACCCATACACACGTATCACGCGTGTCACGAAAGATTAAAAATACGGGAAATAGGGTATTCTACTCCAGATTTTGATACAGAACAGATATAATAAAAATATATATACCAAAATACTCCAAATAGTAGCAGACTCCAGTGGACCAAACCCCAAACCCCAACTCACCCGTCTGGCTGCAAATTGCGGCCAGAATGAATTTTCCAGCGGCCTGTCTGGGGAATTGGGCTCCCAGGTTTTGTGTGTGCACTCAATACCCCCTATACATGCTACAGTAAATCCAATTTTATTCTGAAACACCCCGGGTAGAAGCAGATTCCACAGAGCCCTAATTCTAGTTAAAAAAATCACACTTTTACACTAAAATGATACTTTATGGTATTTTTGTGGAACCTGAAGCAAACCCAAGTCTAAATACACACTAACAACACATTACCAAGCTAATCAAGTCATAAAAATGTTACTTTTAACATATCATCACTAAATCCCTTCAATAGCACTAAAAATGCACAAAGATGTGATATTTTGCTAAAAATACTACAAGATACGGAGAAAGGGTGTTAAACATGGATCAATACCTTCAAAAGACCCTAAGAACACCAAAAAGTTCTAGCTCCCTCCTCAAGTATGCAGATTTGCTCCCAAACACCTCAAAAAGCCCATTTTCCCATGGTTTTGTGATGAAAATGTGTTGATTTATGTAGGGTTTTGTATAGATTTAAGTGGAGAGTGAAAAGAAGAAGAAGAGGTGAAGAAAATGCTAGTTTTTCTGCTACTTTCCTACTGGAAATTCTGAGATGAGGAGAAAGAGAGAGAAGAGAGAAGAAAATGGTCAAATTGTCAAAGTTCTTTACCTAACACCATGCTTCATTTTTCTATTGGATTTTGAATTATTGAATGGGATTTTGTTTTAGATAAAAGGGTGGGGAAAAATAACCATGAACCATGTAAGAATGAAATGGCTAACACATTGAACCTAAGTCACAAAATGGCTAAGTGTGCAAGTGTGCACTACGAAGGAAAATTTTCCAATTAGGGTAACATGACTAAATATAATTAGTAAACCCTATAATTACATATAAATATATATATAACACTTCACAACACAAATATCCCTAGCCAAGAAGGAAAATACGACACTCGGGCTTTTATGAAAAACACGCCAACATGCTAATTATCGCGAAAATATCCTAAACGAATTTCAAAGTATTACAGTTTCATCAGGAACACATATCCGTATCTTGAGAGATCGTCAGTGAATGTAATAAAGTAGGAAGAACCGTTCCTGGCGTGTGTAGACATGGGACCGCATACATCACTATGTACCAGTCCTAAGAGTTCCGTAACTCTTTCTCCGTGTCCACTAAACGGAGTTTTGGTCATTTTTCCTTTGAAACATGAATGACAAGTATCATAAGATGATAATTCGAACGGATTCAAATATCCATCCTTATGTAACTTAGCTAGCCGTGTCGTATTGATATGACCAAGTCTATAATTCCATAAGAAGGATTCGTTCATTTTTGAACTCTTCCTTTTATTTGTGTTCTGTATATTAAGAACTGTATTTTGATTAAGAATGAATATGCCATTATGTAACGAGCCTGATCCAATCAATTTTTGATTCAGGAATATGTTCATAACATTATCCTGTATTACAAAATTATATCCTTCTTTACTTAATAAAGAAACTGATATAATATTGCACATCATGTTCGGTATATAATAGCACTCGTTCAGAATCAAAGTATTACTACTTGGTAATACAAGGTGATATTCGCCAACTGCTTTGGCTGCAATATTTGTACCATTCCCTACATGTACGGAATGATCACCCTTTCCCAGTTCTCTACCTTTACGTAGCCCACGTAACAATTTACATATGTGGGATCCCGATCCGGTATCTAATACCCAGGACGTAGGGTGAACTGAGAAACAGTTCTCAATAACTAACACACCCGAAGAAGATGCATCAACATGCTTGTTCTTCGTTTGGGCGGTGTGAGAATCCAGATATTCTCATGTTTCCTGCTCAGTCTTATAACACCTATAAGAAAGAACGGGACCAACGTTCCCCTGCTCAGTATAATAAGCGGGTTCAGTCAATACATCCATATTATTATGTTGATTAAAGCCTGACATGGTCGCTACCTGGAGAGAGAAAGAAGAAAACACTTTAGCGTATACTCTTGCAAGATTAGATTGGTTATTATATTATCTAATCAGGATGTCTCCTACTGGTTTTATCAAATCTTCCTTCAAACCCTAAAAGGTAAGATTAGCCGGGATTAATTACACCCTACAATTTCGTCAATCTTTCAGCCAGATCAGTATTGGTACTTGAGGGAGGTTTTTCGTGCTTTCGTACGGATCTAATTAAAATAAACCTCTATTTCCCAGAGGCATAACCTCGTTAATACATTTCTAGACACCTACTTGATTGGCTAATTGTCCTGTGTAAAATTCTCCCAGGAGTAACTTTTACTCACAGTGGGTATCAGGATCCAACTATCTCATAGGAGGTATGCAATCTCATTGCAAATTTCAACACTTGAAATTCCCGATAATACTTTTACCCTTAGCGATTTATGACCTTGACTACGTCAACAAACCATAAATCGCAAGTCAAGTTCAACCCGTACATTTCCCGATTGAATAAAACCCACCCGTACGACCCTTGACTAAGTCAACAAGGCCGAACGACTACCCTAATCCAATCGCATCTCATGCTTTAGCAGATAAACAGTATTTAGCTACCGTACACTATGCCTTGACTAAGTCAACAAACACAACACAAATACTAAAGATTATTTATCTGAAATGACGGAGGGTTACGACAGGTTTTTATAAAAACCTTTTGCGTAATGAACTTGATATCGTTGTAGAAACAAGTGATTTTGAAAAGGAGTGTTTTTTAGGCTTTTCCAGTTTCGCTAAAGAGGTCACTCCCGGTGAAGGGATCTCGGCTCTTTCCTCATCGAATAAGGTGCTGGGTATATCATATATACCGTTGTGCAAAGCAAGAACTATATAAGCTGTCAAAAACTAAACTGTGAGTTTGTAGCATCTGCCAGTTTTGCTAAAGAGGTCACTCCCGGTGAAGGGATCTCGGCTCTTTCCTCATCGAATAAGGTGCAGAGTATATCATATATACCGCTATGCAAAGAAAGACTGTAGCTACTCTTTTTATAAAGTTTTGATTCTACAATATCTTTTAGGTTTCTTTTCTTTTATTAATCTCATTAATAAAAATCCCATCAATTAATGCTTCCTAAGCATCACAGAAGAAACGAAAGCAGTAATATGTATATATCAACATATATATATATATATATAATTATATATATATATATATAATAAGCATTCGTCTCAGGCAGTAATATGATCTCATCACAGAACATTGCAGCATAAGATAACATATGAAATATTGGATATACTAGGACGTCCGTGTTTTATTTCGAGCCTGTATAAAACACGGATTCCACGGTCGCGACAAATAGCCAAACCTACATCCCAAGACCCCTACGAGAGCGGCAAGCAACACTGCCAATTCTAGGGTTAGGAGATCCGGTCTCGACTCCTCGAGATGGCCTCCACTGGACCCTAGAATCCGGTTACTTGTGCTCACCTCCTTAGGTCTACCTAATGCGGAAAAGTAAATAATATACACTGGTGACATCAACCTCATCCCGGAAGTGCCCCAATAAAAGAATATTACATACAAATGAAATTTTACATGAATGAAAATAAAAACTCTCATCTCACATAAAACCCCCCGGCTATTCAGAACATGACGATCCAATACAACATATCACAACAACACATAATATCTCATATCATCAACGTAAGCAAGTATGCGTATCCCGATTGTCGTTGATGTATAGCAACGAAGCCAGCGATACACCACATACTACACTTACGGTCACAGAAAAGAAAGTGTAAAATTACAACATTTGGAATGCACAGTCACTTTAGACATCATAAATCCGAAATATCACATACTTCGCATTTCATGCCTAACTATATGAATTCCACATATTGTATAGCATTCCAGATAAATAGACAAAGTTAAACTTTCCGATCGAATAATCAAATACGCAAGATTTCCCAAATAGCTCAACACTTGAGCGGAGTTCAAAAAATCCTAGAACATGTCACAGCCGTAGTGAACCAGCCGTAGAAGGGTCAAACCAACGCCTCACATGTGGCACGCTAAACCACCACAAACCCTAGGGTTCAGTGACAGTTTTGATGGTCACATAATCGAGTTAAGGTTACGTTCTTCTAGAGGGTCCACAGATATGCTTGCATGTTTTTCGAAAGTTTTAAACTCAAGAAAAATTCAACACTTGAAATTTTTTCGTGTCGGGAAAAAGTGTGTTATTGATTTCCGTTCGAACATTTTAACAGGTTCTAAATAATCCGGAAAACAAACGAAATTAAACATTCCGATCGAATCTACGAATACAAAGGATCTCCAGAAAACTCAACACTTGAGCAAGATTAAAAATTCCTAGAAGTATATACAAATACCTACGGATATACCCTTTAAATACGAGCTCTTAACTCCCATGTACGGCCGTGGAACCGCCGTAAGAAGCAGGTTCCCACCGCGGTTCCGCGGCGACATGAGGGAGTTAGGGGGTCGTATTTTACAGTTATCCTTAGAATTGCCTGCTGAATTTTCTGAGTATTTTTAATACGGAAAAAATCAAATTTTTAAAAAATTTCCAGAGAGGGGTTTAAAATACGACGTTTCGGGTTCGATCGGACTTTTAACTTTGTATACACGTCGCATAATGCTCTAGCTTGGCTTTGATACCACTGTAGGGTTACTAGACACTCTTACAAGGGTCTATAAGGCATCAACCATGCCCGATTAAAATTTAGACGTGCCGAACAACCCAAAGCGAGGATCTTTGCTAGATAATTAGGGTTAAACATGCAAGTAAACATTTTTACAACTAAGAGTGAGAGATTACAACCTTTGTAGTCCGCTCCTTCGCTTCATAAGCTCTGAGTAGTAGTCCCTTCGCCGCGATCCATGATCTTCCAGACTTAAGAGAAGATCCACAACCCGAATGATCCATGCTTGCTTGTAGTCTTCCTTTTCAAAGATGATCTACCTTGAAGTTTCTTTAACTCAAGCTCACTCACTAATGAAGTGAACACCCTAATCTAATTGGCTAGATTAGATAAGGATGATGAAGTAGGATTTATGCTCTCTTTTATTATCAATTTCTCATACTAATCCATCACAAAATCAAAAGCTAGAAAGCTTTGCAAGGAAGAAGAAGAAGATTTCTTTTGTGATGAATAATGAATTATTGTTATGGTTATAATTGCAACCCTTGGTTAAGTATGAAGGGCTTAACCTTTGTAGAGATTTAACCATAGGTTAAGGGTTTGGGTTGGGTTAACTATGACTCCACAAGAAAACAATGATAAAAGATAAAGTCAAAGCTTCATGAAAGCTCATGAAAAAGCTAACTCAAATGCTAACCCAAATCAAACCCTAATCTTGTTTAATCTCCATAAACCATGTTGCATTTATAATCATAACTTGTTACAATATTATATATCACATATATAATATAATTTTTGTAACAAAAGAAAATAATACAATTAACATATATCGCATATATATCAATGTATTACTCGGTGAGAAAATGAATCAATTGTAGGGTTACTAGGCACACACAAGAGGTTCCACAAGGCATCAACCATGCCAAATTCAAATTTTCCGGTGCTGAGAAATCCTAAACTAGATCGTTAACTAGAGACTATAAGAATAGGAATCGAATCGAGCTCACCGGCCGAGCTCACCGGGCTCACCGGACAGTTTCCTTGAACAGAGGTTCCCCCTCAGTCGGCGGAAACAACAAGCAAGCAAACTACTTTGCTACTAAGTGAATGGAAATACAATCTTTGTAGATCCGGTCCTCCACTTCTAAAGCTCCGTGTTGACGTCCCTCCGCTGCGATCATCGGATCCCGGACTCTAGCGATGGTTTCGTCGGAGAAATGATCGGGCTAGGTCATTGACTTCGAGGCCAAAGATGATCTACGTCGGGGAGACTCAAACTCAAGCTATTCCTTCACTTGGTCAAAAACTTTGTGAAAAGAACACCCTATACTACATGGCAAGTAGTAGAGGATGAAGAAATAGGAAGTGGGTTCACTTTAGAATTGGATTTCTCACACTTTTTCTCATGGCACCATTGGAGGTAGCAAGCTTTCTTGAAGCTTGATGAAGATGAAGAAAGAATCATCTACATATTAATATCCAAATGAAACTTATCCAATAAATAATGGCACCATGGTTGAGTTAAGCCCTCATGCTTAACTCATGTAGAGAATTAACCAAAGTATTAGGTTAAAGGTTGGGTTAACTAATATCCTATACAAATGACAAAAGGGTTGACTTTGTCAATGCTTATCAAGCTTCATGAAGCTTGATAACTTTGACCAAAGTCTCAATTCTTTTGTTATTTGCTAGGAAAATAGTAAACCCTAATTTAACCTTGATTTGGTTTAGTTCTCATACACACAACTTGTATGTATCATCAAGCATGATACAAACATGTACACTTGCATATATCACATATAAACAATGTGCACATTCAAGTGAGAAAATCAATCTTAAGTGAACCAATACTAGTTAATGTAAACTAATATATCAAATATATAATTATACATTAAATCATTAAATCAACACTTGATTTAACGATCCGGTCATATTTCATATAACCGACTAATATCAATAGTAACAACTTATCGAATCAACACTTGATCCGATAACCCAGTTATATCGCATACAACCCGGTTATATCGCATACAACCGATCAATGTCACAAATCGCGAGAATAGAATATAGTATCACATACTGGTATTATTCTCGGTCCCACACATATCTCATATGCGCTCCTATTTCGTTTCGCTTGAGCCAGAAAATCCCTGTGTAGGACTCTAAAGACTCGTCAATACGCCGGCAGTAGGTGATAATCATATCAAACACCCACAAGCCGCAAGCGGTCTGCTAAACGTAACGGCCACCCGGGTATTGAGCGATCAGAAGATCAACGAGCAAGCCTGCTCACACTCCTGTGAATCCAACCAGTAACACTACCGTACAGTTCGGTCTGTTCATCTGATATGTCGCATATCTTGTCTAGGGGTGGTAAACGTCAGACCACAATAACTCGATAAGGCGTGTCGATATGAGGCTCATAACGGGTCAAGAAACTACTGGTAACACTTACCAGTAAACTCCTAAAGCAGCCTTGGCCAAGGACTTCCTGTTATAGCCAATCGAGCACAGCGCAGCATCAACTCCCTATACCGGGAGAGACGAAACCCCTCCTATCGCTCATTGCCTCCAAGTGATTCGGGACTGTACCCAAAAACCACCTTTTTGCACGCCCTCTTGGACGTGGTATGATGGAAATCAAAGCACAGTGGGAATCACACAACACTCTATGACGATCTCGGGTCTACAGACTAACCTGTACCGGTGTCACCAGAGAACTGCCATCTGACGTAAGGTATAATACCATCTGGGAGTTCTCGGCGAGTCCGTACAGTGTACCCAGTCTCCACTGAGCACCCGTATATCATCTCTGATGTCAAACACCAATGAATATGGGATCATCCATCGCCCAACTGTATGGGTCGAGAAGGTATACGCTAGTCTACTCTGGTATATCGATGCCTTGTCTCGATACACCCACGACTAGGGACCTTGAAGGATGTACTTATAGACTACCATGTCCCCACTAGTATGATCCGCATCATAGTCCAGGTAGTCAAGTACTGTAACATTTAGGAAAAAGATTAGAAATAAATAAATTTAATTAAATTAAGAATAAAGTGATAAATCACAAAATGGTTAAAATCAAATATGTCAATCTTCATAAGTTATATGTAATACAAATTAAATTAGAATTTTTGAATGTAATATAAATAAGTTATAAGGGTTTTAATGAAAATTTTAGCTTCATTTTAATAAAAGTTGGGGTTTATAATAAGTTAAGTTGTGAGGGGTTAAATTGTAAAGTTAGGTTGTATGCAAATAGGGTATTGTCAAGGGTTTAAGTGAATAAAAGATATCATTTCAGTTCTGAAATAAAATTCAAATTAAAACAAAAGAAAATGTAAAGATAATGCAAAACCACCTCATGCTTCAAATAACCTCTCATTTCCACCTCCTCCTTGCATGAAACACCCACACTCCTTCACTTGACACCTCCACCTTACCTTATCCCTTCCTCCTCTCACATATATAGCTCATTTCAGTTTAATTTCAGAATCAAAACTGAAGGGAATTTAAAAGAAAAGAAAAATAAAGAAGAAAAAGAAAAACAAGAGGAAGAAGAGGAAGAAGGGGCTTGTTCTTGAGTTTGGATCATCATCAAGCTAGGAGGGAGCATGTAAATCTTTGGGGGATATTCCTACAACAAATTAAGAGGGTAAATTCTTAATCTCAGTAGGTAGATTAAGCTCTGTAGTTAGTTAATTATAGTTTAGCATGTCACATAATATCGTATTTTAGGTAAAATTAGTGTCTGTTAGAATCTGCTATATTCTGGAACATAATTAAATAAATTCAACAGAGCTAAAATGATGTAGGAAGCAATTAGAACACACCACAAGAAAACGACTATGGGGGGCCGGTTTTGGGCCGGCGACAGAAGGGATTTGGCCGGCGTCGCCGGCCATGTGAGGATCTTTGTGGGTTTTGTCTTTTGGGTAGTCTACAGTGTACAATTTAGGTTATTTTGGTACTGTTGATTTAACCTAGTTTCACTGTAGTTTAAATCTGGAAAGGTATATCGGAAAAGGAATCGTAAAACGTTAAATACGACACGACTAAATCACGTCACGTTTTAACTTCGGAACCAGTACAGATTAGGGTTAAAATCCAGCAAGACTAAGTGTTTAATAACTTGATATAATCAAATAGTAGATAACTAGTAAGTAGGATAACGTGTTCTATTTCCGTTATATCGGAACAATCGTTTTGCTTATACACGTAACTTTGCATATTTAGACACGGATACGAGAAATACGGATGCCGCGAGGAAAGGGAACGGATTAGCGATTCCGGAGTAGATTCGACTTTTCCGGTGAGTAGACTAAACATCTACCGGGGAATTTGGTAAAGATGGCGTGTTTCGCCCATGGTTTTACTTAACTTGATATTTACATCATCATGCTTAAATGTCATAATTGCATTCATTACAATACTTGTAAATTGTTTAGTTGTTAGAACACTTCACAATTATCGACGAGTCATGCCACGTGCACATCTTATATGCTACACACACCTTGTCGATATTGCCATGTCACATACACTTAAATATTATACTTGTTAACATGGATTATATTTTATTTCACATATCTAATATAATGGTAGATTGCATCGTTGACATCATGTTACTTTAGGCCTGTTTTATGTTATATATGAGATAAATGCAGAATTGAGGATTTATGGTTTTGAGTTTTGAATATTATTACATAAATCCAGGATTTTTATGATGATTGTGACAAGTCCACCATGAATGTCGTTTTTTTGATTTGGTTTTATTCCGAACCGGGTGGGGTAGCTATACGGTTGCGGAATTTATTACGTATATCCGAGCTGGGTGGGGTAGCTATACAGCCGGATCATGGTGGACCCGGTCGGGGCCGAGGGGCAGGGGCCGCAGTGTAGGCGGTGAGCCTAGCGAGGATACCCAATACCGGAGTCAGTGGTAAACACGGCGGATATCTGGGATATACCGACCGGTGTTATGGATTGACAGGATCATTCGGGGAATGATGCCTGATGAAATACCGAAGATTTGTGTCGATGATGGACACGGGAAGAAAATGAATCATATTTGGAAAACAATTGATGAGATTTCAGTTTTGGATTTATATATGGGACATTACAGATTTATAATTCTACATGTTAGTATGCATCATGTCCATCATTGTTGATATTAATTATAAATCGGCATATTTACTTTATTCGCCGTTATATGTTTGTCGTATTCACTGAGTTGGCAACTCATCCCCGTTGTGCCACAGTTCCTTGCAGGGATAGAGTGGACGGGTAGCTGCGAGGCAGAGTCACTTTTGCAGTTGTATTCCACCTTTTGATTGGTAGGTTACATATGTAGTAACCTTCCTTTTTGGGTTTTGTATTTTGTATCTAGAAAGTCTCCATCAAACCTGTATTTTGACTTAGAAATGAGAGATGGTATATATATATATGTACAGTTGAGATCTGTTGATCAGTATCATAGTTCTTTCTTTATGAGATTCAGTGATGTTCTTTATGTGTATATTCATGTTCACTTTGATATTGTTGATTCCAACTAGGAATACAACTAAACTTAACCTTTATCAATTGCTTAATAAATTAACTTCATAAATTGAGATTTTTACTTAAAAACTAAATCTTCATAAATAATTCCGAAATAAGGTATTTGATCTTGGTTTTCGGCTTACTTGGACTTGTGCATATCTTTAGATATGATACAATCTAAGTGCCGGTCACATCCAAACTTGGGTCGTGACAAAGTTGGTATCAGAGCCTAGGAATAACCTTACGGAATTCAGTAAGGGATTTCAATAGGTTGATGTAAGTCCGAGAGTTAGGATGACCTTTGGTTTGATGGAGTAGGTGAATTGGGACGAATGCAGTACCGTACGTATGTTCCGCGGCATATTTACGTTATCGTATTCAGCCTTACTAACCTTAGGGTGTTTATCTTGATCTATTCTTCCGTTGTTTCTCCGTTATTGATTGCTTCTGTTCCCACACCTTATCAACTCTCGTTTTTGCTCCAGTCACTATGTCATCAACGTCTACGGGGACTCAGACTACCGCTGTTAGAGATGATATAGGAGCAGACTCATCTGACACGGGGACAAATTTGGGCAGTATGCCTATTTTTCAGGGACCGATTGATCCACCCTATATTGATCATATAGCTAGGATGGAGACAAATGTTCAAGAGATGCGCCGAATGATTGGAGTCTTGCTAGAGAATAGTCGAGCACAAGGGTCGATCATTACTCCACGTGCGGTTGTTCAGAGACCAAGGCAAAGTCGTAATAATATCTCAGTACTAAGACATATTCGTAGAGGCCGTGACAGGTTATGTATGGATCAGTTCCACCATTGGTACCCACATGTTCTGCAGCCCATGCAAAAATGTTTCGGTTGTGGATGTCCGTATCACTTTTATAAGGATTGTCCAGTGAGGCGACAAGATGAGGCATCAGTCTCACATATGATTTCACCCTCTCCTCCAAGTACATTACCTCCTAACCCCGTTGTCATTCCACGCCAGGTCAATGCCTATGGAGGCCGGGGTCGTAACGGTCGTGATTTGAGAGGACGAGGAGGTCGAGACAGAATTATTCCAGACCGAAGTTTTGATCAAGAATTGACTCATGGCCAGAGGTTTAGTTCACACCCAATAGGACAGGGACCTCCATATACATGTTTTAATTGCGGGCGTCTGGGGCACTTAAACAGACAGTGTACACGCCCAGGAGGAACTGTTGTTCCGCAGGCTGTTTTACCACCTCCACTTTTGTCGTCAACAGATTTATTTCCTCTGCCAGGTAACTTTATACGCCAGACAGTGGCACCCCGAGGTCGAAGTTATGCAGGACGCTTTCAGATAGGTCGAGGAAATAGAGGTAGAGGACGACTGGATGCGGGCAGAGGCCAGGCATGCATTCTTACACCGACTTCACGGAATGCCAGGCATCCACTGCAGTAGTGACAGGTATTCTTGTGATATATTCCTTAGATACGCATATTTTAATTGATTCCAATTCTACGTAATTATAGGTATCTTATCGTTTTGTATTTTGGGGAGAGAATTGCAGATTTGAATTAGTTACCGCACGTTATGATTACTCCTATAGGAAGTTCTTAGTAGCCTGATATGTATAAGTTGATGATAGGAATTTAGTAGTGGATTTGAGTCTGCTAGGTGTAGTAGTTTTGATATATTTCTTAGTATGTTGGGTTGGCACCTTGTCAAACCTATGTAGATTGGCGGGAAAAAGGCGATAGGTTTTGTTTTCCTGGTGAACCGGTGTTTGTTGTGCAGGGGGATTGCAAGTTAACCCCTGTCAACATGATTTCTGCTTTTGGTGCGAGGCGGCTCTTGAAGAATGGTTGTCATGGGTTCTTGGCTTTCATTCAGGACATAAGGGTCGCCGAAGTTCCATTGGACCAAATCCCGATCATACGAGAATTTCCTGAGGTATTCCCAGCTGAGTTACCAGGATTGCCACCTGATCGAGATATTGAATTTTGCATTGACTTGATTCCGGGTGCAGGGCCTATTTCTATACCACCCTATCGAATGGCACCGACGGAATTAAAAGAACTCAAGAGTCAGTTGAAAGAATTGTTAGATAGAGGACTTGTTCGTCCTAGTGTTTCACCGTGGGGAGCTCCTGTGTTATTTGTAAAGAAGAAGGGCGGTAGTATGAGAATGTGCATCGACTACCGACAGCTGAATCGCGTCACTGTGCGAAACAGGTATCCATTACCACGAATAGATGACTTGTTCGATCAGTTGCAAGGAGCTGGATTCTTTTTAAAAGATTGACTTGAGGTCAGGATATCATCTGTTGAGGGTTCGGAAGGACGATATTCCAAAGACGGCGTTGCGTACGAGATATGGGCATTATGAATTTCTGGTGATGTCGTTCGGACTCACCAATGCTCCAGTAGCTTTTATGGATATGATGAACCGTATCTTTAGACCATTTATCGATCGGTTTATTATAGTATTCATAGATGATATTCTTGTATATTCTCGAAGTCAGACGGAGCACGAGCAGCATTTACGTATCACGTTGCAGACCTTGAAAGAGCATCAGTTGTATGCAAAGTTTTCTAAGTGTGCTTTTTGGCTCGATAGTGTGGAGTTCTTGGGTCACATAGTTACGAGAGAAGGTATATGTGTAGACCCAAAGAAGATTGAAGCGGTACAACACTGGCCCAGGCCTATGTCAGTTTCGGAGGTTCGGAGTTTCTTAGGTCTGGCAGGTTATTACAGACGCTTCGTACAGGATTTCTCACGGATAGCGGCACCTTTGACAGGATTGACTAGGAAGGAAGTTTCATTTCAGTGGACAGATGCGTGTAAGCAAAGTTTCCAATAATTGAAGACGCATTTGACAACTGCACCTGTATTATCTTTACCTTCCGGGTCAGGGGTTTTGTCGTGTATTGCGATGCTTCTAGAGTGGGCTTAGGCTGTGTGTTGATGCAACACGGCAAAGTTATAGCATATGCTTCTCGACATTTAAAGAGGCATGAACAAAACTACCCCACTCATGATCTAGAAATGGCTGCTGTGGTATTCGCATTGAAGATTTGGAGACATTACTTGTATGGAGAAACGTGTCAAATCTTCACAGATCATAAAAGTTTAAAGTATATCTTTCAGCAGAAAGATCTGAACCTTAGGCAGCGTAGATGGATGGAACTGGTGAAAGATTACGACTGTGAGATTTTGTACCATCCAGGCAAAGCAAATGTTGTAGCAGATGCCTTGAGTCGGAGGCCTGGAGGTAATTTATCTCATTTGAGCATTTTGCAGAGACAGTCTTCTACAGACTGGCAGATCTTATGTGATAGTCGTATACAGTTTGAGTTTACATCGGCCGGAGGTCAGTTAGCACATGTTTGCACCAGACCTCAGCTATTGGATCGTATTCGAGATGCGCAGCTTACAGATACTCGCATGATGGAGATTATGGATCATGTTAGGCAGGGCAAGGAGACGGAGTTCGTGATTGATGATCATGGAGTATTACGTTTTAGGACTCGTCTCTGTGTACCAGATTCTGACGGATTGAGGCGTGAGATTTTGGAGGATGCCTACAGATCAGTATACAGTGTTCATCCTGGTTCCACTAAAATGTATCGTGATTTGAAGGATAATTATTGGTGGGAAGGAATGAAGAAGGATGTTACGGATTTTGTTTCAAGATGCTTGACTTGTCAACAAGTCAAAGCAGAACACCAGAGGCCAGCCGGGGAGCTGCAACCCTTACCCATTCCAGAGTGGAAATGGGAACATATTTCCATGGATTTTGTGGTGGGTCTACCCAGGACTAGCAGAGGGTATGATTCCATTTGGGTGATTGTTGATAAATTGACAAAAGCCGCTCATTTTCTTCCAGTAAAGACGACATATGGATTTGCTCAGTATGCACAGATTTATATCGATGAGATTGTACGTCTACATGGAGTGCCGACATGCATAGTATCAGATCGAGGTACCCAGTTCACGAGCAGGCTATGGCAGATACTAGAGGATATGCTTCGGGCTTGTAGCCTAAATTTCGGTGGTAGTCGGGATCGTCACCTACCTTTGATAGAATTCTCGTATAACAACAGTTTTCAAGAGACGATCCAGATGGCACCCTTTGAAGCCTTATATGGAAGGAAATGTCGATCGCCCGTTTGCTGGACGGAACTTAGTGAGAGTTGTATATTGGGACCGTAGATAGTACAGGAAACTACAGAGAAGATTCAATTGATACAAGTTAGAATGAAAGCGGCTCAAAGCAGACAGAAGTCATACGCAGATCGACGACGACGTAAACTTGAGTTTGATGTGGGAGATCATGTGTTCCTTCGAGTATCTCCAATGAAGGGTGTGATGCGCTTCGGGAAGAAAGGGAAGCTCAGCCCCAGATATGTTGGACCTTACGAGATTTTAGAGAGAGTGGGCGCTGTAGCCTATCGGTAGCACTTCCACCTAGTTTTCCCGACGTACATCCAGTGTTCCACGTTTCGATGCTTCGCAGATATCTTCACGATCCATCTCATGTGATCCATCATCAGACTTTACAGCTTGAGCCAGAGCTATTCTTCACAGTGCAGCCAGTCGCTATTCTGGACAGGCAGGCAAAGCAACTACGATCAAGGATACTGCCATCTGTAAAGGTTCTCTGGCAAGGAAAGGATCGCGAGGAGATTACTTAGGAGACGGAGGACGCAATGCGAAAGAAATTTCCACATCTTGTCGTAGGTAGGTCTAGTAATTATTTTAAATTCGGGGACCGAATTTTCTTAAGGGGGGAATATTGTAACATTTAGGAAAAAGGTTAGAAATAAATAAATTTAATTAAATTAAGAATAAAGTGATAAATCACAAAATGGTTAAAATCAAATATGTCAATCTTCATAAGTTATATGTAATACAAATTAAATTAGAATTTTTGAATGTAATATAAATAAGTTATAAGGGTTTTAATGAAAATTTTAGCTTCATTTTAATAAAAGGTGGGGTTTATAATAAGTTAAGTTGTGAGGGGTTAAATTGTAAAGTTAGGTTGTATGCAAATAGGGTATTGTCAAGGGTTTAAGTGAATAAAAGATATCATTTCAGTTCTGAAATAAAATTCAAATTAAAACAAAAGAAAATGTAAAGATAATGCAAAACCACCTCATGCTTCAAATAACCTCTCATTTCCACCTCCTCCTTGCATGAAACACCCACACTCCTTCACTTGACACCTCCACCTTACCTTATCCCTTCCTCCTCTCACATATATAGCTCATTTCAGTTTAATTTCAGAATCAAAACTGAAGGGAATTTAAAAGAAAAGAAAAATAAAGAAGAAAAAGAAAAACAAGAGGAAGAAGAGGAAGAAGGGGCTTGTTCTTGAGTTTGGATCATCATCAAGCTAGGAGGGAGCTTGTAAATCTTTGGGGGATATTCCTACAACAAATTAAGAAGGTAAATTCTTAATCTCAGTAGGTAGATTAAGCTCTGTAGTTAGTTAATTATAGTTTAGCATGTCACATAATATCGTATTTTAGGTAAAATTAGTGTCTGTTAGAATCTGCTATATTCTGGAACATAATTAAATAAATTCAACAGAGCTAAAATGATGTAGGAAGCAATTATAACACACCACAAGAAAACGACTATGGGGGGCCGGTTTTGGGCCGGCGACAGAAGGGATTTGGCCGGCGTCGCCGGCCATGTGAGGAGCTTTGTGGGTTTTGTCTTTTGGGTAGTCTACAGTGTACAATTTAGGTTATTTTGGTACTGTTGATTTAACTTAGTTTCACTGTAGTTTAAATCTGGAAAGATATATCGGAAAAGGAATCGTAAAACGTTAAATACGACACGACTAAATCACGTCACGTTTTAACTTCGGAACCAGTACAGATTAGGGTTAAAATCCAGCAACACTAAGTGTTTAATAACTTGATATAATCAAATAGTAGATAACTAGTAAGTAGGATAACGTGTTCTATTTCCGTTATATCGGAACAATCGTTTTGCTTATACACGTAACTTTGCATATTTAGACACGGATACGAGAAATACGGATGCCGCGAGGAAAGGGAAAGGATTAGCGATTCCGGAGTAGATTCGACTTTTCCGGTGAGTAGACTAAACATCTACCGGGGAATTTGGTAAAGATGGCGTGTTTCGCCCATGGTTTTACTTAACTTGATATTTACATCATCATGCTTAAATGTCATAATTGCATTCATTACAATACTTGTAAATTGTTTAGTTGTTAGAACACTTCACAATTATCGACGAGTCATGCCACGTGCACATCTTATATGCTACACACACCTTGTCGATATTGCCATGTCACATACACTTAAATATTATACTTGTTAACATGGATTATATTGTATTTCACATATCTAATATAATGGTAGATTGCATCGTTGACATCATGTTACTTTAGGCCTGTTTTATGTTATATATGAGATAAATGCAGAATTGAGGATTTATGGTTTTGAGTTTTGAATATTATTACATAAATCCAGGATTTTTATGATGATTGTGACAAGTCCACCATGAATGTCGTTTTTTTGATTTGGTTTTATTCCGAACCGGGTGGGGTAGCTATACGGTTGCGGAATTTATTACGTATATCCGAGCTGGGTGGGGTAGCTATACAGCCGGATCATGGTGGACCCGGTCGGGGCCGAGGGGCAGGGGCCGCAGTGTAGGCGGTGAGCCTAGCGAGGATACCCGATACCGGAGTCAGTGGTAAACACGGCGGATATCTGGGATATACCGACCGGTGTTATGGATTGACAGGATCATTCGGGGAATGATGCCTGATGAAATACCGAAGATTTGTGTCGATGATGGACACGGGAAGAAAATGAATCATATTTGGAAAACAATTGATGAGATTTCAGTTTTGGATTTATATATGGGACATTACAGATTTATGATTCTACATGTTAGTATGCATCATGTCCATCATTGTTGATATTAATTATAAATCGGCATATTTACTTTATTCGCCGTTATATGTTTGTCGTATTCACTGAGTTGGCAACTCATCCCCGTTGTGCCACAGTTCCTTGCAGGGATAGAGTGGACGGGTAGCTGCGAGGCAGAGTCACTTTTGCAGTTGTATTCCACCTTTTGATTGGTAGGTTACATATGTAGTAACCTTCCTTTTTGGGTTTTGTATTTTGTATCTAGAAAGTCTCCATCAAACCTGTATTTTGACTTAGAAATGAGAGATGGTATATATATATATGTACAGTTGAGATCTGTTGATCAGTATCATAGTTCTTTCTTTATGAGATTCAGTGATGTTCTTTATGTGTATATTCATGTTCACTTTGATATTGTTGATTCCAACTAGGAATACAACTAAACTTAACCTTTATCAATTGCTTAATAAATTAACTTCATAAATTGAGATTTTTACTTAAAAACTAAATCTTCATAAATAATTCCGAAATAAGGTATTTGATCTTGGTTTTCGGCTTACTTGGACTTGTGCATATCTTTAGATATGATACAATCTAAGTGCCGGTCACATCCAAACTTGGGTCGTGACAAGTACACATCCTAAGGGCTTTACCAACATGTAACAGAGAGACAATCAGTGTACATGTTAAGGTAAAGAGCTACCAGATAGCATACTATCATGTCGAGCAAGAAAGTCCTCCCTATATATGTCCAAGCATCCACTACAATATACATCCTATGTATAGTAATGGCCTCTAGGGCATACATATAACTAACAATCTCCCACTTGCACTAGGGCCATCTGATAGCAGTGGTTGTAGTATCTCATACTCAACCATCCCATAAAAGTCTCTCTCTGGGAAAAGGCCTTTGTGAGTGGATCCGCCGTGTTGTCCTCTGAGTCTACTCTCCTAACCTCGATCCCCTGGAGATCAACCATCTCCACGATCAGGTGATACTGCCTAAGAATATGTCTGGATCACTGATGGAACGGGCGTTCCTAGGCATAAGCCACAACTCCATTGTCACATAATGGAAGGAACAAAGTTCATCTCATGAACTAGTATACACCCAGACTTCCTCTTTGGTAGCATCTTTGGTAACGATGTATCTTGCCTTTAATCGTCTAGTATGCCACGGTATCTAGCTTGGAACTCTTCCAACATACCGTCCCTTCACTGAAGGTAAAGACAATGCATGCGACTGACATTCAGTCGTCCTTATCACCCTGGAACCTTTCCAGTGATTCTCCCCAGGATCAATTGATACCAACTCACTACAACTAGTGAGTATCCTAACATCCAATTAGATCCATCTCATAGATCCAAAACAAGGATTTAGGAGGTATCACTTTGATCCTATATGGAGAATCCTTGTGATAAGCGGAGATTGACCGAGCGTAGCATAGGAAACTCCTTCCCTATCAAGAGTATGTCATCCATGTACTCTACGAGGATCACCACCATACTCCCTACTACCTTTTTGTATATACAAGGTTCATCTACCATTTTGATGATGTCAAACTCTTTGACTAACTCATCAAAACAGATGTTCCAACTCCGCGATGCCTGCTTTATCACATAAAACTTCTTGCATACGTTTCCGCTGCTCCCATTGTCTATAAAGCCCTCTGGTTGTGTACTTATAGACGCTTTCTTCCAAATCATCATTTAGAAAAACAGTCAAGACACCCAACCGCCAGATATCGTAGTCATGGTATGTAGCCGTAGCAAGTAGGATCTGGATGGACTTAAGCATAGCTACTTAGAAAAGGTTTCATTATAAGCCATAACTGGTCTATAATGCAGACCTTTAACAAGTCTAGCTTTGAAAGTCTCAACTTTTCCATGTACACCAAGTAATCTTCTCAAGATATACTTGCTCCTGATGGGGATTTAACCCTTTAGATAAAGCAACCAAAGTCCATACTTTGTTGGTGTATAAGGATTCCATCTCAGATCGATAAACATCCAGCCATTCTTATAGAGTCACACTCCTGATGGCCTGCTCGAAACTAGTTAGGTCATCATCCCATGATACAATCCTCTCTCCCACTGTCATAGAGAAATCGAGGTATCTCTCAGGTGGGTGAGGAAACCTACTAGATCGGCGAAGAGGCTGAGGTTCGTTGGTTGCTATTGAATCCTTTGGTTCTACCAAATCATCAACCGCAGTTTGTATAGCTGGAACTCTTTCCAGTTCTACCTCATGTCCATAAATTTCTTCATAAGAAATTCCCTTTCACAAAGGTGGCATGCTGAGTAGCAAAACATCTTTTGTTCCTCTGTTAGGTAGAAGATATTCCCTTGCGTATGCTTGGGATATCCAACAAACTTCTACAGTACTGACTTTGCCTCGAGCTTGTCCGGATTTTGCCTTTTAGACATAGGCCGGACAACCCCAAATCTTAACTGACTTAAGAGATGGGCTCTTCCCTTTCCATATCTCATATGAAATGGTAGGCATCTGATTTGATCGGAACCCTATTCAATAGGTATGCAACTTCATAAATGCATAACTCCCTAAAAGGAAATAGGAAACTCAGTAGTACTCATCATAGAGCACACCATATCACATAGGATGCTATTGCTCCGCCCCGATATACCATCGTGCTATGGTGTATACGAAGGAGTAATGCTGAGAGAGAATCTTATTCTTAGAATAGTCCAGGAATCTCGTGCTCAAGTATTCTCCTCCCTGATCACATCAAAGGACATAATACTTATACCCGTTGTTGGTTCTCTACTTCTAACTTATATTCTGTGAATATCTCAAAAGCTTCGGACTTGT
The DNA here is from genome assembly GCA_030015575.1 of Agapanthus africanus. Lineage (NCBI taxonomy): Eukaryota > Viridiplantae > Streptophyta > Magnoliopsida > Asparagales > Amaryllidaceae > Agapanthus > Agapanthus africanus. The sequence goes on from JASDDO010000031.1 coordinate 471,876,639, forward strand.
GTTTCAACAGGAACATATGTCTGAATCTTGAGAGATCATCACAGAAGGTAATGAAGTACAAAGAACCGGTCTTGGCATGTGTAGACAGGGGACCTTCATACATCAGCATGTATCAATCCCAAGAGTTCACTAACTCTTTCTCTGTTTCCAATAAACAGAGCTATGGTCATCTTATCTCTGTGACATGACTGGCAAGTTTCACAAGATGTAAATTCAAACTAATTTAAATATGCATCTTAATGTAACATCAGCTAGTCGGGTCACATTGATATGACTTAGTCTACAATGCCTCAAGAAGGATTCGTTCATTTCTGAACTCTTCCTCTTGTGTGTGTTCAGTATACTAAGAACTGTAGTTTGATTTAGAACGTTAATGCTTTTAGATAACGTGCCTGATCTGATCAACTTTTGATATAGGAAATGTTCAAAACATTATCCATCAATTAAAAATTATATCCTTCTTTACTAATAAAGAGATTGATATGATGTTGTATATCAGGTTCGGTATCTAATAACATTCGTTCAGAATCAATGTATTCTGGTAATACAGGGTGACAGTGACCAACAGACTTGGCTGCAACACTTGCACCGTTTTCTGTCTCATGAAACTTATCACCCGTTCTCAGTTCTCTACCTATCTATAGCCCATGTAACAGTTTACATATGCGGGATCCTGATCCGGTATCATATACCCAGGACGTAGAGGTTACTGAGAAACAGTTCTCGGTAATGAATACATCCGAAGAAGATGCATCGGTATGCACTTTCTTCGTTTGGGCGGCACGGGAATTCTGGTAATCCTCAATTTCCTGCTCTGTCTTATAACAATTATAAGTTGGAGCAGGACCAACGTTCCACAGCTTAGTATAACAAGCGGGTTCGGTCAATATATCCATTTTATTATCTTGATTAATGTGTGACATGGTCGCTACTTGGAGAGAGAGAGAAGAAAACACTCTGCGTGCGCTCTTGCAAGATCAGATTGGTTATTATTTTATCTAATCAGGATGGCTCCCACTGTTTTTATCAAATCTTCCTTCAAACCCTAAAAGGAAACACTAGCCGGGATTAATTACACGCTACAAGTTCGCCAATCATTCAGCCAGGCCAGTGTCGGTACTTTGAGGGAGGTTCCCCGTGCTTTCGCACGGACCTAATTAAAGTAAACCTCATTTTTCCAGAGGCGTAACCCCGTTGACACCTTTCTAGACACCTACTTGATCGGCTAATTGTAATGTGTAAAACTCTCCCAGGAGTAACAATTACTCGCAGTGGGTATCAGGATCCAACTATCTCATAGAAGGTATGCAATCTCATTGCAAATTTTAACTCTTGAAATTCCCGATAATGCTTTTGCCCCTAACGTACTATGACCTTGACGAATTCCAAACAACCCATAGTGCGCTAGTCAAGTTCAACCCGTACATTTCTTGATTGAATTAAACTCACTCGCACGACCCTTGACGAATGCCAAACAACGCCGTACGAATACCCTAATCCAATCGCATCGTATGCTAGCAGATAAGCACTAGTTAGCTACCATACACTACGCCTTGACGAATGCCAAACTACCGCAGCACGAATACTAAGTAGTACTTATCTGAAATGACGGAGGGCTACGACAGGTTTTTCTGAAAACCTATTGCGTAATGAACTTGATATCGTTGTAGAATCAAATGATTTTAAAATGGAGTGTTTTTAGGCTTTTCTAGTTTTGCTAAAGGGGTCACTCCCAGTGAAGGGATCGTCGGCCCTTTCCTTATCGAATAAGGTGCAGGATATATCACATATACCGCTGTGCAAAGCAAAAACTATAGAAGCAATCAAAAGACAAATCGAGGGGTATAGCATCTGCCAGTTATTGCTAAAGGGGTCACTCCCGGTGAAGGGATCTCGGCCCTTTCCTTATCGAATAAGGTGCAGGATGTTCTGCAAGGAACACCGCGATGCAAAGCAAGAACTGTAGCTACCTGTTTTTGAAAATTCGATTCCACAACATCTTTTAGGTTTCTTTTTCTTTCATTAATCATATAATGAAGTCCCATAATTTAAATCACCTAAACATCACAGATAAATACGACGTACACTTATGCCATCCGCATTCGCCTCGATGTCCCCCCGTGCACCGTTAGGTTAGGTAACTAACGGCAGAGCGGGGCAGGGCTAGCGCGGGAGTAAAACATAAGTAACGTCTATATAATATATCATATATACTATATACAGTATCTATCACAACATATCAAATGATCACATCACAGATATCGCAGCAGAAGAAACATATGAAACATTGGATATACTAGGATGTCCGTGTTTTCAATACGAGCCAGTATAAAACACGGATTCCACGGTCGCGATGAATAGCCAAACCCACACCCCTAGACCCCTACGAGAGCGGCAAGCAACCCCACCAATTCTAGAGTTAGAAGACCCGGACTCGACTCCTCGAGTTGGTCTCCCACTGGACTCCAGAACCCGGTTACTTGTGCCCTCTTCCTTAGGTCTATCCTAGTGCGGAAAAGTAAATAATATACAAAAGGTGACATCTTCCGCAACCTGGAAGTGCCCCAATAAAAGAATATTACATACAATTTATTTTTACATGAATGAAAATAAAAACTCTCATCTCACATAAAACCCCCGGGCTATTCAAAACGCAACGATCCAATATAACATATCCAGCAACACATAACATCACATGTCATCAACGTAAGTAAACATGCGTATCCCAATTGTCGTTGACATATAGCAACGAAACCGGCGATATCACATATTACACTTACGGTCGCAGAAAAGAAAGTGTAAAACTACAACAGTTGGAATCCGCAACCTCCTCAGACATCGCATGCTTAATCAATTGAATTCCTTATACATCGCATGCCTAACGATTATAAACCCCGCATTTTAGTCTTATTATCGAAAACACTTTTCAATATAAAGTCGGGCAATTCAACAAGATTCCCGACATCCTGAACGAATGCTCGTCGCAAACTTTAGTAGACGGCCGCACCCCCGGATGCCGTCAACGAAGTGCACTAAGGCGGAACACCGCTGCCGCGAGCACCCGAACGGATGCTTTCGGCGACGGGATTCTCCTATAGTCACTTGGTCGGGGCTATGGGGCATGGCTGTCTATTAAGTTTACCGGCGAGTATCCGCGTACGCTATGCGATTGCGACGGACTTTTGATCACATCAAAATCCCGTGGCAACCGATCAAGCGAGACTAAAGTGCTATGTTTATAACATCCAAATTAGTTATCTCATAACTACATGTGGATTCCAAATATTGTATCACATTCCAGATAAATAGAAAATGTTAAACTTTCCGATCGAACAATCAAACACCCAAGTTTTCCCGAAACAGCTCAACACATGAAATAAGTTTAAAAACATTCACTTCATGCCACGGTACCAACGGTCCAGCCGTAGAAGGGTCAAGCCAACGCCTCACATGTGGCATGCCGTACTGCCCCAAACCCTAAGGTTCAAAGGGCAGTTCAAGACGGTCACATATTCGAATTAAGGTTTGTTGTCTTCTAGAGGGTCCATCGCGTTACTTGCACTACTTAGAACGTTTTCAAACTACGGAAAAATCCAACACTTGGAAATTTCCCGGCAGGGGAAAAATTGGGTATTTATATCCGGTCAAACTTTTTAACATGTTCTAAAATTATCCGGAAAAACTTAATAAACAAAGTTAAATAATCCGATTAAATTATCGAGTCCCCAATACACCCCAGAAAACTCAACACTTGAGTATATATTAAAAATTTCCAGAAGATTCAGTAAACTAATAAGGAAGTTACTGTGCAAAAATAAAGTATCAACGTGACTGTACGGCCGCGGAACCGCCGCACGAGCTATGCTTGAGCCGCATTTCCGCGGCGCCTTAATCGAATTAGGCACTCGTTTTGCACAGTAACTCCTAAAAAAGCCTGCTGATTTTTCAGCATATTTTTAATCTGGAAAAATCCACAGTTTTGAAAAATGTACAGAGAAGGGTTTTGGATTAGGGTTTCGGGTTCGATCGGACTTCTAACTTCGTCAACACTTTGCCTAAGGCTCTATCTAGGCTCTGATACCACTGTAGGGTTACTAGGCACACACAAGAGGTTCCATAAGGTATCAACCATGCCAAATTCAAATTTTCCGGTGCTGAGAAACCCTAAACTAGATCGTTAACTAGAGATTAGGCGAAACAACAAGCAAGCAAACTACTTTGCTACTAAGTGAATGGAAATACAACCTTTGTAGATCCGGTCCTCCACTTCTAAAGCTCCGTGTTGACGTACCTCCACTGCGATCATCGGATCCCGGACTCTAGCGATGGTTTCGTCGGAGAAATGATCGGGCTAGGTCATTGACTTCGAGGCCGAAGATGATCTACGTCGGGGAGACTCAAACTCAAGCTATTCCTTCACTTGGTCAAAAACTTTGTGAAGAGAACACCCTATACTACATGGCAAGTAGTAGAGGATGAAGAAATAGGAAGTGGGTTCACTTTAGAATTGGAATTCTCACTCTTTTTCTCATGGCACCATTGGAGGTAGCAAGCTTTCTTGAAGCTTGATGAAGATGAAGAAAGAATCATCTACATATTAATATCCAAATGAAACTTATCCAATAAATAATGGCACCTGTAGGGTTCCTAGGCACTCCAAAGAGGTCTCACAAGGCATCAACTATGCCAATTTCAAAAATTACGGTGCCGAGAAACCCTAGACTACGGATCGTTGGCTAGAAGTTTAGGCGACATATGCAACTAGTTAACAAATTAACTAAGTGTACGGAAATACAACCTTTGTAGATCCGGTCCTCCACCTCCATAGCTCCGCAATGAAGTCTCCTCGCTGTCCAAATGGAAACCCGGGCTCTAGCGTCGGCTTCATCGGAGAAATGGGCGGGCAAGGTCGTCGGCTTCGTGCCGAAGATGATCTACGTCGAGGCATCACAAGATCAAGCTCCAACTTCACCAAGTCAAGAAACTTGTGAAGAAAACACACTCTACTACTTGGCAAGAGGTTGAGGATGAAGAAATATGAAGTGGGTTCACTTTAGAATTGGATTTCTCACTCATTATCAAGAGTTGCCATTGATGGAGGAAGGTTTCTTCTTCAAGAAGAAGAAGAAGAAGAAGAAGATGAAGATATTATGATAAGTCCTTTTTAAATGAAAAGGAAAAAGAATACTTATCATAATACTAACCTTAGTTTAGTGTAGAGAATAGACCATGGTTAAATATGATGGTTAGGGTTAAGCAAGAGACAAGAATGGTGGACTACGTCAAAGTTTCATGAAGCTTCAACTAAACTACAAATAAAGCCACCATTCTTTTCTCTTTATGCCATTTATTTTCCAAAATGTATAAACAAATAAATAAATGAATAAATAAGTAATGGAAAAATAAAACCCTAATTATATGTTTAACCATGGTTTAATTCTTTACACTTAACCAAGTAAACTTGTATCATCAAACATGATACAATCAATTGCACAAAAAGTATATCACATATACAACTTGTACATCCAAGTGAGAAAATCCATTTAAAGTGAACCAATACTAGTTAATGTAAATTAATATATCATATATATATATAATTATATATTAAATCATTAAATCAACACTTGATTTAACGATCCGGTCATATCACATATAACCGACTAGTATCCTATGTATCGGCTTATCGAATCAATACTTGATTCGATAACTAGGTTATATCGCATACAACCAATTGATACATTCATCGCGAGAATAGAATACGGTATCACATACACGCGTTATTCTCGGTCCCGCACATATCTCATATGCGCTCCTATTTCGTTTCGCTTGAGCCAGGAAACCTCTGTGTAGGACTCTAAAGACTCGTCAATACGCCGGTAGCAGATGATGATCATATCAAGCATCCACAAGCCGCAAGCGGTCTGCTAAACGTAACGGCCACCCGGGTATTGAGCGATCAGAAGATCGACGAGCAAGCCCGCTCACACTCCAGTGAATCCAACCAGTAACACTTACCGTACAGTCCGGTCACGTCGTCTGATATGTCGCATATCTCGCCTAGGGGTGCCAGGGGTGGTAAACGTCAGACCCTAATAGCTCGATAAGTCGTGTCGATATGAGGTCTATAACAGTTCGAGAAACTACTGGTAAGACTTACCAGTAAATCTCAGCAACCCTGGCCAGGGATTTCCTGTTATAGCCAATCGAACAAAGTGCAACATCAACTCCCTATACCGGGAGAGACGAATCCCCTCCTATCGCTCATTGCCTCCATGTGATTCGGGACTATACCCAAAAGCCACCGTTTTGCATGCCCTCTTGGACGTGGTAAGGTGGAAATCAAAGTACAGTGGGAACCACACAAGACTCTATGACGATCTCGGGTCAACAGACTACTCTGTACCAGTGTCACCTGAGAACTGCCATCTGACGTGAGGTATAATACCATCTGGGAGTTCTCGGCGAGTCCGTCCAGTGTACCCAGTCTCCACTGAGCACCCGTATATCATCTCTGATGTCAAACACCAATGGATATGGGATCATCCATCGCCCATCTGTATGGGTCGAGAAGGTATACGCTAGTCTACTCTGGTATATCGATGCCTTGTCTCGATACACCCACGACTAGGGACCTTGAAGGATGTACTTATAGACTACCATGTCCCCACTAGTATGATCCGCATCATAGTCCAGGTAGTCAAGTACACATCCTACGGGCTTTACCAACATGTAACAGAGAGACAATCAGTGTACATGTTAAGGTAAAGAGCAACCAGATAGCATACTATCATGTCGAGCAAGAAAGTCCTCCCTATATATGTCCAAGCATCCACTACAATATACATCCTATGTATAGTAATGGCCTCTAGGGCATACATATAACTAACAATCTCCCACTTGCACTAGGGCCATCTGATAGCAGTGGTTGTAGTATCTCATACTCAACCATCCCATAAAAGTCTCTCTCTGGGAAAAGGCCTTTGTGAGTGGATCTGCCGTGTTGTCCTCTGAGTCTACTCTCCTAACCTCGATCACCCTGGAGATCAGTCATCTCCATGATCAGGTGATACTGCCTTAGAATATGTCTGGATCACTGATGGGACGGACGTTCCTTGGCATAAGCCACAACTCCATTGTCACACAATGGGAGAAACAAAGTTCATCTCATGAACAAATATACATCCAGACTTCCTCTTTGGTAGCATCATAAGTAGCGATGTATCCAGCCTTTATCGTCTAGTATGCCACGGTATCTAGCTTGGAACTCTTCCAACATACCGTCCCTTTACTGAGGGTAAAGACAATGCCTGTGACTGACTTTCAGTCGTCTTTATCACCCTGGAACCTTTCCAGTGATTCTCCCCAGGACCTATTGAAACCATCTCACTACAACTAGTGAGTATCCTAATATCCAATTAGATCTATCTCATAGATCCAAAATCCAGGATTTAGGAGGTATCACTTTGATCCTTTATGGAGAATCCATGTGATAAGCGGAGATCGACCGAGTGTAGCATAGGAAACTCCTTCCCTATCAAGAGTATGTCATCCACGTACTCTACGAAGATCACAACCATACTCTCTACTACCTTTTTGTATATACAAGGTTCATCTAACATTTTGATGATGTCAAACTCTTTGACTAACTTATCAAAACAGATGTTCTAACTCCGCGATGCCTGCTTCATCACATAAAACATCTTGCACACGTTTCCGCTGCTCCCACTGTCTACGAAGCCCTCTGGCTGTGTACTTATAGACGCTCTCTTCCAAAACATCATTTTAGAAGAGCTGTCATGACACCCAACCACCAGATATCGTAGTCATGGTATGTAGCCGTGGCAAGTAGGATCTGGATGGACTTAAGCATAGATCCTTAGAAAAGCTTTCAACATAATCCATACCTGGTCAATGATGCAAACCTTTAACAAGTCTAGCTTTGAAAGTCTCACCTTTTCCATGTACACCAAGTAATCTTCTCAAGATATACTTGCTCCTGATGGGGATTTAACCCTTCAGATATAGCAACTAAAGTCCATACTTTGTTGGTATATAAGGATTCCATCTCAGATCGCTAAGCATCCAGCCATTCTTACAGAGTCCCACTCTTGATGGCCAGCTCGAAACTAGTTGGGTCATCATCTCATGATGCATTCCTCGCTCCCACTGTCATGGAGAAACCGAAGTATCTCTCAGGTGGGTGAGGAACCCTACTAGATCGGCGGAGAGGCTGAGGTTCGTTGGAAACTATTGAATTCTTTGGTTCTGTCAAATCATCAGCTGCAGTTTGTATAGCTGGAATATTTCCAGTTCTACATAACAGACCTTGCCTCGAGCTTGTCCGGATTTTGCTTTTAGACATAGGCCGGACAACCCCAAATCTTAACAAACTTAAGATATGGGCTCTTCCCTTTCCATATCACATATGAAGTGGTAGGCAACAGATTTGATCGAAACCCTATTCAATAGGTATGCAACTTCATAAGTGCATAACTCCCAAAAGGAAACGGGTAACTCAGTAGTACTCATCATAGAGCACACCTTATCATATAGGGTGTGATTGCTCTGCCCCGATATACCATCGTGCTATGGTGTATACGGAGGAGTAATGCTGAGAGAGAATCTCATTCTCCTTTAGAATAGTCTTGGATTTCCGTGCTCAAGTATTCTCCTCCCTGATCTCATCAAAGGAGATAATACTTTTACCCGTATTTTGGTTCTCTACTTCTTGCTTATATTCTGTGAATATCTCAAAAGGTTCGGACTTGTGTTTCAACAGGAACATATGTTTGAATCTCGAGAGATTATCAGAGAATGTAATGAAGTACAAAGAACCTATCTAGGCACATGTAGACAGGGGACCTTCATACATCCACATGTATCATCCCAAGAGTTCACTAACTCTTTCTCTGTTTCCAGTAAACAGAGCTACGGTCATCTAATCTTTGTGACATGACTGGCAAGTTTCACAATATGTAAATTCAAACTGATTTAAATATACATCTAAATGTAACTTTAGCTAGTCGGGTCGCATTGATATGACCTAGTCTACAAAACCTCAAGTAGGATTCGTTCATATGTGAACTCTTCCTCTTATGTGTGTTCTGTATATATCGAACTGTAGTTTGATTTAGAACATCAATGCTTTTAGATAACGTGCCTGAATCGATCAACTTTTGATATAGGAAATGTTCAAAACATTGTCCAACAATACAAAATTTTATCATTTCTTTACTAATAAAGAGAGTGATATGATTTTGTATATCAGGTTCGGTATCTAATAACATTCGTTCAGAATCAATGTATTTATAATACAGGGTGACAGTGACCAACAGACTTGGCTGCAACACTTGCCCCGTTTTCTGCCTCATGAAACTTATCACCCGTTCTCGGTTCTTTACCTATCTGTAGCCCTATGTAACAGATTACATATCTGGGATCCTGATCAGGTATCATATTCCCAGGACGTAAAGGATATTGAGAAACAGTTCTGTGTAACGAACACACCCGAAGATGATGCATCATATGCACTTTTTTCGTTTGGGCGGCACGGGAAATCTGGTATTCCCCAATTTCCTGCTCTGTCTTATAACAATTATAAGTTGGAGCGGGACCAACGTTCCCCATCTCAGTATAACAAGCGGGTTCGGTCAATATTCCGTATTATTATCTTGATTAAGACGTGATATGGTCGCTACCTGGAGAGAGAGAGAAGAAAACACTCAGCGTGCGCTCTTGCAAGAATAGATTGGTTATTATTTTATCTAATCAGGATGGCTCCCACTGTTTTTATCAAATCTTCCTTCAAACCCTAAAAGGAAATACTAGCCGGGATTAATTACACGCTACAAGTTCGCCAATCTTTCAGCCAGGCCAGTGTTGGTACTTTGAGGGAGGTGCCCCGTGCTTTCGCACGGACCTAATTAATGTAAACCTCATTTTCCCAGAGGCGTAACCCTGTTGACACCTTTCTAGACACCTACTTGATCGGCTAATTGTAATGTGTAAAACTCTCCCAGGAGTAACAATTACTCACAGCGGGTATCGGGATCCAACTATCTCATAGAAGGTATGCAATCTCATTGCAAATTTCAACACTTGAAATTCCCGATAATATTTTGCCCCTAGCGTCCTATGACCTTGACGCAGGCCAACAAACCATAGTGCGCTAGTCAAGTTCAACCCGTCATTTCCTGATTGAATTAAACCCACCCGCACGACCCTTGACGCAGGCCAACAAAGTCGCACGACTACCCTAATCCAATCTGCATCATATGCATAAGCAGATAAATACTAGTTAGCTACCGCACACTACGCCTTGATGCAGGCCAACAAACGTAGCACGAATACTAACTACTACTTATCTGAAATGACGGAGGGCTACGACAGGTTTTTCTGAAAACCTATTGCGTAATGAACTTGATATCGTTGTAGGATCGAATGAATTTTTAAATGGAGTGTTTTTTAGGCTTTTCCAGTTTTGCTAAAGGAGTCACTCCCGGTGAAGGGATCGTCGGTCCTTTCCTCGTCGAATGAGGTGCGGGATATATCATATATATCACTGTGCAAAGCAGAACTCTTAAAAGCAATCAAAAGACAAACCGAGTGTGTAGCATCTGCCAGTTATTGCTAAAGGAGTCACTCCCGGTGAAGGGATCTCGGTCCTTTCCTCATCGAATAAGGTGCAGGATATATCATATATACCGCTGTGCAAAGCAAGAACTGTAGCTACCGGTTTTATTTTGAAATTCGATTCTACAACATCTTAGGTTTCTTTTTCTTTCATTAATCACATTAATGAAGTCCCATCATTTAAGTTACCTAAACATCACAGATAAATACGACGTACACTTATGCCATCCGCATTCGCCTCGATGTCCCCTCATGCACCGTTAGGTTAGGTAACTAACGGCAGAGTGGGGCAGGGCTAGCGCGGGTGTAAAACATAAGTAACGTCTATATAATATATCATATATACTATATACTGTATCTATCACAGAACATCACATGATCACATCACAGATATCGCAGCAGAAGAATCATATGAAATATTGGATATACTAGGATGTCCATGTTTTCAATACGAGCCAGTATAAAACACGGATTCCACGGTCGCGATGAATAGCCAAACCTACACCCCTAGACCCCTACGAGAGCGGCAAGCAACCTTACCAATTCTAGAGTTAGGAGACCCGGACTCGACTCCTCGAGTTGGTCTCCTACTGGACTCCAGAACCCGGTTACTTGTGCCCTCCTCCTTGGGTCTATCCCAGTGCAGAAAAGTAAATAATATACAAAAGGTGACAACTTCCGCAACCTGGAAGTGCCCCAATAAAAGAATATTACATACAAGTTTTTACATGAATGAAAATGAAAAACACCCATCTCACATAAAAAAAAACCCGGCTATTCAAACACGACGATCCAATATAACATATCCAGCAACACATAACATCGCATGTCATCAACGTAAGTAAATATGTCCATCCCAATTGTCGTTGACATATAGCAACGAAGCCGGCGATATTACATATTACACTTACGGTTACAGAAAAGAAAGTGTAAAACTACAACAGTTGGAATCCGCAATCTCTTTAGACATCGCATGCCTAACCAAATGAATCCCTTAGACATCACATGCCTAACAATTATAAACCCCGCATTTTAGTCTCATTATCGAAAACTCTTTTCAATATCAAGTCGGGCAATTCAACAAGATTCCCGAAAATGTGATCGAATGCTCGTCGCAAACTTTAGTAGGCAGCCGCACCCCCGAAACCGTCGACGAAGTGCACCAAGGCGGAACACCGCTGCCGCGAGCACCCGAACGGATGCTTTCGGCGACGGGGTTCTCCTACAGTCACTTAGTCGGGGCTATGGAGTGAGGCTGTCTATTAAGTTTATCCGGCGAGTATCCGCGTACGCTACGTGATTGCGACGGACTTTTGATCACATCAAAATTTCATGGCAACCGATCAAGAGAGACTAAACCGCTAGATTTATAACATTCATTCAGTTATCTAATAACTACTTGTGAATTCCAATTATTGTATCACATTCCGGATAAATAGAAAATGTTAAACTTTCCGATCGAACAATCGAACACCCAAGTTTTCCCGATACAGTCCAACACATGAAACAAGTTTAAAAACATCCACTTCGTGCCTCAGTACCAACGGTCCAGCCGTAGAAGGGTCAAGCCAACGCCTCACATGTGGCACGCCGTACTGCCCCAAACCCTAAGGTTCAAAGGGCAGTTCAAGACGGTCACATAATCGAGTTAAGGTTTGTTGTCTTCTAGAGGGTCCATTGCGTTACTTGCACTACTTAGAACGTCGTTAAACTACGGAAATATCCAACACTTAGAAATTTCCCGGCAGGGGAAAAATTGAGTATTTATATCCGGTAGAACTTTTTAACATATTCAAAAAATATCCGGAAAGCCAAATAGACAAAGTTAAATAATCCGATCGATTCATCGAATCCCCAAAACAACCCCAGAAAATTCAACTCTTGAATGCAGATTAGAACTTCCCAGAGAACAGAGGAAACAGATACGGGCATTACTGTATCAAAACGAATCCCTAACCAGTACAAACGGCCGCGGAACCGCCGCAAAAGGAGGCTATTGCCGCGGTTCCGCGGAGCTACAGTGGAATTAGGGTTTCGTTTTCTGCAGTAATCCTTATAATTTCCTGCTCTATTTTCTGCGAATTTTTAATTCTAAAAAATCCCTGTTTTTAGAAAAAGTCCAGAGAGCACTTTGATGTTAGGGTTTCGGGTCGATCGGGTTTCAAACTTCGTCTACGCTTCGCCTAAGGCTCTAGCTAGGCTCTGATACAACTGTAGGGTTCCTAGGCACTCCAAAGAGGTCTCACAAGGCATCAATCATGCCAATTTCAAAAATTACGGTGCCGAGAAACCCTAGACTACGGATCGTTGGCTAGAAGTTTAGGCGACATATGCAACTAGTTAACAAATTAACTAAGTGTACAGAAATACAACCTTTGTAGATCCGGTCCTCCACCTCCATAGCTCCGCAATGAAGTCTCCTCGCTGTCCAAATGGAAACCCGGGCACTAGCGTCGGCTTCATCGGAGAAATGGGCGGGCAAGGTCGTCGGCTTCGTGCCGAAGATGATCTACGTCGAGGCATCACAAGATCAAGCTCCAACTTCACCAAGTCAAGAAACTTGTGAAGAAAACACACTCTACTACTTGGCAAGAGGTAGAGGATGAAGAAATAGGAAGTGGGTTCACTTTAGAATTGGATTTCTCACTCATTATCAAGAGTTGCCATTGATGGAGGAAGGTTTCTTCTTCAAGAAGAAGAAGAAGAATATGAAGATATTATGATAAGTCCTTTTTAAATGAAAAGGAAAAAGAATACTTATCATAATACTAACCTTAGTGTAGTGTAGAGAATAGACCATGGTTAGATATGATGGTTAGGGTTAAGCAAGAGACAAGAATGGTGGACTAGGTCAAAGTTTCATGAAGCTTCAACTAAACTACAAATAAAGCCACCATTCTTTTCTCTTTATGCCATTTATTTTCCAAAATGTATAAACAAATAAATAAATGAATAAATAAGTAATGGAAAAATAAAACCCTAATTATATGTTTAACCATGGTTTAATTCTTTACACTTAACCAAGTAAACTTGTATCATCAAACATGATACAATCAATTGCACAAAATGTATATCACATATACAACTTGTACATCCAAGTGAGAAAATCCATTTAAAGTGAACCAATACTAGTTAATGTAAATTAATATATCATATATATATAATTATACATTAAATCATTAAATCAACACTTGATTTAACGATCCGGTCATATCGCATATAACCGACTAGTATCCTATGTATCGGCTTATCGAATCAATACTTGATTCGATAACTAGGTTATATCGCATACAGCCAATCGATACATTCATCGCGAGAATAGAATACGGTATCACATACACGCATTATTCTCGGTCCCGCACATATCTCATATGCGCTCCTATTTCGTTTCGCTTGATCCAGGAAACCTCTATGTAGGACTCTGAAGACTCGTCAATACGCCGGTAGCAGATGATGATCATATCAAGCATCCACAAGCTGCAAGCGGTCTGCTAAACGTAACGGCCACCCGGGTATTGAGCGATCAGAAGATCGACAAGCAAGCCCGCTCACACTCCAGTGAATCCAACCAATAACACTTACCGTACAGTCCGGTCTCGTCGTTTGATATGTCGCATATCTCGCCTAGGGGTGGTAAACGTCAGACCCCAATAGCTCGATAAGTCGTGTCGATATGAGGTCTATAACAGTTCGAGAAACTACTGGTAACACTTACCAGTAAATCTCAACAACCCTGGCCAGGGATTTCCGGTTATAGCCAATCGAACACAGTGCAACATCAACTCCCTATACCGGGAGAGACGAATCCCCTCCTATCGCTCATTGCCTCCATGTGATTCGGGACTGTACCCAAAAGCCACCGTTTTGCATGCCCACTTGGACGTGGTAAGGTGGAAATCAAAGCACAGTGGGAACCACACAAGACTCTATGACGATCTCGGGTCAACAGACTACTCTGTACCAGTGTCACCTGAGAACTGCCATCTGACGTGAGGTATAATACCATCTGGGAGTTCTCGGCGAGTCCGTCCAGTGTACCCAGTCTCCACTGAGCACCTGTATATCATCTCTGATGTCAAACACCAATGGATATGGGATCATCCATCGCCCATCTGTATGGGTCGAGAAGGTATACGCTAGTCTACTCTGGTATATCGATGCCCTGTCTCGATACACCCACGACTAGGGACCTTGAAGGATGTACTTATAGACTACCATGTCCCCACTAGTATGATCTGCATCATAGTCCAGGTAGTCAAGTACACATCTTAAGGGCTTTACCAATATGTAACAGAGAGACAATCAGTGTACATGTTAAGATAAAGAGCAACCAGATAGCATACTATCATGTCGAGCAAGAAAGTCTTCCCTATATATGTCCAAGCATCCACTACAATATACATCCTATGTATTGTAATGGCCTATAGGGCATACATGTAACTAACAACACCATGGTTGAGTTAAGCCCTCATGCTTAACTCATGTAGAGAATTAACCAAAGTATTAGGTTAAAGGTTGGGTTAACTAATATCTTATACAAATGACAAAAGGGTTGACTTTGTCAATGCTTATCAAGCTTCATGAAGCTTGATAACTTTGACCAAAGTCTCAATTCTTTTGTTATTTGCTAGGAAAATAGTAAACCCTAATTTAACCTTGATTTGGTTTAGTTCTCATACACACAACTTGTATGTATCATCAAGCATGATACAAACATGTACACTTGCATATATCACATATAAACAATGTGCACATTCAAGTGAGAAAATCAATCTTAAGTGAACCAATACTAGTTAATGTAAACTAATATATCAAATATATAATTATACATTAAATCATTAAATCAACACTTGATTTAACGATCCGGTCATATTGCATATAACCGACTAATATCAATAGTAACAACTTATCGAATCAACACTTGATCCGATAACCCGGCTATATCGCATACAACCGATCAATGCCACAAATCGCGAGAATAGAATACAGTATCACATACTGGTATTATTCTCGGTCCCGCACATATCTCATATGCGCTCCTATTTCGTTTTGCTTGAGCCAGGAAACCCCTGTGTAGGACTCTAAAGACTCGTCAATACGCCGGCAGTAGGTGATGATCATATCAAACACCAACAAGCCGCAAGCGGTCTGCTAAACGTAACGGCCACCCGGGTATTGAGCGATCAGAAGATCAACGAGCAAGCCCGCTCACACTCCTGTGAATCCAACCAGTAACGCTACCGTACAGTCCGGTCTGTTCGTCTGATATGTCGCATATCTTGTCTAGGGGTGGTAAACGTCAGACCCCAATAACTCGATAAGTCGTGTTGATATGAGGCTCATAACGGGTCAAGAAACTACTGGTAACACTTACCAGTAAATCCCTAAAGCAGCCTTGGCCAAGGACTTCCTGTTATAGCCAATCGAGCACAGCGCAACATCAACTCCCTATACCGGGAGAGACGAAACCCCTCCTATCGCTCATTGCCTCCATGTGACTCGGGACTGTACCCAAAGACCACCGTTTTGCACGCCCTCTTGGACATGGTATGATGGAAATCAAAGCACGGAGGGAATCACACAAGACTCTATGACGATCTCGGGTCTACAGACTAACCTGTACCAGTGTCACCCGAGAACTGCCATCTGACGTAAGGTATAATACCATCTGGGAGTTCTCGGCGAGTCCGTCCTGTGTATCCAGTCTCCATTGAGCACCCGTATATCATCTCTAATGTCAAACACCAATGAATATGGGATTATCCATCGCCCATCTGTATGGGTCGAGAAGGTATACGCTACTCTACTCTGGTATATCGATGCCCCGTCTCGATACACCCACGACTAGGGACTTTGAAGGATGTACTATGGACTACCATGTCCCCACTAGTATGATCCGCATCATAGTCCAGGTAGTCAAGTACACATCCTAAGGGCTTTACCAACATGTAACAGAGAGACAATCAGTGTGCACGTTAAAGTAAAGAGTAACCAGATAGCATACTATCATATCGAGCAAGAAATTCATTCCTATATATATCCAAGCATCCATTACAATATACATCCTATGTATAGTAATGGCCTCTAGGGCATACATATAACTAACATCAATAAAGCGAGCTTATATTAGTTAATATAATGTAATATATCACATATATAATTATAAATTAAATTATTGAATCAACACTTGATCCGACAATCCGGTTATTTCTCAAATAACCGACAAATATAAATTGTATCATTTCATCGAATCAAGTGTTGATTCGATGACCCGGCTATATCACATATATCCGGCCGATATCAAATATCGCGAGAATATAATACGGTATCTCATATCGTATTATCCTCGGTTCCGCACATATCACATATGTGCTCTTACTCCGTTTTGCCTGAGTCAAGAAACCTCTGTGCAGGACTCTAAAGAATCGTCAATACGCCGGTAGCAGGTGATGATCATATCAAACACCCATAAGCTGCAAGCGGTCAGCTAAACGTAACAGCCACCCAGGTATTGAGCGATCAGAAGATCAACAAGCAAGCCTGTACATTCTCCTGTGAATCCAATCAGTAACACTCCCGTACAGTCCGGTCTCTTCGTCTGATATGTTGCATATCTAGTCTAGGGGTGGTATACGTCAGACCCCAGTAACCGATAAGTCGTGTCGATGTGAGGCTCATAACAGGTCGAGAACCTACTGATAACAATTACCAGTAGTACTCAATATCCACCCTGGCCAGGGACTTCTAATTATAGCCAATCGAACACAGCACAACATCAACTCCATATACCGGGAGAGACGAATCCCCTTCTATCGCTCATTGCCTCCATGTGATTCGGGACTGTACCCAAAAGCCACCGTTTTGCATGCCCTCTTGGACGTGGTAAGGTGGAAATCAAAGCACAGTGAGAATCACACAAGACTCTATGACTATCTCGGGTCTACAGACTAACCTGTACCAGTGTCACCAGAGAACTGCCATCTAACGTGAGGTATAATACCATCTGGGAGTTCTCGGCGAGTCCGTCCAGTGTATCCAGTCTCCACTGAGCACCCGTATACCATCCTTGATGTCAAACACCTATGGATATGGGATCATCCATCGTCCATCATATGGATCAAGATGCGTATACGCTATTCTACTCTGGTGTATCGATGCCCTGTCTCGACACACCCTAGACTAGGAACAGTTATAGGATGTACTCATTGACTACCGTGGCCCCACTAGTATGATCTCATCATAGTCCCAGTAGTCGAGTACATATCTTAAGGGCTTTATCAACATGTGAGAGTAAGAAAGTAAACTAATATAAGTCAACATGTTAAGATAAAGAGAAACCAACTAGCATACTATCATGACGAGCAAGAAAGTCCTCTCTATATATATCCAAGCATCCATTATAATATACATCATATGTACAACAATGGCCTCTAGGGCATATATATAACTAACAACGTATACCCGTCAGCATTTGCATATGATTTACCTTATGCTGCATTCATATTATTCTTATTGCATTGCTTATACCTGTGCTAGTACATCTGCACCATTATCGATAATGCGTATGTTACACTTACACAGATTTGCCGGCTCACACACTTCATCATCGATAATTGCCATGTTACTACACAGTAGGATTGCTGCATCCTGATATGACTCTTTGCATAAATTACTTGCGTATATACCCATTTGTACATACATAGATGATGCTGGCTTTGATTTTGGAGAATTGGGGACCGTATGTTATATTTTAAAAACTGGAATCATTTAAAAGAGCGGTTTTTCCCTTAATATGTCATATCACTATTCCATGTTGCATGATATATGGATATGCTTACATTTCTATCATATGTCGCACACATCATGCTTTATAATTTTTCGCATTGGGATATGCTATTTTCATGAGATTTCTAGATTTGAGAACCGTGGCTATTTCAAAAGAAAGCATGTACTGTTTTAAAAACCCGGTTTCTCTTGATATGATATTTCAGTGCGTCCACCATGCGTTTTCTCGGTTCTGAGACGTGTGCTTGAAACCCAATTCGAGGAGTTGGATGATCCGTTTACGGGTTCATGGTAGACCCGGTATGGTTCCCCGGGGCGAGAAATGTTTTTGTGGAGTAGACGATGAGCCTGGAAGGGTGGCGAGTACCTACCGGTGATTGGTTGGACCTGGCGGTTATCCGGAGGATACCGACCGGAGTTGAGAGATGGATATGGGATGACCCATCCTGCCGGAGCCCACGGGCCGATCCCGCAGACGGAGCCCGAGATATATGAGGATTTACGTGTCGATGCTGGACACGGGTTTCATGATGTTTCGAGTGTCGATGTTGGACACTCAGGTTCCATGATTTTGATGTGTCGCGAGGGACACACGTTGATTTATATCCTTATATTTTCATGCATATGCTTTTATGATGTTTACATGCATGATGTTGTTGTGTCATTGGTTGACAAGTGGACGAGATCCACATGCTTACATACATTGATGATATGGTTGGACGAGATCCACATGCTTACATACATTGATGATATGGTTGGACGAGATCCACATGCGTACAGATAGTGATCATATTGTTGGATGATATCCACATGCTGATAGACATTGATATTAGTGTTGGCACACACACTGATACGGTCACCCTAGATATCATAGTATTACTTTTATGATATAGTTGATCTAGGAGTCGTTGTTTATTCGATTTCTACTTGTACATGTTTTTCTATTCACGAGTTGGCAACTCACCCCCGTTGTGCCACAGTTCTTGCAGGTTGACCGCACGGATCAGTAGCGGCATCGCTGGCATATAGCTACTTTTGGGTGGTTTGCTTCGTAGGTGGGACATTTGTATCGTACCCACTCTTGTATTTACTATTTCATATTGTATCTAGTCAACTCCATCAAATCAAATTTAGTATTTGTATAAGTAATGAGACTTAGCAAGACTTGTTGTGCGAGACTTGAGCGATGGGTTTTATGTTCGCTTTTGGGGTTTATGTCTTGCTTTTGTTTATATTTTGTGGTGATCTTCGCCGTGGGGCGTCGTATACTTATATATATACTGTCTTGCGTGGTTGTAATCCGCCGGTTGGCGAGGAGCTAGCTTCCACTTGAGGATGCCTTTATCATTATTATGTATATGTGGTTTTGGATCAAAATATACAAAGGAGGTGCTGACCAAATTTTCAAAAGACGAAACATGTTTTAAACTTGCATAATCCACTTTCATTTTTCATGTTCCATTATCTATGCATTAAGAAAACCTTTGATTTCATTATACCTTTATTTCAAAACTTCACATCTTTTTATTTTCTTAAAAAGGTTTAGATTTCTCGGTTTCGGCTTACTTGAGTTACGTTGCGCATTTAGACGTCGCATGATTTAAGTGCCGGTCACGAGCTAATATTTCGGGTCCTGACATCTTTCCTTCAAAGTATATAAGTAAGATTCATTTGAAATACAAGGGGATTCATATACTAAAGTTTGAAAATATTTTCGTCATTTGAAATTTGGGCAACACCTCCTTTGTAAATTTTGATAAAAACAAGTACATAATCAACAATAATATAGCATCCCTAAGCGGGAGCTAGCTCTTCACCAATTGGTGGAATCATAACCACGCAATATGAATATACGACGCCCAAGGCGAAGATCAATCACAAAAAAAAATAAAGAAAACCAAAACAAATCAAACTCTCTCTCTCTCTCTTTATATATATATATATATATATATATATATATATATATATACTCTAAATCTAAAGAATATACAAACTGGTCTCTAGGTCTACCAAATATACATAGTCTGGTTGATGGAGCTTTTAACTAGATACAAATGAATAATAAATGTATACAATGGCGGTTACTATCCGAGAAGTAACCCACCTACCAATGCAAATCACCCAGAAGAAAAGATGTGCCAGCAAGCCGCTAATGATCCGAGCGGTCGATCCTGCACGAAAACTATGGGACAACGGGGGTGAGTTGCCAACTCATGAGTAGAAGATATCAACAGGTAGAAATCGAATATATAACGATCTCCTAGGTCATACTGTAATATAATAATATCATACCGTATGGTATCTAGGGTGATCGTATATACATAAGTATAATAATATAATAATATCGTGCTTATGGTAATATATGGTACAATGTCATCTGTGTCATTTGCATGTATATATATGTATCATCCAACGTGTGTCCATCAACGACACATCAAATCATCATAAAACTTGAGTGCCCAATATCGATACTCGAAATCATCATAAAACCCGTCTCCGGTATCGACACGTAAATCTTCATAACTCAGGCACCGTCTCATCAAATCGGTCCTCATATCCATCTGTTTCATATTACTTCGGTCGGTATCTTTCGGATATCCGTCGAGTCCAATACTGTCACCGGTAGATAGTGTTCCCATGCCGGGCTCAACGCCTTTCTATACGATCTTCTTGCCCCGGGGTACCGTACCGGGTCCACCATGTACCCACAGATGGTGACTCCTCACTCCTCGAATCGGGTAATCATGATAGCTCAGCATCGAGAAAACTTATGGTGGACGTTGCAATATCATATCAAAAGAAACCACGTTTTAAAAACAATTATAAGTTTTTAAAATGTATCTGCGGTTTCTCAAATTTAGAAATCTCATGAAAACAGAATCTCATAAGCATGTAACAATGATGAAACAATAGGTACAGGCACAGAACAATACTGTAATGTATAGAAAGTGTGTTCATATGAGAGTGTCGTGTAACTAGGTAAGGAAGTGCAATATCTGAACTAGTATGTGTGGTACTGAGTACTAAACAATAACTAAAATTCTACAGGTTATAAGGCGATACAGTGACATAGCGATTTCTAATGTGTACGTGGCATGGCAATTACCGATGATGTGTGTGTGAGCCGGCGAGTATGTGTACGTGCAACATGCGCATCATCGGTAATGGTGCGTGTGTCCTAGCAGACGAAGTCGTATGAAGATAAGTACACGAAACGTAGTATATATGTCGTAAATGAAAATGATACGAGTGTATGCAGAAAAAAGAAATCGTAGCGCGAGCGTAAACAGAATAAAGAAAACGTAAACGCGAACAATATAAAATATGTAACTACATATGAGCCATACAGTTATAGTTTAAAATAGTATAAATCGTTGTTTTTGAAAATAGGGGCTACGATGTTTTTGAAAAAGATACCATCTGAAAATCCGTAGCATCCTTTGAAGTTATCATTTAAATGTGCATAACAGATCATTAGTTTTGAAAATAGGTATGGCTCTAAATATATCCTAATGTCTACTTAAGTGATTTAAAAACAATATTTCTTGAGTCGATATATACATAAGTCGGCGATCCATCCTCATCATATCACGTACGGTATAATCCATCATATGATATCATCAAGTCAAATAGTACGGATCTATCGTCACATACATCATATCACGTACGGTATAATCCATCATACGATATCATCAAATTAAATAATACAGATCTATCGTCACGTACATCATATCATCTCATCTCGTCATATATCATCACCTGTCATATCATCTCATATCGCATCATGTATATATCACATCATATCATCATATCATATCATATCGGATCATATCATCATCATATCATATCATATTGTAAATATATGTAGTTATATACTTTCATGAGTAGATATAGATCATAGGCTAAGAACTAGCAGTAGAGATATGTCATTCTACTAAAATACTTCTATCACCTATAATATTCTAGAAACACTATTAGCTAAGTATTTGTATCCTAAGTATATATATATTCATATATACTCTAATACTACGGTTGCGGGGGTGCTATACGCCATCCACCCGACTTTCCCTGTAGATATACATCTACTCACTTGCAACGTCTTGCTCTAGTCGATCCCGATGGATGTCTTGCCCTCTTTCGTTGTCCCGAGAGTCCACGCACTTGTATCTATAATCAAAGCATATCGTATCGCATAAAAATCCAGATCGAAAACCTATACGACAAGGGAAGCACACATAGGTTAGAACCTATGGTCAACGCACGCTAGAACAACAAAACAACCTCCGACATCGACGTACAAACGTCAAATGACTGAGTCAAAACTCAAATATCAAAAGTCAAGTTTTCAAAAGTCGCAAAACATCACCAGAACTCAAGTAAAACAACTCTAGATTTTTCTTAAGGTGGAATTAGACTTTTTTTTGCATATAGGGTAGGTCTGGTTATCTAATGAGTGAGCTACATACCAAGTTTCAGATCCTATCCCCAAAATTAGGCCAAAATTTGCGGCTCAAATGAATAAAACTACAGCCAGAACATGGGGGTTTGGGCTCGGGTTTCTAGGATGGCTTCCTATTGGTCTGCACATCTCACTATATCCGCTATTTAATTTTCAGAGCCCCCGAGTCATCCCAGATTCTCATTGATCACCACAAGTTCAACAAAACCGATATCGGAAAATTCTAAGTTCGTCATTGAACCTTTTAAACTCATTCTAATCAAGGCTACCACCACTACTAGGTCAGTAGACACTCATTACACCCTCAACTATACCTCCACTACAAGTTTCACTCCCTAATTCTCATCCTAGAATTTTGCAAGTTCACTAAACGTGGACTTTCTAACATCTAAACTATAGTATGAGACTTGGAAACTTTAAAACTAATCTAGAAGTGAAGTTATTAGCTCAAAAGGCAACTCAAGAAATTTCTAAGATGGCAAAAACTATCCAAAACTGAACTTGGTCACTCCATGTGGCTTAGATTGAGGTTAGGAGCATTTTTTGTGAATGGGTCTGATCATTCAAATTTATTGCACATTTGTATGGACATTTTCGCTATTATTGTTAACTACTAAAAGATGCTATTTGTAAATAAAGAACATATGTGAGTTATTTGTAAAAATATTATTGTCATATATGTCTTAATTTATAATTAATATAATTAGGAAAATATATGCATATCATATTTAAATAAAATATCCATGAGATTATTTATTATTAAAATATGCATATCATATCAAATAATCCTAACCAATATTCTTAAGATATCCTATCAATTAATTGGTTAGAATAATATCTCAAATAAAACAAATGCTACTAACAATTTGATTTGAGATATTGTGCAGGTATTATAATGGATCGGCTCAGGTTTGAAATACAAGTAGAAGATCCACAGCAAATCAATTTACTAAACCAAATCTGCTGAATATTAGGAGCAAATTAAAGAATCTCGCAACGGCAAAGACTAAGAGATATATTTTCAGAATATTTTTATCATAAGGATCTCCAAATATTGAGAGAAAAAGGCACAAAGAATTTGGAAGCTCAAACCCACCAAAGGGCGGCGGATCCACGGTTAAAGAGGGCAATAGGCGGCTAAACCGCGGTCTATTGGTAGCCGTAGGATGAAAAAATCAGAGGCTTGATCGTCTTTATACACACTTCAATATGATATCTAGGGTTTCAAATTCCAGACCATATAAAAGGACCGAAAGCATCTATCTAAAATGAAGAACAATCCATCCAAGAATCGACTGATCTACCGAGCAATCTATAGAGAGAAAACTAGGGTTTTGTAATTTGGTTTTTCAGCGAGCAACTTTTGTAATGCACTAATTATTCAATAAAAGGTAGTTCTTTCTTTTAATTTTTCCGCATTTACTTTTCGAATTACTTTCTGCAATTACTTTCTGCAATTACTTTCTGCATTTTTAATTTTAATTATGGGTTCCGTTTTCTTTCACCTTTCTTCTACTTCGTTGATCTCCATGGTGAGCAAATTCTTGCTTGCTAGGGTTTGTAGGATATGGTAGAATAATGGATGAACAATTTCTCTTCAGTTCTTTTTAAAGTTTTAATTTTTATAAACTTTAGTAAAATGAATATTAACTCTTTTATCTAGTGCGCTATCAAATCATGATAGTCACGACCACGATTTGAGATTCGTTAACAATTGATTGGTTGATGTTTTAGAGTTGTGTTTGTAGAATGACCGAAATCAATAACGGTGTCGCGTGTAGCTAGACCAAGATGAGTACGGGTCGTCCTCAGGGAAACATTGAATCTTTTAATCTTATTTTAGGCGTGTTGATTAGGAAAGGAGGAAGAATAAAGAATGGTGCAGAATGGTTGTAGGTTCTAGATCTACGTCAAACACGGATGCAGGATATTGATCTTGATTAATTACGGATGTAGGTTTTATATTAGAAGGGGGCTTGCAGGGTTCGTTAAGATTTAGTAGTCATGGATGATTAATTAAAGATTACTCATTTTATCCTTTAATAGATTTAAAACTAGATCAACAGTGATGCATGTAGATTAGGGTTTGTGGAGGGAAAAGGGTTCCCACTCTTAACCCCTACCTTGACATGGATCTCCGTTCATGTCTAGCCTTTACCAAAACAATCATTAATCTAATCTCAAATCGCGGTCGAGACTATCAATGAATTGATAGCGTGCCCAATTAGGATGTTAACTATTCTTTTGATAAAATTTATAAACTTTATAGGACGTAAAAAGAGTTTAAGGATCTTCATCATTCATTAATCTACCATAATCCTATGAACCCTAACAAGCGGAGAATTACTCGCGCATGTTGGGAAAAGAAAAGATAGAAAGGGAAATCATATTAAAAACTACAAAAAAAATAAAATGATATAAAAAAACAACTACCATCATTAATCAACAAGATCAAGTAAACTTTGTTCCTTTAGAAAATGATTATAAAACCCTAGTTTGCTTCTCGATCTCTTCTAAGAAGGTAGATGAACTGTCGATGATCAACTAGGATTCTTGAGCCGTCATGGACTTCGTGATCGCGTCGGTTTGATGATTTTTCCAAGAGGCTCTCGGTCCTTATTTATAGTCACAGAGCCAGAACCCTAGTTTCCTAATATGGTAACTAGTTATTAGGATCCCAACCAGAAAATTCAGAGCCCTAACTCCTCAATATTGTGGCGGAATCGCGGCCATTTGGTGGGTTTGGCCGCGGATCCGCGGTGGGTTGGACGGTTCTTTGCTTCAAAAATCTTGTGGCTTCTTATGGTGACACATGTAGACTATTTTGATATCTGGAATCTGAAAATCTTCTCTAAGTCTCTGTCAGAATTGATTTTTTCGATTTACTTGAATATTTACGCAGATTTGATCTCGCCAACTCGGATTTCAGCCCTGATATAATTTCTGCACAATAACTCAATAAATAATGTTAGTAGAATTTGTTTTTATTGAGATATTATCATAACCATTTGATATGATATTATTGTTTTAAGAGAATTGGTTAATGATATTTGATAAGGTAAGCATATTTAAATGGACTAAATATTATATAGATATTATATGCTTACATTTTCCTTCATAATTTTAATTATAATATATAAACATATGAAAATAGTATTTTTACAGATAAACCCAAATATGTATCATATTTATAATAAACACCTTTTATCATATAGAAATAGTAAGGAAAATGTCATATCAAATGCACAATATTTTCGACTGAACAAATACCCCCAAACTTAATTTTGATCGTCCCGAGTAAACTAGTTATTCAAGAGAAGGAGAAAAAGAAAAACCTAAGTAGCACACTTTCGTAGGCAACACGATTACACTGAGCACGTGCAACAAGCCGTTAAACCTCTAGGTGTCCCTAGCAGGAGGAGAGTTGTCTCCTGAGGGTTTTCAGTGGATTACACCCACAAAATCCTATAATAAAAGAAAATAGTGAATGTTACATATAAAGATAAGAACTTATAAAAGAAAGAGCTTGAAAATAAGAGTTTCCAACTATACCAGCTTTTCGGTTGCTATGAGCCCTATCTTAATGGTCATGAAAAGATGTTAGAAATCACATCATCCCTCAATAAAACATCGCCCTTAGTCTTCCTCCCTATCTTTCTTCCAAACATTGATCATATACCCCTACGTGTGTGTAAAATACATCCCTACACTTAGAGAATTCAATTCAAGCTATCATACTCTTGTCCATCTTCCAAAATACTTTATAGTTGGTGAATATTTTAGATAAAATTGCTCACACATTCTTCATGCGACCGTTAATATTTCTTGAGGTACTAACCGACCGATTACAAAAATATGCTTGCGCATTTAGACGTAATTCCTGGTTTCGCAATACCTAAGGCTTAGCAGTGGCTCCCAAACCAGTTGGTCTAAGGCACTAGGTGATAAAACACCCTCGCTATATTTTTTTTATGCTGCCTTAAGCAATTACAAAACCAGGGTTCATTTTTTTTTCTTCACCACTTATATTTTATTTTATTTTCCTTCATACTAAGGCTTTTAGACAAGAGCATTTCAAGCTATCCTCTACTATCCCAAGTTTCAAGATGTGTGTAAGTGCGTATAGTAGGGTATCAACGTTCAAATGTTTGGACTTAAGAATATGGACTATTTTTCAGACTTATTTTTATCCTCAGATTAATAATTTCCTTCATCTTACTAACCCTTGGGACAACGGCTCATAACTAATTATTACTAGTTTCGTTTAAGAAAACATCTAATTTTCTTGCTTTTCTTAAACTATTCCTATCTTTCAAATGTAATTTTTCACTTTCTAACTTCCATTATCAATCTTTTTTGTGCTTATATAAAGTATAATGCAAAATAATGCGTGAATAAGCATAAACCTCCCCCAAAACTGTTTACAACAGTGTCCTCACTGATGTCATCTGTCAAGCTTAAAAAAACTGTAGACTCAGGAGGAAAAGTAACGGGGATAAGAAATAAGGAAAGTAAAATCCTCCCCCAAACTTATTTTTGGCTCATAATTTTGTAAAATTTTTCTTTCAAGAGCCAAAATATCCCCCCCCCCCAAACTTGAGCATTTAAAATTATGAGGTGGGGTTAAAGTTATTGGTCAAAGTAAAGCCTTGCAAAGACCAAAAGTCAACACCAACCATTCGAATAATTTATCGATGAAACGCACCGGTTGGTGGAAGAACATGTTATATAGAGCCAAGAAGAAGTGGAGACGAGATAAGTGGTGTAATGGAAAATGTTTATGTCTCGGTTTGTAGAGACGAAACAATGATGATGGATTACTCGCATTCTCATTTGTGATAAGAAGAAGATGTGGCGGTTCAACTTCTTTAGGTTGGGGTTGATTCATCACAACACCCATGTCTTCTAAGAATGCGAGTTCTTCAACGAAGATTTCCTCGAAGCTTTCATTGATATCCCGAATAATAATCTCATCGGAAAGAACGAGATGATACTCTGACTCCATAAAAGGTTCACATTTAGCTTTAGATGTTGACCCGGACAACAACATAATAGCGGAGTCGAGATCAGTATCGTGAAGCTCTTCAATTTCGCTGCTGTCGGAATCTATTTTTTCGACAGAACACACATGAGCATAGGGTTCGGAGGGTTCACTTCCCAACTTGTAAATGTTAAGCTCAATTGACATCTTCCCGAAGGATAGGGTCATAGAGCCGTTTCAACAATTGATTATTGCGTTGGAAGTCGCAAGAAAAGGTCGACCTAAAATCACCGGAATTTGGTTTCGTGGGTTAGCTACAGGTTGTGTATCTATAATGATAAAGTCCACAGGAAATATAAATTCCCCGACTTTGATTAACATATCCTCTAGCTCACCCCTAGGTGTGGGGATCGTTTTAGATAGATTCGATGAAGTGGTCTAAGGGTTCGAGCCTTGGGGAAAACGGAGAATGGGCTCAGACGAAGGCGGAAGACTAGACGAATTAGGGGAAGAAGTAGTAGCCGGGGTATCATTGGTATCACTGACGTCATCAACTTGTTTACCTACTCTGTTATCCAGCACTCTTCCTGATCTCAACGTAGTAATAGCACTCACATTATGATTTTGTGAGTGGCCAGGATTTGGTAGGGGTTGAGATGTGAGCTTCCCTTTTTCTCTCGCACTCATCGGCATTCAACTGTGCAATTTGGACTTCTATTGATTTAATACTCTCACCGTGGGAGGCAGAGTCTTTCTTTATGGTATCAATAGAAGACCTCATATCAGCCGACATTTGGATGGAATGTTTCATAAATAAGTCCAAAGTTTGTGCGAGTGAGGAGGAGTTATCGATATCGGTCGTTTTGGAAAAAATTATTAGAAGGTACAAAATTGTTGACCGGATTTTGAAAATTTTGTGACTGAAAGGGGTGCTGATGTTAGTATATATGCCCTAGGGGCCATTATTGTATCATACTAGCTTGTATATTACTTAATGGAAGCTTGGGATATTCACAGTTATATAACAGTCTTGCTAAACATGGTAGTATGCTACTTGGTTTTATCTATCTTAATATGTGAGTATACGTACTGATAGAGCTCTTAGAATCTTGCTTGACTTCCAGCGTTGTGATGGCAGTCACACTAGTGGGGGCTGGGTAGTCTACAAGCACATCCTTTTTCAGGTACTTAGTTGTAGGATTATCGAGAAAGAGCATCGATACTCTGGAGTAGACTAGTGTGTACGCTTCTCATCCCAGTTGGGGAGATGGTCTGTCCCACAGCCGTCAGTACGTCGTACTGGAGATAGTATGTAGGTACTCGTTGGGTTACGGGTACACCGGATAGGACTCACGGGGAACTGTTGGTTGGTATTATACCCGTCGTCAGTTAACAGTTCCCAGGTGACATGAGTACAGCATAGTCCGCAGACTTGACACTGCTACTTCGCCTCGAGTGTGTCCCACTGTTCTTAGATTGCTACCCTACCACAGCTCAAAGGAGTCGTGCAAACAGGTAGCAGTTGGGTGCAGTCCCGACCACTTGGAGGCAGTGGCGGTTAGACAGGATTCGTCTCTCCCGATATTGGGAGTTGATATCGCGCTGTGTCAGAGAGCCATTACGCAAAGTCCCTGGCCAGGGCAAGCGAGATTTACTGGTAGGTTCCAGTTGTTTCTCAGGGTGTAATGGGCTACGCTCCGACACGACTTATACCGCTATTAGGGGACTGACGCTTGCCGCCCCCTAGGCCCGATATGCGATAGTCTTAGACGAACAGACCGGACTGTACGGAGATTGTCACATCAGGCTCAGTAGGAGTTCGGATGGGTTTTCTCATCGGCCTTCTTATCGACATCTACCTGGGGACCGTTACGTACAGCTAGTGCCGCTTGCGGTCTGTGGTTAAACCCACTGCCAGCGTAGTAGTCGAGTCTTTAGAGTCCCACACAGAGAGTTTCCCTACTCCAGGCGAAACGATATAGAGGTCGTATGGTTTTACGACAAGGGTTCGGACGCATACGTGTGTTTACGCACGTACGACATTCGGACAGTTTTTACTAGCCGGTTTTGGTTTAAGCCAGTTTCTAGTATCGGGTTAATGGATTTATACAGTCTAAAGTTTTTCCGTGTTTTCACGGATAGGAGGGGTGTTCTCGTAATTTCGCGGGAAGCTTCTAGAAGGATGGTGACTTGAGGGTTTAGGTGGCATTTGCATTTATTGTGTTAATGACTCATTTGTGTGATTCATCCATGGAGTTAATGCATCATTTATTGATCTAATAACTCATGAGATGAATCACTCATATGAATGAATGAAGCATGGTTGTTAAATGATTTAATTTATTTATTTCATAAAACATTATGCTTCATATATTCAAATGAGTTCATTATCTCTTCTCATTCTCATGCTCACCTTCTCTCTCCTCAAGCTCTCTCTCTTCAAACCCTAATCCTCCACTCTCATGTATTGAGACCAAGGATTAGAATAGACTAATTAATCCATAACCCTTCTCTATATCATCTAGGTACTTTAATTAGCAACTAAAGAAACCTAGTTACCTCAAGTTTAGAGGTGAAGCTTGGAGTAAAGCTCTCGGGTGGATCATCTACTACATAGAGAAGGCCGGAGAGGAGGTGGAGAACGAAAAAATGAAGGACACGGTTCATTAGGTATAATCACTTCTCATAGTAGTTAACAACTTCTATGTTTCTTGTTAGTTATAGTTTAGCAAAGATTCTCGGTTAGTCGATATTTATGCAAAGAACAAGATCGTTTTTCATTTTTCCGCCTCCCCGCAAGTCGTGGGGTGTTGTACATCGACTTACAGTGGTATCAGAGCCTCGCTAAACAATAATTAACTTATTAGCAAAGTCATAAGAATTTCGAACGCAAAAAGAACCGAAAAAATCATCGATTTAACACAGTTTCTGTCGAATTTAAAACGTGGTCTAAAAATTTTTCAGGGATCTCTAAAATTACAAGCAGGGAATAATAGGGCTACTGCAGAAATTTGGACTGGTGACTCGGCAAACTCACCGCGGAACCGCGGCGGATCCATGCGATCCGTCACGGATCCGCGGCCGAGTTGTGGCCGAGTCAGCCCAAATTTCTTCAGTAACTCTTATGTGTCAATAATGATATTTCTGGGATAGTTTATTTTCTGCTAAGATCTCAAGTACACAGAGAAGTTTTGGAGTAGAATCTAAATTGTTTGCTCGATCGAAATTTTACGATGTTTGCTAATTTGATTATATCTGTGACTGTATAATGTGTCCGTAAACCTCCCCTAACTGCTAGTATGTCGGTTGGCAGGGGGTTGCACATTTCTGTAATGGATTTTACTGTTTGTGGTTATGAACTGTATTGGATTGTTGTGATGATTAGCCGGGGTTTGTGATGGGTTATTATATTCATTCATTCAATGTAATTGTAATATGTTGTAATATTATTTTGCGGGGCACATCCAGGTTGAGGTTGTTGCCACCGTTGTATTATTTCATTTTACTATTTTTGCTCCTAGCATAGACCCAAGGTGGGTGCACAAACTACCAGGTACTTTGAAGTGTTTAGTTGTCTACTCACGTTGTTGAGGGAGACCGCTTCACTTCGGGTACTTGGCGGGTAGTTTGCCGTACCCGTAGGGGTCTAGGGTGGGGTAATGGCTAATCATCACAACTGTGTAATCCGTCTTTCGTTGCAGGCTCAAAAGAAACGCGGATTGCTTGCATATCCAATAATGTTCATCTGTGATCTGGAATGCCTATTATTGCGTCTGTCGAATGTACAATATCTATATATGATAGCTATTTAGACGTCATTTATGTTTTACACCCGCGCTAGCCCAGCCCCCGCTCTGCCGTTAGTTAAGTAACCTAACGGGTAATGACGGGACCCAGTGGCGAATGCGGATGGCATAAGAGGACGTTGTATTTTCGTTGTTTTCTACGATTATAGGTTAATGATGGGATGCATTATTATTAATTCAAAGAAAATAAACCAAAAGTTGAATCGTTGGAACAATTTAAAAGAAACCACTCGGTTATTTTAAAACAGAGGATATTTTTAATTGCGGAGCTTTAACCACTCTTAAAAGCTATCAGGTTCCTTCGGTTATATCAAGTTCACTACGTTCACGGTTTCGCCAAAACCATTCGTAGCCCTCCGTCATTTCATTTGGGTATTCAGTAGTATTCAAGCTATGCATTTTGGCCAAAGTCAAGGCAGAGTGTTTGGTAGCTGCTGAGTATTCATTTGTTGCATAGATAGATGAGTTAGTTTAGGACAGTCGTAATATCGTTTGACCAAAGTCAGGGGTATGTACGGATGGGTTCAAATTAACAAGATAATGACAGGTAGAACTTGACATGTGACTTATGACATTTTGACCAAAGCCAAGGTCATAAGAGCATGGGGCAAAAATTTATATCGGGAATTTCTAAAGAAACTGAAATTTGCAAAGAGATGCATACCATTTGGAGTTTGATGAATGTTGGTAGGATTCCTTCAACATTATCATACGATGATATTTGGATCCCGATCCTACTGTGAGTATATGCTACTCATCAGGAGATTCGTCACTTAACGATCAATGCTATAAACCAAGTAGGTGTAGAGAAAGGTGTCAACGGGGCTACGCCCCCAGAGAAAAGAGGTTATTTAATTAAGGAACTTCGCGAAAGCGTTGGAAAACCTCCCTCGAAGTACCAACACCGGCCTGGCTGAATGGTTAAGCAAGTATTATACGGTGAGAATAGTCCTGGCTAATTCTTCTTTTATGGTTTGAGGAAGGATTCGAGAAACAGTGGGAGCCATCCAGTTTAGATAAACTAAAAACCACTCTAAACTTGCAAGAGTATCATGCTAAAGTGTTTCTTCTCTCTCTACTACTTGCAGCGACCCTGAAAATGACTGGACTTAAGTTACTTTTAGAGAAAAATATACTGACAGGGCCAAAGTATAAAGATTGGCTGCGGAATGTCAAAATGGCTTTGACCTATGACAAATTGGGGTACGTTCTCACCGCTAAGGCACCTGCAGTCCCAGGTCCCTAATCCAGTAATGCGGATAAGAAAATCCACAAAACCTGGGAGTATGATTGCGCGAAGGCCAAGTGCATCGTGCTTGCCTCGATGAACAATGAACATCAGAGGAGGCACGAGGATATGGATCTTGATGCCATATTTCTCCATACAAAGGAACTTTATGGAGAGCAATCTCGTATAGCAAGATACGAGACCTCTAAGAACTTGTTTCGAGCGAGGTTGGCCGTCGGATCATCGGTAGGAGAACATGTCCTAAAGATGATAGGCTATATTGAAGAGCTCGCAGACCTTGGGACGACTTTGGATAATGAGCTCTATACAGACCTGATTCTCCAGTCCCTTCCTTCCACCTACGCCCAGTTTATTCTGAATTTCAACATTCAAAGAAAAGAAGTTGAACTTCCAGAACTCCTTAATATGTTGAGGAGTGCAGAGGGCACCTTGCAGAAGGCAAGGGAAACACCCGCTATGTTTGTTAGCGGTGCCTCTTCTTCCGGGTCCAAGGCTAGAGCCAAAGGAAGGAAGAAGAAGGCCGCCACCAAACCTAGAGGAGGTGTTAGTAAGGTGGGAGCGAAGGGAAAAAAAAAGTTTGCGGTACCAGTAGTGGCCCAGGATGAGTGCTTCCATTGTCATAGGAAAGGGCACTGGAAGAAAAATTGCAAGGCGTGGAACGCCAAGAACCAGGAACCGAAGCAAGCTGTGCTTCGACTTCAGGTGTGTTTGTAATTGAGAATTGTCTGTCAATCAACTCTACTTCCTGGGTATTGGATACTGGATCAGGATCTCATATATGCAATTCATTGCAGGCACTGAGAAACCGTAGGGTGCTGAAGGAAGGTGATATGACCCTAAAGGTTGCTAACGGAGCTAGCGTGGGAGCTGTGTCTGTCGGGGATTATCACCTGGGATTGAAAAGTGGACACATTTTGGTTTTACATAACTGTTTTTGTGTACCTAGCTTAACGTGTAATATCATATCAGTTTCCTTGTTATCAAATAAAGGTTATGATTTCACGTTTGTAAGTGATGTTGTTAACATCTACCTTAATCATAGTTTGATTGGATCCGGTACACTGGATAACGGTATATATGTCTTAAACCAACTACAGATTTTCAATGTTCAGAACACACTAAAAAGAAAGTCTCCAGATAACAATAAGCTTTCTTATGGCATTATAGACTAGGTCACATCAATGAGACAAGATTAACTAAGTTACATAGAGAAGGATATTTGGACTCGTTCGAATATCAAACTTATGCCACTTGTGAATCATGTCTCAAAGGAAAGATGACAAAGACTCCATTCACTGGACATGGAGTAAGAGCGAGAGAGCTCTTAGGACTTATACACAGCGATATATGTGGTCCAATGTCTATACATGCAAGAGGTAGTTTTTCCTATTTCATTACTTTTACGGATGATTACTCAAGGTACGGATTAATTTATCTGATGAAACATAAATCCGAGGCTTTTGAGAAATTCCAAGAGTATAAGAATGAAGTAGAAAACCAAACCGGCAAAAGAATCAAGACACTGAGATCTGATCGAGGTGGTGAATACTTAAGTGCCGAGTTCCTAGGTTACCTAAAAGAGAAAGGAACTTACTCCTCCATACACTCCACAGCATAACGATGTATCGGAGAGACGGAATCGAACCCTATTGGATATGGTACATTCCATGATGAGTAATGCTGAGTTACCGCGATTTTTCTGGGGTTATGCGCTAGAATCAACAACATATCTTCTGAACAGGGCTCCTACCAAGACTGTGCCTACCACTCTATATCAGATGTGGAGTGGGAAGAAACCCCATCTTCAGCATATAAAGATATGGGGATGTCCAGCTTTTGTTAAAAAGCAGCATGTGGACAAGCTCGAGGCACGATCAGTACAGTATAAGTTTGTGGGATATCCAACGAACTCCAAGGGATATTATTTCTATTACGCAGAGGAACAAAAGGTTTTTGTTTCTCGTAATGCCCATTTTCTAGAACATCGGTTTTTAGAAAAGGAAATAAGTGGGAGCGAAATAGAACTAGAAGAAATTCCAGGACCACAGACTACTACTGAAAGTTTGGTAGAACCAGCAATTCAAGAAGAACAGGACATTCCCGCACCCCTCCGCAGGAGTAGTAGGCCGTCTCATCCGCGTGAGAGATACTACGGTTTTCTCATAGATTGGGATAGAGAGGATTGCATCATCGTTGATGATGAACCTACTAGCTTCCAGCAGGCCATCCAGAGCGGCGACTCGGTACGATGGCTAGATGCAATGCGGACCGAAATGGAGTCCATGTACACCAACAAAGTATGGACTTTGGACTTTGCTCCAGATGGGGTAAAACCCATAGGATGCAAATGGATCTTCAAGAAAAAGATTGGTGTAGATGGACAGGTGGAAACCTATAAGGCTAGACTTGTTGCAAAGGGTTTTCGTCAAAGACCTGGTTTGGACTATGACGAAACCTTTTCTCCAGTGGCTATGCTCAGATCCATTCGGGTCCTTCTTGCTATTGCTGCCTTCCATGATTATGAAATCTGGCAGATGGATGTAAAGACGGCTTTTCTGAATGGTAATTTAGAAGAGTGCGTCTATATGGATCAGCCAGAGGGTTTCAATCAGAGTGGGAGCAGCGGGAAAGTATGCAAGTTGCTTAAGTCCATTTATGGACTAAAGCAGGCATCGCGGAGTTGGAACATCTGTTTTGATGAAACGGTCAAAGAATATGACTTTATCAAAAATCCAGATGAACCATGTATATATAGTAAAGTTGTAGCAAGAACTGTCGTATTCCTCGTCTTGCACGTAGATGACATTCTATTGATAGGAAATGACAATCCTATGCTACAATCTGTCAAAGGATTCTTGTCATACAGGTTCTCCATGAAAGACCTGGGTGATGCCTCTTACATTCTGGGGATCCGGATCTATCGTGATAGATCCAAGAGGATGTTGGGACTTTCGCAGTCCAGATATATCAACACTATACTGAAAAGATTCAGTATGGAAGATTCTAAGCGCGGTAATCTACCGGCTTGTCACGGAATCACCCTCTCCAAAGAGATGTCTCCCAAGACTGATTTGGAAAGGGAACGCATGTCTATTATACCCTACGCTTCTGCGGTAGGCTCTATAATGTATGCGATGTTGTGCACAAGACCAGATGTAGCTTACGCACTGAGCATGGTAAGCCGGTATCAGTCAGACCCAGGGGAGAAGCACTGGATAGCAGTAAAGAACATTCTCAATTACCTGAGAAGGACTAAGGAGATGTTCTTGGTTTACGGTGGAAAAGACCTCAAGATGGAGGCCTTTGATGATTCCGGCTTCCAGAGTGATAAGGACGATTCCAAGTCCATGTCAGGTTATGTCTTTACCCTCAATGGAGGGGCGGTGTGCAGGAAGAGTTCCAAGCAGGACACCGTTGCTGACTCGACTATGGAAGCGGAGTATATTACTGCTTATGATGCCGCAAAAGAAGCGGTCTGGATGAAGAAGTTCCTAACAGAACTTCAGGTGGTTCCTACCATTGTTGATCCAATACCTCTGTATTGCAACAACAACGGAGCTATAGCTTTAGCGAAGGAACCAAGGTCCCATCAGAAGTCCAGACACATCCTAAGGCGGTATCACCTGATCAGGGAGATCATTGATCGTCGGGAGATCGAGGTCCGGAGAGTTGCTACTGAAGAGAACATTGCTGATCCATTCACGAAGGCCCTACCTCAGATTCAGTTCGAGAGGCTACTCGAGATCATCGGTCTTCGATATGCCAGTACATGGCCCTAGTGCAAGTGGGAGATTGTTAGTGTATATGCCCCAGGGGTCATTATTGTATCATACTAGCTTGTATATTACTTAATGGAAGCTTGGGATATTCACAGTTATATAACAGTCTTGCTAAACATGGTAGTATGCTACTTGGTTTTATCTATCTTAATATGTGAGTATACGTATTGATAGAGCTCTTAGGATCTTGCTTGACTACCAGCGTTGTGATGGCAGTCACACTAGTGGGGGCTGGGTAGTCTACATGCACATCCTTTTTCAGGTCCCTAGTCGTAGGATTATCGAGACAGGGCATCGATACTTCGGAGTAGACTAGTGTGTACGCTTCTCATCCCAGTTGGGGAGATGGTCTGTCCCACAGCCGTCAGTACGTCGTACTGGAGATAGTATACAG
Source organism: Agapanthus africanus (assembly GCA_030015575.1). Lineage (NCBI taxonomy): Eukaryota > Viridiplantae > Streptophyta > Magnoliopsida > Asparagales > Amaryllidaceae > Agapanthus > Agapanthus africanus. The sequence goes on from JASDDO010000031.1 coordinate 471,913,724, forward strand.
GTGTTCGTTGGCTTACGGGTACACCGGACATGACTCACGGGGAACTGTTGGTTGGTATTATACCCGTCGTCAGTTAACAGTTCCCAGGTGACATGAGTACAACATAGTCCGCAGACTTGACACTGCTACTTCGCCTCGAGTGTGTCCCACTTTTCTTAGATTGCTACCCTACCACGGCTCAAAGGAGTCGTGCAAACAGGTAGCAGTTGGGTGCAGTCCCGAGCACTTGGAGGCAGTGGTGGTTAAACAGGATTCGTCTCTCCCGGTATTGGGAGTTGATATCGCGCTGTGTCAGAGAGCCATTACGCAAAGTCCCTGGCCAGGGCAAGCGAGATTTACTGGTAGGTTCCAGTTGTTTCTCAGGGTGTAATGGGCTACGCTCCAACACGTCTTATACCGCTATTAGAGACTGATGCTTGCCGCCCCCTAGGCCCGATATGCGATAGTCTTAGACGAACAGACCGGACTGTACGGAGATTGTCACATCAGGCTCAGTAGGAGTTCCGATGGGTTTTCTCATCGTCCTTCTTATCGACATCTACCTGGGGACCATTACGTACAGCTAGTGCCGCTTGCGGTCTGTGGTAAAACCCACTGCCAGCGTAGTAGTCGAGTCTTTAGAGTCCTACACAGAGAGTTTTCCTACTCCAGGCGAAACGATATAGAGGTCGTATGGTTTTACGACAAGGGTTCGGATGCATACGTGTGTTTACGCACATACGACATTCAGACAGTTTTTACTAGCCGGCTTTGGTTTAAGCCAGTTTCTAGTATCGGGTTATTGGATTTATACAGTCTAAAGTTTTTCCGTGTTTTCACGGATAGAAGGGGCGTTCTCATAATTTCACGGGAAGCTTCTAGAAGGATGGTGACTTGAGGGTTTAGGTGGCATTTGCATTTATTGTGTTAATGACTCATTTGTGTGATTCATCCATGGAGTTAATGCATCATTTATTGATCTAATGACTCATGAGATGAATCACTCATATGAATGAATGAAGCATGGTTGTTAAATGATTTAATTTATTTATTTCATAAAACATTATGCTTCATATATTCAAATGAGTTCATTATCTCTTCTCATTCTCATGCTCACCTTCTCTCTCCTCAAGCTCTCTCTCTTCAAACCCTAATCCTCCCCTCTCATGTGTTGAGACCAAGGATTAGAATAGACTAATTAATCCATAACCCTTCTCTATATCATCTAGGTACTTTGATTAGCAACTAAAGAAACCTAGTTACCTCAAGTTTAGAGGTGAAGCTTGGAGTAAAGCTCTCGGGTGGATCATCTACTACATAGAGAAGGCCGGAGAGGAGGTGGAGAACGAAAAGACGAAGGACACGGTTCATTAGGTATAATCACTTCTCATAGTAGTTAACAACTTCTATGTTTCTTGTTAGTTATAGTTTAGCAAAGATTCTCGGTTAGTCGATGTTTATGCAAAGAACAAGATCGTTTTTTCATTTTTCCGCCTTCCCGCAAGTCGTAGGGTGTTGTACATCAACTTACAGCTGAGTCTGTTGTTGTGGTTGTTGTTGCTGTGGAGGAGATCTTTGGTAATTACTTTGGAACTGGTTTTGATTTTTATTTTGGTTTTGGTTCCAAGCAAAGTTAGGATGCTTCCTCCCTCCCTGATTGTACGTGGAAGAATAAGGATCATTTCTAGGTCGCCGCTGAAAAGTAGCATTAGTTTGCTCGTGACCTTGAAACGGTGCATTCATCGGACATTCTTCCTGTTGGAGATAGTGCCCTCAGAGTCAATTATTGGATCACAGGCACGTGATTGCAATGATTGAGGGAGGACCTATCCCGGTAGGACAATCTTACTCGAGATGATAGTATGCTATCTGGTTTACCTTTATCATCGTGTACTGCTTTAGGTGACCTTACGAGTCGCTATTGCACGTTGATAGAGCCCCTAGGATTCTTGCTTGACTACCAGCAGTATGAGGGCGATCATATAAGTGGGAGCTGGGGTCTATAAGCACATCCTAAAATGGTCCCTAGTCGTAGGAGTTTCGAGACAGGGCATCGATACTCCATTAGTAGACTAGTGTATACAGTCGAGACCCCGACGAGGGGCGGTGGCCGGTCTCACAAGCCACTGGTGTCAGTTGGTTCACCTAAGATGTATACAGGTGCTCATTGGGTTATGAGTACACCGGACAGGACTCGCCGTGAACCTGCTAGTTGGGATTATACCAGACGTCAGATAGCAGTTCCCTGGTGACATGTGTACAGGTTAGTTCATCGACCTGAGATCGTCATTTGTCTCGTGTGAGTTCCCACTGTACTTTGATTACTACCCTACCACGGCTCAAAGGAGTCGTGCAAACAGGTTTTAGTTGGGTACAGTCCCGAGCCACATGGAGGCAGTGAGCGAATCTTCAGGGGTTCGTCTCTCCCGGTTTGGGGGTGAGGTCGTGCTGTGTCTAGGAGAGCCAGAACATGAAAAGTCCTTGGCCAAGGCAGGAGATTTGCTGGTAGGTATTCCAGTAGTATCTCAGGGTGTTCTGGGCTACACTCCGACACGACTTGTACCGCTTTTGGGGGTCTGACTTTTACCAACCCCCTAGGCCCGCCATGCGATACTCATAGACGAACGGACCGGACTGTACGGATATTGTCACTGACAGGCTCAGTTGGGTGTCGGGGTGATCTTCCTCATCGACGTCCCTTTTGGTCAATAGCTGGTGGCCCGTCACGTATTGGCTTATACCTCTGACGTGCTAGTGGTTAAATCCACAGCCGTAGTATTGACGAGTCTTTAGAGTCCACCACAGACAGTTACTCAAGTTTCGGGCGAAACGCTGTAGAGGCCGTATGGAGATATGGCAGGGTCCGATCAGATACGTGCGGTATTGCACGGATCAGGATCGGACGATTTTGTACTAGTGGCCGTATAGTTATATGGCAGCGTTCGATCAGATACGTGCGGTATTGCACGGATCAGGATCGGACGGATATTACTAGCCGGCTTTGGTTTAAGCCGGTCCTAGTATAGTACAGTGTAGATTTTGTCTCTTTGCATTTGTATCCGGACGGAATACAGATGCGGGTGTGTATGCACTGTATCGGGGTTTTCCTGTAATTTATTACGGGAACAGTTTTCTGTAGTTGCCAGTTTGCATTCCGTTCCGGCCGGTTTTCCTTCATTCCTTCTCGGTCGGACTTTCTTTGTGGAGGGTGTTAATTGCAAGTTTGCAATTAACATTTAGTGGAGGGCTTTCTTGCATATGTTGCATTATGATGAGACTAGCATCATGAGATTCCTTTTCTTTCTCTTCTTATGCATTAATGAGAAAAGGGGTTGATTGGTTTTTGAAAGGATTTTGATATGAAATGAGGGTGACCATTTTTCTATGGTTGATATATTCTTTCTTGCATATTTTTTCTCTCTCCAATCCATTCTTTAGAGGGAGGGCCGGCCACTTCTTTGAAGGGGAGAGGATCATTTTGTGAGTGGTGAAAAAGAAATCATCTCATTCTTATGCATGCTTGCTTGCTTGCAAAATCTCTCCATAGCTATTATTCCTTTCCCTCCATCCTCCATGGCTACTACTAAACCCCAAAGAGATAACCTTCTACACTATTTCTATAGTAAGCCTTGGACGCGTCGGCTAGCCAACTTCGCGCCCGAGTTGCCTCGGTCAAGAGGCGGGAGCCCGTAAAAGATTCCGGCTACGCGGTGCCCTTTCCGACGAGCGAGGAGGTGACGGAGATTCCGCGGGAGATCGGAGTGGAGACGAAGACCGAAGGACACGGATCGCTTGGTATACATCTCTACTCTTTTCTTATTTTGCTAGCTAGCTAGGTTAATGGCCCGATCCGGGTGAAAGGTCCGCGGTGGTGCCGTTTTGCAAAGTTCGCAAAGTTTTTGTTTTCCGCGTTTCCGGCGTCGGATCGACGGCCGGGGCGCCCCCGCGGGCTTACATTGGTATCAGAGCCACGCCGTTAACCTACCTAGCTTGCTCTAGCGCGTTTAGAACCCGATCGAACAAAATCCCCAAAAACCGTATTTTTGTGCACATGTGTTCTCTGTTGAAATTTTTTGAGCTCCTAAAATTTTTCAGGTTGTTGCAGAGGCATGTACAAGAAATTCTAAGAATTCTGGGAAAATACGGTTCAGTGATTCCCTACCTAGAGCGCGGAAACGCGGCCAAACCCTTGGTTTGGCCGCGGTTCCGCGGTGGTGAAAGGGAATCGTTGAACCAAAATTTCCCAGTAGGTCTTATACTTAGAAATAGGGGTTTTGGGATATTTTATTTGGGCCCAGGTTTTCTGTAAGTGCTACAGTGCTTTTTGGGGGCCCACTTTGATAAATTTGTTCGATCGGATATTTTAAACATGCCAGTTCACAGTATTTACCTTATATCTGCGACCGTGAATGTCACTCGATCGGTAAATCCAGTCTATCTGCTATAGCCCTTTTAGACGGATTTGCGAACGTGACATTCACGTTGATGTTCTGTGATTGTACTGTGTTGTTGCGGATCGGTCGTGGGGATAGCCTGGATGCAATGCTAGTACTGTATTGTTGTATTATGTACATTTATTTTTGCGGGGCGAGCGTCCGACATGTGGACTGCCGTCACTGCCTGTTTGTATTATTCTTTTGGGGCACGACCAGGTTGCGGTCGATGTACCCGTTGTATGTATATTTTACTTTCTGTACTAGGATTACCCCGCGGAGGGGTGCACGGGTAGCCGGGTTCTGGAGGGCAACAAGCCCGCATCTCATGGCATTGAGACGGAGGGGGCTTCACTCTAGAATTGGCGGGCTATTCGCCGCACTCGTAGGGGGTATAGGGTTGACCCAGGAGGGGTGCCCAATTTACCGGATTCCGTGAAGTGCTGGGTGGTCCATTCACGTTGCTGAAGGGGGCTGCCTCGCTTCAGGTTTTGGCGGGTAACTTGTCGCGCCCGTAGGGGTCTAGGATTTCATTGCACAGGCTGTCCACACGACCAGGGGAACGTCTGGTTTCAGCGGCTCTGTGAAACCCGGGGATCCCAGATATCTGTATTGTTCTGTGTTGCTATACATTTCTGTGTTGTATTTTATCACGCCTTGAGCGAAAGTTATATATTATATATATACTAGTAGATGTTGTATATGTTTTTCATCCGCGCTAGTCCAGTCCCCGCTCTGTCGTTAGTTAGCTAACCTAACGGGTGATGACGGGACCCAGTGGCGAATGCGGATGGCATATACGTACGTCAGTATATTTTCGTTCTTTGTGGTGTGATCAATTGATGGGACTGCGTTGATTCGGATCAATGCAAGTTAAACAAACCTATTCTGATGTTGTTGGAACACTTTTTCAAAAAGCTGTTAGTGCAAGGACGTTCATTTTTGTTTTGCACAGTGGTATTCAGTTGGAATATCCTGCTCTTCAGTCGACGAGGCAAGGGCCGAGATCCCTTCACCGGGAGTGACCCCTTGGACAGAAGTTTGCGTCAGGGCAATAACTTCACTACAGCCGTTTACTTTTGCTTTGCATCGTGGTATTCAGTTGGAATATCCTGCACCTCATTCTACGGGGAAAGAGCCGAGATCCCTTCACCGGGAGTGACCTCTTTAGCAAAGGTTTTCGTCACTATATTTTTAAAAGCTATCAGTTCCTTCAACGATATCAAGTTCATTACGTTAAAGGTTTTCGCCAGAAACCATTCGTAGCCCTCCATCATTTCAGTTAAATATTCGGTAGTATTCAAGCTATGTATTTTGACCTCACGCCAAGGCATAGTGTTTGGTAGCTGCCGGGTATTTATCTGCTGCATAGATAGGTGCGTTGGTTTGGGACAGTCGTACTACTATTTTGGCCTACGTCAAGGGTATGTACGGGTGGGTTCAAATTAACCAGGAAAATGATGGGTAGAACTTGACATGTGACTTATGATATTTTGACCTCACGCCAAGGTCATAAGAGCATGGGGTAAAAATCACATCGGGAGTTTCAAAAGTACTGAAACTTGCCAGATATGCGCATACCATCTGGAGTATGACACCATGAGCGGATTCCGTCACGTTATCATGCAATGATAGTTGGATCCCGATTCCCACTGATGAGTTGATTTACTCCTCGGGTGACCCCGACTAATTCTTCTTTCAGGTTTGGAGAAGAATTTGAGTTACAGTGGGAGGTTTCCAGATTAGATAAAGTGATAACCATTCTGATTTAGGTTAGAGTGCACGCTGAGTGTTTCTTTTCTCTCTCTCTTTGGTAGCGACCATTGACCCGACCCTAGACTATGACTCAGTGACCAAGTTGACCGAACCTACTTAACACAGGCTTTTGGATTGTCAGAGTTGCAAACCTCTTTGCCACTCCTACTTTTACCCTTTTCTCCGGGACACCCCGTATTACTACGAACGTCCACTTCCATTGGACAAAACCATCGTATGGTTATATACGAACTCGAAGGACTTCGAGGATGGTTTCTGGTTCTGGAGAAAACGGATAGGACTATTCAGTTGTCTTTTCTTTTTCACCTTCTCTCAGGTTGCGAGTACTCCTTGGTTTAGGAGTAGTACACCTATTACGCAAATTGGACAGTCTTCTTCCAAACCTTAGGCTGGTGCCGAACGGTGGGGAATGAAGAAAGCCAATTAGCCTAAACGGTGTACAGAAGGTATTAAGTTCAGACAAAGCAAGGGATTAGTAAGAGGGCAAAGTAAATTGCGACTGCTATTCACGACCAAACCAAGTATTTCTTCGCCAATCCCAAATCACCTTTGTATTTCTCCAGGACACTCCGTATCATTACGAAGATCCCAGTTTATAGGATAATCCATCGTATGGTTATATACGAACTCGAAAGGAATTTGTTCCAGTTCGGGGATGGATCCTGGTTCAGGAGAAATAGGAATAAAGTACATTCAGGTGTCTTTTATCTTCACCTTCTCTCGCGTTGCGAGTGCTCCTAGGATTAGGACAGTACACCCTTTATGCTTATTGGCTAGTCTTCTTCCAAACCATAGGCTGGTGCCGAACGGTAGGGAAGGAAGAAAACCATTTGGCCTAAAGGGGTGTACAGAAGGTAATGACTAAAGACAGATAAAGGGATTTGGAGAAGTGGCAAAGAATTATACGGTTATAGTTGTGAATCTGGATAATGGAAGAGGCATTACTAGGAATACCAGCATACCCCATCGAAACATTTCAATGTTTCAGTTTCACTGTGTACTGTTAAAAGAAAACTGATTTCCCGATTAGATACTTACTCTACGGTATGTATTTACCAGGTATGAGTCTCACATCTGTATGGTTTTACAGATGATGAGTGGGAGTAAGTTATTGGGAATTATGTGACCATCCTCATTATATCGGGATTCGTTGGAATTGGTGATATTTGAGGAAGCCACCTGGGTTGTTTGCCGGTCGGCAAATATTTGGTTTTGAATATCCGTTGTTGTGCACCAATTTCAAATTGATATATCTGTACGTCTATTTTTATAGAGTGAGACATATCTTTTTGAAATTATGTCTATGACATTTACCTATACCAGTGGATGGTTAGGTAAGGAGCATTGAACAACGGTGTGATTCTTCTTAACCAAAAGTACAGTTTTCAACCTACGACACACAGTGAATGAGTCACTACACTCAGGGGACTTATACAGAGTATTGTATATTGTCCTGTGTCCATTAGGACAGAGGGGTTGGTCCTCGTACTATATTCTGTTTACTTTTAACTTCTCTAGTTCTTAGACATGTGTTTCGTAGAAACACAGGGTCTAAGTTTTGAGGAGTTATAGGTATAAGAATAAAGTAGAGAACCATGTGTTGCAAGTATCGGGATTCTTCAAAGTGATCGAAGATGTAGATACTTGTACATGGTATTCAGTTGATAGTAATGGTTAAGAGAACTTGCTTCGCTTTCAGGTTACTCATAATTGGAAGCATTCCTAAGTTGAGTAACGCTGATCGGCCTCCTTCCATTTAGTTGACATGCACTGGAGACAGCTGCATGATTTGAATCTGGTTCAATTAAATCAGTGCCTCTGTTTCTTGGATATATAACAGTTCATATCTTGACATTGTTAAGATACGGGGGGTTGTCCGGCTTATGCTTAAAACCAGACTCTGGACAACTCAATGCACGTTTCAGTAATGGCTGTTTGTGGGGTGACCCGGGCTATGACGAGGGTTTACTTTCTACCATCTGGAAGATCAATAGTGATATTGTTCTGACTCGCCACAGTTTTATCAAAAATGGATTTTTTCAGAAAAACAGTAGTGGGAGTATGGTAGAACTGGAAGTGATTCCAGAACCGCAAACGATTACTGAAGATTTGATAAGAACCTAAAGATTCAATCTGGTTTGACATTCCATTGGCCACTCCGTAGATATGGTGGGTAACCTCAGGCACTCGAGAGGTACTTCGGTATGCTCAAGGATGGTGGCAGGAAGGTTCTTGTTTACCCAGACTTGCCATTGCTGTTGTTCCAGACTGTGAGACCCGGCAGGAGGATGAGTATAGTGTCGTTCTAAACTGGATTTAGAAGTGCACGTCTATATGACTCTGCCAGAGGGTTGTCGTAGTCAGTGGGAGCAGCGGAAGCATTGGTGGACATCAGGCTTATGTCTATTTATAGACTAGAGCAGATATAGCGGAGATAGATCATCTATTTCTGATGTGACAGTCATAGGTTTGACTTCATCAGAATAGGGGATGGATCTGTTAAGAAGGTAGTAGGGTGTGATGTCCTGGTTTTTGATGACATACACAGAGTAGGAAGTAATATTCCTATACTACGATCGGTTATACTTTGGTCGTCACAATCGGAAGCAGTTTTAGAACATAAGTTGATGTTCTAGGGAATTGATAACGGCAGCCTCCTTTAGGAGACGGTTATCATTCCAGGCTTCCAAGGTGACCTGGATTGCAGAGTGGCTGTCAGAGTTATAGTTTTCCCTCTGACGAGGGGCAGTGTTTTGGACAGGTGGTCCAGGTGGATACTGAGGGAAGGCATGGCGCAGGATACTGATTAAGTTCAGTTGACAATACAGTCTAAGAAGTTTGGATTTGGAGTTCACTTATGAGCTAGGTCCCATCAGACATCCAGACATTCTAAGACACGTATTGCTTATTTCGGGAGATGGCTTTCTCCGCGAACTTGAGATACAGAGAGACATAGAAAGAAACATCAAAGCGGATCCACTCACTGAGGCTATTCCTCGAACGCAATAGTTTCGCAAACGAGCTTTGTGAGACTGACTAGTAGAGGAGTTGGGTGTTCGGTATCACACGGGCTGTGAGTATGCGACATCGCAATAATTAGCCTTGAGTGCAAGTGGGAGATTGTTGGAGATAGTGCCCTCAGAGTCAATTATTGGATCACAAGCACGTGATTGCAATGATTGAGGGAGGACCTATCCCGGTAGGACAATCTTACTCGAGATGATAGTATGCTATCTGGTTTACCTTTATCATCGTGTACTGCTTTAGGTGACCTTACGAGTCGCTATTGCACGTTGATAGAGCCCCTAGGATTCTTGCTTGACTACCAGCAGTATGAGGGCGATCATATAAGTGGGAGCTGGGGTCTATAAGCACATCCTAAAATGGTCCCTAGTCGTAGGAGTTTCGAGACAGGGCATCGATACTCCATTAGTAGACTAGTGTATACAGTCGAGACCCCGACGAGGGGCGGTGGCCGGTCTCACAAGCCACTGGTGTCAGTTGGTTCACCTAAGATGTATACAGGTGCTCATTGGGTTATGAGTACACCGGACAGGACTCGCCGGGAACCTGCTAGTTGGGATTATACTAGACGTCAGATAGCAGTTCCCTGGTGACATGTGTACAGGTTAGTTCATCGACCTGAGATCGTCATTTGTCTCGTGTGAGTTCCCACTGTACTTTGATTACTACCCTACCACGGCTCAAAGGAGTCGTGCAAACAGGTTTTAGTTGGGTACAGTCCCGAGCCACATGGAGGCAGTGAGCGAATCTTCAGGAGTTCGTCTCTCCCGGTTTGGGGGTGAGGTCGTGCTGTGTCTAGGAGAGCCAGAACATGAAAAGTCCTTGGCCAAGGCAGGAGATTTGCTGGTAGGTATTCCAGTAGTATCTCAGGGTGTTCTGGGCTACACTCCGACACGACTTGTACCGCTTTTGGGGGTCTGACTTTTACCAACCCCCTAGGCCCGCCATGCGATACTCATAGACGAACGGACCGGACTGTACGGATATTGTCACTGACAGGCTCAGTTGGGTGTCGGGGTGAGCTTCCTCATCGACGTCCCTTTTGGTCAATAGCTGGTGGCCCGTCACGTATTGGCTTATACCTCTGACGTGCTAGTGGTTAAATCCACAGCCGTAGTATTGACGAGTCTTTAGAGTCCAACACAGACAGTTACTCAAGTTTCGGGCGAAACGCTGTAGAGGCCGTATGGAGATATGGCAGGGTCCGATCAGATACGTGCGGTATTGCACGGATCAGGATCGGACGATTTTGTACTAGTGGCCGTATAGTTATATGGCAGCGTTCGATCAGATACGTGCGGTATTGCACGGATTAGGATCGGACGGATATTACTAGCCGGCTTTGGTTTAAGCCGGTCCTAGTATAGTACAGTGTAGATTTTGTCTCTTTGCATTTGTATCCGGACGGAATACAGATGCGGGTGTGTATGCACTGTATCGGGGTTTTCCTGTAATTTATTACGGGAACAGTTTTCTGTAGTTGCCAGTTTGCATTCCGTTCCGGCCGGTTTTCCTTCATTCCTTCTCGGTCGGACTTTCTTTGTGGAGGGTGTTAATTGCAAGTTTGCAATTAACATTCTGTGGAGGGCTTTCTTGCATATGTTGCATTATGATGAGACTAGCATCATGAGATTCCTTTTCTTTCTCTTCTTATGCATTAATGAGAAAAGGGGTTGATTGGTTTTTGAAAGGATTTTGATATGAAATGAGGGTGACCATTTTTCTATGGTTGATATATTCTTTCTTGCATATTTTTTCTCTCTCCAATCCATTCTTTAGAGGGAGGGCCGACCACTTCTTTGAAGGGGAGAGGATCATTTTGTGAGTGGTGAAAAAGAAATCATCTCATTCTTATGCATGCTTGCTTGCTTGCAAAATCTCTCCATAGCTATTATTCCTTTCCCTCCATCCTCCATGGCTACTACTAAACCCCAAAGAGATAACCTTCTACACTATTTCTATAGCAAGCCTTGGACGCGTCGGCTAGCCAACTTCGCGCCCGAGTTGCCTCGGTCAAGAGGCGGGAGCCCGTAAAAGATTCCGGCTACGTGGTGCCCTTTCCGACGAGCGAGGAGGTGACGGAGATTCCGCGGGAGATCGGAGTGGAGACGAAGACCGAAGGACACGGATCGCTTGGTATACATCTCTACTCTTTTCTTATTTTGCTAGCTAGCTAGGTTAATGGCCCGATCCGGGTGAAAGGTCCGCGGTGGTGCCGTTTTGCAAAGTTCGCAAAGTTTTTGTTTTCCGCGTTTCCGGCGTCGGATCGACGGCCGGGGCGCCCCCGCGGGCTTACACTTCCGTCAAGTGTAATGGATTGGAACAGCAACCACACACGGTCTTGGGGAGCGTTATCTGGTTTAGGGAAACCGATGAGAATTTGTTCTCAATAGCGCCGAGTTTCTTTTGCATCACTGTCATTTCGGCTTTACTGTGATGGAAACATCGAGCTGATGAATACCTCCTCTAGATGAAGGTGGTCTAACGCTTTCCCACTGCAAAGTGTTTTTAGCGAGATCTTCCAGATATTTCCAGGCTTCACCATCGTCTTTGGACATGAAATTGCATTGACACATGGTTTTAAACATCTGCTTTGTCGGTGGATTAATGCCTTCATATATAATTCGGCACAGATACCATCTATGTATTCCATGATGAGGACATTGGACAAGCAGATCCTTGAAACGTTCAAAGCACTTCCAAAATGGTTCATTGGGAAGCTGGGTAAACTGGTTGATTTCGCTTCGAACACGGGTGGTCTTATGATTTAGGTAAAATTTCTTAAGGAATGCTATCACGAATTCATCCCAATTGGTAATAGAGTGTGCGGCAGTATTATAAAGCCATTTTTCTTCCAAGTCGCACAAAGTGAATGGGAGAAGACGCAAGTGCATAGTATCCAGGGACAGTTGTGAAGTACCCATCATTGCGCATACGTTTTCGAATTTAGTGATGAAAACTTACGCGTCTTCAGACTTAAGCCCGTGAAATTTGGGCAACAGGTTGATGTAGTAGGTTTTAATTTCAAAATTATCCCCGTAGGCTGGTGCAATAGATAAACAGGTAGGAAGTGGACCGTGTATAGGATAACATCTTTCTTGGAAAGAGATGCGCGGTGGATTATGCTCACCTACGGGCGGTGGTAGGGTGGTATTATAATTTGATGGAGTATTGTACATCTCAGTCGATATGGTGGGTAGTGGGGGAAGAAGATGAAGAAGCACCGACTTCGGAGTCGATAGCCGAAACGCGGACAAGACGGGCACTAGAATCCCGTGTCCAGCCGAGCATGCACTAAATGGTTTTAGCGCAAGTAGCAGCGTGTATGTGATTTAAAATTGGTTTGTTTTAAAAAATGTCGGACGTGAGGAAAATCACACAAAAATGTACAAACAACCCTAGAACTAAGGTTACCTGGGTCAAGTCTCTAGGCCGCTCATAGACTTCCAAAGGAAAAGCCGCAGGATCAATCCTCTACCACCTCTTTACTACTCTTGTGGCCAGGTAAGTGGGAGGTATCCATTATACGAATCACCGAAAATAGCGGGCCTAATTAAGTAACCACTTGCCTTAGACACATTTGCCTAGACACCACAAAATTAATGCGGATAAGTGATAAATTACCCATGATCTTCCTTTGTCTTATTTGAGCGCGACGGTCCTTAGAGTCTTGTCTAGATATTTTTTAATTAATGTAGGGTTGATGCGGATGCTCGTTTTGTGATTTGTAGGGCCTAAGAAGGGTGATGAAATCCCCACCTATTCTGAATTTTGGTCTTGCCCCTAAATGTCCGTATTAAAATATGAATAAATAAACCAATTACAAAACTTTGCAAAAAGATTTTTGAGCGGTGATATTTTGCAAAGAATCCTGCAGAAAAGATATTTTATTGGATTTCAGAGGAAAGAGAAAGATATAGAAAAGATACCAGAGAATTTGGAAACCCTAAATCCCCTAATGCACCGCGGTTCCGCCGCCAATATGCTCTTCGTGCCGCGGTTCCGCCGCCGACTAGGAAGATCTGATGAAGATTTTTGCTACGTGGCCTCCCTTTCTCTTCTGGATCTTGATGATTGCTTCTGAATATCTCTTTCCTCAAGTCTGTGACTCCTGACCCCCTTGCAAAATTCATACAATAATCTTTAAATATACAATTTGCAGTTTTGTTTATTTATGATATGGATCAAATAAGAATTCAACACGAATAGTAAGAAAAATAAATTACGCACGTATCACCGGCAACGGCGCCATTTGATTGGTTGATGTTTTAGAGTTGTGTTTGTAGAATAACCGCAATCAATAACGGTGTCGCTGTTGAGGTCAAAATTTGCACCCCGGTTGACCAAGTCAAAGTCAAGGTCAACCCCAAGCCAGGTGGGTCCAAGCCCAGGTCAAGCGGGCCTATGCCCAAGCCGAGTCCGTGGCTAAGTCTCCCCATGCCAACAACAAAATCATGTAATAAATAATTTTTATGTAATTTTTTATGCAATTTTTTATGCGTGAATGTAAACAAAATGGGCATAAAGTCAAATTTTTGTAAGCCCATGGCTTATATGCAAAAAGAAATGGCATATGAGCCATGGGATAAGAAAAATGCCATTTTGAAAAGCCCAAGGGGCTATATGTAAATATGTAAGCCTATATAAGGCAATATGATGAAAATATCTAAAATACAATTTTCCCCCCAAAAACCAGGGTTCTTTGTGCCTCCTGCTCCTTCTCCAAGGTTCTAAACCTTCTCATTTCTTTTGAATTAAATTAAGAGTTTTATTCTTTTTTTTCCAAAACTAAATAGTTTTTTACCACAAAACCCACAAAGGGGAACTCAGATCTGCCATCAGATCTCAGAAAGGAGAGATTTTTAAAATCTCACATCTCTTGATCTCCAAGATCCCGCCGACAGATGAAGAAGGAGACCCATCTCCTAAAAAAATCCCACCTTGGGAAGATCCAGAGCTCAAGGGAGAAGCATGTTTCAGCATTTCCAAGAACATCCTAGGAGTTTAACTCCTCACACACACACACACACACACACACACACACAGAATAATAAGTGCGCCTTTCTGGGAGTACAACTCCAATTTTAGGGACCAAGTCCCCTTTGCTGCTCGAGCGCCCACGTGCAGACACGTGGTGCGCTAGCGCTCAGAGCGCTAGCGCCCAGAGCGCTAGCGCCCGAGCGCCCACGTGTTGACACGTGGTGCGCTAGCGCTCTTGCGCTCAGAGCGCTAGCGCCCAAGAAGCTAGCGCCCGAGCACCCACGTGCTGACACGTGGCACGGTAGCGCTCTTGCGCTCAGAGCGCTAGCGCCCGAGCGCTAGCGCCCGAGCGCCCACGTGCTGACACGTGGCGCGCTAGCGCTCTTGTTCTCAGAGCGCTAGCGTCCGAGCGCCCACGTGCTGACACGTGGTGCGCTAGCGCTCAAAGCGCTAGTGCTCTTGCGCTCAGAGCGCTAGCGTCCGAGCGCCCACGTGCTGACACGTGGTGCGCTAGTGCTCAAAGCGCTAGCGCTCTTGCGCTAGTGCTCAAAGCGCTAGCGCTCTTGCGCTCACAGCGCTAGCGCCCGAACGCCCACGTGCTGACACGTGGTGCGCTAGCGCTCTTGGCGCTCAAAGCGCTGGCGCTGGCCCCACGCATCCTTTGGATGCCTTTCCCCCTTATATATATATATATATATATATATATATATATATATATATACACACATATGTATACATATATACACACACACATACTCCACGACACTGTCCTTCGTTAGAAAATATTTCTAACGGGGCGCTGCCCCGCACCCTGCAAGGGGGCTGCTAGTCCCCTTGACCCCCAGCCCGCTATCCGGGTAGCGGGTCCCCCGTAAAAACTCTGCGGGGCCCCCGATATATCCAAAACCCCTTCAAAACACGACATTGCACATTGAGTTCGCATGACCAGTTTAACCCGTTAATCGGAGGTTCTCTCGCTCCAAAGGCGAGGGGTAATTAACGATAGCTTAGTCCGCGGCTGCCAGAGATTCGGATCCCCAAAATCATTAAACCCCCGCCTACCCTAGGAAGGAGGAATCTGTAATGCGCCTGAAAAGCGCGCGCGTATTCCCATATTAATGGGGTGACGAAAAACGCTCTACAATCGCGTGTAGCTAGACCGAGATGAGTATGGGTCGTCCTCAGGGAAACGTTGAATCTTTTAATCTTACTTTAGGTGCGTTGATTAGGAAAGGATGAAGAATAAAGAATGGTGAAGAATGGTTGTAGGTTCTAGATCTACGTCAAATACGGATGCAGGATATAGATCTAGATTAACTACGGATGTAGGTTTTATATTAGAAGGGGCTTGCAGGGTTCGTTAAGATTTAGTAGTCATGGATGATTAATTAAAGATTACTCCTTTTATCCTTTAATGGATTTTAAACTAGATCGACAGCGATGCATGTAGATTAGGGTTTGTGGAGGGAAAAGGGTTCCCACTCTTAACCCCTACCTTGACATGGATCTCCGTTCATGTCTAGCCTTTACCAAAACAATCGTTAATCTAATCTCAAATCGCGGTCGAGACTATCAATGAATTGATAGCGCGCCCGATTAGGATGTTAACTATTCTTTTGATAAAGTTTATAAACTTTATATGACGTAAAAAGAGTTTAAGCATTTTCATCATCCATTAATCTACCATAATCCTACGAACCCTAAGAAGCGGAGAATTACTCACGCATGTTAGGAAAAGAAAAGATAGAAAGGGAAATCATATTAAAAACTACAAAAAAATAAAATGATATAAGAAAACAACTATCTTTATTAATCAACAAGATCAAGTTCACTTTGTTCCTTTAGAAAATGATTATAAAAGCCTAGTTTGTTTCTCGATCTCTTCTAAGGAGGTAGATGAATTGTCGATGATCAACTAGGATTCTTGAGCCGTCGTGGACTTCGTGATCGCGTCGGTCTGATAATTTTTCCAAAAGGCCCCTCGGTCCTTATTTATAGTCATAGAGCCAGAACCCTAGTTTCCTAATATGGTAACTAGTTGTTAGGATCCCAACCAGAAAATCCAGAGCCCTAACTCCTCAATATTGCGGCGGAATCGCGGCCATTTGGTGGGTTTGGCCGCGGATCCACGGTGGTTTGGAGGGTTCTTTGCTTCAAAAATCTTGTGGCCTCTTATGGTGACATATGTAGACTATTTTGATATCTGGAATCTGAAAATCTTCTCTAAGTCTCTTCCAGAATTGATTTCTTTGATTTACTTGAATATTTTAGCAGATTTGATCTCGCCAACTCGGATTTCAGTCCTGATATAATTTCTGCACAATAACTCAATAAATAATGTTAGTAGAATTTGTTTTTATTTAGATATTATCCTGACCATTTGATATGCTATTATTGTTTTAAGAGAATTGGTTAATGATATTTGATAAGGTAAGCATATTTAAATGGACTAAATATTATATGGATATTATATGCTTACATTTTCCTTCATAATTTTAATTATAATATATAAACACATGAAAATAGTATTTTTACAGATAAACCCAAATATGTGTCATATTTATAATAAACACCTTTTATCATATAGAAATAGTAAGGAAAATGTCATATCAAATGAACAATATTTTCGACTGAACAATAATCGTTTTGTTAAGGGCTTGAGATAAATAGAGATCAATGAAAGGACAAGGGTCAGTAGAGAGAAATCCTAATTCCTTCCAAGAACCCTAATCCACATTTATCGCTATTTCTCTAGTATTAAATAATTAAAAGATTAAAAAAAATTATTTTTAAAACTCTATCCATTAACTACTAAATTCTATAAATCCCACAAGCCGTTCTCTTATAAACTTTTCAAACCTTTCTAGTTTAAAACGATAAAACTCCCACCTTTCTTCTATCAACTCGTCTAAAACAAGATAAGTAGTTCACCATTTCCCTTAGACGACCGGTACCCACTATCAACGAGCTACCCCGACACCGTTATTGATTGCGATATTTAGGAAACACAAAGACACACTTTACACGACCGATCAGATTGCGTCGTTGTTGGGAGAACGGTCGTAATATTTTTCTTATTATTCGGGTTGATTTCTGATAAAAACCAGAAACATAAAAATAAAAGAGAACCAAGATCGCATTTTATGTTTTTAACGATTCTTGTGCGAGTTTTGCAAGGGAATCTGGAGTAATTGGAGTGAACCAACAGAGATTCAGAGACTTTCAAATTGGACGAGAGGAGCATTGGAGTGCTGTGAAGAAGTTTGGAGGGGAGAACTCATCTGTCACGCCCCGCTTTCCAAAAGAGTAGTAACAGCACGTGACAAATCCGCGATGTATTTATTTCAAGAAGGTCATTTCTCGAAATAAATACGCTAAGCGTACTATATGCAATATAATAATGACAAGAATAGATAAGTGAAAATAAAATCTAAACACTTTATATATTTACATTCCCACTTTACAAGATTTAAACTGATACATGGCATCTTAAAACAAGAAATATAAACAAAAAAAACTAAACATGTGGCTTATTAAGATGAAAGCTGAAAGAAACTAGAGATTGGCTTGTGCTGTGAACTGGTTATACTCCTGTTCTACCTCCTTAGTCGCTATACTACCTGATGAACATTCCAAAGAAATAAAGATGGGTGAAATGCCCATCAGCGAACTAGCGCTTGGTAAGTCCCCAGAAAGGATGAGAAAGATATATGGTGCATAACAAGTACAAAATGAAATAGAATATGGCATATATAGCATAATAAGTAATAAGTGTGTGTGAGTGAACATGATGTATGTGTTTTAATAGGTCTCTATAAGTTAATATAACTAACGTAAGTTTAAGTGTGAATGCCAATCAATCTCAAGAGTATTCTCGAACCCAAGACTATCGTCCAAGGGTAAGAAATCACGAGCCCAAAAGTAATCGGGACTTCAATTGTTATTGAAGTATTCCAAACTCAACAGGCTATCGTCCAGAGGTTTGGAAACATGTGCCCTTATTAGTGAATTCATGATATACTATTTCAATCTGGTACCACAGCAGCATGATTTGTACCATTTCAGCCCGGTACCACAGCAACATGATTTGTATTAATGGGACTCATGAGATTCTGTTGGATTCATACTCAAACTACCCCAACACCCTGAATATAATAGATTATAGCTGTTAAATTGAATTAGTGAATTTGATTGGTTGATTATCATATGTCTTAATTGAAACCACAGATTGCAAAAGGTGAAGAATGAAATCGAATAAGTCAAGTATAATGCGAGTCATAACAATTGCAATCCTGGGTCGAGTCAAGTTAGTTCGAGTAGATTGAGTTCGAGTTTAGGTTCGAGTTTGGATTCGAGTTCGAGTTTAAATTCGGGTTCAAGTTTGTATTCTGGTTATACTCATATCTTATTAAAAGATTTAAATGTTGAAGATCTTAAGTTCGGGAATAATCGAACAACCGCTGTTTATGGACGGCAGGATTTGTGTCTTTTTTCAAGACAATTGCCATTGATAACTCTATTAATTTGCAGTGTTATCTAACCTGAATAGGCAAGCACTCACTTTCTTCGGCTTCATGAGGCTCAACAGAAATGATACTGCTTAAACCTATATTAATCTAAGCTCCTTAAAGATTTATTCAAGTTTGTTTATTATATATTTACATTATTTGCATTTCTCGAGGGGGTTTTATGTAAAATACTTTATTTTAAAAATAAGCCTCAAGAGTGTTTTTGGTAAAATAAAAGGTCGAGGGTTTAAAAGGAATATTTTATGGTATTTTAGTAATAAAACCTAGCTTTAAAAGTTTATGGTATTTTAGTGAAAAATCTAAGTTTTGGAAAATTTGAGGTATTTTAATAAAAACTTAATCTTTTAATTTAGAGTATTTTATTTAAAAATCTTATTTGCAAATTCTTTTTTTAGTTTCATATTAAATTATTTCATTATCCCGTTGAAATGATTTTTGTTTTTTTTTTATAAAAAAATCGTATTTTCCTTTCGAGACCGTGCTCCGTGAAACGCTCCGCATCTCACTCACTAAACCCAAGATGTGTGATAATCCACACCATCACAATGGGGTTCTCCAAAAGAGGGTTGTGAGGCATAATTGCAAGGGAAAAAGTCTAAACATCAGCTTTTTCATGAAAAGCTTAACTTTTGTGAATTAATGTATTTTTTATTGGAAACAATTCTAATTGAAAAGAGTCAATGACAGTTTCATAAAAGTCTAACTCTAGAAACATCATGTAATTATTTGAAACTGGTTTTCTTTTCATATTTTATTCCAGCTAAACATATCGACAAATAAATCTTGGAATGAGTGGATAATAGAACCACAATAGATAGATCTAGAAAGATTAGAGAAACTTGTTGACAAAAAAAAATTGAATTCAATATACAAAATAAATATGTGTTCAGTTAGTTTGTTCAATTTTTGTGGAAACTGATCTCGAGGTACAAAATGATAATCTCGAATAAAGTTAGTTTATAAGATTTATATGTAATGAAGTCATCATAAAAGGATTTATATGTAAAAATTAATGAATGAGGTTTCGTTAGCAACCAATTAACAGAGCAACAGTAACAATGTTCTTAGCTAAATAATTGGCAATCAAAAGCTAATAAAACGTCGGCTAACAACTACTAGACATTCAAATACCAAGGGGAGATATGAATCACTTATAAATTTGTTTTGCTCAAAGGTCAGTAGCATGAAGGCAAATTAATTGATAACTAAGTTAAATTTGCTATTGATTTACAAATGAACAATCTATGTTTTAATTAATATCAACGGCGACTTGTCAACATGAGGAAGATTCAACCAAGGGAGGAGAAATAGATGGAGAGTGAAATGACTTACGGGTTATATGAGTCGGTATAACAACCGGTCCATCGTGTTGATAAAATTCTCAACCGAGACTTTGAAACTTGATGGAACCGGTGCCTCTCCAAGCTCAAGAGAGAAGAGATTTTTTTTATAGAATTGATCAAAAGGAAATGGTTAAAGTAGGATGAAGAAGAGATGGGAAGATATTTGTATTAAAAGAAAATTAAAACTCTTTATGTTGCAAGTTAAAAGAAAGATGAAATGAAAGATAATTTGTAGGTTTTAAAAATAGATAAAAATTATCGTAAGAATAAAGATTTGAACATGTAACCTATGAAATAACAATTCAAGAACTTAACCAATAAACTACAAGGTTGTTCATACATATATTTAATAAGAATTAAATATATGTTGTTGCTTAAAAAGAAAGTGGGCTGAGGAAAAAGAAAAGAAAGAAATCAAATAGAACTGTTTTGGCTTGGGTTTTCGGTTTTGAAAAATTATAAAATAGGCAAAATAGAAAAAGAGATAAACTACTATATTTAATAGAGAATAAAATATACGGGGATACCCAAAAACAAATAAATATAGTAATTTTATAAAAAGAAGAATTATATGAAGGTATAGGAATTTTGGGGTCGTTACATTATCATACGGCGGCGGAAATACGTCCAAAGGGAGCATTGGGCGACGGAAGTGCGGCCACCTTGGGGAGTTGAGCCCCCAAAATTTTCTGATATTTTCCTATCGTCTTCCTCTCTCCTCTAAAACTCCAATAATCTGTTTTTATTTGTAGGATTCTTTGCAAACAGTGCCGCTAAAAATCTTTTTTGCATGTTTTTTATTTAGGTTTGTTTTGCATATTTAAAACGAACATTAAGGGGTAAGAAACCCAAATTCAGATTAGGTGGGGATTTTATTACCCTTCTTAGGCCCTGCAAATCAAAAACGAGTATACTATCACCCTACATTAATAAAAAAATATCTAGACCAAATCTCTAAAGACACTCATGCCCAATTAGGACAAAAAAGGATCGTGGGTAATCTATTGCTTATCCGTATTTCTCTTGTGGTGTCTGAAACAAGTGTGACTGAGAAAAGTGGTTACTTAATTAGGCCCGCTATTTCGGTGATTCATATAGCGGATAACCCCCACTTACCTGGCAGCAAAATTGATAAGGAGGTAATAGAGAATTGATCCTATGTCTTGTCCCTTGGAAGTTTAGAAGCGGTCTACTGATTTGACCTAGGTGACCCTAGCTCTAGAGACTGATTGTGCATTTTGTGATTGGTTGAGTCAATCCTTGTGTCCGTCACTCTTTTCAAACCAAAGCCTTCTTAAAATCGTTCTCACATGTATCACATGCTGCCACGTGCATTAAACCCGCTTAGTGCATGATCGGCTAGACACGGGATTCTAGTGCCCGTCTAGTCCGTGTTTTTGCTGTCGACTCCGAAGTCGATACTGCTTCACCTTCTTTTTCTCCTCCACCTACCATATCTCCCTAGATGGGCAGACATCCACCGGGTATTAACAACACCACATTGCCACCACCCGTAGGTGTGCAAATTCAAAATCCACCATGCATCGCTGTCCGAGACCGATGCTACCCCACACGTGGACCCCTTCCTACGTGTCTATCTCTTCCACCAGCCAATGGGGATAACGTCGAAATTAAACACCACTTCATCAACTTGTTGCCCAAATTTCACGGGCTTGAGTCTGAGGAAGCATACGTTTTTGTTAGTTATATGTATACCCTAAAGGCCATTACTATACATACGATGTATATTGTAGTGGATACTTAGACATATATAGGGAGGACTTTCTTTCTCGACATGATAGTATGCTATCTGGTTGCTCTTTATCTTAACATGTACACTGATTGTCTCTATGCTACATATTGATAAAGCGCTTAGGATGAGTACTTGACTACCAAGACTATGATGCATGTCATACTAGTGGGGACAGAGTAGTCGTTAAGTACATCCTTCAAATGTTCCTAGTTGTGGGTGTATCGAGACAGGGCATCGATATACCAGAGTAGACTAGCATATAGCTTCTCGACCTATGTAGATGGGCGATGGATGATCCCATATCCATTGGTGTTTGACATCAGAGACAGTATACGGGTGCTCAGTAGAGACTTGGTACACTGGACGGACTCGCCGAGAACTCCCAGATGGTATTATACCTCACGTCAGATGGCAGTTCTCTGGTGACACTGGTACATGTTAGTCTGTAGACCCGAGATCGTCATAGAGTCTTATGTGATTCCCACTATGCTTTGATTTCCACCTTACCACATTTAAGAGAACGTGCAAAACGGTGACTTTTGGGTACAGTCCCGAATCACATGGAGGCAATGAGCGATAGGAGGGGTTTCGTCTCTTCCGGTATTGGGAGCTGATGTTGCGCTGTGCTCGATTGGCTATAACAGGAAGTCCCTAGCCAGGGCTGCTTCAGAGATATACTGGTAAGTGTTATCAGTAATTTCTCGACCCGTTATGAGCCCGACATCGGCACGACTTATCAGTTACTGGAGTCTGACGTTTACCACCCCTAGACTGGATATGCGACATATCAGACGAAGAGACCGGACTGTACAATAGTGTTACTGATTGGATTCGCAGAGTACGAACAGGCTTGCTTGTTGATCTTCTGATCGCTCAATACCCGGGTGGCCGTTACGTTTAGCAGACTACTTGCGGCTTATGGGTGTTTGATATGATCATCACCTACTGCCGGCATATTGACGAGTCTTTAGAGTCCTACACAGGGATTTCCTGGCTCAAGCGAAACGGAGTAGGAGCACATATGTGATATGTACAGGACCGAGATTGATGCGATATGTGATACCGCCTTCTATTCTCGCGATGTGTGACATGATTGGTTATATGTGATAGCCGGGTATATCGGATCAAGTGTTGATTCGATAAGATGTTACATTTGATATTAGTCGGTTTTATGTGATATAGCCGGATTATTAAATCAAGTGTTGATTTAATAATTTAATGTATAATTATATATTTGATATATTATATTACATTATCTAATATTAGCTAACTTAAGATTTCTTTTCTCATTTTAGATACATTGATATATATGTGATATATGTTAAATGTATCATGCTAGGTTACAAATGCAACTAGGGTTAATGAGGGTCAAACCATTCTAGGGTTAAGATTAGGGTTTATATTTATCATTAAGCAATTCAAATATTGTGGATATTTGTCATGGTTGATATTTGTTGAAAGCTTGTAGAAGCTTGAAAGCATCTTTGACTTTGTCCACACTCTTTGTCTTGCTTAAGATTTTTCTTGAGCTAACCTTTAACCCTAACTCATGATTAACTCTCTACAAGGGTTAAGCATGACATGCTTAACCCTTGGTTACATTTCGAACCTCACACGATAATTCATTCATCACTTGACTTCATCTTCTTCTCCCTCTTGAGCTTGCTCTCTAGTTTGTGATAAAGTGATGATTTTGAATGAGAAAATGATTTCTAATGTAAGCAAACTTCCTACTTCATCATCCTCTACTACTTTCCATTTAGTATAGGGTGTTTGCTTCACTAATTCCATAATTGGTGAAGAGATAGCTTGGATTAGTGTCTCCTCGACGTAGATCATCTTCGGCCTCGAAGACTTCGAAGCAAGCATGTTCGTTTCTTCAAGGAAGCCTCTCTAGAGTCCGAGACTTCATGATCGCAGCGAAGGGACTGCTACACGGAGCTAATGAAGTGAAGGACCGGTCTACAAAGGTGTATTCCTTGTTCGCTTTTAGTTACAAAGTGTCTGTATATTATTCCGTTAATTTCTAGTTAACGATTCTTTGTTAGGATTAGCTAGAACGGCAATATTTTGAATTTGGCATGGAAGATACCTCCCGAAACCTTGCTGCCGTGCTAGGGAACCCTGCAGTGGTATCAGAGCCATGCTAGAAATTAATACGGATTTTGTTAGGATTACGAAACGGAAATACTCCGAAACTTGAAACACGAAAATCTTGTTTCTGTCGATTTTAAATAATTATCAAATTTTTTTTAAAATAATTACAGAGTGATGTATGAGATATATCATGAACACAGTCAAAATTTCAGATGATTCTGCTCGGTTTTGGCCGAGATCATGAATGTAGGGGCCGGCCACTTTGTGGTGAAATTGCATGAAATTTTCACTGTGTTCCAGTGACTTGGTTTTGATGTTTCAAGTGTTGTTTGTTTTTGTTAATTTTACATGTGATGTAATCTTACACTATAAGCAATTAAGAGTATTTCATATTCGTAGTTTTAATAATGTTTTGGGTTATTCACATATTGTCTAGGCGAAGTTAAAAGGTTCGAACGATTGTCAAAAACCCATTTTTCTAAGTTTAACGTATTCGGAAAAATATGCAAGTGATTCTGTGGACCCTCTAGAAGAACGAAACCTTAACTCGATTATGTGGCCGTCAGAACCGCTACTAAACCCTAGGGTTTATGGTAGTTCAGCGTTGTCATATGTGAGGCGTTGGTTTGACCCTTCTACGGCTGATTCATAGGTACTGTTGCATCTTCTGGGTATTATTAAAACTGTGCTCAAGTGTTAAGCTGTCGGGAAATTGTGGGACTTTGATGAATCGATCGAAAAGTTTAACTTCGTCCGGATATTATGTGATGGGATACAATATTTGGAATCCACAAGTAGTTATGAGATAACTAATTTGAATGTTATAAATCTAGCAATTTAGTCTCATTTGATCGGTTGCCATGGGATTTTGATGTGATCAAAAGTCCGTCGCAATCATATAGCGTACGCGGATACTCGCCGGGTAACATTATTAGATAGCCACGCCCCATAGCCCCGACCAAGTGACTGTAAGAGAACCCCATCGCCAAAAGCACCTGTTCGGGTGCTCGCGGCAGAGGTGTTCCGCCTTAGTGCACTTTGTCGACGGCATCGGGGGGTGCAGCCGTCTATTAAAGTTTCCGACGAGCATTCGATCAGGATGTCGGGAATCTTGTTGAATTGTCCGACTTGATATTGATAATTGTTAACGAAATCGAGACTAAAATGCGGGGTTTATAATTGTTAGGCATGCGATGTCTAAGGAATTCATTTGGTTAGGCATGAAATCCGAATATGAGATATTTCGGGTTTATGATGTCTAACGTGATTGCGGATTCCAACCGTTGTAGTTTTCACTTTCTTTTCTGCAACCGTAAGTGTAATATGTGGTGTATCGCCGGTTTCGGTGCTATATGTCAACGACAACTGGGATACGCATATTTACTTACGTTTATGACATGTGATGTTATGTGTTGCTGTGATATGTTATATTGGATCGTCGTGTTATGAATAGCTGGGGTATTATGTGAGATGAGAGTTTTTATTTTCATTCATGTAAAATTTATTGTATGTAATATTCTTTTATTGGGGCACTTCCAGGTTGAGGATGATGTCACCATTGTATATTATTTACTTTTCCACATTATGATAGACCCAAGGCGGGGAGCACAAGTAACCGGGTTCTAGGATCCAGTGGGAGACCATCTCGAGGAGTCAAGACTGGGTCTCCTAACTCTAGAATTGGTGGGGTTGCTTGGTGCTCTCGTAGGGGTCTAAGGATGTGGGTTTGGCTATTCATTACGACCTTGGAATCCGTATTTTATACAGGCTTAATTTAAAACACGGAAATCCTAGTATATCCAATATTTCATATGTTTTATTCCGCTGTGATATTCTGTGATGTGATCATTGATTATATTTTGAGACAAATGCTTAATATATATATATATATATATATATATATTATATTGCTGCTTTCGTTTCATATGTGATGCTTGGGAAGCATAATAAATGTGACTTCATTAATGAGATTAATGAAATAAAAGAAACCTAAAGATGTTGTAGAAACTTGTTTTAAAAACTGGTAGCTCTAGTTCTTGCTTTGCATAGAGGTATTCCTTGTAAAATATCCAGCACCTTATTCGATAAGGAAAGAGCCGAGATCCCCTCACCGGGAGTGAGCTCTTTAGCGAAACTAGCAGATGCTACAACTTCGGTTTGTCTTTTGATTGCTTTTATGGTTTTTGCTTTGCATAGTGATATTTGTGAAATATCCTGCACCTTATTCGATAAGGAAAGAGCCGAGATCCCTTCACCGGGAGTGACCTCTTTAGCAAAACTAGTAAAAGCCTCAAAAACACTCCTTTTCAAAATCACTCGATTCTACAACGATATCAAGTTCATTAAGCAAAAGGTTTTCTTAAAAACCTGTCGTAGCCCTCCGTCATTTCAGATAAGTACCAGTTAGTATTCGTGCTACGTTTGTTGACTATGTTAAGGCGTAGTGTGCGATAGCTGATTAGTGCTTATCTGCATAAGCATATGATGCGATTGGATTAGGGTAGTCGTGCGACTTTGTTGACTATGTTAAGGGTCGTGCGGGTGGGTTTAATTCAATCAGGAAATGACGGGTTGAACTTGGCTAGACCTTATGATTTGTTGACTTTGTTAAGGTCATAAGTTGCTAGGGGGAAAACATTATAGGGAATTTCAAGTGTTGAAATTTGCAATGAGATTGCATACCTCCTAGGAGATAGTTGGATCCCGATACCCACTGTGAGTAAGAGTTATTACTGGAAGAGCTTTGCACATCACAATTAGCCGATCAAATAGGTGTCTAGAAAGGTGTTAACGGGGTTATGCCTCTGGGAAAATGAGATTTATTTTAATTAGCTCCGTGCGAAAGCACGGAGAACCTCCCTCAAAGTACCGAGACTGGCCTGGCCGAAAGATTGGCGAACTTGTAGGGTGTAATTAATCCCGGCTAGTCTTTCCTTTTAGGTTTTGAAGGAAGATTTGACTAAAACAGTGGGAGCCATCCTGATTAGATAAAATAATAACCAATCTAATCTTACAAGAGCATACGCTTAGTGTTTTCTTCTCTCTCTCTCTCCTGGTAGCGACCATGTCACACCTTAATCAAGATAATAATATGGATGTATTGACCGAACCCGCTTGTTATACTGAGCTGGGAAATGTTGGTCCCGCTCCAAATTATAATTGTTATAAAACCGAGCAGGAAATAGGGGATTACCAGGATTCCCGTGCCGCCCAAACGAAAAAAGTGCATGATGATGCATGTTCTTCGGGTATGTTCATTATAGAGAACTGTTTCTCAGTATCCTTTACGTCCTGGGTATAAGATACCAGATCAGGATCCCATATATGTAATATGTTACATGGGCTACAGATAGGTAGAGAACTGAGAATGAGTGATAAGTTTCAAGTGTTGGAAACGGTGCAAGTGTTGCAGCCAAGTATGTTGGCAGTTATCACCCTGTATTACCAAATACATTGATTCTGAACGAATATTATTAGATACCGAACCTGGTATACAACATCATATTAGTCTCTTTATTTAATAAAGAAGGATATAATTTTGTATTGTTGGATAATATTTTGAACATTTCCTATATCAAGAGTTGATCGGTTCAGACACGTTATCTAAAAGCAAATACGTTCTAAATCAAACTACAGTTCTTAACGTATAGAACACACACAAGAGGAAGAGTTCAGAAATGAACGAATCCTTCTTGAGGTATTGTAGACTAGGTTATATCAATACGACCCGACTAGCTGAAGTTACATAAAGATGCATATTTAAATCAGTTTGAACTTATATCTTGTGAAACTTGCCGGTCATGTCTCAAAGATAAGATGACTATAGCTCCGTTTATTGGAAACAGAGAAAGAGTTAGATGAACTCTTGGGATTGATACATGATGATATATATAGGTCCCCTGTCTACACATGCCAGGACCGGTTCTTTGTACTTCATTACATTCACTGATGATCTCTCAAAATTCGGACATATGATCCTGTTGAAACACAAGTCTGAACCTTTTGAGATATTCAAAGAATATAAGTCAGAAGTAGATAACCAAAACGGGTATAAGTATTATGTCCTATGATGAGATCAGGGAGGAGAATACTTGAGCATGGAGTTCCTGGACTATTCTAAACGAGAATGAGATTCTCTCAGCATTACTCCTCCGTATACACCACAGCACGTCGGTGTATCGGGGCGGAGCAATCGCACCTTAAATGATATGATGTGCTCTATGATGAGTACTACTGAGTTGCCTAGGAGTAATGATGCTAACAGCGGAAATTAATATACAACTTTATACGACATCAATAAGAATCTCAGACATAAGTAAAAGAAATATCTTTTAACATAACTAAACGATCTCATCTGTCAAATAATATACATATAACCGCATCTCGTTCTAAGTCATAATAAAGGGTCTGATGGAGATATTCTAGATTCAATATACAATACCAAAAGAGAAGGTTACTATATATGTAACCCACCTAGCAAAAGATGCGATAAAAACTGATAAGTGGATCTGCACTACTGCTAACCGTCCACTCTACTCTTGTAAGGAACTGTGGCACAACGGGGGTTAGTTGCCAACTCAGTGAATAAAACTAACATATAACGACTGATAATGTAAATATGACGAACTATAACTAATTGCAATAAGGATAAGTATGATGCATGATAACATGTGAAAGCATGAATTTATACTAATAATCATATAAATCCAGAATGAAATCTCATTACTTATTTCTAAATCAAGTTCATCTTTCCGTGTCCAACATCGACACAAATCTTCTGTTTCCCTCAGGCATCGTTCCTCGAACGATCCTGCAATTAATAACACCGGTCGGTATCATCTAGATATCCGCCGTGTTTCACAACTATCTCCGGTATCGAGTATCCTCGCTAGGCTCCCCGCCTCAAATGCGGCTTTCCTTCCCCTCGGTCTCGACCGGGTCCACCATGTATCCAACTGTATAGCTCCCCCATTCAGTCTGGATAACGTAAAAATCTACGACCGTATAGCTCCCCCACTCGACCCGGAATAAAAACCAAATCATAAAAACAGCATCTCATGGTGGAAATCT
Source organism: Agapanthus africanus (assembly GCA_030015575.1). Classification (NCBI taxonomy): domain Eukaryota; kingdom Viridiplantae; phylum Streptophyta; class Magnoliopsida; order Asparagales; family Amaryllidaceae; genus Agapanthus; species Agapanthus africanus. The sequence goes on from JASDDO010000031.1 coordinate 471,942,708, forward strand.
CACATCAATATGAAAAATCACTGAATTTACGCAATAGTATTGGAAAACTCAAAACCATAAATCCTCAATAATACAAATGCATTTTATATCAACTTATAACACTTGAATACGAAACATGATGTCATTGATATAATTTACTACTGTTATTGATGTCAAGGTATGATAGGAATCATATTTAACAGGATAATTACTAAGTGTGAAAGTGGCATGTCAATATCGACGAGTTGTAGTGTAACATGTAATTATATGCACGTACGGCATAACTCATCGATAATGGTGCAGTGTTCTAACAACTATTAACATGGCAATGTATATTTATATATATGAATGCATATGATCAAATTAACATACAACATCCTAATTTTTATTTAAACAAAACTACGGGCGTATCACACCATCTTTACAAGATCCCCCGGTAGATGTTTAGTCTACTCACCGGAATACGTCGTAAGCTACTCAGAAATCGCCAATCCTTTTCCTTTCCTTGCTGCCTCCGAAGTTCCCGTATTTGAATCTAACATCGAAATTAATTTGTATAAGGAAACGGCTAACTTCGATACGGTGAAAACATGAAATACAAGTTGTACGTATTAACTATACCACATACGACTATTACAAACTACCTAGCACTTATTTTAACTAGAATTTAACCAAACGCTGTTTCGTAACAGAAAACAGAACGCGTTACGTATTACCCGTGTCATATTTTAGAATTTTGTTCCCTTTTCCGATATTAGTTCCCAGATTTTATATACAGTTAAACTAACTTAATTAAACAATACCAAAATACCCCAAAACCTATACAGAGACCTACCATAAAACCCAAAACCCCAAAATCCACCAAAAATCCGGCGACGCCGGATCTGCCTTTACTCTCGCCGGCCAAAATCCGAGCCTCTTGGTTCGTACTCCTAGGGTTTGTTCTAGATCCAGTTTATAAGATTTATACACTATTTGGTTAAGTTGATTTTCACCTAAACTATCGCAGATTAACACAGAGTTAAGTTTTTCCTAAAATACGATATTTCGATATTCGATTCCTAAATTTTTACAACTACAGAGCTAAAATCTACTGAGTTAAGCATTTTACCTACCGAGGATGGTTGAAAGGCCTCCTCCAAGACACCCAATCCTTAGCTCCTAGCTTGGTGGTGGAAATCCTTATCCTAGTTCTTCTTCTTCACTTCTCTTTTCTTTTATTCTTCTTTGCTTGTTCTTAGTTTTCTTTCAAATTTGAAATTTTTTGAATTTTAATTTGTTAAAATGATCTGAACACAATATATATGGTAAATGGAAGAGTGAGGTATAGGAGGAGGTGTCACCAACAAGGGTGTGCCACTCTCATGCAAGGAGGAGGTGTTGTGTATGTATTGTGCATGCAAATAGGATGTGTCCCTGTATTATCACTTCAATTTGTTTTAACTTGTGATAAAATTCTGAGCTAAAACATTATCTACCCCTTTTCTACTTACACCCTCAACCATTTCAAGTTTGCATATTTTCCTAAATTTTTACACAAAGACCCTTCACTACCTATGTTATTATATAACACTATTCTAATTAAAATGAAGCTAAATTTCATATTAAAACCCTTGTAATTTATTAATGTTACACACTAAAATTTTAATTTAATTTTTTTTACATACTACTTAAGAAAATGTCCTAATTTGATTTAACAACTTTTTAAATTAATATTTTATTATTTAATTTTATTTATTTTCAAATTTTCAAAATGTTACAGTGAACTCTAAGAGTTCTTCATTAACGGGTTAAGAAACACTAAAAAAAAGATCTCTTTAGATCTATGATCTAACAAGAGCAAAACTCTGTTGAGAAACCCTAAAAAATCTATATGATTTGAGAAAAGCAAAGCTTTGTTGATGGGTAAAACCCTAAATTATATTTTTAAGATATATGATCTGAGAAGAGCAAAGCTCTGTTAATAAGTTCGATTCTTACCGAATTTGGGTAGAGTTTTGACTCTGAAAAATTTCTTAAGGGCAGAGAGCTTGGCTTTTGAAGAGAGTTAAATTCTCAGGAAACAAGAACAAAGCAACAAGATGAACATAGGTCATCTCAAGGGCCAAAGGCCCTATTTATAGGCGCTGGAAGTCGATCTAACTTCCAAGGCAATCCAACGGTGGAAAAGCTGCCACCGTTGCACTCACGTGTGAGCCACGTGAGCGCAATGGTGGAGGGGCATTTGTTTCCCCCAATCAGAGCAAAACTCTGTTCAAATTTTGAAATTTGAAATAAAGCAGCGCTTCATAAAAGCGCTCGCGCAAAGAGTCAAAGACTCTGAGGCAGCTCTCACGTGTAAAGCACGAGAGCGCTCGCGCCAAGAGCGCCAGCGCCAAGAGCGCCAGCACTAAAAGTCAAAGACTCTAAGGCAACGCTGTTGGGGTAAAAATTTACACCCCGGTTGACCAAGTCAAAATCAACGTCAACCCCAAGCCAAGTGGGCCCAAGCCCAGGTCAAGTAGGCCAATGCCCGGGTCGGGCCCGAACATGGAGCGGCTGGCCTCCCCCCATGCCAAGATAAAAAAATTTGTAATAAATAATTTTGGTGTACTACTTTTATTCTATTTTATGAATGAATGTAAGAAAAATGGGCATAAATCCAAATTTTTGTAAAGCCCATGGCTTATGTGCAAAAAGAAAAAGCACATGAGGCATGGGATAAGCAAAATGCCATTTTGTAAAGCCCAAGGGGCTATATGTAAAGTGTATAGCCTATAAAGGCAAAGATAATGAAAATATCTCAACAACTTTTTCTCTCTCCAAAGAAAAATCCAGATCTGTGATCTCCTCCTTCCTCAAGGTTCTAAAACCTTCCTCTTTCTTTTGAATTAAATCAAGAGTTTTACTCTTCGTTTTCCAAAACTAAATAGTTTTTCACCACAAAACCCACAAAGAGGAACTCAGATCTTCCATCAGATCTCAGAAAGGAGAGATTTTTAGAATATCATATTTCTTGATCTTCAAGATCCTGCCAACAGAGGAGGAAGAAGGAGACATATCTCCAGAAACCCCACTTTGGGGAAGAACTATGGCTCAAGGGGAGAAGCCCCTTCATCAGCCTCAAAATATCCCAGGAGTTTAACCCTCATATATATATATATATATATATATATATATATATATATATATATATATATATATATATAGACACACACACACACAAAATAATAGTGCTCCTTTATGGGAGTACAACTCCCAATGCAGGGACCAAGTCCCTTTTAGCACCCGAGCGCCCACGTGCTGACACGTGGGGCGCTAGCGCCCGAGCGCCCACGTGCTGACACGTGGGGCGCTAGCGCCCGAGCGCCCACGTGCTGATACGTGGGGCGCTAGCGCTCAAAGCGCTAGTGCCCTTTTGCTCAAAGCGCTAGCGCCCAAAACGCTAGTGTCCGAGCGCCCACGTGCTGACATATGGGGCGCTAGCGCTCAAAATGCTAGCGCTCTTGCGCTCAGAGCGCTAGCGCCCGAGCACCCACGTGGTGACACGTGGGGCGCTAGCGCTAGCGCCCAAAGCGCTAGCGCCCGAGCATCCACGTGTTGATACGTGGGGCGCTAATGCTCTTGCGCTCAGAGCGCTAGCGCTCAAAGCGTTAGCGTTCGAGCGCTCTTGGACCCAAAGCGCTGGTGCTTTTTCCCACGCATCCTTTAGATGCCCTTTCCTTTTTTTTATTTTGTATTTACACACACACACACACATACTCCACCACACTGTTCCCGTCAGAAAAAATTTCTAACGAGGTGCTGCCCCACACCCCGCAAGGGGGCTGCTAGCCCCCTTGACCCCCAGCCCGCTATCCGGGTAGTGGGACCCCCGTAAAAACTATGCGGGGCCCCCGATTTGTCCAAAACCCCTTCAAAACACAACACCGTACATTGAGTTATGACCAGTTTAACCCGTCAATCGGAGGTTCTCTCGCTCCAAATGCGAGGGGTAATTAACGGCAGCTTAGTTCACGGCTGCCGGAGATTCGGATCCCCAAAATCAATAAACCCTAGCCTACCCTAGGTAGGGGGAATCTGTAGTATGCCTGACAAGCGCGCGCATATTCCCATCTCAATGGGGTGACGGAAAACACCCTACAGATTCTGGCACGCCTGGTGGGACCAGTCTTTCCTCCCATATTTCGGGTTAAACATTCATGCGAACTCAATCAATATGCATGTCTATATTTATACTAAAATGATGTTCTTTCATGCAGGTTTTCAAGCAATCAAATTTCAACGACAATGTCTCCCAAGACGAATTCAGTTTCCAACACGACCCCGATCTCGTACGTGGTCAAGATCAATTCTCGTGTGGTTTTCCCCGCAAGCCTCAGTCGACAGTGGGAGGAACTGCCCAGCCAGTTTGGTTCCGTCATCATCTACCCCGCCGGAAGCACTCATCTGGCAGAAATCCCGGCAAAACAAGTGGCCAAGCCAGTCTCAAGGGGCAAGAGGTCGAATGTTGTGATCGCTAAGGCACCACAACCGAAACTTAAGACGGTGTCTGAATGACTTTCTAGTGCTCCAGCTGGGGGTAAGACTTCCAGTACAAAGGGCAACATCAAATGTTGCGGGCGAGCTCAGGTGATGACTCCAACAAATGCATGATCGGGCGTCTCCTCTGACCTCTCTATCAATCGGTCTACGGCGTCTTCCCGAAGAGCCGAAGTCTGCCGAGTTCTTAAAACAGAAAAGCTAAGGCAGAAGCGGCTCAGGTACCGAGCCAACAAGAGGGCCAGGGCTCCGGCCAGGTAGAACTGTGTGAGCTTCCAAGAGCATAGTCATCCTGCGACGACAGCTGAATCGGCCGTAAAAATCAGCAATTCCTTCGAACCTCTGAGGTGGGTTCAGAAAAATGCCATGACCGCCAGAATCAAGAAGACGGCGGTCCGAACATCACTACAAAGAGACGTGTCCCGGCCCCAACAGGAAAAGTATGACACTATCTCTTCAAGAGTCTATCAGGCGCTTTGCGCCGCGCCAAAGAAGCGGGGCAAATCCAGAAAAGAAGCGCCAGCACCATTCAAGAATCCGGCCACGCCATCCGCCTTCAATCGACTGCCCGTTACCAAAACAGGGGGGTCCAGACAGCGAGCCATGAAATCAGTCGCCGATAATAAAAAGACTGCTGGATATATTATCCATACAGTCTATATGGCGGGCGGGCGCCCCAGCGACAACTTTCGCAGCAAAAGCAAGGAGGGGGCCACCACATCCCAATCCCAATCTAGCTTGAATGTAGTTGCTGCTTCCCAAGAACAGCCGCCTCCGCTGGATGATGAAAACCCTCTCGAAGAGGACGATAGGCAGAAAGACCTTTCGGTCCAGGCAGAGTCAAGCTCGGACAGCGAGAAAGAGTCGACTTTCCGCCCCAGGACCGCGGAGCAAGAGCTGCTTCAAGAGCTTCGGAAACAGCTCAAGAGAAAAGATAAAGAGATGGCCAAGCTCTATTCGATGATTGACGACTTAACGAATGTTGTGATGCAGCTTACAGCTCAAATTGCTCGAGCGCCTCCCAATCAAGCACAAGTCGCTACTCATGAGCCGGATGATGACAATCTGAAGTGGCCGGTGCCTGTCCCTCTGGGTCCAAGATTCGTCGGGCCGCACGAAAGCCGGCCACATTCCGCTTCTGGGGACGCCTTGGCCCCAGATAACACTATCCCGTTAACACAAGATCGGATAATGGATTTGGTCACCAGCAAGGTTAAAATATTGGTGGCCAAAGCTGAAGCTCAGAAAGAAATCGGCAGTAGTGGGCGGCCATATACCGCACAGTACGATCTGATCGAGTTCCCGAGCGGCTACGTCATTCCTAAGTTCGGAAGATTTGATGGGACGGGAAATGCAAATCAGCACGTCACCCACTTTAAAGCATCGAGCAGAAATACAGGGGGAAATGATGCGCTCCTCCTTCGTCAGTTTGTCAACAGCCTGACCGGTGTCGCCTTCGACTGGTACGCGAGTATACCAGAGGGTCCGTTATTACCTTTGCCCAAATAGAGTCTCTATTTCGGCAAAGGTTCATGAGTGTTAGTGATAAAATCTCCATCGCTGACCTTGTGAGGACCAAGCCGGGGAAGAATGAAAGCAACACCGACTTTATCGCCCGATGGCATAATCTCACATTTAAGTGTGAACCGCCGCTGGAGCAGGACCAGTCCGTCAGCCTTCTCATTGGGAACCTCAGCAATTGGATGGTCCCATTCTTGTGCACCGCAGGCCTCAAGACGTTTCAGGAGCTAACCAAGAAAGTCCAAATGTTGGAACGCTCGAAGCAAGAGTCTACCCCAGACTCTCAGAGAGGAAAAGCAAGCGGGCGACAACCGTAGAAGCGGGAGTTCTAGCAGTACCAATGTCTTCAATGCGTCCGACAATGAAGAAAAGCAAAGGCCGGGCGAATCCAAAACCATCCAGTCTCGAAAGCCAGTACTGGGAGAAGAAGGGCCTTCCCTAGAGGAGAAAAAGAACAAGGTTTACTCTTTCAGAAGGTACAAGGTCCGGAAGATATTTAAAGATGCCTTGAACAACGGTCTACAATTGCCAGAGTCGAAAATGTAAGTCTACGGTAGCGCCCCGGCCATCTAACAGACGCCAATATGCGGAACAAAACTTTTATAAACTGGCGCAATCGCGTACTATAACCCGGATATGCCATTAAAGCTAAACTAACAAATTGTAAAGAGGGTAGAATTGTTATACCGAACGATCCAAGTCCTTCGGTCTTTAACCATCATCCCACGCTTTGTTGCGGCGGCTTCGATCTTCTGAAACTCCAGTCTCGTCGTCCAGGTGGCACCACGTCGACGGATCTTTAAACGGGCTCCCGCCTCTGAACCGAGGAAACTCGGTTGTCAAGTTTGCTAAAAGAGACGACCAAGATATTGTAGAGAATGAGTAGAACACTTTGTCTCGTTACGTCCAAGGCTATGGACGAACGGTTAATGAAGTTGCCAATTGGAATCGGGTAAATGGAAATTGGGCTATGAAATTTCCATACACTAGCTATCATAATCTTTTCAAAGGAAAATAATACATCATCACCCACAAGAGGGGGCCGGCCACTTTATAAAAGAGGGAGGGTGAGTGTAGGAGAGAGGAGGGTGAGTGTAAGCAAAAGATCAAGGAGAAAATATCTTTCATGCAAACAAAACATCATTAATGCAAATACCACCTTGCAAAAAACATTTAATGCAACAAGTGAGTCATTAAACCATTAATGCAAAGTGATGACACACTTAACCTAGTCACCTCTTCTAGAAGCTTCCACACTCATGAAGAAAAGATAAATCCGTATTTAACCGAATGTTAAATACGGCTGATAGAAAACTAGAAACTGGCAGCTTCCAAAAGTGATCCCGAAACGAATTTCAGGATAACCCCGTATCGGTATAAACATACCCGCATTTGTATTACGACCGAATACAAATGCAACTGAGACAAAGATATTATATCTACACAGTATAATACTGGGATCCGGCTTAAACCAAAGCCTACCAGTATTATCTGCCCGAAAAATGACACGTGCGAAAACACACGTACATTTTCCGAACCCTGCCATAATTCCATACGGCATCTACAACGTTTCGCCCAAACTTGGGAAAGTGTCTGTGGGGGACTCTAATGGCTCATCAATACACTGGCACTGGGTATAACCACTAGCACGTCAGAGGTACAAGCTGTACGTAACGGTTGCCTATGTATTGATTGGAAGGGAAGCTGACGAGCGAACTCATCCATAAACCCTACTGAGCCTGACAGTGACAATATCCGTACGGTCCGGAACATTCGTCTATGAGTATCGCATATACGGCCTAGGGGTCCGGTAAATGTCAGACCTCCAATAGCAGTATAAGTCGTGTCAGAGAGCAGCCCAGAACACCCTGAGATACTACTGGAATACCTTCCAGTAAATCTCGATTACCCTGGCCAGGGATTTCGTGTAATGGCTCTCTTAATCACAGCGCAATCTCACCCCTAATACCGGGAGAGACGAATCCCCGACGATCTGCTCACTGCCTCCATGTGGCTCGGGACTGTACCCAAAATATACCTGTTTGCACGACTCCTTTGACCCATGGTAGGGTATAAATCAAAGCACAGTAGGAACTCACACGAGACAAATGACGACCTCAGGTCGATGAACTAACCTGTACACATGTCACCAGGGAACTGCTATCGGACGTTAGATATAATACCAACCAGCAAGTTCCCGGCGAATCCTGTCCGGTGTACTCATAACCCAATGAGCACCTGTATACATCTTAGGTGATCCAACTAATACCAATGGCTTGTGAGACCGGCCACCGCCCCTCGTCGGGGTCTCAAATGTATACACTAGTCTACTCTGGAGTATCGATGCCCTGTCTCAAAACTCCCACGACTAGGGACACTTTAAGGATGTGCTTATAGACCCCAGCTCCCACATATATGATCGCCATCATACTGCTGGTAGTCAAGCAAGAATCCTATGGGCTTTATCAACATATACATGATGATAAAGACAAACCAAATAGCATACTATCATCTCGAGTAAGACTGTTCTATCGGTATAGGTCCTCCCTCAATCATTGCAATCACGTACCTGCGATCCAATAATTGACTTAGAGGGCGCTATATCCAACAATCTCCCACTTGCACTTAAGGCTAATTATTGCGATATCGCGTACTCACAGCTCGTGTGATACCGAGCATCCAACTCCTCTACTAATCAGTTTCACAAAGCTCGTTTGCAAAACTATTGTGTTCGAGAAATAGCCTCAGTGAGTGGATCTGCTTCGGTGTTTCTTTCTGTATCTCTCTATATCTCAACTTCGCGGAGAAAACCGTCTCCCGAATTGAGTAATACCCGTCTTAGAATATGTTTGGATATCTGATGGGACCTAGTTCATAAATGAACTCCAAATCCAAACTTCTTAGACTGTATCGACAACTGAAATTAATCAGTGTCAAGCACCATGCCTCCCACAGTATCCTGTTGGACCACCTGTCCATAATACTGTCTCTCGTGAGAGAGAAAACTATAACTCTAACAATCACTTTGTCATCCATGTCACCTTTGAAGCCTGGAATAATAACTGTCTCCCGAAGGAGGCTGCCGTCATCAAATCCGTAGAACATGTCCTTATGTTCTACAACCTGCTTCCGTATGTTTCTTCAGGATTGGATTAATATAAAATTATCGCATCTAGTGCAAAAAGGACATCTGGTGTGGTACTTGACATCTCACGATTGACTCAGTTGCCTAAGCAAGTGATCTGTCAATCATGCACGTCCCTCTCCCCTTTAGTCTGTAAGACACCTTTAAAGAGGGTGACTCCATCACCTGCAGGTACACCGCCATGCCAGGAGTCATCTATTCTAAAATACTATTAGAATACTGTCAATGTACCCACATTGGGAAACTACCATAGATCCAGTAACCAGAATGTCAGATATTATATCCATATCCTTTGTGGAGAAACAACTGTGTGACGACCACAATACAACCGATCGTAGTATAACAATTTTACTTCCTACTCTGTGTATGTCATCCAAATACCAGGACATCATACCCTACTACCATCTTAACAGATCCATCCCCTATTCTGATGAAGTCAAACCTATGACTTGTCACATCAAAAATTAGATGATCTTATCTTCGCTATATCTACTCTAGTCTTTAAACAGACACTAGCTACTTGCCCACTATGCTTCCGCTGCTCCCACTGACTACAACAACCCACTGGTAGAATAATATATACGTGTATCTCTAAAACTAGTTTAGAAAGACGCTATACTTATCCTCCTGCCGGGTCTCATAGTCTGGAACAACAGTAGTGTCAAGTCTGGATAAACAAGAACCTCCCTGTCACCGTCCTTGAGTCTACCGGAGTACCTCTCGGGTGTCTGAGGTTACCCACCATATCTGCGGAGTGGCTATTGGAATGTCAAACCTGATTGAATATATAGGTCCTATTAAAACTTTCCGTAATCATTTGCGGTTTTGGAATCACTTCCAGTTCTACCATACTCCCACTACCGTTTTCTGAAAAAATCCATTTTATTAAAACTGTGGCGAGTCAAGAACAATATCACTATTGATCTCCCAGATGGTAGAAAATCAACCCTCGTCAAAACTAGGGTCAACCCGCAAACTGCTATTATAGAAACGTGCCTTGAGTTTTCCAGTGTCTGGTTTTAAGCATAAGCTGGACAACTCCCTTTACCTTAACATCGTTAAGATATGAAGCATTCTATATCCAATATATAAACTTTGGCACTTATTTAATTGGAACTAGATTCAAATCATGCAGCTGTCTCCAGTGCATATTATCTTAATGAAGAGAGGCTGATCAGCATTACTCAACTTAGGAATCTATCCAATTATGAGTAACCTGAAAGAGAAACCGGTTTCTCAAAACCATTACTATCAACTGAATACCAATCACAAGAATCTACATCTTCGATTACTTTGAAGAATCCCGATACATGCGACACCTAGTTCTCTACTTTATTCCTATACCCACAACTTCTCAAAACTTAGACATTGTATTTCTACGAAACACTTGTCTAAAAACTAGAGAAGTTACAAGTAAACAGAACAGAGTATGAGGACCAACCCCTTTGTCCTCATGGACACTGGACAATATACAATACTCTGTATAAGTCCGCTGAGTTTAATGACTCAAAACCTATGCGTCGTAGGTTGAAAACTGTACCCAGGCTATTTCCTCAAATATCACCAATTACAACGAATTCCGATATAATGAGGCAGATCACCTAATTCCCAATAACTTACTCCCTCTCATCATCTGTATAACCATACAAATGTAAGAATCTTACCTGGTAAATACATACCCTAGAGTCAGTGTCTAATTGAGAAATCAGTTTTCTATCAACAATACACAGTGAGAATGAAACATGAAAAATGTTTCGTAGGGGTATCCTGGTATTACTAGTAATGATCTTCCATAATCCAATTCATGACTTTAACCGTATATTTATTTGCCACCTTTCCAAATCCCTTTATTTATCTTTAGTCATTACCTTCTGTACACCTTCGTTAGGCTAAATGGTTTTCTTCCTTCCCTACCGTTCGGCACCAGCCTATGGTTTGGAAGAAGAATATCCAGTAAGCATAATAGGTGTACCCTCCTAATCCTAGGAGTACCCGCAACTTGAGAGAAGGTGATGATAAAAGACAACTGAATAATACCGTATTCCTATTTCTCCTGAACCAGAATCCATCCTCGAAAAAATGTCCTTCGAGTTCGTATATAACCATACGATGGATTTATCCAATGGAATTGGATGTTCGTAGTGATACGGGTTGTTCTGGAGAAATGAAAGGTGAAGTAGGAGTGGCGATGAAATACGTGGTTTGGTCGTGAATGTTAATAGTTGCAATTTACTTTGCCCTCTTTCTAATCCTTTTATTTTGTCTTTACATATTACCTTCTGCACACCCTACTTAGGCTAATTGGTTTTCTTCATTCCCTACCTTTCGGCACCTGCCTATAGTTTGGAAAAAGACTATCCAGTAAGCATAATAGGTGTACTCTCCTAAACCAAGGAGCCCTCGCAACCTGAGAGAAGGTGATAATGAAAGACAACTGAATAAACCAATTCTATTTCTCCTGAACCTGGATCCATCCTTGAAGAAATCCCTTCGAGTTCGTATATAACCATACGATGGATCTATCCAATGAAAGTGGATGTCCGTAGTAATACGGGGTGTTCTGAGAAATACAAAGGGTAAAAGAAGGAGCTGCAATGACTTATGCAACTATAGACAATCCAAAAGCCAGTATTTTAAGAAGGTTCGGTCATCTTGGTCACTGAGTCATAGTCTAGGGTCGGTCAAAAGTCGCTACCAAAGAGAGAGAGAAAAGAAACACTCTGCGTGCACTCTTACCTAGATCAGAATGGTTATCACTTTATCTAATAAGGAAACCTCCCACTGTAATCTCAAATTCTCCTCCAAACCTGAAAGAAGAATTAGTCCGGATCACCCGAAGAGTAAACCAACTCATCAGTGAGAATCGGGATCCAACTATCATCGCATGATAACTTGATGGAAGCCACTCAAGTTAACACACTCCAGAAGGTATGCGCAAGTCTGGCAAGTTTATCCCATGCTCTTATGACCTTGACGTAGGCCAACAAATCATAAGCCACATGTCAAGTTCTACCCGTCGTTGTCCTGATTAATTTAGGTCATCGTACATGCCCTTGACGTAAGCCAACAAGGCTGTACGTCTGTCCTAAACTAATGCATCTATCTATGCAACAAATGAATACCCAGCAGCTACCAAACACTACGCCTTGACGTAGGCCAACAAACATAGCTTGAATACTACTGACCATCCATAAGAAATGACGGAGGATTACGGCTGGTTTTTAGCAAAAAACCTTTAACGTAATGAACCTGATCTCGTTGAAGGAACCTGATAGCTTTTTATAAAAATATAGTAGAGAAAAAATTTTGCTAAAGAAGTCACTCCCGGTGAAGGGATCTTGTCTCTTTCCTCGTGGAATGAGGTGCAGGATATTCTAACTGAATACTGCGATGCAAAGCAACTTGTGATCGACTATATTTAAGTTATTACCCTGACGCAAACTTCTGCCCAAGGGGTCACTCCCGGTGAAGGGATCTCGGCCCTTGCCTCGTCGAATGAGGTGTTGGATATTCTAACTGAATACCGCTATGCAAAACAAAAGGAAACGTCTTTGTAATAACTCATTTTAAAATTTTTTCCAACAACATCAAATATAGGTTTGTTTTATTCTTGCATTGATAAGAATCAATGCAGTCCCATCAATCAATCACACCAGAAAAGAACGAAAATATAATGTACGTATATGCCATCCACATTCGCCACTGGGTCCCGTCATCACCCGTTAGGTTACTTAACTACGACAGAGCGGGGGCTGGACTAGCGCGGGTGTAAAACATATACAGCATCTAATAGTATATAGACTAATATATAATAATCGCTCCAGGCATGATAATATGCAACATTACAGAAAAGTAATAAGCATCACAGAAACAATACAGATAATCTGGGATCCCTGGGTTTCACAGAGCCGCTACTGAAACCCGACATTCCCCTGGTCGTGTGGATAGCCTGTGCAATGTAACCTAGACCCCTATGGGTGCGGCAAGTTACCCGCCAAAACTTGAAGCGAGGTAGTCCCCACAACTTAGTGAATGGAACACCCGGCACTTCACGGAATCCGGTAAATTGAGCACCCCACCTTGGGTCAACCTGTACCCCCTACGAGTGCGGCGAATAGTCTGCCAATTCTATAGTGAGGCCCCTTTGCCTCTCAAAGCCATGAGATACGGACCGTTGCCCTCCAGAACCCGGCTATCCGTGCACTCCGTCGCGGGATAAACCTAGTACAGAAATGAAAATATATACAACGGGTACATCGACCGCATCCCGGTCGTGCCCCAAAAGAATATTATACAAACAGGCAGTGACGGCAGTCCACATGTTGGACGCTCGTCCCGCAATATCAAATGTACAAATAAATCCAAACAGCACTACCATTGCACACTGCTATCCACCACGACAAATCCGCAACATTACAGCATAACACAGAACATCAACGCGAATGTCACGTTCGCAAACCCGTCTAAAAGAACTATAGCAATCAGACGCGGTTTACCGATCAAATGACATTCCCGGTCGGAGATATAAAATAAGTACTGCATACTAACTAATTTAAAATTTCGATCAATTAAATTTCCCGAAGTGGGCCCCACGTACATCTGCTGTACAATAACAAAATCTGGGCCCAAAAGAAATATTCCAAAACCCAAAATTTCCCAAGAAAAGCCTACTGGAAACTTTTGATGCACTGTTCCCACAGTACTGCCGCGGTTCCGCGGTCAAACCCTAGGTTTGACCGCGGTTCCGTGGCGGTCACGTGGGATCACGTGCTCAAAATTTTCCAGTTTGCTTAAAAAACCCTGCTTTGTTTTCTGTGATATGTAAAATAATTTTTGGACCTGATTTAAAAACGATAGAAACTGTGAACTTGAAAATTGTGATTTTCGAAAATCCATTCGATCGATGTTTTAAACGCGTTAGCACAAGTTAGTATAGCTTAATGGTGAGGCTCTGATACCACTGTAAGTCCACGGTAGCGCCCCGGCCGTCTAACAGACGCCAATATGCGGAACAAAACTTTTATAAACTGGCGCTATCGCGTACTATAACCCGGATATGCTATTAAAGCTAAACTAACAAATTGTAAAGAGGGTAGAATTGTTATACCGAACGATCCGAGTCTTTCGGTCTTTAACCATCATCCCACGCTTTGTTGCGGCGGCTTCGATCTTATGAAACTCCAGTCTCGTCGTCCAGGTGGCACCACGTCGACGGATCTTTAAACGGGCTCCCGCCTCTGAACCAAGGCAACTCGGTCGTCAAGTTTGCTAAAAGAGACGATCAAGATGTTGTAGAGAATGAGTAGAACACTTTGTCTCGTTACGTCCAAGGCTATGGACGAACGGTTAATGAAGTTGCCAATTGGAATCGGGTAAATGGAAATTAGGCTATGAAATTTCCATACACTAGCTATCATAATCTTTTCAAAGGAAAATAATCCATCATCACCCACAAGAGGGGGCCGACCACTTTATAAAAGAGGGAGGGTGAGTGTAGGAGAGGGGAGGGAGAGTGTAAGCAAAAGATCAAGGAGAAAATATCTTTCATGCAAACAAAACATCATTAATGCAAATACCACCTTGCAAAAAACATTTAATGCAACAAGTGAGTCATTAAACTATTAATGCAAAGTGATGACACACTTAACCTAGTCACCTCTTCTAGAAGCTTCCACACTCATGAAGAAAAGATAAATCCGTATTTAACCGAATGTTAAATACGGCTGATAGAAAACTGGAAACTGGCAGCTTCCAAAAGTGATCCCGAAACGAATTTCAGGATAACCCCGTATCGGTATAAACATACCCGCATTTGTATTACGACCGAATACAAATGCAACTGAGACAAAGATATTATATCTACACAGTATAATACTGGGATCCGGCTTAAACCAAAGCCTACCAGTATTATCTGCCCGAAAAATGACACGTGCGAAAACGCACGTGCATTTTCCGAACCCTGCCATAATTCCATACGGCATCTACAACGTTTCGCCCGAACTTGGGAAAGTGTCTGTGGGGGACTCTAATGACTCATCAATATACTGGCACTGGGTATAATCACTAGCACGTCAGAGGTACAAGCTGTACGTAACGGTTGCCTATGTATTGATTGGAAGGGAAGCTGACGAGCGAACTCATCCATAAACCCTACTGAGCCTGACAGTGACAATATCCGTACGGTCCGGAACATTCATCTATGAGTATCGCATATACGGCCTAGGGGGCCGGTAAACGTCAGACCCCTAATAGCAGTATAAATCGTGTCAGAGAGCAGCCCAGAACACCCTGAGATACTACTGGAATACCTTCCAGTAAATCTCGATTACCCTAGCCAGGGATTTCGTGTAATGGCTCTCCTAATCACAGCGCGATCTCACCCCCAATACCGGGAGAGACGAATCCTCGACGATCTGCTCACTGCCTCCATGTGGCTCGGGACTGTACCCAAAATATACCTATTTGCACGACTCCTTTGACCCATGGTAGGGTATAAATCAAAGCACAGTGGGAACTCACACGAGACAAATGACGACCTCAGGTCGATGAACTAACCTGTACACATGTCACCAGGGAACTGCTATCTGACGCTAGATATAATACCAACCAGCAAGTTCCCGGCGAGTCCTGTCCGGTGTACTCATAACCCAATGAGCACATGTATACATCTTAGGTGATCCAACTAACACCAATGGCTTGTGAGACCGGCCACCGCCCCTCGTCGGGGTCTCGAATGTATACACTAGTCTACTCCGGAGTATCGATGCCCTGTCTCAAAACTCCCACGACTAGGGACACTTTAAGGATGTGCTTATAGACCCCAGCTCCCACATATATGATCGCCATCATACTGCTGGTAGTCAAGCAAGAATCCTATGGGCTTTATCAACATATACATGATGATAAAGACAAACCAGATAGCATACTATCATCTCGAGTAAGACTGTTCTATCAGTATAGGTCATCCCTCAATCATTGCAATCACGTACCTGCGATCCAATAATTGACTTAGAGGGCACTATATCCAACAGAAAAGACCTCAAGAAGCGAAAATGACCGACAATCCCTTGTATTGCCCGTACCACCGAGTAGTCAGCCATGCGATCGAGGATGTCTATATCTTCAAGGACTGGGTCAAGAAGCAGTACAAGGCTGGAGAGATCGAGCTGTCCAAAAGTGTATTGGTGAACAATCAAGTTGCAACTACCAACTTTATACAGACAGAAGTTGAAACCTTCTGGGAGCAGACAGCCGAACCCGCTGCCCTGAGAAAAGGAACGGACTCACCGCAGCCTCCGTGGAGTACGCACATATCTAATAAGACGAAGAAGATGATGAAGCTACTTCGGAACGAGCCCAGGACGGAATGGGAAAGGCAGAAGAAGCCTACCATTCCAGCTGCCAATGCGGCTCCATCAGGCTCAAAATCCAAAAAGCTCAAAAAGAAGAAAAGTGCAGCTCGATGCGAAAAAGAGTCTCCAGGGAGATCGACCATTCAAAAATATATCGATTCTCTCAAAGACTATGAACAGAAGGAAAGAACTCTAATTCAATTGAAAGAGTTCTTCCCTGTAGAAGCAGCGGAGATTTTGGAGGAGTTGGAAGAAGACTCCAATGAAGAGACCCCTATAGTGACCTGCTACGCCATCCATCTGGGCAGCAACTCTGAGGAGGATCTCTGTTTTCCCGAAGAGGACGAGGAGCTCGCCACAAAGGCTAATCAAATCCAGCTCAGAAGCGGCAGGGCTCTACCGCCAAATCAGGGAAATGCCTCAAAAGGGAAGGAAAAACAGGCAGCTAATGAGGAAGATGGCAGAGAACCGGCTGATGAAAACTCAAGTCCTTCCTCAGTGGACTACAATGTCTTGGCTCATCTCCGAAAGCTCCCCTCTCTCCTGAGCATCTATGATGCCTTGGTCCTATCTAAAGAGCTTAGAGATGTTCTCATTCATGCTCTACAAAACCCTGAGCGGTATCAGGCTCGCTTTGCGGAAATTAATATAAAAGAAGCTCAGTACACTTTGCAAGCCGCCGCAGTCACGTTTAAGGATGAAGACTTGCTACTGAGAACGGCTGAGCATAATCGGCCGCTTTACGTGACCGGGTATATCGACGGAGATCGGATTAATCGCATGTTGATTGACCCGGGGTCCTCAGTGAACATCATGAACTTGCGGACACTGAAGAGTTTGTCAATGGACGTCTGACACCTGTCAAGGGAAAGGATTGTCATTCAAGGCTTCAACCAAAATTGCCAGCAAGTTCTGGGGTCCATAGCTCTGCCAATCAAATTTGGGGATCTACAAACTGAAGCTAAGATATACGTGATCGACACTGACACGTCTTATAAAATTCTCTTGGGACGGCCGTAGCTCCACGATTACGGCATCATTCAATCAACTCTCCATCAATGCATGAAGTATACTAAACATGGCGAAGAAAGACGCATTGACGGAGATGTCCAGCCGTTCGGTGTGCATGAAGTCCGATATGAAGATTCTCGGTACTTTATGAACCACCAAAATGCTAAGCCACAACTGACTGGGGATAAAGAGGCCCCAAGACTCAAAACCAAATCTGAGTCGGCTGTCACTTTCAAGAGCAAAAACGCCTAAGTGCGCCCGCGTTTTGGTAGTGACACTGATGAGTCCGACGTTGGAAGTCCGTGCTTCCGTAAAACTCACCCTCGTTTCGGTAGAGATATGGACGAATCCGATACTGAGAACCCATCTAGCAGCAAAGTCCGCCCTCATCTTGGCAGTGACACTGAAGAGTCAGAGGAAGAGGACCTGCCGTGTAAACAGCTGTGCAGATTGGACCCCCATGCAGCAAGAGAAACTACGAGAGACCTTCGAAATTGCAGAAGGGTCCCTGGCCATCACAAGGGTGCCGGAATGGATGTGCAAAGAGCTCGATGCATTGTCAGTCTCTACCGTGGACCAACTGAAAACTTTTTACGTTCCCGGGAGGAAAAGTGGACAGAAGGGCATCCTGTTTTATGGGTCAAACCCCGTTGTTGTCACGACCCGAAAGTACGGAACATGACCGGCACTTAAACTACGAAACGTCTCGAGGCGTACGTAATCTAAGTAAGCCGAAAACCCAGAAATCCAAACCAAGAAAAGTAGTAGAGTGGAGGAAAACCAATTTAAATCAAGTAGTTTTGCAAAATACGCCGAAATATGCATTTTAAAATCACAAGTCTTTTCTAAAAATTTCGGCAGAGTTTCCTTTGTAAAAACTGATCCTAAACGGGTACAAAACCTGATAAAGCATATATAAAGGAAAATGCATCCCCAAGCGGGAGCTAGCTCTTCGTCAATCGACGGTCCCAACCACGCAAGCAATATAATATACAACGCCGAAAGGCGAGGATCACCACAGAAAAGGAAACTCAAAACAGCATGAAATCCGTATAAATACAAAACACGACTCTAAGGTCGATAGGATAAACAACACTGGTCTCTATCTCAAATAAATACATGTTTGGTTGATGGAACCTCTAGATACAACTGAATAATAATATACAAGGTAATATGATGGGTACGATACCAAAAACCCACCTACTAGCAAGTCACCCGAACGAAACTGTGCCCGCAAAGCCGTAATGAAACCTGTACGGCAAACCTGCAAGAAACTGGGGCACAACGGGGGTGAGTTGCCAACTCGTGAATAGAAAAATATCTACGAATAGAAATCGCATGTATGACGCAATCCTAGGTCATACGATCAATATACATCCTCAAATATATATAACCAGCAGCCTATAACAAGGCTAGGGTAAATATCTAACCCGAGTGTAATCTCATGTGCCCGTGTCAGTGCCCAAGGGTAGCAATATATCATATGAATGAGGTATGAATGCATGAAAACAGAATGCCTGTAAATGAAGAACTGTTTTCATAATTTAGTGAGATTTCCTTTGTATTTTTAAAATGAGGTATCGTAATGAAGTCAGCATAAAACAGTGCCTAGCATCGGCACAAAACGTAATCCCAATATCTCGGTATCTCTGTATCACAGTCTCTGTACCTCAAAATCTCGAAATCGCAATGTCTCAATCATAATATCTAGGGCACCGTCAGTCCAGACCGGCCCCTACCATCCATCTCAAGACCACGACGGTATCCTCCGGATATCCGACGCGTCGGGTAAAATCACCGGTAGGTAGTGCTCCCCTGCCAGGCTCACATCGTCATCATCACGCGCTTCTTGCCCCGGGGTACCTTACCGGGTCCACCATGTACCCGAAACGGTTCATCCGTCTCCTCGAATCGGGTTTCCAAATCCATCAGCAAACTCATGGTGGACGACTCATACATCATGGAAAAACCGCACTTTTTATTTTAAAAGAGAGAAAATGTTTATTTGTGTTTTTGCGGTTTTCCTCCAAATCCAGAAAATCTCACGGAAATCCAAATCCAAAACCTCAATAACACGTAAAAATAGTGAATATATGCATGAGAATCCATGAATGCGGCATAACAATGAATAACAGTATGCATGAAGTAGCAGGTAATAACTACAATGTCTAATCTAGCACATAAGGCGAGTACACTAATATCCTGTCTAAATTATTAGCTAACAACCTATATCAATGCAATAGTATTTCTAAAGTGTACGTGGCATGGCAATTACCGATGAAGATGTGTGTGAGCCGGCAAGTAAGTGTACGTGGTACATACGCATCATCGGTAATGGTGCTGGTGTCCTAACAGCATGATATCAATAATGTAGTACGAAACATAATATAAGCATGCGATGCGAAGCGAACCACAATAATGAGCGGTAGCTAAAAACTAGACGCAACTATAACTAATCTGAATTAATCTAATAAAAGTCCTATAAATGGTGCCTTTTGAAAACACACGAATCATGGGGTTTTGAAAATAGGGGCTACGGTGTTTTTATGAAAAAATACGTCTTTTGAAATATTCGTAGGATCCCTTGGGCTGTCTTTTAAAATACCCACGATTCGTTAGTTTTGAAATAGGTAGGAGTCTAATCTAATCTAACAACTACACTGAACTATACGGCTGAACTAACAAGCTGAGCTACAGGTAAGGAAACCGCCTAACATCTAAGTCGATACATATACATACCTGTATATATATTAGTCGGTGATCCCGCCTCAATAATATCATATCCGATATCATATCTATAATCAGACATCCCAAGTCAAGAGTGCGGATCAATCATCAAAATATAGCTCGTACGTAAATCCGTCGTACGGCATCCCAAATCTGGGTACGGGTCAATATCACATTCATCATACTATTTATCTGGTATCCTCTTTATCAAATGTCATGATCGGGGTACTGATCTACGTCTAGTACAATATTGATACCATTTATGTATGCATGCAGGTGTAAGAATCACTACGTCAAAAGACCCGCTAAAACATCATGTCGTATCTCAATACGAACCAAATCACATCACCGATCTCCTGGCCTCAAGCCCAATCTCATCGACTCATCTCAAATCCAGTATATGAACACATAGTCCCATACCCATGTGAACACATAAATATGATCCCAAATACGCACATATAAAAGAAAGAATGTATGCAAGTATGTGTGTGCGTGCGTGTGTGAGTGCGACCACTACTCTAGGGTTTCGCAACTACACTAAACCAATCCAAAAATACCAAATGTCCATCTTATCATCAATAATCAACAACATATAATCAATATCTATGTGTATACGTATTCGTATACATCACCACGAACTGCGGGGGTGCTATACGCCATCCACCCGACTTCTCCCCGTAGATATAAATCTACTCACCTGTATCCTGCGTGTCGGTGTCGATGTCACCGTCATCTTCTGCATCGCCTCGGATCGTCGCGGGGTACCTACACATATCACACGTATCGCATCGCATCAAAACCAAATCAAAACTTGAAACGGCACGCTAAAACCAATACGATACGCTAAAAGGCCTATAGGTTAGAACCTACGGTTAGCCTTCGCAAAACAACCCGGAATCACTCGATATAGACGTATAAACGTCGCACAATCGAGATAACACAAAATTATCAAAATCTGGAAATCCACATACGGAAAACCAAAACTAAAAGTAAAACAGCAACCCAAGAAAACGATCCCAGATTTTGACTCAGGCCAAAACAGGGCAAATAAACAACTCTGGGGTGATATGCAGGGAGTATGTGATCTACAGAAGCAACATGGACACCTTTCATCACAGAGGGGCCGGCCACATACCCCTAAAAACCGGCCTGGCCGGCCCCCCAATGTCCAATGGGGTTCGTCTGCATAGGGTGGTCTCCTGGGGTCTCAATTGGGTCCCTGGTGTTGTTTAATTTTCCTGAAAAAGTCCCAGCACATTCCAGATTTCCCTGCACACTCTAAACACTCACAAACCGACATGAAAGTCCCGTAATTCTGTATTTTTGGGTTTCAGGTTGTGTCAGGTCAGGGGCTTGGTCAAAATAGGGTCTCCACTGAACTCAATTTCCCATCACAACTCATAATTTCCTCAAACCCTTACTAGTTTTTCCTAAAATCAACAAATCACCCGATTTCGATTCTAAACTTGCATAGGGGTAAAAGTAAGGCTAAAACTAAGCTAATGGTTCAGTAATTACCTCATTTGGCAACTTAAGAATTTTCTTGAGTTGCCCCTAGTGGCCAAAATCCATGCTTTCTTGGTCCATTGCGTAGATATCGAGCTTGTGCATCTTTTTAATGAAATGAGGGTGGGGTTTTGGAGTGATTTTTGAGGTGATTAGAGGGCTTGATGATGGGGGGAAAATGAATGGCAGGAGCAGCAGCAGCAGCTCAGGAAGAGGGGGGAAAATGAGAGGAAAACCAAGGGAAAAGGCTAAGGTTTAAGTCAAAAGTCCTCACCTACCCTCTCTTCTCACCATACATATTTCTCATTTTCTTTTTCTTTTTCTTTATCCTTTAATCCAAATCATTCTCACACCAATAGTGATCCCAAAATAAAACCATGGTAAGAAAATGTGACACAAGTCCAAAAATGATATGTGCAAGTTTTGCACAAAAAGCCAAAAAAAATCCGATTAGCGATTTTTAATCGCGATTAGCACTAAATTAGTATATAAATGCTCATAAAAACTTAAAAATGACTAATTTCCATAGAATACATAATTTTTGAATTTTCCATATTTTTTTCAAATTTTTTCCCATTTATCGATATTTAATTATAAATTTAATATTAAAATAATCAATAAAATGATATTAAATTATAAAAATTCCTTAAAATAATATTTTATTATTTTGGAATGTTACAATCTTCCCCCCTTAAAGAAATTCGGTCCCCGAATTTAAATTTAAACCCCCAATTTCCAAAAACATTTCAATAAAAAAAAATCCAAGTCGTCGGGGCTCCGAAATCATCAATACATAAACGCATCATAGCGCAATGCATGCGCATGAGTAACGAGTAGATAACTCGAAAACAAAACTCCGTCAAGCATCCCGCAATCATCGGAGTTATGGTAAAGCCATAATGCCAAATCCAATATGAAACCAATATGATTCAACTCGAAACTATACACGTAAATATCTGTAGTAAATGCGTGCCAAATCTTTTAAGTTGCTGTGCGATGCGCATAACGCTGCACAGTGGCGGACGTCTTTATCAGAAAATAGCCATATACTTATATATCTTTTGTTTAGTATGCACGATCCACCGTTTTTGAAAACAATTTGGAAGGGTTCCCTGTTTTAAACGTTTTCGTGGCATATCAGACACGTAGGTAAATAATGAGACTATAGCTCGCTTTTGGAAATCCCTTTGAAATCTATCAATGCGTGCACAATATACTCAGGTACTGTCCTCTGACTAGTCCTGCTCAGTATAAAAACATATAGAAATCATCATAAAAACGTACCGCTTCATAAGAAATCAATCCCAAAATATACATATGAATACTACGTGCGTCTGGTGCGCACGGAAATCAAGATCCATAAATGTGCCATACATGTGCACAGAAACAACATCTAAGTGCATCGGGTGTGCACGAAGCATCTATCATGGGCCAAATGTGTGCCTGACAGCAAAAACAGGTGCATCTGACATGCACGAAAAATCCCGATTTAGTGCATCTGGTGTGCAACCAAAATCGTATCTCATAACATGAGCCCAACATGCGCTAAAATCCAAATCCGGTGCATCCATCATGCACGAAATCATGAAATCCAATATCAAGCGCCGAAACACGCAAAAAATCCAATCAAGTGCATAAAGTGCACAAACAAACATCGTACATCCCAATCGAAATCGAAATCCAGTGCAATTAAGTGCACAAAATACATGTCACTGCACTGCAAGCATATGTAAACTATACAGAGTGCAAAAAAAAACCAAATCGTGTGCGTGCATACGCACAAAATCAACTCAAATGTATAAAACCCATGAAATCATATATATGGGAAACCAAGGTTCAAAAACGATATCAAGTGCAACAACTGTGCAAAAATCGTAAATACTCAGCAAGTGCCACCATGGGGTATGAAAACAAATATCATGAGACCCAATCATCAAAATTAAATCAAGCGAATAAATCGCCCAACAATACTGAAAACAAGCATGGCGAGATAGTCCCGCTCAAGCACATCCTCCAAGAATCTCTGGCTAACTGTCGTGGTCACTCATAGCATATCTCATCGACGATCCTGAACTCTGGCCTGCTGGTGTGCGTAACAATGACCACTCCTGGGTCTAGGTCTTCTCGTAACTTATTTCAGAATTGTCCTTATCTTCCCTGGGGATTACCAATCTCACGATCCATCGGCTCATCGGCCCTGTCAGGTGTGCTAACGGGGACGATTCCGTTTTGGCACTTCTCTGGTCATCTCTCGGTCCATCCTCATGACCACTCGTCAAGCAGCATGTCATTGGCGTCGGCCTCTGGCTCTCTGAATGCACGTGACACATCTAATCTTAGGTGCAAATATCATTGCAGCAGTATCCTGGAAGGAATCCTGCTCAAGGTCTCTTCCAAGTCTCGTCTCTGCCTAACTGTCCGGAAGTCATCGTCCTTTACTATATCTGTTTCTTGCTCCGGAATGGCTGCATACTCATCGCGACTCCTTCTGGAAGGTATATCCAAGTACAATGCCTCGGCAGGCGTATCGCATCTCTGATGTCGGCGGAGTAGAACGTCATCTTATCAAGATCTCGTACGAACCGCCTACTCCACTTTTCTCTAAGGTCGACCGCTTCGGACTCGTCTCGTCGTGGCTGTATGGACTGAGCTCCAACGGCTATCCTCGTATCGGGAGTCTCCCAAGAATTGCATCTCCCCACCTAGCATCCGAATTAAGTCGAGCCATCCAATCGAATCGTCAAAACCTCATAATCCCCCAAGAGCTCAACATCTTGGGCACAGTTTAATAGTATCGAGTACATACCACAGCATCGGTGGTCCAGCCGTAGAAGGGCAAACCCAAGCCTCACTAATGGCGCCGTAGAACTGCCGTAAACCCTAAGGTTCAAAGGCTTTCATATGGTCATTAAGTCGAGTTAGGGTTTCATTCTTCTAGAGGGACCATAGAATTGCCTGCATGTCTTTGCGACTACTTTAAACTTGGAATAATAGGTTTCTGACATTCGATCGTCTCTGTCGACTCCCAACGTCTCCGCGTGAAGTCGTCTCTAGCTGGAATCAATCTATCTGATGACCTCGCATCGGGGTAGCGAACAATCCATGTGTCCTAGTCATTCATCATCGGTGACTAGCGACCTTCTATCATCTCTTCGTACAACTTGTACTGCAATAGCTCCAACATCTGGGCGATATCTCGTCGTTCGCAGCAATAACTGGCTCACTCGTCTGCATGTTGAACCATGCCTCAATCATCATGAGTAAGCAATCCACCAACGGTCATCAAAATCTGGCTGGCCTCTGTCAGTGGCTCAATCCTCTAGTGCTAATCTGCACGTCCGAGAAGTCTCAAAAAGCGATCCATCCAACGCTCGTGGCGCAAAACACAATCAAAGGACACATCTCTACAATAGTGTGTCGCCGGGATCACGCCTTGGTCAGTCCTCATTCGTGACGAGCTCGTGCTGACCGCAACTCTAGTCGTAGCTCTCCCTGCCCGTAATCGTGGCAGCAAAACCAAACTGGTACCGAAGAAGCTAGATTAGGAATGAATATGATACTGAACAAGGAAATGTACATCCTAAGGCTTCTTAAGTGGAGTGGCGTGTCGTAAATATGCCGCGGAACATACCAACGGTACGTCACTCTACTTTAGTCACCTATTCCATCAACCAAGGGTCATCCTACGCTCCGAAAGTAAAACCTAACGCTCTGATACCAACTTTGTCACGACCCGAAAGTACGGAACATGACCGGCACTTAAACTACGAAACGTCTCGAGGCGTACGTAATCTAAGTAAGCCGAAAACCCAGAAATCCAAACCAAGAAAAGTAGTAGAGTGGAGGAAAACCAATTTAAATCAAGTAGTTTTGCAAAATACGCCGAAATATGCATTTTAAAATCACAAGTCTTTTCTAAAAATTTCGGCAGAGTTTCCTTTGTAAAAACTGATCCCAAACGGGTACAAAACCTGATAAAGCATATATAAAGGAAAATGCATCCCCAAGCGGGAGCTAGCTCTTCGTCAATCGACGGTCCCAACCACGCAAGCAATATAATATACAACGCCGAAAGGCGAGGATCACCACAGAAAAGGAAACTCAAAACAGCATGAAATCCGTATAAATACAAAACACGACTCTAAGGTCGATAGGATAAACAACACTGGTCTCTATCTCAAATAAATACATGTTTGGTTGATGGAACCTCTAGATACAACTGAATAATAATATACAAGGTAATATGATGGGTACGATACCAAAAACCCACCTACTAGCAAGTCACCCGAACGAAATTGTGCCCGCAAAGCCGTAATGAAACCTGTACGGCAAACCTGCAAGAAACTGGGGCACAACGGGGGTGAGTTGCCAACTCATGAATAGAAAAATATCTACGAATAGAAATCGCATGTATGACTCAATCCTAGGTCATACGATCAATATACATCCTCAAATATATATAACCAGCAGCCTATAACAAGGCTAGGGTAAATATCTAACCCGAGTGTAATCTCATGTGCCCGTGTCAGTGCCCAAGGGTAGCAATATATCATATGAATGAGGTATGAATGCATGAAAACAGAATGCCTGTAAATGAAGAACTGTTTTCATAATTTAGTGAGATTTCCTTTGTATTTTTAAAATGAGGTATCGTAATGAAGTCAGCATAAAACAGTGCCTAGCATCGGCACAAAACGTAATCCCAATATCTCGGTATCTCTGTATCACAGTCTCTGTACCTCAAAATCTCGAAATCGCAATGTCTCAATCATAATATCTAGGGCGCCGTCAGTCCAGACCGGCCCCTACCATCCATCTCAAGACCACGACGGTATCCTCCGGATATCCGACGCGTCGGGTAAAATCACCGGTAGGTAGTGCTCCCCTGCCAGGCTCACATCGTCATCATCACGCGCTTCTTGCCCCGGGGTACCTTACCGGGTCCACCATGTACCCGAAACGGTTCATCCGTCTCCTCGAATCGGGTTTCCAAATCCATCAGCAAACTCATGGTGGACGACTCATACATCATGGAAAAACCGCACTTTTTATTTTAAAAGAGAGAAAATGTTTATTTGTGTTTTTGCGGTTTTCCTCCAAATCCAGAAAATCTCACGGAAATCCAAATCCAAAACCTCAATAACACGTAAAAATAGTGAATATATGCATGAGAATCCATGAATGCGGCATAACAATGAATAACAGTATGCATGAAGTAGCAGGTAATAACTACAATGTCTAATCTAGCACATAAGGCGAGTACACTAATATCCTGTCTAAATTATTAGCTATCAACCTATATCAATGCAATAGTATTTCTAAAGTGTACGTGGCATGGCAATTACCGATGAAGATGTGTGTGAGCCGGCAAGTAAGTGTACGTGGTACATACGCATCATCGGTAATGGCGCTGGTGTCCTAACAGCATGATATCAATAATGTAGTACGAAACATAATATAAGCATGCGATGCGAAGCGAACCACAATAATGAGCGGTAGCTGAAAACTAGACGCAACTATAACTAATCTGAATTAATCTAATAAAAGTCCTACAAATGGTGCCTTTTGAAAACACACGAATCATGGGGTTTTGAAAATAGGGGCTACGGTGTTTTTATGAAAAAATACGTCTTTTGAAATATTCGTAGGATCCCTTGGGCTGTCTTTTAAAATACCCACGATTCGTTAGTTTTGAAATAGGTAGGAGTCTAATCTAATCTAACAATACACTGAACTATACGGCTGAACTAACAAGCTGAGCTACAGGTAAGGAAACCGCCTAACATCTGAGTCGATACATATACATACCTGTATATATATTAGTCGGTGATCCCGCCTCAATAATATCATATCCGATATCATATCTATAATCAGACATCCCAAGTCAAGAGTGCGGATCAATCATCAAAATATAGCTCGTACGTAAATCCATCGTACGGCATCCCAAATCTGGGTACGGGTCAATATCACATTCATCATACTATTTATCTGGTATCCTCTTTATCAAATGTCATGATCGGGGTACTGATCTACGTCTAGTACAATATTGATACCATTTATGTATGCATGCAGGTGTAAGAATCACTACGTCAAAAGACCCGCTAAAACATCATGTCGTATCTCAATACGAACCAAATCACATCACCGATCTCCTGGCCTCAAGCCCAATCTCATCGACTCATCTCAAATCCAGTATATGAACACATAGTCCCATACCCATGTGAACACATAAATATGATCCCAAATACGCATATATAAAAGAAAGAATGTATGCAAGTATGTGTGTGTGTGCGTGCGTGTGTGAGTGCGACCACTACTCTAGGGTTTCGCAACTACACTAAACCAATCCAAAAATACCAAATGTCCATCTTATCATCAATAATCAACAACATATAATCAATATCTATGTGTATACGTATTCGTATACATCACCACGAACTGCGGGGGTGCTATACGCCATCCACCCGACTTCTCCCCGTAGATATAAATCTACTCACCTGTATCCTGCGTGTCGGTGTCGATGTCACCGTCATCTTCTGCATCGCCTCGGATCGTCGCGGGGTACCTACACATATCACACGTATCGCATCGCATCAAAACCAAATCAAAACTTGAAACGGCACGCTAAAACCAATACGATACGCTAAAAGGCCTATAGGTTAGAACCTACGGTTAGCCTTCGCAAAACAACCCGGAATCACTCGATATAGACGTATAAACGTCGCACAATCGAGATAACACAAAATTATCAAAATCTGGAAATCCACATACGGAAAACCAAAACTAAAAGTAAAACAGCAACCCAAGAAAACGATCCCAGATTTTGACTCAGGCCAAAACAGGGCAAATAAACAACTCTGGGGTGATATGCAGGGAGTATGTGATCTACAGAAGCAACATGGACACCTTTCATCACAGAGGGGCCGGCCACATACCCCTAAAAACCGGCCTGGCCGGCCCCCCAATGTCCAATGGGGTTCGTCTGCATAGGGTGGTCTCCTGGGGTCTCAATTGGGTCTCTGGTGTTGTTTAATTTTCCTGAAAAAGTCCCAGTACATTCCAGATTTCCCTGCACACTCTAAACACTCACAAACCGACATGAAAGTCCCGTAATTCCGTATTTTTGGGTTTCAGGTTGTGTCAGGTCAGGGGCTTGGTCAAAATAGGGTCTCCACTGAACTCAATTTCCCATCACAACTCATAATTTCCTCAAACCCTTACTAGTTTTTCCTAAAATCAACAAATCACCCGATTTCGATTCTAAACTTGCATAGGGGTAAAAGTAAGGCTAAAACTAAGCTAATGGTTCAGTAATTACCTCATTTGGCAACTCAAGAATTTTCTTGAGTTGCCCCTAGTGGTCAAAATCCATGCTTTCTTGGTCCATTACGTAGATCTCGAGCTTGTGCATCTTTTTAATGAAATGAGGGTGGGGTTTTGGAGTGATTTTTGAGGTGATTAGAGGGCTTGATGATAGGGGGAAAATGAATGGCAGGAGCAGCAGCAGCAGCTCAGGAAGAGGGGGGAAAATGAGAGGAAAACCAAGGGAAAAGGCTAAGGTTTAAGTCAAAAGTCCTCACCTACCCTCTCTTCTCACCATACATATTTCTCATTTTCTTTTTCTTTATCCTTTAATCCAAATCCTTCTCACACCAATAGTGATCCCAAAATAAAACCATGGTAAGAAAATGTGACACAAGTCCAAAAATGATATGTGCAAGTTTTGCACAAAAAGCCAAAAAAAATCCGATTAGCGATTTTTAATCGCGATTAGCACTAAATTAGTATATAAATGCTCATAAAAACTTAAAAATGACTAATTTCCATAGAATACATAATTTTTGAATTTTCCATATTTTTTTCAAATTTTTTCCCATTTATCGATATTTAATTATAAATTTAATATTAAAATAATCAATAAAATGATATTAAATTATAAAAATTCCTTAAAATAATATTTTATTATTTTGGAATGTTACAGTTGTGCACCCGGACGATTTGTCTGTCGCATGCCTTCCATACGATTGAGGCATAAGAGCCGTCCTCAATCCCAGATACTATGCGCCCAAGATGCGGGAATACTTCAAAAGATGCGGATGCCGGTTATATCAAACGGAGTCCGAAGCAAAGTTTTACGAAGGGCTATGGCATCTACCTCAGGTCCGAGCACTCATGGATGGACGAATTCCAGATAGGCGGAGCATAGGTTTCATCCAGCCTGATTCTAAGGCATGCTACATGATCCATATTGGGGAAGCCAGCGAAGAGTCAAATGATGAAGACGAGCTAGCCGAACCAGAAGAAGCTCCTCAAGAGCGTGAAGATGGCGGACAAGCAACCTTTGACGAGCTAACCGAGATTGACTTAGGAACGCCCAATAATCGAAGGCCGACCTACATCAGCTCACTCTTGTCGGAGGAAATGAAAGAGCAAACAATTGCCCTGCTGCATGAGTTCATCGACTGCTTCGCATGGACATACAAAGAAATGCCTGGCCTCTCCCCTGAAGTGGTCGTGCATAAGCTGGCTATATCTCCTGATGCTAAGCCAGTCAAACAAGCTCCTCGAAGAATGAGAAGCGAACTAGAAGAAAAGGTCATCGAGGAAACTAAGAAACTTATCAATGATGGCTTCATTAGGGAAGAGAAATATGTGGACTGGATCGCATGCATGGTCCCAGTGAAGAAGAAAAATGGGCAGATCCGAGTTTGTGTCGATTTCAGGGACCTCAACAAGGCATGTCCTAAAGATGACTTCCCGCTACCAGTCATGGAAATGATGGTCAATGACACCTCAAATTACGAGCTGTTCACCTTTATGGATGGCTTGTCTGGATATAATCATATCAAGATGTCGCCTGAGGATGAGAAACACACAGCATTTCGAACCCCGATCGGAATATACTGCTACAAAGTGATGCCGTTCGGACTGAAGAAAGCAGGTGCTACATATCAAAGGGCAATGACCAATATCTTTGATGACCTAATACATAAAGTCGTCAAATGCTATGTTGATGATCTGGTCGTCAAGACTAAAGCCATGGCCTATCACATCCAAGATCTTAGGACCGTTCTCACCAGACTGAGGGAGTACGATCTGAAAATGAATCCTCTGAAGTGCGCTTTTGGCGTGTCATCGGGAAAATTCCTGGGCTTCATAGTCCGACATCGAGAGATCGAAGTTGACCCATCAAAGATAAAGGCCATCATGGAGATGCCCCCTCCAAAGAGTCTGACGCAGCTAAGATCTTTTCAAGGCAAGCTTGCTTATATACGGAGGTTTATCTCAAATTTATCGGGAAGATGTAGGCCCTTCTCAAAGCTCATGAAGAAAGGAGCTCCTTTTGTCTGGGATGCCGAATGTCAAGAAGCGTTCGAAAGCATCAAACAGTACTTGTTGCACCCTCCAGTGCTGGCCGCTCCCATTCCAAATAAACCATTGATTCTCTACACTGCAGCGCTAGATGAGTCACTCGGTGCGCTCCTTGCCCAAGACAACGAGGAGGGAAAAGAGAATGCCCTCTTCTACCTTAGTCGAACTTTAGTCGGGGCGGAACCCAACTATTCCCCGATCGAAAAGCAATGCCTGGCTCTGATGTTCGCTGTAAAGAAGCTGAGACACTATCTGCTTGCTCATCGGGTTATGCTGATCTCTAGGGTCGACCCGCTCAAACACTTAATGACCAAAGAAAGCCTAGCCGGTAGAATGTCGAGATGGGCTGTCATGTTACTTGAGTTTGACATAGTTTATACTCCTCAGAAAGCAGTAAAGGGGCAAGCTCTTGCGGAATTTCTCGCTGCGCATCCCATACCGGAAGGGTCACCGCTCAATTGCGAGTTACTCGATGAACAAATATTGCACCTCGAGGATAGCAGGCCATGTTGGGAGCTCTACTTCGATAGGGCTTCATCGATAAGGACCTCCAGTAAATCAAGCATCCCGGAGATAAAAGCAGGGATAGGATTGGTGTTCATCACGCCATCAATGGGAACCCTACGGCGTTCTTTTGCTCTCACCGAGCCTCGTACAAATAATGAGGCCGAGTATGAAGCTCTGATAGCTGGTTTGGAGCTCGCCATAGAGATGGAAATCCTTCGGCTACGAGTCTACGGTGATTCCCAGCTTGTCGTCAACCAAGTTAGCGGCGACTATAAGATATACAAACCCGAGTTAGCTCGGAACAGAAGCCGGGTGGTAGAACTCATGAAACGGTTCACTCACATTGAACAAATGAGAGTCTCCAGAGCGTTGAACGAAAAAGCCGACATACTCGCTCGCTTAGCTAAAGAGCTAGCCGATCCTGACATGGACGAAATTCTGATCATAGTCAGGAGCCGGCAAATTCTGCCCCCAGTCTCTCTACGAGAAGAAGAAAGCGCGGAACAGAAGAGCAGTCCTACCGAAGAAGCTTCGATCGTTCAAGACGAGCCTGATTGGAGAGAACCCTTCATAGAGTACTTCCGATACGACGAGCTGCCCGAAGGAAAATCTGCAAGGATTCAGCTGAAGAAGAGAGCTCTCCGATACGTGTTTGTAAATGACATGCTATACCGCAGGTCATATAACCAACTCTGGCTCAGGCGCCTGTCATCGGCCGAAGCCCAAAAGGTTATGAAAGAAGTTCACTCAGGCATCTGCGGTGCTCACCAGTCCGGCCCCAAGATGCGGCTTCAGATCAAACGGCTTGGATATTACTGTCCCACCATGATACAGGATTGCGGAGAGCATGCAAAGAATGTCATATCTGCCAAATTCACGGTGATTTCATTCACAAGCATCCCAATCCGTTGCATCCTACGGTGGCGTCGTGTCCCTTTGAAGTTTGGGGAACCGACATAGTTGGCCTAATTGATTCTCCGTCATCCAGAGGCCACCGGTTCATATTGGCCGCAACTGACTATTTTTCCAGATGGGCTGAAGCTGTCCCGCTAAAAGAAGTCATGATAGAAGATATTCTGACGTTCTTCCAGCATAATATTCTATACCGCTTCGATACACCAAGAAGAATCATATCTGACAACGGGCCTTCTTTCAAGAGCTTCAAAGTAGCAAGGTTCGCTACTAAACATAAGATAGACTGGAGATATTCCTCCATCTATAATCCAAGAGCCAACGGGCTAGCCGAAGCCTTCAATAAGACTCTATGCAAGCTCCGAAGGAAAAATGCTTCATCCAAAAAGAGAGACTGGAATCTCAAACTTCACGAGGCATTGTGGGCATATCGTACCACGCACCGTACTCTAACTCAGTCGACTCCGTACTCATTGCTCTTCGGAGTGGAGGCGGTCCTCCCCCTCGAAGTCGAGGTTCCAAGCTTGAGAATGGCCGTTCAGCATGAGTTGACGGAGGAGGAAAACATACTCCTTCGTCTTGAAGAGCTCGACGCCCTCGAAGAAAAAAGTCTTGCAGTACAGCAAAATCTGGAGCTGTACCGAGCCCAAATGTCACGGCCTATGACAAGATGACTCGTCTCCGTACTTTCAAGAAAGGCGAATTGATATTGGTCCTCAAAAGACCGATCATCCCCAATCGACATGCAAAAGGAAAATTCAAGCCAAACTGGGAAGGACCATACGTCATCGAGAAAGTGTTTGATGGAGGATCTTACCAAATAATAAGTACCGAGGGAGAAAGGCCCATGCCACCTATCAATGGCTGATATCTCAAGAAATATTATGCGTGAATGCTCCAAGTCGCAGGCGAATTGAGCACACCAGCCCTACGGTCTGGATTATACATCTTGCAAAACCGTATACAATTCACGGGCGTAAATGACCCCTATCTCTCCCAAATCATGCCGGTGAGACTACTTTTAAAGTCCCACCAGCGGGAAAAAAATGGTATGTTCACAAGCAAAACGGGCACGGATGAAAACCCGAAAGAGCTCCGTGAGTAAAAACAGCAGGACTACCGGCGAGTTTGTGAAAACCTGAAAGGGCGCAAACTCGTGAAAAGATATAAAATACACTCGCAAAATCCTCTCGACCTTGTGAGGAGAAAATCCCTGCGTGAGACCCTTACGACTCACAAAGGGGCAACACACTTAGGAATCCTCACGATTCCTAAGGAGAAAGTACACCTGCGAGATCCTCTCGACTCGTAGGGAGAAAATGCTTTTATGAGATCCTTACAGCTCATAAAATTGAAAAGCCTTAGGTGATAGGGGCCCAAACCTGTCTCCTAAGCCATCGTTCCCCAACAGGCAACGACAAATGATGAGTCGCTCCTGACATTTCGCTTCAGTGTTAGCGGTGCTGATGCCGACCCAAAAAACCAAATCCCAAGTCCTCCCGGGGCAAATGATGAGTTGCTCCTGGCATTATTCCAGTGCATCAATACTGATGCCAAACAAGATCCAAATTCCAAGTCCCCAAACGGCGAATGATGAGTCGCTCCTGGTACCATATTCCAGTGCAGCGATGCAGACGCCAACCAAAATCCAATTTCTCAAAATTCTCCCGGCCCTACGGTCAGTCCCCAACTTGACCACCATATACAATCCATGGGCTCAAATAATTCTCAGCAAACCCATGCCCCACAGCAATCAGCAGTCCAGCGGCCGGTCTCCGCCTTGGAATTATGCTCCATTAGGAAAGACCCACTCATGTGTCCTCACGATATATGAGGAGAACAAACCTTCGTGGGATCCTTACGACTCACAAAGGAAAAACACACTTGGGAGTCCCCGCGACTCCTAAGGAGAAAGTACACCTACGAGATTTTTTCGACTCGTAGGGAGAAAATGCTTTTATGGGACCCTTACGACTCATAAAATTAAAAAGCCTTAGGTGATAGGGACCTAAACCTGTCTTCTAAGCCACCGCTTCCCAACAGGAAAAGGCAAATGATGAATTGCTCCTGGCAAATGTGCTTCAGTGTTAGCAACTCTGATGCCTACCCTAACCCTAAAATTCCAAACTCCAATCCAATAGACCCCTAAGTCTTTAAACTTGGAATAGATGACCTCTAAGTCGTTAAACTGGGAACAGATGACCCCTAAGTCGTTAAACTGGGAACGAGAGAAATTCCCTCACGGCAAATGATGATTCGCTCCTGGTACCATATTCCAATATAGCAGTGCTGATCCCAAACCAAAACCAAAATCCCCAAATCCTGTCATGACAGATGATGATTCGCTCCTGGTACCATATTCCAGTGTAGCGGTGCTGATGTCAATCCAAATCATATCAAATCAGCAAAACAACCAATGTCCTCCCAGGCAGAATCAAATTCCACCTCGGAAACAAGTCAACTTCATCCCTGACACCGCAAGAAGCGGAGCAAGTCAAATCCAGAACCGACCGTCCAAGTCGCAAAAAGGGCAGAATCGACCGTCCAAGTCGCAAAAAGGGCAGAATCGACCGTCCAAGTTGCAAAAAGGGCAGCACCGACCGTCCAAGTCACTAAAAGGGCAGCATCAACCGTCCACGTCGCAAAAAGGGCAGCACCGACCGTCCAAGTCGCAAAAAGGGCAGAACCGACTGTCCAAGTCGCTAAAAGGGAGGCACTGACCGTCCACGTCGCTAAAAGGGCAGCACCGACCGTCCACGTCGCTAAAAGGCCAGCACCGACCGTCCATGTCGCTAAAAGGCCAGCACCGACCATCCAAGTCGTAAAAAGGGCAGAACCGACCGTCCAAGTCACAAAAAAGGCAGCACTGACCGTCCACGTCGCTAAAAGGGCAACACCGACCGTCCAAGTCGCAAAAAGGGCAGAACCGACCGTCCAAGTCGCTAAAATGGTAGCACCGACCGTCCACATCGCTAAAAGGGCAGCATCGACCGTCCACATCGCTAAAAGGGCAGCACCGACAGTCCAAGTCGCTAAAATGGCAGCACCGACCGTCCACGTTGCTAAAAGGGCAGCACCGACCGTCCACGTCGCTAAAAGGGCAGCAACGACCTCCTAGTCGGAATAATGCTCCCCCTCGGAATCAAGTCAAACAAACACTCCATCTCGGAGACACGTCAAGCATCGATCGTCCATGTCGTAAAAAGGGCAGTGCAGGCTTCCTACAAAGCGGGAACCAGATCACTCCGGGCCAGGGAAACGTCTACTACGGACACTCCGTCTTGGAGACATGTCAAGTAGCGACCGTCCATGTCGTAAAAAGGGCAGTGCCAGCTTCCCAAAAAGTGGGAACCAAATCAAGTCGCCTCCAAGTAAAAGAAGATCCATCAACTTCATGCACACGACCCACATATGGGGTGTGCATTTATTGATGGGGGCAATTTGTTGGGGTAAAAATTTACACCCCGGTTGACCAAGTCAAAATCAACGTCAACCCCAAGCCAAGTGGGCCAATGCCCGGGTCGAGCCCGAACATGGAGCGTCCGGCCTCCCCCCATGCCAAGATAAAAAATTTTGTAATAAATAATTTTGGTGTACTACTTTTATTCAATTTTATGAATGAATGTAAGAAAAATGGGCATAAATCCAAATTTTTGTAAAGCCCATGGCTTATGAGCAAAAAGAAATAGCACATGAGGCATGGGATAGGCAAAATGCCATTTTGTAAAGCCCAAGGGGCTATATGTAAAGTGTATAGCCTATAAAGGCAAAGATAATGAAAATATCTCAACAACTTTTTCTCTCTCCAAAGAAATATCCAGATCTGTGATCTCCTCCTTTCTCAAGGTTCTAAAACCTTCCTCTTTCTTTTGAATTAAATCAAGAGTTTTACTCTTCCTTTTCCAAAAAACTAAATAGTTTTTCACCACAAAACCCACAAAGGGGAACTCAGATCTTCCTTCAGATCTCAGAAAGGAGAGATTTTTAGAATCTCATATTTCTTGATCTTCAAGATCCTACCAACAGAGGAGGAAGAAGGAGACCCATCTCCAGAAACCCCACTTTGGGGAAGAACTAAGGCTCAAGGGGAGAATCCCCTTCATCAGCCTCAAAATATCCCAGGAGTTTAACTCCTCACACACACACACACACACACACACACACACACATAATATAATATGTGCTCCTTTCTGGGAGTACAACTCCCATTGCAGGGACCAAGTCCCTTTTAGAGCCTGAGCACCCACGTGTTGACATGTAGGGCGCTAGCGCCCGAGCACTCAAAGCGCTAGCGCCCGAGCGCCCAGGTGCTGACACGTGGGGCGCTAGCGCTCAAAGCGCTAGCGCCCAAAGCGCTAGCGCCCGAGCGCCCACGTGCTGACACGCGGGGCGCTAGCGCTCTTGCTCTCAGAGTGCTAACGCCCAAAGCGCTAGCGCCCGAGCGCCCACATGCTGACACGTGGGGCTCTAGCGCTCAGAGCGCTAGAGCCCGAGCGCCCATGTAGTGACGCGTGGGGCGCTAATGCTCTTGCACTTAGAGCGCTAGCGCCCAAAGCGCTAGCGCCCAAAGCGCTAGCGCCCGAGCGCCCACGTGTTGACACGTGGGGCGCTAGCGCTCTTGTGCTCAGAGCGCTAGTGTTCGAGCGCTCTTGCACCCAAAGCGCTGGTGCTTTTTCCCACGCATAATGAGTTCGCATGACCATGACCGTAAAAACTCTGCGGGGCCCCCGATTTGTCCAAAACCCCTTCAAAACACAACAACGCACATTGAGTTTGCATGACCAGTTTAACCCGTCAATCGGATGTTCTCTCGCTCCAAATGCGAGGGGTAATTAACAGCAACTTAGTCCGTGGATGCCGGAGATTCGGATCCCCACAATCAATAAACCCTAGCCAACCCTAGGCAGGGGGAATCTGTAGCACGCCTGACAAGCGCGCGCGTATTCCCATCTCAATGGGGTGATGAAAAACACTCTACAAGCGCTCACGTGCAAAGCATGAGAGCGCCAACGCTAGAACTAAATGTTCTCGACCCATGGATCAAAGATCCAACTAAGATGAATGAATCATCAGATCACAGAATTTAATTCTGTTGAGGAAACACATCTCAAATCTTTCCAAACAAGAAAGATTGTGCTCTATATATCAGACCGCCGTTGGATCAAACATCCAATGGTGATTAAAAAATCACCAAGAAACAGAACAAGTTCTGTATAGGAAAATATTTTCCCAATATTGTTAATAACAAGAAAACTATCTTCTGTAAAACAAAAGCCCTTGGATCAAAGATCCAACGATGGATAAATTCCACAAATCAATTAAGAAATCTCTCAACGAGAGATTTCCTTAACTGATTCAACAAATCAGCTTCCCCTATATAAAGGACCCAAGACTTCAAGTCTTACACAGAAGAACCCCCCCCCCCCATAAACTTCAAGTTTCTCAAAAAAGAAAACAATAAGAGCAAGCTCTCCTAAGAAGAAATTTTCTTCAAGGTAAATAATAAGAAGCGAGATCATAACATCTCTTCAATTCTTGAGAGTTTAATTCTCACATCAAAAGAACTTAGTTCTTTTTCTAGATCACAGATCTACAAGACAAAATCTTTCACAAAAAAAAACAGAAGAGATCATAGCATCTCTTCATAAAAAGAAGAACTTAGTTCTTAGATCCATGAGACAAAGTCTCTCATAAAGAAAAACAAAAGAGATCATAGCATCTCTTCATAAAAAGTAGAACTTAGTTCTTAGATCCATGAGACAAAGTCTCTTATAAACGAGAATTTAATTCTCAGAGCACAGAACTGACCAGAACTGCCAAAGAAGTGCTTCAGCGCTCCAAGTCTGGCGCTCAGTGCCAAGCGTACCACATGCTCCTCACGTGTGCGCTATTTCAAAAGAAGCGCTTCAGCGCTCCAAGTCTGGCTCTCAGCGCCAAGCGCACCACGTGCTTCTCACATGTGCGCTATTTCAAAAGAAGCGCTTCAGTGCTCCAAGTCTGGCGCTCAGCGCCAAGCGCACCACGTGCTCCTCACGTGTGCGCTATTTCAAAAGAAGTGCTTCAGCGCTCCAAGTCTGGCGCTCAGCGCCAAGCGCATCACGTGCTCCTCATGTGTGTGCTATTTTAAAGAAGCGCTTTAGCGCTCCAAGTCTGGCACTCAGCGCCAAGCGCACCACGTGCTCCTCACGTGTGCGCTATTTCAAAAGAAGCGCTTCAGCGCTCCAAGTCTGGCGCTCAGCGCCAAGCGCACCACGTGCTCCTCACATGGGTGCTATTTTATAAAGAACGCTCTGCACTCATTAGTCGGCTCTCAGCGCCAAGCGCACCACGTGCCCCTCACGTGGGCGCTACTTAATAAGGAGCGCTCCGCACTCATTGGTTGGCGCCAAGCACAATAATAAAGAGTGTTTAACACTCAGTAAAGGACAAAAAGAAAAAGGGATGTCAGAACCCAAATCAATGCTCAGCATTGTTGATTAAAAGGGGCTGAGCCCAAACAAATATTCAACATTTAATTCAAAATGAGGGGACCAAGTCCAAACAAGTGTTAAACACTTTATTCAGAATGGAATGGACTGAGCACAAGTTGGCCATGAATCCTTAGCTTAGACCAACCGAGCCCATGTGCTCATAATTTCCCTAATTGGTCTTAGTCCCAAATTAGATCTCTCAACCAACTTTAGTTCAAGGGTACATCTCTTCATACCTCTTATACACGTCGCTGTAATTTTTCAGCGTCTTCAGAGAGATGGAGGGTCCCAATAACCAACAACTTTTGGTCATCCCCAAACGGTTAAACCAAAACCACACAGACTATGATGTCTCTAAACTTTATGGACTATGATGTCCTTAAACTTATGGACCGCAACGTCCCTAAACTAAACCTTGCAGACTATGATGTCTCTAAACTAGACTATGATGTCTTTAAACTCCATGGACTATGATGTCATTAAACTTATGGACCGCAATGTCCTTAAACTAAAACGATAGAGTCCAAATACTTTCTCGTTGGATCTAAATAATCCCAAAACCTTGTTGAGTAGATCTTATTCCAAAATTAGACTGACGTATTCTCAACAAACGTTTGAGTTGACCTTAGTCTAAAATAAAACTAACGGTTCTTAAACCAACCCAAACCCAAATCTAAGAAAATACGGATTTGGACTAATCCACGCCCTACGGGAGACAACATAAATTAGTCTCCGTATACAATCCACGGGCAACCAAAAATAAAACAAACACACACTAAACGAAGTGACCATCTGGAGAAGGAGAAAGTGGTTACCGCTATGCGGTAGCATAATTAACTGCAGGGGCTTGCGCCTGCAGGGAAGAGCGTCCCCACAATCAAAAACCCATCGTTCACGAGGGGGAATCTGACGAAATCTGCTACAACGGCCGCATCTGTCTAAACCTCCGATACACGGTGCCATAAATCAACTTGGCATCTTTGGAGAGGTGGACGGATAAAACCAAATAGCATATGCCCCCTGATTCAGGCAAGACGTTTGTCTTCCCGGTCTTCGGCGGCGAACAGCGGCATAATTCACATATTTACCCGACTGCGATACCTCTAGCGATAGTGAGCGTCCTTATTAATTCTCAGTGTATAATAAATTGTCGAACGTGAATGGTATCGGTTTAGTTGTGTCGAGTACGCCAGTAAAAAGTGAACGGTTCGTGATAGTGAACAGCACGGTGAATAATGAATAAAGCAGTGTTATTGGTGTGTACTTGTACACAACTAGCCCATACTTATAGATAGTGAAATCTGGGGAAAAGGGGGAAATAGAAGTAGAAAGGAACTTGTATTTAGCGAGGTAAGCGATTTAGAGGATGATCATTCGAACAGCGACTCTTATATATATATTAGGTTTGGACTTAGCGGTCCGGCTGACAGGGTTATGTCCTGGGCAACAGTGAGCCATAGTCTCGGGTACGCACGAGACTCTCGTTAAACATGATCACCCCTTTTCACAAACTCGATTTCAAAATTAATTAGAGACTAGTAGGAACACTGGTCATACATTGCATTAATTATTGACATATCGATTACCTGCATTTATTGTCTCCACCGTTATTACTTTTATTTCTTGCCTAATTATTATTATCATAATATTGCTATTGCGTCTCCCTGACGACCTAAGTGTGCATGCTCAGAGCTTGGAGAGGACCCAGTTCAGGAGTCAGACCTACCATTCAAGCTTGCAGAGATCTAGACGGTCGTACCATCAGTACCTTTACCGCTTTCCATAAATCAACCTTGTATTTGCACTTGGTTAGTAGTTTCTTTTTCTTTCGAACTATTGAAAACTGTGAACAATGAAATTTGATGTAATAAACTAGTAATGTGTTTCCATTACTTCAGCACTGTGTTTACTGATTACCATGTAATGCTAGAAGATGAAGTGTGACTACGGCGGGATTGTTTCCCTGGCCGTAGGAACATGGCTGGTTTAGTCGCCTCCCGTATTCCGTATTTTGGGAAGCAGGACTTGACAAAAACTCTCACATTTTATCTAGTATTTAGTATTTTTCACATCACATATTAGCTAGAGTTAATTTTAGAGCTTTTAGTGTATGTTTTCTTAACTTAGAAACTCTAAAGTGAGTAGAACTTGTAGTAGAGAGTTTAGAGAGTGATTACTAGCTTAGTAGTGACAGAATCTCTGGTCTAGATGAGTTTAGAATTTTCCGATATCGA
Source organism: Agapanthus africanus (assembly GCA_030015575.1). Taxonomy (NCBI): domain Eukaryota; kingdom Viridiplantae; phylum Streptophyta; class Magnoliopsida; order Asparagales; family Amaryllidaceae; genus Agapanthus; species Agapanthus africanus. Next base: position 471,983,965 of record JASDDO010000031.1, read on the forward strand.
TTTTTCATTGAGAATTGAGTATCAAATGAAATCTGGTACTACTTGGAAACTCTGAAAATTAAATAGAGGATACAGAGAGATGTATAGACCAGTAGAAATCCACCCTAGAAGCCTGAGCTACCAAATCCAATTCCTAGCCGCCGTTTTATTCATTTTGATCGTAATTTGCAGGTCAATTTTGGAATTAGGCTTTGAAATTTGTTCTGTAGCTCACTCATTAGATAACTAAAACTATCCTATACGCTAAAAAGTCTCAGATCACCTTAAGAAAAATCTAGAGTTGTTTTACTTGGTTTTTGGCAATGTTTTACGATATTTGAAAACTTGGTTTTTGATATTTAAGTTTTGACTCGGTTGTTTGATGTTCGTATGTCGACGTCGGGGGGTATTTAGTTGTTTTAGCATACATTGACCATAGGTTCAAACCTATATGCGCTTCGCTCATGATTTCAAATTCGATTTAGATTTTTATGGGACTTTGGTTATGGATTCGATTGTAGGTATATTTGTGTGGACTTCCGAGACGAAGAAGAAGAGCAAGGAGTTCGTTGACATCGACTAGGGAAAGGCGTGTTGAGGTGAATAGAAGTATATTTATGGGGGAAATCGGATGGATGACGTATAGCACCCCCGCAACTATAGAAATAGGATATTGTATATAGTAGAAACGTAAACCTGGCCTATAGGATTAGTAGGATAAACTATATGGATATTCATATATTTAGTAGAATGATATACCTGTTAGCTATAGTGCCCTCAAGGCAATTATCGTAATTGCAGGCAGGTGATTATGATGATTGAGGGAGGACTTATACCGGTAGAATAGTCTTACTCGAGATGATAGTATGCTATCTGGTTTATCTTTATCATCATGTACATGTTGATAGATCCCAAAGGATTCTTGCTTGACTACCAGCATTATGATGGCGATCATATACGTGGGAGCTGGGGGTCTATAAGCACATCCTTAAATGTCCCTAGTCATGGGAGTATCGAGACTGGGCATCGATACTCCAGTGTAGACTAGTGTATACTGATCAAGACCCCGATGAGAGACGGTGGCTAGGTCTCACAAGCCATTGGTGTTAGTTTGTTCACCTAAGATAGTATACATGTGCTCATTGGGTTATGAGTACACTGGACGGACTCGCCGGGAACGTGCTATTTGGTATTATACCTATTGTCAGATAGCAGTTCCCAGCTAACATGTGTACAGGTTAGTCTGTCGACCTGAGATCATCATTTGTTTCGTGTGAGTTCCTACTGTTTTTTGATTACTACCCTACCACGGCTCAAAGGAGTCGTGCAAACGGGTTTTAGTTGGGTACAGTCCCGAGCCACATGGAGGCAGCGATCGGATCGTCGAGGATTCGTCTCTCTCGGTATTGGGGGTTGATGTCGCGTTGTGTACGGATAGCCATCACCAAAAATCCATGGCCACGGTGGATGAGAATTACCGATCCAGGATCAATAGTTTCTCAGTTGGTGATGGGTTTCATGCCGACACTAAATGTCGCATTGTTAGGGGTCTGACTTTATCCACCCCCATAGACTCGATATGCGATACCCTTAGACGAACAGACCGGACTTTATGGATATTGTCATTGTCAGGCTCAGTAGGGGTTCAGGATGGGTTTACTCGTCGGCCTCCCTTTCGCTCAATACCTGGGTAGCCGTTACGTACAGCTAGTGCCGCTGACGTGCTTGTGGTTAAACCCACTACAAGCGTATTGACGAGTCTTTAGAGTCCTACACAGAGAGTTTCCCTGGTTCTGGCGAAATGATGTAGTAGCCGTATTGGATACGTGCAGGGTTCCGATCGATAGATGTACATTGTACTCGGACTTTCAATTGAACATTTGATAATACTAGCCGGCTCGGGTTTTGAGCCAGATTATTAAATCAGGTATTGATTTAATAATTTACGTATATGTATTTCGGTATGTATATTCTAGTATTATATTCTTTGTGTTATTCTATCTCTTTAGGTATTCGTATTTCGGTACGAATGCATGTATGTATATACTGTAGAATGTAATCCGTATTTTTACCGGATAACATTCTAGAAGGTGCCACCTCATTTTGGATTTGACCATTTTCATAAAATGGATAATGAGGTGGAAATAAATATGGAGGTATGGTGAGAACCATGCTTGCAATAGTGCACACAAATGAATTATTAATTTATTTGTGTTCACTATTCAAGCATGGTGGGATTTTAAAAATGGAAAAATGGTTTTAACAAAATCAAGCATGCATTATTTTCTTCACATGAGAGAGCTCATTTTGGATGCATGGTTAGTTTTCTTCACTTGAGCTTGAGCTCCTCCTTCACCATTAGCTTCACCTCCTCTAACTTTCTTGAGTTGCTTTCACCTTTTTTGTTTTGAGATAGTTGTTCCCTGATAAAAGGGTCACGTGCTGACACGTGATAGGTTCCTGTGATCTCTACTTTATAGAATTAAATTCTAGTCAAATAAAAATGTAACAAAACAACTAAGGAAAGACCCCAATGGGGCATCACGTGCTCACACGTGACCCACTGTAGACACGTGATGGGCTCTTAAGCCCTCCAAAATAATGAAAAGAATTAAATTCTAACTAGACAGAAGTCACGTGTCCACACGTGATAAGTCTTTAAACCCCCCTTAGAAAGAATTAAAAATAAAGTAAAATAGCAAGGAATACTCCAATGGGGTATCACGTGTCCACACGTGACCAGAGGTCACATGCAGACACGTGATGGGTTCCTGTGATCTCTAAATTATAAAATGAAATTCTAGTCAAACAAAAATATAACAAAATATCAGGAAATACCGCAATTGGGTATCACGTGCTCACACGTGACCAAGGGCCACGTGCTGACACGTGATGGTTTTCTGGGACTCTGTTATAATAAAATTAAATTCTAATCAAGCAAACAATTGGTGGAGTCACGTGCCCCTACGTGATGGGCCTTTAAAGACACACTGAAGGAATTAAAAGATATAATAAAAAACTAAGCAAAAAACCCAATGTGGAATCACGTGCTCACACGTGACCAAGGGTCACGTGCTGACACGTGATGATCCTTAGTCCTTTAAAACAACAGAATTAAATTCTGGGTAAAATGTTAATCAAGGGGGGTCACGTGTCAACACGTAATGGGTGCCTAAACTCTTTTATTAATAGAATTAAATTCTATTTTAATGATCAAACAATGGGATCACGTGCCAACACGTGATAGGCTTTTATGCCTTCTGAACTAATAAAATTAAATTCTAATTAAGGGAAATCAAAAACCTTAATATTTTCCTAGATCTTTCCAAACAGAAGGATTGTGCTCTGTAAAATGGGGCACCATTGGATTAAAAATCCAATGGTGATAAAAAATCACCAATTTATGGAAAGATTTTATACAAGGAAAGATTTCCCTGAAATTCACCAAGAATAACAAACAGAATATCTTCTGGATTAAGAATCCAATGGTAAATAAAATTCACTGAGTGATCTAAAAGATCATGTTGGTTACAAAAACAACCAAAATCTTTCAATAAAAGATTCACTAAACAAATTGATTCTTTTCCTTCTCCTATAAATAGGAGCCAAGAAGAGAAGAGGAGGATTGATTTTTGGATCTTGGAATTTTCTGAAGAAAAATAGCAGAAAAGAAAGAAGAATTTAATTCTCAAGAAAAGAAACCCTAGGTGAGAAAGGGGAAAGGGATCAAAGCTCCATAAAACAAAAAAGAGAATTTAATTCTCAATCTAAGAGTTTAACTCTTCTGCAAAAGAACTTAGTTCTTTCTCTGGTTGAAGATCTGTAGAAGCAAATCTCCCCACAAGTTGAGAATTTAATTCTCATCGGGGAGATTCTGCCATGCAGATCCAAAACTTAGAGGGAGAATTGAGTTTAGAGAATTTAATTCTCCCAAAAATAAAACTAGGGTTCAACCCTGCATGAGAATTTAATTCTCCCAAAATTCACAGGAACTTAATTCCTCCAAGATAAAATTAGGGTTCAACCCTGCATGAGAATTAATTATCCCAAATTCATAGAAATTTAATTCCTATAAAAACAGAATTAGAGTTTAACCCTATATGAGAATTTAATTCTTAAAAAACAAGAGACTCAAAGCTCTCCATGCACGTAAAGAACTGGGTCACGTGGTAACACGTGACCCCCATCCTCAATGATCAGAAAAGAAAGAACAAAACTAGGTCACGTGTTCCTACGTGACCCCTAAAACAGATCCCTCAAAATAAGAAAGAAAAACTTGGAGGCAATGCCTCACGTGTTCCCACGTGACTCTCAAAATAAAGGGAACAAAAACGGCAGAATCGATTTTGGGCGCCCTCACGTGTCCCCACGTGACCCCTAATAAACACTTTAATAAATCAGTGCATGGGTACCCATCACGTGCCCATACGTGATGGCCGTGAAGACTTAAGTGTTTAACACTTATTTGAATATTCCGAGAACCAAACAAAGGAAGACTGGTCCCCACCTTCAGAGGCCTCACATGGCCTCACGTGACCAATCCAATTTTAGTGTTTAACACTATTTTTGAGTGTTTTGTCTTTAGTGTTTAACACTATTTTCAGCGCATCACGTGGGAACACGTGACCATCAAATATATGTTAGTGTTTAACACTATATTCAAATCAAACCTAGCCTAAATTGGCTAAGTCCTTCTGAGGCAAGACTTCTCTTTTTACTGAGTCTCAAGTACATCCTTGCCTTCCAAGATTGATCATCCTATATGGCATATGAGTGCTCAGCACCCAACAAAAGATAAAATGTTGTCAGAACCCCTGTTTAGCATTGCCAAATAATGGGGGGGTTTAAACCCAGACAAATGTTTAATGGTCCAACAAAGGGCCAACATTTCAAACTTAATTGGACTTAGCCCAAATTGTACATAAGTCCTTAATTCAGATTTAACTGAGCCAATGTGCTAATAATCTAATTAATTGATCTTAGTTCCAAATTAGACTACAGATCTCCCAATCAACTTTGGTTCAAGGGTACATCTCTGAACTCCTTTGATATTTGTCGTTGTAATCCTTCAACGTTTTCAGAGAAGTGACGGGTCCCGATAACCACACATTTCATGGACTATGACGTCTTTAAACTGGACTGTGGGGTCCTTAAACTCATGGACTATGATGTCCTTGAACTTTATAGACTATGACGTCTTTAAACTACGGACTGTGGGGTCCCTTTAAACCCACGGACTATGATGTCCTTAACCTCGGACTGTGGGGTCCCTTTAAACCCACGGACTATGATGTCCTTAACCTCGGATTGTGGGGTCCCTTTAAACCCACGGACTATGATGTCCTTAATCTTGGACCACCATGTCCTTAAACTGATAATCGACCGCAATGTCCCTAAACTAAACAATATAGTCCAAATGCTCTCTTGTTGGATCTAAATGATCCCGTTAAGTTGATCTTAGTCTAAATTAGACAAACGTATCCTTAACAAATGTTTAAGTTAATCTTAGTCTCAAATGAGACTAAAGTATCCTTAAACCCAACCCCCAAACCCAAATCTAAGAAAATACGGATTTGGACTAATCCACGTTCTACGGGCGACGACATAAATTAGTCTCCGTATACAATCCACGGGCAACCAAAAACAAAACAAACACCCACGACACGAAGTGACCATCTGGAGAAGGAGAAAGTGGTTACCGCGATGCAGTAGCGTAATTAACTGCAGGGGCTTGCTCCTGCAAGGAAGAAAGTCCCCACAATCAAAAAACCCCTCAAATGAGGGGGAATCTGATGAAGTCTGCTACATCGGCCACATCCATTTAAACCTTCGATATATGGTTTCATAAATCAACTTGGCATCTTCGGAGAGGTGGACGGATAGCACCAATTAGCATCTGCCCCCAAAATTCAGGCATCGACGTCCCAACGTCCCGGTCGCGTCCTTTCGGCGGGGAACAGATGCTAACACTAAGATCATACACACTACAATCGAAGCTCTCTAGGGTAGCATCCTAGAGACCCTAGTTGCTCAATTTGCATCTTGTTGTGGAGCTAGAGCCAGAGTTACATCTCTCGGGTGGATCGTCTATGATGAAGGAAGTCCGGCGACCAACTTCGTTCAAGCATGCCTCAAGGAGCCATGGAGGAAGATGAAGACCGAAGGACTTGGTTCCATTAGGTATAACCATTCCTATCTCTTTTGTAAGTTTGCTAGTTTTAGGGTTAATGGTTTCGATTTTGGGCATCGGGTAATGGTAGCGCCGGGTTTTAGAAAAAATTTGTTCCGCATTTGACCACGGTTTGATGGCCGGGGCGCTCCCATAACCCAACATGGTATCAGAGCTACCCATTAAACTCTACTAGCTAGTTTGCACAAACTTAAAATCTCGATCGATAAATTTTTCAGAATCGGTTTTCTAATTTGATGTGCTTGTTGTCGATTTTAAAAAGTGGTCAAAAAATATTTTCAGGCATCTTAAAAATATGTGCAGGCAAAACTTTAGCTACTCAAAAAGTTTGGGCACATAACTCCAAAATTCGATGGCGGAACCGCCGCAAAATGGCCATTGTGCAGCCCTTTCGCGGCCCTTTTTGGGCTACAGTGACCAAATTTTTTCTCGAGCTCTAGTTAGTGGGAAAATGATTTTTGTGATATATAGTTTTAGCCCAGATTCTTTTGAGTACTGGTTATGCACTTGGGGCCAATTTGGGAAAGTTTAGTCGATCGAAATTTTAAGTGTGTGATTATCAGTACTTGCATTACTATCTGCGGCCGTGAATGTCATTTGATCGGTAAACCCTTCTAACTGCTATATGTTCCTTTAAACGGGTTTGCAAACGTGACATTCACGTTGATGTTCTGTGTTGTGCTGTGATGTTGGTTGGATCGTCGTAGTAGATAGCTTGGGTACAATGTTAGTACAGTTTAGTTTCATTTATACATTTGATATTGCGGGGCGAGCGTCCGACATGTGGACTGCTGTCACTGCCTGTTTGTATATTATTCTTTTGGGGAACGACCGGGTTGAGGTCGATGTCACCCTTGTATATTATTTTCTTTTTTGTACTAGGATTACCCCGCGGTGGAAAGCATGAATAGCCGGGTTCTAGAGGGCAACGGGTCCTCATCTCATGGCGTTGACACGGAGGGGACCTTACTCTAGAATTGGCAGGCTATTCACCGCACTAGTAGGGGGTATAGGTTGACCTACGGAGGGGTGCTCAAGTTACTGGATTCCGTGAAGTGCTGGGTGGCCCATTCACGTTGTTGAAGGGGGTTGCCTCGCTTCTGGTTTTGGCGGGTAACTTGCCGCGCTCGTAGAGGTCTAAGTTTCATTGCACAGGCTATCCACATAACAGGGTACGTCGGGTCTCATTTGCGGCTCAAGTGAAACCCGGGGCTTCAAGATTATCCACCATTTTGTGTTGCTTCTGTGATGTTTCTGTGATGTTACTTTATATCATGCCTAGGACGAATGTTATATATATATATTTATATATACTAGTAGATATTGTATATGTTTTGCACCCGCGCTAGTCCAGTCCCCGCTCTGTCGTTAGTAAAGTAACCTAACGAGTGATGACGGGACCCAGTGGTGAATGCGGATGGCATATACGTACATTTTATTTTCGTTCTTTTCTGGTGTGATTAATTGATGGGACTGCATTGATTCTTATCAATGCATGGATAAAACAAACCTATATGATGTTGTTGGAACCAAGCTTTTTAAAAAAAAACAGACATTACAGACGTTCTCTTTTGCTTTGCACAGTGGTATTCGGTTATGAATATCCAGCACCTCATTCGACGGGACGAGATCCCTTCATCGGGAGTGACCCCTTGAGTAAAAGTTTGCGTCAACGTAATAACTTCATTATAGTCGTTTCCTTTTGCTTTGCATTGTGGTATTCAGTGTGGAATATCCTGCACCTCATTCGACGAGGAAAGAGCCGAGATCCCTTCACCGGGAGTGACCTCTTTAGCAAAAGTTTTCGCCACTATATATATTTGTAAAACCACTTGGATTCCTTCAACGATATCAAGTTCATTACGTTAAAGGTTTTTCACCAAAAACTAGCCGTAGCCCTCCGTCATTTCAGATAGGTATCTCGTAGTATTCGTGCTATGTACATTGGTCTCTATCAAGGCATAGTGTACGGTAGTTGCGTGATACGTATCTGTATCATGGATATGCGATTATCTAGGACAGCCGTATAGTCACGTTGGTCTCTATCAAGGGCTTGTGCGGGTGGGTTTAGATCAATCTTGGATAATGACGGGTTGAACTTGACTAGCGACTTATGGCACGTTGGTCTCTATGAAGGCCATGAAGTCGTTAGGGGTAAAAACACACATCGGGAGTTTCAAACATACAGGAAACTTGCCAGGCTTGTGCATACCTTCAGGAGTACGATAACTTGAGTGGCTTCCATCAAGTTATCTACTAGGTTGGATCGGATGTCAACCTGTGGAGGCACCATTTGTGACTATTGGACACTGAACTCCCCCAACCTAATCTCAGGTCAAGAGATAAGAGCGATGGCATACCTTGAGTCACTCGCTTCCATTGGGCGAACTTTCATCTGTTTTTTTTCCTTCCTGCCGACATGCAATGATAGTTGGATCCTGATTCCCACTGATGAGTAAGATTACTCCTCGGATGATTTTAGATGATCCCGACTAATTCTCCTTTAGGGTTTGGAGGAGAATTCGAGGAAACAGTGGGAGCCATCTTGATTAGATAAAATGATTAACCATTCTGATCTAGGTTAGAGTGCACGCTGAGTGTTTCTTTTCTCTCTCTTTTTGGCAGCGCCTATGACCCAACCCTTGACTAAAACTCATAAACCAAGTTGACCGAACCTTCTTAAAACACTTTGGCTTTTGGAATGTCACAGTGTCGCATACATCATTGCCACTTCTATATCACACTTTGCATCTCTCCAGAACACCCTGTATCACTACGAACATCCACTTCCATTGGATAAATCCATCATATAATTACATACGAACTCAAAGGAATTTTTTTGAGGATGGATTCTGGTTCTGGAGAGAATGAATAGGACTATTCAGTTGTCTTTTCTCTTTACCTTCTCTTAGGTTGTGAGGGCTCCTAGGATTAGGAGAGAGTACACCTATTGAGCTTATTGGACAGTCTTCCTCCAGACCATAGGCAGGTGCCGAATGGTAGGGAAGGAAGAAAACCAACAAGCCTAACTATGGTGTACAGAAAGTAATTAGTAAAGACAAATAAAGGGATTAGAATAACGGCAAAGAAAATTGCGACTGCTATCATTCACGACAAAAACCGTGTATACCCCTGCCACTCCTACATCCACTTTGCATTTCTCTAGAACACTCTGTATCACTACGGATATCCACTCCTATTGGATATGTCATCGTATAGTTACATACGAACTCAAAGGAACTTGTTCCAGATTCGAGGATAGTTTCCGATTCAAGAGAAATTGAATAGGATTATTTAGATGTCTTGTCCCATTACCTTCTCTCAGGTTGCGAGGGCTCCTAGAATTAGGAGAGTACACGTATCACGCTTATTGGATAGTCTTCTTCCAAACCTTAGGCTGGTGTCGAAGGGTAGGGAAGGAAGAAAACCAATTAGCATAAAGAAGGTATACAGAAGGTAATAAGTAAACACATATTAAAGGGATTGGAGTGGGGGCAAGTAAGTATACGGTTACTGTCATGAATCAGGATAATGGATGAGGCATTACTAGGAATACCAGGTTACCCCTTTTGAAACATTTTTATGTTTCAGTTTCACTGTGCGATGTTAATTGAAAACTGTTTTCCCAAATCGGAATCTAACTCCAGGGTATGTGTTTACCAGATCAGTTTCTCACATCTGTATGCTCTTACGGATGGTGAGTGTGAGTAAGATATTGGGAATTGGGTGATTAGATCCTCATTATATCGGAATTCGTCGTAATTAGTGATATTTGAGGAAATCATCTGGTTTTTGCCGGATGGCAAATATTTGGTTTTGAATATCCGTTGTTATGCACCAATTTCAAACTGATATATCTGTACGTTTATTTTATAAAGTGAGATATAACTTTTTGATATTATGTCTGTGACATTTACCTATATCAGTTAGTGATTAGGTAAGGTGCATTCAACAGCGGTGTAATTCTTGTTAACCATAGTACAGTTTTTCAACCTACGACGCACAGGGTTTGAGTTGTTGAACTCAGGGGACTTATACAAAGTATTGTATGCTGTCCAGTGTCCATTAGGATAATAGGGTTGATACTCATACTATATTCTGTTTACTCATAGCTTCTCTAGTTCTGGACAAGTATTTCGTAGAAATACAAGGTTCAGATTTTGAGAAGTTATAGGTATAAGAATAAAGTAGAGAACCATTTGTTGGAAGTATCAGGATTCTTCGATGAAGTCGAAGATGTAGATACTTGTGTTTGGTATTCCGTTGATAGTAATAGTTTTAAGAACTTGCTTCTCTTTCAGGTTACTCTGTTCTCCGATGAAAGACGCGACCGGGACGTTAGGACGTCTGACCTGAATTTTGGGGGCAGATGCTATTTGGTTTTATTCTTCCACCTCTCCGAAGATGCTAAGTTGATTTATGGCTCTGTGTATCGGAGGTTTAGACGGATGCGGCCGATGTAGCAGACTTCGTCAAATTCCACCTCGTTTGAGGGGGTTTTTATTGTGGGGACGCTCTTCCCTGCAGGCGCAAGCCCCTGCAGTTAATTACGCTACCGTATCGCGGTAACAACTTTCTCTTTCTCCAGATGGTCATTTCGTGTCGTATGTGTTTGTTTTATTTTTGGTTGCCCGTGGATTGTATACGGAGACCAATTTATGTTGTCGTCCGTAGGGCGTGGATTAGTCCAAATCCGTATTTTCTTAGATTTAGGTTTGGGTTGGGTTTAAGGATCGTTAATCTCATTTGAGATTAAGATCAACTTAAACGCTTGTTGAGGATACGTTAGTCTAATTTTAGACTAAGATCAACTTAACAGGATTATTTAGATCCAACAAAAGAGCATTTGGGCTCTATTGTTTTAGTTTAGGGACATTACAGCCCATTGAGTGTCTAGTTGCCGGGACTCGCCACATCTCTGAAGACGTTGAAGAATTACAATGACATATGTCAGAGGTGTGAGGAGATGTACCCATGAACCAGTGTCAGTTGAGCGATCTGTAGTTGGATTGATTTAAGGATCATTAATCTCGTTTGAGATTAAGATCAACTTAAGTGGTTGTTAAGAATACGTTAGTCTCATTTTAGACTGAGATCTACTTAACAGGATCATTTAGATCCAACAAAAGAGCATTTGGGCTCTATTGTTTTAGTTTAGGGACATTGCGATCCGGTTTAAAGACATCAAAGTCTGTAAAGTTTAAGAACATCATAGTCCATGAGTTTAAAGACCTCACAGTCCATAAAGTTTAAGGACACCATAGTCCATGAGTTTAAGTACCCACAGCCCATAAAGTTTAAGGACATCTTAGTCCATGGTAGTTTAGAGACGTCATAGTATGTAAAGTTTAAGGACATCATAGTCCATGAGTTTAAGGACCCCACAGTCCGTGGAATATCTGGTTGTCGGGACCCGTCACCTCTCTGAAGACGTTGAAGGATTACAACGACAAATATCAGAGGAGTGAAGAGATGTACCCTTGAACCAATATTGGTTGGGAGATCTGTAGTTCAATTTGGGAATAAGATCAAACATTTATGAGCATATGGGCTCAGTTAATCTGAATTTGGACCAGAGGCCACTTTGGGCTCGGCCTATTCAGTTAAAATGTTAAACATTTAACAATGCTGAGCATTGGTTTGGTTTCTGACAATTGTTTTTGTCCTTTTATTGAGTGCTGAGCACTCATTATAGCTCTGGGGCCTTTTTTTTATAGAACAGTTTATGTTCATTTAGCGCACACGTGAGAAGCACCTGGCATGCTTGGCGGCGAGCGCCAGTCAATGAGCGCATTGCACTTCTGATGAAGTAGCGCACACGTAAGGAGCACGTGGCGCGCTTGGCGCTGAGCGCCAGTCAATGAGCGCATTGCACATCTGATGAAGTAGCGCACACGTGAGGAGCACGTGGCGCGCTTGGCGCTGAGCGCCATTCAATCAGCGCAGAGCGCTTCTTGTGAAATTTGGAGCGCTAAGGCTCTGCAAAGCTGCGCGTTAGTTTTGGAGCGCTGAAGCGCGTCTTTTAATTGGAGCGCTAGGGCTCTTTTTAGGCAGCTTTGCGCCGTGAGAATTAAATTATATTTCTTATAAGAGACTTTGTCTCATGGGTCTAAGAACAAAGTTCTTATTTTTTATAGAAGATGTTTCAATCTCTTATGTTTTTTGATGAAAAGCTCTGCCTTTATGGATCTGTGATCCTAAGAGAATTGAATTATTCTCTCCCCCTTTATTATAAGATATTATAATCTCTGAAAGACAATTTATCTTATAGATCTATGATCTGAAGAAGATTAAATTCTTCCCCTTAACTTTTTATGATGAGATACTTTGATCTTTGTTGTGAAAGACCTTGGTCTTATAGATCTATGATCATAGAAAAAGAAGTAAATTCTTCTTTTTATATGAGATAATTTCATCTCTCTGTTCTTTTTTTTACCTTGAAGAAAATTTTCTTCTTCTGAGAGCTTGCTCTTTGTCTTTGAAATTTCTCAAAGTTTATGGGTGGGTTCCTCTATCTAAGACTTGAAGTCTTGGGGCCTTTATATAGGGCAAACTGATTTGTTGAATCAATCGAAGAGATCTTTTCTCTAATTGATTTGGGGATGTTTCCCCTGTTGGATCTTTGATCCTAGGGCTTCTGATTTACAGAAGACAATCTTCTTGTTTTTAACAAGATTGGAAAATTTTCCCCATACAGAATTTATTCTGTATTTTAGTGATTTTTAATCACCATTGGATCGATGATCCAACGGTGCTCTGATTTTCAGAGCACAATCTTTCCTATTTGGAAAGATTGTGAGGAACGTTTCCTTAACAGAATTTTACTCTGGTTAATTGATGATTTTTAATCATATTTGTTGGATCTTTGATCCAATGGTTGGGAACATTCTGTTCCAGCGCTAGCGCACTCGTTCTTTGCACGTGGTGCGCTGCTTAGAGTGCTACGCACTTAGCGCTAGCGCTCACGTGCTTTGCACATGGTGCGCTGCTTAGAGTGCGGCGTTCTTAGCGCTAGCGCTGCTATGAAGTGCTGTTTCATTTCAAAATTTGAAATTTGAACAGAGTTTTACCCTGATTGGGGGAAACAAATGCCCCCCCCACCGTTGCGCTTACGTGGCCCACACGTGAGTGTAGCGGTGGCAGCATCTCTGCCATTGGATCAACTTAGGAGTTGAAATGGCTCTCAGTGCCTATAAATAGGACCCTTGGCTCTTGAGATGACTTCTGTTCATCTTCTTTCTTATTTTCTGAGAATCAATTTCTCCTTCAGAGCATAGCTCTTCATCTTAAGAATTTTCTTAGGGACAGAACTCTGTCAAAAATTTAGGTAAAGATTAAATCTTTCTAGGGTTTCACTCATTAACAGAGCTTTGCTCTTTTCAAATCATATAGATTTTTAGGGTTTTTCAATAGAGCTTTGCTCTTTTCAAATCATATAAATTTGTTAATCTTTCATGAAAACTCTTAAAGTTTGTTCATAGATCTTGAAGATCTCAGAATTTTTGATTCATTAAAAAAAACTTTGCTTCAAGTTTTCTGATGGTTTATTCCATCATTTTACAGAGCATAGCTCTTCAAGATTTTTCTTGAGGAATTTTATTCCTTTCATCATCAGAGCTGACAGATATCACTATGTTGTAGAGCGCTGCTCTCAATGGGAGATTTACTCCTTGGCCCGAGGGGCCCTCATTAAATGAGAATCCGTTGAGGATTTCCTCATTTAATGACAGTCTCATCAAATGATGAGACTGTTTTATTAATGATGAACTGACATCTAGATTAAGTGGGCCCCGTTTGGTCCCTTTTCACTGCATTGCAGTGTGGTACGGATTTAAAGTACCAAGTACCGAAATGGACTTGTAACATTGAAGGCTAACTTTGTTCTCTTTCACGCAGGTACCATGTCTTTCGATACTTCGTTTCCCTTTTTCCGTTTAGAAAGCGGGTTCCCTGCAGCGCCAATAGACCGAGAAGTTTTCGCACTGATCAAGGATCACGACCCAGAGCACAAGAATCTTCATCTATGGGGAACATGGTACAATCAAATTATCAGGGGTCGACGGAGCTTTTCTTTCGCGACACCCTCGGAGCCCATTTCAGCGATTTCTTACGCCGATCTACCCCTAGTGAACTACACTGTGGAGGAGGTCAATTAGACTTCAGATGGTCTCCTTCAGCCTTTTTTGGCTGCGATACCCGTACAGTCTCCAATGGCGTTGGATATCTTGGGGTGACGTATATGTCAAGGTGAGTCACGTCCTTGGGGACAGCCTAATAACATAGGATTAACTCCCCGTCACCCAGCCGAATATTTGCAGTGGGCCCGGTACATTTTGTCCGCCAAGAGGTTGCGGTTGCTAAGGCTCGGGTTGTATCCCGTGATTTACGTTTCTCTCTTTCAGTACTCCACGCCTCCTACATGGTAGGTAAAATTCTTTTTGGAACAATGGAACGTTCCAACTCACACCTTCCTCTTGTTGGATCGGGAAGTCTCAATCTCTCTAGAGGAGTTCGCGGAGATCTCTGGCTTGCCTGTCAGAGGGGAGCATTATGAGGAACTACTTCCTCATGATGAGTACGTCTTTGCTGCCAGGTCGGTGATGATGGGCCTTACCCCGGAAAATGCCATTCAACATCAATCCCCAAGTTTGATTAAGGTGCTGAATATCTACGAGGGCTTATTTCTTGAATCTGAGAGCCGTGGGGTTAATTTCACAGACTTCATCGCTCGTTTTCTCCGCCCGGAAGTCCTGTCGGAGGAAGCCACGAAATTCTCTAAACTCGGCGATCCTTTTGGCTTGGGATTGGGCAACCTGCCGACGGCGGAGGCGAATCAGAAGAGTTTCTTTCTCCCCGACACCTCGGTCGTCTCTTTTGCAGAGCTTGCAGCTCCTGGGATTGACGAAGAAGCGTTCTTTTTGGGGTTTCTCGGGCTATGGCTAAACTGGTTTGTGCTTCCGATGCACCCTCGCCGTATGAGGTCGTCCGTCTTCTACCCAGCTCACCGAATGGTTATAGGGGTGAAAGTGGCCGTCGGGGTCGCTGGGTTAGCCCATTTGTATCACGGCCTCAGCTTAGCGGCAGATACTACCCAACCGGAGGTGCAGCCCATAAACTTCTCGATGCATTATTTCACCTCGTTGCTCGAGTTGCATGTGCTTGGCGCCTTTGGAGTTCACAAAAGGCCCCTCTTTTATGAAATATATAACTTTCCTCGCCTGTTGAGGCTAGTTGACACTTCCATTTTGTAACCGACTCCGTGAGAGGCTCGGGGCTTAATCCTTCGCCGGCGTACCGTTGGGGGTGGCATGACCTTTGTTGATAAGGTCTTAAATATCGGTAAAGAATCCGCAAAGACAATGCAGTCGCTGCGGGACACCTTTAAAGACGACGCCTCTACCCTGAAAGCTCGGGAGATTCTTCATCTATATTCAATCAGGCCGGGCTTTCTGGTGTTTAGGCAGAATGATGCGGCGTTGTTTATGAGATATAACCCGCATCGTTTCGCCCAACAACCTAGCTATAATCAGGGTGTTTCGCTCGAAGCCTTCCTAGCTGAGCCGATTGCCACAGAAGAAGGCATCCTCAACGCGCTACACCATTTCATGAGGCTAAACACCGGGTCTAACTTCTTTATCAGTGAGCCAGGCTGCGTCTGTTGAACGTGTATGTGGCGTGGTACCAGCACGCGATGGGTGCCGTCATCAGGGAGGAAAAGAAGTTGTTGCTTGATCGTAAGGGTGCAGCCCATGCTGGTAATCCAGCTATTCCTTTGAAGCAACGGACCGTCGTTTGTACTTTTTTGAGAGTGGTTGCTGTGGTTGTGGTACCGCGTGAGATGCCCGAGCTACCGCTACCCCGTGCTCCCGTCGAAGTGGCGGCTGTGGCGTCTCCTGAGTCCGGCATGGGTACGGAAATTGGGACTCGTCGCCCAAAGTTGCCCACCAAGCGCAAGCTTGTGTTATCGGCTACCGGCGCTCGTCAGAAGAAAAAAAAATCTATACTTTCTGCAGATGTTGTATTTGGCCAGGAGCCCCATGCTCCTTACAGGGAGGGCTTGAGCGAATACGGGACCAATGAAGGCTTATTCATGGCACCGGATGATACTGATCTAGAGGCTGCTATTGCAGCTTCCGGGCGATTAGCTAGCCACAAAGCAGGACCGGTCACCCTTGTATAGTCAGGTAGACTTCAGTCATATCTTTCTGCTGTTACGTTTTTATTATCATGCTTTGACTGACACTTCTTCTTCAACAGGCATCTCCACTGAAGAAGCTCTCGCGGCTTCTCTCAAGACTTTTGAAGAGGAGGAAAGGCTTCGTGCTTCCTTGGGCATTGGTACAGTTCGGCTCATTGTGCCTCCATTCCCATTTTTATGGGTAAACTAACTCTTCTTTTCCATCCTATTGCAGAGATTACCTCGACTTAGGTTATCCCAAGTGCAGTGTCGATCGCGAGTGGTGACGCGGCGATGCTCCCAAGGCCAGCTGCCGAAGTCCCAGCTCCCCCAGTATTGCCGAAAGAAGCTTCGCTCAAACAGCCGATAACGGACGCCGTAGAGGCTCCAGAGGAAGAACTTGGTTCGGATGATGGCATCACCTTGACGGAGGCTTTAAGGAGGTCACTTCTCTCTACCAAGGCCGACAAGAAGCATAGAAAACGTGCAACTAAGGAACATGATGCTGCTTTGGTTATAGGCGCAGGCTTAAGCGCTATTCCATCCATCACTATTTCCTCAGAAGATGCTCCAGCCGCCTTGTCTACCGTTCGTAGACAGGTTTTGCTCGTGGCTCGGGAGGCAATCGAAAAGCCGCCTCAAGGTAATGTAACACTGGGTCCTTTTATTAGAGTTAGATCTTTAGATTCTTATATATCGTATCCTGCAGGGCTAAGTCTTGGCGATGAGGCAGCAGATGAGATAATGGCAACCGCTGAGCCTGAAATGGCTACTCTCTCCCAGGAGTCCGGGACTGCTCCATTTGCCGCTCTTTCCCCTTGTGGTTCCCTGCCATTGCCCGGCATTGCGATTGTCACGACGGCTCTCGTAGAATTGGGGGATGAAGCCACCGGTGTCGAAACTGTCCCCCCAGATGAGATCGAAGAAGTCGCGACGCTTGGTGATGCTTCCGTCACAGTTTTGGCTGATGACCAGTTTGGTAGGTCCCAGATCGCTGCATTCTTTTCGTTTCGCAATCCCTTTGGGTCCCTTCCAATGAAATTTTGTTCCTTTCGAGTATAGGTGTGGTGAGTGCTGAGATTGTGCCATCTGAAGAAGCACCACCAACTGCCGCTCTAACAGTCGATGCCCCTTCGTCTCCTTTTATATCCTCTCGAATGCTGGAAGGTATGGGTTTGCGATTAATTTTAAATCGGGGACAGCATCTTTTATGTACTGACCATGTATTATCATAATCTGGAAGGAGTTCTCTTTGATCATCTATATCAAGTGCTGAATCTGCATTTCTCCTTCCAGTCAGAAGTTACTCTGCCTGCTGGTGCCGGTGAGTATAGTTTTTAAACCGACGTCCTTTCCTTTCTTAGACGGACGATCCGGCCGTTGTTAATTTTGAATTGATTGCAGCACTACAAATTGAAGGAGGGGACGAGGGAATCGTCGCGCCACCAGTACTCCCAACTCTGCCCTCTGTTGCAGCCGGTATAGTAGAATCTATTGTTTGTGTATTTTCTTTATTTCTTGAGCCGACATCTGAATATGGTTTTTGCAGTGGTTGCACCGATTCCAGCTCCATTCGAGTCTCGCATCATAATGCCGGCAGGGCCTTTTTCTAGACGTCCATCCTCAAAAGGCGCTGTGACCAGTCTGCGTATGTTGAGCGAATACATCGAGGAGCTTGATGCGGAGGCCCCTATATTCGCTGCAGATTTTGCTGCCGAGGTTAATCTAATGTTGGCGACGCTTGTGAACTTCCATAACGAAGGCGTCGTTGAGCCTTGGGTTAACCACTGCAGGAAGATTGAGGCCTGTCTGCATGAGCTTGAGTTTAGGCGTCCTGCTCCTGAGATTCTGGCTTTGAACTCCCAGCGGGCTGCGTGGGTTGAGCAAAGTGCCCTTTTCCTTCGCCATTTTGAACAAGAAGCGACCTTGAGGCGGAAGGAACGCGAGGAGGCTTCAAGTGAATCTGCCCGGCTGCGCGCCCAAGTTGAAGCGAATGTTGCGCAACTGAGAGCCGTCTTTGACAATTTGCAGCGATGTATTTCGGACGGGCCGGCACTGAGGCGGAAGCTCGACTTCATTGAACGGGTTACGCAGAGTCACGAAACTGCCCAACGGGAAATCGATGAGAAGCTTTCATCCTGCTTGCAGCAACTGGCACAAGTTGAAGCGGAGCTGACCGCGGCAACTGATCATGAGAAGGAGTTGAGAGGAGTGCGCGAGCGGCTAGCTGATTTATTGAAAACGCTTCCTTCTCGGTAGCTGTTTTTGTACACATTGAACATTTGTGATATTTGAATAACATGCCTTTATTCATTTTTTTATTCTTTTATATGATGTATCTTGTACTCAATTGAACTTATGAATAAAGACACATTTTTCTTATCCCCCACTGTTGCCTTCTTCTCTTTGCTGTGTTGTTGCCATATGATTTTAGCAATTGTGGCCTATAGATAGTATGTAGCTGTCCATCCTGGACTCTTTGCAGGGTGGTGATGGCTCAGGAAACAGGGTTAGGATCTGTCACCTATGACTTTTCAATTTTATGAGCCATGAGGGTCTCATAAAGATTTTTCTCTCGACGAGTCGTGAGGATCTCGTAGATGTATTTTCTCCTTAGAAATCGTGAGGATTTCTAAGTGTGTTTTCTCTTGAGAGTCGTAAGGATCTTACAAAAGAATTTTCTCCCTTACAAGTCGAGAGGACTCGTAAGCGATTGCTTCTGTCACGCCCCGCTTCCCAGAGTACGCTAAATTGGGCATGTGACATAGCCAACCATGCTACCTGTGGGTAGGAAGTATCCATCCACAGTCACATTACGGCTGTAGAGATATCAAGAACAAAATATAACTATCTAAAACATGTCCATAAGCCAAGATAACATGAGTCAAGAATAATAAAAGTGCGGAAGCAAAAGATCCAATACAAAATAACTGGAATGTATGTCCCATAATGCGGGCTCACATCAGGAAATAAATGCAGGAAATAAAGAACTAACTACTGCCGACACCTCACAGCTCAGCCTGCTGGCTGAAGTACTCCTGCTCGGACTGCAGCAACGGTACAGAATCTGGGCCATGCAAAACCCAGACGTCAGCGCGTCATGTCATCAAGTAATAAAATATAAACAGGGTAACAGGCAATGCAAATATAAACATGAATGAAAAGCAGGTGTAACAGTAATATAAATCAGGCAGTGCAGGGTAGTGTGCAGTGAGTAAACTAAACTGGTCTATTGGGTTTTCTACTCTAAGGTCCTTGAAATCAATTTGATAAATCATCGATGTAACTCAATAGTATCACGTGCATGCCCGGGACCACGGTCTACAGACTCTCGGGCTGAAACCGGGACGTGTCGCTAGGCACTAACAGGAAAGGAGTACAGACCAACGATGTCAGCAGCATCGTCACGAGGCGGGCCTAGCCTCTAAAAATGATCAGTATAAGCGAGCAACTGTCGAGTTACAAGTCAGGATTTCATCATTGATTTCCCCATGCCCCCAAGTTATATGTGTCAAGTCAGGTATTCCGTAATCAAGAACTAATGCCAATACAGGATCAGGTAAGAGCAGGTTTGTCTGGATAGACAACAGGAACGGTCCGTGAGGACTACATGTCAGGTTGGTTGGCATTAGACGCAAGATCAGGTAATGGGTCAAGCCATGGTACATCAGGTCAAGTCAAGTGGTGTATGGTACCTTGTCGGGTCAATCAATATGTGTGTAGCAAGTCAGGCCAGGGTGTAATAGATAACATGTGGGTACTCATAGACAGCTAGCATAATCATGGTTATAAATAATCAAGCATGGTTATCAACAACACAATCTAAGCAATAAGTTAAGCAATAAAGTAGATTTAATTAATTAGCTGTACAGTTATCAGTTGTGATTAAACCGGTTAAAGTTGCACATGGATGTCCGATAGATTAAAACTGGGTAAAAGGGGTATCATGGCTATAAACAAATGCGATCATGTGGTCTATCACTTACAGGTAATTACTAGGTATAAATAATTAGATGCAAAATTAGGTTTCAAGTTCGGGATAATAAAATGTGTAAAGGAACTGTATACGGTTAACTTAAAATCCAATTATTTCGATTCTACTTAGAGGTTTAACAGGAAATAAATAATATAGCCTACGAATAGTTTAAAATAGCATGCAGCAAGTTTCACTTGCCTCGACGAGTCGCGGAACGGAAAACGGAACGTTATGCGTCGGCGGGGAAAATATCGCGACGTGCGCACGGTTCACAGAATGAACCCAAACGATGAATAGTGGAGTCACACGGGTCGGAGGTACTCGCTGGGTCATCGGGAAACATCGCCGGCACGGTCGGATTCCGGCGAACAGCGACGACAGAAAACAGTAAATTTTAACATGAAAAGAAAGGATAACCAGGAAAGAATAGAGGAGGAAAGAGGTACCAACGCAATCAGGGTTTGCCGAGGAAGTGCTGGGGTGGCGGCGAGATCGACCGCGGCGAGAACGACGTGCTCCGACGATCTACAGAAAACCCAACCATGAACAGCAAGGCTTTTCAGTTGCAGAAAAAGAGAAAGAAGAAGAAGAGAAGGATGAGATGGAGAGGGCGCTTAGTGGGGTGCTCACAAGGCTAAGGGCACGGGGACGAGTCACCGACGGCAATCCTCCGGCGATGCAGCAGCGTGCAGGAGTGCAGGGGCACGGCTGCAGGTGCGGGTGCTCGGGAGAGAGGGAAGGAGGAAGAAGAGGAGGTGGAAGTGACGAGGGCGAGGAGGCGACGAGGTCTGCGAGGATGGCGTCAGTGCTGGGGCAACGGCGAGGGGAGACAAGGCGGCTAGGGTTTCAGGGATGGGTTCTGTTTGTTTTTGAGAAGGGAAGGAAAGAAATTTAAAAGAAGAAGAGAGAGAGAAGACGCGGGGAGAGAGAGAGAGAAAGATATCGAGAGGAGAGAGAAGAGGAAGAGATAGAGAGGAAGAGAGAGATCGAGAGGAGAGAGAAAATTGGCCTTTAGCGCCCGCGAGAGAGAGAGAAGAGAGAGCAAGAGAAGGAGAAAGGAAATAAGGAGAATGACGTGTGGGGCCCGGGGTTAAAATTGAAATGTGATTGGCTGGGGGAGTTAAGGTTTGTTAAGTATAAAATTTTAAAAAGATTTAGGATTTTAATAAAACGTTAGTAAGATATACTAGTATGCTGAGGAAAAATCTGGCCGGTTAAAAAAATATTAGAAAATAGGATTTGGCGTAATTGCAAAATATTTCGGAATTGCGCCCGGGTCGGGTCCAAACATTTGAATTTGAAATATGAAATTTATTGGCAGGTTCCAAAAATTAAAATGAAGTATTTTATAATTAAAAAGCATACCCCCAAGAACGGATGCACGTGCGTGCGCGTAGCCGTCCAAACACGTCCGTTTCACTGAACGGGTCGAGAACACGATGCAAGGACGCTACCACAGGGTTAGGGGTGTCAAGCAGGCCATGACAAGTATTTTTAATTTAATTTTAGATGACTTAAATTGTTATATGCAGAATATGACATGTCGGTGTAAACTATAACTGGTAACAGTCAAAGCAGCCTAAATGAAATAAATACCACACCCCACATATAAGATAACAGAAACTTGTAAAATTGGACTCGGTTGTTACATTATACCCAACTACAAAAGAATTTCGTCCTCGAAATTCCAAGAATACAAAGGATAGACGAAAATCAAACTACAAGAAAAGATGAGGAAACTTCTGCTGGATTTCATCTTCCCGTTCCCAAATGGACTCTCCATGCGAGCGATTACCCCAAGAAACAAGTATAAGAGGGATAGCCTTGTTCTTAAGGACCTTTTCCCGTCGATCCACAATTTCAACCGGTCGCTCCTCAAAAGTCAAGTCTTCTCATACAGTTAGCTCCGAATAATCCAACACATGTGTTTCATCTCGAACATACCTACGGAGTTGAGATACGTGGAACACATCGTGCACATTCGCCAAAGACTGCGGTAACGCCAAACGATACGCTACCTCACCAACACGCTCCAAGATCTTAAGGGGTCCAACGAATCGAAGACTGAGCTTTCCTCGACTTCCAAAACGAATCACCCCTCTAGTCGGTGATATCTTCAAGAATACCAAATCACCCACAGCGAACTCTAGAGGTCTTCTCGAAGTATCTGCCCAACTCTTCTGTCGGTCTTGTGCTGCTTTCATATGATTTCTGATAGTGTTAACTTTCTCTACCGTCTGCACAACCAAATCTGGTCCCAACAATCTTCGTTCACCAATATCGTTCCAACAAACAGGTGAACGACATTTGCGACCGTACAGAGCTTCGAATGGAGCCATCTGGATAGTTGCCTGGAACTTTTGTTGTAAGAAAACTCCACCAAATGTAGATGATCCTCCCAAGAACCCTTGAAGTCCAACATGCATGCTCTCAACATATCCTCAAAAGTTTAAATTGTTCTTTCCGACTGGCCATCAGTTTGAGGATGATAAGCTGTGCGAAACTTCAATCGAGTCCCCAAACTTTCATGTAAGCTCCGCCAAAAGTGCGATAAGAACCGAGTGTCACGATCGGACACGATGCTTACCAGTACTCCATGCAATCTTACAATCTCCTGCATGTACCGCTCTGTCAAAGTCTCTGTTGATTGACCAACCCGAAAAGGGATAAAATGAGCTGCCTTGGTCAAACGATCAACAATCACCCATACTGCATTGTTGCCTTTTGGACTCTGCGGTAGAGCTGTCACGAAATCCATGGTTATATGTTCCCACTTCCACTGAGTAATCGGAAGTGGTTGCAATAAACCAGCAACCCTTTGATGTTCAGCCTTAACTTGCTGACACACTAAGCACTTTGCCACAAATCGAGCGATCTCCCGTTTCATGCCTTCCCACCAGAAGTGCTGTCGTAAGTCTCGGTACATCTTCGTGCCTCCTGGATGTACGGAATAAGCTGAGTTGTGCACCTCCTTCATAAGCTCTTCGCGAACATCTCCCTTTGGCACACACAAACGGCTACCATACCTTAACGAACCATCTTCGTGGATCAATAAATCTGTTCGTAGTCCGGCTTCAACCTGTTCTCGAAACTTTTGCAATCTAGGATCCTGCGATTGCGCTGCCTTAATATTCTCGATCAACGACGAATGTACTTGCAGCTGCATCAACTGTCCTGAAGAATGCGGTAGCATAACCTCCAACTCAAATCTCCGAAAGTCAACGAGTTCCTTCTGCGTAGTCAACATCTGAATTACTGGTAACCGACTGAGTGCATCCGGTACGACATTAACCTTCCCCGGATGGTACTTAAGATCAAGATCGTAATCAGCCATCGGCTCTAACCATCTACGCTGCCTCATATTAAGCTCCTTCTGCATGAACACATACTTCAAACTCTTATGATCTGTGAAAACTTCGACCCTCTCGCCCAAAAGGTAGTGTCTCCAAATCTTCAAAGCGAAAATCACAGCCGCAAGCTCCAAGTCGTGAGTTGGGCAATTCTTCTTATGGGTCTTCAACTATATCGATGCGTACGCTACAACCTTCCCATGCTGCATCAAAACGTATCCCAATCCTTTTCCAGATGCGTCGCTGTGAATCAATAATCCCCCGGAACTGTCTGGCACGGTCAGAATAGGAGCGGTTATCAATCTCTGCTTCAGCGTCTCAAAAGCTGACGCATATCTATCCGTCCACACAAAAGGTACCTCCTTGCGCGTAAGCTTGGTCAACGGCTCCGCCAGACGAGCAAAGTTCTCCACAAATCTTCTGTAATACCCGGCTAGTCCAAGGAAACTTCTTATCTCTGCAACATTCTTCGGAATCGGCCAATCTCGAACTGCTGCAATCTTTTCTGGATCGACGGCGATTCCATCGCCAGACACAACATACCCCAAAAACTTTACTTCTTCCAGCCAAAACTCGCACTTGCTCATCTTCGCATATAACTTCTCCTGCCTCAACGTCTGCAGTGCGATCTTCAAATGGTCTGCATGCTCTTCAAAACTCTTCGAATAGACCAGAATATCATCAATTAATACCACAATAAACTGATCCATGAATGGTGAAAAGATTCGGTTCATCAAGTCCATGAATATCGCTGGTGCATTCGTTACTCCGAAGGGCATCACTAAGTACTCGTAATGTCCATACCGAGCTCGGAATGCCGTCTTGCAAATATCTTCTGCTTTCACTCGGACCTGATGATATCCGGATCGCAAATCCAGCTTCGAGAATACCCTCGCACCACTAAGCTGCTCAAAAAGTTCGCCAATGCGAGGGATCGGGTACTTGTTCTTAATAGTCACCCGGTTTAATTCTCGATAGTCGATGCACATTCTTTTCGTGCCATCTTTCTTCTTAACTAGAAGAATTGGAGCTCCCCAAGGTGAGTTACTGCTTCGAATCCAACCCTTCTCAAGCAATTCAACAACCTGTTTCTTGACTTCTTCCAACTCCACTGGTGCCATTGGATAATACGCTTTAGATACTGGCGCTGCACCAGGAATAAGATCAATTGCGAACTCCACGTCTCGCTTCGGCGGTAATCCCGATATATCTTCAAACGCGTCCATAAAATCGCGAACAACAGCTGGCTCTTCACTTTTATCAACCTCTATTGATGCAAGAATATTATTTGTCGGCCTAGCCCTAAACTCGACTGGCCCGACATAACTTCTTTCTCCAGTGAAGGTAAACTCGGGATGTCCGGGAATCTGGAAAATTACTTTCTTTGCCCTACAATCATTATAAGCGTGGAAAGTGCCAAGGAAATCCATTCCCAAGACGTCTTCGTAGCTGCCCGTATCAATCACCAAGAAATCTGCAAAAAGCTCCTGTCTGCACACAACAACTGTACACTCTTTACACTCTCTACTAGACATGATTTTCCCATTCCCGGTGTGTATGTCCTAGAAACTAGACAGGGTCGTGCAGGTAATCGAGTGTGTAGTAATAAACTTGGACGACATAAAACAATGGGATGCACCATAATCAAATAATGCTAATGCGGGAAAACCATGAACGAGTAGAATACCTGAAACAACTTCTCTTGACGCCTTAGCTTCCTCAGCCGTCAAGGTAAAAGCTCGAGCCTGATTAGGTCCTTGAGTCAGCTGCTTCTGTCCCTGAAAGGATTTCTGCGGAGGCTTCTGAATATCATCCCTTGTGCGTAACTTCGACGGACAAGAACTAACAGTATGATCCGCCGATCCACAAACCAGACAAAGTCCCTGCATCCTGCGACACTCCTTTTGCAAATGTCCGGGTAAGTGGCAATAGCTACAAACCACGCGCTTCCTCTGATCAACGACAGCAGGCTTCTTCATCGGTGTTACACCACGACGGTCCAGTGGAATACCTCTGCGTCCATGAGCTCGGTTAGGTATAAATGCCGGCTTCCTTACTGCAACTGCTGTCTGCTGCAAACTCCCAGTCTTCCCAGATAGGCTCTGCTGTTCTCGGGCTGCTGTAAGAACCTGTGAGAAGGTGGTCAAACCCAGGGAGACAATCTGCCTCTGGATGTCCACATCCAAGCTGCGCATGAACCTCCGTGCCCTGTCTGCATCGTTGGCAACTAAAGGTCCAGCGAACCTACCGAGCCGTGTCCACTCAGCTGCATGTACATCTACGGCCGCACCATTCTGCTTCAAACTGATGAACTTCTCTTCCATTTCCTCCCGTGCAGTCCGCGGGAAGAACTTCTCTAGGAAACTCTTCGAAAAATCCGCCCACTTGATCGGCTTGGGCAAGCGGGTCTCCTCCACAAGCCACCATTCACGGGCGTAGTCCACTCACTGAATGCGCACCACATCCATCCTTTTCTCATCTGAAATCTGTGCCGCAATAAGTAAGTTCTCCGTGTCAACTAGCCACTGCTCTGCTGGCAACGGCTCCTCTAAACCGGTAAAGACAGACGGACTCAAACGCCTGAAATCTGCTACGGTCCCCACTCGATCAACTGGTTTAGCTCCGACATTGTTCACGGACTGCTGAACGGTCCGCAAACCTTCCTGAAACGATTAAGCTTGCTGCTGGATCAGCTCGGTCTGCCTCTTTTGATTCTCCAGCATTCCCCGTATCACTCCAAGCATGGCGGCTTCGTCAACACGCCTTTGGTACGTCTTCAGATTCTTGTCTACCATATTCCTGAATCAAAACACCCAAGATTAGCATGATAACAGATTCAAATTATAGATCAAGGCTAGATCTCCAAGTTACTTAAATAGAGTACCGCATTGTAACTATGCCGCGGTATCATAGCTACAATTACATAACTCCACCCAAGTCACCCAAGCCCTAGAGATAACAAGGAATCAGGTTTTCGAGTTGATATGCAAAGGAAGTTTGCACGTCGTAAAAGATATAATCAGGAAGAACATGATTCAAGAACGGTAAAACGGCAAGGTGGCAGGACATGTTTCCTAAACACGGGTATTCTGATTCGTGTATTGGGTATAATACCCAACTACAAAAGAATCAACCCGACTAACCTATGTCTCTGATACCAAAAGAACCATGTCACGCCCCGCTTCCCAGAGTACGCTAAATTGGGCACGTGACATAGCCAACCATGCTACCTGTGGGTAGGAAGTATCCATCCACAGTCACATTACGGCTGTAGAGATATCAAGAACAAAATATAACTATCTAAAACATGTCCATAAGCCAAGATAACATGAGTCAAGAATAATAAAAGTGCGGAAGCAAAAGATCCAATACAAAATAACTGGAATGTATGTCCCATAATGCGGGCTCACATCAGGAAATAAATGCAGGAAATAAAGAACTAACTATTGCCGACACCTCACAGCTCAGCCTGCTGGCTGAAGTACTCCTGCTCGGACTGCAGCAACGGTACAGAATCTGGGCTATGCAAAACCCAGACGTCAGCGCGTCATGTCATCAAGTAATAAAATATAAACAGGGTAACAGGCAATGCAAATATAAACATGAATGAAAAGCAGGTGTAACAGTAATATAAATCAGGCAGTGCAGGGTAGTGTGCAGTGAGTAAACTAAACTGGTCTATTGGGTTTTCTACTCTAAGGTCCTTGAAATCAATTTGATAAATCATCGATGTAACTCAATAGTATCACGTGCATGCCCGGGACCACGGTCTACAGACTCTCGGGCTGAAACCGGGACGTGCCGCTAGGCACTAACAGGAAAGAAGTACAGACCAACGATGTCAGCAGTATCGTCACGAGGCGGGCCTAGCCTCTAAAACTGATCAGTATAAGCGAGCAACTGTCGAGTTACAAGTCAGGATTTCATCATTGATTTCCCCATGCCCCCAAGTTATATGTGTCAAGTCAGGTATTCCGTAATCAAGAACTAATGC
Organism: Agapanthus africanus; assembly: GCA_030015575.1. Lineage (NCBI taxonomy): Eukaryota > Viridiplantae > Streptophyta > Magnoliopsida > Asparagales > Amaryllidaceae > Agapanthus > Agapanthus africanus. The sequence goes on from JASDDO010000031.1 coordinate 472,011,631, forward strand.
CAACACAGGATCAGGTAAGAGCAGGTTTGTCTGGATAGACAACAGGAACGGTCCGTGAGGACTACATGTCGGGTTGGTTGGCATTAGACGCAAGATCAGGTAATGGGTCAAGCCATGGTACATCAGGTCAAGTCAAGTGGTGTACGGTACCTTGTCGGGTCAATCAATATGTGTGTAGCAAGTCAGGCCAGGGTGTAATAGATAACATGTGGGTACTCATAGACAGCTAGCATAATCATGGTTATAAATAATCAAGCATGGTTATCAACAACACAATCTAATCAATAAGTTAAGCAATAAAGCAGATTTAATTAATTAGCTGTACAGTTATCAGTTGTGATTAAACCGGTTAAAGTTGCACATGGATGTCCGGTAGATTAAAACTGGGTAAAAGGGGTATCATGGCTATAAACAAATGCGATCATGTGGTCTATCACTTACAGGTAATTACTATGTATAAATAATTAGATGCAAAATTAGGTTTCAAGTTCGGGATCATAAAATGTGTAACGGAACTGTATACGGTTAACTTAAAATCCAATTCTTTCGATTCTACTTAGAGGTTTGACAGGAAATAAATAATATAGCCTACGAATAGTTTAAAATAGCATGTAGCAAGTTTCACTTGCCTCGACGAGTCGTGGAACGGAAAACGGAACGTTACGCGTCGGCGGGGAAAACATCGCGACGTGCGCACGGTTCACGGAATGAACCCAAATTTATTGTTTTCTGTCGTCGCTGTTCGCCGGAATCCGACCGTGCCGGCGACGTTTCCCGTAGGGATGTTGTGTATTTCCTAATTGTTCTAACGAGTTAATTCCAAATGGTGTTTGGATCTTTATCACTAAAAACTAAGTTGACTTAGACTAGGATTAGAAATCTTGCTAGGGTTAGGTTTAGGTAAAGTTTAGAAAATTAAGATTTCCCACCGCTTTCAATGCCCTAATTTAGATCTCTTAGGTGTTATGGTAATTATTAATAAAGGGGATTAGGACGATCGGGAAGAAACGATGTTTCTTCCTCTGGGTCCTTGTCCGTCCTTTCTTAATCCTTACCCTAATCTCCATGGAAAACATGCACAACCGGTCTTTTATACTACGGTTTCACCGTTACCTCGGGGGTAAGGTGTCGTAGTGAGCGGTATGTGTATGTATGCATGGAGTCCTAATTATTAATATGTGATGGGAAAGAAAGGGGTGAGAGATTTGCATCTATCAAACCCTTACCTATTCCTAACCCTAACAAGCGAGGAACTACTCGCTCATTAGGAGATTTATGAAAGACATGGTTTTTATTTGAGTTTTCGATTTAAGAGATTAATTATCTAACTACTGCATATTAAAAAAGTTCTAATCTAAATTAAACTAGGGCAGAGAATAAATTAAACTAGGGCATAAATAAAAACTAAGAATTAGGGCAGAATAAAAGAAACTACTTACAAAATTGATGCTCTCAAAACTTGAAAGGAATTCTGAATTTTATTCAATGAAAAGAGGCATAACCTAAAACAAGTTTTTGGGTCTCTATTTATAGAACATAGAAAACCCTAGGGTTACAATCGACACACATCTGCTTTTATAAATATATCCCTAGGAAGACTAGTCAACGCGCCGCCGGTCGTCACAAACTTTCTGCACCGATACAGGTTCAACACGGCCGCGGAACAGCGGCCATAGGCCCTGTTTGGCCGCGGTTCCGCGGCCAAGTGGAGAGCTTGGATTCTTGTTTTTGCTGTGTTGCTTCTGGTTGTATTTGTATTCCTATTTCTTTGGTTGGTTCTTTAGAATGTCTTCTAGTTCTCTTCCAGATCTCCACAGTGAGTAAATGCAGTGGACTTTTACTATTTGCTTCGTGTCGAAGTCTTGAACCTTGCGCTGCCTTGTACTTTGTGAACTGATCTTCGTTTATTCTCCAACTGTGGGCTTGATCAAGATTCTTCCATTTGTTGGACGTAGTCTCGCTTTTGTATCGTCTTTTGTCTTTTTCACTGTTTTTGTTCCAAGAACCTGTAACCTGCAATTATGTAGCAGACATGGGTCAAAATCACCTGTTTATTTGTAAAATGAATAAGAATAGGGTATATAAGAATGTAAAATTATGGTATGAACAATCGCCGTTGAGATTTGACTCTCCGATTGAAAGAGCCTGGTGGGATGATATGATTCCCTCTTTGTTTGTACCCCTGGATTATATACAGGATCAATGTGATCTCATCTGTAGGGCAAAAAGTTTCATTTCATTTTTTTTTTCTTTCCGCGATGCTCTATCAATTCAACTTTTTATATCGCGAAAGTCGCGATTGCCCAATCATTTCGGCTATTTTGCGCGGTGCCCAATCATTTCGGCTATTTTTTTTGTTTTTACTCGCTTCTTTTTATTGCGAGTTGCCCAATCATTTCGGCTATTTCTATATGCATATATTTTACTTGCTGATTTTGTTGCAAGTTGACCTACCATTTTGGCTGTTTCATATGCATTTATAGATCGCTGATTTTTGTTGCGAGTATTGAGTTTGGAATCTGATGCCAATTTCAGCATCAGCATCGCTACGACTGGAATATTGCCAGGAGCGAATCATCATTTGCCGTGAAAGGACTTGGGATTTGATGCCGATTTAGGCATCAGCATCGCTACAACTGGGACATTGCCAGGAGCAAATCATCATTTGCCTATGTCGATTCGAAAAAAGGTGGCTTAGCAAACAGGGTTAGGATCCTGTCAACTAAGGCTTTTATCTTCATGAGCCGTAAGGATCTCATAAAGGTATTTCTCCCTACGAGTCGTGGGGATCTCGTAAGTGTGTTTTCTCCTTAAAAATAGTGAGGATTCTTAAGTGTATGTTCTCTTATAAGTCGTAAGGATCTTACAAGAGTGCTTTCTCCTTATAAGTCGAGAGGACTTACAAGGGTCGTTCACCGTGTGAACATATCCCTGGTCGCTGGTGGGACTCTGTTAGGGAAATGTTTATTCGTGCCCATGGATTGTATACAAGGGTCAATATTGAAACGCCTGTAGGGCAAAATCGGGGAGTATGACAGCTTAAGAACAGGTTCAGATCCCTGTAGCTTAAGGCTTTTGAATCCTATGAGTCGTGATGGTCTCAAAGGGGAATTCTCCTTACGAGTCATGAGGATCTCGTAAGTGTAACCTCTCCTTAGGAATCGTAGGGATCCCTAAGTGTGTTGCTCCCTTGTGAGTCGTAAGGATCTCACGCAGGTATTTTCTCCTTACAAGGTCGAGAGGACCTTGCAAGTGTCTTTTAACGAGATTGCGCCCTTTCGGGTTTTCAAAAACTCGCCGGTAGTCCTGCTGTTTTTACTCACGGAGCCCTTTCGGGTTTTCATCCGTGCCCATCTCGCTTATGGACGTACCGTTTTTTTTGGCGTCAGCCTTGGGATGCTGCGGTCCATAGTAGTTTATAGACGTCTCGGTCAGTAGTTAGTTTTAGGACATTTCAGTCCATTGTTAGTTTAGGGACGTTTCGGTCCGTTGTTAGTTTAAGGACATTTTGGTCAGTTGTTTGGGCTTGGGAAGATAGCGAGCGGACATAGGCATCGTCATCTATCATTAACCCAGGCTGTAACTCGTCAGGCGTAGTATTTTTTCAAGAATTGGCTATTTATTGGCCTGAAGGGTCTTTCACCATGCATATCTATGAGCAAGTAAGCCCCACCCTGGTGGACTTTGTCTATGATGTACGGGCCTTCATAGTTCGGCTCGAATTTCCCCCGTTTGGCACGATTGGGGATCATAGGTATTTTTACAACTAGCACGAGTTCGCCTTGGAGAAATGTTCTCGGCCTAGTCAATCTCTCGTATGAGCGTGTCATTCTTACTTTGTAAGCTTCTAGATTTTGCTGCGCCGTGAGCCGTGTTTCGTCAAGGGCGTCGATCTCCTCAAGCCGAAGATGAGCATTATCTTCGTCCATTAGCTCGTAACGAACCGCCACTCATAAGGAGGGTAGCTATATCTCTAAGGGGAGCACTGCTTCAGTGCCGAATACCAATGCATACGGCGTTGTGTTTGTGGCCATTTTGAACGTAGTCCGATGGGCCCAGAGAGCTTCATGCAGTCTCTCATGTCAGTCCTTCTTATTTTTGGACACAGTCTTTTTCACGATCTTCGTCAAGGACTTGTTGAAAGCCTCATCCAGACCGTTAGCTCGAGGATTATAGACTGAAGAGTATCTCCAATCTATATTATGCTGCTGTGCGAAACGGCTGATTTTATGGCTTCTGTAGGCCGGCCCATTATCGGAGATAATCCGTCGAGGAGTGCCGAACCGATAGATGACGTGTGTCTTGAAAAAATGGAGGATATTCTCCGTATTCACTTCTCTTAGTGGCACTGCTTCTGCCCACTTGGAGAAGCAATCTGTTGTCGCCAATATGAATCAATGTCCTCTGGACGATGCTGGTTCAATGGACCCGATTATATTAGTTCCCCACATTTTGAACAGCCAGCTCGCCACTGTTGGGTGTAGCGGGTTTGGATGCTGGTGAATGAAGTCTCCATGAATCTGCAACGAATGGCATTGCTTCGCGTATTCAAGGCAGTCCTAAATCATCATGGGCCAATAATAACCCATTCTTTTAATCTTCAGCTTCATCTTTGGCTCGGCTTGATGAGAACCGCAGAGTCCGTCATGAGTTTCTTGGATGACTCTCCTTGCTTCTTCAGGTCCCAGGCATCTTAGCCATAGGGAATTAAATGATCTCTTATATAGAGTGTCATTGACGAAGGCGAAAGATAGAGCTCGTTTCATGAGCTGATGTCTTGAGAACGCATCTTCAGGTGTTCGATGGGATTTGAAGTAGTCTATAAAGACTTCTCTCCAATCCTTAACCTTTTCCTGGTCTTTTATTTGTAGGGTCGTCGTCTTGGTTGCTCCCTTTTCTTTGGACGACTCCAGAGATATTTCGGCCGGTGCAAGAACCCGACGGCTTTGCACGACGATCCTCACGTCATCGAGGTTTTCATCGGCCAGTTCTTTAGCGAGCTTGGCTAATGCATCTGCCTTGCTATTTTCCACGCGCGGTATGCTTTTCAGGGCGTAGGCAGGGATTTGAGTCAGCAATTGTTGTACTCTCTCGCCGTACTTTACCAACTCCGGTTTGCATTTCTGATACTCGCCGTTCACTTGGCCAACGATCAGTTGGGAGTCTCCGTATATGAGGAGGTTTTCAATTTCCATGTCGACAGCGATCTCAAGACCTGCTATCAAAGCTTCATGTTTGGCTTCATTGTTCGTCCTCGGCTCTGTTAAGGAAAAAGCAAAGCGCATTATCCCTCCTTGTGGAGTCATGAAGATAAGGCCTACCCCAGATTTGATTATAGGGGAGTTGTGCTTTCGCTTCTTCATAGAAGATGCTCCGTCGAAATAAAGTTCCCATCGGGTATCACTCCCTCCTTTCTCCCCGTCGATCGTGTCAAACACGTGATCTTCTGGCAATTCGCAGTTCGGGGGAGAGTCGGCAGGTATTGGATGCTCAGCGAGGAAGTCGGCGATGGCCTGGCCTTTCACTACCTTGAGAGGTCGGTATGTCACCGAGAATTCCATTAAGAGTAGGGCCCATTTAGCGAGCCGTCCTGTTAGTATGGCTTTTGACATCAAATACTTTAGAGGATCCACCATTGATATAAGATGGACCTCATGTGTCAAAGCATAATGTCTGAGCTTCGTTATCGCGATGATTAACGCCGGGCAGTGTTTTTCAATGGGAGAGTAATTGTTTTCTGCCCCTAGAAGAACTCAACTCAAATAGTAGAGAGTTCTCTCCTTCCCTTGGTCGTTTTCTTGTGCCCATAATGCGCCTAGAGAACCCTCAAGGGCGGTTGTATACAGAATAAGAGGCTTTCCCTTGACGGAGTGGTTAGCACCGGAGGATTCTGTAGGTATTGCTTGATTTCGTCTAGTGGGCTTTGGCATTTGCGACCCCAAATGAACGGGGTTCCCTTCTTCACTAAATGACTGTAGGGGCGGCACTTGCCGGAGAGATTGGCTATGAACCGTCGGATATATGCGAGCTTTCCTTGGAGAGACCGCAGTTGCTTGAGAGTTCTCGGTAGAGGAATTTCCATAATCGCCTTGATCTTCGACGGGTCTATTTCGATGCCCCGGTGTCGCACGATGAATCCTAGGAATTTGCCCGAGAAAACTCCGAACGCGCATTTGAGAGGGTTCATCTTCAAGTTGTATTTCCGAAGACGTTGGAACACTATCTTTAGATGTTCCCAATGCTCCTCATGCGATTTGCTTTTCACCACGAGGTCGTCGATATAGCATTCGACGACTTCATGTATGAGGTCGTCGAAAATCTTCGTCATGGCCATTTGATAAGTGGCGTCGGCGTTCTTCAAGCCGAAAGGCATCACTTTGTAGCAGAATATGCCCAGAGGAGTCCGGAAAGCGGTATGCTTCTGGTCTTCGGGATGCATCTTTATTTGATTGTACCCTGATGATCCGTCCATGAAGGAGAAGACTTCGTGAGTGTGCGTGTTGTCTATCATCAGCTCGGTAACCGGTACGGGAAAATCATCCTTCGGACAAGATTTGTTGAGATCCCGAAAATCCACGCAGATGCGCACCGTCCTATTTTTCTTCATCACTGGGACGATGTTGGCAATCCAGTCGGGGTATTGAACTTCTTGGATGAAGCCGGAGTCGATTAACTTCTTGACCTCAGCATTGATGCTCATTTCAAGTTCAAGCCGCATTCTTCTTGGTGCTTGTTTGATTGGCTTGATGTCCGAAGATATCGCCAATTTGTGCACAGCTACTTCTGGATCTAGTCCCGGCATTTCGGAGTAGTTCCATGCGAAACAGTCTTTATACTACATTAGCACGTCTCTGAGCGTAGCCACCTTTTCTTCAGACAACAGCTCACTGACGAATGTCGGTCGTGGGTCATTTACCGTTCCCAAGTCGATTTTTCTGAGGTTATCTGCAGTAGTATGTATCCCATCTTCTAGCTCTTTTGGCGCCGGTGGAAACTCTGAGAACACCTCATCATCATTGTTTTCGAAGCACCGGGAGAGGTCGTCCATATTCTCTATCCCTCTTTCTTCTGTCAACATTATTATGTGACAGGTACGAGATCGTTTCCAAGACCGATATTGATCTAGTTCTACTCTCGCTGCATACGTAGCTTTCGGTTCATGCTTCTGTGGCGGGGTTACCCTCCAACTGCTGAATAAAGCGAATCTGCATTGCTGATACTGGTCTTCTACCCAGTCTTTGAACGTGAAGCAGTCTTCGAGAGGATGTCATATCGCTTGGTGATAGGAGCAATAGTCTGGATGATGAACATCACTTGCTTGTTCGGGGTGCTTGGACTCCAGGAGTGTCATCATCTGATATTTTATGACAAGATCGAATATCTTCCTTGTCTTGTCTTGGGGAAAAGAATATGCTCGACCCATCTTCTTTATAAGAGACGGATCCCGGCTACTCAATTCTCGATCGCGTGGCTTCTTGAACCCGCTAAGCCGCTGTCGGACATTTTTTTCATTCTTTAATTTATTTTTGCCTCCGCATCGAGTCCTCCGTATGACGGGCTGACAACGAAGGGCATCGTCATTTTTCGTAGCCTGCCGAAGGAGGTGCTGCGTTCTGGCTTTTTCATAGATGGCCATTTCGCGGCTATGGTCATCCCGGACCTTTTGACCCGCTTCCCTTATTAGCTTATCCATCTGTTCTTTGAACGAAGGACTTGGAACTTTCATGGCGAGACCTCGTTTTGGTTCAGGGTTAGCGTCTTCTAACAGAGCACCTCCTTCTTCATCGAAATCATGTATAACGTTGCAGCCATGGAATCACTCCCGTTTCTTGGATTGAACATATCCAAGACTGATCATTTCCATTCTCCCGTTGGGCAATTTTCGCTGAGTTCCGGGGAAGTTCCAGATCCTGTTGTAGAACTGAGCTTGTCAAGCAGTCTGTTTGAAGGGTACGCCTTAGCGCCTCAACAGCCTTTTTAATCCTTCTGCATAGTATCTGGGAAGATGGATGGGCTGAAGCCTGTCAAGCGTAGAATCAGCACCATGCCTGTTCTCTTTCTCCAATTTGGTTTCTGCGGATCAATAAAAGAGGATCGCCTTTTCATCTGTTCGCCTGAGAGGGACGTAGAACGTCTGCAGTTCTTGCACACTGTAGGTATCAAATGCGTCGAGCTCTTTGTAATGCTCTTGCGGAACCATGGCGATCTGCAAAATCTGATTATCTCCAATGAAGGCTTGCACTGATAGACGAGACGAGAATACTGCGTTGACCTCGTCTTCAGAGTCACTGCCAAATACCAGAATAGGGGTAGACGGTCCCGGTTTATTGTATCGGGATGGCCCTGAATAGACTATCTCCTCCTCCTCTTCGGTATCGCTCCCAAAGACCGGGATAGTGGTGATAGCTTTCTGCTTATTCTCTGGCTTATGGCACCTTTCCATGTCTTCAAAGTATGGCAAGAAGTATTTTGCATCCTCGTATTTGCGGACTTCATTCATGGAGAATGGATTCAGCTCCCCTGTCACAGTATACTCGAGACCATCCTTGAAATACTTCATACACTGATATTGTGTAGAAGGGATGATGTTGTACTCGTGTAACCAAAGCCTGCCGAGCAAAGCGTTGTAGCAAGTCTTGGCGTCAATGACGTGGAACTTGATGTCAGTGACGAGCAGCCCAAAGCATAACGTTAGAATCACAGACCCGAGCGTCCGTGATGACTGGGAGTCGAATCCGGAGATAGTGATTTTATCACGAGCGAGGTGCTGAACGCTCATGCAGATTTCCTTCAACACTCTTACATTGAGGAGGTTGACGGAGGACCCATTGTCAACCAGGATTTTGCCAATCTTGATGTCATGACAGTATCCGGTGACATACAAGGGACGGTTATGCTCGCATGTTCCGAGGAGGAGATCTTCGTCGCTGAAGGTGACGTCGGCTGTGTGAACTTCTTCCAGCCCGTCCTTCATTTTTTCTTCGGTAAGGAAAGCTTGAAACTGGTCAAGTTCTTGTAGTGCCTTGATCAGAGAATCCCTCACCTCTTTAGATAGCAGGAGGGCGTCGAGAATGCTTAGCTGCGAGGGCATCTTCCTCAGATGTGCCAGAACGTTGTAATACACCTTGTTTTCCTAGGGCGGGTCCTTGGCTACCAGCTCTTCAACGATTCGGTCATCGAGGGCGATATCTTCAGGAACTTTTTCCTTCCCTTTATCTTTTTTACTCGACCCCTTGTTTGTGGGCCCAAGATTCTTTTCAGGTAGCATGCGATTGTGCAACTGAATGTTCTCACAGGTCTTCGTCTCTTCTGTTTCGGAAATGGATTCCTTGAAGAGAGGGCCGAGGGCTATTTCTTCGTCCGAATCGCTCCCAAAGGTGAGAACTTGCGATCCCCCAGAATCAACCATGTGACAGATGCCGATAGTTCTTTTACGTTCATCTGTCGTGCTCTTCTGCTCTCGACGCGCCTTGCGCTTCATCCGCTTGAAATGCTGACGGTGGGCAACATATCCTTGCCACCAGTTTTTAAAGGCGTTGCACTCTTCAGCAGGGTGTGTAGTCCTCCGATGGTAGAAGCAGTAGTTTGGATGTGCGTCTGTTTCGTCGAGATGTATCACACCAGGAGTGTTTCCTTCGGAAGGTGGCAGCTTCATCCCCATCGACATGGCTTTGGCGAATCGTTTCCTTGTCTTGAACCTGCTTTTGCTGGCGGCGGATGTGGTTTGATCTAGTGGGAGTGTTTTTACCCTTTCGTCCAGTCACCGGCGTTTGGCTTTTTCGAATATGTCCAGTTCGCGCTCTCGATCAGCTTTGCTTTTCTGACGGGCCTTATTCAGGAATACGTCAATCATCTCGTCTGACGGTCCTAGGAGTTCCGACTCGGGATCTGCCCCCAGTTTCTCTGCATCCGGAGCTTCTTCACCGTTTATTAACGAGTGAGAGATCACGTGGCAGCTTGCCACATAATCCTCAGATTCATCTGATGAGTCTTCTCCCTCATCTTCATCGCCATCTCCATTTTCAAGGATATGGTTGAGGAATTCTTGAAGTGTGACCGGAGTTCGCACCTTCTGGTTATATTCTTCCAGCGCGTCAATATGTTTTTGCAGGTCCGTGCGCTTGTCACCAAGCTTCACGGGCTTTTTGGTCTTCTTCTTCTTCTTCGAAGACTTTGACAGTTGGACCTGAGCGTTTTGATTATCTCTACCAACTCTTAGAGTCAGGCGCGACTTCAACATTCCCTCAATGACCTCGGGTTCCAGCAAATTTTTCCACCTGATTGCCGAGCAAGTGTGAAGATCCCTCAGCATTCTTTTCATCTTGGCTGAAAGAGAGACCTCCTATGGAGCTTCTTCTATAAAAGAGCATGATGCCCCTGGTGTAACCCCTCTTCTGAGAGCGTTCGGCTGAGGCAGGCTTACTTTCTAATTCTCGGACAGTGCGAATTTGCCCTGTTGGTATTAGTCCTCAATCCAACCTTTGAAGACGAAGCAATCTTCGATTGGGTGGCCTATCACTTGGTGATAGGGGAAATAATTGGGATTACTGGCCGTACCGGGTTGCAATGGGCGTTTTGGATCCGGCAAGGTGATGAGCCTGTTGCGCACCGCTAGCTCAAACAATCTCCTTGTTTATCTCGGGGAAACGAATATGGGCATTTCGGTTTCTCATTGAAGAATTGTCGTCTTTCATCTTGGCGATCAGTTGGCTTCAGACCACTGGGCTGCTGCTGAGTATTGGCGACGAAGGTCGCTTTCCCTTTCCCTTTTTTTTATTTCGAGATTCCAGCTTCAAAGAAGATGGTCTATGACCCATCTGATCCATTTGGACCAGCTTGTCAATCAAGGCCTGGAAAGTAGTTGGCTCGAAGAACATCATGAACTGGGATATGGTTACCTGCGGATCAAGAGTACCCACGAACATGCCTACTGCAGGCGCTTCTTCGATGCGCTGCTCACACTTCGACCATAGATTCCGCCACCGTATCGCGTATTGCACCCATGTTTCTCCTGGCTTTACTCTGGCGTTAATTAATGCTGTGATCGGGGTGCGTTCGCTAACGCTTGCGAAACGTTGGGTGAACAGCAATTCCATCTCCGTAAAAGTTTTAACGGAGTCGTTGGGAAGTTCTGAGTACCATTCGAACACCGTCTCCGCTAAGCTGCCGACGAATTGGCGAAGCGGTAGCTTATCATCCCCTCCAGTGTTTCCGCAGAGAGCCCTGAACTGAGCGACATGTTGATGGGGATTGCATGTCTCCTTGTACACATGGAATTTAGGAATTGTGTATCCTGGCGGGTACTTTATCTGATCGTACCATCCTGGATATGGTCACCCAGTTCTGACGACTTGGCCGGTTGCTTCATTCGCTTGATGAGCTCATATTTGCTGAGCTATATAAACATCGAGCATGGCTTTGGAGATGGTCTTCTCCTTAGCTGCTGACAGAGACGGCAGAGGATTTGATGTCTCTCCTCTATCATCTTTAATTATTACTGGAGGTACTTCGGCTGGAGGGTCCGGCTGGATCATCAGGCCTACCATATCTTGGAATAAAATGGCTATTTGTTTTATGTTGGCCGCTTGTTCCGCAGCCTCTTTGTCCTTCTTCTCAAGCATTCTTCGAAGGAATTCGGCATCCGTTTCCTGCCCACGACGCTGCTCCAAGGATGTCTCTGAGCTTGCTTTTGGTCCCGTGAGTGCGGCCATGGCTGTTAGCATCTCTTGGAGCTTTTGTTGTTGTTGCTCATGAACCTTAGTCACTGATCGCGTAAGCGGTCAATAACCTGTGGAGATATGGCTATCCTCTTTTCCGGATGCCATATAGACGGTATGCGCCACCATGCCCCCAGACTTAGGGCGTTTAGATTTTGTGTCCTTGGGATTTGCCAAAGATGTAGGTGTCTTCTCCGGCCTCCTTCTTTTGTGGGCGGTCAAAGTTGATGGAGCCATTGCAGCGGGCACCCAAACAGGTGACACCTTCTGTGGTATGACAGGGTGGTCCTTCTCTTGCCGAACCTTCATTTTCTTTGGTTGGCGGGAGTAGTCTTGGTTAACAACAAAGTTTTGGACCTGTCGCCAAACTTTATAAATTTTGGAGGACGACCGCTGAGGGGGTTGTTCTGGCTTCACCTTTGTAACGTTCTCCATAGGTGAAGGAGACCTTTTCAGCATGGCCGTCGGCGAATTCCTACGCACCATGTTAAGTAGTTCAAAGTTGTTCCCAGTTGGAACAGCAGCATCAATTTCCACCATCGGAGCTGGTGGAGTCAGTCCGGAAGGAGAGCTGCCCCCAGCCTTCCTCACTCGGCGCCAGTGGCGACGGCGAGCATGGAGAGCGGCCGGGACCACCTCCATTATTGAATCAGCTTTTCCATGCCCCATGTTCTGATGAGAGTCTGTTGTTGACGCCAGCCTGTCAAAGACAGACGTCTGCTGAGAGGGAATGGTCAACCTGTCGAAAGCCGACCTTCGAGTAAGGAGAGCAGCTTGGACGACCTCAACTGTAGCAGTAGTTAGAGTGTCCTTCTCTCATATTGCGAGCTTTTTTGCGGGCCCACTTGAGATTTGACCCAGCCTGTCAAAGACTGAGGAATTGGAGTTGGACAACCCGCTAAGAGGGGCCGTAATGGTTGCAAGCCGATCAAAGACCGACTTCTTCGCAGCTTCCTGTATCAGCATCTGAACTCTGAAGCTCGTTGGTGGGATCATGGTCCCGAAGAATAGCCCAGTGGTGGCTTGCGTCACCTAGTCCAACAGCATTGTGAAAAGGGATGCCACTTGAAGCCCGTAGGTTACTCCTCCAAATGAGGCGGAACGGGAGTTGTTGTTGCAGCTGGAGCAGTTAGAGGCCATTGATGTTCTTTTTTCTGCACGGGAGCAAAACCAAATCTTAGTACCTCGAAACCAAGGGCAACCATATCAAACCGTGATTCATTCGCGAACACGACACACGAAGTGTGGAGTGGAAAGAGGAAAAGGTCCCACCGGGCGTGCCAGAATCTGTTCTCCGCCGAAAGACGCGACCGGGACATTGGGACGTCTGGCCTGAATTTTGAGGGTAGATACTATTTAGTTTTATCCGTCCACCTCTCCGAAGATGCCAAGTTGATTTATGGCTCCGTGTATCGGAGGTTTAGACGGATGCGGCCGATGTAGCAGACTTCGTCAGATTCCCCCTCGTTTGAGGGGTTTTTTTATTGTGGGGACGCTCTTCCCTGCAGGCGCAAGCCCCTGCAGTTAATTACGCTACCGCATCGCGGTAACAACTTTTTCCTTCTCCAGATGGTCACTTCGTGTCGTGTGTGTTTGTTTTATTTTTGGTTGCCCGTGGATTGTATACGGAGACTAATTTATGTTGTCGTCCGTAGGGCGTGGATTAGTCCAAAACCGTATTTTCTTAGATTTGGGTTTAGGTTGGGTTTAAGGATCGTTAATCTCATTTGAAATTAAAATCAACTTAAACGTTTGTTAAGGATACGTTAGTCTAATTTTAAACTAAGATCAACTTAACAGGATCATTTAGATCCAACAAAAGAGCATTTAGGCTCTATTGTTTTAGTTTAGGGATATTGCGGTCTATTGAGTGTCTAGTTGCCGGGACTCGCCACCTCTCTGAAGACGTTGAACAATTACAACGACATATATCAGAGGTGTGAGGAGATGTACCCATGAACCAGTGTCAGTTGAGGGATCTTTAGTTGGATTGATTTAAGGATCGTTAATCTCGTTTGAGATTAAGAACAACTTAAGTGGTTGTTAAGGATACGTTAGTCTCATTTTAGACTAAGATCTACTTAACAGGATCATTTAGATCCAACAAAAGAGCATTTGGGCTCTATTGTTTTAGTTTAGGGACATTACGGTCCAGTTTAAAGACATCATAGTCTGTAAAGTTTAAGGACATCATAGTCCATGAGTTTAAGGACCCCACAGTCCATAAAGTTTAAGGACATCATAGTCCATGAGTTTAAGGACCCCACAGTCCATAAAGTTTAAGGACATCTCAGTCCATGGTAGTTTAGAGACGTCATAGTCTGTAAAGTTTAAGGACATCATAGTCCATGAGTTTAAGGACCCCACAGTCCGTGGAATATCTGGTTGTCGGGACCCGTCACCTCTCTGAAGACGTTGAACGATTACAACAACAAATATCAGTGGAGTGAAGAGATGTACCCTTGAACCAATATTAGTTGGGAGATCTGTAGTCCATTTTGGGACTAAGATCAAAGATTTATGAGCATATGAGCTCAGTTAATCTGAATTAGGGATCTGAGGCCACTTTGGGCTCGGCCCATTCAGTTAAAATGTTAAACATTTAACAATGCTGAGCATTGGTTTGGTTTATGACAATTGTTTTTGTCCTTTTATTGAGTGCTGAGCACTCATTATAGCTCTGGGGCCTTTTTTTATAGAACAGTTTATGTTCATTTAGCGCACACGTGAGAAGCATGTGGCATGCTTGGCACCGAGCGTCAGTCAATGAGCACATTGCGCTTTTGATGAAGTAGCGCACACGTGAGGAGCACATGGCGTGCTTGGCACTGAGCGCCAGTCAATGAGCGCATTGCGCTTCTGATGAAGTAGCGTAGACGTGAGGAGCACGTGGCGCGCTTGGCGCTGAGCGCCAGTCAATGAGCGCAGAGCGCTTCTTGTGAAGTTGCGCACACGTGGGCGCGCTTGGTGCTGAGCGCCAGTCAATGAGCGCAGAGCACTTCTTGTAAAATTTGGAGCGCTAAGGCTCTGCAACGCTGCGCGTTAGTTTTGGAGCGTTGAAGCGCTTCTTTTAATTAGAGTGGTAGGGCTCTTTTTAGGCAGCTTTGCGCCCTAAGAATTAAATTCTTTTTCTTATAAGAGACTTTGTCTCATGGTTCTAAGAACAAAGTTTTTATTTTTTATAGGAGATGTTTCAATCTCTTATGTTTTTTTATGAAAGGCTCTGCCTTTATGGATCTGTGATCCTAAGAGAATTGAATTATTCTCCCCCCCCTTTATAATGAGATATTATAATCTCTGAAAGACAATTTGTTTTATAGATCTATGATCTGAAGAAGATTAAGTTCTTCCCCTTATTTTTTATGATGAGATACTTCGATCTCTGTTGTTGTAACACCCTAATTCATTTATACCAGTTCTAGTCAAGTATTTCTTTATTTGTGGTAGCTTCTTGATTTACAGTGTTTTGGGTGCGAATAGTATTTTGACATCTGTATTTGCATCCGACCTGACCCACATGCTTGAAACCTGTCTTGATTCATGTTTATGATTTATCCCGACTTGATACATGAACTCGTGCACTTTCATTTCCATACTAGCATTTTTACCTGGCATCTGCAATTTAATATAACATTTAAGTCACGTAAAATAGTTAAAAAATATATTGCTTGGCCTGCATGAAACTCCTGACCCTGTGGTAGCATCTGCGCATCTTGTTCTTGTCCCGTTCAGTGAAACGGACTTGTTTGGATGGTTACGCGCACGTACATGCATCCGTTCTTAGGGGTATACAGTTTCGTTACCCAGATATCCAATTTTAGTTTTGGTCGACACATATATTTTTCGTATTTTAAAACTGGATTTTAAGACCCGATCTGGGCGTATTTTAGAGTAAGTTTGTATTTACCAGAATATCAAATTTTTATTAATAAAATATTTTAATTATTATTAACACTATTTAAAATTTAAATAACTAACAGATTTTTCTAAATTAAAATCTAAACAATTTTCCTAACAGCTAACAGCACTATCACTCTCTCTCTTTCTCTTTCTTTCTCTCTCTCTCTCTCTTCCTTTCTCTCTCCTCTCAGGCCCCTCTCTCTCTCCTCTCGCGAACACTATTCGCTCCTCGAGTCGCGTCACCGCCCCCGCGTTCTGGTCACCTCCCTTCTCTATTTCTTTCTTCTCCTCTATTTAACCAGAGCTGCCACCACGAGAACCGACACAAAAGAAACCCAAACCCTAGCTCCTCAACTCCACCCTCCACGCCGACGACCCTCATCTCCTCGTCATCGACAGCACCTTCTTCTCTTCTCTATCTCCATCTTCTCCAACCCCGAGCACTACCCAAGATCCCTGCACCCAGAACCCAACCTGCACACCAAACCTAGCTCCTCACTGCCGATCCCAGGAACCCTCATCTCACATGCACCTCGCCGCCGGTGACCCCGACACCACCACCTCGTCTTCCCTGACCCCTGTGTACCAAACTCTAGTGAGCACCAATCCCTATTCCTAACCCTAACAAGTGAGGAGACTACTCACTCATTATGGAATTGATGAACATTTCTAAACTATCTAACTAGGGCAGATAAGAGAATTATACAAAGGCAGAAATAAAATTTACTAGGGCAATGAAATAAAATTACTTACTTTATTGATGGCTCTCTCCAAACATTTACACCGAATTTAGAATTCTGAATAGATGAAATAAAAAGAGGCATACCTCAAAAAGAGGTTTAGGGCTTCTATTTATAGATCATAGAAACCCTAGGGTTACAATCGATTCACATCTGCATTTACAATTTTACCCCCTAAGAAACCTAGTCAACGCACCGCCACGCCACAGAATCTTTTTGCACCGACACGGGCACACCATGGCCGCGGATCCGCGGCCAAATGACCTGTTTGGCCGCGGTTCCGCGGCCATGTAGGGGCCTGTTTGGCCGCGGTTCCTTATTATTTAACTTAAGATTATAGATGTTCTTGTAAATTTACTTAGCTTTTAGCATCTTTCAAGTGTTCCTTCTAGGGTTCTATCTCAACTTAGGAATTTTTATCATCTCTATAAAAGATATAAGTCCTATTCTTCATTCCTATCTCTTATCTAAACCCCAATCACATACCCCTACGTGTGTGTATATATCACCCCTACACTTGGAAATTCAAATCAAGCTATTATACTCTTGTCCATTGTCCAAAATACTTTTAAATCTATGAATTTTTAGATGAAGTTGCTCACACATTCTTCATGCGACCGTTGATACTTCTTGAGGTACCAACAACCAATTACAAAATGTGTTTGCACATTAAAGCGTAATTCCTAGTCTTGTAACACCTAAGATTTTAGCAGTGACTCTCAAACCAGTTGTTCTAAGGCACTAGGTGATAAAGCACCCTCGCTAAATATTTTTTTCTATTTATGCAGCCTTAAGTAATTACAAAAACCAATGTTCATTTTTTTATCTCTTTATTCACACTTGTATTTTTTTTATTTTATCTCTCTTTATACTAAGGACTTTAGACAAGAGCATTTCAAGGTCTCTTCTACTATTCCAGGTTTCAAGGTTCGTGTTTGTGCAATTTGTAGGGTTTATATTTTTAGAATTTAGACTTAAACTTAGGAATTATTTTTCAAACTTATACTTTAATAAAAATATCAATACTTTTCCCTTGTTTTAACTTAGCCCAAGAAGTCAACTCGAAATTTGCCTATTTCTAAATAAACTATAAAGACATATACTTTCTACCGTTAAATTTTAAGAAAGGTTATTTTTTTAGGGTTTTTAATTTACCAAGTCTAGATCTAGTTGTTACTAGCTAGTTAACCTTTTTGTCAAACTCAAGTCATTTATGGCCAAAAATTGAATGTTTTAATTTTTATAATTTTTTTTTAAAATTTTCAGTTTTTATGGGTTTTAAAATAAGTATGCAAATGCAAAAATATACACATGAATACGAAGGAAGAAGGCTTAACGAGCATACCCCCAAACTTAAACTTGACAGTGTCCTCACTGTCATGCCACACCAAGAGAGTCAAAATGTCGGAACTCCCCTGTTTATTTATTTATAAATTTTTTTTAATATTTTTTTTATTGTTAAAAGAAAAACAAAATATATACAAAAAGGTCCCCCCCCCCAAACTTGAGTTAAACGATGTTACAAGTCAATGCCCAACTTTGTAAAGACCAAAAGTCAACACCAACCAGTTGAAAAATTTATCTGTGTAAAGTATCGGTCGGTGGAAGAACATGTTGTATCGAGCCAAGAAGAAGTGGGGAAGAGACAAGAGGTGGCATGGAAAATGTTTCCGTGAACATGGATGTGAAGAGCTAAGAGGTGATGATGAATAAAAACGAGAATGTGAATGATCAGAAATCAGTGGAATATTGGCATTCTCCTAGATTATTAAAAGAAAAGGGGGTGATTCAACTTCTATAGGAGGAGGTTGATTAACCACACAATCCCCTAGATGTTTCTATGGATTCTTTATTGACTTGGCATCATTCATCATATGCATATTATATTTAATTATGAGGGAACTAATCTCCTCGATGTCCGCCATAGTCCAGCCGAAAGCTTGCTGGTTATTTTGTAAGACCATTAAGAGGGCTTTCTCTTGCTCGAGAGCTAGAGATGCCGATATGATAATGGGAAAGGTCTCATTCTCACCTAGGTAGGCGTATTTAAGGTGAGACGGCAAAGGCTTGAGTTCGAGTTTCGGAAGCGAAACAATTGAAGGTAAAATTGGGGAGGCTGTCTCGAACTCAAAGGATTCCAACAATGGTTCGAAATTACTGTAATCAACCGAATCGGATGGTTCAACTAACTCATCCACGTTCACACCATAATTTTGCATTATTATAATCCCCATTCTTATTCATTTTACAAATAAAAATGTGCGTTTGATCCATGTCTGCTACATAGTTGCAGGTTATAGGTTCTCGGAACAAAAACAGTGAAATTGACGAAAAGACGTTACAAAAGTGAGACTACGACCGATAAATGGAAGAATCTTGATCAAGCCTTCAGTTTAGAGAATAAACGAAGATCAATGAACAAGTTCACAAAGTACAAAGGCAGCGCAAGATTCAAGACTTCGACACAAAGCAAAGGGTAAAAGTCCACGACGTCATGCACTGTGGAAATCTGAAAGAAATCTAGAAGACAATCTGAGAAACCAAGTGAAGAAACAAGTAGGAAAATGCAACCTCAAGATTACCAAAGAAGCAGAGCCAACAAGGCCCCTACATGGCCGCGGAACCGCGGCCAAACAGGCTATTTGGCCGCGGATCCGTGGCCATGGTGTGCCCGTGTCGGTGCAAAAAGATTTTGTGGCGTGGTGGTGCGTTGACTAGGTTTCTTAGGGGATAAAATTGTAAATGCAGATGTGAATCGATTGTAACCCTAGGGTTTCTATGATCTATAAATAGAAGCCCTAAATCTCTTCTTGAGGTATGCCTCTTTTTATTTCATCTATTCAGAATTCTAAAATTCGGTGTAAATGTTTGGAGAGAGCCATCAATAAAGTAAGTAATTTTATTTTATTTGCCCTAGCTCTTTTTCATTCTGCCTTAGTATAATTTTATTATCTGCCTTAGTTAGATAGTTAGAAAATGTTTATCAATTCCCTGATGAGTGAGTAATTCCTCACTTGTTAGGGTTAGGAATAGGGAAGGCTTGAGAGATGAAAATCTCTCACCCCTTTCTTGCCCATCACATATAATTAATAGGACTCCATGCATACATACACACACTGTTCCCTACGGCACCTTACCCCACGAGGTAACGGTGATACCGTAGTATAAACGACCGGTTGCGTATGTTTTCCATGGAGGTTAGGGTAAGAATTAAGAAAGGAAGGACAAGAACCTAGAGGAAGAAACATCGTTTCTTCCCGATGGTACTAATCCCCTTTATTAATTGTTACCATAACACCTAAATAGATCTAAATTAGGGCATTGAAAGCGGTGAGGAAATCTTCAATTTCCAAACTTAACCTAAACCTAACCCTAGCAAGATTCTAGTCCTAGATTAAATTAATTTAGTTTTTAGTGATAATCCATCCACACCGTTTGGAATTAACTTGTTAGACCAAATTAGAAAATACACAACATCCCTGTGGACCGACCCGTACTCACTGTTGGAGATAGTGCCCTCATAGTCAATTATTGGATCGCAGGTACGTGATTGCAATGATTGCGGAGGACCTATCCCGGTAGAACAGTCTTACTCAAGATGATAGTATGCTATCTGGTTTGCCTTTATCAGTCGTGTACATGTTCAGGTGACTGATTGCATGTTACACTTTGATAGAGCCCTTAGGATCTTGCTTTACTACCAACAGTATGATGGCGATCATATACGTGAGAGTTGGGTAGTTTATATGCATATCCTTAATTGTGGTCCCTAGTCGTGGGAGTTTCGAGACAGGGCATCGATACTCTGGAGTAGACTAGTGTATACAGTCGAAACCCCGACGAGGGGCGGTGGCCGGTCTCACAAGCCACTGGTATCAGTTGGATCACCTAAGATGTATACAGGTGCTCATTGGGTTATGAGTACACCGGACAGGACTCGCCGGGAATCTGCTAGTTAGTATTATATCTACCGTCAGATAGCAGTTCCCTGGTGACATGTGTACAGGTTAGTTCATCGACCTGAGGTCGTCATTTGTCTCGTGTGAGTTCCCACTGTGCTTTGATTTCTACCCTACCACGGCTCAAAGGAGTCGTACAAACAGGTAGCTTTTGGGTACAGTCCCGAGCCATATGGAGGCACGTGAGCGGATCGGCAGGGGATTCGTCTCTCCCGGTATTGGGGGCGAGATCGTGCTGTGTCTAGGAGAGCTATTACACAAAGCCCACGGCCGTGGCAGGAGATTTACTGGTAGGTACTCAAGTAGTATCTCAGGGTGTTATTGGGCTTCAGTCCGACACGACTTATACTGCTATTGGGGGTCTGACGTTGCTAGCCCCCTAGGCAGATATGCGATACTCATTGACGAACGGACCGGACTGTATATACATTGTCACTGTTAGGCTCAGTAGGGTTTCTGGATGAGTTCGCTCATCGGCCTCCCTTGAGTGTGCTCATCGGTCTCCCTTGAGGTCAGTCCGTGGGCAGCCGTTACGCATTGCTAGTGCCGCTGACGGTTTGTGGTTAAACCCACTGCCAGGGTACTGACGAGTCATTAGAGTCCCCCACAGACAGTTTCCCAAGTTCGGGCGAAACGTTGTAGAGGCCGTATGGTTTTATGGCAGGGTTCGGAAAATGCACGTGCGTTTACGCACGTGTTATTTTTCGGGCAGATAATACTGGTCGGCTTTGGTTTAAGCCGGATCCGAGTATTATATTGAGTAGGTATAATATCTTTGTCTCAGTTGCATTTGTATTCGGTCGTAATACAAATGCGGGTATATTTATACAGTTTCGGGGTTATCCTGAAAGTCGTTTCAGGATCACTTTTGGAAGTTGCCAGTTTCCAGTTTTCTATCAGCCGTCTTTTAACATTCTGTTAAAGACGGATTTATCTTTTCTACAGATGAGGTGAGTCAGTGTTCTAGAATATTCTAGATGAGGTGACTAGGCTAATTGGTGTTGTGTTCTAATTGGTTGCATTTATTACTTGATGAGGTGTATTAGTGATTCATCCTTTATCATTAAAGCTTCTTGTTTTCTTAAAGATCTTTTGAAGTGAGAAGCTTTCTCTTATGGTTACCTCTCCCCTCTCCTACACTCACCTCCCTCCATCTATATAAGAAAGGTCCCTCCCCTCTCTCATTGGGTTACTTGATTCATTGGAAAAAAGATTATGATAGATATTTGGGGTGTATGGAATTCACGGTTCATTTCATTCCATCACCCAATTCCCTCGGCAACTTCATTAACCGATCGTCCACGGACTTGGACGAAGTGAGACAAAGTCATCTACTCATTCTCTACATCAATCTTGGTCGTCTCTTTTAGCAAACTTGACGATCGAGTTGCCTCGAGTCAGAGGCGGGAGCCCGTTTAAAGAACCGATCATGTGGTGCCACCTCGACGAGGAGATCGGAGATCGACGAGATCGGAGCAGCCGCAACGGAGCGTGGGATGATGGTTGAAGAACGAAGGACTCGGATCGTTCGGTACAATCTTTCTACACTCTTTACAGTATGTTAGTTTAGCAATAATGGCAGATCCGGGTTAAAGTATACGATAGCGCCAGTTTAAAAGTTTTTGTTCCGCATTTGGCGTCTGTAGACTGCCGGGGCGCTAGCGTAGACTTACAGTGGTATCAGAGCCTCACCATTTTGCTATACTAACTTGTGCTAACGCGTTTAAAACATCGATCGAACCGAAAATCAAAAATCACAATTTTTCCTCTTGACAGTTTCTGTCGATTTTAAATGGTCTCAAAATTTAATTCTACATGTCTGAAAAATCAGTGCAGGGTTTTTTAAGACATCTGAGAAAAAATGGTCACGTGATCCCACTAAAGCGCCGCGCTTCCGCGGTCAAACCTAGGGTTTGACCGCGGAACCGCCGCGCTTCAGAGGGAACAGTGAACCAATTTTTCTCAGTTGGCTTTATTTGGGATTTTGTGATTTTTGGTATATATCATTTGCGCCCAGGTTTTGTTACTGTTCACCAGTAAGCAGTAGGGCCCACTTTTTGATATTTGGTCGATCGAAATTTGAACACGTTAGTTTACAGTGCTTACATTATATCTCCGACCGGGAATGTCATTTGATCGGTAAACCGCGTCTAATTGCTATAGTTCTTTTAGACGGGTTTGCGAACGTGACATTCACGTTGATGTTCTGTGTTGTGCTGTGATGTTGCGGATTTGTCGTGATGGATAGCAGTGTGCAATGATAGTACAGTTTGTGTTTATTTGTACATATGATATTGCGGGTCGAGCGTCCAACTTGTGGACTGCCGTCACTGCCTGTTGTATAATATTCTTTTGGGGCACGACCAGGTTGCGGTCGATATACCTTTTGTACTATTTTTCATTACTGTACTAGGTTTTACCCCGAGACGGAGTGCACGGATAGCCGGGTTCGGGAAAGCAACGGGTCCGCATCTCATGGCTTTGAGAGGCAGAGGGGCCCCACTTCAGAATTGGCAGACTATTCGCCGCACTCGTAGGGGGTACAGGTTGACCCAAGGAGGGGTGCTCAATTTACCGGATTCCGTGAAGTGCCGGGTGTTCCATTCACTATGCTGTGGGGGACTGCCTCGCTTCAGGTTTTGGCGGGTAACTTGCCGCACCCGTAGGGGTCTAGGTTTCATTGCACAGGCTATCCACACGACAGGGGAACGTCGAGTTTCAGCAGCGGCTCTGTGAAACTCGGGGATCCCAGATTATCTGTATTGTTCTGTGATGCTTATTACTTTTCTGTAATGTTGCATACTATCACGCCTGGAGCGATTATTGTATATTGGCTTATATACTATTAGATGTTGTATATGTTTTACACCCGCGCTAGTCCAGTCTCCGCTCTGTCGTTAGTTAAGTAACCTAACGGGTGATGACGGGACCCAGTGACGAATGCGGATGGCATATACGTACATTTTATTTTCGTTCTTTTCTGGTATGATTGATTGATGGGACTGTGTTGATTCTGATCAACGCAAAGTAAAACAAACCAATTTACAGTTGTTGGAACAAATTTAAAAAGTGTTATTGCAAAGACGTTTCCTTTTGTTATGCATAGCAGTATTCAGTGGAATATCCTGCACCTCATTCGACGGGGCAAGGGCCGATATCCCTTCACCGGGACGACCCCTTGGGCAGAAGTTTGCGTCAGAGTAATAACTTCACTATAGTCGATTACAAGTTGCTTTGCATAGCGGTATTCAGTGGAATATCCTGCACCTCATTCCACGAGGAAAGAGCCGAGATCCCTTTACCGGGAGTGACCTCTTTAGCAAAAGGTTTTCGCCACTATATTTTAAAAAGCTATCAGGTTCCTTCAGCGATATCAAGTTCACTACGCTAAAGGTTTTTCGCCAAAAACCAGTCGTAGCCCTCCGTCACTTCTTTTGGGTATTTAGTAGTATTCAAGCTATGCATTTTAGCCAAAGTTAAGGCATAGTGTTTGGTAGCTGCTCGGTATTCAATTGTTGCATAGATAGATGAGTTAGTTTGGGACAGTCGTTCTGCCGATTGGCCAAAGTCAGGGGCATGTGCTAGTGGGTTCAAATTGACAAGATAGTGACGGGTAGAACTTGGCATGTGACTTATGACATTTTGACCAAAGCCAAGGTTATAAGAGCATGGGGCAAAAATTATATCGGGAGTTTCTAAAGAAACTGAAACTTGCCAAGTATGTGCATACCTTCTGGAGTATGAGTAACATGGATGCATTCCATCACGTTATCATGCGATGAGAGTTGGATCCCGATTCCCACTGATGAGTTGGTTTACTCTTCGGGTGATCCCGATTGATTCTTCTTTAGGTTTGGAGGAGAATTTGACAGGACAGTGGGAGGTTTCCGGATTAGATAAAATGATGACCATTCTGATCTAGGTTAGAGTGCACGCAGAGTGTTTCTTTTCTCTCTCTCTCTTTGGCAGCGACCTTTGACCGACCCTAGACTATGACTCAGTGACCAGGTTGACCGAACCTTCTTAAAATACTGGCTTTTGGATTGTCTGAGTTGCATAAGTCATTGCCACTCCTTCTTTTACCCTTTGCATTTCTCAGAACACCCGTATTACTACGGATATCCACTTCCATTGGATAGATCCATCGTATGGTTATATACGAACTCGAAGAGACTTCTTCGAGGATGGATCCAGGTTCAGGAGAAATAGAATTGGTTTATTCAGTTGTCTTTTATTATCACCTTCTCTCAGGTTGCGAGAGCTCCTTGGTTTAGGAGAGTACACCTATTACGCTTATTGGATAGTCTTATTCCAAACCATAGGCTGGTGCCGAAAGGTAGGGAATGAAGAAAACCAATTAGCCTAAGTAGGGTGTGCAGAAGGCAATATGTAAAGACAAAATAAAGGGATTAGAAAGAGGGCAAAGTAAATTGCGACTGATATCATTCACGACCAAAACCGCGTACTTCATCGCCGCTCCTATTTCACCTTTAAAAGAATAAGGTATTATTCAGTTGTCTTTTATCGTCACCTTCTCTCGAGATGCGAGTACTCCTTGGTTTAGGAGGGTACACCTATTATGCTTACTGGATAGTCTTCTTCCAAACCATAGGCTGGTGCCGAACGGTAGGGAAGGAAGAAAACCATTTAGCCTAACGATGGTGTACAGAAGGTAACGACTAAAGACAAATAAAGGGATTTGGAGATATGGCAATAAAATATACGGTTGAAGTCATGAATTGGATTATGGAAGAGGCATTACTATGAATACCAGGATACCCCTACGAAACATTTTCATGTTTCAGTGCATTGTTAAAGGAAAAACTGTTTTCCCGATTAGACACTTACTCCAAGGGTATGTATTTACCAGGTTTCATTCTCATATCTGTATGGTTTTACAGATGATGAGTGGGAGTAAGATATTGGGAATTAGGTGATCATCCTCATTATAGCGGAATTCGTTGTAATTGGTGATATTTGAGGAAATCGCCAGGGTACAGTTTTCTACCTACGACGCACAGGTTTTGAGTTGTTTAACTCAGCGGACTTATACAGAGTATTGTATGTTGTCCAAGTGTCCTTCAGGACAAAGGGGTAGGTCCTCGTACTATGTTCTGTTTACTTATAACTTCTCTAGTATTTAGACGAGTGTTTCGTAGAAATACAAGGTCTAAGTTTTGAGAAATTGTGGGTATAAGAATAAAGTAGAGAACCAGGTATCACAAGTATCGGGATTCTTCAAAGAGATCGAAGATGTAGATTCTTGTGATTGGTATTCAGATGATAGTGATGGTTTTGAGAAACGTGTTTCTCTTTCAGGTTACTCATAATTGGATGGATTCCTAAGTTGAGTAATGCTGATTAGCCTCTTTCCATTAAGTTGATATGCACTGGAGACAGATGCATGGATTGAATATGGTTCCAATTAAATAAGTGCCAAAGTTTCTGTATTGGATATAGAATGGATCGTACCTTAAAAGAAATTAAGGTACGGGGAGTTGTCCAGCTTATGATTAAAACCAGACACTGGATAACTCAGGGCACGTTTCTGTAGTGGCTGTTTGTGGGTTGACCCTGGCTATGACGAGGGTTGATATTCTACCATTTGGAAGATCAATAGTGATATTGTTCTTGACTCGCCACAGTTTTAGTAAAATGGATCTTTTTCAGAAAACAGTAGTGGGAGTATGGTAGAACTGGAAGTGATTCCAGAACCGCGAACGATTACGGAAAATTTAATAGGACCTATACATTCAATCAGGTTTGACATTCCAATAGCCACTCCGCAGGTATGGTAGGTAACCTCAGACGCCCGAGAGGTACTTCGGTAGCCTCAATGACGGTGACAGGGAGGTTATTATCTACCCAGACTTGACACTACTGTTGTTCCAGGATATGAGACCCGGTAGGAGGGTTGTCGTAGTCAGTGGGAGCAACGGAAGCATAGTGGGCAAGATGCTTATATCTATTTATAGACTTGAGCAGTTATAGCGGAGATAAATCATCTAATTTTGATGTGACAGTCATGGGTTTGACTTCAATCAGAATAGAGGATGGATCAATTAAGAAGGTAATAGGGTGTGATGTCATGGTATCTGGATGACATACACAGAGTAGGAAGTAAAATTCCTATACTACGATCGGTTGTACTGTGGTCGTCACACAGTTGTTTCTCCAGACAGGACATGGATATAATATTAGACATTCTGGTTTCTGGATCTATGGTTTTAGATCTAGATTTGGGTGGTTTCCCAATGTGGGTACTTTGACAGATATTCTAATGGTTTTTAGAATAGTTGACTCCTAGCATGGTAGTGTACCTGCAGGTGATGGAGTCACCCTCTCTAAAGGTGTCGTATAGACTAAAGGGGAGAGGGATGTGCATGATTGGCAGATCACTTGCTTAGGCAATTGAGTCAATCATGAGATGTCAAGTACCGCACCAAATGTTGTTTTTGCACTAGATGCAATAAGTTTGTATTAATCCAATCCTGGAGAAACATAAGGAAGCAGTTTTAGAACATTAGTACATGTTCTACAGATTTGATAACGGCAGCCTCTTTCGGGAGACGGTTATCATTCCAGGCTTCAAAGGTGACGTGGATGACAGAGTGACTGTCAGAGTTTTAGTTTTTCCCTCTGACGAAGAGGGACAGTATTATGGACAGGTGGTCCAAGAGGATACTGTGGGAAGCAAGGTGCCCGATACTGATTAGGTTCAGTGATCGATTCAGTCTAAGAAGTTTGGATATGGAGTTCATTTATGAACTAAGGTCCCATCAGATATCCAGACATATTCTAAGACAGGTACTACTCAATTCGGGAGATGGCTTTCTCCGCGAACTTGAGATTTAGAGAGATATTGAAAGATACTTCTAGGCGGATCCACTCACCGAGGCTATTTCTCGAACACAATAGTTTTACAAACGGGCTTTGTGAAACTGATTAGTAGAGGAGTTGGATGTTCGGTTTCACACGGGCTGTGAGTAGTCGACATCGCAATATTAGCCTTGAGTGCAAGTGGGAGATTGTTGGAGATAGTGCCCTCATAGTCAATTATTGGATCGCAGGTACGTGATTGCAATGATTGCGGAGGACCTATCCCGGTAGAACAGTCTTACTCAAGATGATAGTATGCTATCTGGTTTGCCTTTATCAGTCGTGTACATGTTCAGGTGACTGATTGCATGTTACACTTTGATAGAGCCCTTAGGATCTTGCTTTACTACCAACAGTATGATGGCGATCATATACGTGAGAGTTGGGTAGTTTATATGCATATCCTTAATTGTGGTCCCTAGTCGTGGGAGTTTCGAGACAGGGCATCGATACTCTGGAGTAGACTAGTGTATACAGTCGAGACCCCGACGAGGGGCGGTGGCCGGTCTCACAAGCCACTGGTATCAGTTGGATCACCTAAGATGTATACAGGTGCTCATTGGGTTATGAGTACACCGGACAGGACTCGCCGGGAATCTGCTAGTTAGTATTATATCTACCGTCAGATAGCAGTTCCCTGGTGACATGTGTACAGGTTAGTTCATCGACCTGAGGTCGTCATTTGTCTCGTGTGAGTTCCCACTGTGCTTTGATTTCTACCCTACCACGGCTCAAAGGAGTCGTACAAACAGGTAGCTTTTGGGTACAGTCCCGAGCCATATGGAGGCACGTGAGCGGATCGGCAGGGGATTCGTCTCTCCCGGTATTGGGGGCGAGATCGTGCTGTGTCTAGGAGAGCTATTACACAAAGCCCACGGCCGTGGCAGGAGATTTACTGGTAGGTACTCAAGTAGTATCTCAGGGTGTTATTGGGCTTCAGTCCGACACGACTTATACTGCTATTGGGGGTCTGACGTTGCTAGCCCCCTAGGCAGATATGCGATACTCATTGACGAACGGACCGGACTGTATATACATTGTCACTGTTAGGCTCAGTAGGGTTTCTGGATGAGTTCGCTCATCGGCCTCCCTTGAGTGTGCTCATCGGTCTCCCTTGAGGTCAGTCCGTGGGCAGCCGTTACGCATTGCTAGTGCCGCTGACGGTTTGTGGTTAAACCCACTGCCAGGGTACTGACGAGTCATTAGAGTCCCCCACAGACAGTTTCCCAAGTTCGGGCGAAACGTTGTAGAGGCCGTATGGTTTTATGGCAGGGTTCGGAAAATGCACGTGCGTTTACGCACGTGTTATTTTTCGGGCAGATAATACTGGTCGGCTTTGGTTTAAGCCGGATCCGAGTATTATATTGAGTAGGTATAATATCTTTGTCTCAGTTGCATTTGTATTCGGTCGTAATACAAATGCGGGTATATTTATACAGTTTCGGGGTTATCCTGAAAGTCGTTTCAGGATCACTTTTGGAAGTTGCCAGTTTCCAGTTTTCTATCAGCCGTCTTTTAACATTCTGTTAAAGACGGATTTATCTTTTCTACAGATGAGGTGAGTCAGTGTTCTAGAATATTCTAGATGAGGTGACTAGGCTAATTGGTGTTGTGTTCTAATTGGTTGCATTTATTACTTGATGAGGTGTATTAGTGATTCATCCTTTATCATTAAAGCTTCTTGTTTTCTTAAAGATCTTTTGAAGTGAGAAGCTTTCTCTTATGGTTACCTCTCCCCTCTCCTACACTCACCTCCCTCCATCTATATAAGAAAGGTCCCTCCCCTCTCTCATTGGGTTACTTGATTCATTGGAAAAAAGATTATGATAGATATTTGGGGTGTATGGAATTCACAGTTCATTTCATTCCATCACCCAATTCCCTCGGCAACTTCATTAACCGATCGTCCACGGACTTGGACGAAGTGAGACAAAGTCATCTACTCATTCTCTACATCAATCTTGGTCGTCTCTTTTAGCAAACTTGACGATCGAGTTGCCTCGAGTCAGAGGCGGGAGCCCGTTTAAAGAACCGATCATGTGGTGCCACCTCGACGAGGAGATCGGAGATCGACGAGATCGGAGCAGCCGCAACGGAGCGTGGGATGATGGTTGAAGAACGAAGGACTCGGATCGTTCGGTACAATCTTTCTATACTCTTTACAGTATGTTAGTTTAGCAATAATGGCAGATCCGGGTTAAAGTATACGATAGCGCCAGTTTAAAAGTTTTTGTTCCGCATTTGGCGTCTGTAGACTGCCGGGGCGCTAGCGTAGACTTACACTCACCGGCTAGCTACCAAGCGACGTCGTTCTTGATTGCGGTTACCTTAATTCTTTGACATAAAAATCAAATGGCGCCATTGCCGGGGATGGCGTAGTATTTCCTTTTTGCAATTTCGGGTTAATATAAAATCATAAAACTCATAAAAACTGAAAAATTTAAAAATATAAAAAAAAATTGTTATTGTTTGAAGGGTGTTTCGTGTGAATTTTGCAGGATCGACGAATGAGTTCGGATCCGGAAAAATCCAGAGAGCAAAATAGAAAACTAAAGATCTGAACCACAGAGGATTACAACAACAGAGGAGAAGAAGAAATCTCGGGAATCGAACCGCACAGATCACCGTGGAATCGCTGCGGGAACACCATTTTGGAGGCAGAAACGCGGTCGTAGGGTGACGTCAGCGGGTGGAAAAATCACTGTAAGCTCCCTTTCTTCTTCTCTGCAACCCCTGATATCTCCTCTGTAAAAATTTGCCTGCAGGATTCTTTGCGCCAAAAATTTCTCCCCCTTCCAATAATTGATCTTGTGCAGGATTTTTTGCGCCGCGCTAAAAAAATTGTTTGCAAGTGATTGTTTACTGCTTTGCATATTAAATTGACTTTAAGGGACTTGACACCAATCCAGATTGGGTGGGGATTTCATCACCCTTCCCAGGATCCCAAAAATCACATAAGGCATATTGCATTGACCATCAATTAATTAAAAAAGATTAGACTCGGCCCTAAGGACTTCGCGCTCAATAGGACAAAGGAATAGTTGTAGGCATCGACCGTTGATCCTAACCTGACTTTGTGGTGTCTAGGCAAGTGTGTCTAAGGCAAGTGGTTACTTAATTAGGCCCACTACTTACATAGTGGAGAACCTCCCACTTACCTGGCACTTACCTGGCCACAATTGGCGGTGAAGAGGCGGTTTGAGGTCCTACTTCTTGCCCTTTGGAACAGTTAGGAGCTGTCTAGCTGACCTAGGTGACCCTAGATGTAGGCCTGATTGTGCATTTGTGGTTGATTGAACGTGTGTCTAAGCCTTTTATCGACAATATTTTTTGCAAAAAGCTCCACATATTAAAAAAGAGGAAAGATCTTTACAAAACTTGCAACTTGTTTCTAAGAAATTCGTGCACCCCACTTACACCCACTTTCTTCTCATTGACGTTTTCTTACCCCCAACATTCTGTTTTTCACTTTTTGACTACACTACCTCTTTAGTGTATGTCCGGTTGGACTAGGGACACTAGCGCCCGATTAGTCCGTGTCTCGTTTGTACCGACCGACGACGCTTTCGACTCCAAAGTCGAAATTCCTTCCACTTCTTCACCTTCACCTTCACATTCTTCCTCCGAAGGGATGTCGGGATATAATCCTTACAACACCTTACCCACGGGACTAATTCCACCTCCGTTAGGTGCGAATAACCCGCAACACCCACCTGTTGAAGCGCCCCAACGAATCGCGCTCCAGGATCTTTTATACCCTATCCGCACCGCCTTACCTACTTGTCTTTTACTCCCACCGGCAAATGGGGACAATTTTGAGATCAAACCCCACTTCATCAACATGTTGCCAAAATTTCCCGGACTGGAATCCGAAGATTCCTATATCTTCATAAACAAATTCCAAAACGTTTGTGCAATGATGAAGACAACCCAACTGTCAGATGATGCTATAAGGCTAACGGTCATTCCTTTCACCTTATGTGACTTAGCCGAGAAATGGGTATACAACACAGCATCACATTCAATTAAAAATTGGGAAGAATTTGTTAAAGCTTTTCTTAAAAAGTTTTATCCACATCACAAGACCGCGAGAATTCGCAATGAGATTATTCAATTTTCCCAGCTTCCTTCCGAACCCTTTTGGAAGTGTTTTGAAAGATTTAAAGACCTACTTGTTCAATGCCCTCACCATGGTATCGAGAATTGGCAACTTTGCCAAACTTTATATGAGGGATTGAACCCAGCAACGAAGCAGTTGTTGGAAACCATTTGTCAAGGTCACTTTCTAACCAAATCTAGTGAGGAAGCTTGGCAGTTTCTTGACGATCTTGCTGAGCAAACACTTCAGTGGGAAAGCACCAAGACCACTTCATCTTCTGTTGGTCAGTCTAGGGCAGGCATACATCAATTAGATATGTCGATTGCTATGAAGGTCGAGATGGCCGCACTTACGAAAAAGCTAGAAGCAATTGAGACCAAAATCTCATCGCCTTCTCCTGCCCCCGCTTTACCCCCACGAACTGTTTGCGCTTGTTGTTCGGATCCATCACATCTTACCGAAGAGTGTCCTTACATTCCACCTGTTCATGGACATGATCAAGTCAATGCTGCCTTTCAGCAAAGACAGAGAAATGATCCATACTCTTCGACATACAATCCGGGTTGGAGGAGTCACCCAAATTTCGCTTGGAATCAAAATCAACAATTCCAAGGCAACAACAACTTTCAAAGGCCTCCCCCTCCACAACAAAAAGCACAAACTCAATACCAGCAACCTTTCCAACCACAACCTTATCCAAACCAAATGAACAATTTTGTACCCAATAGCTCTTATCCTCAAAACAATTTTGTTCAACCAAATGATGATAACGTTACCTCGCTAGAAAGAAGTCTAGATGCGTTTCTAAAACAATCTACACAATCCGCAGCAAGGTTGGAGACTTTCATTCAGTCTTTGGTGCACAACAATGCTTCACATGATCAAAGTATCAAATCAATTGAGGCCCAAATTGCACAACTAACTGCTGCGTTGAGCGAGCGAGAAAAGGGAAAGCTTTCATCTCAACCATTGCCAAATCCCAGTCACACACACAACGCACATATTGCATATGAACATCAAAATCATAATGTAAATGCGGTGACCACGTTGAGATCTGGAAGAGTGTTGCAAAATAACGTGGATATTAGTAATGACACTCCTGCCGGTGGTTCTTCTTCTTCTTCTTCTTCTTCTTCTTGTTCTTCTTCTTCTTCTTCTTCGTTAGAGCCTATTCTTCATTCTTCACAAGGCTCTACTTCTTCTATTTCGAACGGACCTACTTCTCACTTCACGAACAAACTAACACTAGGATCCGTTCCAACTCCACATTCTACTCCACAGACATTGGACTCAACAGATTTTCAAAATGTTCCATTTCCAAACAGGTTGAGATCCAATAAATCAACTCCACAAATGGAGAAGATTGTGGAGTTATTCAAACAGGTTAGCATAAATATACCTCTTTTGGATGCAATCCAACAAGTCCCTTCTTACGCGAAAATCTTAAAGGGCTTATGCACTTCGAAGAGAAAGTCTCAAATACCCAAGAAAGTGCTAGTAGCTAGTGCCGTGAGCAATGCTATTAACCAACCACAACCCTTACCCTAAAAATGAAAGGACCCTGGATGTCCTACAATTTCAATAACAATTGGGAATAAGAACATCAATCAAGCACTTTTAGATCTTGGATCTAGTGTTAACCTGCTTCCCTACTCCGTGTACGAGCAATTAAGTGTGGAGAGTTGAAACCCACTCGTTGTACTTTCCAAATGGCTGATCGATCAATCACCCATCCTAGGGGTGAGTTAGAGGATGTGTTGATCAAAGTAGGGGACTTCATATTCCCCGTTGATTTTATTGTTATGGACACACAACCTGTTGCTAACCCACGGAACCAAATTCCGGTGATCTTCGGTCGACCATTTTTGGCCACTTCCAATACCGTAATAAATTGTCGCAATGGCTCTATGACTCTATCCTTCGGGAAGATGTCTAATGAGTTCAATATTTACAAGATTGGAAGTTTGCCCTCCGTGCCTAAAACTAGTACACGAGAAGTTTGCTCGATTCACGAAATCACGCAGGAGGACTGCGAGCTTGAAAATTTTCTGTTTGATGTCAACAATTTTGACGCCACTAAGGCGTCCCTCCTGGAATCTAACACAGTTTGCACAACCGATGTTGATTATGAATGTTTCACTTTTTCGGATGATTTTGACGACTCATCGCCCGAGTATGAGTCCTTTGAATTTTTGGATGAGTTAGTTGAACCATCCGATTCGGTTGATTACAGTGATTTCGAACCATTGTTGGATCCTTTGAGTTCGAGATAGTCTTCCCAATTTTACCTTCAATTGTTTCGCTTCCGAAACTCGAACTCAAGCCTTTGCCGTCTCACCTTAAATACGCCTAACTAGGCGAGAATGGGACATTTCCGGTTATCATATCGGCATCTCTAGCTCTCGAGTAAGAGAAAGCCCTCTTAATGGTCTTACAAAATAACCGGCAAGCTTTCGGCTGGACTATGGCGGATATCGAGGAGATTAGTTCCCTCATAATTAAATATAATATGCATATGATGAATGATGCCAAGTCAATAAAGGATCCACAGAAATATCTCGAGGATTGTGTGGTTAATCAACCTCCTCCTATAGAAATTGAACCACCCCCTTTTCTTTTAATAAGCTATGAGAATGCAAATATTCCATTGATTTCTGATCATTCACATTCTCGTTTTTATTCATCATCATCTCTTATCTCTTCACATCCACGTTCACGGAAACATTTTCCATACCACCTCTTGTCTCTTCCCCACTTCTTCTTGGCTCGATACAACATGTTCTTCCACCAACCGATACTTTACACAGATAAATTTTTCAACTGGTTGGTGTTGACTTTTGGTCTTTGCAAAGTTGGGCATTGACTTGTAACATCGTTTAACTCAAGTTTAGAGGGGAACCTTTTTGTAAATATTTTGTTTTTCTTTTAACAATAAAAAAAATATTAAAAAATTTATAAATAAATAAACAGGCGAGTGCCGACATTTTGACCCTCTTGGTGTGGCATGACAGTGAGGGCACTGTCTAGTTTAAGTTTGGGGGTATGCTCGGTAAGGCTTTTTCCTTCGTATTCATGTGTATATTTTTGCATTTGCATACTTATTTTAAAACCCATAAAAACTGAATTTTTTTTTTAAAAATTATAAAAATTAAAACATTCAATTTTTGGCCATAAATGACTTGAGTTTGACAAAAAGGTTAACTAGCTAGGAACAACTAGATCTAGACTTAGTAAATTAAAAACCCTAAAAAAATAACTTTTCTTAAAATTTAACGGTAGAAAGTATATGTCTTTGTAGTTTATATAGAAATAGGCAAATTTCGAGTTGACTTCTTGGGCTAAGTTAAAATAAGGGAAAAGTATTGATATTTTTATTAAAGTATAAGTTTGAAAAATAATTTCTAAGCTTAAGTCTAAATTCTGAAAATATAAACCCTACAAATTGCACAAACACGAACCTTGAAACTTGGAATAGTAGAAGAGACCTTGAAATGCTCTTGTCTAAAGTCCTTAGTATAAAGGGAGATAAAATAAAATAAAAATACAAGTGTGAATAAAGAGATAAAAAAATGAACACTGGTTTTTGTAATTACTTAAGGCTGCATAAATAGAAAAAAATATTTAGCGAGGGTGCTTTATCACCTATTGCCTTAGACCAACTGGTTTGGGAGTCACTGCTAAAGCCTTAGGTGTTACATGACTAGGAATTACGCTTTAATGTGCAAACACATTTTGTAATCGGTTGTTGGTACCTCAAGAAGTATCAACGGTCGCATGAAGAATGTGTGAGCAACTTCATATAAAATTCATAGATTTAAAAGTACTTTGGACAATGGACAAGAGTATAATAGCTTGATTTGAATTTCCAAATGTAGGGGTGATATATACACACACGTAGGGGTATGTGATTGGGGTTTAGATAAGAGATAGGAATGAAGAATAGGACTTATATCTTTAATAGAGATGATAAAAATTCCTTAGTTGAGATAGAACCCTAGAAGGAAAACTTGAAAGATGCTAAAAGCTAAGTAAATTTACAAGAACATCTATAATCTTAAGTTAAATAATAAGGAAGCGTGAAAAAATAAGGGTGGATAATTTCTGAGTCGAAGATAATAGAGTTTCTTGTTAGAAAACCTAATTAGAGAATAAAAGTCAATGGGCCTAATTGATAGGATTTTGTGGGTAGTATCCGCTGAAAACCCTCAGAAGACAACACTCCTCCTACTAGGGACACCTAGAGGTTTAACGGCTTGTTGCACGAGCTCAGTGCAATCGCGTTTCCCTGCGAAAGTGAGGCTAGGTCTTTTTCAAGAATAAAACTAGGTTTGCTCGAGAACGAGTAAAAGATAAGTTTGGGGGTATTTGTTCACACCATAATTTTGCATTATTATATTCCCCATTCTTATTCATTTTAAAAATAAACAAGTGCGTTTGATCCATGTCTGCTACATAGTTGCAGGTTACAGGTTCTCGGAACAAAAACAGTGAAATTGACGAAAAGACGTTACAAAAGTGAGACTACGACCGATAAATGGAAGAATCTTGATCAAGCCTTCAGTTTAGAGAATAAACGAAGATCAATGAACAAATTCACAAAGTACAAAGGCAGCGCAAGATTCAAGACTTCGACACGAAGCAAAGGGTAAAAGTCCACGACGTCATGCACTGTGGAAATCTGGAAGAAAACTAGAAGACAATCTGAGAAACCAAGTGAAGAAACAAGTAGGAAAATGCAACCGGAAGATTACCAAAGAAGCAGAGCCAACAAGGCCCCTACATGGCCGCAGAACCGCGGCCAAACAGGCTATTTGGCCGCCGATCCGCGGCCATGGTGTGCCCGTGTCGGTGCAAAAAGATTCTGTGGCGTGGCGGTGCGTTGACTAGGTTTCTTAGGAGGTAAAATTGTAAATGCAGATGTGAATCGATTGTAACCCTAGGATTTCTATGATCTATAAATAGAAGCCCTAAATCTCTTTTTGAGGTATGCCTCTATTTATTTCATCTATTCAGAATTCTAAAATTCGGTGTAAATGTTTGGAGAGAGCCCAATAAAGTAAGTAATTTTATTTTGTTTGCCCTAGCTCTTTTTCATTCTGCCTTAGTATAATTTTATTATCCGCCTTAGTTAGATAGTTAGAAAATTTTTATCAATTCCCTAATGGGTGAGTAATTCCTCACATGTTAGGGTTAGGAATAGGGAAGGCTTGAGAGATGAAAATCTCTCACCCCTTTCTTTCCCATCACATATAATTAATAGGACTCCATGCATACATACACACACCGTTCCCTACGGCACCTTACCCCATGAGGTAACGGTGATACTGTAGTATAAACGACCGGTTGCGTATGTTTTCCATGGAGGTTGGGGTAAGCATTAAGAAAGGAAGGACAAGAACCTAGAGGAAGAAACATCGTTTCTTCCCGATGGTACTAATCCCCTTTATTAATTATTACTATAACACCTAAAGAGATCTAAATTAGGGCATTGAAAGCGGTGAAGAAATCTTCAATTTCTAAACTTAACCTAAACCTAACCCTAGCAATATTCTAGTCCTAGATTAAATCAGTTTAGTTTTTAGTGATAATCCATCCACACCGTTTGGAATTAACTCGTTAGGCCAAATTAGGTTATGCACAACATCCCTGTGGACCGACCCGTACTCACCGGCTAGCTACCAAGTAACGCCGTTCTTGATTGCGGTTACCTTAATTCTTTGACATTCAAATCAGGCCGCTCTATCCCCGGTCAGTTGTGGCTTAGCATTTTGGTGGTTCATAAAGTACCGAGAATCTTCATATCGTACTTCATGCACACCGAACGGCTGGATGTCTTTGTCAATGCGTCTTTCTTCGCTATTTTTAGTATACTTCATGCATTGATGGAGAGTTGACGGAATGATGCCGTAATCGTGGAGCTACGGCCATCCCAAGAGAATTTTATAAGACGTGTCAGCGTCGATCACGTATATCTTAGCTTCAGTTTGCAGATCCCCAAATTTGATTGGCAGAGCTATGGACCCTAGAACTTGCTGGCAATTTTGGTTGAAGTCTTGAATGACAATCCTTTCCCTTGACAGGTATCGGACGTCCATTGACAAACTCTTCAAAGTTTGCAAGTTCATGATGTTCACTGAGGACCCCGGATCGATCAATATGTGATTAATCCGATCTCCGTCGCTGTACCCGGTCACGTAAGGCGGCCGATTATGCTCAGCCGTTCCCAGTAGCAAGTCTTCGTCCTTAAATGTCACTGCAGCGGCTTGTAAAGTGTACTGAGCTTCTATCATATTAATTTCCGCAAAGCAAGCCTGATACCGCTCAGGTTTTTGTAAAGCATGAATGAGAACATCTCTAAGCTCTTGAGATAGAACCAAGGCATCATAGATGCTAAGGAGAGACGGAAGCTTTCGGAGGTGAGCCAAGACATTATAGTCCACTGGGGAAGGACTCGAATCTTCATTCGCCGGCTTCCTACCATCTTCCTCATTAGCCACCTGTTTTTTCTTTCCTTTTGAGGCGTTTCCCTGATTTGCCGGTAGAACCCTGCCGCTTCTGAGCTTGACTTGGTTGGCCTTTGTGGCGAGCTCCTCGTCCTCTTTGGGAAAACAGAGATCCTCCTCAGAGTCGCTGCCCATATGGATGGCGTAGCATGTCGCTACAGGGATCTCTTCATTGGAGTCTTCTTCCAACTCCTCCAAAATCTCCACTGCTTCTACAGGGAAGAACTCTTTCAATTGAATTAGAGTTCTTTCCTTATGTTCATAGTCTTCGAGAGAATCGATATATTTTTGAATGGTCGATCTCCCTGGAGACTCTTTTTCGCGTCGAGCTGCACTTTTCTTCTTTTTGAGCTTTTTGGATTTTGAGCCTGATGGAGCCGCATTGGCAGCTGGAATGGTAGGCTTCTTCTGCCCTTCCCATTCCGTCCTGGGCTCTTTCCGAAGTAGCCTCATCATCTTCATCGTCTTTGTAACAACCCTAATTTTTCTATACTAAAATTTTTTCAAATATTTTTTTCAAAAATCCACAAAGGGGTATTTTAGCCTGAGCACAAGATTTAGGTAATTATTTTTGTTTTTAATTACAAGCTACAAGAATGAAATAACTCCATTTTTAGTGTACAAGAAATTACTTTAAATTTAATGTATACTAGGAGTATTTATTCTTGCTGCTATCAGTTTAAGTAATTAAAAACCACAATAATTACAAGAAGGAGCTTGTAGCTCATTGGTAATACCTTGCACTGCTGAACCAAGCCACCGGAGTTCAAATCCCATGCCTCACATTATTTTTGTATTTATTTTGTTTTATTTTTTTTGGAAGTCAACGGTAAAAAGGCCATAACTCCCAAAATATGTACTGGACAACAAAAAGTAAAAATGCCAAGTTGTTCCTCAGGAAAACCCCCGGCCATTGGACCCTTGACTCGGCCCGACTCGGCGCCGCCGGCCGGCGACTCGGCCGACTCGGTCCAGCGCCGCCGGCCGGACTTGGCCGGACGGCCGAGTCACCAACTGAGAAAAGTTGGCTCTTGACTTGGTCAACCCTCTTGCACACTTATTATACCTGGATCGGTTTTGATTTGGCCAATAAATCCCTTTTACTCCTAGGTTTAATGATTTTTAATGAATTTTTATATTTTTTTTAATATTTTTTAATCCAAACCCTAACCCTAGCCTAGCCCTATATAAAGACCCCTATCCTCTACCTTTTCCCTTCACAACTCTAAGTCCACTCTCCCAAATTCTCGAGAACTCGGTACGAAGAGCGAGAAGTGAAGCGCTGCCGAAATCGACGACGGATTCCGGCGACCGGATCAGGACCTTCGCGACGTTTTCAACGAATCGACAACCACCACGACCTCTAGCTTCCTTAGCTTGTCCAAATCGTAAGTCCCACCTCCTTCTATCTCTCTTTTCTTTAAGATAAAAATACGACTTTTTGGAACCCGACGGAAATCGGACAAATCGATTTCCGATTCGGTTTTCCTCTAAATTTCCACTTGTCACCTAATACATATTATCTACCCATATGCTTGTTGACTATTAATCACCCATAAACCAATTTAATCAAACTTTTTCACATAAAATGATGACTTCTTTGCAAAACCGTATTCTTTTCATAAAAATACCATGAAGTTCATTTTTCTTAGTTTAATTAATTCCCTCACTCCTAAATAGGTTTATCTTGATCACTAAACTTGTAGAACCCAATTTGAATGAAATTTCACACATAAAATGATAACGTTTTTAAATACCGTATTCTTGCACTTTAATACCTTCAACTTTAACTTGTCATGTTTTACCTTTAAACTTCACCAAAACTTAAAATAAGTCACGGGGTAATGACCTACCCCTACACACACTCAATATAACCCTAATTGATAGATATCAAAATACAGAATACGAAATTACAGGACTTTTCACTAAAATACCCTAATCTTTATTTAAAGCTTTAAGTTGTAAACTTTCCGAGATAAAACCTTTTAATAAAATGAAAACCACGATTGGTCATGGACATCGATCGTTTATCTAAACTGTCTTGTGGTGCCTAGGCAAGTGTGTCTAAGGCTAGTGGTTTTTAATTAGGCCCACGACTGTGGTTCCTTCCCACTTACCTGGCACTTACCTGGCCGCAATTGACGGTGAAGAGGCGATTTGAGGCTTCTAATGACTCATCGTTTAGACCTTCGAAATAGGCTAGTTGGTTTAGGAAACCCTAATAACTAAAATACGGAAAACTGTACTCTTTTGCAAATAAATACCCCATATTTATAAAACCGTTTTCCCAAATGAAAAGTATTTATAAACCTAAGCAAAGCGCCGCTAAAACCCACTTTTGGGGAACCTGTTAGGGATAGTACGGTTCATCGTACACCCGCAGGCTAGTAGTGCGAGATTCAGACCTCCGCAAGGAGCATTCGGTCTCGAAGGGTTAAAATACGACATTTAAGGAAAATGAGATTTTTTGAAAATAAAATATTTATTTAAAATTATTCATGTGTTAATATATATATAATCATCATTTAAAACCCTATTTAATCATAATATAAAGTTTCCACATTTTTCTAAAAAATTACAAGATTAAAAGTTACACTAAAATACCATGAATTTCAGATAAAACAATTAATATTTTTATTAGGATATATTCACTAGAATAACACAAATAAAATTCACATTCATTATAATATTAAAGACGAATATTAAATACTTGAGGTGTATTTTGAAAACTATACAAAAGTACTTTTTACATAAAACCCCCTCAAATTTCACAAATTACAATAAGGCCCCTAGCTAATATTGAACTTCAAATTCTCTTCTTTTAGTCTGACTTGGGTTAGAGTCTGACTATTCCTGACTCGAATATGATTCAAGTCAATCTATATTCTTTTAGATTCCACCACACTTTGAATACATGAATCCATGAACCCAGTTAACAATATATTCATTTTGACTGAATCAAACCATGGATATTCATCCATTATCCTGATATTCCATTTACCTGATTATACAATTGCAACATGATTACTGATATCATGGTTTTGGTCAGTCATCCAACTTACATATTCCAATACTACAATACTGTTAAAACACTACGGGGTTTAAGGGGTAGATTGGTACGGAAGATGTTAAAGGTGGCACGAGGTGGTCAGATTAAGACACCTAACCTGAATCCTATTGCTGTTGTACCGTGGCATAACGGTTCCTTGTACTTTCCTTTTGCCCTGATCTCTAGCATATAGAGATCCCCCTCGTATACACTGGTATCCTTCTGTACCAAGCTACAAACCACAGCGTTACACAATGTTCCATAATATTCAACATTATAATACTTTAGAAAATACTGTTACTCTATCATTCTCATTCTTCTTATTCTTTTGGGACTTACCGAGCGACCTGTTCGCTGACAACATTCTATCTCTTTCTTCTTTGAATGTCGTCAAGTGCGTTGGACCAAGCTGAGATCGAGCCCACCAATGAAGATTTAGAGCAGTTCCAGGCAGACCCAGAGCTCTAGATAATTGTACCTTGTTCTTTCCAGTTTATTTCATTTCCTGTTATGCCACTGTTTAGGCATTGCTTTTTCATTCCAGTTGTATTTTCTTTTCCTGCATTGTAAAAAGAATGTTATTAATAAAAGTTACTGTTATTTTCATATTATTCGTCGCTTATGATTTACTTTATATTGCTTAGTTACGCTTAGCGTATATACTTCTGAGTATATACGTAGCGGGCCTCGTCACGTCCACTTCGTCGTACACTGGGAAGTTGGGCGTGACAGACTTATTAGATATGTGCATAATCCACGGAGGTTGCGGTGAGTCCGTTCCTTTTCTCAAGGCCGCAGGTTCGGCTGTCTGCTCCCAGAAGGTTTCAGCCTCTGTCTGTATAAAGTTAGTGGTTGCAACTTGATTGTTCACCAACACACTTTTGGACAGCTCGATCTTTCCAGCCTTGTACTGCTTCTCGACCCAGTCCTTGAAGATATAGCAATCCTCGATCACATGGCTCACTACTCAGTGGTACGAGCAATACAGGGGATTGTCGATCATTTTTGCTTCTTGAGGTCTTTTCGACTCTAGCAATTGTAGACCGTTGTTAAAGGCATCTTTAAATATCTTCCGGACCTTGTCCCTTCTGAAAGAGTAAACCTTGTTCTTTTTCTCCTCTAGGGAAGGCCCTTCTCCTCCAAACACTAGCTTTCGAGACCAGTTGGTTTTGGATTCGCCCACCCTTCGCTTTTCTTCATTTTCGGACGCATTGAAGACATTGGTACTGCTGGAACTCCCGCTTCTACGGTTGTCGTCGCGCTTGCTTTTCCAAGTCTTGTCTCTCTGAGAGTCCGGGGTAGACTCTTGCTTCGAGTGTTCCAGCATTTGGACTTTCTTGGTTAGCTCTTGAAACGTCTTGAGACCTGCTGTACACAAGAATGGGACCATCCAATTTCTGAGGTTCCCAATGAGAAGGCTGACGGACTAGTCCTGCTCCAGCGGCGGTTCGCACTTGACCATGAGATTACGCCATCGGGCGATAAAGTCAGTGTTGCTTTCATTCTTCCCCGGCTTGGTCCTCACAAGGTCAGCAATGGAGATTTTATCACTGACACTCATGAACCTTTGCCGAAACAAAGACTCTATTTAGGCAAAGGTAATAACGGACCCGTCTGGTATACCCGCGTACCAGTCGAAAGCGACACCGGTCAGGCTGTTGACAAACTGACGAAGAAGGAGAGCATCATTGCCCCCTGTATTTCCGCACGATGCTTTAAAGTGGGCGACGTGCTGATTTGCATTTCCCGTCTCGTCAAATCTTCCGAACTTAGGAATGACGTAGCTGCTCGGGAACTCGATCAGATCGTACTGTGCGGGATATGGCCGCCCACTACTGCCAATCTCTTTCTGAGCTTCAGCTTCGGCCACCAATGTTTTAACCTTGCTGGTGACCAAATCCATTATCCGGTCTTGTGTTAACGGGATAATGTTATCTGGGGCCAAGGCATCCCCAGAAGCGAATGTGGTTGGCTTTCGTGCGGCTCGACGAATCTTGGACCCAAAGGGACAGGCACCGGCCGCTTCGGATTGTCATCATCCGGCTCATGAGTAGCGACTTGTGCTTGATTGGGAGGCACTCGAGCAATTTGAGCCGTAAGCTGCATCACAATGCTCGTTAAGTCATCAATCTTCGAATAGAGCTTGGCCATCTCTTTATCTTTGCTCTTGAGCTGTTTCCGAAGCTATTAGAGCAGCTCTTGCTCCGCGGTCCTGGGGCGGAAAGTCGGCTCTTCCTCGCTGTCCGAGCTTGACTCTGCCTGGACCGAAGGGTCTTTCTATCTATCGTCCTCTTCGATAGGTTTTTCATCATCCAGCGGAGGCGGCTGTTCTTGGGAAGCGGCAACCACATTCAAGCCAGATTGGGCTTAGGATGTGGTGGCCCCCTCCTTGCTTTTGCTGCGAAGGTTGTCGCTGGGGCGCCCACCCGCCATATAGACCGTATGGATAATATATCCAGCCGTCTTTTTATTATCGGCGGCTGATTTCATAGATCATTGTCTTGACCCCCCTGTTTCGGTAGTGGGCAGTCGGTTGAAGGCGGCTGACCTGACCGGATTCTTGAATGGTGTTGGCGCTTCTTTTCGGGATTTTCCCCGCTGCTTTCGCGCAGTGCAGAGTGCCTGATAGACTCTTGGAAAGATAGTGTCATACTTTTTTCTGTTGGGGCCGGGACACGTCTCTTTGCAGTGACGTTCGGACCGCCATCTTCTTGATTCTGGCGGTCATAGCATTTTTTTGAACCCACCTCAGAGGTTCGAAGGAATTGCTGATTTTTATGGCCGATTCAGCTGTCGTCATAGGATGACTCTGCTCTTGGAATCTCACACGATTCCACCTGGCCGGAGTCCTGGCCCTCTTGTTGGCTCGATACCTGAGCCGCTTCTGCCTTAACTTTTCTGATTTGAGCGCTTGGCAGGCTCCGGCTCTTCGGGAAGATGCCGTAGACCGATTGATAGAGAGGCCAGAGAAGACGCCCGATCGTGCATTTGTTGGAGTCATCGCCTGATCTCATCCGCAACATTTGATGTTGCCCATTGTGCCGGAAGTCTTGTCCCCAGCTGGAGCACTAGAAAGTCGTTCAGACGCCGCCTTAAGTTTCGGTTGTGGTGCCTTAGCGATCACAACATTCGGCCTCTTGCCCCCTGAGACTGGCTTGGTCACCAGTTTTGCCGGGATTTCTGCAAGATGAGCGCTTCCTGCAGGGTAGATGACGACGGAACCAAACTGGCGGGGCAGTTCCTCCCACTGCCGACTGAGGCTTGCGGGGAGAACCACACGAGCGTTGATCTTGACCACATACGGAATCGGGGTCGCGCTGGAAGCTGAATTCGTCTTGGGAGACATTGTCGTTGAAAGTTGGTCGCTGCACGAAAAAAAACATTATTTCAGTACAAACATCAACTTATATGTTAAATGAGTTCGCATGAACACTTGACCCAAGATATGGGAGGAGAGATAGGTCCCACCGGGCGTGCCAGAATCTGTAGGATTTTTTTCTTCACCCCATTGAGATGGGAATGCACGCGCACTGGTCAGGCGCATTACAGATTCCCCCTGCCTAGGGTAGGCTGGGGTTTATTGATTGTGGGGATCCGAATTTCCGGCAGCCGCGGACTAAGCTGCCGTTAATTACCCTCGCCTTTGGAGCGAGGGAACCTCCGATTAACGGGTTAAACTGGTCATGCGAACTCAATGTGCAGTGTTGTGTTTTGAAGGGTTTTGGATATATCGGGGACCACAGAGTTTTTTACGAGGGTCCCGCTACCCGGATAGCGGGCTGGGGGTCAAGGGGGCTAGCAGCCCCCTTGCGGGGTGTGGGGCAGCGCCTGTTCACACCATAATATTGCATTATTATATTCCACATTCTTATTCTTTTTACAAATAAACAGGTGCTTTTGACGCATGTCTGCTACATATTACAGGTTACAGGTTCTTGGACAGAAAACAGTGAAAACGATGAAAATACGATGCAAAAG
Organism: Agapanthus africanus; assembly: GCA_030015575.1. Lineage (NCBI taxonomy): Eukaryota > Viridiplantae > Streptophyta > Magnoliopsida > Asparagales > Amaryllidaceae > Agapanthus > Agapanthus africanus. Next base: position 472,056,455 of record JASDDO010000031.1, read on the forward strand.
TGGACTTTGACCAACAAACAGAAGACTCTTGATCAAGCCGACATCAAAGATAAAATTCACAAAGTACAAGGCAATGCAAGGTCCAAGATTACAAAGAGAACGGTTAAAAGTCCACCGCAATTATTCACTGGAGATCTGGAAGAAACATAGAAGCTATTTTAATAAAAGAACCAAATAATAAGGAAGCCCAAAGACAGAAGAGCCCACAAAGGAAATTTCAAGGCCCAATACTTTCTTTTAATAAAAGAAAGAGACATAAAATTTTACCAAAGCTTGAAATCTACTTTGACTAGGTCTTCCTAAGGATATTTTGGTAAATGTAGACATGCGAATCAATTGTAACCTAGGGTTTCCTATCCTCTATAAATAGGAACTCTAAATCATTGTAAAGGCTATGCCTCCTTTTAATAATAAATTCCAGAACTCTTTTGGAGAGCATCAGTGTTTCTTTTCCATTCAGAAATTCAGATCTGACAAACCTGCATGGATGATTGGAGGGATGCATCTGTAAGTAGATTTAATTTCTCGCCTTAGTTTAGATTTAAATTCTTTGTCCTAGGTAGATTTAATCTCATGCCTTAGGAACTTGTTTAGGGTTTAGCTTTGGGGAAGGATTTTGAGAGATGAGATCTCTCATCCCTTTCTTACCCACCAAATATTTACAATAGGACTCCATGCATACACGCACACACCGCGCCCTACGGCATCCTACCCCTCGAGGTAACGATGACACCGTAGTGTAAAGGCCCGGTTGCGCGCGTTTTCCATGGAGGTTAGGGTAAGGATCTCTAAAGGAAGGACAAGAACCTAGAGGAAGGAACACCTTCCCGAATGGATCTAATCCCCTTTATTGATAATTACCATAACTCCTCATAGATCTTCATTCGGGTATTGAAAGCGGTGAGATTTAATTGCATTTCCAAACCATCCCTAAACTTAGCCCTAGCAAGAGTAGATCTAGATAATTGCCCTAGATTAATTAGGTTTTTAGATTTAATAATTAATCCGAACACCCTTCGGAATTAACTCGTAAGCGCGACTAGGAGATTCACAAAATCCCTGTGGACCGACCCGTACTCACCGGCTAGCTTCATGCGACGCCGTTCTTGATTGCGGTTTAGAAATAGTTTTTGACATACGAATCAAATGGCGTCGTTGCCGAGGATGGCGTGTTATTTCCTTTTTCCAATTTCGGGTTAATATAAAATTAAAAAAATCATAAAAACTGAAAAATCAAAAAATATAAAAATTTATCATTTTGTTATTTTGTGAAGGGTATCTTTGTTTGAATTTTGCAGGATTTACAATCAAGTTCGGATCTGGAAATCTCCAGAGATCAAAACAGCAGATATCAAATCTGAACAAACAGAGAAATATTACAACAGACAGCAGAAGAAATTTGGAGGATCGAGTCAACAAATAAACCGCGGCAATCTTATAAAAAAATATTTAAAAAATATATAAAAAAAACCTTCCGAGCAGATGAACCCGCGGCGGATCCGCGGTCGCGAAGTGCAACTCGCGGCGGTTCCGCGGTGGAGGCGGCAATTCCACACGCGGAGCAAAAAAAAAAACCTATGTAAGTCTTCTGATCTCCTTCTTTGTGAATCTCTGATATCTCCTCTGAAAAATCTCCTGCAGGATTCTTTGCGCTTAAAAATCTTTTCCCTTCCAAATAACAAATCTTGTGCAGGATTTTTTGCGCCTCGCCTGAACGAAATTGATTGCAAGTAATATTTTTTGTTTTGCATATCTTTTATCGAAAATCTTTTTGCAAAATATATTTCCAAATAAAGAGCAGGAGACAAAAGGAAAGTTTTAATTAGAAAACTTGCAAACTTTGAAATTCACAAAAAAAAAAGGATTTGATTGCAAGTGATTTTTCTGTTTTGCATATATTTAAAACTGACTTTAAGGGGCATTTGACCAATTCAAATTGGGTGGGGATTTCATATAAGGCATTTACATTGACCATATCTTAATTAAAAAATACTAGACTCAGCCCTAAGGACTTCGAGCTCAATAGGACTGTAACACCCGAGCACAATAGTACTATTTCTGTTACTGGTTGAGTGTTAGACATTGCTCATTTCAATTATCTTGTTTGTTTGGTGCTTGTTGCTAAATTTTAACCGGCTAAGTCATTTTCGCCTATAACAAATTTTAACACCTAAAATGAAATTAAAAATATCCATGTTGGCCTACTCGTCGCCACTAGTCGCGTGGTAGCGTCCGCGCGTCGAGATTTCATCCCGTTCGGCGAAACGGGCGAGTTTGGACGGCTACGTGCGCGTGCAAGTGTCCGACTTGGGGGCATGCATTTTAATCATAAAACATCTCATTTTAAATTTTGGAAACCGCTTAAAATCCTATTATTTGAATTTGAAACATTTGGGCGCAACCCGGACGCAATTTGGAAATGTTTCATTTAGTGCCGAAATACCCATTTAAATTTAATAATATAAAACTATAATATATATCTTCTGTTCCTTTTAACGTCTAAATCCCTAAAAATCATTTTTACAAATTCCCTTTTAAATCCCTTTTGCAACTCCCCGCCAATCACGAGGGAATAAATCCCTCGTGGGCCCCACCAACCCACTCTCTCTATCTCTCTCTATCTCTCTCTCTAATCTTTTTCTCTTTCTCTCTCCGCCTCTCAATCCCTCTCTATCTCTCTCTATCTCTCTCTCTCTAATCTTTTTCTCTCTCTCTCTCCTAAAATCTCTCTCTCTCTCTATCTTTTTTAAACTCCCGTGACCCTCGTCCTCGTCTTCACGAGAACCCCATCGACGAACCCACGTAACCCCAGCCACCTCGTCGCCGTCGCCGCCGCAGTCCCCGCGCCGACAACACCACCACCACCGTCCTCGCCTCCACAGCCTCGACCGCACCCCGTTACTCCTTCTCCCTCCTTCAGCGCCTGCAACCCAACGCCACCGCCACCTGCACGCTGTGCTGCCGTCGCCGCCGCCTCCCATCGCTGACGACGCCAGAGTCTTTCTCCCTTCACCCTCGTCCTGACCTCCTCATCTTCCTCCTCCTTCCCTCGCCGGCGTTGCAACTGCACCCGAGCCTAACCCTAGCACCAACCCTAGTTCGCCGGAATAGCCCCGTCGACCCTCGCCGTCGTTGCCAGAGCCACCGCCGACCACCTCCTTCTCCCCCTGCAAACCAGATCAGGCCAGCACCTCCTCTACTCATCGCACCATCCCATTCCAGCGACCTCCAGCACCTTTCAGCCGGGATTGCCGCTGCCGCTGCCGCTGCCTCGCCGGCGCCCCGTCGCCGTCGAACCCGTCGCGGTTGCCCCCTAGTTATCCCTGTAAGCCTCTCTTCACCATCTCCCTTCTTGTATCCGCTCTCTGGTCGATTCTTGCTTCGCTTTGTAGTTTGCTAATTCATCGCTGTTTTGACTTTTCGCCGGATTCCGGCCGTGCCGATGACTTGACCCGACTCTCCAGCGAAGTACTCCAATCCGTGAGGTCCCGCTGTTCGTCGTTTGGACTCGATCCGTGGCCCGTACAACCGTCGCGTGTTTTCCACCGACGTTGCGTTCGTGTTTTCCGGTTTGCGAAACCGTCGAGGCAAGTATTAATTGCTACATGCTACGTTAAACTAATTAAGTGTGCTTGACTCATAAGACTTGCAATATTAACTAAATATAGTTACTTTTCTCATTTGGACGAAATATGATATATATCATAATACTGCCGCCTAAATCGTATTTTGCCACCGTAACCTTAATAACAAACTACCTGTTAATCATTTTTGTTATTTAAAAGACGATAGCCGTACACATATATCTTCATTAATTTATGTTATTAATATTGCGCTACCCTGTGATTAGTGCACCCCACGGGTGCTCGAACCTGTTAATATAATACAACTGCACCATATTACTGCACCATTGTGATTAAATGAACTATTATTGCTGTTTACTTTATTCCTGGTGTTGTTCCTTACTCGATTGGATACCTGTTGTGAGCACACCTTCGATTACATTACATATTGACCTGACCTTGCTACACATGACATATACATACATACCGATGCACCGGACATGGTACCCTTTACTACCAACTCAACCTGTTGTACCATGACCTGACCTGTTACCCGATCTCATGCCTAATGCCAACAAACCTGACTTGGGGTCCTCATGGACCATTCCTGTTGTCTATCCAGACAAACCTGCTTTTACCTGATCCTGTGTTGGCATTAGTTCTTGATTACTGAATACCTGACCTGACATACATAACTTGGGGGTATGGGGAAATCAAAGGTGAAACCGACTTGTAACTCAACAGTTCGATACCTGTTCTGATCAGTCTTACGGGCTTGGCCAGTCCGGGAGTGATGATGCTGACATCACTCGTCCATCCTGCTACCTATTACTGCCTAGCGGCACGTCTCGGATTCAGCCCCGAGGGTCTTGACCGTGGTCCCGGGCATGCACGGGATACTATTGAGTTACATCGACGAGTCATCAATTGATTTCAAAGACTTTAGAATAGCAAACCTGATAGAACGGTTTAGTTACCCACTACACACTACCCTGCACTGTTGTTCCATTTTGCTGCTCATTCATGTTTACTTTCTGCATTGCTTATTACCATGTTCATATTATATTATTGGTTGACACGACGCGCTGACGTCTGGGTTTTGCATGGCCCAGATTCTTTACCACTGTCGCCGACCGAGCAGGAGTACTTCAGCCAGCAGGCTGATTTGTGAGTTCTGTAGTGGTTAGTTCATTTATTGCATTCTATTTCTAGGTGTGATCCCGCATTATGGGATGTACCTTTCTATTATTGTATTGGATCATTTGCTTCCGCACTTATTGTTCATTGACTCTTGTTATTATGGATTTGGACATGTGTTAGATTAGTTATTTCTCTTGTTCTTGATATCCCTACAGCCGTAATGTGACTGTGGATGGATACTTCCTACCCACAGGTAGCATGGTTGGCTATGTCACGTGCCCAATCTTGCGTACTCTGGGAAGCGGGGCGTGACATGGTTCTTTTGGTATCAGAGACATAGGTTAGTTGGGTTGATTCTTTGTAGTTGGGTATTGTACCCGATACACGAATCAGAATACCCGTGTTTAGGAAACATGTCCTGCCACCTTGACCGTTTTACCATTCTTGAATCACATTCTTCCGGATTATATCTTTTACGACGTGCAAACTTACTTTGCATGTCGACTCGGAAACCTGATTTCTTGTTATCCCTAGGACTTGGGCGACTTGGGTGGAGTTAAGTAATTGCGTCTATGATACCGCGGCATAGCTACAATGCGGTACTCTATTTAAGTATCTTGGAGTTCTAGCTTTGATCCACATTCAGAATCTATCATCATGCTAATGTTGGGTGTTTTGAGTTCAGGATTATGACAAGTAAGAAGTTGAAGACGTACCAGAGGCGTGTGAACGAAGCCGCCATGCTTGGAGTGATAAAAGAAATGCTGGAAATCAAGAGACAGACTGAGCTGATCCAGCAATAGCAGATTCATTTCAGGAAGGTTTGCAGATCGTTCAGCAGTCTGTAAACAACGATGGAACTAGACCAGTCGAACGAGTAGGGACTGTAGCAGATTTCAGACTTTTGGGTCCGTCTACTTTCACTGGTCTGGAGGAGCCGTTGCCAGCCGAGCAGTGGCTAGTGACACGGAGAATTTGCTGATTGTGGCACAGATTCCAGAGGACAAAGGAGTGGATGTGGTGCGCATTCAGCTAGTGGATTACGCCCGAGAGTGGTGGCTTGTAGAGGAGACCCGCTTGCCCAAGCCAATCAGTTGGGCGGATTTCTCTAAAAGTTTCCTGGAGAAGTTCTTCCCGCGGACTGCACGGGAGGAAATGGAAGAGAAGTTCATCGGACTAAGGCAGAATGGAGCAACCGTGGACGTGCATGCAGCAGAATGGACGAGACTCAGTAGTCTCGCTGGACCTTTCACGGCCAACGATGCAGACAGCAGTTGCGGTAAGGAAGCAGTTCTGTCGGGCCAGTCGAGTTTAGGGCTAGGCCGACAAACAGTGTTCTTGCAGCTATAGAAGTTGATAGTAAAGAAGAGCCGGCAGTTGTTCGCGACTTTATGGGTGTGTTTGAGGATATATCGGGCTTACCGTCGAAGCGAGACGTGGAGTTCGCGATTGACCTTATTCCTGGTGCAGCGCCAGTATCAACATCTTATTATCCGATGGCACCAGTAGAATTGGAAGAAGTTAAGAAGCAAGTTGGTGAATTACTTGAGAAGGGTTGGATTCGAAGCAGCAACTCACCTTGGGGAGCTCCAGTTCTTTTAGTAAAGAAGAAGGATGGAACGAGAAGGATGTGCATTGATTATCGAGAATTGAACCGGGTGACTATTAAGAACAAGTACCCGATCCCTCGCGTTGGAGAACTTTTTGAGTAGCTTAGTGGCGCGAGGGTATTCTCGAAGCTGGATTTGCGATCCGGATATCATCAGGTCCGAGTAAAAGCAGAAGATAATTGCAAGACGGCGTTTCGAACTCGGTATGGACATTTCGAGTATCTGGTGATGCCCTTCGGAGTAACGAATGCGCCGGCAATATTCATGGATTTGATGAACAGAATCTTTTCACCATTCTTGGACCAGTTTATTGTAGTATTCATTGACGATATTCTGGTGTACTCGAAGAGTCCAGAGGAGCATGCTGAGCATTTGAAGATCGCACTGCAGACGCTGAGACAGGAGAAATTGTTTGCGAAGATGAGTAAGTGCGAATTCTGGCTGGAAGAAGTGAAATTTCTGGGACATGTCGTGTCGGGCGATGGAATCTCCGTCGATCCCGAGAAGATTACAGCAGTTCGAGATTGGCCTATTCCAAGAAATGTGGCTGAGATAAGAAGTTTCCTTGGTTTGGCCGGATACTACAGGAGATTTGTGGAGAACTTCGCTCGTTTGGCAGAGCCGCTAACCAAGCTCACGCGCAAGGAGGTACCGTTTGTTTGGACGGATGGATGTGCATTGGCCTTCGAGACGTTGAAGCAGAAGTTGATAACCGCCCCTATCCTGACCGTACCAGACAATTCGGGAGGACTGGTGATTCACAGCGACGCATCTGGAAAAGGATTGGGATGTGTTTTGATGCTGAATGGGAAGGACGTAGCTTACGCATCGAGACAACTGAAGACTCATGAGAAGAATTATCCGACTCATGACTTGGAGCTTGCGGCCGTGATCTTCGCCTTGAAGATTTGGAGACACTATCTTTTGGGCGAGAGAGTCGAAGTCTTTACAGATCACAAGAGTTTGAAGTATGCGTTCACTCTGAAGGAGTTGAACATGAGGCAACGCAGATGGTTGGAGCTGATGGCCGACTACGACCTTGATCTTAAGTACCATCCGGGAAAAGTTAACGTCATGCCGGATGCGCTTAGTCGGTTACCAGCAATTCAGGTATTGACTGCACAGAGGGAGATCATTACGGATTTTCGAAGATTTGACTTGGAGGTTGTGCTACCACATTCTACGGGATAGTTGATGCAGTTGCAAGTACAGTCGTCCTTAGTTGAGAAGATTAAAGCGGCACAATCGCAGGATCCTAGACTGCAAAAGTTTCGAGAGCAGGTTGAAGCCGGACTGCGAACAGATTTACTGGTCCACGATGATGGTTCGTTGAGGTATGGTAGCCGTGTGTGTGTGCCAAAAGGAGATGTGAGTAAAGAGCTCATGAAGGAGGCACACAGTTCAGCTTACTCTGTACATCCAGGAGGGACAAAGATGTACCGAGATATTCGACAGCACTTCTGGTGGGAAGGTATGAAACGGGAGATTGCTCGCTTCATGGCTAAGTGCTTGGTGTGTCAGCAAGTCAAGGCTGAACACCAAAGGGTTGCTGGTTTGTTGCAACCACTTCCGATTCCTCAGTGGAAGTGGGAACATATAACCATGGATTTCGTGACGGCTTTACCACGGAGTCCAAAGGGCAACAATGCAGTATGGGTGATTGTCGATCGGTTGACCAAGGCGGCTCACTTTATTCCTTTTTGGGTCGGTCAATCGACGGAGACTTTGGCAGAGCGGTACATGCAGGAGATTGTAAGATTGCATGGAGTACCGGTGAGCATCGTGTCCGATCGGGACACTCGGTTCTTGTCGCACTTCTGGAGGAGTTTACAAGAAAGTTTGGGGACTCGATTGAAGTTTAGCACAGCCTATCATCCTCAGACTGATGGACAATCGGAGAGAACGATCCAGACCCTTGAAGATATGTTGAGGGCTTGCATGTTGGACTTCAAAGGTTCTTGGGAGGATCATCTACACCTGGTGGAGTTTTCGTACAACAATAGCTTCCAAGCGACTATTCAGATGGCTCCGTTTGAAGCGTTGTATGGTCGTAAGTGCCGTTCACCTGTTTGTTGGGATGATGTTGGTGAACGAAGGTTACTAGGACCAGATTTGGTAGTACAGACAGTCAAGAAGGTGAATACCATCAGGAGGCATATGAAGGCAGCTCAAGACAGACAGAAAAGTTGGGCTGACACGTCAAGAAGACCTCTAGAGTTCGCCGTGGGTGATTTGGTATTCTTGAAGATATCACCGACTAGAGGGGTGATTCGCTTTGGGAGTCGGGGAAAGCTTAGTCCTCGATTCGTTGGACCCTTCGAGTTATTGGAGCGTGTTGGAGAGGTAGCGTACCGTTTGGCGTTACCACAGTCATTGGCAGGAGTGCACGATGTGTTTCATGTATCTCAACTACGGAGGTATGTTCGAGATGAAACTCACGTCTTGGATCATTCGGAGTTGATCGTACGAGAAGACCTAACTTTTGAGGAGCGACCAGTTGAAATCAGGGATCGAAGAGAAAAGGTTCTTAAGAACAAGGTTATCCCTCTTGTGCTAGTTTCTTGGGGTAACCGATCGCATGGAGAATCCACTTGGGAGCGAGAAGACGAGATCCGGCAGAAATTTCCTCACCTTTTCCTGTAGTTAGCTATCTTGTATTCTTGGAATTTCGAGGACGAAATTCTTTTTGTAGTTGGGTATGATGTAACACCCGAGCCCAATAGTACTATTTCTGTTACTGGTTGAGTGTTAGACATTGTTCATTTCAATTATCTTGTTTGTTTGGTGCTTGTTGCTAAATTTTAACCGGCTAAGTCATTTTCGACTATAACAAATTTTAACACCTAAAATGAAATTAAAAATATCCATGTTGGCCTACTCGTCGCCACTAGTCGCGTGGTAGCGTCCGCGCGTCGAGATTTCATCCCGTTCGGCGAAACGGGCGAGTTTGGACGGCTACGTGCGCGTGCAAGTGTCCGACTTGGGGGCATGCATTTTAATCATAAAACATCTCACTTTAAATTTTGGAAACCGCTTAAAATCCTATTATTTGAATTTGAAACATTTGGGCGCAACCCGGGCGCAATTTGGAAATGTTTCATTTAGCGCCAAAATGACCATTTAAATTTAATAATATAAAACTATAATATATATCTTCTGTTCCTTTTAACGTCTAAATCCCTAAAAATACTTTTTACAAATTCCCTTTTAAATCCCTTTTGCAACTCCCAGCCAATCACGAGGGAATAAATCCCTCGTGGGCCACACCAACCCACTCTCTCTATCTCTCTCTATCTCTCTCTCTAATCTTTTTCTCTCTCTCTCTCCGCCTCTCAATCCCTCTCTATCTCTCTCTATCTCTCTCTCTAATCTTTTTCTCTCTCTCTCTCCTAAAATCTCTCTCTCTATCTTTTTTAAACTCCCGCGACCCTCGTCCTCGTCTTCACGAGAACCCCATCGACGAACCCACGTAACCCCAGCCACCTCGTCGCCGTCGCCGCCGCAGTCCCCGCGCCGACAACACCACCACCACCGTCCTCGCCTCCACAGCCTCGACCGCACCCCGTTACTCCTTCTCCCTCCTTCAGCGCCTGCAACCCAACGCCACCGCCACCTGCACGCTGTGCTGCCGTCGCCGCCGCCTCCCATCGCCGACGACGCCAGAGTCTTTCTCCCTTCACCCTCGTCCCGACCTCCTCATCTTCCTCCTCCTTCCCTCGCCGGCGTTGCAACTGCACCCGAGCCTAACCCTAGCACCAACCCTAGTTCGCCGGAATAGCCCTGTCGACCCTCGCCGTCGTTGCCAGAGCCACCGCCGACCACCTCCTTCTCCCCCTGCAAACCAGATCAGGCCAGCACCTCCTCTACTCATCGCACCATCCCATTCCAGCGACCTCCAGCACCTTTCAGCCGGGATTGCCGCTGCCGCTGCCGCTGCCTCGCCGGCGCCCCGTCGCCGTCGAACCCGTCGCGGTTGCCCCCTGGTTATCCCTGTAAGCCTCTCTTCACCATCTCCCTTCTTGTATCCGCTCTCTGGTCGATTCTTGCTTCGCTTTGTAGTTTGCTAATTCGTCGCTGTTTTGACTTTTCGCCGGATTCCGGCTGTGCCGATGACTTGACCCGACTCTCCAGCGAAGTACTCCAGTCCGTGTGGTCCCACTGTTCGTCGTTTGGACTCGATCCGTGGCCCGTGCAACCGTCGCGTGTTTTCCTCCGACGTTGCGTTCGTGTTTTCCGGTTTGCGAAACCGTCGAGGCAAGTATTACTTGCTACATGCTACGTTAAACTAATTAAGTGTGCTTGACTCATAAGACTTGCAATATTAACTAAATATAGTTACTTTTCTCATTTGGACAAAATATGATATATATCATAATACTGCCACCTAAATCGTATTTTGCCACCGTAACCTTAATAACAAACTACCTGTTAATCATTTTTGTTATTTAAAAGACGATAGCCGTAAACATATATCTTCATTAATTTCTGTTATTAATATTGCGCTGCCCTGTGATTAGTGCACCCCACGGGTGCTCGAACCTGTTAATATAATACAACTGCACCATATTACTGCACCATTGTGATTAAATGAACTATTATTGCTGTTTACTTTATTCCTGCTGCTGTTCCTTACTCGATTGGATACCTGTTGTGAGCACACCTTCGATTACATTACATATTGACCTGACCTTGCTACACATGACATATACATACATACCGATGAACCGGACATGGTACCCTTTACTACCAACTCAACCTGTTGTACCATGACCTGACCTGTTACCCGATCTCATGCCTAATGCCAACAAACCTGACTTGGGGTCCTCATGGACCATTCCTGTTGTCTATCCAGACAAACCTGCTTTTACCTGATCCTGTGTTGGCATCAGTTCTTGATTACTGAATACCTGACCTGACATACATAACTTGGGGGTATGGGGAAATCAAAGGTGAAACCGACTTGTAACTCAACAGTTCGATACCTGTTCTGATCAGTCTTACGGGCTTGGCCAGTCCGGAAGTGATGATGCTGACATCACTCGTCCATCCTGCTACCTATTACTGCCTAGCGGCACGTCTCGGATTCAGCCCCGAGGGTCTTGACCGTGGTCCCGGGCATGCACGGGATACTATTGAGTTACATCGACAAGTCATCAATTGATTTCAAAGACTTTAGAATAGCAAACCTGATAGAACGGTTTAGTTACCCACTACACACTACCCTGCACTGTTGTTCCATTTTGCTGCTCATTCATGTTTACTTTCTGCATTGCTTATTACCATGTTCATATTATATTATTGGTTGACACGACGCGCTGACGTCTGGGTTTTGCATGGCCCAGATTCTTTACCACTGTCGCCGACCGAGCAGGAGTACTTCAGCCAGCAGGCTGATTTGTGAGTTCTGTAGTGGTTAGTTCATTTATTGCATTCTATTTCTAGGTGTGATCCCGCATTATGGGACGTACCTTTCTATTATTGTATTGGATCATTTGCTTCCGCACTTATTGTTCATTGACTCTTGTTATTATGGATTTGGACATGTGTTAGATTAGTTATTTCTCTTGTTCTTGATATCCCTACAGCCGTAATTTGACTGTGGATGGATACTTCCTACCCACAGGTAGCATGGTTGGCTATGTCACGTGCCCAATCTTGCGTACTCTGGGAAGCGGGGCGTGACAAGGACAGAGGACTAGTTATAGGCATCGGCCGTTTATCCTAACCTGACTTTACGGTGACTAGGCAAGTGTGTCAAGGCTAGTGGTTTTTAATTAGGCCCACTACTGTGGTTCCTTCCCACTTACCAGGCACTTACCTGGCCGCAATTGGCGGTGAAGAGACGGTTTGAGGTCCTATTTCTAATCCTAGTTAGGAGCTGTCTAGCCGACCTAGGTGATCCTAGATCTAGTCCTGATTGTGCATTTTTGGTTGATCGAAAATGTGTCTTAGCCCTTTATCGAAAATCTTTTTTGCAAAAAGTCCAAACAAATAAAAAAAGGAAAAAGGAAAAATCTTTTATAAACAACTTGCAAATTTTTGCCGCTAAGAAATCCTTGCACCACCTACCTTCTTTCTCTTCTTTTTCTTCTATCATGGGTACCCCATATCATAAATCTCTTGCCGAACTTTGGTATCCCGAACCTAATTTTGCGTCGTACGTCAACTTGTTCGGTCAATTTAAAGACGATCCTTCCATGCCTAAAATATCTTTGAAAAATCAAATAGAGGCGTCTAGGAGAAATAGTTCGACTCTTCTACCCACTTTGTGTCAACCGAGTCAACCTTTACCACCTCCATATGTTGATACCACTTTTTCAAGTCCTTCTGTCACTCCTAAGCCGATGTCCATTGCTGAGCATATTGCTCAATCTCGCAGCCGATCTTTCACCCCTCTCCACACATCTAGTTCTAGGGATCAACAAGTCCATTCATCTTTTTATCCACATGTTGACCCTACTCCTGTCCAACCATCCAATTCCTCCCAGTCCTACCCGACTTTCCCACCTTCACTAGACCCTGTTTCTACACAGCCTGTTGGGAGTTTTGCACATCTACACGATTTCGAATCTTTTACCAAAACCCCCTTACCACCCAAGTCTAGCTTAGAAGAGGCGTTGGAGGCATATATCGCAGCAACAAACAAAATGGTTAGGAATGTGGAAGCGTCTGTGGCCGCCCTTATGCAACCTGCTGAACCGGTAGCTAGTTTCCCGGTAGCCTCAAATTTTTCAATGTATAAGGAGGCGGTTGGACAGAGTGAGAATGAGAGAGGATTTTCAAATCAAACCTATCCTTACCCAATTGAAGCCCACAACTCCTGTTTTCCATCGATTGCCCTAAATAGTTCACCTGTTGAAAATAAAAATGAGTTGTGTGATGTTGTAGTGTTTGAGTTGCCAAATTATGAAGAACCCCTTTCGAGTGAAACCACACATAATCCGTTTGACCTTTACACCTCCACTCTAAAACCTAAATTGATAAATATCCATGCTTTTGATGAGGTGTCTAAAGAAATTGATTTTCACTTGATTGAGGATATAGACGCCGGGAATATTTCGGATGATGAACCTGTCGATTTGCTTGAAATTTTATGTTCAAATCATCATCCTGAGTTATTAAATGTTTCTCCCGAATCTCATATGCGTCTAGATTTTGATGATAATGGCATGGATGAGTTGAATATTGAGGATAGTATTGAGGAGAGTCTTGAGGATAATATTGAGGTTGAATCATTTTTGTTTGATGTGTCTGATTTTCCAATTCATCCTCCTGAACCTTTGACTGTTATATCACCCTCCCTCCTTCCCATCGTTCCGACCCCGCTTAAAGACTGTGAGCTTGAAAAATTTTCCTTTGAATCTAACACAGTTCTCACAGACGATAACACCTATGAGTGTTTCACTTTTTCGGACGATGTTGATGACTCACCGTCCGAGTTTGAGTCTTTTACATTTTCAGATGAGTTAGTTGAACCATCAGACTCGGCTGCTTACAGTTGTTTCGAACCATTAATGGAATCTTTCAAGTTCGAGACAGTTTACTACGGTGAGAATGATACTATCCCTAGTTCACTTCCTTTCGTCTTTCCCATTGTTCCGACCGTGCAAGTGACCGTTACGCTTTCATCTCCTATACCAAGTTCGGCGTATCCATGTTTTCTTGCGAATCTTGAGAGATTTGACCCCATTTCTCGACGGGTTGATAGGTTAGCGCAATCGCTTTTAACATATTGGTCATCACATATTGCGCTAATTTATTCACTCGATTTACACCCTCAAGATCACGCGACCCTTCTTTCTCCTTTCCGCCCTTCTTCTCCCCCACCGAGACCGTATTCTACCATTCTTCTTTCCACACGGTCTCGCGTGTTTCTCATTTCTTTCCTCCACACCTCATTCTTGCACCAACTATACCATTACCACGATAAGATTTTTGAATGGTTGGTGCTAACCTTTGGCTTGTGTAAGGCCAAGCTTAAGTTTGGGGGGAATCTTGTGTATATATGTATATATATTTTTTGTTTTCTTTTTCTATAAAAAATAAAAAAATTTCAAAACATTAAAAAAATATTTAAAAAAATTATAAATAAATAAACAGGGGAGTGCCGGTATTTTGACCCTCTTGGTTTGGCATGACAGTGGGGACACTGTCAAGTTCAAGTTTGGGGGTATGCTCGGTACGTCTTCTTCCTTCGCATTCATTTGTGTATATTTTTGCATTTGCATACTTATTTGAAAACCCATAAAAATTGAAAATTTTGAAAAATTATAAAAATTAATGTATTCAATTTTGGCCTTATTTGACTTGAGTTTGACAAATAGGGTAACTGGCTAGGAACAACTAGATCTTAGACTTAGTAAATTAAAAACCCTAAAAATAACCTTCCTTAAAAGTTTAACGGTAGAAAGTATATGCCTTGTAGTTTATCTAGAAATAGGCAAATTTTGGGTTCACTTCTTAGGCTAAGTCGAAACAAAGTAAAAGTATTGATGTTCTTATTAGAGTATAAGTTTGAAAAATAATTCCTAGCTTAACTCTAGATTCTGAAAATGTATACCCTACAATTTGCACAATCACGCACCTTGAAACTTGGAATAGTAGAAGAGACCTTGAAATGCTCTTGTCTAAAGTCCTTAGTACGAAGAAAATAAAAGAAAAAAAAGTGTGAATAAAGAATAAAAAAAATGGACACTGGTTTTTATGATTACTTAAGGCTGCAAAAATAGAAAAAATATTTAGCGAGGGTGCTTCATCACCTAGTGCCTTAGACCAACTAGTTTGGGAGTCACTGCTAAAAGCCTTGGGTGTTGCAAGACTAGGAATTACGCTTAAATGTGCAAACACGTTTTGTAATCGGTCGTTGGTACCTCAAAAATTATTAACGGTCGCATGAAGGATGTGTAAGAAAAATTCAATTAAAAATTCACCAATTAAGAAGTGCTTTGGACAACGGACGAGAGTATGATTGATGGATTTGAATTTCCAAGTGTAGGGGTGATCTATACACACACGTAGGGGTATATGATTGGAATTTAGATAAGAGAGAGGAATGAAGAATAGAACTTGTATATTTAGTAGAGTTGATAGAAATTCCTAAGTGGAGATGGAACCCTAGAAGGAAAACTTAGGAGATGCCGAAAGCTAAGTAAGTCTACAGGATATATATAATCTTAAGTTAGATGATAAGGAAGTGTGAAGAATATGGGTGGATAATTTACAAGTAGAAGATAATAGAATTCCTTATTAGAAAATCAAATTGGAGAATAAAAGTCGATAAGCCAAATTGATAGGATTTTGTGGGTAGTATCCGCTGAAAACCCTCAGGAGACAACACTCCTCCTACTAGGGACACCTAGAGGTTTAACGGCTTGTTGCACGAGCTCAGTGCAATCGCGTTTCCCTGCGAAAGTGCGGTTAGGATTTTAGTGAATAAAAATAAGTTTGCTCGAGGACGAGCAAAAGATAAGTTTGGGGGCATTTGTTCACACCATAATATTGCATTATTATATTCCACATTCTTATTCTTTTTACAAATAAACAGGTGCTTTTGACGCATGTCTGCTACATATTACAGGTTACAGGTTCTTGGACAGAAAACAGTGAAAACGATGAAAATACGATGCAAAAGTGGACTTTAACCAACAAACAGAAGACTCTTGATCAAGCCGACATCAAAGATAAAATTCACAAAGTACAAGGCAATGCAAGGTCCAAGATTACAAAGCGAACGGTTAAAAGTCCACCGTAATTATTCACTGGAGATCTGGAAGAAACATAGAAGCTATTTTAATAAAAGAACCAAATAATAAGGAAGCCCAAAGACAGAAGAGCCCACAAAGGAAATTTCAAGGCCCGATACTTTCTTTTAATAAAAGAAAGAGACATAAAATTTTACCAAAGCTTGAAATCTACTTTGACTGGGTCTTCCTAAGGATATTTTGGTAAATGTAGACATGCGAATCAATTGTAATCTACTGTTTCCTATCCTCTATAAATAGGAACTCTAAATCATTGTAAAGGCTATGCCTCCTTTTAATAATAAATTCCAGAACTCTTTTGGAGAGCATCGGTGTTTCTTTTCCATTCAGAAATTCAGATCTGACAAACCTGCATGGATGATTGGAGGGATGCATCTGTAAGTAGATTTAATTTCTCGCCTTAGTTTAGATTTAAATTCTTTGTCCTAGGTAGATTTAATCTCATGCCTTAGGAACTTGTTTAGGGTTTAGCTTTGGGGAAGGATTTTGAGAGATGAGATCTCTCATCCCTTTCTTACCCACCAAATATTTACAATAGGACTCCATGCATACACGCACACACTGCGCCCTACGGCATCCTACCCCTCGAGATAACGATGACACCGTAGTGTAAAGGCCCGGTTGCGCGCGTTTTCCATGGAGGTTAGGGTAAGGATCTCTAAAGGAAGGACAAGAACCTAGAGGAAGGAACACCTTCCCGAATGGATCTAATCCCCTTTATTGATAATTACCATAACTCCTCATAGATCTTCATTCGGGTATTGAAAGCGGTGAGATTTAATTGCATTTCCAAACCATCCCTAAACTTAGCCCTAGCAAGAGTAGATCTAGATAATTGCCCTAGGTTAATTAGGTTTTTAGATTTAATAATTAATCCGAACACCCTTCGAAATTAACTCGTAAGCGCGACTAGGAGATTCACAAAATCCCTGTGGACCGACCCGTACTCACCGGCTAGCTTCATGCGACGCCGTTCTTGATTGCGGTTTAGAAATAGTTTTTGACATACGAATCAGCGCCCCGTTAGAAATTTTTTCTAACGAGGGAAGTATATTTAGTGTGGAGTATGTGTGTATATGTATATATACATGCATATATATATATATATGGAACAGGGAAAGGACATCCAAAGGATGCGTGGGAGAAAGCGCCAGCGCTTTAGGTGCTAGCGCTCTGAGTGCAAGAGCGCTTTAAGCGCTAGCGACCCACGTGTCAGCACGTGGGCGCTCAGGCGCTAGCGCTCGGAGCGTAAGAGCGCTAGCGCTTTGAGTGCTAGCGCCCCACGTGTCAGCACGTGGGCACTCGGGCGCTAGCGCTCTGAGCGCAAGAGCGCTAGCGGTTTGAGCGCTAGCGCCCCACGTGTCAGCACGTGGGCGCTTGGGCGCTAGCGCTCTGAGCGTAAGAGCGCTAGCGCTTTGAGCGCAAGCGCCCCACGTGTCAGCACGTGGGTGTTCGGGCGCTAGCGCTCTGAGCGCAAGAGCGCTAGCGCTCTGAGCACTAGCGCCCCACGTGTCAGCACGTGGGCGCTCGGGCGCCAAAAGGGACTCGGTCCCTGCAGTGTGAGTTATACTTCCAGAAAGGAGCACTTATTTTTTTTTTTTATGTGTGTGTGTGTATGAGGAGTTAAACTCCTGGGATGTTTTGAAGCTGATGAAGGGCTTCTCCCCTTGAGCCCTAGTTCTTCCCCAAAGTGGGGTTTCTGGAGATGGGTCTCCTTCTTCTTCCTTTGTTGGCCGGATCTTGAAGATCAAGAAGTATGAGATTTTAAAAATCTCTCTTTTCTGAGATCTGATGGCAGATCTGAGTTTCCCTTTGTGGGTTTTGTGGTGAAAAACTATTTTGTTTTATAAAAGGAAGAGTAAAACTCTTGAATTAATTCAAAAGAAAAAAAGAAGGTTTTAGAACCTTGAGGAGGAAGAAGATCACAGATCTGGATTTTTTGGAGAGAGAAAAAGTTGTTGGGATATTTTCATTATCTTTGCCTTTATAGGCTATACACTTTACATATAACCCCTTGGGCTTTTCAAAATGGCATTTTGCCTATCCCATGGCTCATATGCCATTTCTTTTTGCACATAAGCCATGGGCTTTACAAAAATTTGGCTTTATGCCCATTTTTCTTATATTTATTCATAAAATAAAATAAAAGAAATACAACAAAATTTTGGCATGGGGGGAGGCCGTCCACTTCATGTTCGGGCTCGCTCCAGGCATTGGCCCACTTGACCTGGGCTTAGGCCCACCTGGCTTGGGGTTGACTTTGATTTTGACTTGGTCAACCGGGGTGTAGATTTTTACCCCAACAGTCACGTGCCGATCTTAGCGCACTCTAGGAAGCGGGTCGTGACAGGTTTTGTTTGGTATCAGAGCCATAGAATTTAGGTTAATCGGGTTTGATTTTTTTGTAGTTGGGTATTGGATCCAATACACGAATCAGAAAACCCGTAATTAGGAACATGTCCTGCCGCATTATTATCATGATTCTTGAATCATAACTTTCTCTTGACCCTGTGTCTTGACGATATGCAAACCGCTTTGCATCTCGGCTTGAACCTTTTTTGTCCCTATTGTTTATCTCTGTTCCTTTGATTCTGATACTAGGATTTGGGCGACTTGAGTGGAGTTATGTGATTGTAACTATGTAACATGGCATGGTTACAATGCGGTACTCTATTTAAGTAACTTGGAGTTCTAGTCTTGATTCATATCCTTGATTTATGGTCATTATTCATCACAAGTTTTGAATCTTGTTTATCATACTAATCCTCTTCGGTGTCTTGGTTGTAGGAACATGGCAGACAGGAATCTGCGATCGTACGAGAGGCGTGTTGATGACGCCGCATTACTTGGAGTAATTCATGGGATGCTGGAGAACCAGAGGCGGCAAGCCGAGCAGAACCAGCGGCAAGCCGAAGCTTTTCAGGTAGGTTTGCAGACCGTCCAGCAGTCCGTGAACAATGTTGCGGCCAAACCAGTTGAGCGTGTGGGTACCGTGGCGGATTTCAGGAGACTTGGTTCGTCCATTTTCACTGGTTTGGAGGAGCCGTTTCCAGCAGAGCAGTGGCTGGTTGATACGGAGAATCTGCTCATTGCGGCACAGATTCCGGAGGACAAGAGAGTGGATGTCGTACGGATCCAATTGGTGGACTATGCTCGTGAATGGTGGCTCGTGGAAGAGACCCGTTTGCTCAAGCCGATCAGTTGGGCAACTTTTTCGCAGAGTTTCTTGGAGAAGTTCTTTCCGTAGACCGCACGGGAAGAAATGGAAGAAAGGTTTATCAGCTTGAAGCAGAATGGCGGATCCGTGGATGTGCATGCGGCTGAGTGGACACGGCTCAGTCGATTCGTTGGACCTTTGGTGGCCAAAGAAGCTGATAGGGCACGAAGGTTTATGCGCATTTTGGACGTGGACATCCAGAGGCACATTATATCTCTGGGTTTGACTACTTTCTCACAAGTGCTTAAAGCAGCCAGAGAGCGGCAAAGCTTATCAGTGAAGACTGGGAGTGCGCAGCAGCAGGAAGTTGTGGTACAGAAACCGACGTTTGCGCCGAACCGAGCGCCTATACGTAGAGGAATTCCGGTGAACCGACGTGGCGTAGTACCGATGAAGAAGCCCGTCGTTGATCAGAGAAAGAGCGTGATTTATGACTACTTCCATTTACCCGGACATGTGCAGAGGGAGTGTCGAAGGATACGGGGACTTTGTTTGGTTTGTGGATCAGCGGATCATACTATCAATGCTTGTCCGTCGAAGCTTCGTTTAAAGGATGATGTTCAGAGGCCACCGCAGAGGCAGTTTCAGGGGCAGAAGCAGATTACTCAGGGACCTAATCAAGCTCGAGCCTTTACCCTAACGGCTGAAGAGGCCAAGGCTTCAGATGAAGTTGTTTCAGGTATCCTACTTGTTCATGATTTTCCCACATTAGCATTATTCGATTCTGGTGCATCCCATTGTTTTATGTCGTCCAAGTTTATTGCTGCACACTCGATTTCTTGCACGACCTATCTAGTTGTTGGGACATACACACTGGGAATAGAAAGATCATATCTAGTAGCGAATGCGAGGATTGTTCAGTTGTTATTTGCGGACGGGAGTTATTTGCAGATTTCTTGGTGATTGTTACCGGCAGCTATGATGTTGTCTTGGGAATGGATTTTCTTGGCACTTTCCATGCTCACATTGATTGTAGGACAAAGAAAGTGATTTTCCAGATTCCCGGACATCCGGAGTTTTTTTCGCTGGAGGTAGCAGTTCTGTCGGGCCGGTCGTGTTTAGAGCTAGGCCGACAAACAATGTTCTTTCGTCGATGGAAGTTGATAAGGAGGAAGCTCCAGCTGTAGTTCAAGAGTTCATGGACGTGTTCGAGGACATCTCGGGTCTACCGCCAAAACGAGATGTGGAGTTCGCGATCGATCTTGTTCCTGGTGCAGCGCCAATCTCAAAGGCGTACTATCCAATGGCACCAGTGGAGTTGGAAAAAATCAAGAAGCGGGTTACCGAATTGCTTGAGAAGGGTTGGATTCGCAGCAGCAATTCACCTTGGGGAGCTCTAGTTCTTCTAGTCAAGAAGAAAGATTGCACAAGGAAGATGTGCATCGACTATCAAGAATCGGGTGACTGTTAAGAACAAGTACCCGATCCCTCGCATTGGCGAATTATTCGAGCAACTTAATGGCGCGAGGGTATTCTCGAAGCTGGATTTGCGATCCGGATATCATCAGGTCCGAGTTAAATCAGAGGATATTTGCAAGACTGCGTTACGGACCCAATATGGGCATTACGAGTATTTAGTGATGCCATTCGGAATCACGAATGCACCAGCGATATTTATGGACTTAATGAACCGAATCTTTTAACCGTTCTTGGACCAGGTTATTGTGGTATTTATCGATGATATTCTGGTCTACTCGAAGAGCCTAGAGGAGCATGCAGAACACTTGAAGATCGCACTGCAGACATTAAGGCAAGAAAGATTCTATGCAAAGATGAGCAAGTGCGAGTTTTGGATTGAATAAGTGAAGTTTTTAGGGCATGTCGTATCCAGAGATGGAATCGCCGTTGATCCCGAGAAGATTGCAGCAGTTCAAGATTGGCCGATTCCGAAGAACGTAGCAGAAATCAGAAGTTTTCTTGGACTTGCCGGATATTACAAAAGGTTCATGGAGAATTTTGCTCGTTTAGCTGAGCCTTTAACCAAGCTTACGCGAAAGGAAGTACTGTTCATATGGACGGATAAATGTGCATCAGCTTTTGAGGCGTTGAAGCAAAGGTTGATAACCGCTCCTATTTTGACCGTACCAGACGGTTCCGGAGGATTGGTGATTCATAGCGATGCATCTGGGAATGGTTTGGGATGTGTTTTGATGCAGCATGGGAAAGTTATAGCTTACGCATCGAGACAGTTGAAGATCCATGAGAAGAATTACCCAACTCATGATTTGGAGCTAGCAGATATAATTTTCGCTTTGAAGATTTGGAGACACTGCTTATTGGGCGAAAGGGTCGAAGTATTCACCGATCACAAAAGCCTAAAGTACGTGTTCATGCAGAAGGAGCTAAACATGAGGCAGCATAGATGGTTGGAGCTGATGGCTGACTACGATCTTGATCTTAAGTACTATCCGGGGAAAGTTAATGTTGTGCCGGATGCGCTTAGTCGGTTGCCAGCAATTCGGATGTTGACTGCACAAAAGGAGGTTACCGAAGATTTTCGGAGATTCGAGTTGGAGATCATGCTACCGCATTCTTCGGGACAGTTGATGCAGCTACAAGTACAGTCGTCGTTGATCGATAATATTAAAGCAGCGCAGTCACAGGACCCAAGATTGCAGAATTTTCGAGAACAAGTTGAAGTAGGACTTCGAATGGACTTGTTGATTCATGAAGATAGTTCGTTGCGATATGGTAGCCGTTTGTGTGTGCCAAAAGAAGATATTCGTGAAGAAGTTATGAAGGAGGCACACAGTTCCGCATATTCCGTACATCCAGGAGGCACGAAGATGTACCGCGATCTAAGACAGCATTTCTGGTGGGAAGGCATGGAAAGGGAGATTGCTCGCTTTGTAGCGAAGTGCTTGGTGTGTCAGCAAATTAAGGCTGGACATCAAACGATTGCTGGTTTATTGCAACCACTTTCGATTCCTTAATGGAAGTGGGAACATATAACCATGGATTTCGTGACAGGTTTATCGTGAAGTCCAAAGGGCAACAATGCAGTTTAGGTGATTGTTGATCGATTGACCAAGGCAACTCATTTCATACCATTTCGAGTTGGTCAGTCAATGGAAGCGTTAGCAGAACAGTACATGCAGGAGATTGTGAGATTGCTTGGAGTACCTGTGAGCATCATTTCCAATCGTGACACCCGATTCTTATCACACTTCTGGAGGAGTTTACAGGAAAGTTTGGGGACGTGATTGAAGTTTAGCACAGCTTATCATCCTCAGACAGATGGCCAGACGGAGAGAACCATCCAAACTCTTGAAAACATGTTGAGAGCTTGCATGTTAGACTTCAAGGGTTCATGGGAAGATCATCTACACTTGTTGGAGTTTTCTTACAATAACAGTTTTCAGACGACTATTCAGATAGCTCCATTGGAAGTGTTGTATGGTCGCAAGTGTCGCTCACCCGTTTGTTGGGATGATGTTGGAGAACGAAGATTGTTAGGACCAAATTTGGTCGTGCAAACCGTGGAGAAAGTTAATACTATCCGGAATCACATGAAGACAGCACAAGATCGGCAGAAGAGTTGGGCCGATACATCGAAAAGACCTCTAAAGTTCGTTATTGGTGATCTGGTATTCTTGAAGATATCACCGACTAGAGGAGCGATTAGTTTTGAGAGTCAAGGAAAGCTTAGTCCTCGATATGTGGGGCCTTTCGAGATTTTGGAGCGTGTTGGAGAAGTGGCTTATCGATTGGCGTTACCACAATCTTTGGCGAATGTTCATGACGTGCTTCATGTATCTCAACTCCGTAAGTATGTTCGAGATGAAACACACGTGCTGGATCATTCGGAGCTGACTGTAACGAAGGATTTGACCTTTGAGGAACGACCGATATCGATTGTTGATCGAAGAGAAAAGATCCTTAAGAACAAGGTTATCCCTCTCGTACTTGTTTCTTGGGGAAATCGATCGCACGGAGAATCGACTTGGGAACGAGAAGACGAGATTCGACAGAAGTTTCCAGATCTCTTCCTGTAGTTTCATGTTTGTTTATCTTTTCTTGATTTGCGAATTTCGAGGACGAAATTCTTTTTGTAGTTGGGTATAATATAACACCCTAGTTCATTTATACCAGTTCTAATCAAGTATTTATTTATTTATGATAGTTTCCTTATTTACTGTGTTTTGGGTGCGAATAGTATTTTGACATCTGTATTTGCATCCGACCCAACCCACATGCTTGAAACATGTCTTGATTCATGTTTATGATTTATCCTGACTTGATACGTGGACTCGTGCACTTTCATTTGCATACTAACATTTTTACCTGGCATTTGCATTTTAATATAACATTTAAGTCACATAAAATAGTTTAAAAATATATTGCATGGCCTGCATGATACCCCTGGCCCTGTGGTAGCATCTGCGCATCTTGTTCTCGTCCCGTTCGGTGAAACGGACTTGTTTGGATGGCTACGCGCACGTACGTCCATCCGTTCTTGGGGGTATGCATTTTCGTTATCCGGATATCCAATTTTAGTTTTGGTCGACACATATATTTTTCGTATTTTAAAACTGGATTTTTAGACTCGGCCTGGGCGTATTTTGGAGTAAGTTTGTATTTACCAGAATATCAAATTTTTATTAATACAATATTTTAATTATTATTAACACTATTTAAAATTTAAATAACTAACAGATTTTTCTAAAGTAAAATCTAAACAATTTTCGTAACAACTAACAGCACTATCACTCTCTCTCTTTCTCTTTCTTTCTCTCTCTCTCTCTTCCTTTCTCTCTCCTTTCGGGCCCCCCTCTCTCTCCTCTCGCAAACACTGTTCGCTCCTCGAGTCGCGTCACCGCCCCCGCGTTCTGGTCACCTCCCTTCTCTCTTTCTTTCTTCTCCTCTATTTAACCCGAGCTGCCCCCACGAGAACCCACACAAAAGAAACCCAAACCCTAGCTCCCCAACTCCACCCTCCACCGCCGACGACCCTTATCTCCTCGTCGTCGCCAGCACCTTCTTCTCTCCTCCATCTCCATCTTCTCCAACCCCGAGCGCTACCCAAGATCCCTGCACCCAGAACCTAACCTGCACACCAAACCTAGCTCCTCACTGCCGATCCCAGGAACCCTCATCTCACCTGCACCTCGCCGCCGGTGACCCTGACACCATCACCTCGTCTTCCCTGACCCCTGTGCACCAAACTCCAGTGAGCACCAATCCCTCTCTTCTTCTTCCTCTTCTTCTTCCTCTTCTTCTTTTTCTTTTCTTCATTCTTTTTCTTGAATCTTGATTTTCCAGCGATCGCCGGAGTCGTATCGCCGCTGCCTATCCAGACGATCCAGCGATCGTTCCTTACCTGCGTGGTTGTCCTCTTGGCCTTCCTGGATCCGTCCCGCGTGCCGTGTGTGCGTTGCGACGATTACCCGACGTCGGACGTGCCGTACGCACCCGTCGTGTGTTCCGTTCAGGCAAGTTTATCTTGCTACATGCTATACTATTATATCTACATCCATATGAGTAAAATGTTATATATTTATTATATTATGCATCCATAATAATGTTTTACAGTTTTTAGAATACCAGTATGCATCCATATCATTTAATCTACATATAGCTGCATCTACAGATCATATTAACTCAAGTTATTATTGTGGTAACACCCCATGCTTAATAATGTGCATCCCACTTAGTGTTGGAACTGTAAAGGTCACCCATGATCGATATTTGTGCATCCATACCATTAATTATATATCTAGTTGCATGCCATGTCATGTTATTTCATATTACTACTATATTAACACCCCATGCTAGATAATGTGCATCCTACATAGTCATGGAGCTATAATTGTAACCCCTGATAGTTATTTAGACATCCATGTTTTTTTGTGTATCCATACCATTAATTCTGCATACCTGGTTGCACCACATGTTACATTAACTCATATTATTAATACATTAGTACCCCATGCTTGATATTGTGCATCCTACTTAGTTATGGCTGGTAGATATTTGTGCACCCATGCTTTTATCGTACATCCGTATTCTACCCTGATTCCATACTTGCTACCTTTTACTGTTGGGCACCCACTTGATATATGAACACTACCTGACATGACCTGATATATTACTATTTGACATGTTACCTGATCATGTTTCTAATGCCAACAATCCTGACATGTTGTCCTGATGGACATATCCTGTTGTCTGTATAGAGAAACATGTTCCTGCTTGATCCTGTGTTGGCATTAGCTTCAGATTTATCAATACCTGACTTGAACACATAACTTGGAGGTAAGGGGAAATCAATGATGAAACCTGACTTGTAACTCAACAGTTCGACGCTTATACTGATCAGTTTTATGGGCTAGGCCAGCCCCGGGATGATGCTGCTGACATTATTCGTCTGTACATGTTACCTGTTTACTGCCTTGCAGCACGTCTCGGATTCAGCCCGAGAGTCTTGATCGTGGTCCCGGGCATGCACGGGATACTGTTGAGTTACATCGACGATTCATTAAATTGATTTCACAAACTTGAGAGTAGTTAACCCAGTAGCACGGTTTAGTTTTAACCATCGCACGTCACATGTGCTTTTACCCTTCACCGCTCCTTATTCGTGTTACTGTTATACTTTTATTATTGTTTTTACTCATGCCTGCATGACTTGTTACCCCCTGATTATATTATTGTTGATATTATGACGCACTGGCGTCTGGGTTTTGCATGGCCCAGATCCTCTACCTTTGCCGCAGGCCGATCAGGAGTATTTCAGTGAACAGGCCGAGCAGTGAGGACCTGTTGGTATTTTTTTAGTTTAGTTTCTTTCAGCATTTTCATTTCCTGATGTGAGCCCGTATTTGGGACATACTTTCCAGATTGTTATTGTTACTTAGATTTATAGCTTCCGCATATTATTTCTTGACTCTTTTATTCTGGCTCATGGACATGTACTAGATAGTTTATTTTATTTCTACTGTTCTTGATATCTTATAGACAGCCGTAATGTGACTGTGGAAGGATATTTTCTAGCCACGGGTAGCATAGTTGGCTCTGTCACGTGCCGATCTTAGCGCACTCTGGGAGCGGGTCGTGACAGTTGTGAAAGACCTTGGTCTTATAGATCTATGATCTTAGAAAAAGAAATAAATTCTTCTTTTTATGTGAGATAATTTCATCTCTCTGTTCTTTTTTTTACCTTGAAGAAAATTTTCTTCTTCTGAGAGCTTGCTCTTTTGAAAAGATCTTTTCTCTAATTGATTTGGGGATGTTTCCCCCGTTGGATCTTTGATCCTAGGGCTTCTGATTTACAGAAGGCAATCTTCTTGTTTTTAAAAAGATTGGGAAATCTTTCCCATTCAGAATTTATTCTGTATTTTAGTGATTTTTAATCACCTTTGGATCGTTGATCCAACGGTGCTCTGATTTTCAGAGAACAATCTTTCCTATTTGGAAAGATTGTGAGGAATGTTTCCTTAACAGAATTTTACTCTGGTTAATTGATGATTTTTAATCATGTTTGTTGGATCTTTGATCCAATAGTTGGGAACATTCAGTTCCAGCGCTAGCGCACTCGTGCTTTGCACGTGGTGCGCTGCTTAGAGTGTTGCGCACTTAGCGCTAGCGCTCACGTGCTTTGCACGTAGTGTGCTGCTTAGAGTGCAGCGCTCTTAGCCCTAGCGCTCACGTGCTTTGCACCTGGTGCGCTGCTTAGAGTGCAGCGCTCTTAGCGCTAGCGCTGCTTCCTTTCAAAATTTGAAATTTGAACAGAGCTTTGCCCTGATTGGAGGAAACAAATGCCCCGTACCGTTGCGCTTACGTGGCCCACACGTGAGTGCAGCGGTGGCAGCATCTCTGCCATTGGATCAACTTAAGAGTTGAAACGGCTCTCAGTGCCTATAAATAAGACCCTTGGCCCTTGAGATGACTTATGCTCATCTTCTTTCTTATTTTCTGAGAATCAATTTCTCCTTCAGAGCATAGCTCTTCATCTTAAGAATTTTCTTAGGGACAGAACTCTGTCAAAAATTTAGGTAAAGATTAAATCTTTCTTGGGTTTCACCCATTAATAGAGCTTTTCTCTTTTCAAATCATATAGATTTTTAGAGTTTCTCAATAGAGCTTTGCTCTTTTCAAATCATATAGATTTGTTAATCTTTCATGAAAACTCTTAGAGTTTGTTCATAGATCTTGAAGATCTCAGAATTTTTGATTCATTAAAAAACTTTGCTTCAAGTTTTCTGTTGGTTTATTCCATCATTTTACAAAGTATGGCTCTTCAAGATTTTTCTTGAGGAATTTTATTCCTTTCATCATCAGAGCTGACAGATGTCACTCTGTTGTAGAGCACTGCTCTCAATGGGAGATTTACTCCTTGGCCCGAGGGGCCCTCATTAAATGAGAATCCTTTGAGAATTTACTCATTTAATAACAGTCTCATCAAATGATGAGACTGTTTTATTAATGATGAACTGTCATCTAGATTAAGTGGGTCCCCTTTGGTCCCTTTTCACTGCATTGCAGTGTGGTACGGATTTAAAGTACCAAGTAACGAACTTGACTTGTAGCATTGACGGCTAACTTTGTTCTCTTTCGTGCAGGTACCATGTCTTTCGATACTTCGTTTTCCTTTGTCCGTTCAGAAAGCGGGTACCCTGCAGCACCAGTAGACCGAGAAGTTTTCGCACTGATCAAAGATCACGACCCAGAGCTCAAGAATCTTCATCTATGGGGAACATGGTACAATAAAATTATCAGGGGTCGACGGAGCTTTTCTTGCGCGACACCCTCGGAGCCCATTTCAGCGATTTCTTACGCCGATCCACCCCTAGTGAACTACACTGTGAAGGAGGTCAATTGGACTTCAGATGGTCTCCTTCAGCCTTCTTTGGCTGCGATACCCGTACAGCCTCCAATGGCGTTGGATATCTTGGGGCGACGTATATGTCAAGGTGAGTCGCGTCCTTGGGGACAGCCTTATAACATAGGATTAACTCCTAGTCACCCAGCCGGATATTTGCAGTGGGCCCGGTACATTTTGTCCGCCAAGAGGTTGCAGTTGCTGAGGCTCGGGTTGTACCCCGCGATTTACGTTTCTCTCTTTCAGTACTCCACGCCTCCTATATGGAGGATAAAAACCTTTTTGGAACAATGGAACGTTCCAACTCACACCTTTCTCTTGTTGGATCGGGAAGTCTCAATCTCTCTAGAGGAGTTCGCGGAGATCTCTGGCTTGCCTGTCAGAGGGGAGCATTATGAGGAACTACTTCCTCATGATGAGTACGTCTTTGCTGCCAGGTCGGAGATGATGGGCATTACCCCGGAAAATTCCATTCAACATCAATCCCCAAGTTTGATTAAGGTGTTGAATGTCTACGAGGGCTTATTTCTTGAATCTGGGAGCCGTGGGGTTAATTTCACAGACTTCAACGCTCGTTTTCTCCGCCCGGAAGTCCTGTCGAAGGAAGCCACGAAATTCGCCAAACTCGATGATCCTTTTGGTTTAGGCTTGGGCAACCTGCCGATGGTGGAGGCGAATCAGAAGAGTTTCTTTCTCCCCGACACCCCGATCATCTCTTTTGCAAAGCTTGCAGCTCCTGGGATTAACGAAGAAGCGTTCTTTTTGGGGTTTCTTGGGCTATGGCTAAGTTGGTTTTCGCTTCCGATGCACCCTCGCCGTATGAGGCCTTCCGTCTTCTACCCAGCTCACCGAATGGTTATTGGGGTGAAAGTGGCCGTCGGGGTTGCTGGGTTAGCCCATTTGTATCACGGCCTCAGCTTAGCAGCAGATACTACCCAATCGGGGGTGCAGCCCGTAAACTTCTCGATGCATTATTTCACCTCGTGGCTCGAGTTGCATGTGCTTGACGCCTTTTGAGTTCACAAAAGGCACCCCTTTTATGAAAGATATAACTTTCCTCGCCTGCTGCGGCTAGTTGACGCTTCCATTTTGGAACCGACTTCGCGATAGGCTCGGGGCTTAATCCTTCGCCAGCGTACCGTCGGGGATGGCATGACCTTTGTTGATAAGGTCTTAAATATCGGTAAAGAATCCACAAAGACAATGCAGCCGCTGCGGGACACCTTTAAAGACGGCTCCTCTACCCTGAAAGCTCGGGAGATTCTTCATCTATATTCAATCAGGCCGGGCTTTGTGGTATTTAGGCAGAATGATGCGGCGTTGTTTATGAGATATAATCCGCATTGTTTCACCCAAAAATCTAGCTATAATCAGGATGTTCCGTTCGAGGTCTTTCCAGCTGAGCCGATTGCCACAGAAGAAGGCATCCGCAACGTGCTACACCATTTCATGAGGCTCAACACCGGGTCTAACTTCTTTATCAGTAAGCCAGGCTGCATCCCGAAAGTGTTGAACGTGTATGTGGCATGGTACCAGCACGCGATGGGTGCCGTCATCAAGGAGGAAAAGAAGTTGTTGCTTAATCGTAAGGGTGCAGCCCCTGCTGGTAATCCAGTTATTCCTTTGATGCAACGGAACGTCGTTCGTCCTCCTTTGAGAGAGGTTGCTGCGGTTGTGGTACCGCATGAGATGCCCGAGCTGCCGCTACCCCTACTCTCGTCGAAGTGGCGGCTGTGGCGTCTCCTAAGTCTGGTGTGGGTATGGAAATTAGGACTCGTCGCCCAAAGTTGCCCACCAAGCGCAAGCTTGTGTTATCGGCTACCGGCGCTCGTCAGAAGAAAAAGAAATCTATACTTTCTGCGGACGTTGTATTTGGAAAAGAGCCCCATGCTCGTTACAACGAGGGCTTGAGCGAATATGGGACCAATGAAGGCTTATTCATGGCGCCAGATGATATTGATCTAGAGGCTGCTATTGCAGCTTCCGGGCGATTAGCTAGCCACAAAGCAGGACTGGTCACCCGTGCACAGTCAGGTAAACTTCAGTCATATCTTTCCGCTGTTAAGTTTTTATTATCATGCTTTGACTGACACTTCTTCTTCAACAGGCATCTCCACTGAAGAAGCTCTCGCGGCTTCTCTCAAGACTTTTGAAGAGAAGGAAAGGCTTTGTGCTTCCTTGGGCATTGGTACATTTCGGCTTATTTGCCTTCATTTTCGTTTTTATGGGTAAACTAACTCTTCTTTTCCATCTTATTGCAGGGATTACCTCGACTCAAGTTATCCCAAGTGCAGTGCCGATCGCGAGTGGTGACGCGGCGACGCTCCCAAGGCCGGTTGCCGAAGTCCCTGCTCCCCTAGTATTGCCGAAAGAAGCTTCGCTCAAACAGCCGATGGCGGACGCCGTAGAGGCTCCAGAGGCACAACTTGGTTCGGATGATGACATCACCTTGACGGAGGCTTTGAGGTGGTCACTTCTCTCTGCCAAGGCCGACAAGAAGAGTAGAAAACGTGCAACTAAGGAACATGATGCCGCTTTGGCTATAGGCGTGGGCTCAAGCGCTATTCCATCCGTCACTATTTCCTTCGAAGATGCTCCAGCCGCCTTGTCTACCATTCGTAGACAGGTTTTGCGCGCGGCTCGGGAGACAATCGAAAAGTCGCCTCAAGGTAACGTAACACTGGGTCCTTTTATTAGAGTTTGATCTTCAGATTCTTATATATCGTATTCTGCAGGGCTAAGTCTTGGCGATGAGGCAGCAGGTGAGATAACGGCAACCGCTGAGCCTGAAATGGCTACTCTCTCCCAGGAGTCCAGGACTGCTCCACTTGCCGCTCTTTCCCCTTGCGGTTCCCTGCCATCGCCCGGCATTGCGAGTGTCACGACGGCTCTCGTAGAATCGGGGGATGAAGCCACTGGTGCCGAAACTGTCCCCCAAATGAGACCGAAGAAGTCGCGACGCTTGGTGATGCTTCCGTCGCAGTTTTGGCTGATGACCAGTTTGGTAGGTCCCAGATCGCTGCATTCTTTTCGTTTCGCAATCCCTTTGGGTCCCTTCCAATAACATTTTGTTCCTTTCGAGTATAGGTGTGGTGAGCGCTGAGGTTGTGCCATCTGAAGAAGCACCACCAGTTGCCGCTCTGACAGCCGCTGCCCCTTCGTCTCCTCTTATATCCTCTCGAATGATGAAAGGTATGGGTTTGCGATTAATTTTAAATCGGGGACAGCATCTTTTATGTACTGACCATGTATTATCATAATCTGGCAGGAGTTCTCTTTGATCATCTATATCAAGTGCTGAATCCGCATTTCTCCTTCCAGTCGGAAGTTACTCTGCCTGCTGGTGCCGGTGAGTATAGTTTTTAAACTGACGTCGTTTCCTTTCTTAGACGGACGATCCGGCCGTTGTTAATTTTGAATTGATTGCAGCACTACAAATTGAAGGAGGGGACGAGGGAATCGTCGCGCCACCAGTACTCCCAACTAACGTTGCGCCTGTTGTAACGAGGAGAATGTCGAGGTATTCTCTAGGTTATCTGTGAACCGTCGAGATCTAGAAATAGGGACTTTGCCATGGCTCTGTTGTTTGATGTCGCGTCTGCATCCAGCTGGAATGAAGAAGAACGTCGTTGATGATCTCTAGGCTGTAGATATCACCGTTGAGATTTGACTATCCGATTGAAAGAGCCTGGTGGGATGATACGATTCCCTCTTTGTTTGTTCCCCTGGATTGTATACAGGGATCGATGTGATCTCATCTGTAGGGCAAAAAGTTTCATTTCATTTTTTTTCTTTCCGCGATGCTCTATCATTTCAGCTTTTTATATCGCGAAAGTCGCGATTGCCCAATCATTTCGGCTATTTTGCGTGGTGCCCAATCATTTCGGCTATTTTTTTTTGTTTTTACTTGCTGCTTTTTATTGCGAGTTGCCCAATCATTTCGGCTATTTCTATATGCTTATATTTTACTTGCTGATTTTGTTGCAAGTTGCCCTACCATTTCGGCTGATTCATATGCATTTATAGATCGCTGATTTTTGTTGCGAGTATTGAGTTTGGAATCTGATGCCAATCTCAGCATCAGTATCGCTACGATTGGAATATTGCCATGAG
The DNA here is from genome assembly GCA_030015575.1 of Agapanthus africanus. Classification (NCBI taxonomy): domain Eukaryota; kingdom Viridiplantae; phylum Streptophyta; class Magnoliopsida; order Asparagales; family Amaryllidaceae; genus Agapanthus; species Agapanthus africanus. The sequence continues at coordinate 472,088,680 of JASDDO010000031.1, forward strand.
CGAATCATCATTTGCCGTAAAAGGACTTGGAATTTGATGCCGATTTAGGCATCAGCATCGCTACAACTGGGACATTGCCAGGAGCGAATCATTTGCCTTTGTTGATTCGAAAAAAGATGGCTTAGCAAACAGGATTAGGATCCTGTCGACTAAGGCTTTTAACTTCATGAGCCGTAAGGGTCTCATAAACGTATTTCTCCCTACGAGTCGTGGGGATCTCGTAAGTGCATTTTCTCCTTAAAAATCGTGAGGATTATTAAGTGTATGTTCTCTTATAAGTCGTAAGGAACTTACAAGAGTGTTTTCTCCTTATAAGTCGAGAGGACTTACAAGAGCCGTTCACCGTGTGAACATATCACTGGTCGCTGGTGGGACTCTGTTAGGGAAATGTTTATTCGTGCCCGTGGATTGTATACAATGGTCAATATTAAAATGCCTGTAGGGCAAAATCGGGGAGTATGACGGCTTAAGAACAGGTTCGGATCCCTGTAGCTTAAGGCTTTTGAATCCTATGAGCCGTGAGGGTCTCAAAGGGGAATTCTCCTTACGAGTCGTGAGGATCTCATAAGTGTAACTTCTCCTTAGGAATCGTGGGGATCCCTAAGTGTGTTGCTCCCTTGTGAGTCGTAAGGATCTCACGCAGGTATTTTCTCTTTATAAGGGCGAGAGGACCTTGCAAGTGTCTTTTAACGAGATTGCGCCCTTTCGGGTTTTCACAAACTCGCCGGTAGTTCTGTTGTTTTTACTCATGGAGCCCTTTTGGGTTTTCATCCGTGCCCATCTCGCTTATGGACGTACCGTTTTTTTCTGGCGTCAGCCTTGGGATGCTGCGGTCCATAGTAGTTTATAGACGACTCAGTCGGTAGTTAGTTTTAAGACATTTCGGTCAATTGTTAGTTTAAGGACGTTTCGGTCCGTTGTTAGTTTAAGGACATTTCGGTCAGTTGTTTGGGCTTGGGAAGATAGCGAGCGGACATAGGCGTCGTCATCTATCATTAACCAAGGCTGTAACTCGTCAGGCGTAGTATTTTTTCAAGAATCGGCCGTTTATTGGCCTGAAGGGTCTTTCGCCATGCATATCCATGAGCAAGTAAGCCCCACCCTAGTAGACTTTGTCTATGATGTACGGGCCTTCATAGTTCGGCTCGAATTTCCCCCGTTTGGCACGATTGGGAATCATAGGTCATTTTACAACTAATACGAGTTCGCCTTGACAGAATGTTCTCGGCCTAGTCAATCTCTCGTATGAGCGCGTCATTCTTGCTTTGTAAGCTTCTAGATTTTGCTGCACCATGAGCCGGGTTTCGTCAAGGACGTCGAGCTCCTCAAGTCGAAGATGAGCATTATCTTCGTCCGTTAGCTCGTAACGAACCGCCACTCGTAAGGAGGGTAGCACTATCTCCAAGTGGAGCACTGCTTCATTACCGAATACCAATGCATACGGAGTTGTGTTTGTGGCCGTTTTGAACGTAGTCCGATATGCCCAGAGAGCTTCATGCAGTCTCTCGTGCTAGTCCTTCTTATTTTTGGACACGGTCTTTTTCACGATCTTTGTCAAGGTCTTGTTGAAAGCCTTAGCCAGACCGTTAGCTCGAGGATTATAGACTGAAGAGTATCTCCAGTCTATATTATGCTGCTGTGCGAAGCGGCTGATTTTATGGCTTCTGTAGGCCGGCCCGTTATCGGAGATAATCCATCGCGGAGTGTTGAACCGATAGATGAAGTGTGTCTTAAAGAAATGGAGGATATTCTCCGTCTTCACTCCTCTTAGTGGCACTGCTTCTGCCCACTTGGAGAAGTAATCCGTTGTCGCCAATATGAATCGACGTCCTCTGGACGATGATGGTTCAATGGGCCCGATTATGTCAGTTCCCCACATTTCGAACGGCCAGCTCGCCACTGTTGGGTGTAGCAGGTTTGGATGCTGGTGAATGAAGTCTCCATGAATCTGGCACGAATGGAATTGCTTCGCGTATTCAAGGCAGTCATGAATCATCGTGGGCCAATAATAACCCATTCTTTTAATTTTCAGCTTCATCTTTGGCCCTGCTTGATGAGAACCGCAGAGTCCATCATGAGTTTCTTGGACGACTCTCCTTGCTTCTTCAGATCCCAGGCATCTTAGCCATAGGGAATCAAATGATCTCTTATATAGAGTGTCATTGACGAAGGCGAAGGATAGAGCTCGTTTCATGAGCTGGTGTCTTGAGGACGGATCTTCAGGTGTTTGATGGGATTTGAAGCAGTTTATAAAGACTTCTCTCCAATCCTTAGCCTTTTCCTAGTCTTTTATTTGTAGGGTCGTCGGCTTGGTCGCACCCTTTTCTTCGGACGACTCCGGAGATATTTCGGCTGGTGCAAGAACCCGACGGCTTTGCATGACGATCCTCACGTCATCGAGGTTTTCATTGGCCAGTTCTTTAGCGAGCTTGGCTAATGCATCTGCCTTGCTATTTTCCGCGCACGGTATGCTTTCCAGGGCGTAGGCAGGGATTTGAGTCGGCAATTGTTGTACTCTCTCGCCGTACTTTACCAACTCCGGTTTGCACGTCTGATAGTCGCCATTCACTTGGCTAACGACCAGTTGGGAGTCTCCGTATATGAGAAGGTTTTCAATTCCCATGTCGACAGCGATCTCAAGACCTGCTATCAAAGCTTCATATCCGGCTTCATTGTTCGTCCTCGGCTCTGTTAAGGAAAAAACAAAGCGCATTATCCCTCCTTGTGGAGTCACAAAAATAAGGCCTACCCCAGATTTGATTATGCGGAAGTTGTGCTTTCGCTTCTTCATAGAAGATGCTCCGTCGAAATAAAGTTCCCATCGGGTATCACTCCCTCCTTTCTCCCCATCGATCGTGTCAAATGCGTGTTCATCTGGCAATTCGCAGTTCAGGGGAGAGTCAGCAGGTATTGGATGCTTAGCGAGGAAGTCGGCGATGGCCTGGCCTTTCACTGCCTTGAGAGGTCGATATGTCACCGAGAATTCCATTAAGAGTAGGGCCCATTTACCGAGCCGTCCTGTTAGTATGGATTTTGACATCAAATACTTGAGAGGATCCACCTTTGATATAAGATGGACCTCATGTGCCAAAGCATAATGTCTTAGCTTCGTTATCGCGAAGATTAACGCCAGGAAGTGTTTTTCAATGGGAGAGTAATTGTTTTCTGCCCCCAGAAGAACTCGACTCAAATAGTAGAAGGCTCTCTCCTTCCCTTGGTCTTTTTCTTATGCCCATAATGCGCCTAGAGAACCCTCAAGGGCGGTTGTATACAGAATGAGAGGCTTTCCCTTGACCGGAGCGGTTAGCACCGGAGGATTCTGTAGGTATTGCTTGATTTCGTCCAGTGCGCTTTGGCATTTGCGATCCCAAACGAACGGGGTTCCCTTCTTCATTAAATGACTGTAGGGGCGCCACTTGCCGGAGAGATTGGCTATGAACCGTCGGATATATGCGAGCTTTTCTTGGAGATACCGCAGTTGCTTGAGAGTTCTCGGTAGAGGCATTTCCATAATCGCCTTGATCTTCGACGGGTCTATTTCGATGCCCCGGTGTCGCATGATGAATCCTAGGAATTTGCCCGAGGAAACTCCGAACGCGCATTTGAGAGGGTTCATCTTCAAGTTGTATTTACGAAGATGTTGGAACGCTATCTTCATATGTTCCCAATGCTCCTCATGCGATTTGCTTTTCACCACGAGGTCGTCGATATAGCATTCGACGACTTCATGTATGAGGTCATCGAAAATCTTCGTCATGGACCTTTGATAGGTGGCGCCGGTGTTGGATATATGTATGCCCTAGAGGCCATTATATGATAGTGGATGTATTTATACATGTGTATATATATATTCAGTGTACATTCTTGCTCGACATGATAGAATGCTATCTGGTTCTTCTTTATCTGACATGTTGATTTGACCATGCTTTTATTTATTCACACATGTTGATAAAGCCCTGAGGATATAGGCTTGACTGCTGTGATTATGATAGAGATCATACTAGTGGGACATCTGTAGTTTATAAGCATATCCTGGAATGTCCCTAGTCGTAGGTGTATCGAGACGGGGCATCGATATACCAGAGTAGACTAGCGTATATGATACTAGACCCATACGATGGGCGATGGATGTTCCCACATGCATCGATGTTTGACATCGATATAGTATACGGGTGCTCAGTGGTGACTGGGTACACTGGACGGACTCACCGAGAACTCCTATATGGAATTATATCTATCGTCGGATAGCAGTTCTCAGGTGACACTGGTGCAGGTTAGTCTGTAGACCCGAGATCATCATAGAGTCTTGTGTGTTCTCCTACTGTACTTTGATTACCATCCTACCACGGCTCTACTGAGTCGTGCAAACAGGTGGCCGTTGGGTACAGTCCCGAGACACACGAAGGCGATGAGCAATAGGAGGGGTTTCGTCTCTCCCGGTATTGGGAGTTGATGTTGTGCTATGCTCGACTGGCTATATCAGTAAGTCCCTGGCCAGGGCTATTGAGATTTACCGATAAGTGTTATCAGTAGTTTCTCGATCTGTTATAGACCACTCATCGGCACGACTTATTGAGTTATCGAGGTCGACGTAACCATCCCTAGACTCGATATGCAGCATATCTGACAAAGAGACCGGACTGTACGGTAGTGTTGCCGGTTGGCTCGACGGGAGTTGTGACAGGTTCGCTTGTTTTCTTCTGATCGCTCAATACCCGGGTGGCCGTTACGTTTAGCTGACCGCTTGCGGCTTGGGGTGCTTGATATGATCATCACCCACTGTCGGCGTATTGACGAGTCTTAGAGTCCCACAATGGAGTTACCTAGTCCAGGCGAAACGTTGTGGTGCGCATATGCGATATGCGCATGGACCCGGTTAAAATGCACGTATGAGATACCGCATATTAATCGGGCGGTTTTCTTTTGGTCGGGTCGTATGCGATATGACCGGTTTGCTAAATCAAGTGTTGATTTATCATTGACCATTAGTTTCTCACTTGAAATCTTTTCTTATCTTTTTGTTGTATGCATGCATGTATGCATTCATTCTTATTCATGCACATATGGATGTACATGCACACATACATGCATACATCATCCTATCATGGTTGTTGATATAGTGGATGGTGGCAATATAAGACTCACACCCATTATAAAATATATGGATATTATTTTTGGAAAAGAAAAATGAAAATGAAAATTGTTTCATGGTTTAATATTTTATTCTTTCATTAACCCTCTTGTTTAACCATGATTTAATTTCTATGGTCATTTTTGTTCCAAACTAAAATATCTAGATATTTTATAACCTTGGTTAAGAATGAGAGATGGAAAATATATATATTCTTTTTTCTCATTTTTATTTTACAAGCTTATCATTATCTTGAGTTTTATAAGCCATCATCTTCTTCCTCCTTTCTCTCTTGCTCTCTAGTTTTTCTCAAGTGAGCAAAAGAGTTACCAAGTTAGAATTTCGAAGTGAGAAAACCAACCACAACACCATTCTACACTAATCTTGCCCATTAGTGTAGAGTGTTAGCTTCCATCTCTTCTCTTGATCTTGTGAAGTTTCAAGCTTGGACAAAGAGGACTCCGGGTGGATCGTCGTGGACCTAGAGGATCTCAAGCGGACCCTTTTCCAACCCTCAAGTAGCCAAGGAGTCTAGCGTAGGGAGCTACAAAGGTTGTACTCTCAAAACCCTAGCTTTCACTACTTATGTTTGTGTTAAAGTTTAGTTGCCCTAATTTTTCTAGCATGATCCTTAAGATAGTTTCTTTAGCACCATGTAAATTTTAAATATGGCATGTGTGTTGCCTCCAAACCCTTGTAGTGGTGCTGTAGGAAACCATTCAGCCGGCGTTCTTCAAGCCGAAAGGCATCACTTTGTAGCAGAATATGCCCAGAGGAGTCCGGAAAGCGGTATGCTTCTGGTCTTCGGGATACATCTTTATTTGATTGTACCCTGATGATCCGTCCATGAAGGAGAAGACTTCGTGAGTGGACGTGTTGTCTATCATCAGCTCGGTAACCGGTATGGGAAAATCATCCTTCGGGCAAGACTTGTTGAGATCCCGAAAGTCCACGCAGATGCGCACCGTCCCATTTTTCTTCATCAATGGGATGATATTGGAAATCCAGTCGGGGTATTGAACTTCTTGGATGAAGCCGGAGTCGATTAGCTTCTTGACCTCAGCATTGATGCTCATTTCAAGTTCAAGCCGCATTCTTCTTGGTACTTGTTTGATTGGCTTGATGTCCGGAGATATCGCCATTGTGCACAGCTACTTCTGGATCTAGTCCCGGCATTTCGGAGTAGTTCCATGCGAAACAGTCTTTATACTGCATGAGCACGTCTCTGAGCGTAGCCACCTTTTCTTCAGACAACAGCTCACTGACGAATGTCGGCCGTGGGTCATTTACCGTTCCCAAGTCGATTTTTCTGAGGTTATTTGCTGTAGTATGTATCCCATCTTCCAGCTCTTTTGGCGCCGGTGGAAACTCTAAGATCACCTCGTCATCATCATTTTCGAAGCACCGAGAGAGGTCATCCATATTCTTGATCCCTCTTTCTTCTGTCAACATTATTATGTGATAGGTACGAGATCGTTTCCAAGACCGATGTTGATCTGGTTCTACTCTCGCTGCATACGTGGCTTTCGGTTCATGCTTCTGTGGCGGGGTTACCCTCCAACTATTTTTACCCTTTCGTCCAGTCGCCGGCGTTTGGCTTTTTCGAATATGGCCAGTTCGCGCTCTCGATCAGCTTTGCTTTTCTGACGGGCCTCATTCAGGAAAACGTCAATCATCTCGTCTGACGGTCCTAGGAGTTCCAGTTCGGGATCTGCCCCCAGTTTCTCTACATCCGGAGCTTCTTCACCATTTATTAACAAGTGAGAGATCACGTTGCAGCTTGCCACATAATCCTCAGATTCATATGATGAGTCTTCTCCCTCATCTTCATCGCCATCTCCATTATCAAGGATATGATTGAGGAATTCTTAAAGTGTGACCGGAGTTCGCGCCTTCTGTTTATATTCTTCCAGCGCGTCAATATGTTTTTGCAAGTCCGTGCCCTTGTCACCAAGCTTCACGGGCATTTTGGTCTTCTTCTTCTTCTTAGAAGACTTTGACGGTTGGGCCTGAGCATTTTGATTATCGCTACCAACTCTTGGAGTTAGGCGCGACTTCAGCATTCCCTCAATGACCTCGGGTTCCAGCGGATTTTTCCACCTGATTGTCGGGCAAGTGTGAAGATCCCTCAGCATTCTTTTCGTCTTGGCTGAAAGAGCGACCTCCCATGGAGCTTCTTCTATAAAAGAGCATGATACCCCGGTGTATCCCCTCTTTTAAGAGCGTGCGGCTGAGGCGGGCTTACTTTCCAATTCTCGGACAGTGCGAATTTGCCCTGTTGGTATTGGTCCTCAATCCAACCTTTGAAGACGAAGCAATCTTCGATTGGGTAGCCTATCACTTGGTGATAGGGGCAATAATTGGGATTACTGGCCTTACCGGGTTGCAATGGGCGTTTTGGATCCGGCAAGGTGATGAGCCTATTGCGCACCGCTAGCTCAAACAATCTCCTCGTTTTATCCCGGGGAAACGAATAGGGGCGTTTCAGTTTCTCATTGAAGAATCGCCGTCTTTCATCTTGGCGATCAGTTGGCTTTGGACCACTGGGCTGCTGCTGAGTATTGGCGACGAAGGTCGCTTTCCCTTTCCCTTTTTCATTTCGAGAATCCAGCTTCGAAGAAGATGGTCTATAACACATCTGATCCATTTGGGCCAGCTTGTCAATCAAGGCCTGGAAAGTAGTTGGCTTGAAGAACATCATGAACTGGGATATGGTCGCCTGCGGATCAAGAGTACCTACGAACATGACTACTGCAGGCGCTTCTTCGATGCGCTGCTCGCACTTCGACCATAGATTCCGCCACCGTATCGCGTATTGCACCCATGTTTCGCCTGGCTTTACTCTGGCGTTAATTAATGTGTGATTGGGGTGCGTTCGCTAGCGCTTACGAAACGTTGGGTGAACAGCAAATCCATCTCCATAAAAGTTTTGACGGAGTCGTTAGGAAGTTCTGAGTACCATTCGAACGCCGTCTCCGCCAAGTTGCCAACGAATTAGCGAAGCAGTAGCTTATCACCCCCTCCAGTGTTGCCACAGAGAGCCCTGAACTGAGCGACATGTTGATGGGGATTGCATGTCCCCTTGTACACATGGAATTTAGGAATTGTGTATCCTGGCGGGTACTTTATCTGATCGTACCATCCTGGATATGGTTGCCCAGTTCTGACGACTTGGCTGGTTGCTTCATTCGCTTAATGAGCTTGTATTTGCTGAGCTATATAATCATCGAGCATGGCTTTGGAGATGGTCTCCTCCTTAGCTGCTGACAGAGCCGGCAGAGGATTTGATGTCTCTCCTCTATCATCTTCAATTATTACTGAAGGATCTTCGGCTGGAGGGTCCGGCCCACCATATTTTGGAATAAAAGAGCCATTTGTTTTATGTTGGCCGCTTGTTCTGCAGCCTTTTTGTCCTTCTTCTCAAGCATTCTCCGAAAGAATTAGGCATCAGTTTCCTGCTCACGACGCTGCTCCGAGGATGTTTCTGAGCTTGCTTTTGGTCCCGTGAGTGCGGCCATGGCTATTAGCATCTCTTGGAGCTTTTGTTGTTGTTGCTCCTGAGCCTTAGTCACTAATCGCGTAAGCAGTCGATGACCTGTGGAGATACGGCTATCCTCTTTTGCGGATGCCATATAGACGGTATGCACCACCATGCCCCCAGACTTGGGATGTTTAGATTCTGTTTCCTTGCGATTTGCCAAAGACATAGGGGTCTTCTCCGTCCTCCTTCTTTTGTGGGCAGTCGAAGTTGAGGGAGCCGTTGCAGCAGGCACCCAAACAGGTGACACCTTCTGTGGTATGACAGGGTGGTCCTTCTCTTGCCAAACCTTCATTTTCTTTGGTTGGCGGGAGTAGTCTTGGTTAACGACAGAGTTTTGTACCTGTCTCCAAACTTTATAAATTTTGGAGGACAGCCGCTAAGGGGGCTGTTCTGGTTTCACCTTTGTAACGTTCTCCATAGGTGAAGGAGACCTTTTCAGCACGGCCGTCGGCGAATTCCTTCGCACCCTATCAAGTAGTTCAAAGTTGTTCCCAGTTGGAACAGCAGCATCAATTTCCACCATCGGAGCTGGTGGAGTCAGTCCGGAAGGAGAGATTCCCCAGCCTTCCTCACTCGGCGCCAGTGGCGACAGCGAGCATGGCGAACGGCCGGGACCACCTCCATTGTTGAATCAGCTTTTCCATGCCCCATGTTCTGATGAGAGTCTGTTGTTGGCGCCAGACTGTCAAAGACAGACATCCGCTGAGAAGGAGGTCAACCTGTCGAAAGCCGACCTTCGAGTAGGGAGAGCAGTTTGGACAACCTCAACTGTAGCAGGAGTTGGAGTGTCCTTCTCTGGTATTGCGAGACTCTTTGCGGGCCCACTTGAGCTTTGACCCAGCCTGTCGAAGACTGAAGCATTGGAGTTGGACGACCCGCTGAGAGGGGTCGTGGTGGTTTCAAGCCGATCAAAGACCGACTTCTTCGCAGCTTCCTGTGTCGGCATCTGAATGCTGAAGCTCGTTGGTGGGATCATGGTCCCGAATAATAGCCCAGTGGTGGCCTGCGTCACCTAGTCCACCGGCATTGTGAAAAGTGAGGCCGCTTGAGGCCCGTAGGTTACTCCTCCAAATGAGGCGGAACGGGAGTCGTTATTGCAGCTGGAGCAGTTAGAGGCCATTGATGTTCTTTTTTCTGCACGGGTGCAAAACCAAATCTTAGTACCTCGAACCCAAGGGCAACCATATCAAACCGCGATTCATTCACGAACACGACACACGAAGTGTGGAGTGGAAAGAGGAAAAGGTCCCACCGGGCGTGCCAGAATCTGTTCTCCGCCGAAAGACGCGACCGGGACATTGGGACATCTGGCCTGAATTTTAGGGACAAATGCTATTTAGTTTTATCCGTCCACCTCTTCAAAAATGCAAAGTTGATTTATGGCTCCGTGTATCGGAGGTTTAGACGGATGCGGCCGATGTAGCAGACTTCGTCAGATTCCCCCTCATTTGAGGGGTTTTTGATTGTGGGGACGCTCTTCCCTGCAGGCGCAAAGCCCTGCAGTTAATTACGCTACCGCATCGCGGTAACAACTTTCTCCTTCTCCAGATGTCACTTCGTGTCGTGTGTGTTTGTTTTATTTTTGGTTGCCCGTGGATTGTATACGGAGACTAATTTATGTTGTCGCCCGTAGGGCGTGGATTAGTCCAAATCCGTATTTTCTTAGATTTGGGTTTGGGTTGGGTTTAAGAATCGTTAATCTCATTTGAGATTAAGATAAACTTAAACGTTTTTTAAGGATACATTAGTCTAATTTTAGACTAAGATCAACTTAACAGGATCATTTAGATCTAACAAAAGAGCATTTGGGCTCTATTATTTTAGTTTAGGGACATTGCGGTCCATTGAGTGTCTAGTTGCCGGGACTCGCTACCTCTCTGAAGACGTTGAAGAATTATAACGACATATATCAGAGGTGTGAGGAGATGTACCTATGAACCAGTGTCAGTTGAGGGATCTGCAGTTGGATTGATTTAAGGATCGTTAATCTCGTTTGAGATTAATATCAACTTAAGTGGTTGTTAAGGATACGTTAGTCTCATTTTAGACTAAGATCTACTTAACAGGATCATTTAGATCCAACAAAAGAGCATTTGGGCTCTATTGTTTTAGTTTAGGGACATTGCGGTCCAGTTTAAAGACATTATAGTCTGTAAAGTTTAAGGACATCATAGTCCATACAGTTTAAGGACATCTTAGTCCATGGTAGTTTAGAGACGTCATAGCCTCTAAAGTTTAAGGACATCATAGTCCATAAGTTTAAGGACCCCACAGTCCGTGGAATGTCTGGTTGTCGGGACCCGTCACCTCTCTGAAGACGTTGAAGGATTACAACGACAAATATCAGAGGAGTGAAGAGATGTACCCTTGAACTAATATTGGTTGGGAGATCTGTAGTCCAATTTGGGACTAAGATCAAAGTTTTATGAGCATATTGGCTCAGTTAATCTGAATTAGGGATCTAAGGCCACTTTGGGCTCGGCCCATTCAGTTAAAATATTAAACATTTAACAATGCTGAGCATTGGTTTGGTTTCTGACAATTGTTTTTGTCCTTTTATTGAGTGCTGAGCACTCATTATAGCTCTGGGGCCTTTTTTTTATAGAACAGTTTATGTTCATTTAGCGCACACATGAGAAGCACGTGGCACGCTTGGCGCCGAGCGCCAGTTAATGAGCGCGTTGTGCTTCTGATGAAGTAGCACACACGTGAGGAGCACGTGGCGCGCTTGGCGCTGAGCGCCAGTCAATGAGCGCAGAGCGCTTCTTGTGAAATTTGGAGCGCTAAGGCTCTGCAACGCTGCGCGTTAGTTTTGGAGCGCTGAAGCGCTTCTTTTAATTGGAGCGCTATGGCTCTTTTTAGGCAGCTTTGCGCCCTGAGAATTAAATTCTCTTTCTTATAAGAGACTTTGTCTCATAGGTCTAAGAACAAAGTTCTTATTGTCACGTCCCGAAAGTACGGAACATGACCGGCACTTAAACTACGAAACGTCTCGAGGCGTACGTAATCTAAGCAAACCGAAAACCCAGAAATCCAAACCAAGAAAAGTAGTAGAGTGAAGGAAAACCAATTTAAAACAAGTAGTTTTAATAGCATAAGCCGAATTATGCGGTTTTTTAGAACATCAAAATTTACTGAAAATTTCGGCAGAGTCTCCTTTGTAAAAACTGGCCCCCAAACGGGATACAACATGAATAGTATACGAAATCAATAAAAAGGCATCCCCAAGCGGGAGCTAGCTCTTCGTCAATCGACGGTCACAACCACACAAGCAATATAATATACAACGCCAACGGCGAGGATCAAAATTCAAAAGGAAACTCAAAACCACAGAAATATAACGCGCGACTCTAAGGTCGAAGGAATAACATCACTGGTCTCTATCTCAAAATAAATACATGTTTGGTTGATGGAATTTACTAGATACAACTGAATAATAATATACAAGATATATAATGGGGGTACGATACAAGTAAACCCACCTACTAGCAAATCACCCGAACGAAACTATGCCCGCAAAGCCGTAAAGAACCCTGTACGGCAAACCTGTAAGAAACTGGGGCACAACGGGGGTGAGTTGCCAACTCGTGAATAGAAAAACATCAACGGAAAGAAATCGCATAAATAACGCAACCTAGGTCAAAGATCATAATATATCCTCAAATATAAGTATAACATGCAGCCTATAACAAAGGCTAGGGTGATATCTAACCCGAGTGTAATCTCATGTGCCCGTGTCAGTACCTCAGGTAGCAATATATCATATGAATGAGGTATAAATGCATGAAAACAGAATACATGTAAATGAAGAAACTGTTTTCATAATTTAGTGAGATTTCCTTTGTATTTTTAAAATGAGATATCATAAATGAAATCAGCATAAAGCAGTGCCTAGCATCGGCACAAAACGTAATCCCAATATCTCGATATCTCTGTATCACAGTCTCTGTACCTCAATATCTCAAAATCTTAATGTCTCAATCAAAATATCTAGGACGCCGTCAGTCCAGACCGGCCCCTACCATCCATCTCAAGACCACGACGGTATCCTCCGGATATCCGACGCGTCAGGTAATATCACCGGTAGGTGGTGCTCCCCTGCCAGGCTCACATCGTCATCATCACGCGCTTCTTGCCCGGGGGCACCTTACCGGGTCCACCATGTACCCGAAACGGTTCATCCGTCTCCTCGAATCGGGTCTCGAAATCCATCAGCAAACTCATGGTGGACAACTCATACATCATGGGAAAAACCGCACTTTTTATTTTAAAAGAGAGAAAAGGTTTATTTATGTTTTTGCGGTTTTCCTCCAAATCCAGAAAATCTCATGGAAATCCGAATCCAAAACCTCAATAACACGTAAAATAGTGAATATATGCATGAGAATCCATGAATGCGGCATAACAATGAATAACAGTATGCATGAAGTAGCAGGTAATAACTACAATGTCTAAACTAACATATAAGGCAAGTACGCTATGTCAAGCAATAATATTTTCTAAGGTGTACGTGACATGGCAATTACCGATGAAGATGTGTGTGAGCCGGCAAGTAAGTGTACGTGGTACATACGCATCATCGGTAATGGTGCTGGTGTCCTAACAATATGATATCAACATTGCAATAAGAAATTATAACATAAGTATGCGATGCGAAGCGAACCACAATAATAAGCGGGAGCTGAATACAAGACGCAACTGTAACTAACCTGCATTAATCTAATATAAGTCCTACAAATGGTGCCTTTTGAAATAACACGAATCATGGGGTTTTGAAAATAGAGGCTACGGTGTTTTTATGAAAAGATACGTCTTTTGAAATATCCGTAGGATCCCTTGGGCTGTCTTTTAAAATACCCACGATTCGTTAGTTTTTGAAATAGGTAAGAATCGAATCTAATCTAACAACTAAACTAAACTAAAGGGCTAAGCTAACAAGCTGGACTACAGGTAAGGAAACCGCCTAATATCTGAGTCGATCCATATACATACCTGTATATGTATAGTCGGTGATCCCGCCTCAATAATATCATATCCGATACCATATCTATAATCAGGCATCCCAAGTCAAGAGTGCGGATCAATCATCAATATAGCTCGTACGTAAATCCGTCGTACGGCATCCCAAATCTGGGTACGGGTCAATATCACATTCATCCTACTATTCACCTAGTATCCTCTTTATCCAAGATCATAGTCTAGGGTACTGACCTATGTCTTGTACAATACTGATACCGCCTAAGTATGCATGGACGTGTGTGAAACACTACGTCAAGGACCCGCTACAACGTCATGTCGTATCTCAAATACGAACCCTGCTATGTCACCGAATTCACAACCTCAATACAAATCTCATCGACTCATCTCAAACCCAAGTATCATCCTCAAATCCGTATGTGAACACATAGTCACATACCCATGTGAACACATAACTATATATTCCCGTATAAGCACAAATGAAAGAAGAAAGTATGCAAGTATGGGTTGGTGTGTGCATGTGTAGTGCGACCACTACTCTAGGGTTTCGCGACACTAAATCATCCAAGAACACCAAATATCCATATTATCATCAATATACTCAAACAATATATAAACAATATATATATATGTGTGTGTTTACGTATTCGTATACATCACCACGACCTGCGGGGGTGCTATACGCCATCCACCCGACTTCTCCCCATAGATATAAATCTACTCACCTGGTCCTCGCTCGCCGGTGCCGACGTCGCCACGCGCTTGCTTGTCGTCTTGAATTCCACCTGGGTACCTACATATCATAACGCACCGTATCGCATTATAATCCGACTCATGACCAAAACGATACATGAATCCCACATAGGTCAAAACATATGATTGCTTTCACGAATCAATCCAAAAACCCTCGACGTCGGCGTACAAACGCCAGACCATCGAGAAAAACCCAAACACACTCATTTGTACAATCACGAGCACTAATTATGATATAAAATAGCTTAAAATTCACAAAAACCCCAAACTCACTTTAAAAGCCATTTTTCCGAAAATCTAGCAAGCAATATTACCCGTTTTAGTACAAAACTCGACGTTTAAACAAATCTAGCGGCCGCAATATCCGCTCAATATCATAACCAAGTCATAAAAACCATTCCAATAATTTAATTTCATCAAAATATATATATTTACAAAACCTAGTTAACAAAAATTAGCACAATTTTCCATTTTAGCTCAAAACTTGGTGTTTTAATCAACTTTAAATATTTTAACAATTTTAGTGGCCATAATTCTCATTAAAACATATTAACTAAGCCACACAACCATTAACTAGAATTTAATCTCACTACTTTATATAAATTACAAAAATCTAGTTTGCAAAACAATCATAATTAGGACAATTTACATATAACAATTTGCAAACTAACAATTTGATTATGTTTCACATTCCACAAAATGATCAATTCCACTTGCAACCATAATCACACAACAAAACCCTAACTATAATCTAAAACCATCCACTTGAATTTCCAAACTTGAATTCAAAACCCCTTTATTTATTTTTAAAACACCAATTTAAGCTTGATTTAAATATTCAATTAACAACTAACAAATATGGATGAATCTTTATACCTCATGATCAAGAGATCAACATGAAGATTATAGCCTCCAAAATGCCAAATTTCCTCCAAGATCCATGCTAGCTTGGGCAAAGAAATAAAGGGTAAGAGTTGGATTGAAGAATTATAGAGGTTTTAGCTTGATTTTGAGGCAAAAAGATGGATTTTTTGATGAGAAAGAGAGGAGAAAAATGGGGGCTGCTGTTGGGGGGCTGTTGGGGGGCATGCTGCTGAGCCAAGAGGAGAGGAGAGAGAGGGTGTGGTGTGGGGAAAAACCAAGTAAAGAAAAGTCCAAGTCAACCCAAACCCATACCTCATTTTCTTATACTTTCTTTTCCTTTTTAATTCTTTCTTTTGTGAAATGAGGGGACAAAGTTTTGGGGCTGCCAAGGGGGGGCTCGGCCAGCAGCCTAGGGGGTGAGGAGAGAGAGTGTGGAGAGTGTCGGTGAGGGAAAAAAAAAGATAAATACTATACCCCAATTTCCCTTTTATACTAATTTCACCGAAAAAGCCTTTTTCTTCGATATTTTCTAAACCGTTTTGGCAAACCATTTCATTTCAAAAACCACATGATAAAATTTTGTTTAATGTATTATGATGCACAAAATTTGTTTCAACTCATTCCAATTTGTAATTTTCCCTAATTAAATGTATTAGTGACGGCTTAAAATAATATTAAAATAATATTTTTTTCAGAAAATTTGAAATTTCACCAGTGGCTCAATAAACACCAAATACTAGTAATTACATAGCTATAATATGTATATTTAGTTTTATAATAAAGATATTTGTATTTTGACTTTTTACAGAAAACCCCCTTATTTTACCGATTTTCCGAAATTTCACCGAAACGATTTTCAAAACGTTACAATCTTCCTCCCTTAAAGAAATTCGGTCCCCGAATTTAAATTAAAACTTTTCCCAAATACTAAAATATTTCAGCCAAAACCATCAAATCGCCGGGGCTCCGAAATTATAAATACATAAAATAAATCGTAGCGCAACGCATGCGCATGAAAAATGAGCATATAACTGAAAATCAAAACTCCGTCAAGCATCCCGCAATCATCAGAGTCATGGTAAAGACACAATGTCAAATCCAATACCAAAACCGATATGATATAACTCGAAACTATACACGTAAATATCAAATCTATATATGTAATTATCTGAAGGAAATGCATGCCAAATCTCTTAAAGTCTCTGTGCAATGCGCATAACACTGCACAGTGGCGGACGTCTATCATAAGAAAATAACCATATACATATATACCTTTTATTTGAAATGTACGTTCCGCCGTTTTGGAAACAATTTAGAAGGGTCTCCTTGTTTTAAACATTTCGCGTCATATCAGACACGTAGGCAAATACTGAGACTATAGCTCGCTTTTTGGAATTCCTTTCGATAGCTATCAATGCATGAAAGATACATTCAGGTACTGTCCTCTGACTAGTCCAGCTCAGTACGAAAACACATAGCAAATATCATAAAAACGTACTGCTCTATAAGAAATCAATCCCAAAATATGCATATGAATACTACGTGCGTCTGGTGGGCACGGAAATCAAAATACATATATGTGTCATACATGCGCACAGAAACAACATCTAAGTGCATCGGATGTGCACACAACATCCGTCATAGGCAACGTGTGTGCCTGACAGCAGAGACAGGTGCATCTGACATGCACGACGACTCTCGATTTAGTGCATCTGGTGTGCACCAAAATCGCATCTCAAGACATGCGCTCAACATGCGCGAAAACCCAAAACCAGGGGCATCCATCATGCACGAAATCATGAAATCCAATATCAAGCGCCGAACATGCGCAAAATCAAGTCAGGTGCACAAGGTGCACAAAACAAATATCGAGTATCACAATCGAAATCGAAGTCCAGTGCATCTAAGTGCACAAAAGGCGTATCACTGCACTGCAAGCATATATAAACTATACAGAGTGCAGGAACCAAATCGTGTGCGTGCATACGCACAAAATCAACTCAAATGTCTAAAACCGTAAAATCACAAACATGTGAAACCAAAGCACGAAAACGATATCAAGTGCAACACTGTGCAAAGATCGTAAATCCTCAATCATCAAAATCAAATCATGCGAATAAATCACCCAAAACACCGAAATCAATAATAGCGGAATAGTACCGCTCAAGTGCATCCTCTAAGAATCTCGGGCCAGCTGTCGCGGTCACTAGTGGGACGTCTCGTCGATGATCATGAACTCTGGCCTACTGGTGTGCGTAACAATGACCACTCCTGGGTCAAGGTCTCCACTGTGAATTACCAATCTCTCGGTCCATCGGCTCATCGGCCCTGTCTGGTGTGCTAACGGGGATGATCCCATTCTGGCACTTCTCTGGTCATCTCTCGGTCAATCATCGCGACCACACGTAAGACAGCATATCACTGGCGTCGGCCTCTGGCTCTCTGAATGTACGTGACACATCTGATGCTGGGTGCAAGTATCATTGCAGCAGTGTCCTGGAAGGAATCCTGCTCACGGTCTCTTCCATGTCTCGTCTCTGCCAACTGTCCGGAAGTCATCGTCCTTTCCTATATCTGCATCTTGCTCTGGAACGACTGCATACTCATCGCGACTCCTTCTGGAAGGTAAATCCAAGTACCATGCCTCGGCATGCGTATCGCATCTCTGATGTCGGCGGAGTGGAACGTCGTCTTATCCAGATCTCGTACGAACCTCTTACTCCACTTTTCTCTAATGTGGACTGCTCCGGACTCGTCTCGTCTTGGCTGCATGGACTGAGCTCCAACGGCTATCCTCGTATCTGGAGCCTCCCAAGAATGCATCTCACCACCTAGTATCCGAATGAAGTCGAGCCATTCGATCGAATCGTCAAAACCTCATAATCCCCCAAGAGCTCAACATCTTGGGTACAGTATAATAATATCGAGTACATACCACAGTATCGGTGGTCCAGCCGTAGAAGGACAAACACAAGCCTCACTAATGGCACCGCGGAACTGCCGCAAACCCTAAGGTTCAAAGGCTTTCACACGGTCATTAAGTCGAGTTAGGGTTTCATTCTTCTAGAGGGACCATAGAATTGCCTGCATGTCTTTTCGAATACTTTAAACTTGGAATAATAGATTTCTGACATTCGATCGTCTCTGTCGACTCTCAACGTCTCCGCGTGAAGTCGCCTCTAGCTGGAATCAATCTATCTGATGACCTCGCATCGGGGTAGCGAACAAACCACACGTCCTAGTCATTCATCCTCGGTGACTAGCGACCTTCTATAATCTCTTAGTACAACTCGTACTGCAATAGCTCCAACATATAAGGCGATATCTCGTCGCTCGCAGCAACAACTGGCTCACTCGTCTGCACGCTGAACAGTGCCTCAATCATCATGAGTAAGCAATACACCAACGGTCATCAAAATCTGGCTGGCCTCTGTCATTGGCTCAATCCTCTAGTGTCGATCAGCACATCCGAGTAACCTCATAAAGGCGATCCGCCAAATGCTCGTGGCGCGGAAACACAGTAAAAAGACACATCTCTGCAATCGTGTGTTGCCGGAATTTCGCCCTGGTCAGTCCTCGTTCGTGACGAGCTCGTGCTAACCGCAACTCTAGCTGTAGCTCTCCCTGTCCGTAATCGTGGCAGCAAAACCATAACTGGTACTGATGAGGCTAGATCGGAATGAATATAATACTGAGCAAAGAAATGTACATCCTAAGGCTTCTTAAGTGGAGTAGCGTATCGTAAATATGCCGCGGAACATACCTACGGTACGTCACTCTACTTTAGTCGCCTCTTCCATCAACCAAGGGTCATCCTACGCTCCGAAGGTAAAACCTAACGCTCTGATACCAACTTTGTCACGTCCCGAAAGTACGGAACATGACCGGCACTTAAACTACGAAACGTCTCGAGGCGTACGTAATCTAAGCAAACCGAAAACCCAGAAATCCAAACCAAGAAAAGTAGTAGAGTGAAGGAAAACCAATTTAAAACAAGTAGTTTTAATAGCATAAGCCGAATTATGCGGTTTTTTAGAACATCAAAATTTACTGAAAATTTCGGCAGAGTCTCCTTTGTAAAAACTGGCCCCCAAACGGGATACAACATGAATAGTATACGAAATCAATAAAAAGGCATCCCCAAGCGGGAGCTAGCTCTTCGTCAATCGACGGTCACAACCACACAAGCAATATAATATACAACGCCAACGGCGAGGATCAAAATTCAAAAGGAAACTCAAAACCACAGAAATATAACGCGCGACTCTAAGGTCGAAGGAATAACATCACTGGTCTCTATCTCAAAATAAATACATGTTTGGTTGATGGAATTTACTAGATACAACTGAATAATAATATACAAGATATATAATGGGGGTACGATACAAGTAAACCCACCTACTAGCAAATCACCCGAACGAAACTATGCCCGCAAAGCCGTAAAGAACCCTGTACGGCAAACCTGCAAGAAACTGGGGCACAACGGGGGTGAGTTGCCAACTCGTGAATAGAAAAACATCAACGGAAAGAAATCGCATAAATAACGCAACCTAGGTCAAAGATCATAATATATCCTCAAATATAAGTATAACATGCAGCCTATAACAAAGGCTAGGGTGATATCTAACCCGAGTGTAATCTCATGTGCCCGTGTCAGTACCTCAGGTAGCAATATATCATATGAATGAGGTATAAATGCATGAAAACAGAATACATGTAAATGAAGAAACTGTTTTCATAATTTAGTGAGATTTCCTTTGTATTTTTAAAATGAGATATCATAAATGAAATCAGCATAAAACAGTGCCTAGCATCGGCACAAAACGTAATCCCGATATCTCGATATCTCTGTATCACAGTCTCTGTACCTCAATATCTCAAAATCTCAATGTCTCAATCACAATATCTAGGACGCCGTCAGTCCAGACCGGCCCCTACCATCCATCTCAAGACCACGACGGTATCCTCCGGATATCCGTCGCGTCGGGTAATATCACCGGTAGGTGGTGCTCCCCTGCCAGGCTCACATCGTCATCATCACGCGCTTCTTGCCCGGGGGCACCTTACCGGGTCCACCATGTACCCGAAACGGTTCATCCGTCTCCTCGAATCGGGTCTCGAAATCCATCAGCAAACTCATGGTGGACGACTCATACATCATGGGAAAAACCGCACTTTTTATTTTAAAAGAGAGAAAAGGTTTATTTATGTTTTTACGGTTTTCCACCAAATCCAGAAAATCTCATGGAAATCCGAATCCAAAACCTCAATAACACATAAAATAGTGAATATATGCATGAGAATCCATGAATGCGGCATAACAATGAATAACAGTATGCATGAAGTAGCAGGTAATAACTACAATGTCTAAACTAACATATAAGGCAAGTACGCTATGTCAAGCAATAATATTTTCTAAGGTGTACGTGACATGACAATTACCGATGAAGATGTGTGTGAGCCGGCAAGTAAGTGTACGTGGTACATACGCATCATCGGTAATGGTGCTGGTGTCCTAACAATATGATATCAACATTGCAATAAGAAATTATAACATAAGTATGCGATGCGAAGCGAACCACAATAATAAGCGGAAGCTGAATACAAGACGCAACTGTAACTAACCTGCATTAATCTAATATAAGTCCTACAAATGGTGCCTTTTGAAATAACACGAATCATGGGGTTTTGAAAATAGGGGCTACGGTGTTTTTATGAAAAGATACGTCTTTTGAAATATCCGTAGGATCCCTTGGGCTGTCTTTTAAAATACCCACGATTCGTTAGTTTTTGAAATAGGTAAGAATCGAATCTAATCTAACAACTAAACTAAACTAAAGGGCTAAGCTAACAAGCTGGACTACAGGTAAGGAAACCGCCTAACATCTGAGTCGATCCATATACATACCTGTATATGTATAGTCGGTGATCCCGCCTCAATAATATCATATCCGATACCATATCTATAATCAGGCATCCCAAGTCAAGAGTGCGGATCAATCATCAATATAGCTCGTACGTAAATCCGTCGTACGGCATCCCAAATCTGGGTACGGGTCAATATCACATTCATCCTACTATTCACCTAGTATCCTCTTTATCCAAGATCATAGTCTAGGGTACTGACCTATGTCTTGTACAATACTGATATCGCCTAAGTATGCATGGACGTGTGTGAAACACTACGTCAAGGACCCGCTACAACGTCATGTCGTATCTCAAATACGAACCCTGCTATGTCGCCGAATTCACAACCTCAATACAAATCTCATCGACTCATCTCAAACCCAAGTATCATCCTTAAATCCGTATGTGAACACATAGTCACATATCCATGTGAACACATAACTATATATTCCCGTATAAGCACAAATGAAAGAAGAAAGTATGCAAGTATGGGTTGATGTGTGCATGTGTAGTGCGACCACTACTCTAGGGTTTCGCGACACTAAATCATCCAAGAACACCAAATATCCATATTATCATCAATATACTCAAACAATATATAAACAATATATATATATGTGTGTATATGTATTCGTATACATCACCACGAACTGCGGGGGTGCTATACGCCATCCACCCGACTTCTCCCCATAGATATAAATCTACTCACCTGGTCCTCGCTCGCCGGTGCCGACGTCGCCACGCGCTTGCTTGTCGTCTCGAATTCCATCTGGGTACCTACATATCATAACGCACCGTATCGCATTATAATCCGACTCATGACCAAAACGATACATGAATCCCACATAGGTCAAAACATATGGTTGCTTTCACGAATCAATCCAAAAACCCTCGACGTCGGCGTACAAACGCCAGACCATCGAGAAAAACCCAAACACACTCATTTGTACAATCACGAGCACTAATTATGATATAAAATAGCTTAAAATTCACAAAAACCCCCAAACTCACTTTAAAAGCCATTTTTCCGAAAATCTAGCAAGCAATATTACCCGTTTTAGTACAAAACTCGACGTTTAAACAAATCTAGCGGCCGCAATATCCGCTCAATATCATAACCAAGTCATAAAAACCATTCCAATAATTTAATTTCATCAAAATATATATATTTACAAAACCTAGTTAACAAAAATTAGCACAATTTTCCATTTTAGCTCAAAACTTGGTGTTTTAATCAACTTTAAATATTTTAACAATTTTAGTGGCCATAATTCTCATTAAAACATATTAACTAAGCCACACAACCATTAACTAGAATTTAATCTCACTACTTTATATAAATTACAAAAATCTAGTTTGCAAAACAATCATAATTAGGACAATTTACATATAACAATTTACAAACTAACAATTTGATTATGTTTCACATTCCACAAAATGATCAATTCCACTTGCAACCATAATCACACAACAAAACCCTAACTATAATCTAAAACCATCAACTTGAATTTCCAAACTTGAATTCAAAACCCCTTTATTTATTTTAAAACACCAATTTAAGCTTGATTTAAACATTCAATTAACAACTAACAAATATGGATGAATCTTTATACCTCATGATCAAGAGATCAACATGAAGATTATAGCCTCCAAAATGCCAAATTTCCTCCAAGATCCATGCTAGCTTGGGCAAAGAAATAAAGGGTAAGAGTTGGATTGAAGAATTATAGAGGTTTTAGCTTGATTTTGAGGCAAAAAGATGGATTTTTTGATGAGAAAGAGAGGAGAAAAATGGGGGCTGCTGTTGGGGGGCTGTTGGGGGGCATGCTGCTGAGCCAAGAGGAGAGGAGAGAGAGGGTGTGGTGTGGGGAAAAACCAAGTAAAGAAAAGTCCAAGTCAACCCAAACCCATACCTCATTTTCTTATACTTTCTTTTCCTTTTTAATTCTTTCTTTTGTGAAATGAGGGGACAAAGTTTTGGGGCTGCCAAGGGGGGGCTCGGCCAGCAGCCTAGGGGGTGAGGAGAGAGAGTGTGGAGAGTGTCGGTGAGGGAAAAAAAAAGATAAATACTATACCCCAATTTCCCTTTATACTAATTTCACCGAAAAAAGCCTTTTTCTTCGATATTTTCTAAACCGTTTTGGCAAACCATTTCATTTTAAAAACCACATGATAAAATTTTGTTTAATGTGTTATGATGCACAAAATTTGTTTCAACTCATTCCAATTTGTAATTTTCCCTAATTAAATGTATTAGTGACGGCTTAAAATAATATTAAAATAATATTTTTTTCAGAAAATTTGAAATTTCACCAGTGGCTCAATAAACACCAAATACTAGTAATTACATAGCTATAATATGTATATTTAGTTTTATAATAAAGATATTTGTATTTTGACTTTTTACAGAAAACCCCCTTATTTTACCGATTTTCCGAAATTTCACCGAAACGATTTTCAAAACGTTACACTTATTTTTTATAGGAAATGGTTCTATCTCTTATTTTTTTTATGAAAGGCTCTGCCTTTATGGATCTGTGATCCTAAGAGAATTGAATTATTCCCCCCCCCCTCCTTTTATAATGAGATATTATAATCTCTGAAAGACAATTTGTCTTATAGATCTATGATCTGAAGAAGATTAAGTTCTTCCCCTTATTTTTTTATGATGAGATACTTTGATCTTTGTTGTGAAGGACCTTGGTCTTATAGATCTATGATCATAGAAAAAGAAGTAAATTCTTCTTTTTATGTGAGATAATTTCATCTTTTTGTTCTTTTTTTTACCTTGAAGAAAATTTTCTTCTTCTGAGAGCTTACTCTTTGCCTTTGAAATTTCTCAAAGTTTATGGGGAGGTTCTTCTATCTGAGACTTGAAGTCTTGGGGCCTTTATATAGGGCAAGCCGATTTGTTGAATCAGTTGAAGAGATATTTTCTCTAATTGATTTGGGGATGTTTCCCCCGTTGGATCTTTGATCCTAGGGCTTCTGATTTACAGAAAGCAATCTTCTTGTTTTTAACAAGATTGGGAAATCTTTCCCATACAGAATTTATTCTGTGTTTTAGTGATTTTTAATCACCATTGGATCGTTGATCCAACGGTGCTCTGATTTTCAGAGCACAATCTTTCCTATTTGGAAAGATTGTGAGGAATATTTCCTTAACAGAATTTTACTCTGGTTAATTGATGATTTTTAATCATGTTTGTTGGATCTTTGATCCAATGGTTGGGAACATTCAGTTCCAGTGCTAACGCACTCGTGCTTTGCACGTGGTGCGCTGCTTAGAGTGCAGCGCACATAGCGCTACGTGGTGCGCTGCTTAGAGTGCAGCGCTAGCGCTCACGTGCTTTACACGTGGTGCGCTGCTTAGAGTGCAGCGCTCTTAGTGCTAGCGCTGCTATGAAGGACTGCTTCATTTCAAAATTTGAAATTTGAACAGAGCTTTGCCCTGATTGGGGGAAACATACTCATATATGGATGCACTCCTAGATGAGTAATGTTGATTGGCCTTTTTTTCCATTTGGTTGATATGCATTGGAGACAGCTGCATGATTTGAATCTGGTTCCAATCAAATTAGTGTTTTTGTTTCTATATTGTATATATATAATCAATTTATATCTTAACGATGTTAAGCTATAGGGAGTTGTCCTGCTGATGCTTAAAGCCAAAATCCGGATAAACTTGAGGCACGTTTCAGTAATGGCTGTTTGTGGGTTATCCCGGGTTTTGACGAGGGATAATTTTCTACCATCAAGAAGATCAATATTTATATTGTTCTTGACTCACCACATTTTTAGTAAAATGGATTTTTTCAGAAAACAGAAGTGGGAGTTTGGTAGAACTGGAAGTGATTTCAGAACCATAAACGATTAATAAAGGTTTAATAGAACCTAAGGATTCAATTGTTTTTGACGTTCCATTAGCCACTCCGCAGATTTGGTGGGTAACCTCGGGCACCCGAGAGATACTTCGGTTTTCTCAGAGAAGGTGACAGGGAGGTTCTTGTTTACCCAGACTTGTCATTGCTGCTGTTCTTGACTATAAGACCCGGCAGGAGGATGAGTATAGCGTCATTTTAAACTAGCTTTGGAAGTGAACGTATATATGACTCTGCCAAAGGGTTATTGTAGTCAGTGGGAGCAGCGGAAGCATAGTGGGAAAGTAGCTTATGTCTATTTATAGACTAAAGCAGGTATAGCGGAAATAGATCATCTATTTTTAATGTGACCGTCATAAGCTTTGACTTCATCGGAATAGAAGATGGATCTACTAAGAAGGTAGTAGAGAATAATGTCCAGGTATTAGGATGACATGCACTTGATAGGAAGAGATGTTCCTATATTACGATCGGTTATACTATGGTTGTCACAAAGTTGTTTCTCCATAAAGGATATATAATATCAGGGTTTCTGGTTACTAGGTCTATGGTTTTAGATCTAGATTTGAGAAGTGTCCCAATTTGGGTACTTGACACCATTCTAAAGTGTTTTTAGAATGGACGACTCCTGGCATGGTGGTGTACCTGCAGGTGATGGAGTCACCCTCTCTAAAGGTGTCTTACAGACTAAAGAGGAGAGGGATCCGCATGATTAGCATATCACTTGCTTAGGCAATTGAGTTAATCATGAAATGTCAAGTACCACACCAGATGTTCTTTTTGCACTAGATGCGATAAACATATATTAATCCAATCCTGGAGAAACATTGGGAAGCAGTTATATGAACAAAAGTGATTGTTCTTGGGATATGGTAACGTCAGCCTTCTTCAGGAGACGGTTATCATTTCAGGCTTCCATGGTGACCTGGATGACAAAGTGACTGTCAGAGTTATAGTTTTTCCCTCTTCTGAGGGGCAATATGTTGGACAGGTGGTCCAAGCGGATACTGTGGAAGGCATGGCGCAGGACACTGATTAAATTCAGTGGATAATACAGTCTAAGAAGTTTACTGGATTTGGAGTTCATTTGTGAACTGGGTCCCATCAGATATCCAGACAAATTCTAAGACAGGTATTGCTTTCTCCGCAAAGTTGAGATATAGAGAGATACAGAAAGAAACATTGGAGCGGATCCACTCACTGAGGCTATTTCTCGAATGCGATAGTTTCGCAAACGAGATTTGCGAGACTGATTAGTAGAGAAGTTAGGTGTTCTATATCACACGGGCTGTGAGTATGCGACATCGCAATAATTGGCCTTAAGTGCAAGTGGGAGATTGTTGGCTATAGTGCCCTCAAGGCAATTATCATAATTGCAGGCAGATGATTATGATGATTGAGGGAGGACCTATACCGGTAGAACAGTCTTACTCGAGATGATAGTATGCTATCTAGTTTGTCTTTATCATCATGTACATATTGATAGAGCCCATAGGATTCTTGCTTGCCTACCAGCATTATGATGACGATCATATACATAGGAGCTGAGGGTCTATAAGCACATCCTAAATGTCCTTAGTCGTGGGAGTATCGAGACTGTGCATCGATACTGCAGTGTAGACTAGTGTATACTAATCGAGACCCCGACGAGGGGCGGTGGCCAGGTCTCACAAGCCATTGGTGTTAGTTTGTTCACCTAAGATAGTATACAGGTGCTCATTAGGTTATGAGTACACTGGACGGACTCGCCGGGAACGTGCTAGTTGGTATTATACCTATTGTCGGATAGCAGTTCCCAGGTGACATATGTACAGGTTAGTCTGTCGACCTGAAATCATCATTTGTCTCGTGTGAGTTCCCACTGTGCTTTGATTACTACCCTACCACGGCTCAAAAGAGTCGTGCAAACAGGTTTTAGTTGGGTACAGTCCCGAGCCACATGGAGGCAGTGATCGGATCGTCGGGGATTCGTCTCTCCCGGTATTAGGGGTTGATGTCGCGTTGTGTACGGATGGCCATCACCAAAAATCCGTGGCCACGGTGGACGAGAATTACCGATCCAGGATCGATAGTTTCTCAGTTGGTGATGGGTTTCATGCCGACACTAAATGTCGCGTTGTTAGGGGTCTGACTTTATCCACCCCCCTAGACTCGATATGCGATACTCTTAGACTAACAGACCGGACTGTACGGATATTGTCACTGTCAGGCTCAGTAGGGGTTCAAGATGAGTTTGCTCGTCGGCCTCCCTTTCACTCAATACCTGGGTAGCCGTTACGTACAGCTAGTGTCGCTGACGTGCTTGTGGTTAAACCCACTGCCAGCGTATTGACGAGTCTTTAGAGTCCCACACAGAGGGTTTTTCTGGTTCTGGCGAAATGATGTAGTAGTCGTATTGGATACGTGCAGGGTTCCGATCGATTGATGTACATTGTACTCAGACTTTCGATTGGACAGTTGATAATACTAGCCGGCTCGGGTTTTGAGGAAGATTATTAAATCAGGTATTGATTTAATAATTTACGTATATGTATTTCGGTACGTATGTTCTAGTATTATATTCTTTGTGTTATTCTATCTCTTTAGGTATTCGTATTTTGGTACGAATGCAGGTATATATATACTGTACAATGTAATCCGTATTTTTACCGGATAACATTCTAGAAGGTGCCACCTCATTTTGGATTTGACCATTTTCATAAAATGAATAATGAGGTGGAAATTAAATATGGAGGTATGGTGAGTACCATACTTGCAATAGTGCACACAAATGAATTATTAATTCATTTGTGTTCACTATTCAAGCATGGTGGGATTTTAAAAATGGAAAAATGGTTTTAACAAAATCAAGCATGCATTATTTTCTTCACATGAGAGAGCTCATTTTGGATGCATGGTTGGTTTTCTTCACTTGAGCTTGAGCTCCTCCTTCACCATTAGCTTCACCTCCTCTAGCTTTCTTGAGTTGCTTTCACCTTCTTTGTTTTGAGATGGCTGAACTAAGATCATACACACTACAATCAGGGCTCTCTACGGTAGCATCCTAGAGACCCTAGTTGCTCCATTTGCATCTTGTTGTGGAGCTAAAGCCGGAGTTACATCCCTCGGGTGGATCGTCTATGATGAAGGAAGACCGGCGACCAACTTCGTTCAAGCATGCCTCAAGGAGCCATGGAGGAAGATGAAGACCGAAGGACTTGGATCCATTAGGTATAACCATTCCTATCTCTTTTGTAAGTTTGCTAGTTTTAGGGTTAATGGTTTTAATTTTGGGCATCGGGTAATGGTAGCGTCGGCTTTTAGAAAAATTTTGTTCCGCATTTGACCACGGTTTGATGGTCGGGGCGCTCCCATAACCCAACAATACCCCTATTACTATTTCTTAGCCTGGAGCTATAAATACTTATGTAAGTATATATATACACACACATATGATTACCTTATATGATATAAGTTTACTAATGATATAAGGATATTTAAGATATGAGGATATGAGTCGATAGGATATGATACGATAACATGAGACGATGTGATATGATATAATACGAGATGACATGAGATAATATGTTATAAGATGAGATGAGATGATGTACGCGATTATAGATTCGTACTATTTGATTTGATGAAATGGTACAAAGGATATACCGTACGTGACATGATGAGAATGGATCGTCGATATTTATTTTGACTCGAGAGATCTTGTTTAAAATCACAATATAGATATTATGATATGTTTAGAGTCATACCTACTTTCAAAATTAATGAATCGTTATGTACTTTTAAATGATAACTTCAAGGGGATGCTACGACTTTGCAAATGGTATCTTCAAAAACATCGTAGCCCCCTCTTTTCTAAAACAACATCTCGTACTATTTTAAACTATAATTGTATGTCTTATACGTAGTTTCATATTTTTATACTTGTCCACGTTATGATTTCTTTATTCCTTTTATGCTCGCATTTCAATTTCTTATTTCTACATATGCTCGTGTTTCGATCTTTTATGATATATATCGCGTTTATACTTTAGTTTTACTTGAGCTCGTGCTAGGACACACTCACCATTACCGATGATTTACATGTTGCACGTGCACATACTCGCATGCTCACACACATCTCATTGGTAATTGCCATGTCACGTACACAGATAGAACTCGTTATGCTACTGCATCATACTTTACCTGTTAACATGTTAGATTCTAGTAGTACTTTCTTTACATTTATATACGACACATGATCAGTCGAAAATAGTGCATTTTTAACGCATCAATTTCCCTATTCTTTGCAATCATCTAAAGGTGTTTGGTATAAATATAGAACATATTAGCAATTTGTCTGCAAAATATTAAATAACTTGTGTTATACATTATAACCGGCATTTTGAGGGAAATTGTGTGTTTATTATTGCATGCATGATCTTTGTATATCAAACACTTGTCTCGAGATTGTGTGCAGAAAATTCTCCAGGTAAAAGAGCCAGAATTGATAAAAGTGTTGATAAAATACATCGAATCCAAGACCTGAGATCTGGCAGTGAACTAGAAAGAATTATAAGATTCCAGACATCAGGAAAGTTCCAAAAAAATCAACACAAAATATCCCTGAAGAATTCAACCAGAGAGCTCACCACTTGGCCGCGAATCCGCGGCCGAGTTGGCCGATCCGTGATCCGCAACCGAGTTGGCCGATCCGCCATGGATCCACGGCATTATGGACACGTCATCAAATGAAATCTGCACATGTGTCTTCATCGTAACGGCCAGGCTTCCAGAAGACTCCCAAATACCACGTGGCTTTATCCAGAAGGCTCGACTTAACAACCTCATCCTAGAATATTCCTTATTCTAGAATATTCCCTCCAACAAACTTCTTCTAGAAGACTCTCTCTAACAATTTAGCTTTGGAGGGAAGATTCAAATTAGTGGTTATAAAAAGGGATCTAGGGCTTTTTTGAAGAGGTTGTTCATCATTTGAGGGTAAAATTCTAGCAAGATCCAAGCCAATTCTAAATCAAATTGAGTGACACAATTTGATCCAAATCAAGATCCATCGAGTACCGAGCCAAAGCAAGCATTCAACAAGCCTTTTTGAAGCGGCGCCGATCTTCATCCGAGCAAGAGATCCAAGACGATCCGCGACTCAAGAAGACGATGCGAAGGTAGATTCGACGATTGAGTTCTCTCCTCAAAATCTTGTAATCTTTGAGTGAATTGTAACGAAACATCGATTAATAAAAGGTGAAAATTTTTGATCTTGCTTTTCTTTACATTTGAGCATTATGAAGAGTTATCGATTCTTGATTGTTTTCTTTTTCATGATATTTGAGTGAAAACTCCTCTTGTGGAGGAATCGAGAAAATAGGTAGATAATGATGATTCAATTCTTGAACGATTCTTAAGTCTTATGAGTTTTGTAAACTTTAGGAAATTGAATCAACGATGACCTAGTTTTGAGCGAGATGCTTTCTTGAATGTTTTCGCTCCAAATTAGAGATCAACGATCGATGATTGAATTTCCTAGAGGCTAGAATTTGAATGCTAATCAATGAAAGGATAAGGGATGATGATGGAGAAACCCTAATTTTTTCAATAGATCCATAATCCTCGTTGATCGTCATCGATCTAGCAACAAATCTTCAATAGATAAGAATTCATAATCATAAGTATTCATCATCGCTATCAATTGGATCGATTCCTACAAGCCTCTTTACAAATCTTGATAATTCATTCGATTTGGACAACTTCTTGAACTTTATAAATTCTTGATTTTAGATCTAGTTTTTGATAATTCTTGAAACTAAATTTCATAAATCTTGAATCAATTTTCTTTTAGCTTTTAATTTTCAACTCAACTAAAACAATTTCAAAACAAATCTCACTTTCCCTGTGGACGGTCCGCACTCGCTAAGCGAACCTACAAATGACACCGATTATTGATTGCGATTTTTATAAATTTCTATGGTTGTGATATATTTTACATTTTCCAAACACGACACGGAATTTAGGATCAATCAAATGGCGTCGTTGCCGGGGATAGTGTGCTAATTTGTTCGTTTTTGTAATTTGAGTTGGAAAATTTATTATTCCATCAGTTTTTCAGATCAAAATTCATAACAAGCGCTTAACGATTTGTTGTGATTTGTTGCAAGGAGATCTGGAATCTGTGGAGCGAGAGGAAAAATTTTCAGAGCATCTCAGGTAGCTCAGTGAGGCAACAGAAGCATCTGTAGAAATTTTTGTGCAGGGATCTCTTCATACGACCGCGCATCCGCGGCGGTTAGGGCCATATTGCGATGGTTCCGCCGCATTCCTAGGGTTTCAGTGCACCAAATTTTCTCTGGTATATTCTGTCTTTCTTATCTTCTCCCTGCTCTGTCCATTAACCAATTTCTGCAGGTTTCTTTGCAAAAATTCGCAGCGCCGCAAAAAGAAAAAAATTGTTGCGTGTTTGTTCTTGGTTGTTTGCATTTTTTAACACGGAAATTAAGGGGCATGACCAAAATTCAGATTAGGTCGGGATTTCATTACCCGTCCTAAGCCCCAAAAATCACAAACTTGCATCCGCATCACCCTCATTAACTAAAAAATATCTAGACAAGACTCTAAGGACCATCGCGCTCACTTAGGACAGAAGGAGGTCGTGGGTAATCTATTGCTTATCCGCGTTTCTTTTGTGGTGTCTAAAGCAAGTGTGTCTAAGGCAAGTGGTTACTTAATTAGGCCCACTACTTACGTAGTGGAGAACCTCCCACTTACCTGGCACTTACCTGGCCACAAGAGGGGCAAAGAGGCAGTAGAGGATCTATCTTGCGACTTGTCTTCTGGAAGTTTAAGAGCGGTCTAGAGACTTGACCTAGGTGACTACTAGAATTAGGGTTGCTTGTGCATTGTTTGTGTGCATTTTCCAAAATCCGTATTTTTCAAAACAAACACCAAACTCATCTTTTCCTTAATTATCATTTAACGCTGCCACTTGTGCTAAACCATTTAGTGCATGCTCGGCTGGACACGGGATTCTAGTGCCCGACTTGTCCGCGTTCCTCCTATCAACTCCGAAGTCGGTAATTCTACGTCTACTTTTTCTACACCCCCTACCACACCCACTTCGATGGACGGTTCTCCATCAAACTTCTTTAACACTACTCTGCCACCGTCCGCAGGTGCGCAGATTCCATCCCGCATCTCTCTCCAAGAGAGATGTTATCCTATGCGAGGTCCTCTTTCGGCCTGTCTCACCATTCCACCAGCCAAAGGGGGCAATTTTGAAATCAAACCCCAATACATCAATCTTTTACCCAAATATCACGGTCTCGAGTCTGAAGACGCATATGTCTTTATTACCAAATTTGAAAATGTATGCGCAATGATGGGTACTTCACAGCTTTCTGTGGATACTATGAGATTACGGCTTCTCTCATTTACCTTGTGCGATATAGCCGAGAAGTGGCTTTATAACACAGCCGCACATTCTATTTCGAACTGGGGAGAATTCGTAACAGCTTTCCTAAAGAAATTCTACCCTAATCATAAAACAGCTCGAGTCCATAGCGAAATAAATCAATTTACCCAGCTTCCAAATGAACCATTCTCGAAGTGTTTTGAACGCTTCAAGGATCTGTTAGTTCAATGTCCACAACAAGGAATCCCTAGATGGGATCTGTGCAGAATCATATATGAGGGCATTAATCCTACAACAAAACAGAACCTTGAATCCATGTGTCAAGGCACCTTCATGACTAAAGATGATGGTGAAGCCTGGAGATTTTTTAGAAGATTTCGCTGAAAAATCTTTACGGTGGGAGAGCGTAAACCAGTCATCGTCTAGGGGTGGTATTCACCAACTTGATGTTTCCATAGGAGTTAGAGCTGAAATGGCAGCAATGCAAAAGAAACTCGAAGCTATGGAACATAAATTTTTAGCAGCCTCCCTAAATCAGATGTCACTTCCCAAAACTGTATATGGATGTTGTTCTGATCCATCTCATCTTACGGAAGAATGTCCTTTAAATTCTCCGTTTCAAGGTCAAGAGCATACCAATGCTGCTTTCCAACAAAGACCTAGAAACGATCCGTATTCTTCCACTTATAATCAGGGTTGGAGGAATCACCCTAACTTTGCTTGGAACCAACAACAAAATCAAAATACGGTTCCAAACCAAATAATTTTCAAAAGGCTCCTCCACCACAACAGAAGCCATTTCAACTGACTCGGTACCCCTATCAATCACAAAACTTTCAAAACCTGGTCAACACTGCACCGTATAATCCTTTGCAGTTGACCGGTACTGATAATTCCTCTTCACTCGAACGAACTTTTGAAATGTTTATGAAACAAATGTCGGCTGAATTTAAGTCTTCCCTCGATAAATTCCATAAAAACTCTGACTTCCAAAGTGAGGGTATTAAATCGATGGAAGCTCAAATTGCACAATTAAAAGCCGAAATGAGTGGTAGAGAGAAGGGAAACTTCCGTCTCAATCCCTACCTAATCCTGGACATTCACAACACTACAATGTGAATGCAATTACAACGTTGAGCTCTGGAAGAGTACTGAATAATCACGTTGGGGAAGAGATTGATAATCATGAAGAATTAATCAATAACACCCCGGCTGAGACTTTTCCTTCCACACACACTTCTACATCTACACCTACTTTTTCTACCCCACCACCTTCTTGCGAGCCTATTCTTCGTTTTCCTCAAGGCTCAACACCTCAGTATACCTATTCTAGTCCACCAAAGATGATCCCCACTTCTATTCTGGGATCAGTTCAATACACACCACCTTCTCCAATGATGGACCCAGCTATTATTGCTAAAGCTCCTTATCTGAATCAGTTAAGGGGAAACAAATCGAGTCCACATATGGAGAAGATTATGGAAATATTCAAACAGGTTAATATCAACATTCCTCTTCTAGATGCTATTCAACAAGTCCCCGCTTATGCGAAAATTCTTAACGACTTGTGCACTAGGAAGAGGAAGACTCAAGTGCCTAAAAAGGTTTTCATGACTAATAATGTTAGCACTGCTTTTACCCCACAGTTACCAAAGAAACGTAAGGACCCAGGATGTCCTACGATATCGATTTCTATTAGGGGTAAAAACATTAACCGTGCTTTACTTGACCTGGACGCAAGCGTTAACCTGCTTCCATACTCTGTTTATGAGCAGTTAGGGATTGGAGAGTTGAAACCAGCTCATTGCACTCTCCAAATGGCAGACCGATCAATCACCAAACTTAGGGGTGAACTGGAGGATGTGTTGATAAAAGTCGGGGAATTCATATTCCCTGTGGACTTTATTGTTCTCGATACACAACCTGTAGCAAACCCATAGAACCAAATTCCGGTGATTTTGGGTCGACCATTCCTTGCCACTTACAATGCTGTCATTAATTGTCGAAACGGTTCAATGAACCTATCTTTTGGAAAAATGACAATTGAACTGAACATCTATAAAATTGGAAGTCAGCCATATGAACCCTCTGCTCACATACTTGATGTCTGTTCTGTCCACGAGATAGCTCCCGAAAGGTGCTAAGTTGATGAACTTTGCTTTGTAAATCTCGACGACACTAGCACATCAATATTTGATCTGTCACATCTTAGTGAGGACACATTTTCCACGCTTGAGTCTAAAACTCTTGACTCTTCACCTTCCAAGTCTGTATCATATGCAGGCTACGAGCTTCTCCTTGACTCCGAATATCATTCGATGACCCCACCTTCTATAGTTTCTCCGCCAGCATTAGATCTCAAACTTTTACCTTCTCACCTTAAATATGCATATTTAGGGGAGAATGAGTCTTTACCTGTGATCATATCCGCTTCTCTAGCCTCAAAGTAAGAGAATGAGCTTTTAACAGTATTGAGATCTAATAGGCAGGCGTTTGGTTGGACTATGGCTGACATCAAAAGGATTAGTCCCTTAATTGTAGAATATCATATACATCGGATGGATGAAGCCAAGCCAACCCGAGAACCACAGAGACGGTTAAACCCCATCATGAAAGATGCGGTGAAGAAAGAAATCGTCAAATGCCTTGACAATGGTATCATTTACCCAATCTCCGATAGCCAATGGGTAAGTCCAATTCATGTCGTCCCTAAGAAATCTGGCATTACGGTCATAACAAATGAGGCAAATGAGTTAATCCAGACACGCACTCAAACTGGGTGGCGTGTATGTATTGATTATAGAAAACTCAATGCCGCAACGAGGAAAGACCACTTTTCTCTACCTTTTATTGACCAGATGTTAGAACGCTTAGCTGGACGAGATTATTACTGCTTCATGGACGGATACTCTGGCTATAACCAGGTCCCTATTGCTAAAAAGGATCAAGACAAAACCACATTTACTTGTCCTTTTGGTACTTTTGCTTATAAATGCATGCCCTTTGGGTTATGCAATACTCCCGCTACATTTCAACGGTGTATGATGGGGATAGTCTCGGACATGGTCGAGAATTTTCTGGAGATTTTCATGGACGATTTCTCGATATTCGGAGATTCTTTTACTGACTGCCTATCTCATCTTGACACAGTTCTTACTCGTTGCAAAAAGAAGAACTTAACCTTGAATTGGGAAAAATGCCATTTCATGGTCCAAGAGGGAATTGTGCTTGGACATGTGATTTCACGGAAAGGCATTGAGGTTGACAGAGCTAAAATAGATGTCATTCATAACCTTCCCCATCCTAAATGCGTCAAAGATATACAATCCTTTCTTGGCCATGCAGGCTTTTACAGGAGATTCATTAAGGATTTTAGCAAAATTGCTAGACCTTTAACTCTTCTTTTGGCCAAGCACACAACCTTTCACTTTGACTCGGATTGTAAGGCAGCTTTTGACTCACTCAAACACTCTCTCACTACAGCCCCCGTTTTATCTTCTCCAGATTGGAACCACCAGTTTGAGCTTATGTGTGATGCATCAGATTTTGCAGTTAGTGCAGTTTTAGGACAGCACATTGAAAAGATGCCACACGTGATCTATTATCCAAGTAAAACCCTGAACGATGCTCAAATTAATTATACAACTACCGAAAAAGAACTTTTGGCAGTTGTATTTGCATTAGAAAAATTCAGGCCTTACTTGATTGGCTCACCTATTGTTGTGTATACTGACCACTCCGCCTTGAAACATCTTTTGGCGAAGAAGGATGCTAAAGGTAGGCTAATACGTTGGTGTAACACCTTAGAATGTGTTTTGTAGCTAATTATATTTTAATATATGGTTTTTAATAAAAAGTTTACCAATTTGGTTTTTAATTATTTTATCTTATTTAATGAATATTTTATTAGAATTTTTCTAGGCACACACACACACTTGTGCATGTAAACTAGGGTTTAGAGATGGGGTTAGACCATGATTAGCAAGAATGATGGATTAACCCATTCTCTTTAAGTTAATTAATATTATTTAAGTGTTTTGGGTTTAATGGTTATGGTTGTTAAAAATAAAAAGGGTTTTAAATTGTTTTTTTTAAATGGGTTGAAATGTTGACCATGAGAGAGGGAGAGAGAGAGAAAGCATGGAGCTACATGGAATGAGCCATGCCTCATTAAATGATGAGAGAGAGGGAGAGAGGGAGGGGTCTTTGCCTTGCTCTCATTCTCCTTCTCATTTTCATGTTTCTCTCATTCTCTCACTCTCATAAACACACACACCCACACACACCTACAGCAGTGGCAGCAGCAGCACCAGAGGCATCAACAACAGAAACAACAGCAGCTCCAATAGCAGCAGCAGCAGACAGCATCATCAGCAGCAGCAGAAGCTGTAGCAGCAGCAGCCCCAGCACTTGCAGCAGCTCTCACCTCCTCCATTCACTTCTTCTCCTGCTCTCTAGGGTTCATTAGGGTATAATTTCTCAACCCAATTTCCCAGTTTGCTTAACTTGTGCGTAGTTTAGCTTCGATTAGTGTTAAATAGTGAGTTTAGTGCTAATTAAGGTGATTTATGTGGAGTTTTGATTAAATGATGATTGTGTTAGTTAACCTAGCTTATTTTAGTGTTGTTAGGGTTACTTTAACTGAGAATTGACCCAGATTACACTAAAATGCCATAGGGTTGTGTTTTGTGCAAAAATTGGTGTTTTTAGGCGACATTGTGGCATTCTGTGATCTGCTATTGACCCGGATTCTTCAGGATAAAATTGAGAAGACTGGGACATGCACACTAGGTCTAGAACACACTGTTGGAGATAGTGCCCTCAGAGTCGATTATTGGATCACAGGCACGTGATTGCAATGATTGAGGGAGGACCT
Organism: Agapanthus africanus; assembly: GCA_030015575.1. Classification (NCBI taxonomy): domain Eukaryota; kingdom Viridiplantae; phylum Streptophyta; class Magnoliopsida; order Asparagales; family Amaryllidaceae; genus Agapanthus; species Agapanthus africanus. The sequence goes on from JASDDO010000031.1 coordinate 472,126,009, forward strand.
ATCCCGGTAGGACAGTCTTACTCGAGATGATAGTATGCTATCTGGTTTACCTTTATCATCGTGTACTGCTTTAGGTGACATGACATGTCGCTATTGCACGTTGATAGAGCCCCTAGGATTCTTGCTTGACTGCCAGCAGTATGAGGGCGATCATATAAGTGAGAGCTGGAGTCTATAAGCGCATCCTTAAAAGGTCCCTAGTCGTAGGAGTTTCGAGACAGGGCATCGATTCTCCAGAGTAGACTAGTGTATACAGTCGAGACCCCGACGAGGGGCAGTGGCCGGTCTCACAAGCCACTGGTGTCAGTTGGTTCACCTAAGATGTATACAGGTGCTCATTGGGTTATGAGTACAACAGACAGGACTCGCCGGGAACATGCTAGTTGGTCTTATACCTGACGTCAGATAGCAGTTCCCAGGTGACATGTGTACAGGTTAGTTCATCGACCTGGGGATCATCATTTGTATCGTGTGAGTTCCCACTGTACTTTGATTACTACCCTACCACGGCTCAAAGGAGTCGTGCAAACAGGTTTTAGTTGGGTACAGTCCCGAGCCACATGGAGGCAGTGAGCGGATCTTCGGGGGTTTCGTCTCTCCCGGTATTGGGGGTGAGGTCGCGCTGTGTCTAGGAAAGCCATTACACGAAGACCTTGGCCAAGGCAGGAGATTTACTGGTAGGTATTCCAGTAGTATCTCAGGGTGTTCTGGGCTACACTCCGACACGACTTGTACCGCTTTTGGGGGTCTGACTTTTACCAACCCCCTAGGCCCGCCATGCGATGCTCATAGACGAACGGACCGGACTGTACGGATATTGTCACTGACAGGCTCAGTTGGGTGTCGGGGTGAGCTTCCTCATCGACGTCCCTTTTGGTCAATAGCTGGTGGCCCGTCACGTATTGGCTTATACCTCTGACGTGCTAGTGGTTAAATCCACAGCCATAGTATTGACGAGTCTTTAGAGTCCACCACACTTTCAGTTACTCAAGCTTTCGGACGAAACGCTGTAGAGGCCGTATGGAGATATGGCAGGGTCCGATCAGATACGTGCGGTATTGCACGGATCAGGATCGGACAGTTTTGTACTAGTGGCCGTATGGTTATATGGCAGCGTTCGATCAGATACGTGCGGTATTGCACGGATCAGGATCGGACGGATATTACTAGCCGGCTTTGGCTTAAGCCGGTCCTAGTTTAGTACAGTGTAGATTTTGTCTCATTGCATTTGTATCCGGACGGAATACAAATGCGGGTGTGTATGCACAGTGTGGGGTTTTCCTGTAATTTATTACGGGACCAGTTTTCTAGAGTTGCCATTTTGCTTTCCGTTCCGGCCGGTTTTCCTTTGTTCTTTCCCGGCCGGACCTTTTCGATGGAGGGGGTTATTTGCAGTTTTGCAAATAACACATTGTGGAGGTTTTTCTTGCAAAAGTATTTATTATGAAAGCATCTTTTCTTTTCAACCATCACTTGATTTGATGAGATTAGAAATGATTTGAGGTTGATGGAAAGTTTAGTGATGATTATGTTTGGATGTGGTCACCCTCCTCCTTTTACTACACTCACCTCCCTCTTGCTTCACATTGTTATCCTCCACCATTTCTAAAGAGGGTGAGAGATTTTTTCATGGTTGAGAAAAAAGGAAGAGAGGAGAAGAAAAGAGAAGAGAGGAAGAAAAATGAGAGTGATTCATTTTTTTGTGCATATCATTCTTCATCTCATTCCATTGCTAGAAAATTGAAAGCACCAATTTTCTATACACCATTCCTCCATCTATGGCAACCAACCCCAAAGTGAGACATACACTCTACACTATATTCCTACAGCAAATCTTGGACGCGTCGATTCGCCAGCTTCGCGCCCGAGTTGCCTCGGTATTGAGGTGGGAGCCCGTAAAAGATGTAGGCGAAGTGGTGCCCTTCCGGCGAGGAGGCGACAACCGGAGATCCCGCGAGGAGATCGGAGTGGAGATGAAGACCGGAGGACTCGGATCAGTCGGTATATCTCTAACTCATTCTCTTGTTAGCTTAGACTAGTTTAATGGCACGATCCGGGGTTTAGTGCGCGGTGGTGCCGGTTTGCTAAGTCCGCAAAATTAAAGTTTATCACCGTTTCCGCGTTTGGCCGTCGGATTGACGGCCGGGGCGCCGCCGTGCACTTACAGTGGTATCAGAGCCTCGCCATTAACATAGTCTAGCTTGGTGTAATGTGTTTTTCTGTTTCGATCGATCGAATGTTCCAAAACTGCATTTTAGTTCGCATCAGTTTCTGTTGAAAATTTTTGGTCTCGGAAAATTTTTCAGGTTGTAAAATATTTATGTACTGGTAAATCTAAGAGCTCTGTAAAAATTCGACGAAGTAACTCCACAGTGGGAGCGCGGAACCGCCGCGAAAACCACCTTCCCGCCGCCCTTCCGCCGCGCACTGTGGAGATCACTTCACCAATTTTTTACAGAGGCCTTCTGGGCTTAAAATATGGGTTTTGGAATATTAAAATTGGGCCCAGGATTTCTGTGAGTGCTACAGTTTTGATTGGGGGCCCACTTGTTAATTTTTGATCGATCGGATATTTTAAACACATTTTTCACAGTATTTACATTATATCTGCGACCGTGAATGTCACTCGATCGGTAAATCCGGTCTAACTGCTATAGCCCGGTTAGATGGATTTGCGAACGTGACTTTCACGTTGATGTTCTATGTTTATGCTGTGATGTTGCGGATCGGTCGTGGAGGATAGCCTGGATGCAATGCTAGTACAGTGCTGGTGTATTATGTACATTTGATATTGCGGGGCGAGCGTCCGACATGTGGACTGCCGTCACTGCCTGTTTGTATTATTCTTTTGGGGCACGACCTGGTTGCGGTCGATGTACCCGGTGTATGTATATTTTACATTCTGTACTAGGATTACCCCGCGGAGGGGTGCACGGATAGCCGGGTTCTAGAGGGCAACAAGCCCGCATCTCATGGCATTGGGACGGAGGGGGCTTCACTCTAGGATTGGCGGGCTATTCGCCGCACTCGTAGGGGGTACAGGTTGACCCAGGAGGGGTGCCCAAGTTGCTGGATTCCGTGGAGTGCTGGGTGGTCCATTCACGGAGCTGAAGGGGGCTGCCTCGCTTCAGGTTTTGGCGGGTGACTTGCCGCGCCCGTAGGGGTCTAGGATTTCATTGCACAGGCTATCCACACGACCAGGGGAACGTCGGGTTTCAGTAGTGGCTCTGTGAAACCCGGGGATCCCAGATATCTGTATTGTTCTGTGATGCTGTACATTTCTGTGATGTTGCATTTCTTTCACGCCTTGAGCGAAATATAATATATTGGTATATATATTAGTAGATGTTGTATATGCTTTTCATCCGCGCTAGTCCAGTCCCCGCTCTGCCGTTAGTTAGCTAACCTAACGGGTGATGACGGGACCCAGTGGCGAATGCGGATGGCATATATGTACGTCAGTATATTTTCGTTCTTTGTGGTGTGATCAATTGATGGGACTGCGTTGATTCGGATCAATGCAAGTTAAACAAACCTAATCTGATGTTGTTGGAACACTTTTCAAAAAGCTGTTATTGCAAGGACGTTCACTTTTGTTTTGCATCGTGGTATTCATTGGAATATCCTGCTCCTCAGTCGACGAGGCAAGGGCCGAGATCCCTTCACCGGGAGTGACCCCTTGGACAGAAGTTTGCGTCAGGGCATTAACTTCACTATAGCCGATTACTTTTGCTTTGCATCGCGGTATTCATTTGGAATATCCTGCACCCCATTCTACGGGGAAAGAGCCGAGATCCCTTCACCGGGAGTGACCTCTTTAGCAACGGTTTTCGTCACTATATTTTTAAAAGCTATCCGTTCCTTCGACGATATCAAGTTCTTTACATTAAAGGTTTTCGCCAGAAACCATTCGTAGCCCTCCGTCGTTTCATATGGGTGGTCAATAGTATTCAAGCTGTGTATGTTGGCCAAAGTCAAGGCACAGTGATTGGTAGCTATTGGGGTATTCATATGCAGCATAGATAGATGCATTGGTTTGGGACAGTCGTACTGCCATTTTGGCCAAAGTCAAGGGTATGTACGGGTGGATTCAAATTAACCTGGAGAATGACGGGTAGAACTTGACATGTGACTTATGATATGTTGGCCAAAGTCAAGGTCATAAGAGCATGGGGCAGAAATCCACATCGGGAGTTTCAAAAGTACTGAAACTTGCCAGATATGCGCATACCTTCTGGAGTGTGATACCGTGAGCGGATTCCGTCACGTTGTCATGCGATGAGAGTTGGATCCCGATTCCCACTGATGAGTTAGTATACTCCTCGGGTGACCCCGACTAATTCTTCTTTCAGGTTTGGAGGAGAATTTGAGGTACAGTGGGAGGATTGCAGATTAGATAAATTGGTAACCATTCTGATCTAGGTTAGAGTGCACGCTGAGTGTTTCTTTTCTCTCTCTCTCTGGCAGCGACCATTGACCCGACCCTATGACTATGACTCAGTGACCAAGTTGACCGAACCTTCTTAACACTGGCTTTTGGATTATCAGAGTTGCAGACCTCATTGCCACTCCTACTTTTACCCTTTTCTCCAGGACACCCCGTATTACTACGAACGTCCACTTCCATTGGACAAAACCATCGTATGGTTAGATACGAACTCGAAGGAATTCGAGGATGGTTTCTGGTTCTGGAGAAAACGAATAGGATTATTCAATTGTCTTTTCTTTTCACCTTCTCTCAGGTTGCGTTTACTCCTTGGTTTAGGAGTAGTACACCTATTACGCAAATTGGATAGTCTTCTTCCAAACCATAGGCTGGTGCCGACCGGTAGGGAATGAAGAAAACCAATTAGCCTAAACGGTGTGCAGAAGGTATTAAGTTCAGACAAAGCAAGGGATTAGTAAGAGGGCAAAGTAAATTGCGACTGCTATTCACGACCAAACCAAGTATTTCTTCGCCAATCCTAAATCACCTTTGTATTTCTCCAGGACACTCCGTATCACTACGAAGATCCCATTTTATTGGATAATCCATCGTATGGTTATATACGAACTCGAAAGGAACTTGTTCCAGTTCGGGGATGGATCCTGGTTCAGGAGAAATAAGAATAAAGTACATTCAGGTGTCTTTTATCTTCACCTTCTCTCGCGTTGCGAGTGCTCCTAGGATTAGGACAGTACACCCTTTATGCTTTTTGGATAGTCTTCTTCCAAACCATAGGCTGGTGCCGAACGGTAGGGAAGGAAGAAAACCAATTGGCTTAAAGGGGTGTACAGAAGGTAATGACTAAAGACATATAAAGGGATTTGGAGAGGTGGCAAAGAATTATACGGTTATAGTTGTGAATCTGGATAATGGATGAGGCATTACTAGGAATACCAGGAAACCCCAACGAAACATTTCAATGTTTCAGGTTCACTGTGTACTGTTAAAAGAAAACTGATTTCCCGATTAGACACTTACTCCAGGGTATGTATTTACCAGGTATGATTCTCACATCTGTATGGTTTTACAGATGATGAGTGGGAGTAAGTTATTGGGAATTGGGTGATCATCCTCATTATATCGGGATTCGTTGTAATCGGTGATATTTGAGGGGATCATCTGGCCTGTTTGCCAGTCGGCAAATATTTGGTTTTGAATATCCGCTGTTATGCACCAATTTCAAATTGATATATCTGTACGTCTATTTTCATAGAGTGAGATATACCTTTTGATATTATGTCGATGACATTTACCTATATCAGTGGATGGTTAGGTAAGGAGCATTAAACAGCGGTGTAATTCTTCTTAACCATAAGTACAGTTTTCAACCTACGACACACAGTGAAAGAGTTGTTAGACTCAGCGGACTTATACAGAGTATTGTATGTTGTCCAGTGTCCATTAGGACAGAGGGGTTGGTCCTCGTACTGTATTCTGCTTACTTATGACTTCTCTAGTTCTTAGACAGGTGTTTCGTACAAACACAGGGTCGAAGTTTTGAGAAGTTATAGGTATAAGAATAAAGTAGAGAACCAGGTGTTGCAAGTATCGGAATTCTTCAAAGTGATCGAAGATGTAGATACTTGTGTATGGTATTCAGTTAATAGTAATGATAAAGAGAAATTGCTTCTCTTTCAGGTTACTCATGATTGGAAGTATTCCTAAGTTGAGTAACGCTGATCGACCTCCTTCCATTCTGTTGACATGCACTGGAGACAGCTGCATGATTTGAATCTGGTTCAATTAAATCAGTGCCTCTGGTTCTATATTGGATGTAGAACAGTTCATATCTTAACGTTGTTAAGGTACGGGGAGTTGTCCGGCTTATGATTAAAAACCAGACTCTGGATAACTCAAGGCACGTTTCTGTAATGGCTGTTTGTGGGTTGACCCAGGCTATGACGAGGGTTGATTTTCTACCATCTTGACTCGCCACAGTTTTAACAAAAATGGATTTTTTTCAGAAAACAGTAGTGGGAGTATGGTAGAACTAGAAGTGATTCCAGAACCGCAAACGATTACTGAAGATTTGATAAGGAACCTAAAGATTCAATCTGAATTGACATTCCATTGGCCACTCCGCAGATAAGGTGGGTAACTTCAGGCACCCGAGAGGTACTTCGGTAGCCTCAAGGACGGTGACAGGGAAGTTCTTGTTTACCCACACTTGCCATTGTTGTTGTTCCAGGCTGCGAGACCCGGCAGGAGGATGAGTATAGCGTCGTTCTGAACTAGCTTCAGAAGTGTACATGTATATGACTCTGCCAGAGGGTTGTCGTAGTCAGTGGGAGCAGCGGAAGCATTGGTGGACATCAGGCTTATGTCTATTTATAGACTAAAGCAGATGTAGCGGAGATAGATCATCTGTTTCTGATGTGACAGTCATAGGTTTGACGTCATCAGAATAGGGGATGGATCTGTTGAGAAGGTAGTAGGAAGTGATATTCCTTTACTACGATCGGTTATACTTTGGTCGTCACACAGTGGTTTCTCCACAAAGGACTTGGACATTATATCAGACATACTGGTTACTAGATCTATGGTTTTAGATCTAGATTTGGGTGGTTTCCTAATCTGGGTACCTTGACAGCATTCTATGAGTATTTAGAATGGACGACTCCTGGCACGGTAGTGTACCTGCAAGTAATGGAGTCGCCCTCTCTAAAGGTGTCTTTTAGACTAAAGTAGAGAGGGATGTGCATGATTGGCAGATCACTTGCTTAGGCAATTGAGTCAATCATGAGATGTCAAGTACCACACCAGATGTTGTTCTTGCACTAGATGCAATAAGTTGATATTGATCCAATTCTGGAGAAACAGTCGGAAGCAGTTTTAGAACATAAGTGGATGTTCTAGGGATATGATAACGGCTGCCTCCTTTAGGAGACGGTTATCATTCCAGGCTTCCAAGGTGACCTGGACGACAAGGAGGTTGTCAGAGTTATAGTTTTCCCTCTGACGAGGGGCAGTATTTTGGACAGGTGGTCCGAGGCAATACTGAGGGTGGCATGGCGCAGGATACTGATTAGATTCAGTTGACGATACAGTCTAAGAAGTTTGGATTTGGAGTTCACTTATGAGCTAGGTCCCATCAGACATCCAGACATTCTAAGACAGGTATTGCTCATTTCGGGAGATGGCTTTCTCCGCGAACTTGAGATGTAGAGAGACATAGAAAGAAACATCAGAGCGGATCCACTCACTGAGGCTATTCCTCGAACGCAATAGTTTCGCAAACAAGCTATGTGAGACTGACAAGTAGAGGAGTTGGGTGTTCGGTATCACACGGGCTGTGAGTATGCGACATCGCAATAATTAGCGTTGAGTGCAAGTGGGAGATTGTTGGAGATAGTGCCCTCAGAGTCGATTATTGGATCACAGGCACGTGATTGCAATGATTGAGGGAGGACCTATCCCGGTAGGACAGTCTTACTCGAGATGATAGTATGCTATCTGGTTTACCTTTATCATCGTGTACTGCTTTAGGTGACATGACATGTCGCTATTGCACGTTGATAGAGCCCCTAGGATTCTTGCTTGACTGCCAGCAGTATGAGGGCGATCATATAAGTGAGAGCTGGAGTCTATAAGCGCATCCTTAAAAGGTCCCTAGTCGTAGGAGTTTCGAGACAGGGCATCGATTCTCCAGAGTAGACTAGTGTATACAGTCGAGACCCCGACGAGGGGCAGTGGCCGGTCTCACAAGCCACTGGTGTCAGTTGGTTCACCTAAGATGTATACAGGTGCTCATTGGGTTATGAGTACAACGGACAGGACTCGCCGGGAACATGCTAGTTGGTCTTATACCTGACGTCAGATAGCAGTTCCCAGGTGACATGTGTACAGGTTAGTTCATCGACCTGGGGATCGTCATTTGTATCGTGTGAGTTCCCACTGTACTTTGATTACTACCCTACCACGGCTCAAAGGAGTCGTGCAAACAGGTTTTAGTTGGGTACAGTCCCGAGCCACATGGAGGCAGTGAGCGGATCTTCGGGGGTTTCGTCTCTCCCGGTATTGGGGGTGAGGTCGCGCTGTGTCTAGGAGAGCCATTACACGAAGACCTTGGCCAAGGCAGGAGATTTACTGGTAGGTATTCCAGTAGTATCTCAGGGTGTTCTGGGCTACACTCCGACACGACTTGTACCGCTTTTGGGGGTCTGACTTTTACCAACCCCCTAGGCCCGCCATGCGATGCTCATAGACGAACGGACCGGACTGTACGGATATTGTCACTGACAGGCTCAGTTGGGTGTCGGGGTGAGCTTCCTCATCGACGTCCCTTTTGGTCAATAGCTGGTGGCCCGTCACGTATTGGCTTATACCTCTGACGTGCTAGTGGTTAAATCCACAGCCATAGTATTGACGAGTCTTTAGAGTCCACCACACTTTCAGTTACTCAAGCTTTCGGGCGAAACGCTGTAGAGGCCGTATGGAGATATGGCAGGGTCCGATCAGATACGTGCGGTATTGCACGGATCAGGATCGGACAGTTTTGTACTAGTGGCCGTATGGTTATATGGAAGCGTTCGATCAGATACGTGCGGTATTGCACGGATCAAGATCGGACGGATATTACTAGCCGGCTTTGGCTTAAGCCGGTCCTAGTTTAGTACAGTGTAGATTTTGTCTCATTGCATTTGTATCCGGACGGAATACAAATGCGGGTGTGTATGCACAGTGTGGGGTTTTCCTGTAATTTATTATGGGACCAGTTTTCTAGAGTTGCCATTTTGCTTTCCGTTCCGGCCGGTTTTCCTTTGTTCTTTCCCGGCCGGACCTTTTCGATGGAGGGGGTTATTTGCAGTTTTGCAAATAACACATTGTGGAGGTTTTTCTTGCAAAAGTATTTATTATGAAAGCATCTTTTCTTTTCAACCATCACTTGATTTGATGAGATTAGAAATGATTTGAGGTTGATGGAAAGTTTAGTGATGATTATGTTTGGATGTGGTCACCCTCCTCCTTTTACTACACTCACCTCCCTCTTGCTTCACATTGTTATCCTCCACCATTTCTAAAGAGGGTGAGAGATTTTTTCATGGTTGAGAAAAAAGGAAGAGAGGAGAAGAAAAGAGAAGAGAGGAAGAAAAATGAGAGTGATTCATTTTTTTGTGCATATCATTCTTCATCTCATTCCATTGCTAGAAAATTGAAAGCACCAATTTTCTATACACCATTCCTCCATCTATGGCAACCAACCCCAAAGTGAGACATACACTCTACACTATATTCCTACAGCAAATCTTGGACGCGTCGATTCGCCAGCTTCGCGCCCGAGTTGCCTCGGTATTGAGGTGGGAGCCCGTAAAAGATGTAGGCGACGTGGTGCCCTTCCGGCGAGGAGGCGACAACCGGAGATCCCGCGAGGAGATCGGAGTGGAGATGAAGACCGGAGGACTCGGATCAGTCGGTATATCTCTAACTCATTCTCTTGTTAGCTTAGACTAGTTTAATGGCACGATCCGGGGTTTAGTACGCGGTGGTGCCGGTTTGCTAAGTCCGCAAAATTAAAGTTTATCACCGTTTCCGCGTTTGGCCGTCGGATTGACGGCCGGGGCGCCGCCGTGCACTTACACACACCACCTGAACACGAGCCCCTATCTCCAAACTCAGGCCGCAGATTTATTAGGTTTGGCCGCAATTTGCGGCCAAGTAGGGGACAAGGGTGTTGGGGTCTTGGCTAGGGTTCTCTGCTGTGTTGTCTAGTGTTTTGGCATATATAGTTTTGTAAGATTTAACCTGTAGGAAAATCTTGGATCAAATATCGTTTTGCATGTCCGTTGTGTTTGCGCGATACGCGCGATACGTGAGTGGGTTCTTCGATCCAGCGTATCGCGGCGTGTCGCGGTAGTTTTAGACGCGTATACACACGTTTTAGCATATCGTGCACACGCGCGTTTAGTTCGCGACGCGAGTTTCTCGTTTGGGTTCGATATCGCGTTTTGCGGAATATTTGGCTTATATATAATTTCCATGTCTAAATTGCAGGTTTGCAGGCGGGGACTACGGACACTGCTACAGGGGGGAGCAGATGGTAGGATTCACCTAGCGTGGAGCATAGGTGAGTAGATTTAACATCTACAGGGGAATCGCCCGCATGGCGTTATGCGTCTGGGCTAGGATTCTACTACTTGTCGCATATTCTACATCATTGTTAGAATTGCGCATTTACCTTATTTCCTTGATATACTTGTACTGTGACTAGCAGCCGTAGGGCACTGCACATATTATTGACGGTTCATATTGCACGAGCACGGATTGTATGCTACACACACACCGTCAATAATTGCCATGTCACACACAAACCATTATAGACATTATATTGCTTAGTTAGGGACTTTACGACATCGATTCGTATTGCTTATCACACATGACATCTAGCTTGTCGGTATACCTATAGTGTATCATACCATTAGTGATAGGTATATTTACACCTTACGATACAGCTACAGATATACCTTGCTCATATTTTACTTATACCCAGGGGGTATCCTACATATTCTACCTATACCCAGGGGGGTATACGACATCATTTACGTATAGGTAGACACCTATACTTAGCTGTACCTTATTGATTCCCATACATCTGGTTTCAGCTACATATTCTCATTTATATGCTCGCATTTTAGATATATCGCATATATTTATTCCTGGATTTGCGCATTGTTTATTTGGATTTTACATGATGTTTTCTGGATTTGGGAACCGCGGGAGTTCATGAAATTATGCATACATTGAAAAACCCGGTTTCCTTGATATGATATTTGCGCAGCCACCATGAGATTTATCGGTTCTGATTATATACTCCATATGAAGTGTGGTTGCCGTATGAGGGTACATGGTGGGGCCCGGTATGGTTCCCCTCGGCAAGAAGATCGATGGATGTTGCCGATTAAGCCTGGAGGCGGGCTAGTACCTACCGGTGACAGTACTAATGACTCGGTGGGGATCATGGAGATACCGTTGGGAGTCATGCACGTATGCATCGTCGAAAGGCGAGGGTCAGAGCTAGGCACTCGTGCTTTCGGGATAGCGTATGATACGTACCTATCAGGATTTCTGTGTCGATGCTTGGCACATTGTTTTCATGATATTTCCTTTAAACACCTTTGTATATATAACAGGGGATTTAGCCGTTGTTATATATACCCTTACACCAATATTAGTGGAATGGGACGCTAATATATGTGTATTGACCCCATCATATTTATTTCTGCATATATATATATATATTAGGATGCTAGAATCTTACTTGAGATTTTGACTTGGGATATCAGGTGATTCATTGAGATTAGACATACATATGGGATTATTGATTTGTACATTCGGGATATAGGAGATTGCTCGATATTGTACATTGAGAAGATGTGAGACTTATGTGTTGTGAGAGCCCAACTTGGGGGCTGATTTGAGGAATTGGGATTTGAGTGTCTTGATGGATTGTGATCCTACCACGATGACAGGATTCCGTGGGATGACATATTTCACTCCATACCTCATACCTATTCACTTATGCACTGATCCATGTATTAGGAGTACCTGTTAGTGTACCCTTTATGATTACTGCATATCTACATTCTCCTATCCCTATCGCATGATTATTGCATACTATTGTCATGTTATTATTGCTTCACATATTGATCATACCTGCTAGTGTACTTTCCATTATTCTGCATTCACATGACATGTTATTACTGTAAATTGTATATCTTAGATTCATACTGTACGTACATTCCTGCGATTACCTACATATGTTATCTACTATTCACGAGTTGGCAACTCACCCCCGTTGTGCCACAGGTGTTACAGGTTGTTCCCCAGAGTAGTCGAAGCAGGCTATTCAGCTATTCAGCTATCATCTTTTGCTACAGATACCGCATCAGCTCACAGTACTATTTTGCTTAGGTGGATTTTGGTGGTTATCTGTATTTTGTATTGTACATTCGTTGTATCTTGTACTCTCCATCTACTATTATGTTGTTGACTTAGAGACTTGGTGAGGACAATATTGTATATTATTTGTGGATTTGTTGTCTTTTATATACAGCTTTCTCTCTATTGTCTTTATTTCTTCGCTACGGCGTCGTATATTTGTGTTGTATTCATCTTGGCTGGTTTTTACAAAAAGGGGGTGTTGCCAAAATTTTAAAGAAATAAAGTAGGACTTTTAAAGAATTTGGGTTGCGATTTCAAATGTTTCAAAATACTTTTATTATCTTTTCCGTATTTTCATGGTTTAGATTTCTGGGTTTGGCTTTCTTTTACTGCGTTACATCTGTAGGCGTTGCATAGTATTAGAGCCGTCACGTGCCAATTTCGGGTCATGACAGTTGGATCCTTCTATTACAAGAATTTGATCTTGTTATTAAAGATAAGAAAGGATGTGAAAATGTTGTAGCCAACCATCTGTCGCGCATTTCTTCTTCACATGTGACCCTGCCAATCAATGATTCTTTTCCAGATGAACAACTCTTGAATTTATCCACTGAACCTTGGTTCAGGGATATTGTGAATTATCTTGCTACGGGACTTATTCACCGCGAATGGTCAAAACAGGACAAACATCGATTTCTATCCCAAGTAAAATATTTTTACTGGGATGAGCCCTATCTGTTTAAGTATTGTCCTGACCAGATCATTCGCCGATGTGTCCCTAATGATGAATTCAAGAGTGTTCTATCTTTTTATCATGATCAGGCATGTGGGGGTCATTTCGGTTCTCGAAAGACGGCGGAGAAGGTTTTGCAATGCGGTTTTTATTGACCGACTTTATTCAAAGACTCATTTGATCATTGCAAAACCTGTACACAGTGTCAACACACGGGTAGGATTTCCCGGAGAAATAAGATGACACTTCAACCCATCTTAGTGGTTGAAATTTTCGACGTTTGGGGTAAAGAATTTATGGGTCCTTTTCCCAACACTTTTGGGAATCTATACATATTGCTTGCGGTTGATTACGTCTCAAAATGGGTTGAAGCTATTCCTTATCGCACTAATGACAAAAAGGTTGTCATTAAGTTTTTAAAAGAAAACATCTTTTCGCGATTTGGACACCCACGCGCTATCATTAGCGATAACGGGACGCATTTTTGCAATCGGTCTTTCGAGACTTTGATGCGGAAATATGCAATCAACCACAAACTTTCTATACCCTATCATCCCCAAACGAGCGAGCAGGCTGAGATTTCAAACAGACAAATCAAACAAATTTTGGAGAAAACAGTTTCTAAAAATCGAAAAGATTGGTCGACCAAATTGACGAATGCTCTTTGGGCTTCCCGTACTGCATATAAAACCGATCTAGGTATGTCTCCTTAAAAACTAGTGTTTGGTAAGACTTGTCACCTTCCAGTCAATATTGAGCACAAAGCAATGTGGGCCATTAGAGAACTTAACTTCGACTTAAATCAAGCCTGCAACTTTCGGAAGCTGCAATTAAATGAGCTAAGCAAACTCCGGGATGAAGCTTATGATAATGATGTAATTGTAAAGAATCGGACTAAGGTATTTCACGATAAAAACATTTTGAGAAAAACGTTTACATCTGGTCAACAAGTCCTTTTTTATGATTCACGACTCCACCTTCATGCGAGTAAGCTAAAATCTCAATGGAAATGACCTTTTGTTGTGCGGTATGTATACCCGCACGGGGCAGTTGAAGTAGAAAATATCGAAAACGGTACAATTTTCAAAGTAAATGGACATAGACTAAAACCGTATTTTTCCACTGACCCCTCGGAGGAGCTCCTGTTTTTACAGGAGCCGCTTTATAATGACTGATTTTCCTCCACCTCACCTCCATGACTTGGTAATTCTGTAACATCTTTAGAATGGAGGTGAGTCAATTTGTAAATAACTTTTAGAAAAAAATAAAAAATATATAAAACAAAATCATAAAAAGTTTTTGAACATGAATAAGAAATAAGTTTGGGGGAGACTTTCCATAATCATATTTCATGTCCCCTGTAACAAATTTTTTGCCTCCCGAGCTTACAGGTTTTTGTGATCCAACAGATAGTAACAGTGAGGACACTGTTAAAAACAAGTTTGGGGGAGGTTTGTGCTTATTTGCGCATCATTTGCATCATACTTTGCTTAAGCACAAAACTTTTAAAACATATAAAAATTTTATAAAAAAAAGAGTTTTAAAAAAGATAAAAATAATTAATATTTAATTTTAGAATAAAAGATTAGATAGTGAAAAATTACATCCAAAAGATTAGAAAATTTTAAGGAAACTAAGAAAATTAGAAGTTTTTTTTAAACGAAACTAGTAATAAGTAGTTATGAGCCGTTGTCCCAAGGGTTAGTAAGATGAAAGAAGTCACTAATCTGAGGATAAAAATAAGTCTGAAAAATAATTTCTATTTTGGAAGCCAAACATTTGAATGTTGATACCCTACCATACACACTTACACACGTCTTGAAACTCGGGATAGTAGAGGATACCTTGAAATGCTCTTGTCTAAAAGCCAAAGTATGAAGGAAATAATAAATGGAAAATAAAAGATAAAATGGTGAAAAGAAAAATGAACACTGGTTTTGTTATCGTCAAGGCAGCAATAAAAAAATATAGCGAGGGTGCTTCATCACCTAGTGCCTTAGACCAACTGGTTTGGGAGTCACTGCTAAGCCTTAGGTGGTGCAAGACGAGGAAAATATTAAATACACCTAATAAGCAAGCACATGAGTAATCGGTCGGTTAGTACCTCAAGAAGTATTAACGGTCGCATGAAAAATGTGTGAGCAAATCCATCTAAATATTCATCGATTAAAAAGTACTGAGGTAGATGGACAAGAATATGATAGCTTGAATTGAATTCTCCGAGTGTAGGGATGTCTTTTACATACACGTAGGGGTATACGATCGATGTTTAGAATAAAGGTAGGAATGAAGAATAAAGACGATGTTTTATTGAGGGATGACGTGATTTCTAACATCTTTTCTTGACTATTAAGATAGGGCTCATCACAACTGAAAAGCTAGTATTAGTTGGAAACTCTAATTTTCAAAGTCTTTCTTTTACAATTCTTATCTTTACATGTAACTTTCATGGTCTTCTTTTTATTATTGGATTTTGTTGGTGCAATCCGCTGAAAACCCTCAGGAGACAACACTCCTCCTACTAGGGACACCTAGAGGTTTAAAGGCTTGTTGCACATGCTTAGTGCAATCGTGTTGCCTACGAAAGTGTGCTAGTTAGTTTTTCTTTTTCTTATATTTTTTCCTTCTCTTAAATAAAAATAAAGCATGTTTGCTCGAGACGACCAAAATTAAGTTTTGGGGAATTTGATCAGTCGAAAATAGTGCATTTTTAACGCATCAATTTCCCTATTCTTTGCAATCATCTAAAGTTGTTTAGTATAAATATAGCACATATTAGCAATTTGTCTACAAAATATTAAATAACATGTGTTATACATTATAACCAATACTTTGAGGGAAATTGTGTGTTTATTATTGCATGCATGATCTTTGTATATCAAACACTTGTCTCGAGATTGTGTGCAGGAAATTCTCCAGGTAAAAGAGCCGGAATTGATAAAAGTGCTGATAAAATACATCAAGTCCAAGACCTGAGATCTGGTAGTGAACTAGAAAGAATTATAAGATTCCAGACATCAGGAAAGTTCCAAAAAAATCAACACAAAATATCCCTGAAGAATTCAACCAGAGAGCTCACCACTTGGCCGCGGATCCGCGCCCTAGCTGGCCGATCCGCCGTGGATCCGCGGCATTATGTACACGTCATCAAATGAAATCTGCACATGTGTCTTCATCGTAACGGCCAGACTTCCAGAAGACTCCCAAATACTACGTGGCTTATCCAGAAGGCTCGGCCTAACAACCTCATCTTAGAATATTCCTTATTCTAGAATATTCCCTCCAACAAACTTCTTCTAAAAGACTCTCTCTAACAACCTAACTTTGGAGGGAAGATTCAAATGAGTGGTTATAAAAAGGGATCTAGGGCTTTGTTGAAGAGGTTGTTCATCATTTGAGGGTAAAATTCTAACAAGATCCAAGCCAAATCTAAATCAAATTGAGTGACATAATTTGATCCAAATCAAGATCCATCGAGTACCGAGCCAAAGCAAGCATTCAACAAGCCTTTTTGAAGCGGTGTCGATCTTCATCCGAACAAAAGATCCAAGACGATCCGCGACTCAAAAAGACGATGCGAAGCTAGATTCGACGATTGAGTTCTCTCCTCAAAATCTTGTAATCTTTGAGTGAATTGTAACGAAACATAGATTAATAAAAGGTGAAAATTCTTGATCTTGCTTTTCTTTACATTTGAGCATTATAAAAAGTTATCGATTCTTGATTGTTTTCTTTTTCATGATCTTTGAGTGAAAACTCCGCTTGTGGAGGAATCGAGAAAATAGGTAGATGATGATGATTCAATTCTTGAACGATTCTTAAGTCTTATGAGTTTTGTAAACTTTAGGAAATTGAATCAACGATGACCTAGTTTTAGGCATGTCACGTCCCGAAAGTACAAAACATGACCGGCACTTAAACTACGAAACGTCTCGAGGCGTACGTAATCTAAGTAAGACAAGAACCCAGAAATCCAAACCAAGAAAATTAGTAGAGTGAAGGAAAAACAACTTAAAACAAGTAGTTTTAAAAACATAAGCCGAATTATGCGTTTTTTTATATAAAAAAATCAAGTATTTCTTGAAAATTTCGGCAGAGTCTCCTTTGTAGATACTGGCTCCCAAACGGGATACAACATGAATAGTATACGAAATCAATAAAAGGCATCCACAAGCGGGAGCTAGCTCTTCGTCAATCGACCGTCACAACCACACAAGCAATATAATATACAACGCCAAGAGCGAGGATCAAAACTCAAAAGAAACTCAAAACAACAAGAAATCCATAGAAATACAACGCGCGACTCTAAGGTCGAAAGAATAATATCACTGGTCTCTATCTCAAAAATAAATACATGTTTGGTTAATGGAATTTAATAGATACAACTGAATAATATTATACAAGGTAATATGATAGGTACGATACCAATAAACCCACCTACTAGCAAGTTACCCGAACGAAACTATGCCCGCAAAACCGTAATGAAACATGTACGGCAAACCTGCAAGAAACTGGGGCACAACGGGGGTGAGTTGCCAACTCGTGAATAGAAAAACATCTACGAATAGAAATCTCATGTATGACGCAATTCTAGGTCATACGATCATAATATATAATCCTCAAATATAACCAGCAGTCTATAACAATGACTAGGGTAAATATCTAACCCAAGTGTAATCCCATATGCCCGTGTCAATGCCTCAGGTAGCAATATATCATATGGATGATGTATGAATGCATGAAATAGAATGCATGTACTGAAGAAAACTGCTTTCATAAATTAGTGAGATTTCTGTATTTTTAAAATGAGGTATCATAATGAAATTAGCATAAAACAGTGCCTAGCATCGGCACAAAACGTAATCCCTATATTTCGATATCTCTGTATCACAGTCTCTGTACCTCAATATCTCGAAATCTCAATGTCTCAATCACAATGACTAGGGCGCCGTAAGTCCAGGCCGGCCCCTACCATCCATCTCATGACCACGACGGTATCCTCCGGATATCCGACGCGTCGGGTAATATCACCGGTCGGTCGTGCTCCCCTGCACAGGCTCAACGTCAACAACACGATCTTCTTGCCCCGGGGTACCGCACCGGGCCCACCATGTACCCGAAACGGTTCATCCATCTCCTCGAATCGGGTCTCGAAATCCATCAGCAAACTCATAATGGACGACTCATACATCATGGGAAAACCGCACTTTTTATTTAAAAGAAAGGAAAGAAGCTTATACAAGTTTTGCGGTTTTCCCCCAAATCCAGAAAATCTCATGGAAATCCGAATCCAAATCATCAATAGCATGTAAAACCATGAATACAGGCATGAGAATCCATGAATACGGCATAACAATGAATAACAGTATGTATGAAGTGACAAGTAATAACTACAATATCTAAGCTGGCATATAAGGTAAGTACACTAATATCATGTCAAACTACTAGCTATCAAGCTAAGTTAAGCAATAATATTTTCTAAGGTGTACGTGACATGGCAATTACCGATGAAGATGTGTGTGAGCCGACAAGTAAGTGTACGTGGTACATACGCATCATCGGTAATGGTGCTGGTGTCCTAACAGCATAATATCAACAATGCAATATGAAATAACAATGTAAGTATTCGATGCGGAGCGAGCAACCATAATGAGCGGGAGCTAAATATTAAACAATGGTGCCATTTGAAATAACACGAATCGTGGGGTTTTGAAAATAAGGGCTACGGTGGTTTTAAGAAAGGATACGTCTTTTGAAATATCCGTAGATCCCTTGACCTCTCTTTTAAAATATCCACAATCCGCTAGTTTTGAAATAGGTAGGAGTCTAATCTAATCTAACAACTACACTAAACTATACGGCTGAACTAACAAGCTAAACTACAGGTAAGGAAACCGCCTATCATCTGAGTCGATACATATACATATCTGTATATGTATAGTCGGTGATCCCGCCTCAATAATATCATATCCGATACCATATCTATAATCAGACATCCCAAGTCAAGAGTGCGGATAAATCATCAATATATAGCTCATACGTAAATCCGTCGTACGGCATCCCAAATCTGGGTACGGGTCAATATCACATTCATCATACTATTCATCTGGTATCCTCTTTATCAAATATCATGATCGGGGTACTGATCTACGTTTAGTACAATACTGATACCGCCTAAGTATGCATGCACATGTGTGAAACACTACGTCAAGGACCCGCTACAACGTCATGTCGTATCTCAAATATGAACCCTGTCATATCACCGATCTCACGGCCTCAAATCAAATCTCATCGACTCATCTTAAATCCCAAGTACTATCCTCATCATCCATGCATGTGTATATGAATGTATATATGCATAGTCCCATACCCACGCGTATATACATATATACACATCCCCATCTACGCACAAGAAAGTAATGTATGCAAGTCTATATGTGCGTATGTGAGTATAACTGTAAGTCGATGTAGTACACCCCAGTACTTATGGGGAGGCGGAATTTACAAAAACTTATCAAGTTTAAACAACGAACATCGACTAACCGCTTGAATCGAAGCTAAACTCTAAATAACCGTATTCTAAAGTTTCATCTCACAAGTGATTAGGGATTATACCTAATGAAACCGGTCCTTCTTCTTTACGTCCTCCTTTGTTCTCCTCGGCCTTCTCTAGGTAGTAGACGATCCATCCGAGAGCGAAACTCCAAGCTAAACCTCTAACTTGAGGTAACTAATCAACTTTGATTGCTAATCAAAGATGAGAGGATGATATAGAGTGAAGGTTATGGATTGTTTAGTCTAACTAATCCTTTGATCTCAACACATGAGGATTAAGGATTAGGGTTAGAAGATGAGAGCTTGAGGAGAGAGAATGTGTGATATGATAATGAGAGAAGAGAGAGAGTGTATCATAATATTATGAAGCATTCTCATTATCAAATAATCAATAAAGGAAATGAATAAGCATGCTTCACAAAATATCTTGTGATGATTCATTAACATGAGTCATTAAGCAATAAATGTGCATTAATGAAGTGAATGAATCACCACTATGACTCACTCTCTTTCCAAAACAAACCTCCTTAGTCACATCTTCTAGAAGCTTCTCGAGTAATTACGAGAACGCCCCTCCGATCCGTAAAAATACGGAAAAACTTTAGACTGAAAAAATCCAATAACCTGATACCAGTAACCGGCTTAAACCAAAGCCGACTGGTAAATACTGTCCGAAAGTCGTACGCGCGTAAACGCACGTATGCGTCCGAACCCTTTGTCGCAAAACCATGCAACCTCTATATCGTTTCGCCTGGAGTAGGAAACTCTCTGTGTGGGACTCTAGAGACTCGACTACTACGCTGGCAGTGGGTTTAACCACAGACCGCAAGCGGCACTAGCTGTACGTAACGGTCCCCAGGTAGTGGTCGATAAGAAGGCCGATGAGAAAACCCATCCGAACTCCTACTGAGTCTGATGTGACAATCTCCATACAGTCCGGTCCGTTCGTCCATGACTATCGCATATCGGGCCTAGGGGGGCGGCAAGCGTCAGTCCCCTAATAGCGGTATAAGTCGTGTCGGAGTGAAGCCCATTACACCCTGAGAAACTGCTGGAACCTACCAGCAAATCTCGCTTGCCCTGGCCAGGGACTTTGCGTAATGGCTCTCTGACACAGCACGATATCTACTCCCAATACCGAGAGGGACGAATCCTGTCTAACCGCCACTGCCTCCAAGTGCTCGGGACTGCACCCAACTGCTACCTGTTTGCACGACTCCTTTGAGCCGTGGTAGGGTAGCAATCTAAGAACAGTGGGACACACTCGAGGCGAAGTAGCAGTGTCAAGTCTGCGGACTACGCTGTACTCATGTCACCTGGGAACTGTTCACTGACGACTGGTATCAAACCAACCAACAGTTCCCTGTGAGTCCTGTCCGGTGTACCCGTAACCTAACGAGCACCTGTATACTATCTCCAGTACGACGTACTGATGGCTGTGGGACAGACCATCTCCCCAACTGGGATGAGAAGCGTACACACTAGTCTACTCCGGAGTATCGATGCTCTGTCTCGATAATCCAACGACCAGGGACCTGAATAAGGATGTGCTTGTAGACTACCCAGCCCCCACTAGTGTGACTGCCATCACAACGCTGGTAGACAAGCAAGATCCTAAGAGCTCTATCAATACGTATACTCACATATTAAGATAGAAAAACCAAGTAGCATACTACCATGTTTAGCAAGACTGTTATATACATGTGAATATCCCAAGCTTCCATTAAGTAATATACAAGCTAGTACGATACAGTAATGGCCTTCTAGGGCATAAACACTAACAATCTCCCACTTGCACTAGGGCCATGTACTGGCATATCGCAGACCAATGATCTCGAGCAGCCTCTCGAACTGAATCTGAGGAAGGGCCTTCGTGAATGGATCAGCAATGTTCTCTTCTGAAGCAACTCTCCGAACCTCGATCTCCTGACGATCAATGATCTCCCTGATCAGGTGATACCGCCTCAAGATGTGTCTGGACTTCTGATGGGACCTTGGTTCCTTCGCTAAAGCTATAGCTCCGTTGTTGTCGTAATACAGAGGTATTGGATCAACTATGGTAGGAACCACCTGAAGTTCTGTTAGGAACTTCTTCATCCAGACTGCTTCTTTTGCGGCATCGCAAGCAGCTATATACTCCGCTTCCATCGTCGAGTCAGCAACGGTGTCCTGCTTGGAGCTCTTCCAGCACACCGCCCCTCCATTGAGGGTAAAGACATAACCCGACATGGACTTGGAATCGTCCTTATCACTCTGGAAGCCGGAATCAGCAAAGGCCTCCAACCTGAGGTCTTTTCCGCCGTAAACCAAGAACATCTCCTTAGTCCTCCTCAGGTACTTGAGAATGTTCTTTACTGCTATCCAGTGTTTCTCCCCTGGGTCTGACTGATACCGGCTTACCACGCTTAGTGCGTAAGCTACATCTGGTCTGGTACACAACATCGCATACATTATAGAGCCTACCGCAGAAGCGTAGGGTATAATAGACATGCGTTCCCTTTCCAAATCAGTCTTGGGAGACATCTCTTTGGAGAGGGTGATTCCGTGACAAGCCGGTAGATTACCGCGCTTAGAATCTTCCATACTGAATCTTTTCAGTACAGTGTTGATATACCTGGACTGCGAAAGTCCCAACATCCTCTTGGATCTATCACGATAGATCCGGATCCCCAGAATGTAAGAGGCATCACCCAGGTCTTTCATGGAGAACCTGTGTGACAAGAATCCTTTGACAGATTGTAGCATAGGAATGTCATTTCCTATCAATAGAATGTCATCCACGTACAAGACGAGGAATACGACACTTCTGGCCACAACTTTACTATATATGCATGGTTCATCTGGATTTTTGATAAAGTCATATTCTTTGACTGTCTCATCAAAACAGATGTTCCAACTCCGCGATGCCTGCTTTAGTCCATAAATAGACTTAAGCAGCTTGCACACTTTCCCGCTGCTCCCACTCTGATTGAAACCCTCTGGCTGATCCATATAGACGCTCTCTTCTAAATTTCCATTCAGAAAAGCCGTCTTTACGTCCATCTGCCAGATTTCATAATCATGGAAGGCAGCAATAGCAAGAAGGACCCGAATGGATTTGAGCATAGCCACTGGAGAAAAAGTTTCGTCATAGTCCAAACCAGGTCTTTGACGAAAACCCTTTGCAACAAGTCTAGCCTTATAGATTTCCACCTGTCCATCTACACCAATCTTTTTCTTGAAGATCCATTTGCATCCTATGGGTTTTACCCCATTTGGAGCAAAGTCCAAAGTCCATACTTTGTTGGTGTACATGGACTCCATCTCGGTCCGCATTGCATCTAGCCATCGTACCGAGTCGCCGCTCTGGATGGCTTGCTGGAAGTCAGTAGGTTCATCATCATCTATGATGCAATCCTCTCTATCCCCGTCTATGAGAAAACCGTAGTATCTCTCAGGCGGACGAGACGGCCTACTACTCCTGCGGAGGGGTGCGGGAATGTTCTGTTCTTCTTGAACCTCTGGTTCTACCAAACTTTCAGTAGCAGTTTGTGGTTCTGGAATTTCTTCCAGTTCTACTTCGCTCCCACTCTTCTGATTTTCTAAAATTCAGTTTCTAAGAAGGTGGCATGACGAGAAACAAAGACCTTTTGTTCCTCTGCGTAATAGAAATAATATCCCTTGGAGTTCTTTGGATATCCCACAAGCTTACACAGTACTGATCGTGCCTCGAGCTTGTCCACATGCTGCTTTTTTACAAAAGCTGGACACCCCCATGTCCTAAAATGTTTTAGACAGGGTTTCTTCCCACTCCACATCTGATATGGTGTGGTAGGCACAGTCTTGGTTGGAACCTGGTTCAAAAGATATGCCGCTGATTCTAGCGCATAACCCCAGAAAGATCGCGGTAACTCAGTATTACTCATCATGGATCGTACCATATCCAATAGGGTTCGATTCCGTCTCTCCGATACACCGTTGTGCTGTGGAGTGTATGGAGGAGTAAGCTGAGAGAGAATTCCTTTCTCTTTTAGGTAACCTAGGAACTCGGTACTTAAGTATTCTCCACCTCGATCAGATCTTAGTGTCTTAATACTTTTGCCTGTTTGGTTTTCCGCTTCACTCTTGAATTCCAGGAATTTCTCAAAGGCCTCTGATTTATGCTTCATTAAGAAAACATATCCATACCTAGAGAAATCATCTGTAAAAGTAATGAAGTAGGAATAACCACCTCTCGCATGTGTAGACATTGGACCGCATACATCGCTGTGTATGAGTCCTAAGAGCTCGCTCGCTCTTACTCCTTGTCCAGTGAATGGAGTCTTTGTCATCTTTCCTTTGAGACAAGATTGACAAGTGTCATAGGTTTGATATTCGAACGTGTCCAAATATCCTTCTCTATGCAACTTAGTCAACCTTCTCTCATTGATGTGACCCAGTCTACAATGCCATAAGAAAGCTTTATTTAAATCTGGAGACTTTCTTTTTAGTGTGTTCTGGACATTGAAAATTTGGAGTTGGTTTAACACATATATGCCGTTATTTAGAGTACCGGACCCAATCAAACCATGATTAAGGTGGATGTTGACAACATCTCTTACAAACGTGAAATCATAACCTTTATTTGATAACAAGGAAACTGATATGATGTTACACGTTAAGCTGGGTACAAAATAACAGTTATGTAAAACCAAAATGTGTCCACTCGTCAATCCTAGGTGATAATCCCCGACGGACGCAGCTCCCACGCTAGCTCCGTTAGCAACCCTGAGGATCATATCACCTTCCTCCAGCACTCTACGGTTTCTCAGTGCCTGCAATGAATTGCAAATATGAGATCCTGATCCGGTATCCAATACCCAGGAAGTAGAGTTGATCGACAGACAATTCTCAATTACAAACACACCTGAAGTCGAAGCCACAGCTTGCTTCGGTTCCTGGTTCTTGGCGTTCCACGCCTTGCAATCCTTCTTCCAGTGCCCTTTCCTGTGACAATGGAAGCACTCATCCAGGCCAACTACCGGTGCTGCAATCTTTTTCTTTCCCTTCTTTCCCACCTTACTAACACCTCCTCTAGGTCTGGGTGCGGCCTTCTTCTTCCTTCCTTTGGCCCTAGCCTTGGACCCGGAAGAAGATGCTCAGCCAACAAACATAGCGGGTGTTTCCCTTGCCTTCTGCAAGGTGCCCTCCGCACTCCTTAACATGTTCAGGAGTTCCGCAAGTTCAACTTCTTTTCCTTGAAGATTGAAGTTGAGGATAAACTGGGCGTAGGTGGGAGGAAGGGACTGGAGAACAAGGTCTGTATAGAGCTCATTATCCAAAGTCGTCCCAAGGTCTGCGAGCTCTTCTATATAGCCAATCATCTGTAGGACATGTTCACCTACCGATGACCCGACAGCCAACCTCGCTCGAAACAATTTCTTTGAGGTCTCGTATCTTGCTATACGAGATTGCTCTCCATAAAGTTCCTTTGTATGGAGAAATATGCCATCTAAGGACATATCCTCGTGCCTCCTCTGATGTTCATTATTCATCGAGGCAAGCACGATGCACTTGGCTCTCGCGCAATATAAATCCCAGGTTTTGCGGATTTCCTTATCCGCATTGCTGGATTTGGGACCAGGGACAGCAGGTGCCGTAGCGGTGAGGACGTACCCCAGTTTGTCATAGGTCAAAGCCATCTTGACATTCCGCAGCCAATCTTTATAGTTTGGCCCCGTCAGTATATTTTTCTCTAAAAGTAACTTAAGTCCAGTCATTTTCAGGGTCGCTGCAATTAGGAGAGAGAGAAGAAAACTCTTTAGCATGATGCTCTTGCAAGTTTAGAGTGGTTTTTAGTTTATCTAAACTGGATGGCTCCCACTGTTTCTCGAATCCTTCCTCAAACCATAAAAGAAGAATTAGCCAAGACTATTCTCACCGTACAATACTTGCTTAACCGTTCAGCCAGGCCGGTGTCGATACTTCGAGGGAGGTTTTCCAACGCTTTCGCGAAGTTCCTTAATTAAGTAACCTCTTTTCTCTGGGGGCGTAACCCCGCTGACACTTTTCTGGACACCTACTAGGTTTATAGCATTGATCGTTAAGCGACGAATATCCTGATAAGTAGCATATACTCACAGTAGGATCGGGATCCAAATATCATCGTATGATAATGTTGAAGGAATCCTACCAACATTCATCAAACTCCAAATGGTATGCATCTCTCTGCAAATTTCAGTTTCTTTAGAAATTCCCGATATAAGTTTTTGCCCCATGCTCTTATGACCTTGACTAAGGGCCAACAAATCATAAGTCACATGTCAAGTTCTGCCCATCATTATCCTGTTGATTTGAACCCATCCGTATACTCTTGACTAAGGGCCAACAAAGTAATACGACTGTCCCAAACCAACTCATCTATCTATGCAACAAATGAATACCCCAGCAGCTACCAATCACTATGTCTTGACTAAGGGCCAACAAACATAGCTTGAATACTACTGACCATTCATAAGAAATGACGGAGGGCTACGACTGGTTTTGGCGAAACCGTGAACGTAGTGAACTTGATATAACCGAAGGAACCTGATAGCTTTTAAAAGGAGTGGTTAAATCTCCGCATTTAAAATTATCTGTTTTAAAAATAACCGAGTGGTTTCTTTTAAATTGTTCTAACGATTTAAACTTTGGTTTGTTTTACTTTGCATTATAGATAATGCGTCCCATCATTAACCTATCATTGCAGAAAACAACGAAAATATAACGTCCTCTTATGCCATCCGCATTCGCCACGGGGTCCCGTCATCACTCGTTAGGTTACTTAACTAACGACAGAGCGGGGGCTGGGCTAGCGCGGGTGTAAAACATAAGTGACGTCTAAATAGCTATAATAAATATAGATATTTTACATTCGTCTGACGCAATGATATTCATTCCAGAACACAGATAAACAATATTGGATTTGCAAGCAATCTGTATTTCTTTTGAGCCTGCAAGAAAAGACAGATTACACAGTTGTGATGAATAGCCGATTACCCCACCCTCGACCCCTACGGGTACGGCAAACTACCCACCCGGCAGTCTGTGTACCCCACCTTGGGTCAGTCCTAGGAGCAAAAACAGTAAAATGAAATAATACAACGGTGGCTACAACCGCAACCTGGAAGTGCCCCGCGAAAATAATATTACAACAAATTACATTTACAACAAATGAATTAATCAATAACCCATTGCAAACCCCGGCTATACACCACAACAGTCCAATACAGTTTATATGCACAAACAGATATAACCATTTCAGAAATGTGCAACCCCCTGCCAACCGACATACTAGCAGTTGGGGGAGGTTTACGAACACATTAAACAATCACAGATATAATCCAATACGCAAATACTGTATTTTTCGATCGAATAAACAACATCAATATTGCTCCAAAATCTGCTCTGTTAAACAGTAACCTGAGCAATAATTAAATATTCCAGAAAACCCCAAATATCACAGGGGACCCACCCATGAAAAATGAGCTCATGACTCGGCAACTCGGCCGCGGAAGCGCGGCGGATCGGTGGGATCCGCGGCGCTTCCGCGGCGCTTTAGTCGAATCATGGGCTCGAATTTCTTGGCTGTTCTCCTGTGGTCATGTCAAGCTCTCTGAACACACCAGAAAAATTTTAGGACTTCATTTTAAGTTCGACAGAAACTAAACAGAATTAGGGTTTTCCGGCTTCGTTTTTTCGTTCGAAATTCGTACAAATTTGCGATTAAGTTATTTAGTGTTTAGCGAGGCTCTGATACCACTGTAAGTCGATGTAGTACACCCCAGTACTTATGGGGAGGCGGAATTTACAAAAACTTATCAAGTTTAAACAACGAACATCGACTAACCGCTTGAATCGAAGCTAAACTCTAAATAACCGTATTCTAAAGTTTCATCTCACAAGTGATTAGGGATTATACCTAATGAAACCGGTCCTTCTTCTTTACGTCCTCCTTTGTTCTCCTCGGCCTTCTCTAGGTAGTAGACGATCCACCCGAGAGCGAAACTCCAAGCTAAACCTCTAACTTGAGGTAACTAATCAACTTTGATTGCTAATCAAAGATGAGAGGATGATATAGAGTGAAGGTTATGGATTGTTTAGTCTAACTAATCCTTTGATCTCAACACATGAGGATTAAGGATTAGGGTTAGAAGATGAGAGCTTGAGGAGAGAGAATGTGTGATATGATAATGAGAGAAGAGAGAGAGTGTATCATAATATTATGAAGCATTCTCATTATCAAATAATCAATAAAGGAAATGAATAAGCATGCTTCACAAAATATCTTGTGATGATTCATTAACATGAGTCATTAAGCAATAAATGTGCATTAATGAAGTGAATGAATCACCACTATGACTCACTCTCTTTCCAAAACAAACCTCCTTAGTCACATCTTCTAGAAGCTTCTCGAGTAATTACGAGAACGCCCCTCCGATCCGTAAAAATACGGAAAAACTTTAGACTGAAAAAATCCAATAACCTGATACCAGTAACCGGCTTAAACCAAAGCCGACTGGTAAATACTGTCCGAAAGTCGTACGCGCGTAAACGCACGTATGCGTCCGAACCCTTTGTCGCAAAACCATGCAACCTCTATATCGTTTCGCCTGGAGTAGGAAACTCTCTGTGTGGGACTCTAGAGACTCGACTACTACGCTGGCAGTGGGTTTAACCACAGACCGCAAGCGGCACTAGCTGTACGTAACGGTCCCCAGGTAGTGGTCGATAAGAAGGCCGATGAGAAAACCCATCCGAACTCCTACTGAGTCTGATGTGACAATCTCCATACAGTCCGGTCCGTTCGTCCATGACTATCGCATATCGGGCCTAGGGGGGCGGCAAGCGTCAGTCCCCTAATAGCGGTATAAGTCGTGTCGGAGTGAAGCCCATTACACCCTGAGAAACTGCTGGAACCTACCAGCAAATCTCGCTTGCCCTGGCCAGGGACTTTGCGTAATGGCTCTCTGACACAGCACGATATCTACTCCCAATACCGGGAGGGACGAATCCTGTCTAACCGCCACTGCCTCCAAGTGCTCGGGACTGCACCCAACTGCTACCTGTTTGCACGACTCCTTTGAGCCGTGGTAGGGTAGCAATCTAAGAACAGTGGGACACACTCGAGGCGAAGTAGCAGTGTCAAGTCTGCGGACTACGCTGTACTCATGTCACCTGGGAACTGTTCACTGACGACTGGTATCAAACCAACCAACAGTTCCCTGTGAGTCCTGTCCGGTGTACCCGTAACCTAACGAGCACCTGTATACTATCTCCAGTACGACGTACTGATGGCTGTGGGACAGACCATCTCCCCAACTGGGATGAGAAGCGTACACACTAGTCTACTCCGGAGTATCGATGCTCTGTCTCGATAATCCAACGACCAGGGACCTGAATAAGGATGTGCTTGTAGACTACCCAGCCCCCACTAGTGTGACTGCCATCACAACGCTGGTAGACAAGCAAGATCCTAAGAGCTCTATCAATACGTATACTCACATATTAAGATAGAAAAACCAAGTAGCATACTACCATGTTTAGCAAGACTGTTATATACATGTGAATATCCCAAGCTTCCATTAAGTAATATACAAGCTAGTACGATACAGTAATGGCCTTCTAGGGCATAAACACTAACAATAACAACTACTCTAGGGTTTCGCAACTAACCCAAAGGTAATCCATGAACACAAAATCATATCATGAATAAACATTCTCGTATCATAAAACGCCTATATAGACATATATATATGAACTATACTACGGACTGCGGGGGTGTTATACGCCATCCACCCGACTTCTCCCCGTAGATATAAATCTACTCACATGGTCCTCGCTCGCCGGTGCCGACGTCGCCACGCGCTTGCTTGTCGTCCCGAAGTCCACATGGGGTACCTACATATCATAACGCACCGTATCGCATAAAAACCAAATTCGAAATCGAAACGGCATACGAAAATCAAATTGGCACGCGTATCACGCATAGGTCAAAACCTATCGCCTACGCATGCAAGAATAGTCAAACCAACCCTCGATATCGATGTACAAACGTCAAACTATCGAGAAAATCCAAACACACTCATTTGCACATCCACGAACACTAACTATAATATAAAATAGGTTAAAATTCACAAAAACCCCAAATTCACCTTAAAAGCCATTTTTCCGAAAATCTAACAAGCAAAAATTACCCGTTTTAGTACAAAACTCGACGTTTAAACAAATCTAGTGGCCATAATACTTATTAAATATCTTAAATAAGTCATAAAAACAATTTCCATAATTTAATCCCAATAAATTTCATTAACCCCAAAATTCTAGTTTACAATATACCCAAATTTTAACAATTTATAGCAAAAATGCACAAACAACAATTTAGCTTGGATTTTCATGAACTAAAAGCATTAAACCAGTCAATATAATATTTATAATGACATGAAAACTTAATTATATTTTAATCTAAGCATTTGATAGTTTTTCAAAAACTCTAGTTAGCAAAATAGCTTAATTAGGGCATTTATAAGAAATGGTTGTAATTAACAACTAGATTAGCTTTCAACAAGACTTAAGATGTTAATCCACATCACATATCCTTGCACAATTGATCACAATCCAATTCCACAACATAACCCTAACTCAATCAAAATCCTCACTAGAAATTTCCAACCTCTCAAATAAACCCACAATTAAACACCTAACAACTTTAATTAAGCAACTAATCCACAATCAAACCATGGGACAAAGAGTTATACCTCAAAGATCATGAGATCCCACATGCAACATGTCTCCAAAATGCTAACTTTTCACCAAGATCCATAATAGTATAGCCAAGGAATAATGGGTAGTGAGTAGATTTTGATTTTGCTTCGAATTTGTAGGGATTTGAAGCATTTTGATGAATTTTTTTTTTGATGAAATGAGAGGGAGAAGAGGAGGGAAGGCTGCTGCAGTGGGAAGGGATGTGGTTTGGCCAAAATGGGGGATGAGGAGAGAGAGAGAGAGGTGTTGAATGAAAGGTCAAAGAAAGCTATATTTCAAGTCAACACTTAAACATCTTTTCCTTTATTTTTCCTTTTCTTTTCTTGGTTTCCTTCGACTTTTAAGTGAGGAGATGAGTGTGGGGCTGCTGAATTCAGCCCTAATAGGGGAGAGGGTGAGGGTGTGTGTGTGTGTATGAGGAATATTAAGCTACATGCAACCATACCCCAATTCTATTTAGCTATATTTCACCTTTTAAGCCCTTTTTCTTCGATATTTTCTAAACCGTTTTGGCAAACTATTTCATTTCAAAAACAACATGATAAAATTTTGTTTAATGTGTTATGATGCACAAAATTTGTTTCAACTCATTCCAATTTGTAATTTTCCATAATTAAATGTATTAATTACGGCTTAAAATAATATTAAAATAATTAATTTCGGAAAAATTTTCAGAAAATTTGAAATTTCACCAGTGGCTCAATAAACACCAAATACAAGAAATTTCATAGCTAGAATATGTATATTTAATTTATAATAAAAATATTTGTATTTTGACTTTTTACAGAAAACCCCTTTATTTTACCGATTTTTCCGAAATTTCACCGAAACGATTTTCAAAACGTTACAATCTTCCCCCCTTAAAGAAATTCGGTCTCCAAATTTAAATTAAAACTCCCCCCCCCAAATACTAAAACATCTAAGCCAAAACCATCAAGTCGTCGTGGCTCCGAAATCGTAAATACATAAAACAAATCGTAGCGCAGCGCATGCGCACGAAAAATGAGCATATAACTCAAAATCAAAACTCCGTCAAGTATCCCGCAATCATCGGAGTCATGGTAAAGACACAATTGTCAAATCCAATACAAAACCAATATGATATAACTCGAAACTATACACGTAAATATCAAATCTATATATGTAAATATCTGAAGGGAATGCATGCCAAATCTCTTAAAGTCACTGTGCAATGTGCATAACACTGCACAGTGGCGGACGTCTATCATAAGAAAATAATCATATACATATATACCTTTTGTTTGAACTGTACGTTCCGCCATTTTGGAAACAATTTAGAAGGATTTCCTTGTTTTAAACTTTTCGTGTCATATCAGCACGTAGATAAATACTGAGACTATAGCTCGCTTTTGGAATTCCCTTTGATAGCTACCAATGTATGCAAAATACATTCAGCTACTGTCCTCTGACTAGTCCTGCTCAGTACGAAAACACATAGCAAATATCATAAAAACGTACTGCTCTATAAGAAATCAATCCCAAAATACACATATGAATACTCTGTGCGTCCGGTGCGCA
Organism: Agapanthus africanus; assembly: GCA_030015575.1. Classification (NCBI taxonomy): domain Eukaryota; kingdom Viridiplantae; phylum Streptophyta; class Magnoliopsida; order Asparagales; family Amaryllidaceae; genus Agapanthus; species Agapanthus africanus. The sequence continues at coordinate 472,157,961 of JASDDO010000031.1, forward strand.
CGGAAATCAAAATCCAAGAATGTGCCATACATGTGCACAGAAACAACATCAAGGTGCAACGGTGGTGCACACAAAATCGGTCATAGGCAATGTGTGCCCCTGACAGCAACGACAGGTGCGTCTGACACGCACGAAGAATCTCGATTTAGTGCATCTGGTGTGCACCGAAATCGCTTCTCAAAACATGCGCTCAACATGCACGAAAATCAAAACCAGGTGCATCCATTATGCACGAAATCATGAAATCCAATATCAAGTGCCGAACATGCGCAAAATCAAATCAGGTGCACAAGGTGCACAAAACAAATATCGAGTATCACAATCGAAATTGAAGTCTAGTGCATCTAAGTGCACAAAATGCGTATCACTGCACTGCAAGCATATGTGAACTATACCGAGTGCAAAAACCAAATCGTATGCGTATATGCGCACAAATCAACTCAACTGTATGAAATCCATATAATCACAAACATGAGAAACCAAGGCACGAAAACGATATCAAGTGCAACAATCGTGCAAAAATCGTAAATACTCAGCAGGTGCAACCATGGTCCATGAAGACAAATATCATGAAACTCAATCATCAAAATCAATCATGCGAATAGATCGCCAAAAATACGCAAAATCAAGTATGGCGGAATAGTCTCGCTCAAGCACATCCTCTAAGAATCTCTGGCCAACTGCCGTGGTCACTCATAGCATGTCTCGTCGACGATCCTGAACTCTGGCCTGCCGGTGTGCATAACATGACCACTCCTGGGTCCAAGTCTTCTCGTAATTTATTCCAGAAAGGTCCTGTCGAAATCTCTCCCAAATCTCATCTCTACCGAACTGTCCGGAAGTCATCTTCCCTTACTAGATCTGTTCTCGTTCTGGAACAGTTGCATACTCATCACGACTCCTTCTGGAAGGTATATCCAAGTACAATGCCTCGGCATGCGTATCGCATCTCTGATGTCGGCGGAGTGGAACGTCGTCTCATCAAGATCTCGTACAAACCTCTTACTCTACTTTCTCTAATGTCGACTGCTTCGGACTCGTCTCGTTGTGGCTGCATGGACTGAGCTCCAACGGCTATCCTCGTATCTGGAGTCTCCCAAGAAATGCATCTCACCACCTAGCATCCGAATGAAGTCGAACCATCCGATCGATTCGTCAAAACCTCATAATCCCCCAAGAGCTCAACATCTTGGGTACAGTTTAATAGTATCGAGTACGTACCACAGTATCGGTAGTCCAGCCGTAGAAGGGCAAACCCAAGCCTCACTAATGGCGCCGCAGAACTGCCGCAAACCCTGAGGTTCAAAGGCTTTCACACGGTCATTATGTCAAGTTAGGGTTTCATTCTTCTAGAGGGACCATAGAATTGCCTGCATGTCTTTTCGAATACTTTAAACTTAGAATAATAGGTTTCTGACACTCGATCGTCTCTGTCGACTCTCAACGTCTCCGCGTGAAGTCGTCTCTAGCTGGAATCAATCTATCTGATGACCTCGCATCGGGGTAGTGAACGAACCACATGCCCTAGTCATTCATCCTCGATGACTAGCGACCTTCTATCATCTCTTAGTACAACTCGTACCGTATCTCCAACATCTGTCGCGATATCTCGTCGTTCGCAGAAACAACTGGCTCATTCGTCTGCACGCTGAACAGTGCCTCAATCGTCATGAATAAGCCATACGTCAACGGTCATCAAAATCTGGCTGGCCTCTATCAGTGGCTCAATCCTCTAATGCAAATCGGCACGTCCGAGTAATCTCATACAGCAATCCACCCAACGCTCGTGGCGCAAGAACACAATGAAAAGACACATCTCTGCAATCGTGTGTCACCGGAATCATGCCCTGGTCAGTCCTCGTTCTTGACGAGCTCATGCTGACCGCAACTCTAGTCGTAGCTCTCCCTTCCCGTAATCGTAGCAGCAAAACCATAACTGGTACCGATGAGGCTAGATCAGAAATGAATATGATACTGAGAAAAGAAATGTATATCCTAAGGCTCCTTAAGTGGAGTAGCGTATCGTAAGTATACTGCGGAACATACCCACGACACGTCACTCTACTTTAGTCACCTATTCCATCAACCAAGGGTCATCCTACGCTCTAAAGGTAAAACCTAACGCTCTGATACCAACTTTGTCACATCCCGAAAGTACAGAACATGACCGGCACTTAAACTACGAAACGTCTCGAGGCGTACGTAATCTAAGTAAGCCGAGAATCCAGAAATCCAAACCAAGAAAAGTAGTAGAGTGAAGGAAAAACAACTTAAAACAAGTAGTTTTAAAAGCATAAGCCGAATTATACGTTTTTTTTTTTAAAAATCAAGTATTTCTTGAAAATTTAGGAAGAGTCTCCTTTGTAAATACTGGCTCCCAAACGGGATACAACATGAATAGTATACGAAATCAATAAAAGGCATCCCTAAGCGGGAGCTAGCTCTTCGTCAATCGACGGTCACAACCACACAAGCAATAAAATATACAACGCCAAGGGCGAGGATCAAAACTCAAAAGGAAACTCAAAACAACAAGAAATCCACAGAAATACAACGCGCGACTCTAAGGTCGAAAGAATAACATCACTGGTCTCTATCTCAAAAATAAATACATGTTTGGTTGATGGAATTTACTAGACACAACTGAATAATATTATACAAGGTAATATGATGGGTACGATACCAATAAACCCACCTACTGGCAAGTTACCCGAACGAAACTGTGTCCGCAAAGCCATAATGAAACCTGTACAGCAAACCTGCAAGAAACTGGGGCACAATGGGGGTGAGTTGCCAACTCGTGAATAGAAAAACATCTACGAATAGAAATCGTATGTATGACGCAATCCTAGGTCATACGATCATAATATATAATCCTCAAATATAACCAGCAGTCTATAACAATGACGAGGGTAAATATCTAACCCAAGTGTAATCCCATATGCCCGTGTCAGTGCCTCAGGTAGCAATATATCATATGGATGATGTATGAATACATGAAACAGAATGCATGTACTGAAGAAAACTTCTTTCATAAATTAGTGAGATTTCTGTATTTTTAAAATGAGGTATCATAATGAAATTAGCATAAAACAGTGCCTAGCATCGGCACAAAACGTAATCCCAATATCTCGATATCTCTGTATCACAGTCTCTGTACCTCAATATCTCGAAATCTCAATATCTCAATCACAATGACTAGGGCGTCGTCGGTCCAGGCCGGCCCCTACCATCCATCTCATGACCACGACAGTATCCTCCGGATATCCGACGCGTCGGGTAATATCACTGGTCGGTCGTGCTCCCCTGCACAGGCTCAACGTCAACAACACGATCTTCTTGCCCCGGGGTACCGCACTGGGCCCACCATGTACCCGAAACGGTTCATCCATCTTCTCGAATCGGGTCTCGAAATCCATCAGCAAACTCATGGTGGACGACTCATACATCATGGGAAAACCGCACTTTTTATTTAAAAGAGAGGAAAGAAGCTTATACAAGTTTTGCGGTTTTCCCCCAAATCCAGAAAATCTCATGGAAATCCGAATCCAAATCATCAATAGCATGTAAAACCATGAATACAGGCATGAGAATCCATGAATACGGCATAACAATGAATAACAGTATGCATGAAGTGACAAGTAATAACTACAATATCTAAGCTGGCATATAAGGTAAGTACACTAATATCATGTCAAACTACTAGCTATCAAGCTAAGTTAAGCAATAATATTTTGTAAGGTGTACGTGACATGGCAATTACCGATGAAGATGTGTGTGAGCCGACAAGTAAGTGTACGTGGTACATACGCATCATCGGTAATGGTGCTGGTGTCCTAACAGCATAATATCAACAATGCAATAAGAAATAACAATGTAAGTATGCGATGCGGAGCGAGCAACCATAATGAGCGGGAGCTAAATATTAAAAAATGGTGCCATTTGAAATAACACGAATCGTGGGGTTTTGAAAATAAGGGCTACGGTGGTTTTAAGAAAGGATACGTCTTTTGAAATATCCATAGATCTCTTGACCTGTCTTTTAAAATACCCACGATCCGCTAGTTTTGAAATAGGTAGGAGTCTAATCTAATCTAACAACTACACTAAACTATACGGCTGAACTACAGGTAAGGAAACCGCCTATCATCTGAGTCGATACATATACATACCTGTATATGTATAGTCGGTGATCCCGCCTCAATAATATCATATCCGATACCATATCTATAATCAGACATCCCAAGTCAAGAGTGCGGATCAATCATCAATATATAGCTCGTACGTAAATCCGTCGTACGGCATCCCAAATCTGGGTACGGGTCAATATCACATTCATCATATTATTCATCTTGTATCCTCTTTATCAAATATCATGATCGGGGTACTGATCTACGTCTAGTACAATACTGATACCGCCTAAGTATGCATGCACATGATTGAAACACTACCTCAAGGACCCGCTACTACATCATGTCGTATCTCAAATACGAACCCTGCCATATCACCGATCTCACGGCCTCAAATCAAATCTCATCAACTCATCTTAAATCCCAAGTACTATCCTCATCATCCATGCATGTGTATATGAATGTATATATGCATAGTCCCATACCCACGCGTATATACATATATACACATCCCCATCTACGCACAAGAAAGTAATGTATGCAAGTCTCTATGTGCGTATGTGAGTATAACAACTACTCTAGGGTTTCGCAACTAACCCAAAGGTAATCCATGAACACAAAATCATATCATGAATAAACATTCTCGTATCATAAAACGCCTATATAGACATATATATATGAACTATACTACGGACTGCGGGGGTGCTATACGCCATCCACCCGACTTCTCCCCGTAGATATAAATCTACTCACATGGTCCTCACTCGCCGGTGCCGACGTCGCCACGCGCTTGCTTGTCGTCTCGAAGTCCACATGGGTACCTACATATCATAACGCACCGTATCGCATAAAAACCAAATTCGAAATCGAAACGGCATACGAAAATCAAATCGGCACGCGTATCACGCATAGGTCAAAACCTATCGCCTACGCATGCAAGAATAGTCAAACCAACCCTCGATATCGATGTACAAACGTCAAACTATCGAGAAAATCCAAACACACTCATTTGCGCATCCACGAATACTAACTATAATATAAAATAGGTTAAAATTCACAAAAACCCCAAATTCACCTTAAAAGCCATTTTTCCAAAAATCTAACAAGCAAAAATTACCCGTTTTAGTACAAAACTCGACGTTTAAACAAATCTAGTGGCCATAATACTTATTAAATATCTTAAATAAGTCATAAAAACAATTTCCATAATTTAATCCCAATAAATTTCATTAACCCCAAAATTCTAGTTTACAATATACCCAAATTTTAACAATTTATAGCAAAAATGCACAAACAACAATTTAGCTTGGATTTTCATGAACTAAAAGCATTAAACCAGTCAATATAATATTTATAATGACATGAAAACTTAATTATATTTTAATCTAAGCATTTGATAGTTTTTCAAAAACTCTAGTTAGCAAAATAGCTTAATTAGGGCATTTATAAGAAATGGTTGTAATTAACAACTAGATTAGCTTTCAACAAGACTTAAGATGTTAATCCACATCACATATCCATGCACAATTGATCATAACCCAATTCCACAACAAAACCCTAACTCAATCAAAATCCTCACTAGAAATTTCCAACCTCTCAAATAAACCCACAATTAAACACCTAACAACTTTAATTAAGCAACTAATCCACAATCAAACCATGGGACAAAGAGTTATACCTCAAAGATCATGAGATTCCACATGCAACATGTCTCCAAAATGCTAACTTTTCACCAAGATCCATAATAGTATAGCCAAGGAATAATGGGTAGTGAGTAGATTTTGATTTTGCTTTGAATTTGTAGGGATTTGAAGCATTTTGATGAATGTTTTTGTGATGAAATGAGAGGGAGAAGAGGAGGGAAGGCTGCTGCAGTGGGAAGGGATGGGGTTCGGCCAAAATGGAGGGATGAGGAGAGAGAGAGAGAGAGGTGTTGAATGAAAGGTCAAAGAAAGCTATATTTCAAGTCAACACTTAAACATATTTTCCTTTATTTTTCCTTTTCTTTTCTTGGTTTCCTTCGACTTTTAAGTGAGGAGATGAGTGGGGGGCTGTTGAATTCAGCCCTAATAGGGAAGAGGGTGAGGGGGTGTGTGTGTGTATGAGGAATATTAAGCTACATGCAACCATACCCCAATTCTATTTAGCTATATTTCACCATTTAAGCCCTTTTTCTTCGATATTTTCTAAACCGTTTTGGCAAACTATTTCATTTCAAAAACCATATGATAAAATTTTGTTTAATGTGTTATGATGTACAAAATTTGTTTCAACTCATTCCAATTTGTAATTTTCCATAATTAAATGTATTGGTGACTGCTTAAAATAATATTAAAATAATTAATTTCGGAAAAAATTTCAGAAAATTTGAAATTTCACCAATGGCTCAATAAACACCAAATACTAGCAATTTCATAGCTAGAATATGTATATTTAATTTTATAATAAAGATATTTGTATTTTGACTTTTTACAGAAAACCCCTTTATTTTACCGATTTTTCCGAAATTTCACCGAAACGATTTTCAAAACGTTACAATCTTCCCCCTTAAAGAAATTCGGTCCCCAAATTTAAATTAAAACTCCCCCCCCCCCAAATACTAAAACATCTAAGCCAAAACTATCAAGTCGTCGGGGCTCCGAAATCGTAAATGCATAAAACAAATCGTAGCGCAGCGCATGCGCACGAAAAATGAGCATATAACTCAAAATCAAAACTCCGTCAAGCATCCCGCAATCATCGGAGTCATGGTAAAGACACAATTGTCAAATCCAATACAAAACCAATATGATATAACTCGAAACTATACACGTAAATATCAAATCTATATATGTAAATATCTGAAGGGAATGCATGCCAAATCTCTTAAAGTCGCTGTGCAATGCGCATAACACTGCACAGTGGCGGACGTCTATCATAAGAAAATAATCATATACATATATACCTTTTGTTTGAACTGTACGTTCCGCCATTTTGGAAACAATTTAGAAGGGTTTTCTTGTTTTAAACGTTTCGTGTCATATCAGCACGTAGATAAATACTGAGACTATAGCTCGCTTTTGGAATTCCCTTCGATAGCTATCAATGTATGCAAAATACATTCAGGTACCGTCCTCTGTCTAGTCCTGCTCAGTACGAAAACACATAGCAAATATCATAAAAACGTACTGCTCTATAAGAAATCAATCCCAAAATACACATATGAATACTCTGTGCGTCCGGTGCGCACGGAAATCAAAATCCAAGAATGTGCCATACATGTGCACAGAAACAACATCAAGGTGCAACGGTGGTGCACACAAAATCGGTCATAGGCAACGTGTGCCCGTGACAGCAACGACAGGTGCGTCTGACACGCATGAAGAATCTCGACTTAGTGCATCTGGTGTGCACCGAAATCGCTTCTCAAAACATGCGCTCAACATGCACGAAAATCAAAACCAGGTGCATCCATTATGCACGAAATCATGAAATCCAATATCAAGGACCGAACATGCGCAAAATCAAATCAGGTGCACAAGGTGCACAAAACAAATATCGAGTATCACAATCGAAATCGAAGTCTAGTGCATCTAAGTGCACAAAATGCGTATCACTGCACTGCAAGCATATGTGAACTATACCAAGTGCAAAAACCAAATCGTATGCGTATATGCGCACAAATCAACTCAACTGTATGAAATCCATATAATCACAAACATGAGAAACCAAGGCACGAAAACGATATCAAGTGCAACAACCGTGCAAAAATCGTAAATACTCAGCAGGTGCAACCATGGTCCATGAAGACAAATATCATGAAACTCAATCATCAAAATCAATCATGCGAATAGATCGCCAAAAATACGCAAAATCAAGTATGGCGGAATTGTTCCGCTCAAGCACATCCTCCAAGAATCTCTGGCCAACTGCCGTGGTCACTCATAGCATGTCTCGTCGACGATCCTGAACTCTGGCCTGCCGGTGTGTATAACATGACCACTCCTGGGTCCAAGTCTTCTAGTAATTTATTCCAGAAAGGTCCTGTCGAAATCTCTCCCAAATCTCGTCTCTGCCGAACTGTCCCAAAGTCATCGTCCCTTACTAGATCCGTTCTCGTTCCGGAACGGCTGCATACTCATCACGACTCCTTCTGGAAGGTATATCCAAGTACAATGCCTCGGCATGCGTATCGCATCTCTGATGTCGGCGGAGTGGAACGCCTTCTCATCAAGATCTCGTACGAACCTCTTACTCCACTTTCTATAATGTCGACTGCTTCGGACTCGTCTCGTTGTGGCTGCATGGACTGAGCTCCAACGGCTATCCTCGTATCTGGAGTCTCCCAAGAAATGCATCTCACCACCTAGCATCCGAATGAAGTCGAACCATCCGATCGATTCGTCAAAACCTCATAATCCCCCAAGAGCTCAACATCTTGGGTACAGTTTAATAGTATCGAGTACGTACCACAGCATCAGTGGTCCAGCCGTAGAAGGGCAAACCCAAGCCTCACTAATGGCGCCGCAAAACTGCCGCAAACCCTGAGGTTCAAAGGCTTTCACACGGTCATTATGTCGAGTTAGGGTTTCATTCTTCTAGAGGGACCATAGAATTTCCTGCATGGCTTTCCGAATACTGTAAACTTAGAATAATAGGTTTCTGACACTCGATCGTCTCTGTCGACTCTCAACGTCTCCGCGTGAAGTCGTCTCTAGCTGGAATCAATCTATCTGATGACCTCGCATCGGGGTAGTGACCGAACCACATGCCCTAGTCATTCATCCTCGATGACTAGCGACCTTCTATCGTCTCTTAGTACAACTCGTACCGTATCTCCAACATCTATGGCGATATCTCGTCGTTCGCAGCAGCAACTGGCTCATTCGTCTGCACGCTGAACAGTGCCTCAATCGTCATGAATAAGCCATAAGTCAACGGTTATCTTTTAATTTTCAACTCAACTAAAACAATTTTGAAACAAATCTCACTTTCCCTGTGGACGATCCGCACTCGCTAAACGAACCTACAAATGACACCGATTATTGATTGCGGTTTTTATAAATTTCTTTGGTTGTGATATATTTTACATTTTCCAAACACGACACGGAATTTAGGATCAATCAACACGCTTATATGAACACCCTTGCTAAGCATTACAGTATTGTTCTGTGCATGTACATATCTTTTCATGATTGCCATATTCTATATTTATGATTTCGCTTTCATGAGATTTCTGGATTTGAGAAACCGCAGATACTATTTAAAAAAACTTGTGAATGTTTTTAAAACGTGGTTTTCTCTCGATATGATATTTCGGCGTATACAATAAGATTTCTTGGTTCTGAGCTATGATTATTATCCGAATTGAGACAAGAGAGAGAGACCGATTGCGGATACATGGTGGACCCGTACGGTAACCCGGGGCAAGAAGATCGTATAGAAAGGCGTTGAGCTTAGCAGGGGAACACTACCTACCGGTGACAGTATTAGACTCGGCGGATATCCAGATGATACCGACCAGAGTAATATGAGACAGATGGATATGAAAACCGATCTGATGAGACAGTGCCTGAGATATGAGGGCCAATCCGATGAGACGGCACCTGAGATATAAGAATTTACGTGTCGATGCTGGACATATGATGATTTTGAGTGTCGATGCTGGACACTCAAGATTTCATGATGATTTCAGGTGTTCTTGATGAACACCCAGCGGATGATATGTATACATACATGATATGGATGACACGATACCACATATTAATACAGGCACGATATTATACTAATATATATACATATATACACGTTCATTTCGATACCACACGGTATGATATTATTATTATTATTACAGTATAACCTAGGTAGATCGTTATACATTCGATGTCTACCTGATGATGTCTTCTACTCACGAGTTGGTAACTCACCCCCGTTGTGCCATAGTTTTCTTGTAGGACCGACCGCTCGGATCAGTAGCGATTTGCTGGCACGTTTTTCTTTTGGGTGATTTGCTTGGTAGGTGGGTTACACTACAGATCATAACCACCATTGTATATTTTATTCATTGTAATCTATTTAGAAGCTCCATCAACCAGACTATGTATATTTGGTAGACTTAGATACCAGTTGTATATTCTTTCAGATTTAGAGTTGAAACTTGTGTATTATTGGATATAGTTGATCTGATGATGTTTTGGTTTTCTTTATTCTTTTCTGTGTTTGATCTTCTCCTTGGGTGTCGTATACTTGTGTGGTTGTGTTTCCGCCGATTGGCGAAGAGCTAGCTCCCGCTTGAGGATGCCAATACTATTATTGTATATGTACTGGTTTTGATCAAAATATACAAAAGATGTACTACCCAAATTTCAAATGACAAAAATGTTTTCAAACTTTAGTATACAATTCACTTGTGTTTCAACGAATTTATTTATACTTTGAAAAGCATGACTTGATTTCATATATACCTCTTTTCCAAATTTCACCTCCATTGTTTTCTTAAAATGGTTTAGATTCCTGGTTTTCGGCTTACTTGGGTTACGGTAGGGTCCTATAGACTTCACGTGATTCAAGTGCGGTCACATGCCATTTCTAGGTCATGACAAAGTTGGTATCAAAGCGTTAGGTTTAATCATTGTTCGAGTCTAGGTTTGACTATGCGGAGTCTAGGGCGTATATTTCAGAACCTAGATTTGACCTTACGGAACTTAGACTTGACTGAGATGGTATTAGACCTGAACTTTAAATTACGTAGATTGACCTTGGTTGATGGAGTAGGTAACTCAAGTAGAGTAACGTACCGTGTGTATGTTCCGCGGCATAGTTACAATACGATGCTCTGCTTAAATAACCTTAGGATGTACATATCTTGAGATCCGTTATTCCATTCGTTCTTATGATCTATCCTCATTGATATTTATATATGGTTCCTATCACCATGGCTACGTGAGCTGAGAGGGTTACGGCTAAAGATGCGGTCAGAGCGAGCTCATCAGGGACGAGGACTGACCTGGGTGTTATTCCGGTGACACAGGAACAAATTGTTATCCTCTTATGCCAGGATTTCTTATTTGAGGCGAGTGTTCTGGATCTGCACCAGATGACCAGACCTTTGCTTGAGGCCTGCCAGATTGAGAGGACTGTTGACATACAGCCTACTCTGTAAGTCGATGTAGTACACCCCAGTACTTGTGGGGAGGCGGAATTTTCAAAAACGATCATGTTTAAAGAACGAACATCGACTAACCGCTTAAATCGAAGCTAAACGATAACTAACCAAACATATAGTTGTTCTAAACTACTATGCTTAGGGATTATACCTATCGAAACTAGTCTTTCGTCTTTACGATCTCCTTGTTCTCTTCGGCCTTCTCTAGGTAGTAGACGATCCACCCGAGAGCAAAACTCCAAGCTAAACCTCTAAACTTGAGGCAACTAACCTTCTTGGATTGCTAATCAAAGAAGATAGATGAAATAGAGTGATGGTTATGGATTGATTAGTCTAACTAATCCTAGATCTCAACACATGAGGGTGAGGATTAGTCTTTTGAAGAGAGAGAGCTTGAGGAGAGAGAATGTGAATAATATTATGATATAAGTTTATGAGTATCATATCATATATGAAGCATTTTCTAATAATAAGAAAAGAATAAAGAGTGATGATTAATCATGCTTTATAAAATATCTAGTGGTGATTCATTAGCATGAGTCATTAAGCAATAAATGTGCATTAATGAAATGAATGAATCACCACCATGACTCATAAACTCATTCAATGAATATGACACATAACCCTCCTTAGTCACCATCTTCTAGAAGCTTCTCGAACAATTATGAGAACGCCCCTCCGATCCGCAAAAATACGGAAAAACTTTAGACTGTAAAAATCCAATAACCGGATACCAGTAACTGGCTTAAACCAAAGCCGACTGGTAAAAACTGTCCGAAAGTCGTACGCGCGTAAACGCACGTATGCGTCCGAACCCTTTGTCGCAAAACCATGCAACCTCTATATCGTTTCGCCTGGAGTAGGAAACTCTCTGTGTGGGACTCTAGAGACTCGACTACTACGCTGGCAGTGGGTTTAACCACAGACCGCAAGCGGCACTAGCTGTACGTAACGGTCCCCAGGTAGTTGTCGATAAGAAGGCCGATGAGAAAACCCATCCGAACTCCTACTGAGTCTGATGTGACAATCTCCATACAGTCCGGTCCGTTCGTCCAAGACTATCGCATATCGGGCTTAGGGGGGCGGCAAGCGTCAGTCCCCTAATAGCGGTATAAGTCGTGTCGGAGGGAAGCCCATTACACCCTGAGAAACTACTGGAACCTACCAGCAAATCTCGCTTGCCCTGGCCAGGGACTTTGCGTAATGGCTCTCTGACACAGCACGATATCTACTCCCAATACCGGGAGGGACGAATCCTGTCTAACCGCCACTGCCTCCAAGTGCTCGGGACTGCACCCAACTGCTACCTGTTTGCATGACTCCTTTGAGCCGTGGTAGGGTAGCAATCTAAGAACAGTGGGACACACTCGAGGCGAAATAGCAGTGTCAAGTCTGCAGACTACGCTGTACTCATGTCACCTGGGAACTGTTCACTGACGACTGGTATCAAACCAACCAACAGTTCCCTGTGAGTCCTGTCCGGTGTACCCGTAACCTAACGAGCACCTGCATACTATCTCCAGTACGACGTACTGACGGCTGTGGGACAGACCATCTCCCCAACTGGGATGAGAAGCGTACACACTAGTCTACTCCGGAGTATCGATGCTCTGTCTCGATAATCCAACGACCAGGGACCTGAATAAGGATGTGCTTGTAGACTACCCAGCCCCCACTAGTGTGACTGCCATCACAACGCTGGTAGACAAGCAAGATCCTAAGAGCTCTATCAATACGTACACTCACATATTAAGATAGAAAAACCAAGTAGCATACTACCATGTTTAGCAAGACTGTTATATACATGTGAATATCCCAAGCTTCCATTAAGTAATATACAAGCTAGTATGATACAGTAATGGCCTTCTAGGGCACAAACACTAACAATCTCCCACTTGCACTAGGGCCATGTACTGGCATATCGTAGACCAATGATCTCGAGCAGCCTCTCGAACTGAATCTGAGGAAGGGCCTTCGTGAATGGATCAGCAATGTTCTCTTCTGAAGCAACTCTCCGAACCTCGATCTCCTGACGATCAATGATCTCCCTGATCAGGTGATACCGCCTCAAGATGTGTCTGGACTTCTGATGGGACCTTGGTTCCTTCGCTAAAGCTATAGCTCCGTTGTTGTCGCAATACAGAGGTATTGGATCAACTATGGTAGGAACCACCTGAAGTTCTGTTAGGAACTTCTTCATCCAGACTGCTTCTTTTGCGGCATCGCAAGCAGCTATATACTCCGCTTCCATCGTCGAGTCAGCAACAGTGTCCTGCTTGGAGCTCTTCCAGCACACCGCCCCTCCATTGAGGGTAAAGACATAACCCGACATGGACTTGGAATCGTCCTTATCACTCTGGAAGCCGGAATCAGCAAAGGCCTCCAACCTGAGGTCTTTTCCGCCGTAAACCAAGAACATCTCCTTAGTCCTCCTCAGGTACTTGAGAATGTTCTTTACTGCTATCCAGTGCTTCTCCCCTGGGTCTGACTGATACCGGCTTACCACGCTCAGTACGTAAGCTACATCTGGTCTGGTACACAACATCGCATACATTATAGAGCCTACCGCAGAAGCGTAGGGTATAATAGACATGCGTTCCCTTTCCAAATCAGTCTTGGGAGACATCTCTTTGGAGAGGGTGATTCCGTGACAAGCCGGTAGATTACCGCGCTTAGAATCTTCCATACTGAATCTTTTCAGTACAGTGTCGATATACCTGGACTGCGAAATTCCCAACATCCTCTTGGATCTATCACGATAGATCCGGATCCCCAGAATGTAAGAGGCATCACCCAGGTCTTTCATGGAGAACCTGTGTGACAAGAATCTTTTGACAGATTGTAGCATAGGAATGTCATTTCCTATCAATAGAATGTCATCCACGTACAAGACGAGGAATACGACACTTCTGGCCACAACTTTACTATATATGCACGGTTCATCTGGATTTTTGATAAAGTCATATTCTTTGACTGTCTCATCAAAACAGATGTTCCAACTCCGCGATGCCTGCTTTAGTCCATAAATGGACTTAAGCAGCTTGCATACTTTCCCGCTGCTCCCACTCTGATTGAAACCCTCTGGCTGATCCATATAGACGCACTCTTCTAAATTTCCATTCAGAAAAGCCGTCTTTACGTCCATCTGCCAGATTTCATAATCATGGAAGGCAGCAATAGCAAGAAGGACCCGAATGGATTTGAGCATAGCCACTGGAGAAAAAGTTTCGTCATAGTCCAAACCAGGTCTTTGACGAAAACCCTTTGCAACAAGTCCAGCCTTATAGGTTTCCACCTGTCCATCTACACCAATCTTTTTCTTGAAGATCCATTTGCATCTTATGGGTTTTACCCCATCTGGAGCAAAGTCCAAAGTCCATACTTTGTTGGTGTACATGGACTCCATCTCGGTCCGCATTGCATCTAGCCATCGTACCGAGTCGCTGCTCTGGATGGCCTGCTGGAAGTCAGTAGGTTCATCATCATCTATGATGCAATCCTCTCTATCCCCATCTATGAGAAAACCGTAGTATCTCTCAGGCGGATGAGACGGCCTACTACTCCTGCGGAGGGGTGCGGGAATGTTCTGTTCTTCTTGAACCTCTGGTTCTACCATACTTTCAGTAGCAGTTTGTGGTTCTGGAATTTCTTCCAGTTCTATTTCGCTCCCACTTATTTCCTTTTCTAAAAACTGATTTTCCAGAAAATGGGCATTACGAGAAACAAAGACCTTTTGTTCCTCTGCGTAATAGAAATAATATCCCTTGGAGTTCTTTGGATATCCCACAAACAAACATTTTACTGATCGTGCCTCGAGCTTGTCCACATGCTGCTTCTTAACAAAAGCTGGACATCCCCAAATCTTCATATGCTGAAGATGGGGTTTCTTCCCAGTCCACATCTGATATGGAGTGGTAGGCACAGTCTTGGTAGGAGCCCTGTTCAGAAGATATGCCGCTGATTCTAGCGCATAACCCCAGAAAGATCGCGGTAACTCAGTATTACTCATCATGGATCGTACCATATCCAATAGGGTTCGATTCCGTCTCTCCGATACGCCGTTATGCTGTGGAGTGTACGGAGGAGTAAGCTGAGAGAGAATTCCTTTCTCTTTTAGGTAACCTAGGAACTCGGCACTCAAGTACTCACCACCTCGATCAGATCTAAGTGTCTTTATACTTTTGCCGGTTTGGTTTTCTACTTCATTCTTATACTCTTGGAATTTCTCAAAAGCCTCGGATTTATGTTTCATCAGATAAATGAATCCGTATCTTGAGTAATCATCCGTGAAAGTAATGAAATAGGAAAAACCACCTCTCGCATGTGTAGACATTGGACCGCATACATCGCTGTGTATGAGTCCTAAGAGCTCGCTCGCTCTTACTCCTTGTCCAGTAAATGGAGTCTTTGTCATCTTTCCTTTGAGACAAGATTGACAAGTGTCATAAGTTTGATATTCGAACGTGTCCAAATATCCTTCTCTATGCAACTTAGTCAACCTTCTCTCATTGATGTGACCCAGTCTACAATGCCATAAGAAAGCTTTATTTAAATCTGGAGACTTTCTTTTTAGTGTGTTCTGGACATTGAAAATTTGGAGTTGGTTTAAAACATATATGCCGTTATTTAATGTACCGGACCCAATCAAACCATGATTAAGGTGGATGTTAACAACATCTCTTACAAACGTGAAATCATAACCTTTATTTGATAACAAGGAAACTGATATGATATTACACGTTAAGCTGGGTACAAAATAACAGTTATGTAAAACCAAAATGTGTCCACTCGTCAATCCTAGGTGATAATCCCCGACGGACGCAGCTCCCACGCTAGCTCCGTTAGCAACCCTGAGGATCATATCACCTTCCTTCAGCACTCTACGGTTTCTCAGTGCCTGCAATGAATTGCAAATATGAGATCCTGATCCGGTATCCAATACCCAGGAAGTAGAGTTGATCGACAGACAATTCTCAATTACAAACACACCTGAAGTCGAAGCCACAGCTTGCTTCGGTTCCTGGTTCTTGGCGTTCCACGCCTTGCAATCCTTCTTCCAGTGCCCTTTCCTGTGACAATGGAAGCACTCATCCTGGCCAACTATCGGTACTGCAGGCTTTTTCTTTCCCTTCCCTCTCACCTTACTAACACCTCCTCTAGGTTTGGGTGTGGCCTTCTTCTTCCTTCCTTTGGCCCTAGCCTTGGACCCGGAAGAAGATGCACCGCCAACAAACATAGCGGGTGTTTCCCTTGCCTTCTGCAAGGTGCCCTCTGCACTCCTTAACATGTTTAGGAGTTCCGCAAGTTCAACTTCTTTTTCTTGAAGATTGAAGTTGAGGATAAACTGGGCGTAGGTGGGAGGAAGGGACTGGAGAATAAGGTCTGTATAGAGCTCATTATCCAAAGTCGTCCCAAGGTCTGCGAGCTCTTCTATATAGCCGATCATCTTTAGGACATGTTCACCTACCGATGACCCGACAGCCAACCTCGCTCGAAACAAGTTCTTAGAGGTCTCGTATCTTGCTATACGAGATTGCTCTCCATAAAGTTCCTTTGTATGGAGAAATATGCCATCTAGGGACATATCCTCATGCCTCCTCTGATGTTCATTGTTCATCGAGGCAAGCACGATGCACTTGGCTCTCGCGCAATCTGAATCCCAGGTTTTGCGGATTTCCTTATCCGCATTACTGGATTTGGGACCAGGGACAGCAGGTGCCGTAGCGGTGAGGACGTACCCCAGTTTGTCATAGGTCAAAGCCATTTTGACATTCCGCAGCCAATCTTTATAGTTTGGCCCCGTCAGTATATTTTTCTCTAAAAGTAATTTAAGTCCAGTCATTTTCAGGGTCGCTGCAAATAGGAGAGAGAGAAGAAAACTCTTTAGCATGATGCTCTTGCAAGTTTAGAGTGGTTTTTAGTTTATCTAAACTGGATGGCTCCCACTGTTTCTCGAATCCTTCCTCAAACCATAAAAGAAGAATTAGCCAAGACTATTCTCACCGTACAATACTTGCTTAACCGTTCAGCCAGGCTGGTGTCGGTACTTCGAGGGAGGTTTTCCAACGCTTTCGCGAAGTTCCTTAATTAAATAACCTCTTTTCTCTGGGGGCATAACCCCGCTGACACTTTTCTGGACACCTACTAGGTTTATAGCATTGATCGTTAAGTGACGAATATCCTGATAAGTATCATATACTCACAGTAGGATCGGGATCCAAATATCATCGTCTGATAATGTTGTAGAAATGCTACCAACATTCATCAAACTCAAAATGGTATGCATCTCTTTGCAAATTTCAGTTTCTTTAGAAATTCCCGATATATATTTTTTCCCCATGCTCTTATGACCTTGGCTTTGGTCAAAATGTCATAAGTCACATGTCAAGTTCTACCCGTCATTATCTTGTCAATTTGAACCCATCCGTATATACCCCTGACTTTGGTCAAATGATAATACGACTGTCCCAAACTAACTCATCTATCTTATGCAACAAATGAAAACCCAGCAGCTACCAAACACTATGCCTTGACTTTGGCCAAAATGCATAGCTTGAATACTACTGAATACCTAAATGAAATGACGGAGGGCTACGACTGGTTTTGGCGAAACCGTGAACGTAGTGAACTTGATATAACCGAAGGAACCTGATAGTTTTTAAAAGGAGTGGTTAAAGCTCCGCATTTAAAAATATCTGTTTTAAAAATAACCGAGTGGTTTCTTTTAAATTGTTCCAACGATTAAAACTTTGGTTTATTTTTCTTTGCATTATAGATAATGCGTCCCATCATTAACCTATCATTGCAGAAAACAACGAAAATACAACGTCCTCTTATGCCATCCGCATTCGCCACGGGGTCCCGTCATCACCCGTTAGGTTACTTAACTAACGACAGAGCGGGGGCTGGGCTAGCGCGGGTGTAAAACATAAGTGACGTCTAAATAGCTATCATAAATATAGATATTTTACCTTCGTCTGACGCAATGATATTCATTCCAGAACACAGATAAACAATATTGGATTTGCAAGCAATCTGTATTTCTTTTGAGCCTGCAAGAAAAGACAGATTACACAGTTGTGATGAATAGCCGTTATCCCACCCTCGACCCCTACGGGTACGGCAAACTACCCACCCGGCAGTTTGTGTACCCCACCTTGGGTCAGTCCTAGGCACAAAAACAGTAAAATGAAATAATACAACGGTGGCTACAACCGCAACCTGGACGTGCCCCGCAAAATAATATTACAACAAATTACATTTACAACAAATGAATTAAACAATAACCCATTGCTAAACCCCGGCTAAACACCACAACAGTCCAATACAGTTTATATGCACAAACAGATATAACCATTTCAGAAATGTGCAACCCCCTGCCAACCGACATACTAGCAGTTAGGGGAGGTTTACGAACACATTAAACAATCACAGATATAATCCAATATGCAAATACTGTACAATTTCGATCGATTAAACATCTTTAATATTGCTCCAAAATCTGCTCTGTATACTGGAAACCTGAGCAAAATTAAAATATTCCAGAAAACCCCTAATTACACAGAGAAGCAACAGAAGAAAATTGGGCTCCTGACTCGCCAACTCGGCGGCGGAAGCGCGGCGACTCAGTAGGCTGAGGCCGCGGTTCCGCGGCGAGTTAGGCGATTCAGGGGCCTATTTTTCTTGAGTGTTCTTCTGTGGTCATGTCAAGCTCTCTGAACGCACCTGAAAAATTTTTGGACTTCATTTTAACTTCGACAGAAACTTGACAGAATTAGGGTTTTTCGGCTTCGTTTTTCCGTTCGAAATTCGTACAAATTTGCAATTAAGTTATTTATTGTTTAGCGAGGCTCTGATACCACTGTAAGTCGATGTAGTACACCCCAGTACTTGTGGGGAGGCGGAATTTTCAAAAACGATCATGTTTAAAGAACGAACATCGACTAACCGCTTAAATCGAAGCTAAACGATAACTAACCAAACATATAGTTGTTCTAAACTACTATGCTTAGAGATTATACCTATCGAAACTAGTCCTTCGTCTTTACGATCTCCTTGTTCTCTTCGGCCTTCTCTAGGTAGTAGACGATCCACCCGAGAGCAAAACTCTAAGCTAAACCTCTAAACTTGAGGCAACTAACCTTCTTGGATTGCTAATCAAAGAAGATAGATGAAATAGAGTGATGGTTATGGATTGATTAGTCTAACTAATCCTAGATCTCAACACATGAGGGTGAGGATTAGTCTTTTGAAGAGAGAGAGAATGTGAATAATATTATGATATAAGTTTATGAGTATCATATCATATATGAAGCATTTTCTAATAATAAGAAAAGAATAAAGAGTGATGATTAATCATGCTTCATAAAATATCTAGTGGTGATTCATTAGCATGAGTCATTAAGCAATAAATGTGCATTAATGAAATGAATGAATCACCACCATGACTCATAAACTCATTCAATGAATATGACACATAACCCTCCTTAGTCACCATCTTCTAGAAGCTTCTCGAACAATTACGAGAACGCCCCTCCGATCCGCAAAAATACGGAAAAACTTTAGACTGTAAAAATCCAATAACCGGATACCAGTAACTGGCTTAAACCAAAGCCGACTGGTAAAAACTGTCCGAAAGTCGTACGCGCGTAAACGCACGTATGCGTCCGAACCCTTTGTCGCAAAACCATGCAACCTCTATATCGTTTCGCCTGGAGTAGGAAACTCTCTGTGTGGGACTCTAGAGACTCGACTACTATGCTGGCAGTGGGTTTAACCACAGACCGCAAGCGGCACTAGCTGTACGTAACGGTCCCCAGGTAGTTGTCGATAAGAAGGCCGATGAGAAAACCCATCCGAACTCCTACTGAGTCTGATGTGACAATCTCCATACAGTCCGGTCCGTTCGTCCAAGACTATCGCATATCGGGCCTAGGGGGGCGGCAAGCGTCAGTCCCCTAATAGCGGTATAAGTCGTGTCGGAGGGAAGCCCATTACACCCTGAGAAACTACTGGAACCTACCAGCAAATCTCGCTTGCCCTGGCCAGGGACTTTGCGTAATGGCTCTCTGACACAGCACGATATCTACTCCCAATACCGGGAGGGACAAATCCTGTCTAACCGCCACTGCTTCCAAGTGCTCGGGACTGCACCCAACTGCTACCTGTTTGCATGACTCCTTTGAGCCGTGGTAGGATAGCAATCTAAGAACAGTGGGACACACTCGAGGCGAAGTAGCAGTGTCAAGTCTGCGGACTACGCTGTACTCATGTCACCTGGGAACTGTTCACTGACGACTGGTATCAAACCAACCAACAGTTCCCTGTGAGTCCTGTCCGGTGTACCCGTAACCTAACGAGCACCTGCATACTATCTCCAGTACGACGTACTGACGGCTGTGGGACAGACCATCTCCCCAACTGGGATGAGAAGCGTACACACTAGTCTACTCCGGAGTATCGATGCTCTGTCTCGATAATCCAACGACCAGGGACCTGAATAAGGATGTGCTTGTAGACTACCCAGCCCTCACTAGTGTGACTGCCATCACAACGCTGGTAGACAAGCAAGATCCTAAGAGCTCTATCAATACGTACACTCACATATTAAGATAGAAAAACCAAGTAGCATACTACCATGTTTAGCAAGACTGTTATATACATGTGAATATCCCAAGCTTCCATTAAGTAATATACAAGCTAGTATGATACAGTAATGGCCTTCTAGGGCATAAATACTAACATACTCTAGATCGTTGTGTTGTCTACCGTGCAGACAGATGTATCAGTTGTTCCTGAGATTGATGAGATATTGCTTCCAGGGTTCACGAAGCTGAAGTCACATAAGTTTACAGGCAGGGATGTGACAGAGGATCCCTAGTCATTCTTGGATAAAGTGACTAGGATATTTCGCTTGTTTGGATACCCCGATGCGAGATCAGTTGAGTTGGCTAGCTTCATTTAGAAAGGCCTTACTCAGATCTGAAGTGAATCGATCGAGAGAGGACGAGCAGTGTGTATTCCTCCAATAAAATGGACGAGTTCTCGAGGGCGAATTTCGCCAGATTTCTTCCACCGAGTATTGAAGATACCGAATTCGTAGCTTCGAGTCTTTGCTAGAGACTCCGGATATGTCCATGGCTGAATATGAATTGCAGATTATGCAGCTTTCAAGATATGATTCTGATTTGGTCGATACCGAAGAAAAGTGGATTATGAGATTCGTGCGAGATCTCAATGAGTTGTTCCTCTCCGTTGATGCTATAGTTTTGATACGTATGCAGAGGTGTTGTATACGACCACCTTTTCAGAGGAAGGTCGTGGTGAGATTGCCACTTTTCCGGAACGGAAACGGATTAATTTAAGAGTGCCAGTTTCTAGGCAGTTCGACAGAAATGATATCAGAAGAGGCCGTGATGGGTTCTTTCCAGGATACTACAGTAATAGAGGTTTAGACCCAGGATCATATGTATGGCACGTATTAAGAGGGCCAGAGACCGCCATCGTTAACGTGCTACGTTGTGAGAAGCCAAGTTAATTGGCCAGGAGATGTTCAGATAGGCGTCAGAGCGGGACTGTTCTGTCGCTACTCCTTACCAGGCTGTCAAGCCGAAAGGTCATGGAATTGGTGATCTACAGAGCAAATAAGAATCTAGAGACAGAGGATGCCAAACCGTAGGCAGAAGGCAAGTAGAAATTCTTGCTCTGCCAGCTCCGGGTGCACCGGCATCTTTCAACATTGAAGGAGATGTATCTCAATATCATTTATTTTTTATTTGTCATTTGGTGATTCTAGTATCACGCTTTGGTCGTTTGGACTTTTGTATTTTGATGATTTAGTTTCACGATTGATATTTTTGTGCACCATAGCTGCACCTGTTAAATATTTTCTTTGTGCACAGCGATTGCACTTGATTTATGTTTTTATAAATCAGTTATACTTGAATTACGTTTTTGTGCATATCCATTGCACTTGGTATTGTTTTGTGCACCCAGTTGCACATATTTATGATTTCGTGTATTCCAATACACTCGATTTTGATTTCGTGCACGTTGTATGCACCTGATTTTGACTCGTGCACTCGATATTGTTTACATGCGCTTTCGATGCATTGATATGGTTTTCGTTCATGCCATATGCACAAGATTTATTTTTTTCGTGCACCTAGTTGCACTTGATATTGATTTTCGTGCACCCTATTGTTGGATATATGTATGTCCTAGAGGCCATTATTTGATAGTGGATGTATCGGCATGTGTGTGTGTATGTGTGTGTGTGTATTCAAAGGACATTCTTGCTCGACATGATAGTATGCTATCTGGTTACTCTTTATCTCGACGTGTTCACTTGATCATGCATATTATTCATTTGATACATGTTGATAAAGCCCTTAGGGTATTTGCTTGACTACTGTGATTATGATGCAGATCATACTAGTGGGACATGTGCAGTTTATAAGCATATCCTTTAAATGTTCCTAGTCGTGGGTGAATCGAGACGGGGCATTGATATTCCAGAGTAGACTAGCGTATACGTTTCTTGACCCATATGATAGGCGATAGATGATCCCATATCCATTGGTGTTGGACATCAAAGATTGTATACGGGTGCTCAGTGGAAACTGGGTACACTGAACGGACTCGCCGAGAACTCCTATATGGTATTATATCTATCATCGGATAGCAGTTCTCAGGTGACATATAACCGCAATCAATAACGGTGTCGCGTGTAGCTAGACCGAGATGAGTACGGGTCGTCCTCAGGGAAACGTTGAATCTTTTACTCTTACTTTAGACGTGTTGAAAAAGAGAGGAGGGATAAAAAATTTTGTGGAATGGTTTCTAGATCTACGTTAAGCACTAATGCAGAATATAGATCTAGATTATTTATGGATGTAGCTAATATAATAAGGGGGCTTGTAGGGTTCGTTAGAATTTAGTAGTTATGGACGATTAATTAAAAGTTACCCTTTTTATCCTTTAATAGATTTAAAACTAGAATGACGGTGATGCGTGTAGATTAGGGTTTCTGGAGGGAAAAGGAATCCCACTCTTAACCCTTATCTCGACACGGAACTCCGTTCATATCTAGCCTTTACCAAAACAATCATTAATCTAATCTCTAATCGCGGTCGGAACTAACAAAGAATTGTTAGCACGCCCGATTAGGATGTTAATGATTCTTTTGATAAAGTTCATAAACTTTATAGGACTTAAAAAGGGTTTAGAGATGTTCATCATCCATTAGCCTACCCTAATCCTGCGAACCCTAACAAGCGGAGAATTACTCGCGCATGCTGGAAGAAAAAAAGATGGAAAGAAATTGCATAATTAAACTACGAAGAAATAGAATAAGAAAAAGAAAGCTACCTTTATTAATCAACAATATTCATTACACTTGAATCCTTAGAAAATGATTACAATTTCTAGTTGCTTCTCGATCTCTTCTAAGGAGGTAGACGAACAGTTGATGATCAGCCTGAATGCGTGAGCCGTCTTGGACTTCGTGATCTCGTCGGCTTGATGCCTTCAAAATTTAGCCCTTGGTCCTTTATATAGCCCTCAAAGAAGAAAAACTAGTTACCATATATGGTGACTTCCTAATATGGTGACTTTCCATATATGGATTATGAGTCCCTGTCAGTATTGATTTTATGATTTTGCAGATTTTTTATCCTGACATCTTGAACATCTTGATCTCTTGACCTGAGCTAAATCTTGCACAATATCTCTATGAATAATGTTAGTACTATTTATTAAATTAGAGAGAGTTTCTTAATCACTATATATGGTAATAAATCTTTAAGAAACTTGATTAAGAATATTTAATATGCCATGCACTTTATATGGTAATAAATCTTTAAAAAACATGAATATTTGATATGCTATGCATCTTTTAATTATTAAAATATTATGCATATATTTTGAAATATTATTCTAACCATTTGTATGATATTATATCTTTTAAGAATTGTGATTAGAATATTTGATATGATATGCATATTTTCAATTACCAAAATATTATATAAATATAAAATGCCTATATTTTCCTTCATAATATTAATTATAATATATAAACATATGGCAAATAGTATTTTGTAGATAAATCCAAATATGTTTAATGTTTATAATAAACACCTTTTATTATTTAAGAAATGTAAGGAAAATACTTATACCAAAGTGCAATATTTTCAACTGAACAAATACCCCCAAACTTAACTTTGATCGTCCCGAGCAAACTAGTTATTCAAGAGAAAGAGAAAAAGAAAAAGAAAAACCTAAATAGCACACTTTCGTAGGCAAACACGATTGCACTGAGCACGTGCAACAAGCCGTTAAACCTCTAGGTGTCCCTAGTAGGAGGAGTGTTGTCTCTTGAGGGTTTTCAGCGGATTACACCCACAAAATCCTATAATAAAAGAGAGATGGTGAAAGTTACATATAAAGATAAGAACTATAAAAGAAAGAACTTGAAAATAAGAGTTTTCAACTACACCAGTTTTTCAGTAGTCATGAGCTATATCTTAATAGTCATGAAAAGATGTTAGAAATCACATCATCCCTCAATAAAATATCGTCTTTATTCTTCATTCCTACCATTCATCCAAACATCAATCATATACCCCTACGTGTGTGAATAGAACATCCCTACACTCGGAGAATTCAATTCAAGTTATCATACTCTTATCCATCTACCTCGGTACTTTTTAATTTGATGAATATTTAGATTGCTCACACATTTTCATGCGACCGTTAATACTTCGTGAGGTACTAACTGACCGATTACTCATGTGCTTGCTTATACGGTGTATTTTCCTCGTCTTGCACCACCTAAGGCTTAGCAGTGACTCCCAAACCAGTTGGTCTAAGGCACTAGGTGATGAAGCACCCTTGCTATATTTTTTTATTGCTGTCTTGGCGATAACAAAACCAGTGTTCATTTTTCTTTTCACCATTTTTATATTTTCTTCATTTTTTTTTCATTTCCTTCATACTTTGGCTTTTAGACAAGAGCATTTCAAGGTATCCTCTACTATCCCGAGTTTCAAGACGTGTGTAAGTGCATATAGTAGGGTATCAACATTCAAATGTTTGGCTTCCAGAATAGAAACTATTTTTCAGACTTATTTTTATCCTCAGATTAGTGACTTCCTTCATCTTACTAACCCTTAGGACAACAACTCATAACTACTTATTACTAGTTCGTTTAAGGAAACTTCTAATTTTCTTGGTTTTCTTAAACTATTCCTATCTTTTGGATGTAATTTTTCACTTTCTACTCTTTTGATAAAAAAAAATTTGTTTGTTTTTTTTTAAAAAAGTTGTGCTTATGCAAAATATGATGCAAATTGATGTGTAAATAAGCACAAACCTCCCCCAAACCTGTTTACAGCAGTATCCTCACCGATGTCATCCGTTAAGCTCAAAAACCTGTAGATTTGGGAGGAAATTATTAATGGGGGAAAGAATATATGAAAGTGAAAATCCTCCCCAAAACTTATTTTAGGCTCACAATTTTGTAAAAATCATTTTCTTTCAAGAGCCAAAATATACCACCCCCCCCCCAAACTTGAGTTAAACAATTTTAATCTTTTAAAATCACACAAGGGGGTCAAGGTTATTGGTCAATGCCAAGCTTTGCAAAGACCGAAGCTCAACACCAACCATTCAAAAATTTTATCAATGAAGTACCAAGGTTGGTGGAAGAACATGTCACCTTTCGACAAGAAGAAGTAGGGAGGTGATAAGAGGTGTAATGGAAAAGGATTGCGTCTCAATTTGGAGAGACGACACAGTGATAGTAATGATGGATTTCTCGCATTATCATGATTGTCCAAAAGAAGGGGTGGAGGTCCAATTTCTTCATCTTGGAGTTGATTTATCTCAACACCCGTATCTTTTAAAAATGCGAGTTCATCAGCGAAAATTTCCTCAAAACTTTCATCGATACCCCGAAGAATAATGTCATCAGAAAAAATGGGGTGATTGTCAGACTCTATAAAAAGTTCCTCATCAGTGTTAGATGTTGACCCGGACAACTCGGTGGAAGAGTACATGGTTGGGTCAAACAACAATATATGAAAAGAGTCAGTATCATGAGGTTGATCAAATTCGCTGCTGTCGACATCCATTAATTCGACAGAACACACATTAGCATAGAGTTCGGAGGGTTCACTTCCCAACTTGTAAATGTTAAGCTCAATTGACTTCTTTCCAAAGGATAGGGTCACAGAGCCGTTTCTACAATTGATTACTGCGTTGGAAGTGGCCAAAAAGGGTCGACCGAGTATCACCGGGATTTGATTGTGTGGGTTTGCCACAGGTTGTGTATCTATAACGATAAAGTCCACAGAGAATATGAATTCCCCGACTTTGATTAACACATCCCCTAGCTCACCCCTTGGTTGGGTGATAGATCGATCGGCCATCTGAAGAGTGCAATGCGCAGGTTTTAACTCTCCGATCCCTAATTGCTCATAAACAGAATACGGAAGCAAGTTAACACTAACACCTAGATCGAGTAGAGCACGATTGATATTTTTACCCCCAATAGAAATAGAAATTGTAGGACTTCCGGGGTCCTTTTGTTTCTTGGATAGTTGTTGTGTAAAAGTTATGCTCACATTACTAGCAAGGAAAAGTTTTTTAGGTACTTGAACTTTTCTCTTCCTAGTGCACAAGTTCTTTAAGATTTTCGCATATGACGGAACTTGTTGAATAGCATCTAGGAGAGGAATGTTTATATTAACTTGCTTAAAAATTTCCACAATCTTCTCCATTTGTGGACTTGGTCTGTTGCCTCTTAACCTGTTTGGACAAGGTGCTTTATCAATAAGGGTTTGGTCTAACATTGGAGAAGTTTGTGGGGATGGAATGGATCCCAGAATTGGAGTGAGGATCGTTTTAGGTAGATTCGATGAAATGGACGAAGGGTTCGAGCCTTGGGAAAAATGGAGAATAGGATCGGATGAAGGTGGGAGACTAGACGAATTAGGGGAAGAAGAAGAAGCTGGGGTATCATTGGTGTCACTAACATCATCACATTGCTCACCCACTCGGTTATTCAGCACATTTCCCGATCTCAACGTAGTAACGGCACTCACATTATAACTTTGTGAGTGACCGGGATTAGGTATGGGTTGAGATAGGAGTTTCCCTTTCTCTCTTGCACTCATTGCGGCGTTCAACTGTGCAAGTTGGTTTTCTATTGATTTAATACTTTCGCCGTGGGAGGCGGAGTCTTGTTGTATGGTATCAATAGAAGACTTCATCTCAGCCGATAATTGCATGGAATGTTTCATGAACATATCCAAAGTTTGTGCGAGTGAAGAGTTGTCAGTACCGGCCACTTGTGGTGTAGGAGTGTTGGCCGGATTTTGAAAATTTTGGGACTGAAAGGGGAGCTGATTCTGTGGTTGTGGTTGTTGTGGAGGAGGTCTTTGATAATTACTTTGTTGGTTTTGATTCCAAGCAAAGTTAGGATGATTCCTCCATCCTTGATTGTATGTGGAAGAATAAGGATCGTTTCTAGGTCGCTGCTGAAAAGCAGCATTAGCTTGAAACGATGCATTCATAGGGCATTCTTCCGTTAAGTGTGAAGGATCCGAACAGCAACCACAGACGGTCTTGGGAAGCGTGACCTGATTTAGGGAGACTGATGAAAGTTTGTTCTCAATAGAATCGAGTTTCTTCTGCATCGCTGCCATTTCGGCTTTTACTGCGATGAAAACATCGAGCTGGTGAATACCTCCCCTAGATGAAGGTGGTCTTACGCTTTCCCACTGCAAAATGTTTTCAGCGAGATCTTCCAGATACTTCCAAGTTTCATCGTCATCTTTAGACATGAAATTGCATTGACACATTGTTTCAAGTATCTGCTTTGTCGCTGGATTAATGCTGTCACGGCCCGAAAGTACGGAACATGACCGGCACCTAAACTACGAACGTCTCGAGACGTACATAATCTAAGTAAACCGAAAACCCAGAAATCCAAACCAAGAAAAGTAGTAGAGTGCAGGAAAAACCAACTTAAAGCAAGTAATTTCAATAGCATAAGCCGAATTATGCGGTTTTTAAAACATCAAAAATTTACTGAAAATTTCGGCAGAGTCTCCTTTGTAAAAACTGGCCCCCAAACGGGATACAACATGAATAGTATACGAAATCAAGAAAAAGGCATCCCCAAGTGGGAGCTAGCTCTTCGTCAATCGACGGTCACAACCACACAAGCAATATAATATACAACGCCAACGGCGAGGATCAAAACTCAAAAGGAAACTCAAAACCACCAGAAATATAACGAGCGGCTCTAAGGTCGAAAGAATAAACAACACTGGTCTCTATCTCAATAAATACATGTTTGGTTGATGGAATTTACTAGATATAACGGAATAATATTATACAAGGTAATATGATGGTTACGATACAAGAAAAACCCACCTACTAGCAAGTCACCCGAATGAAACTGAGCCCGCAAAGGCATAATGAAACCTGTACGGCAAACCTGCAAGAAACTGGGGCACAACGGGGGTGAGTTGCCAACTCGTGAATAGAAAAACATCTATGCACAGAAATCGCATAAAGAACGCAACCTGGGTCAATGATCATAATATATCCTCAAATATATAACCGGCAGCCTATAATAAGGCTAGGGTAAATATCTAACCCGAGTGTAATCTCATGTGCCCGTGTCAGTGCCTCAGGTAGCAATATATCATATGAATGAGGTATGAATGCATGAAAACAGAATACATGTAAATGAAGAACTGTTTTCATAATTTAATGAGATTTTCTTGTATTTTTAAAATGAGGTATCATAATGAAATCAGCATAAAACAGTGCCCAGCATCGACACAAAACAAGTGTCCAAATATCTCGATATCTCTGTATCACAATCTCTGTACCTCAATATCTCAAAATCAATATCTAGGGTGCCGTCAATCCAGATCGGCCCCTACCATCCATCTCAAGACCATGACGGTATCCTCCGGATATCCGACGCGTCGGGTAATATCACCGGTCGGTAGTGCTCCCCTACCGGGCTCAACGTCACCAACACATTCCTCTTGCCCCGGGGTACCATACCGGGTCCACCATGTACCCGAAACGGTTCATCCGTCTCCTCGAATCGGGTCTCGAAATCCATCAGCAAACTCATGGTGGACGACTCATACATCATGGGAAAAAACCGCACTTTTATTTAAAAAGAGAGAAATCAGTTTATATATGTTTTGCGGTTTTCCTCCAAATCCAGAAAATATCATGGAAATCCGAATCATCAATAGCATGTAGAACCATGAATATAAGCATGAGAATGAATAACAGTATGCATGAAGCGACAAGTAATAACTACAATATCTAAGCTGGCATATAAGGTATGTACACTAATATTATGTCAAACTACTGGCTATCAAGCTAAGTTAAGCAACAATATTTTCTAAGGTGTACGTGACATGGCAATTACCGATGAAGATGTGTGTGAGCCGGCAAGTAAGTGTATGTGGTACATACGCATCATCGGTAATGGTGTCGGTGTCCTAACAGCATAATGTCAACAATGCAATATGAAATAACAATGTAAATATGCGATGCGGAGCTAGCAACCAAAATGAGCGGGAGCTAAAAACTAGACGCAACTATAACTAATCTGCATTAATCTAATATAAGTCCTACAAATGGTGCCATTTGAAATAACACGAACCGCGGGGTTTTGAAAATAGGGCTACGGTGGTTTTTAAGAAAGGATACGTCTTTTGAAATATCCGTAGATCCCTTGACCCGTCTTTTAAAATACCCACGATCCGCTAGTTTTGAAATAGGTAGGAGTCTAATCTAATCTAACAACTACGCTAAACTATACGGCTGAACTAACAAGCTGAACTACAGGTAAGGAAACCGCCTATCATCTGAGTCGATACATATACATACCTGTATATATACAGTCGGTGATCCCACCTCAATAATATCATATCCATAACCAGACATCCCAAGTCAAGAGTGCGGATCAATCATCAAAATATAGCTCGTACGTAAATCCGTCGTACAGCATCCCCAAATCTGGGTACGGGTCAATATCACATTCATCATACTATTCACCTGGTATCCTCTTTATCAAATATCATGATCGGGGTACTGATCTACGTCTAGTACCATACTGATACCGCCTAAGTATGCATACACGTGTGTGAAACACTACGTCAAGACCCGTTACAACGTCATGTCGTATCTCAAATACGAATCCTGCCATATCACCGAAGTCACAACCTCAATACAAATCTCATCGACTCATCTCAAACCCAAGCCTCAAATTCGTATGTGAACCCATAGTCCCATACCCATGTGAACACATAACTATAAAGAATCCCGTGAGCACATATCAATAGGAAAGTATGCAAGTATGTATGTGTGTATGTGTAGTGCAACACTGCCCTAGGGTTCGCAACGCTAAAATAATCCAACACACCAATATCCATCCTAAGCATCGTTATTAATCCCAAATAACAGATAAAAATTGTTGGTGTGTATACGCATCCGTATACACCACCACGGACTACGGGGGTGCTATACGCCATCCACCCGACTTCTCCCCGTAGATATAAATCTACTCACCTGGTCCTCGCTAGCCGGTGCCGACGTCGCCACGCGCTTGCTTGTCGTCTCGAAGTCCACATGGGGTACCTACATATCATAACGCACCGTATCGCATTAAAACTAAATTCGAAATCGAAACGGCATACGAAAATCAAATCGGCACGCGTATCACGCATAGGTCCAAACCTATCGCCTACGCATGCAAGAATAGTCAAACCAACCCTCGATGTCGATGTACAAACGTCAAACCATCGAGAAAAATCCAATCACACTCATTTGCACATTCACGAACACTAATTTTAATATAAACTAGGTTAAAACTCACAAAAACCCCCAATTTCACTTAAAAAGTCATTTTTCCGAAAATCTAGCAAGCACAATTCGCCGTTTTTGTACAAAACATGACGTTTAAATGAATGTAGCGGCCAATATACTTATTAAATATCTTAAATAATTCATAGAAACAATTTCCGGAATTTAATCTCATTAAATTCCAAAAACCCTAATATTCTAGTTTACAAAATACCCTTTTTAACAATTTCATAGCCAAAAATGCACAAACTACAATTTAGGTTGGATTTCCATGCTCTAAAGCATTAAACTACACTTAATAAAGTTAATAATACGATAAAAACCCTAACCATATTTTTAATCTCATATTTCGAATTAAATCAAAAAACCTAGTTTGCAACAAAAGCTTAATTTGGACATTTTTCAAGTAACAACTTGTAATTAACAACTAGATTAGTTTTCTACAAAACTAAATATGTTAATCCACATCACTAAACCATGCACAATCAAACACAACTCATTTCCACAACAAACCCTAACTTGAAATCTTTAATCATGCAATTAAACTCACATAAACCAAATTAACACTTAATTAAATTAGCTTTAAGAAATTAGTAACAAATTAAGCAAAAATGTTTAGAATTATACCCAAAAATATTTGAAGATCCACAAGCATCCATGGCCCTCCAAAATGCTCTCTTTTCATAAAGATCCATGCTATACGGGCTAAGCTAAAATGGGTAGGAGTCGGATTTGGGTTTTGGGATTTTTTTGATGGATTTTGGGGCAATTTTTGATGAAGTTTTGAAGAGAAAAGAGAAGGGGAATGGGGGGGCTGCTGCTGCTGTAGGAGAGGGGGGTCGGCTGGAATGGGAGGGGGAGAGGAGAGAGAGGGAGGTAGAGAAAGTGGGGGGAGAAAGTCAAGGTCAAACCAAAGTCAAAAGTCCACCTCATTTAACCATTTTCTTTTTCTTTTCTTTCATTTCTTTCCTTTGAAATTCAAGTGGGGAAAAAGATGGGGGCTGCTGAATTCAGCCAAGGGGAGAAGTGAATGGGGGTGTGTGGGTGTGGGTACGGGTGTGGGGTGATGAAAAATGATAAAGACAATACCCCAAACATCCATTTATGCTAAAAAAAACCTTTTTTCTTAAATAATTTCTAAACCGTTTTGGCAAATAATTTCGTTCCAAAAACCACATGATAAAATTTTATTTAATGTTTTATGATGCACAAAATTTGTTTCAACTCGTTCCAATTTGTAATTTTCCCTAATTAAATGTATTAGTGACGGCTTAAAATAATAATAAAATAATATTTTTTTTCAGAAAATTTAAAATTTCACCAGCGGCTCAATAAACACCAAATAATAGCAATTACATAGCTAGAATATGTATATTTAATTTTTATAATAAGATATTTGTATTTTGGTTTTTTACAGAAAACCCCCCTTATTTTACCGATTTTTTCGAAATTTCACCGAAACGATTTTCAAAACGTTACAATCTTCCCCCCTTAAAGAAATTCAGTCCCCGAATTTAAATTCAAACTCCCCCAAATACTAAAACATCTAAGAAAACCATCAAGTCGTCGGGGCTCCGAAATTGTAAATACATAAAACAAATCGTAGCGCAGCGCATGCGCTTGAAAAATGAGTATATAACTCAAATCAAAACTCCGTCAAGCATCCCGCAATCATCGGAGTTATGGAGAAGACATCAATGCCAAATCCAAATCAAAACCAATATGACATAACTCGAAACTATACATGTAAATATCGAATCTATATCTGTAAGTATCTGAAGGAAATGCATGCCAAAAATATATTCAGGTACTGTCCTCTGACTAGTCCTGCTCAGTACGAAAACACATAGCAATATCATAAAAACGTACTGCTCTATACGAAATCAATCCCAAAATATGCACATGAATGCTACGTGCGTCTGGTGCGCACGGAAATCAAAATCCATATACGTGCCATACAAGTGCACAGAAACAAGATCAAAGTGCATCGGGTGTGCACAAAGCATCTGTCGTAGGCAACATGTGTGCCTGACAGCAAAATCAGGTGCATCTGACATGCACGAAAAATCTCGATTTAGTGTATCTGGTGTGCACCAAAATCATATCTCAAAACATGCGCTCGACATGCGCGAAAATCCAAGGCCGGTGCATCTATCATGTATGAAATCATGAAATCCAATATCAAGCGCCGAACATGCGCAAAATCAAATCAGGTGCATAAGGTGCACGAAACAAATATCGAGTATCATAATCGAAATCGAAGTCCAGTGCCTCTAAGTGCACAAAAGGCGTATCACTGCACTGCAAGCATATATAAACTATACAGAGTGCAGGAATCAAATCGTGTGCGTGCATACGCACAAAATCAACTCAAATATCTAAAACCGTAAAATCACAAACATGTGAAACCAAAGCACGAAAACGATATCAAGTGCAACACTGTGCAAAGATCGTAAATCCTCAATCATCAAAATCAAATCATACGAATAAATCACCCAAAACATCGTGATCAATAATGGCGGAACAGTACCGCTCAAGCGCATCCTCTAAGAATCTCGGCCAACTGTCACGGTCACTAGTGGGACGTCTCGTCGATGATCATGAACTCTGTCCTGCTGATGTGCGTAACCATGACCACTCCTGGGTCAAGGTCTTCACTGTGAATTACCAATCTCTCGGTCCATCATCGCGACCACTCGTAAGACAGCATATCACTGGCGTCGGCCTCTGGTTCTCTGAATGTACGTGACACCTCTGATCCTGGTGCAAGTATCATTGCAGCAGTGTCCTGGAAGGAATCCTGCTCACGGTCTCTTCCATGTTTCGTCTCTGCCAACTGTCCGGAAGTCATCGTCCTTTACTATATCTGCGTCTTGCTCTGGAACGACTGCATTCTCATCACGACTCTTCTGGAAGGTATATCCAAGTACCATGCCTCGGCATGCGCATCGCATCTCTGATGTCGGCGGAGTGGAACGTCATCTCATCTAGATCTGGTACGAACCTCCTACTTCACTTTTCTCTAATGTCATCTGCTTTGGACTCGTCTCGTCGTGGCTGCATGGATTGAGCTCCAACGACTATCCTCGTATCTGGAGTCTCCCAAGAATGCATCTCACCACCTAGCATCCGAATTAAGTCGAGCCATCCGATCGAGTCGTCAAAACCTCATAATCCCCCAAGAGCTCAACATCTTGGGCACAGTTTAATAGTATCGAGTACATACCACAGCATCGGTGGTCCAGCCGTAGAAGGGCAAACCCAAGCCTCACTAATGGCGCCGTAAAACTGCCGCAAACCCGAAGGTTCAAAGGCTTTCACACGGTCATTAAGTCGAGTTAGGGTTTTATTCTTCTAGAGGGACCATAGAATTGCCTGCATGTCTTTCCGACTACTTTAAACTTGGAATAATAGGTTTCTGACATTCGATCGTCTCTGTCGACTCCCAACGTCTCCGCGTGAAGTCGTCTCCAGCTGGAATCAATCTATCTGATGACCTCGCATCGGGGTAGGCGAACGATCCACATGTCCTAGTCATTCATCCTCGATGACTAGCGACCTTCTATCATCTCTTAGTACAACTCATTCTGCACTAACTCCAGCATCTGGGGCAATATCTCGTCGTTCGCAGCAATAACTGGCTCGCTCGTCTGCATGCTGAACGGTGCCTCAATCATCAGGAGTAAGCAATACTTCAATGGTCATCAAAATCTGGCTGGCTTCTATCAGTGTCTCAATCCTCTAGTGCAAATCGGCACGTCCGAGTAATTTCATACAGCAATCCACCCAACGCTCGTGGCGCGAAGACACAATGAAAAGACACATCTCTGCAATCGTGTGTCACCGGAATCATGCCCTGGTCAGTCCTCGTTCTTGACGAGCTCATGCTGACCGCAACTCTAGCCGTAGCTCTCCCTGCCCGTAATCGTGGCAGCAAAACCATAACTGGTACTGATGAGGCTAGATCGGGAAGGAATATAATACTGAACAAGGAAATATACATCCTAAGGCTTCATAAGTGGAGTGGCGTGTCGTAAATATGCCGCGGAACATACCAACGGTACGTCACTCTACTTTAGTCACCTATTCCATCAACCAAGGGTCATCCTACGCTCCGAAGGTTAAAACCTAACGCTCTGATACCAACTTTGTCACGGCCCGAAAGTACGGAACATGACCGGCACATAAACTACGAACGTCTCGAGACGTACGTAATCTAAGTAAACCGAAAACCCAGAAATCCAAACCAAGAAAAGTAGTAGAGTGCAGGAAAAACCAACTTAAAGCAAGTAATTTCAATAGCATAAGCCGAATTATGCGGTTTTTAAAACATCAAAAATTTACTGAAAATTTCGGCAGAGTCTCCTTTGTAAAAACTGGCCCCCAAACGGAATACAACATGAATAGTATACGAAATCAAGAAAAAGGCATCCCCAAGCGGGAGCTAGCTCTTCGTCAATCGACGGTCATAACCACACAAGCAATATAATATACAACGCCAACGGCGAGGATCAAAACTCAAAAGGAAACTCAAAACCACCAGAAATATAACGAGCGACTCTAAGGTCGAAAGAATAAACAACACTGGTCTCTATCTCAATAAATACATGTTTGGTTGATGGAATTTACTAGATACAACGGAATAATATTATACAAGGTAATATGATGGTTACGATACAAGAAAAACCCACCTACTAGCAAGTCACCCGAATGAAACTGAGCCCGCAAAGCCATAATGAAACCTGTACGGCAAACCTGCAAGAAACTGGGGCACAACGGGGGTGAGTTGCCAACTCGTGAATAGAAAAACATCTACGCACAGAAATCGCATAAATAACGCAACCTGGGTCAATGATAATAATATATCCTCAAATATATAACCAGCAGCCTATAACAAGGCTAAGGTAAATATCTAACCCGAGTGTAATCTCATGTGCCCGTGTCAGTGCCTCAGGTAGCAATATATCATATGAATGAGGTATGAATGCATGAAAACAGAATACATGTAAATGAAGAACTGTTTTCATAATTTAATGAGATTTCCTTGTATTTTTAAAATGAGGTATCATAATGAAATCAGCATAAAACAGTGCCCAGCATCGACACAAAACAAGTGTCCAAATATCTCGATATCTCTGTATCACAATCTCTGTACCTCAATATCTCAAAATCAATATCTAGGGTGCCGTCAATCCAGATCGGCCCCTACCATCCATCTCAAGACCATGACGGTATCCTCCGGATATCCGACGCGTCGGGTAATATCACCGGTCGGTAGTGCTCCCCTGCCGGGCTCAACGTCAACAACACATTCCTCTTGCCCCGGGGTACCATACCGGGTCCACCATGTACCCGAAACGGTTCATCCGTCTCCTCGAATCGGGTCTCGAAATCCATCAGCAAACTCATGGTGGACGACTCATACATCATGGAAAAAAACCGCACTTTTATTTAAAAAGAGAGAAATCAGTTTATATATGTTTTGCGGTTTTCCTCCAAATCCAGAAAATATCATGGAAATCCGAATCATCAATAGCATGTAGAACCATGAATATAAGCATGAGAATGAATAACAGTATGCATGAAGCGACAAGTAATAACTACAATATCTAAGCCGGCATATAAGGTATGTACACTAATATTATGTCAAACTACTGGCTATCAAGCTAAGTTAAGCAACAATATTTTCTAAGGTGTACGTGACATGGCAATTACCGATGAAGATGTGTGTGAGCCGGCAAGTAAGTGTATGTGGTACATACGCATCATCGGTAATGGTGCCGGTGTCCTAACAGCATAATGTCAACAATGCAATATGAAATAACAATGTAAATATGCGATGCGGAGCGAGCAACCAAAATGAGCGGGAGCTAAAAACTAGACGCAACTATAACTAATCTGCATTAATCTAATAAAAGTCCTACAAATGGTGCCATTTGAAATAACACGAACCGCGGGGTTTTGAAAATAGGGCTACGGTGGTTTTTAAGAAAGGATACGTCTTTTGAAATATCCGTAGATCCCTTGACCTGTCTTTTAAAATACCCACGATCCGCTAGTTTTGAAATAGGTAGGAGTCTAATCTAATCTAACAACTACGCTAAACTATACGGCTGAACTAACAAGCTGAACTACAGGTAAGGAAACCGCCTATCATCTGAGTCGATACATATACATACCTGTATATATACAGTCGGTGATCCCGCCTCAATAATATCATATCCATAACCAGACATCCCAAGTCAAGAGTGCGGATCAATCATCAAAATATAGCTCGTACGTAAATCCGTCGTACGGCATCCCCAAATCTGGGTACGGGTCAATATCACATTCATCATACTATTCACCTGGTATCCTCTTTATCAAATATCATGATCGGGGTACTGATCTACGTCTAGTACCATACTGATACCGCCTAAGTATGCATACACGTGTGTGAAACACTACGTTAAGACCCGTTACAACGTCATGTCGTATCTCAAATACAAATCCTGCCATATCACCGAAGTCACAATCTCAATACAAATCTCATCGACTCATCTCAAACCCAAGCTTCAAATTCGTATGTGAACCCATAGTCCCATACCCATGTGAACACATAACTATAAAGAATCCCGTGAGCACATATCAATAGGAAAGTATGCAAGTATGTATGTGTGTATGTGTAGTGCAACACTGCCCTAGGGTTCGCAACGCTAAAATAATACAACACACCAATATCCATCCTAAGCATCGTTATTAATCCCAAATAACAGATAAAAATTGTTGGTGTGTATACGCATCCGTATACACCACCACGGACTGCGGGGGTGCTATACGCCATCCACCCGACTTCTCCCCGTAGATATAAATCTACTCACATGGTCCTCGGTAGCCGGTGCCGACGTCGCCACGCGCTTGCTTGTCGTCTCGAAGTCCACATGGGGTACCTACATATCATAACGCACCGTATCGCATTAAAACTAAATTCGAAATCGAAATGGCATACGAAAATCAAATCGGCACGCGTATCACGCATAGGTCCAAACCTATCGCCTACGCATGCAAGAATAGTCAAACCAACTCTCGATGTCGATGTACAAACGTCAAACCATCGAGAAAAATCCAATCACACTCATTTTCACATTCACGAACACTAATTTTAATATAAACTAGGTTAAAACTCACAAAAACCCCCAATTTCACTTAAAAAGTCATTTTTCCGAAAATCTAGCAAGCACAATTCGCCGTTTTTGTACAAAACATGACGTTTAAATGAATGTAGCGGCCAATATACTTATTAAATATCTTAAATAATTCATAGAAACAATTTCCGGAATTTAATCTCATTAAATTCCAAAAACCCTAATATTCTAGTTTACAAAATACCCTTTTTAACAATTTCATAGCCAAAAATGCACAAACTACAATTTAGGTTGGATTTCCATGCTCTAAAGCATTAAACTACACTTAATAAAGTTAATAATACGATAAAAACCCTAACCATATTTTTAATCTCATATTTCGAATTAAATCAAAAAACCTAGTTTGCAACAAAAGCTTAATTTGGACATTTTTCAAGTAACAACTTGTAATTAATAACTAGATTAGTTTTCTACAAAACTAAATATGTTAATCCACATCACTAAACCATGCACAATCAAACACAACTCATTTCCACAACAAACCCTAACTTGAAATCTTTAATCATGCAATTAAACTCACATAAACCAAATTAACACTTAATTAAATTAGCTTTAAGAAATTAGTAACAAATTAAGCAAAAATGTTTAGAATTATACCCAAAAACATTTGAAGATCCACAAGCATCCATGGCCCTCCAAAATTCTCTCTTTTCACAAAGATCCATGCTATACGGGCTAAGCTAAAATGGGTAGGAGTCGGATTTGGGTTTTGGGATTTTTTTGATGGATTTTGGGGCAATTTTTGATGAAGTTTTGAAGAGAAAAGAGAAGGGGAATGGGGGGGCTGCTGCTGCTGTAGGAGAGGGGGGTCGGCTGGAATGGGAGTGGGAGAGGAGAGAGAGGGAGGTAGAGAAAGTGGGGGGAGAAAGTCAAGGTCAAACCAAAGTCAAAAGTCCGCCTCATTTAACCATTTTCTTTTTCTTTTCTTTCATTTCTTTCCTTTGAAATTAAAGTGGGGAAAAAGATGGGGGCTGCTGAATTCAGCCAAGGGGAGAAGTGAATGGGGGTGTGTGGGTGTGGGTACGGGTGTGGGGTGATGAAAAATGATAAATACAATACCCCAAACATCCATTTACGCTAAAAAAAAAGCCTTTTTTCTTAAATAATTTCTAAACCGTTTTGGCAAATAATTTCGTTCCAAAAACCACATGATAAAATATTATTTAATGTTTTATGATGCACAAAATTTGTTTCAACTCGTTCCAATTTGTAATTTTTCCTAATTAAATGTATTAGTGACGGCTTAAAATAATAATAAAATAATATTTTTTTTCAGAAAATTTAAAATTTCACCAGCGGCTCAATAAACACCAAATAATAGCAATTATATAGCTAGAATATGTATATTTAATTTTTATAATAAGATATTTGTATTTTGGCTTTTTACAGAAAACCCCCCTTATTTTACCGATTTTTTCGAAATTTCACCGAAACGATTTTCAAAACGTTACAAATGCCCTCATATATAATTCGACATAAATTCCATCTTTGTATTCCATAATGAGGACATTGGACAAGCAGATCCTTGAAACGTTCAAAGAACTTCCAAAATGGTTCATTGGAAAGCTGGGTGAACTGGTTGATCTCGCTCCTAATACGGGCGGTCTTATGGTTTGGGTAAAACTTCTTAAGAAATACTATTACGAATTCATCCCAATTAGTGATAGAGTGTGCGGCAGTATTATAAAGCCATTTTTCTTCCAAGTCGCACAGTGTGAATGGGAGAAGACGCAAGCGCATAGCATCGACAGTCAACTGTGAAGTACCCATCATTGTGCATACGTTTTCGAATTTGGTGATGAAAACGTACGCGTCTTCCGACTTAAACCCGTGAAATTTGGGCAACAGATTGATGTGGTGGGGTTTAATTTCGAAATTATCCCCGTTAGCTGGCGGAAGAGATAGACAATTGGGAAGAGGACCACAGATAGGATAGCATCTCTCTTGGAAAGAGATACGCGGTGGATTCTGCGCACCTGGTGGCAGCGTGGTGTTATATTCTGAGGGAGTGTCGTCTATCTCGGTCGTGGTGTGTGGTGGGGGAAAAGAAGATGAAGAAGTACCGACTTCGGCGTCGATAGCAGGAACGCGGACAAGACGGACACTAGAATCCCGTGTCCAGCCGAGCATGCACTAAGCTGGTTTAGTGCAAGTGGCAGCGTGTGTGTGATTTAAAATTGGTTTGTTTTGAAAAAAGTGGGACTCAAGACAAATCACTCTAAAATGCACAAGCAACCCTAGAACTAAGTCACCTAGGTCCAGTCTCTAGACCGCTCATAGACTTCCAAAGGACAAGCCGCAAGATCAATTCTCTACCGCCTCTTCACTACCCTTGTAGCCAGATAAGTGCCAGGTAAGTGGGAAGGAACCACAGTAGTGGGCCTAATTAAAAACCACTAGCCTTAGTCACACTTGCCTACACACTACAAAAGTAATGCGGATAAGCGATAGATTACCCACGACCTTCTTCTATCCTTATTGAGCACGACAGTCCTTAGAGTCTAGTCTAGATATTTTTTAAATTAATGTAGGGTTGATGCAGATGCTCGGTTTGTGATTTATGGGGCTTAGTAAGGATGATGAATTCCCCACCTAATCTGGATTTTGGTCTTGCCCCTTAAAAATCCGTATTAAAATATGAAATAACAAACCAATAACAAAACTTTGCGAAAAGATTATTGAGTGGCAATATTTTGCAAAGAATCCTGCAGAAAAGATATTTTATTGGATTTCAGAGGAGAGAGAGAGATATAAGAAATATACCAGAGAAGTTTGGAACCCTAAATCCTCTCTCCCACCGTGCTTCCGCCGCCAAATGTATCTTATTGCCGCGGTTCCGCCGCGATAAAGAGGGATCATGTGTTGATTTTTGCTACGTGGCCTCCTGCACTCCTATGGATCATGATGAATGTCTCTGTCTCTCTGTATCCTCAAGTCTGTGACTCCAGATTCCCTCGCAAAATTCACACAATAATCGTTAAATATACAATTTGCAGTTTTGTTTTATGATATTGATCGTATAAGAATTCAACACAAATAATAAGAATAAAAAATTATGCACGTATCCCCGGCAACGGCGTCATTTGATTGGTCTGAAAAAAGTGTGTTTGTAATGTAACCGCAATCAATAACGGTGTCGCGTGTAGCTAGACCGACATGAGTACGGGTCGTCCTCAGGGAAACGTTGAATCTTTTACTCTTACTTTAGACGTGTTGAAAAAGAGAGGAGGGATAAAGAATTTTGTGGAATGGTTTCTAGATCTACGTTAAGCACTAATGCAGAATATAGATCTAGATTATTTATGGATGTAGCTAATATAATAAGGGGGCTTGTAGGGTTCGTTAGGATTTAGTAGTTATGGACGATTAATTAAAAGTTACCCTTTTATCCTTTAATAGATTTAAAACTAGAATGACGGTGATGCGTGTAGATTAGGGTTTCTGGAGGGAAAAGGAATCCCACTCTTAACCCTTATCTCGACACGGAACTCCGTTCATATCTAGCCTTTACCAAAATAATCATTAATCTAATCTCTAATCGCGGTCGGAACTAACAAAGAATTGTTAGCGCGCCCGATTAGGATGTTAATGATTCTTTTGATAAAGTTCATAAACTTTATAGGACTTAAAAAGGGTTTAGGGATGTTCATCATCCATTAGCCTACCCTAATCCTGCGAACCCTAACAAGCGGAGAATTACTCGCGCATGTTGCGAGAAAAAGAGATGGAAAGAAATTGCATAATTAAACTACGAAGAAATAGAATAAGAAAAAGAAAGCTATTTTTATTAATCAATAATATTCATTACACTTGAATCCTTAGAAAATGATTACAATTTCTAGTTGCTTCTCGATCTCTTCTAAGGAGGTAGACGAACAGTTGATGATCAGCCTGGATGCGTGAGCCGTCTTGGACTTCGTGATCTCGTCGGCTTGATGCCTTCTAACTTTAGCCCTTGGTCCTTTATATAGCCCTCAAAGAAGAAAAACTAGTTACCATATATGGTGACTTCCTAATATGGTGACTTTCCATATATGGATTCTGAATCCCTGTCAGTATTGATTTTATGATTTGGGCAGATTTTTGATCCTGACATCTTGAATATCTTGATCTCTTGACCTCAGCTAAATCTTGCACAATATCTCTATGAATAATGTTAGTACTATTTATTAAATTAGAGAGAGTATCTTAATCACTATATATGGTAATAAATCTTTAAGAAACTTGATTAAGAATATTTAATATGCTATGCACTTTATATGGTAATAAATCTTTAAAAAACATGATTAAGAATATTTTATATGCTATGCATCTTTTAATTACTAAAATATTATGCATATATTTTGAAATATTATTCTAACCATTTGTTTGATATTATATCTTTTAAGAATTGTGATTAGAATATTTGATATGATATGCATATTTTCAATTACCAAAATATTATATAAATATAAAATGCCTATATTTTCCTTCATAATATTAATTATAATATATAAATATATGGCAAATAGTATTTTGCAGATAAATCCAAATATGTTTAATATTTATAATAAACACCTTTTATTATTTAAGAAATGTAAGAAAAATACTTATACCAAAGTGCAATATTTTCAACTGAACATGACACTGGTACAAGTCAGTCTGTAGACCCGAGATCGTCATAGAGTCTTGTGTATTCTCCCACTGTACTTTGATTTCCACCCTACCACGGCTCTACTGAGTCGTGCAAACAGGTGGCTTTTGGGTACAGTCCCGAGACACATGGAGGCAATGAGCGATAGGAGGGGTTTCGTCTCTCCCGGTATTGGGGGTTGATGTTGCGCTGTGCTCGATTGGCTATAACAGAAAGTCCCTGGCCAGGGCTGATGAGATTTGCTGATAAGTG
Source organism: Agapanthus africanus (assembly GCA_030015575.1). Lineage (NCBI taxonomy): Eukaryota > Viridiplantae > Streptophyta > Magnoliopsida > Asparagales > Amaryllidaceae > Agapanthus > Agapanthus africanus. The sequence continues at coordinate 472,201,206 of JASDDO010000031.1, forward strand.
TTATCAGTAGTTTCTCGATCTGTTATAGGCCATACATCGGCATGACTTATTGAGTTATTAGAGTCGATGATACCATCCCTAGACTCGGTATGCAGCATATCTGACGAAGAGACCGGACTGTATGGTAAGTGTTGCTGGTTGGCTCTACGGGAGTTTTGACAGGTTCACTTGTTGTTCTTCTGTTCGCTCAATACCTGGGAGCCGTTACGTCAAGCTAGTGCCGCTGACAGTTTGTGGGTATGTGATATGATCACTACTTACTGCTGGCGTATTGATGAGTCTTAGAGTCCCACAAAGGGATTTCCTAGCTCAGGCGAAACGATGTGGGGCGCATATGGGAATATGCGCAGGAGCTTGATTAAATGCGCGTATATGATGCCGTATTTTAATCTGGTATTTTCTATTGGTCGGGTCGTATGTGATATGACTGGATTATTAAATCAAGTGTTGATTTAATATCAATTGACCATTAGCTCATTTATTAAACCCTTCTTTATTTTGTATGCATCTATGTATGTATGTTTATATTGATATGGATGCATACATGTGTCATGGTTGATGATACATTGGAGATGGCTATGCAAGACTCACATGGAAACTATTATGATATTTTTAATTATTGAGTTAAAAAAATGGGAAATAAATCATGGTTGATTTTTCTTTCTGCACACTTCTAAAAATATCTTATGCTAACCATGGATTCATTTCTAATTATCAATTAACTCAACTTCAAAAATATCTGGATATTTTCCTAGCCTTAGTTAAGAGTGAAGGTGGCTCTCTCTTATTCATTATTATTCTTGAGTTTATCTCTCTTGATCTCAAGTAAGCCATTTCCATCTCCTTCTTCCTCCAACCTCTCTACCTCTTTCAAAGTGAGTGAATAGAAAGAAAAATAAAGGTTTTTAAGTGAGAATATTACCCACTTCACCAATCTATATTAGTCTAGCCTACTAGTGTAGGTTGTTTGCTTCACTTCCACTTAGGTCAAGTGAAGCTAGGAGCTTGAGCAAAGGAACTCCGTGGTGGATCGTCGTAGACTTCGAAGGCTTCAAGCAAACCCGTTCAAACTCCAAGTAGAACCAAGGAGTCAAGGAGGATAGGTCTACAAAGCTTGTATTTCTTCCCTCTAAGTGTTCGATACTAACTAGTATGCGATACTTGCTACTTTTTACCTTAATCCTCTAGTTTGATTCTAAGTTAGGTTTGGTTAGCACCCTAGTTTTTTTTTAAAGTTGCATGTTTGATGCTTGTTAAATCCTAGTGAAGGTGCTAAGCAAACCCAGCACCTATTGCACTAGATGTTTTTGTGCAGACCTGATGCACTTGATTTAGAGGTTCGTGCATACTTGGCGCACTTGATGTGGTTTTGTGAACATTTGATGCACTTGATTGAGATTTTCGTGCACTCTAGATTCACTTGATGTTGTTGTCGTGCACATCTGTTGCATTTGACATATGCTTTCGTGCACACCTGTTGCACTTGACAGATATTTTCGTGCACATCCGTTGCACTCAGTTTTCCTTTTCGTGCACATTCGTTGTACTTAGTTTTGACTTCGATTTCCGTGTGCACCAGACGCACATGGGTTGGTTTTCATGTATACCTATTGAGATTGATTTCTTTTTCAAGCATCGTATTTTATGATATACTATGTTATATAGTAGCATAACAGGACTGATCTGAGGACAGTACCTGAGTGTTTTCGCATGCATCGATATTTACTGAAGAGGTTTTCAAAGGAGTTATAGTCTTATTATTTTCCTACGTGTCTATGAGCGACGCGAAACTTTACAAAAAAAAAACCCTTCTAAGATACTTTCAAGAAGACGGGACGTATATTTTAAGCAAAATGTATATAGATATAGTTATAGTTATAGTTATATATATATATATATATATATATATATATATATATATATATATATATATATATATATATATACATACATTTCTTCACAAATGAACATCCGCTACTTATACCCTAATATACGCATCATACAGCGATTTGAAAAGGATTTTTCATACATTTTCAGTTATTTAAATGATTTTACAATGATGCATACTATAAACGTATTGTAACCTTGACTATATTGTGCTGATTTAAAACGGAAGATTTCTCAAATGGCATACTTATTCATAACTTTTATGATTTGCATGACACTTGTCGGAGTTTCGATTATTGAGTTTTGCACTCGTTTTCATTCGCGCGTGTTACACTATGATATTCCTAGTTTATTCGTGACTTCGAAACCCCATTGATATAATTTGATTTACTGAAATATTTTAAGACTTGGGGGGTTTAAATTTAAATTCGGGGACTAGATTCATTTAAGGAGGGAAGATAGAAACAAATCAGAAAACGAAAAATATTATTTTAGAATTTAAATAATAGAATAATGAATTTTACGGATATTATACGAATATAGATTTGAGTTTTCGTAGAATGATATAATTATATACCTCTATTTTGGAAAATAATTGAAATTTAAAATGAATTATCATTTATGGAAGAATTTATTTGATTTGGGCTTTTATAAATTAGTATATAATTATTTAACATACACGTTTAAGATTAAAATTAATTAGTGTTTTACTAATTATTACACTAAACCATATTTTATTTTGTTAACCATACTTGTGTGCATGACATATTATTTACATGTTTTCTTTGCTTTTGATTGTTATGGTTTTATGTTTTCTTAAGAGAAAAATAAAAGAGAAGAAAAAGAAAAATGAGAGGGGGGGACAAGGAGACATAGAAGTATGGTTAGGAGAGAGAGAGTGTGTGTGTGAGAGAGAAAGAGAGAGATATGACTGCCTTAACCATTGCCTTGCATCATTTTCTTCATCACTTCTTCATCTCCTCCTTCATCTTCATCTTCCTTCACTTCCTCCACCACCCTCTACTACCTCAAAACACCACCCAAACCATCTCAAAACACACAAAAACCTTCACAAAAAATGCTCCTAACCTCATCGTAGGCAATATGGTGGGATCAAGTTTAAGTTTTGAGGAACTCTTACCATCTTGAAATTTTCTTGAGTTGCTTTCTTAAGATAAAACTCTCACATTTTATCTGGTATCTAGTTTTTTTCACCTCACATATTAGCTAGAGTTAATTTTAGAGCTTTTAGAATATGTTTTCTTAACTTAGAAATTCTAAAGTGAGTAGTAGTGAGTAGAACTTGTAATAGTAGTGTAGTAGAGGGTTTAGAAAGTGATTACTAGCCTAGTAGTGACAGAATTCCTGTTCTAGATGAGTTTAGAATTTTCCGATATCGGTTTTTCATTGAAACTTGAGGATCAAATGGAATCTGATACTATTTAGGAACTTTGAAAATTAAATAGAGCATACAGTGAAATATATAGACCAGTAGAAAACCACCCTCAAGGCCTGAGCCACCAAATCCAATTCTTGGCTGCTGTTTTATTCGTTTTGACCGTAATTTGCGGGTTAATTTTGGAATTAGGCTTTGAAATTTGTTCTGTAGCTCACTCATTAGATAACTAAAATTACCCTATACGCTAAAAAGTTTCAGATCACCTTAAGAAAAAACTAGAGTTATTTTACTTGGTTTTTGGCAATGTTTTGCGATATTTGAAAACTTGGTTTTTGATATTTGAGTTTTGACTTGGTCGTTTGACGTTCGTACGTCGATTTCATGGGGTATTTAGTTGTTTTAGCACGCGTTGACCATAGGTTCTAACCTATGCGCTTCGCTCGTGATTTCAAATTCGATTCAGGTTTTTATGCGACTTTAGTTATGGATTCGATTGTAGGTACATCGCGTGGACTTCCGAGATGACGAAGAAGAGCAGGGCATTCGTCGATATCGACTAGGGCGAGGCATGTTGATATGAGTAGATATATATCTATGGGGGAAGTCGTGTAGATGGCGTATAGCACCCCCGCAACCGTAGAAATAGGATATTGTATATAGTAGAAACGTAAACCTAGCCTATAGGATTATTAGGATAAACTATGTGGATATTCGTATACTTAGTAGAATGATATACCCCTATTACTATTTCTTAGCCTAGAGCTATATCTACTTATGTAAGTATATATACACACACACACATATGATTACCTTATATGATATAAGTTTGCTAATGATATAAGGATATTTACGATATGAGGCTATGAGTCGATATGATATGATACGATGATATGAGGCGATATGATATGATATGATACAAGATGACATGAAATGATATGTTATGAGATGAGATGAGATGATGTACGTGACTATAGATCCGTACTATTTAATTTGATGATATGGTACGATGGATATTCCGTACGTGATATGATGAGGATGGATCGCCGATATTTATTTCGACTCGAGACATCTGGTTTAAAATCACAAAGTACATATTATGATATGTTTAGAGCCATACCTACTTTCAAAACTAACAAATCGTTACGTACTTTTAAATGATAATTTCAAGGGGACACTACAACTTTTCAAATGGTATTTTCTTCAAAAACATCGTAGCCTCCTCTTTTCTAAAATAATGTTTCATACTATTTTAAACTATAACTGTATGGCTCATACGTAATTTCATATTTTTATACGTGTTCACGTTACGATTTTTTTATTCCGTTTACGCTCGTATTTCAATTTCTTATTTCTGCATATGTTCGCGTTTTGATCTTTTATGATGTATATCGCGTTTATACTTTAGTTTTACTTGATCTCATGCTAGGATACACGCACCGTTACCGATGATTTATATGTTGCACGTGCACATACTCGTATGCTTACATACACCTCATCGGTAATTGCCATACCACGTACACAAATAGAACTCGCTATGCTACCGCATCATACTATACATGTTAGCATGTTAGATTCTAATAGTACTTTCTTTACAATGTTGTACGACACGCTTATATGAACACGCTTGCTAAGCATTACAGTATTGTTCTATGCATGTACATATCTTTTCATGATTGCCATATTCTATGTTTATGATTTCGCTTTCATGAGATTTCTAGATTTGAGAAACCGCAGATATTATTTTTTTAAAAACTTGTGATTGTTTTAAAAACGCGGTTTTCTCTCGATATGATATTTCGGCGTCCACCATAAGATTTCTCGGTTCTGAGATATTATTATTATCCAAATTGAGGCAGGGGAGATAGACCGATTGCGGATACATGGTGGACCCGGTACGGTACCCCAGGATAAGAAGATCGTATAGAAAGGCGTTGAGCCTGGCGGTGAAACACTACCTACCGGTGACAATATTGGACTTGGCGGATATCCGGAGGATACTGACCAGAATGATATGAGACATATGGATATGATGACCGATCTGATGAGACGGTGTCCGAAATATGAGGGCCGATCTGATGAGACGGCGCCTGAGATATGAAAATTTACGTGTCGATACTGGACACGAGATTTATGATGATTTCGAGTGTCGATACTGGACACTCAGGATTTCATGATGATTTCGAGTGTCGTTGATGGACACTCATCGGATGATATGTATACATACATGATATGGATGATACAATACCACATATTGATACAGGCACGATATTATACTTATATATATACATATATACACGTTCATTTCGATACCACACGGTATGATATTATTATTATTACAGTATGACCTGGGTAGATCGTTATACATTCGATTTCTACCTGATGATGTCTTCTACTCACGAGTTGGCAACTCACCCCCGCTGTGCAATAGTTTTCTTGCATGACCGACCGCTCGGATCAGTAGCGGCTTGCTGGCATGTTTTTCTTTTGAGTGATTTGCTTGGTAGGTGGATTACACTACAGATCGTAACCACCATTGTATATTTTATTCATTATAATCTAGTTAAAAGCTTCATCAATCAGACTATGTATATTTGGTAGACTTGGAGACCAGTTGTATATTCTTTCAGATTTAGAGTCGAGACTTGTATATTATTGGATATAGTTGATCTGATGATGTTTTGGTGTTTTTTATTCTTTTCTGTGTTTGATCTTCGTCTTGGGTGTCGTATACTTACTTACGTGGTTGTGTTTCCGCCGATTGGCGAAGAGTTAGCTCCCGTTTGGGGATGCTAATACTATTATTGTATATGTACTGGTTTTGATCAAAATATACGAAGGATGTGCTGCCCAAATTTCAAATGACGAAAATGTTTTCAAACTTTAGTATACAATTCACTTGTGTTTCAACGAACTTTACTTATATTTTGAAAAGCAGAATTTGATTTCATTTATACCCATTTTCAAAACTTCATCTCCACTATTTTCTTTTTCTTTAAAAGGTTTAGATTCTTAGTTTTCGGCTTACTTGGGTTACGGTGGAGTCCTATAGACTTCACGTGATTCAAATACTGGTCACGTGCCATTTCCTGGTTATGACAAGTCTTCTCGTCGCATAAACTATGAGATAGTTGTCAACGAAGAACGATTAACGTTCGAGATTGACAACACACGCGTAGTTTTATGTCATGAAGATAACCGTACGTATATAACTAATAGACAGATTCTAAGGTGCGATATTTTATCAATGCGAGATACTCGATGATGGTATGTATTTCTTTACTTTTTGTTATTATCGAGTATCATACACTTAATTAGATTAGTTTTGATGGTTATCGTTTTAATATCGTCGGTTATTGAAGTATTCAGTTTAGGGTTTTGGAATTTTCATTTTGAATGGTAAATCGGTCAAACAATTGATATTAATAATGAAGAATCTGGATTTATTGAAATAAACACGCATCCATACAATGAACATTACATAAAGATAAGACTCGCAAAGTATCTAAATTAATAACGAAGCATATAAATTAGGATTAAATGGTCAATTGGTTAATTGATTATTAACTATGTAGATTAAGACAACGTGGTTTTCGGTTTAATTAATATTTAATTGGTGACGTAATCTAGGTATGGTAACTTAGTCTAAATTTAGTAGTTAGAATTAAAAGGGATACAATGGTATACTAGAGACCGACATGTATAGAATACGAAAAAAGAGCAAGCAATCATACCGACGTCAACCCTACAACCACACAAATTTTTTAATTACTTTGTCTTTACATTTCTACACAAATCTTCCAATATAACGAAATTAATTAAAATTAACAACAAATAAACTTTGAAAATTGAAAGTTTATAAAATTTATTCACCTAATTCGTCGCCGATTTCACATCGAAGTAGATCCGGTGGACGATGTCCACGAAGAAGGGAAGCTCGGATGTAGATCCGGTCGGAGGAGGGATGGTCGGTGAAGGGGCTGCTCCGTGAGGAGGGTGCTCAGTGGATGAGGGGTGACGATGAAGAGGCACTTGGATTTGATGAGGAGGAGGCGACGAGGAGGAAGGCTCGGGATTGAGGAGGCGGCAACGAGGAGGAAGGCTCGGCGGAGGAGGCGGCGGCGAAGAGGAGGGCTCGGGAAGGAGGAAGGCTCGACGAGGCGATGAGGTCGACGAGGAGGGATTGGCAATTTTTGCAGGGGAAAAATTGGAGCGGAGAAAGTAATTTGGGGGGGAAGGGGCTAATAACGGGCTAGGTTTGTTGACTTTGTCAACATCTAATTCGACGCGATACTCGCGTTGAATTAAGTGTTGACCAAAATCAATAAATTTTCAAATATAAATCCCATATTTCGACGGGAGCCTCGCGTCGAAATAAGACATCTGTCGAAAAAGAGCCCAATTTCTTGTAATGTTATTTTAAATGAAATGTTCCAAGGATTATTCTTTAGTTATTTTGTATAAATATCATTTGTGATATTAATAAAACTATCAAACTCTCATTTTCCATCCGTTATAATATGATGGTAAAATGAGGGCAAAATAAAGGGGGTAAATAGAATAATAAAAACTTGTTCTTTTGCTTTATTTTGTATCAAAAATTTCCAACAGGATAGAAGGTTGAAAGCGAAAGAATCGATTTTTTCTTGTACATTTGGCATGGATGTGGATGATGTCATTGACATGATGATAGTTATATTGAACATTCTGCGTCATTTTTATGTAATTTTATTGTATATTTTTAATAGTCAAAGATTTGATGAAATAGAGTCCTAAGCCATGATTATGGAGTAAGCATAGAGGGTCAATAAGCTGGTTTTATTTAGTCGACTACTTGGTAGTCAGTACCATAGTAACATAATTCGCGAATTATTCGGTGAACTCGTGCATAATTTGCGAATTATTAATATGCCGATTAAATCTGCGAATTATTCACCGTCGCCGAACGCGGCGAATAATTCGTGAATTATTCGTGAATTATTCGCGGATAATTCCCGAATTATTCGCGAGTTATTCAAAAAACAGCAAATAATTCACAAAATCAAAATCTAGCATCTCGTGTATTAATTTTTTGCTCGAAATCCTTCCCGGACATTTCCCGAACACTTACCAAATTTTTTCCCGAATACCTGTCGATTTTTTCCGAATAGTTTTCCGAATCTGAATTTTCGACCTCGTCGAATTATTGCCGAATCACGAATTTATGAGTATGGTTATTACCATAGTTGGTAGGTAGCTTAGGTTTGGCATTTCTTTCCCCTTTTTTTATAGAATGTTTTCTCAAAATAATACTATTTAAATAAATAATTCCCAAAATGATACCGGACCCAAAATAATTCCTAAACTAGAGCTCCGTACTACCACGTAGAATAGGCTTCGCGCGGCAGTTGTTTGGGAAGGAAAAAACGCTACTGACGGTAGCGTTTTCCTTTGTATGAAAACGCTACTGACAGGAGCGTTCTCCTTCAAATGAAAACGCTTTTTTCATTACCGTTTTCATACAAGCATTTCACGCTACGGGAGACTCGGGTTGAGTTGTCAGATTTGTGCCAAATAAAAACGCTACTGACAGTAGCGTTTTTATCTAACTAAAAATGCTACTACCAGTAGCGTTTTCAATACAATGAGCGTTTTCCTTGGAACTACCCAGCAAAAATTATCAGAAACCAAAAATCCCTTCGCAACTGTGAGTACCATGATATAGAGGCTCAGATTTATAGTCTTCATATGATGAGTGGTAATGCAACTTTTTTGATGCCAAATGGCTGCAACGGCTTCCTGCAAATACTTATGTAACAACGTTTATCTCAAAAAATACTTATGTAACCACGTTTTAAAAATAAAACGGATAGCATCTCCTTTGCATATATTGACATCTATCCACAAATACATAATAATATATGCCATATAGCACTACACGTCGCACTTGACAGTAAACAAACTTCACCTCAAAATGTGGAATCACAAAACTGATGCTAAAATAGAGATCACACCTCGAAGGGTGGATACCATCACAACATCAATGCTAACATCACTATATGAACGATACAAGGTCTCGATACAATATAATACTACCAAATACATAATCAAATGAAAACGGGATAAAATCTTTTCTTCTTCTTCAGACGTGGTCGCGGTATTTGTGAAGGTCCTGCAATATCAACCTAAGTCAACTGCGGCATAGGTGACTGTGAAGGTCGAGGCTCACCGGGTTTATCCGGTGCATGCGAAGGTAAAACCTGACGGTCTCCTCCTGTGCATGCGAAGGTGCAGCCTGACCGGTCTCCTCCTTTGCATGTGAAGATCCAGCCCGGTCTGACTGTCGTGGTAAGCTGTTGCGTCTACGCACATGAGAAATGGGAGCTGCAACCATCGCCTCTAATCTGGTGGCCTCTCCCGTCTCAGTCACAATGCAGCGGAACTCTCTGAGGGTAATCTGTGCGAACTCCCTCACTCCAGCCGCGACATCGCTCGCTAGAGTCTGGATGGAGAGATGTATAAATGCCCATGCATGTGATACCTGGAAAAAAAAACATGAAACATTTTAGTACAATGATAATATGATTTGTACCGTATGAAAATTACAAAATATGAATACAAATCAAAATAACATATCATCCTGACTGTAGAAGGAGCTCAAGACTGGTACATAGATCGAGTGATCGAGGGCCCAGCATCGTCGGCTCTTGAAAGTCGTATATGGTTGGGCAAGACAACGTACAAACGAGTGATCGAACGATACCAAGTCATGTATTCCTCGCGACGGGCTGCATCGTATGGTGGGGTGTCTCGAATGCAAGAGCCCACTTTTCACGAGGTTCTTTATCAAGCCAACCAACCATTTCTTGGTTTACATCTTATAGGGTGTTTTTCGTCACCCCATTGAGATGGGAATACGCACGCGCTTGTCAGGCGTACTACAGATTCCCCCTGCCTAGGGTAGGCCGGGGTTTATTGATTGTGGGGATCTGAATCTTCGGCAGCCGCGGACTAAGCTGCCGTTAATTACCCCTCGCCTTTGGAGCGAGGGAACCTCCAATTGACGGGTTAAACTGGTCATGCGAACTCAATGTGCAGTGTACGTGTGTTGTGTTTTAAAAGAGGGTTTTGGATATATCAGGAGCCACGCAGAGTTTTTACGGGGGTCCCACTACCCGGATAGCGGGCTGGGGGTCAAGGGGGCTAGCAGCCCCCTTACGGGGTGCAGGGCAGCGCCCCGGCCCAAAAATTTTTTGAGAGGGCCAGTGTTGTAGAGTATGTGTGTGTCTGTACATGTGTATGCATATGTGCGTGTGTGTGTGTGTGTGTATAAAAGAGGGGGGAAAAGCATCCAAAGGATGCGTGGGGCCAGCGCCTTGAGCGTTGTGCGCTTAGGTGTTGTGCGTTTAGGCGCAAGCGCGCCACGTGTCGGCACGTGGGCGTTTTGCGCTCGAGCGCTGGGCGCTAGAGAGAAAAAGGGCCTTTTAGTCCCAGAAATAGGGTTTAGAGTGGAGTTAAACTCCTAAAAATGTTTTGGTTGAGGAAATGGGTTCTTCTTCTTCCTCCTCTGTTGGCTGGATCAAGAGATGTGAGATATAAAAATCTCTTCTTTTTGAGATCTAATGACAGATCCAAGTTCCCCTTTGTGGGTTTTGTGGTGAAAAACTATTTAGTTTTGGAAAAGGAAGAGTAAAACTCTTGATTTAATTTACAAAAAAAAGAAGAAGGTTTGAAACATTCAGAAAGGGGAAAGAGGCACAAACCCTAGGTTTTTGAGAGAATGAAAAGTGTTATTTTATTCATCATCATGTTGCCTTTTATAGGCTTACATATTTACATATAGCCCCTTGGGCTTCACAAAATGGCATTTTGCCTATCCCATGGCTCATGTGCCATTTTATTTTTGCACATAAGCCATGGGCTTACAAAATATTGGCTTTATGCCCATTTTGCATACATTCATGTATAAAAAATTACATAAAAATTATTTATTACATGATTTTGTTGTTGGCATGGGAAGGCTGGCCGCGAGCTCGACTTGGGCATGGGCCCGCTTGACCTGGGCTTAGACCGACCTGGCTTGGGGTTGACCTTGACTTTGACTCGATCAACCAGGGGTGTAAATTTTGACCCCAACACATCTCTAATCATTTTAACTCCCTTTTCATATTTTCTTATTTGATTCTCTGTAGCGACGACCTTCAGTTTACGCATCATCTGCATATTGCCAAACTTTGTGTAAAAGTTGGTTGTATAGTGTCGTATACAGATTCGATGGTAAGCAAGTGGCTCAATCTATCCAAGATGTGGATCCTTCATCGTTTCAAAATCTCAACGTGATGATCAGATATGATACAAAGCCCTATACGGTTTGTTACGAATACCCGTATACAGCTCGTTACGAATACCCGTATACAGCTCATAAACCAACTCCAACTGTCCGTGTTCTCTGATTCAATTATGGAAAATACGAGCGGAAATAACTGATCATTTGCATCTGGAATGACTACAATCAACAACGTGCATTTATATTTCCCGTATAAAAACGTCCCATCGATCCTAATGACTGGCCGGCAGAATTTGAAACTCTCGATGTTAGGACTGAATGCCCAAAACACCCTTCTAAACTGTTTCTTTCCCAGCTCAACATTTACAGTCACCCACTGAACAACAGTATTAGGGTTAGTGGCATACAATACTATCATGCACTTAGATAGTTCAGAATAAGACGTGGTGAAGTCCCCGAACAGCATTTCCATGGTTTTACACCTAGCTCGCCAAGCTTTTTTATAACTTATAACATAACCAAACATGGCTTTAATGATTTGAACGATGGATTGGGGCATTATATTCAAATTCACCTTCACAATATCAATAATTGTTTTTGCAACAAAATTTGAGTTAATCTGCAAGTAATCTTTATTTAGAATAGGATCGACACATGTGTGAGGCTCTTTAAGTGTCTTGATCGTGAATGGCTCGTCAATATTCCGCCTAGAAGTATGGAGCACCCACGGACAACCTCCACCGATCTTGCACACGACCCTCCAGGCTGATGGGTTTGACTTTATAACCGTATATTGCTGATATTTTCTAACTTAATACATTACGACTGCATGTTTCAAATCTGCCTTATATTGAAACTGTTGACCTTTGTACGATTTCAGACCATTGCCTCCGGTAACATTGTGTGTTTCGCTATTGTTCACCACAGCATTTCCAATCCAATCTGTAGAAATAAACGCGGCTGCTGGTACACTTTGATAAGTCATATTCACCGTATTTTGCGTAACTGGATCATACTCATCATCATCGTCACCTACGTCATGAATGTCTTCATCATTATCATTGTATATCAATTCATTGTTCACGTAGGCACTTGAAAATAACTGAGAAGGATTCCAGTCAACGTACTCATAAATGTTACCATACCACCATCTTCACCGTCAGAATGCGCTGGTGATACGACATGCTCACTTGCTGGGAATTTATCAAAAACATTCTCACTTGACGGATTTACTTCACACTCACTTGACGGGATTTCATAAAAAGCATTCTCACTTAGCGGATTTCCCCCTGAGTGGAATTTCATTCTGTGACGGAAATTCAGGCTGTGGCATGAACTACGCTTCAGAATGCTGGCGTTTTTCAACATACAACTCCAACGCACACCACGATGAATTTGGCGATGATATATACTCGATCATAAACTCTAAAGAGTCATCGTCTACGATATTCATAAGTTTGAAGTGTGATCTTCCCCTTTCCAACATCATATCGTGTTTGAATTATCAAAGGACATATTCTTGGATCGAGCGCTAATTTTTCTTAAATCAACCCAAACAATTCTTTCAACGTTCTATGCAGATGGAGCCAAATTGATTCTTGAATAATAGAGTCCTCATATTCAACACCATAAGTTCTACTATTCACAACCCGTCTACCGAAATACAACCAAGCCGGAATAAAGTTATCCTCCATAATTACGATATCACCACCCTTCAGTATAAACAGATTTTCATCAATACACATTATGAATGCAAACGAATACATTACTAAACGATAATTAATTGTATAAAAAACCCTACAACGTTGCAAAAAAAACCCCTCTACTTCACCATCTAACCATAAAGTTAGGTATCCTTGAATTTGGATTACCATCTACTTCACCATCTAACCACAAAAAACCTCTCCACTTCACCTTCTAACCTCCACCGATTTAAATTTAGATTACTTTATTTCTAGATACAATGGAAATTGAGCTTGTCTTGTATTTACTGTAATTTACTGATAATTTTTTTAATTTGCTGATAAATTTTTAAATGTACTGTAATTTACAATAATTTTTTCAAATAATTTTTTTTCACAATATCCTGATTTTTTTATAAAAAAATTACCCAAAAAGTTTTAAGTTGAGCGTATCTTGAATCGACGGTCGGATCAAGAACAAGAGCGACGAGCGGGGGCTGTGGAGAGAGACGCGGAGGAAGGGTGGCTGCAGAAAAAGAGAAGCGTGGGGGTAGCTACAGAGGGGGAGCTACGACGAGAGGGTTGCGGGTGAGGGTGCGAGAGGAAAGGTGAGAGGTGAGAGGAGGGGGAGCCAGGCATGGAAAGAGATGCCGAGGGGAGCAACGAGGGCTCGGATCGAGTAGGATGAGGCTGTGGTTTTGAAGAGAGAGAGGAAGCTGGGATCAAATGAGATTGGGACTTAGATTAGGGCTTCGATTGTATATAAAGGAGCTAAATGGGCCCAAATGAAAACGCTCCTGTCAATAGCGTTTTCCTCAAAATGAAAACTCTATTGACGTTAGCGTTTTAATTTGGTATAATTTACCCCAATCCGAAACTCTCCCCCCAGCCCAAATCCGATACCGCTTGAATTCTTGGATATGCTTGTATGAAAATGCTGCTGACAGTAGCGTTTTCATTTGGATGAAAACGCTGCTGTCGGTAGCGTTTTCATCCAAAAGACAACGCTACTGTCGGTAGCGTTTTTCTTTTCCCAAACAATTGTCGTCCAAGGCCTATTCCTATGTGGCGATACGGAGGTCTAGTTTGGAAATTATCTTGGTAACGTTATCATTTTGGGAATTATTTATTTAAATAGTATTATTTGGGAGAAAAAATCCTATTTTTCTCTGTTTGTTTTTTTCAATAAATATTGGACCTCCAGAAGGTAGCTTGGTAATTTAAATTTTCAAATGTTTATTAAAGGCATAAATGTTTTGCTTTCATGGAATTATTTAATATTTTGAATGTGTTTCCTTGATAACAAATTATATCTGCAAAAGACTAAAGAATTGGAGAATAACGGAGAAAGGAGGCCCGAGGAGGCTTTTTGCGTTAGGTGGCGGTAAAAAGTACGCTCTCCATCATTTTATTCGATGATCGGCACCTTCCAACTTGATATTCATCCTCTAATTTGTCGATACACCAAATTTCATATGATTACAACACCATTTCACCGTTGATTTAGTGATTGCAAAATTAACTGTTTACCCACAATAGAACTTTTTACATTGCTAAATCAACGGTGAATCGGTGTTGTAATCATATGAAATTTGGTATATCCACAAATTAAAGGATAGATATCAAGTTGGAAGATGTCAATCGTTTTAATAAAACAATGGAGGGCGTATTTTTTGCCAACACCTAACGCAAAAGGCCGCCTCTTTCCTCCATTATTCTGAAAGAATTGTTCGATCGTAACTCTATATATGGTGTTAATAAAGCAAACTCTATATATGGTGTTAATAAAGCAAAGGCAAAGTTGCCTTTGACCAAGTTGATGGTGTTGCTTTGTAATTCATAAAGTATCTTGTATTTGTTTGAAAAATGCTTCTATCTTGTGTTGTCTATTTCCTTTTTATTTATCCTTTTCTCCCTTGAGAAATAAATGCACACCAATCACAACCTCTCATGTTGCTAGTTGTAAATTTGGAAAATTATATCTGTTTTTGCCGTATCAACAAAATAACTATATGGAAAAAGTACCATATAATTCATTTTATACTCAACCGACCTTGCAATATTTGACAAGTAACATCATTTGGAAAGAGAGAGAAGCTTTTGGGCTAACAACAAACACATAAAGGTATGAGAATTGTAATAAGTACGCTGGTTCAAGACATGCATGTAATATAAGAATCTAACACGTGCCATGATGCCAACATATTTTAGACGAAAGGATGGTCCCGCGGCATGCGCTGGTCCAACCTTACAACTCAAGGAAAAACACCAAACAACAAAAGTACGAGAGTAAAGAAAACACCATGGAAATCTTACTGAAGCATCGCGTACCCGACAACACTGTCAACGCCCGTAAGTCCGATAGAAGAACTCACGCCAACCCTAAGCGCCACTTTATCCATGATGTCTCTTTTCCTTGTCCTCACTTTAGTTTTTCCGCCTATAGACATGCTAGCCATGGCCGCCGCAAAGCCAGATAGTTCCCAGCAGCAAACTGTGGCTGCTGGTTAATCTGCACCGGTTGAAATTGTGGTACTGGGGCGCTGCGCGGGGGCTGCTGGTTGACCTGCGCACGTTGAAATTGCGGTGGGGCCGGTGGACAGTGTGGTTGCCGGTTAATCTGCACATGCCGAAATCGTCCATGTAGTCGCCACACAGGTCGCACCAGACGCATTAATTCTAGTATGTGGCTGTATTCTTCTGAAACGGTAGGTATGTGCCTTGGGTCCATGAAGACGGTCGTGGATTCGAGCTCGCTGCCTAAATGGCGAGGGCAGTACTCTTCGACGAAGTTGCATGAACAACATTCGTAGCCTTGAAATGCCATTTCCTTCTCCTTAAAATTAATCAGTGGCTTCAACCAAAGGGGTTCTTGTTTGTTTTTTCTAGCTTAACATATATAGAGCCCTTTATTATCTAGGTATGATATAATCATCACAAAAAAAAAAATTCAAATTTGTCAAGTTTATCGATTAGATATAATAAATTTCTGAATCAATAATGCAGCAAGACTAGGTATATTATACACTGTTCTAATTAAAATAATTACTTAGACGAGGTGATATGAATTTGTTTAGACTTAAACAGAATGCAGCCTGTTGCAATCCTCCCCTCTAATGCGGTCCCGGAGGCGGCGGGCACGAATCCATTTCTACCGGCCCACACTGAGAGACGGACTCTCTAAACTCCTTAACTCTTCTATCCAGTCCGGAAAGCCAGATATGAGTTTGAGTTCTCACCGTGTTCGGACCCAAAGAAACATGAGGCCCTCGACATGGCTGAGAAGGATTTCAGACAGTTTTTGCCGTATGCATGCGGGTTGAGGATATTTTTCCCCCATGAGAAAATCATACAGAATATATAAATGATCTTTGGTAGCTTTGAAGACGAAATAAATTAAGGAAGCACCATCATCCTCACACAACACACTCACACAACACACACAGACATATCCATGCACACAATACACACGCACCCAGGACACACGAATTTACCTCGAAAGTGTTAATTTATTGTCACTTCCCCTTCTGGGATTTATTTGTGGCCACTTCTCCCCTCCTGAGGTTCTAGGGTTCGAAACTCGCACTCTCTCCAAGAGGTCTCCATACCAACTCAGCTATTGCTCATTGGTCCATCATCCTCATATTTATTAAACTAGATTTACTTCAACCTACCTACAAGCAGTTGACATACCAAAAAAACATCAGTTTCGGTACCTGTGATGCATGTTTGATATTTTGACAATATGAACAAATCTTTGAGAAATTTTTATTTAAATAATGTAGGTACTTTAAGGATTTTATCAGGATTTCTTTTGATGTTGTTAAAAGTTTAAAATTTAGCAATTTCTTAAACATTTTTTTCACAAATTAAACTAAAGAATTTTTAGTATTTTTTGATAGTGTAGAAAACTATTATTGGGCTATTTAAAATTAGTCTTTTAGTAGTGCATAAAACTCTAATGAAGATTTGGGTGTTTGAGTTTGAATTTTTAAGTCTGGAGTTAATGGAAGAAAATTGACTTTTCTTTTTGTTTTTATTGAGAAGATATTAATTCTTGCAATCTCTTTTGTCCTTTTTTCCTTTCATTTTAATAAAATATAGACATGCTCGTAAAGCTACAATTTAATTCTAGAATTCCTTTCGGAATTGTCATTATAATAATAGAGATTATTACAATTCTCTATAGAGACTGTACTACAAATACCGGCATAATGGTAGGTTCTCGTTTCTCCAAACTCGCATTTCTTTTGAAATCTAGAGATCAAGGGTTTTGTTGGGTCGTGCACTGAACTGAGTTTGGAAATGAAAGGGAAGCTTGATAGACGGGAAGAATGGTGGGAAAGATGACGTTTTCTATTTTTCCCAATACATCCGCAGGACCACAACTTGAGAAATTTTATACCAACTTAAGGATTTGACGTCCACCACAAAAGGATGTTTTTTGATCAACGGTTTGGAAATGGGGGCGATATTTAAAAAATACAAACATTTGGTAATGATATTTAGAAGTAACGAAGATTGGGCGGTGATGTATAAAGAAAAAATTCCTTCTGTATATCACCACTTTAAGGCAATTTAATTTTAATTTGAATATGGTACTCATATTTCAAATTGAAAATAGCATTCATATTTTTGTATATCACCACTTGAAGATAGTTTAATTTTAATCTGAAGATAGCAATCATATATTTGCATATCACCACTTGTTGATAGTTTAACTTTATATGAAACAAACCAGAACCAAGTCATGCAAGATATTGACATATATCATTAGTTTCCAACAATCTATATATTACCTCCTGCATATTAAATTTATGCATAAAAGATTGCTGTCCCCGCACCTGCTAGCACCCAAAGGTCAATATATTCTTTAGAGAAACTGCCCCGATAACCATGCAATCTTCACACAAACACAAATTCTACAAGCAGATCCTCTTAACAGCAGCGGCAGCTTCTGTGATCATCATGGTGCCTTGGAACTCAAGCATGAAACACAATTAACAATTGAATTTGACAAATTCTTCATTTTGCCATCCCTTGTAACAATCTACAAGCCTTCTTCTCAGATAAACGTTTTCTCAAGCTTTTCATATTAGGATATAACATATAAATCTATAATGTAAATTATAATGTACAATGATGACACTCCATGCTCCAAGGGGGCGAGTCTTTAACACCAGAAGATCAGCCATCGAGAGATTAACTCTGGAGATTTGTCCTGAAAAATATAAAATAGAATGATAGTAAACATTAGGCACGGCATTTGAAATGATAATATTCTCTCAATATTAACATGAACCGCTCACACCATACAGATCAATTCATGGCATTTTCTTCTATTCGCAGATATCTTTGACAGAAAAATGTTAGCGGAAAAAGGTGGGAAGAACAAATGCATGTTGCAAGTTGAGAGAATATATCACCATTGAAACTCGAAAGCAAGTAGATATATATAGCAACCATCTAGCTTAAGACGGTAAGATATAGACACATTCTCAACCATTAAAAACTAAAAGATAAAGATGTCAGAATCTGAGTCTGCAGGCTACTCGTATCATAAACTGTCGCCCAAAAAAAAGAAAAAAAACTCAGCTTCCTGTAGATGTCCACACTGCATGAAACACCTCGTGAACGTATTCAGACATGACGTATTTAGGATTTGGTGTTCTGACGGAGCAGCATTGCTGCAGGTATCATCAACAACCAAACAGTCGAGCTCTATTTACTTTCACCGCATCT
Organism: Agapanthus africanus; assembly: GCA_030015575.1. Taxonomy (NCBI): domain Eukaryota; kingdom Viridiplantae; phylum Streptophyta; class Magnoliopsida; order Asparagales; family Amaryllidaceae; genus Agapanthus; species Agapanthus africanus. The sequence continues at coordinate 472,220,179 of JASDDO010000031.1, forward strand.
ATAAACTTTAGGTGTAATTGCACGCACACGCGCGCGTCGCCCTTTTCTTCTACCCCCTCCCCTCTTTCTTGTAGTTTGACATGTAGAACACTTATGCCTCCTCAAATTACCCTCTCTGTTCATCAACCAAACCCCTAAAAAAAACACTCAAAATCTTTCTCTAAACAGTACAAACAAGTTCGAAAGTTAAATTAGACAATCAATTGAGTTGTTTAGAGTTAAAACTTGAGTGCTTATAGGGGTTTCAGTCTACCGGCAGAAGGGGTGTTTACACTAGTAGGGCCATTGTGCTCATTCTAAAACTGTTGTGGAGATGAAATAGAACCAAGGTCTATCTTTTTTAATCAGAGTTTGAATCATCTAGAGAATAATTAGGCTAAAAATTTGGATATAGGTAATAAGTTTCTTTATTATATAAATTATGTGATTTCTACCTCAACTTTCTATAAGATAAAAATATAAAAACATCCACTAGCACATATTAGAAATAGAACTTCAAGAGAACCATTGAATTTTCTAATAACTCAATACAAAACATCCACTAATATAGTTCAATGAATCCGATTTATTGGTGTAATCATACAAGGTCAAATAAACTACTAAAATGTATAAATAAGCAATTTTCAATTTGCTTGTGTATTGTTATAAAGATTCTGTGTGAGCAAGGTGTGCATATGTATAAATAAGCAATGTATGCCTCTATTTATCAAAATTGGCTTGTTGCTGGGTATAGGTTTGGTGGTATCTGAAAATATATAGTATAACTCAACAATGGAAAGTCAAGAAAGTTGGTGAAGAAACTTGATTATCTTTGGGGATATGACTGTTTCAAGATGAAAGGATGCAAAACCATTGTGGGGGGGAATCCTGAAGAGAAGGGATGGAATTTTCCACCTTCGAACTCTCTACTCCTTTTTTACTTGGACACACAACAAACATGCCTTTAAACAAACTTACACAAGCCTCACCACTAGCAAAGTGACAAAAGCTGCAAGCAAAACTAAAAATTCTCTGATCTAGAAGAATTTTGATGAAAACTGAGAAGCATGGTGATGTCTGTATCTACCGCTTGGGATGCGTAGCTGCTCTCAGTCCCCTCCCCCTCTCCCCACACCCCCCACACCAGTTAGAAGAAGTGAAAAAATTATAGTTAACGACACATCTAGTGTTAGGGAAAACCTAAACGTACACAGATAGAGACAGTTAAAAATTAGATATAAACTGTTGCTCTAACTAAGAAGGTGCCTTAAAACACATCAGAATGGAAGAAATAAAATTCATAAAGCCGACCCTAAAAAAATGTGCTGGTGGTGGTGGTGGTGATGAGATGTATTTCAGGTATCTTGGGTGCTTTCTCCCTCCATTTCTGAAGGTGGATGGTCATGCTTTTAACTAGATGGAGTTATGTGAATTCATTACTTGTTATGGATGAAACTACATGGATTGCCAACCTTTTAACTTTCAAAACAACAACAATGTAGCATGATGCAGTTTAAGGCTTCAACAGCGGACCAGCTGTAAGTAACAAAAATTATCATCTAGAGAATCACAAAGCTATTCTACATCAAGCAACAGACCAACTATACAGTAATAAAAATTGTCTATCTAGAGAATCACAGAGCCATCCTAGAACAGCAATGGACCAACTGTACAGTAAAAAAATCTCCATCTAGAGAATCAAAGAGCTATCATAGAACAGCACTGGCAACATTGCTGAAAATGACAACAAGTCCAAGTGAAGAGCCCACTATCCCTGCACCGATCTTGAACACTAAATCAGCCACCATCTCTCTTTTCCTTCTCTGCTCAGGTTCACTACCATCAGGTTCAGTAACCTTGCCTTCCTCTTCTGTCTACAGCTCATCAGCTTCATCTTGCGGTTATGGCTCATCAAATACAGCGGCTTCAACTTCGTCTGCGAGTCAAGACTAATGAGCACTGTGGCCAAGCAAGGACCCCAAATGAGAGCCAAAGTTGCAGCCATCGCAGCCGTAGAACAAACCAATGCAATCATCTGTGCCTCGGTCACACCTGCCAAGGTGGCCAGAAGTGAACCACAGCTTGTGGTTCATGTGCACATGATCGCTAATTAATTGTGGGTTTGAGAATGAAGTGGGTGCATGTCAAAATCGCTAATTGGGTATCAGTATCACATCCCTCTCACTCGACTGCAGCACAATTGAGATTGTTCGTAAGTGATCGTCGTGCTATGTGAGGAGAGTGCATGTGAAATACAATGAACGGTGTGGATGATCCATTTGGATGTTCACCATAGAATTTTTGTCCCGTCAGAAGTCACCTTGAGAGCACTTTGTCATTTAGATCAATAGGGACATTTGGAATAATTCTAATTGATAGGCTTGGGGTGCAAGATTTGGTTCACAAGTGGTAGTATAAACATCTAGGTTAAGTTGTGATTTAATAAACAAAGAAGAGGCACGCCAATTCCTATAGATCACTCATTTTGCAGCCTACCAACCAACTTTTTCTCTCAGACAAGCAACAAATAGGCCCTTAAACAAACTTACCAACACCACTTGCAAAGATATAAAAGATCCAAACCCTGATCAACAAACAAGTATAACCAGTCTACATATATTTATAAATAGTAGGTCAACTATGGACTGTATATAGTTAATTATGATCAGCATACAGATATCTATGAGCTAAGTAGCTAACTAAGCAAAGTCACCTTTAAATGCTTTTGATTGGTAGTAGACATTTATCATTCGAAAGTGTTAGTTGTTACTGCCATGATTTGTAGCACAATCTTTGACACACACGCGCGCGCACGCGCGCGCGCGCACACACACACACACACATATATATATATAGAGAGAGAGAGAGAGATCTGCATGAATATTAGATATCCTGAATTCCTAATAAAGAAATTTTCTGCATAAAACTCTTCAACATCTTTATGCAAAACTTCCATTGCAATGTTTCGCCAAGTATCACTATCATGCTGAGCATCAAACAGGTGAAAATTCCTTAGAAAAACCAACCCCAAAACAGAAGGGTGTAGACGCTCATTGAGTTAAAAAATATTTTTATTTTCCAAAATTTATAGAATCTGCAGCGCTGCCTATTCTTATGTCTATCCATCCTCACAATGTCAATTTGGCAATCAGTCAGTTTTTAACTTAGGCAAGTACAATGCTCCCAAGCTCTTCATATTTGAACACAAGAAACTACTAACCATTTATATCATTAATACTTCAATGAGGAAACTTAAGGATTCAAGGTCAAATCCTCAAGAACAAAAGATCTTCTATCTGGAGATTCGCAGCTAAGCACATCATACACCAAAACATGTTGCATGCACGCTCAGTAGTCAGAACATTCAGATTACCCTTTCTTCCGTTCAAACCCATGTCCCCCCTTTGTCACGGAGAATCGCATTTTACATTGTTGCGCATCATATATTCAATCATATACCAATAACATCCCTTTTTGCATCTCTTACCCCCTCAGCCTTGCCTCCTCAGTCTCTAATTCTTCAGTGTAGAAATTTTCTAAATATACAACGGAATCATTCACTCTCCTTATTCTTCTTTTTCTGTTCTTCATCGTGATTTACTTCATCATTGCCATCAAGACATCAACTGCCTGTTGTTCCCTTCTTTACATTGTTGTCATTTGGTGTTTCTGTTGTTGTTGGATCCCCAAAATTTAGATAGTTTGTTCTCTCTTGATTCCCTTATTGTTACTCGTTACTCTTTCAACCCTTTTTGTTATTCTTCCTCTCGATACCCTTTCTCGCCTTCATCAACAATTCCTTTCAACTCCTTTCTCCAAAATGGCTTGCATAAGTTCCCCAACGCATCATGGGAATCTAAGACAGACTTGTTGGAGGAAAACATAAAATGGTTCCATCTAAACTACAATTAATTGTGAATAACAGTAAAGTAGCCGAACTATCACAATAACAATGTAATCTTCAACCATGGATTTGGATTCTTTCTAGTACATTCTAGTATTGGATTGTCTAGTTGGGTTATCCACCCACCATCATTCAAGGTCATCATGGGGCATAAGAATTGTAAATACAATCAACAGAGAATTCCACCTAATTGGACACCAAAGTTCTTTTTTCTACTAGAAAGTTTTCTTCTTGTGGTAAATTCATTCTAAGTTACAACTTATGTGCCATGTCGTTGCAATTATTAATTGTATGGTGTGTATGATTGCTGGTAAGGTAACAATCCATTGCGTCGCCCTCACTGAAGAAGAGCACTAGCGACCATGCTGCCAACCCCCGGAAGTCCAAGAGAAGAACTCACCATTTCTGTGCCAAACATAAGCACTAAAGCAGCCACCACCTTTCTTTTCCTTCTCTTGTTACTTTTCCCACCTTCAGATACAACAGGTGTACTTTCAGGCTGGGTCCCATCAGATTCAGCAGCTTTCTCTACAGGTTGACTTTTCTTCAGCGTTGTTGTTGGCAGCTGTGGGCCCCAGAACAAAGAGGCACTCCAAATGAGAATCAAAATCGCAGTCATCGCATCGATAGTGCCATTCCCTGCATCCTTCTTTGCATTGATCACATCGACCAAGGTGCCCAACAGCAAACCGCAATTTATGGTTTGGGTGAACCGGGTCTCTAATGAATTGTGGGATATGGGCGCAGACCGTGTGCACATCAAAATTGAAAAGCGCACACCGATACCACATCCCTCTCACACGCTCCCCACACAAGTCACAAGCAACACAGTCCATTGCTGAGAGACTATTTTCTGTGAGAAGAGTTGAGGGATGTTTTGGGTGCATGAAGAAGGTTATGGTGGCACACTGCATTGGATTATTGCGCAAGTCTGATGGAGCACGAAGCTGCATGAATTGCATTTGTAGCCTCGGCTGGTGCCTGGCAGCTTGCAGGCACCGCATTTGAATTCGGTGTCGGTGTTGATTAGCTTCAGGTAGTGGTTTGGGTTCTGGTGGGTAAAGTAAGTAATTGGTGATGCCATATACAGATACACAACTCAATATTCGTGAAAGATTTGCTCTCTCCTCTACTCTTTATATATCGCAAACATATAAGGTCTAATGTACTCTTTATATATCGCAAACATATAAGGTCTAATGTTCATCTCTCTACATTTAATTGTTTATTTGTCAACTTTACATCCACTAGCAGTAATTGGCAATAGAAATTTGATAGAACCGCTGCAACTTTCAAGTCAATTTAAATCATTTTATAATTGTCGCTACAAAGCTCACACAAACACACGCACGCACGCACGCACACCATCACAGTTATGAAGAAATATGGATGAACTGGAGGCTAAGCAACAATTTTTGGTGAAGCTTACAAGGTCAAGAAGTTAGTTGAGCCGTACTCAGTACATTATAAATTCAGAATATAATTAATATATATTAGGTTGGTTGATCATTGATGTCAAGTTGTGTATAAGTAAATTAATACAATGGATGGAATGTGCCAGTTTTGGTTTGCATGTATAATAATAAAATCTCAACTGTCTCCTGTGATTTAAAATATAAAGAAACTGTCCATTCCCCAATTTATCAAACTCAATTTGCTGCCAGCTAAATGTAAAAGGTGACATCAAAGATTTATGCATACATATCAACAACCAAAAGCTGAAAAGTTGGTGAAGAAACTTGATTGCCCAACATTTGGAGTTGGGGTTTTTCTATTTTATAACTCTCCGATCACAACCCACCTTGTTCTCTTAGAACAAGCAATAAACATCCCTCCAAAATGTGAACAAACTTGGACATACTACACCACTTGTATAGAAATAATCAACACCCCTTGCTAGAATGGACATTGGGCCAGGGAACGCAGGAGCTCTACTTCTCCCCGGTCTGGGAATATTTCTAGCATGCTAACTTCCTAACTTTAGGAAGCTAACTGATCATTAAGATTATAACAAGCTCGTCTATCCGAAATTTCTCACCTAATAATAAATCAATGTCCGGTCATAAAACTGTCACATTATTATCGACCCACAGATCCTTGCTTCATAATTGATTCCATTTTGATGAAAAAAGACTACATTAGCCCATTACTATTGCCTTGATCTTGACATGTAATGTGTGTCTTGCATAACTATCCTAATATAAATCTTTCAGCAAAACAATTCTGACATCTTTATAAATCCGATCCATAAAATAGTGTCCTACCAGCATCAAACAGTAAGATTATTTCCAGAAACTACCACAAAACTGCACCACCAGGCAACTAACCCAGCCCCCAACACCTACAATCACTCTCAAGTGATGGTACTAGTAGCGGCAAGCACCGTAGGTGGGAGCAGAGGAGATGCAGAGTTAGCCATCTCCTATCTCCTATCGCCATACGCTATGAAGCACTGGCACGGACATGGGACACGGTAATTTTTGAAAACGTAGGACACATGGACACGGCTAATTTATTATTATTATTATTATTATTATTATTATTATTATATAGCTTTCATAGCTCAGATGGTAGAGCACCCGTTTAGTAAGTGACTAAACGGGAGGTCTTGAGTTCAACTCTCAATGAAACCATTCTCACTTGTATTCTTTACATATATATATAACGAAAATTGAAATGTAAAGACGTGTAATTTAACTCAAAGCACATAAAATAGAATACGCTAACAACTAGCAAATTAGAATTAAGACAATAAAGCAAAAATTGGCGTTTCGGTCCATGAACATGCAATGTCATGTATTACAACCAAAAAGCAAAATGAATTGACAGAACAATCCATATAAGTTCTAGAAAGTGAAAATAAAATGCAAACATCTCCTAATGGGAGTCGACATCCATGGAACCAACATCATTTGCATTTTCTCCAAATATTACTCCTTCCAACCAATGTTGTAAAACACGTATTTGCTCACTATTCATTTGGGAGGTGTTTGGCGTTTAATCGGATTATTCGGTGATTAAACGTTTCAGATTATACGGCCGCATATATTTTATATTATTTTAGTTTAATTATTATATATAAAATTATGACAAATATATAGGATTATAGATATTGAAAATTTGAAATACACCCATGGCCTAAATGGCAACACGATATATAATGTTCGCTATGCAACAAAAAATAGTTCATACCAAAAAACAATTTACACCGCAATGCAACATGAAACCCCGTAAATATAAGCAAACACTAGAGTATACATGCTAAAGCCTAAAAGCATAACACCAAAATAATATATAAATGGCTTATGTCACTGCTCACTGTCACATAAACATAACCAAACAAAAAAGGCCTACGGACTACAAATAACTTCAAAATCAACAAAATATCAAACCGTATAATCACTGTTTAAAATTTGATAAACACTGTTTAAACACTGTTAAAATTGGATAAACATTGTTTAATCATTGTTTACACCATACAATCCCCGTGTAAATGTTTTGACCACATAATTGATTGTTTAATGACTTTACTGTTCGTTTTTGCCACCGTTTACATTTAAACGGCCGTTTACACCATTTTTTTAACATTGCTTCCAACTCCGGTTCATCAAGCGATAGATTGGCGACCTCCAATATTCCTGCTCCGTCCAAAGTGTCAATCATCTCTGCCTACATCTCACATCCTTATTTCTCCATTTGAATATTCCGGCGCTTTTTTTGAAAGAAGCCGAAGGTTCGTATGAACAAAGACCAAGTCTTTGGCACGTTGTGGTGTCATCTTGTTCCTTCTTGGTGAATGGATAAATTTATAAGTGCTCCAATTCCTTTCGCAACATGATGAACCTGGATGCATAAGTAATTTCAATGCCAATTGTTGCAACTTCGGCGTAAATGTTCCATGAGCCGTCCACCATTCTTCGAACTTCATGAAGCCTCTATCATTCAATGAGTCGTGATCCGCAAATGGTCCCAATGCCGCCGAAAATCTAGCATACTCCGTATTCGCCTCTTCATTCTAAAACATCCGGAAAATACCGCTTTAAGCACTTGGCTCTTTCATTAGAGATTTCCGCATCTTTATGTAGAGCAATTAGATTTGTTGCTTCATTTAAACAAGTTGCACTATAGTACCTAGAGTAAACCAACATATAATATAATCAATTTTAAAATCATTCATTGTCAAAACCTCAACAATGCACTAATATATATCAGTAAAAAGATTAAATATTATAATCGCCTCGGATTTCAATAATGAGCTGAGCAATGTAATGGAGTACTGCTTTTGTTCCATCGATCAACCAATATTGTATGCACCGCCGTGTAGAATGATGAATCTTCATGCTCTATCTTGCCTTCTTTTCTATATATAACGTTTCTCATCTTCTCGGTCATCGAATCCCACAATCATACACCAAGTGGAGGTGGGGCTTGTCGGTATCCGTGGATCGAAGTATATCATAAATCGGTTCCGTAAAAGAAACAATATACTCTGTCCTATCCCACCAAACCTCATCTAAAATCTTCATCTTACCATGTCGAGCCTTATCCACATCATCATTTTTATAAGCATTCCATATTTCACTAGTCACCAAAGCAACAAGACCACGCTTTATCTCCTTAAACCGTCGTAACATGATAACGGAAGCAAATCGAGTTTCGGCAATTGCAAGCATCTTCAACTTCACGTGTTGATTGAACATCGCCAACCTAATGGAATGATTCATTATAAAAAAAAATTAATCATCATCACATCGATGGTAACAACACTAATCCAACAACATTCATCATAGATAATCTCATTTGCCTCAGTGTTTTTGGCTGCACATTTTTAAGAGCAAGGTTTAGTGTATGGACGACACAAGGCGTCCAAAAGATACGAGGATGCATAGCCTCTACAATCCCTCCCACCCCTTACAACCGGTGCATTATCGGTGATTACTTATACCACATTCTGAGGCCCAACTTCATCTATTGCTTTCAAGATAATTTACGCTGTGTACACTATCTTTAGTCATCCCCTCCGTATTGATGGCATTTAAAAACAATGGACCGCCTTCGGTCACCGCCATTACATTTATGATTGTTCTTTGAGAATTCGACCATTCATCACTCACTATTACATTTATGATTGGTCTTCTTTGAGAATCCGACCATCCATCACCCACTATTGATACACCCTTCACTCCATGCGTTCTTTATCGAGCCCAACAAATTCTCAATATGAGCTCTATCCTTTTGCAAGAGACTTGTGCGTAAGAGGTTGTAACCAGGAGGGGCATATCCCGCAATAGCATTGTTTGCAGCAAATGTGTAGGATTGAATGAAATGGGATTTCTCGCGAGATGAAATGGCAAACCGGAGGAATAAAACATGCATGCAATTAACGCATTCAATTGTCCACATGCTCCATTATTAAATGATTGTTCTAATGATAGATCTCCTCCGTCTTTTCTCCGCTTTAAGATTTCGGTGGTTGTTTTTATAGGTAAAGAAACATTTTTTGCATTCTTTGCCTTCAACCTTAACTCCGCTTGCTCGGCCACCTTCTTCCTTTCACTTGTGTTCCAGCTTCACCGCTTAACAAGATTTGATTCCAAAACTTGTTATCTTTAAAAGATGACCTCTCGCCCCAGATAAAAGCCGCCTTGAACTTCAAAGCAATAGTGGCATTGCCATTGCCAATTTCCCCACCTCCTTTCGCCTTCTCAAGTCTTGTAACATATTTCTAAAGTGGAGCACTATCATCATCAATCACACCCCTCTAGAACTTTCCGAGTCCATCTCACTAGAATATTAGAAAATCATACATTATTAAACAAAATAAAATGACAGAAATGCAAATATAATAGAAAAAACCTAATATTAAATTCAAACTATTAAAATTAATCAATTGAACTATTAAACTTTAAAAAAGAAATTGAAACCAAGAAGCATATGTTGTCAAATATACTTGAAAATTTTAAAATTATCTTTCATTTGTCTCTTTGTGCAACCTAATTTATTTCTTGTGGATGTACGAATAGACAAAAGAGAAAAATTTGTAAACCCCAAAGCTATAAAATATAAGCATGAGGCCTAAATTTTAGGCTAAAGTAGAAGCATGAGCTTTAACTTGTAAGGAATTGAAGTGGTAAGCATAAGCATGAAGTGTAAGCAATATAGCACAACCAACCAAAAGTTTGTAAACCCCAAAGCTATAAAATATAACTCACAACATATACAAACCAAAAAAAAGTTTTGTGTTCGAGATACATGGAAGCAGCTTTGAGATACTTCGAGGCGGCTTCAAGAGGCGACACTGAGATGGGTTCGATGGCTTCGAGAGGCGTCTTCGAGATGGGCTCGATGATTTCAAAAGGCGGCTTCGAAATAGGACTTCGAAGGCGACTTCGCGATGGGGTTTCGATAAAGATCCGGGTTGTCGTTGGAGCTGTCGAGAACGATAAGGGAAGAGGAAGAGTTGTCGCTGGAGAGAGCATGAAAAAGGTAAGGGTTTTTTGACTTTTACATTTTGGGCCAATTGGGCCTTTAGCCGAAAACCGATGCCAAACGTGTCCAGGATTCATGGACACCCGACACGGCAAGGCCGTGTCCGACACCGTGTCCACGGCGTGTCCAAGCCGTGTCCGTGTCGACGCGGTGTCGGACACAAGTGCGGCTCCCTCCGGGGAGTGTCGGTGCTTCATATGCCATATGCAAGTCTTTTTCTCAGGTTCTCCCAAGCTCTCCTTGTTTGAATACAAGCTATGAAGCATGGCCAAGGAAATGACATGATACAGATATGGCGCCACGGAAAACTCGTAAAAAACTAAGGACACAGGACATTGGCATACTTTTTGTATAGTTAAGTCTTGCACACGTTTATAATGTCTACATACATACATACACACACATGTACATGTATGGAAAAGGTTATTTTACTCCTTAGGTGAAACTAGGTTAGTTACCCCCTATTTAAAATAACCCAATACACAACTTTGTTTTAACCCTGTTAAAATAACCCAATACACAACTTTGTTTTAACCCTGTTAAAATAACCCAACACAACTTTTTTCCATGACGGCTCTGTCCATCTTGGTTTTCATGATCTGAAGTATGGGTACACTAAGTTTCATATGATTTAGATACCATTTGCACATCGGTCTAGGGTTATAAAATGTTCTATTGCCAAAAAACTGATCATTTGCAACCACCCGATGCATGGACAAAAAGTTTTCAAATCAACAAAAATTAGTGTGACACTAACCTAAAGACTACTGAAACTCATAAAAATTGAAGGAACTGAAACCAAGTTCTCAAACCTTGCACAATATCCTCTGTTTTCAGTATTATACTCAAACATACATAGTTATAAAAATTAGTAAACTATCAACTACAAAAGTATTATTTAATCCACACAATTAACAAGTAAACAATATCTTTAAAAAGGTGGGACAGAATAACTGTAATCCTATATTGTTTCTTTGTTACAAACATCATGAAAATACTACCTATTTGAAAAAAATCAAAAGACATTATCATCCAAAGTAACAAGTGATGTCCATAAAAAGGGACAAGAATGTCATAAGACCAACTAACAAGTTGTTGTTGTTGATGATGATGATGATGATGATAGAAAAAAATCTATTTTAACATTAAGTTGGCAACTAGACGTATATATGAACAAGTAAGAACATCAACTAAAATTCATACAATAATGAAATCTTGGCCTAAAATATGACGCTAACATGTAGTTTAACACACACATATAGGATACATAGAAAACACATAGGGCATGCATACAAAATGTATACAGTGTGTACATCACATATATGTGTCAGGCAAGTATCGGAAAAGTGTCAGTGTCCAATACGTGTCAGACTCGGTGGCACCTCGTTCAAAGTGGCAGAAATTAGAACCATTGAATCATTTATAACATTAATGAATAATGTAAAATAATGCAATTTAAGGTAACACAGGACCAAGTGCTTGAGAACAAAAGACCATCAATCTAAGAGCCCACTATGACACCAGGTGTTCTGCACAAAAAAAGTAAAAGCCAAGGCCTTTCAAAGTACCCATTTCCCCTCAAACCAAAATTCCATCCCTTTATTATCCATCATACTTTCCGTAAAACCAATAATATCCTTCCCCCTCCTAAACCTCGAGCCTATTAATTCCCTCTCATTATTCTTCCCTTTCTGTTTGTCCTCATGATTTAGTTCCTAAATCAATAGTCTTGCCGTTTCTTTTCTCTTGCTTTTCTCTTCCTAACTACTGCCGGTTTACTGCTAACAATATATAGCAATGTTATAATAAACGGATTACTCGGCCGATTAAACGGTCGAGTACCCGTACTCGGTCCCAAACAAACTAGATATCAATTACGCGGTGAATTATTCGTACATAGTGATTATTCACTTTAAATGGCCATTAATCGGTCCATTAGGACCTATTCAGCCTGATTACACGGTCCATTGCATTTCTGCTCATATAAAATCTGGCCCGAAACCCAAAGTTGAGCCAGCATTCTATAATCCTATTAACCCAAAACCCATGGATTGCCCATTACCCAACCCGAGACCTAAACACCCCCCCTCCAAAATCTCCACTCGACTTTCTCCGGCCAATATATTTCAACTTCGAGTTTTGGACTATTCTCCTCAATTCTCCACTTCAAAAGGTAAGATTTATAAATAAATATATATGAGAATAATGAAGGAAAGGTGCCATAGGAGAAAATTTCCTTCTATAACGTCAAAAAATATACCTTCCACGATTTTATCCGACGATCGGCACCCATTGTCTTCATCCTTATCATCTAAGATGTGGATACACCAAATTTCAAGTGATTCTAACACTTTTTCACTGTTGAATTAGCTATGTAAAAAAGTTCTATTGTCGGTAAACCGTCAACTTTGCACCTACTAAATCGAAGGTGAGAACACGGTAGAATCATATGAAATTTGGCGCATCCACATCTTAGATGCTAATGATGATGGGTGCCAACCGTCGGAAAAAATGGAGGGTATATTTTTTCGACGCCATAGAAGGAAATTCCCGCTTATGGCATCTTTCCTACATTATTCTCTCTATAAATATATATATACACTCATACTATTTATATAACTATATTAAAATTTAGTGGCCGCATAATTTACATAAAACGATTAATCACCGAGTAATCCGATTATACATTACCCACGGGCCGAACGAATAGAAAACAAATACGTGTTTTACAGCATTGATTAATAGACATCTACATTTGTTAACCGTAAACTGTCAGTAGTTAACAATATCCATAAATGTCTACAGTTAACTATACCAGTTGATAGTTAACTATAAATAGTTGTTCAGGTATATAAACTGCTTGTAGTCAATTATAGTCAGCTGTCAGCCTTAAACTCATCTATGGGCTAACCATGCAAAGTTACCTTCAAAAGCTTTTGGTTGGCATTTAGCACTATAAAAAAGTGGTGGTTGTATAAAAAAAGTGGCGGTCGTTACTAGACACCTCAAAGTTTGTCAAACCATTCCCACAATTTGTTGTCGGCATATCTAAAGTGGACAGATACGGTTCAATATTTAATTTTGAACGAATTTAAGCATTTTGTACCTAACTATAGACAGTTTACTCGGTTAAATGTTTTTTACCTAGCTTTAATAAAGAGGAACCGTGTATAAAGTGGCACGATATGGATTTTCCTACATTGATCATTGGAGGCTCTAAAAGTCATCCATCCGTTGAGTTTTTAGATGATTGGCACCGGCCACCTCTATCATCGTGTCCTTTAATATGGTGTCAATTTTCATGTGAATTGGAAACCATTCGTTCTTGCATCAGATGATTGCAAAATTAACAGTTTTACGCCAATAGAACATTTTACGATGCTAAATGAATGGCAAAGAGTATACAAACGACATGAAAATTTGTGTACCTACAATTTAGGGCATGGGCATTAATATGGTCGGTGCCGATCGTCGACAGATTGAGTTTTCAAGTAGCTAATAATATAAGAAATTTTCTATCATACCATTTTATACTCTGTTGCTCTGCATCCTCATAATAAAAGCGTAAGTATGTGGTAGGCACATGTTGTCCAAAAAACCACAGAATTGACATTTTTGGGAGATTGAGATTTTTGAAGAGGCGAAATTTTTATATGCTAGTAAGTGGTCTCAGTTAGTAAATGAATGAAACTTTGGATGGGTTTAAACCAATGAAGTATACTCTAGAATGTAAGGGGTATATCATGAGTATGGAGAGGGGTATACACATTTTACCCTAATTCAAATATTAGAATGCCAAGTTGCCAACATTGCCAATCATTCACATTCATATTTTCTCTCTACAACAACAAGCATTTTATCCCAAGCATATGAGGTAGGCTACATGAACCAACATTAGAATCACGCCGGGTCAAACACATGAATCCTCCGTCTCCACTCACTCCTATCGAACAATATACTTTCATTAAGACCTTTAGCATCCATATCTTTTTGTATCACCTCCATCCACATTTTCTTCAGTCTCCCGTTCGCTCTTTTAATTTGGCCTAAATCGAGAATATATATTCGTCGAACCGATACTTCCGTAGGTCTACGTTGCACATGACCAAATCGTCTTAGGCGATTTCCCCACATTTCTCTTCCACGGGTGCTACACCATCCTTGCACGAATATCCTCATTTCGCACCTTGTCATTTCTAGTGCTACCATACATCCAACGAAACATGTGCATCTCCGCTACATGCATCTTCTGTGCATGATGTTTCTTAGAAGGCCAGCATTCCGTACCATATAATAAGGCAGGCCAAATAGCGCTTCGATAAAACTTTCCTTTCAACCTTAACGGAAAGTTACGATCACACAAAATCCACGTTGCACTCCTCCATTTCAACCAGCCAGCTTGAATTCTCTTGTTAATATCGCTATCGATCTCCCCATCCTTTTGGATGATAGAAGCTAAATATCTAAACTGGTCGCTCGCTAATATCTTTTACACACCCGGTGTTATACCAAAGTGATCTCGACTTCTCTATTTACTAAATTTGCATTGCATATATGTTGTCTTGGGCCTACTCAATCTGAACCCTTGAGATTCTAACGTTTACCTCCATAACTCCAATTTGGTATTAACCCATGTTTTCGTATCATTTACCAGAATAATATTATCAGTGAATAGCATACACCAAGATATCTCATCCTAGATAGTTCTAGTAAGCTCATCCATCACCATGACAAACAAGAATGGACTTAATGTGGATCCTTGGTGCAAACCAATTGTGATCGAAAAATCTCCCGTTAGGTCGCCGCAAGTCCTTACATTTGCCAATACTCTATCATGCATGTCCTTGATTATGTCGATGTATCTGATTGGGACTCCCTTCTTCATCACCGGTCGCCATAATATCTCTTTAAGTACGTTGTCGTAAGATTTCTCTAAGTCAATAAAAGGCATAGACAAAATCCCTTCTCTCTCGAAAATATTCGATAAGTTGAACGAAGCAAATGAATAACCTCTGTCGTTGATAATCCAGACATAAACCCAACCCGGTTCTCTTTTATCTTAACATTCTGCCTTAGTATGTTCAATCACGCTCTTCCAAAATTTCATGGTGTGACACGTGAGTTTTATTCCACGGTGGTTTGAACAACTTTGAATATCACCCTTATTTTTGTAAAGAGGTATAAAGATACTCTTTCTCCACTAATTGGGCATCTTTTTGGTTTGCCAAATCTTATTAAACGGGTTCGTCAGCCATCTAACGCCTATCTCCCCTAAGCATCTCCATATCTCAATAGGAATCATGTCTAGACTGACAGCTTTTCTTGATTTCGTCCTCTTCAAAACCTCTGTGACCTCAGACATTCTTATCCTATGCATGAAATCACGTTTATATTTTGAGATTGAATAACAAGTTCATCCAAATCATTAGTAAAACTCTCATTGAACAATTTATTAAAATAATTTCTCAATCTCTCCTTGATATCCTCATCTCGAACTAAAACCTTATGATCTTCATGTTTGACACAATTCACCATACACAAGTCTCTGGTCTTCCTCTTCTTCCTCGGAGCAATCCTATATATATCATTTTCAGCATCCTTGGTGTCCATCTTCTCGTACACCTCTTTGTAGACCTTAGTTTTGGCTTCCTGAACAGTTTTCTTAACCACCTTTTTAACTTTCTTATACTTCTCAAATCTCTTTACATCTTTGTTTTTCTTCAAATCTCTATAAGAATCCATCTTGATTTTAATATCAGCATTTACTTCTTTATTCCACCATACGTGTCCTTAAATGGTGGAGCACCATCCCTCGACTCACTAAGTAGATCTCTAGCTACCCTCTTAACGCAACTAGCCATCTTGTTCCATATTGTCTGAATCGTCTTCGGACATCCAATCAACCATTTGAACTACACGATCTACAAAGTCTTCTTTGTTACTTTTCTTTAGTCGCCACCATTTAATTTTAGGCTCTACCATACGTCTAATCTTCCTTGGCCCTCTTCTAAACCGAACATCTAGAACTAAAAGTCTATTTTGAGTGGTTACACTCTCACATAGTATCACCTTACAATTGATGCAACAACCTCTATCTATCCCTCTAGTCAGAAAATAAATCTATTTGACTAGCACTCGATCCACTCTAAAGATGATCAAGTGGGACTCTTTTCCTAAACCAAGTATTTGCCAAGATCAAGTCATAAAACAAGGCAAAATCTAAAATCGAGTTGCATGCTTCATTTCTCTGTCCAAAACCAAAACCTTCATGGATAGTATCAAACCCGCTACGATTAGTGTCTAAATGTCCATTGAGATCACCCCCAATAAATAACTTATCTCTGTTGGGTATCTTTTGCTCCATCTCATCTAAATCCTCTCAAAACTGACGCTTATTAACGTCATCAAGACCTATTTGTAGTGCATGAGCACTAATAACATTAAGAACCACCCCACCTAAAATAAGCTTAACTAGTAAAATCCTATCACCTTTTCTTCTAATCTCAACTATATCCTCAAGCAACCATCTATTTATAATGACGCCTACCCATTACAATTTTTATCTCTACCTATATACCAAAGCTTATAACCCCTCTCTCTCTAATTTACAAATAAAATAGTTTCACACGTGAACCACCAACATATAGCATTTTCTTTTTTTCGTGTCATTTCGTTATGCAAAACAATCTCGGTGAATATGGACAGAACAATTGAGCAAAAAGACCTAGTATGCAATCACCATACAACGTCATTGAAGAGATGCTAACAAACATAAAGCAGTCGCCATATAACATCATTTAGGACCATACAATGCTAACAAGCATAAAGCACAATATGAGCATAACATGAGGCATAGAAGATATAGGTGCATTTTCAATCATGAAACAAAAAGATGCAAAAATCTGAATCTGATTGCAAGCTACTCACATCATATATTGTCTGTAGGAACATTGTTACAGCTCACTATAGTTGCGCCATACTGCACGAAATTCCTCACGAAATGTGTTCAGACGTGCTTTCAAATTTGGTGTTCTAAAGCTGGCATGGAGTAGTATAGCTGCGAAGGAAGTAACCAATGACCATTAGTCAATAAATTTCTTCTTTTTCTTTTTTTGAAAGGCTCCGCAAAGCAAGAAACCAATTGAGCATTCATACCAAGAAGACCAATGGCAAGTGCCCACAAAACAGTGAGGAGGCTACAAGAGGTAAGCCATAGAATGCAACTTGCTGTAGAGAAAATATAACGAAATTAGTCAAAACAATACTTTAAGCGTCAACTCTCTCTAAATGGGAACCAAAATGCAGCAAAATCAACCTGATGAGAATACAAATACGAACACCCAACGAGGCCGTCCACATATATGAATTGATCTTTTCGTAGATGGTCGCCCGCGGAGAACAGGCCTGAGAACATTAATGCCAAAAGCAACTTTAGTAGTATTGCCAAAAGGATGCAATTGCTTGGACACAAACTTACCATCAGATAAATAAACTCACGTTATAGGTGGTCTCATTTTTGCAGCTAAATGAGGAGAAAGTTGTCTAACGGTCCTTGTTACTTTTTCATTAAAAGTAACGGCAAAGCTGCAAAATCAAAATCCCAATGTGAAAATTTGTATTAAGAAAAAAGAAATTCAACATAAATTAAATCAAAAGGACCAACTTATTCTGGACCTAAAACTGGGAAAACTAGTATTGCTAATTATAAAGCTGGTGCTACATTGAGTGGTGCCAGGAAAATAGAGAGGGCATTGATATCCACGGATTTCGCTGTAATCTACGACCTACGACATATAAAACCTTTTACCCATTTTTTGGGGTTGGGTGTATGAACTTTCTTTATTTCTACAGCTTTATTGCTCGCTACTATGCCAACTTGGAATGTCCTACTTTTTCAGACTGAGTCATGCTTGTCCTGGTCGACTACTATTCCAAGCTCGCCCCTTATCACTTGTGCAATCTTCTAGGTTAGTTGCGCAATATCATACCATCAAAAATGACTTTTTCACCAATGAAGCTGTTCCTAGGTTACAAGTTAAAATTTTGTTTCCGCTAACCTCCAATGGGCACTCTTCACATAACTCCGCTGGCACTTTTCCGCTTCACCGTTCTAGATTTCACACATTAATGTTACAATACTTGCATGTATAAGTTGATGAGCGGTAACCTTAAATTTTAGCCAACATATTATGTTTGTCAGCTCTTGCTTTCACTCCATACTGATTGTATTTCAATATGCTTTTCTATTGGACACTTTGGCTTTTGAGGTGGTTGATTCTAGTAAAACCCAACAAGCTGATACATTAATTGTTAGGAACTTTTGATGTGTTTCCCACGATATAAACAACACACAAAATAATTTGAAAATTGGATTAGAGACACTAAATATATGGATCAAAATGCAGCTTACTGAGACTTACCTATCATTCAAGACCGCGATACTCAATCCCGTCAAAATTGCAGCAACAATCGCAAGCGGCTTTCGAATGAATCCAATCCCTATACCAAACACAACAGATTAATCACCAATTTACAAATCCAAACTACTAACAAATTACTCACCGAGGACAGAAACGATCATGAGGAAGTAATTCGTCCGATAACTGAAAATAACAAACAACAAAAACAAAATAAAGAATTTAGCATAAAAACCAAAGAATTCAAAATTCGAGGGTTTTGATTTGGATCGTACTAGTAGAGATTGCACTTGAATCGGCAGTTCCACTTGGAGAAAGATCGAGGGAAGGTGAATCTGGAGAAGAACTCGGTGGCGGGGCGAGGCGGTGACGACCACTCGACCTCTCGAAGCGCGTCCATTAGATCCTCCGCCGTTACGTTTCCCCAATCCATCGCCGGCGATCGATCGTCGAGGAACGAAACCCTATAATTGGCGTGAATTTAGGGCTTTTGAATTTTGAAATTTGGGGTTTTTTGGGGGATGGGAATTGGATTGGTACTGAAGGATGCAGGGTTCTAGAATGGGAGCGGCGATGCTTCGTCTGTATCGAGCTTTTGTGGCGTTAAAGGATACCGCGGAAACAAGCTAATTGCTGTTACAAAGACGAAAATACCCTTTTAAAGGGGAAAAAAATTTATTATATGTATAAAGAAAAATGTCTGAGCCCGGGTTCGAACCGGGGACCTCTAGTGTGTGAGACTAGCGTGATGACCGACTACACCACCCAGACTTTGTTGCTGAAATTATTTATGTTATATTTATGAATTTTACTTTTAGAGTTATATTATTTATTTGCATCCCATAAAATATATATGATATTTGAAAGTTAGTGCTATCTTAATGAAATATATCCTTATTTTTATATTATCACTGGACATCAACTCTGCACATAACGCGCAGGTTTGCAAAATAAAACAATTACTTATTCTAAAACTAAAGTGAATGTTTTCTTATCGTAATAGATATAAATGTTTAACAATTCATCTGAAATGAGATATTTAATAACCGTGTGAAGTAAAAAGAAAATGACAAAAAATATCCATATATGTATGCAAAGCAAGATGTACAATAAGAGAAGGAGAAAACATTTAAGGAAAATATTTTTTTTCCAAATCCGATTGATATTTTTCTAATCAAACTCTAATTTTGGCATGATTTTCTTATGCATTAATTTTTAGTTCCTTAAATAGTCTTTCTTCTAATTTGAGTATCCATATTATTTGTTTCTTTATATAATTATATGTCGGGATTAGATCTTAATTTAATATTTCACTATTGTGTATAGGCTAGATCTAAAATATAAAAATCTTTTAGCATTTTTCAAGACAAAAACTATATGTTGTATAACTTGTAAGTTAATACTAAAAACATAATGATAAATAAAAATATACATGTTTTTGGAATTTTTTCAATTAAAAATTTATACATACATATCTCAAATTTACATCATGTCGTTGCGGCTTGATCAGTCGAAAATACTGCATATTTTAACCAGCAATTTCCTTGTCATCTGCATATATATAGGAGAGTACGGTATTCATAATTCACATATTAGCTAATTGGTCGCAAAATAGCAAATTACATGTATTCGACCTTTAAACCGGAAATTCTAGGGAAATTAACCGCATTGCATTACATAGCATATTTTCTATATCTTGCAACCCCTATTTTGAAGTCTATGCAGGAAACGAGATACTTGCTCGACCATTACATCGCTCGACCATTACAATTGCTCGTAAACGCATTGAAAGCAAATCTGGTATCAACACAGAAGGTCAATTGCAATTCTGAACATCAAATAATAACCTAAACAGCAGTACCAGACCACAGAAGAAGGCACAGATCCCAAGGCCACCAAGTCGCGGCGGAAGCGCGGCTCAAAGCCACCTCACGCGGCGGATCCGCGGCTAAACATGGGACTGAGCTCCTCAAACTTCACCACAACTCCTGTGTTAGTACCTGCAGCTCAAAAATGCATACAAAAGTCCAGAAGAGTCCAGACACTTCCACCAGATCATCAAGTTCCCAAACTACCCTAATCTTTCTAGAACTTGCTTAAACCCTAAGCTAAACCCCAACAACTTGTCAACAAACTTTGGGAGGGAAAGTCTAATTCAAACCTAGACCTAGTTCTATAAATAGGACCCTAGGCTCTCTCATTCATCATCTTGGAAAATCTTAGAAATCTTGAAAAATCAAGAAACCCTAGAGAGAAAAAGATTCAACCCATTTTTAGTTTAGCCATTCTCTCTTTCTCCATCTTCTTCTTCCTCAAGATTAGTGAGAAATCTTGTAGGAAACCCTAACCCTAATTCCACTCCAAATCCAACATCTTGAGTACCAAATCAAGCGAGAAATCTTCAACCTTTTGGGAGCCGAGCCGATCTTCCATCGGGCAAGTGATCCAAGCTGATCCGCGATCCACGGAGACGAGCGAAGCCAAGTCGACAATCGAGTTCCTCCTCTTGTAGTTTCTTGAGTGATTGTAACGGAATTGTTGATATAAATAAAAGGTGAAATTCGTTAATCTTGCTTTCTTTTAAAATTTCGCATCATGTTATCTTTACTGTTCTTGAATATTGTCTATGTGGTGATGCGCGAGTAAAACTCCGCTCGTTAAGGAGTCGAGAAGATCTTTAGTATGATGATGTAGCAAATTTGTAATCAATTCTTGAATCCCACGAATGTGTAAACCCTAGCAAGTTCAAGAATCGACAACCCAATTTGATGCGATGCTTTCTTGATCAACATCGCTCAAGATTGGGGTGATCCGATCTTTTCTTGAAATTGTTAGAGGCTAGAATGTGAATGATATCAACAACAGAACAAGGGATAAGATGAAACCCTAGTTTCACGAGAAAACCCTAACTCTTGTTGATGATCATCGATCTAGTATCAATCTTTCGAAGGACAAGAATACGAAATATTGTAGACTACAACACATCTAAAGATCCTATCGATTCCTACGAGCCTCTTTATCATTCTTGATTGTCGTTTGGAAAATACCATTGAAACCGATTCTTGTTGTTTATAGTTCTTGATTCTTTAGAAAAGATTAGTGACACACGAATACAAATCAATCAATTGAATCGTGTTTTCTCTTATTGTTGCTTAACATTTCATTTCAAACAAATAAAAGTAAAAACGAATCTCGAGATCCCTGAGGACGATCCGCACTCATTCATTAACTTCAACTGACACCGTTGTTTGATTGCGGTCAAATATTTTTGGTTGTGATTTCTTTACTATTTGATTCGATAAACACATCCACGAAAATAATCAGATCAAAATGGCGCCGTTGCCGGGGATCGCGCGTTAATTCGTTTACATTTTATAGTTTGAAGTGAAAGAATTATTACGTTTCATTTCTTGAAATCAAAATTCGTACAAACTCTTATACGTGTGTTGTGAATTGATTGCAAGGTGATCTGGAGCAATCTGAGCTGTGGAAAAATTATTTGGGATATACCAGAGAGCTGGAGATAGCAATATCAAGCAGCTGAAGAAAAATTGTACAGTAAAACCACCAACTAGCCGCGGAAGCGCGGCGGTAACATGGTTTGCGCGGCGGAAGCGCCGCAGTGTAGGGGGTTCTCTGGAAAATCTTTCTTCAGGTGATTTCTCTCTCTCTCCTCTCTCCCTTTTTAGCTCCAACTAATCCTTTCTGCAGGATTCTTTGCAAATAATAGCTGCGCCGCAAAAGCAAATTAAAATTGTGCGTGATTTTTGTTTTCTTGGTTGTTTTGCATTGCTAATACAGAAAATTAAGGGGCACGGCCAAATCCAAATTAGGTGGGGATTTCATTACCCTTCCTAGGCCCCGAAAACCACCAAACTTGCATCCGCATTTACCCCCATTAACTAAAAGAAATCTAGAGATGACTCTAAGGACTGTCGCGCTCATTTAGGACAAGAGAGGGCCGTGGGTAATTCATTGCTTATCCGCGTTTTTCTGTGGTGCCTAAGGCGAGTGTGTCTAAGGCTAGTGGTTATTAATTAGGTCCACTGTAGTGGTGGTTCCTTCCCACTTACCTGGCACTTATCCGGCCACAGGGGGACAAAGAGGCAGTGAAGGATTGATCCCGCGACTTGTCTTTTGGCAGTTAGGAGCGGTCTAGAGCCGGACCTAGGTGACCATTAGATTTTTAGGGTTTGTGTTGCTGCATTTGGTTGTCGCATCATTTTTTTTCAAAATCCGTCCCTTTTCAAAAAGCAAACACCGCATTCATTTTACCCCTAATTATAAGCCAACGCTGCCACTTGTACTAACCCTTTTTAGTACAAGATAGGCTGGACACGGGATTCTAGTGCCCGTTTAGTCCGCGTACCTTTTATCGACTCCGAAGTCGATAATTCTCCATTTACCTTTTCTTTACCTACTACCACACCCACACCGATGGATCCGAATCCATCCAACTTCTTTAACCCCAATCTGCCACCGTCCGTTGGTGCGCAGAATCCTCCACACATTTCTCTTCAGGAAAGATGCTATCCACTTAGAGGTCCACTTTCGACCTGCTTATCCACACCACCAGCAAACGGGGATAACTTTGAAATAAAGCCCCAGTATATCAACCTTCTACCTAAGTATCACGGACTCGAGACCGAGGACGCTTACGTTTTCATTACCAAATTTGAAAACGTATGCGCTATGATGGGTACGTCTCAACTTTCTGTGGATGCGATGCGTCTACGACTTCTTCCTTTTACCTTGTGCGATATAGCCGAGAAGTGGCTATATAACACCACCGCACACTCCATCACAAATTGGGAAGAATTCGTCGCTGCATTCCTAAAGAAATTTTACCCAGTCCAGAAGACGGCTCGAATCCGTAGCGAGTTAAACCAATTTGCCCAGCTCCCTACCGAACCATTTTCAAAGTACTTTGAACGTTTCAAGGATTTAATGGTTCAATGTCCTCATCACGGCATCCCGAGATGGGAGTTGTGCCGAATCATCTATGAGGGCAGTAACCCAAGCACGAAACAAAGCCTTGAGAATATGTGTCAGGGTACATTTATGACTAAAGACGATGGGGAAGCCTGGCGATACTTAGAAGAGTTCGCTGAAAAATCACTAATTTGGGAGAGTGGAACCCAACCATTGAATAGGGGTGGCATACACCAAGTAGATGTGTCCATAGGTGTTCGAGCAGAAATGGCAGCAATGCAAAAGAAGCTCGACGCTATGGAACACAAATTTGCAGCAGCCTCCCTAAACCCGGTATCACTCCCCAAAACTGTTTGTGGGTGCTGTTCTGATCCGTCTCACCTGACGGAAGAATGTCCGTTTCAAGGTCGTGAGCATACCAATGCCACATTTCAAAGACCTCGAAACGATTCTTTTTCTTCCACATATAATCAGGGTTGGAGGAATCACCCCAATGTTTCTTGGAACCAATCACAATCACAAAACACGGTTCCAAACCAAAGCAATTTCCAAAGGGTCCCTCCACCACAACAGCAGCCACAACTTCAACTCACTCAGCACCCCTTCCAAGCACATAATTTTCAAAATCAGGTCAACACACCTGCACTGTCTAGTCCTTTACAGTTGACCGGAACTGATGAATCCTCTTCTTTTGCACAATACATGAATTTGATCTTAACAAATATCATGCAAGTTTCGGCTGAAGTGAAATCTTCCGTCGATGACATGAAGAAAAACTCTGCGTCCCAAAACGAGAGTATTAAATCGATGGAAGAAGAAATTGCACGATTAAAAGCCGAACTGAGTGCAAGAGAGAAAGGGAAACTTCCAGCTCAATCCTTGCCCAATCCTGGTTATTCACATCATGTGAATGCAATCACCACATTGAGATCTGGAAGAGTGCTTGACAATCATGTTGGGGAAGAAGTTGATGATACTGAAAATCATATCAACACCCCGGCTGAGACCTTTCCACACACACACACTTCTGACCCCAGTTCTTCTACCCCACCATCTTCTTCCGAGCCTATTCTCCATTTCCCAAAAGGCTCGCCATTACAGCCCACCTCTTTTACCCCTTCTCGGACGATTCCCACTTCTATTCAGGGATCGGTTCCACACACACTTCCTTCTCCCATGGACCCAGCGCTAATTGCTAAAGCACCTTACCCGAATCGGTTAAGGGCTAACACACTAAGTCCACAAATGGAGAAGATCACTGAGATGTTTAAACAGGTTAACATCAATATCCCTCTTCTAGATGCTATCCAACAAGTACCTGCATACGCAAAAGTTCTTAAAGATTTTTGCACTAGAAAGAGGAAGAAACAAATGCCCAAGAAGATATTCATGGCAAAAACAGTAGAAACGGCTTTCCCCCAGCAATTACCGAGGAAACGTAAGGATCCTGGATATCCTACTATTTCCATCTCTATTGGGGAGAAACACATTAACCGTGCTCTACTAGATCTTGGGGCAAGTGTTAACCTGCTTCCTTTCTCAGTTTATGAGCAGTTAGGAATCGGAGAGTTGAAACCATCTCCATGCACTTTACAGATGGCTGACCGATCAATCACCAGACCGAGGGGTGAACTAGAGGATGTGTTAATAAAAATCGGGGAATTTATCTTCCCTGTGGATTTTATTGTAATTGATACACAGCCTGTAGCGAACTCACGGAATCAAATTCCGGTGATTTTAGGTCGCCCCTTTTTGGCCACTTCCAATGCTATCATCAATTGTCGTAACGGTTCTATGACCTTATCCTTCGGGAACAGGACAATTGAGATGAACATTTACAAGTTAGGAAGTGTACCCTCTGAACCTACTGCTCAGATATGTTCTGTTGACTTAATGGATGTCGACAGCAGCGAAGTTGATCCTCCTGATACCGATCTTGACTCTTTTCATACGTTGTTGTTTGACCCAATTATGTATCATACACATACGGAATCTTCCACCAAGATGTCCGGGTCAACAACTAACACTGATTATGAACTGCTTTTAGAGTCTGAAGATCACCCCGCACATTGTGATGACATTATTCTTCGGGGTATAGATGAAACTTTTGAGGAGATCTTCGCTGATGAACTCGCATTTTTAAATAACACGGGTGTTGAGACGAATCATGTCCAAATCAATAGAATTGAACCTCCACCCCTTCTTCTGAAATGTAAAAAGAATGCGAGTTATCCATCACATTCACTGCATCGTCTCTCCAAAATGAGACGCACACACATTCTATTCCATCACTTACCTTTTCCCCACTTTTTCTTCCACCAACCCGAGCACTGCATTGATAAAATTTTTGAATGGTTGGTGTTAACATTCGGTCTTTGTAAAGCTTGGCATCGACCAATGATTTTTGACCCCCACTTGTGATTTTAAAAGATTAACATTGCATAACTCAAGTTTGGGGGGGTATAATTTTTTTTTTTTTTTTTTTTTTTTGGCTCCTAAAAAGAATTTTTACAAAAAAATGATGAGCCAAAAATAAGTTTCAGGGAGGTTCTTCACTTAAATATTTTGCCCCCACTAATAAATTCCTCCCAAGCTTACAGGTTTTTTCAGATTTAGCAGAAGGCAACAGTGAGGACACTGTTGAAAACAAGTTTGGGGGAGGTTTGTGCTTATTTTCGCATCATTTGCATCATACATTGCATAAGCACAAAACATTTTTTTTGAAAACCTATAAAAATTTAAAAATTTTCAAAATTATAAAAATATTTTTTGTATATAAATAAGATAATAAAAGTTTAGATAGTGAAAAATTACATCCATGAGATTAGAAAAATTTAAGAAAACTAAGAAAATTAGAAGTTTTCTTATACGAACTAGTAATAAGTAGTTATGAGCCGTTGTCCCAAGGGTTAGTAAGATGAAGGACGTCACTAATCTGAGGATAAAAATAAGTCTGAAAAATAGTTTCTATTCTGGAAGCCAAACATTTTGAACATTGCTACCCTGCTATTTGCACTTACACACGTCTTGAAGCCTGGGATAGTAGAGGATACCTTGAAATGCTCTTGTCTTAAGGCCAAAAGTTTGAAAAGAAAAGTGTGTTTTAAAGTGGTGAGAAAAATGGACACTGGTTTTGTTATCACCAAGGGCAAGAAAAATATATAGCAAAAGGGTGCTTCTTCACCTAGTGCCCCAAGGTCAACTGGTCTGGGAGTCACTGCTATGCCTGAGGTGGTGCAAGATTAGGAAAATACACCAAGTTAGCATGCACATTAGTAATCGGTCGGTTAGTACCTCAAGAAGTATTAACGGTCGCATGAAAGTGTGTAAGCAATCTCGTTTGCCAAGTAGTACTGAGGTCGAAGGGCAAGAGTATGATAGCTTGAATTGAATTCTCTGGGTGTAGGGATGTCTTTACACACACGCAGGGTGATATGATCGATGTTTGGAATAAAGATAGGAATGAAGAATAAGACGATGTTTTATTGAGGGAGGACGTGATTTCTGACATCTTTTCATGACCATTAAGATAGGGCTCATGACAACCGAAAAGCTAGCTTAGTTGGAAACCCTAATTTTCAAGGCTTTTCTTTTACAATTCTTTTCTTTAAATGTAATATTCATGATCTTGCTTTTATTATTGGATTTTGTGGGTGCAATCCGCTGAAAACCCTCAGGAGACAACACTCCTCCTACTAGGGACACCTAGAGGTTTAAAGGCTTGTTGCACGTGCTCAGTGCAATCGTGTTGCCTACGAAAGTGTGCTAGTTAGTTTTTTCTCTTTCTTTGTTTTCTCCTTCTCTTTTTAATAAAACATTCTCTCGAGACGATCGAAATTAAGTTTGGGGGTATTTGATCAGTCGAAAATACTGCATATTTTAACCAGCAATTTCCTTGTCATCTGCATATATATAGGAGAGTACGGTATTCATAATTCACATATTAGCTAATTGGTCGCAAAATAGCAAATTACATGTATTCGACCTTTAAACCGGAAATTCTAGGGAAATTAACCGCATTGCATTACATAGCATATTTTCTATATCTTGCAACCCCTATTTTGAAGTCTATGCAGGAAACGAGATACTTGCTCGACCATTACATCGCTCGACCATTACAATTGCTCGTAAACGCATTGAAAGCAAATCTGGTATCAACACAGAAGGTCAATTGCAATTCTGAACATCAAATAATAACCTAAACAGCAGTACCAGACCACAGAAGAAGGCACAGATCCCAAGGCCACCAAGTCGCGGCGGAAGCGCGGCTCAAAGCCACCTCACGCGGCGGATCCGCGGCTAAACATGGGACTGAGCTCCTCAAACTTCACCACAACTCCTGTGTTAGTACCTGCAGCTCAAAAATGCATACAAAAGTCCAGAAGAGTCCAGACACTTCCACCAGATCATCAAGTTCCCAAACTACCCTAATCTTTCTAGAACTTGCTTAAACCCTAAGCTAAACCCCAACAACTTGTCAACAAACTTTGGGAGGGAAAGTCTAATTCAAACCTAGACCTAGTTCTATAAATAGGACCCTAGGCTCTCTCATTCATCATCTTGGAAAATCTTAGAAATCTTGAAAAATCAAGAAACCCTAGAGAGAAAAAGATTCAACCCATTTTTAGTTTAGCCATTCTCTCTTTCTCCATCTTCTTCTTCCTCAAGATTAGTGAGAAATCTTGTAGGAAACCCTAACCCTAATTCCACTCCAAATCCAACATCTTGAGTACCAAATCAAGCGAGAAATCTTCAACCTTTTGGGAGCCGAGCCGATCTTCCATCGGGCAAGTGATCCAAGCTGATCCGCGATCCACGGAGACGAGCGAAGCCAAGTCGACAATCGAGTTCCTCCTCTTGTAGTTTCTTGAGTGATTGTAACGGAATTGTTGATATAAATAAAAGGTGAAATTCGTTAATCTTGCTTTCTTTTAAAATTTCGCATCATGTTATCTTTACTGTTCTTGAATATTGTCTATGTGGTGATGCGCGAGTAAAACTCCGCTCGTTAAGGAGTCGAGAAGATCTTTAGTATGATGATGTAGCAAATTTGTAATCAATTCTTGAATCCCACGAATGTGTAAACCCTAGCAAGTTCAAGAATCGACAACCCAATTTGATGCGATGCTTTCTTGATCAACATCGCTCAAGATTGGGGTGATCCGATCTTTTCTTGAAATTGTTAGAGGCTAGAATGTGAATGATATCAACAACAGAACAAGGGATAAGATGAAACCCTAGTTTCACGAGAAAACCCTAACTCTTGTTGATGATCATCGATCTAGTATCAATCTTTCGAAGGACAAGAATACGAAATATTGTAGACTACAACACATCTAAAGATCCTATCGATTCCTACGAGCCTCTTTATCATTCTTGATTGTCGTTTGGAAAATACCATTGAAACCGATTCTTGTTGTTTATAGTTCTTGATTCTTTAGAAAAGATTAGTGACACACGAATACAAATCAATCAATTGAATCGTGTTTTCTCTTATTGTTGCTTAACATTTCATTTCAAACAAATAAAAGTAAAAACGAATCTCGAGATCCCTGAGGACGATCCGCACTCATTCATTAACTTCAACTGACACCGTTGTTTGATTGCGGTCAAATATTTTTGGTTGTGATTTCTTTACTATTTGATTCGATAAACACATCCACGAAAATCATCAGATCACGGCTATAAACAAATGTAAAAAATAATCTGTGTCAATATCTTAGATGATTTTTTTAATGCATTATCCAATAAGTTTTAAACAATGATAATTATTTAAATCATGAAATTTTATCATTAACTTTAAAGCAAGTATATTTTCTATAAGAAAAGAAATGTATTTTCCAGCAAACATTTTTTATTTTATTATCCATGTTTTCTTTTTTGTAAAAAAATTGGTATTACAATAAAAATGTTATTGATCCTCTTAATAAAATAAAATTACTACAATTTTCTTTCTAAATTATCACTAGCCATTATTAGTCGTAGGATCTAGGCATAGATAAAGGAAATAGAAAATTTTAGCTGTCACGACCCGCTTCCCAAAATACGTAAATACGGTACGTGACAAAACCAACCATGATGTCTATGGCGAGGAAAAATCCTTCCATGTTCATATTACGGCTGTCAATCAAATATCAAGAACGGTAAATAAAAATTTAACCAATACATGTCCAACTTCCACGATAAAATAATAATAAGAAAATAACGGAAACTAATAAGGATCCAACAAAAATAATATCCTAGCCACATCCCTTATGGGATCACAACATTAAACCATAACTAAACAATAAAAAAAAACTAAAACATCACTAAACTAATCCGCAAAGCTTCCCACTGTGCATCTTACTTATCAAAACATTCTCGGTTTTCCTGCGATAAGGTTAAAGGAACTGGGCCATACAAAACCCAGACGTCAGTGCATCATAAATATTATAATAATAATAATTGAGCAATGTACTATACAGGGTGTTACGTGCACAATAGTATATAATTATAAACAACAATCACAGGTAATATAACAGCAGGTTATAGGTATCTCACGTGTATCCTAATGTCTGTGTTTCTAGATTATCTATCATAACGGTATTTGAAACCAATTAATATAATTCTCATCGTAAATCAATAGTATCACATGCATGCCCGGAACCACGGTCATGATTCTCGGGGTTTAATCTGAGACGTACCGCTAGGCAGTAAAACAATATCATGTATAGATGAATGATGTCAGCATCATCATTCCGGAGCCCAAATCTCGTATCGGCTGATCAGTTTCTGAAAAGTAGTGAACTGTTGAGTTACATGTCGGGTTTCATTCTTGATTTCCCATTTTCCTCAGGTTTCATGTTCTAGTCAGGTATCAAATAGAATGTCTATCTAATACCAATACAGGAACAATCGTGTACAGATCTTGTCTAGCAAGACAACAAGTCAAGTCAATTAGGATAACAAGTCAATATTGTTGGCATCGGTAATCAATACAGGTAACAGGCATGGCAGTACAGCTAAAACAATGGTAAGATAACATGTTGCTCACATATCAGGTATTGTGTATTAAACTAGAGAAATATTTACTTGCGCAACCAGTCATAATAAAAGGAATAATATAATTGTCATGGTTATCTAGCTGTAACGAAATTGATATATTCACTATTACTTGTTTAAATATATATCTAATCGTATTATTTTACGACTGTTAATTATTATAAACTAAATTGTATCTACCAGAATAGTCGTACAATTAATTTTGCATAACTTCATAGTCATAATTACACACGTGCTAGTATTTCTAAATAGTAAAATACAGATTGTCTTTATAAAATTGCATAATGATAATAAATTTCAATTTTATAAATATATGTATATATAATATAAATAGATATATTTTAGCATAGGTAAATTATAATGAAACTAACATGTAGCAAGATAAACCTGTCTTGATTGGTATGAATACGGCGCCGAACACGGATACCCGCACGACGGCAACGACATAAAACATGACGCAATCAAGATCTCGGCCTACAGTGACAATGTGACTGCGCTGGGGCTGCTTGAGGGATGAAGACTGCAGAGCTCGGTCTAGGTGCCTATGGCTGCAGCGGCGATAGTTCAACGGCGATAATGGCTCGGTTTTTTTCAAATGGGTTTATGGAGTTGGGGTTCAAGCTACTCGGGTGATCGGCGAAGGTGGTGCTCGGTGTAGGAAATCTCGGTGTTGGGTCGAAGATGGAGTCCTCGGGTTGTTGGAATTCTCGGTTGGTGAAGTCGGGCGCCGGTGAGAGTCACAGGCGAGGGTTTGCTGGAGGAGGCGACGAGCTTGGCCACGAGCAAGGGCGAAAGTAGCGACCTCGGGAAGACGAAGGTGAAGACGAGGAAGATGGCTGCGGCTAGGTTGGAGTCTACGAGGATGGTGATGGGTGCTCGGGGATGTGTGGAGGATGTTGTTTAATAGAGGTGCGTTCGAGAGTGAAGGTGGCGAGGCGAGGAAGAAGGAGTTGAGGGCTGATGGGTTCTCGAGGAGATGGTGTCGGGGTTGGATGGCGACAAGGCAAGATGGGGACGGGTTCTAGGGCTCGGCGATGGAAACGAAGGAGATGAGTGAGAGAGAGTTATTGTTTTTTTTAATATAAAAATTATATATATTATATATATAGTATGTTATAAGTTAAGTTGTAAATATTTATTATAATATAATTATAACTAATAGTATACAGATAATATCAAACTTCAGCCAATCTCTACCAAAATCTCACGGAAATTATATTTTGAAAAAATAATATTTATATGTAATCTTTTAAACCATAACGCAAGAATATAATTTAAATAAATTATACGCCCTACTATAAAATTAAAAAGGATTTTAAATATATATCTAGAATTAATAAATATTTGATATTAGATATCTTGAGATTTAAACGTAATACATAAAAGCAAAAAATTAAGATATGGGATGCTTAACCATTCGATGACAGTTTAACAATATAAATTATACTTAAACTTGTGGCTACCCAAAAGATATATGATGACTTCACATGGATTTAGTTTACGAAAAATATTAATCTCGCACCATACTGGGTTTCACACATGTAAGTCGATAACTATCTCTACTATTCGAATCGATCGCAACCCAAATTAATAAAATTTTAAAAAATATAAAGCAAGTTTTAAAATACCAATTAATATCGTATAACCGTACTAGGGTGTTACATTATGCCCAACTACCAAAAAAATTCGTCCTTGAAATTCACAAAACATGAAAGGATAAGAACAATGAAGATATGAATTTAAAGAAAGAGGTGTAGAAACTTTTGTCGAATCTCGTTTTCATGTTCCTAAGTATTCTCCATGCGAACAATTTCTCCACGAAACAAGTACCAAAGAGATTACTTTATTCTTCAGAACCTTTTCTCGTCGATCCACAATAGCCATCAATTGCTCTTTATAAGTCAAATCCTTCCTTATAGTCAGTTCCAAGTGATCAAGGACACGCGTCTCTTCTCGAACATATTTGCGAAGTTGAGATACATGAAACACGTCATGAACACCCGTCAAGGATGATGGTAAGACCAATCGATAAGCTACCTCTCTAACACACTCAATGATATCGAAAGGCTCTACGAATCGAGGACTAATCTTTCCCCGACTACCAAATCGGATCACTCCCCTAATCGGTGATATCTTCAAAATCACAAGATCACCAACAGTAAACTCCAAAAGTCTTCTTCAAGTATCAGGCCAACTTTTCTGTCGATCTTGTGCCACTTTTATATGATCATGAATCAAGTTAACCTTCTCCATAGTTTGCACAATGAGTTCCGGTCCCAACAATCTTCTTTCTCCAACATCGTCCCAACAAACAGGCGAGCGACACTTACGACATACAACGCTTCGAATGAAGTCATCTGTATAGTCGCCTGAAAACTGTTATCGTATGAAAACTCCACTAAATGCAAATGATCTTTCCACGAGCCCTTGAAATCTAACATGGAAGTTTTCAATATATCTTCAAGAGTTTGGATCGTCCTCTCGGACTGTCCATCTGTCTGTGGATGATAGGCCGTACTAAATTTCAAGCGAGTTCCCAAACTTTCCTATATACTCCTCCAAAAATGTGATAAGAACCGGGTGTCACGATCAGAAACAATACTTACCGGTACCCCATGCCATCTCACAATCTCTTGCATATACCACTCTGCTAAAGCCTCCGTCGACTGACCAATTCGAAATGGTATGAAATGGGCTGCCTTTGTCAGTCGATTGACAATCACCCAAACTGCGTTATTACCCTTTGGACTCCGTGGTAAGGCTGTCACGAAATCCATGGTCATATGTTACCACCTCCACTGAGAAATCAGAAGTGGTTACAACAACCCAACTACCTTTTAATTTTCAGCCTTGACTTGCTGACACACCAAGCACCTCGACACGTAATGAGCAATCTCTTTTTTCATGCCTTCCCACCAAAAGTGTTATCGCAAATCTCTATATATCTTCATGCCACCTGAATGTACTGAATATGTGGAGCTATGAGCTTCCTTCATGACTTCTTCACGAATATCTCCCTTAGGTACACACAAACGACTTCTATATCTTAAAGAACCGTCTTCATGAATCAATAAATCCATTTGAAGTCCTGCTTCCACTTGTCCTGCAATTTCTACAATCTAGGATTGTGCAACTGTGCTGCCTTAATACTATCAATCAAGAATGATTGTACTTGCAACTGCATCAAATGTCTCGAAAAATATGGTAGTATCAGTTCTAACTCGAATCTCTGAAAATCTATTATAATCTCTTTCTGTGCAGTCAACATCCGTACCGCTGGCAATCGACTTAAAGCATCCGGTACTACATTAACTTTTCCTGGATGGTACTTTAGATCAAGATCATAGTCAGTCATTAGCTCCAACTATCTACGCTGCCTCATATTGAGATCTTTCTGTGTGAACACGTACTTTAGGTTCTTGTGATCAGTAAACACCTCAACCCTTTCGCCCAATAAGTAGTGTCTCCAAATTTTCAGGTCAAAAATAACCGCTGCTAGTTCCAAGTCATGAATTGGGTAGTTCTTCTCATGAGTCTTCAATTGCCTCGACGCATAAGCTATAACCTTTCAATGCCGCATCAAAACACATCCCAAGCCTTTCCCAGATGCGTCGCTGTGAATAACTAATCCTCCAGAACCATTTGGCACTGTTAAAATAGGAGCGGTTGTCAATCTTTGCTTCAGTGCTTCAAAAGCTGACTCACATTTCTTGGTCCAAACAAACGATACCCCTTTTCGTGTTAGCTTAGTCAAAAGTTCTGCTATCCGAGCGAAGTTATCTACAAATTTTCTATAGTATCCAGCAAGTCCAAGGAAACTTCTGATCTCCCTTACATTCTTTGGTATTGGCCAATCATGAACAGCTGCAATCTTTTCGAGGTCAACTGCAATTCCATCTCCGGATACAACATGGCCCAAGAACTTCACTTTTTTGAGCCAAAACTCGCACCCGGTCATCTTAGCATATAACTTTTCTTGTCTCAACGTTTGCAGTGCGATTCTCTTCATGCTCTTCTTTACTCCTTAAATAGACCAAAATATCATCAATAAATACTACCACTGATCTAGAAATGGTGAAAAGATCTGGTTCATCAAGTCCATAAATATTGCCGGTGCGTTAATAACTCCAAATGGCATAACTAAATACTCGTAATGCCTATATCGAGTTCTGAATGTCGTCTTGCAAATGTCTTCTGCTTTCACCCGCACTTGGTGACAATCTGACCATAAATCCAACTTCGAGAATACTCTCACGCCACTGAGTTGATCGAACAATTCGTCTATGCGAGAAATTGGGTATTTATTCTCAATAGTCACCCGATTTAACTCTCGATGGTCGATGCATATCCTCCACGTGCCATCTTTCTTCTTGACTAGAAGAACCGGAGCTCTCCACGGTGAACCGCTACTGCGAATCTGTAAGTCCATGCTACATCTCCCGGTACTTTCGGGCATGCGGAATTTGGTGAAAAACAATTTTTCTAGAGGTGGTAACATGGACTCAAAACCGGATCTTTGTTAAACATCTAACTAACATCCTAACTAGGAGTTGTTAACTACTCGGTTAGGGGGTTATACCTTTCTTTCTTGAACTCCTTCGTCTTCATCTCTTGATGGTTGTCCGGATCGGCTTCACTCCGTCGTCTCCTTGCGCCGAAGATGGATCCACCTCGAAAGCTTCTACCTTTGGCTTCTTCTTCGGTCTTTGAAGAAACTAGTTCACAAGGTTTGCTAAACCTTGTGAACTAGAGTGAGTAGAGAAGAGTGTGTTGGGATTTTCTCTATGGTTCTTGGTTCTCAACACATGAGACAAGTGAACCATAGACTTGAGAGAGAGCAAGAGGAAGAGGGTGATAGCAAGAGGAAGAGGGAGCTCAAAAACAAGAGAGAGAAAGATAATGAAAGAATGAGCCTCTCTTTTGTCATACACCCTCTCATAATCCAAAAGAATCATGAGCCATAATGTTAATCGAGTATTATGTGATGGTTCATATCATGTCAAAGGTAATATCATTTCCATGCACTCATTTTGCAAACCACAACAAGCAAGCAAAAGTCTTTGCATGAAAATGACAACCATTGTCATCATGATGGTCAACTAGTCCAACCTAGTCAACCGGTCAACAAAGTCAACAAGTCAACAAAGTCAACCCCTCAACAACCATGTCACTATAATACTTAATTAATATTATTGCTAATTATATATATATATCATATTCTCATTAAGGTTGAGCAAAAAGTCAATGGTCAACTGTCAACGGTCAACAACCCTAATGAGAATCCTCTGCCTCTGTCTCTCCGTCAACTGTGCATACACACCCGCATCCGTGTTCCGAGGAACACGAATACATACTGGATAAATCCAATCCCAAAACGTACACTAGGATCTGGCTTAAACCAAAGCCCGCTAGTGTTAACTGTTCGGACACTGTACGTGCACAGGTGCACGGATGTGACCGAACCCTGTCGCAAAACCATGCGACCTGTCGCAAAACCATGCGACCTCTACTCTTTTGCCTAAAGGCGAATAGCTTTCTGTGTGGGACTCTAAAGACTCGACACTACGCTGGCAGTGGGTTTAACCACAGACCGCATGCGGCACTAGCTATGCGTAACGGTCCCCAGGTAGATGCCGATAAGAAGACCGACGAGGTGAAACCCATCTGAACTCCTACTGAGCCTGAATGTGACATTCTCCGTACAGTCCGGTCTGTTCGTCTGATACATCGCATGGCGGGCCTAGGGGGCGGTAAACGTCAGTCCCCTAATAGCGGTATAAGTCGTGTCCGAGTGAAGCCCAAAACACCCTGAGATAACACTGGAAGCCTACCAGTATATCTCGATTGCCCTGGCCAGGGACTACTCGTGTAATGGCTCTCCTAGACACAGCGCGATGTCAACCCCCAATACCGGGAGAGACGAATCCTATCTAACCGTCACTGCCTCCAAGTACTTCGGGACTGCACCCAACTACCACCTGTTTGCACGACTCCTTTGAGCCGTGGTAGGGTAGTAATCAAAGTACAGTGGGAACACACTCGAGGCGAAGTGACAGTGTCAAGTCAGCGGACTAAGCTGTACTCATGTCACCTGGGAACTGATAACTGACGATAGGTATAATAGCAACAAGTCAGTTCCCGACGAGTCTTGTCCAGTGTACTCGTAACCTAACGAGCACCCATATACTATCTCCAGTACGACGTACTGATGGCTGTGGGACAGACCATCTCCCACACTGGGATGAGAAGCGCATACGCTAGCCTACTCCGGAGTATCGATGCCCTGTCTCGATAGTCCTGGGACTAGGGACCTGTATAAGGATGTGCTTATAGATTACCCAGCCCCCACTAGTGTGACTGCCATCACAACGCTGGTAATCAAGCAAAGATCCTAAGGGCTCCACTAATGTGTATAGGTGATATACTAAAATAAACACATGTACACATTGAAGTAGAAACAAACCAAGTAGCATACTACTATATTGAGCAAGATTGTCTATACAAGGTGAATATCCCAAGCTTCCATTAAGTAATATACAAACTAGTATGATACAGTAATGGCCTCTAGGGCATATACACTAACAATCTCCCACTTGCACTAAGGCCATGTACTGGCGTATCGAAGACCTATCATCTCGATCAGCCGCTCGAACTGAGTCTGGGGTAGGGCCTTCGTGAGTGGATCTGCAGTGTTATCTTCTGAATTTACTCTCTTTACCTCGATCTCCCGGCGATCAATGATCTCCCTGATCAGGTGGAACCGCCTCAAAATGTGCCTGGACTTCTGATGGGACCTGGGTTCCTTCGCTAAAGCTATAGCGCCGTTGTTGTCACAATACAGCGGTATTGGATCAACACTGGTAGGAACCGCCTGAAGTTCCGTGAGGAACTTCTTCATCCAGACAGCTTCCTTTGCGGCATCGCAAGCAGCTATGTATTCCGCTTCCATGGTTGAGTCAGCAACGGTTTCCTGCTTGGAACTCTTCCAGCAAACCGCCCCTCCATTGAGGGTAAAGGCATAATCCGACATGGACTTGGAGTCATCCTTGTCATTCTGGAAGCTGGAGTCAGCAAAGGCCTCAATCTGGAGGTCTTTTCCGCCATACACCAAGAACATCTCCTTAGTCCTTCTCAGGTACTTGAGAATGTTCTTTACTGCTATCCAGTGTTTCTCCCCTGGGTTCGACAGATACCGGCTTACAACGCTCAATGCGTATGCTACATCTGGTCTGGTACATAACATCGCATACATAATAGAGCCTACCGCAGATGCGTAGGGTATTGATGACATGCGAGCCCTTTCCAAATCAGTCTTGGGAGACATCTCTTTGGAGAGGGTGATTCCGTGACAAGCCGGTAGATTACCGCGCTTGGAATCTTCCATACTGAATTGTTTCAGTATGGTGTCGATGTACCTTGACTGTGAAAGTCCCAA
Organism: Agapanthus africanus; assembly: GCA_030015575.1. Classification (NCBI taxonomy): domain Eukaryota; kingdom Viridiplantae; phylum Streptophyta; class Magnoliopsida; order Asparagales; family Amaryllidaceae; genus Agapanthus; species Agapanthus africanus. The sequence continues at coordinate 472,258,376 of JASDDO010000031.1, forward strand.
TATCCTCTTAGATCTATCACGATAGATCTGGATCCCCAGAATGTAGTTGGCATCGTCCAGGTCCTTCATGGAGAACCTCTGCGACAAGAATCCTTTGACTGACTGTAGCATAGGAATATCATTTCCTATTAGGAGAATGTCATCGACGTACAAGACGAGGAATACCACATTTCTCCCTACAATCTTACTGTAATTGCATGGTTCATCTGGGTTTTTGACAAAGTCGAATTCTTTGACAGTATCATCAAAGCAGATGTTCCAACTCCGCGATGCCTGCTTAAGTCCATAGATGGACTTGAGCAACTTGCACACTTTACCGCTGCTCCCACTCTGAATGAATCCCTCTGGCTGATCTATATAGACGCACTCTTCCAAATTTCCATTTAGGAAAGCCGTCTTTACGTCCATCTGCCAGATCTCATAATCGTGGAAGGCAGCAATGGCAAGAAGGATCCGAATGGATTTAAGCATGGCTACCGGAGAAAAGGTCTCTTCATAGTCCAAACCAGGTCTTTGACGAAAACTCTTTGCAACGAGCCTAGCTTTATAGGTTTCAACCTGCCCATCTACACCAATCTTCTTTCTGAAGATCCATTTGCAGCCTACGGGTTTTACCCCTTCTGGAGCAAAGTCCAAAGTCCAAACTTTGTTGGTGTACATGGACTCCATCTCGGTCCGCATTGCATCCAGCCATTTTACCGAGTCAGTGCTCTGAATGGCTTGCTGGAAGCTAGTAGGCTCATTATAATCTATGATGCAATCCTCTCTATCCCCGTCTATGAGAAAATCGTAGTATCTCTCGGACGGATGAGACTGCCTACTACTCTTGCGGAGCGGCGTAGGAATGTCCGGTTCTCCTGAAACGTCTGGTTCATCCAAGCTTTTAGTAACAGCTTGTGGTTCTGGAATTTCTTCCAGTTCTATTGCGCCCCCACTTATCTGATTTTCCAAAAATTCAGTTTTCAAGAAGTAGGCATGCGGAGAAACAAAAACTTTTTGTTCTTCTGCGGAATAGAAAAGATACCCTCTGGAGTTCTTTGGGTATCCCACAAACTTACACAGTACTGAGCGTGCCTCGATCTTGTCCGCATGCTGTTTTTTTACAAAAGCTGGACATCCCCATACCTTAAGATACTTAAGACAGGGTTTCTTCCCACTCCATATCTGATATGGGATGGTAGGCACAGTCTTGGTTGGAGCCTTGTTCAAGAGATATGCAGCTGCTTCTAGTGCATAACCCCAGAAAGATCGCGGTAACTCAGTCTTACTCATCATGGAACGAACCATATCCAATAGGGTCCGATTCCGCCTTTCCGATACACCGTTGTGTTGTGGTGTGTATGGAGGAGTAAGTTGAGAGAGAATTCCATTCTCTTTTAAGTAGCCCAGAAACTCGGCACTCAAGTATTCTCCACCTCGATCCGATCTTAGAATCTTGATACTTTTGCCGGTTTGTTTTTCAACTTCATTCTTGTATTCTTGAAATTTCCCAAAGGCCTCGGATTTGTGCTTCATTAAGTATCTGGAGAAATCATCTGTGAAAGTAATGAAGTATGAATAACCACTTCGCGCATGTGTAGACATTGGACCACACACATCACTGTGTATGAGTCCCAAGAGCTCGCTCGCTCTTTCTCCGCGTCCAGTGAACGGAGTCTTTGTCATCTTTCCCATGAGACAAGATTCACAAGTGGCATAAGACTGATACTCGAACGGATTCAAGTACCCTTCTTTATGTAACTTAGTTAATCGTGTTTCATTAATCTGACCCAATCTTTCATTAATGTGACCCAATCTACAATGCCATAAGAAAGCCTGATTTGTTTCCGGAGACTTTCTTTTAAGTGTGTTCTGGACACTGAAAATCTGAGCTTGATTTAACACGTATATTCCGTTCTGTAATATACCTGACCCAATCAGAACTTGATTTAGGTGGATGTGTACTACATCGCTTACAAAAGTAAATTCATATCCTTCCTTAGAAAGTAAGGATACAGATATGATATTACAAGTCGCATCTGGTATATACAAACAGTTATGCAAAATCAATATCTGCCCAGTTGTCAGTCCAAGATGATATTCCCCTACGGATTCAGCATCCATGCTCATTCCGTTAGCAACCCTGAGAGTCATATCACCTTTCCTGATAACCCTACGGTTTCTCAGAGCCTGTAACGAATTACAGATATGAGATCCTGATCCGGTATCCAATACCCAGGAAGTAGGGTTAACTGACATACAGTTCTCAATCATAAACACACTCGAAGCCGAAGCCACAACATGCTTCGAATTCTGGCTACTGGCTTTGCAAGCCCTGGAATCCTTCTGCCAATGTTCATTCCCGTTACAATAGGAATGACCCTCTTTAACCATATCCAGTCCCGAAACTTTTGCCCTTCCTTTTCCTTCTTCTTCTTCCCTGGTTTCCTTCAGGGTAAAAGCAGAGGGCAGGGACTGTAGAATTAAGTCAGTACCTGACCCATTCTCCAACGTGGTCTCCAGGTCCGTGAGCTCAAAATAGCTGGTCTCTGTAAGGACGTTGTTCCCTACAGATGACCCGACAGCCAACCTCGCTTGAAGCAATTCGTTCGAGGTCTCATATCTTGCGATACGAGATTGTTCTCTATATAAAACTTTGTTATGGAGGAAGATATAAACTGAGTCCATCTTCTTGTGCTGCCTCTGGTTTGCACCATCAACTGAGGCTAACACAAGGCACTTAGCTTTCGCACAATCCTTTTCCGATGTCCTGCGGATGTGAACATCCGTGACAGGGAAAACTGGACCTGAGACGGCAGGGATTTGATTAGTTAAGAGGTGTCCCAGCTTGTCATGGGCAATGGACATCTGGACAGACCTTTGCCAGTCAAAACAGTCAGGTTCAGTCATCTTATTATCTAGATGTAACCTAGGTGTGGTCACAGGGTCGCTGCAATTAAGAGAGAAAGAAGAATACACTCAGCATGATGCTCTTGCAAGTTTAGATTGGTTTTTAATTTGTCTAAACAGGATGGCTCCCACTGTCTCTCGAATCCCTCCCGTTCCCCTCCGAATGGCGGCCGAGACATGGAATGCCTTGCCTGAGATTCGGGGCAGATGCTATATGGTTTTATCCGTCCACCTCTCGGAAGATGCCAAGTTGATTTATGGCACCGTGTATCGGAGGTTTAGACGGATGCGGCCGATGTAGCAGACTTCGTCAAATTCCTCCTCGTTTGAGGGGTTTTTGATTGTGGGGACGCTCTTCCCTGCAAGCGTAAGCCTCTGCAGCTAATTACGCTACCGCATTGCGGTAACAACTTTCTCCTTCTCCAGATGGTCACTTCGTGTCGTGGGTGTTTGTTTTGTTTGTGGTTGCCCGTGGATTGTATACGGAGACTAACTTATGTTGTCGCCCGTAGGACGTGGATTAGTCCAAATCCGTATTTTCTTAGATTTGGGTTTGGGGTTTTGGTTTGAGGATGCGTTAGCCATGTTTGAGGCTAAGATCAACTCAAACGCTTGTTAAGGATACGTTAGTCATATTTGAGACTAAGATCTACTTAACGGGACCGTTTAGATCCGACAAAAGAGCGTTTGGGCTCTATTGTTTCAGTTTAGGGACATAGTGGTCCATTTAATGTATGGCCGTCGGGACCCGTCACCTCTCTGACGACGTTGAAGGATTCAACGACAGATGTCAGAGGAGTTCAGAGATGTACCCTTGAACCAGAGTTAATTGGGGGGGTCTATAGTCCAGTTTGGGACTAAAGTCTTTTTGAAGGTTTAAGGATACGTTAGCCATATTTGAGGCTAAGATCAACTTAAACGTTTGTTAAGGATACGTTAGTCCAGTTTGAGACTAAGATCAACTTAACGAGATCGTTTAGATCCGACAAAAGAGCGTTTGGGCTCTATTGTTCCAGTTTAGGGACATGGTGGTCCATGGCCAGTTTAGGGACATGGTGGTCCATGTTCCAGTTTAGGGACATAGTGGTCCATTGGTAGTTTAAGGACATTGCGGTCCATTGCCAGTTTAGGGACATAGTGGTCCATGGGTAGTTTAAGGACGCATAAGTCCGTGGGTTTAAGGACCCCACGGTCCATATGGGTGTGTTTAAGGACGCATTAGTCTGTTAGTTTAAGGACGCATAAGTCCGCGGGTTTAAGGACCCCACAGTCCGTATCTTGGTTTAAGGACGCATAAGTCCATGAGTTTAAGGACCCCACAGTCCGTGTTGATGTGTAGTTTTCGGGACCCGTCACCTCTCTGAAGACGTTGAAGGATTACAACGACAAATATCAGAGGAGTTCAGAGATGTACCCTTGAACCAATGAGTTGGTTGAAAAAGCAGATGTGCTCAGTTCATGATGATTTGAGGACTTATGGCCAGTTTGGGCTAAGTCCAATTATGTTTGAAATATTGGCCCTTTGTTGGCTCATTGAAGGAGAGGCTTTGCCTCTAGAAACTTAGCCAATTGGTCTAAAGCTAGTGTTAAACACTAAAGACCAACAGTGTTGAACACTGGAATTATGATTAGCAAGTTAGTGTTTAACACTAAAAGATAATCAGTGTTAAACACTAGCAACGGGGCTTTCAAATTAATGTTAAACACTAAAGCAAATCAGTGTTAAACACCGGTAGCATAGAGTTTTCACATTAGTGTTAATCACTAAGAAAATCAGTGTTAAACACTGCAAATAGAGTTTTCCAAATTAGTGTTAAACACTAAGAAAATCAGTGTTAAACACTGTAGATAGAGTTTTCCAATTAGTGTTAAACACTAAGGAAATCAGTGTTAAACACTGCAGAGAGAGTTTTCCAATTAGTGTTAAACACTAAGGAGGGAGGGGTCACGTGCGGACACGTGAGAGCGCCCTGATTTTCCTTATTTTATTCTGCAGGTAAGTGTTTAACACTTTTAATTCTGATGGCCATCACGTGTGAGCACGTGATGGAGGCCCCCGCTCTGGTCTGTTAGAATGCTCATTAGGGGTCACGTGGTGACACGTGAGGGCGCCCTAAATGTGAAGCCAGATCTCCTTTGTTTTATCCTCAAATCTGTGAATAAGCGTTAAACACTTTTCATCTTTATTTTAGAGCATCACGTGTTGGCACGTGATGGGGGTTTATGCATCGATAATTACAGCACTTGCTGAGGGGTCACGTGGGGACACGTGAGAGCGCCCAAAGCTTCTTTTCTTTTGTTTTGCCATTAAGTGTTAAACACTTTCATTTTTATTTTAGAGCATCACGTGTTGGCACGTGATGGGGATCTGTGCGCCAATTGTTAAAGCATTTGCTGAGGGGTCACGTGATAACACGTGAGAGCGTCCAAAGCTTTCATTTCCTTTGCTTTTTCTTTCTGCGTTTTGGGAGTCACGTGGGAGCACGTGAGGTGATGCTTCAAAGTTCTTTGCAGGGGATCTTTTCAAGGGTCACGTGGGAGCACGTGACCCTAGTTCTTTTCATGAACAGAGATCTTTTAAGAATTGAATTCTTTGTAGGGTTAAATCCTGATTATGATTTTGGAGGAATTAAATTCCTATCGTGAAAGAATTAAATTCTTATTTAGGATGAAACCCTGATTTCTTTTCAAAGGAATTAAATTCCCAGATATGTAAAAGAATTAAATTCTTGATTAGGGTTAAACCCTAGTTTCATTTTAGGAGGAATTAAATTCTCAAAACTCAATTCCCCTTCTAAGTTTAGGATCTGCATGGCAGGATCTTGACCCTATGAGAATTAAATTCTCAAGTTATGGGGAGATGTGCTCTGTGCAGATCTTCAACCAGAAGAAGAACTAAGTTCTTTTTGTATAAGAGTTAAACTCTTGGATTTTGAGAATTAAATTCTCTGTTTGAAGTTTTGATTCCCTTTCTTTTCTCACCTAGGGTTTTCTTTGTTGAGAATTAAATTCTCCTTCCTTTTCTTCCCTCTTAAGAATTAAATTCTCCTCTCTCTGTTTTTCTCTCAAAAAAGTAGATCCCCCCTCTTCTTTTCTTGGCTCCTATTTATAGGAGAAGGAAGAGAATCAATTTGTTTAGCAAATCTCTCATTGAAAGATTTGATTTGATTTCATGATTAATATGATCCTTTGGATCACACAGTGAATTTTATTCACCGTTGGATTTTAAATCCAAAGATATTCTGTTTGTTATTTCGGTGAGATTTGGGGAGATCTTTTCTTATTTGAGATTTTTCCATAAATTGGTGATTTTTAATCACCCTTGGATCTTTAATCCAACGGTCCCCATAATCTTTTTCCATTTGGAAAGATTTAGAGAAGTTTAGAATTTTAATTCTATTTCGAAAGATTTTAGAGAAGTTTAGAATTTTAACTCTATTATACCGTAAGGCTTTCAAGCCTATCATGTGCTGGCACGTGAGCCTTGATCACATGTGAGCACGTGACCCCCAAATTGGTTCCTTTAACAGCCGCTTGTTTATGTTATTGTTTTAACCATCACGTGTCAACACGTGACCATTGGTCACGTGTAAGCACGTGATACCTCGTTGAGGTATTTTCTGACTTTTAGAATTAAATTCTATTCATTATTTTAGAGGCTTTAAAAGTCCATCACGTGTCTGCACGTGACCCATGGTCACGTGTGAGCACGTGATGCCCCATTGGGGTATTTTCTGAGTTTTTATTATATCTTTTAACTCCTCCAGCGGGTTCTTAAAGGTCCATCACTTGTGGACATGTGATGCCTCATAACTTTTGATCCCGGATGAATTATGAGGCCCATAATATATCAAATCGAAGGGTTTTTCGAGATACTTCCAATACCATCAGAATTTAATAGTTCTTCCTTCGGGAACTTAACAAAATACAGGCCGGAAGATATTGGTTCATATTTCCTTAAGCGTATCGCTGCCATTTGATACCTTGGACTCTTCTGCGCAGAAATTTTTGGCGGGAACAAATGCCCCCCACTACTTTGCCCACGTAAGTATATACGTGGGTGAAGTAGTGCAAAGTAATGCATAGCGTATGACCAGTTTCGGGTTGGTATATTACTTTCAGAATCTTGATCTGAGAAGATAACGAGCGGACACAAGCGTCGTCATTTATCATTGACTCAAATCTCGACTCTTAAGAGATATAGTTCCAAACTCTTAACTCCATGAGCTTCACCCTTCTATCTCTTTATATCTTACTCTGGCGTGAAGTAGTTTATATGCTCATTAGGAGCTTTTCCATTTCAGTGACATGTAGCTTTGGCGAGTGTGGCTCATAGATGGTCCATCTTGACCTCTTTGCAGGACGGTGATGGCTTAGGAGACAGGGTTAGGATCTGCCACCTAAGACTTTTCAACTTTATGAGCCGTGAGGGTCTCATAAAGACTTTTCTCCCTACGAGTCAAGAGGATCCCGCAGGTGTGTTTTCTCCTTAGGGGTCGTGAGGACTCCTAAGTGTGTTTTCTCTTGAAAGTCGTAAGGATCTCACAAGAGAATTTTCCCTCTTACGAGTCGAGAGGACCCGTAAGCGGTTGTTTCCCTCCTTGTCGAGATTCGACTTTGGAGAGTGTGACCCGTGGATAGTATGCAAGAGACTGTTTTGGATCACCTTGCAGGGCCCCAGTGCTTAGGAAACAGTTTTTTTAATCACTATTGCCTAAGGATTTATCTCACGAGTCGAGACGAATCGAGAAGTTCTCGTAAAGACATCAATTTCCTCACGAGTCGAAACGGATCGAGCAGATCTCGCAAGAATATCCTAACGTCACAGTTAACCTCTGCTCTTTACGACAGAAGTCCGTTAGGGTCTGTGGTACTTAGGGTTTTGGCCGTCGTACCATCGCATGAGCTGATATATTCCTCGATAGGCAATCGTGCTGTTTGAGTAGCCCTGCGACTGCCGTGTCTCTGATCCCTTCGGGGGCTGGACAAGACGTCTTCAAGCAATCCTCCTTGGCAGTTTGACCGTCGGAAGAGCAAGCGTTAGGAATTTGTCATGCCGCTTTTTACTTGAGGTTAGGCTCATTTTGGAGATCCCCGATGAGTCATAACCACTTCGCGCTGGTGTGGGATGATCTCCGATAGTCTTTCAGGCTTTATATGACTTGCCGTTAAGACCCTGAAGCTAGGAATTTGGCCTTTGCTTCTTTTGCTGGCATTGCGTCCTCTGTATCGAGACGAATGTCGTGGTTGTCTCTAGGTTGCTGGTGAACCGTCGAGGTTTGGAACTAGGGATTTTGCCGTGGCTCCTTTTGGTGATGTTGCGTCTGCTGTATCGAGACGAACGTCGAGGTGATGACCACTCCGCACTGGTGCGAGATAATCTCCGATTGTCTTTCAGGCTTTATATGACTTGCCGTTAAGACGCATGAAGCTAGGAATTTGGCATTCGCTTCGTTCGCTGGCATCGCGTCCTCTGTATCGAGACGAATGTCATGGTTGTCTCTAGGTTGCTGGTGAACCGTCGTGGTTTGGAACTAGGGATTTTGCCGTGGCTCCGTTTGTTTGAGTGTCGTGTCTGAACCCTGCTGGAGGAAGAACGCTGGGGTGACATCTCGTCTGCTGTATCGAGACGAACGTCGAGGTGGTGACCATTCCATGTGGGATGATCTCCGGTGGTCTTTCAGGCTTTATATGACTTGCCGTCAAGACCCTGAAGCTAGGAATTTGGCCTTTGCTTCATTTGCTTTGGCGCGTCCGAATCTTGCTGGAGGAAGGACGCTCTAGTGACATCTCGTCTGCTGTATCGAGACGAACGTCGAAGTGGTGATCACTCTATGCTGGTGTGAGATGATCTCTAATTGTCTTTCCGGTTTTGTATGAGTTACCGTCAAGACGTTGAAGCTAGGAACTTGGCCTTTTGCTTCATTTGCTTTGGCGCGTCCGAATCTTGCTGGGGGAAGAACGCTGGGGTGACATTTTATCTACTGTATCGAGACGATCATCGAGGTGGTGACCGCTCCGCGCTGGTGGAGATGATCTCCGATTGTCTTTCAGGCTTTATATGACTTGCCGTCAAGACCCTGAAGCTAGGAATTTGGCCTTTGCTTCATCTGCTTTGACCGTAAGGTCTTTTGTTGACGCTGCGTCTGCATCTTGCTGGACTGCGAAGGAACGCTGCTGTTGACATTGCGTCTGCTGTAACAAGACGAATGCCCAGGTGGTGACCACTCCGCACTAGTGCGAGATGATCTCCGATTGTTTTTCAGGCTTTATATGACTTGCCGTTAAGACGCATGAAGCTAGAAATTTGGCCTTCGCTTCGTTTGCTTTGGCGCGTTCGAGTCCTGCTGGGGGAAGAACGCTGGGGTGACATTTCATCTGCTGTGTCGAGACGATCGTCGAGGTGGTGACCACTCCGCGCTGGTGCGAGATGATCTCCGATTGTCTTTCAGGCTTTATATGGCCATCAAGACCCTGAAGCTAGGAATTTGGCCTTTTGCTTCATTTTCTTTGGCGCGTCCGAATCCTGCTGGGGGAAGAACGCTTGGGTGACATTTCATCTGCTGTATTGAGACGAACGTCGAGGTGGTGACCACTCCATGTGGTGCGAGATGATCTCCGATTGTTTTTCAGGCTTTACATGAGTTGCCGTTAAGACCCTGAAGCTGGGAATTTGGCCTTTGCTTCATCTGCTTTGGTGTGTCTGGATCCTGTTGGAGGAAGGACGCTGTAGTGACATCTCGTCTGCTGTATCAAGACGAACGTCGAGGTGGAGCTGGGATTTTGCCGTCACTCCGCTTTACTGATCATGGGGTCTTTGGTTGACGTTGCATCTACATCCTGCTGGACTGCGAAGGAACGCCGTTGTTGACATTGCGTCTGCTGTAACGAGACGAACGCTGAGGTGAAGCTGGGATTTTGCCATCGCTTCGCTTGATGGTGTAACATCTGTGTCCTGCTGGAATGAGGAGGCACGCCGTTGTTGGTCTCCAGGCTGTAGATGTGGCTATTGAGATTTGGAACTAGGGACTTTGCCATGGTTCCGTTTCGTTGCGACTCTGAGGTCGATTGTTAACGTCACGTCTGCATCTGGCTGGAGTGAGGAGAAACGCCGTTGGTGATCTCTAGGTTGTCGATGTTGACGTCGAGACCCTGAAGCTCGGGATCTTCCTTTTGCTTCGTCTGTTGACATTATGTCTGCGATATTGCGACAGATGTCGAGGTTGTCTCTGGGTTGTCTATGAACCGTCGAGATTTGACTTCGCTTTCTGGCGGAGCCTGTTAGGAAGGTATGGTTCCCTCTTTATTTGTGCCCCCGGATTGTATACAGGGATCGATGTGATCTCACCTGTAGGGCAAAAAGTTTCATTCTTTCATCATTTTTTTATTCTTTCCGTGATGCTCTATCATTTCAGCTTTTATATCGCGAAGGTCGCGATTGCCCAATCATTTCGACTATTTTTCGCGGTGCCCAATCATTTCGGCTATTTATTTTATTTTCACTCGCTGCTTTTTATTGCGAGTTGCCCAATCATTTCGGCTGTTTTTGTATGCATATATTTTTACTTGCTGATTTTGTTGCAAGTTGCCCCATCATTTCAGCTATTTCATATGCATTTTTGGGGGGTTCGCTGATTTTTTCTCGCGAGTAGGGGATTTGGGATCTGATCCCAATCTTGGCATCAACATCGCTGCGACTGGAATACTGCCAGGAGCGAATCATCATTTGCCGTGAAAGGGCTTGGAATTTGATATCGATTTAGGCATCAGCATCGCTACAAATGGGATATTGCCAGGAGCGAATCATCATTTGCCTCTGTCGATGTTGACCAAAGGTGGCTTAGTAAACAGGGTTAAGGGTCCTGTCGGCTAAGGCTTTTGACTTCATGAGCCGTAAGGGTCTCACAAAGGTATTTCTCCCTACAAGTCGTGAGGATCTTGTATGTGTGTTTTCTCCTTGGGAATCGTGAGGATTCCTAAGTGCATGTTCTCTTGTAAGTCGTAAGGATCTTACAAAAGGGTTTTCTCCTTATAAGTCGAGAGGACTTACAAGTGTTGTTTGTTGTACAAGCATATCCCTAGTCATGGATGGGATTTTGTTGGGGAAATGTTTATTCGCGCCCGTGGATTGTATACAAGGGTCGGTATGAACCGCTTGTAGGGCAATATCGAAGGTTGTGGGGGTTGCTTAAGAATAGGTTAAGGTTTCTGTAACTTAAGACTTTCAAATCTTATGAGCCGTGAGGGTCCCATAAGAGAGTTCTCCTTACGAGTCGTGAGGATCTCGCAAGTGTATTTTCTCCTTAGGAATCGTGAGGATCCCTAAGTGTGTTGCTCCCTTGTGAGTCGTAAGGATCTCACGCAGGTGGTTTCTCCTTATAAGGTCGAGAGGACCCTGTTAGTGTCTTTTAACGAGATTGCTCCCTTTCGGGTTTTCACAAACACTCGCCGGTAGCCCTGCTGTTTTTACTCACGGAGCCCTTTCGGGTTTTCATCCGTGCCCATTTTGCTTACGGGCATACCGTTTTTTTTGTTTTTTTTTTTTATTTTTTATTTATTTTTTACCACGCCGGCCTGAGGATGCCGCGGGTTGATAGTAGTTTAACGACGTTTCGGTCATTTGCAAGTTTTAGGACATTACGGTCCATCGTTAGTTTAGGGACGTTTCGGTCCGACGCCAGTTTTAGGACATAGTGGTCCATCGTTAGTTTAACGACATTTCGGTCTAGCGTCGCCGTATTTGAGGCGAATCTCTAGTTTACTGACTTTTCGGTCTATGGGGCTTTCTCTATGAAAGAGCACGATGCCCCCGGCATGTCCATCTTTTTCGGAGCATGTGGTTGTGGCGGGCTCACCTTCCAGTTGTCAGACAGCGCGAGTTTGCCTTGTTGGTATTGGTCTTCAACCCAGTTTTTGAAGACGTAGCAATTTTCGAGTGGGTGACCCATTACTCTGTGGTAGGGACAATAGTTAGGATTGTTAACGTCACCTGGTTGCAACAGACATTTTGGATCCGGCAGATTGATGAGTCTGTTGCACACTGCCAGTTCGAACAGTTTCCTCGTTTTATCCTGGGGAAACGAGTAAGGACGTCCCAGTCTCTCCTCGAGGGATGGGCATGGACACACGTTGTTTTGGCGAACAACCGGCTTTAAGTTGCTCGGCCGTTGCTGAGTATTGGCAACGAAGGTTGCTTTCCCTTTGCCCTTTTCATTCCAAGGCTCTGTCTTTGAAGAGGAAGGTCTATGGCCCATCTGGTCCATTTGGGCCAGCTTGTCAATCAAGGTCTGGAAGGTGGACGGCTTGAAGAACATCATTAACTGGGAGATGGCCGCTTGAGGGTCAAGAGTGCCCACGAACATGCCCACCGTCGGCGCTTCTTCGATCCGCTGTTCGCACTTCGACCATAAGTTTCGCCACCGTACTGCATATTGAACCCACGTTTCGCCTGGCCTTATCCTGGCATTGATCAGTGCTGTTATCGGGGTGCGTTCACTAGCACTCGCGAATCTTTGTGTAAACAGCAACTCCATCTCCATAAATGTTTTGACAGAGTCGTTAGGTAGCTCCGAATACCATTCGAATGCCGTTTCCGCTAAGCTGCCGACAAATTGTCGAAGCAACAGTCTGTCATCGCCTCCAGTATTGCCGCATAAGGCCCTGAATTGAGCGACATGCTGATGTGGGTTCCCTGTCCCTTTATATACGTGGAACTTAGGGATCGTATATCCCGGCGGGTAACTGATTTGGTCATACCAGCCCGGATAGGGTCGTCCAGTTCTAACAATTTGCGCAGTCGCTTCATTCACTTGATGAGCCCGTATTTGATGAGCTATATAGTCATCCAGCGCAGCCTTGGAAATGGTTTCATCTTTGGCTGTTGAAAGAGTCGGAGGAGGATTAGATGTCTCTCCTCTATCGTCTTCAGTAATGATCGGAGGGTCTTCAACTGGAGGGTCCGGCTGCAGCATCATCCCTACCATATCTTGGAAGAGGAGCGCCATTTGCTTTATGTTAGCCACTTGCTCTGCGGCTTCTCTGTCCTTCTTTTCGAGGACTCTGCGTAAGAAGTCAGCATCAGTTTCTTGTTCATGACGCTGCTCTGATGATGCCTCCGGGCTTTCTTTTGGCCCGGTGAGTGCGGCCATTGCAATCATCATCTCCTGAAGCTTCTGTTGCTGCTCCTGGGTTTTCGTTACGGATCGGGTGAGCGGTCGGTGACCCGTCGAAGCACGGCTTTCCTCCTTTCCGAAAGCCATATAAACCGTGTCCACTACCATGCCCCCAGACTTGGGGCGTCTGTGTTCAGTGCTTTTACGGTTCACCACATTCACAGGGGCTTTTTGCGGCCTCCTTTTCTTTTGAGTGATTGACGTTGAAGGAGCCGTTGCAGTGGGCACCCATCCAGCTGTCGCCTTTTGTGGCTTGACGGAGTAATTCTTCTCCTGAACCTTTATCTTTTTCTGTCGGCGGGAGTAATCTTGATCAATCACCGACTCCTGGATCTGTCGCCAGACTTTGTAAATTTTGGAGGACAGCCGCTGAGGGGGCTGCTCCAGCTTCATCTCTGGAGCATTCTCCACAAGTGGAGGAGATCGTTTCAACACCGCAGTAGGGGAGTTTCCGCGCACCATGTTTAGCAATTCAAAGCTGTTCCCGGTTGGAACAGCAGCATCGATCCCCACCGTTGGGGCTGGCGGAGTTATCTTAGAGGGGGAGTTGCCCCCAGCATTCCTCACTCGGCGACAGTGGCGACGTCGAGCATGTCGTGCGGATGAGATCACCTCCGTTGTTGGATAAGCTTCTTCATGCCCCCTGCTTTGAGGAGAGACTGTTATTGGTGCTAGCCTATCGAAGACTGACGCCCGTTGAGAAGCAATGTCTAATCTGTCAAAGACAGACCTCTGAGCAGGGGAAGCAGCTTTGAGGACCTCGCCTGGAGCAGCAACCCGAATGGCCAGCCTTGTAAAAACTAACTTTTTGGAAGGAGGAGCCTTTCCAATGATTTCGTCCGCTTGAGCCAGGATAGTTATCCGCTTTGGGATGGCAGCTTCGGGTATCGCGGGTTTGCAGACGTTCTGGCCCAGTCTGTTGAAAACTGAGGTATTGAAGCTGGGCGACCCGTTGAGAGGGGTCGCGGCAGTGGTAAGCCGATCAAAGACCGACTTCTTTGGGGCTTCTTGCAACGTCATTGTGGCATTGAAGCTCAACGGTGGGAGCATGGTCCCGAAGAATAATCCAGTGGTAGCCTGAGTTACCTGCTCCACTGGCATCTTGAAAAGGGAGGCCGCTTGGGGCCCATAAGTCACTCCTCCAGCAAGGACCGAGCGAGAGTTGCAGTTGCAGGCAGTGCAGTTTGAAGCCATTGATCTTCTGTTTTCTGCACGGAGCAAGACACCAAATCTTAGTACCTCGAATCCACAAGCAACCACAATAAACCGCGATTCGTTCGCGAACACGACACACGAAGTGTGGAGTGGAAAGAGGAAAAGGTCCCACCGGGCGTGCCAGAATCTGTTCCCTTTAGAATGGCGGCCGAGACATGGAATGCCTTGCCTGAGATTCGGGGCAGATGCTATATGGTTTTATCCGTCCACCTCTCCGAAGATGCCAAGTTGATTTATGGCACCGTGTATCGGAGGTTTAGACGGATGCGGCCGATGTAGCAGACTTCGTCAGATTCCCCCTCGTTTGAGGGGTTTTTGATTGTGGGGACGCTCTTCCCTGCAGGCGCAATCCCCTGCAGTTAATTACGCTACCGCATTGCGGTAACAACTTTCTCCTTCTCCAGATGGTCACTTCATGTCGTGGGTGTTTGTTTTGTTTGTGGTTGCCCATGGATTGTATACGGAGACTAACTTATGTTGTCGCCCGTAGGACGTGGATTAGTCCAAATCATTATTTTCTTAGATTTGGGTTTGGGGTTTTGGTTTGAGGATGCGTTAGCCATGTTTGAGGCTAAGATCAACTCAAACGCTTGTTAAGGATACGTTAGTCATATTTGAGACTAAGATCAACTTAACGGGACCGTTTAGATCCGACAAAAGAGCGTTTGGGCTCTATTGTTCCAGTCTAGGGACATAGTGGTCCATTTAATGTATGGCCGTCGGGACCCGTCACCTCTCTGACGACGTTGAAGGATTACAACGACAGATGTCAGAGGAGTTCAGAGATGTACCCTTGAACCAGAGTTAATTGGGGGGATCTATAGTCCAGTTTGGGACTAAAGTCTTTTTGAAGGTTTAAGGATACGTTAGCCATATTTGAGGCTAAGATCAACTTAAACGTTTGTTAAGGATACGTTAGTCTAGTTTGAGACTAAGATCAACTTAACGGGATCGTTTAGATCCGACAAAAGAGCGTTTGGGCTCTATTGTTCCAGTTTAGGGACATGGTGGTCCATTGCCAGTTTAGAGACATGGTGGTCCATGTTCCAGTTTAGGGGTATAGTGGTCCATTGGTAGTTTAAGGACATTGCGGTCCATTGCCAGTTTAGGGACATGGTGGTCCATGGGTAGTTTAAGGACGCATAAGTCCGTGGGTTTAAGGACCCCACGGTCCATATGGGTGTGTTTAAGGACGCATTAGTCCGTTAGTTTAAGGACGCATAAGTCCGCGGGTTTAAGGACCCCACAGTCCGTATCTTGGTTTAAGGACGCATAAGTCCATGAGTTTAAGGACCCCACAGTCCGTATTGATGTGTGGTTGTCGGGACTCGTCACCTCTCTGAAGACGTTGAAGGATTACAACGACAAATATCAGAGGAGTTCAGAGATGTACCCTTGAACCAATGAGTTGGTTGAAAAAGCAGATGTGCTCAGTTCATGATGATTTGAGGACTTATGGCCAGTTTGGGCTAAGTCCAATTATGTTTGAAATATTGGCCCTTTGTTGGCTCATTGAAGGAGAGGCTTTGCCTCTAGAAACTTAGCCAATTGGTCTAAAGCTAGTGTTAAACACTAAAGACCAACAGTGTTGAACACTGGAATTATGATTAGCAAGTTAGTGTATAACACTAAAAGATAGTCAATGTTAAACACTAGCAACGGGGCTTTCAAATTAATGTTAAACACTAAAGCAAATCAGTGTTAAACACCGGTAGCATAGAGTTTTCACATTAGTGTTAATCACTAAGAAAATCAGTGTTAAACACTGCAAATAGAGTTTTCCAAATTAGTGTTAAACACTAAGAAAATCAGTGTTAAACACTGTAGATAGAGTTTTCCAATTAGTGTTAAACACTAAGGAAATCAGTGTTAAACACCGCAGAGAGAGTTTTCCAATTAGTGTTAAACACTAAGGAGGGAGGGGTCACGTGCGGACACGTGAGAGCGCCCTGATTTCCCTTATTTTATTCTGCAGGTAAGTGTTTAACACTTTTAATTCTGATGGCCATCACGTGTGAGCACGTGATGGAGGCCCCCGCTCTGGTCTGTTAGAATGCTCATTAGGGGTCACGTGGTGACACGTGAGGGCGCCCTAAATGTGAAGCCAGATCTCCTTTGTTTTATCCTCAAATCTGTGAATAAGCGTTAAACACTTTTCATCTTTATTTTAGAGCATCACGTGTTGGCACGTGATGGGGGTTTATGCATCGATAATTACGGCACTTGCAGAGGGGTCACGTGGGGACACGTGAGAGCGCCCAAAGCTTCTTTTCTTTTGTTTTGCCATTAAGTGTTAAACACTTTCATTTTTATTTTAGACCATCACGTGTTGGCACGTGATGGGGATCTGTGCGCCAATTGTTAAAGCATTTGCTGAGGGGTCACGTGATAACACCTGAGAGCGCCCAAAGCTTTCATTTCCTTTGCTTTTTCTTTCTGCGTTTTCGGAGTCACGTGGGAGCACGTGAGGTGATGCTTCAAAGTTCTTTGCAGGGGATCTTTTCAAGGGTCACGTGGGGGCACGTGACCCTAGTTCTTTTCATGAACAGAGATCTTTTAAGAATTGAATTCTTTGTAGGGTTAAATCCTGATTATGATTTTGGAGGAATTAAATTCCTATCGTGAAAGAATTAAATTCTTATTTAGGATAAAACCCTGATTTCTTTTCAAAGGAATTAAATTCCCAGATATGTAAAAGAATTAAATTCTTGATTAGGGTTAAACCCTAGTTTCATTTTAAGAGGAATTAAATTCTCAAAACTCAATTCCCCTTCTAAGTTTAGGATCTGCATGGCAGGATCTCGACCCGATGAGAATTAAATTCTCAAGTTATGGGGAGATGTGCTCTGTGCAGATCTTCAACCAGAAGAAGAACTAAGTTCTTTTTGTATAAGAGTTAAACTCTTGGATTTTGAGAATTAAATTCTCTGTTTGAAATTTTGATTCCCTTTCTTTTCTCACCTAGGGTTTTCTTTGTTGAGAATTAAATTCTCCTTCCTTTTCTTCCCTCTTGAGAATTAAATTCTCCTCTCTCTGTTTTTCTCCCAAAAAAGTAGATCCCCCTCTTCTTTTCTTGGCTCCTATTTATAGGAGAAGGAAGAGAATCAATTTGTTTAGCAAATCTCTCATTGAAAGATTTGATTTGATTTCATGATTAATATGATCCTTTGGATCACACAGTGAATTTTATTCACCGTTGGATTTTAAATCCAAAGATATTCTGTTTGTTATTTCGGTGAGATTTGGGGAGATCTTTCCTTATTTGAGATTTTTCCATAAATTGGTGATTTTTAATCACCCTTGGATCTTTAATCCAACGGTCCCCATAATCCTTTTCCATTTGGAAAGATTTAGAGAAGTTTAGAATTTTAATTCTATTTCGAAAGATTTTAGAGAAGTTTAGAATTTTAACTCTATTAAACTGTAAGGCTTTCAAGCCTATCACGTGCTGGCACGTGAGCCTTGATCACGTGTGAGCACGTGACCCCCAAATTGGTTCCTTTAACAGCCGCTTATTTATGTTGTTGTTTTAACCATCACGTGTCAACACGTAACCATTGGTCACGTGTAAGCACGTGATACCTCGTTGAGTTATTTTCTGACTTTTAGAATTAAATTCTATTCATTATTTTAGAGGCTATAAAAGTCCATCACGTGTCTGCACGTGACCCATGGTCACGTGTGAGTACGTGATGCCCCATTAGGGTATTTTCTGAGTTTTTATTATATCTTTTAACTCCTCCAGCGGGTTCTTAAAGGTCCATCACTTGTGGACATGTGATGCCTCATAACTTTTGATCCCGGATGAATTATGAGGCCCATAATATATCAAATCGAAGGGTTTTTCGAGATGCTTCCAATACCATCAGGATTTAATAGTTCCTCCTTCGGGAACTTATCAAAATACAGGCCGGAAGATATTGGTTCGCATTTCCTTAAGCGTATCGCTGCCATTTGATACATTGGACTCTTCTGCGCAGAAATTTTTGGCGGGAACACCTCCTCAAACCAAAAAGGAAGAATTAGACAGGATCAATCTCACCGTACAATTCTTGCTTAACCATTCAGCCATGCTGGTGTCGGTACTTCGAGGGAGGTTTTCCAACGCTTTTGCGAAGTTCCTTAATTTAAGAATCTCTTTTCCCTGGGGGCGTAGCCCCGCTAACACCTTTCTAGACACCTACTAGGTTTATAGCATTGATCGTTAAGTGAGAAATTTTCCGAGGAGTAGCATATACTCACAGTAGGATCGGGATCCAAATATCATTGCGTGACAAAACTGAAGGAATCCTACCAGAATCATCACACTCCAAATGGTATGCAGTGCTAGCAAGTTTCAGTTCTTTTGAAACTCCCGATGTGGATTTTTGCCCCATGCTCTTATGACCTTGACGAAGGTCAACAAATCATAAGTCACATGTCAAGTTCTACCCGTCATTATCCAGGTTAATTTGAACCCACCCGTATATACCCTTGACAAAGGTCAACAAGGTAATACGACTGTCCCAAACCAACGCATCTATCTATGCTACATATGAACACCCAACAGCTACCAATCACTATGCCTTGACGAAGGTCAACAAACATAGCTTGAATACTATTGAATATTCATACGAAACGACGGAGGGCTACGAATGGTTTTGGCGAAACCTTGAACGTAGTGAACTTGATATAATCGAAGGAACGAAATAGCTTTTAAAAGGAGTGGCTCAAGCTCCACATTTAAAAGTTAGTTTTGAAAAGAACCGAGTGGTTTTTCGAAAGTGTTCCAACGATTTATACTTGGTTTATTTTCTTGCATTAGTTCTTTTAATGCGTGTTTTACTCGCATTAGTTCTTTTAATGCGTGTTATACTTGCATTAGTTCTTTTAATGCGTCCCATCATTTAAACCTACCATTGCAGAAAACAACCAAAATATGACGTACGCTTATGCCATTCGCATTCGCCACGGGGCCCCGTCATTACCCGTTAGGTTACTTAACTAACGACAGAGCGGGGGCTGGGCTAGCGTGGCTGTAAAACATAAGCAACGCCTAAATAATATCATATATAGATATATTGCAATGATAGACATTTCAGATCACAGATGAACACATTGGATATACTAGGAAGCTGCAATTCGTACGAGCCTGTAACGAAAAGCAGATTACACGGTCGCGGTGAATAGCCAATACCCCACCCAAGACCCCTACGGGTGCGGAAAACTACCCGCCAAGTACCCGAAGCGAAGCAACCTCCCTCAACCTCGTGAGTAGGCCACTCGGCACTTCGGCATACCCGGTAGTTTGTGCACCCCCTCCATGGGTCTATCCTAGGAGCAAAAACAGTAAAAAGAAATTATACAATGATGGCTACAACCCCGACCCGGTTGTGCGGCCATACAAATAATTATTACATCAATTTACAAATTTACATGAATTGAAAGAAAAGAAAACTCTCGTCTCACAACCCCCGGCTATTCACCCGCGACAATCCAATGAATTCATATACACATTCCAATTACATTACAGATCACAGATTTGTATAACCCTCACTAATCGACATATAGCGATTAATAGACGTTCAATACAAATATCACATCACAGAAAAACCCGTCAGCTTAAGTCTTTTAGAAGTTCGATCAAAAATATGGATTTATAGGCCCCAAATACAAAATTTTCGTTCTGGAAAATCTGGGCAGAAAATACATATTCCAAAATTCCCAAAATACCCCACTTAACAAACTGCAATCAACATTTTCCACTGCCGAGTCAACTCGGCCGCGGAACCGCGGCGGGAGCACGCTCCCGCCGCGTTTCCGCGGCTCTTTGATCGGTTCAGTGGACGAAATTTTGGCAGTTTGTTATAAAAACCCTGAGCCGAATTTTAAGCTATGATTTATCAATTTTGGAACACAGGAAAAATTCGACAGCAAGCATGATATCGGGGTTCATTTCGGGACTTTTTCTTTGATCGATCTTCTAGCTACTTTGCTAACATGTTAGATAGAGTTTAACCTGGCTCTGATACCACTGTAAGTCCATGCTACCTCTCCCGGTACTTTCGGGCATACAGAATTTGGTGAAAAACAATTTTTCTAGAGGTGGTAACATGGACTCAAAACCGGATCTTTGTTAAACATCTAACTAACATCCTAACTAGGAGTTGTTAACTACTCGGTTAGGGGGTTATACCTTTCTTTCTTGAACTCCTTCGTCTTCATCTCTTGATGGTTGTCCGGATCGGCTTCACTCCATCGTCTCCTTGCGCCGAAGATAGATCCACCTCGAAAGCTTCTACCTTTGGCTTCTTCTTCGGTCTTTGAAGAAACTAGTTCACAAGGTTTGCTAAACCTTGTGAACTAGAGTGAGTAGAGAAGAGTGTGTTGGGATTTTCTCTATGGTTCTTGGTTCTCAACACATAAGACAAGTGAACCATAGACTTGAGAGAGAGCAAGAGGAAGAGGGTGATAGCAAGAGGAAGAGGGAGCTCAAAAACAAGAGAGAGAAAGATAATGAAAGAATGAGCCTCTCTTTTGTTATACACCCTCTCATAATCCAAAAGAATCATGAGCCATAATGTTAATCAAGTATTATGTGATGGTTCATATCATGTTAAAGGCAATATCATTTCCATGCACTCATTTTGCAAACCACAACAAGCAAGCAAAAGTCTTTGCATGAAAATGACAACCATTGTCATCATGATGGTCAACTAGTCCAACCTAGTCAACCGGTCAACAAAGTCAACAAGTCAACAAAGTCAACCCCTTAACAACCATGTCACTATAATACTTAATTAATATTATTGCTAATTATATATATATATCATATTCTCATTAGGGTTGAGCAAAAAGTCAATGGTCAACTGTCAACGGTCAACAACCCTAATGAGAATCCTCTGCCTCTGTCTCTCCGTCAACTGTGCATACACACCCGCATCCGTGTTCCGAGGAACACGAATACATACTGGATAAATCCAATCCCAAAACGTACACTAGAATCTGGCTTAAACCAAAGCCCGCTAGTGTTTACTGTTCGGACACTGTACGTGCACAGGTGCACGGATGTGACCGAACCCTGTGGCAAAACCATGCGACCTGTCGCAAAACCATGCGACCTCTACTCTTTTGCCTAAAGGCGAATAGCTTTCTGTGTGGGACTCTAAAGACTCGACACTACGCTGGCAGTGGGTTTAACCACAGACCGCAAGCGGCACTAGCTGTGCGTAACGATCCCCAGGTAGATGCCGACAAGAAGACCGACGAGGTGAAACCCATCTGAACTCCTACTGAGCCTGAATGTGACATTCTCCGTACAGTCCGGTCTGTTCGTCTGATACATCGCATGGCGGGCCTAGGGGGGCGGTAAACGTCAGTCCCCTAATAGCGATACAAGTCGTGTCCGAGTGAAGCCCAAAACACCCTAAGATAACACTGGAAGCCTACCAGTATATCTCGATTGCCCTGGCCAGGGACTACTCGTGTAATGGCTCTCCTAGACACAGCGCGATGTCAACCCCCAATACCAGGAGAGACGAATCCTGTCTATCCGTCACTGCCTCCAAGTGCTTCGAGACTGCACCCAACTACCACCTGTTTGCACGACTCCTTTGAGCCGTGGTAGGGTAGTAATCAAAGTACAGTGGGAACACACTTGAGGCGAAGTGACAGTGTCAAGTCAGCGGACTAAGCTGTACTCATGTCACCTGGGAACTGATAACTGACGATAGGTATAATACCAACCGGTCAGTTCCCGACGAGTCCTGTCCAGTGTACTCGTAACCTAACGATCACCCGTATACTATCTCCAGTACGACGTACTGATGGCTGTGGGACAGACCATCTCCCACACTGGGATGAGAAGCGCATACGCTAGCCTACTCCGGAGTATCGATGCCCTGTCTCGATAGTCCTGCGACTAGGGACCTGTATAAGGATGTGCTTATAGATTACCCAGCCCCCACTAGTGTGACTTCCATCACAACGCTGGTAATCAAGCAAAGATCCTAAGAGCTCCACTAATGTGTATAGGTGATATACTAAAATAAACACATGTACACATTGAAGTAGAAACAAACCAAGTAGCATACTACTATATTGAGCAAGATTGTCTATACAAGGTGAATATCCCAAGCTTCCATTAAGTAATATACAAACTAGTATGATACAGTAATAGCCTCTAGGGCATATACACTAACAGAATCCAACCCTTCTCTAGTAACTCGGAAACTTGTCTCTTTACCTCTTCCAGTTCCACCGATGCCATCGGATAATAAGCATTTGAAATTAGTGCTACCCCTGAAATAAGATCAATCGCGAACTCTACATCTCGTTTTGGCGGTAAACCCGAGATGTCCTCGAACACATCCATGAAATCCTGAACCACTACCGCTGCTTCCTCCTTGATTACTTCCATCAACGAAAAAGTGGCACTTGTCGGCTTAGCCCTAAATTCGACTGGCCCGACAGATTTGCTACCTTCCAAGAATACGAACTCTGGTTGTTCGGGAATCTGGAAAATCACTTTCTTTGCCCTACAATCAATGTGAGGGTGGAAAATGCTAAGAAAATCTATTCCCAAGACAATATCATAACCGCCAGTATCAATCACCATGAATAACCCCCGTCCGCAAATAACAATCGAACAACCCTTACACTCACTACTAGATATAATTCTCTCATTCCCATTGTGTATGTCCCAACAGCTAGATAGGGCCATGTATGGGATAGAGTGTGCACTAATAAACTTGGATGACATAAAGCAATGGGATGCACCAGAATCGAATAATACCAATGCGGAAAATTATAAACAAGTAGGATACCTGAAACAATATCGTTTGAAGCTTTGACCTTCTCGGCCGTCAAGATGAAGTCCCGTCCCTGATTAGGCCTCTGAGTAATCTGCTTCTACCCATAAGTTTGCTTCTGCGGTGGTTTTTGAACATCGTCTCTCAATTATAGTTTCGAAGGGCACATACCAATGGTATGGTCAGATGATCCACAAACTAAACAAAATCCAAGCCTCTTTTGACAATCTTTCTGCGTATGGACGGGTAAACGGCAGAAGTCACAAATCACAGTCTTTTTCTGATATGATACAAAAGGCCTTTTCATAGGTATTGTCCCTCGCTTGTTTACCGGAATGCTTCTATGTCCAGGAACTCTAGTAGGTGCATACGGAGTTTTCCGCACTACAACTTCTTACCGTTGAGTACCCTTTACTCTTACTAATAAACTCTGTTGTTTTCTATCCGCCTTGATAACTTGAGAGAATGTGGTCAATCCCAACTTTATGTTGTGCCTCTGAATCTCCACATCCAAACTACGCATAAATTGCCTTGCCCTATTTGGTTCATTGGCAACCAAGGACCCCGCAAATCGACTAAGTTGGATCCACTCTGCCGCATGTGTATCAATGGATCAGCCATTCTGCTTCAAGCTAATGAACTTTTCTTCCATTTCCTCCCTAACAGATTGTGGAAAGAACTTCTCCAAGAAACTTCGAGAAAAAATCGCCCAGCTGATCGACTTAGTCAAACAGGTCTTCTCAATAAGCCACCACTCGCGAGCATAATCTACCAACTGGATGTGTACTATATGTAACAACCCTAAACTTTCTGTACAATTTTTTTTCAAAAATACAGAAATATGTACTTTTGCCTAAGCACAAGTTATAAGTTTGTTTTGCTTTTTAATAGCAAGAAGGAGCTTGTAGCTCATTGGTAATACCTTGCACTGCTGAACCAAAGCACCAGAGTTCAAATCCCATCCCCCACATTATTTTTAATATTGATTTCTTTTTAAATTTTGAGTCTACATGTGCTAAACCCATAAAACCAAAGGTCACACTAAAAACAAACTGTCCCAGGGAGTAGACCAACCGACGACGGACTCAGGGAACCCCCGACCCGGCCAGACTCGGCCGGATCAGGCCGGCGGCGACTCGGCCGGCGGCGGCGGCCGAGTCGGCTCCGATGTGGAGTCGTCCAACATGAAAGTTGTGTCTCTTCAACTCCCCATCACTCCTGCATACTTTAATTTCTTGGATCGGTTCCAGAACTCTTAAAAACTCCATTACACCATTTTTAATGCATTTTTAATACAAATTTCAATACAACCTTTCACCTACCCTAGCCCTAGCTTTACCCTATAAATATCAACCCTAAACACACACCCCTCACTTACAAACTCTGTCCAAAACGCTCAAGAAAACTCTATAGAATTTTAGTGTGCATTTGGAGTTAGCAAAGGGCGAAGCTCCGACGAAATTCCGACGACGACCCTAGGAGCTTCCGGCGACGAAACGACGCGCCGGCGAATCCTACTTTCTCCTCTACCTCTTCTCTTGATTCTAAGCCAGTAAGTCACACCTCCCTCTTCTGTTCTCTATTTTTAAAACTTTTTTTACTAAAACCCGACGGAAGCAGAGTTAAATCCGACTTCCGATTCAGTTTTCTTTATAAAGTTCAATTTTCCTTAACACAACCATGCTAAACTCTTATATCTTGACTATTAATCATTAACAAAATATGTTGAACAAGTTTCATAGCAAAACATTTCATCTTGTAACTTTTATCCTCTTTTTCACTAAAATACCATGTAGTTTACTTTCTACTTTAAAATATCATTAATCTTGCTATACCTTTAATTAGATCACGAGGTAATGACCTACCTCCTCACAAGACTCATATGCAATATAGCACAATACCTTTCGGGAACATAGAATATGGGAAAACGAAACTTTACATATAAATACCACCAACTATTAAAACCGTTTTATATAAGATTAAGTATTTTTATAAATCTTTGCAAAGTGCCGCTACAACCTATTTTGGGGAACCCGACTGGAATGGTGCGAATTATCGCACATCCCTGGGCTTAGTAGTGCGAGATGCAGACCTCCGCAAGGAGCATTCGGTCTCGAGAGATTTAAAATACTAATATCTTAAGAAAATGAGATTTCTAGAAAATAATAAATTAAAATTATTTTTATAAATATTATATATATATATATATATGTATCATCAAAATATCTATTTTTGATATATTATAAATATTCCAAACCTTTCTAAATCATAAGAATCACTTTATATAAAAATACCATGAAATTCCATACAAGTCCAACACTTTACAATTAAATACCATGTATTATGAAAAATAGGTTTATTCACTAGAAATGTCACAAATATAAAACCTACAACTATGAAAACTCTAAAGACGATAATTAAATACTTGGAGTATATTTTTAAAAGTATACAAAATTATTTTTATATAAAAACCCCTCAAGTTTTATAAATTACAATAAGGACCCTAGTAAATATAGGTTTAAGCATGACCAATCTCTTGAGCCTCAGAGAGCCGGAGAAGTGGGTGCTTGCCTATTCTAAGGTAGACAACTTAACAAACGGTGTTATCAACATGGTAATCGTTTTTGAAAAAGACACAAATCATGCCGCCCATGTGCAGCGGTTACCGATAACACCAAAACCTAATTCAGGATTTCAATTTCTTCTCTAATTGTCTGACTCAGACTGAGTCTCGTTATAAACAATCTGACTTGAATATGATTCAAGTACAATCTACAATACTACAATTTAATATGATTCCATGAATCCATATAATCAATCCGTTCAAGTTGTTCAATCTGTGTTGACTGAACCGAACCTTGGATATACTTCTATTTACATGATTCTCCAGTTATATCCATAATTCTCCAGTTACATCCATTTACTGATATCATGGTTTCGGCAAGCCATCCAATTATACAATCTATATTACAAGACAATCCACGTTGCAATACAATACAAACAATACAATCAAGATATCGCGGGGTTTAAGGGGGTAAATTGGTACGGAATGTGTTAGAAGTGGCACGAGACTGCAAGATTTAAGACACCTAACCTGAATACCACGCCGTTGTTCCGGGCTTTCTAACGGAGCCTTATACTTCTATTTGCCTCTAGTCTCTGGCATATAGAGACTCCTCTCGTATACACTGGCATCCTTCTGTACCAAGCTACAAACAACAGCGTTAATACTAAATATAATATTATAACAATATAAGACAACTTTAAAAGCTACACTCTCTCTCTCTTACTCTCTGTCTATTCTACTTCTCCCTTATTTTTGGGACTTACCGAGCGATTTATTCGCTGACGACATTCTCTTTCTTTCTTTGAATGTCGTCAGGTGTTTCGGACCTTCCAGAGATCGAGCCCAGCACTGAAGACTTGGACTAGTTTACTGAAGATCCCGAGCTGTAGTTTCACGTGTATATTTTCCATTTCATTTCAGAACTTTCCATTTCTGTTATGCCATTGTTTAGGCATTACTTTCATTCAGATGAATTTACTTTTCCATGTATTGTACAAAAGAAAGTTAATAAATAAAGTTGTTGTTTCATTACACTTGTCTCTTGTGTATATTCTTTTATATTGTTTAGATACGCTTAGCGTATTTACTTCAGAGTAGATACGTAGCGGCCTCGTCACGTCCTCTACCCGTACACTGGGAACCGGGGCGT
The DNA here is from genome assembly GCA_030015575.1 of Agapanthus africanus. Classification (NCBI taxonomy): domain Eukaryota; kingdom Viridiplantae; phylum Streptophyta; class Magnoliopsida; order Asparagales; family Amaryllidaceae; genus Agapanthus; species Agapanthus africanus. The sequence continues at coordinate 472,285,157 of JASDDO010000031.1, forward strand.
GACACCACATCACACTTTTCTCATCTGGAATCTGTGCGGCAACAAGATATCCACTAACCACTGCTTTGCTGGTAATAGTTCCTCTAATCCTGTAAACGTGGACGGACCGAGCTTCCTGAAATCCGCCACGGTGCCTTCACGCTATGTTGGTATGGGAGCTGCTGCCCTTTCAGCTGCCGTGATAACAATCTATTCGACCATCCTCAGGCCCTCTTGGAAAGCCTCGGCCTGTCGCTGGTTCAATTTTGTTTGACACTTCTAGTTCTCCAGCATACCACGTACGACCCCAAGGAATGCGTCGTCGTCTACACGCCTCTGGTATGCCCTCAAATCTCTTTCTACGATGATTCTGAAGTCAAAATCACTGAAGAAGATTAGCAACGGAAACATGATTCAATAAACAAGAAGTCGATAAACTATAGATTCAAGACTGGTAAGATAGTAAAGTGGCAGGACATGTTCCTAATTCCGGGCTTCCTGGTCAGTGTATTGGGTCCAATACCCAACTACAAATTGAACCAAACCCGACCAATCCTATGTAACGCTTTAAAAATCGTTTAGGTTAATTGTTTGATAATTAGTAATACAACACGTGTTTTCTGTAAAACCTGGTTATAATTATTTTTCCACATAAACATAATTATACCTATTTTAATTATGTAATTGCTTATGTATGAGTGTTCAACTAGTTACTTGTTTAATTGCTAGTTTACTTAATTATTTTCCTTATTTATTTATTTTTAATTATTATTTTAATCACGCACTTACACACTAAATTAGTGTTAATTACAAATTAGTATGGGTTAATGCATGTTAAAGCACCATGACACAACTAAACACAAATGTAACAAGTTATTTTTCAAAGAAAAAATGTTGACAAATGGTTTTATATTTTTTTTCTCAAAGAAAAGCTTTAAAATAAATATTAAATAAAAAGAAAATGAAAACAAATAAAGAAGCAGGGTGCATTTATGGAAGCATGGGTTGCTTGTATGCTTTGTTTCACTCACCTCACCCCATCTCCTTGTGTGCTCTCGGCCACAGCAGAATTCCTCCCCCCCTCCCCACTTCTTCTTCTCCACTTGCAAGCATTTCACAAACTCACTCAAAAATCCACAAATCCAACACAAATTCCTATTAAAATAATCACAAAATTTCCTTTGCCTAAACTAAGCTTGGATCTTGATGCAAGTTTGCATTTTGGTGGCAAGGCTAGCAAGTTAGATCTTCCAAAATCTTTTGAGGTATGAAAACCAAATCCTAGTTTGTTTTGTTAATATTTGCATTAATCTAATTTTAATTAGGTGCTAATGTAGTTTTAATGCTAGATTAGATTATTAAAGAGAAGGGTTTGGGTTAAATTAAGGTTTTTATCACTTAATTAGTGTAGCTAAGTGTAGTTTAACATCTAATGGTTTTTTTTTATCTAATATAGTTGTTACTTTACTAATATTGTTTTTAATTATCTTAACTAGATGTTTATGCAACTTAATTTCATGTTTAATGTGCTTAAGTGAGGGTTTAGTTTAGTTTATGTTTGTATGGCTTAATTAGGATGTTTAAGTGTGATTAGTGGCTACTAGACCTACTAATCCACCTAGTTTTGCACTAAAATAGCTTAATATTGCTTACTAGGTTTTTAAAAGTTAACGGTATTAGTTAAGATTCGGTTGTGCTTGATCTACAACCTTTTCCCCATTGCTAGCGTTATGTCAATGTGCGATTAGTACGATTGGATTCTAGGTTTGGTGTTTGCTGCGCATAGCAATGTTGGTCGTAGTGCCCTCAAAATCAATTATTGGATCGCAGGCACGTGATTGCAATGATTGAGGAGGACCTATACTAGTAGGACAATCTTACTCGAAATGATAGTATGCTATCTGGTTTGCCTTTATCATCGTGTACAGCTTTAGGTGACATGATCACTATTGCACGTTGATAGAGCCCTTAGGATCCTGCTTGACTACCAACAGTATGATGGCGATCATATACGTGAGAGTTGGGTAGTCTATAAACGAATCCTTAAAAGTGGTCCCTAGTCGTGGGAGTTTCGAGACAGGGCATCGATATCCCGGAGTAGACTAGTGTATACAGTCGAGACCCCGACGAGGGGCGGTGGCCAGTCTCATAAGCCATTGGTGTCAGTTGGATCACCTAAGATGTATACAGGTGCTCATTGGGTTATGAGTGCACCGGACAGGACTCGCCGGGAACCTGCTATTTGGTATTTATATCTAGCATCAGATAGCAGTTCCTTAGTGACATGTGTACATATTAGTTCATCGACCTGAGGTCGTCATTTGTCTCGTGTGAGTTCCCACTGTGCTTAGATTACTATCCTACCACGGCTCAAAGGAGTCGTGCAAATAGGTTTTAGTTGGGTACAGTCCCGAGCCACATAGAGGCAGTGAGCGGAACGGCAGGGGATTCGTCTCTCCCTGTATTGGGGGTGAGATCGCGCTGTGTCTAGGAGAGCCATTACACTAAGTCCTTGGCCAAGGCAGGTGAGAATTACTGGTAGGTATTCCAGTAGTTTCTCAGGGTGTTCAGGGCTACCCTCCGACACGACTTATACAGCTATTGGGGGTCTGACGTTACCAGCCCCTAGGCCCGATATGCGATGCTCATAGACGAACGGACCGGACTGTACGGATATTGTCATTAATAGGCTCAGTAGGGCTCCAGGATGAGTTCGCTCATCGGCTTCCTTTTCGGTAAGTACATGGGCAGCCGTTACACACAGCTAGTGCCGCTGACGTACTTATGGTTAAACCCACTGCCAGGGTACTGACGAGTCTTTAGAGTCCCCCATAGATAGTTTCCTAAGTTCGGGCGAAACGTTGTAGAGGCCGTATGGTTTTATGGCACGGTTCGAACTTGCACGTGCATATGTGCACATGTCATATTTCGGACAGATAATACTGGTGGGCTTTGGTTTAAGCCGGATCCAAGTATTATTTTGAGTCGGAATATTTTAGTCTCATCGTATTCGTATTCGGTCGGAATATGGATACAGGTATGTATTTACAGGTGAGAGGTATTTTCACAATCCGTTACGAGAATATTTTAGAAGATGCATTTCTTTTTGGGTTAATCATTTTGGTTTAAATGATTATTGGATTTGGAAAGTGTGACTCATTCACGGTGACACATTTCTTCTAGCATGTTCATTAGTGACCCATGTTAATGAGTCACTAAGTGAGTCATGATAGAATTAATGATGTTTTGTTTTGGGTGTAGATATTTTAGGGTTTGTGGAGATATTTTTGGGAGATATTTTTATGAGATATTTTCTTTGTTTTGCAACACACAACCTTATATATATCTACTCACAAAAGAAAAATGAACATAAGTTTTATGCTTGGGTCTTTGCTCTCTTGATATTTTCTTGAGCTCACAAATTTCCATCTCTTTGCATCTTCTTCAACCTCCACCCTATCCCTCTCATGTGATGAGAACCCTAGGGTGTTTGAGACAAAGTATTCTACTCATTCTCTACTTCATCTTGGTTATCTCTTTTAGCAGACTTGATGTCCGAGTTGCCTCAGTTTAGAGGCGGGAGCCCGTATAAAGATCCGTTGACGCGGTGCCACCTTGACGAGGAGACAGGAGATCGGAGATACCGCGAGGAACGTGGGATGATGGCTAAAGACCGAAGGACACGGATCGATCGGTATAGCCTTTCTACCTCTTTACAATTTGTTAGTTTAGCGTTAATGGCAAGATCCGAGTTATAGTATGCGATAGCGCCCGTTGTAAAAGTTTTTATTCCGCGTTTGCCCTCAGATTATTGGTCGGGCGCTACCGTAGACTTACATGGTATCAGAGCCACGCCATTAACCTTTACTAGCTTGTTCTAACATGTTTAAAATATCGATCGAACGAAATTTCCAAAACCGCGATTCCAAAATTAAAGTTTCTGTCGAATTTGTTTTGTCGTCTAAAAATTATTTTGAGTATCTCAGAAAATCGTGCAGGCTTTTATAAGACTCTGGAAGAAATTTGGTCGGCTGAACCTTCAAGACCGCCGCGGAACCGCCGCGCAAGCCTTGTATTGGCCGCGGTTCCGCCGCCGTTTTGGGGCTTCAGTGCACCATATTTCTTCTGGGTGTCTTTCATGTGGAATTGTGGTTTCTGGAATATTTTGTTTGGGCCCAGATTTTGTTTGAGTACTGGAGTTGTACTTGGGGCCCACTTCGGGAAGTTTTGTCGATCGGAATTTTAAATGTGTTAGTTTACAGTACTTACATTATATCTCTGACCGTGAATGTCATTCGAGCGGTAAATCGTGTCTAATTGCTATAGTTCTTTTAGACGGGTTTGCGAATGTGACATTCGCGTTGATGTTCTGTGTTGTGCTGTGATGTTGCGGATTTGTCGAGATGGATAGCTGTGTGCAATGGTAGTGCAGTTTGGATTTATTTGTACATTTGATATTGCGGGGCGAGCGTCCAACATGTGGACTGCCGTCACTGCCTGTTTGTATATTATTCTTTTGGGGCACGACCGGGTTGAGGTCGATGTACCCGTTGTACATATTTTCATTTCTGTACTAGGTTTACCCCGCGACGGAGTGCACGGATAGCTGGGTTCTGGAGGGCATCGGGTCCGCATCTCATGGCTTTGAGAGACAAGGGGCTTCACTCTAGAATTGGCAGACTATTCGCTGCACTCGTAGGGGGTACAGGTTGACCCAAGGAGTGGTGCTCAAGTTACCGGATTCCGTGAAGTGCTGGGTGGTCCATTCACTTTGCTGTAGGGGGCTGCCTCGCTTCAGGTTTTGGCGGGTAACTTGCAGCACCCGTAGGGGTCTAGGTTTCATTGCACAGGCTATCCACACGATCAGGGGAACGTCGGGTTTCAGTAGCGGCTCTGTGAAACCCGGGGCTCCCAGATTATCTATATTGTTCTGTGATGCTTATTACTTTTCTGTAATGTTGCATTCATCACGCCTGGAGCGATTATTGTATATTGGTTTATATACTAGTAGATGTTGTATATGTTTTGCACCCGCGCTAGTCCAGTCCCCGCTCTGTCGTTAGTTAAGTAACCTAACGGGTGATGACGGGACCCAGTGACGAATGCGGATGGCATAAACGTACATTTTATTTTCGTTCTTTTCTGGTGTGATTAGTTGATGAGACTGCGTTGATTTTGATCAATGCAAGGAAAACAAACCTGTTTGACGTTGTTGGAACGGTTTTCAAAAAGTGTTATTACAAAGACGTTTTCTTTTGTTTTGCACAGTGGTATTCAGTTGGAATATCCTGCACCTCATTCGACGAAGCAAGGGCCGAGATCCCTTCACCGGGAGTGACCCCTTGGGCGGAAGTTTGCGTCAGGGTAATAACTTCACTATAGTCGATTACTTGTTGCTTTGCATCGTGATATTCAGTTGGAATATCCTACACCTCATTCCACGAGGAAAGAGCCGAGATCCCTTCACCGGGAGTGACCTCTTTAGCAAAGGTTTTCGCTACTATATTTTTGTAAAAAACTATCAAGTTCCTTCAGCGATATCAAGTTCGTTACGTTAAAGGTTTTTCGCCAAAAACCAGTCGTAGCCCTCCGTCATTTCAGTTGGGTATTCAGTAGTATTCAGTAGTATTCAAGCTATGTATTTTGACCAACGCCAAGGCATAGTGTTTGATAGCTGCTGGGTATTCATCTGTTGCATAGATAGATGAGTTGGTTTGAGACAGTCGTTCTGCCATTTGGCCAACGTCAGGGGCATGTACGGGTGGGTTCAAGTTAACAAGATAATGATGGGTAGGACTTGACATGTGACTTATGGCATTTGGCCAACGTCAAGGTCATAAGAGCATGGGGCATAAATCCATATCGGGAGTTTCTAAAGAAACTGAAACTTGCCAAGCATGCGCATACCTTCTGGAGTATGATATCATGAGTGAATACCTTCACGTTATCATGCGATGAGAGTTGGATCCCGATTCCCACTGATGGGTTGGTTTACTCTTCGGGTGATCCCGACTAATTCTTCTTTCAGGTTTGGAGGAGAATTTGACGGTACAGTGGGAGGTTTCCTGATTAGATATAGTGATAATCATTCTGATCTAGGTTAGAGTGCACGCAGAGTGTTTCTTTTCTCTCTCTCTTTGGTAGCGACCATTGACCGACCCTAGACTATTACTCAGTGACCAAGTTGACCGAACCTTTTTAAAATACTGGCTTTTGGATTGTCTGAGTTGCATAAGTCATTGCCGCTCCTTTTTTTACCCTTTGCATTTCTCCAGAACACCTCGTATTACTACGAACATCCACTTACATTTGATAAATCCATCGTATGGTTATATACGAACTCGAAGGGACTTCTTCGAGGATGGATTCAAGTTCAGGAGAAATAGAATTGGTTTATTCAGCTGTCTTTTATTATCACTTTCTCTCAGGTTGCGAGGGCTCCTTGGTTTAGGAGAGTACACCTATTACGCTTATTGGATAGTCTTCTTCCAAACCATAGGCAGGTGCCGAAAGGTAGGGAAAGGAGAAAACCAATTAGCCTAAGTAGGGTGTACAGAAGGTAATAAGTAAAGACAAATTAAAGGGATTAGAAAGAGGGTAAAGTAAATTGGGACTGCTATCATTCACGACCAAACCGCGCAGTTCATTGCCACTCCTATTTCACCTTTGCATTTCTCCAGAACACTTCGTATTACTAAGAACATCCACTTCCATTGGATAAATCCATCGTATGGTTATATACGAACTCGAAGGGACTTTTTCGAGGATGGATTCAGGTTCAGAAGAAATAGAATAATGTATTATTCAGTTGTCTTTTATCATCACCTTCTCTCAGGTTACGAGTACTCCTAGGATTAGGAGAGTACACCTATTATGCTTACTGGATAGTCTTCTTCCAAACCATAGCCTGGTGCCGAACGGTAGGGAAGGAAGAAAACCATTTAGCCTAACGATGGTGTACAGAAGGTAACGATTAAAGACATATAAAAGGATTTGGAGAGATGACAAAGAAATATACGGTTATAGTCATGAATTGGATTATGGAAGAGGCATTATTAGGAATACCAGGATACCCCTAAGAAACATTTTCATGTTTTAGTTTCACTGTGCATTGTTAAAGGAAAACTGATTTCCCGATTAGATACTTACTCCAGGGTATGTATTTACCAGGTATGATTCTCACATCTGTATGGTTTTATAGATGATGAGTGGGAGTAAGTTATTGGGAATTAGGTGATTATCCTCATTATATCGGAATTCGTTGTAATTGGTGATATTTGAGGAAATCGCCTGGGTTTTTGTCAGACGGCAAGTATTTGGTTTTGATTATCCGTTGTTGTGCACCAATTTCAAATTGATATATCTGTACGTTTATTTTTATAAAGTGAGATATAACTTTTTGAAATTATGTCCGTGACATTTACCTATATTAGTTGACGATTGGGTAGGGAGCATTGAACAGCGGAGTAGTTCTTAACCATAAGTACAGTTTTCAACCTACGATGCACAGGTTTTGAGTTATTCAACTCAGCGGACTTATACAGAGTATTGTATGCTGTCCAGTGTCCATTAGGATAAAGGGGTTGGTCCTCGTACTATATTCTGTTTACTTGTGACTTCTCTAGATTTTAGACAAGTGTTTCGTAGAAATACAAGGTCTAAGTTTTAAGAAGTTATAGGTACAAGAATAAAGTAGAGAACCAGGTGTCGCAAGTATCGGGATTCTTCAAGGTGATCGAAGATGTAGATACTTGTGATTGGTGTTCAGTTGATAGTAATGGTTTTGAGAAACTTGTTTCTCTTTCAGGTTACTCATAATTGGATGTATTCCTAAGTTGAGTAATGCTGATTAGCCTCTTTTCATTAAGTTGATATGCACTGGAGACAGCTTCATGATTAGAATCTGGTTCCAATTAAATAAGTGTCAAATTTTCTATATTGGATATAGAATAGTTCGTATCTTAACGATGTTAAGGTACGGAGAGTTCTCCGTCTTATGCTTAAAACCATACTCTGGATAACTCAAGGCACGTTTCTGTAATGGCAGTTTGTGGGTTGACCCGGGCTATGTCGAGGGTTGATATTCTACCATCTGGAAGATCAATAGTGATATTGTTCTTGACTCGCCACAGTTTTAGTAAAATGGATTTTTTTCAGAAAACAGTAATGGGAGTATGGTAGAACTGGAAGTGAATCCATAACCGCAAACGATTACGGAAAATTTAATAGGACCTAAAGATTCAATCAAGTTTGACATTCTATTAGTCACTCCGTAGATATGGTGGGTAACCTCAGGCACCCGAGAGGTACTTCGGTATCCTCAAGGACGGTGACAGGGAGGTTCTTGTTTACCCAGACTTGACACTATTGTTGTTCCAAACTAGTTTTAGAAGTGCACGTATATATTATTCCGCCAAAGGGTTGTTTTGGTCAGTGGGAGCAGCGGAAGCATAGTGGGCAAGTAGCTTATGTCTATTTATAGACTAAAGCAGATATAGCGGAGATAGATCATCTAGTTTTGATGTGACAGTCATGGGTTTGACTTCATCAGAATAAGGGATGGATCTGTTAAGAAGGTAGTAGGGTGTGATGTCCAGGTATTTGGATGACACACACAGAGTAGGAAGTAAAATTCCTATACTATGATCGTTATACCATGGTTGTCACACAGTTGTTTCTCCACAAAGGATATAGATATAATATCAGACATTCTGGTTACTAGATCTATGGTTTTAGATCTAGATTTGGGTAGTTTCCCAATCTGGGTACTTAGACAGTATTCTAAAGGTGTTTTAGAATGGACGACTCCTGGCATGGTGGTGTACCTGCAGGTGATGGAGTCTCCCTCTCTGAAGGTGTCTTTGTAACCCTTCGAAAATCGTTTAGGCAGTTTTTCGGTAATCGGCTAATTTTTCGGCTTTTTCCGTAAAAAGTCAAAATAGGTATTTTTCATTGTAGATCTAATTATACAAAATTTAGATAAGATATTACTATAATTTTGTCACTAAAATGTCACTTATAATTTTCTAGTTAAATAAATTTTTTTTCATAATTAATTATTTTTTATTATTTTAAGCCTTTTTAAATATATTAAATTAGGGATAAATACAAATTTAATTAGGTAAATTTCATAATTAGGAGTCTTTATAAGCTAAAATATGGTGTTAATAAAATTATATCATGGCTTGTAAACTTTTAGTTTTTTTGGTGGGAAATTTAATGAAAAATGATGTTAAATAAGGGGTTTTTTTTGTAAAAAGTTGATTGGAAATGCATTAAATGAGAACATGGGGTGCTTTAGACCTAGAAACTTCTCCCAAAAATCCCACACTCCCTCCTCAACCTGCTGGCCGACCCCTCACCTGCAGTTTTTCCCCACTTCCTCACTTCATTTTGCTTCATTTTCTTGCTAAAATCCATTAAAAATCAACAAATTTCTTTCTCCATTCAAACCAAAACCCTAATCCAACCTTTCCCAAACCCTAATTTGTTTGAAAACATGATGAAAGGAGGCTTTTTTGGTGACTTGATCATGCTAGGATTCAATTGGTGAGGTAAAATCCTAAACTAGTTGCTAATTTGTAGTTTGTTTATGCTAAATTAGATGTTTAAAGTGTTAATTTCATTATAATGAGTCGTCTTGAAAATTCAAGAATGGGTTTTGATGTTGAGTTAGGGTTTGAAACATGGTGGTAAAAATTAAGTTAGGGTTTTGGTTATATAATTGATTAGAATGGTTAATTGTGTAATGATACGCTTGCTAAATCGACAAACTTCGATGTTTGTATCGAATCGGCTAGAAAATTGCTTGCTAGAATTTTTATGAAAGGTAGAATGCGACCAAATTGTGTTATGTTAGCGATGTAATTAGCTTCGTATAGGACTATTAGAGTGCACGAACGCGGGGTTTCGTCTAGTCGGGTTGTAGTTTTGTCGATTTCCCCGAAATGACGATTCTAGTTAAAGGATTGCGATTTTCGTGCGTTTTTCCGCGCACCGAGTGCATGCTATGATTAATTCGAGAGCGTTGATAATTGTATATTGTGACTTGCATCGTTTTAGGTTTTGTAATCTTATACTTGGTGTTGTGCAAATATAGGATCGGTCGGAGAAACTTCGGACACGGCGCGAAAAGGTAAGGCGGTGGCCGGAACGGATTAGCGGGGATTTCAGGTGAGTAGATGTATTCATCTATGGGGGAATCGTCTGGATGGAGCGATGCGCCCCCTAGTTAGGATTTCCTTATCTCTTGTAAGATTCATGTTGTTAGTTAGCTTACCCCCTTCATTAACATTGCATACCCTTATAGTTAATAATATGCTAGATTGCATGGATATTCATATGCACATATGCGATAACACTTCGTAGGGCACGAACGCCATTACCATTGGCATCTGTTGCACGCGCATTATTCATGTGACACACACGCCTTTGGTAATTGCCATGCCACGTGCACTAGAAAACCTGTTTAACTTAATATCGCCATTTGCATTCATACATGATATATGAAATTGCATAGCATGCACATACCTCGCATTATCATCATATTTACATAGATTCTAGCAAAAATTCACATCATATACATTAATATCATAGACATTTATTATATATATAACATGTGAACATTATGATTTTCTTGAGGATTTCAGTATTTCTGCGATTTCTGGATTTTTGGGGAAAACCGCAAGAATTTAACAAAAGCTTATATTCATCATTTTTAAAACAAAGTTGCGGTTTTCTCGTGATGTATGTGTCGTCCACCATGAGTTTTCATGTTTTCTGTTGGATTTCGAGACCCGATTCGAGGAGTGGATGAACCGTCTCGGGTACATGGTGGGCCCGGTATGGTACCCCGGGGCAAGAAGATCGAGTTGTAGACGATGAGCCTGGCAGGGGAAGACTACCTACCGGTGATGTCTGGCGCGGCGGATATCCGGAGGATACCGACCGTTGTCGTGAGATTTATGATATGGGCCGATCCGGACTGACGGAGCCCGATATTGAGACAGATATGATTCCTATTTGGTGTCGATGCTTGACACGGGTTTTCAGATGATTTCTTGATGATATTTAGCTATTATACAGACATTCATTTTCTAAAAGTTAGGGAATGCAGTAACTTTAACATTTAAAACACTTAAAGAGTTAGAAAAGATATTGCATACATGTGCATGTATACTAGAGTTATTATATCACATATGGACATACATGTTGTTCTGCATTGCGTGCATTCTTACGATTGCCTTACTAGATGTTATATTTACTCACGAGCTGGCAACTCACCCCCGTTGTGCCATAGTGTCTTGCAGGTCGGACCCGTCAGTCTTGTAGCGGCGGGCTATCTTATCATCAGTTCCTTTTTCTCAGACTCGCGACATCGCTCGTAGGTGGGTTGCGAGTATACTTTATTTCTTTTTGCTTTATCATTGTATCTAGTATTCTCCATCTACCACTTGTATTGTATATGCGACCTAGTGATGAGACTGAGAGATTTGTATATTTGTGGTTTCTTTTGGGTCGAGCTCACTTGAGCCGACGTGTGTTTTCTGGTATTTGCATTCTTTTATGCTCTTTTTCTTGATATTACTATTATATTGCATGTGGTTGTGATCCGCCTTGGGCGAAGAGCTAGCTCCCGCTTGGGGATGCCATTTTTATGATTACAGGTTTATTATCTTGTTGTATCCATTTTGGGGGATAGAAAATACAGGGGAGACTCTGCCGAAATTTTCGGAAATTTTTGACGTTTTAAAAAGGGATTCTTTGCAACTTAATTGATTTGAAAATCGTTTTCATTAAAGGTTTTCCTTCACTCTCTTTTGATTTTGGTTTAGATTCTTCTGGGCTTTGGCTGACTTAGGTTACGGTACGCCTGTAGACGTCTCGTAATCTATGTGCCAGTCGCGTCCCGTACTTTCGGGTCGTGACAAAGTTGGTATCAGAGCGTAGGTTTTACCTTTCTGAGTGTAGGACGACCTTGGTAGATGGAGTAGGTGACTTAAGCAGAGTGGCGTAGCGTGGGTATGGTCCGCGGCATACTTACGATACGGTACTCCGCCTAAGTGACCTTAGGACATAATTGCTTGTATTTCCTTTCTTGATTCCTTGCATTCCTTGATTCAATTGCAATGATCTTATCAGTCCTTTTTCTTATTCTAGCTTCGATGCCACCCAAGACCACGAGAGCTCAGCGGGCTGCCGCTAGGGATGAGATTCGGGCGGGCCCGTCTGAGGCGAGGATCGAGCGGGAGGATACTCCTACCCCTCAGGGTCATACTGATCCGCCTTATCCTGACCGTATTGCCAGATTAGAGGCCGGCATGCAAGAGTTGCGGCAGATGATGTGATCTTTAGTTGAGTCCAGCCGGGCACAGAGATCCGAGGACGTTCCTTCCACCGCACAGACCACGATCGTACCTGCTGCACAGATGGTCACTCCTGCTGCTACTATGGAGACTATCCCTGTTTCACTACAGGAGTTCATGAGATTGAGACCTCCAGCTTTTACCGGTACAGATGCGACAGAGGACCCACAGGAATTTCTTGATAGGATGGCTCGGATTTGCCGTTCGTTGAGGTGTTCTGATGATAGATTGGTGGAGTTTGCGAGTTTTCGTCTGGAGGGTCTTGCCCGGACATGGTACGACTCAGTAGAGAGAGACCGAGCTGCAGGTCTGCCTTCTATGACCTGTGATGAGTTTACATCTGCATTTCTTGCCCGTTTCCTTCCGGAGAGTGTCCGAGATGCTCGAGCCCGTAGTTTTGAGTCTTTGCGCAAGACTCCTGGGATGACAGTGTCGGAGTATGATATACAGTTTACCCAGTTGTCTTGATATGCTCCGTACCTAGTCGACACAGAAGAGAAGAGAATAAAGAGGTTTGTACGAGGGCTTGATACACAGCTATTCCTTGCCATCGGCACCCAGCATTTTGATACATACGCAGCCGCGATGGATGCAGCCTTACTTTTGGAGGAGCGTATTTCTGAGACTCCGGTCGTTTCTGGGCCAAAGAGGATCCGTACTGATACGCCAGCTCAGCGGCAGATGGGCAGACACCGTGATAGATTATTTCCGGGAGATGGTGGAGGCAGAGGATTGAGACGAGGTCAGTTATTTGGTTCATATCCACAGACCCAGCAGTCGTCTCCAGGATGTTTTCGGTGCGGGAGTCAGTACCACCGTGTCAGAGACTGTACCATGGGACGCCAGGGCGCGGCGACAGTCCCGCATGTGACTTTACCACCCTCACCACCTTCTCAGAGAGCTTTACTTCCTACTCCTGATGATGCTTCACACCAGTCAGGTGCTTCTAGAGGCCGTGGGCGTGGCGGTCCGGTTCCGAGAGGACGAGGCGACAGAGGCAGAGGCAGAGGCCGAGGTAGAGGCAGAGGACAGCCAGCTATTAGTGGTGGACAGGCCCGAGTGTTCGCGTTGACTCCTCAGGATGCACAGGCATCCAATGCCGTCGTGACAGGTACTCTGCCAGTATGTTCTTTTGATGCATGGGTATTATTTGATCCAGGCTCCACACATTCCTATGTATCCACGTACCTTACACCGAGGTTGGGCCGAGAGCCTTCTCCGTTAGATCAGCCGCTTGTCGTTATTACCCCGGTAGGCGAGTCTTTTGTTGCCCGTTTTGTGTCCCGATCGTGTTCCGTTCGTATTGGGGAGAGAGATTCTTCAGTTGATTTGATTCTCCTCGATATGCTAGACTTTGACGTTCTTCTTGGTATGGACTGGCTAGCCACCTGTTATGCATCCGTGGACTGCCGTGAAAAGGCAGTCAGATTCAGTTTTCCTGGTGAGCCGGTTCTTATTATTCAGGGAGATCGTAGCGCTACCCTTCCCAGCTTGATTTCTTTTCTTAGCGCTGGTCAGCTCTTGAGGAAAGGGATTCTTAGCTTATGTTTGTGATACTAGCTCCACAGAGGTTCCGTTGGACCAGGTCCCTGTTGTGAGAGAGTTTCCTGATGTATTCCCTGACGAGCTGCCTGGTCTGCCACCAGAGCGCGAGATTGAGTTCTGTATTGACTTGATCCCCGGCACGGGCCCTATCTCTATACCGCCTTATCGGATGGCCCCGGCGGAGCTGAGAGAGCTAAAGGATCAGTTACAGGACTTGCTGGACAAAGGGCTTATCCGACCGAGTGTGTCACCTTGGGGTGCTCCTGTCCTGTTTGTTAAGAAGAAGGACGGAAGTATGCGTTTATGCATTGATTATCGTCAGTTGAACCGGGTTACTGTGCGGAACAGGTATCCCCTACCCCGCATTGATGACTTATTCGATCAGCTCCAGGGTGCAGGGTTCTTCTCGAAGGTTGATTTGCGGTCAGGTTATCACCAGTTGCGGGTTCGGAAGGAGGATATTCCGAAGACCGCTTTCCGTACTCGATATGGTCATTATGAGTTCTTGGTGATGTCGTTCGGGCTCACCAATGCCCCGGCAGCATTTATGGATTTGATGAACCGTGTATTCAGGCCGTATCTCGATCAGTTCATTATTGTGTTCATTGACGACATCTTGGTTTATTCTCGGAGCCGGGAGGAGCATGAGCAGCACTTACGTATCACATTGCAGACTTTGAGGGAGCATCAGCTGTTCGCCAAATTCTCCAAGTGCGCATTCTGGCTAGACAGTGTCGATTTCTTGGGTCATGTGGTGACGAGAGACGGTATTTGTGTGGACCCGAAGAAGATCGAGGCAGTTCAGCGTTGGCCTAGACCAGTATCAGTTACAGAGGTTCGCAGCTTTCTAGGTCTGGCCGGCTATTATCGACGTTTTGTCCAGGATTTCTCCCGCATTGCTGCACCGTTGACCGGGTTGACCCGGAAGGGGGTTCCTTTTGATTGGACCCAGGCATATGAGGATAGCTTCCAGCAGTTGAAGACTCGTCTGACTACTGCACCAGTGTTAGCATTGCCTTCAGGATCAGGCGGGTTCGTGGTATATTGTGATGCTTCTAGAGTGGGGCTGGGATGTGTATTGATGCAGCACGACAGAGTTATCGCGTACGCTTCTCGGCAGCTGAGGAAACACGAACAGAACTACCCCACCCATGATTTAGAGATGGCTGCAGTGGTATTTGCACTTAAGATCTGGAGACATTACCTATACGGTGAGTTGTGCCAGATATTCACTGACCACAAGAGTTTGAAGTATATTTTCCAGCAGCGAGATCTGAACCTGAGATAGTGCCGTTGGATGGAGTTGGTGAAAGATTATGACTGCGAGATTCTATACCATCCGGGCAAGGCGAATGTGGTGGCAGATGCTTTGAGTAGGAGGCCCGGAGGTAGCTTATCTTGTTTGAGCGCAGTGCAGATGCAGTCGACGGCGGATTGGCAGGTGTTATGTGACATCAGTGTGCAGTTCGAGTTTACTCCTACAGGGGGACAGCTGGCCCATTTCAGAGCACGCCCACAGTTACTTGACCGTATCCACGAGGCACAGTCCGGCGATGCCCGTACATTAGAGATTATTGAGCAGATTCGGCAGGGCAGAGTTTCTGAGTTCGTGATTGATGATCAGGGGATACTTCGATTTGGGACTCGACTGTGCGTGCCAGATTCAGAGGGACTGAGGCGTGATATCCTCGAGGAGGTACATAGATCAGTATATAGTGTGCATCCAGGTTCCACCAAGATGTACCGTGATTTGAGAGAGGTTTACTGGTGGGACGGGATGAAGAAGGATATTACGGACTTTGTGTCGAGGTGCCTGACTTGTCAGCAAGTCAAGACCGAGCACCAGAGGCCAGCCGGCGAGTTACAGCCTTTGCCCATCCCTGAGTGGAAGTGGGAGCAGGTCTCCATGGACTTCGTTGTGGGTCTACCCAGGACCAGTCGAGGGTACGACTCTATTTGGGTGATTGTGGATCGACTGACGAAAGCGGCTCACTTTCTGCCAGTGAAGACCACTTTTGGATTTTCTCAGTACGCCCAGGTTTATATTGATGAGATAGTGCGACTGCATGGTGTTCCGACTTGCATCGTGTCCGACCGTGGCACCCAGTTTACCAGCCGATTGTGGCAGAAACTTCAGGAAGCCTTGGGCACCCGATTGAGTTTTAGCACAGCCTTTCATCCGCAGACTGACGGTCAGTCGGAGCGTACGATTCAGACTCTTGAGGACATGCTCAGAGCTTGTGTTTTAGATTTCGGTGGTAGCTGGGATCGCCATTTGCCTTTGATCGAGTTTTCCTACAATAATAGCTTCCAGGAGACGATTCAGATGGCACCTTTCGAGGCTTTATATGGGAGGAGATGTCGATCGCCTGTATGTTGGACAGAGCTCAGAGAGAACATGTTTCGCCCAATCAGAGCAAAGCTCTGTTTGAATTCAAAATTCAAATTTTGAAGCAACGCTTCAAGTCTCGGGCGCAACGCGCCGCGTGTCTGGCGCTAATACGTCAGCGCAACGCCCAAGAAGGCGCGCCCAATCAGAGCAGAGCTCTATTTGTCTGAAGCAACGCTTCAGTTGCGCTGCGCTCTGCGCTGCGCGATATGTGTCAGCGCAGATGCGCTAGCGCAGTTGCGCTGCGCGACACGTGTCAGCGCAGATGCGCTGCGCGCTGCGCGACACGTGTCACGCGCTGGGGCATCTGCGCCAAACTGAATTAAGATTTTAAGAAATCTTTTCTGTTCTTGTTAAAACAAGAAGATTTTCTTCTGCAAAGCAGAAGCCCTTGGATTAAAGATCCAACGGTGGGGAAAATTCCCCAGATCACTCAGAGAATGATCTCTTTAACAAATTTAACTAATTTGTGAGCACTATAAAAAGGACCCTAAGCCTCAATTCAAAGGCATAAACATTTTTTTCTTGAAAACTC
Source organism: Agapanthus africanus (assembly GCA_030015575.1). Lineage (NCBI taxonomy): Eukaryota > Viridiplantae > Streptophyta > Magnoliopsida > Asparagales > Amaryllidaceae > Agapanthus > Agapanthus africanus. The sequence continues at coordinate 472,301,970 of JASDDO010000031.1, forward strand.
AAGAACTTAAAACAGAGAGAACTCTGAGAAGATTTCAAGAAAAAGGTAAAGAACCTTCATGAATTAGAAGAAATTCCTTCTAATAGATCATTGATCTAAAAACAAGATCAATGATCTCTACATAATAAACAGTGCTCTGCACTTCTTGTGAACCTCCGGTTCTTTAAAAAACAATAAAAATAAAAAAAAATAATAGTGCTTTGCACTTTTATGAACCTCTGGTTCTTCAAACAAAGAAAAACTTATTTTTTCTTTGATCTAATTTAGATCGAGAAATTAAACAGTGCTTTGCACTTCCCTTCTTGAATCTAAAAGATTCTTAGTGCTTTGCACTTCCAAACTGCGCCGTTGCGCTCTTAAGAGAGCGCCACGTGTCGGCTATAAAACCACTTGCGCTAAGCGCCCTTAAGATAGAGCTTTGCTCTCTGGAATTGGCGCAACTCGCTGAGAGCGCGCCACGTGTCGCCAGCGCTACAGCGCAACGCACTAGCGCAGCGCACTGCGCTAGTGCGCTTGCGCTCGCCAGAGCATGACACGTGTCTTCACCACAAGCGCTTGCGCTCAGTAATAGACGCAAAGCGTCTGACAAATGCAAGGCATTTCACTTCCTGAAGGGCCAGGCCCAATTAAAAGGCTTAACAGGCCTAATAAATAAAATGCTGTGCATTGTTTGAAAGGGCAGTGCCCAACTGAAAGGTCCAATGGACCAAAACAAATGATCTGCATCATAATAAAAAGGGCAGAGCCCAGTCAAAATAGGCATAAATGACCTGAAGTAATGCAATGCATTATTTAAGTGGAGGGCAAAGCCCTAGCACAGGTCTAATAGACTAAAAATAAATAAGGGTGTTGAACATTTTCAACTGGACTTAGCCCAATTTTGGCCGTAAGTCCTTAAATTAAATCGGTTGAGCAAAGATTGCTCTCTTAAATCAATTTACATCCGGTTCGAGGGTACATCTCCGAACTCCTTTGACATCCGTCATTGTAATTCCTCAACGACGTCAAAGAGGTGACGGGTCCCAACGACCACACATCGATATGGACTACGGGGTCCTTAAACTCGTGGACCGAGACGTCCTTAAACTAATATCGGACCGAGACGTCCTTAAACTAATATCGGACCGAGATGTCCCTAAACTAATATCGGACCGAGACGTCCCTAAACTAATATCGGACCGAGACGTCCCTAAACTAATATCGGACCATCACGTCCCTAAACTGGAATATGGACCACCACGTCCCTAAACTGGCACAATAGAGCCCAAATGCTCTTTTATCGGACCTAAACGGTCCCGTTAAGTTGATCTTAGTCTCAAACTAGACTAACGTATCCTTAACAAACGTTTGAGTCGATCTTAGCCTCAAAAATAGCTAACGTATCCTCCAAACAGACTTTAGTCCCAAATTGGACTACGAATCTCCCAAACTGGAACAATAGAGCCTCCAAACGCTCTTTTGTCGGATCTAAACGGTCCCGTTTAAGTTGATCTTAGCCCCAAACATGGCTAACGTATCCTTAAACATTCAAATGGATTATAAAACTCCCAATTAACTCTGGTTCGAGGGTACATCTCCGAACTCCTCTGATACATGTCGTTGTAATCCTTCAACGACGTCAGAGAGGTGACGAGTCCCGATGGCCATACATTAAGTTAATCACTACGTTAAGTGGATCTTAGTCTAAAACAGGACTAACGTATCCTTAACGAACGTTTAAGTTGATCTTAGCCGCAACGCGACTAATGCATCCTTAAACTAAAAACACCAAACCCAAATCTAAGTAAATACGGATTTGGACTAATCCACGTCCTACGGGCGACGGCATTACTCAGTCTCCGTATACAATCCACGGGCAACCACAAACAAAACAAACACACACGACACGAAGTGAAATTCTGGAGAAGGAGAAAGTTGTTACCGCGACGCGGTAGCGTAATTAACTGCAGGGGCTTGCGCCAGCAGGGAAGAGCGTCCCCACAATCAAAAACCCCTCACCCTGAGGGGGAATCTGACGAAGTCTGCTACATCGGCCGCATCCGTCTAAACCTCCGATACACGGTGACATAAATCAACTTGGCCTCTTCGGAGAGACAGACGGATAAAACCAAATAGCATCTGCCCCGAACCTCAGGCACGGACGCGAAGTCCAGGCCGCCGTTCGGAGGGGAACAGATTCTGGCACGTCCGGTGGGACCTTTTCCTCTTTCCACTCCACACTTCGTGTGTCGTCTTTGCGAACCAATCGCGGTTTGTTAAATGGTTGTCTTCGGATTTCAAGTTGCTAAGATTTGGTCTTTTACCTGGCGCAGAACTCAAGCATCCATGGATTCCAACTGCACCAACTGCTCGAAATGCCACTGCAACGGACGCTCCACCTCACCGAGAGGTGTAACATATAGGCCCCAAGCAGCCTCTTTCCTCGCTCTGCCGGTTGAACAGGTGACTCAGGCCACCACTGGCCTGTTTTTCGGGACCATGGTCCCATCTACAAGCTTCTTTATGCCGATATCCGCACCGGAAGCAAACAAGAAGTCGGTGTTCGACCGACTCACTGCTACCACGACCCCTGTCAACGGGTCGCCCGCTACCAAACCGACAGCCTCTGTTTTCACCAGGCTGAATCAGAACTCTAAATTGGCTGTCCCAAAGAGGGCAACGGCCGCTGTTTTGGAAGTCGTTAAGGCGGCTTCTCCCGCCAAAGAGTCAGTCTTTTCAAGACTGACGATTCCTGCTCCTACCCCTGCTCGAGGATCCGTCTTCGACAGGTTGAATATCATCCCTCAAAGGACAACCTCAGTCTTTGAGAGGTTAACACCAGCGGCACCCTGTTCAGACAGGGGGCAAAAAGAAGTCATCTCTATCTCTGAGCCGATCCCAACGGCTCGTCGTGCTCGACGTCGACATTGGCAACGAGTAAGGAAAGTAGGGGGTAACTCCCCCTCAGGGCTAACCCCACCTGCTCCAGTGGTGGAGGTCAACGCTGCTGTTCCAACTGGGAACAGCTTTGAATTGCTGAGGAAGGTGAGAAAGAACTCTCCAATTGCTACATTGAAAAGATCTCCTCCGCCTATGGAAAAAGCTCCGGAGACAAAGCAGGAACAGCCTCTTCAACGGCTGTCGTCAAAAATTTATAAAGTTTGGCGGAGGGTTCAAGACTCTGTGATTGACCCAGACCACTTTCATCGCCAGAAAAAGGCAAAGGTGAAAAAGGAAAAAAACCGCCCCATTAAACAGTAGGGGGCAACAAATGCTAGGATGCCCACTTTAACGACTCCTTCAACCTCAATGGTCCACAAAAGAAAAAGGCCAGAGAAAGCTCTCGTGACACTGACAAAGTTTAAAAGCGGTGAACCTAAACGCCCCAAGTCAGGGGGCATAACAGTTCATACGGTTTATATGGCTTCTGGAAAGGAAGAAAGTCGTACTTCTACGGGTCACCGACCGCTTACCCGATCAGTGACCAAGGCTCAGGAGCAGCAACAAAAGCTCCAGGAGATGATGACTACAATGGCTGCACTCACGGAGCCAAAAGAGAACCCTGAGACGTCCTTAGATGAACGCCAAGAGGAAGAGACCGACGCCGAGTTCCTCCGCCGAATACTGGAAAAGAGAGACAAAGAGGCTGCTGAACAAGCAGCCAATATACAACGCATGGGCCTCCTCTTCCAGGACATGATAGGGATGATGATACAACAAGATCCCTCGACTGAAGAACCCCCGATCGTCCTTGGGGATGATAGGGGAGAGACATCAAACCCTCAGCCCGTTCTATCAACGGCTAAAGAGGATACAATCTCTAAAACTGATCTGGACGAATATATAGCCCAGCAAATAAAGGTTCATCACGCGGCCGAAGCAGCTGGCCACGTCGTAAAAACGGGGCGGCCATATCCGGGCTGGTATGACCAAATCAAGTACCCGCCGGGTTACACAATTCCCAAGTTCCATGTCTACAAGGGGACCGGCAATCCCCATCAGCATGTTGCCCAGTTCAGGGCGCTTTGCGGTAACACCGGCGGTGATGACAAGCTTTTGCTCCGCCAGTTCGTTGGAAGCCTATCAGATACGGCGTTCGAGTGGTACTCTGAACTCCCTAATGATTCTATTAAAACCTTTGCGGAGATGGAGCTGCTCTTCACCCAACGTTTTGCAAGTGCCAGTGAGCGTACCCCGATGACGGCGCTGATTAATGCCAGGGTAAAACCCGGCGAGACATGGGTTCAGTACGCTATACGGTGGCGTAATCTATGGTCGAAGTGTGAACAGCGCATAGAAGAAGCCCCTGCGGTGGGAATGTTTGTTGGAACCCTTGATCCACAAGCAACCATTTCACAGTTTATGATGTTCTTCAAGCCGACTACCTTCCAGGCTTTGATCGACAAATTAGCGCAGATGGACCAGATGGGCCATAAACCCCCTTTCCCGAAGCCGGACTCCCGAAACGATAAAGGAAAGGGAAAAGCGATCATTGTCGCTAATGCCCAACAACAACCGAGCGACTCGAAGCCGGTTGCTCGTCCAAACAATACACGCCCGTACGTACCACTTGAGGATAGGATGGGACGTTCTTATTCCTTCCCCCGCGATAAAACGAGAAGGCTATTCGAGCTGGCGTTGCGCAATAGACTCATAAATCTTCCAGATCCAAAACGCCCGTTGCAACCAAGTGACGTCAACGAGCCTAATTACTGCCCTTATCATCGAGTGCTAGGACATCCGATCGAAGACTGTTACGTTTTCAAAAATTGGCTTGAAAACCAGTACCGACAGGGCAAATTCGCGTTATCTGACAAATGGAAGGTGAATCCTCCGCAGCCCCACACCGCTAAGGGGACAAATACGCCAGGGGCAACATGCCCCGTCATTGAAGAAACTCCTTGGGAGGTTGTATTATCAGCCAAAACGAGGAGAATGCTAAATGAGCTTCAGACCTGTCCAGCGGTCAAGTGGAAGGACCCTTTGGAACCGCAGGTTATTGAGGGGATGTTGAAGCCACGTCCGACTCCGAGGACCGATGGTGGCAGTTCAACGTTCATAGTCGGCCGTCAAAATCTTCGAAAAAGAAGAAGAAAAGATCTAAGAAGCCCGTGAAGCCTGGCGACAAGCGCACGGACTTACAAAAGCAAATCGACGCACTGGATGAATACAACCAAAAGGCGCGGACTCCCATTACGCTCCAAGATTTCTTTGATCACGTCTTTCAAAAAGAAGATGAGGGGGAAAGTTTATCGGATGAATCCGAGGAATATGTGGCGAGCTGTCATATGATCTCCCATTCGACCACGAACGATGAAGGGACTTCTGGCACTAAAACGCTGGGGGCAAATACTGAGTCAAGGGTTCCAGAGTTATCAATCGAAATGATTGACGCGTTTCTTAGTAAAGCTCGATTGAAAAGTAAAGCTGATCGAGAACGCGAGACGGTTATATTCGAAAGGGCCAAGCGCCAGCGACTTGAGGAAAGAGCTGAGATGATCCCGCTGGAGCAAAATGCCTCCACCGCTGACAAAAGCCAATTCAAGATAAAAAAGAGGTTTGCTAAGGCCATATCAATGGGTATGAAGCTACCATCCTCTGAAGGAAGTATCACCAATGAAATAGAAATGCACCCCTCTTATTGCTTATATCATCAGAAGGTCTCGCATCCCACCCAAGAGTGCAAGGCTTTCGATAGATGGTGGCAAGGATACGTCGCTAATCAACAACGCTTTAAACGGGAAAAGCGTAAAATTCGTCGGGAGCAAAGAAACACGACCAAAGAGCTTGAAAAAACTGCCAGCAATTGTCACATGGTTAACACTGCCGGGTCACAAGTGCCTACATTTGGGAGCGATTCCGATGAGGAGCTAGAGCTTGGCCCCCTCTTCAAAGAACCCACTCCGGGAAAAGAAGAAGAACCGAAGGCTTGCGAAAATATACAGCTACGCAATCGAACATTACCCGAAAAGAATCTCAGACCCTTAAACAAGAAAGACAAAGGGAAAGAGAAGGTCTCTGAAGACATTGCTTTGGATGACCAAGTTGCGGAAGAGTTAACCGCCAAGAACCCGCCGAAGAGGAGTAAAGTGGATTACAATGTCTTGGCGCATCTGAGAAAGCTACCCTCACAACTCAGCATTCTCGATGCCCTATTACTATCAAAAGAGGCGAGGGATTCTTTGATTAAGGCCCTACAAGATCCGGACCAATTCCAAGCTTTCCTGTCCGAACAAAAGATGAAGGATGAATTGGGAGAGGTGCACACGGCCGACGTTGCTTTCGGCGATGAAGACCTTCTCCTTGGGACGTGCGAACACAATCGTCCCCTTTATGTCTCAGGATACTGCCATGACATAAAGATAGGCAAAATCCTGGTCGATAACGGATCATCTGTCAATCTACTTAATGTGCGGGTGTTAAAAGAAATTTGCATGAGCGTCCAACACCTCGCCCGGGACAAGATCACTATCTCCGGTTTTGACTCCGAATCCTCAAAGACTCTTGGATCTGTGATATTGACGCTACGCTTCGGGTTGCTCGTCACAGACATCAAATTCCATGTTATAGACGCCAAGACGTGCTACAATGCTCTGCTCGGCCGACCATGGCTACACGAGTACAATATCATCCCTTCTATACAGCATCAGTGCATGAAATATTCTAGGGATGGCCTCGAGTACACAGTGGCGGGAGAGTTGAATCCGTTTTCCGTAAATGAAGTTCGCAAGTATGAAGATGCCAAATACTTCTTACCGAGTTTCGAAGACACGGAAAGGTGTCACAAACCGGAGAACAAAACTAACGCCACCATCCCTGTCTTCGGCAGTGACACCGAGGAGGAGGATATAATTTATTCAGGTCCATCCCAATCCACCAGGCCAGGACCATCCGTTCCTTCATTGATCTTCGGCAGTGATTCAGAGGATGAAGTTCATGCTGTATTCCCTGCTCGGCCTTCAATACGGGTTTCCGCTGATGAAGAGCGAAGTCTGCAGATAACCATGGTGCCGCTTGAACATTACAAAGAACTGGATGCACTCGACACCAACAGCGTAGAAGAATTGCAGACATTCTATATCCCTCCCGGACGAAAAGGCTAGAAGGCAATCCTATTCTACCGTTCTGAAGAAAACAAGGTGGAAAAAGAAATTTGGCATGGTGCGGATCCAACGCTCGACAGGCTTCAGCCTATCCGTCTTCCCAGATATTATACCGAAGGTTTGAAGAAACTGCTGAAACGCCAGGGGATATCCTTCACACAGACCATTAGAAAGGCCAAATTCTATGACAAGGTCTGGAACGTTCCCGGGACTCAATGCAAATTGCCTAATGGGAGAATAGAAACAAAAGGGCTTGGGTACATCCGGTCAAAGAAACGGGAGCTAGTAAACAGCTGTTATGTCATGTATGACTTCGATGAAGAGGCGGACGCTCAATGGGAGGACGCTAATCCTGAACCAGCAAAAGTTCCTGATACAAAACCGCCCAGTCCATCGTTTGAAGACCAGATGAGCAAACTTATAAGGGATGCGAGTCAAAAATCCCGAGATGATCGCAATCGTGAAATGGCAATCTATGAGAAGGCCAAGACGCAACGCCTTCTCCGACAGGCCGTGAAGGATGAAAATGCCGCTCCTTGTCAGCCTGCTACAAAAAAGGTTCGACGCGAAAGCAAAAACAAGTCAAAGGGCAGAAAAGGCGCTCAACAACCACAAAGCAGAGCTAAGAAACCACGTATCCGAGAGTCGAGCATTATTGACTTAGCCCTCAGGAAGAAAATGGGTCGAGCAAACTCATTTCCTCGGAACAAAACAAGGAAGATATTCGATCTCGCTCTAAAACACCAAATGCTTACGTTGCCAGAGTCCAAGCACCCCGAGCACGCAGGCGAGGTGTTCAACCCAAATTATTGCTTTTACCATTGAGCAATGGGACACCCTCTTGAAGATTGCTTCACCTTTAAGAATTGGGTTGAAGATCAGTATCAGCTAGGCAAATTCGCGTTTTCTGACAACTGCAGGGTAGCGCCACCACAGAAGCACGAGCCCGAGGCTGCGAAAGAAAAACCAACTCCGCATTGGGATTGGCAGAAAATTCGCACCTGCCACGTGATAACAATATTAAAAGAAGAGTCCGAGGACATGAACAGCCTTCCTTGGTGCTTTGAAAACGGCAGCGATGAGGTAATCTCAGAATTTCCACCAGCGCCAAAAGAGCTGGAAGATGGAATCCATACTACTGCAGATAACCTCAAGAAAATCGAGTTAGGGACAATAAATGATCCGCGAACGACATTCGTCAGCGAGCTGCTGTCTGAAGAGAGGGTGGCTGCGTTAAAAGACGTCCTTGTGCAGCATAAAGATTGCTTCGCATGGAACTATTCCGAGATGCCGGGACTAGATCCAAAAGTTGCTGTACATAGACTAGCAATATCCCCGAACATCAAGCCAGTCAAACAGGCGCCGAGAAGAATGCGACTCGAGCTTGAGATGAGCATAAATACCGAAGTCAAAAAGTTAATCGACTCTGGCTTCATTCAAGAAGTTCAGTACCCTGAATGGATCGCCAACATCGTCCCAGTGATGAAGAAAAATGGGACAATGCGCGTATGCGTAGACTTCCGGGATCTTAATAAAGCTTGCCCGAAGGATGATTTCCCAGTGCCAGTCACTGAACTGATGATAGACAATACATCCACTCATGAGGTTTTCTCCTTCATGGACGGCTCATCAGGGTATAATCAAATAAAAATGCATCCTGAAGATCAGAAACATACGGCTTTCCGGACTCCTTTAGGGATATTTTGTTATAAAGTAATGCCCTTCGGTTTGAAGAACGCCGGTGCTACTTATCAGAGGGCCATGACAAAGATCTTCGACGACCTTATACACGAAATCGTCGAATGCTATATCGACGATCTCGTGGTTAAAAGCAAGTCATACGAAGAGCATCTCGAGCATTTGAGGACCGTATTTCAACGCCTTCGGCGATACAATTTGAAGATGAATCCTTTAAAATGTGCGTTCGGGGTTTCCTCGGGCAAATTCCTAGGATTTATCGTTCGACACCGAGGTATTGAAATAGATCCGTCTAAAATTAAGGCAATCATGGAAATGCCTCCGCCAAGAACTCTTAAACAGTTGCGATCTCTCCAAGGAAAGCTCGCATACATACGACGATTTATAGCTAATCTTTCAGGAAAGTGCCGTCCTTACAGTCACCTGATGAAGAAGGGAACCCCATTCGTTTGGGATCACAAATGCCAAGGCGCATTGGATGAGATCAAGCAATACCTGCAGAACCTGCCGGTGTTGGCTGCTCCGGTTAAGGGGAAGCCTCTCATTCTTTATACAACCGCCCTCGAAGGTTCCTTAGGCGCATTATGGGCACAAGAGAACGATCAAGGGAAAGATAGAGCACTCTACTACTTAAGTCGAGTTTTGCTGGGGGCAGAAAGCAACTACTCTCCCATTGAAAAACACTGCCTGGCGTTGATCTTCGCAATAACAAAGCTTAGGCACTATGCGTTGGCGCACGAAGTCCGTCTTATTTCAAAAGTGGACCCTCTCAAATATTTGATGTCAAAAGCCATATTGACAGGGCGACTCGCTAAATGGGCCCTGCTCTTGATGGAATTTTCGATAACATATCAACCTCTCAGGGCAGTAAAAGGCCAGGCCATCGCCGACTTCCTTGCTGAGCATCCCATACCTGCCGATTCTCCTTTAAATTGCGATTTGCCAGACAGACATGCGTTTGACGCAATCGACAGTGGTGATACCCGTTGGGAGATTTATTTCGATGGAGCATCTTCCATGAAAAAGCACAAACAAAGTACGCCAATGATCAAATCAGGGGTAGGACTCATCTTTGTGACTCCACAAGGAGGAATAATGCGCTTCGCCTTCTCCTTAACAGAGCCGAGAACGAATAATGAAGCTGAATATGAAGCTTTGATAGCAGGCCTCGAGATCGCCATTGACATGGGAATTGAAAGCCTCCTCATATATGGGGACTCCCAGCTAGTCGTCAGTCAAGTGAACGGCGATTACCAAACATGCAAACCGGAATTGGTAAAATACGGTGAAAAAGTGCAACAACTGCTAACCCAAATTCCCTCCTATACTTTGGAGAGCATACCGCGCGCGGAAAACAGCAAAGCGGACGTACTAGCCAAACTTGCTAAAGAACTGGCTGATGAGAACCTCGATGACGTTAGAATCGTGCTACAAAGCCGTCGAGTGCTAACCCCAGCAGAAGTATCTCCAGAATCATCTGAAGAAAAAGGAGCGAACAAGGAGACGACCCTGCAAATAAAAATTGGGAAAATACCGAGGACTGGAGAGAAGTCTTCATGGATTACTTCAAGTTCCACCGAATGCCTGAAGAAGCGTCCATAAGACATCAGCTCGTGAAACGAGCTCTGTCTTTCGCCTTTGTCAACTATACCCTGTACAAGAGGTCATTTGATTCTTTGTGGCTGAGATGCTTAGGACCTGACGAAGCGAAAAGAGTCGTCCAGGAAGTTCACGACGGACTCCGCGGTTCTCATCAAGCAGGCCCTAAGATGAAGTTGAAAATAAAACGGATGGGCTACTATTGGCCCACGATGATGCAAGACTGCCTCGAATATGCGAAGCAATGTCACTCATGCCAAATTCATGAGGATTTCATCCATCAGCATCCCAATCCACTACATCCAACGGTGGCTAGCTGGCCATTCGAAATGTGGGGAACTGACATAGTCGGCCCCATCGAACCAGCATCGTCCAAGGGACATCGTTTCATCTTGGCGACGACTGATTACTTCTCCAAATGGGCAGAGGCAGTACCGCTGAGGGAAGTGAAGACGGAGAACATCCTCCATTTCTTCAAAACGCATATCATATATCGATTTGGAACTCCGCGACGGATCATCTCCGATAACGGGCCAGCTTACAGAAGCCACAAGATTAGTCGCTTCGCGCAACAACACAATATAGACTGGAGATATTCCTCGGTTTATAATCCGCGAGCTAACGGTCTAGCTGAGGCCTTCAATAAGACTTTAACAAAGATCATAAAGAAAACGGTGTCCCGAAATAAGAAAGACTGGCACGAAAGACTGCAAGAAGCTCTTTGGGCATATCGAACTATATTCAAGACGGCCACGAACACAATGCCGTACGCGTTGGTGTTCGGTACCGAAGCAGTACTCCCCCTCGAGATAGAGTTACCCTCTCTACGAGTGGCAGTCCACCACGAGTTAACGGACGAGGAAAATGCTCACCTTCGGCTTGAGGAGCTTGACGCCCTTGATGAAACCCGGCTCATAGCACAGCAAAATCTAGAAGCTTATAAAGCAAAGATGACGCGCTCATATGAAAGATTGACCCGACCGAGGACATTCCGCCAAGGCGAACTTGTGCTAGTGGTCAAAAGGCCTATGATCCCCAATCGCGCCAAGCGGGGAAAATTCGAGCCAAACTATGAAGGCCCGTACATCATAGATAAAGTTTACCAGGGTGGGGCCTATCTACTCATGGACATGCACGGTGAAAGGCCTTTCAGGCCAATAAACGGTCGCTTCCTAAAGAGATACTACGCTTAATAAGCCACGCCTAGGTCAATGGTAGATGACGACGACTATGTCCGCTCGCTATCTTCCTAAGCTCAAACTCTATCAACAGTAGCCAGCCTTCTCAAAGCGGACCGAAACGTCCTTAAACTAATGACGGACCGAAACGTCCTTAAACTAACGATGGACTGAAATGTCCTTAAACTAATAGCAGACCGAAACGTCTTTAAACTAATACCGCAGCATCCTTAGGCTGACGAGATATAAAAAAAAACATATAAAAATAAAATAAAATAAACGGTATGTCCATAAGCAAAAAGGGCACGGATGAAAACCCGAAAGGGCTCCGTGAGTAAAAACAGCAGGGCTGCCGGCGAGTGTTCGTGAAAACCCGAAAGGGCGCGACCTCGTAAAAAAAAAAGAGAAAAAGAAAATAAGGAAAAAAAAACGGTATGTCCATAAGCAAAATGGGCACGGATGAAAACCCGAAAGGGCTCCGTGAGTAAAAACAGCAGGACTACCGGCGAATGTTTGTGAAAACCCGAAAGGGCGCAACTTCGTTAAAGAACTCTTATAGAGTCCTCTCGACCTTGTAAGGAGAAACCACCTGCGTGAGATCCTTACGACTCACAAAGGAGCAACACACTTAGGGATCCCCACGATTCCTAAGGAGAAAATACACTTGCGAGATCCTCATGACTCGTAAGGAGAACTCTCTTATGGGACCCTCACGGCTCATAGGATTTGAAAGTCTTAAGTCACAGAGACCTAAACCTGTGCTTAAGCAAACCCCCACAAACTTCCAATATTGCCCTACAAGTGGTTCAATATTGACCCTTGTATACAATCCACGGGCGCGAATAAACATTTCCCTAACTAAGTCCCATCTGAAACTAGGGATATGTTTGCATGGTAAACAACCCTTGTAAATCCTCTCAACTTACAAGGAGAAAGCCCTCCTGTAGGATCCTTACGACTTACAGAGAAACAAACACTTAGGGATCCTCACGACTCCTAAGGAGAAAATACACCTACAAGTTCCCCACGACTTGTAGGGAGAAATACCTTCACGAGACCCTTACGGCTCATGAAGTCAAAAGACTTAGCCGACAGGACCCTAACCCTGGTCGCTAAGCCTCCTTTGTTCGACAACGACAGAGGCAAATGATGATTCACTCCTGGTAATATCCCAGTTGCAGCGGTGCTGATGCCGAAATCGGTGTCCAATTTTAGGTTTACGGCGAAAGCCAGTAGGCCGCTCATGCATACGAAATAGCCGAAATGATAGGGCAACTTGCAATAAAAAGCCGCAAGTAAAATGTATGCATGCAAAATAGCCAAAATGATTGGGCAACTCGTAATAAAAAAGCAACGAGTAAAAATAAAAAAAATAATAGCCGAAATGATTGGGCACCGCGAAAAATAGCCGAAATGATCGGGCAGTCGCGACCTTCGCGATATAAAAGCTGAAATGATAGAGCATCGCGGAAATAAAATAAAATAAAAAGAAGAAATGATAAAACTTTGGCCCTACAGTTAAGATCACATCGATCCCTGTATACAATCCAAGGGCGTAAACAAAGAATGAACCATACTTTCCCGGCGGATTCCGTCAGACGACGAACCCCAAACCTCACCGGTTCATTTCAACCGAAGAAGCCAGTGACTTCAGCAAACTCCTCGACTCACGGATACAAACACTCCTTGACGAGAGCCTTCTGATCTGCGTCGACCCGCAGAGCCACCAGTGCCTTCGTAGGAATCCTCGACTCGTTTCAAACCCCAAGGAAACAAATAATCCTTGGCGCTTGGGAAACAAATAATCCCAGCAAACTCCTCGACTCACGGATACAAACACTCCTTGACGAGAGCTTCCTGATCCGCGTCGACCCGCAGAGCCACCAGTGCCTCCGTAGGAATCCTCGACTCGTTTCAAACCCCAAGGAAACAAATAATCCTTGGCGCTTGGGAAACAAATAATCCCAGCAAACTCCTCGACTCACGGATACAAACACTCCTTGACGAGAGCTTCCTGATCCGCGTCGACCCGCAGAGCCACCAGTGTCTCCGTAGGAATCCTCGACTCGTTTCAAACCCCAAGGAAACAAATAATCCTTGGCGCTTGGGAAACAAATAATCCCAGCGAACTCCTTGACTCACGGATACAAACACTCCTTGACGAGAGCTTCTTGATCCGCGTCGACCCGCAGAGCCACCAGTGCCTCCGTAGGAACCTTCGACTCGTTTCAAACCCCAAGGAAACAAATAATCCTTGGCGCTTGGGAAACAAATAATCCCAGCGAACTCCTCGACTCACGGATACAAACACTCCTTGACGAGAGCTTCCTGATCCGCGTCGACCCGCAGAGCCACCAGTGCCTCCGTAGGAATCCTCGACTCGTTTCAAACCCCAAGGAAACAAATAATCCTTGGCGCTTGGGAAACAAATAATCCCAGCAAACTCCTCGACTCACGGATACAAACACTCCTTGATGAGAGCTTCCTGATCCGCGTCGACCCGCAGAGCCACCAGAGCCTCCGTGGGAACCCTCGACTCGTTTCAAACCCCAAGGAAACAAATAATCCTTGGCACTTGGGAAACAAATAATACCTAGCAAACTCTTCGACTCACGGATACAAACACTCCGTGACGAGAGCTTCCTAACTCATGTCAACTGTTCCGCTACAACTGCAAACAGATCCCCGATTCGTCTCAATTTGTGAGAAGAGGTCTCAGACAGCAAGGATTGACACGCTTGCTTTTTAAGCAATGGGGCCCTGCAAGTCAATCCAAACTGGTCTCTTGCATACTATTCACGGGTCTCACTTTCTGAAGTCGAATTTTGACGAGGAGGGAAACAACCACTTACGAATCCTCTCGACTCGTAAGAGGGAAAATTCTCTTATAGGATCCTTACGACTTATAAGAGAAAACCACACTTAGGAATCCTCACGATTCCTAAGGAGAAAATCCACCTATGGGATCCTCTCGACCCGTAGGGAGAAAAACCTCTATGGGACCCTCACGGCTCATAGAGTCAAAAAGTCTTAGGCAGCAGACCTGAACCTGCAGCCTAAGCCATCGCTATTTCTTAAGGAAGTCAGAATATTTGTTTTGGATATCCACCAACCATGGTTATTAAGACAGCCTGCTGACGATTAAAAAGAGATGACAGAAAGAATATCCGGTCTACATTTGATCTGGCGTGCGTGATGCACTCATTTATGCATGGGCAGAAGACTCAGGACGAGAAATACAAGCCAAAGAGTTTCCATTCATACTGCTAGAAAATTCCTTTTTACAATCATAAGAAAGATAAATAAAAAAAACACATTATTCAAATTATTACAATGGAATAACCTCAGATCCGGGGCACGGATTGAGGAAATCGAAAGTAAGGCTATCCAGAGTTCGTCTGGCCTTTCTAATTATTCTTACGCGCAGTCTTTCGCGCTCCTCTGTGTCAATATCATCGGCGAGCCCCCTGGCCTTCGATAAGCGGCAATTATCGTCGTCTGCTGGAAGACTTGGTGCAGGATGTCAACGAGGCTGTTCCGCCGTTTCTTTGAGATCAGCCCTGTCAGGTACACTGAATGCACCTTGTCTTCGGCATCATCCAGTGCGTTAAGCGGTAAGGCCTCATGAAGATCCGGAAGTGCTCTCCATATGGCTCCCAACATGACTTTCAAAAGGGCCGAACGACGAGGCAACAGCCAACCACCGCTTGCGTTCAGACGACCCATGACTTCTGCACATCCAGCGTCCGTAAACTCCTGGTTTTGTTGACGACCCTGAGCGCGGATATCGTCGTAAGTAATGAACTCGTACAAACTGTATAGGTGCACCGCCGCCATTATACCTGGAGGAAATGTTACACGAAGATCAGCAATAGAAAAGCGATAACGTACATAGAGGACTAAATTCCTGAGAAGCAAGAATATGTTCAAGGATGAAATCCCCCAAACGAAAGCTCTGCTGGTTAATCGATTCTACCTAAAGAAGTTTTTTTCTAAAAAACTTTAAAAAAAGGGGGAAACAAAGCAACGGAGTTCTTAAAGGCAAGGGGAAAGCTCCGAAGTCTTCGAAGATGGAAATCTGGAAGATGATAAGTATTTGGAGGGGACCAAAGGTCCTATTTATAGGCATCAAATGCCTCCTCGACTTCCAAAAGTCGTCACAGCAGTTCACCCTAATCGGAGCGAACTTTTGTTCAAATCCCGAGGCGGGAGACGAAGCAACGCTTCGTCTTCCCCCAGTCAGAGCAAAGCTCTGTCTTAAAAATTAATTCAATGAAGCAACGCTTCAGATTGTTTGCGCTGCGCAACGGGCCACGTGTCGGACGCAGACGCATTAGCGCAACGCCCAAAGCAGCGCACCCAATCAGAGCGAGGTTCCTTTTCAAAATTAAAGGAAGCAACGCTTCAACTGCGCTGCGCCGTGGGCTACACAACACAGCGCAGAGGCGCTAACACAGTTGCGCTGCACCGTGCGTTGTGCGACACGTGTCATACCCTAAAGCATTTGCGCTAAACAAAATTAAAAATTCTGGAGAAATTGTTCCTACTCTTTTTAAAACAAAAAGATTTGCTTTTGAAGCCCCTGGATCAAAGATCCGACGGTGAGGGGAAATTCCCCCAGATCATTCAGAAAAGGATTTCTCTAGTAAATCGAATTTGCTTCTCAATTTACAAGATGACGCCTCAGGCGGCAGAGGTGGGAAAACTTACTTCCTGAGCGATGAGGCCCTGCAAGTCAATCCAAACTGGTCTCTTGCATACTATTCACGGGTCTCACTCTCCGAAGTTGAATTTCGACGAAGAGGGAAACAACCACTTACGAATCCTCTCGACTCGTAGGAGGGAAAATTCTCTTATAAGATCCTTACGACTTATAAGAGAAAACCACACTTAGGAATCCTCACGATTCCTAAGGAGAAAATCCACCTATGAGATCCTCTCGATCCGTAGGGAGAAAAGCTTCTATGAGACCCTCACGGCTTATAGAGTTGAAAAGTCTTAGGCAGCAGATCTGAACCTGCGGCCTAAGCCATCGTTATTTCTTAAGAAGGTCGGGATACTCGTCCTAATCATCCGTCAATCACGGTTACTAAGGTGGCATACTGATAATAAAAGAAAGAAAAGACGGAGAAATGACACAGGACATTACAAAAATGTGCATCTTTTATTCATAAATATTGATTGAGTTTAGGATACATCGTACTAAAGAATACGAGATATACATATATGTTACAAATACCAACGATACAAGGAAAATTACTGAGAAGGAAGCGTCTTGCACAGATTCAGCAATTGCTCGCACACTTCCTTCCATGCCTTTTCCCAATTGGCCACCACTGCCAACTCCGCCTCCACTTGGGCCCGTTGCTGTGCGACGGATGCAAGCTGATCCCTGACGGCCTGATGAGCAGCCTCACGGTCTGCAATGTCACACTCGGCAATATCGAGTGCCCGCTTCAGTCTCAGCCCATTTGAGATGCGCTCCAGAAGACCCTCGAAGACGGCCTTTACCTCAGCGGCGTTCGTCTCAACTTCAGCACGCAGGCGAGCAGTGTTGCTTGAAGATTCTTGGCACTCCTTCAGCCTCAAAACCACTTCCTGTTCCAGATGAAGGAAATGAGAAGCGCTTTGCTCGAGCCATGCTCCCCGTTGAGTGCTCGAGGCCAAAGTCTCAGGGGACAGGCGCATTGACTCTAGCTGATGAAGGCGAGCCTCGATCTCCCGACAATAGTTAACCCAAGAGGCGACAGTACCCTCGTCATGGAAGGTAGCAAATATCGCCAACATCGGGTTAACCGTCGTGGCGAAATCCTCAGCAGATACTGGAGCCTCGATGTCGAGCTCCTCGATGTAGTCGCTCAACATGCGCAAACTATTCGCGGCACCTTTTGAGGACGGGCGTCGCTGGGAAGGGCCGCCCGGTATTGTAATGCGAGACTCAAAAGGTACCGAGACTGGAACGACGGCTGGGAAAAGACGAAAGGTGATTAGATAATGATTCAATAGATATGAAGGAAGTTATTGATAAGATGGTTTACTATACCGGTGGAGACAGGTGGCAGGGCCGGAAGGGCTGGTGGCGCAGCCGATCTTTCTACTCCCCCTTCGATTTGCAACGCTGCAGTCAGAACAAGAGAGAGTTGGAAATAATTCTACCGCTAAAAAGACAAGGCTACCAATCGGGAACAGTACTCACTAGCGCCACCAGACGGGGAGGTGAATTCAGATGAGAAGGAGAAGTGTGGGAGCAACACTTGATAGAGATGATCAAAAAGCACTCCTGAAAGATACAACAGTGTGACTTCAGTACATAAACTGTATATCTGAAAGATAGGATTAATAAATTATAAACCTATACCTTCCAACATCTTCGAAGGAATAAGAGAGGGTTGAGAGGTGACCACCGTCAAGGTAGTCGTTGAAGGCGCTCCTTCAAGCAGTGGGGCATCAGCACTAGCTGCACCTGCATTACGAAAAACTGAACTTGTCAGAAAAGATTGTAAAGTTAAGAAAGGCAGTCACTTGGGGTTTACCTGAGGAGCTCCCGGCTGAAACAGAGGCGACTCCCTCCTCTACCGACATGAGACCACCGCCCGTGGCCTCGTCACCCGACTCGATGGGGACCGTCGTCGTGCTAGCAAGACCTGGGGACGGCGGAGGGCCATAGACGGGAAGGGCTATGATTGGAGTATTGCCAGATTCCAGTGAGGGAGCGGTTGGTTCGTCCTTGGGAATCATGGCCACCTCACCCACTACTCTCTCAGGTTCAGTAGCTGTGGTTGTATCGTCTATCGTCACCAAGGGACCGCCGACCTCGAGCGCCTCAGCCGCCACCACCCTGGACTCAGTTATAATGATCATATCATCTTCCACCGCTTCAGGTTCGGCATCAATGACCTTCTCGGTGGCAGGCCCCTCAACCTCCACCTCAGGCTCCAAAGCCATAACGACGTTGCCCACCGTCGGCTCGAGTTCGGCAAGTACCGCTTCCTTTATTTCTTTGGGATCAACGGTTTCCGCATCCCCCTTGATCGGACTCGGCCCTGCAAGATGAGGAATATAAGGAGCAATGACATTAAAAACCCTTATAATAGGAACTCTGAGAGAAATATTACCTGAAGCGGATTTACCGTTTGCGCTCCGAACTGCTCGCGCCACCTTCCTGCGGGCAGTGGATAGGGCGACAGGGGACTCTTCGGAGGGAGTATCAGCTCAAGGGGCGATGCTGGGGCCTGCTCCCATAGCCAAGGCAGCCCTGCGCGCCTTCGCCTCCCGCCTCAACCACTTTCTCTCCTCCCGAGCGGTTATGAGGGACCTCTGTGACGCCTCCTTCAAGGCATCATCATCTTCATTCAGGGATGCCTCCAGAGCCTTTAAGGCATCTCTCATCGGCTCTTCAAGACGAACCTCCTGTGGTGGCCCAAAGGAAGCAGGAATATCGGCGGCTGGCGGAACATTTGTGTCGCTTGGTGGGAACGGCATTGAGGTTTCTGCAATAAAAAGAAAGAAGGTCAGATCGACCATAACACGAGGGAAATGGAAACTTGACGAATTAAAACTTACTAAGGCCCATAGATGCTCTAAGACGTTCCTCCTCTTGGAAAGTCTTCAAAGAAGCGGCAATGGCTTCTTCATCAGTGATACCTGTTGAAAGAAAGGAGAGAAAGGCGTTAATCAAGGGCGATGAGGAAGATATGTTGTAATAAGGAAAATGTGACTAGTAGTTACCTGACTGCGCAAGCTTAGCTAACCACGCGTCACGCCTCGCCAACCCTGCCGAAGCTCTGAGAGCAGCCTCCAAGTCTGTATCGTCCGGCGGCGACATCACCAACCCTGCGTTAGTCCCATATTCGAGCAGACCTTCAGCATAAGGAGCGTGGGGTTCCTGGCCGAACACGACGTCCGCAGCGAAGAGCGACTTCTTTTTCTTTTGCCCTCCAGCCCTAGGCTCACGGGGAAGCGACTTACGCTTGGCAGCCGCTTTGGGACGACGGGTCCCGATGTCCGCACCCACGCCAGACTCCGGCGAGGGTACAACCACTGTTTCTACCTGAGCACGGGGTGCAGGAGGTGCATCCGCGATATCAGGGAGCGGCAATTCACGTGGAGGACTTTGCGCACGTGATGGTCTGCCCCCGGCATCTTTTAAAGGAGCGACTACTGGGGTCCTAGGAACCAAAGGAGCGTTGCGATCGGTACCTGGAGGCGCACCCTTACGATCGACCAACAGTCGCCTTTCCTCCTTTATAACTGCTCCTGTTGCATGATTGTACCAGTCTTTGTACACATTGAGGAGTCTCGGAGCGTAAGCGGCGCATTGATAAAAAAATGAGAGCTCGTATTCACTCGCATGAAATGGTGCAATGCGTTCTCCATCCCCTCTTCAGTGGCAGCGGGTTCCAGCAAGAAGGCTTCCAAGGGGACCCCTTGATCGTAGCCCAGTTGTTGAGCAAAACGATGTGGGTTATACCTCATAAAAATTGCCACACCATTCTGCCTAAAAACTAAGAAACCCGGTCTAATGGAATATAAGTGGAGGGTCTCCCGAGCCGTTAAAACTGAAGCTCCATCCTTAAAGATATCTTGTAATGGCCGCGTCACAGTGGTAGACACCTTTCCAACGGTCAATACCTTATCGACAAAGGACATCCCGGCTTCGACGGTATGAGGGCGAAGGAGTAAGCCCCTGGCGTTCCGTGGTGAGGGGTTTACAATTGATGCGCCGATCAGCTGTATAATGCGAGGAAAACCGCACTTGTCAAAGAACGAGGGACTTTTATGCATCCCGAAGACACCCGCTGTGTGTAACTCGAGCCACGATGCGAAGTAATGCATCGGGAAGACCACATGCAGCACCCCGGGCTCGCTAGCATCCGCTACTCGACTGAGGCCGTGGTATAAGTGTGCCAAGCCGGCGATCCCAATAGCCACCTTCACCCCGATGACCATCCGGTGTGCTGGATAAAAGACAGAGGGCCGCATCCGATGAGAGTGCATTGGGATAGCGAACCAACTCAACCATAACCCGAGAAACCCTAAGAAAAAGGCCTCCTCATCCATCCCAGGGGCCGCTACTTCTGCAAGAGACATGGTTGGAAAGTTAGGAAGAAAAAAATCCTTTTGGCCTATTTCATTCGCCGGCAGGTTATCCAAACCTAAACCGAAAGGGTCCTCAAGGGTGGCAAACTTGGCAGTGGCCGCAGAGAGGGTGTTCGGGTGAAGCAACCGAGCAATGAAATCCTCAAAATTAACTCCTCGACTCCCATGTTCGACGAAGAGAGACTCATATATGTTCAACACTTTAATCAAGCTTGGGAACTGGTGTTGAACAGCAGTATCCGGCGTGACCCCCTTCACCATCGGCCTAGCACCGAAGACGTACACGTCTGTTGGGAGCAGCTCCTCATAATGTTCCCCCATCACCGGTAAACCGGATACCTCCGCAAATTCCTCCAGGGAGATTGACACTTCCCGATCCATGGCAAGGAAAGTGTGGGTGGGAATATTCCATTGCTCCAAGAAAGCTTTAAACCACCAGGTGGGAAGCGTGGGATACTGGAAGAGAGAGACATAGACCACGGTGTACAGTCCTAATCTTATCAACTGTGACTCTTCATCGACAGGATATACCGGGCCTACGGCAGATAGCCAATCGGGTGGCGGGGAATCAGGCCAAGGTTATACGATTGCCCCCAAGGTCGCGCTTCACCTTGACAGATACGACGTCCTAGGATGTCCAAAACCATAGGACGCTGAACCGGTATCGCATCTATAGCGGGATGTAGAAAGCCTTTCGATGTCCAGTCCGCCAACTCCACGGCATACTGCACCGAGGGTGGGGTAGCATAATGAATCGCCGTGATGTGCTCGGACGGCACCGCGCATGTGAAGCTGCGTCGACCCATAATGATCTGATTGTACCACGACCCCCAAAGGTGGAGACTCTTGTACTCCGGGTCGTATGCCTTGATCATGGCCAGGACCTCACGGTCCAAAGGCGCCTCTGGAAATCCCTCCTCCGAGCGGACGAACGGGAATGAAGTGTCTTCAGACATGATCGCTGCAAAAGAGCAATGTAGCCGTTAGTGTTGTAATCCCAACGTTTGGCATTGAAAGAAGAAAATGCATTAATTAAATTAAAATCAAAATTAATTAATTACACCGCACCACAGTGCAGTGAGTAGGAGACCAAAGAGGGACCCACAAAATCTAAATGACAATACGTCAGTTAATAAGACAAGCTCATCATTGGATGAGATTGTCAGTTGGTCCCTGGGGGGAACATTCCAAAAAAAGGGGGGGAAGAATCCCTAGAGACAAGGAGAAAATCTCCTCTTTCAGAGCAAAGCTCTGTCACAGAATGACACTTGTCAAATTCTGGTCTCAAAAGAATAAAATTCCTTAAAAAAGAGCTTAGCTTTATAATATTCCATCAAAAAGAAAGTTTTTGAAAAGAAATTTAAAATTAAAATTTCTGGAATCCTGAAAAAAGATTCATGAAAGCTTATAGAAAAATTCTTCATTTTTCAGATCTAAAAGATCCACATTTGATTCAAGAGCAAAGCTCTGTTCATGGGTTAGAACCCATGAACAAGATCTCTGTAGATCTATGGAGCAAAGCTCTGTTGATGAAACCCCAAAGGGAATTTCTTTAGATCAAAAGATCTATGAGAGCAAAGCTCTGTTGGTTAAAATTGATTTAAATTAATTTAACGTAATTTTAAATTAATTATTACCTAAAGTTTTCTAAACTTTGGGAAATGAGAGCAAAGCTCTAGAGTTCTGAAAGCAAGAGCAAAGCTCTGAAATTCTTAAGCAAGAGCAGAGCTCTGAAAATCTAAATCTAGCAAATGGTGGAGAGTTTTCTAAGGGCCAGAGGCCCTATTTATAAGGCGCTTGCGCCTCTTGAGCTCACCCCCTTGATCTAACGGTCAGGGGGGTTGCCACCGCTGCACTCACGTGTGCGCCACGTGAGCGCAACGGTGGGGGGGCATTTGTTTCGCCCAATCAGAGCAAAGCTCTGTTTGAATTCAAAATTCAAATTTTGAAGCAACGCTTCAAGTCTCGGGCGCAACGCGCCGCGTGTCTGGCGCTAATACGTCAGCGCAACGCCCAAGAAGGCGCGCCCAATCAGAGCAGAGCTCTATTTGTCTGAAGCAATGCTTCAGTTGCGCTGCGCTCTGCGCTGCGCGACACGTGTCAGTGCAGATGCGCTAGCGCAGTTGCGCTGCGCTGTGCGCTGCGCGACACGTGTCACGCGCTGGGGCATCTGCGCCAAACTGAATTAAGATTTTAAGAAATCTTTTCTGTTCTTGTTAAAACAAGAAGATTTTCTTCTGCAAAGCAGAAGCCCTTGGATTAAAGATCCAACGGTGGGGAAAATTCCCCAGATCACTCAGAGAATGATCTCTTTAACAAATTTAACTAATTTGTGAGCACTATAAAAAGGACCCTAAGCCTCAATTCAAAGGCATAAACATTTTTTTTCTTGAAAACTCAAGAACTTAAAACAGAGAGAACTCTGAGAAGATTTCAAGAAAAAGGTAAAGAACCTTCATGAATTAGAAGAAATTCCTTCTAATAGATCATTGATCTAAAAACAAGATCAATGATCTCTACATAATAAACAGTGCTCTGCACTTCTTGTGAACCTCCGGTTCTTTAAAAAACAATATAAAAAAAAATAATAGTGCTTTGCACTTTTATGAACCTCTGGTTCTTCAAACAAAGAAAAACTTATTTTTTCTTTGATCTAATTTAGATCGAGAAATTAAACAGTGCTTTGCACTTCCCTTCTTGAATCTAAAAGATTCTTAGTGCTTTACACTTCCAAACTGCGCCGTTGCGCTCTTAAGAGAGCGCCACGTGTAGGCTATAAAACCACTTGCGCTAAGCGCCCTTAAGATAGAGCTTTGCTCTCTGGAATTGGCGCAACTCACTGAGAGCGCGCCACGTGTCGCCAGCGCAACAGCGCAGCGTACTGCGCTTGCGCTCGCCAGAGCATGACACGTGTCTTCACCACAAGCGCTTGCGCTCAGTAATAGACGTAAAGCGTCTGACAAATGCAAGGCATTTCACTTCCTGAAGGGCCAGGCCCAATTAAAAGGCTTAACAGGCCTAATAAATAAAATGCTGTGCATTGTTTGAAAGGGCAGTGCCCAACTGAAAGGTCCAATGGACCAAAACAAATGATCTGCATCATAATAAAAAGGGCAGAGCCCAGTCAAAATAGGCATAAATGACCTGAAGTAATGCAATGCATTATTTAAGTGGGGGGCAAAGCCCTAGCACAGGTCTAATAGACTAAAAATAAATAAGGGTGTTGAATATTTTCAACTGGACTTAGCCCAATTTTGGCTGTAAGTCCTTAAATTAAATCGGTTGAGCAAAGATTGCTCTCTTAAATCAATTTACATCTGGTTCGAGGGTACATCTCCGAACTCCTTTGACATCCGTCGTTGTAAGTCCTCAACGACGTCAAAGAGGTGACGGGTCCCAACGACCACACATCGATATGGACTGCGGGGTCTTTAAACTCGTGGACCGAAACGTCCTTAAACTAATATCGGACCGAGACGTCCTTAAACTAATATCGGACCGAGACGTCCTTAAACTAATATCGGACCGAGACGTTCCTAAACTAATATCGGACCGAAACGTCCCTAAACTAATATTGGACCGAAACGTCCTTAAACTAATATCGGACCGAGACGTCCCTAAACTAATATCGGACCGAGACGTCCCTAAACTAATATTGGACCATCATGTCCCTAAATTGGAATATGGACCACCACGTCCCTAAACTGGCACAATAGAGCCTAAATGCTCTTTTATCGGACCTAAACGGTCCCGTTAAGTTGATCTTAGTCTCAAACTAGACTAACGTATCCTTAACAAACGTTTGAGTCGATCTTAGCCTCAAAAATGGCTAACGTATCCTCCAAACAGACTTTAGTCCCAAATTGGACTACGAATCTCCCAAACTGGAACAATAGAGCCTCCAAACGCTCTTTTGTCGGATCTAAACGGTCCCGTTTAAGTTGATCTTAGCCCCAAACATGGCTAACGTATCCTTAAACATTCAAATGGATTATAAAACTCCCAATTAACTCTGGTTCGAGGGTACATCTCCGAACTCCTCTGATACATGTCGTTGTAATCCTTCAACGACGTCAGAGAGGTGACGAGTCCCGATGGCCATACATTAAGTTAATCACTACGTTAAGTGGATCTTAGTCTAAAACAGGACTAACGTATCCTTAACGAACGTTTAAGTTGATCTTAGCCGCAACGCGACTAATGCATCCTTAAACTAAAAACACCAAACCCAAATCTAAGTAAATACGGATTTGGACTAATCCACGTCCTACGGGCGACGGCATTACTCAGTCTCCGTATACAATCCACGGGCAACCACAAACAAAACAAACACACATGACACGAAGTGAAATTCTGGAGAAGGAGAAAGTTGTTACCGCGACGCGGTAGCGTAATTAACTGCAGGGGCTTGCGCCAGCAGGGAAGAGCGTCCCCACAATCAAAAACCCCTCACCCTGAGGGGGAATCTGACGAAGTCTGCTACATCGGCCGCATCCGTCTAAACCTCCGATACACGGTGACATAAATCAACTTGGCCTCTTCGGAGAGACAGACGGATAAAACCAAATAGCATCTGCCCCGAACCTCAGGCACGGACGCGAAGTCCAGGCCGCCGTTCGGAGGGGAACAGAGCAGTATTTTGGGGCCGCAGATTGTACAGGAGACGACCGAAAAGATACAGCTGATTCGGGACAGGATGAGAGCGGCACAGAGCAGGCAGAAATCATATGCTGACAGGCGCCGTCGCCGACTCGAGTTCGCTGTTGGCGATCATGTTTTCCTGAAGGTCTCTCCGATGAAAGGTGTGTAAGTCGATGTAGTACACCCCAGTACTTGTGGGGAGGCGGAATTTACAAAAACTTATCAAGTTTAAACAACGAACATCGACTAACCGCTTGAATCGAAGCTAAACCCTAAAAAACCGTATTCTATGAGTTTCTTTACATAAGTGATTAGGGATTATACCTAATGAACCGGTCCTTCTTCTTTATGTCCTCCTTGGTTCTCCTCGGCCTTCTCTAGGTAGTAGACGATCCACCCGAGAGCGAAACTCCAAGCTAAACCTCTAACTTGAGGTAACTAATCAACTTTGATTGCTAATCAAAGATGATAGGATGATAAAGAGTGAAGGTTATGGATTGTTTAGTCTAACTAATCCTTTGA
Organism: Agapanthus africanus; assembly: GCA_030015575.1. Lineage (NCBI taxonomy): Eukaryota > Viridiplantae > Streptophyta > Magnoliopsida > Asparagales > Amaryllidaceae > Agapanthus > Agapanthus africanus. The sequence goes on from JASDDO010000031.1 coordinate 472,327,789, forward strand.
TCTCAACACATGAGGATTAAGGATTAGGGTTTGAAGATGAGAGCTTGAGGAGAGAGAATGTGTGATATGATAATGAGAGAAGAGAGAGAGTGTATCATAATATTATGAAGCATTCTTTTTATCAAATAATCATAAAAGGAAATGAATAAGCATGCTTCACAAAATATCTTGTGATGATTCATTAACATGAGTCATTAAGCAATAAATGTGCATTAATGAAGTGAATGAATCACCACTATGACTCACTCTCTTTCCAAAACAAACCTCCTTAGTCACATCTTCTAGAAGCTTCTCGAGTAATTACGAGAACGCCCCTCCGATCCGTAAAAATACGGAAAAACTTTAGACTGTAAAAATCCAATAACCGGATACCAGTAACTGGCTTAAACCAAAGCCGACTGGTAAAATCTGTCCGAAAGTCGTACGCGCGTAAACGCACGTATGCGTCCGAACCCTTTGTCGCAAAACCATGCAACCTCTATATCGTTTCGCCTGGAGTAGGAAACTCTCTGTGTGGGACTCTAGAGACTCGACTACTACGCTGGCAGTGGGTTTAACCACAGACCGCAAGCGGCACTAGCTGTACGTAACGGTCCCCAGGTAGTTGTCGATAAGAAGGCCGATGAGTAAACCCATCCGAACTCCTACTGAGTCTGATGTGACAATCTCCATACAGTCCGGTCCGTTCGTCCAAGACTATCGCATATCGGGCCTAGGGGGGCGGCAAGCGTCAGTCCCCTAATAGCGGTATAAGTCGTGTCGGAGTGAAGCCCATTACACCCTGAGAAACTGCTGGAACCTACCAGCAAATCTCGCTTGCCCTGGCCAGGGACTTTGCGTAATGGCTCTCTGACACAGCACGATATCTACTCCCAATACCGGGAGGGACGAATCCTGTCTAACCGCCACTGCCTCCAAGTGCTCGGGACTGCACCCAACTGCTACCTGTTTGCACGACTCCTTTGAGCCGTGGTAGGGTAGCAATCTAAGAACAGTGGGACACACTCGAGGCGAAGTAGCAGTGTCAAGTCTGCGGACTACGCTGTACTCATGTCACCTGGGAACTGTTCACTGACGACTGGTATCAAACCAACCAACAGTTCCCTGTGAGTCCTGTCCGGTGTACCCGTAACCTAACGAGCACCTGTATACTATCTCCAGTACGACGTACTGACGGCTGTGGGACAGACCATCTCCCTAACTGGGATGAGAAGCGTACACACTAGTCTACTCCGGAGTATCGATGCTCTGTCTCGATAATCCAACGACCAGGGACCTAAATAAGGATGTGCTTGTAGACTACCCAGCCCCCACTAGTGTGACTGCCATCACAACGCTGGTAGACAAGCAAGATCCTAAGAGCTCTATCAATACGTATACTCACATATTAAGATAGAAAAACCAAGTAGCATACTACCATGTTTAGCAAGACTGTTATATACATGTGAATATCCCAAGCTTCCATTAAGTAATATACAAGCTAGTATGATACAGTAATGGCCTTCTAGGGCATAAACACTAACAATCTCCCACTTGCACTAGGGCCATGTACTGGCATATCGCAGACCAATGATCTCGAGTAGCCTCTCGAACTGAATCTGAGGAAGGGCCTTCGTGAATGGATCAGCTATGTTCTCTTCTGAAGCAACTCTCCGAACCTCGATCTCCTGACGATCAATGATCTCCCTGATCAGGTGATACCGCCTCAAGATGTGTCTGGACTTCTGATGGGACCTTGGTTCCTTCGCTAAAGCTATAGCTCCGTTGTTGTCGCAATACAGAGGTATTGGATCAACTATGGTAGGAACCACCTGAAGTTCTGTTAGGAACTTCTTCATCCAGACTGCTTCTTTTGCGCCATCGCAAGCAGCTATATACTCCGCTTCCATCGTCGAGTCAGCAACGGTGTCCTGCTTGGAGCTCTTCCAGCACACCGCCCCTCCATTGAGGGTAAAGACATAACCCGACATGGACTTGGAATCGTCCTTATCACTCTGGAAGCCGGAATCAGCAAAGGCCTCCAACCTGAGGTCTTTTCCGCCGTAAACCAAGAACATCTCCTTAGTCCTCCTCAGGTACTTGAGAATGTTCTTTACTGCTATCCAGTGTTTCTCCCCTGGGTCTGACTGATACCGGCTTACCACGCTCAGTGCGTAAGCTACATCTGGTCTGGTACACAACATCGCATACATTATAGAGCCTACTGCAGAAGCGTAGGGTATAATAGACATGCGTTCCCTTTCCAAATCAGTCTTGGGAGACATCTCTTTGGAGAGGGTGATTCCGTGACAAGCCGGTAGATTACCGCGCTTAGAATCTTCCATACTGAATCTTTTCAGTACAGTGTCGATATACCTGGACTGCGAAAGTCCCAACATCCTCTTGGATCTATCACGATAGATCCGGATCCCCAGAATGTAAGAGGCATCACCCAGGTCTTTCATGGAGAACCTGTGTGACAAGAATCCTTTGACAGATTGTAGCATAGGAATGTCATTTCCTATCAATAGAATGTCATCCACGTACAAGACGAGGAATACGACACTTCTGGCCACAACTTTACTATATATGCACGGTTCATCTGGATTTTTGATAAAGTCATATTCTTTGACTGTCTCATCAAAACAGATGTTCCAACTCCGCGATGCCTGCTTTAGTCCATAAATGGACTTAAGCAGCTTGCACACTTTCCCGCTGCTCCCACTCTGATTGAAACCCTCTGGCTGATCCATATAGACGCTCTCTTCTAAATTTCCATTCAGAAAAGCCGTCTTTACGTCCATCTGCCAGATTTCATAATCATGGAAGGCAGCAATAGCAAGAAGGACCCGAATGGATTTGAGCATAGCCACTGGAGAAAAGGTTTCATCATAGTCCAAACCAGGTCTTTGACGAAAACCCTTTGCAACAAGTCTAGCCTTATAGGTTTCCACCTGTCCATCTACACCAATCTTTTTCTTGAAGATCCATTTGCATCCTATGGGTTTTACCCCATCTGGAGCAAAGTCCAAAGTCCATACTTTGTTGGTGTACATGGACTCCATTTCGGTCCGCATTGCATCTAGCCATCGTACCGAGTCGCCGCTCTGGATGGCCTGCCTGAAGTCAGTAGGTTCATCATCATCTATGATGCAATCCTCTCTATCCCCGTCAATGAGAAAACCGTAGTATCTCTCAGGCGGACGAGACGGCCTACTACTCCTGCGGAGGGGTGCGGGAATGTTCTGTTCTTCTTGAACCTCTGGTTCTACCAAACTTTCAGTAGTAGTTTGTGGTTCTGGAATTTCTTCCAGTTCTATTTCGCTCCCACTCTTCTGATTTTCCAAAAATTCAGTTTCTAAGAAGCGGGCATGACGAGAAACAAAAACCTTTTGTTCTTCTGCGTAATAGAAATAATATCCCATAGAGTTCTTTGGATATCCCACAAACTTACACTCTACTGAGCGTGCCTCGAGCTTGTCCACATGCTGCTTTTTAACAAAAGCTGGACATCCCCATGTTTTCAGGTACTGAAGACAGGGTTTCTTCCCACTCCATATCTGATATGGTGTGGTAGGCACAGTTTTGGTTGGAACTTTGTTCAAAAGATATGCCGCCGATTCTAGCGCATAACCCCAGAAAGATCGCGGTAACTCAGCATTACTCATCATGGATCGTACCATATCCAATAGGGTTCGATTCCGTCTCTCCGATACACCATTATGCTGTGGAGTGTACGGAGGAGTAAGCTGAGAGAGAATTCCTTTCTCTTTTAGGTAACCTAGGAACTCGGCACTTAAGTATTCTCCACCTCGATCAGATCTTAGTGTCTTAATACTTTTGCCTGTTTGGTTTTCCACTTCACTCTTGTATTCCTTGAATTTCTCGAAGGCCTCGGATTTATGTTTCATTAAGAAAACATGTCCATACCTAGAGAAATCATCTGTAAAAGTAATGAAGTAGGAATAACCACCTCTTGCATGTGTAGACATTGGACCGCATACATCGCTGTGTATGAGTCCTAAGAGCTCGCTCGCTCTTACTCCTTGTCCAGTGAATGGAGTCTTTGTCATCTTTCCTTTGAGACAGGATTGACAAGTGTCATAAGATTGATATTCGAACGAGTCCAAATATCCTTCTCTATGCAACTTAGTCAACCTTCTCTCATTGATGTGACCCAGTCTACAATGCCATAAGAAAGCTTTATTTAAATCTGGAGACTTTCTTTTTAGTGTGTTCTGGACATTGAAAATTTGGAGTTGGTTTAACACATATATGCCGTTATTTAAAGTACCGGACCCAATCAAACCATGATTAAGGTGGATGTTGACAACATCTCTTACAAACGTGAAATCATAACCTTTATTTGATAACAAGGAAACTGATATGATATTACACGTTAAGCTGGGTACAAAATAACAGTTATGTAAAACCAAAATGTGTCCACTCGTCAATCCTAGGTGATAATCCCCGACGGACGCAGCTCCCACGCTAGCTCCGTTAGCAACCCTGAGGATCATATCACCTTCCTTCAGCACTCTACGGTTTCTCAGTGCCTGCAATGAATTGCAAATATGAGATCCTGACCCGGTATCCAATACCCAGGAAGTAGAGTTGATCGACAGACAATTCTCAATTACAAACACACCTGAAGTCGAAGCCACAGCTTGCTTCGGTTCCTGGTTCTTGGCGTTCCACGCCTTGCAATCCTTCTTCCAGTGCCCTTTCCTGTGACAATGGAAGCACTCATCCAGGCCAACTACCGGTGCTGCAATCTTTTTCTTTCCCTTCTTTCCCACCTTACTAACACCTCCTCTAGGTCTGGGTGCGGCCTTCTTCTTCCTTCCTTTGGCCCTAGCCTTGGACCCGGAAGAAGATGAACCGCCAACAAACATAGCGGGTGTTTCCCTTGCCTTCTGCAAGGTGCCCTCTGCACTCCTTAACATGTTCAGGAGTTCCGCAAGTTCAACTTCCTTTCCTTGAAGATTGAAGTTGAGGATAAACTGGGCGTAGGTGGGAGGAAGGGACTGGAGAACAAGGTCTGTATAGAGCTCATTATCCAAAGTCGTCCCAAGGTCTGCGAGCTCTTCTATATAGCCAATCATCTGTAGGACATGTTCACCTACCGATGACCCGACAGCCAACCTCGCTCGAAACAATTTCTTTGAGGTCTCGTATCTTGCTATACGAGATTGCTCTCCATAAAGTTCCTTTGTATGGAGAAATATGCCATCTAAGGACATATCCTCGTGCCTCCTCTGATGTTCATTATTCATCGAGGCAAGCACGATGCACTTGGCTCTCGCGCAATCTAAATCCCAGGTTTTGCGGATTTCCTTATCCGCATTGCTGGATTTGGGACCAGGGACAGCAGGTGCCGTAGCGGTGAGGACGTACCCCAGTTTGTCATAGGTCAAAGCCATCTTGACATTCCGCAGCCAATCTTTATAGTTTGGCCCTGTCAGTATATTTTTCTCTAAAAGTAACTTAAGTCCAGTCATTTTCAGGGTCGCTGCAATTAGGAGAGAGAGAAGAAAACTCTTTAGCATGATGCTCTTGCAAGTTTAGAGTGGTTTTTAGTTTATCTAAACTGGATGGCTCCCACTGTTTCTCGAATCCTTCCTCAAACCATAAAAGAAGAATTAGCCAAGACTATTCTCACCGTACAATACTTGCTTAACCGTTCAGCCAGGCCGGTGTCGATACTTCGAGGGAGGTTTTCCAACGCTTTCGCGAAGTTCCTTAATTAAGTAACCTCTTTTCTCTGGGGGCGTAACCCCGCTGACACTTTTCTGGACACCTACTAGGTTTATAGCATTGATCGTTAAGCGACGAATATCCTGATAAGTAGCATATACTCACAGTAGGATCGGGATCCAAATATCATCGTATGATAATGTTGAAGGAATCCTACCAACATTCATCAAACTCCAAATGGTATGCATTTCTTTGCAAATTTCAGTTTCTTTAGAAATTCCCGATATATGTTTTTGCCCCATGCTCTTATGACCTTGACGAAAGCCAACAAATCATAAGTCACATGTCAAGTTCTGCCCATCATTATCTTGTTAATTTGAACCCATCCGTATATACCCTTGACGAAAGCCAACAAGGTAATGCGACTGTCCCAAACCAACACATCTATCTATGTAACAAATGAATACCCCAGCAGCTACCAAACACTATGTCTTGACGAAAGCCAACAAACATAGCTTGAATACTACTGACTATCCATAAGAAATGACGGAGGGCTACGACTGGTTTTGGCGAAACCGTGAACGTAGTGAACTTGATATAATCGAAGGAACCTTGATAGCTTTTAAAAAGGAGTGGTTAAATCTCCGCATTTAAAAATATCTGTTTTAAAAATAACCGAGTGGTTTCTTTTAAATTGTTCCAACGATTTAAACTTTGGTTTGTTTTACTTTGCATTATAGATAATGCGTCCCATCATTAACCTATCATTGCAGAAAACAACGAAAATATAACGTCCTCTTATGCCATCCGCATTCGCCACGGGGTCCCGTCATCACCCGTTAGGTTACTTAACTAACGACAGAGCGGGGGCTGGGCTAGCGCGGGTGTAAAACATAAGTGACGTCTAAATAGCTATAATAAATATAGATATTTTACATTCGTCTGACGCAATGATATTCATTCCAGAACACAGATAAACAATATTGGATTTGCAAGCAATCTGTATTTCTTTTGAGCCTGCAAGAAAAGACAGATTACACAGTTGTGATGAATAGCCGTTTACCCCACCCTCGACCCCTACGGGTACGGCAAACTACCCACCCGGCAGTCTGTGTACCCCACCTTGGGTCAGTCCTAGGAGCAAAAACAGTAAAATGAAATAATACAACGGTGGCTACGACCGCAACCTGGAAGTGCCCCGCAAAAATAATATTACAACAAATTACATTTACAACAAATGAATAAATCAATAAACCATTGTTAACCCCGGCTATACACCACAACAGTCCAATACAGTTTATATGCACAAACAGATATAACCATTTCAGAAATGTGCAACCCCCTGCCAACCGACATACTAGCAGTTGGGGGAGGTTTACGAACACATCAAACAATCACAGATATAATCCAATACGCAAATACTGTATTTTTCGATCGAATAAACAACTTCAAAATTGCTCCAAAATCTGCTCTGTTAAACAGTGACCTGAGCAATAATTAAATATTCCAGAAAACCCCAAATATCACAGGGGACCCACCCAAAAAGATTGAGCTCATGACTCGGCAACTCGGCCGCGGAAGCGCGGCGGATCGGTGGGATCCGCGGCGCTTCCGCGGCGCTACAGTCGAATCATGGGCTCGAATTTCTTGGGTGTTCTCCTGTGGTCATGTCAAGCTCTCTGAACACTCCAGAAAAATTTTAGGACTTCATTTTCACTTCGACAGAAACTTAACAGAACTAGGGTTTTCCGGGTTCGTTTTTTCGTTCGAAATTCGTACAAATTTGCGATTAAGTTATTTAGTGTTTAGCGAGGCTCTGATACCACTGTAAGTCGATGTAGTACACCCCAGTACTTGTGGGGAGGCGGAATTTACAAAAACTTATCAAGTTTAAACAACGAACATCGACTAACCGCTTGAATCGAAGCTAAACCCTAAAAAACCGTATTCTATGAGTTTCTTTACATAAGTGATTAGGGATTATACCTAATGAACCGGTCCTTCTTCTTTATGTCCTCCTTGGTTCTCCTCGGCCTTCTCTAGGTAGTAGACGATCCACCCGAGAGCGAAACTCCAAGCTAAACCTCTAACTTGAGGTAACTAATCAACTTTGATTGCTAATCAAAGATGATAGGATGATAAAGAGTGAAGGTTATGGATTGTTTAGTCTAACTAATCCTTTGATCTCAACACATGAGGATTAAGGATTAGGGTTTGAAGATGAGAGCTTGAGGAGAGAGAATGTGTGATATGATAATGAGAGAAGAGAGAGAGTGTATCATAATATTATGAAGCATTCTTTTTATCAAATAATCATAAAAGGAAATGAATAAGCATGCTTCACAAAATATCTTGTGATGATTCATTAACATGAGTCATTAAGCAATAAATGTGCATTAATGAAGTGAATGAATCACCACTATGACTCACTCTCTTTCCAAAACAAACCTCCTTAGTCACATCTTCTAGAAGCTTCTCGAGTAATTACGAGAACGCCCCTCCGATCCGTAAAAATACGGAAAAACTTTAGACTGTAAAAATCCAATAACCGGATACCAGTAACTGGCTTAAACCAAAGCCGACTGGTAAAATCTGTCCGAAAGTCGTACGCGCGTAAACGCACGTATGCGTCCGAACCCTTTGTCGCAAAACCATGCAACCTCTATATCGTTTCGCCTGGAGTAGGAAACTCTCTGTGTGGGACTCTAGAGACTCGACTACTACGCTGGCAGTGGGTTTAACCATAGACCGCAAGCGGCACTAGCTGTACGTAACGGTCCCCAGGTAGTTGTCGATAAGAAGGCCGATGAGTAAACCCATCCGAACTCCTACTGAGTCTGATGTGACAATCTCCATACAGTCCGGTCCGTTCGTCCAAGACTATCGCATATCGGGCCTAGGGGGGCGGCAAGCGTCAGTCCCCTAATAGCGGTATAAGTCGTGTCGGAGTGAAGCCCATTACACCCTGAGAAACTGCTGGAACCTACCAGCAAATCTCGCTTGCCCTGGCCAGGGACTTTGCGTAATGGCTCTCTGACACAGCACGATATCTACTCCCAATACCGGGAGGGACGAATCCTGTCTAACCGCCACTGCCTCCAAGTGCTCGGGACTGCACCCAACTGCTACCTGTTTGCACGACTCCTTTGAGCCGTGGTAGGGTAGCAATCTAAGAACAGTGGGACACACTCGAGGCGAAGTAGCAGTGTCAAGTCTGCGGACTACGCTGTACTCATGTCACCTGGGAACTGTTCACTGACGACTGGTATCAAACCAACCAACAGTTCCCTGTGAGTCCTGTCCGGTGTACCCGTAACCTAACGAGCACCTGTATACTATCTCCAGTACGACGTACTGACGGCTGTGGGACAGACCATCTCCCTAACTGGGATGAGAAGCGTACACACTAGTCTACTCCGGAGTATCGATGCTCTGTCTCGATAATCCAACGACCAGGGACCTGAATAAGGATGTGCTTGTAGACTACCCAGCCCCCACTAGTGTGACTGCCATCACAACGCTGGTAGACAAGCAAGATCCTAAGAGCTCTATCAATACGTATACTCACATATTAAGATAGAAAAACCAAGTAGCATACTACCATGTTTAGCAAGACTGTTATATACATGTGAATATCCCAAGCTTCCATTAAGTAATATACAAGCTAGTATGATACAGTAATGGCCTTCTAGGGCATAAACACTAACAAGGTGTGATGAGATTTGGGCGGAAAGGGAAACTGAGCCCTAGATATGTTGGTCCTTTCGAGATCCTAGAGCGTGTTGGTCCAGTCGCTTATCGGTTAGCTCTTCCGCCCAGCTTCCCCGATGTTCACCCCGTATTCCATGTCTCGATGCTCCGCAAGTACCTTCATGATCCTTCCCAGGCGATTCAGCACCGGACGATCCAGCTAGAGCGTGATCTTTCTTTCACCGAGCAGCCGGTGGTCATTTTGGATCGGCAGGTGAAGAAATTAAGGTCGAAGGTTATACCGTCCGTCAAAGTCCTTTGGCGAGGCCCGAACAGTGAGGAGGTCACCTGGGAGACCGAGGTCGAGATGAGGAAGAGATATCCCCATCTTTTTGAAGGTACGTGTTGTTAAATTTTAAATTCGGGGACCGAATTTCTTTAAGGGGGGAAGATTGTAACCCTTCGAAAATCGTTTAGGCAGTTTTTCGGTAATCGGCTAATTTTTCGGCTTTTTCCGTAAAAAGTCAAAATAGGTATTTTTCATTGTAGATCTAATTATACAAAATTTAGATAAGATATTACTATAATTTTGTCACTAAAATGTCACTTATAATTTTCTAGTTAAATAAATTTTTTTTCGTAATTAATTATTTTTTTATTATTTTAAGCCTTTTTAAATATATTAAATTAGGGATAAATACAAATTTAATTAGGTAAATTTCATAATTAGGAGTCTTTATAAGCTAAAACATGGTGTTAATAAAATTATATCATGGCTTGCAAACTTTTAGTTTTTTTGGTGGGAAATTTAATGAAAAATGATGTTAAATAAGGGTTTTTTTGTAAAAAGTTGATTGGAAATGCATTAAATGAGAACATGGGGTGCTTTAGACCTAGAAACTTCTCCCAAAAATCCCACACTCCCTCCTCAACCTGCTGGCCGACCCCTCACCTGCAGTTTTTCCCCACTTCCTCACTTCATTTTGCTTCATTTTCTTGCTAAAATCCATTAAAAATTCACAAATTTCTTTCTCCATTCAAACCAAAACTCTAATCCAACCTTTCCCAAACCCTAATTTGTTTGAAAACATGATGAAAGGAGGCTTTCTTGGTGACTTGATCATGCTAGGATTCAATTGGTGAGGTAAAATCCTAAACTAGTTGCTAATTTGTAGTTTGTTTATGCTAAATTAGATGTTTAAAGTGTTAATTTCATTATAATGAGTCGTCTTGAAAATTAATGGGTTTTGATGTTGAGTTAGGGTTTGAAACATGGTGGTAAAAATTAAGTTAGGGTTTTGGTTATATAATTGATTAGAATGGTTAATTGTGTAATGATACGCTTGCTAAATCGACAAACTTCGATGTTTGTATCGAATCGGCTAGAAAATTGCTTGCTAGATTTTTTACGAAAGGTAGAATGCGACCAAATTGTGTTATGTTAGCGATGTAATTAGCTTCGTATAGGACTATTAGAGTGCACGAACGCGGGGTTTCGTCTAGTCGGGTTGTAGTTTTGTCGATTTCCCCGAAATGACGATTCTAGTTAAAGGATTGCGATTTTCGTGCGTTTTTCCGCGCACCGAGTGCATGCTATGATTAATTCGAGAGCGTTGATAATTGTATATTGTGACTTTCATCGTTTTAGGTTTTGTAATCTTATACTTGGTGTTGTGCAAATATAGGATCGGTCGGAGAAACTTCGGACACGGCGCGAAAAGGCAAGGCGGTGGCCGGAACGGATTAGCGGGAATTTCAGGTGAGTAGATGTATTCATCTATGGGGGAATCGTCTGGATGGCGCGATGCGCCCCCTAGTTAGGATTTCCTTATCTCTTGTAAGATTCATGTTGTTAGTTAGCTTACCCCCTTCATTAACATTGCATACCCTTATAGTTAATAATATGCTAGATTGCATGGATATTCATATGCACATATGCGATAACACTTCGTAGGGCACGAACACCATTACCATTGGCATCTGTTGCACGCGCACTATTCATGTGACACACACGCCTTTGGTAATTGCCATGCCACGTGCACTAGAAAACCTGTTTAACTTAATATCGCCATTTGCATTCATACATGATATATGAAATTGCATAGCATGCACATACCTCGCATTATCATCATATTTACATAGATTCTAGCAAAAATTCACATCATATACATTGATATCATAGACATTTATTATATATATAACATGTGAACATTATGATTTTCTTGAGGATTTCAGTATTTCTGCGATTTCTGGATTTTTGGGGAAAACCGCAAGAATTTAACAAAAGCTTATATTCATCATTTTTAAAACAAAGTTGCGGTTTTCTCGTGATGTATGTGTCGTCTACCATGAGTTTTCATGTTTTCTGTTGGATTTCGAGACCCGATTCGAGGAGTGGATGAACCGTCTCGGGTACATGGTGGGCCCGGTATGGTACCCCGGGGCAAGAAGATCGAGTTGTAGACGATGAGCCTGGCAGGGGAAGACTACCTACCGGTGATGTCTGGCGCGGCGGATATCCGGAGGATACCGACCGTTGTCGTGAGATTTATGATATGGGCCGATCCGGACTGACGGAGCCCGATATTGAGACAGATGTGATTCCTATTTGGTGTCGATGCTTGACACGGGTTTTCAGATGATTTCTTGATGATATTTAGCTATTATACAGACGTTCATTTTCTAAAAGTTAGGAATGCAGTAACTTTAACATTTAAAACACTTAAAGAGTTAGAAAAGATATTGCATACATGTGCATGCATACTAGAGTTATTATATCACATATGGACATACATGTTGTTCTGCATTGCGTGCATTCTTACGATTGCCTTACTAGATGTTATATTTACTCACGAGCTGGCAACTCACCCCCGTTGTGCCACAGTGTCTTGCAGGTCGGACCCGTCAGTCTTGTAGCGGCGGGCTATCTTATCATCAGTTCCTTTTGCTCAGACTCGCGACATCGCCCGTAGGTGGGTTGCGAGTATACTTTATTTCTTTTTGCTTTATCATTGTATCTAGTATTCTCCATCTACCACTTGTATTGTATATGCGACCTAGTGATGATACTGAGAGATTTGTATATTTGTGGTTTCTTTTGGGTCGAGCTCACTTGAGCCGACGTGTGTTTTCTGGTATTTGCATTCTTTTATGCTCTTTTTCTTGATATTAATATTATATTGCATGTGGTTGTGATCCGCCTTGGGCGAAGAGCTAGCTCCTGCTTGGGGATGCCATTTTTATGATTACAGGTTTATTATCTTGTTGTACCCATTTTGGGGGATAGAAAATACAGGGGAGACTCTGCCGAAATTTTCGGAAATTTTTGACGTTTTAAAAAGGGATTATTTGCAACTTAATTGATTTGAAAATCGTTTTCATTAAAGGTTTTCCTTCACTCTCTTTTGATTTTGGTTTAGATTCTTCTGGGCTTTGGCTGACTTAGGTTACGGTACGCCTGTAGACGTCTCGTAATCTATGTGCCAGTCGCGTCCCGTACTTTCGGGTCGTGACAGTCTTACAGACTAAAGGGGAGAGGGATGTGCATGATTGGCATATCACTTGCTTAGGCAATTGAGTCGTTCATGAGATGTCAAGTACCACACCAGATGTTGTTTTTGCACTAGATGCAATAAATTTATATTAATCCAATCCTGGAAAAACATACGGAAGCAGTTTTAGAACATAAGTGGATGTTCTAGGGATTTGATAAACGACAGCCTCCTTTAGGAGACGGTTATCATTCCAGGCTTCCAAGGTGACATGGATGACAGAGTGACTGTCAGAGTTATAGTTTTCCCTCTGACGAAGGGGGCAGTATTATGGACAGGTGGTCCAAGAGGATACTGTGGGAGGTATGGTGCAGGATACTGATTAGGTTCAGTTGACTATACAGTCTAAGAAGTTTGGATTTGGAGTTCATTTATGAACTAGGTCCCATCAGATATCCAGACATATTCTAAGACATGTATTACTCAATTCGGGAGATGGCTTTCTCCGCGAACTTGAGATTAAGAGAGACATAGAAAGAAACATCAGGGCGGATCCACTCACTAAGGCTATCTCTTGAACACAAGGGTTTTATAAACGAGCTTTGTGAAACTGGTTAGTAGAGGAGTTGGGTGTTCGGTATCACACGGGCTATGAGTATGCGACATCACAATAATTAGCTTTAAGTGCAAGTGGGAGATTGTTGGTCGTGATGCCCTTAAAGTCAATTATTGGATCACAGGCATGTGAATGCAATGATTGAGGAGGACCTATACCAGTAGGACAGTCTTACTCGAGATGATAGTATGCTATCTGGTTTGCTTTTATCATCGTGTACAGTTTTAGGTGACATGATCACTATTGCACGTTGATAGAGCCCTTAGGATACTGCTTGACTACCAACAGTATGATGGCGATCATATACGTGAGAGTTGGATAGTCTATAAGTACATCCTTAAAAGTGGTCCCTAGTCGTGAGAGTTTCGAGACAGGGCATCGATACTCCGGAGTAGACTAGTGTATACAGTCGAGACCCCGACGAGGGGCGGTGGCCAGTCTCATAAGCCATTGATGTCAGTTGGATCACCTAAGATGTATACTGGTGCTCATTGGGTTATGAGTGCACCGGACATGACTCACCGAGAACTTGCTAGTTGGTATTTATACCTAGTGTCAGATAACAGTTCCCTGGTGACATGTGTACAGGTTAGTTCATCGGCCTGAGGTCGTCATTTGTCTCGTGTGAGTTCCAACTGTGCTTAGATTACTACCCTACCATGGCTCAAAGGAGTCATGCAAACAGGTTTTAGTTGGGTACAGTCCCGAGCCACATAGAGGCAGTGAGCGGATCGGCAGGGGATTCGTCTCTCCCGGTATTGGGGGTGAGATCGCGCTGTGTCTAGGAGAGCCATTACACCAAGTCCTTGGCCAAGGCAGGTGAGAATTACTGGTAGGTATTCCAGTAGTTTCTCAGGGTGTTCACGGCTACCCTCCGACACGACTTATACAGCTATTGGGGGTCTGACGTTACCAGCCCCTAGACCCGATATGCGATGCTCATAGACGAACGGACCGGACTGTACGGATATTGTCACTGATAGGCTCAGTAGGGCTCCAGGATGAGTTCGCTCATCGGCTTCCTTTTCGGTCAGTATATGGGCAGCCGTTACGCACAGCTAGTGCCGCTGACGTGCTTATAATTAAACCCACTGCCAGGGTAGTGACGAGTCTTTAGAGTCCCCCACAGATAATTTCCCAAGTTCAGGCGAAACGTTTTAGAGGCCGTATGGTTTTATGGCAGGGTTCGAACTTGCACGTGCATATGTGCACGTGTCATATTTCGGACAGATAATACTGGTGGGCTTTGGTTTTAGCCGGATCCAAATATTATTTTGAGTCGGAATATTTTAGTCTCATCGTATTCGTATTCGGTCGGAATACGGATAAATGTATGTATTTACAGGTGAGGGGTATTCTCGTAATCCGTTACGAGAATACTTTAGAAGATGCATTTCTTTTTGGGTTAATCATTTTGGTTTAAATGATTATTGGATTTGGAAAGTGTGACTCATTCATGGTGACACATTTCTTCTAGCATGTTCATTAGTGACTCATGCTAATGAGTCACTAAGTGAGTCATGATAGAATTAATGATGTTTGTTTTGGGTGTAGATATTTTAGGGTTTGTGGAGATATTTTTGGGAGATATTTTTATGAGATATTTTCTTTGTTTTTCAACACACAACCTTATATATATCTACTCACAAAAGAAAAATGAACATAAGTTTTATGCTTGGGTCTTTGCTCTCTTGATATTTTCTTGAGCTCACAATTTCCATCTCTTTGCATCTTCTTCAACCTTCACCTTATCCCTCTCATGTGATGAGAACCCTAGGGTGTTTGAGACAAAGTATTCCACTCATTCTATGCTTCATCTTGGTCATCTCTTTTAGCAGACTTGATGTCCGAGTTGCCTCGGTTTAGAGGCGGGAGCCCGTATAAAGATCCGTTGACGTGGTGCCACCTTGACGAGGAGACAGGAAATTGGAGATGCCGCGACGAGCGTGGGATGATGGCTAAGGACCGAAGGACACGGATCGATCGGTATAGCCTTTCTACCTCTTTACAGTTTGTTAGTTTAGCGTTAATGGCAAGATCCGGGTTATAGTATGTGATAGCGCCCGTTGTAAAAGTTTTTATTCCGTGTTTGGCCTCAGATTATTGGCCGGGGCGCTACCGTAGACTTACAAGCAACCCCTAGTTGTGATTTGTGGCGGTGTCGTGCGCGTTTTGTGTACCAAGTGCACGCGCGTCTAGCTAGTGCGCGTTGGTTGCTTCATATCGTTTTGTGTCCGCGTCTATTTAAATTCCAAGCCTCATATATATTATTTGCGATTATAGGAACGGTCGCGAAGACGTCGGACGCGGCAAGGAAAGGCAAGGCAGTGATCGGATTCGACCAGCCGAGACGTTCCGGTGAGTAGATGTACACATCTATGGGGGAATCGCATGGATGGCGAGAAGCGCCCGATTGATAGGATTTAGTTATAATTCTTGTGTTTCATATGCGCATATCATGCTCATGTCACTTTTTGCATCTCCATATACATTGATGTGATTACCTAGGACACTTGCACTATTACAAATGGTTCATGTCGCACGTGCACTATCTTATGCAGACACACGCCATTGGTAATTGCTATGTCACGATACACTTTAGAATTTTCTTAGTAATCGGTATCTGTACATTTGCATCATATATGAAATGTAGTCTTCCAATCGTATATTTCATTGCATCAGGATGGATATGTAGTTTCCTAGCTATATACCTCATTGCATCATCATTCATATGTAGTCTTCTAACATACATCACATTGCATCATGTTGATATCATGGACATTCATAGTTATTCACATATTCATATATTATGATTTTTCTTGGATATTTCCGTATTCATGAGATTTCTGAATTTTGGGGAAAACCGCAAAGGAATTTCATAAACTTATTATCATTTAAAAATAGAAATTTATGGTTTTCTTATGATATGATGTGTGTGGCATCCACCATGAGTTTTTTCTCAGTTCTTGAGCCACGTATGTACATATACCCGATTTGAGGAGGGGGATGCACCGTCTGCGGGTACATGGTGGACCCGGTGATGTACCCCGGGGTAAGATGGACGTATTGAGAAGGCGTTGCGCCCGGCAGGGGAACACTACTTACCGGTCATTGTTGACCCGGCGGTCATTCGGAGGATACCGACCGGAGTCGTGTGATTTGACAGATTTGAGGGTCGATCCGAGAGATGGCTATCGAGATTTGATATATATATATATATATATATATATGGTGTCGATATTGGCACGGTTTTCTGTCGATTTCATATGATGATACCCCAGTTTTATGATACAAAAGTTTTACTAATATAAGAGCACAGATTTTTCTCTTACCAGATATATAAACAGATTTCGTGCTTGATCATTCATTCATGCTGCATTCATATTAGTGCATAGTTTCATTGTGGTATACACAGGTTGCGACGCATTTGCGTGCATACTTGTGATAGTCTTATTAGATATTACTTACTACTCACGAGTTGTTAACTCACCCCCATTGTGCCACAGTATCTTGCAGGACCGACCCGTCAACATAGTAGCGGCGGGCATACTTCTTCTTCTGCTTCCTTTTGTTTCGATTCGAGGACTTTGCACATATGTGGGTTTTTGGGTGGATATTCTTTTGTTCCCACCATGTATATTTATTTTGTATCTAGTACACTCTATCGACCATGTGTATATGTGACCTATAGACTGGACAATGAGATTTGTATATTTGTTTTCTTGTGTCGAGCTTATGCGAGCCGACATGGTGCTTTCTTATTCCTTGCTTTTATATGCTTATTTCACATTATTATGATGTATCTTGTATGTGGTTGTGTTTCGCCATTCGGCGAAGAGCTAGCTCCCGCTTGGGGATGTCTTTTCATTATTGTTTATACTTATTTATGTTTGTACCCGTTTGGGGCCAGTTTTTACAAAGGAGACTCTGCCGAAATATTCAGGAAAACTTGATACTTTTAAAAATGTTTAATATGGCTTTATTTTGTTAAAATCATCTTTTTAAAACAAGTATTCCTTCATTCTATTTATTTAAACAGTTTAGATTTCTGGGTTTTGGCTTACTTAGATTACGCTACGCCTATAGACGTTACGTGATTTAAGTACCAGTCACGTTCCGCACATTCGGATCGTGACAAAGTTGGTATCAGAGCGTTAGGTTTTACCTTTCTGAGTGTAGGATGACCATTGGTAGATGGAGTAGGTGACTTAAGCAGAGTGACGTAGCGTGTGTATGTTCCGCGGCATATACGGTACTTCGCCTAAGTGACCATAGATATATAATTGCTTGTATTTCCTTATTTGATTCCATATATCCTTTGATTCGATTGCAATATTCTCATCAAATCTTGTTTCTTATTCCAGCCACTATGCCGCCGAAGACTACGAGGGTCCAAAGGGCTGCCACCAGAGATAAGATTAGAGCGGGCTCGTCTGAGACGAGGACCGACCAGGACAGTACGCCTATCTCTCATGGACAGATTGATCCACCCTCTATAGATCGTATAGTTAGGCTGGAGGTAAGTATTCAGGATTTGCGTCAAATGATCGGATCCTTGATAGAGATCAGTCGAGCACCGAGATCGGATATTGCTCCACCTACGGTTGTTCCGGGACCAAAGCGGGTTCGTACCGATATATCAGCTCCTAGGCGTGTTCGCAGAGGCCTTGGCGGATTCTTTATGGCCAGTTATATCACTTTTACCTACATGGTCAGCAGCCATCGCCAGGATATTTTCGGTGTGGAAGTCGTATCACCTTGTCAGAAATTGTACCGCGAGGCGCCAGGGCGAGGCGACAGTTTCACGTGTGACTTTACCACTTTCACCACCTTCTCCAAGAGCTTTACCTCCTACACCTGTTGTTGCTCCATGTCATGCAGATGCTCCTAGAAGCCGTGGGCGTGGCGGCCCGGTGCTAAGGGGACGAGGTGACAGAGGTAGAGGACAGCCGGCTACTGGTGGGGGACAGGCCCGAGAGTTCGCTTTAACTCCTCAGGATACGCAGGCATCCAATGCTGTTGTGACAGGTACTCTCCCAGTATGTTCTTTCAACGCGTGGGTATTATTCGACCCAGGTTCCACGCATTCTTACGTATCTACTCACTTTACACCGAGGTTAAGCCAAGAGTCGTCTTTGCTAGATCAGCCGCTTGTTATTACTCCCGTAAGAGAGTCTTTTGTCGCTCGATATGTGTTTCGATCGTGTTCTGTTCGTATCGGGAAGAGGGATTCTTCTGTTGATTTGATTCTCCTCGATATGTTAGACTTCGATGTTATTCTGGGCATGGACTGGCTAGCCACTTGTTATACGTCCGTGGACTGCCGTGAGAAGGCGGTCAGATTTAGTTTTCCGGGTGAGCCAGTTCGTGTTATTCAGGGAGATCGTAGTGCCACCCTTCCTAGCTTGATTTCTTCACTTCACGCTAGTCGGCTTTTGAGGAAAGGGTTTTAGGGATTCTTACCGTATGTTTGTGATGCTGGAGTCACAGAGGTCCCGTTAGACCATATCGCGATTGTGAGGGAATTTCTTGATGTCTTTTCTTATGAGTTGCCTGGATTGCCGCCAGAGCGCGATATCGAGTTCTGCATTGACATGATCCCCAGCATGGGGCCTATTTCTCTACCGCCTTATCGGATAGCCCCGGCAGAGCTTAAAGAGCTGAAGGATCGGTTGCAAGATTTGCTGGATAAAGGGCTTATTCGTCTGAGTGTGTCACCCTGGGGAGCTCCTGTCCTGTTCGTCAAGAAGGACGGCAGTATGAGATTATGCATCAATTATCGTCAGTTGAATCAAGTAACTGTGAGGAATAGATATCCCCTACCTTGCATTGACGATTTGTTTGATCAGCTCCAGGGTGCGGGGCATTTCTCGAAGATTGACTTACGGTCGGGTTATCATCAGTTGCGGGTTCGGAAGGATGACATTTTGAAGACTGGTTTTCGCATGCGGTACGGGTATTATGAGTTTTTGGTGATATCGTTCGGGCTCACCAATGCCCCAGCAGCATTTATGGATTTGATGAACCACATATTCAGGTCATTTCTTGATCAGTTTATTATCGTGTTCATTGATAATATTCTAGTATACTCCCGGAATTGAGAGGAGCATGAGCAGCATTTGAGGATTACGTTGCAGACTTTGAGGGAGCACCAGCTGTTTGATAAATTCTAAGTGTTCCTTCTGGCTTGATAGCATCGATTTCTTGGGTCACGTGGTTATGAGAGATAGTATATGTGTGGACCCGAAGAAGATCGAGGCCGTTCAGCACTAGCCCAGACCTGTATCAGTAACGGAGGTTCGCAGCTTTTTAGGTTTGGCCGGATACTACCGACGCTTTGTTTTCTCGTATCGCTGCACCGCTGACCGGATTGACCCGGAAAGGGGTTCCTTTTCTTTGGACCGAGGCATGCGAGCAGAATTTTGAGCAGTTGAAAACTCGTTTGACGACTACACCGGTCTTATCTTTGCCTTCAGGTTCAAGCGGCTTTGTTGTCTATTGCGATACTTCTCGAGTGGGTTTAGGCTGTGTGTTGATGCAGCACGGTAGGGTCATCATCTACGCTTCTCGGCAGTTGAAGAAGCATGAGCAGAACTATCCTACTCATGACTTAGAGATGGCCGCGGTGGTCTTTGCACTTAAGATTTGGAGTCATTACTTATACGGCGAGTCGTGCCAGATATTTACGGACCATAAGAGCTTAAAGTACATCTTCCAACAGCGGGATCTAAATTTGAGACAACGCCGTTGGATGGAGCTTGTGAAAGATTATGACTGCGAGATTCTTTATCACCCGGGCAAGGCGAATGTTGTAGCAGATACTTTGAGTCGGAGGCCCGAAGGTAGTTTGTCTTGTGTGAGCGTAGTCCAGCGACAGTCTTCCGCAGATTGGCAGATACTATGTGACAGCCGAGTACAGTTCGATTTTACTTCGACCGGAGGACAGCTTGCTTATGTCCGCGCTCGTCCACAGTTACTTGATCGTATTCATGAGGCACAGTCCGGCGATGCTCGTTTGTCAGAGATCATGGAGCAGGTTCGACAGGGTAGATATTCAAAGTTTGTGATCGATGATTAGGGAGTGCTACGATTCGAGACTCGACTGTATGTGCCAGATTTTGAGGGTCTGAGATGCGAGATTTTAGAAGAGATGCATCAGTCAGCATATAGCGTTCATCCGGGTTCCACCAAGATGTACCATGACTTGAGAGATGTCTACTGGTGGGAAGGGATGAAGGGAGATGTCGCAGATTTTGTTTCGAGATGCCTGACTTGCCAGCAAGTCAAGGCCGAGCATCAGAGGCCGGCAGGAGAGTTGCAGACTTTACCCATTTCAGAGTGGAAATGGGAACAGATCTATATGGATTTCATCGTGGGTCTACCTAGGACCAGTCGAGGGTATGAATCTATTTGGGTGATCGTAGACCGATTGACGAAAGCGGCTCACTTTCTGCCAGTAAAGACCACTTTCGGATTCGCTCAGTATGCTCAGATATATATCGATGAGATTGTACGACTACATGGCGTTCCGACTTGCATTGTTTCCGACAGATGCACTCAGTTCACCAGCCGCCTTTGGCAGAAACTTTAGGAGGCTTTGGGCACCCAATTAAGTTTCAGTACAGCTTTCCATCCGCAGACCGGCGGTCAGTCAGAGCGGACCATACAGACTCTTGAGGACATGCTCCGAGCATGCGTTCTAGATTTCGATGGCAGTTGGGATCGTCACTTGCCCTTGATAGAGTTCTCCTACAATAATAGCTTCCAGGAGAAGATTCAGATGGCACCCTTCGAGGATCTATATGGGAGAAGATGTCAATCACCAGTTTGTTGGACAGAGCTCGGTGAGAGCAGTGTTTTGGGACCGCAGCTTGTGCAGAAGATGACACAGAAGATCCAGTTGATTCGGGACAGGATGAGAGCGGCCCAGAGCAGGCAGAAATCTTATGCTGATAGACGTCGTCGCAAACTTTAGTTCACCGTGGGTGATCATGTTTTCTTGCGGGTTTCGCCGATGAAAGGCGTGATGAGGTTCGGGAATAAAAGGAAGCTTGTCCCAGATACGTTGGTCCCTTCGAGATTCTCGAGCGTGTCGGTGCAGTTGCTTATCGTTTGGCTCTTCCACCCAGCTTCCTAGATATTCACCCCATGTTTCATGTATCGATGCTTCGTAAGTACCTTCATGACCTCTCTCACGCGATTCGATATCAGACGATCCAGTTGGAGCGCTATCTTTCTTTCACCGAGCAGCCGGTGGTCATTCTAGATCGGTAGGTAAAGAAACCGATGTCCAAGGTTATACCCTCCGTAAAGGTTCTTTGGCGTGGCCCGAACAGCGAAGAGGTCACCTGGGAAACCGAAGACGAAATGCAGAAGAAGTTTCCCCATCTTTTCGAAGGTATGCATGGCTAGATTTTTAAATTAGGGGACCAAATTTCTTTAAGTGGGGAAGATTGTAACGCTTTAAAAATCGTTTAGGTTAATTGTTTGATAATTAGTAATACAACACGTGTTTTCCGTAAAATCTAGTTATAATTATTTTTCCACATAAACATAATTATACCTATTTTAATTATATAATTGCTTATGTATGAGTGTTTAACTAGTTACTTATTTAATTGCTAGTTTACTTAATTATTTTCCTTATTTATTTATTTTTAATTATTATTTTAATCACGCACTTACATACTAAATTAGTGTTAATTACAAATTAGTATGGGTTAATGAATGTTAAAGCACCATGACACAACTAAACACAAATGTAACAAGTTGTTTTTAAAAGAAAAAAAATGTTGACAAATGGTTTTATATTTTTTTTCAAAGAAAAGCTTTAAAATAAATATTAAATAAAAAGAAAATGAAAACAAATAAAAAAGCATGGTGCATTTATGGAAGCATGGGTTGCTTGTATGCTTTGTTTCACTCACTTCACCCCCTCTCCTTGTGTGCTCTCGGCCATAGCAGAATCCCCCCCCACTTCTTCTTCTCCACTTGCAAGCATCTCACAAACTCACTCAAAAATCCACAAATCCAACAAAAATTCCTATTAAAATAATCACAAAATTTCCTTTGCCTAAACTAAGCTTGGATCTTGATGCAAGTTTGCATTTTGGTGGCAAGGCTAGCAAGTTAGATCTTCCAAAATCTTTTGAGGTATGAAAACCGAATCCTAGTTTGTTTTGTTAATATTTGCATTAATCTAATTTTAATTAGGTGCTAATGTAGTTTTAATGCTAGATTAGATTATTAAAGAGAAGGGTTTGGGTTAAATTAAGGTTTTTATCACTTAATTAGGGTAGCTAAGTGTAGTTTAACATCTAATGTTTTTTTATCTAATCTAGTTGTTACTTTACTAATATTGCTTTTAATTATCTTAACTAGGTGTTTATGCAACTTAATTTCATGTTTAATGTGCTTAAGTGAGGGTTTAGTTTATTTTATGTTTGTATGGCTTAATTATGATGTTTAAGTATGATTAGTGGCTACTAGGCTTACTAATCCACCTAGTTTTGCACTAAAATAGCTTAATGTTGCTTACTAGGTTTTTAAAAGTTAACGGTATTAGTTAAGATTCGGTTGTGCTTGACCTACAACCTTTTCCCTATTGCTAGCGTTATGTCAATGTGCGATTAGTATGATTAGATTCTAGGTTTGGTGTTTGTTGCGCATAGCAACCCCTAGTTGTGATTTGTGGCGATGTCGTGCGCATTTTGTGCACCAAGTGCATAAGCGTCTAGCTAGTGCGCGTTGGTTGCTTCGTATCTTTTTATATCCGCGTCTATTTAAATGTCCAGCCTCATATATATTATTGTGCGATTATAGGATCGGTCGTGGAGACGTCGGACGCAGCAAGGAAAGGCAAGGCAGTGATCGGATTCGACTAGCCGAGGCATTCCGGTGAGTAGATGTACACATCTATGGGGGAATCGCATGGATGGAGCGAAGCACCCGATAGATAGGATTTAGTTATAATTCTTGTGTTTCATATGCGCATATCATGCTCATGTCACTTTTTGTATCTCCATATACATTGATGTGATTACCTAGGATATTTGCACTATTACCAATAGTTCATGCCGCACATGCACTATCTTATGCAGACACACACGCCATTGGTAATTTCTATGTCATGATACACCTTAGAATTTGCTTAATAATCGGTATCTGTGCATTTGCATCATGTATGAAATGTAGTTTTCTAGTCGTATATTTCATTGCATCAGGATGGATGTGTAGTTTCCTAGTTACATACCTCATTGCATCATCATTCATATGTAGTCTTCTAACATATATCGTTGTTGGGGTCGAAAATTGCACCCCGGTTGACCAAGTCAAAGTTAAGGTCAACCCCAAGCCAGGTGGGCCCACGCCCAGGTCAAGTGGGCCCATGCCCGAGTCGAGCCCAAACATGAAGCGGCCGGCCCTCCCCATGCCAAAATAAAAAATCACGTAACAAATAATTTTGATGTAATTTTTTGTGCATGAATGTATGCAAAATGGGTATAAAGCCAAATTTTTGTAAGCCCATGGCTTATGCGCAAAAAGAAATGGCACATGAGCCATGGGATGGGCAAAATGCCATTTTGTAAAGCCCAAGGGGCTATATGCAAATATGTAAGCCTATATAAGGCAACATGATGATGAATAAGATATACCTTTTCATTCCCCTCAAAAACTAGGGTTTGTGCCTCCTTCCCCTCTCTCAAGGGTCTAAAACCCTCTTCCTCTTTTTTTTTTGAATTAAATTAAGAGTTTAACTCTTCCTTTCTCAAAGATAAATAGTTTTCCACCACAAAATCCAAGAGGGGGAGATCGGATCTTCAATCAGATCTCGAAAAGGGGGAGGACTTTCAAGTCTCACCCCCTTTTCTCCAAGATCCCGCCGATCAAGAGAAGGAAGAAAGAGACCCATCTCCAAAAACCTAACTTTGGACAGACCCAAGGCTCAAAAGAAGAGCCAAAAATTTCTAGGAGTTTAACTCTTTTCTAGATCTGTTGGAGTTTAACTCCATAAATTAATTTCTGTTAGGAGTTCAATTCCTAAAATCCCCCTTTGGAGTTCAACTCCCCAACCTAGGAGCTAGGTCCCTTACCGCGGGTGTTTCCCGCGATCACGTGTGCCCACGTAACCCCGGGACGCCAAGGCGCCAATCGGTTACGTGCGCCCACGTGACCCCGGGCGCCAAGGCGTCCATCGGTCACGTGTGCGCCACGTGACCCTGGGCCGCCAAGGCGCCGATCGGTCATGTGCGCCCACGTGACCCCGGGGCGCTAAGGCGCCCATCGGTCACGTGCGCCTACGTGACCCCGGGGCGCCGAGGTGCCTAATGGTCACGTGCGCGCACGTGACCCCGGGCACTAAGACGCCCATGTGCACGCGTCCTTTGGATGCCATTTTCCCCCCATTTTACACACACACTCCGCACTAAATATACCTCCCCCGTTAAAAAAATTTCTAACGGGGTGCTTCCCCACACCCTGCAAGAGGGCTGCTAGCCCCCTTGACCCCCAGCCCGCTATCCGGGTATTGAGACCCCCGTAAAAACTCTGCGGGGCCTCCGATATATCCAAAACTCCTTTCAAAACACAACACACGCACACTGCACATTGAGTTCGCATGACCAGTTTAACCCGTCAATCGGAAGTTCCTTCGCTCCAAATGCGAGGGGTAATTAACGACAGCTTAGTCCGCGGCTGCCGGAGATTCGGATCCCACAATCAATAAACCCCAGTCTACCTTAGGCAGGGGGAATCTGTACTGCGCCTGACAAGCACGCGCGCATTCCCATCTCAATGGGGTGACGAAAAACACCCTAAAATCGCATTGCATCATGTTGATATCATGGACATTCATAGTTATTCACATATTCACATATTATGATTTTTCTTGGATATTTCCGTATTCATGAGATTTCTGGATTTGGGGAAAACCGCAAAGGAATTTCATAAATTTATTATCATTTAAAAATAGAAATTTGCGGTTTTCTCGTGATATGATGTGTGTGGCGTCCACCATAAGTTTTTTCTTGGTTCTTGAGTAACGTATGTATATATACCCGATTCGAGGAGGGGATGCACCGTCTGTGGGTACATGGTGGACCCGGTGAGGTACCCCAGGGCAAGATGGACGTATTGAGAAGACGTTGCGCCCGGCAGGGGAACACTACCTACCAGTGATTGTTGATCCGACGGTCATTCGGAGGATACCGACCGGAGTCGTGTGATTTGACAGATTTGAGGGCTGATCCGAGAGACGGCTATCGAGATTTGATATATATATATATATAGTGTCGATATTGGCACGGTTTTCTGTCAATTTCAAATGATGATACCCCAGTTTTATGATACAAAAGTTTTACTAATATAAGAGCACAGATTTTTCTCATATCAGATATATAACCAGATTTCATGCTTGATCATTCATTCATGTTGCATTCATATTAGTGCATAGCATCATTGTGGTATACACAGGTTGTGACGCATTTGCGTGCATGCTGGTGATAGTTTTATTAGATGTTACTTACTACTCACGAGTTGGCAACTCACCCTCGTTGTGCCACAGTATCTTGCAGGACCGACCCGTCAGCATAGTAGCGGCGGGCATATTTCTTCTTCTTCTTTCTTTTGCTTCTATTCGAGGACTTTGCGCATATGTGGGTTATGGGGAGGATATTCTTTTGTTCCCACCATATATATTTATTTTTTATCTAGTACACTCCATCGACCATGTGTATATGTGACCTAGAGACTGGATAATGAGATTTGTATATTTGTTTTCTGATGTCGAGCTCATGCGAGCCGACGTGGTGCTTTCTTATTCCTTGCTTTTATATGCTTATTTCACACTATTATAATGTATCTTGTTTGCGGTTGTGTTCCTCCATTCGGCGAAGAGCTAGCTCCCGTTTGGGGATGCCTTTTCATTATTTTTTATACTTATTTATATTTGTTCCTGTTTGGGGCCAGTTTTTACAAAGGAGACTCTGCCGAAATTTTCGGGAAAACTTGATACTTTTAAAAATGTTTAATGTGACTTTATTTTGTTAAAATCACCTTTTAAAAACAAGTATCCATTCACTCTATTTATTTAAACGGTTTAGATTTCTGGGCTTTGGCTTACTTAGATTACACTGCGCCTCTAGACGTTGCGTGATTTAAGTGCCAGTCATGTTCCGCACATTCGGGTCGTGACATCCTAAAACCTATGCGCTTTGATACCAACAAAATCTTGTCACGCCCCGCTTCCCAAAATACGTAAATACGGTATGTGACAAAGCCAGCCATGCTACCTATGGCGAGGAAAATCCTTCCATAGTCACATTACAGCTGTCAATCAGATATCAAGAACAGTAAATAAAAATCTAACTAACACATGTCCGATTGCCGCGATAAAATAATAACAATAAAATAACGGAAATGAATGAGGATCCAACAAAAATAATATCCTAGGTATGTCCCTTATGGGATCACAACATTAAAGTATAATTATAAATTAAAATAAAACTAAATATCACTAAACTAATCCGCAAAGCTCCTCATTACTCAGCTTGCTTGTCAAAATATTCTCAATCTTCCTGTGACAAGAATAAAGGAATCAGGCTATGCAAAGCCCAGACGTCAGTGCGTCATAAATATTATAATAACAATAATAACCAAGCAATGTACTATATAGAGTGTTACGTGCACAATTGTTAGTTATATGTATGCCCTAGAGGCCATTACTGTACATTGGATGTATATTGTAGTGGATGCTGGGACATATATAGGTAGGACTTTCTTGCTCGACATGATAGTACGCTATCTGGTTGCTCTTTATCTTAACATGTATACTTTCTATCTCTCTGATTACATATTGATAAAGCCTTTAGGATGTGTACTCGACTTCCAGGACTATGATGCAGATCGTACTAGTGGGGCCTGGGTAGTTAATGAGTACATCCTTCATTGTTCCTAGTCGTGAGAATATCGAGACGGGGCATCGATATTCCAGAGTAGACTAGCGTATATCTTCTCGACCCATGTGATGGGCGATGGATGATCCCATATCCATTGGTGTTTGACATCGGAGATGGTATGCGGGTGCTCAGTGGAGACTGGGTACACTGAACGGACTCGCCGAGAACTCCCAGATGGTATTATACTTCACGTCAGATGGCAGTTCTCTGGTGACACTGGTACAGCTTAGTCTGTTGACCCGAGATCGTCATAGAGTCTTGTGTGTCTCCCACTGTACTTTGATTTCCACCCTACCACGGCTCTACTGAGTTGTGCAAACAGGTGGTTTTTGGGTAAAGTCCCGATTCACATAGAGGCAATGAGCGATAGGAGGGGATTCGTCTCTCTCGGTATTGGGGGTTGATGTTGTGCTATGCTCGACTGGCCATAACAGGAAATCCCTGGCCAGGGTTGCAGTGATATACTGGTAAGAGTTATCAGTAGTTTCACGAATGTTATGGGCCTCACGTCGGCATGACTTATCAAGCTACTGGGGTCTGACGTTTACCACCCCTATGCGAGATATGCGACATATCAGACGAACAGACCGGACTATACGGTAAGTGTTACTGGTTGGATTCACAGGAGTGTGAGCGGGCTTGCTCGTCGATCTTCTGATCGCTCAATACCCGGGTGGTCGTTACGTTTAGCAGACCACTTGCGGCTTGTGGGTGTTTGATATGAGCATCATCTGCTGCCGGCGTATTGACGAGCCTTTAGAGTCCTACACAGAGGTTTCCTAGCTCAAGCGAAACGAAATAGGATCGCATATAAGATATGTGCGGGACCGAGAATAATTCGAGTATGTGATACCGTATTCCATTCTCGCGATGAATGTATCGAATGGTTGTATGCGATATAACCTGGTTATCGAATCAAGGATTGATTCGATAAGCCGATACATTGGATACTAGCCGGTTATATGCGACATGACCGGATCATTGAATCAAGTGTTGATTTAATGATTTAATGTATAATTATATATTTGATATATTACTTTGCATTAACTAGTATTGGTTCACTTTAAATGGATTTTCTCACTTGAAGTGCATAAGTTGTATTTGTGATATACTTTTGTGCACTTGATTGTATCATGTTTGATGGTACATTCTAGCTTGGGTTTGTGTAAAGAATTGACCCTGGTTATATGAATGGTTAGGGTTTCATTTTATTTACTTATTCATTTATTTATTCTTTTTGTTTATTTTGGCAAAAGAAAATGATAAAGATAAATGAATGGTGGCTATGTTTGTTTTTAGTTGAAGATTCATGAAGCATTGACTTAGTCACCATTCTTGTCTCCTGCCTAACCCTAACCACTCATCTAACCTTAGTTAAATCTCTACACTAAACCATGGTTGAAGAAATGATAAGTATTCATTTATTTTCCTTTTTAAAATAACTTATCATATATTATCATTTTCTTCTTCTTCTTCTTCAAGAAGAAAGATGTTGATAGCTTCAATGGCAACTAGCCAAAACAAGTGAGAAATCCAAATCTAAAGTCTACCCCACTTCCTATTCCTTCATCCTCTACTACTTGCCATGTAGTAGAGTGTGTTGTCTTCACAAGTTTCTTGACTTGGCGAAGGCGGAGCTCGAGTTTGTGATGCCTCGACGTAGATCATCTTCGGCATCGAACCGACGATCAAGCCCGCCCATTTCTTCGATGAAGCCGATGCTAGAGTTCGGGATCCGACTTGGAAAGCGGAGGGACATTGTCGCGGAGCTTAGGAAGTGGTGGACCGGATCTACAAAGGTTGTAGCCCCTTCCCTTTAGCTATATTTCCGTTTACTTGATCGCTTCGCCTCATTATCTAGTTAACGATCCGTATTAGGGTTTGTAGGCACTTGTAAAATTTTGAATTAGCCATATTTTGATCACTTGTGAGACCTCACTAGAGTGCCTAGGAACCCTACAGTGGTATCAGAGCCTAGCTAGAGCCTTAGGCGAAGTCCAGACGACGTTTGAATTCCGATCGAACCAAAACCCTAACCCGAAAACGGCTCTCTGTACATTTTTTAAAAACTGGGTTTTTTCCAAATTAAAAATATGCAGAAAACTCAGCAGGGAATTCTAAGAATTACGATGCAAAATTTTTTCCATGATACCTCTAATGCGCGGCGGAACCGCGGCAGAAGCCTGGCTTTTGCGGCGGTTCCGCGGTCACTTGAAATGATTGGCCTTCAAACTTTGCACAGTAATTCATGCTTTCTGGTGCTGGTTTTCCTGGGAATTTTTAATATTTATTTCAGAGTTGAGTTTTCTGGGGTGTTTTGGAGCTTAGTTGATTCGATCGGATTATCAGATTTTGTCTATGTGACTTTCCGGTTATTTTAGAATATGTTAAAAAGTTCGACCGGATATAAATACCCATTTTTTCCCCTGCTGGGAAATTTCCAATCGTTGGATTTTTCCCAGGTTTAATGACGTTCTAAGTAGTGCAAGTAATGCGATGGTCCCTCTAGAAGACAACAAACCTTAACTCGATTATGTGACCGTCTTGAACTGCCCTTTGAACCTTAGGGTTTGGGGTAGTACGGCGTGCCACATGTGAGGCGTTGGCTTGACCCTTCTACGGCTGGACCGTTGGTACTGAGGCACGAACTGAATGTTTTTAGACTTATTTCATGTGTTGGACAGTATCGGGAAAACTTGGGTGTTCGATTGTTCGATCGGAAAGTTTAACATTTTCTATTTATCTGGAATGTGATACAATAATTGGAATTCACAAATAGTTATGAGATAACTGAATGAATGTTATAAACATAGCAGTTTAGTCTCACTTGATCGGTTGCCACGGAATTTTGATGTGATCAAAACTCCGTAGCAATCACGTAGCGTACGCGGATACTCGCCGGGTAAACTTAATAGACAGCCACCAAGTGACTGTAGGAGAACCCCGTCGCTGAAAGCATCCGTTCGGGTGCTCGCGGCAGCGGTGTTCCGCCTTGGTGCACTTCGTCGGCGGTATCAGGGGTGCAGCCGCCTACTAAAGTTTGCGACGAGCATTCGATCAGGATGCCGGGAATCTTGTTGAATTGCCCGACTTGATATTGAAAAGTGTTTTCGATAATGAGACTAAAATGCGGGGTTTATAATTGTTAGGCATGTGATGTCTAAGGAATTCATTTGATTAGGCATGCGATGTCTAAAGAGATTACGGATTCCAACTGTTGTAGTTTTACACTTTCTTTTCTGTGACCGTAAGTGTAATATGTGATATCGCCGGTTTCGTTGCTATATGTCAACGACAATTGGGATGCGCATATTTACTTACGTTGATGACATGTGATGTTATGTGTTGCTGGATATGTTATATTGGATCGTCGTGTTTGAATAGCCGGGGTTTTTTATGTGAGATGAGTGTTTTTTCATTTTCATTTATGTAAAAAAAAACTTGTATGTAATATTCTTTTATTGGGGCACTTCCAGGTTGCGGAAGATTTCACCGTTTGCATATTATTTACTTTTCCGCACTAGGATAGACCCAAGGAGGAGGGCACAAGTAACTGTGTTCTGGAGTCCAGTGGGAGACCAACTCGAGGAGTCGAGTCCGGGTCTCCTAACTCTAGAATTGGTAGGGTTGCTTGCCGCTCTCGTAGGGGTCTATGGGTGTGGGTTTGGCTATTCATCACGACCGTGGAATCCGTGTTTTATACTGGCTCGTATTGAAAACACGGACGTCCTAGTATATCCAATATTTCATATGATTCTTCTGCTGCGATATCTGTGATGTGTTCTTGTGATGTTCTGTGATAGATATTATATATAGTATATATGATATATTATATAGACGTTACTTATGTTTTACACCCGCGCTAGCCCTGCCCCGCTCTGCCGTTAGTTACCTAACCTAACGGTGCACGAGGGGACATCGAGGCGAATGCGGATGGCATAAGTGTACGTCGTATTTATCTGTGATGTTTAGGTGCTTAAATGATGGGACTTCATTAATGTGATTAATGAAAGAAAATAAACCTAATTGATGTTGTGGAATCGAATTTCAAAATAAAAACAGGTAGCTACAGTTCTTGCTTTGCACGGCGGTATATATGATATATCCTGCACCTTATTCGATGAGGAAAGGACCGAGATCCCTTCACCGGGAGTGACTCCTTTAGCGATAACTGGCAGATGCTACAACCCTCGGTTTGTCTTTTGACTGCTTTTAAGAGTTTTGCTTTGCACAGTGATATATATGATATATCCCGCACCTCATTCGACGAGGAAAGGACCGACGATCCCTTCACCGGGAGTGACCCCTTTAGCAAAATTAGGAAAGCCTCAAAAACATTCCATTTAAAAACCATTTGATTCCGCAACGAGATCAAGTTGAAAGCGTTAAAGGTTTTCATAAAACCCATTCGCAACCCTCCGTCATTTTAGGAAGTAGAGTACTTAGTATTCGTGCTGTGTTTGTTGACCATAGTCAAGGCACAATGTACGGTAGCTAAGTGATGTCTTCCTACACCGCATATGATGCGATTAGTTAGGACAATCGGGTGACTTTGTTGACCTTAGTTAAGGGTCATGTGGGTGGGTCTAATTAATCACGAAATGACGGGTAGAACTTGACTAGTACTTATGATTTGTTGACCTTAGTTAAGGTCATAAGTGCTAGGGGTAAAAACCTTTATCGGGAGTTTCAAGTGTTGAAACTTGCAATGAGATTGCATACCTTCTATGTGATAGTTGGATCCCGATACCCACTGCGAGTAATTGTTACTCCTGGGAGAGTTTTGCATTTTACAATTAGCCGATCAAGTATGTGTCTAGAAAGGTGTCAACGGGGTTACGCCTCTGGGAAAGCGAGGTTTACAGTAATTAGGTCTGTGCGAAAGCACGGG
Organism: Agapanthus africanus; assembly: GCA_030015575.1. Classification (NCBI taxonomy): domain Eukaryota; kingdom Viridiplantae; phylum Streptophyta; class Magnoliopsida; order Asparagales; family Amaryllidaceae; genus Agapanthus; species Agapanthus africanus. Next base: position 472,360,108 of record JASDDO010000031.1, read on the forward strand.
GAACCTCCCTCAAAGTACCGACACTGGCCTGGCTGAAAGATTGGCGAACTTGTAGAGTGTAATTAATCCCGGCTAGTCTTTCCTTTTAGGGTTTGAAGGAAGATTTGATAAAAACAGTGGGAGCCAACCTGATTAGATAAAATAAATAACCAATCTGATCTTGCAAGAGCGCACGCAGAGTGTTTTCTTCTCTCTCTCTCCAGGTAGCGACCATATCACGCCTTAATCAAGATAATAATATGGATGTATTGACCGAACCCGCTTGTTATACTGAGCTGGGGAACGTTGGTCCCGCTCCAACTTATAATTGTTATAAGACAGAGCAGGAAATAGGGGAATTCCAGAATTCCTATGCCGCCCAAGCGAAGAAAGTGCATATGATGCATCTCCTTCGGGTATGTTCATTATAAAGAACTGTTTCTCAGTATTCTCTGTATCCTGAGTATTTGATACCGGATCAGGATCCCAGATATGTAATCTGTTACATAGGGCTACCGAAAGGTAGAAAAACTGAGAACGGGTGATAAGTTTCATGAGACAGAAAACGGGGCAAGTGTTGCAGCCAAGTCTGTTGGTCACTATCACCCTGTATTACCAATACATTGATTCTGAATAAATGCTATTAGATACCGAACCTGATATACAAAATCATATCAAGCTCTTTATTTGTTAAAGAAATGATAGAATTTTGTAATGATGGATAATGTTTTGAACATTTCCTATATCAAAAGTTGATCGGTTCAGGCACGTTATCTAAAAGCATTGACATTCTAAATCAAACTACAGTTCCTAGTATACAGAACACACACAAGAGGAAGAGTTCAGAAATGAACGAATCCTTCTTGAGGCATTATAGACTAGGTCATATCAATGCGACTAGACTGGCTGAAGTTACATTTTAGATGCATATTTAAATCAGTTTGAATTTACATCTTGTGAAACTTGCCAGTCATGTCACAAAGATTAGATGACCATAGCTCTGTTTATTAGAAACAGAGAAAGAGTTAGTAAACTCTTGGGACTGATACATGATGATGTATTTAAGGTCTCCTGTCTACACATGCCAGGACTGGTTCTTTGTATTTCATTACATTCTCTGATAATCTCTCAAGATTCAGACATATGTTCCTGTTGAAACACAAGTCCGAACCTTTTGAGGTATTCACAGAATATAAGCAAGAAGTAGAGAACCAATAACCGGGTATAAGTATTATGTCCTATGATGAGATCAGGGAGGAGAATACTTGTGCATAGAATTCCTGGACTATTCTAAAGGAGAATGAGATTCTCTCTCAGTGTTACTCCTCTGAATACACCACAGCACAACGGTGTATCAGGGCGGAGCAATCGCACAATATTAGATATGGTGTGCTCTATGATGAGTATTACTGAGTTACCTATTTCCTTTTGGGGTTGTACGCTTGATAAGCTGCATACCTATTGAATTAGGTTCGAATCAAATCAGTGCCTACCATTCCATATGAGATATGGTATGGGAAGAGCCTATCTCTTAAGTAAGTTAAGATTTGGGATTGTCCGGCTTATGTCTAAAGCAAAATCCGGACAAGATCGAGGCAAGGTCAGTTCTGTAGAACTGGAAAGGTTCCAGCTATACAAAACTGCAATTGATGATTTGACAGAACCAAAGGATTCTATAGTCCCCGACGAACCTCAGCCTCTCTGCCGATCTGGTAGGGTTCCTCACCTGCCTGAGAGATACCTCGGTTTCTCGATGACAGTGGGAGCGAGGATTGCATCATGAGATGATGACCCAACTAGTTTCGAGCAGGCCATCGAGAGTAGGGACTCTGTAAGAATGGCTGGATGCTTTGCAATCTGAGATGGAATCCATGCACACCAGCAAAGTATGGACTTTGGCTGCGATATCTGAAGGGTTAAATCCCCATCAGGGGCAAGTATATCTTGAGAAGATTACTTGGTGTAGATGGAAAGGTTGAGACTTTCAAAGCTAGACTTGTTAAAGGTTTTCGTCATCGACCAGGCGTGGATAATGATGAAATCTTTTCAGGGGACTATGCTTAAGTCCATCCAGATCCTACTTGCCATTGCTACATACCATGACTACGATATCTGGTGGTTGGGTGCCATGACTACTTTTCTAAATATTGATTTTGAAGAGAGAGTCTATAAGAACACAGCCAGAGGGCTTCGTAAACAGTGGGAGCAGCGGAAACGCGTGCAAGTTGCTTTACATAATAAAGCAGGTATCGCGGAGTTGGAACATCTGTTTTGATGTCAAAGTCAAAGAGTTTGACTTCATCAAAATGGTAGATGAACCTTGTATGTACAAAAGGGTAGTATGGAGTATGGTAATGATCCTCGTAGAGTACATGGATGACATACTCTTGATAGGAAAAGAATTTCCTATGCTACGATCGGTCGATCTCCTCTGATCACATAGATTCTCCATATAGGATCAAAGTGATACCTCCTAAAATCCTGAGATTTGGGTCTATGAGATAGATCTAAATGGATGTTAGGATTCTCACTAGTTATAGTAAGATTGTATCAATTGATCCTGGGGAGAATCACTGGAAGGGTTCCAGGGTGATAAGGACGACTGAATGTCAGTCGTGGGCATTATCTTTACCCTCAGTAGAGGGACGGTATGTTGGAAGAGTTCCAAGCTAGATACCGTGGCAAACTAGACGATAAAGGCTGGTAACATCGCTATTAAGGATACTACCAAAGAGGCAGTTTGGGTGTATAATGGTTCATAAGATGAAATAGGTTCCTACCATTGTATGACAATGGAAGTGTGGCTTTGGCCCAGGAACCCCGATCCCATCAGTGACCCAGACATATTCTGAGGCAGCATCACCTGATCATGGAGATAGTTGATCTCCAGGGTGATCGAGGTAAGGAGAGTAGACTCAGAGGACAACACAGCGGATCCACTCACGAAGGCCTTTTCCCAGAGAGAGACTCATATGGGATGGTTGAGTATTAGATACTGCAACCACTGCTACAGATGGCCCTAGTGCAAGTGGGAGATTGTTAGTTATATGTATGCCCTAGAGGCCATTACTGTACATTGGATGTATATTGTAGTGGATGCTGGGACATATATAGGTAGGACTTTCTTGCTCGACATGATAGTACGCTATCTGGTTGCTCTTTATCTTAACATGTATACTTTCTGTCTCTCTGATTACATATTGATAAAGCCTTTAGGATGTGTACTCGACTTCCAGGACTATGATGCAGATCGTACTAGTGGGGCCTGGGTAGTTAATGAGTACATCCTTCATTGTTCCTAGTCGTGGGAATATCGAGACGGGGCATCGATATTCCAGAGTAGACTAGCGTATATCTTCTCGACCCATGTGATGGGCGATGGATGATCCCATATCCATTGGTGTTTGACATCGGAGATGGTATGCGGGTGCTCAGTGGAGACTGGGTACACTGAACGGACTCGCCGAGAACTCCCAGATGGTATTATACTTCACGTCAGATGGCAGTTCTCTGGTGACACTGGTACAACTTAGTCTGTTGACCCGAGATCGTCATAGAGTCTTATGTGTCTCCCACTGTACTTTGATTTCCACCCTACCACGGCTCTACTGAGTTGTGCAAACAGGTGGTTTTTGGGTACAGTCCCGATTCACATGGAGGCAATGAGCGATAGGAGGGGATTCGTCTCTCCCGGTATTGGGGGTTGATGTTGTGCTATGCTCGACTGGCCATAACAGGAAATCCCTGGCCAGGGTTGCAGTGATATACTGGTAAGAGTTATCAGTAGTTTCACGAATGTTATGGGCCTCACGTCGGCATGACTTATCAAGCTACTGGGGTCTGACGTTTACCACCCCTAGGCGAGATATGCGACATATCAGACGAACAGACCGGACTATACGGTAAGTGTTACTGGTTGGATTCATAGGAGTGTGAGCGGGCTTGCTCGTCGATCTTCTGATCGCTCAATACCCGGGTGGCCGTTACGTTTAGCAGACCACTTGCGGCTTGTGGGTGTTTGATATGATCATCATCTGCTGCCGGCGTATTGACGAGTCTTTAGAGTCCTACACAGAGGTTTCCTAGCTCAAGCGAAACGAAATAGGAGCGCATATGAGATATATGCGGGACCGAGAATAATTCGAGTATGTGATACCGTATTCCATTCTCGCGATGAATGTATCGAATGGTTGTATGCGATATAACCTGGTTATCGAATCAAGGATTGATTCGATAACCCGATACATTGGATACTAGCCGGTTATATGCGACATGACCGGATCATTGAATCAAGTGTTAATTTAATGATTTAATGTATAATTATATATTTGATATATTACTTTGCATTAACTAGTATTAGTTCACTTTAAATGGATTTTCTCACTTGAAGAGCACAAGTTGTATATGTGATATACTTTTGTGCACTTGATTGTATCATGTTTGATGATACATTCTAGCTTGGGTTTGTGTAAAGAATTGACCATGTTTATATGAATGGTTAGGGTTTCATTTTATTTACTTATTCATTTATTTATTCTTTTTGTTTATTTTGGCAAAAGAAAATGATAAAGATAAATGAATGGTGGCTATGTTTGTTTTTAGTTGAAGATTCATGAAGCATTGACTTAGTCACCATTCTTGTCTCATGCCTAACCCTAACCACTCATCTAACCTTAGTTAAATCTCTACACTAAACCATGGTTGAAGAAATGATAAGTATTCATTTATTTTCCTTTTTAAAATAACTTATCATATATTATCGTTTTCTTCTTCTTCTTCAAGAAGAAAGATGTTGATAGCTTCAATAGCAACTAGCCAAAACAAGTGAGAAATCCAAATCTAAAGTCTACCCACTTCCTATTTCTTCATCCTCTACTACTTGCCATGTAGTAGAGTGTGTTTTCTTCACAAGTTTCTTGACTTGGCGAAGGCGGAGCTCGAGTTTGTGATGCCTCGACGTAGATCATCTTCGGCATCGAACCGACGATCAAGCCCGCCCATTTCTTCGATGAAGCCGATGCTAGAGTTCGGGATCCGACTTGGACAACGGAGGGACATCGTCGCGGAGCTTAGGAAGTGGTGGACCGGATCTACAAAGGTTGTAGCCCCTTCCCTTTAGCTATATTTCCGTTTACTTGATCGCTTCGCCTCATTATCTAGTTAACGATCTGTATTAGGGTTTGTAGGCACTTGTAAAATTTTGAATTAGCCATGTTTTGATCACTTGTGAGACCTCACTAGAGTGCCTAGGAACCCTACAACAATAATGTATAATTATAAAATACAATCATAGGTGATATAACAGCAGGCTATAGGTATCTCGCATGTATCCTGAAGTCTGTGTTTTTAGATTATCTATCCTAACGGTATTTGAAACCAATTAATGTAATTCTCATCGTAACTCAATAGTATCTCGTGTGTGCCCGGGACCACGGTCATGATTCTCAGGGCAAAATCTGAGACGTGCCGCTAAGCAGTAAAACAATATCATGTATAGATGAATGATGTCAGCATCATTATTCCGGAGCCCAAAGCTCGTATCGACTGATCAGTCTCTGAAAAGTAGCGAACTATTGAATTAAAAGTTGGGTTTCATTCTTGATTTCCCCTTTTCCCTAGGTTTCATGTTCTAGTCAGATATCAAATATAATGTCTATCTAATGCCAACACAGGAACAATCGTGTACAGGTCTTGTCTTGTATGACAACAAGTCAGGTCAATCAGAATAACAAGTCAATATTGTTGGTATCGGTAACCAATCCAAGTAACATGCATGAAAATATAGTTAAAGCAATGGCAAGATAACGTGTCGTGCACATATTGTTTATTAAACAGGAGAAATATTTACTTGCATAACCAGTCGTAATAAAAGCAATAATATAATTTTCATGGTTATCTAGCTGTAACGAAATTGATATATTCACTATTACTTGTTTAAATATATATCTAACCGTATTATTTTACGACTGTTAATTATTATAAACTAAATTGTATCTACCAGAATAGTCGTATAATTAATTTTGCATAACTTCACAGTCATAATTACACACGTGTTAATGTTTCTAAATGGTACAATAAAGATTATCTTTATAAAATTACATAATGATAATAAATTACAATATTATAAATATATGTATATATAATATAAATAGATATATTTTAGTATAGGTAAACTATAATGAAATTAGCATGCAACAAGATAAGCTTGCCTTGATCGGTATGAATACGGGCCGAATACGGATACCCGCACGACGACAACGATGTAAAACACGATGCAATCAAGACTTCGACCTATTGAGACAATGTGACTGCGTTGGGGCTGCTTGAGGGATGAAGACTGCAGAGCTCGGTCTAGATGCTGATGGCTGCGATGGCGATAGTTCAACGGCGATGATGGTTCGGTTTTTTTCAAATGGGTTTATGGAGTTAGGGTTCAAGCTACTCGGGTGATCGGCGAAAGTGGTGCTCGGTATAGGGAATCTCAGTGTTGGGTTGATGATGGAGTCCTCGGGTTGTTGGGATTCTCAGTTGGTGGAGTTGGACGCTGATAAGAGTCACAGGCGAGGGTATGCTGGAGGAGGCGATGGGCTCGGCCACGAGCAAGGGCGACAATGGCGACCTCGGGAAGACCAAGGTGAAGACGAGGAAGATGATTGCGGCTAGGTTGGAGTCGACAAGGATGGTGATGGGTGCTCTGGGATGTGTGGAGGTTGTGTTAGGAATATGTATGCCCTAGAGGCCATTATTGTATGATATAGTGAATGCTTGGACAGATATAGAGGACTTTCTTGCTCGTCATGATAGTATGCTATCTGATTGCTCTTTATCTTAACATGTACAATTGTATTTGTTTACTGTCTCTCTGATACATGTTGATAAAGCCTTAGGATGTTGGCTTGACTCCCAGAACTATGATGCAGATCATACTAGTGGGGCTTATGTAGTCCGCAAGCACATCCTTTAACAGTTCCTAGTCGAGAGAATATCGAGACAAGGCATCGATATTTCAGAGTAGACTAGTGTGTACGTTTCTTGACTCTGTATGGGGCGATGGTTGATCCCACAACCATTGGTTTTTGACATCAAAGATTATGCACAGGTGCTGATTAAAGAATGGGTACACCGAACAGGACTCACCGAGATCTCCTAGATGGTAACATACCTATCGTCATATAGCAGTTCTCTGGTGACACTTGTGCAGGTTAGTCTGTAGACCCGAGATTGTCATAGTGTCTTGTATGGTTCCCACCGCGCTCTGATTTCCTCTCTACCACGGTTCAAAGGACTCGTGCAAACAGGTAGATTTTGGGTACAGTCCCGAGTCACATGGAGGCAGTGAGCGATAGGAGGGGTTTCGTCTCTCCCGGTATTGGGAGTTGATATTATGCTATGCTCGATTGGTTATAACAGCAAGTCTCTGGCCAGGGCTGATGAGATTTACTGGTAAGTGTTATCAGTAGTTTCTCGAAAGGTTATAGGCCACATATCGACATGACTTATCAAGTTAGTGAGGGTCTGACAATTCCCGTAAGGCTACGGCAGCGCCCCGGCCGTCAATCCGAGGCCAAAATGCGGAACAAAAACTTTTTAAACTGGCGCTATCGTAACCTTAAAACCCGGATCGTTCCATTAACCGTAAACTAGTAAACTGTAAAAGAGTTTGGAGAGATTATACCGGTCGATCTGTGTCCTTCGGTCTTCAATCTCTGCGCCAAGCTCCTCGCTGCTGCGCCGATGAAGTCGATCTCCCATCTCCATCGTCGAAGTGGCACCACGTCAAGCATTCTTTATACGGGCTCCCGCTTCAAACCGAAGCAACTCGGACATGAAGTTTACTAGCCGACATGTCCAAGATGAAGTAGAGATAGTGTGTGATCATTTTGTCTCAAGACATCCATGGATTCTCAACACATGAGATGGTATGGATGGAGGTTGAAGAAGAAGCCATTGGAGGAAGAAGTTGTGAGCTTAAGTTTTCTAGTGAAGAAAAATGGCATTGTTTTCTCTTGTTTTTTCTTTTGTGTGAGAGAGAGAGCGCTCTCTTTTAAACTCAAAACCAATCCCAAGCCATAAGTGGCTGCCCTCTCTCTCCACACAAAATATCTCACTCAAAAAATCAATCAAGAAAATGGTCATGTCACAAGAAAACACACCATGAGTCACTAAACTAGCACATGCCACATTTAATGCTCTAGGACAAAACTTGCACTCACAATTTCTACATAATTAAACATTTAAACCAAAATGTTTAATCCAAAAAGAGAATGACAACTTCTAAAGTAAACTCGTGACGGATCACAAGAATAACCCTCATCTGTATATACATACCTGTATCCGCATTCCGATTGAATACGAATACAACGAGACGAAAATAATCCAACCAATCTAATACTAGGATCCGGCTTAAACCAAAGCCTACTAGTATGATCCGTCCGATTATGATCCGTGCATGAGTGCACGTATATGATCGAACCCTGCCATAAAACATACGGTCTCTACAACGTTTCGCCCGAACTGGGAAAACTTTTTTTGGGGGACTCTAAAGACTCGTCAATACGCTGGCAATGGGTTTAACCACAAGCACGTCAGTGGCACCAGCTGCACGTAACGGCTGCCTAGGTATTGAGCAAAAGGGAGGATGATGAGCGAACTCATCCTGACACCCTACTGAGCCTGTCAGTGACAATATCCGTACAGTCCGGTCCGTTCGTCTTTGATTATCGCATATCGGGCCTAGGAGGCTGGTAAACGTCAGACCCCCAATAGCGGTATAAGTCGTGTCGGAGTGTAGCCCAGAACACCATGAGAAACTACTGGAATACCTACCAGTAAATCTCGCTTTCCCTGGCCAGGAACTTTGTATAATGGCTCTCCTAAACACAACACGATCTCACCCCCAATACCGGGAGAGACGAATCCTCTGCCGATCTGCTCACTGCCTCCATGTGGCTTGGGACTGTACCCAACTAAAACCTATTTGCACAACTCCTTTGAGCAGTGGTAGGGTAGTAATCAAAGCACAGTGGGAACTCACACGAGAAAAATGACGATCTCAGGTCGATGGACTAACCTGTACACATGTCACTAGGGAACTGCTATCTGATAATAGGTATAATTTCAAACTAGCATGTTCCCGGCGAGTCCGTCCGGTGTACTCATAACCCAATGAGCACCTGTATACATCTTAGGTGAACCAACTGACACCAATGGCTTGTGAGACCGGCCACCACCCCTCGTCGGGGTCTCGACTGTATACACCAGTCTACTAATGGAGCATCGATGCCCAGTCTCGAAACTCCCACGACTAGGGACACTTTAAGGATGTGCTTATAGACTACCCAACTCTCACATATATGATCGCCATCATACTGCTGGTAGTCAAGCAAGAATCCTAAGGGCTCTATCAACGTGTAATAGTGATCTGTAATGTCACCTGAAGTATGTACACGATGATAAAGACAAACCAGATAGCATATTATCATTTCGAGTAAGACTGTCCTACCGGTATAGGTCGTCCCTCAATCATTGCAATCACGTGCCTGGGATCCAATAATTGACTTTGAGGGCACTATATCCAACAATCTCCCACTTGCACTTAAGGCTAATTATTGCGATGTTGCATACTCACAGCCCGTGTGATACTGAACACCCAACTCCTCTACTGATCAATCTCACAAAGCTTGTTTGTGAAACTATTGCGTTCGAGAAATAGCCTCAGTGAGTGGATCCGCTCTGATGTTTCTTTCTATGTCTCTCTTTATCTCAAGTTCGTGGAGAAAATCATCTCCCGAATTGAGTAATACTTGTCTTAGAATATGTCTGGATATCTGATGGGACCCAGTTAACAAATGAACTCCAAATCCAGCAAACTTCTTAGACTGTATCGTCAACTGAATTTAATCAGTATCCTGCGCCATGCCTTCCTCAGTATCCGCTTGGATCACTTGTCCAACTACAACCCCTCGTCAGAGGGAAAACTATAACTCTGACAGTCACTCTGTCATCCAGGTCACCTTAGAAGCCTGGAATGATAACTGTCTTCCGAAGGAGGCTGTCGTTATCAAATCCCTATAACATCCACTTATGTTCTAAAACTGCTTCCGAACGTTTCTCAAGGATTGGATTATTATCAACTTATTGCAGCTAGTGCAAAAACAACATCTGGTGTGGTACTTGACATCTCATGATCGACTCAATTGCCTAAGCAAGTAATATGCCAATCATGCATATCCCTCACCCCTTTAGTCTGCAAGACACCTTTAGAGAGGATGACTCCATCACCTGCAGGTACACCACCATGCCAGGAGTTGTCCATTTTAAAACACCTTTAGAATACTGTCTAAGTACCCAGATTGGGAAACTACCCAAATCTAGATCTAAAACCATAGATCTAGTAACCAGAATGCCTGATATTATATCCATATGCTATGTGGAGAAACCACCGTGTGACAACCATAATATAACCGATCGTAGTATAGGAATTTCAATTCTTACAATGTGCATGTCATTCAAATACCAGGACATCACACCCCACTACCTTCTTAATAGATCCATCTCCTATTCTGATTAAGTCAAAGCCCATGACTGTCATATCAAAAATAGATGATCTATCTCCGCTATATCTGCTTTAGTCTATAAATAGACATAAGCTACTTGTCCACTACACTTCCGCTGCTCCCACTGACTACGACAACCCTTAGGCAGAGTTATATACACGTGCACTTCTAAAGCTAGTTTAGAACGATACTATACTCATCCTCCTGCCGGGTCATAGTCTGGAACAGCAGCAATGGCAAGTCTGGGTAAACAAGAACCTCCCTGTCACCGTCCTTAAGGCTACCGGAGTACCTCTCGGGTGCCTGAGGTTACCCACCGTATTTGCGGAGTGGCTAATAGAATGTAAAACCTGATTGAATCTTTTGGTCCTATTAAATTTTCAGTAATCATCTGTGGTTCTGGAATCATTTCCAGTTCTACCATACTCCTACTACTGTTTTATGAAAAAGTCCATTTTAATAAAACCGTGGCGAGTCAAGAACAATATCACTATTGATCTTCCAGATAGTAGAAAATTAACCCTCGTCATAGCCCGGGTTAACCCACAAACTGCCATTATAGAAACGCGCCTTAAGTTATTCGGAGTCTGGTTTTAAGCATAAGCCGAACAACTCCCGTATCTTAACATCGTTAAGATATGAACCATTCTATATACAATATAGAAACAGATGCACTGATTTAATTGGAACCAGATTCAAATCATGCAGCTGTCTCCAGTGCATGTCAACTAAATGGAAGGAGGCCGATCAGCGTTACTCAACTTAGGAGTGCATCCAAATATGAGTAACTTGAAAGAGAATCAAGTTCTCAAAACCATTACTATCAACTGAATACCAAACACAAGTATCTACATCTTCGATTACCTTGAAGAATCCCGATACTTGCGATACCTAGTTCTCTACTTTATTCTTGTACCTATAACTTCTCAAAACTTAGACTATGTATTTCTACGAAACACCTGTCTAAAACTTGAGAAGTCACAAGTAAACAGAATATAGTATGAGGACCAACCCCTTTGTCCTAATGGACACTGGACAACATACAATACTTTGTATAAGTCCCCTGAGTTGAATAACTCAAACCCTGTGCGTCGTAGGCTGAAAACTGTACTATGGTTATGAAGAATTACACCGCTATTTAATGCTCCTTACCTAACCATCAACTGATATAGGTAAATGTCATAGAAATAATTCCAAAAAGTTATATCTCACTTTATAAAATAAACGTACAGATATATCAGTTTGAAATTGGTGCACAACAACGGATATTCAAAACCAAATATCTGCTGTCCGGCAAAAACCCAGGTGATTTCCTCAAATATTACCAATTACAATGAATTCCGATATAGTGAGGATGATCACCTAATTCTCATTAACTTACTCCCACTCATCATCTGTAAAACCATACAGATGTGAGAATCAAACCTAGTAAATACATACCCTGGAGCAAAGATCTAATTGGGAAATCAGTTTTCCATTAACAACGCATAGTGAAACTGAAACTGAAACATGTAAATGTTTCGAAGGGGTATCCGGGTATTCCTAGTGATACCTCTTCCATTATCAGATTCACGACTGTAACCATATATTTCCCTGCCATCTCTCCAAATCCCTTTATTTGTCTTTAGTCGTTACCTTCTGTACACCACCTTAGGCTAAATGGTTTTCTTCCTTCCCTACCGTTCGGCACCAGCCTATGGTTTGGAAGAAGACTATCCAATAAGCGTAATAGGTGTACTCTCCTACTCCTAGGAGCACTCGCAACCTGAGAGAATGTAAAGATAAAAGACAACTGAATAAACCTTATTCCTATTTCTCCTGAACCACAATCCATCCTCGAACTGGAATAAGTTCCTTCGAGTTCGTATATAACCATACGATGGATTTATCCAATGGAAGTGGATGTTCGTAGTGATACGGGATGTTCTGGAGAAATATAAAGGTGAAGTAGGAGTGTCGATGAAATACGTGGCTTGGTCGAGAATGATAGCAGTCATAATTTACTTTGCCCTCTTTCTGATTCCTTTATTTGTCTTTACTTATTACCTTCTGCACACCACACTTAGGCTGATTAGTTTTCTTCATTCCCCACCTTTTGGCACCTGCCTATGGTCTGAAAGAAGACTATCCAATAAGCGCAATAGGTGTACCCTCTCCTAATCCTAGGAGCCCTCACAACCTGTGAGAAGGTAAAAGGAAAAGACAACTGAATAGTCCTATTCAATCTCTCCAAAACCAGAATCCATCCTCGAACTTGGAACAAGTTCCTTCGAGTTTGTATGTAACTATATGATGGATTTATCCAATGGAAGTGGATGTGCGTAATAATACGGGGTGTTCTGGAGAAATGCAAAGGGTAAAAGAAGGAGTGGCAATGATGTATGCAACTTAGACAATCCAAAAGTCAGTGTTTTAAGAAAGTTTGGTTAACTTGGTCACTGAGTCATAGTCTAGGGTCGGGTCATGGTCGCTGCCAAAGAGAGAGAGAGAAAAGAAACACTCTGCGTGCACTCTAACCTAGATCAGAATGGTTAATCACTTTATCTAATCAGGATGTCTCCGACTGTATCCTCAAATTCTCCTCTAAACCTGAAAGAAGAATTAGTCGGGATCACCCGAGGAGTAAACCAACTCATCAATGGGAATCGGGATCCAACTATCATCGCATGATAACGTGATGGAATCCACTCACGTTATCACACTCCATAAGGTATGCACATATCTGGCAAGTTTCCTGTATGTTTGAAACTCCCGATATGATTTTTACCCCATACTCTTATGACCTTGACTAAGGCCAACAAATCATAAGTCACACGTCAAGTTCTACCCGTCATTGTCCAGGTTAATTTGAACCCACCCGTAAGCCCTTGACTAAGACCAACAAGGCTATACGACTGTCCCAAACCGACGCATCTATCTATGCAACAGAAAAGTAACAAATAGCTACCATACACTATGCCTTGACTAAGGCCAACAAACATAGCATGAATACTAAGTGCTACCCCTCTGAAATGACGGAGGGCTACGAATGGTTTTTGGCGAAAAACCTTTAACGTAATGAACTTGATATCGTTGAAGGAACCGGATAATTTTTTACAAATATATAGTGGCGAAAATCTTTGCTAAAAAGGTCGTAGAATAAGGTGCAGGATATTCCAACTGAATACCGCGATGCAAAGTAAAAAGTAATCGACTATAGTGAAGTTATTACCCTGACGCAAACCTCTGTCCAAGGGGTCACTCCCGGTGAAGGGATCTCGGCCCTTGCCTCGTCGAATGAGGTGCTGGATATTCATAACCGAATATCTCTATGCAAAACAAAAGAGAACATCCTTGTAATAATAGCTTTTTGAAAATTGTTTCAATAACATCGAATATGTTTGTTTTCCTTGCATTGATCTGAATCAATGTAGTCCCATCAATTAATCACACCACAAAGAACGAAAACATGATGTACGTATATGCCATCCGCATTCGCCACTGGGTCACGTCATCACCTGTTAGGTTACTTAACTACGACAGAGCGGAGACTGGACTAGCGCGGGTGTAAAACATATACAACATCTACTAGTGTTTATATATATATATCAATATATAATAATCGCTCCAGGCGTGATAAATGCAATATTACAGAAAAGTAATAAGCATCACAGAACAATACAGATAATCTGGAAGCCCCGGGTTTCCTTTGAGCCGCAAGTGAAACCCGACGTTCCTCGGGTCGTGTGGATAGCCTGTGCAATGAAAACCTAGACCCCTACGAGTGTGGCAAGTTACCCACCAAAACCAGAAGCGAGGCATCCCCCTTCAGCAAAATGAATGGACCACCCAGCAATTCACGGAATCCGGTAACTTGAGCACCCCTCCTTGGGTCAACCTGTACCCCCTACGAGTGCGGCGAATAGCCCGCCAATTTTAGAGTGAAGCCCCCTCCGTCTCAAAGCCATGAGATGCGGGCCCGTTGCCCTCTAGAACCCGGCTATCCGTGCATCCCACCGCGGGGTAATCCTAGTACAGAAAAGAAAATATGTACAACGGTGACATCGACCTCAACCCGGTTGTGCCCCAAAAGAATAATATACAAATAGGCAGTGACGGCAGTCCACATGTCGGACGCTCGCCCCGCGATATCAAATGTACAAATATATCCAAACTGCACTACCATTGCACACAAGCTATCCACCATGACAAATCCGCAACAATACAGCACAACACAGAACATCAACGTGAATGTCACGTTCGCAAACCCGTCTAAAAGAGCTATAGAAATTAGACAAGATTTACCGCTCGAATGACATTCACGGTCGCAGATAGTAATGTAATGCACTGTAAACTTTAAACAATGTTATAAAATATTGATTACGAAATAACCCCCGAATAGCCCCAAACAACTAGATAAAAGCATATTCAAAATGGGCTAAACAAACAACACCACTGCACCAACATTACAGAGACTAAACCACACTGCAAAGTTCAAGTCCAAAGCTCCAACTATGGCCGGCCTCCTCGGATATTTAGCCAATGTGGCCGGTCCAAAATGTGAGTTAGGGGCTCGTGTTTGTAGTTTGTTCTAGTGGTCATCTAAGTAGTGTTCTGCAATTGTTTAAATAATTTTTGAAGACACTTATAAATTCGACAGAAACTGCAATGTATCGGGTGGTGTTTCGGGTCTGTTTCGATTTCGATACTTTAACATTGTCTAAACTAACTAGTAAACGGTTAATAGTTTAGCTCTGATACCACGTAAGGCTACGAAAGCGCCTCGGCCGTCAATCCGAGGCCAAAATGCGGAACAAAAACTTTTTAAACTGGCGCTATCGTAACCCTAAAACCCGGATCGTTCCATTAACCGTAAACTAGTAAACTGTAAAAGAGTTTGGAGAGATTATACTGATCGATCCGTGTCTTTCGGTCTTCAATCTCTGCGCCAAGCTCCTCGCAGCTGCGCCGACGAAGTTGATCTCCCATCTCCATCGTCGAAGTGGCACCACATCAAGGATTCTTTTTACGGGCTCCCGCTTCAAACCGAAGCAACTCGAACATGAAGTTTGCTAGCCGACATGTCCAAGGTGAAGTAGAGATAGTGTGTGATCATTTTTTCTCAAGACATTCATAGATTCTCAACACATGAGATGGTATGGATGGAGGTTGAAGAAGAAGCCATTGGAGGAAGAAGTTGCGAGCTTAAGTTTTCTAGTGAAGAAAAATGGCATTACTTTCTCTTGTTTTTTCTTTTGTGAGAGAGAGAGCTCTCTTTTAAACTCAAAACCAATCCTAAGCCATAAGTGGCTGCCCTCTCTCTCTCCACAAAATATCCCATTCAAAAAATCAATCAAGAAAATGGTCATGGCACAAGAAAACACACCATGAGTCACCAAACTAGCACATGCCACATTTAATGCTCTAGGACAAAACTTGCACTCATAATTTCTACACAATTAAACATTTAAACCAAAATGTTTAATCCAAAAAGAGGATGGCAACTTCTAAAGTAAACTCGTGACGGATCACAAGAATACCCCTCATCTGTATATACATACATGCATCCGCATTCCGACTGAATACGAATACAACGAGACAAAAATAATCCAACCAATCTAATACTAGGATCCGGCTTAAACCAAAGTCCACTAGTATGATTCGTCCGATCATGATCCGTGCACGAGTGCACGTATATGATCAAACCCTGCCATAAAACCATACGGCCTCTATAACGTTTCGCCCGAACCGGGAAAACTTTCTGTGGGGGACTCTAAAGACTCGTCAATACGCTGACAGTGGGTTTAACCACAAGCACGTCAGTGGCACCAGCTGTACGTAACGGCTGCCTAGGTATTGAGCAAAAGGGAGGCTGATGAGCGAACTCATCCTGACACCCTACTGATCCTGTCAGTGACAATATCCGTATAGTCCAGTCCGTTCGTCTATGAGTATCGCATATCGGGCCTAGGGGCTAGTAAATGTCAGACCCCCAAATATCGGTATACGTCATGTCGGAGTATAGCCCAGAACACCGTGAGAAACTACTGGAATACCTACCAGTAAATCTCGCTTTCCCTGGCCAGGGACTTTGTGTAATGGCTCTCCTAAACACAGCACGATCTCACCCCCAATACCGGGAGAGACGAATCCCCTGCCGATCCGCTCACTGCCTCCTTGTGGCTCGGGACCGTACCCAACTAAAACCTGTTTACACGACTCCTTTGAGCCATGGTAGGGTAGTAATCAAAGCACAGTGGGAACTCACACGAGACAAATGACGATCTCAGGTCGATGGACTAACCTGTTCACATGTCATCATGGAACTGCTATCTGACGATAGGTATAATTTCCAACTAGCATGTTCCCGACGAGTCCGTCTGGTGTACTCATAACCCAATGAGCACCTGTATACATCTTAGGTGAACCAACTGACACCAATGGCTTGTGAGACAGGCCACCGCCCCTCGTCGGGGTCTCGACTGTATACACTAGTCTACTAATGGAGTATCGATGCCCAGTCTCGAAACTCCCACGACTAGGGACACATTAAGGATGTGCTTATAGACTACTCAACTCTTACGTATATGATCGTCATCATACTGCTGGTAGTCAAGCAAGAATCCTAAGGTCTCTATCAATGTGTAATAGTGATCTGTAATGTCACCTGAAGCATGTACACGATGATAAAGACAAACCAGATTGCATACTATCATCTCGAGTAAGACTGTCCTACCGGTATAGGTCCTCCCTCAATCATTGCAATCACGTGCCTGCGATCCAATAATTGACTTTGAGGGCACTATATCCAACAATTCCACCCCTAGACTCGATATGCGACATATCAGACGAAAAGACCGGACTGTACGGTAAGTGTTGCTAATAGGCTTTACGGGAGTTTGGACAAGCTTGCTTGTTGATCTTCTATTTATTCAATACCTGGGTAGCCGTTGCGTCCAGCTAGTACCGCTGACGCCTTGTGGTATCTGATGTGATCATTACCTACTGCTGGCGTATTGACGAGTCTTTAGAATCCCACACAGAGGTTTCTTAGCTCAAGCGAAACGAAGTAGGGCACATATGGAGATATGCGCGGGAGCTTAATTAAATACGAGTATGTGATACCGTATTCTAATCTCGCGATATTTGATATCGGTTAGGTTATATGTGATATAACCGGATTATTAAATCAAGTGTTGATTTAATGATTTGATTTATGTATATATACTTGATATTGGCCGGTTATATATGATATGACAGGATTATTGAATCAAGTGTTGATTTAATGTTTTGATATACATATATATATGATATTAGTCGGTTATATATGATATAACCGGATTATTGAATAGTGTTGATTTAATAATTTGATATATATATATATCTGATATATATATATATATATATATATATATATATATATATATATAAACTAATATTAGCTCACTTTAAATTTTCTTCTCTTTATATATATATATATATATATATTTATTTATATATAAATTGATTTTGTATCATGATTGATGATACATAGAACATGGGTGTATGAGAATCACACATAAGCAAAGAATATATGATGATTTATATTTTAAGAGAAAAAGAAAAAAGGAGGAAATAAGTCATGGCTCAAGATGCTCGGAGAAGCATTGAGAAGCCATGACTCATCTCCTACTTTTGTTTTACACTTAGATATTTATTCATCCTCATTCTTATCTCATAGCACATAGCTCAATCTCAAAAACCATCCAAGTTCATCTTCTTCTTGATTTTTCCTCTCTAGGGTTTTTCTTGAATTGGAAAAAGAAAAGAGAGAATATTTTCTAATGAGCAAATCTCCTACTTCATCAACCTACACTAATCTAGCCCATTAGTTTAGGTTGTTTGCTTCACTAATACTTTGATTAGTGAAGAGTGGGCTTAAGTTAGAAAGACTTCAAGGTGGATCATTTTTGGTATCGAAGACTTTAAGCAAGCTCGATCTTTTCTTCAAGTGGAGCCTTGAGAAGAGTTCTAGGAACTACTACATGGAGCTTTAGAAGTGAAGGACTTGATCTACAAAGGTTGTAAACCTCCATCACTTAGTTTAAAACTTGTTAGCTTGCTTAAAAATCCTAATTCTTTAGTTCGATTCTTGTATAGTATGACTTAGATCTCTAGAATTTTTAAAATTGTATACTCGATACTTTTTGAACCCCAACAGAGGTGGTAAGACATACTTTCATGGTATCAGAGCCAGGTTAGAGACTTATGCGAAGACTGGACGATGTTAAAGTGTTCGATCGAAGTTTTAAAAACCGATTTTGGGTAGTTTCTGTCCAATTTTTCAAACGCTGAAATTTTCCAGATTAAAAATTTTCAGAAAATCATACAGGTAATTCTATGGAGCTCCAAGAAGTACGGGGGCCCATCTCCTCCAAGTAGCCGCGGAACTGCCCCTAAACCATTGTTTGGCCGTGGTTCCGCCGCCAACTTGAAGAGTTAAGGACTCGTATTTTTTCTGCTACTTCATTGTGAAATTTCTGACTTTTTGGATATTTTTTGTGAGGCTCAAGTTGTTGAGGTTGTGAATTGATATTGTTGGAAATATCGATCAAAATATTTAATATCGTCTAGATAGTTTGGATATGTGATATAATTTTTGGAATCCATAATGATTAGTTTTGCGAAAACTAGTAATCTATTTGTAAATCTCGCATTTTAGTCTCATTTGATGGATTGCCACAGGGTTTCGATTTGGATCAAAACTCCGTCGCAATCTCGTACTCTATGCGAACACTCGCCGGGAGACACTACTAGACAGCCACGCCCCATAGCCCCGACCAAGTGACTATAGGAGAACCCCATGGCTAAAAGCATCCATTCAAGTGCTTGCGGCCGCGGTGTTCCACCCAAGTGCACTTCGTTGACGGCCTCAGGGGTGTGGCCATCTACTAAAATTCCCGACAAGTATTCGATCTAAAAACCGGGAATCTTGTTGAGTTACCCGACTTGTTTTTGAAAAGTGTTTTCAATTCGAGACTTAAATGCGAGGTTTATAGGGTTAGGTATGAAATCCAGAATATGTGATAATCCGGATTTATGATATTTAAGGATGATGCAGATTCTAATTATTGTAGTTTTCATTTCTTTTCTGCGACCGTAAGTATAATATGTGGCAGTATCCCCGATCTCGTTTCTATACGTCAACGACATTAGGGATACACGTATTTACTTACGTTGATAACATGTGATGTTATTTTGTTGCTGGCTGATATATTATATTAGATCGTCGTGATTGAATAGCCGGGGGTTTTAGCGTGAGATGAGAGTTTTTCAATTTTCATTCATGTAAAATTTGTATGTAATATTCTTTTATTGGGACACTTCCGGGTTGAGATTGTTGTCTCCATTGATGTATATTATTTACTTTTCCGCATTAGTATAGACCCAAGACGGGGAACACAAGTAACCGGGTTCTAGAGTTCACAGGAATGCCATCTTGAGGAGTCGAGACCGGTCGCCTAACTCTAGAATTGGTAGAGTTGCTTGCCGCTCTCGTAGGGGTCTAGGGATGTGGGCTTGGTTATTCATCACAACCGTGGAATTCTTGTTTTTTATTACTGGCTTAATCTAAAACACGGATCTCCTAGTATATCATATATTTCATATGTTTGCTTCTGCTAGTTTCTGTATGTAATCATATAACTGCGTGAGACGAATGCTACTTATATATATGATATATTAGTATACACTATATATTTTACATCCGCGCTAGTCCTGACCCCGCTCTGCAGTAAGTTAAGTAACCTTACGGTGAAGATCCGGATCCCTGTGGCGAATGCGGATGGCATATATGTGTGTTTTATTTTCGTTTTTTCTGTGATGTTTAGGAAACATAAATGATGGGACACCATTAATGAGATTAATGAAAAGAAAAGAAACCTAATAGATGTTGTAGAATCAAATTTTTCAAAAAGATAGCTCTAGTTCTTGCTTTGAATAACGGTATTCCATTATGAATATCCAGCACCTCATTCAATGAGGAAAGAGCCTAGATCCCTTCACCGGGAATGACCTCTTTAGCAAAACTGGCACATGCTACAGCCCACTCGGTTTGTTTTGAAAACTACTCGATTTTAAAACCGGAGCTTAAACCACTCAAATCACTTGATTCTACAACGATATCAAGTTCATTACGTTAAAGGTTTTCTTCAAAACCAGTCGTATCCCTCCGTCATTTCAGATAAGTACTATTTAGTATTCGTGTTGCGTTTGTTGACCATAGTCAAGACGTAGTGTGCGGTAGCTGATTAGTGCTTATCTGCCGCATATCGATACGATTAGATTAGAGTAACTGCACGGCCTTGTTAACCATAGTTAAGGGTTGTGCGGGTGGGTTTAATTCAATCACGAAATGATGGGTTGAACTTGACCAGCGCTTATAATTTGTTAACCATAGTTAAGATCATAAGTCGCTAAGGTAAAAACAGATATTGGGAATTTCAAGTGTTGAAATTTGCAATGAGATTACATGTCTTCTATATAATAGTTGGATCCCGATACCCACTGCGAGTAAGTGTTACTCTTGAGAGAGTTTTCCACTTTGCAATTAGCTAATCCAGTAGGTGTTTAAGAAATATATTAACGGGGTTATGCCCCTGCGGAAACGAGATTATTTAATTAGTTCCGTACGAAAGCACGGAAAGACTCTCTCGGAGTACTAATACCTGCATGGCTGACCGATTGGCGAATTTATAGGGTGTAATTAATCCCGGCTAATCTTACTTTTTAGGGTTCGAAGGAAGATTTGATAAAAACGGTGGGAGCCATCATGATTAGATAAGATAATAACTTATATATAGTATGTTATAAGTTAGGTTATAAATATTTATTATAATATAATTATAACTAATAGTATACAGATAATATCAAATTTCAGCCAATCTCTACCAAAATCTCACAAAAATTATATTTTAGAAAAATAATACTTATACGTAATCTTTTAAACCATAACGCAAGAATATAATTTAAATAAATTATATCCCCTACTATAAGATTAAAAAGAATTTTAAATATATATCTAGATTTAACACATATTTGATATTAGATATCTTGAGATTTAAACATAATAGATAAAAGCACAAAAAAAAGATATGGGATGCTTAACCATACGATGGCAGTTTAACAAATATAAATTATACTTAACTTGTTACCCAAAATATATATGACGATTTAGATATTATATATAGATATATTATACTAGATTCACATGTATTTAGTTTACAATAAATATTAATCTAGCACCATAATGGGTTTCACACATGCGAGTCGGGTCGGATAACTAGCTCTACTATTCGAATCGATCACAACCCAAATAAATAAAATTAAAAGAAATATAAAGCAAGTTTTAAAATATCAATTAATATCGTATAACCGTATTAGGGTTTTACATTAGCAAAAAAACATAGAAACCAAACAATGAAAAAACCCAACATAATCTTTCTTTGAGGCCTCATATGAATGGAAACTCCCTCGCCCTTCCCCCCTCCACACACACAAAAATATCCTTTTTTATCTTAGGCCTCAGTATCAACGAGCCAATGGGATATGCAAGTGAATTTTAAAAAAAGCCAAAGGCAAAAGAGCAGTGGAAATGGTGTTTTGACGTTAAAAGATGCCCAACTTGCAAAAGAATCCTTTTTTTTTTGCCCAACTTTGTATTAGACCCCATGCGTAAATCAAATATGAATCAAGATATTTTTGGATAAATCAAAGAAGCAAATAGAGAAACAATATGCATTCATTTTATCAAGAGGAAGTTAGTACTCATTTTTTAATAAAATAGAAAAGTAATAAGAAATCCATATTAGGATCAATATTTTTTTTAAAGTATCCAATAAATTTTAAACAATGCTAGTTTTAGTAATGAAAGTTGAGAATAAACTTTTAAAGAAGCAAAATTCCCATAAGCAAACGTAAATAATGGATTATCCAATAAAAATATTTCATTCTATTATGCTTGATTTTTATTTCAAAAAAAATTATATCAAAATAAAAATATTATTGGTTCTCTTGAAAAAAACCGTAATTTTCTTTCTAAATTAATACCAAATCATTGGTAGCCATCGTGGCATCCAATGAGAAATTAAGAACACAAAAAAGAACAAAAAAATAAAAACTTAACAACCAAATAATATAAAAACCAAAAAATGTCCCCATTCTTTTCTCGGCCTCATGTGAATGGGCCAAGATACAGGGAAATCAATATATGAAACGATTTTGGTATTTATTGAACATAATTACAGGATGCTTTGTAAGTTGTATATATATCCTAAGAATAATCATGATACCTAAATAAATATCATGTTTTGTTGTTTTATGTAAATTCCATAAAATAATTTAGAAAAAAAAACAATTAAAATTAAAAACAATAATACACCATACAATTATTTTCCTTATTGGGTCTCACATGACATGAATGGGCCATTTGAAAAATAATAGTAACATGAATAAAGTGAAAATGCAAGGGTAAAAAAGGAAAGTAGAAAAACAATGTTAAGAAAGATGCCATTTCAGACAAAAGATTCTCTTGAATGACCCAACTTTGTAGTGGTATATAGATAGATAGATAGATAGATAGATGGATTGTTGCAAAATGCGAGTAATCAAGACATAACATGGGGGTGGTTGCGTGGCAATTAAGTTTGAATAGGGAACGACCCAAGTTTACCTTCTTTATAATTTTGTTCATCTCAAGTTCCGTGTTAACAAAGCTTGAGTGGCTCAAGTTCGATTTGTCCGGCTTACCTCGGCTTGAGGGCGGCATATTAACCACTAAGTTACACGGTGAGCAAAGTTTATAATTAAGTTCGGCTCAAGGCCGTAAGTGAGATTGGTTCATGAGCGAATCAAGTTCCACCATGCAAGCATTTCCAGCTTTCAACCTTCCACCTTTGAAATTAAAATCAGAATATCATTTCAATACCGAAAAATGAAAATAATTTAGTATGGATTATTCTGTATGTGGGCGGTAGGATTGATTTTATTGGATATCCATTTGGTTGGATTGACCGCTTGCCTATTTAGAGATTGAATATTGTTTTGAAGTATATACATATAATAAAACCGCATGCATTATAAACAAATAAATCAGGGTTAGCTTTTAGTTCAGCTTAACAGTTCAAACGAGTTAGATTTTTTAGTTCAAGATCGATTTGCCAACAAATAACAACAAGCTTTTAACAAGTTGAATACGAGAAACGTGAGCTGACTCGGTTAAAAAAATTTAAATGGTTATGATTTGAACAAAATAACATGGAGTCTCCTCTAAGATAAAAGCACGCTAAAGAAACATAGTTTATGGTAAAAACTTCTTTTTAAAAGCCTGTCTTTTTGTGGATGGGTCCTCTTTGGGAATTGAACCATCGACCAATCACTTTGTAGAGTAAAATTCTACCGTCTGGGCTATGCTGCTTGGTTTATCTCTTTAAAGTTATAATTATAACAGCAAAAATTTATTATAACAAAAATTGTGTGTTGCATGTCGCAACCTATAATTGGTTGTTGCAAAATCAACTAACAAATAAATTGATTGATAGCAATAAATGATCCATAACAATCCATGGAATATAGATATCATGTTGAAAATCTATATATTGCAATTATTGCTTGCAGTATTTGCTACATTTTTTCGGCTAACAAAAGTCCTAATCCAAATTGTTTTTCAATGTGGTAGTTCATAGGTTCCAAACCCCATCTTCTCTAATATGACTTTTCATGATATTAGCTATTATGCTATCATAAAAAATGAAATAAATATTGTCATATGGCAGTTTACGCGGTATTTTAATAGTGTAAATTCAAAAATCATCGTATGGATAATTTTATTTTATGTTGGGTAGTGGCGGAACCAGAAGAACGGAAATTTTAATCGTAAGATATACCAGAAAACCTCTGATATTGATAGAAATTCAACGCTACACATCAAATTTTGGACATAAAATCGCTAACTAAATTCATTATTTTTTAAAATTTAATAAATTCTTATATAAGTAATTATTATCTATTTAGACATATATAAAATATAAACAATAGATTTATAAAAAATACTAGCTAATAGCCTAGGAAGAGGTTCAAATTGGTATAAGTCAGAAGAAACCCTACATTGACATTGAAATCACCCAACATTGGTATTGAAGTCACTGGTTTTATGCATAAAATTTTATTTTAAAAATTCCTCGTTAACTTATCATTTGTTAAATGTGCTATATTCTTTTATAGTAGTAAATTGTATATTGATATTATGTATTATTTAGTACTGATGGAGGTCGGAATCTCCCTCAGATGCTGTCCTCCGTCGATCTGGTAGCGAGCGGTTTTGAGCGGTTAAGATTTGTTTTGGGGGTTGTTGAGCGTATGGATCTCAATGGGCTGTTGGATTCAACTAAAAGTTCAGCGGATACAAGATCTTAAACGAAAGGAAATATTTACAAAAGAGTGACAATATTTTTATTGAAAGCAGAAAGGTGATAGTTCTTCATTGATTTCTAGACCGCCGCATTCTCGTCATGCGAGTTGAATCCTGCGCTGGGTCCGTACTATCCTCGAAGTTCGAACTACGAAATAACCGTCACTTAGCAGGAGTGGCGAGTGTGGACGAACCGCCTCCTTGTAGCTCTTTCCTTTTAGGGCAACCATTGATAAGGTGTTCGCTGGATCCGCAAATCAGGCATTGCCCTTTGGCGCTGCGACAATCTCTCTGAAGGTGTCCTGGCTTCTTACAGTACTCACAACGTTGGGTCTTCCGCTGCTTCCGTTGCTGGGGAATAAGTGGGCGCTTCATCTTCACCTCTTTTCCTCGTTTAACGGGGATTCCCTTACGAGTGGAGGTTTCCGCTGGTGTCTGAGTCATCTGTCTTCTTAATCCTTCGGCTAACAGGTCGTTCGTTCGCTCCCGGGCCTCCTTCAAACCTTGCAGTACATTCAAAATCTTGATGGTCTGATTTTGGGGAGTGGAGATAGAAGAAGAGTCGTTGGAAGACATGATCCCGAAACAACAATTTTGAGAACGATAAAAGGCACAGGGATTAGAGTCAAAATACGACATAGAATAAACAACGAAACAAGAGTATCGGGTGAGGTGAAACTCAATCGAGCAGAAATCAACTGTAGAATTCCAAGTCACCCAATAGAGTATAGCATTGTAATTATGCTGCAGTTCATAATTACAACCACGTAACTCTACTAAATCACCCAAAACTCTAGCGGATGGATCGATAAGTATAGTCGAATATACTATGTGAATCAAGATTAAGAATAACAAATTTACAATCTAGACCGAAAGATGTCTTAGATTGCCAAGCACTACACGGAAACTGCAATCCCAAACGAAGCAAAACCTGGCTCTGATACCAACAAAACCATGTCACGCCTCGCTTCCCAAAATACGGAATACGAGGAGTTGACAAGGCCAGCCATGCTCCTACGGTCGGGGAAATGTCCTCCCGTAGTCACACTTCGGCTTCTAGCACTACGTGGTAATCAGTAAACAATGCACATGTAACGAGAAATGCAGTAACTAAATCAAAAGGAACACAAAAGAACTAACCAAATGGAGATCAAGAGAGTATAGCTATGGGTAGCTGATCAAGATGTCCGCGATGTCCTCGAGGTACGTCAGGTCCTGGTCCAAGCTAGATCTACTTCTCACTCTGAGCATGCATACTCAGGTCGTCAGAGCGACACGATAGCAATATATATATGTAGGTACAAATGGTAACTCGTGCAGTAATAATGAATATGTATCAATAATCAAAAGAGTAAGGACGTGAACATGAAGTAGCCAATGCAGGTATCTAATAGAGTAAGCAACCAGTGAAGCAGTAAACCGTATGGCAGGTATGTTGAATCAGTAAGCAATACATGTCAATGTCACTAACCCTATCAGTCTCTAAGTCTCACTGTACAGGTCGCTAAGCCTATCGTCAGTCCAAGTGTGAGAATCAACCACTCGTGAGTATCCCCCACCCAAGGGTTGGACCCAAGGACAAGGGAACACGGGCCCGAGTCGCTCGCTAATAATCAGTAATATCCTCATATATCTCCATATGTGCCGGCATGGGACTCCCGAGATTCTGTTGAACTCACACTCAAACTACCCCACACCCCGTGGTCTACATCAAACTCCAACCATAAACTCAAATACCAGTCGGTCTATGACGAGTCTACGCGAGAACTGAAGACAGGGTCTTCATCAAGCATGTCTCGACTGATACCCAAGATAAATGGACAGTGTTTGATGCCTTACCTGTGACACCCATACAAGTGCTTTCATAATTGTCCCATACCAATTATAGTCACACTTATACACGTCCCACAAACGTCGACAATGCAATAAATCAATAGGGTCCACTGATTGTGTACAAGTACGTGTCACTGTTACTTATCCATTCATGCTTAAACACTAACGTACTTGCCACAATCAAACACTAATACCTAACACTGGGTAATGCATATGATCACTATGTTACCAATGCAATGACACATATGTAATGTGATGAGAATACAATAATTAAGGCATGATTAAGATATCATCAGTCGGTGTCCTACCACTTGCATAATTTATCATGAATCATACATGCAAGATTTAGCGAAACAATAAAAAGGGGGTAAGTAGTATGTTTGATTATCTATACATCAAAATTGGTTTCACATTAATCGGGTTTCAGGATCCCTAGATATGGCCATTTCATTTCAAGCGTTCGCTGCAGGAAATTCAGTTTCTGAACAGAACGTCCGTTTCGCGACACAATTATCCCCCTGTTGGGATCAGAATTTAGCGACGCTACAGTTGAATGAAATTTAGGGTTTTCAATAGGGTTTCTAACGCACCATACATATTCTCAATCGCTTCTCTACGTCAGAAGTTATGCACTGTTCAACACTAGGGTATCAGTTCTGTTTCTGTTTGGGACTGCTATACGTCCTGCTTTTTTAAATTGCAGTTTAAATAGTAAACGACGATAAAAAGGGGTGAAATCACTTGCGTTATTTAGCTAACAGTTTCATCTTCAATAAAGTGTAGGGTTCCGCAACATACAAGTTTAGGCAGCAAAGTAATAAGCATTACGAGATAGAAATCAACAGCTAGAGCTGCTCTGGGCTGCAGTCCAGAGCCGCTCTCCGAACCAGTTCTCGTCATATTTTCAGTACAGAAACAATTAAAAACTTTTATAAGGTTACAGGTCGTCGAGTCGGCTTCGATTTGAGCCCTCGAACGCATCACTTCAATGTGTACACGATTAATTATGATTTTAACAAGTTTCAGACGCGGGAAATATTCAGTTTCAACGGGTGTAATTAATTGGGGGTGATCGTTCAAGCCAGTAACGATTATATTTTCCAGTCAAATTTCACCATAATGTTCATTGCCACACGGGCCAACATATATAATCAAGTTCTGTCAGTTTAATGGAAGGTTTTCGTTCAGGTTTTGTATCAAGCACTTAGGTTATAACGATTCACACGAAATAGTGTATACGGAAATCATTGATAACTCGAATTGTAATATAAAATTTAGCATGAAGCAAGTATCAAACTTGCCTGAAGACGTTCGATGGTCACGAAGGCGAGGATGATGGCAGCCTGCAGCGACGGCGCGGTTAGCACAGCGACATGCACACGGCTACACACAGCTGGGATTCGAGTTTGGTATCGGTGAAGAAGATGAAGCTTGGAGGCGACGGTAACCAGAGGTGATGGTCAAGACCGCGACGATGAGAAGCCCGACCCGGCACCAGCAGCGGCGACGGCAGCAAGCTCAGGGTGAGCCCGGTAGCGATGAAGATGGTGTCGGGGTGCTGAGGTGGGGTTGCTAGTGGGGGCATAGTTGGAGTTGCCGGCGACGGTTTGGTGGCAGAGGGGATGAAGTAGGGGGCGCCGGAGGGTTCGTCGGCAATGGACTCGGCCGGTGAAGGAGGGAGCTCTGGTGCGGGAGGTTGCAGGCGTGCAGTGCAAGAGAGGAGGTGATGGCGAAGGGTTACATCTCAGTGCTCGGGAAGAGGGTGGTGGGAGTTGGTCGTCGCCGTCGTCGTCGTCGTGAGAGCCCAGCGGGGTGTTCATCTGCGGCGAGAAGGTGTGCGGGGAGGCTCGGCGAAGCTTGGGTTCTAGGCTCAGTTGTGCAGGTGAGGTGGGGGAAGGTGAAGTGGGGCTCGGGTTTTGGTGAGCTGAGAGAGGGAGAAATGACGAGGTGATCGTAGTCGTCGTCGTTTTCGTCGGCGCCGGCGGTTGTAGGGGATGGAGTTGGGAGCTTAGAGAGAGGAGAGGAGGAAGGAGAAAGTGGAGAGAGTTAGAGGGATGAGGAAGGGTCGAGGAGGTTGAGAGCGCGCGCTTGAACGTGGGTCGGGGTCATGGGTCGGGGTCGCGACGAGGGCATTGGCAAGGCGGTGTGGGCGGCGACGTGGGCTTCGCAGAAAAAGGGCGGGAAAATTTAGAAGGAAGTGGGGAAGAGAGGGACAGAGCAGGTCGGGTCGGGTCGTTTGGGAATTGGGCCGGGCTAAGGAAAAGAAAAGAAAAGGAGATGGGCCGGGTTCTAAAGAAATTAGGTTAATTGGGAAGGAAGAAGAGGTGGGCCGGCTGGGTTTGGGGGAATTAGTTTAATAAATTTTGGTAGGGGAAAGTGGATATGGGCTTTAGGGATTTGTTTCATATATTTTGTGAAGGAAGAAAAGATAGGGATATAGGAGGGGCTGGCTTGGGGATTTTTGTATATTCATTTGGTTTGGTTTTATCTTGTTGGGCCGGGGGAAAATATATATAAAATAAATAGGTAATAAGGTTTTGGTTTAGTTTAGGGAAAATAATGAAAGAGAAGATGGAAGTGTGGTTAGGATTTTGGGGCAAAGAATTGGGCTGGGCCAAAAATAGGATTAGGGTTACAAAAGGAACCAAGATACAATGAAGGGATTAGGGTTTTATTTTAAAATACTTAAACTAATTATAAATATCAATAAGTAAATTCTATAAGTGATCCTTATACACATACGGAAAATTTGTAGTAAATTTTTGGGGAAATACCTGGAGACTTATTTATTAAAATACGCTAATTATATATAGGGACCGGGTATTACATGACCTTTTCCTTCTCTCTCCTCTGTGCTTGATGTAATCCGTCCACCAACAAAACATCACGAGCACCTTCACCATATCGACTTCTCTCCCGTCGACATCGATTCCGTCGAAGTTGACATTGCCTACCTTGAACTCAATACAATTGATTTGATTTGGAAGTGGTAAATCGTTGATCTATCTCTGCTAAGTGCTTGGGTTCAGTGGCGGAGGCAGGATTATGGTTCAGTGGGATCAAAAATACATTGGAATATATTGGGTATGGTTCGGGATGGGTGGGAGGGTTTCAAATCTCTTTATAAGCTTTATTCTTCTATACCGAAAAGCCTTATTCAAAGTTGAAAATCCCCAAAGAATTTTTTTTTGAGCGAGGTCAATTGAACCTATACCTCTCTATGTGGATCTGCCTATGCTTGGGTTTATTTTTTTCATCCACTATCGATTTAGGTGCCACTCTTCTTCTCTTGAGATGGGACTTGTTCTTGAATTTATTTTCTGAGATCATTATTTTGGGCTAACCGATTGCAATAGCACACATGGCAGTGGATATTTCTAAGATTGTAGAGGCGAAGCTTGATGGGTCAAACTTTAATGATTGATGCACTATTCTAAAATTTCATCTTCGTGGGGATGGTCCCTGGGGCTACGTCAATGGATCGGATCCTTGTCCTCTTCCTCTTGGATCTAATGAGGAGAAAGACCCATCTAATAATTCCAGCATCGATTCCATAAAATCTTAGTAGGAGCGCAACAAAGAGATTCTTACATGGCGGCGAGACGATGATCGTGCAACGTGGATCTTAGCGCAGACTGTCGTCCCCTCGATTCGTTTGCAAATCGGAATATTCGATACTGCTGCCGATATTTGGAATTATTTAAATAACACTTTCATCCAGTCTAGCTCTGCTAGAGAGTATCATCTTATGCAGGAGGTTTCTGTTGCACATCAAGGAGATCGATTAGTTCGAGATTTTTTTCTCTTTCCACTCCAAATATTGGGATGAATTGGCTACCATGGAGCCTCAACTTTCTAGAGATTCTATAGAACTATTCCGCGCTTATCGTGATCAACAAAATCCTTTTCATTTTCTCACGAGATTGCGTCCGGAGTTTGAGTCCATTCGAGGCCAGCTTCTTCATCGATCTCCACTGCCTACCCTTGACTCTGCACTTGTTGAAGTTACGGGAGAGGAAACTGTTGAAGTTACTGGAAAGGAAACTAATGAAGTTCCTAATGCCCTTACCGCTAACCCGAGACTTTTGCGGAATGAAAAACTTTAATTTTTAAAACTAGCACTAGAAACTAAACCCTAGAGATCAATTCCAAACACTAACTAGTAACAAGTAAGGAAACTATACTACCCGGTTAGCAGCAGCAACCTTTGTAGTCATGCCCTTCGTCTTCAATTCCTCTTCTTAAGCTTCTCGGAATTCCGGGATCGAGCTTGTAGGTCGGTCTTCTTTTGTCGAAGATGATCCACCTGAATGATGCGGTTCAAGCTCCAGCCTTACCTAATGAAGCAACTAAAGACTACAACTTGCTAGGGAGTAATGCTTGGGGATGTAGAGAGTGTTCAAAGTCTAGTGTCTATCTCTTTTTCCCTTTAATCTCAACACATGAGAGGGAAATGAAAGAGGAGCAAGTGAGGAGAGAAAAACTCAAGATGAGAATCAAAGTGAGAAATGAGCCATACCAATTTTAGTTTTTAACCAAATTGCAATAAAGAAATGCAACCATGATTCAATAGTGATGGTTCATTTCCTCATCCCTCTCACCATTTTGTCCATCCCTCTCACCAATCCTAAACAACACCTTATTTCATAATTTCTAAAAAAGAAATTATCCTAAATGAGTTGTCCTCCTTCTAAAATGTATTTTATATAAATAAAAAAATACACTCTTCATATATACATACCCGTATTTGTATCAAAATACAAATACCAAAGAGATAAAAAAAGACAATGATCATAATACTAGAATATATATATATATATATATATATATATATATATATATATATATAGAGAGAGAGAGAGAGAGAGAGAGAGAGGGGGGGGGGGTTAATGGAAGGAAGAGGCATAGGAGGGAATTTCCTCCTATGGCGTCGAAAAAATACACCCTCCATCATTTTTTCCGACGATCGACACCCACCATCTTCATCGTTATCATCTAAGATGTGGGTACACCAAATTTCATGTGATTCTACAACCTTTTCACCGTTGATTTAGTGGGTTCAAAATTAACGGTTTACCGACAGTAGAACTTTTTACATTGCTAAATCAACGGTGATAAGGTTGTAGAATCACATGAAATTTGGTGTACCCACATCTTCGATGATAACAATGAAGATGGTGGGTGCCGATCGGCGGAAAAAATGAGGGAGGGTGTATATTTTCGATGCCATAGGAGGAAATTCCCTCATATGGCATCTTTCCTCCATTATTCTCATATATATATATATGTAAATTATTAAATCATACTTCATTTAATAATCCGGTTTAATCCTAAACCGGCTAGTATTACCAACCGTCCGATTGAACTCCGCATAGCTAGTACACGTATTTAATTGGACCCCTGCACGTATCAACATACGGCCTATGCATCATTTCGTTTGAACCGGGAAAACCCTCTATGTGGGACTCTAAAGACTCGACAATACGCTGTCAATGAGTTAGTGGATAAATCTATAATCATAAGCACGCCAACGACACTAGCTATACATAACGGCTACTCAGGTATGTGTCGAAAGGAAGCCGACGAGCAAGCCCATCCGAACCCCTACCGAGCCTATAAGTGGCAATCTACCGTACATTTCGATCTCTTCGTCTGAGAGTATCACATACCGGATTTAGGGGTAGATAACGTCAGACCTCTCATAACCCGATAAGTCGTGCCGATGTGGCTCAGGACCAACCGATAAATTACTAATCTCACCATCAGAAAATCTCAACTGCTTTGGTCAAGGTCTTATGGTGTTGGCCAACCGAACACAGCACGACATCGACTCCCTATATCGAGAGAGATGAATCCATTCCGATCACTCACTGCATCCATGTAGCTCGGGACTGTACCCAACTAAAACCTGTTTGTACGACTCAGTAGAGCCGTGATAGGGTAGTAATCTAAGTACAATGGGAATTCATACGAGACAAATGATAATCTCAGGTCTAAAGACTACCATGTACTCATGTCACAAGAGAACTGCTATCTCACGAAAGGTATAATCCATCTAGAAGTTCTCGGTAAGTCCGTCCAGTGTACTCACCTCCAGTGAACACCTGTATACAATATTAGGCGCCACACACCAATAGCTGTGGGACCAACCACCGTCCCTCGTCGGGGTCTAGAAACGTATACACTAATCTACTCTGGAATATCGACACCCAATCTCGATACTCTTACGACTAGAAACATTTAAGGATATGCTTATGGACTACCCAACCCTTACAAGTATGATCGCCATCATAACACCGATAGTCAAGCAAGGATCCTATGGGCTTTATCAACATGTATCAATGATATGTAATAACAAGTAAAACATATACACATGTTAAGATAAAGACAAACCAAATAGCATATTATCATATCGAGCAAGATTGTCATGTACATACATACCCCCAGCATCTAATACAATAATGGCCTCTAGGGCATACATATCCAACAATCTCTCACTTGCATTAAGACCAGTTATTGACGTATCGTGTACCCAACATCTGCACTAAGGCCGGTTGTTAGTGTATTGCATACCTAACATCTCAAAAAGCCACTCGAACTGCCCTTGAGGGATGACCTTGGTGAATGGATCCGCCGTGTTGTCCTTTTGTATCTACTCTTTGAACATCGATCTTCCGGCGATCTACGATCTCTCTGATCAGGTGATACCGCTTCAAGATATGTCTGGATCACTGATGGGACCGTGGTTCCTTCGCTAACACTACAGCCCCACCGTTATCGCAATACAAAGGTATTGGATCAATAATGGACAGAACCACCTCAAGTTCATAAATGAACTTTCTCATCCAGACCGCTTTTTTGCGGCCTCGTTGGCAGCAATGTATTCAGCCTCCATCGTCGAGTCTGCTACGATTTCCTGTTTAGAACTTTCCAACAGACCATCCATCCATTGAGGGTAAACACATAACCCAAGATGGACTTGCTGTCATCCTTGTTACTTTGGAAGCTCGAATCGCTAAATGGCTCCATCTAGAGGTCTCCATTACCGTACATGAAAAACATCTCCTTAGTCCTTCTCAAGTACTTAAGAATGTTCTTCACAGCTATCCAATATTTTTCTCCTAGGTTTGACTGATACCTGCTTAACACGCTAAGTGCGTAAGCTACATCTGGTCTGGTACACAATATCGCATACGTTATAGACCTTACCGCCGAAGCGTAGGGTATAATACTCATGCGAGCCCTCTTCTTATCAGTCTTGGGAGACATTTCTTTGGAGAGGATGATTCCGTGTAAAGCGGGTAAATTACCGTACTTGGAATCTTCCATACTAAACCTCTTTAGTATGCTGTCTATATACAACAACCTATTGGATCTATCCCCATAGATCTTCATCCCTAGAATGTAGGGGGTATGACGCAAGTCTTTCATGGAGAACTTCTATGACAAGAGCAGCTTGACCGATTGTAACATAGGAATGTCATTTTCTATCGAGAGAATGTCATTCACGTTCAATACGAGAAATACGAAAGCCCCCTTACAATCTTCTTGTATATACATGACTCATCTACGTTCTTGATGAAATCAAATTCCTTGACCGTCTCATCAAAACAAATGTTCCAACTCTTCCATATCCGCTTTAATCCATAAATGGATTTAAGTAATTTGCACAATTTTCCGCTGCTCTCATTGTCTACAAAACCCTCCAACTGATCCATATAAACGAACCCTTCTAAACTTCCATTTAGAAAATCCGTTTTAACGTCCATCTGTCAGATGTCATAATCATGGAATGCAGTAATGGCAAGTAGGATCCGAATGGATTTGAGTATAGCCACTGGAGAAAAGATTTCATCATAATTCACACCTGGTCTTTGACGAAAACCTTTTGCAACAAGTCTAGCCTTATAGCTTTCAACCTGTCCATCTGCACCAATTTTTTTTGAAGATCCACCTGCATCTAATGGGTTTTTCCCTAGAGGAGCAATGTCCAAAGTCCAAACTTTGTTGGTGTACATGGAATCCATTTCGGATCGCATAGCATCCAGCAATCTCACAGAGTCCTTACTGGTAATGGCCTACTTGAAATTAGTAGGATCATCTTTTTCCAAGATGCAATCCTTTCGATTCCCGTTTATGAGAAAACCGTAGTATCTCTCGGGCAGATGAGAAATCCTACTAGATCTATGGAGTGGCTGAGGTTCATCGGGTGATATTGAATCCTCAGGTTCGACCAAGTCTTCAGTATCTGTTTGTGGTTTTGGAATTTCTTCTAGTTCTACCGCACTCCCACTAATTTCTTTTTCAAGAAATTGAGTTTCCTGAAAGGTTGCGTGTCATGAAACAAGCACCTTTTGTTCCTCAATACGGTAAAAAAGATACCCCCGTGAATGCTTGGAGTATCCCACAAACTTGCACAATACCGATCATGCCTCGAGCTTGTCTGGGTTCCGCTTTTTAACAAAAGCAGAACAATCCCATATCTTAATATACTTAAGGTACGGTCTCTTCCCACTTTATATTTCATATGGAATGGTAGGTACTGATTTGGTTAAAACCCTATTTAATAGGTATGCAACTGATTCAAGTGCATAACCCCAGAATGAAAGAGGTAACTCAGTATTACTCATCATAGAGCGAACCATATCCAAAAGGGTACGATTCCTCCGCTCCGACACACCGTTGTAATATTATGTATATGGAGGAGTAAGCTAAGAGAGAATACCATTCTCTTTTAAATAGTTAAGGAATTTCATGCTAAAGTATTCACCTTCCCGATCAGATCGAAGGATTTTAATACTTTTGCCAGTCTGGTTCTCTACTTCGCTCTTATCTTCTTTGAATTTCTCAAAAGTTTCGGATTTTTATTTCATCGGAAATACATATCCGATCTAGAGAGATTATCAGTGAATGTAATGAAGTACAAGAACCCACTCCCCGCATGTGTAAATATTGGACCACATACATCATTGTGTATGAGTCCCAAGAGCTCTATAGCTCTTTCTCTGTGTCACGTAAACGGAGTTTTAGTCATCTTTCCTTTGAGACAAGACTGACAAGTTTCATAATATGTAAATTCGAACAGATCCAAATATATATTTTTATGTAATTTAGCTAGTCTTTTCTCATTGATATGACCAAGTCTACAATACCACAAGTATGCTTCGTTCATATCTGAACACTTACTCTTGTATATGTTTTGTATATTGAAAACTGTGTTTTGATTAAGAACATAGATACCGTTACATAATGTACCTTCTCCAATCAGCACCTGATTGAGGTAAATGTTCATGACATTTCTTTCTAATACAAAATTATATCCATCTTTATCTAGTAAAGATACGAATATAATATTGCAAAGCATGAAAAGTACATAGTAACAGTTGTTCAAAATCATAATGTTGCTACTTGGCAACACCAGGTGATATTCGCCGACGGCAGCAGCATCAACTGGTGCACATTTTCCTACTTTGAGGGACATATTATCCGGTCCAACCATTCTACTTTTTCTCAGTCCTTATAATAAATTACAGATATGAGATTCTGATCCTGTATCTACTACCCAGGAGGTAGAGTTGACTGAAAAACAGTTCTCAATAATAAATACACCCGCAGAAAATGCATTAGAATGCTTCTCCTTCATTGGGGTCATGTGGAAGTCTATGCGATCCTCTTTCCCTATTCATACTCGTGACAGTTGTCATAAATTAAAGCCGAACCGACGTTCCCCAGTTCGGTATAATAAGCGGGTTCGGTCAAATCATATATTTTATTATCTTGATTAAGGCGCGGCATGGTTACTACTTGGAGAGGGAGAGAGAGAAAGAGAGAGAGAGAAAAGAAACACTCAACATGCGCTCCTGCAAAATTATATTGGTTTATTATTTTATCTAATCAGGACGACTCCCGCTGTTTTCTCGAATTCTCCTTCAAATCTTAAAAGAAGAACTAGCCGGGATTATGTACACCTTACAAGTTCGCTAACCGTTCAGTCAGGTAGGCGTTGGTACTCCGAGGGAGGCTCTACGTGCTTTCGCACAAACCTAATTAAATAACCCTGTTTCCGCAAAGGCATAATCCCGTTAACTCTTTTCTAGACACCTAATGAGTTAGCTAGTTGTGAAGTGAAAATCTCCCGAAAGTAAAACCAACTTACAATGGGAATCAAGACCCAACTATTATCGTGTGATAACCTTGATGGAAACCTACTCACAGTGGGAATCGTGATCTTGATAGAAATTCAACGCTACACATCAAATTTTGGACATAAAATCACTAACTAGGTTCAATATTTTTCAAAATTTAATAAATTCTTATATAAGTAATTATTATTTATTTAGACATATATAAAATATAAACAATATATTTATAAAAAATACTAGCTATGAGCCTATGAAGAGATTCAAACTGGTATTAGTAAGTCA
This sequence comes from Agapanthus africanus, assembly GCA_030015575.1. Classification (NCBI taxonomy): domain Eukaryota; kingdom Viridiplantae; phylum Streptophyta; class Magnoliopsida; order Asparagales; family Amaryllidaceae; genus Agapanthus; species Agapanthus africanus. Next base: position 472,397,325 of record JASDDO010000031.1, read on the forward strand.
GCAGAAACCCATTGAAATCACCAGTTATATGCATAGATTTTTTATTTTAAAAAACCCTGATTAACTTATCATTTGTTAAACGGGTTATATTCTCTTATGGTAGTAAATTGTATTTTGATTTTATGTATTATTTAGTACCATGTTTAGCTGATTTTATTTAGGGATTATTTCCATAAAATATTGTATAAAAGTGACCCAAAGGGTTTCAATCCTTTCAATCAATATATTCAATTTTCCACAATTTGTCTTTCTTAAGTCAGGTATCAGAGTCGACTTTTCCCTTCTCCCTCCTCTGTGCTTGATGTGATCCGTCCTCCAACAAAACATCACGAGCACCTTCACCATATTGATTTCTCTCATGTCGATCCCGTCGAAGTTGACATTGCCTACCTTGAACTCAATACAGTTGATTTTGTCTAGAAGTGGTAAATCGTTGATCTATCTCTCTAAGTGCTTGGGTTTATTTTTTTTCCAGCCATTATTGATTTTGGTGCCACTCTTCTCTTGTGCTGGGACTTGTTCTTAGATTTATTTTGTGAGATCATTATTTAGGTCTAACCGATTGCTTGGCCTGGCTAATGAAGCTAATTGTTTCGCTTCGCTTCGGAATGACGTGGGTGAATTTTGCAAGGCGATTCGCCTCGCCCGCCACGAATTCGCGAAGCGAGCGGGTTCCCCATTTTTCCGGTGGTGCTTCGTTGTAGGCCGCCTTGCCTAACTTGCCCCGCTTCATCTCGGGAATCACTATGATTCGTCATGAATCGGCAATACTCGTCGATTCGCCTCACCTCGTTGACCGATTCGTCTCGGATTCGTCTCAAACTCACCGCCCAACGGTCATAAATGGCCACCTACTCGGCGAATCGCTTCGCCTCGCCTCGGGACCGCTTCACCTTGGAATTCCTATCCAACGGCTATAAATGGCCGGATCTAGGCTAGGCAAGGTGATTTTCGATGCGATTCGCCTTGCCTCGCTTCGTAACGACTATAAATGGGGGGAAAATCCAAAACCCCCCAAAAAACCTTTAAATACCTTCCCAAACCCCATTTCTTCTCATTTTAAACTCCTTTCTCTTTCAAAAAAAAAATTCTCATCCCTCTAAAAATAATTACTCTAAATCTCTAATACCATTGTGGCAATTTCCATATATCTAAAGAATAGAAACTCAGACCCGATCCTCCGATATTCCGACTTCGAGTTCTCCGAGCCTCCGACCGACCCATTCTTCTCTCTTTCTTATTTTTTGTTTTTAACTTATTATTTCTACTCTAACACTCTGTTTTTAATTGGTTAAAATATTAATATGGAGGGTTCATCCGATACGCATCAAATTCAAATTTCTCATCCCGAACAACAAGCAGAAGGATCCACCAATACATATAAAGAAGCTAAAAAACACACGACTACCAGTGATATTTAGGATCACTATAAAATTGAATTTAGGGATGGTGTTAGATATGCCGTTTGCAAATATTGTGGCAATGCATATAAACACAAGGATAGTATCGGCACCGGTAGTTTGAATAAACATGCAAAAAACACTTAGAAGCCCCGGCCGGTTTCTTCACTACACAAACACAAATTGGTTTCACCGGTCAAGGTCTTTTTCAATATAATCATGATTTAAAAATGGCAAGATATGTTATGGCAGATGAACATGTTCTTAGATTGCGGTACGTTCAAACGGCGTTGCAACCAGCATTCAAAAGGGTTTTGAGGACTACGCTTAAAAGTCGTTGTTTTAGCCTTTATAACGACGGTAAACAGGTATTAATTGCCACTCTTACTTTTTTAGATACCAGTATTTCATTAATTTCTGATGTTTGGACGGATAGAAAGGAACTTCCCTGGATCTGTGTTACTGCACATTGGATAGATTCTGACTGGTTTTTGCAAAAAAGAATTATTGATTTTAGATAATTTCCATACCCGCATAGTGCTTTTCATATAACTTCTGAAATTGGATCTATTTTAGAAGAATATCATTGTGTAAATAATTTTTTTTCTATTTTTTTCGATAATGCTAGCAACAATAATTCTGCTATTGCTGAACATATTAAGCTATGAAAACCAATTTGCAGTGGTCGTTTTCTCATATTCATTGCGCATGTCATATACTTAATCTTGTTGTACATGATGCATATACCGTATGTAATACAAATATTCAAACAATTAAAGATGAATGCAGGTTTATTAAAAGTTTTGGAAAAAAGCTGAATACAAAACTAGATGCCTAGCTGCAGATGTAAGGTCGTCTCTTAAAAAAGATGTGGCCACCAGGTGGAATAGTCATATGACATGCTTCGTACTGCATTAAAGATAGCCGCAATTATCAGTAACATGTGGAATGAACAAATGCCTATAGAAAACCACTTAACACCCGATCCTTGAGCGGTTGCAGATCTTTTTACAAATTTTCTTATTACTTTTAAAATAGCAACCGAACGATTTTCTGTTACTTATACCCCCACTTCTCATATTCTTGTCTCTGAATTGTATAATATAGCTAATTGTTTTACTAGTCACTTTGAAAATCTAGTACTTCACCATATGATATTTACTATGTTAGCTAAGATTTCTAAATATTTCTTTGAAGTTCTAATTATTTACTGTTTATGTTCGGTAATAGACCCTAGAATTAAATTAGAAGGTTTGGAGACACTTTTAAGCGGGTTCTACACGGTCATGGGACATGGTGTAGATATTGATGCTTATGATAGTATCGTTAGAAGTAATTTAGATGAAGTGTTTGATTTGTATGTTGCACGATTTTCTTCTGGTAGAACTAGTAGACCACCGCTCTAAACCCGTTAGCGTGCTTCGACTCCAGTTTTAGCACTTATTTAACAAAAGAAAAGGGCAAAAGGCTCGGTAGCCTCATTATCGTCATCTTTAAATGAGTTATCAATATTTTTACAAACTGGGTCAGATGTAGATTTAAGTATAGATGATTTTGATATTTTAGCCTGGTGGGAAAGCCACCGACATTTGTATCCGGTGGTTTCTATTATAGCTCGTATTTTACTAATCGTTTTAGTGTCCACAGTAGCATTGGAAAGCGCTTTTATACTGATGGCAGGATATTAAGCGAGAAGAGATGCAGCTTGGCGCACGACACAATGGAGTACATGATTTGCTCGTAAGATTGGGAAGAAGCAGCCGTCAGGAAACAAAATGCAATCACTTTTGACTCGGATTATCTACCTGAGGAGCTTAAGGGGGCCGGACGAGACCAATATCGAAGGAGGAGGAACCACAATCGGCGTCGACGAGTAGTGAGTAGGATCTATAATAGTAGAAAAATAACTACGTATACATAATTCCCTCTCATTGAGATCAATATTTGGGAGGGATACGTAGGCAGTCCGAGTAGGTTCGGTCTTTAATGTAAAAAAACGACAAATTGTAATTTGATTAAGATTTATTTTAATCAAAAATTTGTTTAATTTTCAACTTTTTTGGCCTTATTTTATTTTTTAAATTTTTTTAAAAAAATAACAACTCGAGCCAGGTGAATAATTCGCTTGGCTCGGCGAATTTTCCATGCCTCTCCTCGCGAACCAGTGAGGCAAGGCGGCGAGGGGAGCAGGTTCTGGCTTCACTACTGTAGCCATTGCTTCGCCTAGTCTGTGAGGCGAGCAAAATTCGCTTCGCCGGCTAGGCGAAGCAAACAAGTTTCGAAGCGAACTGCTTCAGTTCGCTTCATTAGCCACACTTACCGATTGTAGTAGCACACATGGCAGTGGATATATCTAAGATGTAGAGGTGAAGCTTGATAGGCCAAACTTTAATGTTTGGTGCACTACTCTAAAATTTCATCTTCATGGGGCTGGTGTCTGGGCCACGTCAATGGATCAGATGATTGTCCTCTTCCTTTTTGATCTAATGAGGAGAAAGACCCATCTAATAATTCCAGCATCGATGTCGATTCCACAAAAGCTTCAGAGAAGCGCAACAAGGAGATTCTTACATGGTGATGAGACAATGATTGCGCAATGTGGATCTTAGCGCAGACTGTTGTTCCCTAGACTCGTTTGCAAATTGGAAGATTCGATACTGCTGCCGATATTTGGAATTATTTAAATAGCACTTTCATCTAGTCTAGCTCTGCTAGAGAGTATCATCTTATGCAAGAAGTTTCTTGTGCTCATCAAGGAGATCGATCAGTTCGAGATTTTTTATCTTTCCTCTCCAAATATTAGGATGAATTGGCTACCATAGAGCCTTAACTTTCTGGAGATATGTAGAACTATTCCGCGCTTATTGTGATCGAAAACATCCTTTTCATTTCCTCATGAGTTTGCATTCGGAGTTTGAGGCCATTCAAGGCCAACTTCTTCATCGATCTTCACTACCTACCCTTGACTCTGCACTTGTTGAAGTTACCGCAGAGGAAACTGATGAAGTTTTTAATGCCCTTGCCGCTAATCCACGGCTTTTGTAGAATGAGAAACTTTAATTTTTAAAACTAGAACTAGAAACTAAACTCTAGAGATCGATTCCAAACACTAACTAGTAACAACTAAGGAAACTATATTACTCGGTTAGCAACGACAACCTTTGTAGTCGTGTCCTTCGTCTTCAATTCCCCTTCTTAAGCTCCTCAGAACTCCGGGATTGAGCTTGTAGGCCAGTCTTCTTTTGTAGAAGATGATCCACCCGAGGGATGCAGTTTAAGCTTTAGCTTCACCTACTGAAGCAACTAAAGAATACAACTTGCTAGGGAGTAGTGCTTAGGGATGTAGAGAGTGTTCAAAGTCTAGCGTCTATCTCTTTTTCCCTTTAATCTCAACACATGAGAGGGAAATGAAGGAGGAGCTAGTGAGGAGAGAAACCCAAGATGAGAATCAAAGTGTCAAAGTGAGAAATGAAGCATAAAATTTTGGTTGTTAACAAAAAACATTTTGCAATAAAGAAATGCAACCATGCCTCAATAATGATAGCAAACGAATTAATAATTCATTTGCCCGACCCTCTCACCATTTTGTCTATCCCACTTACCATTCCTAAATAACACCTCATTTCATAATTTCTAAAAAAGAAGTAACCCTAAATGAGTTTTGCTCCTTCTAGAAAATATATTGCATAAATACAAAATGCACTTCCCGTATATACATACCCGTATTTGTATCAAAATACATATACCAAAGAGAGAAAAAGACAATGATCATAATACTAGAATATATATATATATATATATATATATATATATATATATATATATATATATATAAATTATTAAATCAATACTTGATTTAATAATCCGGCTTAATCCTAGCCGGCTAGTATTACCAACCGTCCGATTAAAATCTGTGTAGCTAGTACACGTATTTAATCGGACCCGTGTACATATCAACATACGGCCTCTATATCATTTCGCCTGAACTAGAAAAACCCTCTATGTGGAACTCTAAAGACTCGACAATACGCTGACAGTGAGTTACTGGATAAATCCATAACCACAAGCACGTTAGCGGCACTAGCTGCACGTAACTGCTACCCAGGTATGTGTCGAAAGGAAGACGACGAGCAAGCTCATCCGAACCCCTACTGAGCCTATAAGTGACAATCTACCGTGCAGTCTGGTCTTTTCATCTAAAAGTATCGCATACCGGATCTAGTGGGTGGATAACATTAGACCCTTATTAACCAGATAAGTCATGTCGATCTGGCTCAAGACTAGCTGAGAAACTACTGATCTTACTATCAGTAAATCTCAACTGCCTTGACCAAGGTCCTATGGTACTGGCCAACCAAACACAACACGACATTGACTCCCTATATCGGGTAAGACAAATCCCTTTCGATCGCCCATTGCCTCCATGTGGTCCGGGACTGTATCTAACTAAAATATGTTTGCATGACTCGGTAGAGCCGTTGTAGGGTAGCAATCTAAGTACAGTGGGAACTCATATGAGACAAATGACAATCTCAGGTCTAAAGACTACCCTGTACTCATGTCACCAGAGAACTGCTATGTGATGATAGGTATAATACCATCTAGAAGTTATCGGCGAGTCCGCAGTGTAACTCATAACCTAATGAGCACATATATACAATCTTAGGTGCTACACACCAATGGCTATGAGACCAACCACCGCTCCTCATTAGGATTTAGAACGTATACAGTAGTCTACCCAGGAATATCGATGCCCAGTCTTGATACTCCTACGACTAGGGATATTTAAGTATGTGCTTATGGACTACCCAGCCCCCACAAGTATGATCGCCATCATAATGCTGGTAGTCAAGCAAGGATCCTACGGGCTTTATCAACATGTATCAGCGATATGTAATAACAAGTAAAATATATACACATGTTAAGATAAAAGCAAACCAAATAGCATACTATTATATCGAGCAAGACTATCCTATGCATACATACCCCCAGCATCCAATACAATAATGGCCTCTAGGGCATACATATCCAACAATCTCTCACTTGCACTAAGGCCAGTTATTGGCGTATCATATACCCAACATCTGCACTAAGGCCAATTGTTGGCGTATCGCATACCCAACATATCAAAAAGTCGCTCGAACTGTGCTTGAGGGATGACCTTGGTGAATGGATCCGCTGTGTTGTCTTTTGTATCTACTCTCCGAACCTCAATCTCCTGGCGATTTACGATCTCCCTGATCAGATGATACCGCCTTAAGATGTGTCTGGATTGCTAATGAGACCGTGGTTCCTTTGCTAACGAGCCCCACTGTTATCACAATACAAAGGTATTGGATCAACAATGTATGGAACCATCTCAAGTTCAGAAATGAACTTCCTCATCTAGACTGTTTCTTTTGTGGTATCGTTGGAAGCCATGTATCCAGCCTCCACGTCGAGTCTGCTACGATGTCTGAAAGTGTTTCCTAGCACTACCACAAGGTTTTAACCGGCATCAAGCATGCGATTTTAAATTTTTCTTGGTGCTAAGATACACTAACCTAGAATCTAACTAGAATATTAGGGTTTATGCTATGATATCATAAGAACTAGACTAAGTGAAGAAGTATACAACCTTTGTAGATCGTGTCCTTCACTTCTATAGCTCCGGGTAGTAGTCCCTACGACTCCTCTAGGCTCCACTTGAAGATTGAATGAGCTTGTTTTGTGAACTTCGTGTCGAAGATGATCCACCTTGAAGCTTCTCTAATCCAAGCTAGCTCTTCACTAATCTCTCTCTAGTGAAGGAAACACCCTAGTTTAAATTGATAATCTAAATTAGAATGATGAAGTAGTGGTTTGTAAGCTCACTTAGATTGATCCAAAGCCCTATGGTTCACATCACATGTGAGGGTTAGGGTTTTGAGGTGGAGGAAGAAGGAGATAATGGTAAAAAGCAAAAGAAAAAGGAGCTAAGGAAATGATCAAGTGTAGAACATCTTCAACATTTTCCTCACTTATTGAAATATCCAATTTCTCTCAATAAATAAATTGAACCATGCTTCAATAGTGTAGAAAAACCAATAAAAAAAAATGACCAAACCATACCTTACCATTCCACAAATATCTCCCCATTTTCCACCTCATTTCTATTTTCCCAAAATAGAAATCCCATGCTTCATTTAATATATATATATATATATATATATATATATATATATACATATATCAAATATATATATATATATATATTAAGAAAATAATTAGTGAGCAATAATATTAGTTAATATATAATTATATCAAATATAAATATATATCATATTATTAAATCGATACTTGATTCAATAATCCGGTTATATCACATATAACCGACTAATATCATTTATCTGTATATCTCATTATCAAATCAACACTTGATTCAATAATCCGGTTATATCACATATAACCTAACCGATATTAAATATGTCGCCATATTAGAATACGGTATCACATACTCGTATTTAATCAGGCTCCCGCACATATCAGCATATGTGCCCTACTTTGTTTCGCTTGAACTAGGAAACTTTTGTGTGGGACTCTAAAGACTCGTCAATACACCAGCAGTAGGTAATGATCACATCAGTTACCCATAAGCCGTCAGCGGTACTAGCTAGACGTAACGGCTACCCAGGTATTGAGCGATTAGAAGATCAATAAGAAAGCTTGTACAAACTTCTATGAAGCCTATAAGTAACACTTACCGTACAGTCCGATCTCTTCGTCTGATATGTCGTATATCAAGTCTAGGGGTGGAATCGTCATACCCCAGTAACTTGATAAGTCATGCCGATGTATGGCTTATAACGGTTCGAGAAACTACTGATAACACTTACCAGTAAATCTCATCTGCCCTGGCCAAAGACTTACTATTATAGCCAATCGAGCATAGCGCAACATCAACTCTCTATACCGGGAGAGAAGAAAACCCTCCTATCGCTCACTGCCTCCATGTGACTCGGGACTGTACCCAAAATCCACCTGTTTGCACGAATCCTTTGAGCCGTGGTAGGGAGAAAATCAAAGCACAGTGGGAGCCACACAAGACACTATGGCGATCTCGGGTCTACAGACTAACCTATACCAGTGTTACCAGAGAACTGCTATCTGACGATAAGTATGGTACCATCTAGGAGTTCTCGGCGAGTCCTGTTCGGTGTATCCATTCTCTAATGAACACTTGTGTACAATCTTTGATATCAAACACCAATGGTTATGGGATCAACCATCGCCCTCTACATGGTCAAGAAATGTACACACTAGTCTATTCTAGAATATCGATGCCCTGTCTCGATATCCCCTCGACCAGAAATAATTAAAGGATGTGTTTGTGGACTACACAAGTCCCAGTAGTATGATCCGCATCATAGTCCTGGTAGTCAAGCAAACATCCCAAGGACTTTATCAACATGTATCAGAGAGACAGTATAATAATACAAGTGTACATGTTAAGATAAAGAGCAACCAGATAGCATACTATCATGTCGAGCAAGAAAGTCCTCTATATATTTGTCCAAGCATCCACTATATCATACAATAATGGCCTCTAGGGCATACATATTCCTAACAATCTCTCACTTGCACTAAGGCTAGTTGTTGTAGTATCTCATACCCAACATCCCAAAAAGTCTCTCAAACTGTATTTGGGGGAGGGCCTTCGTGTCAACTCTCCTGACCTCGATCTCCCGACGATCTACTATCTCTCGGATCAGGTGATACCGCCTAAGAATATGTCTAGATCTCTGATGGGACCGGGAGTTCACCGCCGGAAGACGGATCGGGACGTTGGGACGTCTGGCCTGAATTCTGGGGGCAGATGCTATTTGGGTTTATCCATCCACCTTTCCAAAGATGCCAAGTTCATTTATGACACCATATATCGGAGGTTTGGAAGGATGCGGCCGTTGTAGCGTGACTTCATCAGATCCCCCCTCATTTTATGAGGGGTTTTTAATTGTGGGGACGCTCTTCCCTGCAGGCGCAAGCCCCTACAGTTAATTACGTTACCGTATCGCGATAACCACTTTCTCCCGCTTCGGAAGTACACTTCGTATCGTGTGTTTTGTTTTGGTTTTGGTTGCCCGTGGATTGTATACGGAGATAAATTTATGTCGTCGCCCATAGGGCGTGGATTAGTCCGAATCCGCATATTTTTAGATTTGGGTTTGGGTTGATTTAAGGATCGTTAATATGGTTTGAGATTAAGAACAACTTAAATATATGAGCATTTGGGCTCGATTATTTTAGTTTAAGGACATCGCGGTCCATTATCGCCATATTTGAAGCGAAATGTTAATTTAAGGACGTTTCGGTCCTTTATCGCCATTTTGGAGGCGAATATTAGTTTAAGGACATTTCGGTCCATTATCCATCTTACGCGCACGTGTATTTGTTACGTGACGAAGTGAACAATGGTGATATGGAATGTACCCAATTTGGGGCACGATCCGATTTGAGGCGTGCACGTCAGTTTGGAAGTGCATCAACGAAAGAAGTTGTTGGTTATCGGGACCCGCCACCTCTCTGAAGACGTTGAGGAATTACAACGACATATATCAGAGGTGCGGAAAGATGTACCCTTGAACCAAATCCCGTATTTGAGGGAAAAGAACATGGTGGATCATCTAAGAATCATTAGCCTTATTTGAGACTAAGATTATCTTAGAAGATATGGAATGAATATCATTTTGGATATCATCAATGAGAGATCATTAGTCATGTTTGAGACTAAGATCAGTTTGGATATCATGAATATATGCTTAGCCAATTTGGGCTAAGATTGGGTTTCTGTAACACATAGCAGTGCTAAGCACTCAGCTGGATATAGCGCTCACGTGTATATCACGTGAGGCGCTCAAATAATGCTAAGCACTAACTTTTATAGCGCTCACGTGTATTTCATGTGAGGCGCTCCAATAGTGCTAAGCACTAATTTTTCCCGGCGCTCACGTGTGTTTCATGTAAGGCACTCTGTTTTTGGAGATTTAATCTCTGTTGATGTTTTTAGAGAACTTAAATCTCTATTAATGGTATTTTGATCATTAACGATCATCAAGATCATTATTTGGAGGATCTGGGATCATGTTCTTTAAGAACTAAGTTCTTGATTTGAAGAACCTAAGTTCTTGGAGTATTATGAACTCCATGTTTTCCATGTTTTTGTTTTCAGAGAGATTAAACCTTTTGAATGGTGTTTTGACCATTAAGGATCACCAAGAACACTATTTTGAGAATCTGGGATCAGGTTCTTTTAAGAACTAAGTTCTTTTGAAGGAACTAAGTTTCCGGAGTATTATGAACTCTATCTTCTTCATGTTCTCCCCTGAATCTTTGATTCTCAAGAACCAGATCTGAAGGGTCACGGCAGCGCCCCGGCCATCGAAACGCGGCCAAAATGCGGAACAAAAATTTCTGAAACCGACGCTACCGCTACCCGAATCCCCGATTGACCTTAAACCCGAAACTAGAAAACTAACTAAGAGTTAGAATCGTTATACCGAGTTGATCCGTGTCCTTCGGTCTTCATTCCAAGCTCCTAGCGGCTCCTTGATGTGGTTTGGTTGCCGGTCTTCCTTCGTCTCCGATGATCCACCCGAGGGAAAACGGCGCAAGCTCCAACCTCGTCGAATGAGGTAACCGACGCTCCAAAGTCGCTAGCGATGGAGAGTGGGGGTGTATGAAAATGTCACTATAATTTTTCGCTCATCTCATGTGCTCCATGGAGCAACCATAAAAGAAGAATGGAGGTGATGAAGCTTTGGCATGAGCAACAAAATTGGCTAAGTCTTTTTGTGAACTTGAGAGAGTGAGAGAGTGGGCTAGTGAAAATGTGTAATGAATCATCAAGCAAATGAAAATAAACCCCCCACCAAAAGTGGCCGGCCCCCCTCTCTCAATCACCAAAAGAAAATATCATTTCCAATTTTAACCATTAAACAAATGTGACCATACCATGCTACATGCACAAACCCATGCCCAAAGTCATTTCACCTTTTCCACCTCATTAATAAAACAAATGAATTTCCATAAATGGACAATCATATAAATGAGGTGGCATATTCTAGAAGCTATTCCGTATAAAATACGGAATACTTTCCGGTACATGTATCGAAATACATATACGCGTATTCATACAAAAATACGAATAGCCAAGAGAAAAAATAAATAGCGAACAATAATACTAGAATACATATATATAAATACATATGTAAATTATTAAATCAAAACTTGATTTAATAAACTGGCTTAATCCTAAGCCGCTAGTATTATCAACCGTCCGATTAAAGTCTGTGCAGCATGTGCACATATTTAATCGGACACCTGTCTGTATCAACATACCTCATGTACACCATATCGCCTGAACCGTGAAAACCCTCTGTGTGGGACTCTAAAGACTCGTCAATACGCTGACAGTGGGTTTAACCACAAGCACGTCAGCGGCACTAGCTGTACGTAACGGCTACCCAGGTATTGAGCGAAAGGGAGGCCGACGAGCAAACTCATGCAGAACCCCTACTGAGCCTGACAGTGACAATATCCGTACAGTCTGATCTGTTCGTCTAAGAGTATCGCATATCGAGTCTAAAGGGGTGGATAAATTCAGACCCCTAACAACGCAACATTTAGTGTCGGTATGAAAGCCCATCACCACCTGAGAAACTATCTCCTGGATCGATAATTCTCGTCCACCGTGGCCACGGATTTATGGTGATGGCCATCCGTACACAACGCGACATCAACCCCCAATACCGGGAGAGACGAATCCATGACGAACTGGTCACTGCCTCCATATGGCTCGGGACTGTACCCAACTAAAACCTGTTTGCACGACTCCTTTGAGCCGTGGTAGGGTAGTAATCAAAACACAGTGGGAACTCATATGAGACAAATGACGATCTCAGGTCGACATACTAACCTGTACACATGTCACCTGGGAACTGCTATCTGACAATAGGTATAATACCAACTAGCAGGTTCCCGGCGAGTCCGTCCAGTGTACTCATAACCCAATGAGCACCTGTATACTATCTTAGGTGAACATACTAACACCAATGGCTTGTGAGACCTGGCCACCGCCCCTCGTCGGGGTCTCGATCAGTATACACTAGTCTACAATGGAGTATCGATGCCCGGTCTCGATACTCCTACGAATAGGGACATTTAAGGATGTGCTTATAGACCCCAGCTCCCACATATATGATCGCCATCATAATGCTGGCAGTCAAGCAAGAATCCTATGGGCTCTATCAATATGTGCATGATGATAAAGACAAACCAGATAGCATACTATCATCTTAAGTAAGACTGTTCTATCGGTATTGGTCCTCACTCAATCATCATAATCACAAGTCCGCGACTATGATAATTGCCTTGAGGGTACTATAGCCAACAATCTCCCACTTGCACTTAAGGTCAATTATTGCGATGTCGCATACTCATAGCCCGTGTGATACCGAACACCCGACTTCTCTACTAATCAGTTTCGCAAAGCCCGTTTGCGAAAATGATTGCGTTCGAGAAATAGCCTCAGTGAGTGGATCCGCTCCAATGTTTCTTTCTGTATCTCAACTTCGCAGAGAAAACTATCTCCCAAAATGAGCAATACCTGTCTTAGAATTTGTCTGGATATCTGATGAGACCCAGTTCACAAATGAACTCCAAATCTAGCAAACTACTTAGACTATATCATCCACTGAATTTAATCAGCATCCTGCGCCATGCCTTTCCTCAGTATCCGCTTGGACCACCTGTCCAACATACTGTCCCCCAGAAGAGGGAAAAACTATAACTCTGACAGTCACTATGTCATCCAGGTCACCTTGGAAGCCTGATATGATAACCGCCTCCTGAAGGAGTCTGCCGTAATCAATTCCCTAGAACATTCACTTATGTTCAATAACTGCTTCCCAATGTTTCTACAGGATTGGATTAATATATCTGCTTATTGCATCTAGTGCAAAAGCAATATCTGGTATGGTACTTAACATTTCATGATTAACTCAATTGCATAAGCAAGTGATATGTTAATCATGTAGATCCCTCTCCTCTTTAGTCTATAAGACACCTTTAGAGAGGGTGACTCCATCACCTGCAGGTACACCACCAAACCAGGATTCGTCCATTCTAAATTACCTTTAGAATAATGTCAAAATACACAGATTGGGATACTTCCCAAATCTAGATCTAAAACCATAGATCTAGTATCCAGAAACCCTGATATTACATCCATATCTTGTGTGGAGAAACAACTTTGTGACAACCATAGTACAACCGATCGTAGTATATGAATATCTCTTCCTATCAAGTGCATGTCATCCCAAATTACTGGACATCACTCTCTACTACCTTCTTAGCAGATCCATCTCCTATTCTGATGAAGTCAAAGACTATGACTGTCACATCAAAAAAGATGATCTATTTCCGCTATACCCGCTTTAGTCTATAAATAGATATAAGCCACTTGCCCACTATGCTTCCGCTGCTCCCACTGATTACAATAACCCTCTGGCAGAGTCATATACACATGCACTTCCAAAGCTAGTTTAGAACGAAGCTATACTCATCCTCCTGCCGGGTCTTATAGTCTAGGACAGCAGCAAATGGCAAGTCTGGGTAAACAAGAACCTCCCTGTCACCGTCTCTGAGAAGACCGAAGTACCTCTCGGGTGCCTGAGGTTACCCACAAAATCTGCGGAGTGGCTAATGGAACGTCGAAACTAATTGAATCCTTAGGTTCTATTAAATTTCCAGTAATCGTTTGTGGTTCTGGAATAACTTCCAGTTCTACCATACTCCCACTTGTGTTTTCTGAAAAAGTCCATTTTACTAAAACTGTGGCGAGTCAAGAAAAATATAAATATTGATCTTCCCGATGGTAGAAAGTTAACCCTCGTCAAAGCCCGGGATAACCCACAAACAGCCATTACAGAAACGTGCCTTGAGTTTATCCGAATTCTGGTTTTAAGCATCCGCCGGACAACTCCCTATACCTTAACATCGTTAAGATATAAATTGATTCTATATATATCTAATATAGAAACAAAAGCACTAATTTAATTGGAACCAGATTCAAAATCATGCAGCTGTCTCCAGTGCATTTCAACCAAATGGAAAGAGGACAATCAACATTACTCATCTAGGAGTGCATCCATATATGAGTAACCCGAAAGAGAAGCAAGTTCTCAAAACCATTACTATCAATGGAATACCAAACACAAGTATCTACATCTTCGACTTCATCGAAGAATCCTGATACTTCCAACTAATGGTTCTCCACTTTATTCTTATACCTATAACTTCTCAATATTTGGACCTTACATTTCTACAAAATACTTGTCCAGAACTGGAGAAGCCACAAGTAAACAGAATATAGTACGAGTACCAACCCCATTGTCCTAATGGACACTGGACAACATACAATACTTTGTATAAGTCCCCTGAGTTCAACAACTCGAACCTTGTGCGTCGTAGGTTGAAAAACTGTACTATGGTTAAGAAGAATTACACCGCTGTTGAATGCATCTTACCTAATCACCAACCGATATAGGTAAATGTCACAGACATAATATCAAAAATTTATATCTCACTTTATAAAATAAATGTACAGATATATCAGTTTGAAATTGGTGCATAACAACGGATATTCAAAACCAAATAATTGTCATCCGGCAAAATCCAGATAATTTCCTCAAATATCACCAATTACAACAAATTCCAATATAATGAGGATCTAATCACCCAATTCCCAATATCTTACTCCCACTCATCATCCGTAATAACATACAGATGTGAGAAACTGATCTGGTAAATACATACCCTGGAGTTAGATTCCAATTCGGAAAACAGTTTTCAATTAACATCGCATAATCAGACTGAAATAGGAAAATGTTTCAAAGGAGTTAACTGGTATTCCTAGTAATGCCTCTTCCAATATCCCGTTTCACGACAGTAACCATATACTTTTCCTGCCCTCACTCCAATCCCTTTATTATGTCTTTACTTATTACCTTCTATACACCTTCTTTAGGCTAATTGGTTTTCTCCTTTCCCTACCCTTCGGCACCAGCCTAAGGTTTGGAAGAAGACTATCCAATAAGCGTAATAGGTGTACACTTCAAATCCTAGGAGCCCTCGCAACCTAAGAGAAGGTAAAAAGAAAAGACATCTGAATAATCCTATTCAATTTCTCCTGAACTAGAATCCATCCTCGAAAAAAGTTCCTTCGAGTTCGTATGTAACTATACGATGGATTTATCCAATGGAAGTGGATATCCGTAGTGATACGGAGTGTTCTAGAGAAAAGCAAAGTGGATGTAGGAGTGGCAGGGGTATACACTTTCTTTGTCGTGAATGATGGTGATCGCAATTTCCTTTTTCATTATTCTAATCCCTTTATATGCCTTTACTTATTACCTTCTGTACACCACACTTAAGCTTAATTGGTTTTCTTCCTTCCCTACCGTTCGGCACCTGCCTATGGTTTGGAAGAAGACTATCCAATACGTGATTGTTAGGGATTCTGCGTGTTCAAGTTTAGTTAATTACCGCAATCAAGACGGTTTCGCTTGTAGCTAGCCAGTTGAGTACGGGTCGTCCGCAGGGAGATGGGAATCTTTTTCTATATGCTTTAACGAGTTAAGTCCAGTTTTCCAGATTTTGTTGTGATTAATTAAGTGTTAAAATGATATGTAAAGAGAGCTTGTTAGGGTTAGGATTAGGTTAGTTTGAGTTAGGAGACGCTCACCTCTTTCGTTGCCCTTCTTAATATCGGTGTTACGGTAATCGGCAACAACGGGGATTAGCACGACTAGGAAGGAACTTGCGAGTATAAGCTAGGCTTTCCAATGCATAAGTTCTTCCTTTTGGTGCTTGTCCATCCGTTCTTGGCTCTTAGCCATAACCTCCGGTTAATTCAACCACAACCGGTCTCACTACGGAATCACCGCTATCATGTAGGATAGGGTGCCGTAAGGAGCGGATTGTGGTTCAATTAACGGGAGTCGATTCAAGATGTTGGGCAAGGAAAGAGTGAGAGAGATTTCCTTCTCTCAAACTTCCCTTATCCTACCCTAACAAGTATGAAACTACTCACACATCATAATGAAAAGAAAACAAAACAAAAGAGGAAGATAGAAAGAAGGAGATTAGAAGATAACAACTAGCTATTTGCGACCTCACCTTGGCAAGGATCAAGCGTAAGCATCATGGTTGTTTTAATGATAAAAGAAAAGAGAAAAGAAAGAAACAACAAGAAATAACAACAACTAAGTTAACAAATTAAAATTACAAGCAATTATAAAAGAACAAGACAAGATATAATAGCAAAAGGATCTTCTTTATTCATCATTCTTCACTCACAAAGCTCACTACAAGTTTTAATGGAGAAGAGATGAGAAGAGGAAGAAGAAACAATTATTCTAAACCTAGAAAAATACAAGATTATGCACCCCCTTGGCTTCACAAGTTCTGGACTATTTATAGGCAGGCAACTGAAAACCTAGGGCAAATATCTGTCCCTACATCAAAAGACAAAACTACCCCTGCAATTTGGACAACCGCGGCACCAGTACGGCCGCAGAACCGCGGCCTAGACCCCCCTTTTGCCGCGGTTCCGCGACGGTATGGAAGAGTTGGGCCCTCATTTTTCCTGTGCTTCCCTGGTTCTGTGGGACCTTTATTCTGGTATATATCTTTTCTCAGATTTTCTTCACGATTTTTTCAGAATTTCTGTTGAGCGAAAGGTGATTTGATGTGTATCTTTTTGTCATGATTTCCTCGAGCTCCGCGTAGATTTCTTGGATCTTGTGTTGCCATTGAGCCTTGTGCATGAAAATGACATTGATTTGCCATTTTGTCTCTTAAACTGGTGTGTGGCAATAGACGGATAAAGAGCGGAGATTCGTGTTTTATCTGTGAATGGCAGGAACCCGGATTTTGTCGTGTTTTTCCATGGATTTCACCGTTTAGAGCCGAGAACCTGTATCCTGCAATTGACTAGCAAACACGGCTCAAGAGTACCTACCGATATGCAATGTGATAAAAATTGGGCGGTATGAAAATGCAAAAATCTGATATGAACAAATACCCCCAAACTTATCATTTGCTCGTCCCGAGCAAAGCCAATTTATTCACAAAAAATTTTCTAACCTCACTTTCGCAGGGAACGCGATTGCACTGAGCATGTGCAACAAGCCGTTAAACCTCTAGGTGTCCCTAGTAGGAGGAGTGTTGTCTCCTGAGGGTTTTCAGCGGATACTACCCACAAAATCCGGTCAAGTTGGTTTTGTAAAATAACTAAGACTCAAACCCTAAAGTTTTGTTTCAGAAAATAACAATTCTATGATCCTAAGTCTAGACTATCGAACCTTTATTTTTCACACCTCGCTTCTTATTTAACTACAGCTTTTATATGTCTTCACGTGCAATGCAAATAGTGCCGTTAAGTTCCAGAAAGGTCGAATAAAGTCCTCATAATAAAGCCTGGATAAGAATTTTGAAAGGATCACATAAGTTTTATAAAGAGTTAAGCATTTTTCAAGTTTCGTTTTCCAGTAAGGTTTCAACTTCAGAATTTCTATCTTCCTTAACAGGAAACTAGGTCTTATTTTTCACTCCACCTTTTTCTTGTTTTCATTTTATACACACCTCTGTGAACGTGCAATAGTCTTTATCATAGAGTAAAACCTTCATATCTCCGCTAAATTTTTTATAAAAGCCTGTCTTTTATCAAGATTATTCTCACACAAAGAACCGTTAGGAATTTTAACTCGGAGAGAACACTTGCTTGATTTTGTTTTAATCTGGACTTTCTAGGCTTCTAAGCGAGCTTTGGGCCAATGCACCCAAACCGGTTGGCTTTAGGGCATTAGGTGTAAAAACACCCCGGCGGACTTAATTACTCAAGTTACCCAGGTCCAAAAACAAAAGACAGTTTGGCGTGAAAATCAGATGATTTAATACGAACGGAGATATAACCTGCAGTTCAATTATTTTTTTGGATAAAAGACGTGTTTAGTGTGTTTGGTGTGTAATCATTCCAATCAAGTTCCAGATGGGTTATTTTTCAGACTTAGTTCCAATTACGGCATCAATAACATTCCTTCATATTCGCTTTACTTCATAAACTATTCTTGACATTACTTATTTCAGAACAAACCTATTTGATCCTCAGAAAATCATTTATCTGTTTAAAAGTTTTTAAACATAAAAGACTTGTCATCTAATTTCCAAAAACTCACGACACATGTAGTGTGATGTAAAGACGTATATCAGCTATAGTTATCTTCAAAGGAGAGTTATCTTTCAGGTTTTCAAAATCTAAACATAAGATTTAGTTAATCTTATTTTATCAAACAAAACCGTCGAAATATTGAATCAGAGTCCTCCCACTAGCTATCTTGACAGAAAAGTTTTTATGTTTTTAGAAAATTTTCAGATTTTTATGGATTTTATGGATTTTAATATGCAGATGCAAAATATACATATGAATGCGAAGGTAAGAAATGCGTACCGAGCGTACCCCCAAACTTAAACTGGACAGTGTCCTCACTGTCATTGCATGAAGAGATCATTTGAAGGGTCAAAATTGTCGGTTAGCGAAACACAATTTTTTTTTTGTTTTTAAAGAAAAGAAAAAGAAAAAGAATATCCATAAATATATACAAAATGGTTTAAACATACCCCCAAACTTATTTGGAACAGTGTGCACTGTTCTTGGCTGGATAACCGAAGTTTGGAGGTAGGCAGAGGAAGATCAGGCAGGGTAAACCGGCTCCTGTAAGAACAGGAGCTCCTCTGTTGGTTCGGCGCTAAGGTACGGTTTGAGTTGGTGTCCATTCACTTTGAAAAATGAACCGTCCTTTGGAATTTCCAAATCCACGGCGCCCTGCGGATACACATTCCGCACAAAATACGGCCATTTCCAGCGAGATCTGACCTTTCCTGGATGGAAGTGAAGTCGGGTGTCGTAAAGCAGTACCTGCTGACCAGGTACGAAGATTTTGCGCAAAAGGTGTTTATCGTGAAACACCTTCGTTTGGTTCTTAACGACAACCGCGTTATCGTAAGCCTCATCCCTTAGCTTGCTTAGTTCGTTCAACTGCAGCTTCCGATGGCTGCCCGCATCTTCGAAAGACAGATTCAGCTCCTTTATCGCCCAAAATGCGCGATGCTCTATTTCGACAGGTAGGTGGCAGGCTTTTCGGTACACAAGCCGATAAGGAGACATGCCAAGGTCGGTCTTATAAGCGGTTCGAAATGCCCAAAGGGCATCAGTGAGTTTCAGCGACCAATCCTTACGGTTCTTGGAAACCGTTTTCTCCAGTATCTGCTTGATTTGCCGATTTGAAACTTCGGCCTGCCCACAGGTTTGGGGGTGGTAGGGCGTGGATAGCTTATGATTAATGGAGTATTTCCGCATTAAGGCCTCGAAAGTCATGTTGCAGAAATGACTTCCATTGTCGCTAATGATCGCTCGGGGGTGCCCAAAACGGGAGAAAATGTTTTCTTTAAGAAACCTAACGAAAACCTTGTTGTCGTTAGTCCGGCTGGGCACATCCTCGACCCATTTAGAGACGTAATCAACAGCGAGAAGGATGTACAAGTTCCCAAAAGAGCTGGGAAACGGCCCCATGAAATCTATCCCCCAAACATCGAAAATCTCCACAACCAAGATCGGTTGGAGCGGCATCTCGTTCCTCCGGGATATCCGGCCCAAGTGTTGGCACCGGGAGAAAGTCTTGCAATAGTCATGAGCGTCTTTGAAGAGTTGTGGCCAGTAGAAACCACATTGCAAGATCTTCTCAGCTGTCTTTCTGGGGCCAAAATGCCAGCCACACGCTTGATCGTGGCAAAATGACAGCACACTCTTGAATTCCTCGTCAGGGACACACCGACGAATAATCTGGTCAGGACAGTACTTGAACAAATAGGGTTCGTCCCAGTAAAAGTGTTTTACTTGGGATAAGAAGCGAAGTCTGTCCTGACTTGACCATTCAGTCGGTAGTAATCCCATGGCCAAATAGTTCATAATATCTGCGAACCAGGATTCGCAAGATACTGTCAAGAGCTGTTCATCCGGGAAAACGTCGTTGATCGGAATTGGAAGCGAAGGCGAAGAAGGAAGTCGTGAGAGATGGTCGGCAACTACGTTTTCACATCCTCGTTTGTCCTTAATGACAAGGTCAAACTCCTGAAGCAAGAGGATCCAACGGATTAACCGAGATTTTGCATCTTTCTTCGCAAAAAGATGGCGCAGAGCAGAATGGTCTGTGTAGACAATGACTGGAGAGCCGATGAGGTAGGGCCTGAACTTTTCTAAGGCAAATACAACAGCCAAGAATTCCTTCTCAGTTGTTGTATAATTGAGTTGGGCGTCGTTCAGGGTTCGGCTCGCATAATAGATTACGTGCGGCATCTTGTTGATGTGTTGTCCAAGGACAACACCAATGGCAAAGTCGGATGCATCGCACATAATCTCAAATGGGTGCGACCAGTCAGGTGAAGAAAGAACGGGAGCAGAAGTGAGTGAGCGTTTCAATGACTCGAATGCAGTCACACAGCTCGAGTTGAAGTCGAATGGCGTATCCTTGGCCAGCAAAAGAGTCAAGGGCCTAGCAATCTTGCTAAAGTTCTTGATGAACCGTCTATAGAAACCGGCATGGCCAAGGAAGGCTCGGATATCTCTGACGCATCGGGGAGGAGGAAGATTGGAAATGACCTCAATCTTTGCTTTGTCAACCTCTATGCCATTTTGCGAAATGATATGTCCTAAGACAATACCTTCGCGCACCATGAAGTGGCACTTCTCCCAATTCAAAGTGAGATTCTTGTCCTTACATCGGGTAAGGACAGCGTCAAGATGCAGCAAACACTCGTTGAAGGAATCGCCGAAGATGGAGAAATCATCCATGAAAATCTCCAGAAATTTTTCCACCATGTCTGAGAAGATTCCCATCATACAACGCTGGAAGGTAGCGGGCGCATTGCATAACCCAAAGGGCATGCGACGATATGCGAACGTGCCGAAAGGACAAGTGAATGTGGTCTTGTCCTGGTCTTTTTCGGCGATGGGAATCTGATTATAGCCGGAGTAGCCATCAAGAAAGCAGTAGTACTCGTGTCCGGCCAATCGTTCAAGCATCTGGTCAATGAAAGGTAGCGGAAAGTGTTCTTTCCGCGTTGCGGCGTTGAGTTTTCTGTAATCAATGCATACTCGCCACCCAGTTTGGGTGCGAGTAGGGATTAACTCGTTCGCCTCGTTGGTTATGACCGTGATGCCCGACTTCTTGGGGACAACATGAATGGGGCTAACCCACGGGCTATCAGAGATAGGGTAAATGATACCACTATCTAGACATTTTACGATCTCCTTCTTCACAGCCTCTTTCATGACTGGATTGAGACGTCTTTGTGGATCCCGGGCTGGTTTGGCATCATCCATCAGATGAATGTGATGCTCAACGATAAGGGGACTAATCCCCTTGATGTCCGCCATGGACCAGCCAAAAGCTTGCCTGTTGCTGTGCAAGACCGCGAGAAGGGCTTTCTCTTGCTCTGGAGCTAGAGAAGCCGAAATGATGACAGGGAGGGTCTCGTTCTCACCTAAGTAAGCGTACTTAAGGTGAGACGGCAAAGGCTTGAGTTCGAGCGTAAGGTGAGACGGCAAAGGCTTGAGTTCGAGCGCTGGAGGTGAAACGATTGAAGGCAAGATTGGTGCAGAGGTCTCGAACTCAAAGGACTCCAGCAAAGGTTCAAAGCGAGTGTAGGCGACCGAGTCGGATGGTTCAGGTAACTCATCCGAAAATTCAAAAGATTCAAACTCGGGTTGCGAGCGGCTAAGATCGTTCAAGAACGTGAAACACTCGTAGTCGTTGTCGGGCGCAGAAACAGCAGCAGGTTCGAGGAGGAACGCACTAGTGGCGTTAAGATTATCGTGATCAAACAGAAACTCCTCGAATTCACATTCTTCTGGGGTGATCTCCTGGATCGAGCAGACGTCCAGTATATGAGCATTAGGTTCGGCGGGCTGATTCCCCAACCTAAAAATGTTGAGTTCAATCATCATGTTTCCAAAAGAGAGGTTCATCGAACCATTGCGACAATTGATCACAGCATTTGAGGTTGCAAGGAATGGGTGACCGAGTATCACCGGAATTTGATTCCGGGGGTTAGCTACAGGCTGTGTATCTAATACAATGAAGTCAACGGGGAATATGAAATCCCCGACTTTTATTAACACATACTCTAGCTCACCCCTAGGATGGGTGATCGATGTTCACACCATAATATTGCATTATTATATTCCCCATTCTTATTCTTTTTATAAATAAACAGGTGCTTTTGACGCATGTCTGCTACATATTACAGGTTACAGGTTCTTGGACAGAAAACAGTGAAAACAATGAAAAGACGATGCAAAAGTGGGACTTTGACCGACAAACAGAGAATCTTGATCAAGCCTATACAAAGATCAGTACAAAGCAGCGCAAGGTTCAAGGCAACGATACGAAGAAATAGTAAAAATCCACTACAATGTTCACTGGAAAGATCTGGAAGAGAACGAGACACCAATATGCAAAAAGACCTGAGAATATAAGAAGACAATAATGACAAGAGCATGTACACAAAATTACAGAGCACAAATCCCTAGTTTGGCCGCGGAACCGCGGCCAAACCCAGGCTGGGACCGCGGTTCCGCGGCTGTTATATGCCCGTGTCGGTGTATTTTGGTGGCAGTGCGTGGAGCGTTGAATAGGTCTTTTTATATAGGGCTATTTTTGTAAATGCAGATATGCGAATCAAATGTAACCTAGGGTTTCCTATTCTCTATAAATAGGAACTCTAAAGATTGTATTAGGTTATGCCTCCTTTTAATAATAAAATTCAGATCCCTTTATGGAGAGCATCGGTGCCTCTCTTCAATTCATCTATTCAGATCTGACAACCCTGCGTAAATGTTTGGAGAGATCCATCTGTAAAGTAAGTAAATTTATTTATTTTCTTGCCCTAGGTAATTCAATTCCTGCCCTAGATTAAATTTAATTTCCTGCCCTAGTTAGATAGTTAGATCTTTAATTCAATTGCCCTATGTAGAATAATTAGGTTTTTAGATTTAATAATCAATCCGAACACCCTTCGGAATTAACTCGTAAGAGCGAATCGGAAATTCACAACATCCCTGTGGACTGACCCGTACTCACCGGCTAGCTGCGAAGCGACGCCGTTTCTGATTACGGTAAACTACAAATTTTTGGAATAATCAAATGGCGCCGTTGCCGGGGATGGCGTAGAACTTTCCTTTTTGCAATTTCGGGTTAATCTTAATAAAATTAAAAAATCATAAAAATCTGAAAAATCCAAAAAAATATAAAAATATGTCAATTGTTATTTTTTGGAAAGGGTACTTTGTTGCTTGAATCTTGCAGGAATAATCGAGACGGATCTGGAAATTTTCAGAAATCGAAACAGCAAACAAAAGATCAAAACAGAGAGAGATTTCAAAAACAGAATAGTAGATTTTTTTTGGAGATTTGAACCCCTTAACATGCCGCGCTTCCGAGGCCACAACCAGACTTAGACCGCGGAAACGCGGCCACCTTGCTGACTCAGCGCCGTACAAAAATTTGTGGGACTCGTGCTGACTAGCCTGTCGCGAAAACGCGGCAGGAACGCGTTTAGACCGCGGAAAGGCGGCTGAACAGTGTCCTCTGTTCGTGGAATTTGCTCTGTAAGTCTCCTCTGTTCCTCCTCTGTAATTTTTGAAATATCTTTTCTGGAAATTCCTGCAGGATTCCTTGAGCTATAAAATATATTCCCATCCATATAACAATTTTGTGCAAGATTTTTGCGCCCCGCTTAAATTAGAAATAGATTGCAAGTAATATTTTTCTGTTGCATATCTTTTATCAAAATCTTTTTACAACAATTTCCAAATAAAGAGAAAAAGAAAAAGAAATTTTTTTATTATAAACTTGCAAATTTTTTGTCGCAAATAAATCCTTGCACCACCACCCAACTTTCTTTCTTTCACCCTTTCTTCTAACATGGGTACCCCACATAATAAATCACTTGCCGAACTTTGGTATCCCGAACCTAATTTTGCGTCGTACGTCAATTTGTTCGGTCAATTTAAAGACGATCCTTCCATGCCTAAAATATCTTTGAAAGATCAAATAGAAGCGTCTAGGAGAAACAGTTTGACCTTTCAACCCACTCTGTGTCAACCAAGTCAACTTTTACCACCTCCATATGTTGATACCACTTTTTCAGGTCCTTCTGTCACTCCTAAGCCGATGTCCATTGCTGAGCATATTGCTCAATCTCGCAGCCGATCTTTCACCCCTCTCCACTCATCTAGTTCTAGGGATCCACACGATTATTCACCTTTTTATCCACATGTTGACCCTACCCCTGCCCAACCACCCACTTCCTACCAGTCCTACCCGACCTTCCCACCTTCACTAGACACTGCTTCTACACAGCCTGTTGGGAGTTTTGCATATCCACACGATTTCGACTCTTTTACCGAAACCCCCTTACCACCCAAGTCTAGTTTGGAAGATTCGTTGGAGGCGTATATCGCAGCAACAAACAAAATGGTTAGGAATGTGGAAGCATCCATGGCAGCTTTTATGCAACCTACTGAACCGGTAGCTAGTTTCTCGCTAGCTCCAAATTTTTCAATGTATAAGGAGGCGGTTGGACAGAGTGAGAATGAGAGAGGATTACTAAATCAAACCCACCCTTACCCAATTGAAGCCCATAACTCCAGTTTTCCATCGAATGTCCCCAATGATTCACAAGTTCAAAATAAAAACGAGTTGTGTGTTTTTGTAGTGTTTGATTTGCCAAATTATGAAGAACCCCTGTCGAGTGATACAACACTTAACCCTTTTGATTTTTACACCTCCAATCTAGAACCTGAATTGATAAATATCCATGTTTTGGATGAGGTGTCTAAAGAAATTGATTTTCACTTGATTGAGGATATAGACGCCGGGAATATTTCGGATGATGAACCTATCGATTTAATTGAAATTTTATGTTCAAATCATCATCCCGAGTTATTAAATGTTTCTCCCGAATCTCATATGCGTCTTGATTTTGATGATAATGGCATGGATGAGGAGAATTATAAGGATAGTATTGAGGAGAGTTTTGAGGATCATATTGAGGTTGAACCATTTCTGTTTGATATGTCTGATTTTCCAATTCATCCTCTTGAACCTTTAACTATATCACCCTCCCTCCTTTCCATCGTTCCGACCACGCTTGAAGGCTGTGAGTTTGAAAAATTTCTTTTGAATCCGACACAGTTCTCACAGACGTTAACACTTACGAGTGTTTCACTTTTTTGGACGATGTTGATGACTCACCGCCCGAGTTTGAGTCCTTTACATTTTCAGATGAGTTAATTGAACCATCAGACTCGGTTGCTTACAGTAGTTTCGAACCATTAATGGAATCTTTCAAGTTCGAGACAGTTTACTACGGTAGGAATGATACTATCCCTAATTCACTTCCTTTCGTCCTTCCTATTGTTCCGACCGTACAAGTGACCGTTACGCTTTCATCTCCTACACCAAGTTCGGCGTACCCATATTTTCTTGCGAATCTTGAGGGATTTGACCCCATTGCACGACGAGTTGATAGATTAGCACAATCAGTTTTCACACTTCGGTCATCCCAAATTGCGCTAATTTATTCACTCGATTTACACCCTCAAGATCGTGCTACCCTTCTTTCTCCTTCCCGCCATTCTTCTCCTCCACCGAGACCATATTCCACTCTTCTTCCCATTCGGTCTCGTGTGTTTCTCATTTCTTTCCTCTACACCCCATTATTTCACCAACTCGGCCATTACCACGATAAAATTTTTGAATGGTTGGTGCTAACCTTTGGCTTGTGTAAGACCAAGCTTAAGTTTGGGGGGAATCTTGTTGTATATATATTTTTGTTTTTCTTTTAACAATAAAAAAAAATTAAAAATGAAAAATAAAATAAATAAACAGGGAAGTACCGGCATTTTGACCCTCTTGGTTTAGCATGACAGTGAGGACACTGTCTAGTTCAAGTTTGGGGGTATGCTCGGTACGTCTTCTTCCTTCGCATTCATTTGTACATATTTTTTCATTTGCATACTTATTTGAAAACCCCTAAAAATTGATAAATTTCAAAAATTATAAAAATTATTGTATTCAATTTTGGCTAATTGACTTAAGTTTGACGAATAGGTCAACTGGCTAGGAACAACTAGATCTTAGACTTAGTGAATTAAAAACTCTAAAAATAACATTCCTTAAAGTTTAACGGTAGAAAGTATATGCCTTGTAGTTTATTTAGAAATAGGCAAATTTTGGGTTCATTTCTTGGGATAAGTCGAAACAAGGGAAGAGTACTGATGTTCTTATTAGAGTATAAGTTTGAAAAATAGTTCCTAACTTAAGTCTAGATTCTGAAAATGTATACCCTACAATTTGCACAATCACGCACCTTGAAACTTGGAATAGTAGAAGAGACCTTGAAATGCTCTTGTCTAAAGTCCTTAGTACAATGAAAATGAAAAAAATATATATAAGTGTGAATAAAGAATAAAAAATGGACACGGGTTTTTGTGATTACTTAAGGCTGCAAAAATAGAAAAATATTTTGCGAGGGTGCTTCATCACCTAGTGCCTTAGACCAACTGGTTTGGGAGTCACTGCTAAAAAGCCTTGGGTGTTGAAAGACTAGGAATTACGCTTTAAAGTGCAAACACATCTTGTAATCGGTTGTTGGTACCTCAAGAAGTATTAACGGTCGCATGAAGGATGTGTAAGCAAAATTCAATTAAAAATTCACCAACTAATTAGTACTTTGGACAACGGACAAGGGTATGATTGCTTGATTTGAATTTTCAAGTGTAGGGGTGATTTATACACACACGAAGAGGTATGTGATTGGAGTTTAGATGAGAGAAAGGGATGAAGAATAGAACTTGTGTCTTTAGTAGAGTTGATAGAAATTCCTGAGTGGAGATGTAACCCTAGAAGAAAAACTTAAGAGATGCCGAAAGCTAAGTAAGTTTATAGAACATATATAATCTTAAGTTAAATAATGAGGAAGTATGAAGAATGTGGGTGGATAATTTACGGGTCAACGTTAATAGAATTCCTTGTTAGAAAACCTAATTGGAGAACAAAAATCGAAAAGCCGAGTTGATAGGATTTTGTGGGTAGTATCCGCTGAAAACCCTCAGGAGACAACACTCCTCCTACTAGGGACACCTAGAGGTTTAACGGCTTGTTGCACGAGCTCAGTGCAATCGCGTTTCCCTGCGAAAGTGCGGTTATGATTTTAGTGAATAAAAATAAGTTTGCTCGAGGACAAGCAAAAGATAACTTTGGGGGTATTTGTTCACACCATAATATTGCATTATTATATTCCCCATTCTTATTCTTTTTATAAATAAACAGGTGCTTTTGACGCATGTCCGCTACATATTACAGGTTACAGGTTCTTGGACAGAAAACAGTGAAAACAATGAAAAGACGATGCAAAAGTGGGACTTTGACCGACAAACAGAGAATCTTGATCAAGCCTATACAAAGATCAGTACAAAGCAGCGCAAGGTTCAAGGCAACGATACGAAGAAATAGTAAAAATCCACTACAAAGTTCACTGGAAAGATCTGGAAGAGAACGAGACACCAATATGCAAAAAGACCTGAGAATATAAGAAGACAATAATGACTAGAGCATGTACACAAAATTACAGAGCACAAATCCCTAGTTTGGCCGCGGAACCGCGGCCAAACCCAGGCTGGGACCGCGGTTCCGCGGCTGTTATATGCCCGTGTCGGTGTATTTTGGTGGCAGTGCGTGGAGCGTTGAATAGGTCTTTTTATATAGGGCTATTTTTGTAAATGCAGATATGCGAATCAAATGTAACCTAGGTTTTCCTATTCTCTATAAATAGGAACTCTAAAGATTGTATTAGGTTATGCCTCCTTTTAATAATAAAATTCAGATCCCTTTATGGAGAGCATCGGTGCCTCTCTTCAATTCATCTATTCAGATCTGACAACCCTGCGTAAATGTTTGGAGAGATCCATCTGTAAAGTAAGTAAATTTATTTATTTTCTTGCCCTAGGTAATTTCAATTCCTGCCCTAGATTAAATTTAATTTCCTGCCCTAGTTAGATAGTTAGATCTTTAATTCAATTGTCCTAGGTAGAATAACTAGGTTTTTAGATTTAATAATCAATCCGAACACCCTTCGGAATTAACTCGTAAGAGCGAATCGGAAATTCACAACATCCCTGTGGACTGACCCGTACTCACCGGCTAGCTGCGAAGCGACGCCGTTTCTGATTACGGTAAACTACAAATTTTTGGAATAATCAATCGATTGGTCGGCCATTTGGAGAGTGCAGTGCGTGGGTTTCAGCTCTCCGACGCCTAATTGCTCGTATACTGAATACGGAAGCAGGTTAATACTGGCACCAAGATCTAATAGTACGCGGTTGATGTTCTTATCCCCAATAGTAATAGAAATCGTAGGACAGCCAGGGTCCTTCCGTTTTTGTGGTAAAGATTGGGTAAGGGCATCACTCACAGCACTAGCCAAGAAAACTTTCTTGGGTACCTGAGACTTCCTCTTTTTCGTGCACAAGTCCTTTAAGATTTTCGCGTAGGACGGGACTTGTTGGACAGCATCTAAAAGAGGAATGTTAATGTTAACCTGCTTAAATAACTCCAGAATCTTCTCCATTTGAGGATTTTGTTTATTAGACCTCATCTGGTTTGGAAATGGAACATTTTTAAAATTGGTTGAGTCTAATGTTGGAGGAGGAGATTGTGGAGTTGGAACGGATCCCAGAACAGGTGTTTTCGTGGAGTGAGAAGTGGGTCCGTTCAGAGCAGAAGAAGAGGAAGGAGAGCCTTGTGAAGAACGGAGAATAGGCTCAGAAGACGAAGAAGCAGGAGAAGAAGAAGAAGTAGAAGAAGAAGCAGCGGCCGGGGTGTCTTCGTTGATACGTGTGCCGATGTTGTTTTGCAGCATCCTTCCCGATCTCAATATGGTCACGGCACTCACATTATGATTTTGTTGTTCAAGAGCAACATGTACATTATGTGGGTGACCGGGATTTGGGAGTGGTTGGGACGGGTGCTTCCCCTTCTCTCGCTCGCTTAAGGCCGCATTCAGCTGTGCAATCTGGGCCTCGATGGTCTTGATGCTTTGCCCGTGTGCAGCAGTGTGTTGCACTAATGACTGAATGGAAGACTGGATGTTGGCGGTGGACTGAGTCGATTGTTTAACGAACGCCTCCAGACTTCGTTCGAGCGAGGAAACCTTATCGTTGTTTGACGGAACAAAGTTGTTTGGTGGAAAAGAATTGTTGGGTGCAAAGTTGTTCGTCTGATTTTGGAAAGGTTGGGGTTGGAAGGGCTGCTGAAACTGAGTTTGTTGTTGCGCTTGTTGTTGCGGTGAAGGGCCCCTTTGGAAATTGTTGCCTTGGAATTGATTCTGATTCTGATTCCAGGTAAAATTGGGGTGGTTCCTCCAACCGGGATTGTAGGTGGAAGAGTATGGATCATTCCTCGGTCTTTGCTGGAATGCAGCATTAACTTGATCCTGTCCTTGCGATGGTGGATTGTAAGGACACTCTTCGGTTAAGTGAGAAGGATCGGAACAACAAGCGCAGATGGTACGAAGGGGAAGAACAGGGGCAGGAGCAGGAGAAGAGAATTTGCTCTCTATCGCTTCAAGCTTTCTTGTTATTGCAGCCATTTCAGCTTTCATCGCAATAGAGACATCAAGTTGGTGAATTCCTACCCTAGACTGACCGGTAGAAGTGGAGGTAGAAGAAGAAGAAGTCGGCCTGGTGCTCTCCCATTGTAGCGTTTGCTCCGCAAGGTCGTCAAAGAATTGCCACGCTTCCTCGTCAGATTTCGATAGGAAGTGGCCCTGACAGATGGTTTCCAACAACTGCTTCGTTGCTGGGTTCAGGCCCTCGTATAAGGTTTGGCAAAGTTGCCATTTCTCTATACCGTGGTGAGGACACTGAACAAGAAGGTCTTTGTACCGGTCAAAGCACTTCCAGAAGGGTTCAGAAGGAAGCTGAGAGAATTGGTTGATTTCATTGCGAATCCTTACGGTTTTATGATTCGGATAGAATTTTTTTAGAAACGCTTTAACAAACTCGTCCCAGCTGGTTATTGAGTGGGAAGCGGTGCTATACAGCCATTTTTCAGCAAGATCGCATAAAGTGAACGGAATGACCCGTAGACGTATAGCATCGTCCGACAGCTGGGTGGTTTTCATCATGGTACAGACGTTTTGAAATTTATTGATGAAGATATAGGCATCTTCAGATTCAAGCCCATGAAATCGTGGAATCATGTTGATGAAGTGGGGCTTAATTTCAAAGTTGTCCCCATTGGCCGGTGGAAGAGAAAGGCAGGTGGGAAGTGCAGAACGGGTGGGATAGAAACGATCCTGGAGCGCGATTCGCTGCGGCGCTACAACAGGCGGTGGTGGTGGGATATTGGTCTCCGTAGGAGGTGGAGCCAATCCAGCGGTAGTCAAAGAGATGTTCGGATTAAATCCCGACATCGCGGAAGAAGAGGTTGGTGAAGGTGAAGGTGAAGATGTATGAACAGAATTCCGGTCAACGTCGGAGTTGGCCGGCAAAGGAAGGGGTGAAAGAGGAGTGGACGGAGTTTCGACGTCGGAGTCGATCGCGCAGTCGGTAGCGACTAACGTAACGCGGACTAGACGGGCGCTAGTGTCCCGAGTCCAAGCGGACATACACTAAACGAGTTTAGTATAGTCAAAGCGGAGAAGGTGAGGGTAAGAAAACGTCAATGGAGAAAAACGATGGGTGGAGGGTGAAAAATGGATTTGGCGACAAAGGGCAAGTTTTTGATTTTTTCCTTTTTTTTGTTTTTTTAGAAAGAGCTTTACAGAAATATGTACGGACTTACGGCTTTAAGCAATCACAAATAAGATATGCACAATCTCACCAAGATCTAGGGTCACCTAGGTCAACTAGACCTGCTCCTAACTGTTCCAGAGGGCTAGAAATAGGATCTCAAACCGCCTCTTCTCCGTCTAATGCGGCCAGATAAGTGCCAGGTAAGTAGGAGGTTGTCCAACGCTTTCGCGAAGTTCCTTAATTAAATAACCACTTGCCTTCGTCACACTTGCCTAGGCACCGCAAAAGTCAGATAGGATAAACGGCCGATGCCTGTAACTAGTCCTCTGTCCTATTGAGCGCGAAGTCCTTAGGGCTGAGTCTAGTATTTTTTAATTTTAACAATGGTCAATGCATATGCTTTTTGTGATTTTTGGGGTCCTGGGAAGGGTGATGAAATCCCCACCCAATCTGAATTGGTTTCAAGCCCCTTAAGTCCGTATTAATGAATGCAAAGCGATAACAAATCAACTGCAAACAATTTTTATTTTAGCGCGGCGCAAAGAATCCTGCACAAGAACAGTTTATTGGAAGGGGGAAGAGAGTTTGCGCAAAGAATTCTGCAGAAAACACAATTTATTGGAGTCCAGAGGAGTGGGAAAGAGGATATAAATAATTACCCAAACTTTGGGCTCCTGAAAGCCTCAAACCGCCGCGGTTCCGCGGCCTTAGTGTGCTAATGCCGCGGTTCCGCGGCTTGAAGGTGCCTTCGGAGCATCATTTTTCTTGTGGGTGTTCACTTGGCTGTCCTCTGCTTATCTGGATTTGCTGAATCTTGATTTGCTCACTGTAACTGTTCCAGATTTTTAAAGTAGACCGTTTGCTTCGTTTTGAACCGTCGCGGTGCAGCCGCGAAATGTGGGTCTATCTTCCCACGTCTTTGGCACTGAACTCGAACTCCATATTATCCTGCACACTTGCACAAAAACTAATCAAAAATAACAAGATGATTTTTTTTTACAAAGTATATTTTTTTGTTTTGTTTTTTGGTTATATTCACAAGTTAACCCGAAATTACACAAAGAAATAAACTACCGTCTCCCCGGCAACGGCACCATTTGATTGTTAGGGATTCTGCATGTTCAAGTTTAGTTAATTACCGCAATCAAGACGGTTTCGCTTGTAGCTAGCCGGTTGAGTACGGGTCGTCCGCAGGGAGATGGGAATCTTTTTCTATGTGCTTTAACGAGTTAAGTCCAGTTTTCCAGATTTTATTGTGATTAATTAAGTGTTAAAATGATATGTAAAGAGAGCTTGTTAGGGTTAGGATTAGGTTAGTTTGAGTTAGGAGACGCTCACCTCTTTCGTTGCCCTTCTTAATATCGGTG
This sequence comes from Agapanthus africanus, assembly GCA_030015575.1. Classification (NCBI taxonomy): domain Eukaryota; kingdom Viridiplantae; phylum Streptophyta; class Magnoliopsida; order Asparagales; family Amaryllidaceae; genus Agapanthus; species Agapanthus africanus. The sequence goes on from JASDDO010000031.1 coordinate 472,430,027, forward strand.
TTACAGTAATCGGCAACAACGGGGATTAGCACGATTAGGAAGGAACTTGCGAGTATAAGCTAGGCTTTCCAACGCATAAGTTCTTCCTTTTGGTGCTTGTCCGTCCGTTCTTGGCTCTTAGCCATAACCTCCGGTTAATTCAACCACAACCGGTCTCACTACGGAATCACCGCTATCATGTAGGATAGGGTGCCGTAAGGAGCGGATTGTGGTTCAATTAACGGGAGTCGATTCAAGATGTTGGGCAAGGAAAGAGTGAGAGAGATTTCCTTCTCTCAAACTTCCCTTATCCTACCCTAACAAGTATGAAACTACTCACACATCATAATGAAAAGAAAACAAAACAAAAGAGGAAGATAGAAAGAAGGAGATTAGAAGATAACAACTAGCTATTTGCGACCTCACCTTGGCAAGGATCAAGCGTAAGCATCATGGTTGTTTTAATGATAAAGGAAAAGAGAAAAGAAAGAAACAACAAGAAATAACAACAACTAAGTTAACAAATTAAAATTACAAGCAATTATAAAAGAACAAGACAAGATATAATAGCAAAAGGGTCTTCTTTATTCATCATTCTTCACTCACAAAGCTCACTACAAGTTTTAATGGAGAAGAGATGAGAAGAGGAAGAAGAAACAAGTATTCTAAACCTAGAAAAATACAAGATTATGCACCCCCTTGGCTTCACAAGTTCTGGACTATTTATAGGAAGGCAACTGAAAACCTAGGGCAAATATCTGTCCCTACATCAAAAGACAAAACTACCCCTGCAATTTGGACAACCGCGGCGCCAGTACGGCCGCGGAACCGCGGCCTAGACCCCCCTTTTGCCGCGGTTCCGCGGCGGTATGGAGGAGTTGGGCCCTCATTTTTCCTGTGCTTCCCTGGTTCTGTAAGACCTTTATTCTGGTATATATCTTTTCTCAGATTTTCTTCACGATTTTTCCAGAATTTCTGTTGAGCGAAAGGTGATTTGATGTGTATCTTTTTGTCATGATTTCCTCGAGCTCCGCGTAGATTTCTTGGATCTTGTGTTGCCATTGAGCCTTGTGCATGAAAATGACATTGATTTGCCATTTTGTCTCTTAAACTGGTGTGTGGCAACAGACGGATAAAGAGCGGAGATTCGTGTTTTATCTGTGAATGGCAGGAACCCGGATTTTGTCGTGTTTTTCCATGGATTTCACCGTTTAGAGCCGAGAACCTGTATCCTACAATTGACTAGCAAACACAGCTCAAGAGTACCTACCGATATGCAATGTGATAAAAATTGGGCGGTATGAAAATGCAAAAATCTGATATGAACAATACGCTCAATAGGTGTACCCTCTCCTAATCCTAGGAGCCCTCACAACCTGAGAGAAGGTAAAGAGAAAAGACAACCGAATAATCCTATTCAATCTCTCCAGAACCAGAATCCATCCTCGAAAAAGTTCCTTCGAGTTCTTATGTAACCTTACGATGGATTTATCCAATGGAAGTGGATGCTCGTAGTAATACGGGGTGTTCTGGAGAAATGCAAAGATGATATAGAAGTGGCAATGATATATGCGACACCGTGACATTCCAAAAGCCAAAGTGTTTTAAGAAGGTTCGGTTAACTTAGTTTCATGAGTTTTAGTCAAAGGTCGGGTCATAGTCGCAGCCAGAGAGAGACAGAAGAAACGCTCAGCCTGCACTCTAACCTAGATCAGAATGGTCAATCACTTTATCTAATCTGGATGGCTCCCACTGTTTTCTCGAATTCTCCTCCAAACCCAAAAGGAGAATTAGTCGGAATCACCCGAGGAGTAATCCTACTCATCAGTGGGAATCGGAATCCAACTATCATCGCATGATGACTTGATGGAAGCCACTCAAGTCACCACACTCCAGAAGGTATGCGCAAGCCTGGCAAGTTTCCTGTATGTTTGAAACTCCCGATATGATTTTTACCCCAAGCGGCTTATGACCTTGACTAGGTCAACATATCATAAGTCACAAGTCAAGTTCAACCCGTCATTATCCTGGATTAATTAGACCCACTCGTACGAGCCCTTGACCAGATCAACATGACCGTACGACTGTCCTAACCAATCGCATATCCATGCAACAGAAAAGTACTACAGAGCTACCGAACACTACGCCTTGACTAAGTCAACATACGTAGCACGAATACTAAGCAATACTCGTCTGAAATGACGGAGGGCTACGGCTGGTTTTTGGCGGAAAAACTTTAACGTAATGAACTTGATATCGTTGAAGGAATCCAAGTGGTTTTACAAATGTATATTGGCGAAATCTTTTGCTAAAGAGGTCACTCCCGGTGAAGGGATCTCGGCTCTTTCCTCGTAGAATGAGGTGCAGGATATTCCAAACTGAATACCACGATGCAAAGCAAAAGGAAACGACTATAGTGAAGTTATTACGTTGACGCAAACTTTTACTCAAGGGGTCACTTCCGATGAAGGGATCTCGGCCCTTGCCTCGTCGAATGAGGTGCATGATATTCATAACCGAATACTACTGTGCAAAGCAAAAGAGAAAACGTCTGTAATGTCAGTTTTTTTAAAAAAACTTGGTTACAACATCATATATATATATATATGTTTGTTTTTATCCTTGCATTGATAAGAATCAATGCGGTCCTATCAATTAATCACACCAGAAAAGAACGAAAATAAAATGTACGTATATGCCATCCGCATTCTCCACTGGGTCCCGTCATCACTCGTTAGGTTACTTAACTAACGACAGAGCGGGGACTGGGCTAGCGCGGGTGCAAAACATATAGAACATCTACTAGTATATATATAAATATATATAACAATCGTCCCATGCATGATATAAGCAACATCACAGAATGGTGGATAATAAATCATGTACTATTAAACGCATACTTAAAATATCGATCGACTAAATTTCCCAAATTGGCGCCAAATGCAGAAACAACACTTCACTGAAACCTGGGCAAAGACAGTATATGTCAAAAATCACAATTCCAAGTCAGGGGGCTACAAGAAAAATTTCGAAGTCCGTCGCCACTAAATGGCCGCGGAACCGCCGCCAATAGGGGGTAAGTGCGGCGGTTCTGCGGCGACTTGGAGGCATCAGGAGCCTAAATTTTTTCTGTAACCTTAAAATCGTCTGCACGGATTTTTAAGCCTCTGAAAAATATTTTTTGAACACTTTTGAAAATCGGCAGAAACTATGAAAATGGAATCGTGATTTCGTAAATTTCCGTCGATCGATCTATTAAGCACGTTTAAACAAGCTTGTAAGGGGTTTAAAGGGTGGCTCTGATACCATGAAGGGTCACGGCAGCGCCCCGGCCATCGAAACGCGGCCAAAATGCAGAACAAAAATTTCTGAAACCGGCGCTACCGCTACCCGAATCCCGGATCGACCTTAAACTCTAAACTAGCAAACTAACTAAGAGTTAGAATCGTTATACCGAGTTGATCCGTGTCCTTCGGTCTTCATTCCAAGCTCCTAGCGGCTTCTTGATGTGGTTTGGTTGCCGGTCTTCCTTCGTCTCCGATGATCCACGCGAGGGAAAACGGCGCAAGCAAGCTCCAAAGTCTCTAGCGATGGAGAGTGGGGGTGTATGAAAGTGTCACTATAATTTTTCTCTCATCTCATGTGCTCAATGGAGCAACCATAGAAGAAGAATGGAGGTGAGGAAGCTTTGGCATGAGCAACAAAATTGGCCAAGTCTTTTTGTGAACTTGAGAGAGTGAGAGAGTGGGCTAGTGAAAATGTGTAATGAATCATCAAGCAAATGAAAATGAACCCCCACCAAAAGTGGCCGGCCCCCCTCTCAATCACCAAAAGAAAATATCATTTCCAATTTTAACCATTAAACAAATGTGACCATACCATGCTACATGCACAAACCCATGCTTAAAGTCATTTCACCTTTTCCACTTCATTAATAAAACAAATGAATTTTCATAAATGGAAAATCATATAAATAAGGTGGCATCTTCTAGAAGCTATTCCGTATAAAATACGGAATACTTCCCGGTACATGTATCGAAATACATATACGCGTATTCGTACAAAAATACGAATAACCAAGAGAGAAAATAAATAGCGAACAATAATACTAGAATACATATATATAAATACATATGTAAATTATTAAATCAAAACTTGATTTAATAAACTGGCTTAATCCTAAGCCGCTAGTATTATCAACCGTCCGATTAACGTCTGCGCAGCATGTGCACATATTTAATCGAACACATGTATGTATCAACATACCTCATGTACACCATATCGCCTGAACCGTGAAAACCCTCTGTGTGGGACTCTAAAGACTCGTCAATACGCTGGCAGTGGGTTTAACCACAAGCACGTCAGCGGCATTAGCTGTACGTAACGGCTACCCAGGTATTGAGCGAAAGGGAGGCCGACGAGCAAACTCATGCAGAACCCCTACTGAGCCTGACAGTGACAATATCCGTACAGTCCGATCTGTTCGTCTAAGAGTATCGCATATCGAGTCTAAGGGGGTGGATAAAGTCAGACCCCTAACAACGTGACATTTAGTGTTGGTATGAAACCCCATCACCACCTGAGAAACTATCGATCCTGGATCGATAATTCTCGTCCACCGTGGCCACGAATTTATGGTGATGGTCATCCATACACAACGCGACATCAACCCCCAATACCGGGAGAGACGAATCCCCGACGATTCGATCACTGCCTCTATGTGGCTCGGGACTGTACCCAACTAAAACCTGTTTGCACGACTCCTTTGAGCCGTGGTAGGGTAGTAATCAAAGCACAGTGGGAACTCACACGAGACAAATGACGATCTCAGGTCGACAGACTAACCTGTACACATGTCACCTGGGAACTGCTATCTGACAATAGGTATAATACCAACTAGCAGGTTCCCGGCGAGTCCGTCCAGTGTACTCATAACCCAATGAACACCTGTATACTATCTTAGGTGGACATACTAACACCAATGGCTTGTGAGACCTGGCCACCGTCCCTCATCGGGGTCTCGATCAGTATACACTAGTCTACAATGGAGTATCGATGCCCGGCCTCGATACTCCTACGACTAGGGACATTTAAGGATGTGCTTATAGACCCCAGCTCCCACATATATGATCGCCATCATAATGCTGGCAGTCAAGCAAGAATCCTATGTGCTCTATCAACATGTGCATGATGATAAAGACAAACCAGATAGCATACTATCATTTTAAGTAAGACTGTTCTATCGGTATAGATCCTCACTCAATCATCATAATCATAAGTCCGCGACTATGATAATTGCCTTGAGGGCATTATAGCCAACAAGATCTTCCCGATGAGAATTAAATTCTCAACTTGTGGAAGATTTGTCTTGTGGATCTCAGATCCAGAGAAAGAACTAAGTTTTTTGAGAAGTGTTAAACCCTTTTAATAGATAAAGGAGATATTTTTTGATCTCTTCTTTTTTCTTTACCTAAGATTTTTAGGAGGGAAATTTTATTCTTTGAGAGAATTAAATTCTCTGTTGTTTTTAGAGCCTTCTGTATTTTTACAGAAGCTTATGGGGGGTCTCATCTTTTTTCCCCTCCTCTTCCACTTTTTGATTAATCTCTTTGCTCCTATTTATAGGAGAAGGGAAAAATCAATTTTTTTAAAAATTATCTTATTGAGAGATCATGATTGATTTCATGATAAATAAAAATGATCTCTTAGATCAATCGGTAAATTTTATTCACCGTTGGATTTTTAATCCAAAAGCTCTCTGTTTAACAGAGAAGATTTCTTTTTTGTTTAACAAGATTAGGAAATATTTTTCTAAGATAGAATTTTATTCTATCATATAAATATCTTATTAGTTAAACAAGATTAGAATTTTATTCTATCATATGGATATCTTGTTAGTTTAACAAGATTAAGAATATATTTTCCTAATATAGAATTTAATTCTGTTATATGAATATCTTATTAATTTAACAAGCTTAGAATTTTATTCCAACATAGAATTTAATTCTATCATATAAATATCTTGTTAGTTTAACAAGATTAGAATTTTATTCTATCATCGTTGTCGCTATCTTCGTTTGATGAGTCATTTTAATAGTCTTCGGTTTCTTTTGATGAGTCATTTTCCTCATCGTTGTCACTATCTTTGTTCTCAAGAATATGCTTGAGGATCTCTTCGAGGGTGACCGGTGTCCATGTCTTCTGGTTGTACTATTTCAACGCGTCAATGTACTTTTGTATGTTTGTGCGCTTGTCGTCATACTCGGCATGCTGCACAGGCTTCTTGGTCTTCTTCTTTTTCTTCGAAGATTTTGAAGGCTTGACTTTGGGATTTTGCCCTTTGTCAACAACTTTCGGTATGGGACGTGGTTTCAGCATCCTTTAGATGATTTCGGGATCAAGTGGGATTTTCCACCTGACTGCTAGACATGCTTGTAGATCCTTCAGCATTCTTTTGGTTTTTGCTGAAAGAACAACTTCCCATGGAGTTTCTTCCACGAGCGAGCATGATGCCCCCGGTGCATCCACCTTTTTGGGAGTGTGCTTCTATGGCGGGTTCACCCTCCAGTTCTCAGACAGCGCGAACTTGCCCTATTGATACTGGTCCTCGACCCAGTTCTTGAAGACGTAGCAATCCTCAAATGGGTGGCTCACCATTCTGTGATAGGCACAGTAGTTGGGATTGTTGACGTCGCCGGGTTGCGGTGGACGTCGTGGGTCTGGCAATGTTATGAGTTTATTACGCATTGCCAACTCAAATAGTCTCCTCGTCTTATCGCGGGAAAACGAGTAAGCGTATCCTAGCCTTTCTTCCAGGGATAGGCGTGGACGTGCATTGTTTTGGCGAACAGCCGGTTTTGGGTCGCTCTGTTGTTGTTGAGTGTTGGAGATGAAGGCCGCTTTCCCTTTACCCTTGGCATTTCGAGGGTCCATATTTGAGGAGGAAGGCCCGTGGCCCATCTGGTCCATTTGGGCCAGTTTATTGATCAGAGCCTAGAAGATCGTCGGCTTGAAGAACGTCATGAACCAGGAAACAGTCGTTTGCGGATCTAGGGTCCCGATGAACATGCCCATAGCAGGGGATTCTTCGATGCGTTGTTTGCACTTTGACCACAGGTTCAGCCATCGGATCGCATATTGGACCCAGGTTTCTCCCGGCTTTACCCTGGCATTAATTAAATCCGTGATCGGGGTGCGCTCGCTTGCACTGGAGAACCGCTGTGTGAACAACAGCTCTATCTCTGTGAATGTTCTCACGGAGTCATTTGGGAGCTCCGAGTACCATTCAACGTCTGTCTCCGACATGCTACCAACGAACTGGCGAAGCAGTAGTTTGACGTCACCTCCGGTGTTGCCGCACAGAGCTCTGAACTGCGCGACGTGTTGGTGTGGGTTGCCTGTCCCCTTGTACACATGGAACTTGGGGATCGTATATCCCGGCGGGTACTTAATTTGGTCATACTAGCCTGAATACGGTCGCCCAGTTCTGACAATTTGACTGGCCGCTTCATTTGCTTGATGAGCTTGTATTTGTTGAGTGATGTAATCATCAAGAGCAGCCTTGGAGATCGTTTCCTCCTTAGCTGTTGATAAAACCGGAAGAGGGTTTGATGTTTCCTTCTATCATCCTCGATAACTATCGGCGGATCCTCGGCTGGGGGTTCTGGCTGGATCATCATTCCAACCATATCCTGAAACAAAAGATCCATCTGCTTTATGTTGACAGCCTGCTCAGCAACTTCCATGTCCTTTCTTTCAAGCACCCTTCGCAGAAACTTTATATCGATCTCCTACTCTTGGCGTTGTTCAGATGCTGGTTCCAGACTTTCTTTCTGTTCGGTGTGTGCTGCCATTTTGGTCAGTATTTCCTGGAGCTTTTGTTAACGACAGAGTTTGCGGTCGATGAGCCACGGAAGCACGGCTTTCCTCTTTTCCAGAAGCCATGTAAATCGTGTGTATGATCATGCCCCCAGACTTGGGGTGTTTGGGTTCATCGCCTTCGGAATTTGCCGCAGGCGGTGGATTTTCTCCGGCCTCCTCCTTTTGTGGGAGGTCGAAGATGAAGGAGCCGTTATGACAGGCACCTGTGTAGAAGAAGCCCCTCGCTGTATGACGAAGGGATGGTCTATGCCGAGCCTTCGATTTCTTCGGTCGACGAGAGTAGTCTTTATTGATCACGGAGTCCTAGAATTTTCGACAGACTCTGTGAATTTGGGCTCACGGGGCTGCTCCAGCTTTGCCTGCACTGTGGTTTCTGCAGGCGGGGGAGATTTATTTAGCACCACCGTTGGAGAGTTCTTTCGCACCCTCCTAAGCAGATCAAAGTTATTCCCGGTTGGAACAGCAACATCAATTCCACCATTGGAGCTGGCGGAGTAAGTCCAGAGGGGAAGTTGCCCCTAGCTTTTCTCACTCGGCGCCAGTGGCGATGTCGAGCGTGTCTGCAGAGGGGACTGCCTCAGTTTTGGAAGCGGCTTCTTCTTGTCCTTGGCTTTGGTGAGGAACTGTTGCTGGTGTTAGCCTATTGAAGACTGACGTCCTTGGTAGGGTTTGCTGAGGAACGACCAATCTTCCGAAGACCGATCTTCTGATGGGGGAAGCGCTTTTGGCGGCTTCACCTGCAGGAGGAGCTGGGAGGGCTATCCATTTTTGGGCAGCCCCTTCAGGTATGACGAGCCTCTTTGCGAGCCCATTTTGGTTCTGGCTCAGCCTGTTGAAGACCGAGACATCTGAGCTTTAACTCAGCCTGTTGAAGACTGAGGCATCGGATTTGGACGACCCGTTGAGAGGGGCCATTGTGGTTGCAAGTCGATCGAAGACCGACTTCTTAGGAGCTTCCTCTTGCGGCGTTAGGGAGCTGAAACTCGTTGGTGGGATCATGGTCCCGAAGAACAATCCGGTAGTGGCTTGAGTTACTTGACCCACCGGTATTGAAAAGATGGAGGCCGCGTTGGGCCCATAAGTCACACCTCCAGTTGGGACGGAGCGGGAGTTGCTGTTGCAAGTTGTACAGCAGGAAGCCATTAATTTTTTTCTTCTTCTGCACAGGAACAAGACACCAAATCTTAGTACTTCAAATTCAAGGGCAACCATAGCGAACTGCCATTTTGTTCGCGAAACATGACATACAAAGTGTGGAGTGGAAAGAGGAAAAGGTCCCACCAGGCGTGTCCGAATCTGTTCACCATCGGAAGATGGACCGGGATGTTGGGACGTCTGGCCTGAATTCTGGTGGCAGATGCTATTTGGGTTTATCCGTCCACCTCTCTTAAGATGCCAAGTTGATTTATGGCACCATATATCGGAGGTTTGGATAGACACGGCCGTTGTAGCGTGACTTCATCAGATTCCCCCTCATTTTATGAGGGGTTTTTAATTGTGGGGATGCTCTTCCCTGCAGGCGCAAGCCCCTACAATTAATTACGTTACCGTATCGCGATAACCACTTTCTCCTGCTCCGGAAGTTCACTTAATGTCGTGTGTTTTGTTTTGGTTTTGGTTGCCCGTGGATTGTATACGGAGACTAATTTATGTCGTCGCTCGTAGGGCGTGGATTAGTCCGAATCCGTATATTTTTAGATTTGGGTTTGGGTTGATTTAAGGATCGTTAATCTGGTTTGAGATTAAGATCAGCTTAAACATATGAGCATTTGGGCTCGATTATTTTAGTATAAGGACATCGTGGTCCATTATCGCCATGTTTGAAGCGAAATGTTAATTTAAGGACGTTTCGGTCCTTTATCGCCATTTTGGAGGCGAATATTAGTTTAAGGACATTTCGGTCCATTATCCATCTTGCGCGCACGTGTATTTGTTACGTGACGAAGTGAACAATGGTGATATGGAATGTGCCCAATTTGGGGTACGATCCAATTTGAGTCGTGCACGTCAGTTTGGAAGTGCATCAACGAAAGAAGTTGTTGGTCGTCGGGACCTGCCACCTCTCTGAAAACGTTGAGAAATTACAACGACATATATCAGAGGCGTGGAGAGATGTACCCTTGAACCAAATCCCGTATTTGAGGGAAAAGATCATGGTGGATCATCTAAGAATCATTAGCCTTATTTTAGACTAAAATTATCTTAGGAGATATGGGATGAATATCATTTTGGATATCATCAATGAGAGATCATTAGTCATGATTGAGACTAAGATCAATTTGGATATCATGAATATAAGCTTAGCCAATTTGGGCTAAGATTAGGTTTCTGTAACACCTAGCAGTGTTAAGCACTCAGCTGCATATAGCGCTCACGTGTATATCACGTGAGGCGCTCCAATAGTGTTAAGCACTAACTTTTGTAGCGCTTACGTGTATATCGCGTGAGGCGCTCCAATAGTGCTAAGCACTAACTTTTCCCGGCGCTCAAGTGAGTTTCACGTGAGGCACTATGTTTTTGGAGATTTAATCTCTGTTGATATTTTTAGAGAATTTAAATCTCTGTTAATGGTACCATTAACGATCAACAAGATCATTATTTTGTGGATCTGGGATCATGTTCTTTAAGATCCAAGTCCTTGATTTGAAGGAACTAAGTTTCTGGAGTATTATGAACTCCATGTTTTCCATGTTCATGTTTTTAGAGAGGTTAAATCTCTTTTAATGGTGTTCTAACCATTAAGGATCACAAGATCACTATTTTTAGGATCTGGGATCGAGTTCTTTTAAGAACTAAGTTCTTGATTTGAAGGAACTAAGTTCCCGGAGTATTATGAACTCCATCTTCTTCATGTTCTTGATCCTTTGCTTGGTCTAACGCTATATCTCCCTTGAATCTTTGATTCTTAAGAACAAGATCTTCCCGATAAGAATCAGATTCTCAACTTGTGGGAGCCTTGTCTTGTGGATCTCAGATCCAGAGAAAGAACTAAGTTCTTTGAGAAGGGTTAAACTCTTTTAATAGGTAAAGGAGATGTTTTTTGATCTCTTCTTTTTTCTTTACCTAAGGATTTTAGGAGGGAAATCTTCTTCTTTGAGAGAATTAAATTCTTTGTTGTTTTGAGAGCCTTCTGTATTTTTACAGAAGTTTATTGGGGTCTCCTCTTTTTTTCCTCCTCTTCCACTTTTTGATTAATCTCTTTGCTCCTATTTATAGGAGAAGAGAAAAATCAATTTGTTGAAAAAATCTCTCATTGAGAGATCATGATTGATTTCATGATAAATCAAAATGATCTCGTAGATCAATCGGTGAATTTTATTCACCGTTGAATTTTTAATCCAAAGGCTCTTTGTTTAACAGAGAAGATTTCTTGTTTGTTTAACAAAATTAGGAAATATTTTCCTAAGTTAGAATTTTATTCTATTATATAAATATCTTATTAGTTTAACAAGATTAGAATTTTATTCTATCATATGGATATCTTGTTAGTTTAACAAGATTAGGAATACATTTTCCTAATATAGAATTTAATTCTGTTATATGAATATCTTATTAATTTAACAAGATTAGAATTTTATTCCAACATAGAATTTAATTCTATCATATAGAATTTTATTTTATCATATGAATATCTTGTTAGTTTAATAAGATTAGAATTTTATTCTATCATATGAATATCTTGTTAGTTTAACAAGTTTAGGAAAATATTTCCCACATAGAATTTAAGTCTGTTATATGAATATCTTGTTAGTTTAATAAGATTAGGAAAATATTTTCCTAAGATAGAATTTTATTCTATCACATGAACACCGTTGGATTTTTGATCCAAGAGTCCTCTGTTTAACAGAGAAGATCTTTCTAGTTTGAGAAAGATCAGGAAAATATTTCCCACATATAATTTTATTCTATCAGATGGTTTAATTGGTGATAATTTAATTCTATCAGATGATTTAATTTGATTCCAATTATTGTATCACATTCTCAAATACTAGACGCGGTTTAAACATTCGATTGAACGATCAATCACCCAAAATATTCTCAGAAAGCTCAACACTTAAGCAATATTAAAATACACCAGAGACTGCAACAAGCTCATACGGGTCTACACAAGAAGGTACAGTCCACGCCTCACCAACGGCGCCGCGGAACCGCCGCAAAATGACATTTTGGCCGCGGTTCCGCGGTCGTTAGGTCGAGTTAGGGCTTCATTCTTCCTGTGGGCTCATACAATACCCTGCACGATTTTCTGAATATTTTTAATGTGAAAAAATCCAACCTTTTGAAAAATTTCCAGAGAGCATGTTCCGGGCGATATGTTTCGTTCGTTCGAGGTTTTTAACGTCGTCTAGGTTACTCTAAAGCTCTAGCTTGGCTCTGATACCACTGTTGGGTTTACCTAGCACCTCATCAAGGGTTTGGAAGCATCACACATGCCACAATTTAAATTTTAAAGGTGCTAAGTAAACAAAACTAGAATCTTAACTAGAATTTTAGGGTAACAATGAACTAATATCATATACAAATGAGAATCTATCACTAAGTGAAGAGATTACAATCTTTGTAGATCTTTCTTGGTGACTCCTTGGACCTTTGAGAGTTTGGAACGGATCGCTGGAGGTCTTCCTCGTCCACGATGATCCACCCGAAGTCCCTTTGCCCAAAGCTCCTTACTTTACTTGATCTTTGAAAGAAGTAGAGCAAAACACCCTACACAAATAGGATAGAGAGGTGTAGAATGATGAGGTGGTTTATATTCTATAATCAAAACTCTTTCTTTTTATCAACCCCACTCTTTAGAACACTCAAGAGAGCTTGGAGGAAGAAGAAGATAATGATGGCTAAGCTTTGAACTCAAGAGATAAAGATATGATAACTAAAAATGAGAAAATGAATAATACATATATTAAATCATTCTCACTTCTAACCATGGGTTAACAAATATCTAGATATTTATTTAAGAGAAAAAGCAACCATAGAAAGTTAACTCATGGTGGAAGATTTGGTAAGTGAAGGGTTAAGAATAATTATCCACCATGAATTGATTTTCTATTACTTTAATTCAAAAAAATAAATATATACATATTTATTCCCATGTGAGTCTTGCATTGCCACCATTTGTGTATCATCAACCATGATACAATTTATGTATGTATGTGTCCATGCACATCATCATGTGCATACATGCATGCATACATCAATATAGAAAAGGGTTTAATAAAGAATTAATCTAAAAGTCTATGTTAAATCAACACTTGATTTAGCAAACCGGTCATATCACATACGACCTGACTAATAGAAAAACGCCCGATTAATATACAGTATCACATACATGTATTTAATCGGGTCCCCGCTCATATCTCATATGCACACCACATCTTTTCGCCTGAGCTAGGAAACTTCATTGTGGGACTGTAACACTCTCATCAATACGCCGACAATAGGTGATGATCATATCAAACACCTACAAGCCGCAAGCGGTCAGCTAAACGTAACGGCCACCCGGGTATTGAGCGATCAGAAGAAAACCAGCGAAGCTGTCAAAACTCCCGTCGAGCCAACTGGCAACACTTACCGTACAGTCCGGTCTCTTCGTCAGATATGCTGCATATCAAGTCTAGGGATGGAATCGTCGACCCCAATAACTCAATAAGTCATGCCGGTGTATGTCTCATAACAGATCGAGAAACTACTGATAACACTTATCAGTAAATCTCAGCAGCCCTGGTCAGGGACTTCCTGTTATAGCCAATCGAGCATAGCACAACATCAACCCCAATACCGGGAGAGACGAAACCCCTCCTATCGCTCATTGCTTCCATGTGCCTCGGGACTGCACCCAAAGTCCATCTGTTTGCACGACTCAGTAGAGCCGTGGTAGGGTGGAGATTAAAGTACAGTGGGAGGACACACAGGACTCTATGGCGATCTTAGGTCTACGACTAACCTGTACCAGTGTCACCTAAGAACTGCTATCCGACGATAGATATAATACCACATAGGAGTTCTCGGCGAGTCCGTTCAGTGTATTTAGTCTCCACTGAGCACCCGCGTACAATCTTTGGTGTCACCACACCAGATGGATATGGGATCATTCATCGCCCATCACATGGGACAAGAATGGTATACGCTAGTCTACTCTGGAATATCGATGCCCCGTCTCGATACACCCACGACTAGGAACAGTTAAAGGATATGCTTATAAACTACAAGTGTCCCACTAGTATGATCTGCATCATAGTCCCAGTAGTCAAGAAATATCCTATGGGCTTTATCAACATGTACTAAATGAGCAATTTGCATGATCAAATGAACATGTCAAGATAAAGTAAACGAGATAGCATACTATCATGATGAGCAAGAAAGTCATCTATATACATATATACATGTCCAAGCATCCACTATACACATAATGGCCTCTAGGGCATACATATATCTAACAAACACTAACCCTTGTAGAGACTTAACCATGGCGTAAGGTAAATTGTTAGGTTAATAAATATCTTAGGTAAAACAAAACAAGTGGAATAAGTCAATGTTCTACAAGCTTCCACTAAGCTCAACCATGACAAATTCCACTAATTTTGAATTACTTAATAATAAATATAAACCTTTAACATTAACCTAAGCATGGTGTGAGTCTCATACATCCATGTTTCATGTGTAACCAAGCATGACACACTAATATATATCACATATATATTATGTGTGCAAAAAAGAAAACAATACAATTAACATATATCACACATATATTAAATGTATCATAAGTGAGAAAAAGAAATGCTTAAGTGAGCTAATATTAGTTAATGTAATTTAATATATCAAATATATAATTATACATTAAATTATTAAATCAACACTTAAATTTAATAATTCGGCTATATCACATACAACCGACTAATATCAAATGTATCAACTTATCGAATCAACACTTGATCCGATAACCCGGCTATATCACATATAACCGACCGATATCATATTTCGTGAGAATAGAATGCGGTATCACATACTCGCATTAATCTCGGTCCCGCACATATCACATATGTGCTCCTACTTCGTTTCGCATGAACCAGGAAACCTCTGTGTAGGACTCTAAAGACTTGTCAATACGCCGACAGTAAGTGATGATCATATCAAACACCCACAAGCCGCAAGAGGTCTGCCAAACGTAACGGCCACCTGGGTATTGAGCGATCAGAAGATCAACAAGCAAGCCTGCTCATGCTCCTACGAATCCAATCAGTAACACTATCGTACAGTCCGGTCTCTTTGTCAGATATGTCGCATATCGCAGCCTAGGGGTGGTATAACATCAGACCCCAATAGCTTGATAAGTCATGCCGATACAACGTCCGTAACGGTTTGAGAAACTACTGATAACACTTACCAGTAGATCTCAGCAACCCTGGCCAGGGATTTCCTGTTATGGCTAATCAAGCATAGCGCAATATCAACCCCCAATATCGGGAGAGACGAATCCCCTCCTATCGCTCATTGCCTCCATATGACTCGGGACTGTACCCAAAACCCACCTTTTTGCACGATCTCTTGACCGTGGTATGGTGGAAATCAAAGCACAGTGGGAATCACACAAGACTCTATGACGATCTCGGGTCGACAGACTAACCTGTACCAGTGTCACCAGAGAACTGCTATCTGACGATAGGTATAATACCATCTAGGAGTTCTCGGCGAGTCCGTCCAGTGTACCAAGTCTCCACTGAGCACCCGTATACCTTCTCTGATGTCAAACACCAATGGATGTGGGATCATCCATCGCCCATCATATGGGTCAAGAAGCGCATACGCTAGTCTACTCTGGAGTATCGATACCCTGTCTCGATACTCCCACGACTAAGAACATTTGAAGGATGTACTTACCGACTACCTCTGCCCCACTAGTATGATCTACATCATAATCCTGGTACTTAAGTACTCATCCAAAGGGCTTTATCAATATGTAATAGAGAGACAATAAGTGTACATGTTAAGATAACGAGCAACCAGATAGCATACTATCATGTCGAGCAAGAAAGTCCTCCCTATATATGTCCAAGCATCCACTACAATATACATCACATGTACAGTAATGGCCTTTAGGGCATACATATAACTAACAGTTGGCAGCGATGTATTCAGCCTCCATCGTCGAGTCTGCAACAGTATTTTGCTTGGAACTCTTCTAACATACCGCCCCTCCATTTAGGGTGAAGATAAAACCCGAGACCGACTTACCGTCGTCCTTATCACTCTGGAAGCTCGAATCAGTAAAGGACTCCACCTGAAGTTCACCGTTACCATATACCAAGAACATTTCTTTAGTCCTTCTCAAGTACTTAAGAATGTTCTTCACAGCTGTCCAGTGTTTTTCCTCAGGATCTGATTGATACTTACTCACTACACCTAGTGCGTAAGCTATATCCAGTCTGGTACATAACATCGCATACAAGATAGACTCTACTGCAGAAGTATAGGGTATCACTGTCATGCGAGCCCTCTCCAAATCAGTCTTGGGAGACATCTCTTTGGAGAGAGTGATTCCTGAACAAGCGGGTAAATTACCGCGCTTAGAATCTTCCATACTAAACCTCTTTAGTATGGTGTTTATGTACCTAAATTGGGAAAATTCCAAAATCCGCTTAGATCTATCTCTATAGATCTTTATTCCCAGGATGTAGGAGGCATCACCTAGATCTTTCATGAAGAACTTTTGTGATAAGAAGAGCTTGACCGAGTGTAGCATAGGAACATCATTTCCTATCAAGAGTATGTCATCCACGTACAATACGAGGAACACAACCTTACTCTCTACAACCTTCTTGTATATACAAGGTTCATCTATGTTTTTGATGAAGTCAAACTCTTTGATAGCTTCATCAAAACAGATCATGCAAATCCCTCTCCCCTTTAATCTGAAAGACATCCTTTAGAGAGGGTGACTCCATCACCTGCAGGTACTCCACCATGCCAGAAGTCTACCATTCTAAAACACCTTTAGAATAATGTCAAAGCACCCAGATTGAGACACTTCCCAAATATAGATCTAAAACCATAGATCTAGTAACCAGAAACCTGATATTATATCCATATCCTATGTGGAGAAACAACTTTGTGACAACCAAAATATAACCGATCATAGTATAGGAATTTCACTTCCTATAAAGTGCATGTCATCCAAATACTAGGACATCACACCCTACTACCTTCTTACCAGATCCATCTCCTATTCTGATGAGGTTAAAGCCTATGACTGTCACATCAAAAATAGATGATCTATCTCCGCTATATCTGCTTTAGTCTATAAATAGACACAAGCTACTTGTCCACTATGCTTCCGCTGCTCCCACTGACTACAACAACCCTCTGGTAGAGTCATATACACGTGCACTTCTAAATCTAGTTTAGAACGACGCTATACTCATCCTCCTGCCGGGTCTCATAGTCTAGAACAGTAGCAATGGCAAGTCTGGGTAAACTAGAACCTCCCTGTCACTTTCTCTGAGAAGACCGAAGTACCTCTCGGGTGCCTGAGGTTACCCACCATATCTGGGGAGTGGCTAATGGAATGTCAAAACCAATTGAATCTTTAGGTTCTATTAAATTTTCAGTAATCGTTTGTGGTTCTGGAATCACTTCCAGTTCTACCATACTCCCACTTATGTTTTCTGAAAAGAATCCATTTTACTAAAACTGTGGCGAGTGAAGAACAATATATCTATTAATCTTCCAGATGGTAGAAATTTAACCCTCGACATAGCCCAGGATAACCCATAAATAGCCATTACTGAAACGTGCCTTGAGTTTATCCAGAGTTGGTTTTAAGCATAAGCCGGACAACTCCATATACCTTAACATAGTTAAGATATGAACCATTCTATATACAATATAGAAACAGAGGAACTAATTTAATTGGAACCAGATTCAAATCATGCAGCTGTCTCCAGTGAATGTCAACTAAGTGGAATGAGGCTAAGTAGCATTACTCATCTAGGAGTGCATCCACATATAAGTAACCTAAAAGAGAAGCGAGTTCTCAAAACCATTACTATCAACGGAATACCTAGCACAGGTATCTACATATTTGATCACCTTGAAGAATCCTGATACTTGCAACATGTGGTTCTCTACTTTATTCATATACCTATAACTTCTCAAAATTTGGACCTTGTATTTCAGTGGAACACATATCTAAAAACTAGAGAAGTCACAAGTAAACATAATATAGTACGAGTACCAACCCCTTTGTCCTAGTGGACACTGGACAACATACAATATATTGTGTAAGTCTCCTGAGTTAAATAACTCATACCTTGTGCGTCGTAGGTTGAAAACTGTACTATGGTTAAGAAGAATTACACCGTTGTTGAATGCTCCTTACCCAATCACCAACTGATATAGGTAAATGTCATAGACATAATTTCAAAAAGTTATATCTCACTTTATAAATAAACGTACAGATATATCAGTTTGAAATTGGTGCATAACAACGGATATTCAAAACCAAATATTTGCCGTCAGGCAAAAACACAGGTAATTTCCTCAAATATCACCAATTACAATGAATTCCGATATAATGAGGATATAATCTCCTAATTTCCAATATCTTACTTCCACTCATCATCTGTAATTCTATACAGATGTGAGAATCAAGTCTGGTAAATACATATCCTGGAGTAAGAATCTAATTGGGAAATCAGTTTTCAATTAACAACGCACAGTGAAACTGAAACATGAAAATGTTTCGAAGGGGTATCCGGGTATTCCTAGTAATACCTCTTCCACTATCCAGATTCATGACTATAACCGTATATTTCCTTGCCATCTCTCCAATCCCTTTATTTGCCTTTACTTATTACCTTCTGTACACCACCCTCAGGCTAAATGGTTTTCTTCCTTCCCTACATTTCGGCACCAGCCTATGGTTTGGAAGAAGACTATCCAATAAGCGTAATAGGTGTACCCTCCTGATCCTAGGAGCCCTCGCAACCTGAGAGAAAGTAAAAAATAAAAGACAACTCGAATATTCCTATTCGATTTCTCTTGAACCGGAATCCATCCTCGAACTTGGAACAAGTTCCTTCGAGTTCGTATGTAACTATACGATGGCTTATCCAATAAATATGGATCTTCGTAGTGATACGGAATGTTCCGGAGAAATGCAAAGGTGAAGTAGGAGTGGTGATGATATACGCGGCTTCGTCGTGAATGATAGCAGTCGCAATTTACTTTGCCCTCTTTCTAATTCCTTTATTTGTCTTTACTTATTACATCATGTACCCACACTTAGGCTAATTGGTTTTCTTCCTTCCTTACCCTTCGGCACCAGCCTATGGTTTGGAAGAAGACTATCCAATAAGCGTAATAGGTGTACTCTCCTAAACACCAGGAGCCATCGCAACCTGAGAGAAGGTAAAGGGAAAAGACAACTGAATAGTCCTATTCAATTTCTCCAAAACCGGAAACCATCCTCGAATCTGAAACATGTTTCTTCGAGTTTGTATGTAACTATACGATGATCATATCCAATAAATTTGGATCTTTGTAGTGATACGGAATGTTCCGGAGAAATGCAAAGGGTAAAAGTAGGAGTGCCAATGATATATGTAACTATGACAATCCAAAAGCCGTTGTGATTTAAGAAGGTTCGGTTAACTTGGTTCATGAGTTTTAGTCTAGGGTCGAGCCATGGTCACTGCCAAAGAGAGAGAGAAAAGAAACACTCAGCGTGCACTCCAACCTAAATTAGAATGGTTAATCACTTTTTCTAATCAGGTTGTCTCCCACTGTTTTCTCGAATTCTCCTCCAAACCTAAAAGAAGAATTAGTCGAGATCATCTAAAATCACCCGAGGAGTATACCAACTCATCAGTGGGAATCGGGATCCAACTATCATCGCATGATAACTTGATGGAATCCACTCAAGTCACTACACTCCAGAAGGTATTCGCATGCCTGGCAAGTTTCCTGTATGTTTTAAACTCCCGTTGTGATTTTTACCCCAAGTGGTTCATGACCTTGACAAAAGCCAACAAATCATAAACCACAAGTCAAGTTCAACCCGTCATTATCCAAGATTAATCTAGACCCACCCATAAAAACCCTTGACAAAGGCCAACAAGGTTATACGACTATCCTAGATAATCGCAATACTATGCAACAAACAAACAATATCCATCTACCGTACACTACGCCTTGACAAACGTCAACAAACGCAGCACGAATACTAGGTACTACACCAAAGAAATGACGGAGGGCTACGGCTGGTTTTTGGCGAAAAACCTTTAACGTAATGAACTTGATATCGTTGATGGAATCCAATTGGTTTTACAAATATATAGTGGCGAAAACTTTGCTAAAGAGGTCACTCCCGGTGAAGGGATCTCGGCTCTTTCCTTGTCGAATGAGGTGCAGGATATTCCAAACTGAATACAACGATGCAAAGCAAAAATAATCGACTACAATAAAGTTATTACGTTGATGCAAACTTCCGCTCAAGGGGTCACTCCTGATGAAGGGATCTCGGCCCTTGCCTCGTGGAATGAGGTGCTGGATATTCATAACTGAATACCACTGTGAAAAACAAAAGCAAACGTCTGTAATGTCTGTTTTTAAAAAACTTGGTTCCAACAACATCAAATAGGTTTGTTTTATCTTTGCATTGATCATAATCAACGCAGTCCCATCAATTAATCATACCAGAAAAGAACGAAAAATATGATGTACGTATAAGCCACCCGCATTCGCCACTGGGCCCCGTCATCACCAGTTAGGTTACTTAACTAACGACAGAGCGGGGGCTGGACTAGCGCGGGTGCAAAACATATACAACATCTACTAGTATATATATAAATATATATAACATTCATCCCAGGCATGATATAAAGTAACATCTCAGAATCTCAGCCAAGCAACACAGAGTGGTGGATAATCCTGAAGCCTCGGGTTTCACTTGAGCAGCAAATGAGACCCGACGTCCCTGTCGTGTGGATATCCTGTGCAATGAAAACCTAGACCTCTACGAGCACGACAAGTTACCCGCCAATCCCAGAAGCGAGGCAACCCCAATCAACAACGTGAATGGGTCACCCAGCACTTCACGGAATCCGGTAACTTGGGCACCCCTCTATGGGCCAACCTATACCCCCTATGAGTATGGCGAATAGCCCGCCAATTCTAGAGTAAGGTCCCTTCCATCTCAATGCCATGAGATTCGGACCCGTTGCCTTCTAGAACCCGACTATTCGTGCATTCCGCCTTGGGATAATCCTAGTACAGAAAAGAAAATAAGTACAAGGGTGACATCGAACTCAACTCGGTCGTGCCCCAAACAAATAATATACAAACTGGCAGTGATGGCAGTCTACATGTCGGACGCTCGCCCTGCAATATCAAATGTACAAATAAAACTAAACTGTACTACCATTGCACCCAAGCTATCCACCACGACGATCCAACCACAACCACAACATAACACAGAACATCAACATGAATGTCACGTTCGCAAACCCGTCTAAAATTCATATAGCAATTAGACGAGTTGTACCGCTTTAATGACATTCACGGTTGCAGATAGTAATGTATGTACTGAAAATTACGACATTAGAATTCCACACGCAATTAGCAAACTAAACCAATTTCCAAAACCATGAAAAAACAGTGAGCTAAAGTTCGAAAAACCTACCGTTTAAAGCCAATTCGGAAGTCCGAATCAAAACGAAACGCGCCCGAAACTTCACGGGGAGTTAGAGCACGAAATTAACTTCGAGTCGGGGGGCCTAGAGGGGGTACCCCACCCCTGAGGCCACCACGAGGTGGACAGGGGGTGAGGAAGACCCGAAACTGCCCAAGGTGGAGCAGTTTCGGGTCCCGGTGGTCTTGGCGAGTGGGCCGAGCCGTTCGGCCCCCCACGGGGTTTCCCGGGGTGCCCATGCATCTGCGGATTCTCAGTTCAAACCGTAAGCCCGCGGGGTGTGCAAACTTCTCAAACTTTCAGTTTTTGGAACTGTTTTTGTCGGCAGTTTTTGCACGAAAAAAACGACGGATTTCTACTGTCGCAAGGAGTTAAATAAGGCTTATGGAGTGGCTCTGATACCATGTTGGGTTATGCAAGCGCACCGACCATCAATCCGTGGCCAAATACGGAACAAAAATTTTCAAAAACCGGCGCTAACACAACCGTATAACCCGGATCGACCCATAAGCCCTAGATAACAAAACATGCAAAGGAGTTAGAATGGTTATACCGAATGATCCATGACCTTCGGTCTTGAACCATCTTTCTAAGCTCCTAGAGGCCTCCTTGATCAAGCTTGATCTCCGGTCTCCCTCCATCGAACATGATCCACCCGTGGATTTATGAAACGAGCTCCTACTTCATAACTGAAGTAACTAGGGTACCTAGATCTCTACACTAGATACCGTAGAAGAAGTAGAGAGTGATGAAGGATTAATTTGTCTCAAGACACCCAAGGTTTCTCAACACATGAGAGGATTTGGGTGGAGGTAGAAGTAGATGCCATGAGGATGAGAGTGAGGCAACTCAAGAAAGAAAATGGTTAAGTCTTTTTCTTTGTTGTAAGATTTCTTTTTGTGTTCATTCTTTTCAATAATTGAAGCCATCCACATAAATATCCCTGGCTCCAAAATATCTAGAGTCAACCAAAAATATCTCAAGTCAACAAAATCTCACAACAAACAAAAACTTAATCATGCTTAGAAAAGTAACCATGGGTCACTAATAAGCCTTGCCACCAAAAAAATGCAATAAACACCTCATCCTACACCTCAATAACCTTTTAATCCAAAAAGGTCTAAACCATAATGAGGTGTAATCTTCTAAAAGTAATCGTGTAAGAAATTACAAGATTACCCCTCATCCGTATATACATACCCACATCCGTATTCCGAAGAATACGAATACAATGAGACAAAAATAATCCAACAATATAATACTAGGATCCGGCTTAAACCAAAGCCTACTAGTATTATCCGTCCGAACATCATTCGTGCATAAGTACACGTATGTGATCGAACCCTGCCATAAAACTATACGGTCTCTACATCGTTTCGCCCGAAGCAGGGAAACCCTCTGTGTGGGACTCGAAAGACTCGTCAATACGGTGACAGTGGGTTTAACCACAAGCACGTCAATGGCACTAGCTGTACGTAACGGCTACCCAGGTATTGAGCGAAAGGGAGGCCGATGAGCAAACTCATCCTGAAACCCCTACTGAGCCTGACAATGACAATATCCGTACAGTCCGGTCCGTTCGTCTATGAGTATCGCATATCGTGTCTAGGGGGTGGATAAAGTCAGACCCCTAACAACGCGACATTTAGTGTGTTGGATATAGTGCCCTCAGAGTCAATTATTGGATCATAGGCACATGATTGCAATGATTGAGGGAGGACCTATACCGGTAGGACATTCTTACTCAAGATGATTGTATGCTATCTGGTTTATCTTTATCATCGTGTACTGATTTAGGTGACCTTATAGGTCACTACTGCGCGTTGATAGAGCCCTTAGAATTCTTGCTTGACGGCCAGCAGTATGATGGCGATCATATACGTGGGAGTTGGGGTCTATAAACACATCCTTAAAAGGTCCCTAGTCGTAGGAGTTTTCGAGACAGGACATCGATACTCCAGAGTAGACTAGTGTATACAGTCGAGACCCTGACAAGGGGCGGTGGCCGGTCTCACAAGCCACTGGTGTCAGTTGGTTCACCTAAGATGTATACAGGTGCTCATTGGGTTATGAGTACACCGGACAGGACTCGCCGGGAACATGCTAGTTGGCTTTATACCTGACGTCAGATAGCAGTTCCCTGGTGACATGTGTACAGGTTAGTTCATCGACCTGAGATCGTCATTTGTCTCGTGTGAGTTCCCACTGTACTTTGATTACTACCCTACCACGGCTCAAAGGAGTCGTGCAAACAGGTTTTAGTTGGGTACAGTCCCGAGCCACATGGAGGCAGTGAGCGGATCTGCAGGGGTTCGTCTCTCCCAGTATTGGGGGTGAGGTCGCGTTGTGTCTAGAAGAGCCATTACACGAAGTCCTTGGCCAAGGCAGGAGATTTACTGGTAGGTATTCCAGTAGGATCTCAGGGTGTTCTGGGCTACACTCCGACACGACTTGTACCGCTTTTGGGGGTCTGACTTTTACCAACCCCCTAGGCCCGCCATGCGATGCTCATAGATGAACGGACCGGACTGTACGGATATTGTTACTGACAGGCTCAGTAGGGTGTCAGGATGAGTTCGCTCATCGACCTCCCTTTTGGTCAATACCTGGTAGCTCGTTACGTACGGCTAATACCTCTGACGTGCTAGTGGTTAAATCCACAACCAATGTATTGACGAGTCTTTAGAGTCCCCCACAGACAGTTTCTCAAGTTTCGGGCGAAACGCTGTAGAGGCCGAATGGATATATGGCATGGTTCGATCATGTACGTGCGGTATTGCACGGATCATGATCGGACGGATAATACTAGCGGGCTTTTGTTTAGGCCGGATCCTAGTATTGTACAGTGTAGATTTTGTCTCATTGCATTTGTATTCAGTCGGAATACAAATGCGGGTATTTATATACAGTTGCGGGGTTATCCGGTAATTTGTTACCGGATCGCTTTTTTGAAGTTTCCAGTTTGTATTTCGTTTCGGCCATTTTTCCTTTGTTCTTTCTTTGGTTGAAAATTGGTGTGGAGGGGCTTATTTGCAAATGTGCAAATTAGCATTGTGGAGGGTGGTTTTTGTAAGTTGTTGCTTCATGATGGTTCAACCATCATTTGACTTCTTTGTTCATCATCACTTGACTTTTGAGATGAGATGGGTGATGGGTTTTGGATTTTGTTGTGATGATGATTCCTAATCATGACCCTTTTCTCTTGCTTGCATTATTGCTTCTCCCCCCTCTTTTTGACATGATTCCCTCTCTCATTTTGAAAGGGGCCGGCCACAACTTGATGGGGGGCTGTCCAAATTTTGGAAGTGAGATTTTGATCTCTTTTTCTTTGCACAAAATCCTTTTGGTTCATCTAAAAAGCTTTCTCCTTCACCTCCACTCAAAATGGCAACTTCGTCAACCCCTTGGGACAAAAGAGCTCTACACTATTCTACAGCAATCTTGGACACGTCGGCTTGCCAACTTCGTGTCCGAGTTGCCTCGGTCAAGAGGTGGGAGCCCGTAAAAAGACTCGGTGATGTGGTGCCCTTTCCGGCGAGGAGATCGAGACCGGAGATTCCGCGGGGAGATCGGGACGGTGGCCGAAGACCGAAGGACACGGATCGCTCGGTATAGCTCTCTACCCTTTCTCTAGTTCGCTAGTAGTAGGTTAATGGTCCGATCCGGGTTTATAGTCCGCGGTAGCGCCGGTTTCTGTTTAAAGAAAAGTTTTTGTTTCCGCATTTTGGCCTCGTTCAGACGGCCGAGGCGCTGCCGTGCACTTACATGGTATCAGAGCTAGGCCATTAACCTAGTCTAGCTTGCTCTAACGTGTTTACAAGTTCGATCGAACGGATTTTCTAAAAAACGCATTTTCAAGTCCAGTTTCTGTCGATTTTATTTTGTGCTCTAAAAATTTTTCTGGGCATGTCAAAAAATCGTGCAGGGTTTTTTATGCATTCTGTGAAAATTTGGTAGCTCGATGGCACTGTTCCACCGCAGAACCGCGGCCAAACCCATGCATTGGCCTCGGTTCCGCCGCCATTTTAACTCCTTGCTGCACCAAATTTTTACAGTAGGTCTCGTACTTGTAAATAGGGTTTTTGGTATATTCTGTTTGGGCCCAGATTTATTTTGAGTGCTACAGTTGTGCTTGGGGCCCTCTTCGGGAAATTTAGTCGATCGAAAATTTTAAACATGTTAGTTCACAGTATTTACATTATATCTGCGACCGTGAATGTCACTTGATCGGTAAATCCTGTCTAACTGCTATAGCCCTTTTAGACGGATTTGCGAACGTGACATTCACGTTGATGTTCTGTGTTGTGCTGTGATGTTGCGGATTTGTCGTGGTTGATAGTCTGGATGCAATGGTAGTACAGTTTGGTTGTTTATGTACATTTGATATTGAGGGGCGAGCGTCCGACATGTGGACTGCCATCACTGCATGTTTGTTTATTATTCTTTTGGGGCACGACCGGGCTGAGGTCGATGTACCCGTTGTATGTATATTTTACTTTCTGTACTAGGATTACCCCACGGTAGGGTGCACGGATAGCCGGGTTCTAGAGGGCAACATACCCGCATCTCATGGCATTGAGACGGAGGGGGATTCACTCTAGAATTGGCGGGCTATTCGCCGCACTCATAAGGGGTACAGGTTGACCCAAGGAGGGGTGCCCAAGTTACCGGATTCCGTGAAGTGCTGGGTGGTCCATTCACGTTGTTGAAGGGGGCTGCCTCGCTTCAGGTTTTGGCGGGTAACTTGCCACGCCCGTAGGGGTCTAGGATTTCATTGCACAGGCTATCCACACGACCAGGGGAACATCGGGTTTCAGTAGCGGCTGTATGAAACCCAGGGATCCCAGATATTTTTATTGTTCTGTGATGCTTATTAAATTTCTGTGATGTTGCATCTTATCACGCCTTGAGCGATTATTATATATTGATATATATACTAGTAGATGGTGTATATGTTTTGCACCCGCGCTAGTCCAGTCCCCGCTCTGTCGTTAGTTAAGTAACCTAACGGGTGATGACGGGACCTAGTGGCGAATGCGGGTGGCATATACGTACATCGTATTTTCGTTCTTTATTGGTGTGATCAATTGATGGGACTGCATTGATTCGGATCAATGCAAGCTAAACAAACCTATTCTGATGATGTTGGAACAATTTTTCAAAAAGCTGTTATTACAAGGACGTTCTCTTTTGTTTTGCACAGTGGTATTTGGTTATGAATATCCAGCACCTCAGTCGACGAGGCAAGGGCCGAGATCCCTTCACCGGGAGTGACCCCTTGGACAGAAGTTTGCGTCAGGGTAATAACTTCACTATAGCCGATTGCCTTTTGCTTTGCATCATGGTATTCAGTTGGAATATCATGCACCTCATTCTACGGGGAAAGAGCCGAGATCCCTTCACCGGGAGTGACCTCTTTAGCAAAGGTTTTCGTCACTATATTTTTATAAAAAGCTATCCGGTTCCTTCAACGATATCAAGTTCATTACGTTTAAGGTTTTTCGCCAAAAACCATTCGTAGCCCTCCGTCATTTCAGACGGGTAGCACGTAGTATTCATGTTATGTTTGTTGGCCAAAGTCAAGGCATAGTGTATGGTAGCTATTTGTTACTTTTCTGCAGCATAGATTGCGTTGGTTTGGGACAGTCGTACTTCCTTGTTGGCCAAAGTCAAGGGTAGGTACGGGTGGGTTCAAATCAACCTGGATAATGATGGGTAGAACTTGACATGTGACTTATGATTTGTTGGCCAAAGTCAAGGTCATAAGAGCATGGGGTAAAAATCACATCAGGAGTTTCTAAAGAAACTGAAACTTGCCAGATATGCGCATACCTTCTGGAGTGTGATAACGTGAGTGGATTCCATCACGTTATCATGCGATGATAGTTGGATCCCGATTCCCACTGATGAGTTGGTTTACTCCTCAGGTGATCCCGACTAATTCTTCTTTCAGGTTTGGAGGAGAATTTGAGGTTACAGTGGGAGGTTTTCCTGATTAGATAAAGTGATAACCATTCTGATCTAGGTTAGAGTGCACGCTGAGTGTTTCTTTTCTCTCTCTCTCTGGCAGCGACCATGGCCCGACCCTTAACTATGACTCAGTGACCAAGTTGACCGAACCTTCTTATAACACCGGCTTTTGGATTGTCAGAGTTGCATACCTCATTGCCACTCCTGCTTTTACCCTTTTCTCCAGAACACCCCGTATTATTACGAACGTCCACTTCTATTGGATAAAACCATCGTATAGTTATATACGAACTCGAAGGAATTTATTCGAGGATGGTTTCCGGTTCTGGAGAAAACGAATAGGACTATTCAGTTGTCTTTTCCTTTTACCTTCTCTCAGGTTGCGAGTGCTCCTTGGATTAGGACGGTACACCTATTACGCAAATTGGATAGTCTTCTTCCAAACCATAGGCAAGTGCCGAACGGTAGGGAATGAAGAAAACCAATTAGCCTAACGATGGTGTATAGAAGGTATTAAGTTAAGACAAATAAAGGGATTAGTGAGAGGGCAAAGTAAATTGCGACTGCTATTCACGACCAAACCAAGTATTTCTTCGCCAATCCTACATCATCTTTGTATTTCTCCAGAACACTCCGTATCACTACGAAGATCCATAGTTTATTGGATACTCCATCGTATGGTTATATACGAACTCGAAGGAACTTGTTCCAGTTCGGAGATGGATTCTGGTTCAGGAGAAATAGGAATAAGGTTTTATTCAGTTGTCTTTTATCTTCACATTCTCTCGCATTGCGAGTGCTCCTACGATTAGGACAGTACACCCATTATTCTTGTTGGATAGTCTTCTTCCAAACCATAGGCTGGTGACGAACGGTAGGGAAGGAAGAAAATCATTTGGCCTAAAGGGGTGTGCAGAAGGTAATGACTAAAGACATATAAAGGGATTTGGAGAGATGGCCAAGAAATATACGGTTACAGCTGTGAATCTGGATAATGGAAGAGGCATTACTAGGAATACCTGGATAACCCTACGAAACATTTTCATGTTTCAGTTTCACTGTGTATTGTTAATAGAAAACTGATTTCCCAATTAGACCTTGCTCCAGGGTATGTATTTATCTTCATTTCCGCCAAATGGCGCCGTTGCCGGGGAGACGGTAGTTTATTTCCTTGTGTAATTTCGGGTTAATTTGTAAGTATATAAAAAAAAACGAAAAAAAATATACTTTGTAAAAGAAACCATCTTGTTATTCTTGATTAGTTTTTGTGCAAGTGTGCAGGAAAATACGAAGTTCAAGATCGACGCCAAGGACATTGAAAATACGGAGTTCAAGTACAGTGCCAAAGACGTGGGAAGATAGACCCACATTTCGCGGCTACACCGCGACGGACAAAAACGAAGCATCCGGTCTACTGTCAAGATCTGGAGCAGGTACAGTGAGCAAGTAAACATTCAGTACATCCAGACAACCAGAGGACAGCCAAAAGAGCCCACATCAGAAAAATGAAGAGCCAACTCTTCATTTCTGCCGCGGAACCGCGGCATTAGGGCCTTATTGCCGCGGAACCGCGGCCTCTTGGTGGGGTCACTCTGCCATTTTCTCTGTAAGTGTTCCTCTGCCTCTCCCCTCTCCTCTGAACTCCAATAAATTGTGTTTTCTGCAGCCTTCTTTGCACAAATTCTTCTCCCCCTTCCAATAAACTGTTCTTGTGCAGGATTCTTTGCGCCGCAAAATAAAAATTGTTTGCAGTTGATTTGTTACTGTTTTGCATTCTTTAATACGGACTTAAGGGGCTTGAAACCAATCCAGATTGGGTGGGGATTTCATCACCCTTCCCAGGACCCCAAAAATCACTAAAGCATATGCATTGTCCATTGTAAATTAAAAAAATACTAGACTTCAGCCCTAAGGACTTCGCGCTCATTAAGAGAAGATAAACCGTGTTTAGAACCTCGCTTAACCGTACATTGTTTACGGGGTGTCTAGGAAAGTGTTAAAGGCGCAACCGCCGAAAGAGAAAGGGTTATTTAATTAAGGAACTTCGTAAAAGCGTTGGACAACCTCCCCTTATCTCTGCACTTACCTGGCCTCGTGATCAGTGTATTTTTAAGCCCGTTTCTCGACACTGTTTAACTTCGACAATCAAGTTCAGGAGCAGGTCTAGTAGACCTAGGTTACCCTAGATCTAGGTGTGATTGTGCATATCTTGTTTGTGATTGCTTAAGCCGTATTTCCGTACATACTCTTGTAAAAATATTTCTAAAAAAAAAAGAAAAGAAAAAATCAAAAACTTTTATAAAAACTTGCCCTTTTGTCGCCAATTCCATTTTTCACTCGCCACCCATCGCCTTTCCCCTTTGACGTTTTCTTACCCTCACCTTCTCCGCTTTGACTATACTAAACTCGTTTAGTGTATGTCCGCTTGGACTCGGGACACTAGCGCCCGTCTAGTCCGCGTTACGTTAGTCGCTACCGACTACGCGATCGACTCCGAAGTTGATACTCCGTCCACTCCTCTTTCACCCCTTCCTTTGCCGGCCAACTCCGACGTTGACCGGAATTCTGTTCATACATCTTCACCTTCACCTTCACCTTCACCAACCTCTTCTTCCGCGATGTCGGGATTTAATCCGAACATCTCTTTGACCACCGCTGGATTGGCTCCACCTCCTACGGAGACCAATCTTCCACCACCTCCGCCTGTTGTAGCGCCGCAGCGAATTGCGCTCCAGGATCATTTCTACCCCACCCGTTCTGCACTTCCCACCTGCCTTTCTCTTCCTCCGGCCAATGGGGACAACTTTGAAATTAAGCCCCATTTCATCAACATGCTTCCACGTTTTCATGGGCTTGAATCTGAAGATGCCTATATCTTCATCAATAAATTTCAAAACGTCTGTGCCATGATGAAAACAACCCAGCTGTCGGACGATGCTATACGTCTACGGGTCATTCCGTTCACTTTATGCGATCTCGCTGAAAAATGGCTGTATAGCACCGCTTCCCACTCAATCACCAGCTGGGACGAGTTTGTTAAAGCGTTTCTGAAAAAATTCTATCCGAATCATAAGACCGCAAGGATTCGAAATGAAATCAACCAATTCTCCCAGCTTCCTTCTGAACCCTTCTGGAAGTGCTTTGACTGATACAAAGACCTTCTTGTTCAGTGTCCTCACCACGGTATAGAGAAATGGCAACTCTGCCAAACCTTATACGAGGGACTGAACCCAGCAATGAAGCAGTTGCTGGAAACCATCTGTCAGGGCCACTTCCTATCGAAATCTGACGAGGAAGCGTGGCAGTTCTTTGACGATCTTGCGGAGCAGACGCTACAATGGGAGAGCACCAGACCGACTTCTTCTTCTTCTACCTCCACTTCTACCGGTCAGTCTAGGGTAGGAATCCACCAACTTGATGTCTCTATTGCGATGAAAGCTGAAATGGCTGCAATAACGAAAAAGCTTGAAGCAATAGAGAGCAAATTTTCTGCTCCTGCCCCCGCCCCTGTTCTCCCCCTTCGTACCATCTGCGCTTGTTGTTCCGATCCTTCCCACTTGACCGAAGAGTGTCCTTACAATCCACCCTTGCAAGGACAGGATCAGGTTAATGCTGCCTTCCAGCAAAGACCGAGGAATGATCCATACTCTTCCACCTACAATCCCGGTTGGAGGAACCACCCCAATTTCGCCTGGAATCAGAATCAGAATCAATTCCAAGGCAACAATTTCCAAAGGGCCCCTCCACCGCAACAACAAGCGCCACAACAAACTCAACATCAATATCAGCAGCCCTTCCAACCCCAGCCTTTCCAAAACCAGATGAACAACTTTGCACCGAATAACTCTTTTCCACCAAACAACTTTGTTCCGTCGAACAACGATAAGGTTTCCTCGCTTGAGCGAAGTCTGGAGGCGTTTGTTAAACAATCGACTCAATCCACCGCCAACATCCAGTCTTCGATTCAATCTTTAGTGCAACACACTGCCGCACACGGGCAAAGCATCAAGACCATTGAGGCCCAGATTGCACAGCTGAACGCGGCCTTGAGCGAGCGAGAGAAGGGGAAGCTCCCGTCCCAGCCACTTCCAAATCCCGGTCACCCACATAATGCACATGTTGCTCTTGAACAACAAAAGCATAATGTGAGTGCCGTGACTACACTGAGATCGGGAAGGATGCTGCAAAACAACATTGGCAAGCGAATCAACGATGACACCCCGGCCGCTTCTTCTTCTTCTTCTTCTTCTTCTTCTCCTTCTTCTTCTTCGTCTTCTGAGCCCATTCTCCGTTCTTCACAAGGCTCCTCTTCCTCTTCTTCTGCTCTGAACGGACCCACTTCTCACTCCACGAAAACACCTATTCTGGGATCCGTTCCAACTCCAAAATCTCCTCCTCCAGCATTAGACTCAACCAATTTTCAAAATGTTCCATTTCCAAACCGGTTGAGGTCTAACAAACAAAATCCTCAAATGGAGAAGATTCTGGAGTTATTTAAGCAGGTTAACATTAATATTCCCCTTTTAGATGTTGTCCAACAAGTCCCGTCCTACGCGAAAATCTTAAAGGACTTGTGCACGAAAAAGAGGAAGTCTCAGGTACCCAAGAAAGTTTTCTTGGCTAGTGCTGTGAGTGATGCCCTTACCCAATCTTTACCACAAAAACGGAAGGACCCTGGCTGTCCTACGATTTCAATTACCATTGGGGATAAGAACATCAACCGCGCACTATTAGATCTTGGTGCTAGTGTTAACCTGCTTCCGTATTCAGTATACGAGCAATTAGGCGTCGGAGAGTTGAAACCCACACACTGCACTCTCCAAATGGCCGACCGATCGATCACCCATCCTAGGGGTGAGCTAGAGGATGTGTTAATAAAAGTCGGGGACTTCATATTCCCCGTTGACTTCATTGTCTTAGATACACAGCCTGTAGCTAACCCCCGGAATCAAATTCCGGTGATACTCGGTCGCCCATTTCTCGCAACCTCAAATGCTGTGATCAATTGTCGCAATGGTTCAATGAACCTCTCTTTTGGAAATATGACGATTGAACTCAACATTTTTAGGTTAGGGAATCAGCCCGCCGAATCTAATGCTCATATACTGGACGTCTGCTCGATCCAGGAGATCACACCAGAAGAGTGTGAATTCGAGGAGTTTCTGTTTGATCACGATAATCTTGACGCCACTAGTGCGTTTCTCTTCGAACCTGCTGCTGTTTCTGCGCCCGATAACGAATACGAGTGTTTCACGTTCTCGAACGATCTTAGCCGCGCACAACCCGAGTTTGAATCCTTCGACTTTCCGGATGAGTTACCTGAACCATCCGACTCGGTTGCCTACACTCGTTTTGAACCTTTGCTGGAGTCCTTTGAGTTCGAGACCTTTGCACCAGTCTTGCCTTCCATCATTTCACCTCCAACGCTCGAACTCAAGCCGTTGCCGTCTCACCTTAAGTATGCTTACTTAGGTGAGAACGAGACCCTCCCTATCATCATTTCGGCTTCTCTAGCTCCAGAGCAAGAGAAAGCCCTTCTCGCGGTCTTGCACAGCAACCGGCAAGCTTTTGGCTGGTCCATGGAGGACATCAAGGGGATTAGTCCCCTCGTCGTTGTAGTATAGTGGTGAGTATTCCCGCCTGTCACGCGGGTGACCCGGGTTCGTTCCCCGGCAACGGCGCCATTTGATTGTTAGGATACGTGCGTGTTCAAGTTCTAGTTTAAATACCGCAATCAAGACGGTTTCGCATGTAGCTAGCCGGTTGAGTACGGGTCGTCCGCAGGGAGATGGGAGTCTTTTTCAAAGTGTTATTACGAGTTAAGTCCGAAAGTTCAGATTTTGTTTGTAACTATCTAAGTGTTAAGTTGATATTTAAAGAGAGCTTGTTAGGGTTAGGATTAGGTTAGTTTGAGTTAGGAGTCTCCACATCTTTCGTTGCCCCCTCTTAATATCGGTGTTACGGTAATCGGCAACAACGGGGATTAGCACGACTAGGAAGGAACTTGCGAGTATAAGCTAGGCTTTCCAACGCATAGTCCTTCCTTTTGGTGCTTGTCCGTCCGTTCTTGGCTCTTATCCATAACCTCCGGTTAATTCAACCACAACCGGTCTCATTACGGAATCACCGCTATCATGTAGGATAGGGTGCCGTAAGGAGCGGATTGTGGTTCAATTAACGGGAGTTGATTTAAGTTGTTGAGCAAGAAAAGAGTGAGAGAGATTTCCTTCTCTCAAACTTCCCTTATCCTACCCTAACAAGTATAAAACTACTCACACTTCGTAATACGGAAAAATAAAACAAACAAAAGAGGAAGATAGAAAGAAGGAGATTAGAAGAATACGACTAACTATTTGCGACCTCACCTTGGCGAGGATCGAGCGTAAGTATCATTGTCATATGAATGATAAAGAAAAAGAGAGAAGAAAGAAACAATCAAGCAAATAACAACAACTACTTAACAATTAAAATTACAAGTAAAGAAAGAGACAAGCATGATAATAAAAATGGTCTTCTTTATTCATCACTCTTCACTCAAAAGCTCACTACAAGTTTAATGGAGAAGAGGTGAGAAGAGGAAGAAGATAAACACTAAAACTAGGCAAAATGAAAATACAAGAATGGACCCTTTCCTTCACAAAGTTCTGGGCTATTTATAGGCCAGAAAATGAAACCCTAGGGCAACCACCAGAACCTAAACAAAAATACCAAAACACCCCCCAAAAATCTGCAGGCATGGCGCCTAAACGGCCGCGAATCCACGGCCTGGACCCACCTTTTGCCGCGGATCCACGGCCTTATTGTTGAATTGGGCTTTCATCTTTCTTGGGCTTCCCTGGTTTGATGTGTACATTATTCTGGCATATGTATTTTCTCAATTTGGCTCCACGATTTTTCCAGAATTTCTGTTGAGGGAAAGGTGGACTTTTTGTCAAGATTTTGTCATGATTGCCTCGAGCTCCGCGTAAATCTCTTGGATTTTGTGCTACCATTGAGCCTTGTGCCTGAAAACGATATTGATTTGACATTTCGTCTCCCTAAACTGGTATCTGGCAGCATACGGATGAAGAGCGGAGACCGTGTTTTATCTGTGGTTGGCAGGAACCCGGATCTTGTCGTATTTTCCATGAATTTTACCATTTTCGAACCGAGAACCTGTATCCTGCAATTGACTAGCAAACACGGCTCAAGAGTAACTACCGATATGCAATGTGATAAAAATTGGGCGGTATGAAAATGCAAAAATCTGATATGAACAATTTACCAGGTATGATTCTCACATCTGTATGGTTTTACAGATGATGGGTAGGAGTAAGTTATTGGGAATTAGGTGATCATCCTCATAATATCGGAATTCGTTGTAATTGGTGATATTTGAGGAAATCGCCTGGGCTGTTTGCCGGACGACAAATATTTGGTTTTGAATATCCGTTGCTATGCACCAATTTCAAATTGATATATCTGTACGTCTATTTTTATAGAGTAAGATATAACTTTTTGAAATTATGTCTATGACATTTACCTATATCAGTGGATGGTTAGGTAAGGAGCATTAAACAGAGGTGTAATTCTTCTTAACCATAAGTATAGTTTTCAACCTACAACACACAGGGATTGAGTTATTAGACTCAAGGGACTTATATAGAGTATTGTATGTTGTCCAGTTTCCATCAGGACAGAGGGGTTGGTACTCGTACTATATTCTGTTTACTTGTGACTTCTCTAGTTCTTAGACATGTGTTTCGTAGAAACACAAGGTCCAAGTTTTGAGAAGTTATAGGTATATGAATAAAGTAGAGAACCAGGTGTTGCAAGTATCAGGATTCTTCAAGGTGATCGAAGATGTAGATACTTGTGTATGGTATTCAGTTGATAGTAATGGTTTTGAGAAACTTGTTTCTCTTTCAGGTTACTCATATCTGGATGCATTCCTAAGTTGAGTAACGCCGATAGGCCTCCTTCCATT
Source organism: Agapanthus africanus (assembly GCA_030015575.1). Classification (NCBI taxonomy): domain Eukaryota; kingdom Viridiplantae; phylum Streptophyta; class Magnoliopsida; order Asparagales; family Amaryllidaceae; genus Agapanthus; species Agapanthus africanus. The sequence continues at coordinate 472,465,510 of JASDDO010000031.1, forward strand.
TAGTTGACATGCACTGGAGACAACTGCATGATTTGAATCTGGTTCCAATTAAATCAGTGCCTATGTTTCTATATTGGATATAAAACAGTTCATATCTTGACGATGTTAAGGTACGGGGAGTTGTCCGGCTTATGCTTAAAACCAAACTCTGGATAACTCAAGGCACGTTTCTGTAATGGCTGTTTGTGGGTTGACCCAGGCTATGACGAGGGTTGACTTTCTACCATCTGGAAGATCAATAGTGATATTATTCTAGACTCACCACAATTTTAAGTAAAATGGATTTTTTCAGAAAACAGAAGTGAGAGTATGGTAGAACTGGAAGTGATTCCAGAACCGTAAACGATTACTGAAAATTTGATAAGAACCTAAAGATTCAATCTGGTTTAACATTCCATTGGCCACTCCGCAGATATGGTGGGTAACCTCAGGCACCCGAGAGGTACTCCGGTAGCCTCAAGGACGGTGACAGGAAGGTTCTTGTTTACCCAGACTTGACACTACTGTTGTTCCAGACTATGAGACCCGGCAGGAAGATGGATATAGCGTCGTTCTGAACTGTCTTTAGAAGTGCACGTGTATATGATTCTGCCAGAGGGTTGTCGTAGTCAGTGGGAGCAGCGGAAGCATTGGTGGACAAGTGGCTTATGTCTATTTATAGACTAAAGCAGATATAGCGGAGATAGATCATCTATTTCTGATGTGACAGTCATATGTTTGACTTCATCAGAATAGGGGATGGATCTGTTAAGAAGGTAGTAGGGTGTGATGTCCTGGTATTTGGATGACATACACAGAGTAGGAAGTGATATTCCTATACTACGATCGGTTATACTTTGGTTGTCACACAGTGGTTTCTCCACATAAGATATGGATATTATATCAAACATTCTGGTTACTAGATCTATGGTTTTAGATCTAGATTTGGGTAGTATCCCAATCTGGGTACTTAGACAACATTCTAAAGGTGTTTTAGAATGGACGACTCCTGGCATGGTAGTGTACCTGCAGGTGATGGAGTCACCCTCTCTGAAGGTGTCTTACAGACTAAAGGGGAGAGGGATGTACATGATTGGCAGATCACTTGCTTAGGCAATTGAGTCAATCATGAGATGTCAAGTACCACACCAGACGTTGTTTTTGCACTAGATGCAATAAGTTGATATTAATCCTATCCTGGAGAAACATTCGGAAGCAGTTTTAGAACATAAGTGGATGTTCTAGGGATATGATAACGACAGCCTCATTCGGGAGATAGTTATCATTCCGGATTTCCAAGGTGACCTGGATGATAGAGTGACTGTCAGAGTTATAGTTTTCCCTCTGACGAGGGGCAGTATTTTGGACAGGTGGTCCAAGAGGATACTGAGGGAGGCATGGCGCAGGATACTGATTAAGTTCAATTGTCGATACAGTCTAAGAAGTTTGGATTTGGAGTTCATTTATGAGCTAGGTCCCATCAGATATCCAGACATATTCTAAGACAGGTATTGCTCATTTCGGGAGATGGCTTTCTCCACGAACTTGAGATAAAGAGAGACATAGAAAGAAACATCAGAGTGGATCCACTCACTGAGGCTATTCCTCGAACGCATTAGTTTCGCAAACATGTTTTGTGAGACTGATTAGTAGAGAAGTTGGGTGTTCGGTATCACACGGGCTGTGAGTATGCGACATAACAATAATTAGCTTTGAGTGCAAGTGGGAGATTGTTGGATATAGTGCTCTCGGAGTCAATTATTGGATCACAGGCACGTGATTGCAATGATTGAGGGAGGACCTATGCCGGTAGGACAGTCTTACTCAAGATGATAGTATGCTATCTGGTTTATCTTTATCATCGTGTACTGCTTTAGGTGACCTTATAGGTCACTATTGCACGTTGATAGAGCCCTTAGGATTCTTGCTTGACGACCAGCAGTATGATGGCGATCATATACGCGGGAGATGGGGTCTATAAGCACATCCTTAAAAGGTCCCTAGTCGTGGGAGTTTTCGAGACATGGCAGCGATACTCCAGAGTAGACTAGTGTATACAGTCTAGACCCCGACGAGGGGCGGTGGCCGGTCTCACAAGCCACTGGTGTCAGTTGGTTCACCTAAGATGTATACAGGTGCTTATTGGGTTATGAGTATACCGGACAGGACTCACCGGGAACATACTAGTTGGTTTTATACCTGACGTCAGATAGCAGTTCCCTGGTGACATGTGTACAGGTTAGTTCATCGACCTGAGATCGTCATTTGTCTCGTGTGAGTTCCCACTGTACTTTGATTACTACCCTACCACGGCTAAAAGGAGTCGTGCAAACAGGTTTTAGTTGGGTACAGTCCCGAGCCACATGGAGGCAGTGAGCGGATCTGCAGGGGTTCGTCTCTCCCGGTATTGAGGGTGAGGTCGCGCTGTGTCTAGGAGAGCCATTACACGAAGTCCTTGGCCAAGGCAAGAGATTTACTGGTAGGTATTCCAGTAGGATCTCAGGGTGTTCTGGGCTACACTTCGACACGACTTGTACCGCTTTTGGGGGTCTGACTTTTACCAACCCCCTAGGCCCGCTGTGCGATGCTCATAGACGAACGGACCGGACTGTACAGATATTGTTACTGACAGGCTCAATAGGGTGTCAGGATGAGTTCGCTCATCGACCTCCCTTTTGGTCAATACCTTGTAGCTCGTTACGTACGGCTAATACCTCTGACGTGCTAGTGGTTAAATCCACAGCCAATGTATTGACGAGTCTTTAGAGTCCCCCACAGACAGTTTCTCAAGTTTCGGGCGAAACACTGTAGAGGCCGTATGGATATATGGCAGGGTTCGATCATGTACGTGCGGTATTGCACGGATCATGATCGGACGGATAATACTAGCGGGCTTTGGTTTAAGCCGGATCCTAGTATTGTATAGTGTAGATTTTGTCTCGTTGCATTTGTATTCGGTCGGAATACAAATGCAGGTATGTATATACAGTTGCGGGGTTATCCGGTAATTTGTTACCGGATCGCTTTTTTGAAGTTTCCAGTTTGTATTTCGTTTAGGCCATTTTTCCTTTGTTCTTTCTTTGGCTGAAAATTGGTGTGGAGGGGCTTATTTTCAAATGTGCAAATTAGCATTGTGGAGGATGGTTTTTGTAAGTTGTTGCTTCATGATGGTTCAACCATCATTTGAATTCTTTGTTCATCATCACTTGACTTTTGAGATGAGATGGGTGATGGGTTTTGGATTTTGTTGTGATGATGATTCCTAATCATGACCCTTTTCTCTTGCTTGCATTATTGCTTCTCCCCCCTCTTTTTGACATGATTCCCTCTCTCATTTTGAAAGGGGTCGGCCACAACTTGATGGGGGGCTGTCCAAATTTTGGAAGTGAGATTTTGATCTCTTTTTCTTTGCACAAAATCCTTTTGGTTCATCTAAAAAGCTTTCTCCTTCACCTCCACTCAAAATGGCAACTTCGTCAACCCCTTGGGACAAAAGAGCTCTACACTATTCTACAGCAATCTTGGACACGTCGGCTTGCCAACTTCGTGTCCGAGTTGCCTCGGTCAAGAGGTGGGAGCCCGTAAAAAGACTCGGTGATGTGGTGTCCTTTCCGGCGAGGAGATCGAGACCGGAGATTCCGCGGGGAGATCGGGACGGTGGCCGAAGACCGAAGGACACGGATCGCTCGGTATAGCTCTCTACCCTTTCTCTAGTTCGCTAGTAGTAGGTTAATGGTCCTATCCGGTTTTATAGTCCGCGGTAGCACCGGTTTCTGTTAAAAGAAAAGTTTTTGTTTCCGCATTTTGGCCTCGTTCAGACGGCCGGGGCGCTGCCGTGCACCTACGTAGTGTTGGTATGAAGCCCATCACCCACTGAGAAACTACCGATCCGAATCAGTAATTCTCGACTACCTTGGCCAAGGATTTCTGGTGATGGCCACCCGTGCACAACGCGACATCAACCCCCAATACCGGGAGAGACGAATCCCCTGACGATCCGCTCACCGCCTCCATGTGGCTTGGGACTGTACCCAACTAAAACCTGTTTGCATGACTCCTTTGAGCCATGGTAGGGTAGTAATCAAAGCACTGTAGGAACTCACACGAGACAAATGACGATCTCAGGTCGATAGACTAATCTGTACACATGTCACCTGGGAACTGCTATCTGACAATAGGTATAATACCAACTAGCATGTTCCCGGCGAGTCCGTCCGGTGTACTCATAACCCAATGAGCACCTGTATACATCTTAGTTGAACAAACTGACACCAATGGCTTGTGAGACCGGCCACCGCCCCTCGTCGGGGTCTCGATCAGTATACACTAGTCTACTCTGGAGTATCGATACCCAGTCTCGAAACTCCCACGACAAGGGACATTTAAGGATGTGCTTATAGACTACCCAGCTCCCACGTATATGATCGCCATCATACTGCTGGCAGTCAAGCAAGAATCCTATGGGCTCTATCAACATGTAATAGTGATCTATAATACCACCTAATACTGTACATGACGATAAAGACAAACCAGATAGCATACTATCATCTCGAGTAAGACTGTTCTACCGGTATAGGTCCTCCCTCAATCATCATAATCACCTGCCTGCGAATATGATAATTGCCTTAAGGGCACTATAGCCAACACCGCTCGTGCATCGTTTTAGTTCCTCACTACCCATTTTAATACTTTAAAACCTCTGAATTAATTCAGAGAGCAGCAGTCTCTTCCCCTACCCTATTACTCTCTTTTTAATCCACTTTAAATTCTTTTTAATTCACCATATCACTTTTTCTCTCCCTATAAATACCGAACCATCCTATCTTACTGTCCATTTATGAAAATTACACTAAATTCCTCTCAAAAGCGCTATCTCTCAAGATTCTCAAGTTGATCTCTTTCAAATCCAAGGTGAAGGCAAGCTCTTGAAGTCGAAATAGTAAATAATCCTTCCAAGCTTCCCTTCGGTACTACATAGCCCGCGTAAGGGAAGTCGGTAGATTAAACCTACTCTCTTAGTCGAAATCACGGTCTCGGTTCTTCAAACCGAGGCTATTTCTCTTCTTTTTCTCGCTCGTACGAGTACGAATGGTACGGATAAGTTATTATCTTCCCTCTTCACTTCATAAGACATCCCTATCTCTTTCTTCTCTATTGAATCCACCCCCTTAAACTCTTGTTCAATTTTATCAACAACCTATAGCATGGATTTAATAAATAAGGATATTTATATAATATTTTTCATAAAATTTATAAGTAATACTTTGCAAATCCATGTAGATAAATAAATAAAAAGTTCATGTTATGATATGAGTAACCATGACTCTTCTCTCCATGATATCGCTTGATGTTTTATAGAATTTTAGTTACATGTTAACAAAACTTTCAATCGATATATACCAATTAACGTTTTAGTACCATAAAGTTTATGCTTGCTCAATATCTTTTCTTAGGACATATTAACATGGTTAGCGCACGGGGTAACGACCTACCACACGCACGTATACTATAGAATCATAGCACAATCATATATTGTTACAAAAGATCCGAAGCTACACTAAAATACCATCAAGTTTAAAATACGATATTTTCTTTTGCAATTACGTGTCTATAACCCTCTTTAGAGGACCCGTTTATGGATAGTACGGATTATCGCACATCTTACGGATAGTAGAGTGAGATGCAGAATTTCTCACGGAAAATTCGGTCTCGAAAGAAAGAAAATACGGTTTTAAAGAAATACGAAATTTTAAAATAAAGTTAAACAAATTTAAAATAACTTAATTCATATATTCATTTTTCCAAAGAAAAACAAATTTGTGAAAAGTAGATTTTTTTTCTAAAATGAAAAAGATTAAATTTTTTAAGAAAACACCTTCAAGTTTCCAAAAGATAGAATTTTCATTATAATACCATAAACTTTTAAAAGTTAGGTTTTATTATTAAAATGCCATAAAATCTAAAGTATATTTTTATTAAAACTCTCGACATTCTAATTAACATTTATTACCGAAAACACCATCGAGGTTATTTTTAAAAGTAAAGCATTTTACATAAAAAAAACCTTTGAGTTTTGAAATGAACTATTTTATATAGATGACCTAAGTTCACTAAAATACCTAGACTATATAAACTAATTTCTAAGGTATTTAGGTAACAATGGGTTTAAGTGGTATCTTTTCTCTTGAGCTTCGGGGAGCCGGAGAAAGCGAGTGCTTGCCTAGTTTAGATAAACTAGTAATCGTCTGGCAATCGTCCTTAAAAAGGCACAAATGCTGCCGGCCATGTGAAGTGGTTGCCATCTTAAATCACATGAATATCGAGTCATATATAATCAAACAAATGACATCCTACATGACTAGACTTGAACACTTGAAACTTGATTTAAATCTGAACTTGACTTGACCCGAACCATGAATATGACTTGGCTTGAACTTGATATGAATACTTGAACGCAACTTGAACTTGAACTTGTACACTCTATATATTTATGAATTCGGTCAAGACATGTAAACTTGATCTATACAATAAAATATGCGGGGATAAGGGGTAGGTTGGCAAGGAATGTATGACGTGGCACGAGAGTCTACTAAAAGAAACCTCTTGAAAATGATTTTGTCGTTGTTCCATGGGGTTTGACGGAGCCTTGTATTCCTGTACCTTTGGTCCGCTGGGTATATCAGATTACTCTCATATACACGCATACCTTTCTTATCAAAATACAAACAACCACGTTAGAATAGAATAACTATATTCCTATAACTTCCATGCTTAATATACCTTAGCATACTCAAGTTTAATTAATGCTCTTATATATATTCACTCTTACCTGTTAGTTGCGGCTTGGATACATGTCCTATTTTACATACCATCAGTTATCATACTTTCCTTGGGAACTTACCGATGCTAGTTCGCTGATGATATTCCTCTATGTTTCTTTTCCTTAGAATGTTCATCAGGAGGACATGATTCAGAGGAGATCGAGCCAAGCCAGGAGGACTTTGATTAGCTTACTACTAGTTTTCTTTTCTGCACTTATTTCCAGTTTGTCATTGTTTAGACACCTTCTTGTATTTGTACTTTTGTTTCAAACGTCTTGTAAGCAGTTGAATTCTTATGGAAGTGAATGTAAATAAAGTTATTGTTGAATTTTAATCACTCATGCTAATTCTTGCATGTTTTTATATTACTTATAAGCGCTTAGCGTATTTTTTTTGAGAAAGGATCTTCTCAAAATAAATAACGCGGGTCTCGTCGCGTTCATGCTCCCGTCTTTTGGGAAGCGGGGCGTGACAGTCGGGGACCCTTCTAGAGAGCAGCGAGGACTTCGTAGCAGAGGCACTTTATAGAGAGCGGCGGAGACTTCGTGGCAGAAGGTGGTATAATGGTTGACTTATGTGTCACGACAGTTGGATTCTATGTCACGATAGTTGCCCGTGAATTGTATACAGCAGGTTGATATAATGTAGCCCACTGTAGGACAAGATTCCAGTTTAGGGACATAGTGGTCCATGGATATATATTTTCCATACATGTTTAGTTTAAAACCATTCCAGACATAAGCATTAGTTAAGGGTCTTTTTGGACCAAAATATTGGTTTAAGGTCATCTCGGACCATAATATTAGTTTAAGGTCATTTCAAACTAGGTAGTGGTTTAAGGTCATTTCAGACCATGGCACTGGTTAAGATGGGTTCAATAGCAACTGCAGAGACTTGTAGGAGTCATCACCATAGAATTGTAGAGTTGTAGAGGCTTATAAAGAGCGCCACCATGGGTTTGGAAGGGTGTGGAGACCTTTTGGGGTCATCGAAGTTAATTTGATTGGTTTGGGGCCCGCTAAGGGGATCGCCGACATTGTTTTGATAAGTGTGGGGCCCGCTAAGGGGGTCTCCGCCATTGTTATGGGTAAACACGGGAACCTCTAGGAGGTCACCGCCGTCGAATTTGGTGGGGGCGGGACCCTCTAGGGGGTCGCCGCTAGGGGTCTCTGCCAGAGGTTTAGGGGGCGCCGCCATTGATTTTGTGGGTGAGGGACCCTCTAGGAGGTCGTCGCCATGGTTTTAGTAGAAATAGGGCTGCGGGGATTTCTAGGGGTCACCACCATGGTTTCTGATTGGTCTTGGGGAGCTCTGGAGGCCACCGCCAACGATTGATTTTCATGGAGGGGTCTTCGCAGTTGGTTATTTTGTCAACAAGCATTCAAGCCTTCGTCAATATGATTCATGTCCAATATTTACAAATGTATATTTGGTGCATTTGTTCATTTTTGACCTATATATACGCCCGTGGAGTCCACCATGGGGAAAATCTCATGGTGGATAACTCAAATGAGCATCCGTATACATTGGGATAACTCCGTAGAGCATCCGGAAGAGGATAATTTTTGCAAGAATCCTATGATTTAGTTTCAAAAGTCATCATGAAGTATCGAAGGATTTTAAATCATTGAACAGTTCACAATAGGGTCTTTTAACTTTGCATCTTGGGTATAACTCTTTATCGAGCATCCCATGAATCACTTGTTTTAAAGCAGTTGAAACATATATCATTGGAGCATAAGAAATTTCAGAGCATCATTGGAGCACAAGAAATTTCAGAGAAGAGGAAGCTTGCTCTTCCATACTTACGTTTGTTCCAACTGTTCTCTTCTTTTTCTTCTGTAAATTCGATCTTTTGAGCACTTTCGTGCTCCTTTATAATCCACCAGTGTTTTTTTTTTGGTGAAAGTGATTAACTCTTGTTAGGAGGCATTGCAGGAATATTTATAGCTCCAGGAGTGCTTAAAATTGTGGCCTTGAAGATAGGCCACGATATAGAGACGTGGGAGGGGGCGCCGTTGGCTTCCTTCTCACGTTTCGTGGGCGTCACCCGCTGTCGGGGACCCTTCTAAGGAGCGGCGGGGACTTCGTGGCAGAGACTCTTGATAGAGCGGTAGAGAGTTCGTGGCGGAGGCTCTTTATGGAAAGCGGCGGAGACTTCGTGGGAAGCTCTTTATTCATAGCGGCGAAGAACCTATGTCATGGACCCCTCTGGAACATGGAAGAGACCATATGTCGAGGGCTTCTTCGAGTGCAGCGGAGGCCTCGCGTCGGGGGCCCTCTAAAGGTTGGAGAAAGCCTCTTTTAACATGGCGGGGAGCCTCCTTTTGGCTTGGTAGCGGAGAACTCTATGTCGGTGACCCCTTTAGGTGTCTTCATGGTCTTTTGAACCCTATTTGATGGCTCAAGTAGCTTCATTAAGAGTGTGTATTCTTTTTGAGACTGCAAGTTTGGGAAGCGGACACAAGCGTCGTCATCCAAAGCAAAACCAGTCTCATCCAAAGTGGGCCTACTTAATAAAATAGTTTGAGTAGCTTTGCATGATATTTTTATAGAGGTCAACAGCATTATTGAAGTCCACCTGCCAAATTTTATAGTCATAAAAAAAGCAGCAATGACAAGTCATATCCGAATGGACTTCAGCATAAACCCTAGAGAAAAAGTTTCATCATAATCCACAACAAGTATTTGATGAAAACCTTTTGCTTCAAATCTAGCTTTATTAGGTCACTTCCTTTCCATCTGCATTAATCTTCTTTTGGAAGATCTACTTGTTCCTAATGGGTTTTACCCCTTAGGATCATCCAACAAGGTCCATACTTTGTTGGTGTGCATGGAGTCCAACTCGGATATCTTGGCATCCAGCCATCGGTCGGAAATCACTACTCCCTATAGCCTACTGATAACTAGTAAGATCATCATCAATCATGATGTAAACCTCCTTGTCACCATCTACGAGGAAACCATAGTATCTCTCGGATGGCTGAGGTCGTCTACTAGATCTGCGGAGTGGCTAAAATTTGTCAGGCTCAATTGAATTCTCAGATTCTCCTAAATTTTCAGTAACCGTTTATGCTTTTGTAATCTCTTCTAATTCTATCATACTCCTACTAGTTTCTTTTGTAAGAAATTCTTTTTCTAAAAAGGGGGCATATCGAGAACAAAACAACTTTTGATCCTCAACATAGTAGAAGTTAAAACCGTGAATGCTTGGGATAACCCATAAACTGCACATTACTGAAACATGCCTTAAGTTTGTCCGGATTTTGCTTTCAACATAAGCTGGACAATCCTATATCTTAACAAACTTAAGATATGGTCTCCTTCCATTTTATGACACATATATAATCTTTGGCACTGATTTAGATGGAACCTTATTCAATTAGTACGCAGCTGTTTCCAGTGCATACCCCTAAAATGAATGAGGGAACTCAGGAATACTCATCATAGAGCGCACAATATCCCATAAGACGTGAGTCCTCCTCTCCGATATGCCGTAGTGTTATGATATATTCGGAGGAGTAAGCCGAGAGAGAATCAAATTCTCTTTTAGACAACCACGGAATACCGAGCTTAGGTAGTCACCACTTCGATCACATTGAAGAATCTTGATACTTCTGATGTCTTGTTTTCTATTTCATTCTTATACTTTATGAACTTCTCACAATCTTTGGACTTTGTGTTTCAACAAGAACGCGTGTCCAAAAATAAAGAACTTGTCGGTAAACGGAATGAAGTATGAGAACCCACCCCTTGTTCTTTTAGATAACGGACCACATACATCATAATGTATAAGTCCTAAGAGTTCACTAACTCTTACTCCCTGTGTTATAAGTTGAAAACTGTATTTTGGTTAAGAATATTTGTACCGTTATCCTATGCACCCCAATCAACATTTGATGAAGGTAAATGTTCATAACATAATGTTAAAATTTTGTTTATATCCTTCTTTATCAAATAAAGAAATAAATATTGTTTTTAAAAGTTGGTGCATGACTACAGTTATTCAAAACCAAGAATTTTGCCGCTAGGCAAAACCAGGTGATTTTCCTCAATAACAACATTTACTCCGAATTCTGACTCTGGGGATCAAATCCCCCTTTCCTAGTACTCTGTCTTTTCTCAACATCTGTAACATTTTATAGAAGTGAGATTCTGATCCAGTATCATATACTCAGGAAGTAGAGTTAATTGAGAAATAGTTTTCAATTACATACGCACACTAAAAGATGAAGCATCTTTATGCTTCAAGGGGTGGCCAGGTATTCCTAGTAATGCCTCTTCTACTGTCCAAGCTCAAGACAGTAGTTGCAATCTCCTTTCCGTTCAACCGCAACCCCTTTAGACGTCTCTACGTTTTACCTTTTGTACACCATATTTGGTGGTTAGTTTTCTTTTTTCTTTTCCTTTCAGTTCCAGCCTTAGATTTGGAAGAAAACTATCCAACTGTTGGAAAAGGTGCTAGGGTCGCTACACTAGCGGACCGCGGCGAAATGATCAACAAAAAATTATCAAGAACATAGCACCATTTCCCAAGCCTAAAATCATTCAAATTCTAGTTGTTATCAAAAACAAAGAGAGTAAGTTTGTGTGCTACAACCTTTGTAGCACGTTGGTCACCTCTCCTTGGACTCTGGCTTGTCTCCATGTGGTCCAGAACAAGCTTGCACGATACTCTCCTCATCGAAGATGACCCAACTTGAAGTAGCACAACACAAGCTTCCACTTCAATAACAAAAGTTGAAGCAACTATCTAAACTAATTTGCTAAAAGAGTTTAAGTAGATGATGTAGGAATTTTTCTCACAATTTTTCCTCTCTTTGCCTTTTCTTCTTGCTTGAATAGAAACTCAAGAGAAAGAAGGAGATTAGAATGGGTATGGATCAAGATGATAACATAAAGATATGTATAATTATTTTTAAATATAAAACAAAAATGGGTCATTTATTTCTACACACTTCAAAAGAAATGACTCATTTTTTTTATCCAAAAAAAATACTAAATCATTTGTTCTTATCCTAATCCTATATAATTCTTATACATACAACTTGTATGTATAATCACACATGACAAAGTTTAATAATAATATTTATATCAAATATAAATATTATTAAAGAGAAGGAAAAATAAAGTGAGCATGAGATTAGTTATTTATATAATTATTAAATCAACACTTGATTTAATAATCTGGTTATATCATATATAATCTGGCTAATATCATTAAACGTCCGATTAAAATACGGTATCATATACTCGTATTCAATTGAGCTCCTGCACATATCCCTATACATGCCCTACATCGTTTCACCTATGTTGGGAAACCTCTGTGTGGGACTCTAAAGACTCGACAATACGCTAGCAGTAGGTTAGGATCATATCCATTGCCCACAAGCACATTAGCAATACTAGCTGCACGTAACGACTATCCAGGTATTGATCAAAAGGAGGTCAACGAGAAAGCTCATCCATACCATGCAAAGTCTATCAGTGACAATTACCGTACAGTTCGGTCTCTTCGTCTAAGAGTGTCACATATCGGGCCTAGGAGGTGGAAATCGTTAAACTCTAACAACCCGATAAGTCAGGCCGATCATGAACTCATAACCACCCGAGAAACTACTGATAACACCTATCAGTAAATCTCAACTGTCTTGGCCAAGGACTTATGGTTATTGTTGATCTGGCACAGCACGACCTCATCTCTGTATACCGAGAGAGATGAAATCCCTTTGATCGCTCACTGTCTCCATGTGCTTCGGAACTGTATCTAACTAAAACCTATTTTCATGACTCATTAAAGCCATGGTAAGGTAGTAATCAAAGTACAGTAGGAACACACACAAGACACTATGGCGATCTTCGGTGTACAGACTACCATGTACTCATGTCACAAGAGAACTTCTATCTAACGATAGATATAATCCCATCTAGGAGTTCTCAGGTGAGTCCATCCAGTGAAACCCATTCACCAATGAGCACCTGTATACAATTTTCGGTGTCAAACACCAATGGCTATGAAATCTACCATCGCCCCGGTGTCGAGGTCAAGAAACATATACACTAGTCTACTCTGGAATATCGATACCCAGTTGTTTCCCCAATATTAAAAGAGCAAAGCTCTGTTGAAATTTAACAGCGCAGCGCCTCACGTGCTTCTCACGCGGGCGCGGGCGCGGGCGCCGGCGCTAATGTGCAAAGCACAGAAACGCTTTTTGAGTAAGAGTTAAATTCTTATATGGCGTCGCACGTGCTCATCACGCGGGCCCCAATGTGCAAAGCACAGAAACGTTTTCTGAGTAAGAATTAAAATCTTATGTGGCGCCGCACGTGCTCATCATGCGTGCGCCAATGTGCAAAGCACAGGAGTACCCATCATAAGAATTAAATTCTTAAGCGGCGCCTGCGTGCACAACATGTGAACGCCAGCGTCCAAGTCAAGATCAATATAATTAAATTCTACATAAGAATTTAGGATACTCTCTGTTAAACATAGCCGTTGGATCAAAGATCCAATGGAGATTATAAATCATCAAAATATAGAATTAAATTCTATTAGGAGAATATATCTCCCAAATCTTTCTAAATAAGAAAGATACACTCGGTTGGATCAATGATCCAATAAGAGAATAAAATTCTATTTTGGGAATATATTCCCTCAATCTTTCTGAACAAAAAGAGATTGCTCTCTATAAAACAGAGAACCCTCAGATTAAAAATCCAATGGTGATTAAAAATCACCATTTTACAGAATAAATTCTGTATATGGGAAAATATTTCCCCAATCTTATTAAAAATAAGAAAACATATTCTGTAAAACAGAAGTCCTTGGATCAAAAATTCAACGGTGGATAAAATTTCCCAAATCAATTTTGAGTCCAATTAAATTAATTGGAATCTCTCAATGAGAGATTTTCTCAAAATTAATTAACAAACTTGCCTCCATTATATAAAGGACCCGAGACTTCAAGTCTCAAAACATACGAGACAGACCTCAGAGACACACAGAGACCACAGAAAATATCCCCTCTAAGCTTCTAAAAAATACAGAGAGCTTTAAAAACAATAGAGAATTTAATTCTCAAAGAGGAAGGCTTCCCTTTCAAAAAGGAAACCGAAGTAAAGAGAACACAGAGATAAAAATATCTCTTTTACCTATTTTAAAGGTTTAACCCTTCTCAAAGAACTTAGTTTTTCCTCTGGATCAGAGATCCACAAAACAAGTCTCCCACAAGTTGAGAATTTAATTCTCATCGGGAAGATCTTTTTTTTTGGGAATCAAAGATTCGAAAAGAACTGGGTCCAAAAGAAAAAAAAAGGAAAAAGAACCTATAAAAGAACTCGGTTCTTAAAGAAAAACCCGATCCCAGATTTTCAAAAAATCGAAGATCTTGGTAATCATTAATGGTCAAAATGCCATTAACAGAGATTTAATCTCTAAAAAGGGGAAAAATACTAGCGCCTCACATACTTCCCACGTGGACGCCCAAAGCAGAAGGTCAGTGCCACATGTGCTCCTCACGTGAGCACCATATAAAAAGTGATTAGCACTCTATATACAGCCAAAACGGCTAAGTGCTTAGCACTGATTGGGCAGCGCCCAGCTGTTAGGAATATGTATGCCCTAGAGACCATTATTGTATGATATAGTGGATGCTTGGACATATATATATAGGACTTTCTTGCTCAACATGATAGTATGTTATCCGGTTGCTCTTTATCTTAACATGTACACTAGTATTATTATACTGTCTCTCTGATACATGTTGATAAAGCCCTTAGGATGTTAGCTTGACTACCAGGACTATGATGCAAATCATACTAATGGGGCTTGTGTAGTCCGCAAGCACATCCTTTAACAGTTCCTAGTCGAGGGAGTATCGAGACTGTGCATCGATATTCCAGAGTAGACTAGTGATTACGTTTCTTGACCTTGTATGGGGCGATGGTTGATCCCACAACCATTGGTGTTTGACATCAAAGATTGTACACATATGCTCATTAGAGAATATGTACACCGAACAGGACTCGCCGAGAACTCCTAGATGGTACCATACCTATCGTCAGATAGCAGTTCTCTGGTGACACTTGTACAGGTTAGTCTGTAGACCCGAGATCTTCATAATGTCTTGTGTGGTTCCCACTGTGCTTTGATTTCCTCCCTACCATGGCTCAAAGGAGTCGTGAAAACATGTGGATTTTAGATACAGTCCTGAGTCACATGGAGGCAGTGAGCGATAGAAGGGGCTTCGTCTCTCCCGGTATAGGGAGTTGATGTTGCGCTATACTCGATTGGCTATAACAGCAAGTCCCTGGTCAGGGATGATGTGATTTACTGGTAAGTGTTATCAATAGTTTCTCAAACGGTTATAGGCCACACATTGGCATGACTTATCAAGTTACTGGGTCTGATGATTCCACCCCTAGATTCGATATGCGACATATCAGACGAAGAGATCGGACTGTACGGTAAGTGTTGCTTATAGGCTTCACGAGAGTTCTGACAAGCTTGCTTGTTGATCTTCTATTCGTTCAATACCTGGGTAGCCGTTATGTCCAGCTAGTATCGCTGACGGCTTGTGGGTGACTGATGTGATCATTACCTACTGCTGGCGTATTGACGAGTGTTTAGAGTCCCACACAGAGGTTTCCTAGCTCAAGCGAAACGAAGTAGGGCACATTTGGTGATATATGCGGGAGCTTGATTAAATACAAGTATGTGATACCGTATTTTAATCTAGCGATATTTGATATCAGTCTGGTTATATGAGATATGACCGGACTATTGAATCAAGTGTTGATTCAATGGTATATGTATATATTGTTAATATATATTTGATATATATTTGTGTATTTGATATTAGCCGAATTATATTTGATATAGCCGGATTATTAAATCAAGTGTTGATTTAATATTATATATATATTAACTAGTATTGAATATTAGACGGTTATATATGATATAACTGGATTATTGAATCAAGTGTTGATTTAATAATGTGATATACATATAAATAATATTAGTCGGTTATATATGATATAATTGGATTATTGAATCAAGTGTTGATTTAATAATTTGATATATATTTATATTTGATATATTTGTATATTAACTAATATTAGCTCACTCATGATTTTTCTTCTCTTGTTATATATAATGATATATATATATATGATATATATTTATTTATATATAAAACGCTATTGTGTCATGGTGAATGATACATAGAACATAGGTGTATGAGACTCACACCAAGACTAAAGATAATTATGATGTTTATTTATTAAGAGGAAAATTAAAAATTAGGTGGAAATGAGCATGGCTTAGATGCTTGTAGAAGCATGTAGAATCCATGACTCATCTCACTAATTTTTTTTTACTCTAGATATTTTCTCACCCAACCCGTATCTTTAGCCCATGGTTAACTCTCTCATTCTTACCTTGAAATTTTTCTTCACCCAAGTTCATCTTCTTCCTCTCTAGATTTTCTTGAGTTGGAAAATAAAAGGAGAAATACATTTCTAAAGTGAGCAAAATTCTTACTTCATCAACCTACACTTTACTAGCCCTTTAGTTTAGGTTGCATGCTTCACTAATTCCTTGATTAGTGAAGAGGTAGCTTGAGTTAGAGAAACTTCAAGGCGGGTAATCTTCGGCCTCGAAGACGAAGAAATAAGCTTGTTCCTTTCACCAAGTGGAGCCTAAGAAGAGTTCTAGGGACTACTACTTGGAGCTATAGAAGTGAAGGACTTGGTCTACAAAGGTTGTAACTCTCTTCACTTTAGTATAGAACTTGCTTTATTGCTTTGTAAACCCTAATTCTCTAGTTCGATTCTTGGTTCGTGTAGCTTAGACCTCTAGATTTTTTTAAATTTCATACTTGATGCATGTGGAAACCAAGTAGAGGTTCTAAGACACACTTTCACCGGCGCCTCACGTGGGCGCTATATAAAAAGTTCTTAGCACTCCATATACAGCCAAAACGGCTAAGTGCTTAGCACTGAATGGGCAGCGCCCAGCGCCGCATGTGCTCCTCACGTGGGCGCCATATAAAATGTGACGGCTGAGTGCTTAGCTCTAATCGGGCAGCACCCAACGCTAAAGTGTTCAACATTTTGTTAAAAGGGCTAAAGTGTTCAACAATAATTGGGCAGCACCCATGACTGAATGCTTCACATAACATACATGTAAGCATCAGAGCTCAAATAAGTGCTTAGCACTTTTACATAAAAAGAAAAGGGCTGAACAAACAGAGCCCAAATAAGTGCTTAGCACTTTTGAATAAAAAAACTAAGTAGACTAAGACAAAATTGGCTAACTCTCTGAAGTTTTCTTGCAGCTGAGCCCAAATGCTCTTTTGTTGGATCTTAAGTAAAAATGATCATAAAATGTTGTTAAGTTGATCTTAGCCTCAAATAAGACTAACATATCCTTAGCGAAAACAAACTGAGCCCAAACGCTCGCTTATAGATTTAAGTTGATCTTAATCTCAAACTAGATTAACGATTCTTAAATAAAAAAAATATTTCTGAACTGTAGGAATATACAACCTAAGTTCAAAACCCCATCAAGCAAATCCTTGATCCAAGCCCAAATCTAAAATATACGGATTTGGACTAATCCGCGCCCTACGGACGACGACATAAATTAGTCTCCGTATACAATCCACGGGCAACCCAAAATAAAAAAAACACAACGTGACACGAAGTGAACTGACGGAGCAGGAGAAAGTGGTTATCACAACGTGATAACATAATAACTGCAGGGGCTTGCACCTGTAGGGAAGAGCGTCCCCACAATCAAAACCCCCTCACAAATGAGGGGGAATCTGATAAAGTCTGCTACAACGATCGCATCTATCCAAACCTCCGATATATGGTGCCATAAATCAACTTAGTATCTTCGGAGAGGTGGATGGAGAAGTTCAAATAGCATCTGCCCCCAGATTCAGGCAAGATGATCTATCCCAGTTCGTCCCTGTTTCCGGCGGTGAACAGATTCTGGCACGCCCGGTGGGACCTCTTCCTCTTTCCACTCCACACATCGTGTGTCGTATTTCGCGAACAAAATCACGGTTACTATGGTTGCCCTTGGATTCGAGGTACTAAAATTTGGTGTCTTGCTCCTGTGCATAGAAAAATCGATGGCTTCCAACTGCACCTCTTGCAACAGCAACTCTCGCTCTACCCCAACTGGAGGAGTGACCTATGGGCCCAACGCGACCTCAATTTTCTCAATGCCAGTAGGGCAAGTTACGCAAGACACTACTAGACTATTCTTTGGGACCATGTTCCCACCGGAGAGTTTCGGTGCCTCAGCGCCACAAGAGGAAGCTCCCAAGAGGTCGGTCTTTGATCGACTGGCGACCACAACGGCCCCTCTCAACGGGTCGTCCAAATCTGGTGTCTCAGTCTTCAACAGGCTGGTCAAAAGTTCAAACGAACCTGCAAAGAGGTTCATGATACATGAAGGGGCTGTCCCAAAACGGATAGCCCTCCCAACTCCTCTTATAGGCGAAGCCGTCAAAAGTGCTTCCCCTATCAGAAAGTCGGTCTTCAAAAGGTTGGTCCTTTCTACTCAAGCTCTGCCAAGGACGTCGGTCTTCAACAGGCTGATGCCGACTGAAGCCCCTCAGCAAAGCCGGGGGCACGAAGAAGCTGCTTCCAAAACAGAGGCGGTCCCTTCTACAAGACACGCTCGACGTCGCCACTGGCACCGAGTGAGAAAAGCTGGGGGCATCTCCCCCTCTGGACTTACCCCACCAGCTCCAATGGTGGAAGTTGACGTTGCTATTCCAACTGGGAACAACTTTGATCTGCTCAGGAACTCTCCAACGGCGGTGTTAAAAAAATCGCTCCCGCCTGAAGAAGCCACGGTGCAGGCAAAGTCAGAGCAGCCCCGTCAGCGGCTCTCCTCGCAAATTCACAGGGTCTGGCGGAAAGTCCAGGACTCTGTGATCAACAAAGATTACTCTCCTCGGCTGAAGAAATTGAAGGCTCGGCACGAAAAGGACCACTCCCCCGTCATACAACGAGGGACTTCTTCTACACAGGAGCTTGTTACAACGGCTCCTTCAACTTCAACCTCCCATAAAAGGATGAGGCTGGAGAAAATCCCACCGCCTGCGGGAAATCCCAAAGGTGATGGACCCAAACGCCCTAAGTCTGGGGCATGATCATACATACGGTCCACATGGCTTCCAGGAAAGAAGAAATCCGTGCTTCCGTAGGTCACCGACCGCAAACTCGGTCGCTGACTGAAGCTCAGGAGCAACAACAGAAGCTCGAGGAAATGCTCACTAAAATGGCAGCGCTTACCGGACAGAAAGAATGTCCGGACAAAGAGGCCGAACAGTGCCAGGAGTAGGAAACTGATACCGAGTTCCAACGAAGGGTGCTTGAATGAAAATACAAAGAAGCCGCTGAACAAGCTGCAAACATGAAGCAGATGGCGCTCTTGTTTCAGGATATGGTTGGAATGATCATCCAGCTGTTGGATATAGTGCCCTCAGAGTCAATTATTGGATCACAGGCACGTGATTGCAATGATTGAGGGAGGACTTATGCCGATAGGACAGTCTTACTCAAGATGATAGTATGCTATCTGGTTTATCTTTATCATCGTGTACTGCTTTGGGTGACCTTACAGGTCGCTATTACACGTTGGTAGAGCCCTTAGGATTCTTGCTTGACGGCCAGCAGTATGATGGCGATCATATACGTGGGAGCTGGGGTCTATAAGCACATCCTTAAAGTGGTCCCTAGTTGTGGGAGTTTTCGAGACAGGGTATCGATACTCCGGAGTAGACTAGTGTATACAGTCGAGACCCCGACGAGGGGAGGTGGCCGGTCTCACAAGCCATTGGTGTCAGTTGGTTCACCTAAGATGTATACAGGTGCTCATTGGGTTATGAGTACACCGGACAGGACTCGCCGGGAACATGCTAGTTGGTATTATACATGACGTCAGATAGCAATTCCCTGGTAACATGTGTAAAGGTTAGATCATCGACCTAAGATCGTCATTTGTCTCATGTGAGTTCCCACTGTACTTTGATTACTACCCAACCACGGCTCAAAGGAGTCGTGGAAACAGGTTCTAGTTGGGTACAGTCCCGAGCCACATGGAGGCAGTGAGCGGATCGGCAGGGGTTTCGTCTCTCCCGGTATTGGGGGTGTGATCGCGCTGTGTCTAGGAGAGCCATTACACGAAGTCCTTGGCCAAGGCAGGAGATTTACTGGTAGGTATTCCAGTAGTATCTCAGGGTGTTCTGGGCTACACTCCGACACGACTTGTACCGCTTTTGGGGGTCTGACTTTTACCAACCCCCTAGGCCCGCCATGCGATTCTCATAGACGAACGGACCGGACTGTACGGATATTGTCACTGACAGGATTAGTAGGGTGCCAGGATGAGTTCGCTCATCGACCTCCCTTTTGGTCAGTACCTGGTAGCCCGTCACATACAGCTAGTACCTCTGACGTGCTAGTGGTTAAATCCACAGCCAAAGTATTGACGAGTCTTTAGAGTCCCCCACAGACTGTTTCTCAAGTTTCGGGCGAAACGTTCTAGAGGCCGTATGATATATAGCAGGGTTCGATCATATACGTGCGGTATTGCACGGATCATGATCAGACGGATCATACTAGTGGGCTTTGGTTTAAGCCGGATCCTAGTATTAGATTTGTTGGATTACTTTAGTATCATCGCATTCGCATTTAGTCGGAATGCGGGTGCAGGTATGTATATACAGGTGAGGGGTATCCTTGTGATCCGTCATGAGTTTACTTTAGATGTTGGTTGCCGTATCTTTTTATTATTGCAAACATTTGGATTAATGTTTGTAAATAGAAATTGTGAGCTAGAAATCATCATGAGATGCATTAATGTGACATGGACATATATTGTGACTCATGGTCTCTTTTATTGTGTAAATGTCACATTTTATGTTTGTTTATTGAGTTGAAATGATAAGAGGAGAGAGAGGGGCAGCCAAGGTGATGGTTGAGCTCTTGTATTTCTTTTTCTTGCACTCTCTCACTCTCATTTTCATCATAGCAAAAGAAAAGAAAAGGTTTTCTTCTCCTTCTCCTTCCTCTAGCTCATAGCCTCCATTAATGGTAACACCTTCAACCTCCATCCAAGCAATGGATGCAAGAGACAAGGTGATCACAAACATTCTCTACAACACCTTGGACACGTCGGCTAGCACACTTCGTGCCCAAGTTGCTTCGTATGAAGCGGGAGCCCGTAAAAGGAATCGATGATGTGGTGCCCTTTCCGATGAGGAGGTCGAGACCGGAGATGCCGCGAGGAGCTTGGGATGGTGGACAATGACCGAAGGACACGGATCGATCGGTATAGCTTTCTATCCCTTCTCTAGTTTGCTAGTAGTAGGTTAATGGTTCGATCCGGGTTTTAAGCACACGATAGTGCCGGTTTCTAGTTTTTTGAAAAAGTTTCGTTTCCACATTTTGGCCTCGGAAAGACGGCCGAGGTGCTACCGTAGACTTACAAGGTATCAGAGCCACGCCATTAACCTTTACTAGCTTGTTCTAACGTGTTTTAAAATATCGATCGATCGAAATTTTCGATTCGTATTTCCATTTCAGTATGCTTGCTGTCGATTTTCAAAGTTGTTCAAAAAATTATTTTAGGCATCTTAAAAATACATGCAGGCATTAATAAAGATACAGAAAAAAATTTGGAGACCTAACTCCAAAATTCCGACGCGGAACCGCCGCGTAATGTCGCATTTGGCGGCCCTTCTGCGGCCTTTTTTGGGTTACAGTAACCCAAATTTTTTTCTGGGGCTTTATTTCATGGAAATATGATTTTTGTGATATATAGTTTTGGCCCAGATTATTTTGAGTGCTGGAATTGTAATTGGGGCCCACTTCGGGAAGTTTTGTCGATCGGAATTTTAAATACGTTAGTTTACAGTACTTACATTATATCTACGACCGTGAATATCATTCGAGCGGTAAATCTTGTCTAATTGCTATAGTCCTTTTATACGGGTTTGTGAACGTGACATTCACGTTGATGTTCTGTGTTGTGCTGTGATGTTGCGGATTTGTCGTGGTGGATAGCCTGGATGCAATGGTAGTACAGTTTGGTAATATTTGTATATTTGATATTGCGGGGCGAACGTCCGAACATGTGGATTGCCGTCACTGCCTGTTTGTATATTATTCTTTTGGGGCACGACCGGGCTTGAGGTCGATGTACCCGTTGTATATATATTTTACTTTCTGCACTAGGATTACCCCACGGAGGGGTGCACGGGTAGCCGGTTTTCTAGAGGGCAACGGGCCCGCATCTCATGGCTTTGAGACGGAGGAGGCTTTACTCTAGAATTAGGCGGGCTATTCGCCGCACTCGTAGGGGGTATAGGTTGACCCAAGGAGGGGTGCTCAAGTTACCGGATTCCGTGAAGTGCTGGATGGTCCATTCACTTTGTTGAAGGGGGTTGCCTCGCTTTAGATTTTTAGCGGGTAACTTGCCGCGCCCGTAGGGGTCTAGGATTTCATTGCACAGGCTATCCACATGACCAGGGGAACGTCGGGTTTCAGTAGCGGCTCTTTGAAACCCGGGGCTCCCAGATTATCTGTATTGTTCTGTGATGCTGATTACATTTCTGTGATATTGCATTTTATCACGCCTTGAGCGAATATTATATATTGATATATATACTAGTAGATGTTTGTATATGTTTTACACCCGCGCTAGTCCAGTCCCCGCTCTGTCGTTAGTTAAGTAATCTAACGGGTGATGACGGGGACCCTAGTGGCGAATGCGGATGGCATATACGTACATCATATTTTCGTTCTTTTTGTGGTGTGATTAATTGATGGGACTGCGTTGATTCGGGATCAATGCAAGCTAAACAAACATGTTTGATATTGTTTGGAACATTTTTTCAAAAAAAGTTGTTATTGCAAGGACGTTTTTCTTTTGTTTTGCACAGTGGTATTCGGTTATGAATATCCAGCACCTCAGTCGACGAGGCAAGGGCCGAGATCCCTTCACCGGGAGTGACCCCTTGGACAGAAGTTTGCGTCAGGGTAATAACTTCACTATAGCCGATTGCCTTTTTGCTTTGCATCGTGGTATTCAGTTGGAATATCCTGCACCTCATTCTACGGGGAAAGAGCCGAGATCCCTTCACCAGGAGTGACCTCTTTAGCAAAAGGTTTTCGCTACTATATTTTCATAAAAAGCTATCCGGTTCCTTCAACGATATCAAGATCATTACGGTTTAAAGGTTTTGCGCCAAAAACCATTCGCAGCCCTCCGTCATTTCAGAAGGGTAGCACTTAGTATTCATGCTATGTATGTTGGCCTTCGTCAAGGCATAGTTTATGGTAGCTATTTATTACTTTTCTGCTGCATAGATAGATGCGTTGGTTTGGGACAGCCGTACTACTATTTTGGCCTTCGTCAAGGGTTATGTTACGGGTGGGTTCAAATTAACCTGGATAATAACGGATAGAACTTGACATGTGACTTTATGATATGTTGGCCTTCGTCAAAGTCATAAGAGCATGGGGTAAAAATCATATCGGGAGTTTCTAAAGAAACTGAAACTTGCCAGATA